>FR990120.1:9341602-12324102 GCA_905404275.2 Hedya salicella | reverse complement strand
CGTACTGCACGGATGGCCACCACTCTCTGCGGTCTCCTCAATTGGGCCCTGTTCGCCGCGCCAAGCCGGTCAACCCAGATTGGCGCGCCGTACAGGGCCATGCTTCTCGCCACCCCGGCGTACAGGCGGCGACACACTGCACTGGGCCCCCCCACGTTCGGCAAGAGTCTCCCCATGGCCGACGCTGCAGCCACTACTCGGGGAGCAAGTTGGCGGAAATGCTCCCCGAAGTCCCATTTGCGGTCCAGATGGATGCCCAGATATTTAATGTGGGCCTTCACCTGGACCGCTTCCCCCGCGACTGGTATGGTGGCTGCCACAGGCGGTCGCCACCCCCTCCCCCCAAAGACTATCGCCTCCGTTTTCTGGAGGGATACTTTCAGCCCCAGGAGGCCGATGCGGTGGACCATCAGGTCCGCCGCGACCGCTGCCCTCCGCAGGGCCTCCTCCAGCTCTGCTCCCCGGACGGCCACCATGGTATCGTCGGCGTAACAATATACCGCCATCCGGGGGAGCAGGACCCCTCTTATGGCCCAGTCATAACCCAGGTTCCACAAAAGGGGCCCGAGCACGGACCCCTGCGGAACCCCACACTCCATCGGCCGTACCCGCCGCTGCCCGTTTTTGTCCTCGTAGAGCACTACCCGTTCAGTCAGGTAGTGCTCCACGATGCGCCGTAGGTATAGAGGCACTCCGTGATACCGGAGTGCCTCCACGATCACCCCGTATGGGAGGGAGCCAAATGCGTTGGCGATGTCCAAGGACACCGCCACGACCCCCTCCCCCCTCCCAGTTGCCCGCTCACAATATGCGCGGAGGGCCCCCAGCGCATCCATAGTGGACCGCCCAATTCGGAATCCGAACTGGCGGTCCGAGATATTGGGGCCCTCACCCTCTAAGTGTTGGACGATCCGGGAAGCAATGATGCGTTCCAGCATCTTCCCGGATTCGTCCAACAGCACAATCGGCCGCCATCCGGAAGGCGAATCCGCGGGCCGATTCTCCTTCCGGAGGAGGCAAACCCTCCCCTCCTTCCATATTCTCGGAAACCGCCCCTCCCCCAGACAGTCGTCAAATAACTCCCTGAGGCGGTTTCCGAGATGTCCCAGCGCCACCGGCATCAGGCGACCAGGCACGCCGTCAGGGCCAGGGGCCTTTCTACAGGCCCTGAGCCGGTGTATTGTAACCCCTAATTCCCCCTCGGTTACCGGCGGGACGACGCCAGGCTCCTGCGGAACCTAACCTAACCTAACCTAACCTAACCTAACCTAACCTAACCTAACCTAACCTAACCTAACCTAACCTAACCTAACCTAACCTAACCTAACCTAACCTAACCTAACCTAACCTAACCTAACCTAACCTAACCTAACCTAACCTAACCTAACCTAACCTAACCTAACCTAACCTAACCTAACCTAACCTAACCTAACCTAACCTAACCTAACCTAACCTAACCTAACCTAACCTAACCTAACCTAACCTAACCTAACCTAACCTAACCTAACCTAACCTAACCTAACCTAACCTAACCTAACCTAACCTAACCTAACCTAACCTAACCTAACCTAACCTAACCTAACCTAACCTAACCTAACCTAACCTAACCTAACCTAACCTAACCTAACCTAACCTAACCTAACCTAACCTAACCTAACCTAACCTAACCTAACCTAACCTAACCTAACCTAACCTAACCTAACCTAACCTAACCTAACCTAACCTAACCTAACCTAACCTAACCTTTTTTTTTTTTTTTTTTTTTTTTTTTTTTTTTTTTTTTTTTTTTTTTTTTTTTTGACGGAGTGGAAACGCGTTACGCGTCCCCCCCGGGCCCGGGGCAGGCCATAGTGGGGGGGTATGTGGGACTCTCCCCTCTGAGGGAGGGGCATACCCACTAAAACCACTCCGGCGTTACCGTCGCTGCCGTTTTGGGGATGCCATGGGGTCGCGAACACTCAACCACGACATCCCCCGGCGGCCCCGGCTATGCTATACCGGGGCACCCGCGCCAAAGGAGGGGAGAATCAGCAACGCTTGACCCTCCCCCCAGACGTGTAGGGCCGTGCAATGTGGGTCCCCTACCCACTGGCCCTACCGGGGGGAGTGCTGCGGCGAACCGCGCACGTGCCCTCCCCCTTCGTCTACGCCGGAGCGGGAGCGCATCCGCCCTGTCCTCTCGCTCCCGCTCCGCGGACTCCTTCTGTGCAAGGACAACCTCGCAGAAGGAGTCCACCGCCTCCCAAGATCTCTCGCTCCTCAGCATAGCCGCCACGACGCTGTGGAGCGAGAGATCACCCACCCCGAGGGCCCGAGCCATGGTGCGGCGCTCAGTGTCCCAGTGACGGCACACCTCAAGGGTGTGCTGGGCCGTGTCATCTGGGTCGCCGCACTCATGGCAGGCCGGATTCCTTTCCCTCCCTATTCGGTGCAGGTAATGACCGAAGCAGCCGTGTCCGGTCATTACCTGCGCCATCCGGAATCCGACCCTCCCATGCCGCCTGTCCAGCCAGGCGTCCAACGAGGGGAGGAGTGCCCCTATGGTGCGGACTCCATAGGGGGACTCCTCCAGCTCCGTTCTCCACCTGTCTCGGGCCCTCTGTGTCGCCTGCCGCCGCTCTTCCCTCAGCACCTCAGGGGGGGGGAACTCGCTGGCCGCCCTGCGCCTGACCCTCTCCTTGTGCGCCTCCGCGAGCACCTGGGCATCCAGCTCCCAAGGCAGGGTGCTCGCCAAGGCGCACGCCGCCGCCCACGCCACCGTGCAGTAGGCCCGTACTGCACGGATGGCCACCACTCTCTGCGGTCTCCTCAATTGGGCCCTGTTCGCCGCGCCAAGCCGGTCAACCCAGATTGGCGCGCCGTACAGGGCCATGCTTCTCGCCACCCCCGGCGTACAGGCGGCGACACACTGCACTGGGCCCCCCCACGTTCGGCAAGAGTTTCCCCATGGCCGACGCTGCAGCCACTACTCGGGGAGCAAGTTGGCGGAAATGCTCCCCGAAGTCCCATTTGCGGTCCAGATGGATGCCCAGATATTTAATGTGGGCCTTCACCTGGACCGCTTCCCCCGCGACTGGTATGGTGGTTGCCACAGGCGGTCGCCACCCCTTCCCCCCAAAGACTATCGCCTCCGTTTTCTGGAGGGATACTTTCAGCCCCAGGAGGCCGATGCGGTGGACCATCAGGTCCGCCGCGACCGCAGCCCTCCGCAGGGCCCCCTCCAGCTGTACTCCCCGGACGGCCACCATTGTATCGTCGGCGTAACAATACACCTCCATCCGGGGGAGCAGGACCCCTCTTATGGCCCAGTCATAGCCCACGTTCCATAGGAGGGGCCCGAGGACTGACCCCTGCGGTACCCCGCACTCCATCTGCCGTACCCGCCGCCACCCGTTTTTATCTTCATAGAGCACTACCCGTTCAGTCAGGTAGTGCTCCACGATACGCCTCAAGTATAGAGGCACTCCGTGGTACCGGAGTGCCTCCACGATCACCCCGTATGGGAGGGAGCCGAATGCGTTGGCGATGTCCAAAGACACCGCCACGACCCCCTCCCCCCTCTTATTTCCCCCCTCGCAATATGCGCGGAGGGCCCCCAACGCATCCATGGTGGACCGCCCAGTTCGGAATCCGAACTGGCGGTCCGAAATATTGGGGCCCTCACCCTCTAAGTGTTGGACGATCCGGGAAGCAATGATGCGTTCTAGCATCTTCCCAGATTCGTCCAACAGCACAATCGGCCGCCATCCGGAAGGCGAATCCGGGGGCCGATTCTCCTTCCGTAGGAGGCAGAGCCTACCCTCCTTCCATATTCTCGGAAACCGCCCCACCCCCAGACAGTCATCAAATAACTCCCTGAGGCGGTTTCCGAGATACTCCAGCGCCACTGGCATTAGGCGGCCGGGCACGCCGTCAGGGCCCGGGGCCTTTTTGCAGGCCCTGAGGCGGTTAATCGTGACCCCCAATTCCCCCTCAGTTACCGGCGGGACGACGCCAGGCTCCTGCGGCTCCTCCCCTGGGGCGACCATGCATGGTGGGGCGAACACCGGCGCAGGAGGAAACAAGCCCACCACCACCCTGTCGAGGAGCTCCGGTTCCAGGGAGTCCATGCCGGGGGCGTGCCGCATTTTGTTCCTTACCAGTTTGTAAGGCCGCCCCCATGGGTCCCTGTCCAGGGTGGCCAAGAACTCCTCGTGGGCGGAGTCCTTGGCCTTGGCGATTGCCACGGACAGGGCACCCTTGGCCTCCCTGAGCGCTTCATGGAGGAGCTCCTCCTCGGCCCCGGTGTGGTTTCTTCGCCTCCTACACCGGGTATACGCTCGGCGTGCCCTATTACATGTTTGACGGAGGGCCGCTACCTCCTCCGTCCACCAGTAGACTTGCCTTTTCCCCACCGGTCGCCCCACCCTGCGCATCGCCGCGTCGCACACCGTGGTGAGCGACGCGCGAAATTGGACGGCCCTCGCCTCCACGTCCGCGTCCCGGTCCGGTGGAGGAGCCCGCCACGCCTCCACCATCGCCGCCTCCTCAGCGCGGTCCCTGTCGAGCGACCCCAGGCTCCACTTCGGGAACCGTTCCCCCCTCCTCCCCCCCTGGCCCCCGTCAACAGGGACTCCGGGCTGAGCTGTCCTAGGTTTGGAGACCCCCATCCTTATGTAAAGGTGGTCCGAGAGGGTCTCCACCTCCTCCAGCACCCGCCAACCCGATGTGCGCGCCTTTACGGCAGGGGTCGCGAACGTAATGTCCACGATGGACCCCCCCTGCTGGCGCACACACGTGTTGGCATTGCCCCTGTTGACCACCTCCAACCCCATTAGCGCCACCCAGTCTCGGAGTGCCTCCCCCCTCGGGTCCGTGGTCGGGGATCCCCACGCCGCACTTTTGGCGTTGAGATCCCCGAGCAACATAATTGGGGCCGGGGCCGCAGCCCGGACCACCCTGCCGAGCCTTTCGAGGTATAGCTCGAACTCGAACAGCGGCCGATTGGGGGAGAAGTACGTCCCGATTAAGACGATATCTCCCCATTTGGCCGCTGCATAGCCCGGCCCACATCCCCTTTTCGTAAGCGGCGGGTGGTCACCCATTGGTGGAACCATTATGGCCACCAGGCCGCTTGTGTCCCCGACCCAGTTTGGCTGCGGGGGGACAAAATATGGCTCCGCCATCACCATGGCACCGATGCCCCACTCCGCCACGTGCTGCAAAGCGAGGTCTTGAGCACGCGCGGAGTGGTTTGCGTTGCACTGCAACACTTCAGTTGGTGGTGGTTGCAGTGCTGGCATCGGTGTCCATCCTTTGTCCCTCTACGTTTTGCCTCGCGGGGGGCGCCTGGGTTTTGCCGGGGGCCTCCCTACCTCTAATACGTGGGGGGGTGCACGAAGGTCCCCCCATCGTGTGTTCAGCCGGCAGTTTGGCGTGGTGGCATACCGCACACCACGCCTTCGCCGCTCCACATTCCCTAGCGGTGTGGTCCGCTTTCCCACAGCGGAAGCAGAGGCCGCTCCTATCTACGGGCGAGGGACAGAGCGCCCTCGTGTGTCCCGTGCCCATGCAACGGTAACACCGCATGGGCAGGGCGCTCAGACCCTCGACTCTGGCCGACGACCATCCGATTAGGAGGCGTCCCGCCTCTATGGCCGCATTTGCCGCCGTAATTGGGCATACAACTATAACCGACCCGGTTTTGTTGTATGCCCAACGTATACCCCCTACTCTAATTTTTTCGGGATCGCAATGCCCTATTTCAGCAACCACCGCTTTTATGGAATCTGGGGAGGCTGCCTCATCAAAGCCGGAGATTCTAATCTCCGCCGTCTTCTCCGGACGGCGGATCTCCGCTACCTCTCCTACGAGGTCCTTTAGTCTCGCCGCCAGATTGTCCGCCGCCGCACCATTTCCCGCTCCCGGGACCTCTATGATGCGGGCACCAGCCGCCGTGCTCCGCACCTTTACATGGGCTATCCCCAACTCGCCCAGCTTGAGTGTCGTGGCCTTCGCCATTATTGACTTATAGTCAGTTTTAGCCTCAGGCTTCAGCGTGACCACGACGGCGGCCGATGTGGGGACAGCGAATTTCTTAATTACGGCCGGTGTTGCCGGCGCTTGTTTGGCCGCAGAAGCGGCCACGGCCTGCGCGAAGGAGGGCTTCTTGGGTTTCCCCCCCTTTGCTACCTCCACCCATGGCAGCTCCGTGGAGGAAGCGGCCCCGGCTTTGGGTGTCTTGGCCTTAGAAGGCACTGCTGTGGCCTTGGGCGCGGCGGCTGCTGCCTTGGTTAAGGCTGTCCTCTTTGCGGGAGTCGGCGGTGGCGGCGGTTGAACCGTAGGGCGAGCCACCCTAACCTTTGCCGCCTTTGAGGCTGCATCTGCCTTTCTGTCCGCTGCGAGTGGGGGACGCATAGGGCGGATGGGCACCGCCGGGGAGAGGAGTCCCTCTGGGAGCCTCTCCAACAGGTTCCTCATCCCCTCCGCACTCTTGCGCTCAGCCTCTTCGAGCCTCGCGTTGACAAGTTCCCCGAGGGAAACAAATAGGTCACGTTTAAGATCTCCTATGAGATCGGCCAGATCAGAATCCCCTCGGGGTGCCCTTTCAGGGGCCGGAGTAGGCGCCTCGTTCCTCTCAGCGAAGGCGGTCCGGAGAGCCTTCGTCTCCGCATGAAGGTGCGCCAGTTGTTCCTTCATGCGTTTATTGTCGGCCTTGAGTATGCGGACCTCCTCCGACTCACCTCGGGACTGCAGCAACTCCGCTGCCTCTAAAATGTCCCGGCAGGCCGCATTCATGCGGCCCCAGACCCCTCCCTTCAAGTTGCCGCATTTGGCGGCCTCCTCGAGAATAGTCTCCGCGCCGCGTTTGGCGGATTCTATTAGCCCGTGTGCGGGCAGCTCAGTCGGATCGGGTTCGGCGCTGTGTGGGCTACGCTCCCTCGTGCCGCCGTCTTTGCCGTTCCTTCCCTTCTTCTTTTTTGCCTCCCTCTGGGGCTGGGTCTTAACCTCCCTATATCTCAGGAGGTACCCCGAGGCCAGATCCGCCTCCGTCTCATACTCCTCGAATTCCGAGTCCTTGAGTTTGGCCTTCGCCGCACTCAGTCCCACATAGGCCCCCTTGAAACTACGGCCCCTCCTAGCCGTGTTAACCTTGGCCTCCGCTTTCGAGGGGTACTCGTCCTCATCCTCCTCCTCATCAAGATTGTCCTCCGGGGTGGGCTCTCTAGCCCTTTTAACCGTGCCCGAGGTCCTCCCGGAGCCCGTCTGGGAGTTCGACGACATGTCTACTTCCTCGAAGATTTCGTCTTCATCAGACGAATCCGACAATCGTAAGCACGGATACCCCGCTTGGGGGGGGGGTTCGCCCCCCTCCTTCATTTTCCTTTAGTTTTTACTGGACGTTGCCAATCAAAAATGCAAGAAAAAGAACAAAAACCAAAAATAATACTAAAAACGGTCAAGTGCGAACCGTCAAAATATTTACAAATTTAAAAAATACCCAGCTGTTTCGCTATAGCGCACGTCTGGTAAACCCCACAGACCTGTGCAAGGTGTCCCTAGACGCTGCTCCCTACCCCCTATTTGGCCCCGCAATCCGTTTATTGCTATCTTATTCCAAACCGACGCAACGAATTTTTAAACGCAAGTACAAACTTACGTTTGCGGTCCGAAGCGCCTGTTGAAATAAAATAGCAATAAAAATTCGCCCCGTAACTTTTGAACCGTAGGTTCTAAAATTACGGGGAAAACTGATATGGATAGACCTCCCTAAATAGAATTAAACTACACAAGAAAAAATACAAAAATACAAAACCAAAATTATTTACAGAATTTTCAAAAAATTTATACAAAAACACACAACTTTTTTGGGCTTTATCAAAAACCGCGTTTGGTCTAATAACTTTTGGACGGATTGTCCAAAAGCTATGCGACAAACGGGAGCTTGTAGAGCCCAACGAAAGCTAATTTTAGAAACAAAAACAAACTAAAATTTTTCAAAACAAAAAAGATATGAATTTTTTACAACACAAAATCTGAACCAGTCAAAATGCAAAAATCAAGAATCCGAAAAAGAGTGCCAAATAATAAGAATAAGTGTAATCAGAGTCAGTAGTACGATCGCCAAGGTCAATTTACGTTTTGATTCCAATTTTCACTTCAATCCCTCAAAATACACCCTTTCAAAATCCTCAACCTAACCTAACCTAACCTAACCTAACCTAACCTAACCTAACCTAACCTAACCTAACCTAACCTAACCTAACCTAACCTAACCTAACCTAACCTAACCTAACCTAACCTAACCTAACCTAACCTAACCTAACCTAACCTAACCTAACCTAACCTAACCTAACCTAACCTAACCTTTTTTTTTTTTTTTTTTTTTTTTTTTTTTTTTTTTTTTTTTTTTTTTTTTTTTTTTTTGACGGAGTGGAAACGCGCTACGCGTCCCCCCCGGGCCCGGGGCAGGCCATAGTGGGGGGGTATGTGGGACTCTCCCCTCTGAGGGAGGGGCATACCCACTAAAACCACTCCGGCGTTACCGTCGCTGCCGTTTTGGGGATGCCATGGGGTCGCGAACACTCAACCACGACATCCCCCGGCGGCCCCGGCTATGCTATACCGGGGCACCCGCGCCAAAGGAGGGGAGAATCAGCAACGCTTGACCCTCCCCCCAGACGTGTAGGGCCGTGCAATGTGGGTCCCCTACCCACTGGCCCTACCGGGGGAGTGCTGCGGCGAACCGCGCACGTGCCCTCCCCCTTCGTCTACGCCGGAGCGGGAGCGCATCCGCCCTGTCCTCTCGCTCCCGCTCCGCGGACTCCTTCTGTGCAAGGACAACCTCGCAGAAGGAGTCCACCGCCTCCCAAGATCTCTCGCTCCTCAGCATAGCCGCCACGACGCTGTGGAGCGAGAGATCACCCACCCCGAGGGCCCCAGCCATGGTGCGGCGCTCAGCGTCCCAGTGACGGCACACCTCAAGGGTGTGCTGGGCCGTGTCATCTGGGTCGCCGCACTCATGGCAGGCCGGATTCCTTTCCCTCCCTATTCGGTGCAGGTAATGACCGAAGCAGCCGTGTCCGGTCATTACCTGCGCCATCCGGAATCCGACCCTCCCATGCCGCCTGTCCAGCCAGGCGTCCAACGAGGGGAGGAGTGCCCCTATGGTGCGGACTCCATAGGGGGACTCCCCCAGCTCCGTTCTCCACCTGTCTCGGGCCCTCTGTGTCGCCTGCCGCCGCTCTTCCCTCAGCACCTCAGGGGGGGGGAACTCGCTGGCCGCCCTGCGCCTGACCCTCTCCTTGTGCGCCTCCGCGAGCACCTGGGCATCCAGCTCCCAAGGCAGGGTGCCCGCCAAGGCGCACGCCGCCGCCCACGCCACCGTGCAGTAGGCCCGTACTGCACGGATGGCCACCACTCTCTGTGGTCTCCTCAATTGGGCCCTGTTCGCCGCGCCAAGCCGGTCAACCCAGATTGGCGCGCCGTACAGGGCCATGCTTCTCGCCACCCCGGCGTACAGGCGGCGACACACTGCACTGGGCCCCCCCACGTTCGGCAAGAGTTTCCCCATGGCCGACGCTGCAGCCACTACTCGGGGAGCAAGTTGGCGGAAATGCTCCCCGAAGTCCCATTTGCGGTCCAGATGGATGCCCAGATATTTAATGTGGGCCTTCACCTGGACCGCTTCCCCCGCGACTGGTATGGTGGTTGCCACAGGCGGTCGCCACCCCCTCCCCCCAAAGACTATCGCCTCCGTTTTCTGGAGGGATACTTTCAGCCCCAGGAGGCCGATGCGGTGGACCATCAGGTCCGCCGCGACCGCAGCCCTCCGCAGGGCCCCCTCCAGCTCTGCTCCCCGGACGGCCACCATTGTATCGTCGGCGTAACAATACACCTCCATCCGGGGGAGCAGGACCCCTCTTATGGCCCAGTCATAGCCCACGTTCCATAGGAGGGGCCCGAGGACTGACCCCTGCGGTACCCCGCACTCCATCTGCCTTACCCGCCGCCACCCGTTTTTATCTTCGTAGAGCACTACCCGTTCAGTCAGGTAGTGCTCCACGATACGCCTCAAGTATAGAGGCACTCCGTGGTACCGGAGTGCCTCCACGATAACCCCGTATGGGAGGGAGCCGAATGCGTTGGCGATGTCTAAAGACACCGCCACGACCCCCTCCCCCCTCCCAGTTGCCCGCTCACAATATGCGCGGAGGGCCCCCAGCGCATCCATAGTGGACCGCCCAATTCGGAATCCGAACTGGCGGTCCGAGATATTGGGGCCCTCACCCTCTAAATGTTGGACGATCCGGGAAGCAATGATGCGTTCCAGCATCTTCCCGGATTCGTCCAACAGCACAATCGGCCGCCATCCGGAAGGCGAATCCGCGGGCCGATTCTCCTTCCGGAGGAGGCAAATCCTCCCCTCCTTCCATATTCTCGGAAACCGCCCCACCCCCAGACAGTCGTCAAATAACTCCCTGAGGCGGTTTCCGAGATGTCCCAGCGCCACCGGCATCAGGCGACCAGGCACGCCGTCAGGGCCAGGGGCCTTTCTACAGGCCCTGAGCCGGTGTATTGTCCCCCCAAACTCTCCCTCTGTTACCGGCGGGACGACGTCGGGCTCCTGTGGCTCCTCCGTTGGGGCGACCATGCACGGTGGGGTAAATACCGGTGCAGGCGGAAACAACCCCACCACTACCCTGTCGAGGAGCTCCGGTTCCAGGGAGGCCATGCCGGGGGCGTGCCGCAACTTTTGTCGGACCATTTTATATGGCCGCCCCCAAGGGTCCCTATCCAGCGTGGCCAAGAACTCTTTGTGCGCGGAGTCCTTGGCCTTGGCTATAGCGCAGGATAGGGCGCCCTTGGCCTCCCGCAGGGCTTCGTAGAGGAGCTCCTCCTCCCCGACCGTATGGTGCCTCCGCCTTCTGCACCGGGTATAAGCCCGGCGCGCCCTGTTGCTTGCTAGACGGAGGGCCGCAACCTCCTCCGTCCACCAGTAGACCCCCCGTTTCGGCACCTGTCGCCCCACCCTGCGCATCGCCGCGTCGCACACCGTAGTGAGCGACGCGCGAAATTGGACGGCCCTCGCCTCCACGTCCGCGTCCCGGTCCGGTGGAGGAGCCCGCCACGCCTCCACCATTGCCGCCTCCTCAGCGCGGTCCCTGTCGAGCGACCCCAGGCTCCACTTCGGGAACCGTTCCCCCCTTCTCCTCCCCTGGCCCCCGTCAACAGGGACTCCGGGCTGCGCTGGTCTGGGTTTGGAGACCCCCATCCTTATGTAAAGGTGGTCCGAGAGGGTCTCCACCTCCTCCAGCACCCGCCAACCCGATGTGCGCGCCTTTACGGCAGGGGTCGCGAACGTAATGTCCACGATGGACCCCCCCTGCTGGCGCACACATGTGTTGGCATTGCCCCTGTTGACCACCTCTAGCCCCATTGCCACCGCCCAGTCCCTAAGTGTGTCCCCCCTCAGATCCGTGGTCGGGGATCCCCACGCCGCACTTTTGGCGTTGAGATCCCCGAGCAACATAATTTGGGCCGGGGCCGCGGCCCGGACTACCCTGCCGAGCCTCTCTAAATAGAGTTCGAACTCAAACAGCGGCCTATTTGGGGAGAAATACGTCCCGATCAGTACGATATCTCCCCATTTGGCCGCTGCGTAGCCCGGCCCGCATCCCATTTTTGTGAGTGGCGGGTGGTCACCCATTGGTGGAACCATTATGGCCACCAGGCCACTCGTGTCCCCAACCCAGTTTGGCTGCGGGGGGACAAAATAGGGCTCCGCCATCACCATGGCACCGATGCCCCACTCCGCCACGTGCTGCAAGGCGAGGTCTTGAGCACGCGCGGAGTGGTTTACGTTGCACTGCAACACTTCAGTTGGTGGTGGCTGCAGTTGTGCTGGCATCGGTGTCCATGCTGGTTCCCTCTCTGAATAACCTCGCGGGGGGCGCCTGAGTCTTGCCGGGGGCCTCCCTACCTCTGGTACGTGGGGGGGTGCATGAGGGTCCCCCCATCGTATGCCCGGCCGGCAGCTTAGCGTGGTGGCAAACTGCACACCACGCCTTTTCCGCCAGACAATCTGCCATCAAGTGGCCCTCCTTGCCACATCGGTGGCACAGCGTGCTCCGGTCTACTTGCGATGGACAGAGGGCCCTCGTGTGCCCCGTCCCCATGCAGCGATAGCACCGCATGGGCAGTGCACTCAGACCCTCGACCCGGGCAGATGACCAGCCAATGAGCAAGTGCCCCGCAGCTATAGCCGCATTGGCCGTTGCAATTGGGCACACAACAATGGCGGACCCGGTCTTATTATACGCCCAGCGTATACCCCCCACTCTAACCTTGGCTGGATCGCACCCCCCTTTTTCCGCCACCACCGCTCTAATGGCTTCCGGGGTAGCCGCCTCATCGAAGCCAGAGACCCTGATTTCTGCGGTTTTCTCCGGGCGGCGGATTTCTGCGACCTCACCTACGAGACCCTTCAGACGTTCGGCTAAGTTATCCGCCGCCGCGCCGTTCCCCGCTCCAGGGACCTCGATTATGCGGGCGCCGGCCGCCGTGCTCCGCACCTTTACGTGGGCTATACCGAGCTCCGCTAATTTCAAGGTCGTGGCCTTCTCCATTATGGCTTTGTAATTTGTTTTGGCCTCCGGCTTGAGGGTTATGACGACGGCGGCCGATGTGGGCACGGCGAACTTTTTTATTATAGGTGGCTCTTGTTTTGTGACAGGAGCGGCCACTGCCTGCGCGAAGGAGGGCTTTTTGGCTTTGCCCTTCTTTGCCACCTCTACCCACGGCAGCTCTGCAGTGGTGGTTGCAGTCTCCGCTCCGGGCACGTTAACCCTGGGGGATACTGCAGCGGCCCTCGGTGTGGCGGCTGTTGGTTTTGCAGCAGCCGGTCGCTTGGCAGGGGTAGGCGGTGGCGGTGGCTTCACCGTCGGGCGAGCCGGTTTAGCCTTCGCAGCCTTAGCCGCCGCATCCGCTTTTCGGTCCGCCGCGAGAGGAGGACGTAAGGGACGGGTGGGCAGCTCCGGCGACAGAAGCCCTTCTGGTAGCCGCTCCATGAGGCTCTTTATACCCTCTGCATTTTTTCTTTCGGCCTCTTCGAGTCTCGCGGAGACCAGCTCTCCTAGCGAGACAAAAAGGTCCCTCTTAAGGTCTCCCAGGAGATTGGCGAGATCTGGGTCCCCTCGGGGTGTTTTCTCAGGGGCCGGTGTTGGCGCCCTACTCCTCTCTGCAAAGGCTGTCCGGAGAGCCTTTGTCTCCGCATGCAGGTGCGCTAGTTGCTCCTGCATGCGTTTGTTGTCGGCTCTTAAGATCCGGACCTCCTCCGACTCGCCTCGTGACTGCAGCAACTCCGCCGCCTCGAGAATGTCACGGCAAGCCGCGTTCATGCGGCCCCATACACTTCCCTTTAAGTTGCCACATTTGGCAGCTTCCTCCAGGATGGTCTCGGCGCCACGTCTCGCGGTCTCGATGAGTCCATCAGCAGGCAGAGTAGCGGGATCCACATTATGTGGGCTACGTTCCCTAGTGCTACTGCTACCCTCCTTCCCCTTCCTGGCACTTTTCCTCCCCTTTTTTCCCCCGAGAACCCCTTGGGGCTGGGTTCCTACGTCCCTGTACTTCAAGAGGTAACCCGAGGCAATATCCGCCTCTGCCTCGTACTCCTGGAATTCGGAGGTTTTGAGTTTTGCCTTAGCGGCACTCAGTCCGGCATATGCACCTTTAGCGGAGCGGCCCCTCCTCGCCGTGCTGACTTTCGCCTCCACTTTAGAGGTAGGCTCCTCCTCGTCCAGGCTGTCCTCGGGGGTGGGCTCCCTGCCCCTCTTAATAGAGCTCCTGCTCCCCTCCATCCGCATGTCTTCCGACATGTCTACACCGACGAAAAAATCGTCCTCATCCGACGAATCCGATAGGGATATCCGCGAAGATCCCGCTAGGGGGGGGGGTTCACCCCCCTCCATCGTTACCCTCGGATTCGACCTACCCTTACCGGGCAAAATCTCAAAGAAAATTGAGAAAACCCACTTTAGCCCAAAAACGGTCAAGTTCGAGACGTACAAATGTGTACAAACTTAACAAAAACCCCCCCTTTTTTTATTATAACTCGCGACCAGTGAACCCTAAAAATGTGTTCGAGGTGTCCACAAACGCCGCTTGCTATACCCTACACGCCCCCGTGATCTGTTTATTGCTATCTTATTCCGATCCGACACTACGAATTTTCAAACGCAAGTACAAACTTACGTTTGCGGTTCGCAGCGCCTGATGGAAAAAAATAGCAATAAAAATTTGCCCAGTAACTTTGGAACGGTAAGTCCTAAAATTACGGGGAAAAAAGATCTAAATAGAGCTCAGCGAGCACTACTAACCTATGCAATAATAAAACACAAAAAACCAAAAACCAAATTAATACACAATTTTGAAAATTTTAAAACCAAAACACGAAACTTTTTATGGGTTATAACAAGTAACCTTGTTTCGTCAATAACTTTTGGATGGTTAGTCCAAAAGCCACCGAACAAAAAGGAGCTTGTAGAACCCACAAAAAGACAATTTTTAAAACCAAAAACTAGCAAAAAACTCAAAAAACAAAGAAGATATTAATTTTTAACCACAATAAATTTAAACCACACAAAAAGCAAAAACGAAAATCCAGAAAGAAAGCCAAAATATCGAGAGAAAGTGTATTCAGAGTCCGTAGTACGATTGCCCAAGTCAAGTTACGTTTAGATTCCAAATTTCACTAATATCCCTCAATAATCACCCTTTCAAAAACCTCAACCTAACCTAACCTAACCTAACCTAACCTAACCTAACCTAACCTAACCTAACCTAACCTAACCTAACCTAACCTAACCTAACCTTTTTTTTTTTTTTTTTTTTTTTTTTACGAGGGGAAATGCGTTACGCATCCCGTCCTTAAGGTGGTAGTAAAGGACGGGTATGTGGGACTCCTGGTCTCCAGTCTACCCACTAAAACCCCTCGGTGCGACCTCGCTCCGCCTGGAGTGGGGCTAGGGGAACGCTTGGCGCCTACCTCGGCTCCCACGTATGGCGTTGTGCCCTTTCGGGCCCGGCTCTGCAGGCTTCTGAGCCCACCCCCTCACCATGAGGCGACCTCACCTACAGCCGCCTTTCCACCTCGGGACGTTACTCGGCGGGCAGCCAATTTCCCAGTCAGCTGCCCGAGGTCCCGGTTAGGGCGGTATTTGGCGGTCGTAGGCGGCCCGCCTTCGCCCTGGCCTTCGTCGGCGGGAAGGTGGTGCGAGGGAGTCGTCCTCTCGCTCTCTCTCCGCCGCCTCCTTCTGGGACATGACGGTGTTGCAGAATACAACGACCGCCTCCCATGCGGCCCTGCTGCGTGCCATCGCGCCAGCTATGGCCGGGAGCGACAAGTCCGCCCCGATGGCCGCGACAAGCTCGCGTCGTGGTGCTTCCCAAGTAGGGCACACGGTGCGGGTGTGCTGCGCCGTGTCCTCAACTCCACTTGTGCAGTGTTTGCACACTGTGCTGTCCTCGCGGCGGGCCACCTGACACAGGTATTTGCCAAAGCATCCGTGCCCGGTGAGTACCTGTGTCAGGTGGAACGTCATCTCTCCAAAGTCGCGGCCTAGCCAGTCCTTGAGGACCGGCCGTACGGCGCCCACCACCTCCCGGCTTGCGCTTGGGGCCTGCAGTCGTTCGTCCCACTTCCGGAGGAGATCATCCTTGGCTTCGTCCCTCCAGAGCTTGATCTCCTCCGGATGTGGGCGAGTGCCCTCCGCTCGCACTGCTGCTACTCGCCAGTAGACCGCAGCAAGGACCCCGGCTTCGAGGTCCCACGGCGGGCTACCAGCCAGAATGGTTGCCGCTTCGAACGAGACTGTTCTGTACCCTCGGATCGCCCTAGTGGCTATAACCCGTTGGGGTCGGCGCAACAGGGCCACGTTGTGGGCGTTCAGGGCCTCTGCCCATATGGGAGCCCCGTACATCGCCATAGAGCGCACGACCCCCTGGTACAGGCGGCGGCATGCGCTGCCCGGCCCCCCGATGTTCGGGAGCAGCCCCCCGAGTGCTCCGGCTGCAGCCACCAACTTTGGCGCCTTGCGGGCAAAGTGCTCCGTGAACCTCCATCGCCCATCGAGGACAATGCCTAGATAGCGAAGCGTCGGCTCGATGGCGATGGAGGTGCCCCCCACAACGATCGCCAGGCCAGGAGGCGGCGCGTTTCGAGGCCCATGGAAGAAGAGGGCCTCGGACTTGCTCAGGGCCACCTCGAGCCCCAAGGCCCTAATGCGGCTCACCACGTGGGCAACCCCGGCTGTGCCTAGCAGGACGGCTTGTCTGTGGGTGCTCCCGCTCGCGGTGACGAGAGTGTCGTCGGCGTAACAGAGTACGCCGACGCCCCGCAGATTGGTACCGCGGAGCACCCAGTCGTATCCGATGTTCCACAAGAGTGGTCCAAGGACCGACCCCTGTGGAACACCGCATGTGACCCTCCTGTTCGACCACCCATTCTGTGTCGGGTAACCAATGGCCCGATCTCGGAAGTAATCCCCCACTAGGATTTGCAAGTACCGGGGCACACCGTGGTATTGTAGCGCTGCCCTGACTGTCTCGAAGGGCAGGGTGTTGAAGGCATTCGCTATGTCTAGCGACACTGCCAACATCACTCCGCCCTGCGAGACAGACTCCTCGGCGAGGACCCTCAACCGCGCAATGGCGTCTATCGTCGACCTTTCCCGCCGGAAGCCGTACTGGCAGTCATGCAGGTCGGGTCCTACCTCCTCGAGATGTTTGACGAGACGGGCAGCAATCACCCGCTCGAAAAGCTTGCCCATCTCGTCAAGCAAGACGATGGGGCGGTAGGCCGACGGCGACTCCGCTGGGCGCCCGTCCTTCTGAAGAAGGACGAGCTTGCCCGTCTTCCAGCTCCGCGGGAACTGACCTCGGTCGAGGCATGCGCTGAAGAGGGCCCTCACCCTCTCCTCCAGCTCCTCCGCCGCAAGCGCGAGCACCAAGACACGCCCGGGTACACCGTCTGGTCCGGGGGCGCCATTTTTCCTCTTCAGCCTTAGAATTGCGGCCCCGAGCTCCGCCTCCGTTACAGGCGGTGCGTCGTCCTCATTTCCCAGAGGGTTCCCCCCCCATCGCCGGTGGATTCCATGTACCCCTTTCGGGGAATAGGACGGAGAGGATCCGCTCTAGAAGGAGGGGCTCGAGAGTACTGGTCAGCGGGGGGGCCCAAGGCCGGAGTTTTGCCCTTACAGTCTTGTAAGGGCGCCCCCATGGGTGTAAGTCCAGCATCTCCAGCCACTCCTTCCACGCTGCCTCCTTCGCCCGTGCTATTTCCGCCTGGAGCTGGTGGCATTTGGAGCGGTAGTCAGCGTATAGCGCCTCCTCCCTGGCTGGGTCTCGCACCCTTCTCCGCCTGCTCCGGGTGTACTGGCGGCGCGCCTTCGTGCACTCGTTCCGTGAGACTCGGATCTCCTCGCGCCACCAGTACACGCGACGACGAGGCGGGGTCGGCCTCGCTCGGGGCATTGCAGCATCGCAAATCCGGTGTAGGGCAGCCATCTGATGGTCGGTCTCTGCGTCAATGTCGTCTATGGGCCCAGCCCCGACCTGCCAGGTCTCGACAAGGGCTGCCTCTAGGGCCATCTCCCTGTCGTATTGGGCCAGCCGCCAGCGCGGCCCTTCCCCTGCTGGGGATCGACTCGTTCTCCTCGGGGTGTGAGGGGAAGTGGAGACCTCGAATCGGATGTAACGATGGTCCGAGAGCGTCTCCACGTCCGTCCTCACCTTCCAGCCCGTAACACGTCGTGCAAGAGCGGGGCTGGCCATTGTTATATCGACAATTGACCCTCCCCGCTGTCGCACGCACGTGTCTGTTGATCCCCTGTTGAGGATCAGCAGCCCCACTTCCACCGCCCATTCCTCCAGAGCCTGCCCCCGCGCGTCAGTCGCTGGAGATCCCCATGCTATAGACTTAGCGTTGAAGTCTCCAGCGACGAGCAGCTGCCCAGGGCGATTTCCGCCGAACAGGGAACCCACCTCGTCAAGAAAGGACTCGAACTCGGCGAGGCTCCTGTTCGGCGAGAAATATGCCCCAACCACCATCGTGTCCCCTAAATATGTTGACACAAAGCCGCGGCCTTTGGTGACGTTTTGGTGAGGCGCGGATCCCGCTTGCGGCTGGGTGACCACTGCCACCAGTCCCTCTCTATCTCCAACCCAGTTATCTCTGGAGGGGACCGAGTACGGCTCGGCTACTACTGCGACCTGTATCAGCCACTCCGCCATGCTCTGGAGCAGAAGATCTTGAGCTCTGGCGGAGTGGTTGATGTTCGCCTGTAGGTATCGCGTGTCCATTGCTATTCGGTGGCCATCCGATCCTCCTCAATCCTGGGCTCAGGCCTTGGTGGGCGACTAGGCTGCGAGGAGGCTTTGGCTCTGTCGGCAGCTGGTCTCTTTCGTTTGGGTGGGTTGCAAGAGATGCTTCCCACCCTGTGACCCGCGGGGACGCCCGCGTCCGCGCACAGCGCGCAGTGGGCGGCGGCGTTGCAGTCACGTGCGATATGGTCCGTCCCACTGCACCGGTAGCACATGAGGCTGCGGTCCACCTCGGACTTGCACGTGGCGCGCATATGCCCCACTTCCATACATCGGAAGCACCGCATGGGCCGGGTCTCGAGCAGCTTGACCTGCGCTGACACCCATCCTACGCGGAGTCGTCCGGCCTGAGCCACCTTTTTTGCTGCCGCGATAGGGCACCGCAGCCACACAGTGCCCAGTCCTGAAGGGCCGAGCGTGACTTCTCCGGCCTTGATGTCGTCCTCCGCGCAGCCGCCCTCTCTTGCCACCGCCGCGACCACCTCCGGGGATAGCACTGAATCGTCCAGGCCTGAGATGCGCATCTCCGCACATTTAGTTGGCCTGGAGATCCGAACTACGGTGGGATCCACCACCTCCCTTAATTTGCTTGCGAGAGCATCGGCCTTTTCGCCACTCTCACCGCCGGGAATCTCGAAAATGCGGGCATTCGTGGCGGTCCTTCGGACCCGAACACCCGAGATCCCCAGCGCGTTAAGGTCTACCCGTTTTTTGGCCTCCCCGATGATGGCCGCGTACCTCTCTCTTTCACTCGTGTCCGCCTTGGGCTCCACTAATGTAACGACTACCGCCGTAGACCGGGGGAGGCGCAGCTTACGGGCCTTCTTTTTTGGGGCTGCCTGGTTTGTAGGACCGGCCTCCTTCTTCTTCTTCTTGGTTTTGCCCTTTACCACGGTCCAGGGCTCGCTTGGCGTAGCAGGCGCAGGCGCAGGCGCAGTTGTTGCGGGGCCTGATTCTCCTGGGGCAGGGATTTTCCTGGAGGAATCTCCTTTTCTGCCTTGCTTCTTCCCGCGCTTTACGGCGCCCGAGTAGGACGCTCCACTTCCAGAAGCGATGGCAAGAGCGTGATCTCTCGAAGGAGCGCTTGCAAGGCCCGCTGCTTCTAGCTCTATCCCCCCCACTTTCGCTTCGGGTAGCCCGCGGAGCCCGCACCCTCTTCTCTGGAAGAAGTCTGTCGCTGATTGCGGCCATGCGGGCGTCCAAATACGTCCCGACCTGGGCCATGACCGCACGACAGATCTCCTCAGTTATGAGGGCAGAAGGAGTGCCGCGGCCGTCTCTCCGTCCCCTTGGGGAGGGCAGCGCGGGGGGCTGCACCTCCTCGTTGCGTCTGGGTGGCGAGGATGTGTGACCATCCTGCTTCCGCATCCCCTCCAGTTGGGCCTTAATTTCGGCCATCTCCTTTCGCAAACTGGCCATTTCGCTCCTTAGCCGGTTGTTATCGGCTTGGAGCCGCGCTGTCTCTTCAGAAGTGGTGCGTTTGCTGAGTACAGCAAACGCATCCGATATAGCGGATGCGGCGTCCTTTAGGCTCCGAATGTACCCGCCCTTCAGGTTTTTTGAGGTGGCCGCCACTTTTTCGATGACTGCCAAGCTGTCTGCCACCTGCTGGCCAAGTTCCTTGGTGGCTGCGGCCTCTTCGAGATTCGGCCCTGGCGGAGAAGGAGTGCACTTATAGAACCCTTGACGGGTTCTGATGCGCATCTCCTGCACCTCTTTCTCCGCCTCGAGGCGGATCTCCTCACTCAGGGCGCGGTTATAGGCCTCCTTTGCCTTGGCCAGGCCCACATATTTCCCCGTGGTGGGGGGCCGGCCTCGTCCTTTCGAAGTTTGCGACGAGCCCTCGCTTGCGGCGGACGGAGAGGAGGCAGACTCGCTCTCGCTGGATCCCGACTGGGAGCTGGAGTGGCGCGGCCTTTTGCGACAGTTTTGCCACATCCGACCACTCGTCGTTAGGCTATACTTTCCCTTTTCGGGAGGACCCAGCTTCTTTCCCGTGCTGGACGGGCCTGCCTTCAATCTGTTGCCGTCCTGCCCCAGTGCCTGCTCCAGATCTGTCAGTAATGTTGGGGAGTTCGGCGACTTTTGCCCCCCTTCCACATTTGTTGACTTAAACGGCGTTTGTGTGCGTAGACGCGTCTTTGCCTTACCCCTAGGTCCTGGTTTTTCCGGCGGCAGGTCTGTCTTCTCGCGACTTGGGGAAGTCGCTGGCGTCGAGAATCTGTCGGGGGCCTGTGCGGGATCCCCACGCGCTGGACTCACCTCCTCCAGCCGGGTGAGGACTACCTGAGCGATCCTCTCGACCTTCGCGACCGGTGCGCGCAGCTCGGCAGTTTTGGAAGTGCCTGCGCTTTCCCCTATCGCGTAAGCCTCTCCGCCCTCTTCTGTCGTCGTACGCCGCACGAAGCGGCCGTGGCGGTCGCGCGTTGGGGCGCTGACTGCTTCCCTCACCGGGATCTGGATGGCGGCTGAGCTCAAATCGATCCGTGGACTTGGGTAGCCCACTTGACCATCGTCATCCCCTCGCACAGGTGACCGCGCCAGGGACACTCGAGGACGGAAAATTTCCTCCTCGGCCTCACTTAATCCTAAACTTATGTCTAAGCCTAATCCTAATCCTAATCCTACGTTTTTGTTGGACATTTTGATTTTGTTCCCACGAGTGTGGGGGAAAAACGGTCCACCCAGGCAGTGCCCCCTGTACCTGGGTAACCCTAAATACTCCGTGGGGGCGGGCGGTTCCACGGGAAAAAACCTAAAACTAGTGCGGGCCGGCCAATTAAGGCAAGCCCTCCGGTCCGCAGTGCCTCCCGTACCCCATTGACGCCTGTACTGGGGGTCGTTGGGACGACACAGCGGGTTCCGGGATTCAAGGAGAGCTGGCGTGGACTCCCCTGTCGGTAGCTCCCAGTCCAGGAACTACCCTCAGTCACCCATTTACGGGAAAACCGCTACTCGGCTCCTCCTCTGCGCCCTCTGCTCAATCAGAGGGACGCGAGGAGAGCCACCTCAGGCAGGCCTCTGCAGGCCCCGCCAGGGTGTGCCGCTCTTCGTCTGGTCCCTCCCCCCTCGCCTTTCCGGTATGGGTAGCCCTGTCCGGTATAGCCTCGGGGATCACAGGAACACGCAAGCCCCCCCACCACGACAAGGTGGCAGCACGTCGGGGGGGAACCTAACCTAACCTAACCTAACCTAACCTAACCTAACCTAACCTAACCTAACCTAACCTAACCTAACCTAACCTAACCTAACCTAACCTAACCTTTTTTTTTTTTTTTTTTTTTTTTTTTTTTTTTTTTTTTTTTTTTTTTTTTTTTTTTTTTTTTTTTTTTTTTTTTTTTTTTTTTTTTTTTTTTTTTTTTTTTTTTTTTTTTTTTTTTTTTTTTTTTTTTTACGAGGGGAAATGCGTTACGCATCCCGTCCTTAAGGTGGTAGTAAAGGACGGGTATGTGGGACTCCTGGTCTCCAGTCTACCCACTAAAACCCCTCGGTGCGACCTCGCTCCGCCTGGAGTGGGGCTAGGGGAACGCTTGGCGCCTACCCCGGCTCCCACGTATGGCGTTGTGCCCTTTCGGGCCCGGCTCTGCAGGCTTCTGAGCCCACCCCCTCACCATGAGGCGACCTCACCTACAGCCGCCTTTCCACCTCGGGACGTTACTCGGCGGGCAGCCAATTTCCCAGTCAGCTGCCCGAGGTCCCGGTTAGGGCGGTATTTGGCGGTCGTAGGCGGCCCGCCTTCGCCCTGGCCTTCGTCGGCGGGAAGGTGGTGCGAGGGAGTCGTCCTCTCGCTCTCTCTCCGCCGCCTCCTTCTGGGACATGACGGTGTTGCAGAATACAACGACCGCCTCCCATGCGGCCCTGCTGCGTGCCATCGCGCCAGCTATGGCCGGGAGCGACAAGTCCGCCCCGATGGCCGCGACAAGCTCGCGTCGCGGTGCTTCCCAAGTAGGGCACACGGTGCGGGTGTGCTGCGCCGTGTCCTCAACTCCACTTGTGCAGTGTTTGCACACTGTGCTGTCCTCGCGGCGGGCCACCTGACACAGGTATTTGCCAAAGCATCCGTGCCCGGTGAGTACCTGTGTCAGGTGGAACGTCATCTCTCCAAAGTCGCGGCCTAGCCAGTCCTTGAGGACCGGCCGTACGGCGCCCACCACCTCCCGGCTTGCGCTTGGGGCCTGCAGTCGTTCGTCCCACTTCCGGAGGAGATCATCCTTGGCTTCGTCCCTCCAGAGCTTGATCTCCTCCGGATGTGGGCAAGTGCCCTCCGCTCGCACTGCTGCTACTCGCCAGTAGACCGCAGCAAGGACCCCGGCTTCGAGGTCCCACGGCGGGCTACCAGCCAGAATGGTTGCCGCTTCGAACGAGACTGTTCTGTACCCTCGGATCGCCCTAGTGGCTATAACCCGTTGGGGTCGGCGCAACAGGGCCACGTTGTGGGCGTTCAGGGCCTCTGCCCATATGGGAGCCCCGTACATCGCCATAGAGCGCACGACCCCCTGGTACAGGCGGCGGCATGCGCTGCCCGGCCCCCCGATGTTCGGGAGCAGCCCCCCGAGTGCTCCGGCTGCAGCCACCAACTTTGGCGCCTTGCGGGCAAAGTGCTCCGTGAACCTCCATCGCCCATCGAGGACAATGCCTAGATAGCGAAGCGTCGGCTCGATGGCGATGGAGGTGCCCCCCACAACGATCGCCAGGCCAGGAGGCGGCGCGTTTCGAGGCCCATGGAAGAAGAGGGCCTCGGACTTGCTCAGGGCCACCTCGAGCCCCAAGGCCCTAATGCGGCTCACCACGTGGGCAACCCCCGCTGTGCCTAGCAGGACGGCTTGTCTGTGGGTGCTCCCGCTCGCGGTGACGAGAGTGTCGTCGGCGTAACAGAGTACGCCGACGCCCCGCAGATTGGTACCGCGGAGCACCCAGTCGTATCCGATGTTCCACAAGAGTGGTCCAAGGACCGACCCCTGTGGAACACCGCATGTGACCCTCCTGTTCGACCACCCATTCTGTGTCGGGTAACCAATGGCCCGATCTCGGAAGTAATCCCCCACTAGGATTTGCAAGTACCGGGGCACACCGTGGTATTGTAGCGCTGCCCTGACTGTCTCGAAGGGCAGGGTGTTGAAGGCATTCGCTATGTCTAGCGACACTGCCAACATCACTCCGCCCTGCGAGACAGACTCCTCGGCGAGGACCCTCAACCGCGCAATGGCGTCTATCGTCGACCTTTCCCGCCGGAAGCCGTACTGGCAGTCATGCAGGTCGGGTCCTACCTCCTCGAGATGCTTGACGAGACGGGCAGCAATCACCCGCTCGAAAAGCTTGCCCATCTCGTCAAGCAAGACGATGGGGCGGTAGGCCGACGGCGACTCCGCTGGGCGCCCGTCCTTCTGAAGAAGGACGAGCTTGCCCGTCTTCCAGCTCCGCGGGAACTGACCTCGGTCGAGGCATGCGCTGAAGAGGGCCCTCACCCTCTCCTCCAGCTCCTCCGCCGCAAGCGCGAGCACCAAGACACGCCCAGGTACACCGTCTGGTCCGGGGGCGCCATTTTTCCTCTTCAGCCTTAGAATTGCGGCCCCGAGCTCCGCCTCCGTTACAGGCGGTGCGTCGTCCTCATTTCCCAGAGGGTTCCCCCCCATCGCCGGTGGATTCCATGTACCCCTTTCGGGGAATAGGACGGAGAGGATCCGCTCTAGAAGGAGGGGCTCGAGAGTACTGGTCAGCGGGGGGGCCCAAGGCCGGAGTTTTGCCCTTACAGTCTTGTAAGGGCGCCCCCATGGGTGTAAGTCCAGCATCTCCAGCCACTCCTTCCACGCTGCCTCCTTCGCCCGTGCTATTTCCGCCTGGAGCTGGTGGCATTTGGAGCGGTAGTCAGCGTATAGCGCCTCCTCCCTGGCTGGGTCTCGCACCCTTCTCCGCCTGCTCCGGGTGTACTGGCGGCGCGCCTTCGTGCACTCGTTCCGTGAGACTCGGATCTCCTCGCGCCACCAGTACACGCGACGACGAGGCGGGGTCGGCCTCGCTCGGGGCATTGCAGCATCGCAAATCCGGTGTAGGGCAGCCATCTGATGGTCGGTCTCTGCGTCAATGTCGTCTATGGGCCCAGCCCCGACCTGCCAGGTCTCGACAAGGGCTGCCTCTAGGGCCATCTCCCTGTCGTATTGGGCCAGCCGCCAGCGCGGCCCTTCCCCTGCTGGGGATCGACTCGTTCTCCTCGGGGTGTGAGGGGAAGTGGAGACCTCGAATCGGATGTAACGATGGTCCGAGAGCGTCTCCACGTCCGTCCTCACCTTCCAGCCCGTAACACGTCGTGCAAGAGCGGGGCTGGCCATTGTTATATCGACAATTGACCCTCCCCGCTGTCGCACGCACGTGTCTGTTGATCCCCTGTTGAGGATCAGCAGCCCCACTTCCACCGCCCATTCCTCCAGAGCCTGCCCCCGCGCGTCAGTCGCTGGAGATCCCCATGCCATAGACTTGGCGTTGAAGTCTCCAGCGACTAGCAGCTGCCCAGGGCGATTTCCGCCGAACAGGGAACCCACCTCGTCAAGAAAGGACTCGAACTCGGCGAGGCTCCTGTTCGGCGAGAAATATGCCCCAACCACCATCGTGTCCCCTAAATATGTTGACACAAAGCCGCGGCCTTTGGTGACGTTTTGGTGAGGCGCGGATCCCGCTTGCGGCTGGGTGACCACTGCCACCAGTCCCTCTCTATCTCCAACCCAGTTATCTCTGGAGGGGACCGAGTACGGCTCGGCTACTACTGCGACCTGTATCAGCCACTCCGCCATGCTCTGGAGCAGAAGATCTTGAGCTCTGGCGGAGTGGTTGATGTTCGCCTGTAGGTATCGCGTGTCCATTGCTATTCGGTGGCCATCCGATCCTCCTCAATCCTGGGCTCAGGCCTTGGTGGGCGACTAGGCTGCGAGGAGGCTTTGGCTCTGTCGGCAGCTGGTCTCTTTCGTTTGGGTGGGTTGCAAGAGATGCTTCCCACCCTGTGACCCGCGGGGACGCCCGCGTCCGCGCACAGCGCGCAGTGGGCGGCGGCGTTGCAGTCACGTGCGATATGGTCCGTCCCACTGCACCGGTAGCACATGAGGCTGCGGTCCACCTCGGACTTGCACGTGGCGCGCATATGCCCCACTTCCATACATCGGAAGCACCGCATGGGCCGGGTCTCGAGCAGCTTGACCTGCGCTGACACCCATCCTACGCGGAGTCGTCCGGCCTGAGCCACCTTTTTTGCTGCCGCGATAGGGCACCGCAGCCACACAGTGCCCAGTCCTGAAGGGCCGAGCGTGACTTCTCCGGCCTTGATGTCGTCCTCCGCGCAGCCGCCCTCTCTTGCCACCGCCGCGACCACCTCCGGGGATAGCACTGAATCGTCCAGGCCTGAGATGCGCATCTCCGCACATTTAGTTGGCCTGGAGATCCGAACTACGGTGGGATCCACCACCTCCCTTAATTTGCTTGCGAGAGCATCGGCCTTTTCGCCACTCTCACCGCCGGGAATCTCGAAAATGCGGGCATTCGTGGCGGTCCTTCGGACCCGAACACCCGAGATCCCCAGCGCGTTAAGGTCTACCCGTTTTTTGGCCTCCCCGATGATGGCCGCGTACCTCTCTCTTTCACTCGTGTCCGCCTTGGGCTCCACTAATGTAACGACTACCGCCGTAGACCGGGGGAGGCGCAGCTTACGGGCCTTCTTTTTTGGGGCTGCCTGGTTTGTGGGACCGGCCTCCTTCTTCTTCTTCTTGGTTTTGCCCTTTACCACGGTCCAGGGCTCGCTTGGCGTAGCAGGCGCAGGCGCAGGCGCAGTTGTTGCGGGGCCTGATTCTCCTGGGGCAGGGATTTTCCTGGAGGAATCTCCTTTTCTGCCTTGCTTCTTCCCGCGCTTTACGGCGCCCGAGTAGGACGCTCCACTTCCAGAAGCGATGGCAAGAGCGTGATCTCTCGAAGGAGCGCTTGCAAGGCCCGCTGCTTCTAGCTCTATCCCCCCACTTTCGCTTCGGGTAGCCCGCGGAGCCCGCACCCTCTTCTCTGGAAGAAGTCTGTCGCTGATTGCGGCCATGCGGGCGTCCAAATACGTCCCGACCTGGGCCATGACCGCACGACAGATCTCCTCAGTTATGAGGGCAGAAGGAGTGCCGCGGCCGTCTCTCCGTCCCCTTGGGGAGGGCAGCGCGGGGGGCTGCACCTCCTCGTTGCGTCTGGGTGGCGAGGATGTGTGACCATCCTGCTTCCGCATCCCCTCCAGTTGGGCCTTAATTTCGGCCATCTCCTTTCGCAAACTGGCCATTTCGCTCCTTAGCCGGTTGTTATCGGCTTGGAGCCGCGCTGTCTCTTCAGAAGTGGTGCGTTTGCTGAGTACAGCAAACGCATCCGATATAGCGGATGCGGCGTCCTTTAGGCTCCGAATGTACCCGCCCTTCAGGTTTTTTGAGGTGGCCGCCACTTTTTCGATGACTGCCAAGCTGTCTGCCACCTGCTGGCCAAGTTCCTTGGTGGCTGCGGCCTCTTCGAGATTCGGCCCTGGCGGAGAAGGAGTGCACTTATAGAACCCTTGACGGGTTCTGATGCGCATCTCCTGCACCTCTTTCTCCGCCTCGAGGCGGATCTCCTCACTCAGGGCGCGGTTATAGGCCTCCTTTGCCTTGGCCAGGCCCACATATTTCCCCGTGGTGGGGGGCCGGCCTCGTCCTTTCGAAGTTTGCGACGAGCCCTCGCTTGCGGCGGAAGGAGAGGAGGCAGACTCGCTCTCGCTGGATCCCGACTGGGAGCTGGAGTGGCGCGGCCTTTTGCGACAGTTTTGCCACATCCGACCACTCGTCGTTAGGCTATACTTTCCCTTTTCGGGAGGACCCAGCTTCTTTCCCGTGCTGGACGGGCCTGCCTTCAATCTGTTGCCGTCCTGCCCCAGTGCCTGCTCCAGATCTGTCAGTAATGTTGGGGAGTTCGGCGACTTTTGCCCCCCTTCCACATTTGTTGACTTAAACGGCGTTTGTGTGCGTAGACGCGTCTTTGCCTTACCCCTAGGTCCTGGTTTTTCCGGCGGCAAACCTAACCTAACCTAACCTAACCTAACCTAACCTAACCTAACCTAACCTAACCTAACCTAACCTAACCTAACCTAACCTAACCTTTTTTTTTTTTTTTTTTTTTTTTTTTTTTTTTTTTTTTTTTTTTTTTTTTTTTTTTTTTGTTGACGAAGTGGAAATGCATTTACGCATCCCCCCCAGGCCCGGGGCAGGCCAAACGGGGGGGTATGTGGGACTCACCCCTCAACGGGAGGGGAATACCCACTAAAACCACTCCGGCGTTACCGTCTCTGCCGTTATGGGGACGCCATGGGGTCGCGAGCATTCTACCACGACGTCCCCCGGCGGCCCCGGCTATACTATGCCGGGGCACCCGCGCCAAAGGAGGGGAGAGTCAGCAACGCTTGACCCTCCCCCCAGACGTGTAGGGCCGTGCCATGTGGGTCCCCAACCCACTGGCCCTACTGGGGGAGTGCTGCGGCGGCGTACCGCGCACGTGCCCTCCCCCTCCGTCTACGCCGGAGCGGGTGCGCATCCGCCCTGTCTTCGCGCTCCCGCTCCGCGGCCTCCTTCTGTGCGATGACCGACTCGCAGAAGGAGGCCACCGCATCCCATTCATGCTGCCCCCGCAGCATGCCCGCCACCACATGGTGCAACGCCAATCCCCCCCCGGCGTCCCACCCGATCGCGGCGACCACGGCCCCCCTCTCGAGGTCCCAACGGTTGCACACCTCGAGGGTGTGCTGGGCCGTGTCGTCTCGATCCCCACATTCTTGACATCGGGCGCTTGGCTCCCGTCCGATGTGGCACAGGTAATGACCGAAGCATCCGTGTCCGGTCATTACCTGTGCCATCCTAAAACTGACCTCCCCAAATTTGCGGTCGAGCCACCCGTCCAATGATGGGAGGAGTGCCCCTATGGTGCGGACTCCATAGGGGGACTCCTCCAGCTCCGCCCTCCACCTTTCGCGAGCGCGCGACTGGGCCTGTCGGCGCTCTTCCCTTAGTGTTTCGGGAGCGGGGAATTGATTAAGGGCCCTACACCTCACCCGCTCCCTGTGGGCCTCGGCGAGCACCTGGGCGTCCAAGTCCCAGGGCAGGGTACCCGCCAAGGCACAAGCCGCCGCCCCCGCCACCGTGCAGTAGGCCCGTACTGCACGGATGGCCACCACTCTTTGCGGCCTCCTCAACTGGGCCCTGTTTAGTGCACCGAGCCGGTCCGCCCAGATCGGTGCGCCATACAGGGCCATACTCCGCGCAACTCCTGCGTAAAGGCGGCGGCACGCCATGCTAGGCCCCCCCACGTTGGGCAACAATCTCCCTAGCGCCGACGCCGCCGCCACGACCCGGGGAGCGAGCTGCGCAAAATGTTCTTTAAACTCCCACTTGCGGTCCAGGTGAATGCCCAAGTATTTTAGGTGGGCCTTCACCTGGACCGCCTCTCCCGCCACTGGGATGACCATTGCGGCAGGCGGCCGCCACCCCCTTCCCCCAAACACTATGGCCTCCGTCTTCTGGAGGGAGACCTTAAGCCCTAATAAACCTATACGGCGGACCATCAGGTCCGCCGCAACCGCAGCCCTTCGCAGGGTCCCCTCAAGCTCTGCTCCCCGGACGGCCACCATCGTATCATCGGCGTAGCAGTACACCGCCATCCGGGGTAGCAGGGCCCCTCTTATCGCCCAGTCATAACCGACATTCCATAAGAGGGGCCCGAGCACAGACCCCTGTGGTACCCCGCACCCCATCGGTCGCGTCCGCCGCCTCCCGTTCTGGTCCTCGTAGAGCACTACCCGTTCGGTCAGGTAGTGCTCTACAATGCGCCGTAAGTATGGAGGCACTCCGTGGTACCGGAGTGCCTCCACGATCACCCCGTATGGAAGGGAGCCGAAAGCGTTGGCTATGTCCAAGGACACCGCCACGACCCCCTCCCCCCGCTCCGTTGCGCTCTCGCAGTATGCGCGGAGGGCCCCCAGCGCATCCATGGTGGACCGCCCAGTTCGGAATCCGAACTGGCGGTCCGAAATGTTGGGGCCCTCACCCTCCAAATGTTGGACGATCCGGGAAGCAATGATGCGTTCGAGCATCTTCCCGGATTCGTCCAACAACACAATCGGCCTCCATCCGGATGGAGAATCGGCGGGACGATTCTCCTTCCGGAGGAGGCAGAGTCTACCTTCCTTCCATATTCTTGGAAACCGCCCCACCCCCAGACAATCGTCGAATAATTCCCTGAGGCGGTTTCCAAGATGTTCTAGGGCCACCGGCATCAGGCGACCAGGCACTCCGTCAGGGCCAGGGGCCTTTTTATAGGCCCTGAGCCGGTGTATGGTTACACCAAACTCACCCTCTGTAAAACCTAACCTAACCTAACCTAACCTAACCTAACCTAACCTAACCTAACCTAACCTAACCTAACCTAACCTAACCTAACCTAACCTAACCTAACCTAACCTAACCTAACCTAACCTAACCTAACCTAACCTAACCTAACCTAACCTAACCTAACCTAACCTTTTTTTTTTTTTTTTTTTTTTTTTTTTTTTAAGAGGGGAAAATGCTTTACGCATACCACCAGAGTGCGGGGACGAACTCTGGTGGTTATGTGGGACTCCCATGTCGGCTGATGAGACCTATATGGTGTACCCACTAAAAACCCCTCTATGTGCCGCCTCCTGTGCTGTAAGCGAGGTCACGGGGACGCCTGAGCACACTACCGTAACCTCGCCAGCGGCCGTCCGTACTTAGGACCCGTCTCTGGGAAGACTTTTCTTCCCTTCCTCATCAAAGGGGTGTGCCGGAATACGGCACACCTGCCACTCGGGGACCTTTGTGCGGGCGACAGACGTCCCCGTGTCTATCACCCACGGGTGCCCTTAAGGGGGAAGTCGGCGGTCGTAGGCAAGTCGCCGTCGCCCCAAGCGTTTGCGACGTATTGGCTGAGAGGCCGGATCGTCCTCTCTCCCACGCTCCGCCGACTCCTTCTGCGCCATTACATCTTCGCTGAAGGAGACCGCCGCCTTCCACGACCTTTCGCTACCGACCATGGCTTTAACCAAGGCAGGCAGGGAGAGGTCATGCCCTACCACGGCCACAAGTGCGGCCCGCTGCTCCGCCCAAGCTGGGCACACTGCAAGCGTGTGCTGTGCCGTATCTTCGCTATTGCCGCACGCGTGACATTCTTCAGTAGGTTCCCGCCCCACCACTCTGCACAAGTATTTGCCGAAGCAACCATGCCCAGTCAGAAGCTGCGTAAGATGGAATGTGGGTGCTCCGTGTTTTTGTTCAACCCATTCTTTGAGGACGGGCTGAACAGCGGCCACCAGTTCCCGGCTAGCTCCCGGGACTTCGAGCCTCTCCGACCATCTCAGGAAGAGGTCATCTCGAGCCTCATCTCGCCACTGCCGGATTTCCCGTGGATGGGGCCAGTTTCGTTCCTCTTTTGCTGCCAGCACCCGCCAATACACCTCGGCTAGGGCCTCGGCTTCAAGGTCCCAAGGCGGGCTACCAGCAAGCAAGCAGGCGCCAACGTACGACACAGTGCGGTACGCTCGAGCCGACCTGAGCGCCATCGCCCGCTGCGGACGTCGCAGCAACGCGACATTACGGACGCTCAGACCACCCGCCCATATCGGCGCCCCATAGAGCGCCATGGAGCGCACCACACCGGTATAAAGACGACGGCATGCCCCTCCTGGTCCTCCTACGTTTGGCAGGATCCGTCCTAGCGCTCCGGCTGCAGCCACCAATTTTGGGGCCAAGCGCCGGAAGTGCTCTTCGAACTTCCATTTGCCGTCGAGGACGAGTCCAAGGTACTTCATCGTCGACCCGACGGCAATGGTAGTACCACCCACCGTTATGCTGGACCCAGGCAGTGGCGCGTTCCGAGGGCCATGGAAGACTAGGACCTCGGACTTATGAAGGGCCACCTCCAGGCCCAACGCACGGATCCTGCGGACAACGTGTGCCACACCAGCTGTGGCAAGATAGGCCGCCTCTCTATGTGTGCTGCCTCGTGCTGACACTAGGGTATCGTCAGCGTAGCAGGTGACGCTGACTCCCCGCAGAGTGGTTCCACGTAGCACCCAGTCGTAACCGATGTTCCACAGGAGCGGCCCCAGTACCGAACCCTGTGGAACACCGCACGACATGGCCCTTCTGCGCCACCCGTCCTTGGTTGGGTAAGCAACTTCTCTCCCTGCGAAATAGTCCACAATTGTTCTTTGCAGGTATTCTGGCACGTTGTGGAACCGAAGCGCAGCCTTGATAGTCTCCCAGGGCAGAGTGTTGAAGGCGTTGGATATGTCCAAGGACACTGCCATTACTACTCCACCCTGGGAGATTTCCTCCGCTGCGAGATCTCTGACGCGAGCTATTGCGTCGAGGGTCGAGCGTCCGTGGCGAAATCCAAATTGCCAGTCACTCAGGTCTGGCTCCATGCACCTGACGAGACGCGCAGCAAGCACGCGCTCAAATAGCTTGCACGTCTCGTCAAGCAGCACGATAGGGCGATAGGCAGACGGCTGGTCTTGTGGACGCCCCTCCTTCCGCAGGAGCACGAGTTTCCCCGTTTTCCACCTTTGAGGGAATCGACCCTGAGCAAGGCACGCGGAGAAAAGGGCTCTGACCCTATCGCCCATCTCGCTCAGCGCGATTGCCAAGGCGCTCCCTGGTATTCCGTCCAGTCCTGGGGCTGTCTTTTTTGATCGTAATTTTTGAACGGCCGCACCAAATTCCGCCTCAGTTACCGGGGGCGCCTCCACCTCAGCTCTCTCTGGTCTGGTGGTGGCTACCATCAGGGGCGGTACGAAACCTTCACGCTCAGGGAAAAGAGCTCCCACCACTTGCTCCAAGAGCTCTGGTTGGAGACTGCTTGTCAGCGGAGGAGTCCAGGGTCGGAGTTTTTGCCTAACGACCCGATATGGTCTCCCCCACGGATCTCTGTTGAGAGTCGCCAGCCATTCCTCCCACGCCACCTCTTTGGCCTGCGCGATGGCTGTCTGCAGTGTTTTGCAGGCTGTCCTGTAGGCGTCGTAGCGAGCGTTCTCTTCGGTTTGGTCGCGAACCCTTCGTCTCCTGTATCTGCTGTACTGGCGGCGAGCAGCGACGCAGTTGCTTCGCAATTCCCGTAGTTCCGGTCGCCACCAGTACACTTGGCGTCTTGGGGAGATTGGGTTTGCCCTCGGCATCGCCGCGTCGCACACTCGGGTGAGAGAGATGGTAAGCTGCTCGGCTTCTTGGTCGACCTGTTCCACTGCGCCCGAGCTAGACACCCAGGATTCAACTATGGCCGCCTCTTTGGCGACCTGGCTATCTAGCCGCCCTAACACCCAGCGCGGGCTGTCCCCTACCGACGATCGGTTTTCTTTCGGCATAGGAGGAGTGGGAGACGTGGAAACAGTGAACCGAATATATCGGTGATCTGACAAGGTTTCCACTTCTGTCTCTACTCTCCAATCCAGAACACGGCGGGCCAGGGCGCGGGATGCGAACGTTATGTCCACGATCGATTCGCCCTGCTGCCGCACGCACGTGCTCTCCGAACCCCGGTTGAGGATCGCCAGCTCTAAAGCCACTGCCCATTCCTCGAGCACCTCGCCCCGGGCATCGGTCGCGGGAGAGCCCCACGAAGTCGATTTGGCGTTGAAGTCTCCCGCGACTAAGACGGGAGTAGGATGCACCTGCGCCACTAGCGCTCCGACCTCTGCGAGCATTTGCTCAAAGTCAGCAAGGGTACGATTAGGTGAAAAGTATACCCCAACTATTGCCATGCCAGCCATGATGCCCAACACATAACCTTTCCCTTTTGTGACCCTCTCAAACGACAGGCAGCTAATCGTTGAGGTTACGATAATGGCTACATTGCTATCGTGGTCGGAGGCCCAATCACTCCGAGTTGGTATAAAATATGGCTCCGATACTATCGCCACTTGGACTTGCCACTCAGTCATGGACTGGATCAGAAGGTCCTGAGCCCGAGCGGAGTGGTTAATGTTCGCCTGGAGGATTTCTAAAGCCATTTTAGTGTGCGGTTTCCATGGGCTCCTCCTCTCTTTGCTGGGACGACCGACTGGGTATCGTGCCCTTCGCCACCATCTTTCGCGCTGATTTGGAATTTCTTGTGCTTCCCGGACACTGTTTGCTACCAATAGCATGTACTGCAGGCTTACCGGCTGTTACACATATAGCACAGCTCGCATCAGCAGCAGTGCATTCACGTGCCTTATGGCCGGGCTTACCACAGCGGAAGCAGACATTGCTGCGATCCACCTCCCTGTCGCACTTCGTCCCTACGTGACCTGTTTCCAGGCATCTGTAGCAACGTAGGGGCCTTTGTTCGAGCAGCACCACTCGCGCTGAGACCCATCCTACTTTAATGCGACCTACTTCCACCAGTTTCTTTGCCGCAGATATTGGGCAGCTCAACCACAGTGACCCCAAGTTACTTGGGCCTCGGGCCACTATACCTGGCTTGATTGCCTCGGTGCTGCAACCTCCGTCTCTAGCTACAGCCGTCACGACTTCCTCTGCTGTCACCGAGTCATCCAGTCCCGTGACTCGTATTTCAGCGCACTTCACTGGTCGATGTATTTGGACAACATCGGTGCTGAAAACCTCACGGAGCTTGGCTGCAAGCGCATCTGCTGCTTTTTCGGCGTTTTCAGTGCCCGGAGGAATCTCAAGCATCCGGGCTCCAGTCACTGCAGTCCGAAAACGTACCTGAGTAAGGCCGACCTCCTCGAGTGCTATACGACTCTTGGCTTCAGCCAAGAGTGTGTCGTATTTGTACCCCTTTTCGGCAGCACCTGGTTTTAGGGTGAGTGTAATCGCAGATGTGCGAGGCGAACGAAGTTTTTTCTTTTTTTGAGGAGCCTTCTTAGGTGCATTGTTGGCCTCGGCGGTCTTCGCCGCGGTGTTGGCTGTCTTCTTCTTGATGTTCTTGGCCACCACAGTACTCCACTGCTTTTCTGCACGTTCAGGTGCTTTTGGCAGTGGTTGGGTTTGCCTTGTTGCAGCAGCTTCCTGTGCCGCCATGCTTCCACGTTTTGCCTTTTTCCTTCTTTCCTTTTTCTTTGTCGTTGTACTACTGTTTTCTCCAATATTTTCAGCAGTCCCGATGACTGGAGGCTCGCGTGCTGTAGTCTGAGAAAGAGGAGAGGCCGAAGCACCAACGTCCTTCTGAGGGACAGCTGGCATTGTTCTTCGATCGGCCGCTAATGATGGTCGCAAGCGCGGTTCCGCAAGGAGGCGGCATTCGATGGCTTCCAAGCGGGCATTTAGCATCATGCTGAACTGTTCACGGTTGGAACGTGAGACTTCATCTATTAGGCGCCGGAAGTCGCCCTCAGCTGCCCGAGCGGGCTTATTTCGCATCTCGGCGACCTCCCGACGCAACTCCGCCAGCTGACGTGACAGTTGTAAATTGTCTGCCTCCAGACGGGCAATTTCTTCCGTCACAGTCAGGGTTCTTAGCTCTGCAACAGCCCCTTTTATTGCGTCTGCCGCAGTTTTGAGGGCCTTGACAAATGTCCCTTTCATGTTGCCGGACTTGTCGGCAACTCGGACCACCACATCTAGTGCCTCCTGTATTTTTGCGCCCAGTGCAACGGAAGTCTGCGCTGTGTCCACGTTCTGTCCAAGCGGCTGGCGTTGTTTTAGACGAGCAGCTCTGTTCTCATTATCCACTTGTGCCGAGCGGTTATATGCCTCTAGCTCGTCTTCCGCAAGTAGACGCTGCTCCTTCGCCCTCTCGTTACTTAGCTCCCTCTGATGTTTGTGAAGCCCTACATATTTGCCTGTCGTGGGAGGACGACCCCTGCCCCTTTTGGGCGTTGATTTAAGCCACATACTTTTTGACGTCTGGGTAGGTGAGACATCCCCGCTTTCATCTGGCTGCGCCCCAACATCACTCTCTGATTCTGAGGAGAGCAATGGTGCAGGCCTCTTCTCACCCTTCCGCCAGTATGTATCGCGCATAGAGTCATTGGACTCTTTCGAGGCCACCGTTACCATACTGGCAGCCGAGGAGTCCGACTCAGATAGCCGAGTATGGCTAAAGGGGAGTTGCTTGTTGACAACCTCCTGTCTATCGTTATTGGAGTCGCTGTTTGTTTTATCTGTTTCCGGTGCTAAAGCTACAACAGGGTACTCAAACGTGACTCCAAGCGCTGCCTTGTCCATATTTTCGAGTCGCGTCAGCTCAACTCGTAGTTGCGGTTGCGCCGACTGCGCGCTCTTGCCACTGTCAAAGGTATTGGCGCGCGCCATCAGGGCGCTCGCCGCTACCGCTTCATCATTTTCATCATGCATCGGTGTCCTTATTATTGCCAGGTCGTCGGTAGAAGAATTCAAAAGGTTGTTTGCCATTTTTGTTCCCACGAGTGTGGGGGATAAACGGTCCACCCAGGCGGTGCCCCCTGCACCTAGGTAACCCTATTACCACTGGGGGTCGGGCGGTGCCCCAGGGTTGGCCACTAGCGACTGGATACCCTCCAGTCACTCTCAGAAGGTGACAACAGGCACAGGCCCAAGCACGCCCAGTCCGGACAGGTCCTCCCACTCCGACACAAGCCTACCCAAGTAGAACCCCTCGTTGTGCCCAGGATCTGCGCAACCTCCAGGAAAACGATTCCCCCACTCCCCCGACATTAACCACGACCCAGAAAGATTATGAGCGCTTTCCATTTGCTCAGCAAATGGAAGAACTTAATCTACCCTAGGTCAGTGAATAATGCCTGGCGGGTGGGGGTTCGTTAGTCCAGAGGCTGCTCACATCCGCAGCACACGAGAGGCCACTCGAGCAGACTACGGTTGTCAGAGCGGATGAACCGGTCCAAGCTACGCGCGCAAGAACCTGTTCCTGTTGTCACCCTCCATCGAGTTCCCCGACGCCATGTACCGCAGCGTCGGGAATTGGGGTTTTTTATAGAGGTTTTCTCCTCGCAGTCCGGCCAATGAAGGCAAGACCCTCGCTCCCGTCCAAGCCGCGAGACGTGTCCACGACACTCGGAATGGGGTTGCGAGTCCAGCGGTGGCACGGGCGGGGTAAGCCCCCCAGTGCCTGCCCGACGGCAGAGTTAGTGCGCGCCGGGCCCGCCCTCCCTCGGCTCATCCACTGCGCCCTCTGCTATTCAGAGGGACGCGCGGAGAGCCCCTCCCGGGCCGAAGCCCCCCATTTCCCCCCCGGTGTTTGGTTCGCGGGACTACCGTCCTACCCCGGCTCGACGACTGCAACGGCGAGTCGGAGCGTTCCCCTATCCACCACCAGGGGACGCGCCACGTCGGGGTTCACCTCCCCGCCCACTCGGACAACCGAGCAGGTCCGTGGAACCTAACCTAACCTAACCTAACCTAACCTAACCTAACCTAACCTAACCTAACCTAACCTAACCTAACCTAACCTTTTTTTTTTTTTTTTTTTTTTTTTTTTTTTTTTTTTTTTTTTTTTTTTTTTTTTTTTTTTTACGAGGGGAAATGCGTTACGCATCCCGTCCTTAAGGTGGATGTAAAGGACGGGTATGTGGGACTCCTGGTCTCCAGTCTACCCACTAAAACCCCTCGGTGCGACCTCGCTCCGCCTGGAGTGGGGCTAGGGGAACGCTTGGCGCCTACCCCGGCTCCCACATATGGCGTTGTGCCCTTTCGGGCCCGGCTCTGCGGGCTACTGAGCCCACCCCCTCACCATGAGGCGACCTCACCTAAGGCCGCCTTTCCACCTCGGGACGTTACTCGTCGGGCAGCCAATCTCCCAATCAGCTGCCCGAGGTCCCGGTTAGGGCGGTATAAGGCGGTCGTAGGCGGCCCGCCTTCGCCCTGGTCTTCTTCGGCGGATAGGTGGTGCGAGGGTGTCGTCCTCTCGCTCTCTCTCCGCCGCCTCCTTCTGGGACATGACGGCGTTGCAAAATGCAACGACCGCCTCCCATGCGGCCCTGCTTCGTGCCATCGCGCCAGCTATGGCCGGCAGCGACAGGTCCTCCCCGATGGCCGCGATAAGTACGCGTCGCGGTGCTTCCCACGTTGGGCACACGGCGCGGGTGTGCTGCGCCGTGTCCTCGTCTCCGCCTGTGCAGTGTTTGCACACTGTGCTGTCCTCGCGGCGGGCCACCTGACACAGGTATTTGCCGAAGCATCCGTGCCCGGTGAGTACCTGTGTCAGGTGGAACGTCATCTCGCCAAAGTCGTGGCCTAGCCAGTCCTTAAGGACCGGCCGTACGGCACCCACCACCTCCCGGCTTGCGCTTGGGGCCTGCAATCTTTCATCCCACTTTCGGAGGAGATCCTCCCTGGCTTCGTCCCTCCAGAGCTTGATCTCCTCCGGATGTGGCCGATTTCCCTCCGCTCGCACTGCTGCTACTCGCCAGTAGACCGCCGCGAGGACCCCGGCTTCGAGGTCCCACGGCGGGCTACCAGCCACTCAACCTAACCTAACCTAACCTAACCTAACCTAACCTAACCTAACCTAACCTAACCTAACCTAACCTTTTTTTTTTTTTTTTTTTTTTTTTTTTTTTAACCGGGGAAAAATCCTGCATAGGATTCTACACCTCGCCACGGGGGGACGAGGTGGATATGTCAGACTCTTACTGACTAAAAAACCCCGGGTGTTCTCCCACCGCTGCTATACGTTAGGGGAGCTACAGGCACGCTAAAGCACTCTTCTATAACTCCCCTCACAGCCGTCCGATTTCAGACCTACACTGGTGGAGCGCTTACCGCCCACAAACGCTTACGGAGGCGTGCCCGAACACCCGACACGCCGTCCAACTCGGGGACCCCTCTCCTTCAGACGACAGACGCCCCCGTGACTGCCGTCCGGAGGTCCTCGTTAAGGAGGCAAGCGCCGCTCGTGCGCGACTCGCCTGCGCCCCACTCTTTTCCGGCGCATTGGGTGCGACGTCCCATCGTCCTCCCTTGCCCGCTCTGCCGCTTCCTTCTGGGACATTACTGCCTCGCAGAAGGAAGCTACTGCCCTCCAGGCACTCTCCCTGCCAACCATCGCTTCAATGACCCTGGGCAAGGATAGGTCATTACCTATTACCGCGAATAACCGAGCACGGTGCTCGTCCCACCCGGAGCACTCCTGAAGTGTGTGCTGCGCAGTATCTTCGTCACTACCGCAATGGTGACACCTCCGTGTAGGCTCTCTGCCTGCCACATTGCACAGATACCGACCAAAACAACCATGCCCGGTGAGCACCTGTGCAAGGTGAAAGGTGAGAACCCCTCGTTCCCTGTCAACCCACTGTTCAAACACAGGTAGGACCGCCTCGATGGTGTAATGGCCAGCACTTGGCTGCGCTAACCTCTCCTCCCACTTGCGGAGGAGGACAGTGCGCGAATCAAACCTCCAGCGTCTGATTTCCTCTGGAAGAGGCTGCTCTCCCCCAAACTTACACTGAGCACAGCGACGGTAAACGTCTGCCAGCACTGCGGCATCTAGGTCCCAGGGTGGGGTCCCCGCCAAAAGACAAGCAGCCTCAAAGGAAACAGTGCGGTACGCCCTGACCACCCTCTGCGCAATGACGCGCTGAGGCCGCTGCAGCAAGCTCCTCACGTTTTGTGCTGCCAGCGCATCCACCCAAATTGGTGCTCCATATAGGGCCATTGACCGTACTACCGATGTGTAGAGCCTTCGGCATAGCACGTTCGGGCCACCCACGTTGGGAAGCAATCGCCCCAAGGCACCAGCAACTCGAATGAGTTTCGGAGCAAGCCGCAGGAAGTGCTCATGAAAGTTCCATCGGCTATCGAGGACAAGTCCTAAGTACTTCATTGTCGACCCGATTCCGATGGAAACTTCTCCCACCATCAAATGAGCCCCAGCAGGAGGCCGGTTCCGAGGTCCGTGAAAACACAAGGCTTCCGTTTTCTCCAGGGCTACCTCCAAACCCAACCGCCTAATCCTGCTGACCACATGAGTCACGGCTGCCGTGGCTAGAGCAACTGCCTGCGGGTAGCTACCAGCGCGTGCTGTGACAAGGGTGTCGTCCGCGTAACACACCACATCCACTCCCCGCAATAGTGCCCCTCGCAGCACCCAATCGTATCCGATGTTCCACAGGAGTGGGCCTAAAACTGACCCCTGTGGAACACCGCATGACACCTCTCTCTGACCCCAGCCTGACCCAGTAGGGTATCTGATGACTCGCCGGGACAAGTACGCCTCAACAATCCGCCGCAGATACCCGGGGAAGCCATGGTATCTTAGGGCCTCTTTGATAGTTCCCCAAGGTAACGTGTTGAAGGCATTTGATATGTCTAAAGACACCGCCAACACCACGTCACCCTGGGAAACAGCCCGCTCTGCTAGGTCCTTCACCCGAGCAATCGCGTCAATTGTTGACTTGCCCCGACGAAAGCCAAACTGATTTGGGCTTAAATCCGGCCCTGGTCCACCCAGATGACGCTGAAGGCGAGCCGCTAGAATGCGCTCAAAGAGTTTGCTCACCTCGCTGAGCAGGACGATAGGCCTATAAGCCGATGGTGAGTCAAGCGGGCGGCCAGCCTTCTGAATCAAGACCAGCTTGCCCGCTTTCCATTCGCCCGGAAAGACGCCCTGCTCTAAGCACGCACTAAACAGAACTCTCACGCGTTCTTCTAACGGCCCGCCCAACGCGCGCACCCACACACGCCCCGGAATCCCATCAAGTCCAGGGGCAGTGTTCTTGGTTCGCAGCCTCAACACCGCCGCTCCCAGCTCACCCTCTGAAACCTCCGGGATGTAGTCACCATCAGCGTCCACCGTGCTGAGGCCCACCGCCATTGCTGGGGGCTCGTGCACCAGAGCGCTAGGAAACAAATTCTCCACCACATGGCACAACAGCTGTGGCTGAAGAGTCTGGGTAAGGGGGGGCGCCCACGGCCGCAGTTTTTGCCTTACTGCCTTGTAGGGCCTCCCCCATGGATCGTTATCCAAACTCTCCAGCATTTCGCGCTCCGCATCTTCCTTTGCCTTGGCAATGGCCACCCGAAGAGAGCCTAAGCACTCGCGGTAAGTCGCATATAGCCCCGCCTCGTCAGGTTGAGGTTCACCGGTGGGTGAGTTAAACCGCCTTCGTCTCCGGCACCTGGTGTACGCGCGCCTTGCCACAACACATTCCCTGCGGAGCTGCGCAACCTGGGAATTCCACCAATACACCTGGCGCCGAGGCGGATGTGACGTAACTCTCGGCATAGACGCATCACAGACCCGTGTCATGGCATCACCCAGCCACTTGGCCTCCTCCTCAACATCTATCTGTCCCAGAGGCACACTAGGCACAGGAGCCCAAGACTGGACGATGGCAGCCTCTTCGAGCAAATCCGTATCCAAGGACTTGACAGACCATCGTGGCCCTTCCCTAACCAGAGCACGATTCTGACTCACAGCAACCGGAGTCGTAGGAAGAGCGGAAACACTGAACCGAATGTAACGGTGATCTGAGAGTGTTTCCACATCTTCCCTTACCACCCAGCCCCGGATTCGGCTTGCTAGGGCAGAACTGGCAAAGCCAACATCCACGATCGACCCACCTTGTTGACGGATGCACGTGTCAACAGTTCCCTTATTAAGTAGCTCGAGTCCTGTCGATACCGCCCATTCCATCAGCACCTCTCCTCGAGCGTCTGTTGCTGGAGAACCCCATGCCACTGACTTGGCATTAAAGTCTCCAGCGACAAGCACATGAGTAGGGCGAGCAGCCCCAATTGTCGCTCTCACTTCCACCAAAAACCGCTCAAACTCTGCTAAAGTACGGTTTGGTGAGAAGTATATCCCAACTACGAGAATGTGCTCAATTAGAACGGCGACATGTCCTTGACCGGTCGACACCCTGCCAGCGGGTGGCGAACCCGAAGCAGCACGACGAATAATCGCAACTGTTCCCGTGTGGTCACCAAACCAGTCATCCCTCCCAGGTACAGAATATGGCTCTGCGACAATCGCCACCTGGATTGACCACTCGGCCATGCTTTGGATCAAAAGATCTTGAGCACTGGCGCAGTGGTTCAAGTTGGCTTGAATAAAGTTTACTTCCATTATTCAGTGGCCATATCCTCCACCTGGGTCTGGGAACTGGTACCCGAGACAACGTGTTGCGAGGGGGTTCCGGGGACCTGGCCCGCCTTCCTCAAGCTACCACCCACTTTGGGGTCGCCGCAGAGTTTGCTGCCCAGCCTGTGGTCCGCAGGTCTACCAGCCGCAGCACACAGAGCGCAACGGGGGGCAGCAACACACTGCCCGGCTTTGTGACCAGGCTGCGCACAGCGGAAACACAAGCCACTACGATCCTCTGCTGAAGTACACTGCTCCTTTACATGCCCCACTTGCAGACACTTGTAACAGCGGATAGGCCGAGCCTCCAGCAATCTCACCTGCGCCGAGACAAACCCGACCAACAGCCTACCACTCTCAGTAACCTTCTTAGCGGCCAGAATCGGACAGCTTAACCAAACCGACCCGAGACCAGAGAGGTCTGCCCTTACCATGCCCACTTTAATTGAAGCCGGAGAACACTGCCCAACTCTAGCTACGGCTTGCACCACATCATCTGCCGTTGCAGAGTCATCCAAACCAGTGACTCGCAATTCCGCGCATTTCACAGGTCTAGAAATCTGCACCAAGTCTTCACTGAAGCACTCTTTTAACTTTTGCGCTACCGCATCGGCTTTATCCCCACTCATCACACCGGGCACCTCCAGCAATCGAGCGCCATTGGCAGCACGGCGAACCCGCAAACCGCCCTCAATATTAAGGGCAGCAATATCCAACGTGCTTCTAGCTTCAGTCATTACCTTGGCGTAAGTTATCCCTCTCTCTACAGCCGCTGGCTGTAATTTTAAAACCACTGCAGAGGATCGCGGGGGTTGGAGCTTGCGAGGCTTTACCTGAGCAGAAGGTGGCTGCGAGTTTGTATTGCTTTTAGCAACAGCCGCCTTTCCCTTATTGCGCACCACCGTGGTCCAACCACGTTCTTCGGGAGCTGAAGGAACCGAAACTGGGGGACTCACCACCGCCGTGGTAGCTACTGAAGGCGGAGGCCTGCGACCTGCAGCCTTTTTCCGCTTCCTGGCATTCTTCCTCTGCCTCGCTTTACCTGCTACAACTCTTGGAGGTAGTGCCTTACGTGCCTTCGATACCGAAGCCCCCGAAGCGAATCCAGCCGCAGCATTTACTCTGTCGGAAGCCAGAGGGGGACGTGAAGTCCCACCCGACAGAGCAGCTAACCTCGCATCAAGCCTTGAGTTCACGATGGCACCCATCTGCACAATCATCTCCGTTTTGAACTGCTCCATGTACGAAAGCACCGCCTCAGGCATTGCAGGTCTCACATCACTCGCAACTTCCATCGGAGGAGCACGAGACCGCTGAGTCTGTACCTCACCTCGCAGTTGTTCAAACTCCTTACGGATCTCAGCCAACTCAGCTCGCAAGCGATTGTTGTCGGCCTGCAGTCTCAAAGACTCTTCCGAATGCGACCTTTGGTTGAGTTCAACGACCGCTGCACGAATCGCCTCAGCAGCCTCTTTCAAGTCTCGGACAAAAGTCCCCTTGAGATTTTTAGACTTCGTCGCAATCGACGTAATCAGGTCTATATTGGCTAAGGCTGTGCCACACAAATCAGAAGCCAAGGACTCTCCACTTTCCGTTGCTTGTGAAGACGGGATAATCCTGGCAGCCCGCAACCTACTGCTAACTTCAGCAATCTCCCTTTCATCTGCCAGCCTTAATTCCTCCTGCGTGGCCGCATTCAAAGCAGCCTTGGCCTTTGCCAAGCCAACGTACTGGCCCGTAGTTGGTGGACGACCCCTTCCCCGTACAGAGGTACCAGCAATGATTTGGGGCTCCTCCCCTTCCTCTCCAGAAACCTGGGACTCGCTGCCACCCACTCTTCGCCGTTTTGTGCCCCCCTTAGTTTTTCTCACCATTGCAGGACGAGAATTACCCACTCTTGGAACAACACCGCTAATTATCTCGGTGTCGTCAGCCATCTCCACACCACGACTGTCCCCATCGTCAACCTCATCGTCAACCACAGGCTGAGACTGCGTTGCTACCGTCCTCAGCGCACTCTCCGCACACACATCGACATCATCCGCCCTATCATTACTTACAACTAAACCTACATCTAAACTTAAATCTAAGGGTTTTGAATTAGACATTTGAGTTTTAATCCCACGAGTATGGGGGAAAAAACAGTCGACCCAGGCAGTGCCCCCTGTACCTAGGCAACCCTAAATACATCAGTGGGCTCGGGCGGGCCCCACTGGAACCTTACCTAGTGCGGGCCGGCCAATTAAGGCAAGCCCTCCGGTCCGCAATGTCCGCACGTAACCCCATAAACGCCACCGATGGGGATCGTTGCACGGACAAAGCGGTTTCCGGGATTCGAGGCGAGCTGGCGTAGGCTCCCCTTTTGGTAGTTTGCTTTTCAGCAAAACTACCCTACGGACCCATTCACGGGTCGCCACTACACGTCCCATCTGCAGAATCCTCTGCTAACCAGAAGACTGCAGAGAGACCTCCCCGGTAGCGTAAGCGCCCCATACGCTCCACTCCCCACCCCCCCAGGGTCATTTAGCCACCGGTAAGTAATCGTCCTCCTCAACCAAGATTACTTACCGTTGTTACCAGGCAGCACCAGACTCAAGCCCTATTCGCCCCCCTAGATTCAAGAATCCCAGGGGATTAATAGAGCCCAAGCACACGAGGAGGTAGACCCATGCCGCCCAACCTAACCTAACCTAACCTAACCTAACCTAACCTAACCTAACCTAACCTAACCTAACCTAACCTAACCTAACCTAACCTAACCTAACCTAACCTAACCTAACCTAACCTAACCTAACCTAACCTAACCTAACCTTTTTTTTTTTTTTTTTTTTTTTTTTTTTTTTTTTTTTTTTTTTTTTTTTTTTACGAGGGGAAATGCGTTACGCATCCCGTCCTTAAGGTGGTAGTAAAGGACGGGTATGTGGGACTCCTGGTCTCCAGTCTACCCACTAAAACCCCTCGGTGTGCCCTCGCTCCGCCTGGAGTGGGGCTAGGGGAACGCTTGGCGCCTACCCTGGCTCTCACATATGGCGTTGTGCCCTTTCGGGCCCGGCTCTGCGGGCTTCTGAGCCCACCCCCTCACCATGAGGCGACCTCACCTATGGCCGCCTTTCCACCTCGGGACATTTCTCGTCGGGCAGCCGATCTCCCAATCAGCTGCCCGAGGTCCCGGTTAGGGCGGTATAAGGCGGTCGTAGGCGGCCCGCCTTCGCCCTGGTCTTCTTCGGCGGATAGGTGGGGCGAGGGGGTCGTCCTCTCGCTCTCTCTCCGCCGCCTCCTTCTGGGACATGACGGCGTTGCAAAATGCAACGACCGCCTCCCATGCGGCCCTGCTGCGTGCCATCGCGCCAGCTATGGCCGGCAGCGACAGGTCCGCCCCGATGGCCGCGATAAGCTCGCGTCGCGGTGCTTCCCACGCGGGGCACACGGCGCGGGTGTGCTGCGCGGTGTCTTCCTCTGCGCCCGTGCAGTGTTTGCATATTGTGGACTCCTCCCGGCGGGCCACCCGGCACAGGTATCTGCTGAAACATCCGTGGCCGGTAAGTACCTGTGTCAGGTGGAACGTCATCTCGCCGAAGTCGCGGCCTAACCAGTCCCTAAGGACCGGCCGTACGGCGCCCACCACCTCCCTGCTTGCGCTTGGGGCCTGCAACCTTTCGTCCCACTTCCGGAGGAGGTCCTCCCTGGCTTCGTCCCTCCAGACCTTGATCTCCTCGGGATGTGGCCGATTGCCCTCCGCTCGCTCTGCTGCTACTCGCCAGTAGACCGCCGCAAGGACCCCGGCTTCGAGGTCCCACGGCGGGCTACCGGCCAGTAGGGTTGCCGCCTCAAAGGAGACCGTCCTGAACGCTCGTATCGCCCTAGTGGCTATGACCCGTTGGGGTCTGCGCAACAGGGCCACGTTGCGAGCGTTCAGGGCCTCTGCCCATATGGGAGCCCCGTACATGGCCATAGAGCGCACAACCCCCTGGTACAGGCGACGGCATGCGCTGCCCGGCCCCCCGATGTTCGGGAGCAGCCCCCCGAGTGCTCCGGCTGCAGCCACCAACTTTGGCGCCTTGCGGGCAAAGTGCTCCGTGAACCTCCATCGCCCATCGAGGACAATGCCTAGATAGCGAAGCGTCGGCTCGATGGCGATGGAGGTACCCCCCACAACGATCGCCAGGCCAGGAGGCGGCGCGTTTCGAGGCCCATGGAAGAAGAGGGCCTCGGACTTGTTTAGGGCCACCTCGAGCCCCAAGGCCCTAATGCGGCTCACCACGTGGGCAACCCCCGCTGTGCCTAGCAGGACGGCTTGTCTGTGGGTGCTCCCGCTCGCGGTGACGAGAGTGTCGTCGGCGTAACAGAGTACGCCGACGCCCCGCAGGTTGGTACCGCGGAGCACCCAGTCGTATCCGATGTTCCACAAGAGTGGTCCAAGGACCGACCCCTGTGGAACACCGCATGTGACCCTCCTGTTTGCCCATCCGTTTTGGGCCGGGTAGACGATGGCCCGATCCTGAAAATAGTCTCCCACCACGTTTTGTAGGTACCGGGGCACACCGTGGTACTTCAGCGCTGCCTTGACTGTCTCGAAAGGCAGGGTGTTGAAAGCATTTGCTATGTCTAGCGACACTGCTAACATCACTCCGCCCTGCGAGACAGCCTCCTCGGCGAGGACCCTTAACCGCGCAATGGCATCTATCGTCGACCTTTCCCGCCGGAAGCCGTACTGGCAGTCGTGCAGGTCGGGTCCTACCTCCTCGAGATGCTCTACGAGACGGGCAGCAATCACCCGCTCGAAAAGCTTGCCCATCTCGTCAAGCAAGACGATGGGGCGGTAGGCCGACGGCGACTCCGCTGGGCGCCCGTCCTTCTGAATAAGGACGAGCTTGCCCGTCTTCCAGCTTCGCGGGAACTGACCTCGGTCGAGGCATGCGCTGAAGAGGGCCCTCACCCTCTCCTCCAGCTCTTCTAATTGGAGCGCGAGCACCACGACACGCCCAGGCACACCATCAGGTCCAGGGGCGCCATTCTTTGCCTTAAGCCTTAGGATGGCGGCCCCAAGCTCCGCCTCTGTTACCGGCGGTGCGTCGTCCTCATTTTCCGGTGGGTTCCCGCCCATCGCCGGTGGATGGTATGTACCCCTTTCGGGGAACAGGACGGAAAGGATTCGCTCTAGGAGGAGGGGCTCGAGACTGCTGGTCAGCGGGGGGGCCCAAGGCCGGAGTTTTGCCCTTACAGTTTTGTAAGGGCGCCCCCATGGGTGTTGGTTCAGAGTCTCCAGCCACTCCTCCCACGCCGCTTCCTTCGCCTGAGCGATGTCCGTCTGCAGCTGGTGGCATTTTGCTCGGTAGGCAGCGTATAGCGCCTCCTCCCTGGCTGGGTCTCGCACCCTTCTACGTCTGCTTCTGGTGTATAGGCGGCGCGCCGCTGTGCACTCGCTCCGTGACACGCGGATCTCCTCGCGCCACCAATACACGTGACGACGAGGCGGAGTCGGCTTAACTCGGGGCATTGCGGTATCGCATATTCTGTGAAGGGCAGAGACCTGAAGCTCCGTCTCGGCATCGATGTCAACTATAGGGCCAACCTTAATCTGCCAGGTCTCGACGAGGGCTGCCTCTTGCGCCATTTCCCTGTCGAGTTGCCGCAGCTGCCACCGCGGCCCTTCCCCAGCAGGGGGTCGATTCGTGCTCCTCAGGGTGAGGGGGAGCGTGGAGACCTCGAATCGGATGTAGCGATGGTCCGAGAGCGTCTCCACGTCCGTCCTTACTTTCCAGCCAAAAACACGTCGTGCGAGAGCGGGGCTGGCCATTGTTATGTCCACAATTGACCCTCCCCGCTGTCGCACGCACGTGTGTGTCGACCCCGTGTTAAGGATCAGCAGCCCCACCTCTACCGCCCATTCCTCCAGAGCCTGCCCCCGCGCATCGGTCACTGGAGATCCCCACGCTATGGACTTAGCGTTGAAGTCTCCAGCGACCAGCAGCTGCCCAGGGCGATTCTCGCCAAACAGGGAACCCACCTCATCAAGAAAAGTCTCGAACTCGGCTAGGCTCCTGTTAGGCGAAAAATATGCCCCAACCACCATCGTGTCCCCTAGATGTGTTGACACGAAGCCGCGGCCTTTGGTGATGTTTAGGTGAGGCGCTGATCCCGCTTGAGGTTGAGTGACCACTGCCACCAGTCCCTCTCTATCTCCAACCCAGTTGTCTCTGGAGGGGATCGAGTACGGTTCGGCTACTACTGCGACCTGTATCAACCACTCCGCCATGCTCTGGAGCAGGAGATCCTGAGCCCTAGCGGAGTGATTGATATTCGCCTGTAAGTATCGGGTGTCCATTCCTATTCAGTGGCCATCCGATCCTCCTCGACCCTGGGCTCAGGCCTTGGCGGGTGACTAGGCTGCGAGGGGGCTTTGGCTCTGTCGGCAGCAGGTGTCCTTCTTTTGGGTGGGTTACATGACAAACTTCCCACCCTGTGGCCCGCGGGGACGCCCGCCTCCGCGCACAGCACGCAGTGTACGGCCGCGTTGCAGTCGCGGGCGGTGTGGCCCGACCCGCTGCACCGGTAACACATGAGGCTGCGGTCCACCTCGGACTTGCACGCAGCTCGTACATGCCCCGCTTCCATGCATCGGAAGCATCGCATGGGCCGGGAATCGAGCAGCTTGACCTGCGCCGACACCCATCCCACGCGGAGACGTCCGGCCTGAGTCACCTTTTTCGCTGCCGCGATAGGGCACCGCAGCCATACAGTACCCAGTCCTGATGGGCCGATCGTGACTTCTCCGGCCTTGATGTCGTCTTCCGCGCAGCCGCCTTCTCTTGCAACCGCCGCGACCACCTCCGGAGATAGAACAGAATCGTCGAGGCCCGAGATGCGCATCTCAGCGCATTTAGTGGGCCTCGAGATCCGGACTACGGCAGGGTCCATCACCTCCCTGAGTTTGGTAGCGAGGGCGTCGGCCTTTTCGCCACTTTCACCGCCGGGAATCTCGAAAATGCGGGCATTCGTGGCAGTCCTTCGGATCCGAACGCCCGAGATCCCTAGCGTGTCGAGGTCTACCCGCTTTTTGGCCTCGCCGATGATGGCCGCGTACCTATCTCTATCGCTAGTAGTGTCTGTCATTGACTCCCGTAGCGTGAACACCACTGCTGTTGACCGAGGTAGGCGCAGCCTCCGGGCCTTCTTTTTTGGGGCTGCCTGGTTTGTAGGGCCAGCCTCCTTCTTCTTCTTCTTGGATTTGCCCTTCACCACGGTCCAGGGCTCGTTTGGCGTAGCAGGCGCAGGCGCAGGCGCAGTTGTTGCGGGGCCTGATTCTCCTGGGGCAGGGATGTTCCTGGGGGAATCTCCTTTTCTGCCTTGCTTCTTCCCTCGCTTTACGGCACCCGAGTAGGACGCTCTTTGAGAAGCGATGGGAAGGGCGTGGTCTCTTGAAGGAGCGCTTGCGAGGGCAGGGCCAGATTCTAGCTCTGTCCCCCCACTTTCACTTCGGGTAGCCCGCGGAGGCCGCACCCTCTTCTCCGGGAGGAGTCTGTCGCTGATTTCAGCCATGCGGGCGTCCAAATACGTCCCGACCTGGGCCATGACCACACGACAGATCTCCTCGGTTATAGGGATAGAAGCGGTGCTTTTGGCGCGATCGTCTATACGTCCCCTGGGGGAGGGCAGCGCAGGGGGCTGCACCTCCTCGTTGCGTCCGGGTGGTGAGGATGCAGGTCCACCCTGCTTCCGCATCCCCTCCAGTTGATGCTTGATATCAGCCATCTCCTTGCGTAGGCTGGCCATTTCCTTTCTCAGCCGGTCATTGTCGGCTTTCAGCCGCGCCGTTTCCTCGGAAACAGTGCGTTTGCTGAGTACAGCAAACGCATCCGATATGGCGGACGCGGCGTCTTTTAGGCACCGGATGTACCCGCCCTTCAAATTTTTTGAGGTGGCCGCCACTTTTTGAATGACAGCCACACTGTCTGCCACCTGCTCCCCAAGTTCTTTTGTGGCCTCATGATGCGGCCCAGGCGGAGAGGGAGTGCACTTGGAGAACCCTTGTCGGGTTCTGATGTGCATTTCTTCTAACTCTCTCTCCGCCTCGAGGCGGATCTCTTCATGCAAGGCGCGATTGTACGCCTCCTTAGCCTTGGCCAGGCCAACATATTTCCCCGTGGTAGGGGGCCGGCCTCTTCCTCTTCCTTTTGAGGCCTGCGACGAGCCCTCACTTGCGGTGGACGGACAGGACTCGTCCCCGCTAGATCCCGACTGGGAGCTGGAGAGGCGCGGCCTCTTACGGCTGTTCCGCCACATCCGACCGCTCGTTGTTGGGCAATCCGTTTCAGGTGGACCCAGCTCCTTTTCTGTGTCGGTCGGGCAGGCTTCTACTCTTTCTGCCTCGTGCTCAACTGCCTCTTCCGCATCCGATTGAAGCATTGGGGAGTTCGGTGATTTACACCCTCCCGCTGCGCCTACGGGCTTAAAAGGTGTCTGCGTCCTTGGGCGAGCCTTTCCTTTCCCTTTCTGTCCAGCTTTTGGCGGTGGCAGGTCCGTACTCTGGCGACTTGGGGAGGTCGCTGGTGATGAGTAGGAGGACCGCACAGTATACATGCTGTCGTCCGTATCCTGTGCGGAATCCCCACGTACTAGGATCCGCTCGTCCAGCCGGGTGAGGAGAACCTGCGCGACCCGCTCAAATTTGGCCTCGCGCCCACCCTCTCGCACCACGATCGGTGCACGCAGCTCCTCTCTTTGGGCGGAGTCCTTAGAGGTGGTGCCCTCGTCTCTCACTCCTATCTCGCGGGCTTCTCCCCCCTCTTCCGTCGTCTTACGACGCGTGAAGCGTCCGTGGCGGTCGCGTGTAGGGACGCTGGCCGCTTCCTTAGCCGGGATTTGAATTGCGGCTGAGTTCAAGTCAATTCGTGGACTTGGGTAGTCGGCGTAGAAATTTTCGCCATCTCCTCGTACAGGTGACCGCGCCAACGATGTGCGGGGCCGGAAGATTTCCTTCTCGGCCTCTGTGCCGTCGACGGTCGCCGCCTCACTTAAAGCTAAACTTATATCTAAGCCTATTCCTACTGTTTTTGGGTTTGACATATTGGTTTTGATTCCCACGAGTATGGGGGAAAAAACGGTCCACCCAGGCAGTGCCCCCTGTACCTGGGTAACCCTACATACACCGTGGGGGCGGGCGGTCCCACGGGAAAAAACCTAAAACTAGTGCGGGCCGGCCAATTAAGGCAAGCCCTCCGGTCCGCTATGCCACCCGTACCCCATTAACGCCTGTACTGGGGGTCGTTGGGACAACACAGCGGGTTCCGGGATTTGAGGAGAGCTGGCGTAGACTCCCCTATCGGTAGTTCCCAGTCTAGGAACTACCCTCGGTTACCCATTTACGGGTAAACCACTGCTCGGTTCCTCCTCTGCGCCCTCTGCTCAGTCAGAGGGACGCGAGGAGAACCACCTCAGGCAGGCCTCTGCAGGCCCCGCCGGGGGGTGTGCCGCTCTTCGTCTGGTCCCTCCCCCCTCGCCTTTCCGGTATGGGTAGCCCTGTCCGGTATAGCCTCGGGGATCACAGGAACACGCAAGCCCCCCCACCACGACAAGGTGGCAGCACGTCGGGAGGGAACCTAACCTAACCTAACCTAACCTAACCTAACCTAACCTAACCTAACCTAACCTAACCTAACCTAACCTTTTTTTTTTTTTTTTTTTTTTTTTTTTTTTTTTTTTTTTTTTTTTTTTTTAAGAGGGGAAAATGCTTTACGCATACCACCAGGGTGCGAGGACGGACTCTGGTGGTTATGTGGGACTCCCATGTCGGCTGATGAGACCTATATGGTGTACCCACTAAAAACCCCTCTATGTGCCGCCTCCTGTGCTGTAAGCGAGGTCACGGGGACGCCTGAGCACACTACCGTAACCTCGCCAGCGGCCGTCCGTACTTAGGACCCGTCTCTGGGAAGACTTTTCTTCCCTTCCTCATCAAAGGGGTGTGCCGGAATACGGCACACCTGCCACTCGGGGACCTTTGTGCGGGCGACAGACGTCCCCGTGTCTATCGCCCACGGGTGCCCTTAAGGGGGAAGTCGGCGGTCGTAGGCAAGTCGCCGTCGCCCCACGCGTTTGCGACGTATTGGCTGAGAGGCCGGATCGTCCTCTCTCCCACGCTCCGCCGACTCCTTCTGCGCCATTACATCTTCGCTGAAGGAGACCGCCGCCTTCCACGACCTGTCGCTACCGACCATGGCTTTAACCAAGGCAGGCAGGGAGAGGTCATGCCCTACCACGGCCACAAGTGCGGCCCGCTGCTCCGCCCAAGCTGGGCACACTGCAAGCGTGTGCTGTGCCGTATCTTCGCTATTTCCGCACGCGTGACATTCTTCAGTAGGTTCCCGCCCCACCACTCTGCACAAGTATTTGCCGAAGCAACCATGCCCAGTCAGAAGCTGCGTAAGATGGAATGTTGGTGCTCCGTGTTTTTGTTCAACCCATTCTTTGAGGACGGGCTGAACAGCGGCCACCAGTTCCCGGCTAGCTCCCGGGACTTCGAGCCTCTCCGACCATCTCAGGAAGAGGTCATCTCGAGCCTCATCTCGCCACTGCCGGATTTCCCGTGGATGGGGCCAGGTTCGTTCCTCTTTTGCTGCCAGCACCCGCCAATACACCTCGGCGAGGGCCTCGGCCTCAAGGTCCCAAGGCGGGCTACCAGCAAGCAAGCAGGCGCCAACGTACGACACAGTGCGGTACGCTCGAGCCGACCTGAGCGCCATCGCCCGCTGCGGACGTCGCAGCAACGCGACATTACGGACGCTCAGACCACCCGCCCATATCGGCGCCCCATAGAGCGCCATGGAGCGCACCACACCGGTATAAAGACGACGGCATGCCCCTCCTGGTCCTCCTACGTTTGGCAGGATCCGTCCTAGCGCTCCGGCTGCAGCCACCAATTTTGGGGCCAAGCGCCGGAAGTGCTCTTCGAACTTCCATTTGCCGTCGAGGACGAGTCCAAGGTACTTCATCGTTGACCCGACGGCAATGGTAGTACCACCCACCGTTATGCTGGACCCAGGCGGTGGCGCGTTCCGAGGGCCATGGAAGACTAGGACCTCGGACTTATGAAGGGCCACCTCCAGGCCCAACGCACGGATCCTGCGGACAACGTGTGCCACACCAGCTGTGGCAAGATAGGCCGCCTCTCTATGTGTGCTGCCTCGTGCTGACACTAGGGTATCGTCAGCGTAGCAGGTGACGCTGACTCCCCGCAGAGTGGTTCCACGTAGCACCCAGTCGTAACCGATGTTCCACAGGAGCGGCCCCAGTACCGAACCCTGTGGAACACCGCACGACATGGCCCTTCTGCGCCACCCGTCCTTGGTTGGGTAAGCAACTTCTCTCCCTGCGAAATAGTCCACAATTATTCTCTGCAGGTATTCTGGCACGTTGTGGAACCGAAGCGCAGCCTTGATAGTCTCCCAGGGCAGAGTGTTAAAGGCGTTGGATATGTCCAAGGACACTGCCATTACTACTCCACCCTGGGAGATTTCCTCCGCTGCGAGATCTCTGACGCGAGCTATTGCGTCGAGGGTCGAGCGTCCGTGGCGAAATCCAAATTGCCAGTCACTCAGGTCTGGCTCCATGCACCTGACGAGACGCGCAGCAAGCACACGCTCAAATAGCTTGCACGTCTCGTCGAGCAGCACGATAGGGCGATAGGCAGACGGCTGGTCTTGTGGACGCCCCTCCTTCCGCAGGAGCACGAGTTTCCCCGTTTTCCACCTTTGAGGGAATCGACCCTGAGCAAGGCACGCGGAGAAAAGGGCTCTGACCCTATCGCCCATCTCGCTCAGCGCGATTGCCAAGGCGCTCCCTGGTATTCCGTCCAGTCCTGGGGCTGTCTTTTTTGATCGTAATTTTTGAACGGCCGCACCAAATTCCGCCTCAGTTACCGGGGGCGCCTCCACCTCAGCTCTCTCTGGTCTGGTGGTGGCTACCATCAGGGGCGGTACGAAACCTTCACGCTCAGGGAAAAGAGCTCCCACCACTTGCTCCAAGAGCTCTGGTTGGAGACTGCTTGTCAGCGGAGGAGTCCAGGGTCGGAGTTTTTGCCTAACGACCCGATATGGTCTCCCCCACGGATCTCTGTTGAGAGTCGCCAGCCATTCCTCCCACGCCGCCTCTTTGGCCTGCGCGATGGCTGTCTGCAGTGTTTTGCAGGCTGTCCTGTAGGCGTCGTAGCGAGCGTTCTCTTCGGTTTGGTCGCGAACTCTTCGTCTCCTGTATCTGCTGTACTGGCGGCGAGCAGCGACGCAGTTGCTTCGCAATTCCCGTAGTTCCGGTCGCCACCAGTACACTTGGCGTCTTGGGGAGATTGGCTTTGCCCTCGGCATCGCCGCGTCGCACACTCGGGTGAGAGAGATGGTAAGCTGCTCGGCTTCTTGGTCGACCTGTTCCACTGCGCCCGAGCTAGACACCCAGGATTCAACTATGGCCGCCTCTTTGGCGACCTGGCTATCTAGCCGCCCTAACACCCAGCGCGGGCTGTCCCCTACCGACGATTGGTTTTCTCTCGGCATAGGAGGAGTGGGAGACGTGGAAACAGTGAACCGAATATATCGGTGATCTGACAGGGTTTCCACTTCTGTCTCTACTCTCCAATCCAGAACACGGCTGGCCAGGGCGCGGGATGCGAACGTTATGTCCACGATCGATTCGCCCTGCTGCCGCACGCACGTGCTCTCCGAACCCCGGTTGAGGATCGCCAGCTCTAAAGCCACTGCCCATTCCTCGAGCACCTCGCCCCGGGCATCGGTCGCGGGAGAGCCCCACGAAGTCGATTTGGCGTTGAAGTCTCCCGCGACCAAGACGGGAGTAGGATGCACCTGCGCCACTAGCGCTCCGACCTCTGCGAGCATTTGCTCAAAGTCAGCAAGGGTACGATTAGGCGAAAAGTATACCCCAACTATTGCCATGCCAGCCATGATGCCCAACACATAACCTTTCCCTTTTGTGACCCTCTCAAACGACAGGCAGCTAATCGTTGAGGTTACGATAATGGCTACATTGCTATCGTGGTCGGAGGCCCAATCACTCCGAGTTGGTATAAAATATGGCTCCGATACTATCGCCACTTGGACTTGCCACTCAGTCATGGACTGGATCAGAAGGTCCTGAGCCCGAGCGGAGTGGTTAATGTTCGCCTGGAGGATTTCTAAAGCCATTTTAGTGTGCAGTTTCCATGGGCTCCTCCTCTCTTTGCTGGGACGACCGACTGGGTATCGTGCCCTTCGCCACCATCTTTCGCGCTGATTTGGAATTTCTTGTGCTTCCCGGACACCGTTTGCTACCAATAGCATGTACCGCAGGCTTACCGGCTGCTACACATATAGCACAGCTCGCATCAGCAGCAGTGCATTCACGTGCCTTATGGCCGGGCTTACCACAGCGGAAGCAGACATTGCTGCGATCCACCTCCCTGTCGCACTTCGTCCCTACGTGACCTGTTTCCAGGCATCTGTAGCAACGTAGGGGCCTTTGTTCGAGCAGCACCACTCGCGCTGAGACCCATCCTACTTTAATGCGACCTACTTCCACCAGTTTCTTTGCCGCAGATATTGGGCAGCTCAACCACAGTGACCCCAAGTTACTTGGGCCTCGGGCCACTATACCTGGCTTGATTGCCTCGGTGCTGCAACCTCCGTCTCTAGCTACAGCCGTCACGACTTCCTCTGCTGTCACCGAGTCATCCAGTCCCGTGACTCGTACTTCAGCGCACTTCACTGGTCGATGTATTTGGACAACATCGGTGCTGAAAACCTCACGGAGCTTGGCTGCAAGCGCATCTGCTGCTTTTTCGGCATTTTCAGTGCCCGGAGGAATCTCAAGCATCCGGGCTCCAGTCACTGCAGTCCGAAAACGTACCTGAGTAAGGCCGACCTCCTCGAGTGCTATACGACTCTTGGCTTCAGCCAAGAGTGTGTCGTATTTGTACCCCTTTTCGGCAGCACCTGGTTTTAGGGTGAGTGTAATCGCAGATGTGCGAGGCGAACGAAGTTTTTTCTTTTTTTGAGGAGCCTTCTTAGGTGCATTGTTGGCCTCGGCGGTCTTCGCCGCGGTGTTGGCTGTCTTCTTCTTGATGTTCTTGGCCACCACAGTACTCCACTGCTTTTCTGCACGTTCAGGTGCTTTTGGCAGTGGTTGGGTTTGCCTTGTTGCAGCAGCTTCCTGTGCCGCCATGCTTCCACGTTTTGCCTTTTTCCTTCTTTCCTTTTTCTTTGTCGTTGTACTACTGTTTTCTCCATTATTTTCAGCAGTCCCGATGACTGGAGGCTCGCGTGCTGTAGTCTGAGAAAGAGGAGAGGCCGAAGCACCAACGTCCTTCTGAGGGACAGCTGGCATTGTTCTTCGATCGGCCGCTAATGATGGTCGCAAGCGTGGTTCCGCAAGGAGGCGGCATTCGATGGCTTCCAGGCGGGCATTTAGCATCATGCTGAACTGTTCACGGTTGGAACGTGAGACTTCATCTATTAGGCGCCGGAAGTCGCCCTCAGCTGCCCGAGCGGGCTGATTTCGCATCTCGGCGACCTCCCGACGCAACTCCGCCAGCTGACGTGACAGTTGTAAATTGTCTGCCTCCAGACGGGCAATTTCTTCCGTCACAGTCAGGGTTCTTAGCTCTGCAACAGCCCCTTTTATTGCGTCTGCCGCAGTTTTGAGGGCCTTGACAAATGTCCCTTTCATGTTGCCGGACTTGTCGGCAACTCGGACCACCACATCTAGTGCCTCCTGTATTTTTGCGCCCAGTGCAACGGAAGTCTGCGCTGTGTCCACGTTCTGTCCAAGCGGCTGACGTTGTTTTAGACGAGCAGCTCTGTTCTCATTATCCACTTGTGCCGAGCGGTTATATGCCTCTAGCTCGTCTTCCGCAAGTAGACGCTGCTCCTTCGCCCTCTCGTTACTTAGCTCCCTCTGATGTTTGTGAAGCCCTACATATTTGCCTGTCATGGGAGGACGACCCCTGCCCCTTTTGGGCGTTGATTTAAGCCACATACTTTTTGACGTCTGGGTAGGTGAGACATCCCCGCTTTCATCTGGCTGCGCCCCAACATCACTCTCTGATTCTGAGGAGAGCAATGGTGCAGGCCTCTTCTCACCCTTCCGCCAGTATGTATCGCGCATAGAGTCATTGGACTCTTTCGAGGCCACCGTTACCATACTGGCAGCCGAGGAGTCCGACTCAGATAGCCGAGTATGGCTAAAGGGGAGTTGCTTGTTGACAACCTCCTGTCTATCGTTATTGGAGTCGCTGTTTGTTTTATCTGTTTCCGGTGCTAAAGCTACAACAGGGTACTCAAACGTGACTCCAAGCGCTGCCTTGTCCATATTTTCGAGTCGCGTCAGCTCAACTCGTAGTTGCGGTTGCGCCGACTGCGCGCTCTTGCCACTGTCAAAGGTATTGGCGCGCGCCATCAGGGCGTTCGCCGCTACCGCTTCATCATTTTCATCATGCATCGGTGTCCTTATTATTGCCAGGTCGTCGGTAGAAGAATTCAAAAGGTTGTTTGCCATTTTTGTTCCCACGAGTGTGGGGGATAAACGGTCCACCCAGGCGGTGCCCCCTGCACCTAGGTAACCCTATTACCACTGGGGGTCGGGCGGTGCCCCAGGGTTGGCCACTAGCGACTGGATACCCTCCAGCCACTCTCAGAAGGTGACAACAGGCACGGGCCCAAGCACGCCCAGTCCGGACAGGTCCTCCCACTCCGACACAAGCCTACCCAAGTAGAACCCCTCGTTGTGCCCAGGATCTGCGCAACCTCCAGGAAAACGATTCCCCCACTCCCCCGACATTAACCACGACCAAGAAAGATTATGAGCGCTTTCCATTTGCTCAGCAAATGGAAGAACGCAATCTACCCTAGGTCAGTGAATAATGCCTGGCGGGTGGGGGTTCGTCAGTCCAGAGGCTGCTCACATCCGCAGCACACGAGAGGCCACTCGAGCAGACTACGGTTGTCAGAGCGGATGAACCGGTCCAAGCTACGCGCGCAAGAACCTGTTCCTGTTGTCACCCTCCATCGAGTTCCCCGACGCCATGTACCGCAGCGTCGGGAATTGGGGTTTTTTATAGAGGTTGTCTCCTCGCAGTCCGGCCAATGAAGGCAAGACCCTCGCTCCCGTCCAAGCCGCGAGACGTGTCCACGACACTCGGAACGGGGTTGCGAGTCCAGCGGTGGCACGGGCGGGATAAGCCCCCCAGTGCCGCCTGACGGCAGGGTTAGTGCACGCCAGGCCCGCCCTCCCTCGGCTCATCCACTGCGCCCTCTGCTATTCAGAGGGACGCGCGGAGAGCCCCTCCCGGGCCGAAGCCCCCCATTTCCCCCCCGGTGTTTGGTTCGCGGGACTACCGTCCTACCCCGGCTCGACTGCAACGGCGAGTCGGAGCGTTCCCCTATCCACCACCTGGGGACGCGCCACGTCGGGGTTCACCTCCCCGCCCACTCGGACAACCGAGCAGGTCCGTGGAACCTAACCTAACCTAACCTAACCTAACCTAACCTAACCTAACCTAACCTAACCTAACCTAACCTAACCTAACCTTTTTTTTTTTTTTTTTTTTTTTTTTTTTTTACGAGGGGAAATGCGTTACGCATCCCGTCCTTAAGGTGGTAGTAAAGGACGGGTATGTGGGACTCCCGGTCTCCAGTCTACCCGCTAAAACCCCTCGGTGTGCCCTCGCTCCGCCTGGAGTGGGGCTAGGGGAACGCTTGGCGCCTACCCTGGCTCCCACATATGGCGTTGTGCCCTTTCGGGCCCGGCTCTGCGGGCTTCTGAGCCCACCCCCTCACCATGAGGCGACCTCACCTAAGGCCGCCTTTCCACCTTGGGACATTTCTCGTCGGGCAGCCAATCTCCCAATCAGCTGCCCGAGGTCCCGGTTAGGGCGGTATAAGGCGGTCGTAGGCGGCCCGCCTTCGCCCTGGTCTTCTTCGGCGGATAGGTGGGGCGAGGGGGTCGTCCTCTCGCTCTCTCTCCGCCGCCTCCTTCTGGGACATGACGGCGTTGCAAAATGCAACGACCGCCTCCCATGCGGCCCTGCTGCGTGCCATCGCGCCAGCTATGGCCGGCAGCGACAGGTCCGCCCCGATGGCCGCGATAAGCTCGCGTCGCGGTGCTTCCCACGCGGGGCACACGGCGCGGGTGTGCTGCGCGGTGTCTTCCTTTGCGCCCGTGCAGTGTTTGCACATTGTGGACTCCTCTCGGCGGGCCACCCGGCACAGGTATCTGCTGAAACATCCGTGGCCGGTAAGTACCTGTGTCAGGTGGAACGTGATCTCGCCGAAGTCGCGGCCTAACCAGTCCCTAAGGACCGGCCGTACGGCGCCCACCACCTCCCTGCTTGCGCTTGGGGCCTGCAACCTTTCGTCCCACTTCCGGAGGAGGTCCTCCCTGGCTTCGTCCCTCCAGAGCTTGATCTCCTCGGGATGTGGCCGATTGCCCTTCGCTCGCTCTGCTGCTACTCGCCAGTAGACCGCCGCAAGGACCCCGGCTTCGAGGTCCCACGGCGGGCTACCGGCCAGTAGGGTTGCCGCCTCAAAGGAGACCGTCCTGAACGCTCGTATCGCCCTAGTGGCTATGACCCGTTGGGGTCTGCGCAACAGGGCCACGTTGCGAGCGTTCAGGGCCTCTGCCCATATGGGAGCCCCGTACATGGCCATAGAGCGCACAACCCCCTGGTACAGGCGACGGCATGCGCTGCCCGGCCCCCCGATGTTCGGGAGCAGCCCCCCGAGTGCTCCGGCTGCAGCCACCAACTTTGGCGCCTTGCGGGCAAAGTGCTCCGTGAACCTCCATCGCCCATCGAGGACAATGCCTAGATAGCGAAGCGTCGGCTCGATGGCGATGGAGGTACCCCCCACAACGATCGCCAGGCCAGGAGGCGGCGCGTTTCGAGGCCCATGGAAGAAGAGGGCCTCGGACTTGCTTAGGGCCACCTCGAGCCCCAAGGCCCTAATGCGGCTCACCACGTGGGCAACCCCCGCTGTGCCTAGCAGGACGGCTTGTCTGTGGGTGCTCCCGCTCGCGGTGACGAGAGTGTCGTCGGCGTAACAGAGTACGCCGACGCCCCGCAGGTTGGTACCGCGGAGCACCCAGTCGTATCCGATGTTCCACAAGAGTGGTCCAAGGACCGACCCCTGTGGAACACCGCATGTGACCCTCCTGTTTGCCCATCCGTTTTGGGCCGGGTAGACGATGGCCCGATCCTGAAAATAGTCTCCCACCACGTTTTGTAGGTACCGGGGCACACCGTGGTACTTCAGCGCTGCCTTGACTGTCTCGAAAGGCAGGGTGTTGAAAGCATTTGCTATGTCTAGCGACACTGCTAACATCACTCCGCCCTGCGAGACAGCCTCCTCGGCGAGGACCCTTAACCGCGCAATGGCATCTATGGTCGACCTTTCCCGCCGGAATCCGTACTGGCAGTCGTGCAGGTCGGGTCCTACCTCCTCGAGATGCTTGACGAGACGGGCAGCGATCACCCGCTCGAAAAGCTTGCCCATCTCGTCGAGCAGGACGATGGGGCGGTAGGCCGACGGCGACTCCGCTGGGCGCCCGTCCTTTTGAAGAAGGACGAGCTTACCCGTCTTCCAGATCCGCGGGAACTGACCTCGGTCGAGACATGCGCTGAAAAGGGCCCTCACCCCCTCCTCCAGCTCTTCTGATTGAAGCGCGAGCACCACGACACGCCCAGGCACGCCGTCTGGTCCGGGAGCACCATTCTTCTCCTTCAGCCTTAGAATTGCGGCCCCGAGCTCCGCTTCCGTTACAGGCGGTGCGTCGTCCTCATTTTCCGGTGGGTTCCCGCCCATCGCTGGTGGATGATATGTACCCCTTTCGGGGAATAGGACGGAAAGGATCCGCTCTAGGAGGAGGGGCTCGAGACTGCTGGTCAGCGGGGGGGCCCAAGGCCGGAGTTTTGCCCTTACAGTCTTGTAAGGGCGCCCCCATGGGTGTAAATCCAGCATCTCCAGCCACTCCTTCCACGCTGCCTCCTTCGCCCGAGCGATATCCGCCTGGAGCTGGTGGCATTTGGCCCGGTAGGCGGTGTATAGCTCCTCCTCCCTGACCGGGTCTCGCACTCGTCTCCGCCTGCTCCTCGTGTATTGGCGACGCGCCGCGGTGCACTCGCTCCGTGATATGCGGATCTCCTCGCGCCACCAGTACACGCGACGACGAGGCGGTGTCGGCCTCACACGGGGCATTGCAGCGTCGCATATACGGTGCAGGGCGGCAATCTGATGCTCCGTTTCCGCATCGATGTCGCCTATCGGCCCAGCCCTGACCTGCCAGGTTTCAACAAGGGCTGCCTCTAGGGCCATCTCCCTGTCGAGTTGCCCCAATCGCCACCGCGGCCCTTCCCCAGCAGGGGGTTGACTCGAGCTCCCCTGGGTGTGAGTGGGCGTGGAGACTTCGAATCGGATGTAACGATGGTCCGAGAGCGTCTCCACGTCCGTCCTCACTTTCCAGCCAGAAACACGTCGTGCGAGAGCGGGGCTGGCCATTGTTATATCCACAATTGACCCTCCCCGCTGTCGCACGCACGTGTCTATTGTCCCCCTGTTGAGGATCAGCAGCCCCACTTCCACCGCCCATTCCTCCAGAGCCTGCCCCCGCGCATCGGTCGCTGGAGATCCCCACGCTATAGACTTTGCGTTGAAGTCACCAGCGACCAGCAGCTGCCTAGGGCAATTCTCGCCAAACAGGGAACCCACCTCATCGAGAAAAGTCTCGAACTCAGCTAGGCTCCTGTTAGGCGAGAAATACGCCCCAACCACCATCGTGTCACCCAGGTATGTCGACACAAAACCGCGGCCTTTGGTGATGTTTTGGTGCGGCGCGGATCCCGCTTGCGGCTGTGCGACGACTGCCACTAGTCCGTCTCTGTCCCCAACCCAGTTATCCCTGGAGGGAACCGAGTACGGCTCAGCCACAATTGCAACCTGTATCAGCCATTCCGCCATGCTCTGGAGCAGGAGGTCTTGGGCTCTGGCGGAGTGGTTGATGTTCGCCTGTAAGTATCGGATGGTGGCCATTCCTATTCAGTGGCCATCCGATCCTCCTCGGCCCCGGGCTCAGGCATTTGTGGGCAACTAGGCTGTGTGGAGGTTCTGGCTCTGTCAGCAGCTGGTTTCTTTCTTTTGGGTGGGTTGCATGACATGCTTCCCACCCTGTGGCCCGCGGGGACGCCCGCCTCCGCGCACAGCGCGCAGTATGCGTCGGCGTTGCAGTCGCGAGCGGTGTGGCCCGGCCCACTGCACCGGTAGCACAGGGCGCTGCGGTCCACCTCCGACTTGCACATGGCGCGCACATGTCCCACCTCCATGCACCGAAAGCATCGCATGGGACGGGTCTCGAGCAACTTCACTTGGGCCGACACCCACCCCACGCGGAGACGTCCGGCCTGCGCTACCTTCCTTGCAGCTGCGATAGGGCACCGCAGCCACAACGTGCCCAGTCCTGAAGGGCCCAGCATCACTTCGCCAGCCTTTATGTCATCCGACGCACAGCCGCCCTCTCGCGCTACAGCCGCGACCACCTCCGGAGTTAACACGGAGTCGTCCAGGCCCGAAATGCGCATCTCCGCACATTTGGTGGGCCTGGAGATTCGGACCACGGTAGGATCCATTATCTCCCTTAGTTTGTTAGCGAGGGCATCGGCCTTTTCGCCGCTCTCGCCGCCGGGAATTTCGAATATGCGGGCATTCGTCACGGTCCTTCGGACCCGAACACCCGAGATCCCCAGCTCGTCGAGGTCTATTTGCCTTTTGGCCTCTCCAATGATGGCTGCGTACCTTTCCCTCTCGCTAGTATCGGCATTGGGCTGTAGTAGCGTGAAAACTACTGCCGTTGACTGGGGTAGGCGCAGCTTTCGTGCCTTTTTTCCTTGGGCTGCCAGATTGGTAGGGCCGGCCTCCTTCTTCTTTTTCTTTGTTTTGCCCACCTTGGTCCAGGGCTCCCTCGGCGTAGCAGGCGTAGACGCAGGCGCAGTTATTTCGGGGCCCGTTTTCCCCGGGGCAGGGATGTTCCCGGAGAAACCTCCCTTTCGGCTTTGTTTTTTGTGTCGCTTTACGGCACCGGAGTAGGATGGCCCGCTGTCAGATGCGCTGGGCAGGGCCCGGTCTCCCGGAGGAGCAAGTGCGGGGGCCAAGCCAGCCTCCAACTCTGTTCCCTCACCTCTTTGGTTCCGGGTGACCGGCAGGGGCCGCACCCTCTTCTCCGGGAGAAGTCTGTCGGTGATTTTGGCCATGTGGGCGTCCAGATAGGTCCCGACCTGGGCCATGACCACTCGACAGATCTCCGTTATTGTGATAGAAGGGGTGGCCTGTTCCCTGGGGTTGGGCAGCGCAGGGGGCTGCACTTCTTCGTTGCTTCTGGGTGGCGAGGATGCAGGTCCACCCTGCTTCCGCATCCCCTCCATTTGGGTCTTTATTTCGGCCATCTCCTTCCGTAAACTTGCCATTTCTTTCCTAAGCCTGTCGTTATCGGCTTGTAGCCGCGCCGTTTCCTCGGAAACGGTGCGTTTGCTAAGTACAGCAAACGCATCCGATATAGCGGACGCGGCGTCTTTTAGGCACCGGATGTACCCGCCCTTCAAGTTTTTTGAGGTGGCCGCCACCTTATGAATGACAGCCACACTGTCTGCCACCTGCTGCCCAAGTTCTTTTGTGGCCTCGAGATGCGGCCCAGGCGGAGAGGGAGTGCGCTTAGAGAACCCTTGTCGGGTTCTGATGTGCATCTCCTCTAGCTCTCTCTCCGCCTCGAGGCGGATCTCCTCATGCAAGGCGCGATTGTACGCCTCCTTTGCCTTGGCCAGGCCCACATATTTCCCCGTGGTAGGGGGCCGGCCTCTTCCTCTTCCTTTTGAGGTCTGCGACGAGCCCTCACTTGCGGTGGACGGACAGGACTCGTTCCCGCTAGATCCCGACTGGGAGCTGGAGTGGCGCGGCCTCTTACGGCTGTTCCGCCACATCCGACCGCTCGTTGTTGGGCAATCCATATCAGGTGGACCCAGCTCCTTTTCTGTGTTGGTCGGGCAGGCCTCTACTCTTTCTGCCTCGTGCTCAACTGCCTCCTCCGCATCCGATTGAAGCATTGGGGAGGTCGGTGATTTACACCCTCCCGCTGCGCCTACGGGCTTAAAAGGTGTCTGCGTCCTTGGGCGAGCCTTTCCTTTCCCTTTTTGTCCAAATTTTGGCGGTGGCAGGTCCGTACTCTGGCGACTTGGGGAGGTCGCTGGTGATGAGTAGGAGGACCGCACAGTATACATACTGTCGTCCGTATCCTGTGCGGAATCCCCACGTACTAGGATCCGCTCGTCCAGCCGGGTGAGGAGAACCTGCGCGACCCGCTCAAATTTGGCCTCGCGCCCACCCTCTCGCACCACGATCGGTGCACGCAGCTCCTCTCTTTGGGCGGAGTCCTTAGAGGTGGTGCCCTCGTCTCTCACTCCTATCTCGTTGGCTTCTCCCCCCTCCTCCGTCGTCTTACGACGCGTGAAGCGGCCGTGGCGGTCGCGTGTAGGGACGCTGGCCGCTTCCTTAGCCGGGATTTGAATTGCGGCTGAGTTCAAGTCAATTCGTGGACTTGGGTAGTCGGCGTAGAAATTTTCGCCATCTCCTCGTACAGGTGACCGCGCCAACGATGTGCGGGGCCGGAAGATTTCCTTCTCGGCCTCTGTGCCGTCGACGGTCGCCGCCTCACTTAAAGCTAAACTTATATCTAAGCCTATTCCTACTGTTTTTGGGTTTGACATATTGGTTTTGATTCCCACGAGTATGGGGGAAAAAACGGTCCACCCAGGCAGTGCCCCCTGTACCTGGGTAACCCTACATACACCGTGGGGGCGGGCGGTCCCACGGGAAAAAACCTAAAACTAGTGCGGGCCGGCCAATTAAGGCAAGCCCTCCGGTCCGCTGTGCCACCCGTACCCCATTAACGCCTGTACTGGGGGTCGTTGGGACAACACAGCGGGTTCCGGGATTTGAGGAGAGCTGGCGTAGACTCCCCTATCGGTAGTTCCCAGTCTAGGAACTACCCTCGGTTACCCATTTACGGGTAAACCACTGCTCGGTTCCTCCTCGGCGCCCTCTGCTCAGTCAGAGGGACGCGAGGAGAACCACCTCAGGCAGGCCTCTGCAGGCCCCGCCGGGGTGTGCCGCTCTTCGTCTGGTCCCTCCCCCCTCGCCTTTCCGGTATGGGTAGCCCTGTCCGGTATAGCCTCGGGGATCACAGGAACACGCAAGCCCCCCCACCACGACAAGGTGGCAGCACGTCGGGAGGGAACCTAACCTAACCTAACCTAACCTAACCTAACCTAACCTTTTTTTTTTTTTAAGAGGGGAAAATGCTTTACGCATACCACCAGAGTACGGGGACGGACTCTGGTGGTTATGTGGGACTCCCATGTCGGCTGATGAGACCTATATGGTGTACCCACTAAAAACCCCTCTATGTGCCGCCTCCTGTGCTGTAAGCGAGGTCACGGGGACGCCTGAGCACACTACCGTAACCTCGCCAGCGGCCGTCCGTACTTAGGACCCGTCTCTGGGAAGACTTTTCTTCCCTTCCTCATCAAAGGGGTGTGCCGGAATACGGCACACCTGCCACTCGGGGACCTTTGTGCGGGCGACAGACGTCCCCGTGTCTATCGCCCACGGGTGCCCTTAAGGGGGAAGTCGGCGGTCGTAGGCAAGTCGCCGTCGCCCCACGCGTTTGCGACGTATTGGCTGAGAGGCCGGATCGTCCTCTCTCCCACGCTCCGCCGACTCCTTCTGCGCCATTACATCTTCGCTGAAGGAGACCGCCGCCTTCCACGACCTGTCGCTACCGACCATGGCTTTAACCAAGGCAGGCAGGGAGAGGTCATGCCCTACCACGGCCACAAGTGCGGCCCGCTGCTCCGCCCAAGCTGGGCACACTGCAAGCGTGTGCTGTGCCGTATCTTCGCTATTGCCGCACGCGTGACATTCTTCAGTGGGTTCCCGCCCCACCACTCTGCACAAGTATTTGCCGAAGCAACCATGCCCAGTCAGAAGCTGCGTAAGATGGAATGTTGGTGCTCCGTGTTTTTGTTGAACCCATTCTTTGAGGACGGGCTGAACAGCGGCCACCAGTTCCCGGCTAGCTCCCGGGACTTCGAGCCTCTCCGACCATCTCAGGAAGAGGTCATCTCGAGCCTCATCTCGCCACTGCCGGATTTCCCGTGGATGGGGCCAGTTTCGTTCCTCTTTTGCTGCCAGCACCCGCCAATACACCTCGGCGAGGGCCTCGGCCTCAAGGTCCCAAGGCGGGCTACCAGCAAGCAAGCAGGCGCCAACGTACGACACAGTGCGGTACGCTCGAGCCGACCTGAGCGCCATCGCCCGCTGCGGACGTCGCAGCAACGCGACATTACGGACGCTCAGACCACCCGCCCATATCGGCGCCCCATAGAGCGCCATGGAGCGCACCACACCGGTATAAAGACGACGGCATGCCCCTCCTGGTCCTCCTACGTTTGGCAGGATCCGTCCTAGCGCTCCGGCTGCAGCCACCAATTTTGGGGCCAAGCGCCGGAAGTGCTCTTCGAACTTCCATTTGCCGTCGAGGACGAGTCCAAGGTACTTCATCGTCGACCCGACGGCAATGGTAGTACCACCCACCGTTATGCTGGACCCAGGCGGTGGCGCGTTCCGAGGGCCATGGAAGACTAGGACCTCGGACTTATGAAGGGCCACCTCCAGGCCCAACGCACGGATCCTGCGGACAACGTGTGCCACACCAGCTGTGGCAAGATAGGCCGCCTCTCTATGTGTGCTGCCTCGTGCTGACACTAGGGTATCGTCAGCGTAGCAGGTGACGCTGACTCCCCGCAGAGTGGTTCCACGTAGCACCCAGTCGTAACCGATGTTCCACAGGAGCGGCCCCAGTACCGAACCCTGTGGAACACCGCACGACATGGCCCTTCTGCGCCACCCGTCCTTGGTTGGGTAAGCAACTTCTCTCCCTGCGAAATAGTCCACAATTGTTCTTTGCAGGTATTCTGGCACGTTGTGGAACCGAAGCGCAGCCTTGATAGTCTCCCAGGGCAGAGTGTTAAAGGCGTTGGATATGTCCAAGGACACTGCCATTACTACTCCACCCTGGGAGATTTCCTCCGCTGCGAGATCTCTGACGCGAGCTATTGCGTCGAGGGTCGAGCGTCCGTGGCGAAATCCAAATTGCCAGTCACTCAGGTCTGGCTCCATGCACCTGACGAGACGCGCAGCAAGCACACGCTCAAATAGCTTGCACGTCTCGTCAAGCAGCACGATAGGGCGATAGGCAGACGGCTGGTCTTGTGGACGCCCCTCCTTCCGCAGGAGCACGAGTTTCCCCGTTTTCCACCTTTGAGGGAATCGACCCTGAGCAAGGCACGCGGAGAAAAGGGCTCTGACCCTACCGCCCATCTCGCTCAGCGCGATTGCCAAGGCGCTCCCTGGTATTCCGTCCAGTCCTGGGGCTGTCTTTTTTGATCGTAATTTTTGAACGGCCGCACCAAATTCCGCCTCAGTTACCGGGGGCGCCTCCACCTCAGCTCTCTCTGGTCTGGTGGTGGCTACCATCAGGGGCGGTACGAAACCTTCACGCTCAGGGAAAAGAGCTCCCACCACTTGATCCAAGAGCTCTGGTTGGAGACTGCTTGTCAGCGGAGGAGTCCAGGGTCGGAGTTTTTGCCTAACGACCCGATATGGTCTCCCCCACGGATCTCTGTTGAGAGTCGCCAGCCATTCCTCCCACGCCGCCTCTTTGGCCTGCGCGATGGCTGTCTGCAGTGTTTTGCAGGCTGTCCTGTAGGCGTCGTAGCGAGCGTTCTCTTCGGTTTGGTCGCGAACTCTTCGTCTCCTGTATCTGCTGTACTGGCGGCGAGCAGCGACGCAGTTGCTTCGCAATTCCCGTAGTTCCGGTCGCCACCAGTACACTTGGCGTCTTGGGGAGATTGGCTTTGCCCTCGGCATCGCCGCGTCGCACACTCGGGTGAGAGAGATGGTAAGCTGCTCGGCTTCTTGGTCGACCTGTTCCACTGCGCCCGAGCTAGACACCCAGGATTCAACTATGGCCGCCTCTTTGGCGACCTGGCTATCTAGCCGCCCTAACACCCAGCGCGGGCTGTCCCCTACCGACGATCGGTTTTCTCTCGGCATAGGAGGAGTGGGAGACGTGGAAACAGTGAACCGAATATATCGGTGGTCTGACAAGGTTTCCACTTCTGTCTCTACTCTCCAATCCAGAACACGGCGGGCCAGGGCGCGGGATGCGAACGTTATGTCCACGATCGATTCGCCCTGCTGCCGCACGCACGTGCTCTCCGAACCCCGGTTGAGGATCGCCAGCTCTAAAGCCACTGCCCATTCTTCGAGCACCTCGCCCCGGGCATCGGTCGCGGGAGAGCCCCACGAAGTCGATTTGGCGTTTAAGTCTCCCGCGACCAAGACGGGAGTAGGATGCACCTGCGCCACTAGCGCTCCGACCTCTGCGAGCATTTGCTCAAAGTCAGCAAGGGTACGATTAGGCGAAAAATATACCCCAACTATTGCCATGCCAGCCATGATGCCCAACACATAACCTTTCCCTTTTGTGACCCTCTCAAACGACAGGCAGCTAATCGTTGGGGTTACGATAATGGCTACATTGCTATCGTGGTCGGAGGCCCAATCACTCCGAGTTGGTATAAAATATGGCTCCGATACTACCGCCACTTGGACTTGCCACTCAGTCATGGACTGGATCAGAAGGTCCTGAGCCCGAGCGGAGTGGTTAATGTTCGCCTGGAGGATTTCTAAAGCCATTTTAGTGTGCGGTTTCCATGGGCTCCTCCTCTCTTTGCTGGGACGACCGACTGGGTATCGTGCCCTTCGCCACCATCTTTCGCGCTGATTTGGAATTTCTTGTGCTTCCCGGACACTGTTTGCTACCAATAGCATGTACCGCAGGCTTACCGGCTGCTACACATATAGCACAGCTCGCATCAGCAGCAGTGCATTCACGTGCCTTATGGCCAGGCTTACCACAGCGGAAGCAGACATTGCTGCGATCCACCTCCCTGTCGCACTTCGTCCCTACGTGACCTGTTTCCAGGCATCTGTAGCAACGTAGGGGCCTTTGTTCGAGCAGCACCACTCGCGCTGAGACCCATCCTACTTTAATGCGACCTACTTCCACCAGTTTCTTTGCCGCAGATATTGGGCAGCTCAACCACAGTGACCCCAAGTTACTTGGGCCTCGGGCCACTATACCTGGCTTGATTGCCTCGGTGCTGCAACCTCCGTCTCTAGCTACAGCCGTCACGACTTCCTCTGCTGTCACCGAGTCATCCAGTCCCGTGACTCGTATTTCAGCGCACTTCACTGGTCGATGTATTTGGACAACATCGGTGCTGAAAACCTCACGGAGCTTGGCTGCAAGCGCATCTGCTGCTTTTTCGGCGTTTTCAGTGCCCGGAGGAATCTCAAGCATCCGGGCTCCAGTCACTGCAGTCCGAAAACGTACCTGAGTAAGGCCGACCTCCTCGAGTGCTATACGACTCTTGGCTTCAGCCAAGAGTGTGTCGTATTTGTACCCCTTTTCGGCAGCACCTGGTTTTAGGGTGAGTGTAATCGCAGATGTGCGAGGCGAACGAAGTTTTTTCTTTTTTTGAGGAGCCTTCTTTGGTGCATTGTTGGCCTCGGCGGTCTTCGCCGCGGTGTTGGCTGTCTTCTTCTTGATGTTCTTGGCCACCACAGTACTCCACTGCTTTTGTGCACGTTCAGGTGCTTTTGGCAGTGGTTGGGTTTGCCTTGTTGCAGCAGCTTCCTGTGCCGCCATGCTTCCACGTTTTGCCTTTTTCCTTCTTTCCTTTTTCTTTGTCGTTGTACTACTGTTTTCTCCATTATTTTCAGCAGTCCCGATGACTGGAGGCTCGCGTGCTGTAGTCTGAGAAAGAGGAGAGGCCGAAGCACCAACGTCCTTCTGAGGGACAGCTGGCATTGTTCTTCGATCGGCCGCTAATGATGGTCGCAAGCGCGGTTCCGCAAGGAGGCGGCATTCGATGGCTTCCAAGCGGGCATTTAGCATCATGCTGAACTGTTCACGGTTGGAACGTGAGACTTCATCTATTAGGCGCCGGAAGTCGCCCTCAGCTGCCCGAGCGGGCTTATTTCGCATCTCGGCGACCTCCCGACGCAACTCCGCCAGCTGACGTGACAGTTGTAAATTGTCTGCCTCCAGACGGGCAATTTCTTCCGTCACAGTCAGGGTTCTTAGCTCTGCAACAGCCCCTTTTATTGCGTCTGCCGCAGTTTTGAGGGCCTTGACAAATGTCCCTTTCATGTTGCCGGACTTGTCGGCAACTCGGACCACCACATCTAGTGCCTCCTGTATTTTTGCGCCCAGTGCAACGGAAGTCTGCGCTGTGTCCACGTTCTGTCCAAGCGGCTGGCGTTGTTTTAGACGAGCAGCTCTGTTCTCATTATCCACTTGTGCCGAGCGGTTATATGCCTCTAGCTCGTCTTCCGCAAGTAGACGCTGCTCCTTCGCCCTCTCGTTACTTAGCTCCCTCTGATGTTTGTGAAGCCCTACATATTTGCCTGTCGTGGGAGGACGACCCCTGCCCCTTTTGGGCGTTGATTTAAGCCACATACTTTTTAACATCTGGGTAGGTGAGACATCCCCGCTTTCATCTGGCTGCGCCCCAACATCACTCTCTGATTCTGAGGAGAGCAATGGTGCAGGCCTCTTCTCCCCCTTCCGCCAGTATGTATCGCGCATAGAGTCATTGGACTCTTTCGAGGCCACCGTTACCATACTGGCAGCCGAGGAGTCCGACTCAGATAGCCGAGTATGGCTAGAGGGGAGTTGCTTGTTGACAACCTCCTGTCTATCGTTATTGGAGTCGCTGTTTGTTTTATCTGTTTCCGGTGCTAAAGCTACAACAGGGTACTCAAACGTGACTCCAAGCGCTGCCTTGTCCATATTTTCGAGCCGCGTCAGCTCAACTCGTAGTTGCGGTTGCGCCGACTGCGCGCTCTTGCCACTATCAAAGGTATTGGCGCGCGCCATCAGGGCGCTCGCCGCTACCGCTTCATCATTTTCATCATGCATCGGTGTCCTTATTATTGCCAGGTCGTCGGTAGAAGAATTCAAAAGGTTGTTTGCCATTTTTGTTCCCACGAGTGTGGGGGATAAACGGTCCACCCAGGCGGTGCCCCCTGCACCTGGGTAACCCTACTACCACTGGGGGTCGGGCGGTGCCCCAGGGTTGGCCACTAGCGACTGGATACCCTCCAGCCACTCTCAGAAGGTGACAACAGGCACAGGCCCAAGCACGCCCAGTCCGGACAGGTCCTCCCACTCCGACACAAGCCTACCCAAGTAGAACCCCTCGTTGTGCCCAGGATCTGCGCAACCTCCAGGAAAACGATTCCCCCACTCCCCCGACACTAGCCACGACCCAGAAAGATTATGAGCGCTTTCCATTTGCTCAGCAAATGGAAGAACGCAATCTACCCTAGGTCAGTGAATAATGCCTGGCGGGTGGGGGTTCGTCAGTCCAGAGGCTGCTCACATCCACAGCACACGGGAGGCCACTCGAGCAGACTACGGTTGTCAGAGCGGATGAACCGGTCCAAGCTACGCGCGCAAGAACCTGTTCCTGTTGACACCCTCCATCGAGTTCCCCGACGCCATGTACCGCAACGTCGGGAATTGGGGTTTTTTATAGAGGTTTTCTCCTCGCAGTCCAGCCAATGAAGGCAAGACCCTCGCTCCCGTCCAAGCCGCGAGACGTGTCCACGACACTCGAGACGGGGTTGCGAGTCCAGCGGTGGCACGTACGGGATAAACCTCCCAGTGCCTGCCCGACGGCAGGGTTAGTGCACGCCGGGCCCGCCCTCCCTCGGTTCCTCCTCTGCGCCCTCTGCTCAGTCAGAGGGACGAGCGGAGAACCATCTCTGGCAGGTCCCTCCCCCCTCGCCTTTCCGGTATGGGTAGCCCTGTCCGGTATAGCCTTGGGGATCACAGGAACACGCAAGCCCCCCCACCACGACAAGGTGGCAGCACGTCGGGAGGGAACCTAACCTAACCTTTTTTTTTTTTTTTTTTTTTTCCCAGGAAAAATCTTCGAAAGATTCCACCACGCCACAGGGAGACGCGGTGGATATGTCGGATTCATACCGACTAAAAAACCTGGGGTGTCCTTCACGCTGCCTACGGTGGAGCCACGGGAACGCTTTCGCATGCTACCGTGACTCCGCCAGCAGCTGTCCATTTTGTGGACCCGTCTTCGGGGGGTTTGAGTTTCCCCCTCTTGCCACTAGGGGGCGTGCCCGGACACCCGACACGCCTTCCATCCCGAGGACCTCCTCCGATGGGTGACAGACGTCCCCGTGGCTGTCACCCGGAGATCCTCTTTACGGGGGCAGGCGGCGATCATGCGCCAGCCGTCTGCGCCCAACACGCCTGCGGCGCCGTTGGTCGGCTGCTGCGTCATCCTCCCTGGCCCGCTCCGCGGTCTCCTTCTGCCGCATCACCTCCTCGCAGAAGGAGAGCATCGCCTGCCACACCCTGTCACTGCCAACCATGGATCTGATCACTACTGGCAGTGACAGGTCGTTTCCTACAGACGTCGTCAGGCGGGCACGCTGCTGCGCCCAAGCCGGACACGCCTCCAGGGTGTGCTGCGCCGTGTCTTGCGCGCACCCGCACTCATGGCACTCTTCAGTTAGTTCCCTTCCGGCGATAATGTGCAGGTACCTCCCAAAGCAGCCGTGCCCCGAAAGTACCTGCACTAACCGGAAGGTGAGTGCGCCATGCTCCCGTTCCAGCCACTGCGGTAAAACTGGCCGAATCGCTTCCACCGTACGGATGCCTGCGCTTGGATGCGCCAGCCTCATCCCCCACTCTACGATCGCCTCGCGATGGAACTCCTCCCGCTTGGCTGAGACCTCTCGTGGTGCTGGCCAGAAGTCGCGGGCTCGCGCCTCCTCGCGCCAGAAAAAGGCTGACGCAAGGGCTCTCGCGTCCAGGTCCCACGGGAGCGACCCGGCCAGCAGGCATGCTGCCTCTGCGGAGATCGATCGATAGCCCCGTATCACCCTTGTCGCCATCACCCTCTGCGATTGCCGCAGTTGGGGGGTATTGTGACGGTCAAGGGCGTCAGCCCACACTGGGGCTCCGTACAGGGCCATCGATCGAACGACGCCCATGTATAGGCATCGGCAAGATGCCCTAGGCCCCCCCAGATTCGGGAGTATCCGCCCAAGGGCAGCGGCCGTGCCCACCAGTTTGGGTGCTAGGCGCTGAAAGTGCGCGCGGAATGTCCACCGACTGTCGAGGACAATGCCAAGGTACCGCATCGTCGACTCGACAGCGATCCGGACGCCTCCCACCACGATGTGCGCACCGGCTGGAGGTGCTTTCCGAGGGCCATGAAAACAGATGGCCTCGGATTTGCTCAGAGCGACCTCCAGCCCAAGCCGTCTTATTTTACCCACCACGTGGGCGACACCTGCTGTCGCTAGCACGCAGGCGTCCCTGAATGACCCTCCACGAGCTGTCACCAGCGTATCATCTGCGTAGCAGGTGACGTCCACTCCTCGCAGATTCGCTCCACGCAGCACCCAATCATACCCGATGTTCCACAAGAGCGGTCCAAGGACTGACCCCTGTGGAACACCGCATACCATCTGCCGCTGGCCCCACTCCTCTTGCCCAGGAAAAGAAACGAACCTCTCAGAGAGATAGGCCTCTATAATTCTCTGGAGGTGTTTGGGCACTTGGTGGAATGAGAGCGCCTCGATTATGCAGGGCCAGGGTAGGGTATTGAAGGCGTTAGCGATGTCCAGGGACACCGCCAAGACTACCTCGCCCCGCGCCACGGCCGCGCTTGCCAGTCCTTTTACACGCAGGATCGCGTGGACGGTGGAGCGGCCGCTGCGAAAGCCGTACTGGCAGTCGGCCAGGTCTGGGCCCTCACTATTGAGGTGCTTGATAAGGCGGTTTGCGATAATTCGCTCAAAGAGCTTGCCCACCTCATCAAGCAGCACAATCGGGCGGTAGGCCGACGGGGAATCCGTAGGGCGTCCTTCCTTCTTAAGCAGGACCAGTCGACCCATCTTCCACGTGCTGGGGAAACGAGACTGTTCCAAACAGGCGCTAAACAGTCGTCTCAACCTTGGCTCTAGGGCGTCCATGGCCAGAGCCCACGCCCGTCCAGGGATGCCATCAGGTCCTGGGGCAGTGTTTTTGGCCCGAAGTCGCAAGACTGCAGCCCCCATCTCGCCCTCAGTCACGGGCGGCACCTCGGCCTCCTCCTGCCTGTCTTCAGGTGGCGGTGCCATGGCCGGTGGTTCCGGAGCCACTCTGTGTGGAAACAGAGCCGCAACTACTGCGTCCAGGAGCTGAGGCTGGAGACTTTGTGTTAGTGGGGGCGTCCAAGGCCGAAGCTTCTGCCTCACCAGCTTGTACGGCCTCCCCCACGGATCGCTATTGAGGGTCTCCAGGAACTCCTCGCGAGACCGCTCGATGGCTCTACTGATGGCAGATGTTAGTGCCGTTTTCGCTTCTTTGTACAGCGAGTACAGCTCTGTTTCCGCTGATAGATTGCGATGCGCGCGCCGTCTGTGCCGTGTATATTGGCGTCTCGCAGCCACGCACCCGTCGCGTAACTGTTTGAGCTCTGCGGACCACCAATACACACAGCGCTTGGGAGTTCTGGCCTTGACCCGAGGCATTGCGGCATCGCACACCTCTGTCATGCCCTCCCGAAACCAATGAGCTTCGTCCTCGACGCTTATGGGCGCCTCCGGTATGGGTGCCCACGCCCGCACCATCGCCGCCAGCTCCAGCGCCTCTCGGTCGAGTTTTTTAACCGCCCACCGCGGGCCACCCTCTGCTGGGCCACTCCGGCTTGGGTTGGGCGAAGATGACGGGGGAGCAGAAACTTCGAACCGAATATACCGGTGGTCCGATAAGGTCTCCACGCCCACCATCACTTTCCAACTCTGAACACGGCGCGCCTAACCTAGCCTAACCTAACCTAACCTAACCTAACCTTTTTTTTTTTTTTTTTTTTTTTTTTTTTTTTTTTTTTTTTATTTTTTTTTTTTTTTTTTTTTTTTTTTTTTTTAAGAGGGGAAAATGCGTTACGCATACCACCAGGGTGCAGGGACGGACCCAGGTGATTATGTGGGACTCCCGTGTCGGCTAATGAGGCCTATGGTGTACCCACTAAAAACCCCTCCATTTGCCGCCTTTGTGCTATAAGGCGAGGCTGCGGGAACGCCTGAGCACACTACCACAACCTCGCCAGCGGCCGTCCGTACTCCGGACCCGTCTCTGGGAAGACGTTTCTTCCCTTCCTCATCCATAGGGGCGTGCCGGGATGCAGCACACCTGCCTCTCAGGGACCTTCTTGCAGGCGGCAGACGTCCCCGTATCTACCGCCCGCAGGTGCCCTTAAGGGGGAAGTCGACGGTCGTAGGCCAGTCGCCGACGTCCCACTCGCTTACGGCGCATTGGCTGAGAGGCCGGATCGTCCTCCCTCCCACGCTCTGCCGCTTCCTTCTGCGCCATTACACCCTCGCAGAAGGAGGCAACCGCCTTCCACGACCTGTCGCTACCGACCATGGCTTCCACGACGGTGGGCAGGGAGAGGTCGTGCCCTACTACGGCCACAAGCGCAGCCCGCTGCTCGGCCCAAACTGGGCACACCGCCAGCGTATGCTGTGCCGTATCTTCGGCGTCACCGCACGCATGGCATGCTTCTGTGGGTTCCCGTCCTGCCACCCTGCACAGGTATTTGCCGAAGCAACCATGCCCCGAGAGGACCTGTGTAAGGTGGAAGGAGAGAAACCCCTCTCTCCTTTCGACCCATCTTTCCAGGACGGGCCGGATCGCTCCGATGGTCCAGTGGCCTGCCGTTGGCACCTCCAGCCTTTCCTGCCACTTCTGGAGGAGGAAACGGCGAGAGTCGAGCCTCCACCGCCTGATCTCCTCTGGGAGTGGTTGAACCCCTCTGGCCCGCGCTTCAGTTACATACCAATATATATCGGCCAGAACTGAAGCGTCTAGGTCCCAGGGCGGAGTCCCTGCCAAGACGCAAGCCGCCTCGTACGAGACGGTCCGGTATGCCCGCGCCATCCTGACCGCCATAACCCGCTGCGGCCTTCGCAATTGGGCTTGATTCTGGGCGGTCAGGGTTCCGGCCCAAATGGGCGCCCCGTACAGTGCCATCGATCGCACTACTCCCTCGTAAAGTTTGCGGCAGCTTGCGTTTGGCCCACCCACATTGGGTAGCAGTCGGCTAAGTGCCGACGCCGCCCCGACTAGTTTGGGAGCAAGGCACTTAAAGTGCTCCCGGAACGTCCAACGGCTATCGAGGACTATGCCCAGGTACCGTATAGTCGACTTCACCTCTATGGACGTTCCACCCACCACCAGGTTGGAACCCGCCGGAGGAGCCTTCCGGGGCCCATGAAAGCACAGGGCCTCCGATTTATTCAGGGCCACCTCTAGCCCCAGCCTTCTGATTCGGGCTACCACCGTTGCCACGCCTGCCGTGGCCCGAATCGCCGCCTCCCGAAACGTGCTTCCACGGGCTGTCACTAGGGTGTCGTCAGCGTAGCACGTCACCTTGACCCCCGGCGGATTTCTCCCCCTCAGCACCGAGTCGTACCCGATGTTCCACAGGAGCGGCCCAAGAACTGACCCCTGTGGAACACCGCACGACAGCCGCTTCTCCTGCCACTCCTCGCGCGAAGGGTACCTGACGGCTCTATCGGTGAGATAGTCCTCAACCGTCTTCCGCAGGTACTCAGGTACGGCATGGCGCCTCAGTGCCGCCGTGATGCAGGCCCAGGGTAGGGAGTTGAATGCGTTGGCGATGTCAAGGGACACCGCCAGTACCACCTCTCCCTGTGACACTGCTTCATCCCCCAGGGCCCTCACACGCGCGATGGCGTCAATGGTGGACCTGCCCCGGCGAAATCCAAATTGGTGGTCACTGAGGTCCGGACCCACTTCCTCCAGATGCCGGTTGAGACGAGCGGCCACCACTCGTTCCAACAATTTGCTGGCCTCGTCCAGCAGCACTATTGGCCTGTAGGCCGAAGGCGAGTCTGCCGGTCGCCCCTCTTTGCGTAGAAGGACCAGTTTACCCGATTTCCACGCACTCGGAAACTGTCCCTGCGCCAGGCATGCGCTAAATAGCGTCCTCAAGCGTGTCTCTAGTGGGCCCAGGGCCAGAACCCAGGCCCGTCCGGGAACTCCGTCGGGACCGGGAGCAGTATTTTTGGCTCGGAGCCGTAGCACCGCTGCCCCCAGTTCACCCTCCGTTACCTCCGGTGCATCGCTTGAGTCCATGTCCCTCCCCCTAGGGGGGTGGCATGCGTGGAAGTGTGTGCTCCTCTCTCGTCGGGAACAGGCCGTCGACCACCTGTTTGAGGAGCTGTGGCTGGAGACTTTGCGTGAGTGGGGGTGTCCAGGGGCGAAGCTTGCGCCTCACCATCTTGTACGGCCTTCCCCATGGGTCGCTGTTAAGTGTCTCCAGCATCTCATGCTGGGCTAGGTCCTTCGCCTTGCCGATTGCCCCCTGCAGCAACTTGACGGCCTTCGAGTATGCGGCATATAGGCGCTCCTCCCCTGGCACGTCCCGTGTTCGCCGCCTCCGGCTGCGAGTGTACTCGCGTCTTGCAGCAACGCAGGACTTCCGTAGCTGCGTGAGTTCCTCAGACCACCAGTACACTCTGCGCCGAGGGGGAACCCGGCCGACACGTGGCATGCCTGCATCGCACACCTCCACCATGGCACTCCCTAACCACTCTGCCTCCGCGTTCACGTCCATCGGACCGCTTGACGCCGGCAGCCATGCCTGTACCAAGGCTGCCACCTCTAAATTTTCTCGGTCCAGGCGTTTGAGCGCCCAACACGGGCCATCCTCTCGCTGGGGCCGGCTCAGGCCACTCGGGTCAGCCGGATGAGTGGAGACTTTGAACCGGATGTATCGGTGGTCCGATAATGTTTCCACTTCATCCAACACCTCCCAGCCTTGAACAAGGCGCGCCAGGGCGGCGTTGGCGAACGTGACATCCACAATGGAGCCGCCCTGTTGCCGCACGCATGTGTTGGTCGACCCCTGGTTGAGAACAACCAGTCCGGTAGCGACCGCCCATTCCTCCAACTCCGTCCCGCGGGCGTCCGTTTCCGGGGATCCCCATGCCGTGCACTTGGCGTTGAGATCCCCGGCCACCAGCACCATGCCAGGACGACTCCTGCCGATCGTTGATCCGATCGCCACCAGAAACTGCTCAAATTGAGCCAGAGGTCGATTTGGCGAAAAATACGCTCCCACCACCATGATATCACCAATCCACGCTGCAACAAATCCGTGGCCCCGTTCCACTCTTTGCGGCGGTGGGGAACCAGCAGCAGAACTGGTGACAATGGCCACTAGGCTGTCCAGGTCTCCGACCCAATTGTCTCCGGGAGGGACGGAATAGGGCTCGGCGACAATAGCCACTCCTATCAGCCATTCTGCCAGGCTCTGAGTAAGCAGGTCCTGAGCCCTGGCGCAATGGTTTATATTCGCCTGGAGAAAACGAGTGTCCATTATCCTATGGCCATTTCTTCCGCCACCTCGCTGCAAACCTCGGGTGTTGTTGAGGCTGGCTGGGAACGCTCCGAGGAGGCCCGGGGGCCATCACCAGCGTTATTTTTTCTTCTCGGTCGTGGGGCGGAGCACAGCTTAGAGCCCAGCACGTGCTCAGCTGATTTTCCCACAGTTTTGCACAGGACGCAATGAGGCGCAGCCGTGCACTGCGCCGACTTATGACCGGGCTGACTGCAGCGGTAGCACAGTTCACTGCGGTCTATCTGCGCCTGGCACTGAGCCCTGACATGTCCGCTCTCCAGACACCGGAAGCACCGCATTGTCCTCGACTCGAGTATCCTGACCTGAGCCGAGGACCACCCCACCAAGAAACGGCCACCTTCGGCCACCTTTTTCGCCGCCGTAACTGGGCAGCGCACCCAAATCGTGCCGAGACCGGTATGGTCCGGACGAATATCTCCGGTTTTTACTTGGTCTTCGGTGCAGCCGCCAGCTCGTACTACGGCGGTAACCACCTCCGCGGGAGTCACGGAGTCGTCCAGGTTAGACAGACGCAACTCCGCGCATTTCGTTGGTCTGGAGATCCGAACCCCCTTCCCCACCTTTTCGGCCAGCTCTGTTGCCAGCTTGTCAGCCTTTTCGCCACTTGTGGCTCCCGGCAACTCCAGGACCAGCGCACCAGTGACTGCACGTCGGAAACGCAGGCTCGCGATGCCAAGATCATTGAGGTTGACCTTTCTCTTGGCCTCAGCGATCACTTTTGCGAAAGTCACGCCTTCGGCTTCCGCATCCGGCAGCAGCGTAAGCACCACTGCAGCAGATCGTGGGGGGCGGAGCTTGCGACCGCTCGTTTTAGCGCGTGGTTTCGGTTGCGACTTCGCCGTGGGTTTCGAGGACCCTGAGCCAGCCACTTTGTTCCACTGCCGGTTCATAGGTGCCGGCGGCAGTGGTCTCGGCTCCCTGGTTGCCGGGCCTTCGCTGTTGACAGTGGGCTGGGAGCTCTTTTCCTTATTCTTCCTGCGACTCCTGCCACTTGTCTGGGCGCCTGGGGCCATGAGAGGCGCTTTGTTGGCAGCTGGTACTGCTGCCGGTGGCTTTGCGGGTGGCGCAGCGGGATGCTCCGCGCCATCTATTCGCTTTTTGCCGGCCGCTAATTTGGGCCGCAGGTTTTTAGCGGGCAGTAGTCGCCCTTCCACCTCCAACGCCTCGAACCGGGCATTTATCATGGCAACGATTGTTGCCCGGTCCGTAGGCGGCTCATCATGCTCCACGCGAGGGAGCTGAATCGGCGAGGCCTCGATCTGGGAGTATGCCCTGGGTTCCGTGCTTATTTCGGCTTCCAGGCGGGCAAGCCTCACTTTTACTTCGGCTAGCTCTGCTTGAAGTCGTGCGTTGCACGCTTCCAAGAGCTTGACCTCGTCCGAAGTCGTGCGCTTCTCTAAGACGCCGAAGGCATCCTTGATGGCATTGCAAGCATCCTTAAGTTTACGTTGGTGACCGCCTTTAAGGTTGCCAGACGTATTTTTAACCCTTTCGATGACGGCCACGCTGTCCATTGCTTGCTTACGTAATACTACAGCTGGTACCTCTACTTCGTCTCCTGATATGTCCGACAAGGAGTGGCGTGTTTGTATCGTCATTTTGCTGACCTCTTCCTCCGCCCTCAACTTCAGCGTCTCGCGCACCTCCGCATTGTATTGCGCCTGAGCGGCTGCCCTGTTCATAAATTCCGTTTTGTTTCGCGGTTTTGCTCCAATAAATGGAGAAGGCGCCAGATTTGGCATCTCTGGTCTCTCTTCTTTACTACCGGATTCTGCCACCGCAAGCTTCAATCGCTTCGTATCGGAGCGCCAGAGGCGCCCCATCGGTGACGACGAACGCGACCGCACAGTGAGTAGGCTGTCGTTGTCTTGCGACTCTGACACCATCCTGCTACTCGTCGGTGTTGGCGCTTGGGAGCTTTTTGCCGTCCTTAGGCTCGTACAAGACGAGTCCGACTCCGAAAGTCGTTCCAACCTCACGCGAAGTTCCTTGAACATGCCAATGTCATAGGTTTCAGCGCGCGCCATCGGGGCGCCCGCTTCCGCCGCTATTTCGTCAGTTGCCACTTCGTTTGCCTTCTCGGTGTCCTTTGTCGATAGATTTTGAGACATAATATCTGGATCCCACGAGTGTGGGGGATAGTGGTCCACCCAAGCGGTGCCCCCTGCACCTGGGTAACCCTATTACCACTGGGGGGTCGGGCGGTGCCCCAGGGTTGGCCACTAACGACTGGATACCCTCCAGCCACTCTCAGAAGGTGACAACAGGCACAGGCTCAAGCACGCCCAGTCCGGACAGGTCCTCCCACTCCAACACAAGCCTCCCCAAGTAGAACCCCTCGCTGTGCCCAGGATCTGCGCAACCTCCAGGAAAACGATTCCCCCACTCCCCCGACATTAACCATGACCCAGAAAGATTATAAGCGCTTTCCATTTGCTCAGCAAATGGAAGAACGCAATCTACCCTAGGTCAGTGAATAATGCCTGGCGGGTGGAGGTTCGTCAGTCCAGAGGCTGCTCACATCCGCAGCACACGAGAGGCCACTCGAGCAGACTACGGTTGTCAGAGCGGATGAACCGGTCCAAGCTACACGCGCAAGAACCTGTTCCTGTTGTCACCCTCCATCGAGTTCCCCGACGCCATGTACCGCAGCGTCGGGAATTGGGGTTTTTTATAGAGGTTTTCTCCTCGCAGTCCAGCCAATGAAGGCAAGACCCTCGCTCCCGTCCAAGCCGCGAGACGTGTCCACGACACTCGAAACGGGATTGCGAGTCCAGCGGTGGCACGTACGGGATAAACCTCCCAGTGCCTGCCCGACGGCAGGGTTAGTGCACGCCGGGCCCGCCCTCCCTCGGTTCCTCCTCTGCGCCCTCTGCTCAGTCAGAGGGACGAGCGGAGAACCATCTCTGGCAGGCCTCTGCAGGCCCCGCCGGGTTGTGCCGCTCTTCGTCTGGTCCCTCCCCCCTCGCCTTTCCGGTATGGGTAGCCCTGTCCGGTATAGCCTTGGGGATCACAGGAACACGCAAGCCCCCCCACCACGACAATGTGGCAGCACGTCGGGAGGGAACCTAATATAATAACCTAACCTAACCTAACCTAACCTAACCTAACCTAACCTAACCTAACCTAACCTAACCTAACCTAACCTAACCTAACCGATTGACTTGGCTATCATCTTCTTCACTTCTCTGGATGCTCTGCACAGCGCCAAGAGTTCCGCCTGGTAGACTGTACAGTAGCTTGAGAGCGCGAGTTTGAGGGTTCTGGTTTCTGTCTCTCCTTTCCATATGGAGAGCGCTGCTCCTACCTTGCCCTCAATCTTGCTGCCATCGGTATAAATGCGGACTTCATAGCCGCTGTGCAGGTCGACTTGTTCTTGGTCTACCAGTTTCTCAATTTTGATGGCACTGCGCATTGCTGGGTGAGGAGCTTCAGTAAATGATGCCATCCGCTCGACTGTTCTATCTCCCAGTGCGGGCTGGAGTACTCCCCTTTTGGCTTCATACAATGATGCCGCCTCTTGGATTCGTAGATCGAGAGGGAGTATTCCAGCCAACACCAGGGCTGAATCCAGTGAGACGGTGCGGTAGGCTTTGCAAAGCCTCTGAGCAATTACACGCTGTACGGCTCCCAACTGTTTTTGAATCCCCAGTTTATTGGCTGCTGGCGCCCATGCGCTGGCGGCGTACAAAATTATGGGCTCCACAGTTGCCACATATATAGTGCGGATTACTTCGGGATGGAGTCCCCAACTCGCCTTTGCGGCCCTTGTGAGTTGTTTCTGGATGGCTATGGCCCTTCTGCAGGCATTCGAGACGTGTGAGTTGAAGGTTAGTTTTTCGTCAATAGTAATTCCCAGCATTTTTATTTCTTTGGACATTGCTATGTCAGTCCCGCCCATGCTCAATCGTGGGGTATCGTGCTTTAACTTCTTGGTAATTACCATAGCGTTGGTTTTGTGCGCTGCAAAATTGAGTTTGTTGTGGATACCCCATTCACGAACATGAGTGAGGGCGGCATTAGCACATTCCTCAATGTCCAGTGCTGTCTAACCATCGAAAACCTGTGGGTTCCAAACGAACACCGGACTACGACCTATACCCGGTCTCAGGCGTCAGGCGAAATCTTAGAATCGCTACGCTTAACGAATGGAACCAAAGATACACCACTGGTCAAACGGCGTCCATCACAAAACTGTTCTTTCCAGATGCGATAAAAGCGTACAAAACTGTTAGGAAACTTAAAACATCTTATCTAGGGACGCAAATAATGACGGGGCATGGTGGGTTTTCGGAGTACCTGCACCGGTTCAAGTGCAAAGAAAGCCCATCATGCATTTGCGATCCCACAAAAGAAGAAACAGTGCCACACATCCTACTCGAGTGCCCCGTACATGAGACAGATAGATACGAGGTTGAGCAAAAGCTAGATATAAAACTAAGCAAGGACAATATACAACAAATAGTTGCTGGAAAAAATAGGGACACATTCTTAAAGTACTGCGAAAAAATAGCTACACAAGTAGTCAATAGGAACAAATAAGTATATAAATTTATGCTTTCATAATATAATTGTATATTAATGATAAGCATAGGTTGCATAAGATCTGTGGAAAACTATGTACAAAATGTGTTTAGAATAAGTTTCAATGATGTTATATAAATAAGCAAATAAGAAATAAGTTTTAAGAAAAACATGAAAACTGCTCACTGCGCAGAATGCGCAATACTGTGTATATTATCGTAAAATAAAACCTGTCACCGTGTTCAGTTATTCAATCCCTAAAAATAAAATATGTACAGTAGGCGAACAGCATAGGTGGGAATCCCGCCCACATGAGAGAGAAAGGTGAAGAAAGACAGAAAGACCATGTATGAAGTATGAAAGTGCGAGAGGAATAAAAGCGAGAACTGGAACGAATGAAAAACTGTAGACATAGGCTCCGATACTGTTGGAGGTAGAACAGAAAAAAAAAAAAAAAAAAAAAAAAAAAAAAAAAAAAAAAAAAAAAAAAAAAACCTAACCTAACCTAACCTAACCTAACCTAACCTAACCTAACCTAACCTAACCTAACCTACGCATTTCCACACCGTTAAAAAAAAAAACCTAACCTAACCTAACCTAACCTAACCTAACCTAACCTAACCTAACCTAACCTAACCTAACCTAACCTAACCTTTTTTTTTTTTTTTTTTTAACGGTGTGGAAATGCGTTACGCATACCCCCCTGGCGTAGGGAAGCCAAATGGGGGGGTTATGTGGGGCTCTCCCCTCAGAAGGAAGGGCCTACCCACTAAAACCACACCGGCGGTTCTCCTCACGGCCGTTAGTAGGGGCGCCATGGGGTCGCAAACATTCCACCACGACGCCCCCCGGCGGCCCCAGCTCCCGCCGGGGCTCCCGCGCCAAAGGAGGGAGGGATCGGGACACGCTACGACCCCTCCCCCAGACGTGTGGAGTCTATCATTGTGGGCCCCTCACCCACACTCCACTAGGGGTTTAGGCGAGCACCGAACTGCGCCCGCCTCCTCCCCCTTCGTCTGCGCCGGAGCGGATGCGCATCTGCCCTATCTTCGCGCTCCCGCTCCGCGGCCTCCTTCTGTGCGATGATGGTCTCGCAGAAGGAGGCCACCGCCTCCCAAGTTCTTTCGCTCCTCAGCATGGCTGCTACGACGCTGTGGAGCGAGAGATCGCCCACTCCGATGACCCCAGTCATGGCACGGCGCTCGGCGTCCCAGCGACTGCACACCTCTAGGGTGTGCTGGGCCGTGTCGTCCGGTTCTCCGCACTCGAGACAACGTGGGCTTGGCTCCCTCCCAATGTTGCACAGGTAATGGCCGAAGCATCCGTGTCCGGTCATTACCTGTGCCAACCTGAAGCTCATAGCTCCGAACCCTCTGTCGAGCCATCGGTCGAGCGACGGGAGGAGCGCCCCTATGGTGCGGACTCCATAGGGGGAGTCCTCCAAGTCACTCTTCCAACGGTCCCTCATCCGCCGCTGAGCAGACCGACGGGCCGCCTCCACCTCCTCTGGAATAGGGACTACTCCTCGTGCCCTGCTCTCAGCCCTCATTTTGTGTGCCTCGGCCAGCATCTGGGCATCCAATTCCCAGGGAGGGGTGCCAGCCAAGGCACACGCCACCGCCCATGCCACCGTCGTGTAGGCCCTTATCATTCGGAGGGCCACAATCCGCTGCGGGCGCCGAAGCTGGGCCTTGTTCTTCTGGCCCAACTTGTCAGCCCAGATGGGTGCCCCGTATAGCGCCATGCTTCGCGCTACTCCCGCATACAGGCGCCGGCATGGGATGCTCGGTCCTCCGATATTGGGCAGCAGGCGGCCCAGAGATGACGCCGCGCCCACGATTCGTGGAGCAAGTAGGCGGAAGTGCTCCACGAAATCCCACCTCCGGTCGAGGGTAAGACCTAGGTATTTAATATGGGCCTTTACCCGGACCTCTTCCCCGCTCACTCGTAGTGTGGCCCCAGCCGGTGGCCTCCATCCCCGGCCGCCAAAGACAATGGCCTCTGTCTTTGTGAGGGCCACTTTCAACCCTAGGAGGCGAATGCGGGTAACCATGAGGTCGGCCACAACCGCCGCCCTTCGCATCACCTCCTCCATTTCTCGTCCCCGCACAGCCACCATCGTGTCGTCCGCATAACAGATAACGGTCATGCGGGGAAGCAGCGTCACCCGTATGACCCAATCATAGCCGATGTTCCACAACAGGGGCCCTAGAACGGACCCCTGGGGAACACCGCAGGTCATACTTCTCTCCTGGATGTGGCCTGCCTTCTGTTGGTAGAGCACCACCCTGCCAGTCAGATAGTGCCCGACTAGCCGCCGCAGATAGGGTGGCACTGCATGATATTTGAGAGCCTCCTCGATCACTGAGTACGGGAGGGAGCCGAACGCATTTGCGATGTCCAGAGACACCGCCACGACTCCCTCACCAAGTCCCACTGCGTCCTCAGTGAAGGCTCTTAGAGCCCCGAGGGCGTCTATCGTCGACCGTCCGGTTCGGAACCCGTATTGGTGGTCTGACACGTTGGGGCCAATACCCTCTAGGTGCCCGACGATCCGGGAAGACACAATGCGCTCAAATATCTTCCCGGTCTCGTCGAGCAACACGATCGGCCTCCACCCGGACGGGGAGTCCGCCGGTCGACCGGCCTTCCTGAGGAGGCAGAGTCTGCCCTCTTTCCAGCAGCGAGGGAACCTTTCGACTTTCAGGCAGTCATCGAAAAGGTCTCTCAGCTGACACCCGAGATGTTTTAGTGCCAGCGACAGCACTTTCCCAGGGACCCCATCCGGCCCCGGGGCTTTCCGGCCTGATCGAAGGTGCATTACCCCTTTCATCATCTCCCCATCCGTGACAGGTGGTGCCACAAACACTTCCTCTGCCTGTTCCTGCAAGGGGCCTGTCATTCTCGGAGGATCGAGGTCTGGCGCCGTTGGAAAGAGGCCCTCCACCACACTTTGGAGAAGCTTCGGCTCCAGGGATTCCATAGCAGGGGCGTTTCGTAGCTTGTTGCGTACCATTTTGTACGGCCGCCCCCATGGATCCCTGTCCAATGTGGCCAAGAACTCCTCGTGGGCCATATCCTTGGCCTTCATTATGGCCGTCTTGAGGGCCTTCTTGGCCGCTTTGAGGGCTTCGTGGAGGGTGTCCTCCTCCGCTGTGGTATGCCTTCTTCGGCGGCACCTTGTGTACTCGCGGCGGGCGCTATTCGTGACGTTCCGGAGGGCGGCAATCTCCTCTGTCCACCAATAAACGCGCCGCTTGGCCGGCAGCCGCCTTACGCGGGGCATTGCCGCATCACACACCGCCGTTAGTGCAATGCGGAAACGGGCCGCCCTCTCCTCAACATCTAAGGTGGTGCCAGGAGGGGTACACCAAGCCTCCACCATGGCGGCCTCCTCCACCATCTCTCGGTCCAAACCAGCCAGACTCCATCTCGGGAAGGAGCCCTCCCTTCCAGCAGGAGCGGGAGCGGGTGCCTGGGCGCTCCTCATTTGGGAGACCCTCATACGGATGTACCTGTGATCCGAGAGGGTCTCCACCCCCTCCAGGACACGCCAGCTCGAAGTGCGTGCAGTAATGGCCGGGGACGCAAACGATATGTCAACGATAGACTCCCCTTGTGGTCGCACGCAGGTGCTGGCGTTGCCCAGGTTTAGGACTTCGAGCCCTGTCGCCACCGCCCAGTCCCGGAGGGCCTCCCCCTTAGGGTCTGTTGCTGGGGACCCCCACGCCACACATTTGGCGTTTAAGTCCCCCAACACCATCACAGGCGTCGGTGCCGCTCTCCCAATCATCCCTCCCAGCACCACCAGGTACTGCTCAAAGGCGAATAGCGGTCTGTTGGGGGAAAAATATACGGCGATCAGGACTATATCCCCCCATTTGGCCGCTGCATAACCCGGTCCACTTTCAAATTTGGAGAGCGGGGGGCTATTGCCCATGGTCGGCACCACCAACGCCACCAGCCCGTCAGTATCCCCTACCCAATTAGCCTGCGGCGGGACAAAGTACGGCTCCGCCACTGCCACCACGTCTATGCTCCACTCCGCCATATGCTGCATTAGTAGATCTTGTGCTCTGGCAGAGTGGTTGATGTTGCACTGCAGGATTTCATGGTGGTGTGCTGGCATTAGCAGTCCATACTCTGTCCCTCCTCAGCTGCCGCCACAACCTGCGCCTCTTTGGGGGAGCTTAATGAAGTCCCTCGGGGGGCCTGCTGTCCTCTAGATAGTGGGGGGTTGCACGCTGACCCACCCATCACGTGGCCCGTCGGACGCCGTGCGCTATGACACACTGCACACCAGGGTTCCGCACTGCATTCTCTGGCTTTGTGGCCAGGTTTGCCGCAGCGGAAACACAACTCACTTCTGTCCACAGGAGACGGACATAGCGCCCTAGTGTGCCCCGTGCCCATGCACCTGTAGCATCGCATGGGCAGCGGCTTGAGCGCCACCACCAGCGCGGAGGACCACCCCACTGTTAGTCGTCCGGCGGCAATTAGCTCCCTCGCCGCCGTTATCGGGCACTTAACGATGGTCGCTCCGGTTCCATTTGATGCCCACCTGATGGCTCCCAGCTTCACCTGTTCAGGTGGGCACTTACCCTTTTCCACCACCTTAGCCTGTACCATCTCTTCGGTCGCAGACTCATTGAGCCCGGATATTCGGAGCTCTGCCGTCTTGTATGGCCTGTGCACGTCTGCTACATCCCCGATAAGCCCTCTCAACTTGTCAGCGAGGTTGTCGGCGGCAATGCCGCTGCCTGCTCCAGGGATCTCTATTATGCGAGCCCCACTGGCCGTCTTCCTCACCCGAACGTGGTCGAGCCCCAACTCCTCCAGCTTAAAGCAGGTGGCCTTCTTCATGACCGCTGAGTAGTTGGAATTAGCCTCTGGCTTTAGCGTGACCACTACCGCGGTCGACTTAGGCACCGCTGGCAACTTCGTCCTTGGCGCTGGTTTAGGTGCAGCCCTGGCCTCGGTTACTGCGATCTTTGCTGGGGTGTGCTTTGTTCTCGCCTTCCCCTTTCGCTTTACTACCTCTGTCCAGAGCTCGTCTCGTGCGGGCGGGTCAGTCTTGCTTGCAGTCTCCCCATCTGGGGCAGGAACCACAGTGGTAGCAGTGGTAGCTACAGTAGTATGGGTGTTGACAGCATAGGGGCCCCCCTGCATTTGTTTGGCCGGGATTGGCGAAGCGAAAGCCGGCGACGCCGGCTTTTCTTTCCCTCCGGGCGCTTCGGTTTTGGTGGCGGCTGTAGTGCCCCTGGAGTAGTCTTCTCTGTACTTTCCGGTTTCCTCAGGTCCGCAGCCAGTGGCGGACGGAGAATGGACTCGGCTGGGAGTCTTCCCTCCAAATGCTCGAGGCGGACGTCTACGAAGTTGGCCAAGGCCCCCACACGAAGCTCGATCATGTCCCCCATGGTGACAAGTAAATCGCGCTTCAGCTCTTTGAACATTTTGGAGAGCTCTGCCGCCGAAGCCGTCGAGGCTGTCTTGGGGGTCAGCGTTGGTGGAGTCGTCCGCTCCGAAAAGGCAGTCTGTAGCGCTCTGGTCTCTGCCTGTAGGTGCGCCAGCTGCACCTGCATGCGCTTATTATCCGCCTTTAAGATGCGGACCTCTTCAGACTCCCCGCGGGACTGTAGGTGATCCGCGGCCTCTAGGATATCTCTACAGGCCGCGTTCATCCGTCCCCACACCTCACCTTTAAGATGGCGGGATTTAGCGGCCTCCTCCAAGATTACTTGAGCGCCGCGTCGGGCACTCTCGATAAGCACGTCGCTCGGTACCCCCGCCTCATACCGGGGACGCTGCTCCATCGCACCCTTGCCTTTTCCCTTATTTTTAGTCCCCTTCTTCTTTGCCCTTTCTTGGGGCTGGACGTCTCTGTATATCAGGTGGTATTCTTCCTGCTCGGCAGCACTCCAAGCCTCTTTGGCTTTTGTCGTTGGTGGGCGGTCTCTTCCACGCTGCTCAGCTGCTGTTGCCACCACTTCCTCCTCATTTTCTTCTCCGGATGGCGGAGATCCCTCTTCCGTGACTCTTTGCCTTTTTGCAGCTCGAGCCTTGGCGATCCAGAGCGTAGGAGCGCTACGGCCAGCAGCATTCTTTGTTGGCTCATTGTGTAGTCTGAGCTCCATTAAGCCGTTGGACTCCTTTGAGGCCGCCGTCGCCACACTGGCAACTGAGGAGTCTGACTCAGATAGCCGCGTATGTCTCACATGGTCACTTTGCGGTGTCAAACCCACGACAGGGGCTTTGAAAGTGACTCCAAGTGCCGTCTGAACCATATTTTCGAGCCGTGTCAGCTCAACCCGCAATTGCGGTTGCACCGACTGCTCGCTCTTGCCGCTTTCACCGGTATTGGCTTGCGCCATCGGGGCGCCCGCCGCTACCGCCATTTCGTCAACATCTTTATCGTCACGTATCGGTGTCCTTATTATTGCCAGGTCGTCGGTCGAAGAATCGAAAAATTGTTCTGCCATTTTTATTCCCACGAGTATGGGGGATAGTGGTCCACCCAGGCGGTGCCCCCTGCACCTGGGTAACCCTATTACCACTGGGGGGTCGGGCGGTGCCCCAGGGTTGGCCACTAACGACTGGATACCCTCCAGCCACTCTCAGAAGGTGACAACAGGCACAGGCCCAAGCACGCGCAGTCCAGACAGGCACTCCCACTCCGACACAAGCCTATCCAAGTAGAACCCCCCGCTGTACCCCGGATCTGTGCAACCTCCAGGAAAACGATTCCCCCACTCCCCCGACACTAACCACGACCCAGAAAGATTATAAGCGCTTTCCATTTGCTCAGCAAATGGAAGAACGCAATCTACCCTAGGTCAGTGAATAATGCCTGGCGGGTGGAGGTTCGTCAGTCCAGAGGCTGCTCACATCCGCAGCACACGGGAGGCCACTCGAGCAGACTGCGGTTGTCAGAGCGGATGAACCGGTCCAAGCTACGCGTGCAAGAACCTGTTCCTGTTGACACCCTCCATCGAGTTCCCCGACGCCATGTACCGCAACGTCGGGAATTGGGGTTTTTTATAGAGGTTTTCTCCTCGCAGTCCAGCCAATGAAGGCAAGACCCTCGCTCCCGTCCAAGCCGCGAGACATGTCCACGACACTCGGAACGGGGTTGCGAGTCCAGCGGTGGCACGGGCGGGATAAGCCCCCCAGTGCCTGCCCGACGGCAGGGTTAGTGCACGCCGGGCCCGCCCTCCCTCGGCTCATCCACTGCGCCCTCTGCTATTCAGAGGGACGCGCGGAGAGCCCCTCCCGGGCCGAAGCCCCCCATTTCCCCCCCGGTGTTTGGTTCGCGGGACTACCGTCCTACCCCGGCTCGACGACTGCAACGGCGAGTCGGAGCGTTCCCCTATCCACCACCTGGGGACGCGCCACGTCGGGGTTCACCTCCCCGCCCACTCGGACAACCGAGCAGGTCCGTGGAACCTTTTTTTTTTTTTTTTTTTTTTTTTGACGAAGTGGAAACGCATTACGCGTCCCCCCCAGGCCCGGGGCAGGCCATAGCGGGGGGGTATGTGGGACTCTCCCCTCTGAGGGAGGGGCATACCCACTAAAACCACTCCGGCGTTACCGTCACTGCCGTTAAGGGGACGCCATGGGATCATTCACACGCCACCACGACGTCCCACGGCGGCCCCGGCTATATTATGCCGGGGCACCCGCGCCAAAGGAGGGGAGAATCAGCAACGCCTGATCCTCCCCCCAGACGTGTAGGGCCGTGCAATGTGGGTCCCCAACCCACTGGCCCTACCGGGGGAGTGCTGCGGCGAACCGCGCACGTGCCCTCCCCCTTCGTCTACGCCGGAGCGGGAGCGCATCCGCCCTGTCCTCTCGCTCCCGCTCCGCGGACTCCTTCTGTGCAAGGACAACCTCGCAGAAGGAGTCCACCGCCTCCCAGGATCTCTCGCTCCTCAGCATGGCCGCCACGACGCTGTGAAGCGAGAGATCACCCACCCCGAGGGCCCCAGCCATGGTGCGGCGCTCAGCATCCCAGTGACGGCACACCTCAAGGGTGTGCTGGGCCGTGTCGTCTGGGTCGCCGCACTCAGGTCCGTGGAACCTTTTTTTTTTTTTTTTTTTTTTCGGAGTGAAAACGCGTTACGCGTCCCCCCCAGGCCCGGGGCAGGCCATGGCGGGGGGTATGTGGGACTCACCCCTCAACGGGAGGGGCATACCCACTAAAAACACTCCGGCGCCACCATCTCTGCCGTTTTGGGGGTGCCATGGGGTCGCGACCATTCCACCACGACGCCCCCCGGCGGCTCCGGTTCAATTGCGGAAGCACCCGCGCCACAGGAGGGGAGAGTCAGTAACGCTTGACCCTCCCCCTAGACGTGTTGGGCCGTGCACTGTGGGTCCCCAACCCACTGGCCCTACTGGGGGAGTGCACGGTTTACGGCAGCAAACCGCGCACGTGCCCTCCCCCTCCGTCTGCGCCGGAGCGGGTGCGCATCTGCGCTATTTTCACGCTCCCGCTCCGCGGCCTCCTTCTGTGCGATGACTGTCTCGCAGAAAGAGGCCACCGCCTCCCAGGCGTTTTCGCTCCCCAGCATCTGCGCCACCACGTGGTGTAGAGGGAGACCCCCTCCCACAGCGGTCCCAATGACCGAGACTACGGCTCTCCTCTCGAGGTCCCATTGGTTGCACACCTCGAGGGTGTGCTGGGCCGTGTCGTCGGGATCCCCACAGTGCGCACATCTCGTGCTGGGCTCCCTCCCGATATTGCACAGGTAATGACCGAAGCACCCATGTCCGGTCATTACCTGTGCAACCCTATAGCTGACAGCTCCGTGGCGTCTGTCAAGCCACTGGTCCAGCGACGGGAGGAGCGCCCCTATGGTGCGGACTCCATAGGCGGACTCCCCCAGGTCAGCTTTCCAGCGGTCTCGCATCCGACGCTGCGCGGCCCGACGGGCCCCCTCAACTTCCTCGGGAGCAGCGACAGCTCCCCGTGCCCTGCGATCCGCTCTCATTCGGTATGTCTCGGCCAGCACCTGGGCGTCAAGCTCCCAGGGAGGAGTGCCCGCCATGACACACGCCGCTGCCCAAGCCACAGTTGTGTAGGCCCTCACTATCCGGAGAGCCACGATCCTCTGAGGTCGCCGAAGCTGGGCTTTGTTCATGGCGCTCAGTTTGTCCGCCCAGATTGGCGCCCCGTACAACGCCATACTCCTCGTAACCCCCGCGTAGAGGCGCCGACATGGGGCGCTTGGGCCGCCCACATTGGGTAGGAGACGGCTCAACGCCGACGCTGTGCCCACAATTCGCGGGGCGAGTCTACGAAAGTGTTCTTTGAAGTCCCACTTGCGGTCCAGTGTTAAGCCCAAGTACTTAATATAGGCCTTAACCTGGACCGCCTCCCCGCTAACCCGTATGAAGGCCCCAGCTGGTGGCCTCCACCCTCTCCCCCCGAAGACAATGGCTTCGGTTTTGGCGAGGGCCACCTTCAGGCCCAGGAGGCGGATGCGGGTGACCATTAGGTCAGCCGCAATCTCCGCCCTGCGCAATGCCTCCTCCAATTGTTTCCCCCGCACAGCCACCATCGTGTCATCTGCATAGCAGAAGATGGCCATACGGGGAAGCAGTGCCACCCGGATTGCCCAATCATACCCTATGTTCCATAACAGGGGTCCTAGAATGGACCCCTGAGGTACACCACAGGTCATGCGTCGCTCGCAGATACGGCCGCCCGCTTGCTGGTAGAGCACTACTCTGTCGGTCAAGTAGTGCCCCACCAACCGCCGCAAATAGGGTGGCACCGCGTGGTATCTGAGGGCCTCCTCAATCACCGAATACGGGAGGGAGCCAAACGCGTTGGCGATATCCAAAGACACCGCCACTACTCCCTCACCTCGCCTCGCGGCATCTTCGCTGAAGGCCCTCAGCGCTCCAAGTGCGTCTATGGTGGAACGGCCGGTGCGGAACCCATATTGGCAGTCTGATATGTTGGGGCCTGCACCCTCAAGGTGCCCGACGATCCGGGAGGATATAATGCGCTCGAATATCTTCCCGGTCTCGTCGAGCAAAACAATCGGCCTCCACCCGGACGGGGAGTCCGCCGGCCGGTCGGCCTTTCGCAGGAGGCACAGTCTGCCCTCCTTCCAACAGCGAGGGAACCTTCCTATTTTTAGGCAGTCGTTGAAGAGGTCCCTCAGCTGACACCCTAGATGTTTCAACGCCAGCGGCAGCAGCTTTCCCGGAATTCCATCTGGACCCGGGGCCTTCCGGCAGGATCGAAGACGCAATACCGCTGGCACCAACTCCCCATCCGTGATGGGAGGCGTCACGAATGTCTCGTCCTCATGGTCCTCCATGGGGCCTGTCATCCTGGGGGGATCTATGCCCGGCGCTGGCGGGAAGAGGCCTTCCACTACTCTCGAGAGAAGTTCCGGCTCCAGGGACTCGATGGAGGGGCCGTTCTGCAGTTTGTTGCGCACCATCTTATACGGTCGCCCCCAAGGGTCCCTGTCTAGTGCGGCCAGGAACTCCTCATGAGCCGCATCTTTGGCCTTTGCGATAGCCGTCTTAAGGGCCTCTTTGGCCACTTTTAGGGCTTCGTGGAGAGCCTCTTCTTCTTCTAGGCAGCGTCCTGCCCGGCGGCGGCATCTAGTATATGCTCGGCGGGCACCGTTACTGGCTAATCGAAGTGCAGCAACCTCCTCCGACCACCAGTAGACGCGCCGCTTCGCTGGCAACCGCTTCACCCGTGGCATCGCCGCGTCGCACACTTCCGTCAGAGTGGCGCGGAAACGGGCAGCCCTTTCCTCAACTTCAAGGGACCGATCCGGAGGGGGACCCCACGCTGCCACCATAGCGGCTTCTTCCACCATTTCCCTGTCCAGACCGACCAGACTCCATCGGGGGAAGGCGTTTTTGGCTCTATCCGGGTTGGGCGCCGGGGCCCTCATTTGGCAGACCCTCATCCGGATGTACCTATGATCGGAGAGGGTCTCCACCTCTTCCAGGACACGCCAGTTCATGATGCGTGTGGCAATGGGGGGGGACGCAAACGATACATCCACTATGGATTCCCCCTGTGGTCGCACACAGGTACTGGCGTTGCCCTGGTTGAGCACCTCTAGCCCTGTGACCAACGCCCAATCCCGGAGGGCCTCCCCCTTTGGGTCCGTCTCCCGGGAACCCCAAGCCACGCATTTGGCATTGAGGTCCCCTAATACCATCGCTGGCGCCGGTGATGCCCTTCCTATTGCCCTGCCCAATACCTCCAAGAATTGTTCGAAGGCGAACAACGGCCTATTGGGGGAGAAGTACACAGAGATTAGTACAATGTCTCCCCATTTGGCCACTACATAGCCCGGTCCGCCTTCGAGTTTGGTGATTGGGCGGTTACCCGCGACAGGCACCACCAGCGCCACCAGTCCATTGCTGTCCTGGACCCAATTCGATTGGGGCGGAACAAAATACGGTTCGGAGACTGCTACCACATCTATCCCCCACTCCGCCATGTACTGCATCAGAAGATCTTGAGCTCGCGCGGAGTGGTTGATATTACACTGTAATATTTCTTGATTGTGTACTGACATTAGCAGTCCATATCTTGTTCCGCACCACTTGTGACTTCCACCTCGACCGCTTTAAGGGAGACCGACGGGGCCCCTAGGGGGGCCTGCTTTCTTCTAGCCTGCGGAGGGTTGCAAGCTGGCCCGCCCATAATATGGCCTGTGGGGCGTCGTGCGCTGTGGCAGACCGCACACCAGGGCTCTGCGCTGCATTCCCCGGATCGATGGCCAGGTTTCCCACATCGAAAACACAACTCGCTCCTATCGACCGGGGATGGGCAGAGTGCCCTGGTGTGACCCGTGCCCATGCATTTGTAACAGCGCATGGGCAGTGGGTCGAGCGCCACCACAAGTGCCGAAGACCAGCCCACCGTCAGTCGGCCCGCAGCAATTAAAGCTCTCGCCGCCGCTACCGGGCACTTGGCTAGGACCGCCCCAGTACCGTTTGCCATCCATCGGATAGCACCCAGTTTGACCTGCTCGGGAGAGCACTTTCCTTTTGCTACCACCTCCGCTTTGACCGCCTCTTCGGTAACCGACTCGTTTAGGCCCGATATTCTTATGTCTGCCGTCCTAAACGGTCGGTGGACATCGGCCACGTCACCGACAAGGGTTCTCAATCTGTCCGCGAGCTGGTCAGCGGCAGTGCCACTACCCGCTCCGGGCACCTCAATGATGCGGGCCCCCGTGGCCGTCTTCCTGACCCTTACGTGGTTCAGGCCTACCTCCTCGAGTTTGAAGCTGGTCGCCTTCTTCATTACCGCGGTGTAGTCAACGTTAGCATCAGGCTTGAGTTTTACTACCACCGCGGTTGTTTTGGGCACTGCTGGCAGTTTCGTCCTTGGCACCGGTTTGGGTGCTAGCCTGGCCTCGGTTGCTGGAACCATCCCTGGGGTGGGCTTTTGTTTCACCTTCCCCTTTCTCTTCACTACCGTTGTCCAGGGCTTCTCCAGTGCAGGTGGGTCAGTCTCTCTTGCGGTCTCCCCATGTGTTGCAGGGGCAACAGTAGAGGCAGCAGTAGTGACGGTGGTGTGGGAGGTGACAGTAGCAGCCGGAGTCCTCTGCGATCGTTTGGCCGGAGCCGGAGCGGTGGCTGGCGCTGCTGGCTTTTTCTTTTTCTCCGGGCGTTGCAGTTTTGGTGGTGCTGGGCTCAATGCCTCTGTATTTTCGCCCGCGGAGCGATTACCAGCCGTAATCCCTTCCGAGTCCCCAGCTAGCGGAGGACGGAGTCTGGGCTCGGCCGGGAGTCTTCCCTCCAGGTGCTCGGTCCGTGGAACCTAACCTAACCTAACCTAACCTAACCTAACCTAACCTAACCTAACCTAACCTAACCTAACCTAACCTAACCTAACCTAACCGTCGCGCACCCTCCGCCACCGAAAGCGCCACGTTTCTGAGTCGCTCCGCTTTTAAAAAATCAAAAACCGCGGTTTACTCCGTCCGATTTTCGTGATCGAGGTACCAAAATTTGTGGGAAAGTGCAGTGCATACGATTGTGAAGTGCAAATTAGCCGCAGTGCCTCAACTTAGCGGCAAACCTCAAAAAAGTGCTTAATAAGTGAGGTTAACATTCTATTGAGTGAAAATTTTGGGAGTTGCTGCAGCGGTACCATCTCGAGCAATACGTCTTTTAAAGCGCCTCAGCAGGCGCTATAAGAAGACATCAACACCACAGAGCTCCGACTTTCCAGCGAAGTACAATCGGCAAAAAAACAACTTACACGTGGCGGCGTGGTACCAGAAGGAGTGGAGCTACGACAACATTATTCAGCAGGCTGGTAGACCTGCTCACCTGGACTATAACGGTACTTTTTAAAAAATTTTTTGGCTTAAGTTTCCTGAGAAAAGTGATTTTGAAAAATTGAACTTTGACCATTAATAGCGCGAAAAGTTCAGGCAGACCATATACTTTTTAGTGACTCGTCTATTGCGCGCTTGTCTCAAGAATATCCCTGTGAAGTGACAACAATTTTGGACACTATCAAACCCAAAATATAATTGTTTTTGTAAAAAAAAATTTAGTTTGAAATTTTTATATTTTAATCTTATCTTGTTTTAACTGTGTATATTTTAAGACTGTTAAGCGTGCTTTTCTACGATTTATGCCGTTTTTTGTAGATTTTTAGGACTGGTGGTTTAATAGATATTGAAATTTTTACATTTTTTAACAATAAATCAAAGATTAATAGAAATAATTTTAAATTAACGCATACAATACCTTTAGACACCATAGGGCAACCAGTTTAAGCCCAAACTCGACCCCTGTAGCATTAAAAATACGCAGAAACCAGAAAGTCGGCCATTTTGTTTTTTCGAAACCCGATTTAAAAAAATTAATATCTCTTGAACCAGTAGACTTGGAAACCTGAAAACTTCACAGCTGTACTTAATAGACGTGTGTCTATAGAATTTGTATAATTTTAGGTAAATAGGAGAAAAATTTTTATTTAGAGCTTTGCATACCCTAATCTGACAGAAGGATTAAAGACCTATACAACAGTGAAAATCCGGTCTTTCTGAGACCGCTCGTTCGGAAGATATAGCCATTTTAAACCGGACTTTGACAGTTAGGCGGCCATCTTGGTTTTCTTTGCAAAGCAATATCTCAGAGCTCAGGTACCGTGGAAATTTGCGGTTTTCACCTTAGGGGATCAAATAAAGTAGAGTACCCCCTCGCCAAGTCAAATTCGGGAACTGGAGATCCAAAAAGTGGAAACTCGGAAACGGTCCTATTAAACCGACAAGGTCCAACTTAGCATAAACCGTCGAAATCCCGAGTTTCTACGACCCACAGGAGCGGCACTATCGCCCAACGAACTTTGACTTTGACAGCTCGGCGGCCATTTTGTTTTCGGAAAAACGACCTCAGCTCCTAAACCGAGAGGCGTAGAGAGACGGGATTTGGACTGGGCATAGCAGCGCAACATTCTTCACCTGACCCGTGGGTTTTTGGACGGACTTAAGACCCAAGAAATTTCAGGCCTGAATACCGCATCACACGATAGCCCTCGACGAGCCGAGCAAAACGAGCCCAAGCACGGGCTTCCTGGACCGAAAACACCGGAGTTATTAACAGATACCCATTCAGAAACCGGAAACCGAAACTGAAACCGGTTTTTTCAAAGCGCCATAACTCCGGCACCCATTGAGGTGGTTACCCCGTGTTTGGTATCGTTAGAAAGGGCTCAAGGAGAGCTATCTGTTGGACCTAAAAATTTGACTCTACATAGAGTCAAGTTTTTAAACTCGGCCGGAACCGGGTCTTCTCCCTAACGGAGGAGTTGCGACACATAGATTATAAGATTAGACGTAAAGAACAACGACTCTATAATATTCAATAGTAGAGCATACATATACATTTAGTTTACACATTCCCAAATCGGGAAAAAGGACAGAGTCAGAGACTCTTTATACAATATATATTTGACTGTCACCTCCTCTTTACAGAGGTGACAATTTAAACAGACCCTAGATATTATAAAACATCAACAAACTTACTTTAACAACGGTTTTTTGACCAACAATAAGGATGTTTGGTTTTAGAACGCCGAAAGGGACGGGAGCAAATAATGACCCCCAATCCCCGAACAAAAATAACGGCACGGAGGAGCTCGTAAAAACCTCGAAGGTCAGACTCAGCATCGGGGAATGGGAGGCAGGAAAGCCCGAGGCCCCGCACACGAGGCCCCCCTGCACTCACGCAGAGGCGAATGCAGCTAAGGTTAACGCCTCTGGTTTATCGCAAGAACCAAAGCAGGACTCTGCCGCACCACCGGAAAAAGAGAGGAGGAAGGCGGTGGAAGCGCCTAAGAACCCGCTGGCGTCGGAAAAGTACGCAAACCGTACCACGGAGGCAAAAGCATGCCTAACTAAGGCGAAAATGCAGCTGGCCTCGGCGAGGAACCTCAGGACCGAAATAAAGATAGAGGTGACCCATTCGGTGGAGAGACTCTATCAACTGGTGAAGGACGCAGAGACCCAGAAAGGGAAAGTTAGGACAGAGGAAGGGGAAAATACCCTGACAAAAGAAACAGGAACGAAAAGTAAAGCTGAACGAGAACAAGGAAGTATGGAAAGGAGTGAAAGCGGGAAAGCAATGATAGATAGGATGGAAGAGATGATGAAAGAAAGCGAAAAACGAATGAAAGAGAGTGAAAAAAAGCAGCAAGAACATATAAAAAAGATGGACGAACTCAAGGAAGCATTAGAACAGCACAAAAAAACGGTCACCTATGCGAGTGTAGCGGCGAGCCGCCCCGAGAGGAGTCCCTCTGGGGGCCAGACGCTGCACTCCATGGTGATCACGGCGAAAGATGAGACAGAGACAGGAGAAGAAATAATAGAAAGAGTGAGGAAAGCCGCGAGAGAAAGAGAAGGAGGGATGGAAATAGACAGAATCAGAAAGACGAAAGATAGAAAAGTAATACTTAGCTGCAGATCGAAAGAAGTAAGAAAGGGAGTGAGAGAAGGACTGGAAAGAGATGAAGTTGGGCTTCAGGTCGAGGAGGTGAACAATAAGGACCCCCTTTTGATCCTGAGAGATGTGCTGCAGAGCAGCACGGATGACGAAATTGTCCAAGCCCTCCGGAAGCAGAATGGGGACATCTTCAGTGGCCTCGACCTGGAGAACGACAGGATGAGTGTTAAGTTCAGGAGACGAACCAGGAACCCCCACCTGACTCACGTGGCCCTGACGGTTTCGCCGCAGGTGTGGAGGCGAGCGCTGGACAGAGCCTATGTCCACTTGGACATACAGAGAGTCAGGGTGGAGGACCAGTCCCCGCTGCTCCAGTGCTCGGTGTGCCTGGGCTTCGGACACGGGCGTAGATTCTGTAAAGAGACAGTAGAAAAATGTAGCCACTGTGGAGGTCCCCACCTGAGCGGACAGTGCGAGGAGAGAGCAGAGGGTGCCCCGCCCTCCTGCATTAACTGCTGTAAAGCAGGAGCAAAGAACGCCAACCACAATGCGTTCGACTCGCAGTGCCCGATCAGGATGCGATGGGACGCTCTGGCGAGAGCCAAAGTATCCTACTGCTAAGGGCACCCCAGTGACTAACCCACCGGCAAGAAAAAACAGAACCGAATCAGACGGACCCCGAGCACTGGCGGTGATGCAGGCCAACCTCCAGCGGAAGAACCTCGCCACAAGTGAGATGTACCTTGAAGCGGCAAAAAGGAGGACAGCCATAGCGTTGGTGCAGGAACCCTACGTGGGTGGAGGGAGCAAAATGAAGGGATGCGGTCCAGCGAGACTGTACCAGAGTGCCGGGCAGGAGGAAGGGGTAGTCAAGGCTGCCATCGTAGTCTTCGAGGCAGACCTTGATGTAGAACAGATCCCCGAGCTCACGACAAATAACATCGTGGTCGTGAGGATCCGGACCGACACCTGGTGCATCAGCGTGGCATCGCTTTATTTTGAGCCCACCGCCCCTATGGAGCCCTACATCGAGCATATGATGAGGATTCGAGAAAAGATAGGCACGACGAACCTCATCATAGCAGGCGATGTAAACGCTAAGAGCATCTGGTGGGGTGGTGCCGGTACGGACTGGAGAGGTCAGGAACTGGCAGGAGTCCTTCACGAGATGCAGCTGCACGTCATCAATACTGGAAGCACACCTACCTTCGAGGTAGAAAGACAGGGAAGAACCTGCACCAGCATCGTCGATATAACGGCCTGCACATCGGATCTCCTGGGCAATATTAATAATTGGCGAGTAGACAGGGAGGTGACAGGGTCGGACCACAACACGATATTATTTGAGATTAATATGGGAAGAGGCGCATGCATAACAATAGACCGGACTACACGCAGATACAACACAAAAAACGCAAAGTGGGATGAGTTTGATGACAAACTCACCCAATTGCTTACACTCAACAAAATAGACGCACACAATATAGACACAATAAACGATAAGACACAGTTTGAACAGATTATCGACATGTACACAAAACAAATAACACACGCATGCGCCCAACACATACCGCTCAAAAAAAGCAATCAAAAACTCTCTTTCCCGTGGTGGTCCGACGAACTGTACCAAATGAAGAAGCACGTCAATACCATGAAAAGACGTATCCGTTGTGCAGCACCGGTTCGACGTGCAAAAGTGGTGCAGGAATACCTCGAAGAAAAGGAGAAGTACGAGGCGGCAGCAAAACAAGCCCAAATTGACAGCTGGAAGGACTTCTGCCAGAAACAGGAGAAAGAAACGGTGTGGGAGGGGATATACCGGGTAATAAAAAAGACCGAGCGACGAACAGAGGACTTACCGCTCAAGAAAGAGGGAAAGGAACTGGATATGGAAGAGTCTGTAAAATTGCTAGCAGAAAAATTTTACCCACTCGACGACAGGACGGAGGAGAACCCAGAGCATATGGAGACAAGAAGGCTGGCGCATACAGTAAATAAACAAGGACATGCTGAGTCTCATGACCCAATATTTACTCTAGGAGAAATGCAAAGTGCCGTTAAGAGCTTCAACCCCAAGAAGGCCCCGGGCGGAGATGGTTTCACCGCAGACATATGTCAAAGGTTCATCGGGAATCACCCCAGCGTCTTTCTAGCCTTGGCAAACAAATGTCTAGAAATAGGATATTTCCCAATGGCATGGAAGAGGGCGGTGGTGGTGATCCTGAAAAAGCCTGGAAAAGACGACTACACCGACGTGAAGTCATACCGGCCTATAGGCCTTCTTCCCGTCCTGGGAAAATTTTTCGAGAAGATGGTGATAAACAGACTCAGACACCACCTAGTACCGAGGCTCAGCCCCAGTCAGTACGGGTTCATGCCCCAACGCAGCACCGAAGACGCCCTCTATGTTCTTATGGAACATGTAAGGCAAACCCTGCCAGCGGGTGGCGAACCCGAAGCAGCACGACGAATAATCGCAACTGTTCCCGTGTGGTCACCAAACCAGTCATCCCTCCCAGGTACAGAATATGGCTCTGCGACAATCGCCACCTGGATTGACCACTCGGCCATGCTTTGGATCAAAAGATCTTGAGCACTGGCGCAGTGGTTCAAGTTGGCTTGAATAAAGTTTACTTCCATTATTCAGTGGCCATATCCTCCACCTGAGTCTGGGAACTGGTACCCGAGACAACGTGTTGCGAGGGGGTTCCGGGGACCTGGCCCGCCTTCCTCAAGCTACCACCCACTTTGGGGTCGCCGCAGAGTTTGCTGCCCAGCCTGTGGTCCGCAGGTCTACCAGCCGCAGCACACAGAGTGCAACGGGGGGCAGCAACACACTGCCCGGCTTTGTGACCAGGCTGCGCACAGCGGAAACACAAGCCACTACGATCCTCTGCTGAAGTACACTGCTCCTTTACATGCCCCACTTGCAGACACTTGTAACAGCGGATGGGCCGAGCCTCCAGCAACCTCACCTGCGCCGAGACAAACCCGACCAACAGCCTACCACTCTCAGTAACCTTCTTAGCGGCCAGAACCGGACAGCTTAACCAAACCGACCCGAGACCAGAGAGGTCTGCCCTTACCATGCCCACCTTAATTGAAGCCGGAGAACACTGCCCAACTCTAGCTACGGCTTGCACCACATCATCTGCCGTTGCAGAGTCATCCAAACCAGTGACTCGCAATTCCGCGCATTTCACAGGTCTAGAAATCTGCACCAAGTCTTCACTGAAGCACTCTTTTAACTTTTGCGCTACCGCATCGGCTTTATCCCCACTCATAACACCGGGCACCTCCAGCAATCGAGCACCATTGGCAGCACGGCGAACCCGCAAACCACCCTCAATATTAAGGGCAGCAATATCCAACGTGCTTCTAGCTTCAGTCATTACCTTGGCGTAAGTTATCCCTCTCTCTACAGCAGCTGGCTGTAATTTTAAAACCACTGCAGAGGATCGCGGGGGCTGGAGCTTGCGAGGCTTTACCTGAGCAGAAGGTGGCTGCAAGTTTGTATTGCTTTTAGCAACAGCCGCCTTTCCCTTATTGCGCACCACCGTGGTCCAACCACGTTCTTCGGGAGCTGAAGGAACCGAAACTGGGGGACTCACCACCGCCGTGGTAGCCACTGAAGGCGGAGGCCTGCGACCTGCAGCCTTTTTCCGCTTCCTGGCATTCTTCCTCTGCCTTGCTTTACCTGCTACAACTCTTGGAGGTACTGCCTTAAGTGCCTTCGATACCGAAGCCCCCGAAGCGAATCCAGCCACAGCATTTACTCTGTCGGAAGCCAGAGGGGGACGTGAAGTCCCACCCGACAGAGCAGCTAACCTCGCATCAAGCCTTGAGTTCACGATGGCACCCATCTGCACAATCATCTCCGTTTTGAACTGCTCCATGTACGAAAGCACCGCCTCAGGCATTGCAGGTCTCACATCACTCACAACTTCCATCGGAGGAGCACGAGACCGCTGAGTCTGTACCTCACCTCGCAGTTGTTCAAACTCCTTACGGATCTCAGCCAACTCAGCTCGCAAGCGATTGTTGTCGGCCTGCAGTCTCAAAGACTCTTCCGAATGCGACCTTTGGTTGAGTTCAACGACCGCTGCACGAATCGCCTCAGCAGCCTCTTTCAAGTCTCGGACAAAAGTCCCCTTGAGATTTTTAGACTTCGTCGCAATCGACGTAATCAGGTCTATATTGGCTAAGGCTGTGCCACACAAATCAGAGGCCAAGGACTCTCCACTTTCCGTTGCTTGTGAAGACGGGTTAATCCTGGCAGCCCGCAACCTACTGCTAACTTCAGCAATCTCCCTTTCATCTGCCAGCCTTAATTCCTCCTGCGTGGCCGCATTCAAAGCAGCCTTGGCCTTTGCCAAGCCAACGTACTGGCCCGTAGTTGGTGGACGACCCCTTCCCCGTACAGAGGTACCAGCAATGATTTGGGGCTCCTCCGCTTCCTCTCCAGAAACCTGGGACTCGCTGCCACCCACTCTTCGCCGTTTTGTGCCCCCCTTAGTTTTTCTCACCATTGCAGGACGAGAATTACCCACTCTTGGAACAACACCGCTAATTATCTCCTCGGTGTCGTCAACCATCTCCACACCATGACTGTCCCCATCGTCAACCTCATCGTCAACCACAGGCTGAGGCTGCGTTGCTACCGTCCTCAGCGCACTCTCCGCACACACATCGACATCATCCGCCCTATCATTACTTACAACTAAACCTACATCTAAACTTAAATCTAAGGGTTTTGAGTTGGACATTTGAAACCTTTTTTTTTTTTTTTTTTTTTTTTTTTTTACCGGGGAAAAATCCTGCATCGGATTCTACACCTCGCCACGGGGGGACGAGGTGGATATGTCAGACTCGTACTGACTAAAAAACCCCGGGTGTTCTCCCACCGCTGCTATACGTTAGGAGAGCTACAGGCACGCTAAAGCACTCTTCCATAGCTCCCCTCACAGCCGTCCGATTTCGGACCCACACTGATGGTGCGCTTACCGCCCACAAACACTTACGGAGGCGTGCCCGAACACCCGACACGCCATCCAACTCGGGGACCCCTCTCCTTCAGACGACAGCCGCCCCCGTGACTGCCATCCAGAGGTCCTCGTTAAGGAGGCAAGCGCCGCTCGTGCGCGACTCGCCTGCGCCCCACTCTTTTTCGGCGCATTGGGTGCGACGTCCCATCGTCCTCCCTTGCCCGCTCTGCCGCTTCCTTCTGGGACATTACTGCCTCACAGAAGGAAGCTACCGCCTTCCAGGCTGTTTCGCTGCCAACCATCGCCTCAATGACTCTGGGCAAGGATAGATCATTCCCTATCACCGTTAATAACCGGGCACGGTGCTCGTCCCACCCGGAGCACTCCTGAAGTGTGTGCTGCGCAGTATCTTCGTCACTATCGCAGTGGTGACACCTCCGTGTTGGCTCTCTGCCTGCCACATTGCACAGATACCGCCCGAAACAGCCATGTCCGGTGAGCATCTGTGCAAGATGAAAGGTGAGAACCCCTCGTTTCCTGTCAACCCACTGTTCAAAAACAGGTAGGACCGCCTCGATGGTGTAATGGCCAGCACTTGGATCAACCAACCTCTCCTTCCACTTGCGGAGGAGGACAATACGCGACTCAAGCCTCCAGAGTCTGATTTCCTCCGGAAGAGGCAGCTCACCCCCAGATTGACACTGAGCACAGCGACGATAAACGTCTGCCAACACTCCAGCATCTAGGTCCCACGGTGGGGTCCCCGCCAAAAGACAAACAGCCTCGTGAGAAACTGTGCGGTACGCCCTGACCACCCTCTGTGCAATGACGCGCTGAGGTCGCTGCAGCAAGCTCCTGACGTTCTGCCCTGTCAGAGCATCCACCCAAATTGGAGCCCCATATAGAGCCATTGACCGCACTACCATCGTGTAGAGCCGTCGGCAAGGCACGCTCGGGCCACCCACGTTGGGAAGCAATCGCCCCAAAGCTCCAGCAACACGAATGAGCTTTGGAGCAAGCCGCAGAAAGTGCTCATGGAAGTTCCATCGGCTATCGAGGACAAGTCCCAGGTACTTCATCGTCGACCCGATGCCGATGGAAACATCTCCCACCATTAATTGTGCCCCAGCAGGAGGCCGGTTACGAGGTCCGTGAAAACACACAGCTTCCGTTTTCTCCAGGGCTACCTCCAAACCCAACCGCCTAATCCTGCTGACCACATGAGTCACGGCTGCCGTGGCTAGAGCAACTGCCTGCGGGTAGCTACCAGCGCGTGCTGTGACAAGGGTGTCGTCCGCGTAACACACCACATCCACTCCCCGCAATAGTGCCCCTCGCAGCACCCAATCGTATCCGATGTTCCACAGGAGTGGGCCTAAAACTGACCCCTGTGGAACACCGCATGACACCTCTCTCTGACCCCAGCCTGACCCAGTAGGGTATCTGATGACTCGCCGGGACAAGTACGCCTCAACAATCCGCCGCAGATACCCGGGGAGGCCATGGTATCTTAGGGCCTCTTTAATAGTTCCCCAAGGTAACGTGTTGAAGGCATTTGATATGTCTAAAGACACCGCCAACACCACGTCACCCTGGGAAACAGCCCGCTCTGCTAGGTCCTTCACCCGAGCAATCGCGTCAATTGTTGACTTGCCCCGACGAAAGCCAAACTGATTTGGGCTTAAATCCGGCCCTGGTCCACCCAGATGACGCTGAAGGCGAGCCGCTAGAATGCGCTCAAAGAGTTTGCTCACCTCGCTGAGCAGGACGATAGGCCTATAAGCCGATGGTGAGTCAAGCGGGCGGCCAGCCTTCTGAATCAAGACCAGCTTGCCCGCTTTCCATTCGCCCGGAAAGACGCCCTGCTCTAAGCACGCACTAAACAGAACTCTCACGCGTTCTTCTAACGGCCCGCCCAACGCGCGCACCCACACACGCCCCGGAATCCCATCAAGTCCAGGGGCAGTGTTCTTGGTTCGCAGCCTCAACACCGCCGCTCCCAGCTCACCCTCTGAAACCTCCGGGATGTAGTCACCATCAGCGTCCACCGTGCTGAGGCCCACCGCCATTGCAGGGGGCTCGTGCACCAGAGCGCTAGGAAACAAATTCTCCACCACATGGCACAATAGCTGTGGCTGAAGAGTCTGGGTAAGGGGGGGGCGCCCACGGCCGCAGTTTTTGCCTTACTGCCTTGTAGGGCCTCCCCCATGGATCGTTATCCAAACTCTCCAGCATTTCGCGCTCCGCATCTTCCTTTGCCTTGGCAATGGCCACCCGAAGAGAGCCTAAGCACTCGCGGTAAGTCGCATATAGCCCCGCCTCGTCAGGTTGAGGTTCACCGGTGGGTGAGTTAAACCGCCTTCGTCTCCGGCACCTGGTGTACGCGCGCCTTGCCACAACACATTCCCTGCGGAGCTGCGCAACCTGGGAATTCCACCAATACACCTGGCGCCGAGGCGGATGTGACGTAACTCTCGGCATAGACGCATCACAGACCCGTGTCATGGCATCACCCAGCCACTTGGCCTCCTCCTCAACATCTATCTGTCCCAGAGGCACACTAGGCACAGGAGCCCAAGACTGGACGATGGCAGCCTCTTCGAGCAAATCCGTATCCAAGGACTTGACAGACCATCGTGGCCCTTCCCTAACCAGAGCACGATTCTGACTCACAGCAACCGGAGTCGTAGGAAGAGCGGAAACACTGAACCGAATGTAACGGTGATCTGAGAGTGTTTCCACATCTTCCCTTACCACCCAGCCCCGGATTCGGCTTGCTAGGGCAGAACTGGCAAAGCCAACATCCACGATCGACCCACCTTGTTGACGGATGCACGTGTCAACAGTTCCCTTATTAAGTAGCTCGAGTCCTGTCGATACCGCCCATTCCATCAGCACCTCTCCTCGAGCGTCTGTTGCTGGAGAACCCCATGCCACTGACTTGGCATTAAAGTCTCCAGCGACAAGCACATGAGTAGGGCGAGCAGCCCCAATTGTCGCTCTCACTTCCACCAAAAACCGCTCAAACTCTGCTAAAGTACGGTTTGGTGAGAAGTATATCCCAACTACGAGAATGTGCTCAATTAGAACGGCGACATGTCCTTGACCGGTCGACACCCTGCCAGCGGGTGGCGAACCCGAAGCAGCACGACGAATAATCGCAACTGTTCCCGTGTGGTCACCAAACCAGTCATCCCTCCCAGGTACAGAATATGGCTCTGCGACAATCGCCACCTGGATTGACCACTCGGCCATGCTTTGGATCAAAAGATCTTGAGCACTGGCGCAGTGGTTCAAGTTGGCTTGAATAAAGTTTACTTCCATTATTCAGTGGCCATATCCTCCACCTGGGTCTGGGAACTGGTACCCGAGACAACGTGTTGCGAGGGGGTTCCGGGGACCTGGCCCGCCTTCCTCAAGCTACCACCCACTTTGGGGTCGCCGCAGAGTTTGCTGCCCAGCCTGTGGTCCGCAGGTCTACCAGCCGCAGCACACAGAGCGCAACGGGGGGCAGCAACACACTGCCCGGCTTTGTGACCAGGCTGCGCACAGCGGAAACACAAGCCACTACGATCCTCTGCTGAAGTACACTGCTCCTTTACATGCCCCACTTGCAGACACTTGTAACAGCGGATAGGCCGAGCCTCCAGCAATCTCACCTGCGCCGAGACAAACCCGACCAACAGCCTACCACTCTCAGTAACCTTCTTAGCGGCCAGAATCGGACAGCTTAACCAAACCGACCCGAGACCAGAGAGGTCTGCCCTTACCATGCCCACTTTAATTGAAGCCGGAGAACACTGCCCAACTCTAGCTACGGCTTGCACCACATCATCTGCCGTTGCAGAGTCATCCAAACCAGTGACTCGCAATTCCGCGCATTTCACAGGTCTAGAAATCTGCACCAAGTCTTCACTGAAGCACTCTTTTAACTTTTGCGCTACCGCATCGGCTTTATCCCCACTCATCACACCGGGCACCTCCAGCAATCGAGCACCATTGGCAGCACGGCGAACCCGCAAACCGCCCTCAATATTAAGGGCAGCAATATCCAACGTGCTTCTAGCTTCAGTCATTACCTTGGCGTAAGTTATCCCTCTCTCTACAGCCGCTGGCTGTAATTTTAAAACCACTGCAGAGGATCGCGGGGGTTGGAGCTTGCGAGGCTTTACCTGAGCAGAAGATGGCTGCGAGTTTGTATTGCTTTTAGCAACAGCCGCCTTTCCCTTATTGCGCACCACCGTGGTCCAACCACGTTCTTCGGGAGCTGAAGGAACCGAAACTGGGGGACTCACCACCGCCGTGGTAGCTACTGAAGGCGGAGGCCTGCGACCTGCAGCCTTTTTCCGCTTCCTGGCATTCTTCCTCTGCCTCGCTTTACCTGCTACAACTCTTGGAGGTACTGCCTTACGTGCCTTCGATACCGAAGCCCCCGAAGCGAATCCAGCCGCAGCATTTACTCTGTCGGAAGCCAGAGGGGGACGTGAAGTCCCACCCGACAGAGCAGCTAACCTCGCATCAAGCCTTGAGTTCACGATGGCACCCATCTGCACAATCATCTCCGTTTTGAACTGCTCCATGTACGAAAGCACCGCCTCAGGCATTGCAGGTCTCACATCACTCGCAACTTCCATCGGAGGAGCACGAGACCGCTGAGTCTGTACCTCACCTCGCAGTTGTTCAAACTCCTTACGGATCTCAGCCAACTCAGCTCGCAAGCGATTGTTGTCGGCCTGCAGTCTCAAAGACTCTTCCGAATGCGACCTTTGGTTGAGTTCAACGACCGCTGCACGAATCGCCTCAGCAGCCTCCTTCAAGTCTCGGACAAAAGTCCCCTTGAGATTTTTAGACTTCGTCGCAATCGACGTAATCAGGTCTATATTGGCTAAGGCTGTGCCACACAAATCAGAAGCCAAGGACTCTCCACTTTCCGTTGCTTGTGAAGACGGGATAATCCTGGCAGCCCGCAACCTACTGCTAACTTCAGCAATCTCCCTTTCATCTGCCAGCCTTAATTCCTCCTGCGTGGCCGCATTCAAAGCAGCCTTGGCCTTTGCCAAGCCAACGTACTGGCCCGTAGTTGGTGGACGACCCCTTCCCCGTACAGAGGTACCAGCAATGATTTGGGGCTCCTCCCCTTCCTCTCCAGAAACCTGGGACTCGCTGCCACCCACTCTTCGCCGTTTTGTGCCCCCCTTAGTTTTTCTCACCATTGCAGGACGAGAATTACCCACTCTTGGAACAACACCGCTAATTATCTCGGTGTCGTCAGCCATCTCCACACCACGACTGTCCCCATCGTCAACCTCATCGTCAACCACAGGCTGAGACTGCGTTGCTACCGTCCTCAGCACACTCTCCGCACACACATCGACATCATCCGCCCTATCATTACTTACAACTAAACCTACATCTAAACTTAAATCTAAGGGTTATATTAGGGACATTTGAAACCTAACCTAACCTAACCTAACCTAACCTAACCTTTTTTTTTTTTTTTTTTTTTTTTTTTTTTTTTTTTTTTTTTTTTTTTTTTTTTTTTTTTTTTAAGAGGGGAAAATGCTTTACGCATACCACCAGAGTACGGGGACGGACTCTGGTGGTTATGTGGGACTCCCATGTCGGCTGATGAGACCTATATGGTGTACCCACTAAAAACCCCTCTATGTGCCGCCTCCTGTGCTGTAAGCGAGGTCACGGGGACGCCTGAGCACACTACCGTAACCTCGCCAGCGGCCGTCCGTACTTAGGACCCGTCTCTGGGAAGACTTTTCTTCCCTTCCTCATCAAAGGGGTGTGCCGGAATACGGCACACCTGCCACTCGGGGACCTTTGTGCGGGCGACAGACGTCCCCGTGTCTATCGCCCACGGGTGCCCTTAAGGGGGAAGTCGGCGGTCGTAGGCAAGTCGCCGTCGCCCCACGCGTTTGCGACGTATTGGCTGAGAGGCCGGATCGTCCTCTCTCCCACGCTCCGCCGACTCCTTCTGCGCCATTACATCTTCGCTGAAGGAGACCGCCGCCTTCCACGACCTGTCGCTACCGACCATGGCTTTAACCAAGGCAGGCAGGGAGAGGTCATGCCCTACCACGGCCACAAGTGCGGCCCGCTGCTCCGCCCAAGCTGGGCACACTGCAAGCGTGTGCTGTGCCGTATCTTCGCTATTGCCGCACGCGTGACATTCTTCAGTGGGTTCCCGCCCCACCACTCTGCACAAGTATTTGCCGAAGCAACCATGCCCAGTCAGAAGCTGCGTAAGATGGAATGTTGGTGCTCCGTGTTTTTGTTGAACCCATTCTTTGAGGACGGGCTGAACAGCGGCCACCAGTTCCCGGCTAGCTCCCGGGACTTCGAGCCTCTCCGACCATCTCAGGAAGAGGTCATCTCGAGCCTCATCTCGCCACTGCCGGATTTCCCGTGGATGGGGCCAGTTTCGTTCCTCTTTTGCTGCCTGCACCCGCCAATACACCTCGGCGAGGGCCTCGGCCTCAAGGTCCCAAGGCGGGCTACCAGCAAGCAAGCAGGCGCCAACGTACGACACAGTGCGGTACGCTCGAGCCGACCTGAGCGCCATCGCCCGCTGCGGACGTCGCAGCAACGCGACATTACGGACGCTCAGACCACCCGCCCATATCGGCGCCCCATAGAGCGCCATGGAGCGCACCACATCGGTATAAAGACGACGGCATGCCCCTCCTGGTCCTCCTACGTTTGGCAGGATCCGTCCTAGCGCTCCGGCTGCAGCCACCAATTTTGGGGCCAAGCGCCGGAAGTGCTCTTCGAACTTCCATTTGCCGTCGAGGACGAGTCCAAGGTACTTCATCGTCGACCCGACGGCAATGGTAGTACCACCCACCGTTATGCTGGACCCAGGCGGTGGCGCGTTCCGAGGGCCATGGAAGACTAGGACCTCGGACTTATGAAGGGCCACCTCCAGGCCCAACGCACGGATCCTGCGGACAACGTGTGCCACACCAGCTGTGGCAAGATAGGCCGCCTCTCTATGTGTGCTGCCTCGTGCTGACACTAGGGTATCGTCAGCGTAGCAGGTGACGCTGACTCCCCGCAGAGTGGTTCCACGTAGCACCCAGTCGTAACCGATGTTCCACAGGAGCGGCCCCAGTACCGAACCCTGTGGAACACCGCACGACATGGCCCTTCTGCGCCACCCGTCCTTGGTTGGGTAAGCAACTTCTCTCCCTGCGAAATAGTCCACAATTGTTCTTTGCAGGTATTCTGGCACGTTGTGGAACCGAAGCGCAGCCTTGATAGTCTCCCAGGGCAGAGTGTTAAAGGCGTTGGATATGTCCAAGGACACTGCCATTACTACTCCACCCTGGGAGATTTCCTCCGCTGCGAGATCTCTGACGCGAGCTATTGCGTCGAGGGTCGAGCGTCCGTGGCGAAATCCAAATTGCCAGTCACTCAGGTCTGGCTCCATGCACCTGACGAGACGCGCAGCAAGCACACGCTCAAATAGCTTGCACGTCTCGTCAAGCAGCACGATAGGGCGATAGGCAGACGGCTGGTCTTGTGGACGCCCCTCCTTCCGCAGGAGCACGAGTTTCCCCGTTTTCCACCTTTGAGGGAATCGACCCTGAGCAAGGCACGCGGAGAAAAGGGCTCTGACCCTACCGCCCATCTCGCTCAGCGCGATTGCCAAGGCGCTCCCTGGTATTCCGTCCAGTCCTGGGGCTGTCTTTTTTGATCGTAATTTTTGAACGGCCGCACCAAATTCCGCCTCAGTTACCGGGGGCGCCTCCACCTCAGCTCTCTCTGGTCTGGTGGTGGCTACCATCAGGGGCGGTACGAAACCTTCACGCTCAGGGAAAAGAGCTCCCACCACTTGATCCAAGAGCTCTGGTTGGAGACTGCTTGTCAGCGGAGGAGTCCAGGGTCGGAGTTTTTGCCTAACGACCCGATATGGTCTCCCCCACGGATCTCTGTTGAGAGTCGCCAGCCATTCCTCCCACGCCGCCTCTTTGGCCTGCGCGATGGCTGTCTGCAGTGTTTTGCAGGCTGTCCTGTAGGCGTCGTAGCGAGCGTTCTCTTCGGTTTGGTCGCGAACTCTTCGTCTCCTGTATCTGCTGTACTGGCGGCGAGCAGCGACGCAGTTGCTTCGCAATTCCCGTAGTTCCGGTCGCCACCAGTACACTTGGCGTCTTGGGGAGATTGGCTTTGCCCTCGGCATCGCCGCGTCGCACACTCGGGTGAGAGAGATGGTAAGCTGCTCGGCTTCTTGGTCGACCTGTTCCACTGCGCCCGAGCTAGACACCCAGGATTCAACTATGGCCGCCTCTTTGGCGACCTGGCTATCTAGCCGCCCTAACACCCAGCGCGGGCTGTCCCCTACCGACGATCGGTTTTCTCTCGGCATAGGAGGAGTGGGAGACGTGGAAACAGTGAACCGAATATATCGGTGGTCTGACAAGGTTTCCACTTCTGTCTCTACTCTCCAATCCAGAACACGGCGGGCCAGGGCGCGGGATGCGAACGTAATGTCCACGATCGATTCGCCCTGCTGCCGCACGCACGTGCTCTCCGAACCCCGGTTGAGGATCGCCAGCTCTAAAGCCACTGCCCATTCTTCGAGCACCTCGCCCCGGGCATCGGTCGCGGGAGAGCCCCACGAAGTCGATTTGGCGTTTAAGTCTCCCGCGACCAAGACGGGAGTAGGATGCACCTGCGCCACTAGCGCTCCGACCTCTGCGAGCATTTGCTCAAAGTCAGCAAGGGTACGATTAGGCGAAAAATATACCCCAACTATTGCCATGCCAGCCATGATGCCCAACACATAACCTTTCCCTTTTGTGACCCTCTCAAACGACAGGCAGCTAATCGTTGGGGTTACGATAATGGCTACATTGCTATCGTGGTCGGAGGCCCAATCACTCCGAGTTGGTATAAAATATGGCTCCGATACTACCGCCACTTGGACTTGCCACTCAGTCATGGACTGGATCAGAAGGTCCTGAGCCCGAGCGGAGTGGTTAATGTTCGCCTGGAGGATTTCTAAAGCCATTTTAGTGTGCGGTTTCCATGGGCTCCTCCTCTCTTTGCTGGGACGACCGACTGGGTATCGTGCCCTTCGCCACCATCTTTCGCGCTGATTTGGAATTTCTTGTGCTTCCCGGACACTGTTTGCTACCAATAGCATGTACCGCAGGCTTACCGGCTGCTACACATATAGCACAGCTCGCATCAGCAGCAGTGCATTCACGTGCCTTATGGCCAGGCTTACCACAGCGGAAGCAGACATTGCTGCGATCCACCTCCCTGTCGCACTTCGTCCCTACGTGACCTGTTTCCAGGCATCTGTAGCAACGTAGGGGCCTTTGTTCGAGCAGCACCACTCGCGCTGAGACCCATCCTACTTTAATGCGACCTACTTCCACCAGTTTCTTTGCCGCAGATATTGGGCAGCTCAACCACAGTGACCCCAAGTTACTTGGGCCTCGGGCCACTATACCTGGCTTGATTGCCTCGGTGCTGCAACCTCCGTCTCTAGCTACAGCCGTCACGACTTCCTCTGCTGTCACCGAGTCATCCAGTCCCGTGACTCGTATTTCAGCGCACTTCACTGGTCGATGTATTTGGACAACATCGGTGCTGAAAACCTCACGGAGCTTGGCTGCAAGCGCATCTGCTGCTTTTTCGGCGTTTTCAGTGCCCGGAGGAATCTCAAGCATCCGGGCTCCAGTCACTGCAGTCCGAAAACGTACCTGAGTAAGGCCGACCTCCTCGAGTGCTATACGACTCTTGGCTTCAGCCAAGAGTGTGTCGTATTTGTACCCCTTTTCGGCAGCACCTGGTTTTAGGGTGAGTGTAATCGCAGATGTGCGAGGCGAACGAAGTTTTTTCTTTTTTTGAGGAGCCTTCTTTGGTGCATTGTTGGCCTCGGCGGTCTTCGCCGCGGTGTTGGCTGTCTTCTTCTTGATGTTCTTGGCCACCACAGTACTCCACTGCTTTTGTGCACGTTCAGGTGCTTTTGGCAGTGGTTGGGTTTGCCTTGTTGCAGCAGCTTCCTGTGCCGCCATGCTTCCACGTTTTGCCTTTTTCCTTCTTTCCTTTTTCTTTGTCGTTGTACTACTGTTTTCTCCATTATTTTCAGCAGTCCCGATGACTGGAGGCTCGCGTGCTGTAGTCTGAGAAAGAGGAGAGGCCGAAGCACCAACGTCCTTCTGAGGGACAGCTGGCATTGTTCTTCGATCGGCCGCTAATGATGGTCGCAAGCGCGGTTCCGCAAGGAGGCGGCATTCGATGGCTTCCAAGCGGGCATTTAGCATCATGCTGAACTGTTCACGGTTGGAACGTGAGACTTCATCTATTAGGCGCCGGAAGTCGCCCTCAGCTGCCCGAGCGGGCTTATTTCGCATCTCGGCGACCTCCCGACGCAACTCCGCCAGCTGACGTGACAGTTGTAAATTGTCTGCCTCCAGACGGGCAATTTCTTCCGTCACAGTCAGGGTTCTTAGCTCTGCAACAGCCCCTTTTATTGCGTCTGCCGCAGTTTTGAGGGCCTTGACAAATGTCCCTTTCATGTTGCCGGACTTGTCGGCAACTCGGACCACCACATCTAGTGCCTCCTGTATTTTTGCGCCCAGTGCAACGGAAGTCTGCGCTGTGTCCACGTTCTGTCCAAGCGGCTGGCGTTGTTTTAGACGAGCAGCTCTGTTCTCATTATCCACTTGTGCCGAGCGGTTATATGCCTCTAGCTCGTCTTCCGCAAGTAGACGCTGCTCCTTCGCCCTCTCGTTACTTAGCTCCCTCTGATGTTTGTGAAGCCCTACATATTTGCCTGTCGTGGGAGGACGACCCCTGCCCCTTTTGGGCGTTGATTTAAGCCACATACTTTTTAACGTCTGGGTAGGTGAGACATCCCCGCTTTCATCTGGCTGCGCCCCAACATCACTCTCTGATTCTGAGGAGAGCAATGGTGCAGGCCTCTTCTCCCCCTTCCGCCAGTATGTATCGCGCATAGAGTCATTGGACTCTTTCGAGGCCACCGTTACCATACTGGCAGCCGAGGAGTCCGACTCAGATAGCCGAGTATGGCTAGAGGGGAGTTGCTTGTTGACAACCTCCTGTCTATCGTTATTGGAGTCGCTGTTTGTTTTATCTGTTTCCGGTGCTAAAGCTACAACAGGGTACTCAAACGTGACTCCAAGCGCTGCCTTGTCCATATTTTCGAGCCGCGTCAGCTCAACTCGTAGTTGCGGTTGCGCCGACTGCGCGCTCTTGCCACTATCAAAGGTATTGGCGCGCGCCATCAGGGCGCTCGCCGCTACCGCTTCATCATTTTCATCATGCATCGGTGTCCTTATTATTGCCAGGTCGTCGGTAGAAGAATTCAAAAGGTTGTTTGCCATTTTTGTTCCCACGAGTGTGGGGGATAAACGGTCCACCCAGGCGGTGCCCCCTGCACCTGGGTAACCCTACTACCACTGGGGGTCGGGCGGTGCCCCAGGGTTGGCCACTAGCGACTGGATACCCTCCAGCCACTCTCAGAAGGTGACAACAGGCACAGGCCCAAGCACGCCCAGTCCGGACAGGTCCTCCCACTCCGACACAAGCCTACCCAAGTAGAACCCCTCGTTGTGCCCAGGATCTGCGCAACCTCCAGGAAAACGATTCCCCCACTCCCCCGACACTAACCACGACCCAGAAAGATTATGAGCGCTTTCCATTTGCTCAGCAAATGGAAGAACGCAATCTACCCTAGGTCAGTGAATAATGCCTGGCGGGTGGGGGTTCGTCAGTCCAGAGGCTGCTCACATCCACAGCACACGGGAGGCCACTCGAGCAGACTACGGTTGTCAGAGCGGATGAACCGGTCCAAGCTACGCGCGCAAGAACCTGTTCCTGTTGACACCCTCCATCGAGTTCCCCGACGCCATGTACCGCAACGTCGGGAATTGGGGTTTTTTATAGAGGTTTTCTCCTCGCAGTCCAGCCAATGAAGGCAAGACCCTCGCTCCCGTCCAAGCCGCGAGACGTGTCCACGACACTCGAGACGGGGTTGCGAGTCCAGCGGTGGCACGTACGGGATAAACCTCCCAGTGCCTGCCCGACGGCAGGGTTAGTGCACGCCGGGCCCGCCCTCCCTCGGTTCCTCCTCTGCGCCCTCTGCTCAGTCAGAGGGACGAGCGGAGAACCATCTCTGGCAGGCCTCTGCAGGCCCCGCCGGGTTGTGCCGCTCTTCGTCTGGTCCCTCCCCCCTCGCCTTTCCGGTATGGGTAGCCCTGTCCGGTATAGCCTTGGGGATCACAGGAACACGCAAGCCCCCCCACCACGACAAGGTGGCAGCACGTCGGGAGGGAACCTAACCTAACCTAACCTAACCTAACCTAACCTAACCTAACCTAACCTAACCTTTTTTTTTTTTTTTTTTTACGAGGGGAAATGCGTTACGCATCCCGTCCTTAAGGTGGTAGTAAAGGACGGGTATGTGGGACTCCTGGTCTCCAGTCTACCCACTAAAACCCCTCGGTGCGACCTCGCTCCGCCTGGAGTGGGGCTAGGGGAACGCTTGGCGCCTACCCTGGCTCCCACATATGGCGTTGTGCCCTTTCGGGCCCGGCTCTGCAGGCTTCTGAGCCCACCCCCTCACCATGAGGCGACCTCACCTACAGCCGCCTTTCCACCTCGGGACGTTAAACCTTTTTTTTTTTTTTTTTTTGTCCCAGGAAAAATCTTCGAAAGATTCCACCGCGCCATGGGGAGACGCGGTGGATATGTCGGATTCATACCGACTAAAAAACCTGGGGTGTCCTTCACGCTGCCTACGGTGGAGCCACGGGAACGCTTTCGCATACTACCGTGACTCCGCCAGCAGCTGTCCATTATTGTGGACCCGTCTTCGGGGGGTTTGCATTTCCCCCTTGTGCCACTAGGGGGCGTGCCCGGACACCAGACACGCCTTCCATCCCGAGGATCTCCTCCAGCGGGTGACAGACGTCCCCGTGACTGTCACCCGGAGATCCTCTTTACGGGGGCAGGCGGCGATCATGCGCCAGCCGTCTGCGCCCAACACGCCTGCGGCGCCGTTGGTCGGCTGCTGCGTCGTCCTCCCTGGCCCGCTCCGCGGTCTCCTTCTGTCGCATCACCTCCTCACAGAAGGAGAGCACCGCCTGCCACGCCCTGTCGCTGTCAACCATGGATCTGACCACTGCTGGCAGCGACAGGTCGTTTCCCACGCACGCCGTCAGGCTGGCTCGCTGCTGCGACCAGGCCGGACATGCCTCCAGGGTGTGCTGCGCTGTGTCTTGCGTGCACCCGCACTCATGGCACACTTCGGTTGTCTCTCTTCCGGCGATAATGTGCAGGTACCTCCCAAAGCAGCCGTGCCCGGAAAGCACTTGCACTAACCGGAAGGTGAGTGCGCCATGCTCCCGTTCCAGCCACTGCGGTAGAACTGGCCGAATCGCTTCCACCGTGCGGATGCCTGCGCTTGGATGCGCCAGCCTCATCCCCCACTCTACGATCGCCTCGCGACGGAACTCCTCCCGCTTGGCTGAGACCTCCTGTGGTGCTGGCCAGAAGTCACGGGCTCGCGCCTCCTCGCGCCAGAAAAAGGCTGACGCAAGGGCTCTCGCGTCCAGGTCCCACGGGAGCGACCCGGCCAGCAGGCATGCTGCCTCTGCGGAGATCGATCGATAGCCCCGTATCACCCTTGTCGCCATCACCCTCTGCGATTGCCGCAGTTGGGGGGTATTGTGACGGTCAAGGGCGTCGGCCCACACTGGGGCTCCGTACAGGGCCATCGATCGTACGACGCCCATGTATAAGTATCGGCAAGAGGCCCTAGGCCCGCCCAGGTTGGGAAGTATCCGCCCAAGAGCAGCCGCCGTGCCCACTAGTTTGGGTGCTAAGCGCTGAAAGTGCGCCCGGAATGTCCACCGACTGTCGAGGACAATGCCAAGGTACCGCATCGTCGACTCGACAGCGATCCGGACACCCCCCACTACGATGTGCGCACCGGCTGGAGGTGCTTTCCGACGGCCATGAAAACAGATGGCCTCGGATTTGTTTAGAGCGACCTCCAACCCAAGCCGTCTTATTCGGCCCACCACGTGGGCGACACCTGCTGTCGCTAGCACGCAGGCGTCCCTAAATGACCCGCCACGGGCTGTCACCAGCGTATCATCTGCGTAGCAGGTGACGTCCACTCCTCGCAGATTCGCTCCACGCAGCACCCAGTCATACCCGATGTTCCACAAGAGCGGTCCAAGGACTGACCCCTGTGGAACACCGCATACCATCTGCCGCTGGCCCCACTCCTCTTGCCCAGGAAAAGAAACGAACCTCTCAGAGAGATAGGCCTCTATAATTCTCTGGAGGTGTTTGGGCACTTGGTGGAATGAGAGCGCCTCGATTATGCAGGGCCAGGGGAGGGTATTGAAGGCGTTAGCGATGTCCAGGGACACCGCTAAGACTACCTCACCCCGCGCCACGGCCTCATTCGCCAGTTCCTTTACCCGAAGGATCGCGTGGACGGTGGAGCGGCCGCTGCGAAAGCCGTACTGGCTGTCAGCCAGGTCTGGGCCTTCCCTATCGAGGTGCTTGATGAGGCGGTTTGCGATAATTCGCTCAAAGAGCTTGCCCACCTCATCAAGCAACACAATCGGGCGGTAGGCCGACGGAGAATCCGTAGGACGCCCTTCCTTCTTAAGCAGGACCAGTCGGCCCACCTTCCACGTGCTGGGGAAACGAGACTGCTCCAAACAGGCGCTGAAAAGTCGTCTCAACCTCAGCTCTAGGGCGTCCATGGCCAGAGCCCAAGCCCGTCCAGGGATGCCATCAGGTCCTGGTGCCGTATTTTTGGTCCGCAGTCGCAATACTGCAGCACCCATCTCGCCTTCAGTGACGGGCGGCACATCGGCCTCCTCCTGCCTGTCTCCAGGTGGTGGTGCCATAGCCGGTGGTTCAGGGGCCACTCTGTGCGGAAACAGATCTGCAACCACTGTGTCCAGGAGTTGGGGCTGGAGACTCTGTGTTAGTGGGGGCGTCCAAGGCCGAAGCTTTTGCCTCACCAGCTTGTACGGCCTCCCCCACGGGTCTCTATTGAGGGTCTCCAGGAACTCCTCACGGGACCGCTCGATGGCTCTACTGATGGCAGCTGTTAGTGCCTTTTTCGTGTCTTTGTACAGCGAGTACAGCTCTGTTTCCACTAATGGATCGCGGTGCGCGCGCCGTCTGTGCCGTGTATATTGGCGTCTCGCAGCCACGCACTCGTCGCGTAACTGCGTGAGTTCTGTGGACCACCAATGCACACAGCGCTTGGGAGGTCTGGCCTTTACCCGCGGCATCGCGGCATCGCACACCTCTGTCATGGCCTCCTGGAACCATCGCGCTTCGTCCTCGATGCTTATGGGCGCCTCCGGTATGGGTGCCCACGCCCGCACCATCGCCGCCAGCTCCAGCGCCTCCCGGTCGAGATTTTTAATTGCCCACCGCGGGCCGGCCTCGGCTGGGCCACTCCGGCTTGAGTTGGGCGAAGATGACGGGGGACCGGACACTTCGAACCGGATATACCGGTGGTCCGACAGGGTCTCCACGCCCACCATCACCTCCCAACCCTGAACACGGCGCGCCAGGGCACATCCAGCAAACGTGACGTCCACTATAGAGCCACCCTGTTGGCGCACGCACGTGTTTGCCGTTCCTGTGTTCATAACCGACAGATTTGAGGTGACTGACCAGCGAAATAGAGCGTGGCCCTTGGCGTCTGTTGCCGGACTTCCCCACTCAACGGACTTCGCATTCCAGTCTCCTGCAACGATGACTGGGGCAGGGTGCAATCGACCGATCAGCGCCCCCACCTGCGCAAGGAACTGCTCGAAGTCCGCCAGGGTTTTGTTCGGGGAGAAGTAAATTCCCACCACAGCCAGTTCCCCACAAGTCGCCGCGACGAAGCCGTGACCCCTGATGATGTTCTCGAACGGGCAAGAGCCGGCTGCGCGCCGCGTCACGAGGGCCACCGTGCCGTCCAGGTCCCCAACCCAATCGTCTTGTGGAGGAACCGAGTATGGCTCCGCCATCACCCCAATGTGAATCAACCACTGCGCCATGCTCTGAAACAGAAGGTCCTGAGCCCTAGCGCAGTGGTTGAGGTTCCCCTGGAGGAATTTGACGGCTGCCATCAGTTGATAACAATTGAGCCAGCCTCCTCGGGTGCGACCTCCATGTGGAGGGGCGACTGGACAGGCTGTGAGGGGGCCCGGGGGCCATCACCAGCTTTCGTCCTCTTTCCTTTTTTGGCAGCTTTGGGTGCGGAACACGCTTTGCTGCCCATCCTGTGGGCAGCGGATTTCCCTGCTGCCGCACACCCTGCACAGTGCGCCGCTGCTGAGCACTGGGCCGCCTTGTGGCCAGGTTTACCGCAATGGAAGCAGAGTTCGCTTCGGTCTACCTCCGACTGGCACTGAGCCCGGATGTGCCCACTTTCGAGACAGCGAAAGCAGCGTAGGGGCCTCTGCTCCAGCAATTTAACTTGGGCAGAGACCCAGCCCACCAGTAAGCGACCGCCCTTCACCACTTTCTTTGCTGCTAGGATCGGGCAGCGCACCCAGATAGTGCCAAGGTTGTCGAAGCCCCGGTGTACTTCGCCAGCCTTCACCGCGTCTTTATGACATTCGCCAGCCGTAGCGATTGCAGTCACCACTTCTTCGGCAGACACTGACTCATCCAGGCCTGAGACGCGGATCTCTGCCGTCTTTGTGGGTCTAGCCACCCGCACGTCCTCTCCGCTGAGCTGCTCCCTGATAGCAGTGGCTAGCTTATCGGCTTTGTCACCGCTTGCCGCTCCGGGGACCTCTAGGATGCAGGCGCCAGTGGCTGCCTGCCTGAATCGCACTCCTCCTAAAATATCAAGGTCCTTGAGCTGGACCTTGGCTCTGGCCTCCGCCAGGACTTTTTTGTAGGTCACTCCGCGGTCTTCGGCGCCCGGCTGCAGAGTGATCACTACGGCCGCTGAGCGGGGGGTGCGAAGATTGCGAGCGTCTCCTTTCAATTTGGGCTGCTGCTGTTTTTGTTTCGACGTTTTTCCAGCGCCTGCGGCTTTAACAGCTTTCCTTTTCTTTTTGCGACTTCCCGCTTTCTTCCACTCCGCGCTCAGCGGCTCGGATGCGGGTAATAGCGTACGAGACCCGTCTGGTGGTACTGTTTCGGCAAGCTTCTGGGTGCCGTTTCTCTTTTTATCATTTTTTAGTCCTGGACCGGTCTGTGGTCCTTTCGGCTGGCTAGACCTGGAATCATCTTTTTCGAGGCCGCCGTAAGTGGCGGGACGTTAAACCTTTTTTTTTTTTTTTTTTTTTTTTTTTTTTTTTTTTTTTTTTTTTTTTTGACGGTGTGGAAATGCGTTACGCATACCCCCCTGGCGTAGGGAAGCCAAATGGGGGGGTTATGTGGGGCTCTCCCCTCAGAAGGAAGGGCCTACCCACTAAAACCACACCGGCGGTTCTCCTCACGGCCGTTAGTGGGGGGGGGGGGCGCCATGGGGTCGCAAACATTCCACCACGACGCCCCCCGGCGGCCCCAGCTCCCGCCGGGGCTCCCGCGCCAAAGGAGGGAGGGATCGGGACACGCTACGACCCCTCCCCCAGACGTGTGGAGTCTATCATTGTGGGCCCCTCACCCACACTCCACTAGGGGTTTAGGCGAGCACCGAACTGCGCCCGTCTCCTCCCCCTCCGTCTGCGCCGGAGCGGATGCGCATCTGCCCTATCTTCGCGCTCCCGTTCCGCGGCCTCCTTCTGTGCGATGATGGTCTCGCAGAAGGAGGCCACTGCCTCCCAAGATCTCTCGCTCCTCAGCATGGCTGCTACGACGCTGCGAAGCGAGAGGTCGCCCACTCCGAGGACCCCAGCCATGGCACGGCGCTCGGCGTCCCAGTGACTGCACACCTCTAGGGTATGCTGGGCCGTGTCGTCTGGGTCGCCGCACTCATGGCAAGCCGGGCTGGCCTCCCTCCCTATATTGTGCAGGTAATGACCGAAGCATCCGTGTCCGGTCATTACCTGCGCTAGCCTAAACCCGACCTTGCCGTGGGTCCTCTCTACCCAGTGGTCAAACGACGGGAGGAGTGCCCCTATGGTGCGGACTCCATAGGGGGAGTCCTCCAGGTCGTTTTTCCACCGGTCCCTCATTCTCATCTGCGCCTGGCGGCGCTCCTCCCTTAGCTCTTCGGGAGCAGGGAACTGATTGAGGGCCCTGCGCCTAACCCGCTCCCTATGTGCCTCAGCGAGTACCTGGGCGTCTAGTTCCCAGGGCAGGGTGCCCGCCAAGGCACATGCCGCCGCCCACGCCACAGTGCAGTAGGCCCTAACCACACGAATGGCCACCACCCTCTGCGGCCTTCTAAGGAGGTCCCTGTTTGCCGCACCGAGTCGGTCGGCCCAGATCGGTGCGCCATACAGGGCCATACTACGGGCGACCCCCGCATACAAGCCGCGGCACGCTGTGCTTGGCCCTCCCACGTTTGGCAGTAATCTGCCCAATGCCGATGCCGCCGCTACAACTCGGGGAGCAAGTTGGCGGAAGTGCTCCCTGAAGTCCCACCTGCGGTCCAGATGGATGCCCAGATACTTGATGTGGGCCTTCACCTGGACCGATTCTCCTCCCACTGGGATGACGGTCGCCGCAGGCGGCCGCCAGCCCCTCCCTCCAAACACTATAGCCTCCGTTTTGGGGAGGGCCACCCTCAATCCCAGCAGTCCTATTCGGGTGACCATGAGGTCCGCTGCGACCGCCGCCCTCCGCAGGGCCTCCTCCAACTTCGCTCCCCGGACGGCCACCATTGTGTCGTCTGCATAACAGATGATGGTCGTTCGGGGGAGTAGTAGCCCTCTTATGGCCCAATCGAAACCAATGTTCCATAAGAGGGGCCCGAGCACGGAACCTTGAGGGACCCCGCAGGCTACTGTCCGCTCCCGCCGCCGCCCACCCTGTTCTTCGTAGAGCACTACCCGTTGCGTCAGGTAGTGCTCTACCACCCTCCGCAAGTAGACGGGCACTCTGTGGTAACGAAGCGCCTCCACGATTACGGAGTATGGGAGGGAGCCGAACGCGTTGGCGATGTCAATAGACACTGCTACCACTCCCTCCCTTTGCCGCGTCGCTCCGTCACAGTACGCCCGTAGGGCCTCTAAAGCGTCCATAGAGGACCGCCCAGACCTGAAGCCAAACTGGCGGTTGGATATATTGGGGCCTTCGCCCTCTAGGTGCTGGATGATCCGGGAAGCGATAATGCGCTCGAGCATCTTCCCGGACTCATCCAACAGGACTATTGGCCTCCAACCGGAAGGAGAGTCAGCCGGACGACTGTCCTTTCGGAGGAGGCAAAGCCTTCCCTCTTTCCAGCACCTCGGAAACCGTCCCACCTCTAGACAATCGTCAAACAGGTCTTTGAGGCGGTTCCCGAGGTGTATTAGCGCCACCGACATGATTCGGCCAGGCACACCGTCGGGGCCCGGGGCCTTTTTACACGCCCTAAGACGGTGGATCGCCCAGCCCATTTCACCGTCCGTCACTGGCGGCACAACGACCGTCTCCTCCGGCTCCTGGGCAGGTACGGCCATGCACGGCGGGGCGAACACCGGCGCCGGCGGAAACAAGTCCCCCACGACTCTATTGAGGAGCTCCGGCTCCAAAGAGTCTATGCCAGGGGCGTGCCGCATTTTATTACGGACGACTTTGTAGGGCCGCCCCCATGGGTCCCTGTCCAGGGTGGCCAAGAACTCCTGATGTGCCGAGTCCTTGGCCTTGGCTATTGCTGTGGACAGGGCCGCCTTGGCCTCCTTGAGAGCCCCATGCAGGAGCTCTTCCTCGCCCGCCGTATGGGCCCTACGCCGCCTGCACCGGGTGTACGCCCGACGCGCACTGTTGCTGGCGACACGGAGGGCCGCAACCTCCTCCGTCCACCAGTACACCCTTTTCTTGGCCACCGGTCGTCCCGCGCGCCGCATTGCCGCGTCGCACACCGTGGTGAGCGAAGCGCGAAATTGGGAGGCCCTCACCTCTACATCTAGGGCCCGGTCTGGCGGGGGAGCCCGCCACACCTCTACCATCGCCGCCTCCTCCGCCCGGTCCCTATCGAGGCTGCACAGGCTCCACTTAGGGAACTGGCTCTCTCCTCTATCTTGACCCACAGAGACGCCCGGCGGAGCCGGTTGCGATTTGGAGACCCTCATCCTGATGTACAGGTGGTCTGAGAGGGTCTCCACGTCCTCCAGGACCCGCCAATCTGTGGTACGCGCCTTTACTGCAGGGGTTGCGAACGTTACGTCCACAATGGACCCCCCCTGCTGGCGCACACATGTATTGGCGTTGCCCTGGTTGACCACCTCCAGGCCCATCGTCACCGACCAGTCCCTGAGGGCCTCGCCTCGCAAATCCGTGGTCGGAGATCCCCACGCCGCACTTTTGGCGTTGAAATCCCCAAGCACCATTGTCGGAGCCGTTGCCGCTCTCCTAACCACCCTACCGAGCCTCTCCAGGAAATGTTCAAAGGCAAACAGCGGCCGATTGGGGGAGAAATACACCGCGATTATCACGATGTCTCCCCATTTGGCCGCTGCGTAGCCCGGCCCGCATTCCACTTTGGAGAGTGGAGGGTGCTTACCCATCGGTGGTGCCATCACCGCCACCAGTCCACTTGTGTCTCCAACCCAGTTAGGCTGGGGAGGGACAAAGTATGGCTCTGCCACAACAGTTGCGCTAATGCCCCACTCCGCTATATGTTGTGCGAGCAGGTCCTGTGCTCTGGCGGAGTGGTTAATATTGCATTGCAGCACTTCCAGGAGTTGTTGTCCCTGGTGTGCTGGCATTAGTGGTCCATACTTTGTTCCTCACTGCTGGCCTGGGGCACTCTTTGTTCGGTGGCCTCCTGTGTTCCTATGGCCGACCGGGCTCCTGCGGGAGCTGCCCTTCCCCTTCTGAGTGGGGGGGTGCATGACTGTCCCCCCATCACATGACTGGCCGGCAACTTGGCGTGGTGACATACCGCGCACCACGGTCTTTCGGCCTCGCATTCCGTCACTTTGTGACCTGTTTTGCCACATCGGTAACATAACCCGCTCCTGTCTACTGGTGAGGGGCAGAGTGCTCTGGTATGTCCCGTCCCCATGCACCGGTAGCACCTCATCGGGAGCGGGTCTAGGGCCTCCACGCGGGCCGACGACCATCCCACCAAGAGCCGTCCAGCAGCGATCACAGCATTGGCTTCTGTTACGGGGCATACTGCGATGATTGATCCAGTTTGGTTGGCTGCCATTCTGATCTTACCCAACCTTATTTGCGCCGGCGGGCAACCTCCCTTCGCGGCTATTGCCGCTTGGACTGCCTCCGGCGTTATAGATTCGTCGAGTCCGGAGATTCTGACATCAGCCGTTTTAAATGGCCTATGGACGTCCGCCAAATTGCCGACAAGGCTCCTGAGCTTTTCGGCGAGGTTATCCGCCATCACACCGCTGTCGGCCCCAGGAATCTCAATAAGGCGGGCGCCAGCCGCTGTGCTCCTTACTTTAACACTCTCCACGCCCAATTCCGCCAACTTTATGGTTGTGGCTATCCCCATTATCGATTTATAATCGGTTTCTGCACCCGGCTTGAGGGTGACCACAACCGCCGCAGATTTGGGCGCGGTGAATTTTCTCGGCTTCGGAGCCGTCTTCGGGGCATGTGCCGCTGACACCTGTGTTGGGGCGGGCTTTTTAGCCTTCTTCCCCTTCTTCACAACCTGTGACCAGGTGTTTGGAGAAGGGGTGGCGGTTTCAGCTTGCCGGGCTTGGGTATCCGCAGGTCCTACAACGGGCCGCTGGTTTTGCTGGGCAGGCGCCGCCTTCTTTCCGGCCGGGCGTGGCGGCAGGGTATCAGCCGGTGTCGGCGTAATTTTGGAGGCTGCGGGGCGCGGTGCCTTGGCAGCCTTCGGTGTGGGCTGATTGGCCGTCTTGGCGGTGGCCTCTGCTTTCCTGTCTGCAGCCAACGGAGGGCGAAGCCTCGGCTCAGCTGGGAGCCTACCCTCCAGGCCCTCCAGTTGGACGCTGACAAAATTGGCCAAAGCCCCCACACGAAGCTCAACCATGTCCTCCATGGTGACAAGCAGATCACGCTTCAGCTCTTTGAATAGCTCGGAGAGCTCTGCCGCTTCCCGCGGGGCCGTGTTGGAAGTCATCGCAGATGGAGTCGTTCGCTCAGAGAAGGCGGTCTGTAGCGCTCTGGTCTCCGCCTGCAGGTGCGCCAGCTGCACCTGCATGCGCTTGTTGTCCGCCTTTAGGATGCGGACCTCCTCAGACTCCCCGCGGGACTGCAGGTGATCCGCGGCCTCCAGGATATCCCTGCAGGCCGCATTAATTCGTCCCCACACCTCCCCTTTTAGATGGCCGCTTTTAGCGGCCTCGGTCAATATTACCTGAGCACCACGTCGGGCACTCTCGATGAGTTCGTGGCTCGGTACCCCCGCCTCATACAGGAGACGCCGCTCCCTCGCGCCTTTTTCTTTCCCCTTGTTCTTTGTCCCCTTCTTCTTAGCTTTTTCTTGGGGCTGGAAATCTCTGTAAATCAGGCGCTCTTCCTGCTCGGCCGCACTCAGAGCCTCTTTGGCTTTTGTCGTTGGTGAACGGTCTCTTCCACGCTGCTCAGCTGCTGCTGCCGCCAGTAATTCGGGGTCCTCCTCGTTTTCCTCTCCAGTTAGCGGGGATCCCCCTTCACCGACACGCCGTCTCTTTGCAGCGCGAGCCTTAGTGATCTGGCGATTGGGTATGAGGGTGCCTCGGCCAGCAGTCTCCACTATTGGCTTATTACGTTCCTCACGCTTCATTGAGCTGTTGGACTCCTTCGAGGCCTCTGCCACCATATTAGTGACCGAGGAGTCCGACTCTGACGTGTGTCGCTCTTGGGCAACCCCCTCATTGTCCTTGCCGGAGCCGCAGCCCGTTCCGTTGTTCTTTGTTGTCAAACCCACGACAGAAGCCTCAGAACTGGCTTCATATTCCCTCGCATCCATGTCTTCGAGCCGCACCAGCTTCACTCGCAATTGCGGCTGTGCCGACTGCGTGCTCTCGCCACTTTCTGAGGTATTAGCGCGTGCCATCGGGGCACCCGCCACTACCATTATACCATCATTTTCATTATGCATCGGTGTCCTTATTATTGCCAGGTCATCGGTGGAAGAATCGAAAAATTGTTCTGCCATTATATTCCCACGAGAATGGGGGATAGTGGTCCACCCAGGCGGTGCCCCCTGCACCTGGGTAACCCTATTACCACTGGGGGGTCGGGCGGTGCCCCAGGGTTGGCCACTAACGACTGGATACCCTCCAGCCACTCTCAGAAGGTGACAACAGGCACAGGCCCAAGCACGCGCAGTCCAGACAGGTCCTCCCACTCCGACACAAGCCTACCCAAATAGAACCCCCCGCTGTGCCCAGGATCTGTGCAACCTCCAGGAAAACGATTCGCCCACTCCCCCGACATTAGCCACGACCCAGAAAGATTATGAGCGCTTTCCATTTGCTCAGCAAATGGAAGAACGCAATCTACCCTAGGTCAGTGAGTAATGCCTGGCGGGTGGGGGTTCGTCAGTCCGGAGGCTGCTCACATCCGCAGCACACGAGAGGCCACTCGAGCAGACTACGGTTGTCAGAGCGGATGAACCGGTCCAAGCTACGCGCGCAAGAACCTGTTCCTGTTGTCACCCTCCATCGAGTTCCCCGACGCCATGTACCGCAACGTCGGGAATTGGGGTTTTTTATAGAGGTTTTCTCCTCGCAGTCCAGCCAATGAAGGCAAGACCCTCGCTCCCGTCCAAGCCGCGAGACGTGTCCACGACACTCGAAACGGGGTTGCGAGTCCAGCGGTGGCACGTACGGGATAAACCTCCCAGTGCCTGCCCGACGGCAGGGTTAGTGCACGCCGGGCCCGCCCTCCCTCGGTTCCTCCTCTGCGCCCTCTGCTCAGTCAGAGGGACGAGCGGAGAACCATCTCTGGCAGGCCTCTGCAGGCCCCGCCGGGTTGTGCCGCTCTTCGTCTGGTCCCTCCCCCCTCGCCTTTCCGGTATGGGTAGCCCTGTCCGGTATAGCCTTGGGGATCACAGGAACACGCAAGCCCCTCCACCACGACAAGGTGGCAGCACGCCGGGGGGGGGACGTTAAACCTAACCTAACCTAACCTAACCTAACCTAACCTAACCTAACCTAACCTAACCTAACCTAACCTAACCTAACCTAACCTAACCTTTCGTAACCTAACCTAAAACCGAAAAAAAAAAAAAAAAAAAAAAAAAAAAAAAAAAAAAAAAAAAACTTAACCTAACCTAACCTAACCTAACCTAACCTTCCCAAAATGACAATTTCATAAAACACTCCACAAACAAAAGTAAAGCAACTTGGCAAATGATAAACAAGTCTAAGTCTAGATATCCTGGAGTATTTCCTGCTAAACTTAGTTTCCATAGTTATACCTCTTTTTAAGAAAGATGACAAGCGTAACATGAATAGCTACCGTCCCATTGCATTAATTTCTGTTTTCTCTAAAATAATTGAAAAAGTGATATATAATAGTTTATACAATTATTTTGAAGAAAGCAATTTATTCGCGCAGGAACAAAAAGGATTCCGCAAGAAAAAAAGTCAATCAATCTGGCAATATTTGATTTACTTCAAAAAGTAATAACAAGCATGGACAAAAAAATACCAGTGTGTGCTCTATACATGAACATGTCAAAGGCATTTGACTTTGTAGATCATAATATTATCTTTGACAAATTATTTGCGTACGGAATTCGCGGCAACATACTTAGTTTAATCGAATCCTATATGACTAATCGAAAACAACTTACACAAATTAAAAGACTGTCTCGGAAAACAAAAACTGAAGAAATTTACTCATCAAGTCTTAGAGAGATCATCATTTATATTTATTTTAAGTTACAGCTAGTAAGTTATTAGTTTGTTATGAACTTAGGTACTATTTGAGTTTATAAATTATTTTGTTCTATTATTTTGGAACAAAAGAATAGTATAATTTATATACTCGTAGACAAAAATTACAATTTAAGAATGAAAGTGACTTAGAAACATTTAGAACAAGCAAGATTTCGGGTCGTCGTTATCCAATTCACAGCTGCCTCTTTCGCTAGTTCGTCTGCTCTCTCGTTGCCCGCTAACCCTGCGTGAGCCTTGATCCAATGCAAACGGACAATTTTGCCTTGGAGAGATATAGATTTTAAATTATCTCGGGTCTCAACTGCCAGGGGATGCAGGCACTCGTGATATTTGATGGTTTGCGGTTGTCGGCTGGGATACTCCTAGTTTGAGGTTATATCCAAATAGTAGATCTTTGAAATGAGTCGAATGTGTAGTAGTTTTGAGGATATCAATGTTGAAATTACCACACAATATGACCTTTTTATTTTTGTAACAAATTCGAGCCAAAATATCATTAAATGATTTAAAAACAATGCAATTGTAGCGGAATAATTTTTTGGCACTATATATACAAATATTAATTAAATTATGCTCAGTTAATTCCACTCCTGTACATTCAATGACATTTGGTATAGAGACGTTGGTGACCTCGTTTAGGATAGTAAACTTATGAACACTTCGAACCAGTATACAGGAGCCACCATTTCTGTTATCTCTTGTAAAGTATGTGGCTAGTGTATAATTCGGCATGATTAAATGTACCTCATCGCCTTTCTTCATATTGTGTTCGGTAATACAGACAACATCAATCGGTTTTCCCGATTCCATTAACTCCTGTAGATGAATACATAAGATATCTGCCTTATTAATTATACCATTTATGTTTTGATGTAGAACAAATATGTTGTTATAGAATATTAGATCATTATAAACATTATTTACTATTACCTTAAAAAATGCCACTGTTATAAAATGCCTCATTTACATGTCTTACACTACTACACTATATAGTGTTTACACATAGTGCCAATTTGTACTTGCCTCTATAATTTAGGCGATTGCCATCATTTTGGTAATCTGTCATTCCTAGATAGATACTGCTAGTTTGGAGCCATACATGTGACCAATTGGAGAACTTTTTATGAATAGCAGAATTTAATTTACTAATAAAATTATTATAATGGTCAGCATGTTCATTTATCGAAAATGGTATGACGCAGATAATAACATTACTATGTTCAGCGTTTTTAACAGTTGTTTCAAGGAAACCTAAGATATCCTTTAACGGCGTGACGTTGTAGTCACTGCCTCCGCACATTATAACTAAACAATCACTTTTGCCGTAATTAAGAATTTTTTGCTCTACATTTTGTAGCACTCGTTCTGTTGTCCCGTAGTGTAGTATGTCTGCAGAAAACTCGTAGTCGTTTCTTCTTATTTTGGAAAGAGGCAATAGCAATTCAGCTCCATGAAAATCTGACAATAGCAAAAGCTTCGGTTTAGGTGTTGTACAATTGATGTCCTGCTTTAAGTTTGCAAAAATCTTGTTTTTGCTCTGACATAGTCTGGTGTTTATCAGAGCACTTTTCAAAAACGGAGTTGTTGATTCTTTGCTCCAGCTGCTTAACGGTTTTTTGTAGTGTTTTAGTAGACTGTTGTATTCGTGAGAGTGTTATGTCCTTATTTATTAATGTATCCGATTTTCGTTTTATTTCTTTATTTGTTGATAGGGCTTTGCTTAATTTATTTTGAAGAGAGCTGATTTTATTATTTAATTTATCTATCTCGCTTTCCAGTTTTTTAATTTTATTTTCAGATTCTAATGAATGCATGATGCTAGCTGAGTGCGAAGTTGGACTCTTAGTAATGTTCTTCGATGGAGTACATTTTCCTTGAGTTTGATCCTTCAGCAGTCGTATAAAGTTTTATTTTTTTCTTGTAGTCGTAAATTTTTTCATGTAAGACACTATTTTCAGTATTTAAGTTCGCAATTTCGTCATGGGCGCTTGATAGTTCTATCGTGAGATCTTCTACTTGTAGTTTAAGAGATAATATTTGAGAGCAATCCATGATGGACACATTTGGAAGGCTCCGAGGACTTTCATATGTACTTAAATCTTTAAGCGTCGAACTCATAATATTCTCATCAGATAAGGTTTGAGATGCGATATCATAGGATATTTTGTGTTTTTCACATGTTTTCTACGGGTAAATATTGTCCGGAGATTTATTATTACTACTGTCATTTTTTGTTGTATTGGGCTTCGCTGCTTTTGTACAAGTTTTACCAGAGCATGTATTACACTTCCACTCATCACTGTGGTCAAGTGATTCCGAGCGATATCTAATTAATGTAATGCTCCCTGTACAATTCAGGTCAAAGAAATTGCGACAATTTGAGCATCGAAGAAATTCCTTACATCTTATCGCCAACTTACATTTAAAGCATGCAATGGATTTATTTGAAGGTATTGGAGTCATTTCGGTGAATTCAGTTTCAGTTCCAAACGATAATATACAAAGTGAGTTCTCATGTGTTTGTTATGGTACATGTGGAGCCCTCTAGTGACGACTGTCCAATCAATTGGCAATAGTTGGTTGGCTGGCTGGCCGGTCGAAGTTAGAGACGTGAGCTTCGGCTAATTGGTATGTGCTAATGTCGGTAGATGGCATTGAAACCAACACAGTTACGAACGTAATTGCAGTCATCACATGAATTTGGTAATTTTTACTTAACTTTTCTGTCTGTCTGTCTGTCTGTCTGTCTGTCTGTCTGTCTGTCTGTCTGTCTGTCTGTCTGTCTGTCTGTCTGTCTGTCTGTCTGTCTGTCTGTCTGTCTGTCTGTCTGTCTGTCTGTCTGTCTGTCTGTCTGTCTGTCTGTCTGTCTGTCTGTCTGTCTGTCTGTCTGTCTGTCTGTCTGTCTGTCTGTCTGTCTGTCTGTCTGTCTGTCTGTCTGTCTGTCCGTCCGTCCGTCCGTCCGTCCGTCCGTCCGTCCGTCCGTCCGTCCGTCCGTCCGTCCGTCCGTCCGTCCGTCCGTCCGTCCGTAGTGTAGTTTGAGTCCCGGGAAAGGACATAGGCTACTTTTTATCCCGGAAAAATACCCTTATTCGCGATAAACGAATTTAAGGCGGGCTGAAATTTGTTATTTATAAATAGTTAAATAGACATTATTTATTCACTAAACAAAAGCCAAGCACTTTTGAATTATCAAAACTTGACAATGTAATACACGGTCCACTACTGGCCTATTTATGTATTGGATTGTTACGAAACGCGTGCTGTTTACCGTACTTGTACCTCGAAGTACACCATCATGTAGACGGGGTGAGATATTATGTATGCCGTCCTTTTCTTGTGTACATCGTTCGAAGATAATGGGATGCGTGTCTCGACCAGTTTCGGCTAATTTCTACAATCTTAAGCTTAGTTTTCAGATCAAGCGCCATCTAGTGTCGCTACTGTAAACAAATATGAGAGGTCCAAAGCTCCAGCGGAGCTTGAATTAGCATGTTGAAAATCTGTTTTTAATGGGTTTTTGTTTTAATCAGAATTATGCATATAATTAGTGTTAATGTGGATGTTTATTCGTAAAATATACAAATTTTTATTTTAAGTCCCATATTTGTCTTAAATTCGATATATTTATATTGTTTAATTTGAAATTGTTACTTATGGCGCTATCTATTGGTGATTGTTAGCACTACAAATATCTGTTAGAGAATGGGAGCCCCTGTCTTAGCTGATATTTAAATTCAAAATGACCCCGAATTTGACGAGAGCGAAGCCGCGGGCAATTTTTTTTTATTCAAGAGTAGAAATCTGCATTATTCATAATCTCTTAGTAGTAGTAAGTCATTGCCGGTGTAACAATTCAACAATTATTGCAATCATTTCTTTAAAAAAAAGAGAACTGCCTTTACCAAAACGTCGTATACCGAGACCTCCAGAAGGTAACAAATACATAATACATACATTCCTACATAAGGGTCAAAGTGAAAACCTCTTTTTCTGTAGACAGTTAAAAATTACGTGTAGTACGCGGGCGAAGCCGCGGGCAAAAGCTTGTATATATATATATATATATGCCTAGCAATGTATTGAATGTTAATAATGATGATGGTTATTCCAAACACACTTTCTGGTTCTATAACTGGTTGTTAAAGTTTCTTACTTAGTGGCAGACAATGTTTGTACAGCTTTTTCTATTTTCATCATAAACACAGATATAAACAGAGTGATCGTTCACCAAAAATGATTTTATGTATAGGGTCTATTCAAGGCCGTCTTTATACACGCGGTGCCCTTTGGGCACACTGGAATAGGGGGCCCTCGAGCACTCAAAAATGGGGGCCCTTAACAATAAAATTAGAGACCTGGACTGTAAAAATAAAAGCCGTTTAAGATCTGTCAGGGCCCGTTTGAGGTTGGGGCCGGCACGTGCCAGTGGGAAAGAGGGGCCTGGGTCTATTCACAGTATTCACACGGACCAACACAGTGGCAAAGAGTGGTGAAGCAGTGGTTACGTGTGAATAGTTGCGCTGCAGCTTCTTGCAGTTGCTTTGATGTGGTCGGAGTGGACACACGGTGCGTTTAACGACGAAATGTGGCCCGTGCGAATAAAACTATTAATTTCATTTATTCACAGATACAAATAATTAATATGTAATGAATTTGTAATAGTTGTTCATGTGAATTAATGTTGATTTTAGCAACACCTATCTAGGAAATTATTGTATACCGTAATAACGGTTGATTGTGATACACACAAAATAATCATGTTTTAACACATCTGTAATGAAAAGACAATTTGACAATAAATATATTCTGAAAAAAATATATATTCATATTTAAATAGAAATTTTTACCACTATATCACATAGAAAATACTAAAACTATCTACTACAAAATAATTCAAAGTAAAGGAAAATAAAAGATACCTACATACAATGGCTTTAAAAAAATACACACTAATAAAAAAAAATCATAAACATAAACTATCGTCCGACCACTTGAAAGAAAGAAGAAAAGAAGATACATTTATTCGAGGGCATATTTATACAGCAATACAAAAATAAATTACTTAACTAAATATACCCCGAAATGGTCGCACTTCAGCATAATGCTGCCTCGAAAGCCAGCGCTGATCTTCCGGTGAGACTACTTGGTTGTCGTTATGGTGTGATTCTGGTTGTGGTACGACCGAGAGCAATAGATAAGTCTATGGGTAAGTATTTGTCGTTGTGGCTTCATCAAGCCCAAACGGCTAAACGAATTTCAACTATTTTTGGTATACGGGTAGCTGAGCATCCACAGAAGGTTATAGGACTTATAGGATACTTTTGTATCGACTACGCTGAAGAAAAAAAGGGTTATGAGATTTTTTTTCTCCGCTGATGAAGTAGTGGGCGCTAGAGTTATAGCTTGACAAGTTCTTTCGTGACACCCCCATAGTCTGTGGGCGACGGGGGGAAAGACAGCGGAGCACGATGACCCTGCCGCGCGCACACTTCTTACTTCTTCGCATGTGAGTATCACGAAAGAACTTGTCAAGCTATAGTAAACTATACTATTATAAAATTCTAGATTTGTATTGATAATCAGTTTTCTATAGAGAGGGGACAAGATTTCAGGAGAAATCTTAACAGCGCGATGCAGGATCGTCTTTTGTTTTGTATGGCCGCGCGGCGCCTTGCCAGTCTGGCGCCATCTGTTAGCCAGAATTTCTTTATCCTCTCATCACGCCAAAACGGCTGGACGGATTTTAACCAATTTTGGTAGGGGAATAGCTGGACATCCAAAGATGTTTTTTTTTACCTTTTTCCCAATTACGGTAAAAAAAGTTATACGCGGACGAGGTCGCGGGCACCTTCTAGTTAAATATACGCACGGCTGGGCCGTTCGTTATAAGCGGTGGGGCGCGAGCGACACACTTGTTATTTTCGTGTTGTCATGGTGTTCTAGCTGCCTGCTATTTTCTGTGCACGCTTGCAGTCGAAGCGACAGCAGACCGAAGTAGGCACCAGATCTTAATATTACCACTTGTGTACACACGCGCCATGAGCTACCTCTAAATTTTTCTTGTGCTTCTATTGGTGAGCAATTTTATTAATATGTAGAAGACGCCCGCAACTTCGTTCGCGGAGGAGAAAAAGTCATAACCCTCTTTTTTCTTCAGCGTAGTCGGATAAAAAGTATCCTATAACCATATAGAGATACCCAGCTACCCGTGTACCAAAAAAAGTTGAAATCTGGTCAGCCGATTTGGCGTGATGATGCCACAACGACACATACAAACATACAAAATATAAAAAAATAACATGTTGTTAGTTCGGTGAACATTTATGAATAACAAAGGTGTGGGATAGATCCTTCCCTGGATAGGTACTACTAAATAAATTAACCGACTTGGTTATAATAACACAACTTTTTGTGGTAGAAAAGATTGCGAGACTTGGCAATTTTTTTACATGTTATGTTTTTGATGGGATCTCATCGCTTTTTGAAGGCAGTCCTTCTTTTTTCTTTTCGGGTTTATCTTATATCTGATATCTTATTACTGGTATTTGGTATCTTGTCTTTTCTTTCTTGCCTTTTATCTACCTCCCTTTCCCTCTCTGCTCCTTTCCCCCCTTTCCACTCACCCCTTACCATCCTTTAATCTTCTCCGTTCTCCACCTTCCTCTTTCTTCCCCCTTTGTTCCCCCTCCTTTCCTCCCGCCCCTCCGCTTCCCCATTCTTCCACCATTTCCCCTTTCTTTCCACCATTCTCTCCTGCTCTCTCCCTCCTTACCCTCCTCTTTCCCCCCTTCTTTAGCCTCTTCCTTCCCCCTCCTTTATTTCGCTTTTAAGTAACGAAAAATTTTATTGTTTATCTGAGGTGCAAATGTAACTTTGTAATCGTATACATTTCTATTGAATTACAAATTTATTTATACGGCTGTTCTATCGGAAATACTAGACTGAAATTGCAGAATGTTTAAGTTTTCTGGTGCTTTACAGACTAAACACTAATAGGGTTCAAAATTTTAACCTTGTAAATCTGCTAGAGGTACCTTAGAATTTCTATGATCGGTGAGTGAGTGAGTGACAAAATTAAGGAACTTTGACTTGCAATAAATCTTTAACTATAAGTTATAATTAACTGTAACTTGGAATATATCTAAGGTGTATTATGCCCTCTTGGTCACTAAAAATTCAGGCTTCTAGCTTTATCAGCAAATAAATTACAGGGGGTCGAAAATGACGTGAATGGCTTCAAGAAAGGATGGTACGGCGTGCCTTTGTTTTGCTCGATTTGGCGGGGGCACTGCCGTGCCCCCGATCCTATAAACATCTGTGACTACCCAGTACCCGTGTACCAAAAATAGTTGAAATCTGTCTAGCCCATTCGACGTGATGAAGCCACAACGTATTTATTGTTAGGTTTAGCTAGCCTTTGCCGCGAGCCATACGGCCGCTCGCAGCCACTTTATTATAGTCGTTGTTTTCTCGATAATATTATATTATATTACCTATTTTACGACTTCGCTATATAATAGCTACGCGACGAATGCTAGGACAGAAATCGTGGTCTAGTCTAACGAAGTTTAAGTTCAACACCGCAACAGAACTTGGTGAGTAACAACTTCTATAACTATAATTATTAACCGATTTGGAAAAATCGGCCAAGGGCATGTCGGACCATGCTCACTGTAGCGTGCCACAGCCGGTTACTACAAAGAATCGCACTACAGATGGTATATCAAAAATGGTATATCTAATCATGATGAAAGTAAATTTTGGCTGCAAGTACTTAAAATTCAGTACTTAAATGCATTTATCACGCGTTCGTTATCTTTGTATTTTTTTTATATATATTGGACATACGGTTTAAAAGATAAAGAAGGGAGGGGGGCACATTTGTGCTACTTTCAAAGCGATTATTTCCGAAAATATTTACGCTTTAGTTAGTTTTTGAGTAAGTACTTACGGACGAACATTGCGAAAGTATACGGGTTCCGATTTTGCTATTTTGGCTACGGAACCCTAAAATAGCTGTATGTTTTCATGAGCTTGTTATTTGGAAAATGGGAATATTAAGTTTCCCAGATGTGTGCATGACTGGGGGCACGGCAGTGCTGCCGCCAAGTCAAAAAAGAGCCAAAAAGGCACGGCCGTACCATCATGGTAAGCGATCACTGTCGCCCATAGCCATAGACAGAGACACCTGTAACAGCAGAGGAGTCACAAGGGCGTTGTCGACCTTTAAATATTCATACCTATATTCTCCTGAATCTTCATTTCCCTAGGTACCCTCGCCATGGTCCCCCACGCCCCCGAGCCCGCAGCCCTGCTCCCCGAGAAGCTAGTGGCGCCCCAGGCCGGCCCCTGGAAGTACCAGGTCGTCTACCGCAACATCCTGGTGTACACGTACTGGCACGTCGCGGCGCTGTACGGGCTGTACCTCTCCTGTACCGCGGCTAAATGGCAGACTAACGCGTTGGGTGAGTACAATGAAATTAACTGTGACAGAATATCTCTGAGGGGCTACCCCAAACTCGAAATTCGAAGTTTGTATCGCGCCATCCCGCTCACTCAATTACAGCTTAACATTAGAGCTAGAAGGACAGCACGTTATGAACTTCGAATTTTGAGATTCAGAGTAACCCCTCTGTGATCGTTACTTCATGAATTAAGATCGTGATTGTTAACGGTCTTATTTCGACGACTTACGTCCACCGAAATTTATTGGTCGTCATTGACATCAAGTCTCATAGCTCTTTCTTTTTCTTGAACTGGTCTTCACATAGCTGGAGATCTTAAATGTCATCTTCTTTCTTCTACGTTTCCGACTGTGACCAATTTCTCGCGATGTGACCAAAGTATGACTTGATAAACGGTGTGCAATCTTGAGTTGCGAGAGGAGAGGAACGACGCTTTATGCTATAAACTGGCTTCTTATACACCCCTTGGGGCCCATCTTGCCTTGCGGCATCTTTGGCTGTGGCGGGGTCGCGATTCATAGCGAACGGTTCGGGCGTGCGTCCTCATATTGGGGAGGACGTTTTGGCTGGTGTAGGGGCCGGAAGAGCAAAAGCTCGCGGCGGCGGGCGGCACGGCTGGTCCGGACCAGCGCTCGCTTAGGCGGGCAGCAAACAGGTCTGGTCGGTTGCTTGAGGACGATGAATTATGCGTTTGGCAGTCCAAAGTATTATCAATATCCACCTCCACATTTCAAATGCATCTATCTATCCTTATTTTCTCTCCGGCCAGAATGGTCCATGTCTCTACGCCATATAAGAAAACCTACGAACTTGTCGCATCTCGCTTTTTCCATGTGCCCGTCAGACGTGTCAGGCAGTTGGCGCGCATTCTGTGGAAGGTCGCTGTGCAGCGCATGCACAGCTTCGCGTGAAAACCGTCAACGTACGCGTCTACGAACATACCGGAGGCGCTAGGGCGCTACAGTATCGCGGCAGCCACAACAGGACCCTGAAAGCGTCGTTATACTGGACATGCATTGCGTTGAGCGATCACTGTGTGTACCTTGTCCATAAGCTGCGATGTGCAAAAGTCAAAACCCCAAAGTTATTTTTTTTTGTTTTAGCCGGTTAAAGTCTATAGTTATTATGTTCAGTTACAGCAGCTCGGACATGCATGCAAGTATCGTAATTGGTTGTAATCCTTCTTGCTGCTTTGCCTTGATGTGGCTACAACACAGACAACCCTTTTCAGTCCGGAAGACGGATGGGGGAAGGTCAACGTGTCAGTGGTGTGCAGACAGCGATAACTCGCGCAGTTTGCAACAAACTCTATTTATGTTGTAGAACCCCTTAGGGCATTTCCTCTTAGCGTTGCAATCGCGCAACTTCAATGGTCGCATTATTGACGGGATCCCTTGAGATATACAGGTTGTTTTTATTTATTTAGTAGACGGTGGTGATTTCTTCCAAATAACAAATAAAAACAGTTTCATCACACGGGATCCCGCCACGAATGTGACCACCGAAGTCAGAGCGGTTGAAACGGTCGGATAAATGCCCCTTAGAGTTTGTCACCCTTGTTAGGTTTCGCGGCAGATTCCAGGGCTCGTTAACAAGGGCAACAGCGAACGAAGACGATCGTTATCGATGCTAGTAATTATGTTTTGTCGGACTGCGGTGCAGCCGCGGTGCTGTACGTGCTGGGTGACCTCGGCATCACGGCCGGCGCGCACCGGCTCTGGTCGCACCGCTCCTACAAAGCCAAGATGCCTCTACAGGTTATTCTCATGATCTTCAACAGTATCGGTGAGTCTGCAATCAACGAAATAGTAATGAAATGTGTAACCCCTTATTATGACCCCGCAAAACTTTCGGCTAGAACTGCGCCTGTAAGCAGTTTGGGAAACAGTTTTGGGATTTTTTCCGATTATTTCAACCTCTCTGACTTCGGTGGTCGCATTAGTACTGGGGTCCCGTAAGATCAGCATGTTTTTCTCCGTTATTTGGCAGAAATCACCGCCGTCTACTAGAGCTAAAAAAAAAGCGGCTAAGTGCGAGTCGGACTCGCCCATGAAGGGTTCCGCAGCCGTTTATACAAAAAAATGCACTTCAGATGAAATAAAATACGATATGAAAAAAAACACTAACAAAAGAGCGTATCTCCCCGGCACTTACGTCCTTTTGCTGAGAAGCGCAGTTTTTTGGCAATAACTTAAAAACGGTATGTCCGATCATGTTGAAAACAATTTTCGTTGGAAGTATTTATTAAGCTTTATATTTGTACATTTTTTCATGTTTTTTGAACATACCGTTTAGAAAATAGAGGGACAATATTTGCTACTTCCGTAGAAGTTGTTTTTACAAACCTCAAAATGTTTTTAGAAGATCTGTCGAATGATATGCCACACATTGATATTTGATGAAAAAATTTTTTTTCGGTTTCGGTTACATGTATGGAGTGCCCCCCCCCCCCTAGAAATATATTTTTTCATTTAACTATCAAACTAAGTAGCGGTTTACACAACACACCTATGCTCCAAATTTCATCAATGTACATTTTACACTTTTTGAGTAAAATGCCTGTGACATACGGACGGACAGACAGATAGACATGACGAATCTATAAGGGTTCCGTTTTTGCCAATTTGGCTACGGAACCCTAAAAACGTGTATATCTCACGGGATCACGATCATGCTACTTTGGTACCGTGCATGCCCTACTGCAATATGGCGTCGAGCTGTTGAGTGGGAACGGGTCTTCACTCTTCACCCTTCAGAATGCAGAATAAAATAAATTAGAGCAATTGTGATGATACTACAAGATAGCTCCGAGAAGCCGAATTTAAATTACTAGGGATATTGACTCTGCCGTCCCTCGTGGTCTTTCAGATGACAGTGTACATATTTGAACACCGCCCCGAGTATCGCACTCGAGGAGAGAATTACAGACACGCTACTCGCAATGCTCACAAGTTAGCCAAGCTCCCCGGAAGAATAACCAAATACCAAAAGCTACCGCATATCATGAGGCCGTTTGTGTACAATAAATTGCCGAACACAATCACTAACGTTCAGTCTAACATTTTTAAAATTAAAATAAATAAAAAATGGCTTGTCGAGCAATTTGATGTACCTGAATGATTTTTTAGACAGCAACTGAAAAAGAAATTCTATTGTCAATTTAATCTATTAATATGTATAAATATAGTTAAGGCATGTAGCGAAATAGATAAAATTAATATTACATAATGTAAAATTGTATTTAACTGACCAGTGATATGTACCTATCACCAATAAAAAAGTTTCATCCCGACAATAATACGACCACCGAAGTCAGAGCTGTGGAAACGCTCGAAAAAATGTCTTTTTGCGGAATGAATGGGTGCAATGTGTGGAATCTAAATATAGCAATACTGATGTCGAATATTGATTCAGCTAACCAGAACACGGCGATCCACTGGGCTCGCAACCACCGCATCCACCACAAGTACAGCGACACGGACGCTGACCCGCACAACTCGACCCGCGGGCTCTTCTTCTCGCACGTGGGCTGGCTCTTCGTCAAGAAGCACCCGCTGGCGCGCGAGAAGGCTCTGCAGGTGGACCTGAGCGACCTCTACGCCAATCCCGTGCTGCGGTTCCAGAACAAGTACAGATTTATAAGTTGTAATAGTGAACGTAATAGCCCCGGTAGAGCACAAGCTGTATAAGAGCTGATAATCCATTTATACGGCCAGTTCCAGCGTTATAAGGGTTGTATAAGCTCTAATGCTCCTTGGGAGGTAATCAGGGGAGTAAGGATGAACGGAAGGAAGAACGGAACAACAATCGTAGATTGTTTGACAAGGGGCTAAAATAAGCCATTATGACACGAAGTTCGTGAGCTCGTCCAAATATGTCCGAGTATCATAATAGCTTTTAGCTACGTGGTAAACACTCTGATTTTAATTTCGACTGCGAGAAAATAAAAAAGACTTAATATTAAAATTGTATACTTTATGAAAAATTAAAACTACAGTTTGAGCAATTCTTCATAGTTAAATTGACAGCTTTTATTTTTTTAAACTAATTATTTATTTATAAAAACATTTTTATGACATTACAGTTATAAACCTATACGTCACAAAACTTAAATTAACAATAAAAGGTTCATAATAATAGATAAACAAACAGCTTAATTTGGAACAGTAGAGCACCTAGTATCCATCGCCTCACAAAATCTCAGGCATTCACTACACACTGCCGCCCATCGCCACGCAAACAAGTCACACTCGGGTGTCGATGTCAGGAGCGCATTGAGAAGTGAGAGGGCGCGGGGCAACGGCGAATTCTTGAGCGACACGGTCCTCGACGACGGCACAGCCAACAAGTCGCGCTGTCGAGGTCTCAGGCTATCCTCGGGACATCCGGGACATACAGTCGCACCAGACGCTCCACAACCTCGGGACACAATTATGGGCATAGACAATTTTTACTTTTTTATGTAAAGAGCTGCAATAGGTTCAGAAATATTGACCAATCTGATCAGGTTGCTTTGTTTGTTTTTAATTATTCGTAAGTAGTATGTAGCTGGCTGCAAGTTTTTTTTCGTTTCATTGAAATTTGTATGGGATTATATGGCTCTCTTAAACCCTAGGGGCTAAATGTACTATTTTAGTCTCGCTTCACGAAGCTAATATGATGTGAAGTGGTGCGGTTATCCGTGCCCTCGTCGCGCGCCAGAATGTGCCAGCCGCGTTTGCTGGCCGCGCCGGGCGCGCGCACCGCACACAGGCGGCAGTCGCAGTCGCCGCTGCCGAGCGCTCTCCGCATCATCAACTCTGTGCTCCAGCAGGGCCCACTCTGCGATGTGTTCACCACGCCCGTACAAAAGGTGATGGATGAATGTAAGAGGTTGCATGAGGTTGGATTAATAAATATTAATTAATTGGTTTATAATATTAAGTTTCTAATGCGATGGCACCTAGCTGTAAGTTGCAAATGTATTTTGTATAAATAAATAAATAAATGACGTACTTTTTGAGCAGGAGAAGTGAAAATGTAATTTTTATGACAAGCTTTTATTGCTGACTGTACTTTTCTTTAAACATCGATCAACTACGCACCGAGACGATTGTAAAGATCCCAAACTCGGTATGATTGCATTTTTTTATTAGAGAGTTCCTATGACCACCTTCCTTCTCCATCATCAGATCAGCTCAATGGTATCATACTATTGCATTGTCACCGAACTTCATAAGCAAGCCAAACTTTAGCTCAATTGGAAACAGGGAAGTGGGTCAAATTTAACTTGCAAGATTCCACCCGCATACATAAAGTTACATTGCAAATTAAATAAAAAAAACTAAAAAAAAATCGGTAAATTCGTGAAATGCGTGAAACGTGAAATGTGTTTTGGAATAGTTTTGCGAAGGCAAATTCTTTATCTAATTGTATCTTGCAAGTCGTCATTGTTGTTTCTTCCAGGTACGCTACTCCTGTGTTATGGACTTTTTGCTTCGCGCTGCCTACGCTGGCGCCAGTCTGCTTCTGGGGCGAAGCGCTGAGCGCCGCGTGGCACATCAACCTGCTTCGCTTCTGCCTCAGCATGAACAGCATCTTGCTGGTCAACAGTGTGGTACACAGGTACGTTTATCTTGCCTGAGACTACTCGGCTGTGGGGCCATGCCACCCAAGAGTGTCGCCAGCCAATGGCTTAGGGGCAAGTTCATATAAATGGTGGTAAGGAAAGTATGAATTGTGAGTACAGTGTAGAGTCTAGAGCACATGAATATCTACGGGGGGGGGGGGGGGGGGGGCACTGCCCTGCCCTCCCCCCTCGACGACGCCTTTGCTGCCACCGCCTGCGTCAGGTGCACCAATACAAAATAACACATAACTAAACTTAAATCTAAAATAACTATAGATGACGCTGGTTACGACACCGGGAATACGACTAACTAAGACATCCTGCTAACCACTATAGGATTGATTACTCGAGTAATAACAGGCAACCGATTGTTATAGGACTAATTGTACTCGTTCAGTGCATTTATTGGATACTCTTAGGAACATGTAATCCTCTAAGTGCATCAAATAAGATGATTTAAAATTAAAATATAGGACTGTAATAAAATGTCTATAGTAAAATGATTTACTTAGTTCTATAAACTGCGCCCAAATGTGGGCTGATAATAGTCTTAAGGAGTTCTAGTAAAGGATCCAAAAATATGTGCTCCTACAATATTTATAAATATGATCAAATTTTGCTACTTGTGATGTAACTTTCTTTACTCATTAGGCCCATCTGGCATGTGTGAACACCTTTATTTGTTTTCACAAAGTGGGTAGTTTGCACATATTTTAACTTTGACAGACAAAATAGTTTTTTCTCAGTCTATCGCGTGAACAAGGAAGCTGTCATAGCTTCCGAAACGGCAGGAACTTAAATGAGATAACTTACACGATATAATCCGTTTAAATAATTAATGTAATGCTCGTAACAACTTTATTGCATCAAAATTCACAGGATGTTTTACAGTAATTAGAAATATAAACAGAAAGGCGTGGGGACATGGAAGATGGATGATAACACAGCGATATTACGACCGTACGATGCGACGCGTGGCGGAGACGAATGCTCTCTATTCAATTGCTCTGTCGCTACCGTCGCGCGGCGCGGGCGGCGGCGGCCGGCCGGCGGCGCGGCGGGGCGAACGTTTACCGCGAGTCTAACGGAGGCGGACGAGCGCAACATTACTTTTAATATTGGCGTTTGAAAGTGGGATAAATTTAGGTGCGCGCGTTATATTAATGTTTATTTAATCGATAATAATAAAAATACAAGAAACTCAAGTACTACAAGTCTCGACCCGAAAGCTACAAAATTGTATTCGGGGCCGAGACCGTTATATTTAACTACCTATTTTAGATTTTTCAGCTGTTAAATTGTTTTATTTACATATAGCTAACATATTAATTGATTGTGAATGTAATGTCACAAGCTTCGGTATTATTACTCCAGGTTCGGTAACAAGCCTTACGACAGGTCAATCGCGCCCACGCAGAGCCTCGCGGCGTCGCTCGCGAACCTCGGGGAAGGCTTCCACAACTACCACCACACCTTCTCCTGGGACTACAGGTGGGCGTCTGTTTGTGAGGAATGCTAGTGGAAAGAAAAAATCAAAATATATTGTATAGTGTATAAGTCAATAGTGTAGGAGTGCGCAGTAGATAGAGACAAATGGCGCAAACTGGTTTTGGATGAGGCATGGTTCAAAACACTGGCAAACAAACGTGCCAAAAGACATCGGCCCGGCACTGGTTCACCGCGCAAAGGCCATTCTTACATCTGGCAAGCCTGCGGTCGCGTGTGCCGTTCCCGTATTGGCTTACATAGCCACGAAAAACGTTGTTTTCCGACATGACACTGTTTCAATAGTCTGTAAAAGACTAAAAGGCCTTTGATTGATATCAATATAAAGTAGTGGATAAATGTCGATAATAACTATAGGTCTAACAAATAACTGAATCTGTTCCTGAGGGGCCTGACAATTAACGTATATGTGTATCGCGAGACAGTTAGGACACGTCATGTCACGTCACTTGTCACCCCTCCCGTACCGCTCCTATACCTCAGGAACAGACTCAGTTAAGCGTAATTACAATAAAACCTGTAATTAGGGTTGCCATCCGTCCCGATATATCGGAACCGTCACCGTTATGGACCTTCTTGTCCCAACATCCCGACTAGACCCAATTTTGTCCCGACATCCCGACAAGACCCAATTTTGTCCCGATTTCGTAAGTCGCTGCCCCCGCCACCATCCGTTGCTACCAAAATACTGATGCGTGCTTGACTCAAGTAACGCCGTCTATTAGCGCAAAATGTGAATGCAGCCTGAGTTAGATACAGTTAGCAACGCCACCTGTGGGACGACGCTTGTTGTATGTATTATAGGTGGCGGTGCGTTTGTGTATATATGGACATACTTCCAAAATAGATGTTGTGCCAACTACTTCTGTCGCAAGTTCCAAGTACTTTCGTTGTAAATAAAAAATAAATACTGTATAAAATAATATTTTATATTGTATTATCAATTAATTTCCAGAGCAGCCGAACTCGGCAACAACTGCCTGAACCTCACGACGAAGTTCATCGACCTGTTCGCGCTGGTCGGCTGGGCGTACGAGCTCAAGTCGGTGTCTGACGCCGTCGTCAAGAGGAGGATGGCGCGCACGGGGGACGGCTCCGACCTGTGGGGGTGGGGGGACCGAGACATGGACAGGGAGGACATGGAGGCTGCTAGCATCCGGTACCCGGGGAAAGAAGCCTGTGACTAGTCTACAAAAGAGATGTACCAGTGCTACTTAAAATGCAACATTAACACATTTTAAGCAGCACTTGAAGAATTTTAGGCATGCCTTTCACACCTTTTGGTGACAATATAAAACTATAGATTGTACTGTACATTTTATTCGTCTTATAAAAATACATTTGCACGACTGTACATCAAATATCAACTTAGCCAACATCGATACCCCCGTGAAGAAATCTGAAGATACTGAGTTACTTAAAAAGTGTTTACACTATTCCTACCATACAACACGGTAGGTTTATCTTGTTTCGTTTCGTAGTTCCTTTGGACATATTCCGACTCAATCTTCAGACCCTGGATATCTTGTAGCGCCAGAGTACTTGCGAAGACAAGCCACATGAGCTCAAAGACGATGGATTTATCTTGTTTAGTTCAGGAGTTTTTATGGTCACCTTCCGACTCCATCTTCAAACCATGGATATGATGAGCACCAGAATGCTTGCCAAGACAAATTAAATGAGCACAAACATAGTGACTTTATCTTGTTTCGTTTAGGGGTTCTTTTGCACACCTTCCGACTCCATCTTCTGACAAGCTTCATGGTACCATAATAATGCATTGTCACTGTAGATATGCAAGTATACCAAAGAGCCCAATTGAGTGTCAGGAAGAGGTTCTCATCCAGCTCGCAACATTTGACCCACACGAACACACTACAGTGCAAATTAAATAATAGTAGTTTATGCAACTGAAACATAATGAGAGGCCTAAATATTGTTTAGTTTAGGCATTTTAACCAAACGAAATTTAACGTCTTATTTATTATACGGGTCTAGTAAAGGTAGTCAGAAATTAAAGATTATTCAGGTATGCTCCAGGATTTAGGGTTATCAATTACCCGTCTGGAATATTCATGATATCTTTTCTTTCCCATCTTTACTCCCCTCACGGCAAATGTGTACAGCCAGTATTACTATAAAGATAGGAACACAATATTTATATTCTGTGTCAGTTTCTGACTTTTGAACGAAACGAAAGCTGTCACTGTCAAGTGTCATGTGCAATTCATTTGATTCGAATTCGAACCGTGGAAAGTGAAAAATTCATAATTTTGAAAGTAAATATTGCATTTCTTTGTAATATATATCATTGTAAATAGAGAAAAAGTAGACTGCACGTGTGAAACATTTTTTTTAAGCGGTGTTCATCACTAACCTTCAAGTTGTACGATGTATTGATATCGCAATTTAGTTTTTTGCATTTATCCTTGAGAAGGTTACAAACTTGTGTTTATAGCAGTTTTTTTATAATATTTTAACTAATACTCTGATAGCTGCGTAGTTTCCACCTGCAATTGCATGTGGTAAGTCAATACAAGATAATTTGGGATTGTTTTGATTTATAGGTTAGAATTATGTCATCTTGCTTTGAGTTTATTTGTTATCCTAAGTATCCCTTTTTAATTTTTAACTTTTTTAACGGTTTGTACGGACTAAGAACATAGATGTCACTGCCTGATCTTTAGTTATCTTCGTGGTGAACAGTCTGTTCAACTTATTAATATTATAATAGCTTATTACGATTATAATTCTCGGCGTAAAAGCCAGCGTACTCCTCGATGAGTTTGGTCCATATCGAGAACCTTATTCATGAGATGTGAGCGTGTCAGATTGCTGTCCTTCTTGCTGTTGTAATCTAAATGTGTCTGCATCTCATGGCAGTGTTGTAGTTGAAAGTTAAAATTACTTGTTTTCTAGCCTGCTTTCTTTTATTTTATTGATCTATATCAACCTACCTATGTACTAGATGCTGATATAGATTTCTTAAATACTTAGAAAACATCCTGAACCTAGAAACAAATATTTAATTTTATTATACAAATGCCCTTGCTGGAATCCAAACACAGGATCTAAAGTTTTATTGGGTTTTGTTCAACCAACTTGGCTAATGATTTCAATGAATTTATTTTTTGTATTTGTAATGAATGAATGAAATGATCAGGATTATACTCTGTAATCATGCCTACTATCTCAATGTAGCTTTCTTATTTTTCAGACTATAATGATACACTACTAAACAAAGCTAAAATGTTCAACATGTATATCCGCAACTACCACCAACTTCGAATACCGCTGACACATCTACATAACCTACAGACAAATATACAGAAATCATGTCCCTGTGGAAATATATATTTAAATAAGTACAAATATAATTTAGTGAGAGTGCACTCTACGCAGAGTGATAACCGACAAAAGGCTGTGATAGAGACGAGAAATGTGATAGACAAGATTAGTATAGAGAAGCGGGGGGTAGAGCTGTGGCGGGTGAAGATTGACCCCTATGTGAAGCTGGCGAGATGGGACAGGCCTATTGGTAAGTTCTAAGGTTTCAGGTTGTAGTACTGAAGTTAAGTTAACTCTATTCAAAGCTTTTTATCAAATATTCTACATGTGCGGTCTGTGAGCGAGCTTTACGCAGCGGGCGTATGGCGTTCTGCGCGTCCAGTATAATGATGCATTTAGGATTGTGTTTAGGCTGCCGCGGTATTGTAGTGCCTCGGCGATGTTTGCTGAGGTTCAAACAGCCTGCTTTTTAGCCATCATGAGGAAACGATGCGCATCACTCCTCACCCGCACGTCAAGGCGACACAAACAGCATCCTAAGTGTACAAGCACACGCTGAATAAGGGTCCCCTGATGGGAACAAAATACAAATCTGGTGATTTGTATTGGTATAGGTAAATTACGTTATTTAGATTGGTATGGGTAAATTAGGTAAGTTAGTAAGTAAATTATTATAAACAAAGATCAGAAACAAATGAAGAAGTTTTTCGACGATACTGGACTTGAACCAGTGCCTTGAGCTAGTGGAGTGATCTACTAATAAATTGCAAAAATTGTGATTATTATCATGATATTTGTAACACAAAAAAGTATAGTCAGTAAATTGTTCAGCGTGCGTCTGCATAGACTGCGTAGATTAAGGGTTGATTATGCCAAGGGAGCCTACTGCCCTAAGTCCCTAAACTAACCGTAACTTACGGCCCAGCATCGGGACTCGGGACCCCTGGTCGAGCGATACGTGCTGCTTTAGGCACCTGTCGCTGTACCGCCGCGAGAATTATAAATGTTTTGTTTTGTCTAAATTATATAACTAACGCTAGATATATAAGTTATTGTATTACCTAACCTAACCTAACCTAACCTAACCCTATGAATCTCAAGACCGAAATAAAATATTAGAATTTGATAAATCGCAGGCGTTCACCTGCTGTACTGGCCGTGCACGTGGTCCATCGCACTGGGCTCGCTGCCCGGCACGGCGCCGCTGTGCAGCTCGCTGCAGCTGGCGGGGCTGTTCCTGCTCGGGGCGGGGCTCATGCGCGGCGCGGGCTGCACCATCAACGACCTGTGGGACCGCGACGTGGACGCCCAGGTTGGTGCCATTCCTAACTAACGACGGATCAACCTTGTGTGCACACTACAGAATCTAAAAAATGCTCATCCCTGACCAAATGAGACAAAAGGAACAATAAAAAAACGGATCGACCAACGAAACAATGATTAAACAAGCCAATCAACTAACTTAATAACCGATAAGCCAACCGATCAACTAAGTCACTAACCAATCACCCAACCAATTAATCAAGTTAGTAGGTAGTAATCAGTAAGACCGATCAAATACAAAATAGGCTATTAACATACTGAGGAGATGGACCGGAAACATAAACGTATATTCGCTAGAATAAATATTTTTGTTGCCTTTATATTATTTAAAATCGTAGTTTTAAAATTATCTCAGGAGGTACCTTCTGCAACTAGGTACAGAATAAACTTGATTGCCCCGAGAGTGTTGACTCTGTGACATTAATTTCAACTTGAGAAATGTTTTTGTTAAGAAGTAATTGACACTTGTGAATTTAATTTATTTAAGGTTACTTTACACAAAGTCAAGGGAGGTGCAGGGGTCAAAGCGGATGAGTAAAGTCAAGGCGTACAACACGGTGCTCTCTAGTCGAATGGTTGAGACCGAGGGCCGGTAATCCACAGTACCAGGTTTCTGGTGTGGACTACTTGTAAGCGCAATAGGTTTTTTCTTGCGCTTTGATCTTTGCAGTATATATATTGCGACAGAAAGAAATGTGGTATTAATTTAGCCACATTAAAAAAGTTAGTACTATCTCGCCGCGTGACGTCACGTCGGCACGGTACGGTGCGAACAAAAACTCGTCAACAATGAGTAAGTCAGAATAGGGAATATGCATAATATTTTCTTTTTGCTTTATTAAAAACTCATCCATGTAACAAACAGTAGAGAAAAATATTTTTTCGAATAACTATAAAAATAACCAAGATATAAGCTATCAAACATTTCATTGTATCTCTTTCTAGCAAAACAGAATTTAATATGGAGTTTATATGACCGTAGTAGACTGTGACGTAACAGTACATGTCGGACCTCTCTGTCAAATCGCTGTCTAGTTAGTAGTTTATAATGCCTATATCATGGGTATTTTTGTCTTTTTTAATTTTAATTTCACTTTTCGGAATAGTTTTTACGGTATTTTGATATTTTATTAAGAAAAGCGATGAAAAAATTTCGTGCATGTTCCCTATTCGGAATAAATCTTTTTGTAATTGTACTCATTGTTAATAGAATAGAATAGAATAGAAAAATCTTTATTGTATAAAACTGTGTATGTACAAAGATGGTGCAGAATGTTTTAGTAGGAGTTTCAACAGTGACCCTTCCGGGCATACAATGTTTTATGGTCTTAAAATCTAATTCACAATTTACTATCATGAAATTCCTTTAAGTTATAGAAGGCCTTATCTGTTAGCCACTTTTTTAGTGTCCGTTTAAAAGTGCTATCATCTTGACTTTTTATATCAGTGGGAAGATTATTAAACACATGAATGGCTGATACTAAAAGCACTTTTTTTAAACATTGCATTGTTAATCTTGGGAAGATTAAGATCTGATTTATATTGAGATCGAACATTAGATTTAACAGTTCTCTTTTGAAAGTGTTCTTAGTGATTTCTAACAAATAGACATAATTCTAGGATGTAAATGCATGTCAGAGTCAGGAAGTGTTTTTCTCGAAAAACGTTTCGAAGAGACTCTTCAGTGCGCATGCGATATATAGTACTTAAACATCTTTTCTGCAGTATAAACGTCTTTTGTACATCAACTGAATTGCCCCAATAGATGACGCCGTAGGTTAGTAAGGGATAGACATTCCCGTAGTATGCATTTATAGTTATGTCTTCTGAACATGTTTCAGACAGAACTGATAAAGCGTAGCATCTGCTGGAAATCTTTTTATTTATGTTTTCAATATGAGCCTTCTGTACCGGATGACCCCACAATTACAAATATAATATTATATAGACTTAAAATAAGACCTGAAATACCTACATGATTTATAAGTTAACAAAAAGTATGATTTGTTCAATAAATTAATTTCATATCTTTCTATCTAACCCCGATAGAAAGATATGAAATCATTGCCTTGACTTAACAGTTAAAGGAATAATATTCATATGTTCAAGTTAAATATCAATTGTATAAAGCCCATAAGGCGATGAATTACATGGTGGACTGATGTATGTAAACTTTCCACAGGTATTGCACAACATTTGCAACTATACCATAACATTGGTAACTTTACATAAAAACCCAATATATTGCACAATAATTGATAATTATAATTCTGAGAAATAATAAAATTACCCCCTCCCTAACCAATATACGGCTCGACTATAAAAGACGAAGCTAATTCCATTGGCAATAACCCCACTATATGTGGCATACAAATGAACACATAAATATACAAATAGTCCCCGTACTATTCAGTTGTCGTTACTACAAGTTATCGGTACTACTTACTAGCCTTTGGAAATACTTACAAGAAATAATCGTCAAGTGAATTAGCTTCAGTCAGATAGATATCATAGTTAAAATAGGAAGCCTAAGTATTGGTTTAGGAACGGGATTTCGATATAAACTGTGACTTTTTATTCTCTACTTCACCTACACTGCTCTTAAAGCTATCGAAAGGGGTTCAGACTGCTTTTACAGTCCTCAGTCTGCACACCTTCCAGTTAAGATGTGAATCTATTGTGACTCCAAGGAAATTTGTGCTACTAACTTCATCCACTACAGTACCCGCGTCTGACACAACAAGAGGCATTTGGGTCGTTTTGTAGTTCCTAAATTGGATGATTTTAGTTTTATTTAAGTTAACATAAAGATTTAGAGTACTAAGCCATTTTTTAATTGTTATAAGTACGTGATTTATATTTTGCTCTAAATTCACATTTGATTTATCACTTGAAAATAGCATAGTAACATCATCAGCAAATAACACACATGGTTCATTAACAATATTGGGCAGTTCGTTTAGGTAGATTAAGAACAATAGCGGCCCAAGGATGCTTCCTTGGGGGACCCCTAATAGAACGGTTGCGAAGCGAGATTGTACCTGATGTACTGTTTTGTTTCGAATATTATATCTCTCGGTTTGTACAGCCTGTTGTCTGTTACGTAAGTAACTACAAAATAGCTCAAGTGCATTTCCTCTTATCCCAATATGCTCAAGCTGCCTTAAAATAATGTCATGGCTCACGCAATCGAAGGCCTTGGACATATCAATTAAAAGAGAAACACAAAGTTTTCTATTATTTAGGTTGTTCCATATAATATTTAACATATTAAAGATGGCTATCGACGTGGATTTTCCCTTTCGGAAGCGAAATGGGAAAGGGCTCAGAATATTATTCTTGTTTAGGAACTGGGTAAGCCTATTATGAATAGCCTTCTCAAAGACTTTTAAGAATGTTGGTAATAAGGCAATGGGTCCAAAGTTGCCTATGTCAGTTTTTTTCCCCTTTTTGTGCAGTGGTTTTATCAATGCCTTTTTTAATTCCTCAGGAAAAAAACCATTTTCCAGAGTTAAGTTTATGACATACACAAGGGGTTCAGCAATGGTGTCTATACATGCTTTTATAACTTGTACTGGTATGCCGTCATGGCCTGAAGACTTTTTGTTTTTTAAAGAAGTCACGATCTTTTTTACTTCCGGAACATCAACTGGAGCCAGGAAAATACTATTACAAACAGTTTGTGAGTTACTTTTATATTCCTCCGGCTTAAATGCAGTACTAGTATGTTGATTGATGTAATATTTGTTGAACGCTTCAGCGATATCACCGGGTTTAGAATAGCTAGTTCCATTATCATCTACCTTGCTAATTGGGTTTGGTAATGAGTTTGTTAAACTTGTATTCATTTTTATTAGACCCCAAGTAGCTTTCGATTTATTGGTACTGTTTTTAATAAATCTATCATTTGATATATGTTTTGATGACCTAATTACGTTTCTTAAAGACTTTACTATATTTTTTATATTGAACTATTTTGATTTTATTATTCTTTCCTTTTTGATTTAGTAAATGCATCTTTCTTTTAGTTTTGCAAGATTTCAAGATACCCTTTGATTTCCAATTTGTTTTTCTAATATATGTAATTTTTACTCGTTCCAATGGTATACAAAGGTTGAAAATCAAAGAGAAAGTATTTATAAAAGCTTCATATGCAGCATTGGCATTCGATTCCTGAAATACGTCCTCAAAATTTATTTGAGCTATATACTTTTTGAAAATGTCCACATAATAATCAAATTTACGTCTCTCCACATACCAGTATTTTTCGTTGTAACTAAGAGTTGTTGGTAGTTCAATAATTTGGCCCGTATGGTCCGATATTCCTAGGTTCATTACCTTAGACACATATTGGGAAGAGTTAATTAATATATTGTCTATACAAGTTTGTGAATTTGCGGTTATTCTAGTGGGTTCGTTTATGGTGTGAGTAAGGTTAAACTTAGATAGAGTTGATAAGAAATCTTTTGTTGCTTTATCTTTATTTAAAATATTTATGTTAAAATCTCCAACAATGACTATTTTACGTTTCAAATTTCGCGAGCGAAGATTTAGTTTGCCTAAAAGAAGTCCAAATTTGGTTAAAAAGACGTCGAAATCGCTGTCACGTGTTCGATACACACACAAAACTATCAGGTTTATTTCGGGCATCAGAATACCGCAACCTTCGAAATGTAGCTCTACTGACATATCTGAAATCCATTTTATATTTCGGCAATTTATGGTCATTTTTACGTATACACAAACACCACCACGAGACTTACACGATCTACAAAAATGAGAAGCTATTTTAAAATGCTGAATTTGCAAGATAGAAGTTTCATCATTTTTTAAAAATGTTTCTGTAAAACAGAGTATATCAATATTGGTATTTGTATGAGATGTCAAAATTTCGATTTGACTCTTTTTTGATTTCAAACCTTGAACATTTTGATGGAAAATGCTTAGGTTACTTACATTAGTTACATTATTAACTAAGGAGTCTGTCATAGATTGGTTCTGGCATGAAAGTGTCGTTTTATCATTCTCTTTTGCGAAAAAAATAATAAAGAATCGTGCCTTTTGACGGCAGAGATTTCCGTGAATTTAATGGTTTGCAGTTTGGGTGGGATACATGTATATTTATTTCTTCTAAGTTTGAATTTTGATGTACAGGTACACAGGTAACATCTTTACTTTTAAAATTGTAGTAGGATTCTTTATAATCCAATTGATTAAGGATAGAGTTTAATTTATTGCAGATACTCTTAAGATACATCAATTTGTTTTTATGTCTAATTCTGATTGATGAATCCTCTACAAATCTAAAATGGTTAATGTTCACGCAACTTTGACAAAGCATATAGTTTAGTATATTTACATCAATATCTCTAGCTTCTCTAATAGCTAGAATGAAAACATTGCATTTTTTTACACAATTTAAAACATTATTTAAGCAACTGAGGATCTTCATTGGGTTTGAGTCATGTTCGCCAAGTGACAATATAATTTTATCACCTTCAGAAAACTCATGACGTCTCATGGAATCCAAAATACTTTCTGTATTAGCACCTGGCTTAATGAATGAACTAACCTCGTACTTCTTGAAATCGTCTCCATGTCGCAAGCGAAGAAGCATTGAAGCTATTCCGGTGCATTGCTCATCGCCAAAAATGAATATTTTTCCACGTTGTTTTTGGGGAGGAGTTTCCTTAGTTAAAAATGATCCTAGGGTAGATTTATGCTTAACATAAACAGGCGTTTGCTCCTCGACCGGTACACTTACATTTGTTGTCGCGGGAGAGCGTGGAGTGCAGATCGAGACATCTGGTTCTGGAGGTATTTTATAGTTGGTAGGCGGGGAGGGCGGGTAGGTAGGTACAGTGTACGTTGGCAACTCGACTGTCTTACTCAAATTTCCCGTATTTGATGTCACCGGAGAACGTAGAGTGCCGGGGGTGTCGAGTGTTTTCTTTTTATTTTTCTTCTTTCTACCACTTTTAGGTGTAACCTGGCCCGGCGTACCGGAGATTCCATCATCAAGTAGTTTCTTAAGTATTAAAATTTGCCGTTCTAAATCCGCGTGACCTTTAGTTAGTTTTGTTATTTCAGTGTTCAGGACTTCTATTTCTTCGTGTGCACTATTTAACTGAGTGGTAAGTACTGCAATTTCATCCTTCAGTTCAAAGATTTGCGAACTCTCTGCAAGATTAGGCAGGCTTTGAACACTGGTATTTTTATCGGCAGGCGATTCCGGTTCTGGTGAACTACAGAAAGCCTGGTCTTCTGTGCTGATATCGGTGTTAACTGGTGATAGACAGACATTTTTTTGTAGTACCGGTTTATGTTTCCTTTTTGTTACATTGTCAAGAGAACTGCGAGATGTGCTTGGTTGGTTTTTTTCAGCAGGATGCTGCAGGTTTTTAGTAGCAGGGCAGGCGCAAGTATAACACTTCCAGTCAGCTCTATTTTCATAGGTCATTAGAAAAAATCTATCTAATGTTACATTTGCAGTACATTTCACATCATAGTATTTGGCACAGAGCGAACATTTTAAAAATTGTCTACATTTAATTTCCTTTGTACATTTCGCGCAATGATGTTTCATTGAGGTGGGTGTCATATTTGTAAGTCCTTGGAAAAATAAAAGGAAAACGTGTTAACGTGTTTTTTTCGCACCGTACCCCGACATGACGTCACGCGACGAGGTACACAGATATTGTGGATGGTAATGAGTTCTTTTTTTGAATAATCTGTTTTTGATCGTTCGTTTTCCAGTCAATCAACAACACACACAATACAATACAATCCCAACTTATTGTTAAAGGTGGAACGAACCAAAGACCGGCCGCTGGTGTCCGGAGCCCTGTCCACGACGCAGGCGGTGGGCTTCCTCGCGGCGCAGCTGACCCTCGCGTTGGGAGTTCTGCTGCAGCTCAACTGCTATAGTGTGGCGCTGGGAGCCAGCAGTATGCGTGAGTACACTATACAACAGATAGATACAGAAGTCAATCACATGTATGTACTTCACTTTTCATACCTACGCTCGGCGGTCGCTCTAGGGTTGTCAACTATAGCTTATACACAAAAAAACTATCGTGGTAGTGGCTATAGCTCGTAATAGCAAAAAAACTTATGATTGTATTTATGCCACAATGTTTGAAATTAAGTCTATATTTTTATAAATTGTAATTGAATATATATATTTTTTTAACATTAGTAGTAATTCCAATTTCATATTAATTTCTATTTTATAACGCACGTCAACGTATAACATCCCTCTCTTGTATCGGGGGTTCAGAGGTGAAAACGTATAACACCAGTTGCTACACACGATATCGATTGACTTTGAGAAGGCGTTCAACACCGTGTCTCATAATCTCATCTGAATGTCGCTAAACCCATAACACGCAGCGGAATATTATCTAATGCTGATAAATTATATTACTATGGCATTATGAGTCAGGTAGTTAATCAAGCAGGTATATATCACAAGTTTGAACTATCGTTAGGAGTGCCCCAAGGCTCGTCGTTTAGCCCGCTGTTATTTAAAATGTGTACCTTACTCCTGGACGCCGAAAATACTTTCCAGCGGGGGCAATTCTTTTAGAGGGGGGGAGGGGCAATTGTTTGTTTGTAGCATTTATGCACTAGAGCCATTTTTTTCAGTGCTGGTGGTAACGTATCCACTGGCCAAGCGTTTCACGAACTACCCTCAAATTTTCCTCGGGGCCACGTTCAACTGGGGCGCCTTGCTGGGCTACAGCGCGCTGCAGGGCTCCATAGATCCCGCCGTCTGCCTGCCTCTGTACTTCGGAGCCCTGGCCTGGACCGTTCTCTACGACACCATCTACGCGCACCAGGTATACACTCCCTGCCCCGCACGACTGAACTGTGGAATGAATTGCCGCATGCAGTATTTCCGGACCGATGCGATCTTCAAACCTTCAAGAAAAGAGCGTACTCCCACCTGAAAGGCAGGCAACGCACTTGTGACTCCTCTGGTGATGCAAGTGTCTATGGGCGACGGTGATCGCTTACCATCAGGCGACCCGTCTGCTCGTTTTCCCCCTATGCCATAAAAAAAATGTTAATATTAAGTCTTAAGTGTCGGGTTAATAGGTGGTCCAAAACGCCTCGCTACGCTCTAGCTTCGATATCGTTCCTCGCACTGAGTAAAGACCCTCATGCCTCTCTAGTTTCGTTATCTCTTTCCTCATATATTATAGATATTAGTTAAATATTCATATTGACTTAAATTCGTGCTTTAATGTGCCTCGCTCCGCTCTAGTTCCAGCGTCCCCCCTCTCTACATGTCTCCTTAGATTTTGCCCTTCATTAGAAGGGGCATTCGGGCGTCCCATATTAATTCTGTGACCTGCCGCTATTTCATCCATCCCTCCTCACCCCTCGTGAAGTTGCTCGTTTATACATAAAAAGCATTCACTCGAGGCTTCACCCGAGTACTAAGAATCTCATGTTAAAATCCGATGTGATCTCTCTGTGTGCCAAGTTCATTTAAATTTGTCTTTCGGTTAACGCGTCATTGACTAACAAACATCCAAATATACATATGTCTTCACAAACTTTTGCATTTATAATTTTAGTAGGGTTAGCTAAAATTCGTGGCCTAGAGTGCTTCGCTTCGCTCTAAATTAAATATTTCTCCCTCGCGTATAAGACACCATCACATACGTCAGGAAACTTCGATATTTGTTTTATTAAACTTACTAACAGCTACGGATCTGTTCCTGAAATAAATATTTTATATTCTCTTTTTTGGTCTAGGATAAAATGGACGATGCCCGAATCGGCATGAAGTCCACCGCTCTAACCTTCGGCGCCAACACCAAACCAGCGTTATGTGGAGCCCTGGCCATCAGCTCCGGCTGCCTGCTGCTGTCGGGCTCCGCCGCCGGCCTGGACTGGCCCTACACTGCGGCCGTAGCGCTCGCCGCGGTCCATGCTGGGAGACAGGTGGGTCACACACTGAGACGTGGAGCCCTAGCCATCACCAGCCTGCTGCCGCCACTAGCGCTGTATTGGACATGCTGTAGACAGCTGGGGCACAGCAGCTTGTAGCTGTGGAGCCCTAGACATCATTAGCCTGCTGTCGCTACTGGCCTTATTCTTAATACTTAACTTAATTTAACAAAATGGGCTTCGATTATTAATACATTACTGCAGACTCCGGGAAAGATGGGCTTGCCGGGTGAGTAGGTATAGACGGATAGTGATACGAAGCCGGCAAACACTTTTCACGGCCAGAAGCATTGCATGTTTGAGAAAATATTTTTATTACACCACAAAGTCCGTCGTGTGTCGTGTGTATTTCCTGAAAATTATAATTTGGGTCTTCAAGACAAGATTGAATAGGCTGTTGAACCAGTGAGATTCATCCTCGGTTGTCGTCATTTAAGGTGATACTGGGGCCAATCGCCTACAGTATAGAAATTAAAAAAAAATGCAGATTTGAAATATTATCAATTGTTCACGTCGTTCCCGTGGTCTCCGCAGATCTACACCCTCAACCCGGACAACCCGGCGGACTGCGCGGACAAGTTCAAGTCCAACAGCCTCATAGGTCTCATAGTCCTGCTGGGCGTGCTGGCCGGCGGCTACTCCCAGTACCGCGGGAACCGGGAGCGACTCCGCGGCCGCGAGGATCTCAGCCTCACCAGGAGCTGCCTGTTCGGTTGACTCACAGACCACTTAACCACAGTATAATAAGGAGTACTACGTACAGTATGGACACTCCCCGAAAGTGCCGCCCACCCGCGCTCGGTCACCTCGCAGTTACCGGCTGAGGTAACTGAACTGTGAGTGGGGAGAGCGCGGGGGGGCGGAGCTTGCGGGCGGCGGGCGGCAGGGAGTGTCCACAGTGTGACTTAACCCTGCGGGTTTAGCGGGGTCTATACCCCGCTTCAAGCAATTTTATTTAGTATCTCATCTCGCTAAAATGGCGGGGCGCGGGGGGCAGCGAGTGCCCCGTGATTGGTTCGGTAAGGCGAGTGAGCGAGTCACGTCGACTGCGAAGTGACCCGATACTAAGAGAATGTTAGGGGGCGTGGCGGCTGCTTGGTGTTCTTTGAGCTTAAGCTTGGCTTACGGGGGCGCCTTTGTATGCGGGGTCAAGGGTTTACCTAGTCCATGGGCTGACTCCTTAGGTCTCCCGTAAGGTTTCCAATGGGGATAATTACTAAATTTTAATAATTAGTCCGTCATATTAATACAAAATATTGGTCACGTATTTTTTCTTTTTTTACATAATCGAAAAATAAAGGTGCGTGATGTCACTCCTAAGTACAAATTTTACGTAGGAATGACGTCACCAGTCACTCCTAAACTTTATTGCGATTTATCTGAGTATTTTTTTAATATTTTGAAAAAGCAAAAAATACGTGGCCAATATTTTTTTATTATCTAGTTGACGGATTAATTAGATTTTTTATTTTCCTACCCTATTCTTGGTTATGTTACGGGGCATTTTAATATAAAATTGTACGGTTAGACGAAACTTAAGCTATATTTAAATGGCGTCTAGCCTGTCAATTTTATAACGAAATATATGCTATTTCATATTGATCGTCAGTTTCGTGACAACAACTAGCCTTTAATTAAAGATACATATATAATTGTAAATGCCCTTACATGTTACCAAATATAATTTTTTAATCGTTGAACGGATAAAGTCAATACTTTGCAGAAAAATTATTGATTTGTCCTCGATTTTTTCCGTATGTCGCAATGTTGTTACGTCGCATGATTAACACTTAAACGATATTAAGGCAAGATTTTTTTCTAGCCAATGTGGGTCCGTTTTTCAAGGGCCCATATCACCAGTAAGTCAATAACCTAGATTATTCGCATCTTCCTAAGTATCTCTGTCACTATAGTCTCCTGAGTTAGGACACATGTCGACGGTACGGCACCGGCCTCTTGTTGGGCGTGTTCAAGACAAGAGTGAATAGGCTGTTTCTAGACTGGCATGATACATCCTTGACCGCATCGTCACTTAACAACAGTTGAGATTGCGGTCAAAATGCCCATCTATTTTTTTATAAAAAAAGAACATATTATCAGGAAATTATATATTATTATTATTGTTTATTTGTGGGCCTTCTGTATGCCGCCTCGACCAGATTTGATCTATTGTGGCAGCCTTTTATTAGAGTTCACTACTGAGGCGCGTTGAGTCTAGGAATTCCCAAATTCTTTGGGCAGTGAAATGTTGTATCTCTTCCGGGGGCACGACATGTTGCCCTAGGTAAATACGTCTTTTCCTCAGGAGTGGTCCACAGAAGCAGAGGATATGCATTGCAGTCTCCTCTGTCTCTTGGCAGAATCTGCATACTGCTTCCTGTTTCATACCCATTTGAAACAGGTGCTTGTTTAGTTTGCAGTGACCTGTCAGGATTCTTGTTATTGCGCAGGTTTTTGGTCTTTTGAGCTGTAGTATCTCTTACGACAACTTTTGCTTGATTCCCTTAATTAAGGTTTTCGAGTGGTTTTGTCCTTTTACGAGCCTCGATTCCTCGATTGCCTTAGATCTATATAAGTCGTTGAGCAGAACGTATGCCTTTCGTTTTGTGATACCACAAAAGGGTTCCGGGCCGACTTGGGGCGTGTCCGCGCCCTTATTGGCGAGTTTGTCTGCTCGTTCGTTTCCGTCAATGTCGGAGTGTCCTGGTACCCATCTAAGTATAACTTTATTGGAATTAGCCAGGGCATTTAGGTTATTTTTGCAGGTTTGCACTAGCCTCGAGTTGGTCTCTAGGGATTCTAGTACAAACAGGGCAGCTTGACTGTCCGAGTTGACGTAAATGTGATGGTGTCGTAGGTTCTTGTCAAGGTTTATCTCGGCGCATTTATTTATGGCGAAGACTTCCGCTTGAAAGATTGAGACTTCTGTACCCATGCTGACGCTGTCATTGAGTTTTGGTCTCTGTCCATAGACACCACATCCCACATCTTTTCCTTTCTTGGATCCATCCGTATACCAGATGTGACTCCCCTCTTTGAAAGACATTTGATTGTTTAGCCATTTGTCTCTAGGGGGTATTTCCACTGAGTAAAGTTGTGTGAAATTATTTTCAGTGGGCATGTCATCTGTAGGCATGCAAGATCTTAAGCAGTGCCTGAGAGCGCCAGTTCGTCTTTGAAAGCCTCTTTCCTCACTTGCAAGTGTAGAGGTGTTAGGTCGAGCAGTGCATCCAACGCCGCCCCCGGTGTTGATGATAGGGCTCCTGTTGCGATAACGCAGGCAGAGCGTTGTAGGCTGTTTAGTTTTTGGATGGCTGTTTTTTGGTTAGCTTTGTCACACCAGACGGCGGAAGCGTATGTGATTATAGGCCTCACGACTGCCGTGTATAGCCATATCGCAATGTTGGGTCTTACACCCCATCTTGCTCCTGCCATTTTACAGCATGTCCACATTGCCATTCTCGCTTTTTGAATTATGTTGTTCAAATGTGTCTTCCAAGTAAGCCTTTGGTCAAGTGTAACCCCTAGATACTTGGCTTCTTTTGAAAATGGTATAGTCTGCCCGTTAGGCTCTAAGGGCTTGAGCCTGTCGAGCTTCCTCTTCCTTGTGAAGGGTACTATTATTGTTTTGTTGGCATTGATTGACAACTCATTTTCTCTGCACCATTTATTGATGGTTTTGAGAGCTCCTTGCATTATGTTTGAAATTGTGTTGAGACAAGGGCCTTTGACTATGATTACTAGGTCATCGGCGTAACCCTGGACATCATAGTCATAGCCTTCAAGCAATGTAAGGAGTTGGTCCACCGCTAGGGTCCACAGTAGTGGTGATAGAACGCATCCTTGTGGGCAACCCTTTGTGGTGTAGAATTCAAAAAATTATATATTCTTAGATCATCTATCCGAAATGCCCTATTTGAAAGTGAAACAGCCTTAATAATGTGTACGTGCTTTTTCCTTAAAACAGTGCAGTATTCGTAAGAAAAAAGGAGCGCCTTCATGACAAACCTCACAAAATAGTGATCCGGCTACAGTCTCAATAGAATTCGGTTAAAAAATCATTATTGTCTACAATGATCATTATTGATAACACTAAGACATCATTATTGTCAACAAGCGTCGTTATAAAAACCATATTTGTTTACAAGAATGACGTCGACAATAATGACAATTTGGAAAAACATGTCGAAACTCGCTCATATACTTGCCAATTGACACTAACCTTTAATTTAAGTAAATCGTACCAAATCTGTCACAAAATGAAACACATGTACAATAACTTTAATACGTATTTACGACATAATGTCGCGAGATATGAATGACGCTATTCGTGACGCAATGGAGAGCCTGGACACAATTGCTTCTTTAATTACGCAGCGCGACATAGCAGCTTGTCGACAGTTCACGGACGAATGAAGAGTGGTGTGCGGGTGGTAGGCAAGGCATCCTTCTCACTCTTACACACATTTCTTAGACAGGGCATCCGACGTAAGCAACATTATTGTAATAATTCGTATCATGTTTTTAACATACAAATTAGAGTTATTTTGTAATTCTAATATTACCATTTTCATTGCCTCTTTAAAGGTTACTTATTTAAGTATTATTTAGACTTTACCTTGATTTTTTAATGACCTTGTTTTATTGAATAATTTCATAAATCTAAACGTAAGTCGTGTTGGGACGCGAAAAATCATAGCGTTCAGCACAATATAAGGCGTTTATTCTTTTTATATTAATAGAAAGGCAATTTTAAGTGAGTGCGCCGCTCGCAACAGTTAACAAGAAAGGTAATGGCATCACTCATGTGATTTCATCTTTACGTAAACATACATGACGCGGGAACCTTTTTTCATACTCTCAAATATTCACCCGGACACGTATTTTTTCATTTGTCAATTCAACAAAACAATACAGATAAAGCTCGTCAAAGTTTGGGAGGGGGCGCCTGACGTCACGCAGTGCGAAAACCGGTCGCACGGCGTGACGTCACGGGGAACGTTAACGGGCTATATCTTCATTATTTTTTGTTTAATTGACAAAAGAATAATACGTGTCCAATATTGATTGATACTCTTACTGACGCACTAATTATATTTTTTAGGACATAAGCCTATTATCGGTGTCGGAGCGGATACCAAAGACTAATAAAAAGGTAATTAATCTTAATGTCATAATGTAAAATATAAAATAACTTGTAGGTATACATTGTTCTGTGTTTGGGTTATATTTTACCGACGCTGTCTCAATACTAAAAATGTGTCAAGGGGTGTAGATGACGCCTCTGTCACGCAAATCTAGAGAAAACGAATAATATAATATAAACCAAGTTAGGTACCTGAAGTGGAGTTCTTTTTAAATTTTACGAAATTCACCGCCATGTAAGGACCCTAAACAAAAACAACATATTTTTCAACATATGTTTCACAATTTAGGGTTGTTCGTAATTGATTTAGATTCTTAGTGATTATAGAGCGCTGCGTATCCGTCATCTAGGAAGCGGAACTGTGCGAGACATTTTTTTAACTACTTTGGATTGTGAAGCACTGGGGCAACACTCCGTATTGAACCCTTTAAATAAAAAAAATAAATAACACCCGGATTGCATGACTAAATTTTGATAATTGGTCGCTCATGTAGATTAATAAAAAATATTAGAGACGTATTTTATCTTTTTTTACGTAATTAAAAAATGAAAGTGATACATTAAGGCAAGCTGTCGCGTGACGTCACTCCTAGATCCAACTTGTACCTATGAGTGTAGTCACGAGCCCCACTCCTGAACTGTAATGCAATTTATCTGAGTATTTTTTACTATTTTGAAAAAGCAAAAAATACGTGTCCAATATTTTTTTATTATTTAACTGGCGGACTAATTAAAGATAGCAATATAGTGAATAAAGGGCTAAAGGATAAGATAGACACGTTGAAGTTCAAATTTAGTTTCCTATTAGGAATAAAATATTGTTTTAGTTACGATTTTAGTATACTTTATTTTATTTTCAGTTTTGGTGCATTTTTGGAAGTCTGGTCATGTAAACCTTTAATATGCATGTAAATATGAATATACAAGACTGTATAGATGAATTACCCAATATTTTGTTTCCCCAGTCGTTTTATTACCATTCGCGTTTTTCCCCAAATTGCTTATTTTCCATTCGTCATTATGGCCGGCATTTAATTTCTTACACGTTTTTTTTTCTTATCGTATTTTTCGCTAAATGCATTCTTTTACCAGTCCGTATTGTTCACATAAGCATAATTACGCATAATGGTTATTGGTTATACATTTTTGCGCATAACATTTCAAAGCATATTATACAATCGCCATAATAGTATTACAAGTTCGCTGTCATAAATTTTAGTAAACGTAAAACGAGGATTTAACTCCGCGGCTCGCTCGCTTCGCTCGCTCGTTAGTGTCGCAGTTCAACCTAACACTCCTCCTCGCTTCGCTCGTCGTCGTACCTAATCTAAGCCAAGTCGGACCTGCCTTAGAACTAGATTAATGGGTTAGGTTGGACTGTATAGATGAATTACCCAATATTTTGTTTCCCCAGTCGTTTTATTACCATTCGCGTTTTTCTCCAAATTGCTTATTTTCGTCCGACTTGGCTTAGATTAAGTACGACGACGAGCGAAGCGAGGAGGAGTGTTAGGTTGAACTGCGACACTAACGAGCGAGCGAAGCGAGCGAGCCGCGGAGTTAAATCCTCGTTATACGTTTACTCAAATTTATGACAACTAACTTGTAATACTATTATGGCGATTGTATAATATGCTTTGAAATGTTATGCGCAAAACCATTATGCCCATCCGTATTTATGCTTAAAGTTTTTATGCGCAAAAATTTTATGACCATTACAATGTATGCTCTTAATCGTTATGGGTAAAAACATTATGCGCAAAAATGTATGACCAATAACCATTATGCGTAATTATGCTTATGTGAACAATACGGACTGGTAAAAGAATGCATTTAGCGAAAAATACGATTAGAAAAAAAAACGGGTAAGAAATTAAATGCCGGCCATAATGACGAATGGAAAATAAGCAATTTGGGGAAAAACGCGAATGGTAATAAAACGACTGGGGAAACAAAATATTGGGTAATTCATCTATACAGTCATCTCCATGCCAAATTTTATCCAAATCGGTTTAGCGGTTTAAGCGTGAAGAGGTAACAGACAGACAGACAGACAGACGCACTTTCGCATTTATAATATTATAGTATGGATTAAGAACATAACGGGTTATCAGGGTGGGACATTTAAATTAACCCTTGAATTGACTGAATACAATACTTACTGTCATCATTATCAAGGGCCATTAAAAACAAGAGGACTGCCAATCGTCATACAAAAAGATGTTACCCATCTATGTATAAGAATTATTATTTACAATTATGTAACTTAGCAAGCGTAACACTGTATTTAAATGTTACGGTTTATTTATTGTTAGCTGTTTACCAATTAATTGTTAATGTACGTCACCATCACCAGCATCAATATCTGCCATAACAAATTGACAAGTGAATATCTGACACATCCTATAGAGTCGTGTCACATATTTATGCTGGTGACTGTACAACGTCGTTAAAGTTAGTTTTTGTACTGGATATCGCCGCGCGATCAGCGCACGATCCAAAGGTGCGTCCACATTTGTATCATTTGCCCGATCAGATCAGACGTTGCGGCGATCCGATCGCTCGAGATCCATGTTGCTTCGCGTATCACATACTTATATCGTCCAAGCAGCGCGACACGCAGTCATGCCACGCCACGTTGAACGGTGAAATGATACAAGTGTGGACGCACCTCAAAGTACGGCGACTGACAGTCCTCTTGTTTTAATGGTCCTTGCTGTTAATATTTTTTTTAACACTAAGATTCTATTGAACATTTCCTTATTATGAAAATGAATCGAAAACATTAATATAAAACAATTTAAACGGATTATATCGCGTATATTATCTCATTTGAGTTCCAGACGTTTCGGAACGGGTTAGTATCACGGGGTCTAATTAGTAACTCGTCTATGTTGCAGATCGCCTGTGTCGCATTTCGGCTAAAAAGCAGCTCGTCTAAGAAGCAACTGGTCTATAAAAATCGACTAGCAACTCGTCTAAATGAAAAGTCTTTTATTTAGCGAAAGTAGTAACTCACTTAATAGCAGCTCGCCTAATTTATCCTTATGTAGAAAATAGTGAAGACTATATTCAAGTCTCTTTGTGGTAAAAATCGTTAGGAACAAAATTTTATTCGTAATAAAAAAATGTTACTTATATTATAAACCATTTTTCTTAGAACGAATAACAACGTTGCACTGCAGATAGCTGATATAGGTGCACCTATATGATATCAATATACTTAATCTAAGTGCATACTTCAACTTCCTTTTAATATCCGTGATTTGAATTTTGTAAACATTCAAGAGATTTAATATTTCCTTATTATATAAGTTATTGCTACGTTATTTTCGTTCTAAGAAATATTTTTGTTTTATGAATTCAATTTTATTTCGCCGGTTTATATCACGAAAACATTTGAATTTAGTTTTCACTATTATCTAGATGAAGTTGTAAATTAGGCAAGCTGCTATGAGTTACTACTTAGACTAGTCGCTAAATAGACTAGTTGCTACACTAAACAAATAAAATGACCAGTTGCTTTTAAGACGAAATGCGAAGTACACGATCTGCAACTTAGACGAGTAGCTCCAAAGACGAGTTACTAATTAGAACCCGTGATGCTAACCCGCGCTAACTACCCTCTGAGAAAACAAATAAAGGTGTACATACTAATGAACAATACGAGTTTCAGTGGTCTGGTGATAGTTTATTGGTTTCTTTCAAGTGGCACTATAAACAAATCTGTCACAATATAAATTTTAAACACTTGTCATGTGTAATAGTTATCGCACAGGCCAGTGTACATATGCGACCTCCAATACACCCCCTTAATCTATTACACATAATATGCAGAATCACTTCTGTACAGTCGGGTTCATAAATATATGAGCAAATCCAAGGCTTCAAAAATAATTGAGCATAGAAAGGTACATAGGCGTCTGAATAAATTGACAAATCAAAAATATGTACACATATCACCTACCATATTAATCTCACAATAATATTTAATCAACTGAAAACTTATAAATATCTGTGTAAATATTTTTCAAAATTATATATGTGTACATATTGTCTATGTACCTTTTTATGCTCAATTATTTTTGAAGCCTTGGATTTGCTCATATATTTATGAACTCGACTGTACTTATCTGTACTCGATACTTCGACATGATGCCTACAACCACCTTCTACCATCGCACCGCTCGCCATCGGCGGGATATTCATCCACACACCTTGGAACCAATATGGCCGCACACCGTACGGTATCAAAGGAATTTTCTACCGCGCACACTCCGTATGTGGAATGACCTCCCTGCCGCGGTTTTCCCTTGAGGTTACAGTATGGGATTCTTCAAGAGGGGAGTGAATAGGTTTTTAAAGGGTCGACAACACGCACGTAATGCACCTGGCCTTGCAAGCGTTCATAAGCTGCGGTGACTGCTTAACATCAGGCAGGCCGTACGCTTGTTTGCCACCTTAGTAATATAATAAAAACCACTTCGTGTTAGAAAGTACAGCGTCGTACTTAAAAGCGCTTACACAAAAACAGAAGTAACAAAAATTAACATATGCATAACGAAAGAAAAAAATCTAAATTATTTATTCATACTTTAATTAGGTATATGGCAGTTTAGACAAAATGGCAAACTTGGAGGTCGTTGTTCTAAATAAGACGAGAAACGATTAATATCCTATGTTATGTCTTGGGTGAAGTTAATTATACCTAGGTGTGTTCTGTTTATATATAATCTATACCTAATATGTTGTGATAATTATGTTGAAATTTAAATAAACATTCTTGCCGTTAATTTTGTTTATTTTTATACATAAGTACTCTTACTGAACTGAGCTTAATTTATGACATTCGTGAATGATGACTAAATTTTAATAATTAGTCGGTCATGAATTGCGTAAAATATTGGAGACGTATTTTTTGTTTCTTACATAATCGAAAAATAAAGGCGATACGAGTCAACATGTCGCGTGACGTCACTTCTAAGTATAAATTTGGCGGTCTTGGAGTTCGTCGGGTTCAAGACATCGGTCTGGTCGCTTTTTTGACCTCTGCATATGGTTCGGCGGATCTTGCTGCTGGCATTTTGTCACTTTATGGCAGCAACATTCGCTTGCCTTTTGTATCCGAGGCCTTCGAAAGGTGGGCATTGCTCTGCCCCACGGATGACCGGCCAGACAACCTCACGGTTCAGAGAGGGTGGGGGATGACATTCTTTGTAAGCTCTCTTACTCGCGTTTGTTGGATGGTGCTTCGGGAGCGGTGTGGGGTAATGGTGGAGGAGAATGGACATCATGGATTAAGCTGCCAGAGATGTGCGGGGCGTTTTCCGCAGCACCATTCCATCAATGAGAATGTCCGTCGGGCCATGGTGTCAGTGAATATCCCATGTGTTTTGAAACCGCCAGGTTTATCTAGGACGGATGGCAAGCGACCGGACGTACTTACATTGGTTCCGTGGCGGAGAGGGCGATGTCTTTTATGGGATGCAACATGTGTCAGTACTTTTGCTGCTTCCCATTTAAGGCAAAGCGTAAGATGGGCGGGTTCAGCGGTGGAAACGGCCGCTAAGTTGCAACACGCCAAGTATTTATTTACTTTGGAATCAATGTATGATTTCGTGCCGGTCGCTGTGGAAACGGCTGGACCTTGGGGTGATGAGGCTCGCGAGCTTTTCAAGCAGTTAGGGCGCCGATTGAGAAAGGGGCAACGATCCTCGCTCAGGGTCATGGTTGGTTCAGCAGGTCTCCATTGCCATTCAGCGGGGCAATGCTGCTAGCATAATGGGGACCTTTGGACCGGGCATGGCGCTGAGGGAGTATAGCGTAATATTTTCTTGCGAAGCATGTTGTAGATTTTCTTTTTGTTTATTTTTATACTTGACGATGCTTGTTGCAGATAAACTTTGTTGCATGCTACTTAGCAATAAGTTAAATTAATACAAAGAGCATGTAAAATTTATATTTCAATTTATATTTCATTACTGATGAAGTGACGTCACGAGCCCCCACTCCTAAACGCTAATGCGATTTATCTGAGTATTTTTTTATTTTGAAAAAGCAAAAAATACGCCATATTTTTTATTATCTAGCTAACGGACTAATTACAATTTTGAGTTTCATACCCAGTATCGCCTGTTATGAATACGTATACTTGTAACTAGGGGTGTAAGTATAGATACTTTTTACCCGACTATGCCGAAGGAGAAAAGAGGGGTTCGACTTTTTCTCCTCCACGAACGAAGTGAGCACCTCTAGCCTAGTAAGAAATAAAACCGTATGTTTGATTGTGAAACGTTTAATACAAAATATACCTATAGTAAAATCCTAAAACTAAATATCGTAATAAATACTATTGTCTTATAAATGGGGCATCATCATTATCAGCATTTTTATACGAACTGCAGAGACCCGTCCCTCCTCTCCCCCTGGACATATCCATACTAATCCATAGTATCCATACTAATATTATAAATGCGAAAGTGTGTCTGTCTGTCTGACTGTTACCTCTTCACGCTTAAACCGCTGAACCGATTTGGATGAAATTTGATATGGAGATAGTTTGAGTCCCGGGGAAGGACATAGGTTACTTTTTATACCGAAAAAATACCTTTAATATTACAATAAATTGTAAATAAATATAATTGATATACAGGGTGTCCCTAAAACCAACGCCAAAATTAAGAGGGGTGGTAGAGCAGCTCATAAGCTACCATAGGAAGTAAATGTGACCTTAATAATAAGTTCATGGTATTCGAGATGCTGGCACTTTTAAAAAACTCGTGACGTTTGATTTTTACTTTAATTCGTTTTTTTTTTATCATTTTTACTGACAAAGCATCATGACATGTAATAAATTTAAATTACATTCGATAGGATATGTTTTTGATAAGATTTTGCAAAATACAGATTTACAAAATACTTAAATTTGCATTGACAATCGACATACTGACGCAGGGTATCAAAAGTCTCGAGTATTTTAAAGTACCAATATCTCGAAAACCATGAACTTCTAATTAAGGTGTAATTAACTTAATATGGTAGCTTATAAGCTGTTCTATCACCCCTCTTCATTTTGGCGTTGGTTTAGGGACACCCTGTATATATAAATAATGGCAAATAAACGATTACACGATACATGTATATAAATATTTTAAATAAAGAAACAGGACTGACAAAACAACTGCTTAGCAGCAACCAAAACACTTCCTTGCATTCAAGGCTTATAACCGTCAAATATTTAGTGGGGAGGCCTTTGTCCAGCAGTCGACATCCTTGGGCTGATTGATGATGATCATTAACTATTAAATCAAATTTATATCAAACTTATATTTTTGATGCTAAGATACATAATAAAAAAAAATATGTTCACAATAATTACATTTTTTGTTTCTGGTGTGCAATTCCAGAACGTTCAAAGACAATTCATAGTATAGTTTTAAGTGAATTAATTGAATCTCTTAGAAATCTGACTCAGCCTATGCTATTTACTACTTATAGAGTGAAACCCGGTTTATACTTAGATGAAATAAATGGTTTTTAAATGGTTTCTTCATAGGAAAAGGTGTTTATTGCGTTCCCTACTTACATCAATCGCATGCCTTATGCTGACCCTGTAGTTTAAATACATGATGCTTCAACAAAACATTGTTAAAGAACTGTTCCCCGCACACACACATATGCTGCTTCTTCGTCGCCACAATATCAACCAAGTGATACTTCGCTATATGAGATGCCCTCTCATCGTTCGTACAAATACCCCGACACAACACACAGATACACACATCCATTAACTTTAGACCCCTAATACCGAAGTTGCAGTCTCTCTTTTTACTGATCTGCGGAAACTTCGGTATAAAGCACTTCCAGAGTAATAACTCATCTATAGCAATGTTTCCGCTTAAATGTAGATTGCTGTTGTGCGCTTCAATATGCTTTGTGAAATGATCTTTGTACTTGGAATTGTATCCACACATATCGCAATGATAGTGACTTGGATGTAGCTGCACATGTTCCATTAAATCCTTCTGGTTTCTACACTTCTTTAAGCAAATCGAACAGCAGACAACACTTTGTATCGAGTGCTGTTGGAAGTGAAACCAGACATGCCTTATTTGAATATTCTTGTTGCATTTTGGACACAAGCCGGATATTACTTGTCGGTTGTCCGCGTCGTGGAAGTACTGCATGTGGATGGACAGCATTTGCTTGTTGAAATAGATCTGGTTGCACATGTCGCAAATGAAGATCTCGCGGTCGACATGATCAGAGTCTCCGGAGCTTAACAGGTGAGCTGACTTTATGTGCTTCACGAGATTTTCTTCAGTTTCTTGCTTGGTGAGACACATCTGGAATTAAGCAGGTACCGTTTAATCAAGGAGCGAAACTATGGTGCTGGTGACGTCATTATGGCGCAAAGTCCCATATAGGATGATTTTTTTAAATCAGTCTTAATGATGCTAATGGTAATGTGAATAATTATTTATCAATAAAAATGTTTGGTATATAAAAAAGGGATATTATTAATGGCACAGCAAACAAATAATCGCGTATCAATTTATTTTCATCAATTATATATTTACATCAAATTAATTATTGCTCAGCAAATAAAATAAATGCCTAGCAAAAATTGTACTGCAGATAATTAGAAAATACACATCAGCACGACATTACTTTTTTCTTCGAACCCAAGACAAAAATACGACAGTCTTATCATTAATACTGACTGTACAGCAAATTAACTAAAGTGCACGTAAAATACTCATTCTCATAGCAAATAAACTATTCTAAGAGCATATATCGTAATAAGCACCTCAAAACTTGTTCATCATTTTTGTAGAACACATGCTCAGCAAATTTAATAATTATCATAGCAACAATAGATTTTTTCATAGCATTATATCTAAAAGCAGAGCCAATACACTGAAAACTTTTTTGCCGCGCTTTTTTGCCATTGAGTAAATTGTACCTATCTATGCAGATTGGCGCGAGCAAGTGAGATTGAGTTAACTGTACAGCTCGCGCAAAAATATTAGGCTGCGAAAGTCCGAATACAGGGCTCTCGCTGGTTACGACGCGTGTCGACACAGAGCACCCTAGAGTGTTTTTGCTAACCCGGAGGCGCGGAGGGAGGGCAGCACTCGCCGGCTACGGGCGACCCTGCTTTGTCACGCAAGGGCGGTGGGGCTGCACTGCCCGCAGCGCCGGAGCCGTTGCATAAACAAAAAGCTATTGAAAAAACACTTTTTTGAAAGTGAGTTTGGGTGGGGTGGGGTGGGTGGTTACCTGTACCATGCAATATTTTGGGATTGGCATGTTATGCCAAACGATACAATTGGCAAAAAATTTTTTGGGATAATAGAACTTGACCATGTAATTATTTGCTAAACAATCATTTAAATAAAACAATTTAACGGATTATATCGCGTATATTATCTCATTTTAGTTCCCGACGTTTCGGAAGCTTTCCAGCTTTCCATGGTCACGGGAGGACTGAGAAAAGATGTATTTTCCTCTGTCAAAGTTACAATTTGTGCAAACTACCCATTTTTTGAAAAAACACAAATAAAGGTGTACATAAACTCTGGGAGTTTTTCTTTGCAGCGTTTCTTTTCTCCTCAGTACGCCTCATTTGTGAAATGCTGCTTGGTAAATTATTAGAATAAAATAATTAAGCCCTTCTGGCACATGTGTAACTGTCTTTACAGCTTAGGCCCATCTGGCATGTATGTACACCTTTATTTGTGTTTTTTCAAAAAATGGGTAGTTTGCACAAATTGTAACTTTGACAGAGGAAAATACATCTTTTCTCAGTCCTCCCGTGACCATGGAAAGCTGGAAAGCTTCCGAAACGTCGGGAACTAAAATGAGATAATATACGCGATATAATCCGTTAAATTGTTTTATTTCAATGAGTAATAATCGCGGAAACAGAAGAAAACAATCATTTGCCAAAAAAGAGGTTGGCCGACTGTAAAATTTGCGATAAGTAGTTTTGACAATTGAGTTTTTGCCAAATGAAAATTTGGGAAACAAAGTTTGCGATGTGATACTTTGGGGAACGTTTTTTGCCAAAGATTAGTAATCCATTATCTACCTAATAAACATCAAAGTGATATTTTGATGTGCATTTATTATTTTATTTTGCTGATCTCATTATGTTACAATGAATAAAAAATATGATTATACGTCAAATAAAATGCCGTTTAATTCTGGTAAACTACTGTACGTTATATAAAAATACAAGCTGTATTTAAAATAAAAAGATATAGTACACATAATATGCGTCAGTCATTATTAGCTACACATTACTTAAATATGCTTTACTTTTAAATAAATAGATGCAAGCCACAAATATAAATTGTAGTATATTTAGTAACATTTTGAGTGCAATAATTGCTGTGTAATCAGTAATTTTGATATAAATTTGGATTATTTTTGCATAGAAAAAGGTTTTTTTTGATGTGCGTTTAAATACTACCCTATAAAAAAATATTGAAATATTAAAATACGACAGGAATACCATAGCTTTATGGGAAATGCAATCCTCACAAAAAATATTTTTCCTGAAGTAAATGAAAGTAGTAGTTTTTTTTGTAAAAGGTCTCTGACGGAAGATCAGTGCTGCGTTCTCTGCAGCATCATGCTGAGTCAGCGCCTATTTCATACCACGACACATTGCTCTCGATAAGCTTCTTCAAAAATGTAGTCCTGTTGCGTACATTTTATCTTTAGTGTTTTTTTTTTATATTGCAAGTGGATATTGTAAAATAAAATTGATTTATTTTTTGTTGTTATTGTTGTGGATGAATAAAGTTTTTATCTATCTATCTATCTAAAAGTACACAACGAATTTGTTGGATGAAGTATGCATACTTTCCTATGAACGCTTAAATTTTAAACACATCTCTCCTTGCTTATAAATACATGTTTTATGGAATGTGACAAATCTTTAAATAGGTGGGATTAGCATACCACTGTTCACAGTCATGCTTTTATGCACTTTTGAGCATTTTCATAAAGTCATCCGTGATCCAATTGGATAGATCCAATTTGAGAGTTTACCAATAAGAGACAATACACAGCGTAAACCACTGGAGGTAGAAGCATGAAATTTGAAACATATATTTCTTTACAGACAATGTTGCAGGAAAAGGCTAGTTTATATTATTGGAGTAATTGCAATGTTTATTACTCTGTTTATGCACCAGGAGTAATGTTGCCTGTGAACCTGGCGGTCCTAGGTTCAAATTCTGGTAAGGGCAAATATATGAGGCTACAAGTAATTCATGTTTACGCAGTAACATAATAGTTTACCGCGACATAGAAACGAGTAATGCTTGTACAGCGCAACCTAAATGTATAAATACAAAATATCTATTAAAATAAATGTTCTTACTTTCACGTCTTCAACTGAGCTTCTCATTCAAAATCTCTACTCAAATCATTTGATATTTTAGTATGATGAGCATAAATATTAGTCCTGGTCCTTGATTTTTTGTATGTATTTAAAGTAAATATATCTTTTAATTAATTATATCATCGTCTAGTACTCTCATAACAGAAGCTTTACTGAGATTACCACTAGTTTGATGTGTATAAAAAAATATTTATTAATAATTTTAAAAAGTAGAACCGGGCCGTTACTTGGTCAATGGACAAGCCATGCATTACACATGTGTTTATTGGTTGAATTATAAATACAATCTTTATAAGAGATCCTGCTATTGGCGCTATATCACTCTTTAAGCTAGTAACGTAGTCTAAGTATAATAATGTTTTAGGCTACTGGTGCTCCATGTATAACTGAATAGACTAAAATAAACAAGATTACCTTGCAAACCGATTTTTCTAAAAGCATTTTGGTCACATCACCACGGTGTTTGGGTGTCCGTTTATGAACGTGCAGTTCAGTTTCACTTTCGTATTCGTCCGAGCACCAGTCGCAAGAATATTTCTCCAAATCGGTAAACACACTTTTTTTGCGCTTTTTAAGATTCGACATCCTCACTTCTCGAGCTGAGTAAAATAACGACATGGTTTTAATAGATTTTTTGATGAAAACTGGTGAGAAGCAACTTGAACAAGTTTTGATAATCCTTTAATGAAGAAAAATTAGAAAATATAAAATGAACGAATGAAATGAACTGACAGAAGAAATTAAATGTCAATGTCATGTCAGTGAGAGTGTTGCCTATATAATATGTGTATATGCTACGATCGTAGAATGATATTGTTATGATTCTAAAGCTATTTGAGTTAAATAAATAAACGACGCTTAGGCTACAGAAATGGCCATACAAGATTTTTACTGTCAGACTGTCAAATCTATCAAATTTCAATTAAATACTCATTTCATTTCATTCATGATCATCGTTCAGTCAGTTCAGTTCTCAAAGATAATAAATATAAACATTCAGCAATCAAAATCAAAACAAAAAGATATACGCTTCGATTCCCAGCTTGAGAAGCGTAAAATACTGTTACGGTTAAAGATCATACTCAGCGATTGGATTTAATCCATATCTCTTAGTACTTTGTGACTTAATCGCAATGATCACGTCGAACTGCTGATTCTTTTGGCACTGCCGACTGAGGTGTGGAAGAGCCAGAAATTATGTCTGTGGTCTATACTTAATGCTTATTTAATTACAGTGTTACCGTAAGGAACTGTACTACTATGAGTAGAAGATGTAGTAGTGCATAGACGATCAGCGGCAGATAAAAACATAAAACAATAATTCCTACCCTCTCATGTAAACTAGAAGAGGATTGCCTCTTCTGTCAAGAATTTAAATTTATCATGTGTTTCAAATATTTATCTATTACTCACGTGTAATCACATGTAATCTATTAATCTCGCGTGAAAAAACGCATATAATAAAAAGTACAGAAGTCTTAACCTAGTCGGACTCTATGATTATTAACTGACATGGTTGAGTGCAGTAAAAATCAGGAAAAAAAAGGTTGGGTTTATACATAATTGATATATTCTGGTTTTGAACGATGTGTGTTAATTGTGCAAAATAGGTAAGTACTGTACATATCTTTTTGAAAATCACAGCAAAATCACTTTAAAAAAGATCTTTATACAAAAAGAAAAACTAACTATGCTGGCTCAGAGACCCCAAAAAGAGTCTTGGCCTGCGACACAAGAGTATGGCACTGTACCCACTCCTGTGTGATATCTCGCCAGTTAATGGCTCTGAGCTCACGCAGATCTGCCACCACCAGATCTATCCAGCGGTATTTAGGTTGACTGACTGGGCGTCGTATATAAGCCATGCAATTTTTGTTTTCAGTTGAAAATGGAAACACAGAAACCTGTTAATAAAACAAACAAAACGAAGAAAGGAGGAACCTCTGCATTCAAATGTGACCAATGCTCCAAGGTACAGTTTGTCTAATTTACTGGAGGTGCATGTCACCTCACCATGGAATTATTTAAATTTTTAACCTCCTATCAGGACCGGATCTACTTCATGGTTATTAGGGCTGCAGCCCAGGGCCCCGTACATACAAAGGGCCCCCAGCCCCCATTGAAAACAATAGTATTGCAAACTAAAAAAAAACTTTTAATTAAAAATTAAAAAACCATCAAGTAGTTCAATAAACTAAGTGGAGCCTACTTACTAAGCAGGCCCAGGGCCCCACAAATTCACGATCTGCCCCTGCCTCCCATGCAAATAGAGAGGTGTTGTAAGTTTATATATGCTTGATTGTACAAGTGTTTCAACCACTGGACTTAAAGGAAAATGTTAAATAATGCGAATGACTGACAGTGGTTAAAACACCTGTGGAATCACCCATATATCATTGTCATGCCTGCCAAGTTTGCTATGTGTGGTGCTTCAAAGACTTGCAAAATTAAACTTACAAATTCTATTTCACAGGCGCAACAAAGATAATCCATACTTCCATACTAATATTATAAATGCGAAAGTGTGTCTGTCTGTCTGTCTGTCTGTTTGTCTATTACCTCTTCACGCTTAAACCGCTGAACCAATTTGGATGAAATTTGGTATGGAGTTACTTTGAGTCCCGGAGAAGGACATAGGCTACTTTTTATCCCAGAAAAATACGCTTATCCGCGATAAACGAATTTAAGGCTGACGAAGTAGCGGGCAAAAGCTAGTTAATAATATAAAGTCAATTCTGATTCTTCTACTTTGTTGTATGCCCATTCGTGAGGGGTGTGATGTCTATGGACACCATCACTCTCCAAGTCACATGGTCTTGGGCTCCGTGCATGCTGGCCTGCAATGTTCCTTTAGTCGCCTAAGTTACTCTGTACGCCCAACGCATAGCCATACAACCATCCCTTCTCTTCCTTGCGTCCAGTGAATAAGCTTTTCCATACTCTCTGGACCAGCCCTACTCAGATGGCCGCCTTATTCTGATGATCCACTATTTTCACAGTAGTTGTTGAACCAATAGTTGCTGCTTATGTGTGGCTTCATAACCCTAAACATGTAAACAATTTTTAGTTCAGTTTTCTTACAAGCTTTATATGTATTAGGTATAGAATTGAATTGAATTGAATTGAATACCTATAACTATGTCAGTAACTATATAAACAAATCTTGCAAGTTTAATTTAATACACTTCTCGGTTTCAGATTTCGCTAAAGTTTGGCATACTTATCCATACTAATATTATAAATGCGAAAGTGTGTCTGTCTGCCTGTCTGTTACCTCTTCACGCTTAAACCGCTTAACTGATTTGAATGAAATTTGGTATGGAGATAGTTTGAGTCCAGGGGAAGGACATAGGCTACTTTTTATCGCGGAAAAACACCCTTATCCGCGATAAACGAATTTAAGCCGGACGAAGTCGCGGGCAGAAGCTAGTAAATAATAAATAAATAAATATCAGGGAAAGTCACACAAATCCATCTAGTCAGAAACTAAGCAAAGCTTGTACTATAGGTACTAGGCGAGCATATACATAATATAAGGATAAATTACTATACTTAATACATAGAAAACATCCAAGAGCCAGGAAGAAAAATTCGTGCTCATCACACAAAACACTTGCCCTGGCCGGGATTCGAACCCGGGACCGCCAGCTTCGTAGGCTGTTGTACAACCCACTGAGCCAAACGTGTCGTCAATGTTATCTAAGTTAGGTGACAATACAATACTATGACACCTTCAAGCTGATCTGTTGCTGGTTAAAAAAGAATAACACAATCCTCCCAAGTTTTGTCTTAACTTAGTCAACATTTGACAGTATGTAGTAACAAATAATGTACCCAATTTAATATTTTTTTTTATAATTAATTTTAAATAAATAGTACAAATTCTCTTAAAGTTGTCTCGTTGAGTAGTTAGATTTTTAACGAAAAATGTAGTAGGAAATAAAGCTTGTCACGAGAATGATTCTTTTGACAGAAAAATATTTTGTTTAAAACTTAACTTGTTCTAAAGCAGTGTTCTTCACCCACAGGTTGAAAAACACTGTTCTTGTATCATAGTTTTCTGATTGTGGGACTGTTTATGTTGTTCATTGTCGACAGCAATTTACTGACAAATACGGGCTGGCCAAGCACCGCGCCACGCACTCAGACGAGAGACCATATGAATGTACGAAGTGTGATTATGCCGCGAAGACGAGCCAATACCTGCGCCGACATCTCAAGGTAAATGGTTTTGATATCAGTGACCGGAATTAGGTGAGCTAAAATACCTAAAGTTCGCGAGAGGACATAATATGGAGTGATTACAACCGGATAAAAATAATATTTTATTTGGATTCTGGGTATTCGATATTTATTCGGGTATCACGTAGTTTATAGAGTAGGTTTATAGAGTATCACGCAATGCGTGGGGAAACCCATATTATTCGTCTTACAACTACTTCTTACAAATCTTGTACATACCTTCTTTTGTCTCGCCCCCCCATAAACAAAACATGTTACGTTCAATATTACGACAAGTACCCGAATAAATATCGAATACCCGGAATCCAAATAAAATATTATTTTTATCCGGTTGTAACCACTTCATATTATGTCCTCTCGCGAACTTTAGGTATTTTAGCTCACCTAATTCCGGTCACTATGATATACTAGAAAGTTAGTGTTTTGAACTTTTTCGTGGCGAGAACCCCCTTAAGGCTGCCTGCCTATCCACTGTGCGTAATTAACCAATCACATTCCGTAAATTCAAATTTGCTCGTGTGGTTTCAACAGCGACGCACCTTGAATGAGCCATTTCGCATCGCTTCGCTCCGCTGCAGTGGTTAGGCAGCCTAATGGAAAAATATTTAAAATACAATTAATGAATAAGAATTAATGTAACTGCGCCGCCCTGTAATGTGCCTAGCGACGCACAAACACTTTTAGAAGAGGGAAGGAAGGCAACTTCAGTAGCAGAGGAAAAATAAATCGTAACTCTTTTGCTTCAGTGCTGTCGGATAAATATCCATACTAATATTGTAAATGTGAAAGTGTGTCTGTCTGTCTGTTGCCTCTTCACGCTTAAACCGCTGAACCGATTGGAATGATATTTGGTATGGAGATAGTTTGTGTCCAGGGGAAGGGCATAGGCTACTTTTTATCCCGGAAAAATACCCTTATCCGCGATAAACGAATTTCAGGCGGATGAAGTCGCTGGCAGAAGCTAGTATCCTATAAGCTTTAGATGTTAAGCTGTCCCTGTTCCTATTATATTTTTGACAGATTTTTTTGTTTTTTTTGTTGAGGTCGCGCATGGAGACCGGAAGTTCGAATGCGACGTGTGCGGGAAGGCCTTCCATTTTGGATGCAAGCTCAAAGACCACATGCGGATACATACAGGTGGGTCACCAAGACGATTACACTTGTAGAGGGGTGGATCAACTCTTTCTGGCCACTCTGTCTCGTAACGGTCACGAGACAGTAGGGACAGAGATACTTCGATAAATGCTAATTTTTCAATTCAATTACAATAATTTATTTAGTGTTACATTGATATTTTTATTGTATATATTTTATAGCGCTATTATTCTCAGAATGGTATTGGGACTGTCCCGCATCCGGCGCAGCAGGGATGCGGCCCGCTCGCGCATGGTTGCATAAAAACAGTCAAAGTAGTTTTGATAATTTAGATTAGATTATGAAAACTTGCGTTTAACGAAACGGTTTCATAACAAAAGTTACCATACATTTCATGGGTTATTCAATCGTATTATTAGTTATTCATATTTTATATACTTTAAAAATGGACTCTCCCATCCAACTTTAAAGGCTCATAAAACATGCTACACATAAGGTATCGAACACAAAATAGTTTTTTAGGATTTTTATCATGGAAATTACCATTTTGCATCAACATTTTATACAGTTGACATCCCTATTGTTTTTTTTTTGCTTTGATCTATGTATGTATATCACAAAAGTAACAGTTGCTAATATATTTTCCAGGCGAGAAACCGTTCAAATGCGGCGAGTGCGACAAGGCGTTCAATTCGTCTTACTCCCTCGCCACGCACAAGCTGATACACTCCAGTAAGTACTTACTAGTTACAGGGATCATGACTCTTCAATGAACAGACTGAAACAATACAACATGTGGACATACCACAATTGCTATACAAATAAAATATATTTTGACGACCGGTTTAGCTCAGTGGGAGTAACGTTGCCTGCGAAGCTGAGGTCCTGGGTTCAAATCCCGGTAAGGGCAAATATTTGTGTGATGAGCATAATTATTTGTTCCTGAGTCTTGGATGTTTTCTATGTATATAAGTAATATATCTATTAAATGATTATAATAATATAATAATATATCTATTGAATGTTTTTTTCCTATACAATCGAACTGTGTGTTATAATATCCTAAAATATCGTGATTCTTGTCTAAAGTTTACAGCAAACATAACATTGTATCAGTTGAAAAAATTCCTAGACATAGACAATTCATGAACAATTTGCTATTGCAAGCCATTTTCTTGTATACTCTCGAAAAAGATAACCCTGCTTCTATGCAATCGGGTAACAAAACAGCTCAGAATCATGACACATTGGTAAAATTGTACCGTTTATTCAAGTTATGTGTACTCGGGGGATGTATTTCAAAAGCGCCTCGTTCGCTAGACAGTCGGAGGGCAGCACGCACTGCCCGGAGTTCTCGACAAACCTGAAAAAAAAACACTAATTAAATAATCAACTTGATTCCGTATGTGGGCCGAAAGGGCACTTTTGTGCTGCTCGTACCTTTGGTGGAACCTTTAGTAGTTCGGACAAAATTTGTCTTTGATTCGTGATTAAATACTTCCATTTGAAAGGTGTAAGTCCAACTGATATTAAAGTCGAGCCGGACTCTACTCTGGGAGAGTCTGCTCCCTCATTTACAACTGTAAAATATTGGGTTGCTGACTTTAAAAGAGGTCGCACGAGCTGCAAAGATCGACCAAATGAAGTGACTACGCCAGAAATGGTGAATGAAATCCACAAATTAGTACTGGAAGACCGTACACTAAAAGTGCGAGAGTTAGCAGCCGTGGTAGGCATTTCTAAAAGTGCTACAAATCGCATATTGACTGAAAATTTGGACATGAGAGAGCTGTGTGCAAGATGGGTGTCGCGATTGCTCACCATAAACAAAAGCAGCGATGTGAGGATGTGTCAATCCAGTGTTTTGAGAAATTTCAACACAGAAAAGCAGTTTTACGACGATTTATCGCGATGGATGAAACATGGGTCCATCACTTCACCCCTGAGACGAAGGAACAGTCGAAACAATGGACTGAAAACGAAGAACCGGCTTCAATGAAGGCAAAGTCAGTTCCATCTGCGGGCAAGGTCATGGTGTCAGTATTTTGGGATGCGCATGGTATAATTATTATTGATTATCTTCAAAAAGGCAAAACCATCAACGGCGAGTACTACGCAAAACTAGTGCAGCGTTTGAGAGACGAAATTAAGAAATGGCCGCATTTAGCGAAAAAGAAAGTGTTGATCCATCAGGACAATGCACCAGTTCACACGTCCACTATTGCAATGGCTAAAATTAATGAGTTGAAGTTCGAATTGTTTCCTCATGCACCTCATTGGACAGATCTAGCTCCCTCGAATTATTTTCTGTTTCCTTACTTGAAAAAGTTGCTCGGCCGTTACAATTGGCCAATAATGAAGAGGTAGTCTACCATTGATGGTTATTTTGAGGAGCTTGTCACTGATCATTATAAACATGTGTTTCGGCGTTAATGCAGTTTCAATTAAACTCAAAATAACGTTTACATATTTAATTACAAGTACAGTGCGTACAGTTAAGAGATCGGTAAGCAAGTGACATAGCAAGTTTGGTTGTCAGTATGATAGTTTTAAACGCCTAAACGTTTTGATTAGCACGCGCGGTGGCGCGCAGCATTACCGGAACATATTCCCGCCTCGTTGAAAGATGACAGGATCTTTCCGTCGTTAAAGGGCAGAGTCGTACAAGTGGTCGCCGCACACATCCTCTGACAGTTTTGACGTCGGCTATTCTTGAAATCCCATCTGGACCCGGGAATAGGCGAGAGACACGAAATAATGATGTCTAGGTCACCCACTTTGAGTTTGCCTGTATTCGTTCTCCATTCGCTTCGGTGCTGCAGTTCTGATATGTATTCATTTTGCCAACGTTTCCAGAAGTGTTGTCTGATCTTTTCGAGACGCTTGTATCTGTTCAGTCTTCCTTCGTCCACCAGAGTAGGCGTTGGTAAAGCAGTTAACGGTCTTCCAATCAGGGAGTGCCCTGGAGATAAGTATAGGAGATTGTCGGGTGACGAGGACAAGGGACACAAAGGTCGACTGTTGAGTATTGCTTCTACTTGAGAGATCAAAGTAAAAACTTCTTCAACAGTTAAATGGTTGTTCCTCATGACTCGTTTTATGTGAAATTTCGCAGAATTAACCCCGGCTTCCCAAACACCACCGAAATGAGGAGCGTAAGTTGGCGTGAATACAAATTTAAAGTTTTCTTGGTCTGCAAAATCAGATAGAGGTTCGGTGTTTGATTTTAGAAATTTACTTATTTCACTTGCAGCTTCTACAAAATTGCGTCCGTTATCGCAAAAGATCTCGGCTGGTCTGCCTCTTCGCGCAATAAATCTATTAAGAGTCATAATAAAAGCATCTGTCGATAAATCACTGACTGCTTCAAGATGCAGACATTTGTAACGCAAACAGACAAATAGGTACAACATGGTATCGAAGCTATTGAACATCGCTGGGAAAAGAATATTGCGTTGAAAGGAGACTATAATGAGAAATAAATAAGTGTTTTCCAATTACACATTTTTTGCCTATAGGCGCCTATTAGGCGCTTTGAACGTTACGAACGATTAGCTGCTGCCTGTACCCAGTCCTGCAGAAGCAGCCGGGCACGCTCATCATGAGGCAGCGCGTGGAGGAGAGCGTGATGTTGTGCGCATGCGCCGCCGCGCGGTGTCTGCGCAGCGCTTTGCGCAGCAGCTGCAGCACAAGCTCCACGTCCAGGCTGCCGCGCGGCCCCGACGCCTCGCCTACTACTTTGTCTAAGATCATCTGGAATCAAATTAACCCTTATTAGGGTAGGTTCAGCACGAGCTAATGAGTGAAAATTATAGACTGGAGTTATGATTCTAAAGATTGCGGGAAATGCAAGGATATTTGATGAGGTTATGCTTTTGTATGATTTTTAGCGTTCCGTAGGCAAAACAGCAAAAACGAATAAATAGTTTCGTCATGTCCGTCCGTATGTCACAGGCATTTTACTAAAACATACAAAATGTATATTAATGAAATTTGGAGTATAGGTGTCTTGTATAAGCCACTACTTAGTTTGATAGTTAAATAACACTCCATATATGTAACCGAAACTGTAATTTTTTTTTTCAACAAATATCAATGTGTGGCACATATTTTGACAGTTTTTTTAAACTTTTTTTTATCTTTTGAATATTTTCGGAAATTTTTGCTCCGAAAGTAGCTAAGTTAAAACTTTTTACAACATAATCTCCGAAAGTAGCTAAGTTTAAAGTTTTTGAGTTATTGCCGAAAAATAGCGCTTTTCTGCAAAAAGACGTAAATGCCTATTTTTTCATTGGTATTGCATTTTCTGTATGAACGGCTGCCGAACCTTATACTGAGCATAGTCCGACATGCTCTTGGCCGGTTTTTCTTTATAATTTTGTCAATTGTAATCATAGATTCTCCTGCAATACTAATCTTGTAGCCATAATTTTAACGTTTCCTAATGTGGCCGTACAAAGATAATTACACTATTTTCTTCCTTAAAAATTTACAGCTAGTGATGTTTCTTTATAATATCTAATGTATGGTGTGCCCCATTTGCCCTAGATTATTCTACGAAAAAATGTTGTCTTACCGAAGTCATCTCCTCTGTGAACTTGTGCAACCCGTGGGCGTGTTTATTCAAAATTTTCGTGAATATTTTCGAAAACTGCTGCCGATAGTTCCGTCTGAAACATCTCTCTAAACCGACATGCGCAGATCGGAAATCCTCTCTTAAAACAAGTTTACATTCAGTGTTGTAGAATTGGTCTAGTTCTTTCTTTAATTCGTCGGCGACCATTTCGTTTTTGAAGATCTTTTCGCAGACTACGTAGAAGGTCTTTGTGCTGTCTGCTCCTCGCAAGGGTACTCTTGATGCTTCTTCTTCCCTCGCCTTTTGCTCGTCTAGTAATTTTAATCTGTAATGTATGCACATTTGATGAGAATCATTCATTCTTTACGTTACTCTCACTAGGACCCTATCACAGTCATTTTATCTCAGAATTCTTATTCTATTGGTAGTGGCTATTCCAGGCATGGCATCCTCCGTATCACTGCGACCATAGATGATCTATTGTGATCGCCACCTCCTGTAGTTCTCGGTCGAGATCTGTTGATGCAAAGAACTTCAGAACTTTTTTGATTCCGAGAGTTTTTATCTCTTCTGGGAACAGTAAATGTTTTCCCAGCTCTAGCTGCGGTTACGTTAGGGAGGGGCAGTCCGTGAGAAAGTGCAAAGGTGTTTCCTCCACTAAGCGGCAGAGCCTGCACAATTTATCTCAGAAACTATCATAACAAGTAATTGATAAATAAATTAAGGCGTTACTTTGCGGATGTAGTACCTTTACTTTTCTGCGAAATAACGTCTTGGTTGGATGTGACAATAAATTGTGCTCATATTTTCATGCAGTTTCCACAAAAAATACGCATGTAAATACAACAAACCACCACCAGCCAGTAAGAGTATAATGCTCGACATGTGTTTCGCCTCTCTCGTTTCACCGTCAACATCTCCTGCACTCCTGTCTCGAGAAGTCCTCGAGGACGAAAAGGAGGAAGTCGAGGAGTTGACTTGATCACACTTGAGTTGACTCAACATCTCCTGCATCTCCTGATGATGCCTCGTAGAGAGGCGAAACACGTGTCGTAGCTACTAACTACATGTAAACCCAACATGTTCTTGCCGGCTTTGCTTTTATCTGAACTAGTTAAAAAGGACTCTCTAGTAGACATGCAACGGATAGTGGTTTGGCCGGATACCGGATATCCGGCTGTGGTGACCGCCGGATATCCGGTAAATGGCCGCCGAATATCCGGCCAAAACATTTCTACGTAAAATACCTAAATGGAGTAAATTCGAAGGCGCGCGGGCGCGATGGGCAGTGCAGGTTGCAACGTGTTTCTCGTTGTAGGCATGTTGCAGGCAATTTTTGATAGAAAAGTGAACTTAATTCACACTCAGTGCGCATCGAGCGGCGGCACGTTATTGCTATTTGTTTTTTACTTTCTAATGTTTAAAATTATTTGTGAGATTGACTGACCTTAATATTGATTACTTTGTGGATTGATATTTATGTTAACTCAAATTTTCTCCTTATATTAGATACTAAATTATTATCCGGTATCCGGCCGGATACTACGCAACTATCCGGTATTCGGCCGGATAGGCCTGATAGCGGATAGTGACCGGATATCCGTTGCATCTCTACTCTCTAGTCTCTGCCTTGCCTTACCTTTGGGTAGCTGCGACGATGTTTTGACAGTTGATCAGGTGGAAGATGCCGAGGTTGTTGACCTTGCCTCTACTCACAGCAACAAAGACTCTGTTCCCGTTATATCTCATAGACGAGCTTGTGTGTTCCCGTTATATCTCATAGACTAGCTTGTGTGTTCTCGTTATATCTCATAGACGAATTTGTGTTCCCGTTATATCTTATAGACGAATTTGTGTGTTCCCGTTATATCTCATAGACGAGCTTGTGTGTTCCCGTTATATCTCATAGACGAATTTGTGTGTTCCCGTTATATCTCATGGACGAGTTTTTGTGTTCCCGTTATATCTCATAGACGAATTTGTGTGTTCCCGTTATATCTCATGGACAAGTTTGTGTATTCCCGTTATATCTCATGGAGGGGTTTGTGTTTTCCCGATAAATCTCATGGACGATTTTCTGGGTGGAACTGTGGGGCGTGAGAGTTTTGACCAGTGGTGTGCACATCGTTTTTGGGCGAAGGTAGGCAGTTTTTCTATGCCTATATGAAGCCATGGTCGTTCAGAGTAGGCAGTGCCTTTATGCCTATATGGGCCGCACGCTACACTTCTGCTGAACTTCAGAACTACGATACATTAGTTTTGTGTGGCATTCTGTCAATTGGCCGGGCTTGAGAAAGTACCGTGTAGCGTGAGAGCGCTATTACATGTGGAGTGTGCTTACCGTTGGACAGCAGCGTCCACGTTGCGGCAGTTGACGGGGCATGAGAAGCCGAAGTAGAGGAACTGCGTGGCGTGAGAGTCCTGGCAGTACACGTGGCCCTCTAGCAAGCAGACACTCATGAGATATTACAGTAACAAAGTCTGCCTCTTCACCTTCGGACAGCTGCGGCGACGTTGCGGCAGTTGACCGGGCAGGTGAAGCCGAGGTAGAGGAACTGCGTGGCGTGGGAATCTTGGCAGTACACGCGACTCTCTGACAAACAGACACAGTACTACAGCTCTAACGCTTAACTGAATCTGCTCCTGTTGTATGCGAGCGGCATGGGAGGAGACACAAGTGACGTGACATGACGTGTCCTAACTGTCTCGCTATACACATATACGTCGCTTGTCACCCCTCCCGCACCGCTCCCATACCTCAGGAACAGACTCAGTTATGCGTTAGACCTATAGCAGTACTACTGGGAGCACTCAATGAGCAAATTAGAAACAATATTGAGAAAAAAATACAGACTGTTGAGTTTCCTTTTTTTTCTATTAAAAATAAAATTAATAGGTACAGCAATTTATGGTATTTAATAAGAGCCACTAATCAAAACCCGAAGGGTTTATGTAGTAGACTTTGGCTTTCATCTGAACAGTGGTTGTTGGAAAATAACGGTGGATTCAGACTTGTAATAACTTAAAGAGTAACGTTCATTATTTCATTAATACAAATACCAAATTGCTTATAATACGATTTCGTTTGCAGGTTAACTTTTTTGCAACCGTAGAAGAGAGGCTGAAGATATATAGATAGGCTCCTTTGGTCACGATTTCTTTTCATTTCTACGTAATGTTAGCCATAATTATCAATTGCCATAATTATCATTAGCCATACTGACGTTTGTATTAATTATCAATTGCCATAATGACGTTTGCTATAATTATCAATTGCCATAATTATCATTAGCCATACTGACGTTTGTATTAATTATCAATTGCCATAATGACGTTTGCCATAATTATCAATTGCCATAATGACGTTTGCCACAATTATCAATGACACAACAACAAAGTACAAGGCTTGAAATTTAATTTAATTTAATTTACACAAAAACTAGGAGCTCAATAACAGATGTGCAACAGCATTTACAAATATTGGACAGTAATTTAAACGTGAAATATAAATATGACGTTATTATGACGATTGCCATACTTTTCACTAACCATGACGTTAGATAACACCCTTTGTAAAAGAAAATCCCACCAAAACACGAGAAAAGACACCATTGCGAACAATACTGGTGCTTAGAGAAGGTGCCAACTTTGGTAATGAATCGTTGAATCGTCAAGCTATTTTATAATCACTAGAGAATAAAAACAACCTCAGTTCTCTGTCTTTAATTCAATGCTAGAAAGCACAATCTACACTTCGTCAGCGCTCAGCAGACGAGAAAAAAATTATTACCCTCTTTTTTACTTGTATATAGTCGGACCAAAATCCTAAAACCATCTGTGGATGACCAGCTACCCGTGTAGCGAAAATAGTTGAAATCCGTTTAGCCGTTTGGGCGTGATGAAGCCACAATAACACATACAATCAAACCAAAAATTAAAAAAAACGAATTACAGTTTCTAATCGTCCGTGTCACTTTTTTTAAATATCTTCAATTCCTCTAGGCAGGCACGAAAAGCAAATAAAATACAAAGTTTTACCTGCAAAGTTGCTGAAAATAGCAGCCATAACTAATATCAGCATTGCGACTGGCAAGCCATTTAACAATTAGTAATAAAGAAGTTTTATGTACATTCGATAAATACCGAGTTAAAGTATGCTATAACCATCTGTGTTTACCCAGCTGCCCGTGTACCAAAAATAGTTGAAATCTGTTTAGCCGATTTGTCGTGATAAAACTGCAACGACACATACAAACATAAAAAAAAACGATTCTGTGACCTCCGAATAGTCCGTTACAGACATTTAATTTTATACAACTTTATAATAGTATAGAAAGTATTTATTAATAATCTTAAATTATAAAATTCCTGTAAGGGGCTACCATACGCGAATGACCTTCGATCCGTAGCTCTCTTTTTTCTGTGTTGTATATGTCTCTTCGTTTTAACAACCACCGTTGCTTACCAATATACTGTTTCAGTTTATCTTCACGAGTCACCGGAACCAACATAAACACCATCAAAATTCGATATTTTTACGACAAATTTACCAGTAGTTGCTACTTTTCCTAAAAACTATAGAACCTATTGAAATACCAATTGACAATGTTAAAGTGAACACAACTCATTTATTGGTTTTAGTCCCATGTCTAAGCGTCGCTGGACGAAGGACCCTATACCAATTTAAGATCGGAAAAGGACTACGAATCTTTTTTTCTCTTGATTTATTAAGTAATTTAATATTCCAGTTGACAAAAATATAGGCCAAATACCAAGCTATTTTTTTACGTAGTTTTCAGCACGAGGAAGAATTTTAAAAACAGTGAAAAGTACCGAAATTTTCCGGGTAGCCCCTTAAGGTATTAAGTCGTTCAATTAGAAATTTAACTGCAATTTTATGAGGCTTTAATAGTCATTAGAAGGTTTTACCGATGTTAGCCTTTCTGAACGATTACTAAGTAAAAATTAAGCTGTACAATGTCAAGGTAATTTACTTATACAATACAGATTTTGTGTAGTCAACGAATAGGGCTTCTTAGTTTCTAAAATTAGCCGGCCATTGGAAAACCTAACACTTTATTCCCTTCCGGTAAAAAAAACAAACATCTATACTATTATAAAGTTGTAAAAATTAACTGTTCATTAAGATATTTCCTAAAAAAAGTAAGCGATACGGACGGACTATTGGTCACTGAATACAAACAAAAAAGATTTTTGAATTGATCGTAGCTTCGTCAAGTCCAAACGATTTTAACTATTTTTTGTACACGGGAAGCTTGGTATCCACAGGTGATCGTAGGATACTTTTTACCCGACTACGCTATTGAAAAAAAGAGGGCATGACTTTTTCTCCTCCGCGAACGAAGTTGCGGGCACCGTCTGGTACTCTTATACAGATAAAAACCAATGAATATCATAAGTGTAACGTTACAGATTCGAAGCCGTTCCAGTGTTCGTCGTGCCCGTACGCGTGTCGCGACAGCTCGACGCTGCGCAAGCATGAGGCGCGGCACGCCGGGCGGGTCACCTACTACCAGTGCAACATGTGCGAGGCGAGGTACGTACCAGTGTTCGTACTGCCCGTAGCGTGCCGCGACCACGCCCCGCGGGTCACCTACTACCAGTGCAACATGTGCGAGGCGAGGTACGTACCAGTGTTCGTGCTGCCCGTAGCGTGCCGCGACCACGCCCCGCGGGTCACCTACTACCAGTGCAACATGTGCGAGGCGAGGTACGTACCAGTGTTCGTGCTGCCCGTAGCGTGCCGCGACCACGCCCCGCGGGTCACCTACTACCAGTGCAACATGTGCGAGGCGAGGTACGTACCAGTGTTCGTACTGCCCGTAGCGTGCCGCGACCACGCCCCGCGGGTCACCTACTACCAGTGCAACATGTGCGAGGCGAGGTACGTACCAGTGTTCGTACTGCCCGTAGCGTGCCGCGACCACGCCCCGCGGGTCACCTACTACCAGTGCAACATGTGCGAGGCGAGGTACGTACCAGTGTTCGTGCTGCCCGTAGCGTGCCGCGACCACGCCCCGCGGGTCACCTACTACCAGTGCAACATGTGCGAGGCGAGGTACGTACCAGTGTTCGTGCTGCCCGTAGCGTGCCGCGACCACGCCCCGCGGGTCACCTACTACCAGTGCAACATGTGCGAGGCGAGGTACGTACCAGTGTTCGTGCTGCCCGTAGCGTGCCGCGACCACGCCCCGCGGGTCACCTACTACCAGTGCAACATGTGCGAGGCGAGGTACGTACCAGTGTTCGTGCTGCCCGTAGCGTGCCGCGACCACGCCCCGCGGGTCACCTACTACCAGTGCAACATGTGCGAGGCGAGGTACGTACCAGTGTTCGTGCTGCCCGTAGCGTGCCGCGACCACGCCCCGCGGGTCACCTACTACCAGTGCAACATGTGCGAGGCGAGGTACGTACCAGTGTTCGTGCTGCCCGTAGCGTGCCGCGACCACGCCCCGCGGGTCACCTACTACCAGTGCAACATGTGCGAGGCGAGGTACGTACCAGTGTTCGTGCTGCCCGTAGCGTGCCGCGACCACGCCCCGCGGGTCACCTACTACCAGTGCAACATGTGCGAGGCGAGGTACGTACCAGTGTTCGTGCTGCCCGTAGCGTGCCGCGACCACGCCCCGCGGGTCACCTACTACCAGTGCAACATGTGCGAGGCGAGGTACGTACCAGTGTTCGTGCTGCCCGTAGCGTGCCGCGACCACGCCCCGCGGGTCACCTACTACCAGTGCAACATGTGCGAGGCGAGGTACGTACCAGTGTTCGTGCTGCCCGTAGCGTGCCGCGACCACGCCCCGCGGGTCACCTACTACCAGTGCAACATGTGCGAGGCGAGGTACGTACCAGTGTTCGTGCTGCCCGTAGCGTGCCGCGACCACGCCCCGCGGGTCACCTACTACCAGTGCAACATGTGCGAGGCGAGGTACGTACCAGTGTTCGTGCTGCCCGTAGCGTGCCGCGACCACGCCCCGCGGGTCACCTACTACCAGTGCAACATGTGCGAGGCGGGGTACGTACCAGTGTTCGTGCTGCCCGTAGCGTGCCGCGACCACGCCCCGCGGGTCACCTACTACCAGTGCAACATGTGCGAGGCGAGGTACGTACCAGTGTTCGTGCTGCCCGTAGCGCGCCGCGACCACGCCCCGCGGGTCACCTACTACCAGTGCAACATGTGCGAGGCGAGGTACGTACCAGTGTTCGTGCTGCCCGTAGCGTGCCGCGACCACGCCCCGCGGGTCACCTACTACCAGTGCAACATGTGCGAGGCGAGGTACGTACCAGTGTTCGTGCTGCCCGTAGCGTGCCGCGACCACGCCCCGCGGGTCACCTACTACCAGTGCAACATGTGCGAGGCGAGGTACGTACCAGTGTTCGTGCTGCCCGTAGCGTGCCGCGACCACGCCCCGCGGGTCACCTACTACCAGTGCAACATGTGCGAGGCGAGGTACGTACCAGTGTTCGTACTGCCCGTAGCGTGCCGCGACCACGCCCCGCGGGTCACCTACTACCAGTGCAACATGTGCGAGGCGGGGTACGTACCAGTGTTCGTGCTGCCCGTAGCGTGCCGCGACCACGCCCCGCGGGTCACCTACTACCAGTGCAACATGTGCGAGGCGAGGTACGTACCAGTGTTCGTGCTGCCCGTAGCGTGCCGCGACCACGCCCCGCGGGTCACCTACTACCAGTGCAACATGTGCGAGGCGGGGTACGTACCAGTGTTCGTGCTGCCCGTAGCGTGCCGCGACCACGCCCCGCGGGTCACCTACTACCAGTGCAACATGTGCGAGGCGAGGTACGTACCAGTGTTCGTGCTGCCCGTAGCGTGCCGCGACCACGCCCCGCGGGTCACCTACTACCAGTGCAACATGTGCGAGGCGAGGTACGTGTTCACGCAAAACGGAACGTATCCAAATACGGCACAGGGGAATACGGCGACGTCACCCGAAAAAACGTCAAAAAATATACCACATCATCGTCCCATACCTAGACAACACCTCACTAGCGGTCATTTTGCGTGTTATTACGAATTTGTAATTTTATTTATTAATTTTGATTAAAATTATTTGTATTCATCGAGAGCACAATTTATTATTCATGTCCCACCCTGGACATTTTGGCGACCGTGACAGGACGAGAACCGAAAATCGGCGTTACGCAGCGAGACAAAGGGAGGACTTTTCAACGCGATACAACTGCAACGTGATAGTTCCTCGTAGGCAGTCAAATTAAGAAACCAGCAGATTACATGATATACACTGAGGGTTCATCGCAATACTTAGCAGAGGATCAAGATTTCTACTCACCGCAACCAGCCGGTCAGCTCCGGGATACCAGCACCGCAGCATTGGTTTGCCTTCATAAAGAGTGAGCTCAATCCATTACTTTCCCCTATTCTACCATCCCCGTCTAGATCTGACTTGAATAAGGTACACTTAGCACTTCGCGCTTGCACTATAGATAGCTAGACAGAGGTGCCAATCCGCTTTAGCATAGCTAATTAGCTACTACAATCACAGCACTAGCTACCCTTTCGGGCCATTTGTATATGCCGATTTATAAGATTTCACACTTTTTCAGTCCTTTAACACGCAAATAACATTTTAACGTACGTACCTACCTAGTTGAATCACATCGCCCGTACGTACTAACTAACATCTAACTCGCAGAGTGAATGCAAATCATTTGTAAACAACTTACATTACTTCACTTTTAGGCCGAATTACATTGTCTTTGTGGTAAACATATAGCTAATCTAGATCCTAAATTCCCATAAACACTTGTCCGCACTGAGTTTAAACATAATATCGAATAGATACTTTGATATTTTCACCAATCTATTCCAGCACTGTTGCCGAACTGTACCGCTGTTTCCCTACTTCCGTGCGCCCGCGCAGCGTGCATCTCCCGTCATCGGCCGCCTGCTACTAAGGCCAGCTTCGCCGACCACAGCCTGACTGCATCAGCAAGGCGAGGAGCGTATCGTATGTTTTTAGTACATTTGGAGTAAACAACTTTTTTTTCAAGTTATTTAGCTAATTACATACTTGTTTAGTATGGGCGAATTAAAGGAATTATTGGTGAAACGCAGTTCTATTAAAGGTCGTTTAACTAAATTTAAGAACTATTTAAGTACACTGCAGGCCGAACAAAGTCTTTCGTCTGTCGAAATTGGCAAATTAACTTGCAAATTAAGTCATTTTGAAGCGTTATTTAAGGACTTTGATGCCTTGCAAGACGATATCGAAGTATTAAACGAGGCTGCTTTAAGTACAGAGTTAACTGAACGGGATTTGATTGAACAAGATTTCTATCATTGCATTGCGACGGCACGGGATATTTTAGATAAAAATAAGCAGAACGATCCCGACGGTAATAGCGAATACAATTCGACCTCGATAAATCCTCATGACGATCGTGATGTCATGGGATTCCGTCTGCCTGTCATAAAAATCCCCAGTTTTGACGGAGCTTACTTTCGATGGCTCGAGTTCCGTGAAAGTTTTAACTCGTTAGTGCACAATAATACCAAGATTAAAAACATACATAAATTTTATTATTTAAATTCGTATTTAGAGGGCGAGGCAGCTCGCGTGATTTGTAACTTAGAGGTCACTGACAAGAATTATACTGAGGCATGGAAATTATTACGGGAACGGTACGACAATAAACGACAACTTGTCAATAACCATTTAAAGTCACTTTTTAGCTTGGAACCCATTACACGCGAGTCTGATAAATCTCTTAGGTACATTGTTGATCACGTATCGAAGAATTTACGCGCTCTTAAGACTTTAGGCCAGCCTATAGAACAGTGGGACACCTTGATTATTTATATGGTTACATTAAAATTGGACAGCACGACAAGTTTAAAATGGGAAGAACACAGAAACTCTCTTGCGGAGCTACCGACACTAAGCGATTTTCACACTTTTTTAAATAATCGTGCGGATGTCCTTGAAACGGTGTACCGTAACAAGCAGGACAAACCTTTCAAGCGCAATCCAGAACTACCGGTTGTACCTCAGCGCAAAGCAAGTGTTAAAGCCTTCGCCACTCATGTCAACGCACCTGCACCTTACTCTAAACAACTTCACTGCGTGATATGCAATGGTGAACATCGTATTTTCGATTGTGCTTTGTTCAAGGCCAAGACACCCGAAGATCGGCTTGCTCAGGCCTCCAGTCTCAATTTGTGTCACAACTGTTTGCGCGTAGGGCATGACGTTCGTCGCTGTAGATTACCAGGCACCTGCCGTTTGTGTAAGCAGCGGCACAACACCCTTTTGCATAAGGAAATGGAACCAGCTGGTGACATTGTTCATACAAATGTGTCGACCCTGACTGTGTCAACCCCATCAGAAACATTACTATCGACTGCTTTGGTCGACTTAATAAACCCAATCTCCAAAAAGGTCGTTACTGCGCGCTGCTTACTTGATAGCGGAAGTCAGGCCACCTTTATAGCAGAGGCCATTAAACAAAAATTAGGTCTGACTTCTCAGCCTAACAATGTAACCCAAAGCGTAGTAGGTATAGGCAACACTCGATTAGATGTTAAGGTTGATCGATGTGTTGTTCAAGTTCAATCGCAAAGAAGCTCGTTCAGTGCTATCTTAACTTGTTTAGTCTTGCCTCACATATCTGAACGACTTCCAAAGGCAAACATCGACATTCGCAACTTAAACTTATCGTCTTTTCAACTTGCGGACCCCAGCTTTTATAAGCCATCAGAAGTGGATATGCTGATTGGTGCTGACCTATTTTGGGATATAATAGGATCCCAGCAGCACTCTTTAGGCCAAGGCAATCCAATTTTACGGAGTTCCAAATTAGGATGGTTAGTCGCAGGTCCCATGCAACGATTCCAACCCCAGCCTAGTTCCGAGATTCATTGCAACTTTGCTCGCACCGGCAACCTTCACAATGAGCTCGCTAAATTCTGGGAATTAGAAGGCGTACCCCATAAGAAACAAGCTCTTACAGAACAGGAACGTTTGTGTGAGCAAAGTTTCATTGCAACTACAGAACGCTTGGACGATGGGCGCTTTATAGTCAAACTTCCTCTTAAGGATGAGCCCGATTGTCTAGGCGATTCTTACCATTCGGCCAAGCACAGATTCCTCAATTTAGAAAGACGCTTCACAAAGCAGCCACAGGTCAAGGAACGTTATTCCAAGTTCATTAAAGAGTACCAGGAACTTGGCCATCTTTCTCCTTCGACTATCCAAAGACCTATCAATGCGTTTTTCCTTCCCCACCATCCAGTAATTAAAGAAAAGAGCGAATCGACTAAGCTTCGCGTAGTTTTTGATGCTTCAGCTCCCTCTAGCTCTGGGCTCTCTGTAAATGACCTACAGATGGTGGGGCCTACAGTACAAGATTCTCTCTTCGATATTCTCATTAGATTTCGACAACACCGGTTTGTGCTCTCTGGGGATATCGAAAAGATGTATCGCCAGGTCTTGGTACATGATTCACAGCGTAACTTGCAACTTATATTATGGCGTGAAGATGAGTCAAGGCCCTTGCAAACTTTAAGGCTTAATACGGTAACTTATGGGTTCGCAAGTGCAAGTTTCCTTAGCACTCGATGCCTCTGGCAGCTTGGCGAAGAGTGTCAAGATCCTCTAATCAAAACCGTAATCCAAAAAGATTTCTATGTTGATGACCTTCTGACTGGTCATGACGATGAGGAACAGTTGCGCTTTATTCAACAATCAGTTTCCCAGTGCTTATCTAGGGGTGGATTTCCTTTGAGAAAATACAGATCCAACTTGCCTTCCTTGCTCTCTTCGGAAACCAGCAATACCGAAGGCAATCTTATGCTCAGTGCTGCCACTGATACTCTCGGTCTTGGCTGGGATCCATCTGTTGACGACTTGCACTTCACCATCGAACTTAGTCCCATCGATAATCTGACTAAACGAAGCATTCTCTCAGCCACATTCAAAATTTTTGACCCGCTTGGGCTTTTATCAGCTTGCACCATTATACCTAAGCTGATAATTCAAAGACTTTGGTCTTCGGGACTAAATTGGGATGATCCTGCTCCCCAAGATATAAAGTCTGTCTGGCAAAGATTTGCTGACAATGCCGGTCATATATCCGAATTGTCTATTCCGAGAAGAGTATTAACTCACATCCCCACCTCCATAGAAATGCATACCTTTTGTGATGCCTCCCAAAAGGCGTATGGTTGTACTATTTACCTACGATCAATAGACGCAGACGGCAAAATCCTTGTACGCTTGTTGTGTGCCAAGGGACGTGTTGCTCCAATTAAATCGGTTACAATCCCGCGTCTCGAGCTATCTGGTGCTCTTCTCGCAGCACAGCTAAGTGCTACAGTGACTGACGCTCTTCGCTGCGCAATATCGCGTCACGTTTACTGGACTGACTCAAGTGTTGTTTTGGCATGGCTGAATACAAGCTCAAACAAATTAAAGACATTTGTAGCTAATAGGGTTAGTGAGATCGGTGAACTCACGGATGTAGCTTCTTGGCGCCATGTCCCTACCTCTGACAATCCAGCTGACCTTTTATCTCGGGGTGTCGAACCCCAGCGGATAGGAAGTTGTACATCATGGTGGCGGGGTCCCGATTTTCTACAAGGCTCTGAGTCATGTTGGCCTTCATTACCGCCCATATCTAAGCACGAGTTGCCGGAAATGAAGGTACACTCAGTAACAATAGCAGAGCCTTTAATTTGCTTTCAATTTTTTTCCAAGCTTTGCCGGTTACAGCGCACTTTAGCATATGTGTATAGATTTATCCATAACTGCAAAAACCCAAAGAATAAATCATATGGTCCCCTTATACTTAATGAATTAAATAAATCATACACGACCTTGGTCAAGTTTGCCCAGAATGATTCATTCAGCCGTGAAATAGCATTGCTTAAAGGCAATAAGCCTCTCAACGCTAAATCCACCATTACGTCTCTCGATCCTTTTATTGACTCCCAAGGTATATTAAGAGTAGGTGGCCGTATAGCCGCTTCTTTGTATCCTTTCGATAAAAGGCACCCCGTAATTTTGCATGCCAGTCATCATTTTACAAAGCTGCTGTTTCAGCAAGAACACCAACAACTATTTCATGCTCCACCACAGCTACTCCTAGGCGCAATAAGGGATCGCATATGGCCTATTGGCGGAAGGCATCTTGCCAGACGTACCTATCATCTTTGTTCCGTATGTAGACGATTTAGGGGTAAAACTCTAATAAACAAAATGGGAAACCTACCCGCCGAGAGAGTTACTCCAGACTACCCATTTTACACTACTGGAACTGATTTTGCTGGCCCATTCATGATAACCGATCGACAAGGGCGCGGTTGCAGAATAACCAAGGCTTACCTCTGCATCTTCATTTGCTTTAGGTACAAATGTATCCATCTCGAGGCAGTGAGCCAATTGTCTAAGGACGCCTTTAATCTGTGCCTCAAGAGATTCATCGCCCGCCGTGGAAAACCCAAACAGATATTCTGTGACAATGGTAGAAATTTTGTTTCAGCCGCAAAGGAAATTAACGATTTTCTGAAATCTAATACCGAAAATATTGTCGATTTTGCATCCAACAAAGGAATTGAATTCCGCTTTTCTCCAGCATACGCTCCTCACTTTGGTGGGCTGTGGGAGGCCGGTGTTAAAGCCGCTAAATTTCACATTAATCGGATTCTCGGCAGTACACATTTAACGTTCGAAGAGCTATCTTCCCTATTCTGTCAGGTCGAGGCAATCCTCAATAGCCGCCCTCTCTGTCCCTTGAGCTCCTCACCCCAAGATTTCGCTCCGCTCACCCCGGGTCACTTTTTAATTGGCAGACCACTGACTGCAATACCATCACCGTGCCTGTTGGACTGCGACACTAACCGTCTCAACAGATTCCAGCGGCTCGAACACATACGACAACACTTCTGGAAACGTTGGAGCACCGAATACATTTCCGAATTACAGCAACGGACTAAGTGGAAGCTAAAATGCAAGGAACTGCAACTTAATGATCTTGTGCTGCTGAAGGACGATTTAACACCCCCACTCAACTGGCGTCTAGGCCGAATTGAGAAGATCTTCCCTGGCCCTGACGGTATCCCACGAGTAGCCGATATTTCTACAGCTCGAGGCCTTATTCGTCGAGCAATCAACCGCATCTGCTTACTTCCGTCTCCAGATGATACTGAGTCTTAAAAGCTTCTGAAGCTTTCAAGGGCGGGGAGTATGTTCACGAAAAACGGAACGTATCCAAATACGGCACAGGGGAATACGGCGACGTCACCCGAAAAAACGTCAAAAAATATACCACATCATCGTCCCATACCTAGACAACACCTCACTAGCGGTCATTTTGCGTGTTATTACGAATTTGTAATTTTATTTATTAATTTTGATTAAAATTATTTGTATTCATCGAGAGCACAATTTATTATTCATGTCCCACCCTGGACAGTACGTACCAGTGTTCGTGCTGCCCGTAGCGTGCCGCGACCACGCCCCGCGGGTCACCTACTACCAGTGCAACATGTGCGAGGCGAGGTACGTACCAGTGTTCGTGCTGCCCGTAGCGTGCCGCGACCACGCCCCGCGGGTCACCTACTACCAGTGCAACATGTGCGAGGCGAGGTACGTACCAGTGTTCGTGCTGCCCGTAGCGTGCCGCGACCACGCCCCGCGGGTCACCTACTACCAGTGCAACATGTGCGAGGCGAGGTACGTACCAGTGTTCGTGCTGCAAACCTACTTTCGATTAATCCTAATCCGATTCGAACAGTTAAGATTTTCATTTGCCATCCAATGACATTATTGTTACAACACAACAAAACGGGGCTTAATCGCGTATAAATATGATTTATTTAATTACCTTTCGTTGGTAATTCTTCCACGTTTCGGACGTCGCGTTACGTCCATGGTCTCGAAGGAACTGGAGAGGAGAATCAACGTCTTCTAGCCGCGCGAGTTTTTCGATCTACCCGCGCTTGGTGTTGATTATTAGGTTGAACATAAGGCCGTCACTAGACCTACACACTACCAGGGCTTGTAACCCGGTTAATTTCCCCTACTGCTTAGAGCCACACTCTGAGAGCCTAACCCATAATAAAGGTTACGGTCGCAAAAACATCGCTCTAACCGGTTAATATCTCAGAGCGCGAAACAGGGAGGGAAATCCATTTACCGGTTAGAGAGTGGTTCCTCCGTGTGAGCGGAGTCTAGGTTGAATAACCGCTCACTTAGACAGGATTGTTTCGCTTGCTGTGGTATTAGATTAAATTTTTCATGTAGTTGACTGTCGTTGCGCCACTGACAGCGGTCATTGATCTCGTACCCGAACACGGAGTAACCGGTTAGAGAGCGTTTCGAAATAAAGGTCTCAAAATCAATTCGTCCGGACGTAACCCAAATAATTTACCGGTATACCCTAAATAAATTCCCCCCCTCGCGCACCTACCGCGACGGACGTCTCTAATGTGCGCTCGCCGGATATTTTTTATAATTAAATAGTTATCATGGCAAAAGTTACCCTTCAAGCCATTGAAAGATCAATTCAAAAAGCAGTAGAACCGCTAGAGAAACAAATATTTGAAATTCACTTCAAAATCGACGAAATTTTAGCAAAAATTAATTCGTTACAAATAGAAAATAAAACGGTTAACAGCAAAGATGGCGCGAAAGCAGCCGAAGAGCGCACACAGCAGACGCCGAAGACGAACGATCCGGTCCCGAAGCCAGCCCGACGAGGACGACCAGCAGGTACGTCGTCTCCTGCGACCGCGACAACATCAGCGCGCAGCGAGCGTGCGAGCGCGAGAGCGCTACATGCGCAAGCTGTTGCCACCGCGACGCGGAAGTCTCTCTCACACCCGCCGTCCTCGACTGCTGCACCTGTCACCGTCGCACCACCGAGTAAGCTCACAGTGGAACCAGCTCCGAAATCAAAGCCGAATGTCTCCGAGTGCACGCCGAACAACACCAGTGACGAGTTATCATCGTGCCCGTGCGTGGCCACAAAATCGGCGGGCCATAACGATCAACAAACGGTTGCAATTACAAACAATGGCGATGATTCTTGGAAGACTTATAGTTCTCCTAAACGCAAGAACACCAAGCGTAACAAAGTAGTGGTAGGTACGGGTTCCAACAATGATGATATTAAAGGGGTTGAACAATTAAGATACATACAGGCCTGGTCTTTTAGACCTGAGATAACTACAGAAAATGCGCGTCCGCGCGCCCGCCCGCCGGCCGCAGCGTTAGGTTCGAGCCATTTACACCAGACGAGGTTTTTCGTATCATCACTACTAAAGTAGCCAAAAAAACAACCAAAGATATTTTTGATATTTCCGTGATGCTGGTCCACTCCGCTGCATTAGAACTGTCTCCAATGCTCGCCTTTGTCTACAACAGGTGCTTGCGTGATGGTGTGTTTCCCGATCCACTGAAGGAAAGTCGAATTTCTCCACTATTCAAGGGCAAGGGTATGAGAAACGACATCGACGCGTACAGACCTGTAGCGATTATTCCAGTGATAGCGAAGATATTCGAGCACGGCTCGAGTTCGAGGATATCCAATTTTTTAAGTTCCACCAGTGCTCTATCTGAGCGGCAATACGCATACCGCAAAGGCCGTTCAACTGCGTCATTGGCGCGCACCGTAGTTCGGCAGATAGTGAAGGCCCGTGAGCACAAACAACAAGTCGCAGTCCTGTGCTGCGACTTGTCGAAGGCTTTCGATGTCACTATGGCTTCGATGGTCCTGCGCTGGCATTGTTGACGGACCTATTGCGGAACAGAAAGCAGGTTGTGGTCGCTGATGGCGGTCGGGTTCTATCTGACGCCGTGACTTCCTGTATGGGTGTCGCACAGGGATCCTCCGTTTCCAAAATCCTGTTCTCTCTATTGTTGAACGATCTCCCGGAAGCGATCAGTGATGGCGAGACGTTCATGTATGCCGATAATGTGGCAATTGTCGTGTGTGCCCCGACATATGAACAGCTCGAAAAAAAACTAAACTCGACCGCCACATCAGTATCGAACTGGTTCAAAATTAATGGCCTCATTTTAAACACCTCCAAAACACACCATATCAGCTTTGACCTCTCTGGACGGCAAATGACGCCATTAGCGGTAATGGCCAACGGAACAACTATCAATCAGGTCGCTAGCTCAACATTTCTCGGTTTTGAGCTAGACAGAGGCCTCACCTGGAGCGGTCATATCGATAAAATGTGCAACAAACTGGCAACCGCATGTTTCGCCCTAAAACGTCTAGAGCGGATATTACCAACAGATATGGTCCGAGCATGCTACTTTGCATCAGTGCACGCGCACGTGCAGTACGGGATCGGGCTGTGGGCGGGAGCCGCCGACTGGGAGAGGGCCTTTCGCCTCCAGAAACGTGCCGTACGTGCGATAGCGCGCGTTCCTCAAACCAACTCTACGCGACCACTTTTTCAATCACTTGGTATCCTGACACTGCCATCGCTGCTGATTCTGCAGGTGGCAGTAATCGCACGAGAGGAGGTGGATGCAAATCCTAAGGATAACACCCCGCGAAGATATGAGACCCGCGGCGCTCGCGTCGGAAAGTTACCCCCCGTGCCCCATAGACTCGCGAAGTCTAATAAACTAGCACACATCATGGGTCGCAAAGTGTACAACCACCTCCCGAGGGACATTGTTACTGCACAAAGTGCATCCATATTTAAATTAAAACTCAAAAACTGGCTTCTCGAGCAGACGTTCTACGATCACAAGGAACTCTTTAATCGTTGAAAAATTGATTATCATACAATAATATTGTACTTACATGTAATTTTATATTATTAATAAATTATGATTATGATTATGATTATTATGATTAAATACCGGTTTACTTGTAACCGGTTACAAACCCTGCACACTACACTAACGACGTCAGGCGATTTATCATTGGATTCGCACATGTTGCACTGATATTTAGTTAGGATGTATCATGCCCGTCTAGAAACAGCCTATTCATCACTCTTGTCTTGAAAACGCCCAAATTATAATTCCAAATTAATTATCGGTCTGACTGTTCCAGTTTATAGTTCATAGTGAGTGTCTATTTTGTATATTTCAGCTGCAAAAGCAAGGCGAACTTGAAGGTGCACGTGGCGGAGAAGCACTTCGCCGTGGACGTGCGGAAGATGGAGTGTGACGCTTGCGGCAAGCGCTTCCGGTTCCGCACCCAGCTCGTCAACCATATCGTGAGTCTAGGTTATTAGCTTTAGCCCATTTAGGTTCACTTCGACCAAATTCATATTTTGCCAACTTCTTAGCTCGTTAACGTTTGCATTTTGTCCAGTGTCCTATCTCGCCCGCATTCCCAACTCATGCTTAGTTTCAACTCGTTTATAATCAAATTCAATCCTTTAAAAAAGATTCCAAAGCTTGTTATAGTTCCGTCATGATCTTTATTTAATTTTACATCTTAACTGCAAAAATAAAACAATTTAACGGATTATATCGCGTATATTATCTCATTTGATTTGAGGTCCCGACGTTTCGGAAGCTTTTCAGCTTTCCACGGTCACGGGTGGACTGAGAAAAGATATATTTTCCTCTGTCAATTACAATTTGTGCAAACTACCCATTTTTGTAAAAACATATAAAGGTACATACATGCCAGATGGGCTTAAGCTGTAAAGACAGTTACACATGTGCCAGAAGGGCTTAATTATTTAATTTTAATAAGAAAAGTCGGGAACTCAAATAATAATAATAATAATAATAATAATAATAATAAAATTTATTGAAAACATATTACAGCTGTAATGACTACGGGCTAAACATACTTATAATTAGATAACATTCTTACGCGCCTGAACTAGGATTATCCTGTGTTTCAGGCAAAAAAAAGGTCAAACAATTAATTATTAATTCATATGCAAAGTTGTACAACATAATCCTTATTAATTATTAGAATAAATTAAGAAATTATACAGTATACATAATCCTTATTAATTATTAGAATAAATTAAGAAACTATACAATATCTATGCGAGCTTAAATTAAAAAAGTATATAAACCAAAAACTAAAACCTATGGAATCAAATGTATAAAATTAAAAAAATCACTTTAATACAGTTAATAACTTCTCTGTATCATCGTAAGACATGTTTTGTAGGGCGACATTAAGTGTTTTCTTACAGGTCAGGTAAGTAAGCGGGAACAAGTCAAACCTCGCATTAAGTCTGTTGTATAGTAATGGGCCTAAAAATAAAAAAAATCTTGAGGAGAATGGATGTCTACTATACATAATAGGGCAAATAGTATCTTTACGTCTCTTGTTAGTATGATCAGAGTAGTAAGGAAGTTTGGTATGCTGTTTTAGGACTGTGTTCAATATAAATAGTTGGCGAACTGTCAGAATTTCACACGATTTATATAAGAGGTTTGTGGGAAAAAGAAAAGGACGGAAAGTAGAGACCTTGAGAATTGCTCTTTGAGCTCTTTCTAGGTTCAGCATTGTCGTTTTGGCTGTGCCACCCCAGGTAGTTATGCAGTAACTTATCACCGATTGACATAGTGCAAAGTACACTCTTTTGATTAACTGACAATCCGCGACTAAACGTAGTTTTTTGAAAATAAATATTAATTTACGGACTCTGCTGCATAAGGCTTCTATATGGTATCTAAAAGAGAGAGACCCGTCGATTAAAATTCCTAGGTATTTTAACTTGTTCGTCATAGCTATACATGGACATTGACATTGATCATCTGAGGGATTCTTGCAGTTGTGTGCATACAGCGGGAGGTCAGTCGCAGACGAATTTGATTTTCGCATGGAAAATTTTATGAAATGTGTTTTCTCTGAATTCAATGTTAGCAAATGATGCCGAAGCCAGTTGTTAACCTCATTAAAACCTCGTTGCGCGTCAACATAAACTTCATCTGATGATTTTGCAGAAAAAAGTAGGGCAGTGTCGTCAGCGTATGAAATAATTTTACAATTTTTGATTTTCAGATTACAGAGGTCATTTATATAAATTAAAAATAGGGTAGGACCGATAATACTCCCCTGGGGGATCCCGTAAGGGGCGTTTGCCAGGTCAGAACTAATAATATTATCTATTTTTGTGCATTGCGAGCGTCCATCCAGATAATGTGCAAAAAGTTTAAGCTGCGTACCTCTTATACCTAATGCTTCGAGCTTGTGCAGTAGGATGCGAGTGGAAACGGTATCAAAAGCTTTAGCAAGGTCCAGGAAAATTCCTATGGTCTGATTGCCCTTATCCAGTTCCTGTACTAAGTGATTAGTCAAAACATGAACAGCATCGGCAGTTGATAACTTTGGTCTAAAACCGAACTGACCTACTGATAGTAAGGATTGATTCTCTAAATATCGGACTAATCTGTCATTAATAATTTTTTCTAATATCTTAGATGTTGATGGTAATATCGAAATAGGTCTGTAGTTTGATATTTGGTCTTTTTTGCCGGATTTGAAAACGGGAACTACGACGGCTTTTTTGAGACATTTAGGGAAGATTCCCTCAGAGAGACATTTTTGAAAAATAAACGTGAGAGGTGGAACTAATATCTGTCTAAATTGCTTCAGTATTTTATTTGATATACCATCCCAACCAACTGCAGAATCATTTTTTAGGCTCATAATAATCCGTTCTACCTCTTCCTCATTAGTATTTAACAACACAAAAGATTTAGAAGTATGTATGTGGGATAAGATATTGCTGGGCGGAGGAGGTATTGGCAAGTTTCTCTGGATATTTTCCGCTAGATTTTTCCCTATGTTTACGAAAAATTCATTTGTATAGTTCGCTGATGTTAACGGTGACGAACATTGTTGTAACAAACCTGAGCAAGATTCCCGGGGTTTAGTAGTGTAAGTAACTTTTTTGATACACTTCCAGATTTGTTTACTATTTGAACCGGCCATTTCTAGTTCATTTTTTTCGTAGTTAGACTTAACTTTTTTAAGTAAATCGTTGCAAAAATTGCGATACCTTTTGTACGATGATTGTAATATTAAATTTTGTGGGGTTGATTTAGCTTTTAAATGCAGTTTATCCCTGTGTCTCATACAGCGTATAAGCCCCGGCGTAATCCAAGGTTTAATATTATAATGTTTACTACTTGCTCGGACGTTTTCGGTGTTGCGCAAAATTGCTTGTTGGACTTTTTGAACAAAGTATGTCATACTAGTGTCCGCGTCGGCAGAATTATAAACAGGGCTAAATTGAATGTTGCATAAATCAAGTTCAAGTTTGTTTATATTTAATTTAGAGATTATACGCGTGCGAGCGGAGTCAAGAGGTTTTCGAAATAAAGTCAGTAGGGCTGCTTTGTGATCTGTTATTGAGGAGTTAGTAACTATAGCTTGGGCAGGAAAATTAGATTTAAGCATAATATGGTCTAAACAGGAGCCGCTTTGGTGAGTGGAAAGCGTGTGCGCGGGGAGCAAGCCATGAAAAGCGCATAGGTTTAGGTAGCGCTGAGCCAGGGGATCAGTGCTATCGGGATGAATGTTGATGTTGATATCTCCAATTAGAATACGACTTTTAAATGATGATAGGCTTTGCAACGTCTTACCTAAAGAGTCAATAAAAGTATCGATATTTCTAAAAGAAGGAGGTCTATACAATGCCAAAATTGCAATGTCAGTACCAATTTTGAGCAAAATTCGATTACAGTCCATAAGATTAGGCTCTTCAAATATAACTTTTAAATTATTTCTCGCATAGACGACCACCCCGTCGTTTTGATTATAATAGGATTCAGTAGCATACATAGTATAATCCGGCATGTGAGGTAAGTTGCGCTGTTTACTTAACCAACACTCTGTAAGAATGATGACATCACAATCTATTCCAAGTCTATGTTGAAAAACGCTAAAGTTATCAAAATTTTTATATATGCTGCGAATGTTTTGTGTGAGTATGGTTAATGGGTCACGGCGAGCAACAATATATTGCTTGCAGTTTTCTACATCACAAGATTTACATTCTGATATTGAGAAGTTATCGAGGTCATGAATTAAATTAGCACTCATAAGTAAGTATACCTAAGTTAAACTGCAGAAAATAAGATAGAAAGACGGCGCTCTCAGGCGCCTTCATAGTCTATGGAGTTGATATACCTTTTTTCGGCTAATTTCCTAGCTGGGCAATCGGCAACGCCAGTCTCGTGGTCACATGGCTTGTTGTAATGCTTACATGTAGCGCATTTGGCAGGCTCCGCCGTTTTGGTACATTCCTTGATAGAGTGGCCTAAGTTGCCGCAATGACCACAGGTATCGACTTCACTTTTACAAGATTTTGCTGCATGCCCGAATTGCTGACATCTGTAGCACCTCGTCACCAGGGTAAAGTCTCTCACGGGGCACGAAGACCAGTTCACAAAGACTCTTTCGCCTGTTATTAATGCCTTTCTGATGGGTGCAGGGACTTCTATTATATAGTTGCAGGTCTCAGCGCCTTTCTTGCCAGATTTGTGACTAAGCTTTGTAGAGGTCAAAAATGTTTCCAAAGGCATGTCACACATTTTGTCGGCTAAATTTTGCCTATATATACATTTAAAAACATCTACTTCCTGCATGGCCGCGGGCACTCCAATAACGACTATCCTGGGTTTGCGCTTCTGCGGCTCGTCCACCGTGAGTCCAGAGGTTGTTAATTGCGCTGACAGTCTTAGTTTCATAATATCGTCCTTTGACTCCGTGCTAATAATAACGCCGCCATTTCTTATTTTACGTAACCCCCTTACGTGCAGTTTCATTTCGTCGGGCTTAATGATCTTTTGGACTAGAGATTTGGTCTCCTCGCTTGAAGTTTCTTTGTCGGTGGGATAAATCGCTACCGAGCTGATGTTACTGGGCTGTATGTACCGTGCCTGATTATGCTTCAGCATTTCGGCAAAAGTAACTGGAACTGGGCTAGGTTTACTGGACTCTGCAATACACTGCTTTATCTCATTCATGCGCTGGGAGAAGTCGACTTGCTCTTGCAAGGATTTGCAGGAATTGAAGTTCTGGAGAGCTTGTAGCTTAAGGGCTTGGTACTCGACGACTAACTGAGATGTGCAGTGGCCAACTTTACGACACAGGTTATGCACACGGATTTTCTGTTCGGAGTTCAGCTTCCCTTCGGTCGAAATATTGCAGACTTCGTTCAAGTACTTTTCGATGGACGTCAACCAACTTTGAAGTTCAGGAGTAGCAATCATCTTCGGAGGGACTTCCTGTTGAGAGGGCCTAGGCGCGGGCGGCGGCAGAGATGCGGGAGCGGGCGGGTGCTCGAGCTCGGGCACAGGCCGTGGCAAGGGCGTAGACGGAGGGCTTCGGCTCGTTAGCCCACTTCGGTTAAAAGGGCTGGTGCCGTCGGACATTTTTCCTTTTTAGTTTGAATATAGTTTACTAAAAACACTTCATTATATCTCGAAAAGCCTCAGCAATTATGGTGACACAGATAATTACTTCCGTCTAATGTAACGAACTAGGTCTCTATTTTGCAGATGAATAATTTGATTCTACAATTATAATGACACGTCCGATCTCGTTAACGACTCACATTGAAAACGAATGAGATAATATACGCGATATAATCCGTTAAATTGTTTTATTTCAATGAGTAATAATCGCGGAAATAGAAGAAAATATTATTCAAAAATAACTGTTGAAAATATAACTATATCAGGTCTAAATTGGACTCGTAAAATACGCTCGTTGCTAATATACCGCATTCCTTAAATACCAGCTTTTACAAAATGCCACATTCTTGATTTATCACATTACCAATATACCAAATTTTCTATATAGGACATTCCTAAGACAATTTAGTTCCGTGAGTACCTTTAAATTTTATAACCAATGAAAATACAAAACGTTAACGGAGTGCGATATTGCAAAAATCGTCATTTTTTCTCAGAGTCGCAGAGAAGCGTTTAGACGCGGCCGCAAGGCAGATGCATGCAGAGACAATCTGGTTCCGGAATGTTATCAGTGTTCATACTTTTTAAGGCAACTGGATTTTTGACAGAGCCTTAGCGAAGGTTTCCGTTTCAGCTCGGGCAAAAATGCTTCCGTATGTCTGTCCGGATGTTCTCCTCTACAGGTCGTGTTTCTCAACCGATTCTCGTGAAATTTTGTGAGGAGGTTCGATAATTATTAATTATACATAAGTTTTTGGATTTTTTCAAAACTGTTAAAATATGAGGGCCGAAAGTTTTGCGAGGTCTACACGTTTACAGTTCACAGAGCCACTAGTGTAATTTTATAACAGAGATATAAATTCTATATCAATAAACCGTAATTTCCAGCAAGCTGTCCACGAGAAGTCTAAACGAGGCAAGTGCGAAGTATGCGGACTCGTCATTAGCAACAGGGGTAACCTGCGCTACCACATGCGCATACACGTGACACACAGACCCTTCGTGTGCGAGCTGCGGGGCTGCGGCAAGAGATACAAGCACAGCGTGAGTACACACCACATGCGCATACACGTGACACACAGACCCACAGTGTGCGAGCTGCGGGGCTGCGGCAAGAGATACAAGCACAGCGTGAGTACACACCACATGCGCATACACGTGACACACAGACCCACAGTGTGCGAGCTGCGGGGCTGCGGCAAGAGATACAAGCACAGCGTGAGTACACACCACATGCGCATACACGTGACACACAGACCCACAGTGTGCGAGCTGCGGGGCTGCGGCAAGAGATACAAGCACAGCGTGAGTACACACCACATGCGCATACACGTGACACACAGACCCACAGTGTGCGAGCTGCGGGGCTGCGGCAAGAGATACAAGCACAGCGTGAGTACACACCACATGCGCATACACGTGACACACAGACCCACAGTGTGCGAGCTGCGGGGCTGCGGCAAGAGATACAAGCACAGCGTGAGTACACACCACAAGCGCATACACGTGACACACAGACCCACAGTGTGCGAGCTGCGGGGCTGCGGCAAGAGATACAAGCACAGCGTGAGTACACACCACATGCGCATACACGTGACACACAGACCCACAGTGTGCGAGCTGCGGGGCTGCGGCAAGAGATACAAGCACAGCGTGAGTACACACCACATGCGCATACACGTGACACACAGACCCACAGTGTGCGAGCTGCGGGGCTGCGGCAAGAGATACAAGCACAGCGTGAGTACACACCACATGCGCATACACGTGACACACAGACCCACAGTGTGCGAGCTGCGGGGCTGCAGCAAGAGATACAAGCACAGCGTGAGTACACACCACATGCGCATACACGTGACACACAGACCCACAGTGTGCGAGCTGCGGGGCTGCGGCAAGAGATACAAGCACAGCGTGAGTACACACCACATGCGCATACACGTGACACACAGACCCACAGTGTGCGAGCTGCGGGGCTGCGGCAAGAGATACAAGCACAGCGTGAGTACACACCACATGCGCATACACGTGACACACAGACCCACAGTGTGCGAGCTGCGGGGCTGCGGCAAGAGATACAAGCACAGCGTGAGTACACACCACATGCGCATACACGTGACACACAGACCCACAGTGTGCGAGCTGCAGGGCTGCGGCAAGAGATACAAGCACAGCGTGAGTACACACCACATGCGCATACACGTGACACACAGACCCACAGTGTGCGAGCTGCGGGGCTGCGGCAAGAGATACAAGCACAGCGTGAGTACACACCACATGCGCATACACGTGACACACAGACCCACAGTGTGCGAGCTGCGGGGCTGCGGCAAGAGATACAAGCACAGCGTGAGTACACACCACATGCGCATACACGTGACACACAGACCCACAGTGTGCGAGCTGCGGGGCTGCGGCAAGAGATACAAGCACAGCGTGAGTACACACCACATGCGCATACACGTGACACACAGACCCACAGTGTGCGAGCTGCAGGGCTGCGGCAAGAGATACAAGCACAGCGTGAGTACACACCACATGCGCATACACGTGACACACAGACCCACAGTGTGCGAGCTGCGGGGCTGCGGCAAGAGATACAAGCACAGCGTGAGTACACACCACATGCGCATACACGTGACACACAGACCCACAGTGTGCGAGCTGCGGGGCTGCGGCAAGAGATACAAGCACAGCGTGAGTACACACCACATGCGCATACACGTGACACACAGACCCACAGTGTGCGAGCTGCGGGGCTGCGGCAAGAGATACAAGCACAGCGTGAGTACACACCACATGCGCATACACGTGACACACAGACCCACAGTGTGCGAGCTGCGCGGCTGCGGCAAGAGATACAAGCACAGCGTGAGTACACACCACATGCGCATACACGTGACACACAGACCCACAGTGTGCGAGCTGCGGGGCTGCGGCAAGAGATACAAGCACAGCGTGAGTACACACCACATGCGCATACACGTGACACACAGACCCACAGTGTGCGAGCTGCGGGGCTGCGGCAAGAGATACAAGCACAGCGTGAGTACACACCACATGCGCATACACGTGACACACAGACCCACAGTGTGCGAGCTGCGGGGCTGCGGCAAGAGATACAAGCACAGCGTGAGTACACACCACATGCGCATACACGTGACACACAGACCCACAGTGTGCGAGCTGCGGGGCTGCGGCAAGAGATACAAGCACAGCGTGAGTACACACCACATGCGCATACACGTGACACACAGACCCACAGTGTGCGAGCTGCGGGGCTGCGGCAAGAGATACAAGCACAGCGTGAGTACACACCACATGCGCATACACGTGACACACAGACCCACAGTGTGCGAGCTGCGGGGCTGCGGCAAGAGATACAAGCACAGCGTGAGTACACACCACAAGCGCATACACGTGACACACAGACCCACAGTGTGCGAGCTGCGGGGCTGCGGCAAGAGATACAAGCACAGCGTGAGTACACACCACATGCGCATACACGTGACACACAGACCCACAGTGTGCGAGCTGCGGGGCTGCAGCAAGAGATACAAGCACAGCGTGAGTACACACCACATGCGCATACACGTGACACACAGACCCACAGTGTGCGAGCTGCGGGGCTGCGGCAAGAGATACAAGCACAGCGTGAGTACACACCACATGCGCATACACGTGACACACAGACCCACAGTGTGCGAGCTGCGGGGCTGCGGCAAGAGATACAAGCACAGCGTGAGTACACACCACATGCGCATACACGTGACACACAGACCCACAGTGTGCGAGCTGCGGGGCTGCGGCAAGAGATACAAGCACAGCGTGAGTACACACCACATGCGCATACACGTGACACACAGACCCACAGTGTGCGAGCTGCAGGGCTGCGGCAAGAGATACAAGCACAGCGTGAGTACACACCACATGCGCATACACGTGACACACAGACCCACAGTGTGCGAGCTGCGGGGCTGCGGCAAGAGATACAAGCACAGCGTGAGTACACACCACATGCGCATACACGTGACACACAGACCCACAGTGTGCGAGCTGCGGGGCTGCGGCAAGAGATACAAGCACAGCGTGAGTACACACCACATGCGCATACACGTGACACACAGACCCACAGTGTGCGAGCTGCGGGGCTGCGGCAAGAGATACAAGCACAGCGTGAGTACACACCACATGCGCATACACGTGACACACAGACCCACAGTGTGCGAGCTGCAGGGCTGCGGCAAGAGATACAAGCACAGCGTGAGTACACACCACATGCGCATACACGTGACACACAGACCCACAGTGTGCGAGCTGCGGGGCTGCGGCAAGAGATACAAGCACAGCGTGAGTACACACCACATGCGCATACACGTGACACACAGACCCACAGTGTGCGAGCTGCGGGGCTGCGGCAAGAGATACAAGCACAGCGTGAGTACACACCACATGCGCATACACGTGACACACAGACCCACAGTGTGCGAGCTGCGGGGCTGCGGCAAGAGATACAAGCACAGCGTGAGTACACACCACATGCGCATACACGTGACACACAGACCCACAGTGTGCGAGCTGCGCGGCTGCGGCAAGAGATACAAGCACAGCGTGAGTACACACCACATGCGCATACACGTGACACACAGACCCACAGTGTGCGAGCTGCGGGGCTGCGGCAAGAGATACAAGCACAGCGTGAGTACACACCACATGCGCATACACGTGACACACAGACCCACAGTGTGCTAGATGCGGGGCTGCGGCAAGAGATACAAGCACAGCGTGAGTACACACCACATGCGCATACACGTGACACACAGACCCACAGTGTGCGAGCTGCGGGGCTGCGGCAAGAGATACAAGCACAGCGTGAGTACACACCACATGCGCATACACGTGACACACAGACCCACAGTGTGCGAGCTGCGGGGCTGCGGCAAGAGATACAAGCACAGCGTGAGTACACACCACAAGCGCATACACGTGACACACAGACCCACAGTGTGCGAGCTGCGGGGCTGCGGCAAGAGATACAAGCACAGCGTGAGTACACACCACATGCGCATACACGTGACACACAGACCCACAGTGTGCGAGCTGCGGGGCTGCGGCAAGAGATACAAGCACAGCGTGAGTACACACCACATGCGCATACACGTGACACACAGACCCACAGTGTGCGAGCTGCAGGGCTGCGGCAAGAGATACAAGCACAGCGTGAGTACACACCACATGCGCATACACGTGACACACAGACCCACAGTGTGCGAGCTGCGGGGCTGCAGCAAGAGATACAAGCACAGCGTGAGTACACACCACATGCGCATACACGTGACACACAGACCCACAGTGTGCGAGCTGCGGGGCTGCGGCAAGAGATACAAGCACAGCGTGAGTACACACCACATGCGCATACACGTGACACACAGACCCACAGTGTGCGAGCTGCGGGGCTGCGGCAAGAGATACAAGCACAGCGTGAGTACACACCACATGCGCATACACGTGACACACAGACCCACAGTGTGCGAGCTGCGGGGCTGCGGCAAGAGATACAAGCACAGCGTGAGTACACACCACATGCGCATACACGTGACACACAGACCCACAGTGTGCGAGCTGCAGGGCTGCGGCAAGAGATACAAGCACAGCGTGAGTACACACCACATGCGCATACACGTGACACACAGACCCACAGTGTGCGAGCTGCGGGGCTGCGGCAAGAGATACAAGCACAGCGTGAGTACACACCACATGCGCATACACGTGACACACAGACCCACAGTGTGCGAGCTGCGGGGCTGCGGCAAGAGATACAAGCACAGCGTGAGTACACACCACATGCGCATACACGTGACACACAGACCCACAGTGTGCGAGCTGCGGGGCTGCGGCAAGAGATACAAGCACAGCGTGAGTACACACCACATGCGCATACACGTGACACACAGACCCACAGTGTGCGAGCTGCAGGGCTGCGGCAAGAGATACAAGCACAGCGTGAGTACACACCACATGCGCATACACGTGACACACAGACCCACAGTGTGCGAGCTGCGCGGCTGCGGCAAGAGATACAAGCACAGCGTGAGTACATGCCGCTAATGCACGACTACAGCTCAACTCTGGGCCGCTAAGGGGTGAGTTTGTGTAACAGACAGGCATACAGACACACTCGGACAGACCAAGACGGACAGACAGGCAGAGATAAACAGACAGAGACAATCAGACAAGCAGGCATAGATAGACAGACAAAGAAAAATAGGCATACAGACACAGTCGGACAGATCAAGACGGGCAGACACACAGACAGGCAGAGATAAACAGACAAGCAGGGATAGATAGACAGACAGAGATAGATAGATTGAACAGTAGTAGTTGTGAAGCAGCTCTTACTGCTTATTTCGGATACATACACTCTATCCTGTGGTACGGTATAACTTTGTGGGGTAGGTGTCCAAATATTGATACAGTTTTTCTAATGCAAAAAAATGTATAAGAGCAATGTTTGAATTAAAGCAAATCGACTCATGTAGACCTTACTTTAAGAAATATAATATTCTAACATTACCCTGTCTGTATATTTTGGATGCGTGTTTCTTTCTGTATAAGAACGAGAATATCTTTGACTACGTTATAAACAAGTTTAAGAATCCTTCACGCTCGCAGTACCGCAATAAATTGTTTATACCGAAATCAAAATTATCACTAGTTGCTAGAAATAGTTATATTATGTGCATAATATCAAATGCCATGCATGGTAGATTTTAGTGATACGAATATTATTTTATCAATATCTTAATTGTACCTAAAATTATGTGAAATAAATTATTTGTATTTGTATATCAAAAAGAGACAGACAAAGAGATACAGACAGACAGAGATAGAGAGATAGACGGACAGAGACAAACAGACAGGCAGAGATAGACAGACAAGCAGACAGAGACAGGGAGCTGTTGCAAGAGATACGAGCTCGCCGTGAGTACAGACAGACTACCAATACAATAATTGCATGCCTCAGAGTATATTTATCATTGTTCACGACGCAGCGTTCCACATTTTATTTTAGATATTAAGTACACTACACATGACACATATTTGAACTTGTATCGAGCCGCGTCCAATAAAAACGCTCAGATATCGCGTCATATTGTCATTAACCAATCGCAGCCGTCCACATACTCGCGAAATATTCTGGACCCATCCGCTCGCACACTTGCATTTCTATCGCCAACCGAAGTACTCATTCCAAATCTTGTAATAAATAACTGTATTGAAGTCTTTTTTTTCGAGAATCATTAGTTTTCACTCAATTTTATTTGCTCCTTGAGCTTGTAATAAAAAACCGGCCAAGTGCGAGTCCGACTCGCGCACCGAGGGTTCCGTACAAACTTTCACTTACCCTAATATTATTATATTACCCGGTTGCGGTTAAGTTAAGTTTGCACATGATAAAAACTATTATTATGGGATTTTTATTAGTATGGGATTGCATGAGGTGCAAACTTAACATACCGGGCTGTCCAAATATGTCTTTCGAAAAAGTCTATATTTTTTATGATTTAATTACAAATGTATAGTTTTCAGATTTTATTATGTATTTGTAGTAATGTCATGATATTATTTGCCAAATTTCATAGTTCTATGTCAACGGGAAGTACCCTATCAATTTGATTTCCTTGAGTGTGTCGAAATATACGTTTTTGCGGCATAAATGGCCGTATCTTTTATTTATGTTAATGTAGAAGTTTGATTTTTTCACAGCTTCAAGGGACCGTAGACTGTATATGGTGTTAATTACAACTCGATACCTCCACGCGTTCTCGAGATAAAGGGTCTTGACGGTCAGACAGACGGAATACAAAGTGATCCTATAAGGGTTCCGTTTTTCCGATTGAGGTACTCTAACCTTAAAAATGAAATTTTGTGTGGAATAAATTGTTGCCGGCAGTATTTCCGGACCGATGCGACCTTTAAACCTTCAAGAAAAGAGCCTACTAAAAGGCCAGCAACGCACTTGTGACTCCTCTAGTGATGCAAGTGTCTATGGGCGACGGTGATCGCTTACCATCAGGCGATCCGTCTGCGAGTTTGCCCTCTATAACATAAAAAAAGTTATTGCGAAAATACATATGACGCGTTTTTTTTTTTTCTTTTTATATATTTGTATGTGTTTTTGCGGCTTTATCACGATGAAACGGCTAAATGGATTTGTACCATTTTTGATACCCGGGTTACTGGTTATTCACAGAAATAAGATATTTTTTACCAAACTTAAGGAAACGAAAGTTATGATTGTTGTCTTGTCCGCTGGCTAAATAGCGGACATTTACTAGTTAGATTTGTAAATGTTACAGACCTCGCTCCGGAAGCACGTAATCACCCACTACCCCGCGAAGCAGTTCCCGTGCAAGATCTGCGACAAACTGTTCAGCCGCGAGAAGAGGATGCGGTCCCATCTCACGACGCACATGCGCAAAGTGAAGAACGTGCAGTGTGACTACTGCGGCGTTTCGTGAGTTCCGTTCTTATAGCGTGGCAACTTTGTTACGGGGGGGGGGGGCATTTCACCAAATATAAAATTGTCAATTTTTAAATAACAATAGTACTTTATCGATGCACTCTATCGATATGACGCCATACAATTACAATAACGCTATTCTTCATTACCGCTTTCACTGTTGACAATTACCCTACGGCGCGGTTGAGGTTTTGTGTTCCGAGATTACTTCCGATCGCATTGCTCTGATAGCTAAAAATTACTTGTGACATGTTATGCCAGAATATTGTTTATTAACGCTTTAATTTTGATTATTACACCAAATCACAGCACAATGAGGCATTTCTATCGCTTTTTTTGATGATGTACACTCCACAACGTGCAAATAGAAACTGACGGCCTTTATCTGTGACAACTGCGCAGCACGAATATTGTCTTTAGTACCGTCTCCAGTAGCGCGGCTGGCGAGCATTCTGTGCTCTGTGTGGACGGATTTTAAGATACCATCTCCACTAATCTAATCTGTTTTATCTTCTCAATATTAAATCAAACTAAAACTTTTAACCTTTGGCATGGAGCGCACCTAATTAAGTATTGACTTTCAGTTTCTACAACAAGACATACTTAACCAACCACATCGAGAGGAAGCACGGCAGCAAGAAGCAAAAGTACGTGTGCGACGCGTGCGGGCTGGTCACCACCAACAAGCCCAGCATCGTCATGCACATCAAGTACGGCCACGGCCCGAGGGACGACGTGAGTACACTCAGCTACAGTTACCAACACAAATCAGATACTTTGATAGTCTTTTACAGTTTTTTAATATGTACAAGGACCATTAAAACAAGAGGACTGACAATTGCCATACTTCGGATCGTGCCGACACGCCGTGTCATTACCGAACACATTTTACACGCATTGTTAGCGGGGGCTGAGGTAAACACGTTGCAGCACTACGGAAATATTTCTGTTTCTACTAACACACGCAATTAAGGATTATCACAACACAACAAAACGGGGTATAATCGCGTATAAATATGATTTATTTAATTACCTTTCGTTGGTAATTCTTCGACGTTCGGACGTCGCGTTACGTCCGTGGTCTCGAAGGAAACTGGAGCGGCGAATCAACGTCTTTTAGCTGCGCGAGTTTTTGGATCTACCCGCGCTTGATGATAATGAATGAATTAGTAAATGTAATCAACATCAAAAAACATCCGATAAATCGCCTGACGTCGTGAGTGTAGTGTGTCGGTCTAGTGACGACCGTAGTGTTCAACCACATTGTGTGGGTAGATCGAAAACTCGCGCGGCTAGAAGGCGTTGATTCGCCGCTCCAGATTCCTTCGAGACCATGGACGTAACGCGACTTCCAAAACGTGGAAGAATTACCAACGAAAGGTAAATAAATAAATCATATTTATACGCGATTAAGCCCCGTTTTGTTGTGTTGTGATAATGAATGAAGATCGTGTAAGTTTAAAACAATTAAGGATGTTGCCTAATCACAGAATTTGTAGAAAATATATAAGACAAGATAAAAATTGCACTTGTGACTCCTCTAGTGATGCAAGTGTCGATGGGCGACGGTGATGCTTACCATCAGGCGACCCGTCTGCTGGTTTGCCCCCTAAGCCATAAAAAAAAAACTCAAAACTCCTCTTGCGTTACCTAATACTTGTACTCTCCCGAAACTACCAATTCAACATCCCATTTTATATTTTCAGGTACTAAAATGCGCCATCTGCGAGAAGTCGTTCAAACAAGTGTTCAATCTGAAACTGCACTACTGGGAAGAACACGAGGTAGAATACGATGTACCGGCTCGGAAGAATAAGTAAGTTCTACAATATCTGAACTTGTTTAGGTCCACTTTTCTAGCTCCAAAATCTGTCCTGATGAGTTTTCTCTCCGCGAACGAAGGTGCCTGTCGTATCTTCAATTAAACCAGCGAATTAATTAATAGTTGTTTATTTGAATAATAGTAGATTGTTTGACAAGGGGCTAAAATAAGCCATTATGACACGAAAAACTATATGTCTGAGTGTCATAATGGCTTTTGGCCACGTGTTAAACACTGTGTTTTTCACTTCGACTGCGAGAAAATAAATAGACTAAACATTAAGATTGTATATTTCATGAAAAACTAAAAGTACAGATTCAGCAATTCTATCAGAAAGTTTGACCGATCTGATCAGGTTGGTTTGTTTGTTTTCAATTATTCGTAAGGAGTATGTAGCTGGCTGCAAGTTTTTTTTTTCAGTGTCATAGAAATTTGTATGGGATTATATGGCTTTCTTTTAAACCCTAGGGGCTAAATGTATTATTTTAGTCTCGCTTCGCGATGCTAATATGGCGTACTTTTTGAGCCGGAGAAGTGAAAAACAATTTAACGGATTATCGCGTGTATTATCTCATTAGCGATATGGTTCGAGCGGGACAGAATATAAAATCCTTCGCAAGCACCTTCTATTTCTACTATAATTCCAAGAGCGGGATACACGGGCCAGAAAAAGCACGGTATTCCACCTGACAAATGTGTTCGAGCAAGTTTTTAGGTTATGACATCCCGCGCGAATCTGACCGCTGACAACTAAGGGATTGGGTTCCAATGCACGCAAGGGTCTAAACGGTACTACGAGGGCTGCTATTTATATATCCGGAAACCGGGATTACAATCTTCTTCAATAGCATATTTGACCGCCATGGTAAAATTTGAACTTTTTTAAGTATATAAGGTATATTTTTTCTTCCTTATTAACGCTCGTGTTTTGTTTTTGACGGGTTTTAAATGCCATCTCGCAGCAAGAATGGAACTCACTCGTGAAAATATTCGTGCTATGATTTATTATGATTTTCGGCGTGGTTTAACGCAACAACAGTGCATAGATCAACTAACTTCAACTTTTGGTGATGAAGCCCCATCTAAAACTACTGTGTATCACTGGTTTAGTGAGTTCAATCGTGGACGTAGTATGCTTACGGACGAAGTTAAGGCAGGTCGCCCGAAATCGGTCGTTGTACAACAAAATATCGAGGCTGTGCGAAAACTTATAATGGACGACCGACATGTTACGTACCGCGAGATAGAGGCGACTCTGGGTATTTCTATGACCAGCATTAATAGCATATTACATAATTATTTGGCTGTAAAAAAAATTTGTTCGCGTTGGATACCCCACAACTTAACAAATGAGCAAAAACATGCTCGCGTCGAATGGTGCAATAAAATGTTAAAAAAATATAACCGTGGTGACTCAAAAGCCGTTTATAACATCTATACAGGTGACGAATCCTGGATCTATGCATACGATCCCGAAACGAAGCAACAATCAACGGTATGGGTGTTTCAAAATGAGCCGAACCCTACGAAAGTTACTCGTGCAAAAAGTACATTGAAACAAATGGTGGCCTGCTTCTTCGGTATTAATGGCCATGTAGCTACAGTGCCACTAGAAAACCGTAGAACGGTTAATTCAGAGTGGTACACGACCATTTGCTTACCGGAAGTATTTGAACAAATTCGTAAAACTAACCAGCGACGAAGAATCATTCTTCATCATGACAATGCCAGCTGTCATACGTCACGCGAAACAACTCTATTTTTGGAGGGTCAAAATGTGGAATTAACGGGTCATCCGCCGTACAGCCCTGACTTGGCACCCAACGATTTTTATTTATTTCCAAATATAAAGAATAAATTACGCGGTCAACGATTTTCGACCGCTGAAGATGCTGTCGACGCATTCAAACAACACGTTATGGAGGTACCTCAGGCGGAGTGGCAGAAGTGCTTTAAAAATTGGTTCACGCGAATGCAAAAGTGCATAGATCATCAAGGGGAATACTTTGAAAAACAATAAAACTATTTTCAGCCGTGTACGTTTGTTTGTTTTTTTGTTTCCGGATATATAAGTAGCAACCCTCGTATTATAAAGTCCAGATGCCTCACAGCGGTCATGAATTCAAGAAAAATTCTAACAGCGCTATCATGAATGGGTCAAGTACACTTGAGAGATAAGTTACGGGTCACGTTAATTTAAACAAGGGTGTGTGAGGGCGACCCGTCTGTTACTCGCGTGTGTGTGTGTGTGTGTGTGTGTGTGTGTGTGTGTGTGTGTGTGCGCCGGCCGCAGCGCCGCGCACGCGCCGTGACAACCACCGGCACTCGCTTCGCGACAGCTACGTACTAAACGGCCGCTACTAACTTAATTCCATGTTTGTATATATTGTAATTACAGTTGTAAATATATGTTCTACATACGCTTTTCTATGGGTTCCGTAGCCAAAATGGCAAAAACGGAACCCTTATAGATTCGTCATGTCTGTCCGTCCGTCCGTATGTCACAGGCATTTTACTCAAAAACCATAAGATGTACATTGATGAAATTCGGAGCATAGGTGTCGTGTGTAAACCGCTACTTAGTTTGATAGTTAAATAAAAGATATATGTATTTCTAGGGGTGGCTCCATACATGTAACCGAGAGTGAAAAATTTTTTTTTAGCATATATTAGAATTGAAATAATAGAAAAAAAAATTGATTAAGTGAACATTTTCCGAAATATTCGCTCCAAAAGTAGCAAACATTGTGTGTCCCCCCCCCCTCTATTTTCTAAACGGCATGTTCAAAAAAAATTACAAATATAAAGCTTAATAAATAATTCTTCCAACGAAAATTGTTTTCAACATGATCGGACATACCGCTTTTAAGTTATTGCCAAAAAACTGCGCTTCTCAGCAAAAGGACGTACGTGCTAGGGAGATACGCTCTTTTGTTAGTTTTTTTTTCATATCGTATATTTTTTCATCTGTAATGCATTTTTTTTTATAAACGGCTGCGGAACCCTTCATGGGCGAGTCCGACTCGCACTTGGCCGCTTTTTTATCTTAGTGGTATTGCATCACCCACTACCATAAGGGCAACAAGTTTTTTTATTATTTGACACTAGTTTAATTTACTTAACTGAAAGGCGCCTGCAACTTCGTTCGCGGAGGAGATAAATACATAACCCCTCTTTTTCTTCATGTAAAAAGCATAAATATGAAGCCACAACGATAAATATTGTTCGATTCAGTGAACTTTAAATATCTAAATCTTATATCTTTAAGTATCTGCCATGTACAGACTTCATTTTGACAACTTTATACTAGTATAGATGTACGAAGTGCCAGCGACTTGTAATCGTTCGATATCTAGAAAAGTAGAACTAACAAATCATCTTTTTGTATTACAGAAAACGAAAAATAAGCAAAAAGCCACCAGCAGTGGTAGTGAAGCAAGAGCCTCCTGAGCACGAGTACGGCGACGACTTCCTCGAGCTGACGCCGAAGGTGGAGCCTCTGGACGGTGAGCACTTATGCTGGGGCCACACTGTCGCGATAACGCGACGATTTGCGTTGTCGGGACACGTGTGGCCAAAGAATAGGGATGTTGGCAACTTTTTCCCGTGGTATATTATAGAAATGACCTTTCAATAATAGAAATACTGGTGAAAAAACTACATCAATGTCATAAAAACTCCACGGCATACAACAACGTTAGAATCACACTTTTGGAAAAACTTTCCCAAAAACACACCATACTGAACCCTAGGACGGTGTGACGCCACACCTTCTTACTAATACGTATCTTCTTACGTAATTATGTATGGGGAAATTAAGAACTTTGTTCTGCAGCTATGTTAAGGGCGGCTTGCACCAAATTTCGTTTAAATATATGCTAAACAAATTTAACTAAACACGTTTATATCGTTAAATGCGATTAACATAATTGCGTTTAGTGATATCTTGCACCAAGCTGTTTTGAAGATTATTTAACTAAACGCGTTTAATGTGTCGGTAAAACAGTTTTCCTACGTTTCGTTGTACGTAAATGGCAAAATACGCCATCTTAACCAAATTTAAGATTAATCATTTCCACGCGACGAGTATGCGTAAATAGGAACGGGCCGTTTAATTTTGACACAAAGTGACGCGCGCGCGCATTTCAACATTTAATTTGTTGGTTGTCATTTTAAAATCAAATTAAAAACAAATATAGCAAAGTATTGCCACAAAACTTAACTACCAACTAAAGTAAATAAACCGACTCCTCCTGCCATCACTATTCGTACTGCTGAGTGCGGTGCTGTGTGTTCGTGTTCTTTAGTTATTATTAGAGTTTTTGTAAGGTATGTTTTCGTAGTCGGAACCTTCCTATGATTTTCTTGTGATTGAGCGTCTCAAATAAATTGGTGCTTGTATTAATTTCCCGTAGTATAACTGGTCTATTTATGAACTCTATTATTCCGTCCTCATCGTCGAAATATACATTATTTATTATTAGTGGCACCAAATAAACAAACGGCGCCAAATGTTTCAAACATAATCTGTCAAAGTAAACGTCAAATTAATTTTAAAAATGGCGCTAAACGTATTTAGCCGAGTTAAATAGCCTTTGATGGGGGTTTAATTTTGACAGCACCCACACCCTAAACATGTTTAGCGATATTTAACGTGGTGCAAGGCGTTAAACGTAATTTTGTATTTAAATAGGATTTAAATACTGTTTAGCGCCATGGTGCAAGCCGCTCTTAAACATGCTATGTAAAAAAATTAAGAATTTTGCGTTACGTAATTTGTGGACGACCCCCAAGCACTACGTCATGGATCGAACACGAACTTTTATCGTGACAACGCGAACACGAATGAAGTCTGGCCGTAGAATGATAGTGTCATCGCAGTTGTGTGTGTCTTATTGCATTTGGTTAGTTAGTTTTTACATTCATGATGATTAGTTATGATTAGATACATTTTCATATTTATATTTTATGACTTGTTTAGCTCAGTGAGAGTAACGTTGCCTGCGAAGCTGAAGGCCCTGGGTTTAAATCCCGGTAAGGGCAAATCTTTGTGTTGTGAGCATAATTATGCTGTTCCTGAGACGGATGTTTTCTATGTATATATCTATTAAGTACATCATCGTCTAGTACTCATAACAGAAGCCTTATTGAGTTTACCATGGAACTAATGCGATTTGTGTAAAAATTGTCCAGTGGTGTGCAGCGTACCTAACGCACACATACTCATCTCTCCTCCCTTATATTAGCTCGCACCTTATATTATTGAGTAGTAATAAATCATATTGAAACACATCACTTGTTTCCATTAAGCGCCATCCTTACATGGCGACCCTGCCAGTGCTCCTTATACGGGGGCACTGGCGGGCATCAATGTGCCAGCCAATGAAAAACAAGGACCTTGAACCAGGACATTAGTGAAAAAATAATTTCTCGAACGAAACCTTTGTGACAAGAGGTGTGAAAGACTTGTGGTGCAAAGTGTTTAAAAAAATGAAGGTCATTTTTATTCATTTTTTTATGTTAATATAAGAGTTGTCGAACATTGCGAACGATAATCTTTTCGAGGACGCTAAACAAGTGCATTTTTTTTCGGTGACTAATTCGTACCTACATCATTATAAAGTCGATTCCTACATGTCCTTGTTACGGACGAGCGAGACATTGGACAAACTTGGTGCTGTGTTCGGTCTGGTGGTGCGGCGGCAAGAAGGATGACCTGGATGACGATTTATCAATGTGAAGACTCGAACTATGTGTGATTTTTTTTTTCTTTCATGGTTTTAATGATTTTTATGTTTTTAAGTAATTCAGTCAGTTCATATTTTAACACGTAGGTTACTTGTTTGATTATCGTTTTATCAATTTTAAGCTAAGTTTTAAAACTTAGGCACCATCCTTACAGTCCCGTATTTTTTTTTTCATAAATATTGTTTTGTCTATTTATGAAATATCCCTACAGTATTTTTATATATCATGTAGAAAACGCCGACAGAAGTAGTGGCCAGTAATTAAATTATCTGGCCCGTTATTGGCGGTTTACCCTACTTTGGTGTCGAGTGACGCGACTGATGTGACACCACGCGATAGTCTGTACGTTCTTGTATTCTTGTTCATAATGACCTAAAATTTACACCATTAAGTTCTGTAAACTCGTTCGCTCAGAAGTATGTTTTTGAGGTGTGTGGTTTGGAGATCTCTGCATTTAATTTGGTTGTTATCTGTTTGTATAGAACGCCGACGTCAAACGTTGGCACCTTTTTCAGTTTGCTTCGACAATTGTTACAAAAAATCACAGCCACAAAAGCTAAGCAGGTCATTATATGTGGAGACTGGAATATTGACTTCATGAAAGAAAATAAATTTAAGAAAGAGCTGGTGTCAATACTTTCAAATTATAATCTCAGCAATCGTATTGTCTCCCCGACGAGAAAAAAATCGTGCCTCGATTTAATTGCTAGCAACATTACAAATTGTACACCTAAGATTCATTTATTAGCTCTATCCGACCACGAGACAGGACAAACACTTATATGCAAGTTAAAAGTTAAAAAAACATTTAGAATAGGGCCACAGTTCTGGTATGAAACAGTAAGAGATTACAGCCAAGAAAACATAACAAAGTTTTCTGAATGTATGACTGCTTTATCCTTCAACCAGGTATTTCATGAAACGGACACAAACACCGCGTTTCAAGAATTTCATTATTTAATTGTTTTGTTCTATAACTTATGTTTTCCTTTCATTAAAATAAAAAAGAATAATAAGCCGATTAAGAACAAATGGCTTACACGTGGTATACAACGATGTTGTAACAGCAAAATGAATGTGTACAAAATAGCAATTAAGAATAAAGACAATATTGAACATCTGCGAGAGTATAAAACGTACACGAGGCTTTTAAAAAAATGCCTCAATAAGGCTAGACAAATAACAAATGGCAGGTTTATTAAAAATACCAAAAATACTTGTCGAGCATCTTGGCAAATTATTAGGCAAAACTGTGATATGACGCCTTTAAGTAATGAAATTAATAAAATTGTAATTGATACTAAAGAAATAAGTGATCCTAAAATTATACCTGAAATATTCAATAATTATTTTATAGAAAATACAAATAAAAAAATAACCAGAGATACATACCATAGCCATAATATAAAACAATTAAAACATAGTATATTTTTATCGCCAGTCAGTTCTGAAGACGTTCTAAAGGCAATTAAAGGGTTAAATAATACAAATGCTACTGGCTACGATGGCATAAGCACAAAAGTTTTGAAAAAATGTGCTAGTGCATTGTCAATACCACTAAGTTATATAATAAATTTATCATTCATGCAAGGTATATTTCCAGAACGCCTAAAGTACACCATAATCAAGCCATTACATAAGAAAGGATCCAACTCAAACTTAAAAAACTACCGTCCTATCACTCTTACACCTGTCATCTCGAAATTTTTTTTAAAATTAATGTTTCATAAGATGTCTAACTTCATCACAAAAAATGATATTTTAACCAAATATCAGTTTGGCTTTAAAAAAAATAGCTCAACGACTACAGCATGTTTTCATTTAATAAATAATGTTACTGAGAGTGTAGATAAAAAGGTCCCAATCGTTGCAGTTTTGCTCGATATGAGTCAAGCATTCGACTTTGTGGATCACGATATATTGTTACATAAATTGTATAGATACGGCATAAGAGGTCCAACACAAGAATGGTTTACAGCTACCTCAAAAATAGAAGACAGCGTGTTGAAAATTCTAAACTTATTGGTCATAACAAGACTGTTTATAAGTCAGAGTATAAAGTTAATGGATTCGGAGTGCCACAAGGTAGCATTTTAGGCCCACTACTATTTTTGCTTTACATCAATGATCTACCTAAAGTTACAAATCATAGGTGTATCCTATTTGCTGATGACACTACACTACTCATAAAATGCGAAAATATTGCATCGTTTGAAGCTGAGATAAACGAGACATTGTTAGAAATAATTAGATGGTTGGATAATAATAATTTACACATTAACATTAGCAAAACAAAAATGATGCAATTTAGGACATATAAAAGTAAACATTTAAAGCTAGCTATTAAATATCAAGACACCAATGTAGAGGAAGTGAATTCCACCAATTTTTTGGGATTAAATATTGATTGTTTTTGCAATTGGAAAAGTCACGTTGAAGATTTACGTAATAAACTAGATAGATTTGTATATGTTTTAAGACGAGTACGAAATGTAGTGTCAGAAGCAGCTGCTATGTCGGCATATCATGGATACGTAGCCTCTCTCCTAAGATATGGCATTATTCTGTGGGGAAACTCTGTAGGTGCACATGTAATTTTTAAAACTCAAAAGAAGTGCATTAGAGCAGTATCTGGAGCGAATTTCAGAGACCACTGTAAGCCATTATTTCAAAGAAAACGAATTCTGACAGTACCTGCTATGTATATCTATGAGATCTGTGTTTATGTTAAGAAGAATCCGTCAATCTTTTAAAATTATTACGATCAAATCGAAACGTGGTGCATACAGAAACAAACTCATTCTGCCCAAAACAAATCTTTTACTCATCAAAAGCAATGTGCATGGAATGGCAGTACAAATATTTAATGCACTGACAGATTCATTTAAACAACTGCCACTTAAATTATTTAAAAAACAATTACTTGACTACTTAATAGAACATAGTTATTATTCAATTGATGAGTTTATTTCTAGTTGTAAATTATGACATGATCAAACTTTTTATATTATTAAATACCTATTTAGAATAAGTCGCGGACATCACTTAATTTTAAACAATGTTATTAATTCATTTAATGTATTATTTATATTGAATTAGTATTTAGAATTTTTAGTTCCTAACATTAACTAATAGATATCTTTTAATGTTTGTAAAGTATTGCTATAAACTATTTTAATTATCGCTAAATTTTTGCACGCCATCTTATGGTATAAACAAGTAATGGGATTGTCTTATGATATAACATCAATTGAAACCTTTGTTTATGCAAATAAATAATTTTGATTTGATTTGATTTGATTAATGAATACTCTAAACTGTACAGATGTAGTGCATAATGGTTTTCCGTCGTATTTTCTCGGAAACTTTTGCATTTTCGATGCTACTTCAGTCAACCTCAGTACTTTATGTACTGTCACCGACTGAAATAGCAAGACACGTTCATACGTTTCCGTCAAAATACGACGGAAAACAATTATACACTACATCTGCACTAGATCACCTCGTGTCGTTGCGGCAATGATGCTATTAATTTTTTGAGCGCCAGCAGCGAAGTAATACGACGTGAACCAGACGTAATCAAAAAAATAAAATTAACCTTCATAAATAAAACAGTGATTGCAGAATTAGGTACTGATATTACATTCGGAGTTTTAGAATCATGAAATTTGGTCGGCATGAATGATGATGATGATGATGTCCTCTACGTCGGATCCGATGACAGAGACTTCAAGAAGTTGGGCTCGTAGGAATCCTAGGACGGGTGGCGCGAATATGACTCGCAAAACCCGGTTTATTTGAGAATATTTGGTCGCAGCGCGCGCAGAGGAGCTCACCGCGGTCACGGTCGGTGTCCGCGCCACGGTCGGTGTCCGCGTCACGGTCGGTGTCCGCGTCACGGTCGGTGTGCGCGTCACGGTCGGTGTCCGCGTCACGGTCGGTGTCCGCGTCACGGTCGGTGTCCGCGCCACGGTCGGTGTCCGCGCCACGCTCGGTGTCCGCGCCACGGTCGGTGTCCGCGTCACGGTCGGTGTCCGCGTCACGGTCGGTGTCCGCGTCACGGTCGGTGTCCGCGTCACGGTCGGTGTCCGCGTCACGGTCGGTGTCCGCGCCACGGTCGGTGTCCGCGCCACGCTCGGTGTCCGCGCCACGGTCGGTGTCCGCGTCACGGTCGGTGTCCGCGTCACGGTCGGTGTCCGCGTCACGGTCGGTGTCCGCGTCACGGTCGGTGTCCGCGCCACGCTCGGTGTCCGCGCCACGGTCGGTGTCCGCGTCACGGTCGGTGTCCGCGTCACGGTCGGTGTCCGCGCCACGGTCGGTGTCCGCGGCACGGTCGGTGTCCGCGCCACGGTCGGTGTCCGTGTCACGGTCGGTGTCCGCGCCACGGTCGGTGTCCGCTTCACGGTCGGTGTCCGCGTCACGGTCGGTGTCCGCGGCACGGTCGGTGTCCGCTTCACGGTCGGTGTCCGCGCCACGGTCGGTGTCCGCGCCACGGTCGGTGTCCGCGTCACGGTCGGTGTCCGCGTCACGGTCGGTGTCCGCGTCACGGTCGGTGTCCGCGTCACGGTCGGTGTCCGCTTCACGGTCGGTGTCCGCGCCACGGTCGGTGTCCGCGTCACGGTCGGTGTCCGCGTCACGGTCGGTGTCCGCGCCACGGTCGGTGTCCGCTTCACGGTCGGTGTCCGCGCCACGGTCGGTGTCCGCGTCACGGTCGGTGTCCGCGTCACGGTCGGTGTCCGCGTCACGGTCGGTGTCCGCGTCACGGTCGGTGTCCGCGCCACGCTCAGTGTCCGCGCCACGGTCGGTGTCCGCGTCACGGTCGGTGTCCGCGCCACGGTCGGTGTCCGCGCCACGGTCGGTGTCCGCGGCACGGTCGGTGTCCGCGTCACGGTCGGTGTCCGCGTCACGGTCGGTGTCCGCGTCACGGTCGGTGTCCGCGTCACGGTCGGTGTCCGCGGCACGGTCGGTGTCCGCTTCACGGTCGGTGTCCGCGCCACGGTCGGTGTCCGCGTCACGGTCGGTGTCCGCGCCACGGTCGGTGTCCGCGTCACGGTCGGTGTCCGCGTCACGGTCGGTGTCCGCGTCACGGTCGGTGTCCGCGCCACGGTCGGTGTCCGCGCCACGGTCGGTGTCCGCGTCACGGTCGGTGTCCGCGTCACGGTCGGTGTCCGCGTCACGGTCGGTGTCCGCGTCACGGTCGGTGTCCGCGCCACGGTCGGTGTCCGCGCCACGGTCGGTGTCCGCGTCACGGTCGGTGTCCGCGTCACGGTCGGTGTCCGCGTCACGGTCGGTGTCCGCGTCACGGTCGGTGTCCGCGGCACGGTCGGTGTCCGCTTCACGGTCGGTGTCCGCGTCACGGTCGGTGTCCGCGCCACGGTCGGTGTCCGCGTCACGGTCGGTGTCCGCGTCACGGTCGGTGTCCGCGTCACGGTCGGTGTCCGCGCCACGGTCGGTGTCCGCGTCACGGTCGGTGTCCGCGTCACGGTCGGTGTCCGCGTCACGGTCGGTGTCCGCGCCACGGTCGGTGTCCGCGCCACGCTCGGTGTCCGTGTCACGGTCGGTGTCTGCGGCACGGTCGGTGTCCGCGCCACGGTCGGTGTCCGCTTCACGGTCGGTGTCCGCGTCACGGTCGGTGTCCGCGGCACGGTCGGTGTCCGCGCCACGGTCGGTGTCCGTGTCACGGTCGGTGTCCGTGTCACGGTCGGTGTCCGCGCCACGGTCGGTGTCCGCTTCACGGTCGGTGTCCGCGTCACGGTCGGTGTCCGCGGCACGGTCGGTGTCCGCGTCACGGTCGGTGTCCGCGTCACGGTCGGTGTCCGCGGCACGGTCGGTGTCCGCGTCACGGTCGGTGTCCGCGGCACGGTCGGTGTCCGCTTCACGGTCGGTGTCCGCGCCACGGTCGGTGTCCGCGTCACGGTCGGTGTCCGCGCCACGGTCGGTGTCCGCGTCACGGTCGGTGTCCGCGTCACGGTCGGTGTCCGCGTCACGGTCGGTGTCCGCGCCACGGTCGGTGTCCGCGCCACGGTCGGTGTCCGCGTCACGGTCGGTGTCCGCGTCACGGTCGGTGTCCGCGTCACGGTCGGTGTCCGCGTCACGGTCGGTGTCCGCGCCACGGTCGGTGTCCGCGCCACGCTCGGTGTCCGCGCCACGGTCGGTGCCCGCGCCACGGTCGGTGTCCGCGCCACGGTCGGTGTCCGCGTCACGGTCGGTGTCCGCGTCACGGTCGGTGTCCGCGTCACGGTCGGTGTCCGCGTCACGGTCGGTGTCCGCGTCACGGTCGGTGTCCGCGTCACGGTCGGTGTCCGCGTCACGGTCGGTGTCCGCGTCACGGTCGGTGTCCGCGCCACGGTCGGTGTCCGCGCCACGCTCGGTGTCCGCGCCACGGTCGGTGCCCGCGCCACGGTCGGTGTCCGCGCCACGGTCGGTGTCCGCGTCACGGTCGGTGTCCGCGTCACGGTCGGTGTCCGCGTCACGGTCGGTGTCCGCGTCACGGTCGGTGTCCGCGGCACGGTCGGTGTCCGCTTCACGGTCGGTGTCCGCGTCACGGTCGGTGTCCGCGCCACGGTCGGTGTCCGCGTCACGGTCGGTGTCCGCGTCACGGTCGGTGTCCGCGTCACGGTCGGTGTCCGCGCCACGGTCGGTGTCCGCGTCCCGGTCGGTGTCCGCGTCACGGTCGGTGTCCGCGTCACGGTCGGTGTCCGCGCCACGGTCGGTGTCCGCGCCACGCTCGGTGTCCGTGTCACGGTCGGTGTCTGCGGCACGGTCGGTGTCCGCGCCACGGTCGGTGTCCGCGTCACGGTCGGTGTCCGCGTCACGGTCGGTGTCCGCGGCACGGTCGGTGTCCGCGCCACGGTCGGTGTCCGTGTCACGGTCGGTGTCCGTGTCACGGTCGGTGTCCGCGCCACGGTCGGTGTCCGCTTCACGGTCGGTGTCCGCGTCACGGTCGGTGTCCGCGGCACGGTCGGTGTCCGCTTCACGGTCGGTGTCCGCGCCACGGTCGGTGTCCGCGTCACGGTCGGTGTCCGCGTGCGGCCGCGCGCGCCTCGCGCTCTCCACGTTTCATCCAGCGCTTGGAGACGTGCTTCTTCAAACTCCTTCACACTATCGCGGACAGTGAAACGCCATACATCCCTTTTACGGCTTATGCCTTCCCAACTGTCGGGAGATATACTACTGGCGGTTAGGTGCCTTTTAATTACATCCTTGTAACGGAGATGCTGTCCCCCAGCCTTACGCGTTCGTACTTCTGAAAGTTGGGAGTAGAAGATTGCTTTCGGCAGACGGTTATCCTCCATACGGACGATGTGGCCACACCATCTCAGTTGGTACTTCATCAGCGACGCCTCCATGCCCTGCATATGTGTGTGGTCGGCATATACACACGCTGGCGCGAATTTTTGATGACGTAATTTACCATCTGTGGTTGAAACATTCGTGGAAATTAGCAGTTATTGACTTAAATCTGTTTCAGATGAAGAAATAGAAGAACTCGCAAATGTTCCGCCGAATGCAGAAACCCAGGATGAAGTAGCAGACATAGCCGCGGAGATCATTGACGAATTCATCACCCCGGTACTGAGAGGCGCCGACACCGACCGGCGGAAGAGGCGTGAGTCGACATGTTGATCTATTTGTTTAGCTCAGCGGAAGTAACGTTACCTGCGCAGCTAGGTCCCAGGTTCAAATCCCGGTAAGGGCAAATATTTGTGTAATGGGCATAAATATTTATTCCTGAGTCTTGGATGTTTTCTATGTAAATAAGTGAATATTATCTATTAAATATATCTTCGTCTAGAGCTTACCATGGGACTAATTCGATTTTTATAAAAAAAAATCGCGTAATATTTATTTCTTTATTGTTCTAAAAAATTGGCAAGCTGTATTAAATTAATTTAAGGTTTATGATCATTTTAGATTCAACAGCTATTGACAAAAAAGCGGAGGAACAAGTTAAGAAAGAAGTTAACGGTCTAATGGAGAAAACGAGACTGAAGATAGCGGGGAGAGCGTCGGAGAAAACGGCAAGGAAATACCACAGGCTGATGCAGAAGGCTATGAAAGTTACCAATAAAATAGGTAAGGCATGTGGAAAAACACGAAAACCTCTTTAAAGCTACATAAAAAATATATAAATTCACGCCACCACAAGCGCTGCAAAAAGTGGGGATATTAATCCGTTCAAAATTATTTTAATGAGTATTGAAATAATCGTGGAAACAGAAGAAAACAGTTGTGTAACTGATAAATACACAAAAGCATTTTCCTTTTACTATACACGGTGTAGGTACTGAATGCTTTACTATCATTTAACTTTTTTTTCAGAGCGGACAAAAAAGCGTCGAAAAAATAAGGAACATGAATCAAACTCACTACTAGTGGAAGATTTCTCTATAAATCAGACCATAGACAGTAAAGACCGTATAATAGATAAAGAAATCAATATAGAAGAAAACGAGTTACAACATGTCGAAGGAAACGAAACAGATGATTTAGATGGAACTGTAACAGAAAATATAGAAGAGCAAGAGAAAGACAGTGGCGAAGAGAGTGAAATAAATAGTGTAGATAATGTAGGAGTAGACACAGATATTGATAGTTCAGGTGATGAATATGTAGACAAAGATGTACAAGATGGAGATAAGTCCAATGCAAATGAAAAGCCGGAAATCAAATTGGGCCAGAATAGGAAATTGAAAATTAATACACACCAGTGCTACGTCTGCTTTAAGGTAACTATTTTTTGTATTTAAGATATGATGGAATCATCAACTAAGTTTTCTTATTATGAGAAGCTAGATCTATCATCTAATCATACGCTTAAGTTGATAGATCTATCAGCTAAGCGTTCGTCATCAATTTTATTATTATATATGCTTCGAATTGAAAGTCAACTTGGTACATAATGTGGCTTGTGATTTTTCTATCATTTAATTCTTCTAAGCCATTCTCTTAATGACTCTCTTGATGTTTGTTACATATTTTACTATTTTTGTCCTTATAAAAATCCATCATAAAAGCTTTTACATCAAAATGTCAACATGTTTAATCTTTATAATATTTGGTCTTATTTAGAGCATTTAACCAATGGAGATGGCACACGGGTACATTCCTCTCTGCCAAAGTACCGATGAAATTGTGGGTTGGTTTAAACAATAAATTGTCAGTGGGGGTGTTTTTTGTTTGTAGGCGATTTACTTTTATTATGTGCGTTTGTAGAAATTGGATTATTTTCGTAGTGTGATGTCCGTGTTTACCTCGCCTTCTCAAAAAACGCATAAAAATTTGTTGGGTAATGACGCGGCTTATCATCTCATCTCCTGTGGTTAAATGGTCTAAGTATTTAGTGTAACGATGTTTCAGATCTTGATGCATACAATTAATATCATATTAATTTCGTAGCTGTACCAAACTAAGGACGAACTCCTGGAGCACTGCAAAGATCACTTCGACTTGTGCAACATAAAGACCTTAAAGAAATGCCCTCTCTGCGACTACGCCACTAGTCTAAGTGTTACCACTCACCTGAAGAGGAAACATAAAATTAACGTCAAAGTGCCGTACGGAACCTTCGCAGACGACAAAAATAATACAGGATCCAGGTATTATTATAAAGTGAACGATGAGAAAATAAAGAAAGTAGAAATAATACCAAGTATAAAGAATCTTAATAAAAGAGAAAGTAATAAAATCGATAAAAGGAACAGAGAAAAGAAGAACAAAGGTGTTGTCAAGAGAAAGCTGGTTAAGAAAGGCAAGGAATGGATAGTTATGAACGAGACAATGAAGATTAATGATTGTTTGATACCTAAAATTGATAAAATGGAAAGTAAAAATGTTGAAAAAGGTTATTTAGATAGATTGAAAGAATTGTATAAAGTGGCAAAGAAGGAAGGAAAGAAAATGCTCTTTCCTTGCGATTCTTGTGACAAAGTTTGTCAAACTATGAGCGCTTTGAAGCTACATGGTAGAAAACATGAAGATAATCCGAAGCCTTTTAAACCTAAAGTTTGGAAACATAAAAATGAAACACCAAATAATGATAACACGATTAATAATCCAAAGAAGAAAGTTACAAGCTTGGAAAATCGCACAGCACAGCCCAAGCCGGTTGTGAACAAGCACAAATGTGACAAAGAACTTATAGAATTCTACGAACGCAACATAAAAGGTAGTGATGTAGAATTTTGGCAATTCTTGAAAATTTACAATAGAATGGGAAGAGAGAATGTCAATGATTTTGAAGATTTACAGAAAAGCCACTCATTTGGTTTACATTGTAATGAACCTGTAGAAAACACTTCAGATAGAGATGTGAGGGTAGAGAATAATGATGTCGATAACGTGAGGAAAGTAACTGTAAAGAAGGTTAATAAAGTTAGGAAGATTGCAAGGAATGCATTTACAAGAGTAATAAGATTGAGTAAGAGGGAGATGAAGAGGAGGAATGAGGCGAAAAGGAGGATGAGAGAGAAAATAAAAGTAAATAGTGGACATTGTGCGTAATTTTCTGACCAGACTGCGTCATCAGAAGGAAGGTTAATGTTAAACTACAATTAAAAGGAGCAAACATTTCGGGTCGGTAAAATACTATTATAATAGTTCCATCAATAGTGTGGGGTTGCGAAGGATCACGGAAATTGCTAAAGTCAAAGTGTTTTATTTGTTAAGCATACGTGATGGCTGCATTCATACAGAGATGTTCAATTATTTTATGTTCCACTATGTTTTGCCGATTGGCGTACAAAAACATTAGTTTGTAAAATATTTACCTAATGCTTCTAAACAAGATTTTGTTTAAGCATTATAATACAATATACGAATTAAGATAATTCAGTTGAGTATTCCGAAGAGTATATTATGTAAATAAAACCGGCCAAGAGCATGTCGGACCATGCTCCGTGTAAGGTTCCGCAGCCGTCCATACAAAAAAATTAAACAGATGAAAAAAACACAATTTGAAAAAGTGCACTAGCAATAGAGCGTATCTCCACGGCACTTACGTCCTTTACGAAGTTCGCTTTCTAATACTATAAATAAGGTTATGTTTTTTGAGTGTATGTATGGCACTTCCCGCAGCCTAAACGACTTGATGGATTTTGATGTATGAGGTGGCGCTAGAATCTTGGTTGTGGAAGTTGTCATAAGCTAAGTATAATATTTTGCAGTAGAGTTTTTAACTGACTTCAAAAAAGGAGGTTCTCAATTCGTCAGGTTTTTTTTTAATACTGATGTATTTTTAGAGGTAGTATTCGAATATTCATGAACTTACTGCAGAGGTTAAACGCAGAATAGCATAATAATTATTTTTAAAAAACTTGAAACATTTCCCATTATTTTTTGAAATATGTTTCACGAGACACGGATCCGAGGGGTCAAGGCCCTGAGGTCTTCAATGAACACTGATAATAGTGATAATTATTCAGGTCCTCCCTCCCCCTGATTCAAAGGAAGTCGCTCATGTGTGACCCTCTCCTGATTTTAGGGTAGGACCCACCCAACCGGTATACTATGTGCAATTTATTCATCATATTTAGAATATAATAAAGTTTAAGTTATACTAGTTAAATTTCTTTTAGATTACTTTGTTGATTTCAAATAAAATGCTGTTTACCTAAAATGTTTTATTTAATTCACTTAAACATAATAACCATCTATACTATAATAACGTTATTAAAATGAAATGTTTGTACATTGATTATATAAAAAAAAATTGTAATGAACTATTTGGAGGTTATTTAATAGAAAAATATTGCTTTTGAATTTTTTGTGTGCCGTTGTGTTGTGGCTTCATCACGCCAAATCGGCTAAACGGATTTCAACTATTTTTGGTACACGGGCAGCTGGGTACTTTTTAACCGACTATGCTGAAGCAAAAAAAGAGAGATAATGACTTTTCCTCCTTCTCGAACGAAGTTGCGGCGACTTCTAGTCCTACCTAAGTATATACTTATCAAAACTAGCGTTGAGAAAAATGACATTCATAGCGAAGAAATTGCTTTTTAGGGTAGCAGATCCGTTGTCAGTCTCCATGTATCTGAAAAAAAAAACAGATTTTCGCGACTAGAGTAACTAAACCGAATTTATCGTCAAAACGAAAAGGTAAGAGACAGACAAAGTTAATTAAGCATTACAATTAGTATGTATAGTATGTATGGTATTGGAAGTATGCAATTTCAATAAGACACACACATCATTTACACCTCATTAATAATTTAGCAAAATTATTAACCTTTTGAGCGCCCAGCGTGTTGACGGGAAACCGTAGGCCACACGCCAACCAATAAAACAATTTTATGATACCGTATACGACGTGGCGTCGGAGGCACAATTTTCCATTGACGTAATTTGCCGTCTTTTGCGCTTAAAGGGTTAATATTTAAGTTTTACTGTAACATAGATATTCATAGAGTTATCAATGGTTTTTTCCTACAAATTAAAAAAAAACTGTGAACACCTAAAGGTGTCGTGTGCTGTCGTGCCTGCGATGCAAGCAACGTCTAACGGTGTCGTAAATCGTCGCAATAGTAATTGGCTGACTGACGTCATTAAAATATGAAAGCGGCTAAAAGGTAAACTACATCCAACATTGATTTACAAAATAAATAAAAAAATATTTAGTACCGCAAAAATAAGAGTAAACACATTACCAATGGTACAGTAAAGTATGCCAGAATCAAACTAAATACACTATTATGAATTAAAACTAGGCAAGTGGCAACAGGCTTAGGCTCAGCGTATGCTGTTTTTCAGCCCCTTATGCATAGATAGTTACAGTAGCGGAGAAAAATCTATCATATCGGTGTATTTTACACACTATCTTAGACCACATTAGTAACTATATTTTACCGCATCAGCAATGTCGATCCAGTCCATAGCTTTCACCATGTTGTCGTTTTTGGATGGCTTCTTGTCCCAGTTCCAATAGGTGAAGTCTTTGAAGCCACCAACAACCTGGATAATACAATATGAAAATGGAAGATTACCACAGTAGACATATTACCATTCAAGAAATCTCAAGAAGAAGAGTCACCGTCAACATCTCCTGCATCCCCTGATGAAACCTTGTTGAGCCGAAACATGTATCAAGGATTAAAATGTCTTGTGTTAGTTTGTTGTATTTGCATGCTTATTTTTTTGTAGAAACTCCATGAAAATATGCACAAGTCAGCACAATGTATTGTCACATCTAACCGAGATACATAATCAATAAACTGATAATCCATTAATCTAATATGGGAACTGTGCAAAGTAACACCTGAATCTAAGTATCAATCATATTACCATTGATTAATTAAAGCTTATAATGTCAAAGATAAAAAAATCACATAGGCAAGAAACTGTGTCCTGTCTAGAGTAGTCTATGACACAGCATTAGAATTGAAAAAATCCATAATTCAAGCCTGTGCTACTTAAATCTTAAAAATTTAATTAAAAAAAAATAAAAAGACAGTTAAAATCAGTATACATATGGTAGAAATTTAGTATAATAAAATATGTATAAATTGTGAAATAAAGGGATAACTTTCAGTGAAAAATTAAGGGGTGTTAAAAATAAGTACATCTGCATCGTCTGGCTGGAGCATTACAGCTCCTATGAAACGATTTCGATTAAGTTTTTTTGGCTGAATGCAATGGTGATGACGATTTAGGATAATCAGATCTGCTGTTTAAAGATCATCAGCTTTTTTTTAACCTGCTGACCGCCAAGCAGCAAAGAAATACCTACAACATAACCCAAATGCCACAACCATAAAATAAGAGGAACCTTCAAATATAAAATAGTGATTTTTTATCTTTAATCTTTATTTTTCATGTTTAGTTTTAGTTTTCTAATCTTTTTCTAGTTAGGTTATGATTTGTATTTTCTAATTACGTTTATTTTTTAAATAGTGATTGCAGAATGAGATTGAGATTATATTAGGAGTCTTCGAACAATGGAATTTAGACGGCATACGCCGACGCTGGCGACAGTGGCATTAATTTTCAATTACGTGATTCGCCATCTGAGGCGGTCAAAAGGTTAAGTATGTCAAGGGTGATTCCCCTTCCAATTACTACTTTTGTACTGAAAAGCAAGCTATGAACATAAATATTTACATGGAACTTGCGGTCGGCATCTTCCGACAGCGGCCTCTTGGCCTCCGTGACCACAACTGCCCTGTAGCCCTCGGGGAAGCTCATCTTGACGCCGTCCAGGAGGTGCCCACGGAATGAAGCGGTAAGTTCTGGAGTAAAAATTATACGATACATAGTACGCATTTAACGTCCTACGCCTGGACACAAATACAGGATCATAATATCATAAAGATTGCGGATTTTACGATCAGCCAAAGAAATGTAAACAAACAATGCTTAGTATTTTCACCTCCATTCTCCTCGACAATGTACGGTTCGAAATATTTCTCAACGTTAGCCGGGCCGTCTTCTTCTACCTTACACGGTACATAGTGCGCTCGTTGTTCAAAAGCTTCTTTATTTGATTTTTGTAAAGTATTTTCTACGTGGATCGACATGGTAACTTGAATAGGTATCTTATCTTAATTTAAGGTTACGCTAATTCCCGCAAAATTAGTATTTACTTGACGTTTTGTTTTGTCTTTGTGTGTGTTGATAAAGTAAGCTACAAAACAAAAAAAAGTGTAGTTTTATTATAGTAAAGAACTTTATAGGATATATAAACTATTTAAATATGAATTATTATTTTTTTAATTTTACGTTATTTTTTAACATAATTATATTTATTTATTCATTAAATATGAACATAGTTGTAAAAATCTCCCAGTGAAGAACTAACTTCATAGACGTTTCAAATTTAATACTTTATTATCAATGGCATCATTGGAATGTTCAAAATCTATATTTTTGTTTACGTCCTTAAATTAGCGTCACTAACGATGCAGCTTATTAAACTCATAATTTAAATTAAAAGAGTTACTAATATTCTTGCAAAACAGAAATACTAAAAAAGTATCTTAATTTTCAACTTACGAGAAAAATATTAAGGCTAGATCTAATCATATTTTGAAATAAAGTATAGTTTCTAGTTGTTATTTAAATTGACAGATTGCCACAATTAAAAATATTTCATTTAAAGTCAAAAACCCCTCTTTGCGAAATGTCAAACGTTCCAAATTTATAAGTTCCATAATATATCAGAATTATAGCAGTAATAGTAAATAAAATTAGTCATAGTGACAAAGTTCTTATCAGAATTGTTTAATAGCCGTAAATTCAGTGACGTTACCAGTTACCGCTTCTTTTATCGAGTGATAAGAATACTGTAACTGTTAGTAGACTGTTTGAACAGTTGTGTTAAAAATATTATTGTTATCGATATTTACGTCATTGTAAATAATTTGGCAGTGTTCCCTTGTTTGTGTTACACTTTTGTTGACTCACAACCGTTTGAGGCGCCGAGCTAGTGACTGGGCACCGCTACGACCTTGAACCTATAACAGCTGTTTGTGAGTATATCCTTGCGCTATTAATAAAATATAAAAATATATTACTTTTTAAACTTCCTAATATTCTCTTATTTGAATTTCTTAGGAAGTTGTAGAAGTTATTGTGTGGTTTGGCGGCAAAGTTATAACGAAAGTCGAGCCTTTCCAATTTCGCAACATTTTAGATCGTTGCTAAACAATATTCTGATTTGATTGTTGCAAATATTGCGTAACTTATTATAATTTAACTTAATTATGTTCCTCTGCTAATGTGTAGACAATGCATTAATTCAGATTATTTTTAATATGCTTGCTATGTGTGACATCAACATCAATCATCCTTAAATATACCTGCTGTTGTTTATAACTCTTAGTATTTTTTTTTAATAGTTAATGTATAACACAGACTTCTGACCACCAAAACAAAAAAAAAACTGAAAATATGTAGTGGAGTAATTACATAATTATTGTTTTTTCAATCATAATATGAAGTTGCCAATATTCATAGACCATAAAGCCATACCATTATAAATTATTAATTTTGTGGTAGGTTTGTCTGTCATTGCGAAATTGCTTGACTGAGTTAACTGGAAGAGATCCCTTAAAGGAATAAGTTAGCCTATGCCCATTTACAACACATTATGTGTATGGTGACATAATACAGATTTATTTTTAAATTAGTTTTATTTTTTTGTTTACTAACAGACAAAACCCTGGCCAAATAGAATCAATGCCAAGACCTGGCCGGCTGTCTGATGTGTTGCCAAGTCGAATTTATTTTCCGAATTCAACATTTATACAAAAAATGATTAGTTGAAGAGTTAATTTAGTTATAAGAATATACTGGTTAAATTTGGAGTAATTTTGTAAACTGCGAATGTTCATGAAGGAATGAGATAATTTATTTCAGGAACTTGTACCAAATCATAATTGGGGCAGCATCCCAAAATGAGTTTTGGCCTACAACTAGGGAATGCAATACCGGGATACCGGGATCCCGCATCCAATATGCGGGACTAATCTCGTTCTTAAATTGAGCGGGATCCCGCGGGATTTGCGAGATTGAGGAGCGATTAGTTCATACGTGTTACCCGCTGCGCGCACGTGCCAACTAGCATAATTTCTTTACGTTGGTAGAGGAGTAGTGCGGTGTGGTGCGGGGAACGCGGCGAGGGCGCGAGAGAGTGTTTCACCCGAATTCATGTATTTCTTTGCCATTTGAACCTTAATATGTCCAAATGGTAAATATCTCCAGTTTGCCTATGACTTTTTGATGTCTATTGTTCCCACCAGAGTTGAAGCTTAAAGAACTTTTTCTGCTGCTGGCTACCTAATCGGCAAGGTCAGAAGCCGTTTTAATGATGTCACAATATTTTTTTTTACTTTTTTGCGCATTTATTTCCAAAATTATGTCTGAATCGGTTGCGTCTGACTTATTCTATTATAAATGTGTAATTTGTTTTAATGTTTGTTTGTTATAATGCCATTAATGTCTAATGTTGGTTCTTTAAGAAGTTTAACAAAGAAATTGATTAAATATTGTTTAATTTCAGTAAAAAAAAACCTTTGATATTAATGATATATTCATAAAATCTTACACTGTCTTGCGGGATCCCGCGAATACCGGGATCCCGTGGGACTAAGAACTGTCAGTCCCGCCGAATACCGGGATTAAATTTCTCGTGCGGGATTGCATTCCCTACCTACAACACACTTTTCTCCTCCACAAATAAAGTTGCAGGAATCTGGTTGACTAATAAAGTTTCATAATAATAAATGCAGTAGACTGTTTGTGAGTGATGTTGAAAGCGCTGGGCAGGAGTGCATTAACTGTGTGTATTTCATATAAAAAGGAAGGGGTGAGACCAGACAGTGTTGGCATGACTTATACTAAACTATGGCGAAATTAATGTTTGGTGTTGCTAGTATTGATATGCAACAATCTGGATGTTGACAATTTTTGACAACTTTTTTCTTTGTTATGTTATAGAATGAGCTCTCAATAATAGAAACATTGGTGGAAAAACTACTTCAATCTCATAAAAACCTCACTGAGATACAACAAAGTTAAGATCACATTATTAGACTTGCCCAAAATGCTCCATTTTTTTTTAAATGTTTTCATGACCTCTCGCTCCATACTAAAATGTGTGACTGTAAATTAAGAACTTTATTCTGCAGCTATGTTTAAACTTGCGTATATCGAAACGTTTCCATAACGAAAGTTACCGTAAATTTCATGGTTTATTCAATTATACCTATTATTACTTTCATACTTCAAGCTACACACAAGGTATCGAATTTAAAAAGAAAAAGATTTTTTATTATAGAAAGTGCTATTACACAAAAACATTTTATTTTTATTTGCAAGCATCCCAATTATAATTTTTTGTGTTTTGGTATCTGACGAGTTTTCGAGTTCACCCAAATTGCATTTCCTTATGCATAATTTCAGTTGAGAATTTCAATTTTACAATACAATACACTACAAAACAACAATTCTTTATTGCACACCAACAACAGAAACAGTACACACACACGGTAGACAATAGACGGTCTTATCGCTGACGAGCGATCTCTTCCAGACAACCTTTGGGAAGCGGAAATGACACACAGAATAGCTAGGAATGAGTAGGTGGTATAAATTTCTCTAATTTAGCAAATAAATTAATGCTTCTGTTATGTAAATAACATTCACAAACACATTTATCTAAAATCTATAGACTTTGCAATACCACTGCCCTTGATAATGACCCTATTAAATGTATCTGCTCTGTGATAAAAATAAATTCGCGTGCAAAACGAATAAATACAATGTCAATGACCTCAAAGTTTATCTATAAATATTTCAGGCGTCCGCCGCGTTGAGCAAGAGCCCTTGAGCGTCCGCTCCAGGTGCCGTTTCCTGTATATACCCAGGGCAACGCTGCGTATGGCGTTTCTTTTGTTAGAAAACCACTATACTCAGTAAATGAATTATAAGGAGCTAAATTTTTAATTGACATTGTGATTGATATTGTTGAAGTTGTGTGAAGTTTATATATTTGCCCGTGTTTTGTCAATTAATCGCTAACATACACCTATTCTACCTATTGTTTTTTTATCAACTTATTACTTTCATTACAATTTTTTATTCTTTTTCATGGTGCGATGACGATCGTTTCCTTATCGCGTGATTCGATTTGAATTCTAGTTGATATTTTCTTATTGTTTTCTCTTATTATTTTATCTTGCTTTGAAATTATATGTACATTGTTTATTTTCAATCCTTATGTTTTGACGATCATGATATAAATACGTATAATTTTGACATAAGCAAATGTATTGTAATTTTGATCGTGAAATAAAATTATCTTATCGCCCGCCGCACGCAAATATAGAGGGAACGTACCCGGAGCGAACGCCAGGTCGGGCTAGCTTAGGGTTGCCATAAATATGGGGAAGACACTGGGACAATAGGGTAGTTTCCTGGGTAAAAAAAATATAATTCTAATTCGTCCGTCAGTTAAATTTTCAAATAATAATGGACACGTATTTTTTCTTTTGTCAATCAATTAAAAAAAGACCAAGATAAAGCGCGTCAAAGTTTAGGAGTTGCGGCGCATGACGTCACGCCGTGCGTAAAACGGTCGCACGTCGTGACGTCACGGGGAACTTTAACGGGCTATATCTTCATCGTTTTTTGTTTAATTGACAAAAGGAAAAATACGTGTCCAATATTTTCTGATAATCTAACTGATGGACTAATTAATTTTTTTTAGGACACAAGGCTTAGTAATAGGGTTCCGTTGGTATTGTTTGGTCACAGAAACCTAAAAAGCAACTCACATTAGTAAAATAGGAAGCTTTAAACTATATCTATCTTACATAGTTATAAAGGACAATACTTACTTAATACTATGGTTGACTGGTAGAAAATGCCTTTTGGCATTAAGTTCGCCATTTGTATTTACTTTTGTTTTGTGCAATAAAGTTTAAATAAATAAATAATACTTACGTGAAAATTTATGATTATAAATAAATGCACTGTCTCATACTATCCTTTGTTCCTACTCCTAAAGCGAAGTGTTTATTTTTACTAGTGTGAGGAAGAAAATGCGTCCAAGTGAGTGGGTTTTTTTCACCACTAGCCCGCCCTGCTCTGAAAGGCAGGTACATGCCTATTTTTCTAGTTCTGATCAATACCACACACTATCTCGCACACCGATCAGTACTACATAGTCTATCATTAGATACCGGGACAAATTTCTTTAATGGCCGGGACATCGACACACCACGCTGGAAACCGGGACATGTCCCGGCGTACCGGGACTTATGGCAACCCTAGGCTAGCTCAACATCAAATCAAATCAAATCAAAATATCTTTTATTCAAGTAGGTTTAGATACAAGCACTTTCGAATTGTCAGTTACAATGAGAGAAGTCTTTGCTGGGAAACATACAATATGATCCAACATTTGCAAGGATTAGGGAAACCCAGAAAAACCTAATCAGATAATTTAACTTAAGTATAATACTTACTCATTATTGATAAATCATCATTTTAAAAATTAAAATAATTAATAAGATAAATCCCAAAAGGATTGTCAATAAAAAAGAAAAAATCTAGAATGTGTCTAGAATAAAATTCTAAATGTCAGAGTATATAAATTAACCAATTAACTATTACAATATTGTCTTAATTATACTTAAAACTTTTACAATTGTGTTATAACTAATTAATAATTGATACACGCAGAGGAGATGTACAAATTCTCCAGATCAATGTTAATATAAAATATAAACTATTTTTTTTTTAGAGATGTTTAAGGTCTCTAGGCGTCACGACATGCGATAAAATTAAATATAATAATTTGACTGAATTCTACTGAGATGTTTAAGGTCTCTTAGGGGTCAAAGTGAATAATACATTAAAAATAATTATTATTAAATCAAAATTTCTTAGAGATGTATATGGTCTCTAGGCGTCATAACATGCAAAAAGATAAAATTAGTTAATTAAAATCCTCAGAAATGTTTATGGATATACCTCTATAAATAAAACAAAACTCTTAGAGATGTATACAGTCTCTAAATCAAATAAAAAATGAATAGCTTCAATCGAGTACAGGATGAAGTCTCTCACGTCATCAGTTCATTAAACACTGGTAGGCAGTTTCTAGGTATACAATTAATTTGGCCCTTGCTAGCATGAACAGACCGGACCCCACAAACGGCACCCGTTCACGAGCATGACGCATATCTCAGCCATCGCCTCCCTCAACCATATTTTAGGGAAGGTTGCGACCCGATCAACGACGCCACCGTAAGCAAAGACCTTTAAGCGAGCATGACATGCTCACACTGCCGGGCATTAAACACTAAAAGTATTGCCCGGTGAGAAACAACAAATGTGCTCTCATGTTACATTAAATGCGAACTATTATTACCTCTTAAAATAATGCTTACTTTACATACACAAGACTAAACTACTGGCTTAAAGACATCTTTATCGTCTAAAAAGTCATTTACAGTATAATACGCCTTGTTTAGTAGGTGACGTTTTATGTGGGACTTAAATTTGCTGCAAGGTAAAATCACTACATCGGTAGGTATTTTGTTATAGAAGCGTACACAGTTCCCTACGAACGAAGTTCCGACCTTGCGGAGACGATGAGCAGGCATGGAAAGCTTGTTCTTATTTCTTGCATTGTAGTGGTGAATGTCACTGTTGTGTTTGAAATCATGTTGATTTTTCCCAACATACATAATATTCTCGAGAATGTACTGAGATGCTACGGTGAGAATATTGGTTACCCTGAATTTTTCTCTCAGTGATGCACGAGCTCCCAGTGCATAGATTGAGCGTACTGCCCGTTTTTGTAGTACGAAGATGGTTTGTATGTCCGCCGCCTTGCCCCACAACAGAATTACATATGACATTACACTATGAAAATAACTGAAGTACACGAGCTTTGCCGTCTCGATGTTTGTTAACAGTCTGATTCGCCTCTGCGTACTCTGCGGAGCTTAGTTTACCTGCAAGAGTGGCTATATGCGCATTCCATTGCAGTTTTGAGTCCAAAGTAACACACAACACCCAGGCACAATCTACTTGTTTCACATTCGGTAATGTGAATTTGATGCACTTGGTTTTCTTGGCATTTAAAAGTAAGTTATTTGCAGTAAACCAATGTACAATAGTAGACACCGCATCGTTTATAGTAACGAAGTTATTCTCTCTTCTTTTTACTTTAAAAAGAAGAGAAGTATCATCTGCGAATAACACAATATCATGTTTATCTTGCACAAGGTTTGGTAGATCATTGATATACACTAGAAACAGAAAGGGACCTAGAATTGAGCCCTGGGGCCAACGTTGCGGACTCCCACTATATCTTTGGTCTACATTTGTTTATCTATTTCTTACACCCCTTCCACATGTGGTCGATTCCATGCCGTTTCTTGAAATTATCCAACTAATTTAGCCGCCCCAATGAACCTTAAACGCGCGTCCACACTGTCTGCGCTGATCAGATCGGCCTTTGATTTGATTGTCTCGTTTAGCGATGAATATGTAATAGGGTCCTGGGTAGAAAAGACAAAGATAAAGCGCTTCAAAGTTTGGGAGTGGGGGCGCATAACATCACGCGGAACTTTAACGGGCTATATCTTCATCATTTTTTGCTTAATTGACAAAAGAAAAAAAAAGTGTCCAATATTTTCAATATTGTAATTATATTTATAGGGTTCCGTACCAAAAAGGAACCCTTACTCTCTCTGTCTGTCTGTCTGTCCTACTATTAAAGCGCCATATCTCAATAACTACTTATGCTAACTATATGAAATTTGGAATATTTATGAACATGGTCAGCCCACATGTATTGCAGAGGAAATATTGCAAAAAAAAAGAATAATAATTTTCTGAAAAAACCGATGAATATGAGGGGGAAGGGGGGTAACAATTAAAAGTCTAGCTACTGGGTCAAAGGGGTATCATATGAAAGGGCTTGACAGCATAATACAAATACAAATACTCTTTATTGCACACCTCAGAAACACAGAAATACAGAACATGACAATAACAACAGGCGGTCTTATCGCTAAATAGCAATCTCTTCCAGACAACCTTTGGGTAGCGGAGTGTTTAAAAGACAACAATTTTACTTGAGTAGGTGGCGAGAACCAGTTATGAAGCAAAACAAAAAACTCATATAGACACATGTATACGCAATAAACATACACACATAAGATTGCGTAAATAAACATACATAAATACTTATACATAATAAATATAACATGTGCAAAGTAAATAAATAAATAACCATAACAGTGTCAGCCGCAAAGTTGAGAAAGTGATTTCAATAGTGGTGTGTTAAGGGAGAGACAGGTAATGTTTTTTAAGGTGTGACTTAAATGTTGCAAGGGTCTGGGCATGCTTCAAGTCATGGGGTAGAGAGTTCCACAGTAGAGTTGCCTGGAATATGAAAGAACTATTGAAAAATTTGGAGGATGAAGAGGGGACAGCAAGAAGCAAATTTTGAGCGGACCTAACAGATCGCAAATAACTAAAACGCTCTTTAAGGTAGCGGGGAGTTGCGGGATTAAAAAGTACGCTATACAGAAGAGACAGGACGATATGAGAGTTAGGACGAGAGCGGATTGGTAGCCAATTAAGCTGAGACCTGAAGATGGAAACATGGTCATACTTGCGTAACCCAAATATGAACCGAATGCAGATGTTTTGGATGCGAAAAAGCTTATTGAGCTGTTCTTCTGTAAGGTCAAGATAGGAAATATCAAAATAGGGAGAAGTAATGTTTGAGAAAGCGCAATTTTAGTGGCGATGGGAAGAAAATTACTAAGTCTTCTAAGAGAGCCTACTGCTGCAAATATCTTCCTGCTAACCTCATTAACCTGTGGCACCCAAGATAAAGTGCGATCGAAGATAATACCAAGGTTCTTGACTTGCTGCGAAAAGGGTATAAATACGCCATTAAAGCATATGGGTAGGACATTATCGAAGTCAACCCTGGAGATCAGCTTAAAACTGCCAATAATTATAGCTTGAGTCTTAGCAGTATTGACCTTAAGACCAAACCTACGACTCCAGTTTAGGATGTGCTCCAAATCGTTATTTATTTCACTTATAACAGACGCAAGATCACCGAGTACCCCCTGCGAATAAATTTGAAGATCGTCAGCATAAAGGTGATAATGTGATGAAAGGTTATGCGAAATAGAATTTATGAAAATTGAAAACAACAAAGGGGACAGCACTCCACCCTGAGGAACCCCGGCCAGCGTGCAGCACCAAGAGGAACAGGAATCATCCACCTTAATTCGTTGCCGAGGATCATTTAAGTAACTACGAAACCAGTCAATTACCGCAGGAGATATGTTAAGAGAACGTAGTATTCCAAGTAATATATCAAAATCAACAGTGTTGAACGCATTGCTAAAATCAAGCAGCGTTAACACCGTTAATTTCCGATTGTCCATGCCTGCCCGAATTTCATCTGTAATCTTAACGAGTGCGGTCGCCGTACTATGATCAGGACGGAAACCAGACTGAAATGGATTCAGAAGATCATTCCTATTTAAATAGGACGTCAACTGTTGCTGTACCAGACGTACAAGTACTTTAGAAAGAAATGGGAGGATGGAAATTGGAAGATAATCAGAAAAGAAGGAGGGGCTACTTTTTTAGGTATTGGAACAATATTTGCATCCTTCCAAAGCGTGGGGAAAACACCAGAGGAGATAGAACTGTTAAAGATGCTGGAAATTATGGGAACAAGTAGGTCAAAGAGGGGAAGGATCATACATATTACGACTAACGCAATCAGTACTAACAGCATTAGAGGTTATGGATAATATGTTCTTCTTAACATCACTGTCAGTAAATTGCACAAAAGAAAAAGATGCGAGTCTGGAGTGGAAAGTAATGATAGAAATTCAAGAGTATTGACTTTAGCAGGGCCACTAAATGAAGCAGAAGTGGAGAAATGTGGATTAAGTAGATCGAAATTAACATCATTGGTACAAGAATTTTGACGAGACTTTCCAACTCCGTCTGATTTGATAAATTTCCAGACTTTCGCAGGGTCCCCATGCTCCACGGACTGGTGGATGTGGCGTCTTTGAGCGTCACGGCAAATAGTACTGCAGCGATTGCGCAATACATGATAGCGGTCTTTATTCTTATCAGTACTGTCAGCTTTATACCTCGCCTTAGCCGCATTCTTTTTCTCCAGCAGTGCTTTAATCTCCTTGGTAAGCCAGGGAGCAGGAAGATGCTTGACTTTTATGGAACGGACTGGAGCATGAACATCATAGAGCTGGATGAGAAGAGGATTAAAAAGTTCGACTTTTTCATCAACTGTATTAGCACTAGAGATAACACTCCAGTCCATTTGCGAAGCATCATCACGGAGTTTATCAACATCCATCCGACCAAAATTGCGCTGAAGAAGTATTTTGGCGTTGGGCTTGGGAGGTCTAATTTTGTAAGATAGATAAAGAAGGTCGTGGTAAGAGAAAGCGTCAGCAGAGTGCTGGCCATTCTTCGCAACAAGTTTAGATGAAGATGTAAGAATGAGATCCAGAAGAGAAGCGGAACAATTTGGAAACTTATGCGTCGCACGAGAAGGAAAGATACACAAGTTACAGGCATCAACCAGAGATGTTAAAGACTGCGAACGATGGTCATTTTTAAGAAGGCAAGTGTTAAAATCGCCTATAATAATGTGATGGTCATAAGATGGCATGAGATTTTCGAGAAGTTTCTCTAAACTATCAAAATAGTTTACATGAAGTGAAGGCGAGTAAAAGACGCCGAGGAGAAGTTTAACGTGAGATAGGGTAATGCTAAGAAACAAGTACTCTGCAGTGTCAGAAATGGGAGAGTGAGCAGACATACCAACAATAGAATATGGTATGTGAGAACGTAGGTATATTGCAACTCCACCACCAACCCTTCCCGAGCGATCATTGCGAATTAAGTGGAAACCTGGCAAAGAATAGCAGGCAGAGGGTAAACATGGTTTAAGCCAAGACTCAGAAACAAGAATCGCGTGAACATCGCTTATGTCGAAAGTTGCAATTAAGTCACTAAAATGAGCCGGAATGCTCTGCGCATTAATATGCACAATGTTGAAATTTTTACGGACATTTGAAAATTCTTCCTGAAGAAAATCATGAAGTGATGGAGGTAAAATTTTAAAGTTGTCATCCGAAACACAAGTTTCAATGGAGGAAAAAGATACGAAATTATCGTTACTACTATTAATATCAATTCGATGGCTGAGCGACGTGCGCGATCAGTGTGCGCACGGACGCGAGATCGAACAGTAGTGTGTGGTGCGCACTGCGTACGTTCGTTAAAATGTCGTCGTCAACGTCAAGGACAGTGAAATGTGCGAGTTGCAACATAGTGATTTGTGAACTATTAGCGTATGTGCAAAATAAATCGGATCTTATGGATAACGATAGTTTGATGCGTATTTGTTTATCTGCTTTCAATGAGGCAGAAATAAGTGAGGCTAAAACAATGTTGTTCGACTCCATGAAGGATAAAACTGTGAAAAAGGTATCGAGACGAAAGGATGGAAAAATGCAAAGGGACCTGGAGGATATACTGTTGGTGTTTAAAGACGTAGATCGGGAGTTGTTACCGACTTTTGTGGCTAGCAACCTAAATAAGTTGCCGGCGGTGACCTTTGACTTTCTGGATGCATCGGCAATGTTGAAAGATATTGTACGTATGAAGTATGAAATTCAAGAAATTAAGTGTTTATGCCACAATTAAACAGGTGGAAGAACTAGAAAATGGATGGAAACAAGATAAATATGCATCTTTGTTAAATGGGCAAGCAAATGTTAATAACAGGAGAGGTGCATGTTTGCTAAACAGTGGTCCAATGGGTCTTTTATCTTCGTGCGGAGGGTCGTTGCGCGGCGAGCAGCGGGGCAATGACCGAGGCGACTTGTCGACCTTGACAACACAAGGCGATGCGTCCGCGCGCATCATCTGGCCGCAGAGAGATATGTCGTCCCTGTCGCACGCGCATGAAGACGAACGGGTGCCGTCTCTCTCGCACTCATCGCCAGTGAGTACGGTAGTGGAACCGGCCCAGGTAACAAAGCCAGTGCAGGTGCAGAAACCGGTAGCTGAACCGTTGCTGTCCTATGCAAGTAATAATAAAGTTGAAAATCATTTGGCGCAGGCAGCTGGGAGTAGTAGTGCGTTGGAACAGCGAAAAGTGATAAACAAACAATTGCATGACACGCAGAATACACCTTTAACATTTGCGGAGATTGTTAAGGATGGGGAGGAGTGGAAACAACCTAGAGTAAATGATGAGTGGATTCAAGTACAGCGTAAGAAATTAAGAAACAGGTTTATCGGATGCAAGGGTAATGCAGAACCGGGCTCACATATGAAGTTTAAAGCAGCCGATAATAAGGTACCATTGTATATCTACAACGTACATAAGGATGTGTCGGAGAGCGATATTAGCGACTATATACTACAGAAAACAAATGAAAAGGTGTCTGTGGTAAAGATTAAAATGCGCAGACAGAAGGACTATCAGTCGTATAAGTTGTTTGTTCCCAGCGATAAAATAAATATGTTTCTCGAGGACGGATTGTGGCCCAAAGGGGTTTACTACAGGCGCTTTATCACTGGCAGGGATCATCAGCAAGTAGTATCGCGCAGTGAAGATAATGAAAAAGGAGACTTAAAAGATAATACGCGTAATGAGTAGCGATAACCAGTTAAGTAAATTAATAAGCTTTAACTGTAAGTCTTTCAAGAGATCGATAGATGGAGTGAGGGAATTGTGTAAGATAGGAGATATCGTGGGAATTCAAGAAACTTGGTTATTAATGGACGACTTGGCATTACTTGGTACGGTGGATGATGACTTTGCGTACACGGGGACATCCGCGGTGGATACTAGTGCCGGCTTACTAACAGGGCGACCGCACGGAGGGGTTGCGTTACTCTGGAGAAAATCGGTGTTCTCGGAAGTGTCCGTTGTAAAATGCGAAAGTGTGCGGCTAGCTGCCATTAAGATAAGGCTCTCTGGTGCAGCAGCTTTAGTGTTTAGTGTATACATGCCAGTGAATGCACCTGAGAACTTGCCACTCTTTACAGAATGTTTGGGTGAAATTAGTGCCATAAGTGCGGAAAACACAGACGTGGAGGCGATTTATATTTTAGGCGACTTCAATGCCCACCCAAATGAGTTGTTTTGTAAAGAATTGCTGTATTTTTGTGAGTCGCAAAAGTGGTTTTGTATAGATATAGACATGTTAGGCACTGACTCTCAGACCTTTACATTTACAAGCGAGGCTCATGGATGTAAAAGGTGGTTGGATCACTGCATTGTCACGGAGGCAGCGCGGGAAACCGTGCGTAGTGTTAACGTCAAATACGACGTGTATTGGTCCGACCATTTACCACTTATCGTTGAATGTGATTTAAGTAGAGTACAAGTTAAATCCAATCCGATTAAGCCGCTTAATGTGGGTGTAGTGTGGGGTGAACGGCAGGGTGCGCAAATAGAGCTGTACAGTTCGTTGTGCAATGAGGAACTGAAGCTGTTGGACTTTCCCGCTGAATTTGCGACCTGTGCTGATAGAATGTGTGGCGATCCTAGTCATGCAATAGTGTTGGATAACATGTACGATCGCATAGTTACTACGCTAACGGAGGCGGCTAAGCAGTCTAGCAGGGCAGGACGTAAACGGCGCGGTCAGATTACGGGCTGGAATAAGTACGTGGCGAATGCTCACAGGGATGCCAGAGCTAAATTTCTTGTGTGGGTATCGGCGAGGAGACCTAATCAAGGTTCAGTATATACTGAAATGTGTGAATTCAGAAAGCTTTTTAAGTCCAAGCTGAAATGGTGCCAAAACAGACAGGAACAAATAAAATGCGACATTCTTGCTACGAACCGGGCAGCTAAGGACTTTAAAGCTTTCTGGAAAAACACGAACAAACTGAACGTGCAGACTGGCGTCCCTGTGAGTGTGGGAGGGGTCTGTGATCGCAAAACAATAGCCAACAATTTTAAAAGTGCATTTAATGTGAGTCCACTTCTACCGGTATCAACTGAGGAGGTGCGCAATGCTGAGACCATTATGGGCGAATGTACTGTGGGTTTTACAGCTAAGGAGGTGAACACAATAATCAGAAATATGGAGAGGGGTAAGTCGCCAGGGCATGATGGTCTCAGCATTGAGCACCTTAAATATGCTGGAGTGCACCTGCCTCGTGTATTGGCATTGTTCTACACTATGTGCCTCAGACACGCTTATCTCCCACAGGCGCTTACAAGAACAGTGGTAGTGCCACTTGTAAAAAACAAGACTGGAGATTTGTCTGACCCTAGCAACTATAGGCCCATCTCACTCGCTACGGTACTCGCTAAAGTGCTTGACGGTTTGCTTAATGCACATCTTTGTAAGCACATAAAGCTGCATGACGCCCAATTCGGCTTCAGGCCGGGTTTATCAACAGAGAGCGCTATTTTGTGCCTTAAGCAAGCCGTCAGGTACTACAGGGACAGAAACACGCCTGTATATGCGTGCTTTCTGGACCTGTCAAAAGCGTTCGATCTGGTTGTGTATGACATACTATGGGACAAATTAGCCAGGGAGGGCCTGCCAAGGGAATGTGTCGCATTGCTTAAGTACTGGTACAACAGCCAGATCAATCGAGTGAGATGGGCGGGGGAGGAGTCGGAGGAGTATAGACTTCAGTGCGGTGTGCGGCAGGGTGGTTTGACATCCCCTATATTATTTAACCTTTATATTAACGGACTGATTGAGGAGCTCAGTGGTACGCGGGTAGGTTGTCATGTTACTGGGACGTGCTTTAATAACATAAATTACGCAGACGACATGGCGGTACTGGGCCCCTCAATTGACTCAGTGCGGCAACTTATCGCTCTATGTGAAAGGTATGCTGAGCGGCATGGTCTTAGGTACAATGCTACAAAAAGTGAGGTGATGATTTTCAAAGCGCGTAAATATAACCCAACAACTGAGCCTGAGATCGTGCTGGGCGGCATGCCTGTGAAGAGGGTTAGTAGGTTTAAGTATTTGGGTCATATACTCACGGAAAACCTGAGTGATGACTTGGACCTCGAGAGGGAGAGAAGGGCGATGGCTGTGCGCGCTAACATGCTTGCCCGCAGATTTGCAAGGTGTAATAAGCAAGTCAAACTGACGCTGTTTAAAGCTTATTGTCAGACTTTTTACACCTGCAGTCTGTGGGTAGGATTTACGCAAAGGGCATACAACATATTGCGAGTCCAATACAACAATGCCTTGAGGATGTTGTTGAGGCTGCCTAAGCACTGCAGCGCGTCCGGCATGTTTGCCGAGGCCCAAACGGACGACTTTTTTGCCATTAGGCGAAAAAGAATAGCATCGATGTTGCGTAGAGTGCGGAGCAGCGGCAACAGCCTCCTAAGGGCGTTGGATGGGCGTTTCGACTGCCCTTTAACCAAATACTGGGTGGAAGTGGCTATTGGCAGGGTCAAGTAGAGTCAAAGTTCTGGATGGCCCTGCAACTAGTTGCTTCGCCCGGTCGCAATAATGTTGTGCTTAGATATAGTCATTTATTGTTATCCAAAGTTTTTTATACTAACATAATTATTAAGCTTTTGTTACTAATCTACTATGGATCTATGGTCTGAAATAAAGAATTTTTATTTATTTATTTATAAATATATATTAAGAAGGCTAAAAATAAAAATATACGTATAAATAAAGAAATAATAAATAAATTAAATAAAAAACTCGCTTCTAACAGGTACAATCGCTACCCGCCAGCATTACACTATAAAGAAGAGACATTACAAAGAATGGGGAAGTTACATTTACATATTAACAAAATCAAACGCACAATTTGGGACCGGCAACATTGTAAAAACTGTCACTCAGTGACATGTACCACCGGGTATCGACGTATCGACGATGACAGTTAGTCCTATCAATACAAAGTAAACAAATTACAGCAGAGAGAAATTACAAATTAACATACAGTATTCAACAAAAAAGGGTAGATTAAAAATAACAGTGTTATACAGACATGACCGAAAGGACAGATACAGAGCTATAACACTACCAAGAAAAAAGATCAATTGCATGGCACATGATAGTCATCCAAAATGTATTTAGTTATTTAGTCACGGGGGTGGCAGAATAACAGCGTCGGTGACCAATTGTCCTTGTGGGCTCTTGGCATTGACATAAGCTGAGTCACCTTCCCTTTCATTGTTTTGCATACTTCTGTACCTCACCATATTTAAGTCAAAACCCAATTATGTACCTATGCAAAAAGTGAAAAAATGTCTTTTATTAATATTATTATGACGGTTCACATTTAGTATGCAGCACTTTAAATACGGGATTTAGGGCCTGCTACACGCTTAGGTCTCCTACACGAGGAGTCTGCCTGACTCTGAGGAAAAGATGTCTGCTCCGAGGTAGCCGAAGGCGCAGGGGTGGGCGTAGAAGAGCCATCAGGCAGACTCGACACAGCAGGCGCTGCGGGCGGATCCGGAAGGGCTCTCACTTCAGCGACGCTGATGACACGGTGGCGTACACCATCGCTGCCCAGAAAGTAAACGTCTCGGGCCTCTATAAAAGCATCGTGCCGCGGTTTAGTTAAAAACTCTCCGAGTGTTATACCAGAGCCCTTCAACGCTACCTTATTGAACCATACGTCGTCCCTAGTGGAGATATCTCGGAACTTCACGAGGATGGTCCGCGGTTTCTTGTTATGCTGATCACTGCGCTTACCCATACGATGGCAGCGCCTATATCTGCAGCGGTGAAACCACTCCGGGCAGCATGCGGTTTACTGGCCACAAGATTTGCTGTATTTTCTGCTTCTGTTTCTGCCACACCATGCAGCAGTAACTTTTTGGGTCGCAAGAGTCTTCAAAATGAAAACTGAAAGCAGTGAACTCTGATGCCACTGATGCAGCCGAAGGATTGCTTGGACTTGCCTTGCCAAGGTTCTTCTCCATCTCAGACATCCGGGAGAGAAATAATTGAGCCAATTCCGACATTGAATCCTTGAATGCTTCAACTTGTGACATTTTGTTTGAAGTGAGGAATAAACGTAACTTCCAGGAAACAATTATAGAGATAATGCTGGTAGGTGAAAAAGGCTATATTATCATAAAATTCATGTACTAATTTTGGCCTAAATGTACTAAATATAATTAAAACATATAAAAATTTAAAAACAACAAGTGTCTAGTTTTTATTTACCTACCCGAAAGCATAAATATTGACGAAAACCTTAACTTGGAAATATTTGTATAAAACTTGCTCGTTTTGCTTATGCCCTTAGAAATATAAAGAAAACTACAGATCTGAAAACTGCTGTTACTGCGTATTATGCATTTTCTCAAACTTGGATAAAATATGGTATAACGTTATGGGGTAATAGTACTGACTGGGCAGATTTGTTCCTACTGCAAAAGAGGTGCATTAGAATTCTAGCAAACATAAATAATTATGAGAGTTGCAGACCTTATTTTATAAAATTTTGCATTTTAACTTTATCATCTCTGTATATATTAGAAGCCTGTAAATTTGTCCGAAAACATCCATCTCTTTACAGTAAAGCTGAAGATCACTATACTTGTACCCTGAACCTACGACATAAAAATAAAATAGCCTTGTCTGCAAGTAACCTTCAAATGAGCAACAGGAGTCCTCATGCCATGAGTATTAGAATTTACATTAGCCTACTTAAAGACATAGCAGGAGAACTGAAATACAACATATTTACAAGAAAATTGAAAGAGTATCTAATAAATATTACAGATAATGTTCTACCAGCCTACCTTCTACCTGTGGTCTTAGTTTTTACATATAAAATTATTATCGTTTTGTTACTCATTTATTGCAATTCTTACTTTTACGATTTGATCTCTTTTTGTATACACCGTGACCGTGAATAACCCGAAAGATTTAAGCCAACGATACTAGAGCCTAATTAGAGTATATAAAGTTATGTAACATATAGTCCAAAAACTCATAATTAAGGAGATATTAATTATTTACAACAAATCAAAAGTTAAAAAATCTCCAGTGTAACACACCTTAAGGGCGTGAGCATGACGTAGCCACCTAATTCTTTTACACGTAGATGCACTAACTGTATGGTTGTTAGCCAGTGTCATAACGAAGTTTGGTATCTATCTACAAAAAGTTTTTACTACCGAAAATATTTTCATCACGAGATAAAAGGATATAACATGCAACTAAAATACAGTGTAGTGTATTAATCCGAATAATTATAATATCTTATCTTACACATTTCAATCTCAAGTAGCTTTTTTGTTATCACTGAGAATAGAGATAATTAGGTTTGTTCTGTTCTAAGTCGCGAGAGTGGTTCTTCTTATAACTGGCTATTTTGAAATTGATTGTCACTAAAATGACACAATACAAATGATAACTAATTGTCACGCAAGATAAAATAACATTGAACATTTTATTGACTGTAATAAATAATATTCGCTATGCCGCATTATCCTTCGGCTCATTTAGCAGATATCCACTTAGTGTACGGATTTTGTGATGGGAACTCGCTCGAGGCAGTCGCCGAATACCGAAGACGATACCCAAACCGTCGTATACCTCACCATTCGACTTTTGCGGATGTCCATCTACAGTTTCGCGAAAAAGTGCTTGGAAAAGTTCACAGAGAAAGGGCTATAAATCTAGATGAACAAGCAGAGAACAGAATAATGAACATCATAACAGAAGACCCAACTTTGTCATCAAGAGCTGTAGCAAGAATGGTCAATGTTAACTATAAGCTCGTATTAAGGCTATGGAAAAGGTACGGCCTGCATTCTTTTCACTACAGGAAAGTACACGGATTAATTAACAATGACGGGCTAGCTAGAGTTGCCTTTTGCCAAAGGATGAATCAGAAATTAGTGGAAGATCCTGGATTTCTAAATAAGATATTATGGACAGATGAATCGTTGTTCACGAGAGAGGGAGTTTTTAATTCCCATAATCAGCATATGTGGTTAGAAGAAAATCCCCATGCGAAAAGGGAAAATTCATACCAGCACAAATTTTCCGTAAACTTGTGAGCTGGCATTATTGGGAATAAAATAATAGATCGCGTCATATTTCCAAATAGACTGAATTCTCACAACTATTTATTATTTCTAAATAATGAATTAAACGACCTGCTAGAAGATGTCGATTCGGAAACCCGACGAACTATGTGGTTCCAGCACGACGGATGCCCGGCCCACTTCGGCTTGAATGTTCGTAATTGGCTGAACCAACAATACCCCGAGAGATGGATCGGCCGTGGGAGCGAAGTTTTAGCATGGCCTGCCCGGTCACCGGATTTAACTCCGCTAGATTTCTTTCTATGGGGAACTCTGAAAGATAAGGTTTACTCAACACCTGTGAACTCCAGAGAAGAGTTGTTAATAAGAATTCAAACGGTTTCAGAAGAAATCAAGAACACTTATGTTAACTTGAATCATGAAATCCGTTCAAGATTGAATATTTGTGCTGAAAACGGCGGCACACATTTTGAAAATTTAATTCATTAAATTACTCGTAATAAAAATGCGTAACTGTTTGATGTTGTTGTTTATTTTACTGTAGGTACAGGTTAGCATGATCGCTGTTACAACAAAGTCTCTTTCCTGTATGAGGTAAGAGGTACGTAAGTATGATGTAAAAAAATACGTAGTATGATTTCCTTCGAATATTATCATGCCTAACAATTTATGGTTGTGAATGTTAGTCAAAAAAAAGATACCTAAGACACAAAGTTTCAATAATAATGTAAGGGCACTTTAATGTTGTAGCACCTAATAAAGTTTGGATACATAAGTATTTGTGGTATTTTGTGGTGCCAATAAATAAAAATAATTTCAACACAAACATCGTGCTAGACATAACTTCACACTTCTTGTCATTCATGGAATACAAGTCACGCCATTCGCCTTTCATCGTATGATTTCGGAGCGATTCGTGAAGTGTCATGCTCGCTCTCTGTTCTTCAACTTGAGATTCCCACCTAAAGGCTTGTTCACAAAGAAGCGGGCAATTAATAAGATTTAATTCGTACTGAAATAGTAATTTAATTAAGACACATAATTAGACCCATGTTGATATAACACTATTTACTCGTACAGTCGTCAAAAATATGTGGTTTAAATCTTTCGGGTTATTAACGGTCACGGTGTATATGTGTTTTTATTGTGTATAGTTTTATTATAAAATATTGCAATGCACTTACAGGGTGTCATGTTAGTTTAAGATATCATCTGTATACTACATGAAAGCAATAAAGAACTTGAACTTACCTGCACATTTTTTTGATTTGATTTGATAAACAATTTTTTAATTTTTTTATTGTGATTAGTTTTTGCTTTATTAAGGAAAATGTGAAAAAAAACACCATTCCCCCCTTTATCTCCGAAGTTTACCAATTGAAAATTTTGAAATTTGTACGATTTGTATTATTAAACATAAATATTACACGAAAATTATACCCATGTCTCTAACTAGCTAATTTTTTTTTATTTGCAAAAATCCTATTTGAACAACCCGGTTGCGTTAAGTTTGCACCTGATTTGTATGCAATGCTATAGATGTCAGGTGCAAACTTAACTCAACCGGTACCGGGTAATAAAGTTAGGGTAAGTAAAAATTTGTACGGAACCCTCGGTGCGCGTGTCGACTCGCACTTGGCCGGTTTTTTTTACTGGTACTTACTTTGATAGTTAAATAACAAAACAATATACATTTTTCTAGAGGGGGCGCTCCATACATGTAACCGAAACGCTTTTCTTTTGTTTTTTTTTCTTGTGGCCGGTGTTTGTTATTTTCACTTGGTGGTCAACTGGGCTCGCAGAGCACTTACTCAAAAAATACAAGATGTATATAGATGAAATTTGGAGTATAGGTGTCTTGTATAAGCCGCTATTTAGTTTGATAGTTAAATAACAAAAAATAATATTTCTAGGGGGGGGGGGGGGGGTACGTGGAATGTTTATCGCTGACGAAATAAACAGCACCGTATCTCCACTACACGTAGCCTACAATCTTAAGAGCGACGTCGGGCGATCTTACGATGGCTATTAATATCCATCGCGAGCTCGCTGTACCTTAATACCTCAAAATAGTTGAAATGGGCCGGCGCGATTTCAATTCTTGACCCTCCTTGTCTCGTCTCGCCTCGCCGATGCTTTTCCACCTTTGTTATTGTTACCCTGGTTGGCATTTTAGTTACTCCACTGCGTCAAAAGTAGGGTTATGTTTTTTGAGTGTAAGTCTGTTTGGCACGCTCTGCAGTCTAAACGTCTTGACAGATTGTGTTGTTGAAGTGACATAGTCTATAATAGGTATTTTGCAGTTGGGTTTGTTTATAAGCGTGTTTGTACTATACACGGTGCCCGTGAGGAATGGGAAAGATTTTAACCACGCATTCCTTAGGTCGTAAGAGCACATGTTATATGAACTCCAGTCAAATCCGGGTTACATTTGAAGATATTATCAATTTTAATCAATCAATTTATTGTGATTAATAAAGTGCATTAAGCTTTTATGATCGGGCGTTACCACATAATGCAGCAAAGTTTCGCGTCACTATTGACAGAAATCAAAGTGACAGATACTACTTACTAATAACATCCTTTTTGAAAAAAATATCGTCACCATTTTATTAAAAAGGATAATTAAAGGGTTTATTCAATTTCTATGTAGGTACAAAAATCGACGATACTTTGGTTTTTGCTGAATTTGACTTGGTTCATAATGTTATATGAACCAAGTCAAATTCACATACATTTCGCTGCGATGGCTAAAATCTTTCCCATTACTCGCAAGCACCGTGTATACCTACTTGCTTATTAATTGTGTTAGATATTCGTATTAGTAATATATACATTAATTTGCAGGAGCCATGGACTCGTTCTTCAGCCTGTTCGACCCGTCGGACGGGCAGAGCAAGAGCAAGAAGAAGCAAAACCAAAACCGACTCGACCAGGACAACGTTAAGAAGAAAGTCGATCCGCCCAAGGGTAAGCCTATTGAGAGAAGATTGAATAAATAGTGGTATTATCCGCGTACTTCGTACATATTCCCATTTTGTTAACTCCCTAGCTCGTCAACAATCCCATTTCATACACATTTAATTCTCAAATCGTCTAAAGTAGGATTTTTAATTAGCTGGAGTAAAATGTCAGGGATTACTCATACGAAGTTGCCTTTCCTGCATTTATGTTATGGTATACGGGTATGCGACCCCGGCTCCCCGAGCTGCTACTGGCTCATACATAGTCTTCCGGGACAGTAGTATCCTTTAACCCTTCCTCCTGTCTAAATTCGTACAATTCCTTTCTTTACCCTGTTATCCTTCCTGCTATTCCGCCAATCCAAGGCCGTGCCGATGGATGCGTGGCTAGAGGCGAGTCTCGTCGTTAGCGTTCCGAATTGCCCTGGGACTGGTGATCCCAGAATAAGGCTAAACCCTTACCTGGTATGTGGGGCTCTGCTGGGTTCGAATATTTTATCCCTAGCTGCACGTGGGAACGCAAATGGCGGCGATGGGTACCCCTTATCTTGCACAATCTCTATTGTCCAAAATACATTTCGCATAACCGTTTTCGCACAATATTTTTTAGCCGAATGAGACTATCGCATAATTATATACTTACCACAATTGTTATGTCGCATAGTATTCATTTGGCACAATTTTGAATAGCAGAATACTAATATCGCCAACTTTTATTTCACAGAATTTTATGTAGCACAATATAAGTTCCGCTGAATTTATTTCGGCATAATTGTACAAATAGCATAACCACAGAACCGAATCGCTGCCAGAAAATTAGGTTAGGTTAGGTTGAAACTGCGTCCCTCACAGAAACGAAGGTAAGGTAGGTAAGTAAGGCAGGTCCGACTTGGCTTAGGTTAGGTACGACGACGAGCGAAGCGAGGAGGAGTGCTAGGTTGAACTGCGACCCTAACGAGCGAGCGAAGCGAGCGAGCCGCGCAGGTCCGACTTGGCTTACGATTCCTAATATTTTCAATTTCACCTTAAGGCAGATCCGACTTGGCTTAGGTTAGGTACGACGACGAGCGAAGCGAGGAGGAGTGTTAGGTTGAACTGCGACCCTAATGAGCGAGCCAAGCGAGCGAGCCGCGCAGGTCCGACTTGGCTTACGAACTTGACTGCGTGCCTCACAGAAACGAATCGCTGCCAGAAAACTAGGTTAGGTTAGGTTGAAACTGCGTCCGAAGACTGCATAATACAGTTAAACGTAAACAACATCTAGGAAATATTGAATAGAAATATTGTGACACATCAATAAAAAAAATATTGTGGTACCCACAACTAAGCATGAGCTCCTACTAAAAATATATGAGCAATTAATGCTTTCTACATCATTACTATAACATAATTACACTCAAGGATGCAAACGGAATATTATGCCATATAAATTTCGGCGACACAATTATTCGACCATAGGAGTATTGTTCTAATCGACATTATGCCAATGTACTACTCTGCCAAAGAAATATGTGCGAAGTGATAGTATGCCAAGAAATTTAGGCAAAAAGCAATTGTGCGAAATGATGATTGTGCCAATGGTTGCTATGCGAAACGAAAATATGCCAATAAATTTTGTGCAACACATTAGTAACCCGGCGGCGATGTGATTCGCAACTCATCACGTCTCGGTCCCAGCGAGAGGGAAGACTGGGCTATGGAGAGCCGCTTTGCTACGTTAAATGTAAGGGGAGGAATGAATGATAAAATAGATGAAGTATGTCAGATGATGGATGCGAGAAATATTCTGTGTGTGAATGAGACAAAGCGAAAGGGTTGTGGCAGCGCAAAATAAATAAATTAATGAATGTTGATGAAGCGGCAGTTGTATGCCAGGACCGTAGCAAGTGGAAGGAGATAGTCTCTGCCTACCCCGTAATGGGAAATATAATCACGCCTTTTTCCCATTACGAGGTAGGCAGAGACTATCTCCTTCCACTTGCTACGGTCCTGGCATTCAACTGCATGTATGGAGTAAACAGACAGGTGTCAATCTGAATATTTCGTTGTTTAGAAAGAATTTTACAAAAGTATACATGAAAATACTTGTAACCGGTGATATTATGGTAACTTTTATTCATAAGAAATACTGTACTTCTGCCATAATGAAGTAATCACGGTCGACGTGTGTACGTAAACGTCAGTTTACTGCAGCTAATTAAAAATCCTACTTTACATCATATCGTTTTACCCTTATTTCTTGAAAATATCTTCAATGTAACAGACATTTAATTTTTACAACTTTATAATAGTATAGATAGATTTAAATATCAGGTTACGCCCTAGTCCCAAAGTTGTCACAAACTAGGCAAAAGCCTTTACTGTGGGTACCAGGAGACGATATACATAACATATATTTATAACTAGATTATTTGATTAGATTAAATCAGATATTCAATAAAAGAAACAAAGATTGACGTTTATTGTTAATAATTTATTAAAAAAAAAACAATTAATAAGGTATTGTAATTTTTTAATAAATAAAATCATCTTTAGATTCGGTGGAAAAAATATTAACCCGAACAGCTTACAAAAAATAGTGGAAAAAAAAGTATTTTCACGAGAATAGAAAAAAAAACAAATTTGTATTTCTTTTTTTATAAGTTTCGGCGCGACATCGTATCTCTAGATAGCCTCGTTGACACTCGGCCATCAATAACTACTCGGCCGGCAATCCCCTATTTCGCAGCCTCTGCAGTAATGTACATTTTCTCAAACATGCAATGAAATATTGATGTCATGTTCCTTATAATAGGCTGCGAATAAGTATGACGTTTCAGGTGCGGGTAGGACAAGAGGTCGTTAATGAAATTTCATACAAATCATGCAGGCCTGGGCCGGCAAAGTTTTCTTTTTTAATTTCCATTCCACATAAATTTGTGGCACAGGCATCATGACATTCTGCCACTGTGCGTATTAAAAAATAAAACTGTTTTTATTGTTGTTAATTTCACTGCATGTTTGAAAAAAGCACTATACATACCTCGGCGGAAAATATAGGGTTGCCCGCCTCAGACTTATCCGGCCTCGCTTTGCTCGGCCGTCTATATGTCTTCGGGCGGCAGCCCCTTTCATACCGGCCTCTGTAGTAATGTCACACTGTGGACACTCCCTGCCGCCCGCCGCCCGCAAGCTCTGCCCCCCCGCGCTCTCCCCGCTCACAGTTCAGTTACCTCAGCCGGTAAATGCGAGGTAACCGAGCGCGGGTGGGCGGCACTTTCGGTGGGAGACAGGGAGTGTCCATACTGTACGTAGTACTCTTTATTATACTGTGGTAATGTACTTCAGGTAGGAGAAGAGGCAAGAAGGCGCAGGGCAAGAACGAGACGCTGCCAGAGGAGTCTTCGTTCCTCTGCGAGCCGGACCTGAGCACGGAGCTGCTGGTCAAGGACGGCAGCTACTTTGACAGCTACATCGAGATCAAGAAGGAAGGTAAGCAGCGTCACACCAACACTTTACTGACAACATTTAACAAAGTAATATGTAAATTGACATTGATAGTATTATAATAAGAGGATGACGACACGTTTGGCTCAGTGGGTTGTACAACGGCCTACGAAGTGGCGGTCCCGGGTTCGAATCCCGGCCAGGGCAAGTGTTTGTGTGATGAGCACGAATGTTTGTTCCTGGGTCTTGGATGTTTTCTATGTATTTAAGTATTATAATTTATCTATATATTATGTATATCGTCGCCTGGTACCCATAGTACGGTCAAGGAATTTCATTTGTGTACACTTTTGTACCTTGTCATAGTGACATTTCGACTGTGACAAGGTACGAAATGGTATATATATTAAATTCCTTGACTGTGCAATCTTTGTTTAGTTTGGGGCTAGGTCGATTTGTGTAAGATTGTCCCTGATATTTAAAACTTGAAACACGTTTCAAAAAAAAAAAAAAAATGTGGCTCTCAACCGTTTTTGGCGATGGAGCACTTCAAAACACCGGCCAAGAAATAATGAAATAATGATCTTTATTCTGTAAGTAGGCCGCAAGGGCACTTTTACAAGTCTGACTCTACGGCGTTTCCCAAGAGGAGACCACCGTTGAGAAGAAAGCCAAAACAAACTCAACAGTCAGTCATTTTTTCGAAATAACTCTTATATTTATTGCAATATTTGTACTTAGCCTATCCTAAATATATGTTTTTTTGAGTATAAACTCAATGCGTAGTTCTTCAAGAAAACATATCAAAACTTATAAAAGTAAAAAATATATAAAATATAAAAAAGCAAAATAATGTTTTTTTTTTTAAAACAACTTACATAAGTTTGATATGCCACCTTATAAGAACTGTGTGTGTGTCCCGGCAAAAGTAAATTATTTCGTTTCTGTTTTGGGCCATGCATTTTTGTCTGTTAAATAGTCCTGTTAAAAGAGCATGTCGGACCATGCTCAGTGTAGTGTAGTGTTACCATGCTCAGTGTACGATATGAAAAAGTGCACTATCAATGCAACATCATGATGATGATGATCTGTTACCTCTTCACGCTTAAACCGCTAAACCGATTTGGATGAAATTTGGTATGGAGATAGTTTGAATCCCGGGGAAGGACATAGGCTACTTTTTATCCCGGAAAAATGCCCTTATCCGCGATAAACGAATTTAAGGCGGACGAAGTCGCGGGCAGAAGCTAGTAAAGTATAACTAGAAAATCGCGTCATTGCGCATCTGACAGGTCTCCGTTACAACCAGCTCCAAGACGGTACTGACAGTTTATGTACCTTGATTAAAATGTATAATTGTTACAGATCCCAAGGCAGATGACAAGAAGCCGAAACGAAGAAACTCGGGCCGCAAGAACCGTCGCCGGAAAAAGGTATTTATATAAAACTATAAAGTGCCCGCAACTTCAAATAATCGTTACTTAAAAGTGTATCTCGTGACGATTCAAACAAGCCCAAACACGGCTAGGATACATTATTTTATTACATAGATCTGGTGCCTACCTTCCGGCTCCATCATCAAATCAATTCGATGGTACAATTCTCATCAGGAACATTTAAATTTGTGACTATGAAGTTGCTTAGCTAAATTAATCAAGATATTTTGTCGCCACCCGTAAATCATTTATCATTGAGGAGTTCCGATGGCATTCTGTGGTCTTCTGCATCAGTTCCACTTCACCAATTTACACTTTTTGAATGCAAATGCTTATTATGTTTCTTATAATACCAAAATCGCTATATGTATGCCTACAATATTTGAGGAATTCCTTCAATTCCTCATGGATTCCAACATCAGATCTTCACCAAAATTAAATGGGACCAACTAGAAAGTACCTTCTATAAAACCAAAAAAAATTTTTTGATATCGGTCAAATAGTCTTTGAGTAATCGGTGAACATCCATAAAAAAAAAAAAAAATATTCCGTCGAATTGAGAACCTCCTCCTTTTTTTGGAAGTCGGTTAAAAAAAATCATAACCTTTTTGTATTAAGCGTAATCGAGTAAAAAGTACCCTATAACCATCTGGATATGCCTAGCTACCTGTATATCAAAAATAGTTGAAATCCGTTCAGCCGTTTTGGCGTGATGAAGCCACAACGACACATACAAACATACAAAAAATAAATAATAAATATTTTTCGTTTTAGTGACCTCCAAATAGTCCGTTATGAATTTTTTTTTGAAAATATCTATTCAATGTATAGACATTTAATTTTTAAAACTTTATAATAGTATAAATAATAAATAAGATTTGTGAAGCTGCGGTAAATTATTAAAATAAGATAAATAAGCCCTTCTGGCACATGTGTAAGTGTCTTTACAGATTATTCCTATCTGGCATGTATGTACACCTTTATTTGTTTTTTCATTTGGGTAGTTTGCACAAATTGTAACTTTGACAGAGGAAAATATATCTTTTCTCAGTCAACCCATTTCACTTCGTGACCATGGGAAGCTAAAAAGCTTCCGAAACGTCGGGAACTCAAATGAGATAATATACGCGATATAATCCCTTAAATTGTTTTATTTAAATGAGTAATAATCGCTGAAACAGAAGAAAATATTAAGATAAATTAGTTAAATTAATTTATATATTTTAGTTCACCTCTGTCATTCTCTTTCCACTATTCGAAAGTCTTGGTTGTCCCCAGGTTTCGCCAGCTAAGGACGAAGAGGAAGACACCACGGCGTGGAACAACCAGACCACGCCCCCAGCCTTCGCGGACAGTGGCGTCGGAAAGAATGTCAACGACCTGAATGACTACAGGCGCGGGGCACAACTGCACCACGTCATCGAGCGGCTGGAAAAGGTTTGTGTTTTATTAACAGATAGATAGTTAAAAAATCCATCCACACCAAAAACAGAAAAAAAAAACAAATTTATAAGCTATGCTAAAAAACAACAAAGATAAAATGTAGACAACAGGCTCCTATTTCACAATCGTGACAAATGTCGGGTGACAGTGACAATCTCACGTACTTTGCGTGCCTAGTATAAACTAAGAGTCTCACTCACATACTTTTGCAACTACAATCAATCAATCAATCAATATTTATTTTACTTAAAAACATGGTGTACAATAATAGGTCTTATAAAATATAAATATCAGTTTCACATGTTTTGCTGTTAACACAACACGTAAAATATAAATCTTATGCTTTAATGAAGTTAGGTTACATGGTAATAATAGTAATAATAATCTTAATTAATAGATATCACACAATAATACAACTGTAACATAAACACCAGTTGCCCAAAAATAGGTAGTAGTAATGAGTATATCGACCACAGTGCTAACTCGTCCACGTTCCTATACCTACCACAGTGCTAACTAGAGCAAATTCTTATATCTACCACAGTGCTAACTCGTCCACGTTCCTATACCTACCACAGTGCTAACTAGAGCAAATTCCTATATCGACTACAGTGCTAACTAGAGCAAATTCCTATATCGATCACAGTGCTAACTAGAGCAAATTCCTATATTGACTACAGTACTAACTAGAGCAAATTCCTATATCTACCACAGTGCTAACTCGTCCACATTCGTATATCGACCACAGTGCTAACTCGTCCACATTCCTATATCGACCAGTGCTAACTCGTCCACATTCCTATATCGACCACAGTTCTAACTCGTCCACATTTCTATATCAACCACAGTACAGGGCTAATACGTCCACATTCCTATATCGACTACAGTGCTAACTAGGGCACATTCCTATATCGACCACAGTTCTAACTCGTCCACATTTCTATATCAACCACAGTACAGGGCTAACTCGTCAACATTCCTATATCGACCACAGTTCTAACTCGTCCGCATTTCTATATCAACCACAGTACAGGGCTAACTCGTCCACATTCCTATATCGACCACAGTTCTACCACGTCCACATTTCTATATCAACCACAGTACAGGGCTAATTCGTCCACATTCCTATATCGACTACAGTGCTAACTAGACCACATTCCTATATCTACCACAGTGCTAACTCTTCCACATTCCTATGAAATGAAAATAAATCGTTTTATTCAGCAACATGGCGCATATATAAATACCTTATGGTTATAGACTAACCCTATATTGACCACAATGCTAACTCGTTCACATTTTTATATCGACCACAGATTCTGAAAGTAATATATTGTCCGCAGGTGATACTGAAGGATGACACGTACCTGTCGGGAGAGTTCAACGCGGAGGACTTGCGGGACGAGGCCTGGTGCAGTTCCGACCTCGAGGAGAGCCTCGACGACTCGTGAGTATTTCTGAATAATGCATCGGCAGTGAATAATGTATTGAGTCAAAGAGGGAGGCAATCGGCAAGCCTCAGCTACGTAGAGCGTTGTCTCTATCGCACGGTACGGGGATGGACTTTGTTTTCGTCTCAGGAACAAACTACATCCTCACTGTCTTGATGCTTGGCATCCCAAAAATACTTGCAAGTTGGGTAATGAGCTTCCCCCGAGGTGTTTCCAGAGCGCTATAACATGGAATTAAATTAAAACATACGGGGCTTAATCGCGTATAAATATGATTTATTTAATTACCTTTCGTTGGTAATTCTTCTACGTTTTTTTAGTTCAATTGTCGAATCGTCACTCTAAATTCCGTGCATGTCGTGAAGAACTTGATAAGTCTTCAGTAAAGTCTGGACAAAATTAAACCTTAAAACTCATGTCCTATGTTCAAATTTCTTTAAATGTATATTTCGACTTATCAAGTTCTTCACGCCATGCACGGAATTGTCGTCGGAATAGTCTGAGAGGCTGGTCCTCCTCTTGCCCGTGGTTCACCCGCCTTGTTCACCTAGGCCAGGGGTCGGTAACCTGCTTTGGATGTGAAGCTGCTCTATAGATTAGTATTTTTAAGAAAAAGTACTAGTTATTTTTGGCAAGATTTTTTTTTGGGCTCTTTAAAAACTTTGAAATTTAGTAAATTGTAATTTTTGACTCTTCTGACTCAAAAGGTTGCTGACAGACTAGGTAGACTTATGGGGTAGCCCATAGCTCTAATTCAGTCTAGAATAAATGTTTTGTGTTGGGATTTTCAGGTAGTTTTCATAGTGAATGTATGTTAAAGTTTTTCTCCGCAGCGCCTCAGATGGCGAAGACTCGGGCAGCGAGGCGTACGGCAGCCTGCCGCCGGAGCCCCGCTTCGGCAACGTGGAGTACAAGCTGCAGCTCGTCGCGCCCTGCGAGCGCCGCTTCCAGCATCTAGTCACGCAGGTACCTACACAGTTCTCCCAGCACTCCTCCAGTAAAATTCCCATACAGTAGTATCTCCCCTCCATACAGAAGTTATAGGGAGAGTCGGTCGTGCATATGCAGTTTCCAGGCTCCCCTCTTCCCCCACAGACTACAGCTTTGTGGCGCTTCCAGCACCTGTTCACTCCAGGGACCGGCCCGCTATCCCTTTCAAAGGGTTTTGTAAGGGTTTTGCATAAGGCTAACCTTAAGAACATCAAGCCCCAATCAGTTAGCCTTAAAAACCCTTATCTAAGCGCTAACCCATATGAACAAGCGGTATCACAATTCCCCTTAAAAATAAGAATATTTGCTCACCCATCCTTACTAAATGGTTAGCCTAACAAAGGGTTACCTTTATTTTATAAAGCTTACGACGCGTAGGTAACATCGAGCGAGACTATTGAGCGCTTTGTCGGCGGCGGCATTCTTGATTTTTGCGCGAGACCGCTTCAAACCAGGGATGTTACTGATATACGCATCAGGTTTGTGCGAGGGAAGTTTGTTTATTTTGACAAGGACTGCCGCTTTTGTTTTCTTTTGTACGGCAGCTAGCAATGCTTAGAATCGGGTTAAAGTACTTTGCGATATTGTCATATTTAGTTAATTTTTTGTTGTGTTTGTGTACTACAATGCCACCACCGACACAAAGTGGAATATGGGCATATCAGCACGCGAAGTACCTACTTAATACCTATTACTTATACCTTAACATCGCATCGTAATAAATAAATTAGTATTTCTTTATAATTCAAGATGGCGGTCATCAATTTCAGGGAAAAAGTCATCACAGGTGTCGTTTTCTAGGTTTTTGGGTGTGCCGATTCCGAAAATGGCATATATTTTGGAATTCAAGATGGCGAAAATCACTTTCTATGAAAAGTCATCATGGATATCGTTTTCTAGGTTTTTGAGGGCGCCGATTCCGAAAATGGCGTCCAGCTTAGAATTAAAGATGGCGGTCATCACTTTCAGGGATAAAATCATCACAGGTGTCGTTTTCTAGGTTTTTGGGTGTGCCGATTCCGAAAATGGTATCCAGTTTGGCATTCAAGATGGCGGAAATCACTTTCTATAAAATGTCATCATGGGTGTCGTTTTCTAGGTTTTTGGGGGTGCAGATCTCGACCACGAAGTCCATTTTGGAATTCAAGATGGTGGACATAACTTTTAGTAAAAATATCATCAGAGGTGTCATTTTCGAGGTTTTTGGGGGTATTGATTCCGAAAATGGCATCCATTTTAAAATTCAATATGTCGTTGTCAAGATCTGCACCCCCAAAAACCTATAAAACAACACCAATGATGACTTGTTTATAGAAAGTGATTACCGCCATCTTGAATTCGAAAATTGATGCCGTTTACGGAATCGGCACCCCCAAAATCCTAGAAAACGACACCCATGATGACTTTTTTACTGAAAGTGATGTCCACCATCTTGAATTCCAAAAGATATGCCATTTTCGAAATCGGGACACCCAAAAACCTACAAAACGACACCCATGATGACTTTTTTATGAGAAAGTGATTTCCGTCATCTTGAAATCCAAAATGAATGCCATTTTCGTAATCAGCACACCTATAAAGCAAGAAAACGACACCCATGAGTTTTTCATAGAAAGTGATTTCCGCCATCTTGAATTCTTAAATGGACGCCATTTTCGGAATCGGCACCTCCAAGAACCTCGAAAACGACACCCATGATGACTTGTTCCCTGAAAGTGATGTCCGCTATCTTGAATTCCAAAATGGACGCCATTTTCGGAATCGGCACCGCCAAAAACCTAGAAAACGACACCCATGATGACTTTTTTACTGAAAGTGATGTCCACCATCTTGAATTCCAAAAGATATGCCATTTTTGAAATCGGCACACCCAAAAACCTACAAAACGACACCCATGATGACTTTTTTATGAGAAAGTGATTTCCGTCATCTTGAAATCCAAAATGAATGCCATTTTCGGAATCAGCACACCTATAAAGCAAGAAAACGACACCCATGAGAGTTTTTCATAGAAAGTGATTTCCGCCATCTTGAATTCTTTAATGGACGCCATTTTCGGAATCGGCACCCGCAAAAACCTAGAAAGTGACACCCATGATGACTTTTTAACCGACTTCCAAAAAAAGGAGGTTCTCAATTCGACGGAATATTTTTTTTTTTTTTATGGATGTTCACCGATTACTCAAAGACTATTTGACCGATTTCAAAAATTATTTTTTAGTTTTATAGAAGGTACTTTCTAGTTGGTCCCATTTAATTTTGGTGAAGATCCTGATGATGGAATCCATGAGGAATTGAAGGAATTCCTCAAATATTGTAGGCATATATATAGCGATTTTGGTATTATAAGAAACATAATAAGCATTTGCATTCAGAAAGTGTAAATTGGTGAAGTGGAACTGATGCAGAAGACCACAGAATGCCATCGGAACTCCTCAATGATAAATGATTTACGGGTGGCGACAAAATATCTTGATTTATTTAGCTAAGCAACTTCATAGTCATCACGAGATCATCGTCACGAGATACACTTTTAAGTAACGATTAACTAAAAAGTGTAAAATAAATAAACTTTTAAACATAAAAATAAAACCGACTCCAAAAAAACTAAAAAGTAAAAAATAACACCATAATTCAGTTTCTTCAAATTACTTCCAAGTAACCGTTTGTATACTCAATCTATACAGTATATACAATTAATGTTATTTTGGAGTCGGTGCCATCGTGTCACAAGTTACTAAAATCGTAAATTTTCAATATTTTACACATTCTTTATATGGCACCGACGCCAAAATAAGATTAATTGTATATACTGTATAGATTGAGTATACAAACGGTTACTTGTAAGTAATTTGAAGAAACTGAATTATGGCGTTATTTTTTACTTTTTAGTTTTTTGGAGTCGGTTTTATTTTTTTGTTTAAAAGTTTTTCACTGAAAGTGATGTCTACCATCTTGAATTCCAAAATAGACCTCATTGTCGAAATCTGCACCCCCAAATACCTAGAAAATGACACCCATGATGACTTTTAAAAGAAAGTGATTTCCGCCTTCTAAAATTCCAAAATGGATGCCATTTTCAGAATCTGCACCCCCATGGACACCTAGGATGAGCTTTTCACTTAAAAGTGATGTCTGTCATCTTCATCATCTAATTCCATTAAGCTAAAAAGCACTCGTCTATGTTGATCCAAACATGTGTTTCGTAGGGGTACCCTCAAGGTCCATCATCAGGACCATTTGATGGCACCTTATATAAATTCTAAGTCTATAAATAAAATAAATAAATAAATTGTTTATTACTCAAAAACAGATTACAAACATTGTTAGAAATATCTATCAGACTCCAAACTAGGCTGAGCCTGTATCTTGGAAGTCTGCGAGTGCGATTAACAGATTTTACAACTAAAGACGATATATAAGAAATCGTAAAAAAATGCAAAGAGAATAACAAAGTAAAGTACTAACTAAAAATTCCACATGTGTGTGTGCGTGTGTGTGTATTTGTGTGTATGGGGGCAGGGGTAGGGGGCGGGGGAGGGAAGGGGGGTGAAGTGCAGTGAGTCAACACGAGACAGTGCGTCAATGTATCGGCATCGGCGACTAAAATTTTAATTTATGTGAGGTATTAAGTATTCAGTGTCTTCGAAAGACAAAGTCAGCAGCCATTCTTTCACAACCCTTAGCGCTTTGGGAACAGTTAGCATTTTAATATTCAGCTGATTGCAGATGTTATTAAAGGTATACGGATGGGAGTATGCAGGGGATTTCCTAGCCAGAGCAGATCTAAGTGGTGGAAGAGGCACTTTGAACGTTCGTTTGCTTAAAATTATCTCGTATTCTGCAGAGTTAACCAGATTAATGTGGGTCCTCGAGAAAGCTTTTAAGATGAACAGTTGACGTACTCTTAGAAACTTGCATTCGTGGTATAGCTCATCAGTGGGATAACGAAAGGATTTTTTTAACATAACTTTTATGACCGCTCTCTGTGCGCGTTCAACCTCGATGACATGACTTTTGGCCGCACTTCCCCAGATGGCAACACCGTACTGCAGGATGGATTGACATAACGCATAATATACTAAACGTAGCACTTCAGGAGTAGCGCAGTCGCGTAATCTTTTCATTACATATATTAACTTTCTGGCTCTGGCTGCCAGGGTAGAGATTTGATGTTTGAAGGATAGATGTTGGTCAAAAAGAAGCCCCAGATATCTTACATAATGACACCTTTTAATTTCCTGACAGGAGCAGACTTGTCGGGGACTATTGGATAACGCTAATATGTTCTGCACACAAGTATGAAATTTAACATTTATGTTCTTTGAAGGAGATGAGGCTGCGGTTTTTGAAAAAGTAACGAAGTTTGTTTTATCTAAATTTAATGTTAGTAGGTTATTGTTCAACCATGTAGCCACTATCGCAAGTGCAGTCTCAGCCTGGCGGAACGCTTCCTCCCACGATTCCCCACTTATCGTAACCACAGTATCGTCGGCATAGCAGATAAGGTTCGCACTGGGAATTTCAATACTTAAAATATCATTTATATATAAAATGAACAGCGTTGGGCCAAGTATACTCCCCTGTGGGACCCCGAAGTTAACAGTTTGCTGATCGCTCAAGTGATCTCCTACTTTTATCATCTGCCTACGCTCGGTTAGATAACTAGAAAACCAGTCGTGGGCCAAACCTCTAATCCCCATATGCTCCAATTTTTTTAGAAGTATGGTCACCGAGACCGTGTCGAAAGCTTTTGCAAGATCTAGAAATATTCCGATACACTTATTGCCACGATCTAGGTGACCAGAAATCTGATTAGCGAGCAGAATAGCTGCATCCTCCGTTGATTTCCCCGCCCTAAAACCAAACTGGTGGTCTGAAATCAGATGGTTGCTTTCAATGTACTTGCACAATCTGACGTTTACAATTTTTTCAAGGATTTTTGAGAACACGCATAATAGTGAAATTGGCCTGAAATTACTTGGGACGTCCTTGGAACCACTATAGGGGAAACCGAAGCGATCTTCCAGTAATCCGGAAAACGGCCCGTCTCAATACTTAAATTACAGATGTAAGTAAGTGGCTCTAGAATAAGGTCCTTGACCTCTTTTACAAACCATGGCTTAACATTATCCGGACCAGGTGCAGTGTGCGGTTTGATCTGAGAAATAATGCGATCAACTTCATGTACGTCGGTGGGGCGCATAAAGAACGAGTCGGTAACCGTGCGCAAGGGTTTATATTTAGCTGCAAGCGTGACCTGCGTTTCTTTACTTTTCCCTAGGATTGTATCCGCAAGTTTACCTCCAACCGAGGAAAAGTATTGATTGCAGTCATTGAGTGCTTCTTTAATCGTTTTACCCTGTTTGTTAATAAGATTCTCTGCGTCATTTTTGCAGCCAGGGGTTTGACATATGCCTTTAATTGTACTCCAGAGTTTACTTGGGTTTTTGGAACAGTCGGTTAATTGTTTATTGTGGTATTCGTTTTTTATAGAAAATAACAGGTTATCACAAAAGTTTCTGTACCTTTTGTATGTTAGCTTAAGAATTTCGTTGTGGGGTGAAGCTCTTACTTGTGCGTGAAGCTTATCTCTATGCCTCATGCAACGCATTAAACCAGGCGTAACCCATGGCTTAAGATTAAATTTAGACCGGCTCACTTTTACAGGCTGAGTATTGTTATTGATGGTCTTTGTAATTATTTCACTAAAATTTACCGCCGCCACATCAACGTCATTCACGGCTGTAACACACGACCAATCCACTGACCTTAACTGCTCTGCCACTTTTTGGTAATCAGTTTTTAACATAGTACGATTGCGGTTGTGTATTGTAGCCTTGTGTGCAAGAAGGCCCGCCATGGCCATATCGTGATCTGTGACAGAACACGGACACACAGCACCTACTGACATATTGTTATATTTTATAAAAATATGGTCGAGACAGGCCTCATTCCGGGTTGGTTTTGTTATTGCGGGAAGGAATCCATGTGATGACAGAAGACATGTGTACTCTGAGAACTGTTGCGCTGAATGACCTAAAAGGTCGATGTTTATATCACCTGCTATTATGATATGATGGCCGGTTTTAACTTGTTTTAAAGCCATGTCGAGAGAGCGTACAAACCTATCGGTATTTATAAATGAGGGGGAACGATAAATGCCAAAAAGTAATATATCACCAGATATACTCACCGCTAGACAATTTGCGTCATCAATAGAGGGTTCCATCGCATAAGCGTTTAAGTTATCCTTAATATAAATCACCACACCACCGCTTTTGTTTATAAAGTTAGTCGTATTAAAAGAATTGTAACCCTGCAATTGATCTATAACGGAGCCATCACCTATCCAACACTCTGTTAGGATTATGGCATCGTACTCAATGCCTGTGCGCTTCAGGGATACCACGAAAGAATCAAAATTTCGCTGTAGACTTCGTATGTTAAGTGTTAAGAGCTTAAATTTACAATCAGGCGTGAGAATACTTTTACAATCATCAAGATTTTTAAGCATATGACAATCGATAGCGATTGATTGATCTAAATCATCCGTCACGTTAAGTAATGCCATTGTTAAAACTGTAGCATAGTGACGTCATCATTCCAAGTGAAGTAGTCATAGCTTTTACAGGAATAAAATAAATTAAAATCAGACGCGAACGATTTCTCGCGTTGGACTCATTGTGGGAGATAGGACGTGGAGAAAGTGTTGATTGTGGTATGTTTGTGTGTGTGTAAAGGATATGTTGTAAATATTTTTTTACTATAATTACACGTAGGAAACAAGAATATAACAATAACATAACTAGAGAGACATAACATGCTTCATTTTCATTAAACCATGACCTGCTCCTGGGTATCGCTTTCACTAGTGGCCGGAGACTGCTCATCGGGAACGGGATGCTCTGAGTCTGTGTTAGTCCTGAGGCATCGGTCAAGGTCTGCCAAGTTCCTGATGACAACTTCTGGGCTGCCGGTCTTCTTACGAATGAGGATGGTGCCATTCCTGGTCCAGCAGTACTTAAAGCCGGCGTTATTTGACTGCATCCTAGCTGCACGAAACAACTGGCGGTTTGATTTTGTCAATCTTTCATTGAAAAATAGCTTTCTGGATGGGCCGTCGACGTCTATTGTTGTTGTTGTCAAATTTCGTCTGCTTTTGGCCGCTTTCAGGAACTCATTCCTTTTGGAGCGTCGAACAAACTTGACAACTAAAGGCCTAGGCATGTGGTCTTCGCCTGTTGATGACACGGAGCCTTTAGGACCGGCTCTGGTGACGTGATCAATGTCAACATCCGTCAATGTAATACCCATCTTGAGTGCGGCGGTGAGCACTATGTGCATTTTGCTTTCGTTAGGGCATTCATTCACGCCGACAATCTCCATTTCGTTGCTCAGGCGGCTTTGCGCTTCATTGTTGAGTTGCTCCTCGAGCTGACACACTCTTCTGCGGAGATCCTGGTTCTCAATTTCGCGATCTTCAAGTACTCTAATACGCTCGGCGAGAGTGGTGAATCGGTTCTCACATTCATCGAGGCGTGCGTTGCACTGTGTGAAAGACGTGGAAAGGGATTGAAGGTGATCACTAATTTTGCACATATCTTGACGCATTAATTTAATTTCTTTTGTGAGCGATGCAAGTGCTTCGGGATCTGCACTTAATTCCTGGGACACCAGTGGAGCAGGGACTTTGCGATTCTGTTGGCGCAAGGTGACATTTGCGTTTCCATTTGCTGCTGAGTCGCCTGTCTGAGCGGACGTCCGCACCGGAGTGTTTGTATTGCCTTTCTTTGGCAATTTGCTTTGACAAGCGGGACAGATCCACTCCTTTTTGTCGCCGTCGGTGAGCTTACGGGGGTCGGCAATATTAACACAGATGTGATGATATGCACTATCAAATTTAGAACATTGCATGCGTTGAGATGTAGACATTTCTTTACAACAGCCTGCACAGTTTTTAGACATCTTAAATGAATAATGTGTGCGCGTTATTATATTCAAAGAAAAAGTAAACAAGTGGGTATAGTTACGCGTAGATAACCAATCGTGCGAGACACCGGCCGCCCGTACTTAAGTCGTAAGCGACGGATCTTCGTAGCTGGTCGGTTTGCCGCGGGCGTCCAACGGAGCTAGACACTGGCAGCTAGTTTTAACGCCGTAAGGCAGGGGTCTTGTTCACTGGTTTTGCACTACGCACTGCGTGGACACGTCTGATTTCGATGGAGCTTAACTCCGCACTCAAAAAAGTCTATTTAATGATTTCCTTCAATTCCTCATGGATCATCAGATCTTCACTGAAATTAAATAGGACGAAACTGCATGGTGCTTTTAAACAAAAAAAAATTAAATGGTTTGTGAATGACGGAGAATTTCTTTTCTTCTTCTATCTTCATAAATATAATCAAATTGAGACCCACCTCCGTTTTTGGGAGTCTGTCAAAAAGTATGAATATCTTCAAAACTGGATTTGAATGGGGTTCATTAAACATTTTTGCTCCTAATGACATAGAATACGCAGTTAAAATCTTTCGGATTCCTCGCTGGCACCGTGTGTAATAAAATTAACGATCAAAAATTACCATTCATTGTGTCGTGTGATAGCGCAGCAAATTCGCAGTCCACATGAACAACTGGCAACTAAATAAATCAAAACAAACAAACATAACAGGCGAGAAGGCGAGGCACAAAGGTATAAACTAAATGAAGTGAGTGTAAAAGAGATTGCATGAACACGCGACCGTCGCGTTGGGCGTCGCCGTTGCTCGCATAATACCGGTTAGAACTAGTCTTGTCTCATTCTCTTAAGGCTTAAAGTATGACATGTTGAAAAGGAATGTTTTATATTAAGCGCTATGAACATAAGGGTAACCCTTTAAAGTGGATAGCAGGATAAAGAGAATATCGGTTAGCAATTGTAAAGGGTTAGCCTTATTCTTAGGTTCCCCTTATAATAAGGGATATCAAATGTATGGGTTACCAGTTAGAATCTGTCTTTTACTGGGTTATACATTACAAAGGGAAGCCCATTGAAAGGCTTTAGCCAGGGAAAGGGGTGGTCCGGTCCCTGGTTCACTCAAGTTAAATAAGGCTAAAAATTTTACTAAGCAGATCTGGAAAATAGGAACAAGTCTCACGTTTGTAGCCAATAATAAACTGGTCCTGACAACTGACATGGTTTTGGTAAAAGATTCACAATAACAGGCTATCAACCCGGGTGAAGGAGCACATAGCAGATGTCAAGCACCGTCGGTGTAATAGGTCTGCAGTTTGTGAACATGTCATTGACAAACCAAACCACTCAATAAAGTTTGATAAACCTTCTATCCTTGCCAAAGAAAAAAGATATTTTCCCAGGATGCTACGCGAGGCTATTGAGATTAAAAAGCATCCTAATTTCAATAGAGAAGATGGATTGTCACTACCACCAGCTTGGGATCCTGTAATACATCTCATCAAGGAACAAGCGAGACACAGGACTGCAAAACCTTAATTTCCGAACGGTGTAAAATATCTTATCTGTTTAAAAGTAGTTTAATAGTCTCTGTTTTTAAATATTATAATTAGTAATGAGGTAGCCTGGGAGTTTTTCTTTGCAGCGTTTCTTTTCTCCTCAGTACGCCTCATTTGTGAAATGCTGCTTGGTAAATTATTAGAATAAAATAATTAAGCCCTTCTGGCACATGTGTAACTGTCTTTACAGCTTAGGCCCATCTGGCATGTATGTACACCTTTATTTGTGTTTTTTTCAAAAAATGGGTAGTTTGCACAAATTGTAACTTTGACAGAGGAAAATACATCTTTTCTCAGTCCTCCCGTGACCATGGAAAGCTGGAAAGCTTCCGAAACGTCGGGAACTAAAATGAGATAATATACGCGATATAATCCGTTAAATTGTTTTATTTCAATGAATAACAGGCTAATTTATTTTCTAATTTATTCAATCAAGAGAATGGTACTGTCACAAGTGATATTGCTGCTGCTCTAGAAATTATAAGAGTTAATATTAGAAGGGTAGATCAGTCCGAGACCTATGTACGTGTTACTCAGCTGGAAGTTCATTAAATCGTTAAGAACTTCGAGCCTAAGCCATCAGCGCGATATAAAGATAATGTGGATTTGATATCCGAACCACTGGCGTTTTATAATGATTGTTTCGACTTGGGTACATTCTCAGATTTAAGAGTTAAAAATCTATGCCAGAGTTAAAAATTGCCAAGGTCCTGCCCGTAGACTAAAAAGGTAATCGAAGTGACCCAAAAAATTATAGAACGATACCCCTATTACCAACTGTATCAAAGATATTCGAGAGGATATTAAAGACGAGCCTCCCCTGAGACAATTAAATTGTCACAATATTCTTAATATTAGATAATTTGGGTACCGGAAAAGCTTCGGTATTAGTGAAGCCATTGACACTTTAATGCTAGATGTACTTGAATGTCAAACTGAAGATGAACGTATCTTCTTGGATCTCAGTTTTGCATTTGATACCGTACACCACCGTATCCTGTTAGAGGAGATAAAGATAATTTATTTGTAACACATGAGTAAGTTTACATAAAGCTGTTAAAGTGAAAAAAAAGAGTAATGTAGTCCTCCATGTTTTGCCTTTCGGTGTACAAATAACAATTTTACATAAAAAGAAGAAGCTTAATCAATAAGGCATTAGAGACAATGTTGCGAAGATATTCGAATCTTATCGAATAGGAAACGGTTTGTTGAGCTGAAATCTATGGTAGGATACTGATAAAGTGGTCAGATCAAAAACGGTGGCCAAAAGTCGTGGAGTCACAGTTCATAGTTCGTTTAATCATGGCCTTGTGTGTACAAAAGATCTTACAGTCCCCCAGGGCTCGATTCTTGGCCCATGATTATTTCTCCTGTTTATGAATGACTAGCTTCTGCCCGCGACTTCGTCCGCCTTAAATTCGTTTATCGCGGATAAGGGTATTTTTCCGGGATAAACACTAGCCTATGTCCTTCCCCGGGACTCAAACTATCTCCATACCAAATTTCATACAAATCGGTTCAGCTGTTTAAGCGTGAAGAGGTAACAGATTCAGATTTATTTATTGGTAAAAGTCAATATATTTTACAAGACAGAAAAGAAAAAATAAAAGTATAATTTTACAAGTTAATGTGTTTAGTATAGTTAGTTCGTACATTTCATTATTAATTTATTATTATTGTTTATGTTACATATCAAATTGGTAAATTTATTAGTGTTAGTGAATATTAATTTATATTAGGTAATTAGAAATAAAAATCGATTTTTAAATGTTCGTTTGGGTTAATGTTGATATAGTTTGAGAGAATTCGTCGATGCTATAAAAGGCCTTGTCTAAAAAATGTTTCCTTACTTTATTAATAAATATTGCATCGCTAGGGGAATTTATGAAGTCACTTGGAAGGACGTTATAGATTTTTATGGCTAGCACGGCGAGCGACTTGCGAGTTTTAGACAGTACAGACAGACAGACAGACACACTTTCGCATTTATAATATTAGTATGGATACTATGGATCTCATCCATTATACCCTTTGGGTACAGAATCCTAAAAATGGTTTATCACGCTCTTGTGAAGGCAAAGTTTCGTTACAGCATCAAATTATGGGGAAGTAGCTATAATTACAGTATTGATGCTGCTTTCAGAGCACAAAATGGGCAATTAGAACAATGCTTCGCTTATCTCATAGAGAATCATGTAGAGATCACTTCACTAATATATGTTCTTACTGTACCTTGCTTCTGCATCCTTGTTTTGATAACAGACTTAGTTAAGCGTTCTTGCTTTCGTGTGTGGGCAATACGAAAGTATGAACGAGAGAAAATATAAGTTCTCGACTAGGCGTAAGGACATTAAGTGCAACATAGTCCCGAGGCTGAACATTTGACTATTACGATTTGATTTGATTTGATTTAAATCCATTACAAATAGCAAATTTCTCAATGCGAGACTGTAACACTACCTTTTGGAAAAGGCGGACTATTCCATCGCAGAATTCGTGGAGGATTAATTGTAAATATATGGAATTTTAATCTTGTCATTATCTGATGGGAAGGGAATTAATATAAATTGTATCTATGTTTTATTGTTCAAAACAATATCAATTGTTATGAATAAATGAAATGAAAGGTATCCAAGGAGCAGTTTTTCTTCCACACTCCTCCCCACACATAAACTCTCGCCTTTCGAGATGTGCTTCCAACACCTGGTCACATAGGTACCCAAGGAGGAGCCTCTAAGCCCCTCTTCCCACCACACATTAACTCCGGTCGCATCTTTCGAGTGGTGCTTTCAATACTCGGTCACGCACGTACCCGAGGAGTATTCAGTTTGTTCGTTTCATATAGAAGTTACAAGTAGTGATCGGGCACGCACCGCCCTCACAACAGCTCTCGAGCTCGCACTATACGCACGCTCCCAGCGTACAGCAAGATGACGTGCCCTCGTGTCCGCAGCTGAAGTGGCGGCTGCGCTCGGGCGGCGGCGCGGCGGTGTACGTGCTCGGCGTGCGCGACTGCGGCGCCTTGCGCGGCCTGAGAGCCCCCGCGCTGCGCGCCTCGCTGCGCACGCTGCGCCGCATGGCCGCCGCGCTGCGCGCCGCGCTGCAGCACGTGTCCGCCCGCCGTGTGGCCCCGCTGCGCGCCGTCGCCGAGGTCTACGTCCGCAAGGTGACGCGTCCGCCCCGCCCCGCCCTCCCCGCTGCCCGCATGGCCGCCGCGCTGCGCGCCTCGCTGCGCACGCTGCGCCGCATGGCTGCCGCGCTGCGCGCCGCGCTGCAGCACGTGTCCGCCCGCCGTGTGGCCCCGCTGCGCGCCGTCGCCGAGGTCTACGTCCGCAAGGTGACGCGTCCGCCCCGCCCCGCCCTCCCCGCTGCCCGCATGGCCGCCGCGCTGCGCGCCTCGCTGCGCACGCTGCGCCGCATGGCTGCCGCGCTGCGCGCCGCGCTGCAGCACGTGTCCGCCCGCCGTGTGGCCCCGCTGCGCGCCGTCGCCGAGGTCTACGTCCGCAAGGTGACGCGTCCGCCCCGCCCCGCCCTCCCCGCTGCCCGCATGGCCGCCGCGCTGCGCGCCTCGCTGCGCACGCTGCGCCGCATGGCTGCCGCGCTGCGCGCCGCGCTGCAGCACGTGTCCGCCCGCCGTGTGGCCCCGCTGCGCGCCGTCGCCGAGGTCTACGTCCGCAAGGTGACGCGTCCGCCCCGCCCCGCCCTCCCCGCTGCCCGCATGGCCGCCGCGCTGCGCGCCGCGCTGCAGCACGTGTCCGCCCGCCGTGTGGCCCCGCTGCGCGCCGTCGCCGAGGTCTACGTCCGCAAGGTGACGCGTCCGCCCCGCCCCGCCCTCCCCGCTGCCCGCATGGCCGCCGCGCTGCGCGCCGCGCTGCAGCACGTGTCCGCCCGCCGTGTGGCCCCGCTGCGCGCCGTCGCCGAGGTCTACGTCCGCAAGGTGACGCGTCCGCCCCGCCCCGCCCTCCCCGCTGCCCGCATGGCCGCCGCGCTGCGCGCCGTGCTGCAGCACGTGTCCGCCCGCCGTGTGGCCCCGCTGCGCGCCGTCGCCGAGGTCTACGTCCGCAAGGTGACGCGGCCGCCCCGCCCCGCCCTCCCCGCTGCCCGCATGGCCGCCGCGCTGCGCGCCGTGCTGCAGCACGTGTCCGCCCGCCGTGTGGCCCCGCTGCGCGCCGTCGCCGAGGTCTACGTCCGCAAGGTGACGCGTCCGCCCCGCCCCGCCCTCCCCGCTGCCCGCATGGCCGCCGCGCTGCGCGCCGCGCTGCAGCACGTGTCCGCCCGCCGTGTGGCCCCGCTGCGCGCCGTCGCCGAGGTCTACGTCCGCAAGGTGACGCGTCCGCCCCGCCCCGCCCTCCCCGCTGCCCGCATGGCCGCCGCGCTGCGCGCCGTGCTGCAGCACGTGTCCGCCCGCCGCGTGGCCCCGCTGCGCGCCGTCGCCGAGGTCTACGTCCGCAAGGTGACGCGTCCGCCCCGCCCCGCCCTCCCCGCTGCCCGCATGGCCGCCGCGCTGCGCGCCGCGCTGCAGCACGTGTCCGCCCGCCGTGTGGCCCCGCTGCGCGCCGTCGCCGAGGTCTACGTCCGCAAGGTGACGCGTCCGCCCCGCCCCGCCCTCCCCGCTGCCCGCATGGCCGCCGCGCTGCGCGCCGTGCTGCAGCACGTGTCCGCCCGCCGTGTGGCCCCGCTGCGCGCCGTCGCCGAGGTCTACGTCCGCAAGGTGACGCGTCCGCCCCGCCCCGCCCTCCCCGCTGCCCGCATGGCCGCCGCGCTGCGCGCCGTGCTGCAGCACGTGTCCGCCCGCCGTGTGGCCCCGCTGCGCGCCGTCGCCGAGGTCTACGTCCGCAAGGTGACGCGTCCGCCCCGCCCCGCCCTCCCCGCTGCCCGCATGGCCGCCGCGCTGCAGCACGTGTCCGCCCGCCGTGTGGCCCCGCTGCGCGCCGTCGCCGAGGTCTACGTCCGCAAGGTGACGCGTCCGCCCCGCCCCGCCCTCCCCGCTGCCCGCATGGCCGCCGCGCTGCGCGCCGTGCTGCAGCACGTGTCCGCCCGCCGTGTGGCCCCGCTGCGCGCCGTCGCCGAGGTCTACGTCCGCAAGGTGACGCGTCCGCCCCGCCCCGCCCTCCCCGCTGCCCGCATGGCCGCCGCGCTGCGCGCCGCGCTGCAGCACGTGTCCGCCCGCCGCGTGGCCCCGCTGCGCGCCGTCGCCGAGGTCTACGTCCGCAAGGTGACGCGTCCGCCCCGCCCCGCCCTCCCCGCTGCCCGCATGGCCGCCGCGCTGCAGCACGTGTCCGCCCGCCGCGTGGCCCCGCTGCGCGCCGTCGCCGAGGTCTACGTCCGCAAGGTGACGCGTCCGCCCCGCCCCGCCCTCCCCGCTGCCCGCATGACTCAAATCTACGTCAGGAAAGTAACCATGCGAACTTTGGTTCGAACGATCGAACTTCAGAACGCTTCGACTCCTTTGACTAGGGCGCATAAACTGACAGCGATCGGCAGTCGGATGAGTCGACGCGAGATTACGCAAAATAAAGTAAAGTCCTTTTCTACACTATCGTATTTAACTAACCTCGACTAACTTCGCGAGTAGTATATTAGGGACTTATTACTTAATGACGTATTTTACTGTGCAGCTGCCGGACGCGCAGCAGCTGGAGCTGCGAGTGGCCGTGGTGGGCGCCAACGAGGCCGGCAAGTCCACGCTCATCGGCGTGCTCACACAAGGTAACTAGTGCCCGACCCAAGGCAGTCAGTACAGTTACCTTGTGTGTAACTGTTAGCCTACGAATATCTGGTATAAATAATCTGTTCAGTGCCCGCAACTTCGTTCGCGAAGATGCGCACAGAACAGATTTATTTATTAATATCCTAATGTGATATGTGTTGTCAGGGGAACTGGACAATGGGCGGGGGAGCGCCCGCCTCAACATGTTCCGGCACCTTCACGAGGTGAAGAGCGGACGGACCTCCTCGCTGAGCCACGAGATACTCGGCTTTGATGCTCAGGTTTGTGATTTATACTATTACCAATGACCATTAAAACTTGAGTAAATGCCAGGTAGACGCTCTATTTTGCTTCTTAGAACCGAGTTGTTTTATTGTGATCGGCAAACATTCTAACCTACACGTGTGTATATAGAACGAGTAAAACAAGATAAAACACCTCTCTATACGATAAGGGATTTCCTCTCATAACCACGTAGATTAATCTATTAAGTTGATTGTTGAAAAAAAAATATTGTTACGGACTATTTGGAGGTCACTAAAACGAAAAATATTTTTTTTTTTGGATTTTTTGTATGTTTGTATGTGTTGTTGTCACTTCATCACGCATAATCGGCTAGACAGATTTCAAAAATTTTTGGTACACGGGTAGCTTGCCCGACTACGCTGGAGAAAAACGAGGGGTTATGACTTTTTCTCCTCCGCGAACGAAGTTGCGGGCGTCTTCTAGTAATATATAAAGTGAAGAACCGTAGCATTAAGAGGAGAGGTAGGTAGTGTAAGGTTTAGAAATAAACCATGCCCAGTAACGTTGAGTTTTTGTTCTTATTTCCATCCTACCTTTTCTACCTTAAGGCAGGTCTCGGTTAGGTTCGACGACGAGCGAAGCGATGTGCATCACGGTGATAAACATTCAAGAATATGTGAATCGATGTGGCGTACTTTCGTAGTAACATGCATGGTTGCATTTTAGTACTTTAGGAATACAATGAATCGCAATTTTGAACTTTGGATTTCAGTATGACAGTCTTAAATAAATTGTAACATTTAAATACTGTGTCACTTTTGCAAAGTCGAATAATTGTTACTAATTATTTCCTATACATAGATGGCGGTGTAAATATCGGGGTGACGTACCCTTTTTGTATGGTGAATGTCAGTCCTCATGTTTTAACGGTCCTTGATCTGTACACATCTATACATAAATGATAAAGCAACCGTCACTTTCTGACAAGTACAGAGAGACAGTGACGAAAGTGTTATCCATCGCCATTTATCGCGCAATAAAAGCAACCATCATAAGTCCGCTGAATACGCTAAAGTTATTGAAAGAAAAAAAATGTTTATTTTCCCTTTCTAACAAGTACAATGCCTGCAGTGATTGGGACTTCCTTTTAGGTAAGTAAACCATGTTAGGATGTCCCGCTCTTCCATAACTGGTAAATAGATACATCTAGAGGTTCCTTATTTAATCTTAACTCAATGAGTTATTGAGACAATGGTTTGAACCGATCGTTTGCCAGGGTAACGTGGTCAACTACGGCTGTTCCGAGCTGATGACCGCCGAGCGGATCGGTGAGCGCAGCGCCAAGCTGGTCTCCTTCCTCGACCTGGCGGGCCACAGCAAGTACCAGCGGACCACCCTGCACGGCCTGACCGGCTACTGCCCGCACTACGCCATGCTTGTGGTGAGTCCCTATCCTTACCAATAAATAAATACTTCAAAAAATGCCTAAAATACTTACGCCACGCTAACAAGTGTAATTAACAGCTACGCCACACTAGCAGTTGAAACTAGCTCTTATGCCAGCTGTAAGTAACTACGCCACACTAGTTTTTAAGTAATCGCTACGCCTACTTAGAATATAGTATATACATCCTCACCGCACTTTACTAGTCGTAACTACCGATCATGACGCGTTAATCGAGAATAATCGTCCACACACGCATATAGTCCAACACTTATAACAAGTAGTAGCCATAACCCTGCATGGGCTGACCGGTTGCTTCCCGCACTACGCCATGCTCGTAGTGAGTCAGTACCACTAGGCTAGGCCAGACAACAAAAAATATGATTAGGCCACGCTAGCAAGTCTATTCCTCCGATACGCCAAACTAGCTAGGTAATTATCCGCTACGCCACGCTAGCCTTATATAGCCTCGCCACACTAGCCGTTCTCATCCTTTTACTAGGCCACAATGTGTAAAATTGTTGTCAAAATGGTTATATAATATTTCCACAGATCTCTGCAACGGCAGGCATCACCCGCATCACAGAGGAGCACATCGGTCTCCTGCTGGCGCTGGCGATGCCGTTCTTCTGCGTGGTCAGCAAGTGCGAGCTGGCGGCCGTCCAGCCACTCGTGGCCAGGCTCCAGCACATCCTGGCCGCGCACAACAAGGTACACGGTCCAGGTGTCCAGCACGAGCGGCTGCGGCGACAGCTGGCGGCCGTCCAGCCGCTCGTGGCCAGGCTCCAACACATCCTGGCCACGGACAATAAGGTACACAGTCCAGGTGTCCAGCACGAGCGGCTGCGGCGACATCTGGCGGCCGTCCAGCCGCTCTTGGCCAGGCTCCAGCACATCCTGGCCGCGCACAACAAGGTACCCAGTCCAGGTGTACAGCACGAGCGGCTGCGGCGACATCTGGCGGCCGTTCAGCCGCTCTTGGCCAGGCTCCAGCACATCCTGGCCGCGCACAACAAGGTACACAGTCCAGGTGTCCAGCACGAGCGGCTGCGGCGACATCTGGCGGCCGTCCAGCCACTCTTGGCCAGGCTCCAGCACATCCTGGCCGCGCACAACAAGGTACCCAGTCCAGGTGTACAGCACGAGCGGCTGCGGCGACATCTGGCGGCCGTCCAGCCGCTCTTGGCCAGGCTCCAGCACATCCTGGCCGCGCACAACAAGGTACACGGTCCAGGTGTCCAGCACGAGCGGCTACGGTGACATCTGGCGGCCGTCCAGCCGCTCGTGGCCAGGCTCCAGCACATCCTGGCCGCGGACAACAAGGTACACAGTCCAGGTGTCCAGCACGAGCGGCTGCGGTACATCTGGCGGCCGTCCAGCCGCTCTTGGCCAGGCTCCAGCACATCCTGGCCGCGCACAACAAGGTACACAGTCAAGGTATCCAGCACGAGCGGCTGCGGCGACATCTGGCGGCCGTCCAGCCGCTCTTGGCCAGGCTCCAGCACATCCTGGCCGCGCACAACAAGGTACACAGTCCAGGTGTCCAGCACGAGCGGCTGCGGCGACATCTGGCGGCCGTCCAGCCGCTCTTGGCCAGGCTCCAGCACATCCTGGCCGCGCACAACAAGGTACACAGTCCAGGTGTCCAGCACGAGCGGCTGCGGCGACATCTGGCGGCCGTCCAGCCGCTCTTGGCCAGGCTCCAGCACATCCTGGCCGCGCACAACAAGGTACCCAGTCCAGGTGTACAGCACGAGCGGCTGCGGCGACATCTGGCGGCCGTCCAGCCGCTCTTGGCCAGGCTCCAGCACATCCTGGCCGCGCACAACAAGGTACACGGTCCAGGTGTCCAGCACGAGCGGCTGCGGTGACATCTGGCGGCCGTCCAGCCGCTCGTGGCCAGGCTCCAGCACATCCTGGCCGCGGACAACAAGGTACACAGTCCAGGTGTCCAGCACGAGCGGCTGCGGTACATCTGGCGGCCGTCCAGCCGCTCTTGGCCAGGCTCCAGCACATCCTGGCCGCGCACAACAAGGTACACGGTCCAGGTGTCCAGCACGAGCGGCTGCGGTGACATCTGGCGGCCGTCCAGCCGCTCGTGGCCAGGCTCCAGCACATCCTGGCCGCGGACAACAAGGTACACAGTCCAGGTGTCCAGCACGAGCGGCTGCGGTACATCTGGCGGCCGTCCAGCCGCTCTTGGCCAGGCTCCAGCACATCCTGGCCGCGGACAACAAGGTACACAGTCCAGGTGTCCAGCACGAGCGGCTGCGGTACATCTGGCGGCCGTCCAGCCGCTCTTGGCCAGGCTCCAGCACATCCTGGCCGCGCACAACAAGGTACACAGTCCAGGTGTCCAGCGGCTCGTGGCCAGGCTCCAGCACATCCTGGCCGCGCACAACAAGGTACACAGTCCAGGTGTACATCACGAGCGGCATGAGACATCTTTATGTCTAAAATACCCCAGTGTTTGGAGATAAAGTTTTTTGATCAGTGCGTGTTTTGACATCTAATGAGAGATTAAAACTTCTTTATGTTTTCAGAAACCGCTGTTAATCACCGACGAGAACATGGCGCGCAACTGCGTGGGCCCGCAGAGGCTCATCCTGGACACCATCGACGGCGTGGACCAAGTGGGCCACCAGGACGACGAGTGAGTGCCATTTACTCTACCGGGTCTTCCAGCAACTGTGACACGCGGCTCTCTCTCGCGTGACAAATGTTGCTATCCTTTTATAATATCTTTACGGGCCGCTTAGACAAGCAACGTTTTTAAGGTAGGTGTGTGGCAGCAATATGTTCACAATATTGCTCGGTACTACCTGATCCATCGATTGTCCCCTAATTGCAATCAAATATGTTGCTCAACTGATGCTGGTAATCAATTTCTGGTGATAGATTGGCAAAGATTTTGCGTTCACACGAACACGAGCAACACAGCTTCTTCTCCAGTAGTATGTATCGTCTGTTTATTGTAAAATAAGTCATGTAAAGTGCCTTTGAGGCCTACTTGTAGGATATAGTTTTGAATTTGAATTAGAAATATGGTGTTCATTTATCCACATTAAGAATCCTTAGAAACATATTCTATATATGTTTCGTGAACTGCCTCTAAGCTATGCACACCGCGTTTATTAAACGCGCCACCGGGAGCTCGTTCTTCAGTCTATAGAGCAGCATACTGACTCGCGTGTGTATCCCGTGTGTATGGAAACAAACGTGGTGTGCATAGGCTCTGACCGTGAGTGAAGTGTAGCCGGCGGTCCCTCAGGCCGGAGGCGGAGCAGCTGCCGGTGTTCCCGGTGAGCTGCGTGCGCGGCGCGGGGCTCAACGCGCTGCACGCCTACCTGCTCGCGCTCGACCCGCCGCGGGAGCCGCTTCCACAGCCAGATCACGTGAGATTTTATATCTATCAGTTTGTATCGTATCAGCCAGAACACGTCTACTGTCGGACGCAGTCTCTCTGTTTACGACGACTAGTGTTGGACTTCCATTATCGACCGCGGTCCCTCGGTCGCCAATATTTTTTTTACCTCTATGACTATCGGGACATATCTAATCGACTAGTAGATCTGTAAGCTGTAGATCTCGCATGCCTCACCCATATCTCGACCGGTTTGAACACAAAAATCGAATATTGAATCGACGAAGAACATCCATATCATAACGAATTTGCTCACAAAATTTCATGGAAATCGGCTTAGAAATGCGACCTTTAGGGGAGAACTGAAAGCCGACATTCGCCAGACATAAGAAAGCGTTTTTGCTTAGGGGTGTTTGGTTACTAGTACTGTTTTCATGAAAAAAGCACAAAATTTAGGTTATTCTACAGGGTGTATGGCAGAGCGTCTGCCAAAAGGCTAGGGTAGGTAGGTAGGGTCACTTGCAACATATTTTGGGCCAATTCACACTTGTCCTGCACACGGTGCTTTTTTTTAAAAAAAAAAAATATTTTATTTCGGCATTTGCCAAAAATTCTCATTTTTGCTTACTTATCTTTTTTTTAAACGTGACTGCACAAAAGTGTTTGTATTTTTCAAATCTCTAATGTATGTGTATCCTATTGAAATTTTATTTTCATTTATAAAGGGAATAAAAAAAAAAGTTATGAGCCGACAAAGTGTGAAGGAAAGAAAATAAAAATCATCGACCTCAACTTTATGGCACAATAAAAAAAAAGTTCAAACTCCTCAGATCTTCTAATATCATGAAAACTTCTTCGGTTCATGACTATTCTAACGGTATACCACATAACTAGAATCACTTTCAATTTTCCGGCGAAAAAAGGTTTTTGTCTAAATGGTGACGTAAATCACCTAGTACTTCTTCGAAATACTTAAAAATAAAATTTGATAAAATAAATAAATGAACACTAAATGCACTAAATAAATCAAATCTATTTGACTAATCGTAAAGAAATCATAAAAAAAGTCATCTAAATTAATAAATTAACCTAAAATTAGGAATAATTTATTTTTATAATCCCTTATCCATATCCAATACAAGTAACAATAATTTTGTTATAGTTAAATTTTACTGTCTGCCATACACCCTGTATAATACCCCTCCCGGCAGGACACGTGCGAGTTCCAGATCGACGAGGTGTTCCACGTGGGCGCGTGCGCGGGGCCCGTGGTGGGCGGGCTGCTGGCGCGCGGCCGCCTCACGGAGGGGGACCGCCTCATCATCGGTAAGGAACTACATCCTGGTCACGGCACCAACTGTACCGCCCCTTCCCCAGGACACGTGCGAGTTCCAGATCGACGAGGTGTTCCACGTGGGCCTGTGCGTGGGGCCCGTGGTGGGCGGGCTGCTGGCGCGCGGCCGCCTCATGGAGGGGGACCGCCTCATAATCGGTAAGGAACTACATCCTGGTCACGGCACCAACTGTACCGCCCCTTCCCCAGGACACGTGCGAGTTCCAGATCGACGAGGTGTTCCACGTGGGCCCGTGCGTGGGGCCCGTGGTGGGTGGGCTGCTGGCGCGCGGCCGCCTCACGGAGGGGGACCGCCTCATCATCGGTAAGGAACTACATCCTGGTCACGGCACCAACTGTACCGCCCCTTCCCCAGGACACGTGCGAGTTCCAGATCGACGAGGTGTTCCACGTGGGCCCGTGCGTGGGGCCCGTGGTGGGCGGGCTGCTGGCGCGCGGCCGCCTCATGGAGGGGGACCGCCTCATCATCGGTAAGGAACTACATCCTGGTCACGGCACCAACTGTACCGCCCCTTCCCCAGGACACGTGCGAGTTCCAGATCGACGAGGTGTTCCACGTGGGCCCGTGCGTGGGGCCCGTGGTGGGCGGGCTGCTGGCGCGCGGCCGCCTCACGGAGGGGGACCGCCTCATCATCGGTAAGGAACTACATCCTGGTCACGGCACCAACTGTACCGACCCCCTCCCGGCAAGCTTTTTAAGTATTGGTTTAGTTATGAAAAACTTACAGTTTTTAATGTAATGTAAATTATTTGATAAGTTGAAATCGATTCATACGTTTCTTTCACGGACACAGATGTAGTGAATAATGTTTTGCCATCATATTTTGTTCGAAACGTTCGTGCTTATCTTGCTGTCTCAACCTACCCGTAGCCTCCAGAAGCTAATTCACATCTGAACTTAATAGAGTTAGCAAAACTTTTTAACGTAGTATTTCCATCAATAACGAAATATTTGAATAATGTTTAATATTTTGAAGTATAAGTACTTCAAAATATTAAATTCAGTTTTAATAAAAATGTATCCCTTCTTCATCTTCTTCCTCTCCTTATCCCATTATTTGGGGTCGGGTCTACTCACTTTTTTGCGCCTAGTCTCGCGATCTTGGGTTCTGCCTGTGCGTGTAAAATGGAGTTTTTAGCGTTCGTTATGAGTTAAATCGATTATTTTAAAATTAATCGCTTTTCGTCTCCAAACCTAGGTCCACTGGATACGGGCGAGTTCGTCGACGTAACAGTTCGGAGCATCTATCGCAACCGCGTGCCGTGTGGCGCCGTGAGAGCAGGACAGTCCGCCTCGCTCGGGCTCAGCCGCGGGATCGCGCCGCGCCCCGGCATGGTGCTGCTGTGCCCACCGGGGAGACAGGGGGACGAGCAGGTGAGACCGGGGAGACAGGGAGACCTGCAGGTGAGACCGGGGAGACAAGGGAACGTACAGGTGAGACCGGGGAGACAGGCAGACTTGCAGTTGAGACCGGGGAGACAAGGGAACGTGCAGGTGAGATCGGGTAGACAGGGGAACGTGCAGGTGAGACCGGGGAACGTGTAGGTGATACCGGGGAGACAGGGTGACCTGCAGGTGAGACCGGGGAGACAAGGGAACGTACAGGTGAGACCGGGGAGACAGGCAGACTTGCAGTTGAGACCGGGGAGACAAGGGAACGTGCAGGTGAGATCGGGTAGACAGGGGAACGTGCAGGTGAGACCGGGGAACGTGTAGGTGATACCGGGGAGACAGGGTGACCTGCAGGTGAGACCGGGGAGACAGGGGGACGTACAGGTGAGACCGGGGAGACAGGCAGACTTGCAGTTGAGACCGGGGAGACAAGGGAACGTGCAAGTGAGACCGGGAAGACAGGGGAACGTGCAAGTGAGACCGTGGAGACAGGGGAACGTGCAGATGGGACCAGGGAGACAGGGGGACGTGCAGGTTAGACCGGGGACACAGGGGGATGTGAAGGTAAGCCCAGGAAATCTCGAAATTGCAACTCTACTTAAATGTAGTACTTTCTTTGGACCTACTGTATTTTCAGAGGTGTGCACACTACACATAGAGTTATTGTATTGTATTTTGAATTGTCAGGACCACAAACAGTCCAACAAGAGCGACAAGAACGGCAACATCTACCAAGACCTCGCCAATGCGCAGAACTCGCTCGCCAAGCAGCCCTACAGCGCCAACAACATCTACGCGCCCGAGGGAGACCGCGCGTGGAGTGACGGCGGGGACGTGCTGCTCGAGGACCCCAACAACCCTAGAGGCTGCATGTACTTCCAGGTATGTGTCCCATTAGCGGCCGTCTTCAACTTAAGAGCTCTTTCGTAATTTTGATTAAAAAAGCGTCAAAAACGGTTTCTTCCGTTGTACTTGTAGGAAACAGGAAATATATTTTAATTCTAATTAGTTATTTACTTAACTTAGCTCCTTCTTAACCGACTCCCGAAAAGGGACGAGGTTCTCCATTCGTCGAAATGTTTCTCTTTATGAATGTTCACCGATTACTCGAAGACAATTTGACCGATATATTTTTTTTGATAGCAAATTTTAGTAGCATTGAATGATTTAACAAAAATTACCCGATTACCGACAGTAGTCTTCTGAAGAGCGTCCGAAGTCATAAGTTTGAGTCCTTGAAACCTTATGATGTCATTTGAAAACCTAGTTGTATGAATATTTTTTCACAATTGAAATATATCCTGATTTTACACTATGGCCTCCGATTTTCGTTATTTTGCACATATAATCGTACAAATATAAATTAGGATACGATGTCAATAACTGGCCACCGTTCAATTACTAGCAAAATACTTAAATAAAACAATTTAACGGATTATATCGCGTTTATTAAACTCCGACCAAAAAAGGGGGGTGTTATAAGTTTAACGTGTCTGTGACTCTGTGTATCTGTGTATCTGTCTGTGGCATCGTAGCGCCCATACGGATGGACCGATTTGAGTGCGGTTTTTTTGTGTCATAGATAATTTTATCCCGAGTGTTCTTAGCTTTGTTTGACGAAAATCGGAGTACTCGTCTCCAAGATATTCAGCTTTTAGTGGAATAAGTGACCGGATCTCAGCCAATATTGAAGCTAGGAACGCCAAATTGTGTCGTTATGTTCAAGTTTAGCAGCATTTGCTATCTAACTGATTAAATAAATGAGGGTCTCATGATGATCAGCTACTTGTGTCTGTGGTATCGTAGCTCCCAAACGAATGAACCGATTTTCGTTTAGTTTTTGTGTCATCGATAATTTTATCCCGAGTATTCTTAGCCATGTTTCCTGAAAATCTGTTCAGCCGTTTGAAGATCATCAGCTCTTTAATAGTTGATGAGGGGATTTGACTACCTTTTATATGTCCCATCGATTCGAAATTTGGTACCGTGTTACTTCAATAACATTGAAAGTATATGGTAAGGTAACCATGACCTGATCAACCGTTTGAAGATCATCAGCTCTTAAATAGTTAATGAGGGGATTTGACTTTTTTTTTATACTACTAAGGTGGTAAACAAGTGTACGGCCTGCCTGATGTTAAGCAGTCACCGCAGCCTATGAGCGCTTGCAATGCCAGGGGCATTACGAGCGTGTTGCCGACCCTTTAAGAACCTATACGCTTGGAATATAAAAATATTTGAATTTACGTAATATATGTGACGATAATAATTATAATAGGTTTAAAATATTATTTGTTACTTTTTAGAGTTTATTATATATCTCATTTGAGTTCTCGACGATCGGTCGACGGACGGTCACGGGCTGACTGAGAAAATATATATTTTCCTGTGTCAAAGTTACAATTTGTGCAAACTATCCACTTGGAAAAAACAAATAAAGGTGTACATACATGCCAGATGGGCCTAATCTGTAAAGACAGTTACACATGTGCCAGAAGGGCTTCATTATTTTATTTCAATAATTTACCAAGCAGCATTTCACAAATGAGGCGTACTGAGGAGGAAAAAAATCCGTTAAATTGTTAAATTTAAATGAGTGATAATCGCGGAAACAGAAGACAATATTATGGCAAAATACTTGTTTTTCCACATAAAGGATCATGGGGAACTTTGTATGGAACTTGGCCCAAACCCACATAGCTACCACTCTTTTATCTACGCTAGCTACAAAGAATATATTTTATTACATAAAATAGTTTTTTAAACGGTTTTAAATAATAAATCACGATATTCCAGAAAAGTTAGTTTTTGACATGTATTGTAGTAGTTAATTTAATTTGAATGACATCCTTTTGACATACATTGTAGCATTAAAAACACAGAATCCCAATAAACTTGTGGTTCATATAAAGAGAAAGCAATACATTGTAGTCGTTAATTTATGTTAAATGACATCGTTTCTATATTTGTAATAGTTAGTTTAATTTAAGTAGCATGTGTTAGTTAATAATTATTAAATCCCGATATGCATGAACGTCCTCGTAATAGAATAAGACAAGAGTTTAGTACCTAAGAACTAACATTATACGCCCTATCAGAGTATCATGTATCTACTACCTATAATTAACATCTCCTGTGACAAACATGACTTGTAATGTTAACCGCACGAATGTAGTTCACGCCATATTCGGTAGGATCACCTTCGTTATTACGTCTATCAGAGTGAAAATAATTAAAAGAATGAATATCTCAGTTCTGCAACGGACTTCGATTTGGTGCCTTTAAAACGAAATGAAGTAGATTTAAAGACCTATTTAATCTCTCTCAATCTCATGTTTGTTGCTTTTGGGTCGATTTTGACGCATTGTACTTTGGTACCCTGCCTAAGTGTTAGGTAAACTGATATACGTGTGTTGCAGGCGACCATCCACGTCCTGCGGCACTCGACGGCGATCTCGCCCGGCTTCCAGTGCACCGTGCACGTCGGGAACGTGAGGCAGACCGCCATCATCGAGGTGAGTTCGCGCAGCAGAACAAAAATATGGGTGTCCCAAATAACCACGGGTGATCTAAGTGACTACGGCTGTCTCTGGCTGGCAGGCATCGAGCGTTTTAAGTAACCACGTGTCGTAAATAACTAGTACCACAGGCGTCCCAAAAAGCTACGGTGTACCAAGTAATTACGAGTGTCCCAAATAATTACGGGTATTCCAAGTAACTACGTGTGTTACAAATAACCAGTAGTGTCCCAAATAACCATGAGTGTTTCAAGCAACGGATGTTCCAAATAACTGGGTGTTATAGTTAGGCACGGGTGTCCCAAATAATTACTTGTGTTTCTAATAACCACCAGTGTCCCTATAAGCCACGGGTCTTCCAAGTCCCTATTAGTATTGGTACCACGGGTGTCCTAAGTAATTATGGGTGTTACAAATAACCACGGGTGTCCCAAGTAAGTATGGGTGTTACAAATAACCACGGGTGTCCCAAGTGAGTATGGGTGTTACAAATAAGCACGGGTGTGCCAAGTAACCACGAGTGTTTCACGTAACCAGTGGTGTCCTAAACAGTTGCGGGTGTCACTATAGTATTTCAATCACTGGAGTCTTTAAGTAACCACAGGCGTCTTAAGTACGACCATCAACTTGTACGAGTGTAAATTAAAACGTGTTATTCGTGGTATTTTCCAGGGAATAATGTCGCACGACAGCTCGCTGCGCTGCGACGAGGCGGCGCCGGCGCTGTTCCGCTTCGTGCGCTGGCCCGAGTTCCTCGTGCGAGGCCGCAGACTGCTGCTGGCCGCCGGCGGCGGCACACGGTACACTGCTGCGTCACTATGCAATTACTGCTCTTTACAATGATCCGCAGAAATGGAGAAACCATAAAAAATTACTCTAGTCGGTGCCATTCTATCTTTTTGCAGGTTTTTGACTTCTTGATAAGTCCCGACGCATTTCCCTTTATCTAGTGTACATAACACTCCCTAGCCAAGCTCAGAAGCATATTCCTCTGTCGAAAGTTCAAAAGTTATGTTTGACTCAACCTAAATCATGTTTCACTTTTAGCACCCGTTCTTAGGACGGGCGTATTTTATAACACCCATTCCCAAAAATAACTTCTATAATTTCTGTTACTTTTTTCATAAATTGAGCATATTTTATTACATTAATTTCTTAAACGGCACTAGCCGTATTATGTTGCACCCATTTTCCAAAATTGGCGTTATTTATAACAAACGTTTCACAAAACATCGTACAACCCATTCCCCAAAAAAGACCTGTAATTTACAGCTTGTACATTTCATACAAGCATACATTTTTATAGAATGTATTGACATATATTTCGTTAAAAAACTTTTTTTCGTACATAATATTGAGCGCGCAATGCATCCAAATAATCGATTGATTTACGCATCTACGTACTCGATATGTCACACCGGTTGTGAAAACGAGGCGGATTGCGTACACTGCTCGGTCTGAATTAATAAAACTATTTACTTAACAAAACAATCATCAACCCGGGCTGGATAAAACATACGCTCTTATAAAATTAACGAGCTGTATAGTTTCTGTAATACCAATACCTCGAAACGAACGTACATCTATGACACCCATTTTCCAAGACAGGCGCATTCGATGACACCCAATTCTTTACTTTTAAAGCCATCATGTTTCTTAGCACCCATTTCTCAAGTGAACGTATTTTTTACAAATCTTTATTTAAAAAATGTGCAATTTTTGTATGTTGGTTTGGGTCAATTTTGCAAGTTTTTGAACCACTTCCCGGTTTCCGATTGAGGTAAAATTTGACATAGTTGTGTAAGCTCGGTGACATGACAATGCAATATTATGATATCATCGAGCTGATCTGCTGATGGAACCAGAAGGTGCGCAATCCTACCGAGTTTGGGCTCTTTACAATCGACTCGGTGATTGGAGATGATTGAAGAAAACTACACTCGACAAAAACGGTCGGGCCGCGAAGCGTTTCGACTCAGTGTATGGTTCCGCCACCGTTCATACAAAAAGCACCACAGATGAAAAGAAATACGTTATGAAAAAGTGCGTATCTCCACGGCACTTACGTCCTTTAGCTGAGGAGCGCAGTACTTTGGCAATAACTCAAAAACGGTATATTCGATCACGTTGAAAACAATTTTCATTGAAAGTATTTATTAAGTTTTATCTTAGTAAATTTTTTCATATTTTTTGGACATACCGTTTAGTAAATAGAGGGGGCACAATTTATGCAACATTCGGAGCGATTATTTCCGAAAATATTCACAAAATCAAAATTTTTTTTAGAAATCTCAGTCTTCTTTAAAGAACTGACGAAATATGTGCCACACATTGATATTTGCTGTTTTTTTTTGTATTCATTTTTGGACTCCATAAATGTATTTTTAACCGACTTCCAAAAAAAGGAGGAGGTTCTCAATTCGACGGAATGTTTTTTTTTTTTTTATGGATGTTCACCGATTACTCAAAGACTATTTGACCGATTTCAAAAAAAAATTTTGGTTTTATAGAAGGTACTTTCTAGTTGGTCCCATTTCATTTTGGTGAAGATCTGATGATGGAATCTATGAGGAATTGAAGGAACTCCTCAAATATTGTAGGCATACATATAGCGATTTTGGTATTATAAGAAACATAATAAGCATTTGCATTCAGAAAGTGTAAATTGGTGAAGTGGAACTGATGCAGGAGACCACAGAATGCCATCGGAACTCCTCAATGATAAATGATTTACGGGTGGCGACAAAATATCTTGATTAATTTAGCTAAGCAACTTCATAGTCACAAATTTAAATGTCCTGATGAGAATGGTACCATCGAATTGATTTGATGATGGAGCCGGAAGGTAGGCACCAGATCTATGTAATAAAATAATGTATCCTAGCCGTGTTTGGGCTTGTTCGAATCGTCACGAGATACACTTTTAAGTAACGATTAACTAAAAAGTGTAAAATAAATAAACTTTTAAACAAAAAAATTAAACCGACTCCAAAAAAACTAAAAAGTAGTCGGTGCCATCGTGTCACAACTAACTAAAATCGTCAATTTTCAATATTTCACATTCTTTATATGGCACCGACGCCAAAATAAGATTAATTGTATATACTGTATAGATTGAGTATACAAACGGTTACTTGTAAGTAATTTGAAGAAACTGAATTATGGCGTTATTTTTTACTTTTTAGTTTTTTTGGAGTCGGTTTTATTTTTTTGTTTAAAAGTTTTATAAATATATTTTATTATTATTTAACTATCAAACTAAGTAGCGGCTTATACAAGACACCTGTCCTCCAAATTTCATCAATATACATCTAGTAGTTTTTGAGTAAAATGCCTGTGACATACGGACGGACGGACATGACCAAACTATAAGGTTTCCGTTTATGCCATTTTGGCTACGTTTTGGTCATCAGAGGCATAAGCTTCATTGCATGCCAGGCATCATTTTCTACTTCTATTTAATTTTTCTATCGAAACTACATGTATGATGTAAAAGATTCGTTACATTAAAGTGCAGCGATTGAAACGCTCCGCGGCCCCACCAGAAGGTTGTCACAAAAATGTTTTCACTTCTCCTGCTCAAAAAGTACGTCATATTAGCTTCGCGAAGCGAGACTGAAATAGTACATTCAGCCCCTAGGGCTTACAAATTTCTATGACACTGAAAAAAAATGCGGCCAGCTACATACTCCTTACAAATAATTAAAAACAAAGAAACCAACCTGATCAGATTGGCCAAACTTTCTGATAGAATTGCTCAAACTGTACTTTTAGTTTTTTATGAAATATACAATTTTAATGTTAAGTATTTTTTTATTTTCTCGCAGTCGAAGTAAAAAGCAGAGTGTTTAACACGTGGTTAAAAGCCATTATGACACTCAGACATATCACTTCGTGTCATAATGGCTTATTTTAGCCCCTCGTCAAACAATCTACAATTTTTTGACTAAATTTTTTTTAGGTTGTCCTTTGTTTTTGTATCTCATAACTCATAATAGATATCATGTTTCATCATCGTCAGTCTAAAGACGTCATGCGCCGCGATCCTGACTAGATCGTCGGTCCACCTTGTTGGGGGCCTTCCCGCGCTGCGTCCTGTACGCGGTCGCCACTCGAGAACCTTGCCCAACGACCCTATAATGTTTATTGGTTATTGTTTCAGAGCCATCGGCAGAGTCACGCAAATATTCCCGTACGTGCCCTGAAAAGTTTGTAATACTTATTTGATGACGTCACACTTTGGTAACAGTTAAAAGAAATGTCTGTTACTGTTATATTCTCACGATATGTAGTTGATTGTGCTGACACAACACAAATATATGGCAAGGAGGGGCATGAATCCAGAGTGCAGTGAGGATTCATAGAGATGTCTCCGTAATAGACTTTTTTCTGTAGATGCGTTTCAGCTATCTTTATCGCCTGTCTTACCTAATATTCTTTTTCTACCACAAGTACTGAAATTTTATATACTAAATGTAATGGCTGGAGATACAAGGACACGAATGCCCATAGTATGCCACTACTTTGTTAAATATGTTTAGACTAAAACGAAAATTTTAAAAATATAATGCATCCACCGAGATTGGAACCCGTCTCGTCTCTGGCTCTACAGCGACTTTCCATCGTAGCCAATAAGGATGATGACTAAATTTATATAATTAGTCTGTCATGTAGAGTAATAAAAAAACTTGGACACGCATTTTTTCTTTTTGTACGTAATAAAAAAATAAAGGCGACATGTCGAGTCAAAATGTCCGTTATGACGTCACGAGACCCCCCCCCTCACTCTTAAATGCTATCTGTTTTTTTTTTAATTTAAATAAAAGAATTTATATCGCGTATATTATCTCATTTGAGTTCCCGACGTTTCGGAAGCTTTCCAGCTTTCCACGGTCGCGGGATGACCCGCGATATAATCCGTTAAATTGTTTTATTTAAATGAGTAATAATCGCGGAAACAGAGGATTTTTTTATATATTTTTAGCAAAAAATATGTGTCCAATATTGTTTTATTATCTAACTGATTGTGGAGTGTCTTTTCAAAAGGGCTTATGTCTCTATGGAAAGAAATGAAAAATAAATCCTTTTGAAAAGACACTCCACCATTGCTCTAACATCGAAATTTTCAATCAGTCGCTTCGTTTTGTACCGCCATCTACCGCGAAGTTCTGCGACTGCATATGACCTTTTCGCTTTGGTGTGAATATATATTATGGATATTGTTAGCCGAGTTTCTGCTTTAAATTTGATACCTTATTATACTTCGTTTTTTTTGCATTACAAAAAGGGTGTATCTTGACGTGTCATTTTTATTAAAAAACACTTTTGAATAATAAGTTACGTTATGTAACAATTATATAGCATGAATCGTAATTTACATAATTTTGGTTTCATAAGTAATAGTTACTATTTTTTTAAGGCGTTTTTCAATAGAAGGACACGTTACCATTGTTTAGCCTTTTTCTAATGCTAAAAAGACGAAGTACAATTTCGATTCGACCAACTTGAATTAGGATTTATTCTTAGAATAAATATCAAATGTCTATACCCTGCCTCCGGATATTCGTTATTCCATTTTGGCCGAATCCAGTCTAAATAATTTAAATGTAGTTCAATATTCACGTTCTTACAAAGACGATTTAGTATAATTTAGATTGCTACTGTTAGGAAAAAATAATATTTCTTAATTAGTAGTGATTTTTAATTAAAATTGTTTAATTTTAGGTAATTTAAAAGTGTATAGGGAGGGAGGGGGCGGTCAGTTGCACTGGCGTAGAAAGATACGTGTCTCTAGAAAGCTGTATTAATAGATCACTTAACGCACGCATTATTTTTAGTCAGTGTCAAGTCTTCATACTCTCTAATAGGTATGATGACTACATTTAAATTAGCCCGTCATGTAAATTAATAAAAAACTATTAGAGACGCACGCATTATCTTTACATGTCCGAAACAGTAACAGCTATTTTAGTTTAGTAGTTTCTGACCTAAAAGTACACCATTTGCTGTCTTAAACTCCCATTTTTAATAAAGTTACAGGAATTAATATTTTTAGTGCCAAGTTGCGGATTTCATACATTAAATTGATTTCCTCGTGAGAAACCAGCTGGTATTGGCATTAAATGCATATTTATAGGTTAGAATGTTGTTTGCCTATAAGTCGGACCAGTTGCTTGCACTAGTTCTTTCTTCAGAAGCGCGAGCGAGACGACCGACTTAATGTTTATGACTATAACACTCAAGTTGATTTTCGCCCTGGTATAGTTATGACGTCACGAACCCCCACTCTAGTAAACTTTGATGCGACTTATCTGAGATTTTTTTTAGAGTTGAAATAGCAAAAAATACTAGTCTAGTATTTTTATTATCTAACTGACGGATAATTATATTATGAGTGGATCAAGTTTTCTTGTTGCAATTCTGTCGTAACTCAGGAGAAAATAGTGGCAGTTTAGAAAAATTATAATAATCTAGGCTATTAACATAGTTACGACATCTTGAAAAATTTACCTATATTGGCTAGAAAAAATATTTTGTTGCCTTTATATCTTACTTTTAAAGAGTAATTAAGAAGATGCAACCATGGCAACGAGATATACAAAAAAGGTGATCCATTTTGATTTGCGTACACCGTCGTCATGCCTATTATACGATAAAATATATCACACTTATACACTATGCACACTGTATTAGTAAGTAGCTATTAAAGTTTAACTGATACTAATTCTAATAATTTAGTTATTATTATTACAATTAAAATGATTTTCTGTTTTGTAGATTTTATAAACACGTAAAAATTCATGTCTACAAAAAAATATATTTTTAAGTATTTGTAGATGTAGTTTTTTAAGTTTATAGTGAAAGGGTTTTATAGATATAGTGCAAAACTGCATGAGAAATTGGTATTGTTAATTTTTTTTAGTTTATTGATAAAACAGTCAATTTGAGCAACGAATTCGAAATGTTTTAATTTCGTTAGTTAATTAAGCTTTTTTTCTCTGCCAGGTGACAGGTATTTATTTATAGCAGACCACGCCTAATTAAATTACATAAAAATCCGCCATTACACGTCATGTGTCATTTCATTTTACATTTTCGTTGTCTATGGTTCGGCTCTTCTCAGATCCGGCTTTACACACTTGGCGAGGCGGTATGTTGTGTTCTTCGCACGGCGTTAGTAAGAAAAATACGCGGGCAAATCAAATTCTGGGCTTGGCGCGAGTGTACAGCCAGGATTAAACCATAAACAAAGTAAAAACTTGCTTATTTTATTTTATAGGCACAATTCCGGCGCGATTCGTCTACATACCGCAAATGCAGGCATAACAAAGGTCACAACTTTGTTTACAAAAGTAAACACGATCAATGAATATTTTTAAGAATTATTGTGATAAAACACTTGAAAACTAAATTATCAACAACAATAAAAAAAAAGTAAAAAAATTAACAATGCCAATTGTACTTGTAAAGTTCAAGTTTAGAATTATAAAAAGACTAAGAAGTATATGAAAAAAATAGTAAAATCCCCAACAAGGACATTTACAAAATGCTACTTTAATATAACTAGGTTGTTATTTGATAATTTTGATATGCTTTATGTCATTTAGAGTTAATGCTTTTCCTTCTACGGAATTAAATAAGAAATATTAAAATTAGGAGTAGTATTTGTTAATTTTGTATTAAAACGGTGTTCGCTTTAAATTGACAACTGAAGATCTTCATCGATTTTTTTACTTAATGTAATCTACTTTAGCTTATAATCACTAGGATTTAAAGGCGATAATTTTAGTTATAAAAAGTTCGATGCTTGAATTTATTAGAAAATATGGTTTCTTTTCTAGTCCATAGGTAGTGTCTTGTTTTAACCTTTTTGTCGTCGTCGGCAAGAGCCTTCATGTGTCACGGATTCTCGACAGTTGTGTCGGCTGTTGCCGTCATGAAGAAAAATTTGCATAGTAAGGCGAAAAGGTTAAAATAATGTGTTTTTACTTTTAAGTTTCAGTGGTGTTGCGACGCAAGCTACTAGCTTAATAAAATAAGTACATTCGCCTTAGTTGAAAACATATAAGATAATATACACAAAATAAATATTTTGAAGAGGCATTGTTCGTTAAGAATTTTTAAAGTCTAGAGATCTAGGTCATGGGGACAGTCAGCATCAAAAAATACACAGAAAGATGTCTGACGTTATATTTGGCCCTTTAACTATTACAAAATATTTTGATGCTGAGTGTACGGGTAGGTTCAATTATTTTTGATCGAGTGTGAGTTTATGTTTATAAATTAGCGATGATAAGTAAACACCACAAAATAACATATGTATACAGGGTGGGAACGAGTATACCCACAAACGTTACCCATCGAATGTAGAGCCTAATTGGAGCATATAAAGTGGACGTGTAGTCCGAAAACGCGGAACTTTTGAGATATTAATTATTTTTATAAATTCATAAATCTCAAAATCTTGTCGGATAGTACTGTTATCTCTCAGCTTTAAGAGTCCCAAGCAAGCTCGGCCGAATTTCACCTTCCCATACAAACGGAGTTTCGTTCCCATTTTAAAACTGTGTTGGATTGTAACGAAACTTTGCATATACAATGACATGAGGTATATCTAATTAGTCTGAAATTAGTTTATATGGCTCCAGTTTAAATACAGCAAAAACAAGTTTTGTATTAAAAACTGAAATTCGCTGTATTTTTTTTACTATGGTATCTGAAGCTACATAAACTAATTGCAGGCCTGCATATACCTTAACTTATTCTAAGTACAAAGTTTCAGAGCGAACTAGCTAGTTGTTTAAAATGAGAGCGTAACTACGTTTGTATGAACAACCGACCGCGGCTTACCGGGGACTCTTAAATCACATCTTCATTACACGCGAATTTATAAAAAAAATACGATTTTTTTTTAACTGAACGTTATACCAATGTACTCCAATGAGGCGCTGAACTGGATGGTTAAAGTTTGGCGGTATACTCATCCCCACCCTGTATATCCAAACATATTACTACTATGACAGTAGAGTTGGTGTGTACATGGTTTTGAAATTTTCAGTTTGTACATATTTTTGCCCCTGACTGTACAATAGCGATTGATTGCAATTTTGAACAAGATAAATAATTGCAATAATAACTTCATAATTGTAAAAAATTAGATTATTTTTGTTCTTGAATTAGTCTTCCAAACAAAGGAAAATTATTGTGTCTGTGTATCTGATTTTCTTTTTTGTCTTATTATAGGTAGGTTCGATTCAAATGACAAATAAAAATATCTAAAAAATAATACGCGCGATTAAGTACCGTTTTGATGTGGTAATATGTGAAAATCGTTTAAGTTTCTATCAATATAAGAAAATGACGTTTTTTTTCAATCAAAACTAACTTACTAAGAAATAACTATTTTAAATGAAGCTCGGGTACAGGTTATTCAGTTTTTAATATCGATGGCTTTTGTCCAACAGGACGATTTTGTGAGCGTCAAGGTAACCAAACGTACATTTAAAATATATAAACAATGATTTATTCAACATCGATTTTTCTTGCCAGGGCAAGTGTTTGTGTGATGAGCACGAATGTTTGTTCCTGGGTCTTGGACGTTTTCTATGTATTTAAGTATTATAATTTATCTATATATTATGTATATCGTCGCCTAGTACCCACAGTACAAGCTTTGCTTAGTTTGGGACTAGGTCGATTTGTGTAAGCCTGTCCGTGTGTTATTTATTTATTTTATTTATTTATAATAGTCCTTGGTTCTTGCTAATCTGTACTTAAGTATAAGTTTATACTTACAATCGATTGTGTTGAAAAAAATTTACTTCCAGGATTTAAACAAGGATATCTAAAAAACAAAGACATAGAAAATGGATTCCATAGATTCTGAGTGCACAATAGTTATTTGTTATACAAGGGTGCAAAGTTGTATTTTACCCGCGAGTGTGGAATTGAAAAAACAGCAAGCGAAAGTAATCTGTAGTTGAATCCTGTTGAAGGAAGTTGTTTCTAAAATAGAATCCTGAGCGCAACGAGTATTTCAATACACTAGAAGTAAAATACAACTTTGCAACTGTGTGGAATACAAAACTTTAAACCTCACTATAGCGAGGAAAGTGTAAAAAATAAGTTTTTATTTGTACACATTATATTATAATCATCATCAATAGAAAAGCTTTTAAGTAAAATTTTATTGACAATGTTGACATTTCTGACGATGCGTTTTGTAATTGCATCGACTCAACTTATGCGTTCTGAATTATATTCAACATCATTATAAAAAAAAAAAACAAATGATTCTTAATTTAAAGGTTTATGACTTAAAATCATTAAAAAAGCTAAATACCAATTTTTATGAAATCTCAAAGCATTTATTTAATGATAATTAATATCGAACGAACCATTATTATGAGCGTTTTACGTTTTGTTATCTGTCAAAAGCTGCTTAAACACGCTCTAAGGTAAAATTACTTTCCCCACTTGTGGATAAAATGCGTTTTTACCCGTTTTATTTAAAGGATAGAAAACGGCTTTCCGAGCTAGTGATGGGGAAAGATATAATATGAACACATAGGGACACTTAATGTTCCCAGTGGTATCCCTCCCCTCGCTCCTCTTACCGCCGCCAATGACCGGACGGCAGAGTAGACCGGGTTCTCCTTGTTTACGCATTTTTTTTATCCGAATCTTCATTTGGCCGAATTCATAATTTGGCATAGTGCACTTTTTCTAAACACGTAAACTTTTCAAGATTTTTATAAAACAAACCTAACCTCATTAGGTAATATTCAACAGGATAATGCCTTAAAAAGTCCTGTACGCCTACCATGAGTTCGGCAGGAGCGAGTATCGAGCGCTCGATGACGGTCTATCTCTCTCGCACTATTAGCGCGTGCGAGAGAGATGCACAGACTCTCATACGAGATACTCGCTAGCGCCGATCGTAAACTCAGCTCATGGCACACTGAAAATTGTAGTTTCTGAAAAAAATGCATTATGCCACATTATGTAATCGGCCAAATGATGATTCGGACGATCGAGATTATGCCAGATAAGGGGAACCCAGTTAACCGACGTATAGTACATACCATAGTACAGTAAGCTATTGAGAAAAATAAGTGTTACAGCTGACTGTACCTTGTAGATAGATTGACATTGTGATAGTAAGATACAAATTTAATGTAAAATGCACACGCGCTGATGTAACTCAAGCACACTTTTTGACTCTAATAAAAATATCAAACTGATGGTTTTTTTTTTTAATTCTATTGATATATATCGAGAGCTTTATGCTAAAGAGACGTATAAGCAAAACCCCAACTTTTCAGGAGAGACAAAAAACTTAATATCTTTTCTTCCTTTAGACGATATTTCTGTTCTTAAATTTGCATGTAGCATTCGAATAACTATACTTTTTATATCACATGCTTAGTTTTACGTAAAGTGTTGTAGAAATTTGTATTTATGCGCTTACGTCTCTTTACCTCGGCGATATTATCCGATATCGATGGTGAAATTAAAAGAAAAATACTTGAGATTTTTCTACGTATAATCGAAATCTATCCCTATTCAAGTTTTAAACAGCTACTGTTTAAAATTCGGTCCCTACATCGAAATGCTTTCTCTTTACAGTCTGCACATTGTTTTCTATTATTCCGATTTTTTTACGTCTCTATAGCCCGACATAAAAAGGGGGCTAGTTACCTTTTTTTGTGGTCGTATATTCAGGTACCAAATTAATTTTAACCAATTAGTAATGACATTTCAGTGATTTTGGAGGATCACACTATCGAGTAATAGAATTATGCATATATGTCTTTATACTCCGATAATATTATTCGACTGCATGACATAATAGCTCTTCCGCCTTCTGTACGCCTCTTTGGATCGACAATAATTTACGACCTCAAATGATACGCCAAAATACATTTTAATTATTTAAATAAGTTACAATTACAATAAAATTATGAAAAAAAATTACCTTATGTATCGTTATCACACGAATACGATGCCGTTAAAAACGAAAAATCGCATTTTTGCGTATACGCCTCTAGCATGAAACCCTCGATATCTAGATTAATTGTAAAAATGAAATAAGTAAGAAATAAAATAAATATAAGTCATGAATTTGAATTTTGAAGTATTTATGTATATCGAGGAGCATTAAAACAAGAGGACTGTCAATTGCCATACATTGGTTTGTGCCTCGATCGCAAAGAGATATTCTGGCAAAAACTAGATGGCGCTTTAAAATTAAACATTGATCAGTGTTATAATTATCCAAAGAAACATAGTGCAGCAACAATTAGTTCGTAAACAGCCAATAATAAATAAATCGTAACATTTAAATATCGTGTCACGCTTGCAGAGTTGAATAATTGTAAATAATAATTCTTATACATAGATGGCGTACGTACGTACACGTATTGGGCAACGGCTTTTTGTATGAAGGTGGTTAGTTCTCTTGTTTTAATGGTCCTTGATGTATATCTATAATAAAATTGTCCGTCGCCTGGAATAATCAGCATCAAATAGTCTGCAGCATCCAAAGAGACGAATATATCGCAACACGTCTTTATTTTTACAGGCATAAAGATACGTGACGATATATAAGATGCTTATAAATGAGGTTTTTCTAAAATGGAAACATCCACCAATCACAGCACACGATTTTGACACTTCTTGTCAATTAGATCTTACGTCACGTTGGCGCGAACTGGTGACATTACCATTTTAGAAAACCCTCATTAGATGCCAATACTTTAAGAGATGTTAGCTTACATCAAAATAATTCTAACACTTTCACATCAAAACTTTTTATATGAATTTGAACATCTTTAACATCAAAACTTTTTATATGACATTTTTGTTTTCATTTTCCATTGTGGTTATCATTTTTAAACGGCTTCCAAAAAAAGGAGGTTCTCAATTTTTTTTTTATGGATGTTCACCGATTACTCGAAGACTATTTGACCAATTTCAATTTTTTTTTTGTTTTGTAGGAGGTACTTCCAATTTGGTCCCATATAATTTTGGTGAAGATGTGATGATGCAATCCACGAGGAATTGAAGGAATATTGTAGGCATACGGCATATGGCGATTTTGGTATTATAAGAAACATAATAAGCATTTTCATTCAGAAAGTGTAAATTGGTGAAGTGGAGCTGATGAAGAAGACCACAGAATGCCATCGGAACTCCTCAATGTTAAATGATTTACGGGTGGCGATAAGATATCTTGATTAATTTAGCTAAGCAACTTCATAGTCACAAACTTAAATGTTCCTGATGAGAATGGTACCATCGAATTGATTTGATGATGGAGCCGGAAGGTATGCACCAGATCTATGTAATAAAATAATGTATCCTAGCCGCACTTTTAAGTAACGAGTAACTAAAAAGTGTAAAATAAATAAATATTTAACAAAAAAATAAAACCGACTCCAAAAAGAAAACTGAAAAGTAAAAAATAACGCCATAATTCAGTTTCTTCAATTTACTTACAAGTAACCGTTTGTATAGTCAATCTATACAGTATATACACTTAATGTTACTTTGGAGTCGGTGTCATCGTGTCACAACTTACTAAAATCGTCAATCCATACTAATATTATAAATGCGAAAGTGTGTCTTTCTGTCTGTCTGTCTGTCTGTTACCTCTTCACGCTAAAACCGCTGAACCGATTTGGATGAAATTTGGTATGGAGATAGTTTGAGTCCCGGGGAAGGACATAGGCTACTTTTTATCCCGGAAAATATCTGCGATAAACGAATTTAAGGCGGACGAAGTCGCGGGTAGAGCTAGTTTTCAATATTTTACACAATCTTTATTATGGCACCGACGCCAAAATAAGATTAATTATATATACTGTATAGATTGAGTATACAAACGGTTACTTGTAAGTAAATAGAAGAAACTGAATTATGGCGATATTTTTTTACTTTTTAGTTTTCTTTTCGAAGTCGGTTTGTTTTTTTTGTTAAAAAGTTTATTTTCTTTCAAGTGAGATTGATTAAGATTGGCGGGAAAAATGTTAGAAGGTAACTTTTCATAATGATGAAGTGTTAATCACTGAATTTTGATCATCTCATTAACAGGGTGTTATTTACCTGGCACAATTGTTTTCCTAATTTTCTCCAAAAACTTTAACTAGTTTTAAACTTAAGTCTACTACTAAGGATAAGTACTATCAGCTCTGAAAATATTGGCATCTAATTTGAAAGCACCTTAACTTAACCTCCGTTCCTCCTGTACACTCCTCTCCATTCCTCCTCACCGCTCTGGTACCATGTCCAACTCCTTCACCGTACAGGCGATCAGTCTGTGGAACGCCCTTCCCCTCAGTATACGACAAGCTCAGAGTAAATTCTCTTTCAGGCGTAGGTTGCGCAAGCATCTCTTGGAAAATGTTCAAGATTAAGAGTCTGCATAGTAATCTAGAAGCAGTACCCATGTATCTATACTTGTATATGTATTATGTTTATTTATATTACATATTATGTGTTTGTATAGCATATAATTTCACCCTTGTAATTATTAAGACAATTTTGATACCGGTATCCCGCACCAATTATTTATCTGTTTAGTCTATTGGTAGACTGGTAGAGAATGCCTTTATGGCATTAAGTCCGCCATTTGTACTTTCTTGTATTGTGCTATAAAGTTTATTAAATAAATAATATCATATCATGACAAAACTTTAAATTCCCTGGCCGTACAAACTTTGCTTAGTTTGAACTAGGTCGATTTCAATTTGTATAAGATTGTCCCTGATAAATATCCTATTTACAATATATAAAGTACTTTCTAGAGGCGTGGCGTCAGGAATTACAAGGGAAGCCGAAGCTTATTCATTTACTTATATTTAAAGAAAAAGGTGGTTATAGGTAAGCCTTTCGGTTTAAAGATCTTTATTTTCTTAAAAAGAATAACATTAATTCACTTATATGACCTTTCCGTATGAAACCCGTTGGGAATCGCCTTATATGGACGCCACCACGGTATTTTCCTTCACGTTTAGAGATGGGTCGTGGGTATTTACCCGTATCTACCCAAATGCTCGGATAGATACTTTTTACTTCAGGCATGCCGATTCACGGTGCCAGGTTTGCAATAAAAGTCTACAGAGGTTGTTTACTACTTCTTTTAATCAACAAAATTAAAAATGAGCAAGTGTAACGTAAAAGGTAAATAAAATGAACAATAAATCACAAATTTTGTAGACGAGAATTAAATGTATTTAAAATATGTTCATATTCCTTATTTATTGCGACTAGGGCATACAAATCCGAAAATGTTCAATACCGGTATTGAAAATCGGTATTCACACTAAATACCGGGATTCCGGTATCAGACTCTGTAATGGGAAGTTTTGAAAAAAAGAAACGATTTTAATGGAAATTATGTTAATGATAATATTTTCTTCTGTTTCCGCGATTATTACTCATTTAAATAAAACAATTTAACGGATTATATTATATCGCGTATATTATCTCATTTGAGTTCCCGAAGTTTCGGAAGCTTTTCAGCTTTCCATGGTCACGGGTGGACCCGTAACTGAAATGATTTGGCATAATTGTATAACATCACAGTAATAATCAGCCTTAAAGTAGCATAGGAACAAAATTGAGTAGTTCCAACACCAACAACTAAATTAAACACATGAAGTATATAACATTTTCACTCCCCTGCTCAAAAAGTACGTCATATTTACTTCGCGTAGCGAGACTAAAATAGTACATCTAACCCCTAGGGTTTAAAAGAAAGCCATATAATCCCATACAAATTTCTATGAAACTAAAAGAAAACATTGCGGCCGGCTACATACTACTTACGAATAATTAAAAACAAAAAACCAACCTGATCTGACTGGCCGAAATTTCTGGTAGAATTGTTCAAACTGTACTTTTAATTTTTCATGAAATATAACATTTTAATGTTAAGTCTTTTTTATTTTCTCGCAGGCGAAGTGAAAAGCAGAGTGTTTAACACGTGGCTAAATGCCATTATGACACTCAGATATATACTCGCTCACTTCGCGAGCTCGTCCAAATAATCACTTCGTGTCATAATGGCTTATTTTAGGCCCTTGCCAAACAATCTACTATTATTGACGATAAGGGTGATCTGTGCGTTAAGGCAAGTGAAATCCATCCAAACTAATATTATAAATGCGAAAGTGTGTCTGTCTGTCTGTCTGTTACCTCTTCACGCTTAAACCGCTGAACCGATTTGAATGAAATTTTGTATGGAGATAGTTCGAGTCCCGGGGAAGGACATAGGCTACTTTTTATCCCGAAAAAAATAACGTTTTCCGCTATAAACGTCTTTAGGGCGGACGGAGTCGCGGGCAAAAGCTAGTAAATTTTATATATTCGGCGAGAGTTAGTTGCTATTGAACATTATAATGACACCAAGGATTACAACATTTTCCGTTATGAGTTAAATATTTTTATTTCTACTTTTTAAGTAAATATTAGTGTACAATCATATATTCTTAGATGCTGGGCTTGTTAATTATTACCAATGTGAAAACTCATAATCAAAATATTATTTAAATTACAGTCTAAATATAAGTATTGATTTTTTTTTAAATTAAATATTACAATAAATAATCAATTTAGCATTAGCTTGAAGCCCAGATATGACTAAATATATACAACTTAGAAAGAAGAATAAATACCCGCGTATTTACCCGCGGGGGTAAATATCGGGTATTTACCGGGTAAATACCCAACATTGGGTATTTACCTGGGTAGTTACCCATCTCTATTCACGTTACATAGGTCGCGTTCTCTCTATCAAGCTCAGGTTCGTGGAGTACTGCTGCCATCTTTGGGACGGCTCCGCCAAGTACCAGTCAGCCGTCTTGGATTCAGTAGAACGTCGAGCGTTAAGACTCGTTGGTAATGCATCGGCTGGGACCAATTTTCAGAGCCTCGAAAATTGGTCCCAGCAGTCCTCGCCGCAAAGTTGTCAGTTTTCTATAGTATGTATTTTGGAGTGTGCGCAGGAATTGCATGATTAAATCCCGCCATCACCGTTCCACCATCAGACATCCGACGTGGGGAACGACTTCATCCTTACGTTGTTAACACTTTCGCAGAATGTTGAACAATAACCCAGAAACCGACAGAACTCGCCAAGCGGGCTATGATGTGCAACGCAGCCGCACGCCGCGTGCCCGCTGGGCGGACGCTCAGGGCTGTGCCAAGTAACTGTCGTATACGTGAATTAAATTAAAGATTTTTTAATTTTTTATCGCATTAGGTGAAGTAAAAGAACACTGCCTGTATATTTAAAAATCAAGTGTACTTACTTTTCGACCGCATAATAATCAGAAGTATTAAAACCTTTCTGTTAGTGTCAGCTCTGTGGTGGCGAAGATGCAATGTGTGCCCGCCTCTTTGGAGTGGCGTGTAGGTTTATAGTTACCGCCCGCCTGGCGGGCTTAGCCGGCATCTAAGCAAACATTACGAGTGCCTACCAGGCGGGTTCTTGGTTGCGAAAGTGTTAATTTAGCATTCATACGTACGAAGCGATTTGCTTCGTCATTTCTAATGCGAACCACTAAGGAATGGAACTCACGCCCGTCGTGTGTATTTCCGGAAAATTATAATTTGAGTCTCTTCAAGGCAAGAATGAATAGGCTGTTACTGAACCAGCGAGCTACATCCTCGAGCCCGTAGTCTCTTGCCGTCAGGTAATGTTGGGGTCAATCGCTGGTCAGTTTATGAATAACAAAACACTTTTAGGCCTATTCTGTGAATAACTAAAACAAGAAAGATAGAAAAATCATGTTTATTAATTAAATTACAAACACTTTTCTTAAATTTATTTTTAATACCTACCTATAGTAAGCAACAACTTCTTATGTAACTAAACCATTAATTCTAAAAAACAGCACTATAGGGTAAGGCCCAGTTTTACACAGCTCTGTTATCTTTAACGGCAGGTTAACGGTTGACATTAGACATTAATAATTAACAGGGAGTGGTGAAATTCGCCTAAACTGAACTTGAAGATGTACAACATTTTATTAAGCTACGGCGTTACTCTTAAGAAAGAGTCAGCAGGAATTGTAAGAGCAAGAAAAGCATATCACGGGCCCGTTTCACAAAAACTTGTATCTTATATTAAAAGTCGAAGACTCTTTTTAACATATTTTAGATTTCCGCTAATACAAGTTACAAGCTTCTGTGAAACGGACCCCTGGCATACATAACATTCCAAACTTTAAACACTTTCGCTGCCAGTTTCGTAGCGCTCTACATACGGGGAGACGCATGGTATCGGCTTTTTAATCCCCCCCCCCGCATCCCCTGTATGCCTGATGCAAGCCGATGGATTCAATAAATCAAATATATTGATTATTAAAACGAACTTTTGGCCTTGATTATGCCTGTAAAGAGTTAAAAATATTTAAGCTAAAAGAAAATAACCATCACGTTTAAAACTTTACACAGTACGTTTAATTACATTTTTGTAATCAATATTTTTAGACTCGACCCAAGTCATCTAACAAATTATTATAAAATCCTACCAATTATTATTGAATTGCGAGTCAAAACTGTCAAACAATTGACGACAGATAGTTCAAAGAAGAAAAAAAAATCAAGATTTTTAATAATAAACTCAAGTCATTTGGTTTAAAGTTCATATTTCAAAGGGAATCAACTGCATAGCTCACGAATAGAGGAGTATCAATCTATTATCTCTTTCAATTATCTCATCAATCAATCATGAAGTGTCAAATAATTATTTATTTAGTGAATGAACTTGATTAGTGAATGTCAAGTGTCTAAGGGAAGATCGAACAATAGCGATGATGACTAAATTTTAATAATTAGTTCATCTACATTAATCAAAAACATTGGAGACGTATTTTTTTCTTTTTTACGTAATCAATAAATAAATAATCAGGGACAATCTGACACAAATCGAATTAGACTCAAACTAAGCAAAGCTTGTACTATGGGTACTAGGCGACGATATACATATATTATAATACTTAAATACATAGAAAACACCCAAGACCCAGGCACAAAGATTCGTGCTCATCACACAAACACTTGCCCTGGCCGGGATTCGAACCCGGGACCGCTAGCTACGTAGGGCGTTATGCAATCCACTGAGCCAAACGTGTCGTCATAATCATATTAATAAAGGCGTTACATGTCAAATGTCGCGTGACGTCAATCCTCGGTACAATTTACCTCCACTCCTAAACTTTAATGCGATTTATCTGAGTATTTTTTATTATGTTGAAAAAGCAAAAAATACGTGCCCGATATTTTTTTATTATCTCACTGACAAACATATTAGAATTTTGATTTTCATTCCCCAGCATCATGTCAATTCAAGCAATTCTTCATTTCATAAATCGTAAATTTTTAAAACGATTTACATACGCTTATCTAGCTATCAAGTGACATTAAAGACACACAAAATAGTGCTTCTAGAAAACGCACCACTTGAACATAACTTACACAATACTTAGAACAAGTTGAGGTAATCATTACTTTCAACAATTTCTTAACTTTCCTATTTAAAAACTTCCTCTGTTACTTTCAGTCTTTGTTGGCTACATTTATTTACAAGCGTTTTCAACGAGAGAATATCAAACTTCAGGATATCTAAGTAGGTTGTGTTTGGTAAACTCTTCAAAAATTCAAACATTTCTATCAGCTTCAGCATTAACAATACCATCAGTAGAACTAGATTCTGTCGGCATTTTAGAATTATTCCTTACTTGCTCACTATCAGCTTTATCTGTAACATCTACTTCAGCTCTTGGGGCTGACTCTGATTTATCAAGGCAGCTGTCTATTTGATTACAGCTTGTAACCTCATTATCATTTTCTTCATTAGAATTATTAACATTTTTTACATCGTCACTAGTACTGACTAGCCTCGATTGATCCTTTTCACTGGCGTAGTAAGTTTCGTAGTTTTTAACATCGTTCGGTCGGTATTCTTCCACTAGCACTTCTTCTAAATTGAATTGCTTCTCGTGGTGTTTCTTTATATGTGTTGGTAGTGCCATAATGGCAAATTGTAATCCGCACAACTTACATTCTATGTAGTCTTTCGAGTCAAACGGCGCGTGCTTTGCTATGTGTTTGTGGCATGCCCTCTGCGTCGCGAAATATACGTTGCAATCGGCACACTTGCACAAAACGTGTGTGACTTTAGAATCCTTCTCTTTTACTTTAGCTGGCTCCTTATCTGTATATTCCAATACCAAAGTTGATTCCAAAGGTGATTCAAAAGCTACCATGGCATCTTCCTCGAATCTATGCTCGTCAGGTTCTGTTTTAATCTTTGGTGTATCCGAGTTGTCTAAATCGGCCGATGTTAAAATGACGAAATCTTCCTTTTTGAGATTGTACTTCTTGTGAATGAAGTTGTGGCGGGTTATACTGTATCTGGTGAAGTCGAGGTCGCAAATCTCGCATTTTAAGCGTACAGCATCAGGATTGCATTGCGCCGGATGGCTGATGAACCTATGCTTACTATTGTAATAGATATTGCACACTGTACATTTATATAGCTTGTTGTCGTATGTATTCGGGGGATATGCCTTTTCGGTTTCCGCTTTTATGACAGGTTCGCTAATTTTACCATCTGCCAAGATGTTCAAAGTTAAAACAACGCCGGGCACGTGCAGCTTTTTGTGTTCCTTGATATTTTTAGAAGCGAATCTTACAGCGCATTCCTCGCATTCCTCTGAAAGCTCTTTACTGCACCTGTCTTCGTGATGGTTCACCAAACTGCTTTCGTCAGTGAAATGCATCGCGCACTTCGAGCATCTGTACACTGTCACTTTCCGTTGGACTTGTTTCGGTTCTGCTGCGGTTGGTTTTTTTGGAGAAGGTTTGCTCAGTTTGGTTTTTACTACTCCTTGGTTTTTGTTTTTAGGCGTTTTGGTGTTCACCCCAAGTACTAGATCTTTAATGTCGAACTCCTTGATCTTCAATTTCTGGTGCTGCCACGCCAAGTGTTTCCTCAAAGTTTTGGGCAGGAACCCGAGCCGACATATTCTGCACTTCTCCGTCTTCATGTGGCCGTGCTTGCGATGTATGAGATGGTTCCGAGCGCTGGATCGCCTTAAGAAATGAATGTCACAAATTTTGCACCTATATAGAGTGCTAGGAGATATTGGTTTATCAATTGTTTGCCCTTTGTCTTCTGGGATCTCAACTATGACGTAGCAGTCAGCTCGCAGCTTGTTGTTCCGCTCGTGGTCCAACAAGTGTGTCGCCAGACTAATCGCGTCGAAGGCCAGTCCGCACTTTTCACATTTCTTTCTACAATTTTTCCCTACACATTTCCCCTTGTGCAGTACCGCGGTGTCTTTGCTGTAGAACAGCACGTGGCAGACGCCGCATTTGTACAGCGTCTTCTTGTTGGGGGTGACGATGGTGAAGGTCTTCACGCGGCTCTGCGCGTGGTGCTTGCAGAGATGGTTGACGACCTCTATGGGGTCAAAAATCAAATTACATTGGCTGCATTTCTCTCTTATGACGGAGCTGCAGTTTTTCATTTTGTAATGTTTTTCTATAGTCTTTAGGGATGTGAAATGTAGTCCGCAGTAGCACTTAAACAGTTTGGGCTTTTCTTCTGTTAACTTAGGTGTCTTGGCTTGCGGTTGTGCTTCTGCCATCTTGGTGAAGTTGGGTTGGGTCTGCGATGTTGCCTTTGGTTGCGCTGCTACAACGCTGCCTTTATCGTGACTCTGCTTTATAATATTGACGACTTTGCCTTCTTTATTAACGGTCTTAGTAATGACATTCTTTCTGGAAAACGAGTATTTACTGTGCAGTTTGGCATGAATTCTATAATATTTCGCCGAGAACAGAAGTCCACACTTGTTGCACTCTTTCTTGAGGCTCCCCGAGCATTTGTGCCTTCTAAAGTTGAACAGATGCACTAGACAACCGCGGCACTGTGCACATTTATAGAACACAAAGTTTTTAATTTTCCCTTTATTTTTAGGTGATTCAGGAACTTTAGGTACAACATTGTCATCTGCAAATGAGATTTTACTCCTACTTCCATGATTCTCAGTGTCATAAGACATTATCGTTAAATTACTTTCAGTGTCAACAGCATCATTGAAGGCGACAATCCTGAATGATTCTACTCCGAGGCCGGTGGCTTTATGTATCAGTTCATGCTCCTCGCACAGCGATCTGATGGCGAAGGTCATCTCGCAGATGGAGCATGTTAGCTTGTTGGCTTTCAAGCAATTGGCTAGTTTTACGTGGTACACTATAGTGTCCGGAGCCACACAGTTCAGGCACTTGCTACACTTGTATAAGGTGTACTCTGGAGGGCCCTGTTGGAGCAGCCTCATTTTAACACATCTGTTCTCGCCGTATATGCTCCGGTTCACGATCTGGCATTTCTGCTCATCGGGTAAGTCTATAAAGCCAAACCAATCACTGCCAAACAGGTTAAAGTACTCATATTTCAAGATTTGAAAGGTTTTCTTGTTGATAATCTTGTTGCCAGCGTGGAGTTCTAGATGGCGCCTGTAGCATTCACTGTCAAACTTCATGTCACATATTTGACATTTCTTGATGACTACGCCGTAATTCTCCATGTTGGTCAAATGATTTTGACAGTGCTCCACAACCTTGTCATACGAATCTGTAAAAGTATCGCAGGTAGCGCACAGGTAGAGTATGTTCCATAAAGCCGTGAGCGACTGGTATTTCATTAGCAAATCTGGTAATTTTGTCACAGGTGATTTAGTCTCTTTTAATAGCAATTTTTGGGGTACTGGTGACTTTATATCTTTTTCAGTCTGGCGTGTCGGAGTCACGTTTTTCTTCACTTTTTGATCGATGGCTTTCACCTTCCCAGGAATAACATAGTTGTGGATTTGGACGTGTGTTTTGTACATCTCTTTCTGGATTTTCTTTTGACAGCCCGTGCAGTTGACGCTGGCGGCGGTTTCGCACTTGTGGATGTACTTGCTGAACTTAGTCAAGAAGTGCACGTCACATGTCTTGCACGGGTACATCTCCGATTGCGGTTTTATCCTTTTCGAGTCGGAAATCCTCGTGAAAGTGAAATCCGACAGTTTCAGATTAGGATGTTTCTCGTGTAACTTCTTGTGGAGCGGCTGATTTTTCACCGACAGATTTATCCCACAGACTTTACAGAAACCGCGGATGTTTCTCTTTTTATTCTTGCACCTACCGCTACTATGGAAATCAACTTTGTTCCCCAAATACAGCTTGCAAATTGAACAGTAGAACAGATGGAACTCGTCCGTGTTATTTGCCTTCTTTGGTGGAACTTCTGACATCTCCAGTTTCCTCTTCAGTCCTCTTCTGGGTGATTCTTCTATCTCGGTTTTGATCTCGGAAACAACTTTCTTGGAAGTAATATAATCAATTTTGATGAAATCATCTTTAGTGAAGTCGCCCTGCTTGTGTTTGCTGTCGTGGTTTGCTTTGCAGTTGGCATCGATGGGCAGCTTACACTCGTTGCAATAATACGATTCGGCGTCATGGTTGCATCCCTGGCTGACGTGTCTCCAGAATTTGTCCTCTTCGAAACAGACTAAGCAATGCGGGCACTCGCATAGGACCCTAACAATCATCTCTAAATACACCACATACACCTTAACTTTGTTAGCATTAAGCACTTTGTGTTGATACTCGTGTGCGCCTCTTTCTCCGCTTTTGAAGACCTTCTGACACTGAGGGCACTCCCAGTCCCTAATGTTAGAGGATGTCTCGCACACTATGGAGTGTTGGCACGCTCCGGTACAAGTCAGGAAGTGAACCGAACACCGATTACATTTGAATAGTACCGACTTGGACACTATTATACCTTGGTCTTCGTTTGCTGCGTTGTTGGTCAATTTTGGCTCCTTCTTATACACTTTTGTTGGCATGATCAGATTTGATTTCATTTTATTATTTTTCACCAATTTTACGAAAATTTTTCTCCTCTTCATGTCTGGATGTTTAGCTCTGTGCTTGTGAGCCAAATAGTTTGTTAAAAGGATTTGATTGCATAGTATACACTTGTATCTTACATTTGTGTCTTTCAAAATGATTTTGTCGGGCGATTTCTCGGGTTTGTCAGCTGCGATATCAGGGTGAAATTTACGCATATGTTGCTGATAGTACTTCTTGCTATACTGTATGCCGCATACTTCACATTTGCAATTATTCGCTTTTAAATCATCAACTGTTTCAGTTTTAGATGACATAGGTTTAGATCCTAATATAATTCGATTAGCTTGCTTCGTGTCATTGACTGCAATTTTTGATTTTACATCAGCCACATTCACAGATGCAGCATTTTTACTCTTATCTAGATTAAACACGGGTTTAGCTTGCGCTGCACTCGTTCCGTTAGATTTCCTATCATTTTTAGTTGGCGTTCTATTGTTAAGTGGTAACAATTCATACAAATGTTTGACTAAAGAGGTATCATTAGGGAAATATAAGTTGCAATGGTTGCAAACCCTCCAACTTTTGAAGTCCTTCTTACTCTCTAAAGTATCCGGATCGACCTGATGCACGTCTCTGTAATGCCTTTTAAGGTTGGACTTGCCGGTGATGCCCTTGAAGTGGAAATGGCATATTCCGCAAGTCTGTTTGTCCTCGTTAGTAAGTTTCGCTGTGCTTTTGAAAGCTTTATTTCGTGCTGGGCTCGCCTTTTCATCAATGGCAACGAGGAACGAATGCGCGAGCATCTTGTGAGCGTCCAAAGCGTTGATTGTAGCGAAGAGGATTTGGCATTCTTGGCAGTAACATTCGCTTCTGTCCAGTATTGGTCCCCAGTCGTCGAGCACTAAAGCCATGTTATAGTTGTAATCTTCTTGATTGGCCGGTAAGTCTTGTTCCTCGCGGGGCGGCGGCGTGGCCGGTTTGCTTCCAAGTATGATCTTGCCGAACGGGACGTCCTCCGTGAGCGGTTCTTTTTTTATTTCCGGTGCATTTTTGTCCCACTCCCAGTTATACTCGAAGTTACCAGATTCTTCATAATGAGGGTCTGAAAAAATATAAGTTATAAATGTTTTTTTAGGTGACAGGCTGTTTTGATTTTCACCCTGAAAATGTTGAATTGATTGTTTTCCGTGAATAGGTACCGTCAAACCTACCAACTAGGGACAAATTCCTACAGCCATAATCTAAACCTTTGAGGAAATATGTAATGGTTGGTTTATACTAACTACTAAGATTGTAATGGTGTGTACTTAGTACTAATATTGTAACAGTTAACAAATGTTTTGATAAAATGACTGACTGTTGTTTTTTTCGGCTTTCTTCTCAACAGTGGTCTCCTCTCGGGAAAAGCCGTAGAGTCAGACTTGTAAAAGTGCCCTTTTGGCCTACTTACAGAATAAACTATTTGAATTTGGGACGAAGACTATTTTGAGACGCTTAAATTATGGCGTCACTGAATAGGCGCGTGTTCTGTTCCGTGCCAGCGCTGGCATGCCGCGAACAAATGGCGCGGAAAATGTTCATACGGTGCCTTTTTTAGGCGCCATAATTTAGGTGTCTCAAAATAGTCTAAATCTAAACCAACCATAATTTTGTGTATCATGTATTAGGGGCCATCCACATATTACTTCGCAGCGATAGAGCGGAGGGGGGCAATACCAAATGTGCCAGTACATGTTCAAGCGATCGGAAAAAGCGTGACAAAGTAGGGGGGGTCCAAAAGGCCAAAATTTTGCGTGTCGTAATATGTGGACGACCCCTAAATTTTGGTTTAAATCGGCCAAGAAATACGCATGATATAAGCATTCTAAACTACTAAATAGATTGCGATTTGATAGAGGTCAGACATGTACTGTTACGTCATAGTACACTACGGCCATATAAACTTCATATTAAATTCTGTTATGCTATAAAGCTAAGAATAGGTACACATGCCTGTAAAACGGATCAGTAGCTTGCATATTAGTTAATGGCATGTAGAAGTAACTGACCCACAGTAAATACATTTGCAAGTTAAACATGAATGCAATTTGCTTCCTTGCATGCCTGTATTTCAGAGCCGTATACACAAAACTGTAGCTGGCACACTTGCATTCTAGTTTCACCAGTTTCATCTTGAGCTTGCAATGGAAAACATTCGAAGTGAATTAAATAGTATGGTATTTCTACTAGCAATACAATATATGGCTAAATTGATGAGAGAAAAAAAGAAGAGAAGGAATAGGCAGATTTGGGTGAAAATTGGATTTCCAGAAGGGAAAACTACGGAGCAAGTTCATGTATGCTTACAGAAACGCGACAAGATATAGGTTGTTACAGAAATCATTTAAGAATGCTTGAAAAAAAAGCGTGCACCCCATCGACAACTCTTTTCGCTACTGGCATGCCTGTAGCTGTCGCGTGCGTTCACTCATGCCGGTTTTGCAGCCCCCCGCGACCCCTCCCTCATATTGCATGCTAGTAAATCAAATTGCTTGCAATCTACTTGCTTGCCAGATACAGGCATGCCAGTTAGTGTATACACATGACAATAGGTGGCACGTACAAGGAGCTGGTATGCAAGTGTGCCAGCTACAGGCGTGTGTATTCCCGGCTTAAAGACATAGAATTAAATGTTTGATGGCTTATATGTTGGTTATTTCAATAGTTATTCCAAAGATTATTTTTCTCTACTGTTTGTCACATGAATGAGTTTTTAATAACGCAAAAATAAAATTCATTTGGGTCATGGGTGCTTCTACGAGCGTTTCAACTGCTGTCAGACCGTTGGCCCGATTATTAACCATTTTCCTGTAGGTTCGTTTAAAGTTTTCGGTTGTTTAGAAGGATTCCCGTACTTCTACTAAATAACTGAAAATGGTAGTGCGAATCTAAGGGTAAATGGTTAATAATGCAACCGGCGGACTGACAAGGTTTGAAACGCACATTAGTGCCTCGGATTACAGAAAGGAGGTTTTAGACGCAGTTACAGCAGTACCATGAATATGAGTTACATTGGCGATCTTCGCCCGCGCCGACGAGCGCTAACAAGTACAGAATGAAATCAAATGTGTGACCATTTCAATAAAGACGTTGTTGCACTAAACGTACGGTACATATGCAATGACAAACGCGCTGCCTTATAATTGGTTAATCTGTTTTCAAAAAATGCTTTCTGCGCAGATACATCGTTGTAACTTATATTTGTGGTACTACTGTAGACCGTTTGTCGTGGAAACGGTTGGGAGAGACATTGTCGCGTCAAACTGGATGTTTGTGAGTTGAAATGCTGACGATGACGGCAAGAGAAAAGTTTCAACCCTAGGATACGTACAGCTTGTACAGTCTGCGTCAAATAGTCTGTAGCACCAAATATATCGCAACACATCTTTATTACAGTACGATTACTTTGAGTTTACCACTGACTTATGCTTTTATTCAATTGGATATTCGATTTCAACACTAATGTAAAAGAGTTTATACTACTTACACACTATCTAAACGTCGTTTGTCTGTAATAGAAACTCTTTTACATTAGTGTTAAAGTCGAATATCCAATTGAATAAAAGCATGAGTCAGTGGTAAACTCAAAGTAATCGTACTGTACTAAAGGCATAAAGATTATTAGACGCTGACTGTACAATAACAAAAGGAGACATACCATACTCAACATCCAGCGGCTCGATCTTGACTAGCGTGGCGTCGGGCGGCGGTGGTGGTGGGGGCGGGGCTCGCGGGGCGGGGCGCTGCCGCCGCCGCAGGCTCTCCAGCACGTCGTGCTCCTCGATGTCGATGTCGTCCGCCATCTTGGAGCGCTGCCAACACCACAAGAGCCCAATGTACGGTCTGCCTTAAGGTGCGTCCACACTTGTAACATTTGCTCGTATCCGATCACCGTGGTGTAGCATGACTGCGTATCGCCCTGCTCGGACGCTTACTGTCGGCGCGACGATTACACCGCGCTTCTCCGATCTAAGTGTGTGATACGCATATCAACATGGGTTTCGAGCGATCAGATCGGCGCATCGTCCAAACGCGTGATCGTGACACGCGATCATGCCACGGGACGAAGATCTGATCGGGCAAATGATACAAATGTGGACGCGACTTTAGATATTCAAAACACTTATTTCAGGCATACTGGCCCATAAGGGCCTGCATCGCCATTTGTAAACCACGCCCCAAACGCGGAGCCGGCCAATGAGTGTAATTTGTAATAAGGGACGCATTCATTGCTCGCGCGCATCAAAGAAAGTGAACGCTAATACACTACATGCTTGGGGTTCTTTGACGTAAGCGCCAGATTTAAAAGTACAATGCAATCGAAGATATTATTATGTTTTGTTAACTTTTAAGTTAGTGACGTAAAAAAAAATGAAGGGAAGAATGACATTATTACATAATTTAGCCGTTTATTAATCTGTCGTTTGTACAAACTAGACAAAAAACGGAAAATGAAGACGCGTTTTCAAATAACTTTTCTATTGAGGAAATTTTAAGTAAACATGTTTTTCGATTTGTTTAAATTTTCGATGCAACCCCTTAAATGCATACCTCACAAACTAACATACATCTATACTATTATAAAGTGTAAAATGAATGGCAGAGTGGAAGTTTGTATGGTGAATCTCGGTAAGACAGGTAAAGCCAGAAAATACAACTTATCGTACAAAAGGCGAACAAGGCAATCTCTACCAGTCAACCTTAAGGCAAAGCAGAAAAGGTGTAGGCGGTGCTTGGACTTATACATAACTATAAAACAATTCTATTATAAAGTTTTAAAAATGAAATGTCTTTACATTGAAGGTATTCTCTACTAAATCGAAAAATACTTTTATTAGATCCATACTAATATTATAAATGCGAAAGTGTGTCTGTCTGTCTGTTACCTCTTCACGCTTTAACCGCTGAACCGATTTGGATGAAATTTGGTATGGAGATAGTTTGAGTCCCGGGGAAGGACATAGGCTACTTCTTATCCCGGAAATATGCCCTCATCCGCGATAAACGAATTAAGGCGGACGAAGTCGCGGGCAGATGCTAGTTTTGTATGTATTGTTGTGGCTTCATCACGCCAAAACGGATTCCAACTATTTTTGGTACACAGGTTGCTGAGCAGCCCCAGGTGGTTATAGAATACTTATTGAAATAAAACAATTTAACGGATTATATCACGGGAGGACCATGTCCTCTCGTGACCATGGAAAGCTGGAAAGCTTCCGAAACGTCGGGAACTAAAATGAGATAATATACGCGATATAATCCGTTAAATTGTTTTATTTCAATGAGTAATAATCGCGGAAACAGAAGAAAATATTATATAGAATACTTTATAATACTTGAGTATGCTGAAGGAAAAAAGAAGGTTATGATTTTTTTCGCTCCACTGACGAAGTAGAGGGACCTTCTAGTGTTAAATACAAATGATAACGCTGCCAGTGTGATGGGCACCTTTGGGTCTAGCAGGGCAGGACATATTTTTTGACCAGGTTTGTGAACATGTTACTTGATGACCTTAACTGAACTGGTTGCAGAAACACCGGAATAGAACAATTTGGCAAGATATCCAGAGAGAAAGAAGTTTGTACCCTACCATCCATACTAATATACTCAAGTAACTGTCTGACTGTTACGCTTAAACTTAGACCGACCTATTTAGATGAAATTTGATATAAAGATAGTTTGAGGCCCCGACAAGGAGTTTTATCCTGGAAATCATCTTTTATGGAGGTGAACATGGGGGGAGAACACCAAAAATAATGTCTTTTTTTATATGACTTGTGAACATGGAATGGAACTACGCATGCTCAAGCTGAGGATGCTAAGTCAAAACTCACAAAATTATCAAATGCTTTTAATATGAAGGTTGTGATTTTATTTATTTTATTTATTCGGAGAACCAAAAGTAATACATTTGCGGCATAGAATAAGTATCAGAAAGCCAATTTCAGGTTCCCACTGGGAGTAACATGATACAAAATAGAGACGCTCACATAATGCACAACATCGCAGAGCCTTCTAGTGATTACTATGACTAAGTGAAATAAACTGCAACTAGTTTAAACTACAACCAAATAAAATTCAATTCAACAAACAATGCTCCGGTCAAGGCACGCTCATTTAAAGTATTGAAGGAAAGTCCAGAGAGTAATTTCGGGCAGTCTACATTGTTGTTCGTTATATTAAGGTTGTAAACAATATCTGCAATTTCCCGGCGCTTATATAGGGGAATGATATGGTGCTTCTTACACATATTAACATAGTTAACAGACACAAACGGAGTTTTTAAAGGTAATAATTGGTAAGTGATGGTCAAAATAAAGTCAGAAAATACAAGAAACAATAATAGTACTCAAGGGGTTCTCAAAACAAGACTGGCCACAAAAACATCTATACCTTAGTTCACACTCATACTAATTACAATATTTTTGCCCATGGAATTTCAACTTTACGTATTTGTGCACTAACACACTAATTACAAGCATTTTTCTCTAACAGTTAGTATGATTGTGCTCTAAAGGGTATCGATATGGGAGCACTATTATCAATATTGTGAGCCAACATAAGAATTATAAATAATCATATCGAAACTCAGAGATGCATTGTATAATCTTGTAAACTCAGAGATGCATTGTAAATTTTTGCAATTTATTAGTTTTTTCATTTGTTTCTGATCTTTGTTTATAATAATAACGCTAGTGGAGTGATCCACTAATAAATTGCAAAAATTGTGATTATTATCATGATATTTGTGAAACAAAAAGTACAGTCTTGATAGTAGCGCCACCTCTCGCCGAGCAATGGTACCTGTAAAGGTATCTGCTTGGGGTGAAAGTAACTTCATAGTTCTGCACTAGGCGGCGCTAACGGCTAAAGAGTCGGATGCACCATACAGAGATCCATAAGCAAGAACAGATGACAAAATTCGTCGACTACTGGTGTGGACGATTAGCTCAGATGGTAGAGTGTGCTGCCCCGGTCTGGCTCAAGGCACTGGTTCAAGTCCAGTATCGTTTGAAAACAAATGAAAAAACAAATGAAAAATTTTTTATTTGTTTCTGATCTTTGTTTATAATAATAACGCTAGTGGAGTGATCCACTAATAAATTGCAATCAGAAACAAATGAAAAAATTTTTCATTTGTTTCTGATCTTTGTTTATAATAATAACGCTAGTGGAGTGATCCACTAATAAATTGCAAAAATTGTGATTATTATCATGATATTTGTGAAACAAAAAGTAATAATAAAATTGTTTATTCAGGTTTGCCATTGATTGATATTACAATATATAAACACATTATTACATTCTGAATTGAATTAATAAAAAATATAATAGATTCATTAATCTCTTCATTACATTTTGTGCTGTCACAACCCTTTCACTTGAATTGTTGTTGATGAAGCAGCAGTTGTATGCCAGGACCGTAGCAAGTGGAAGGAGGTAGTCTGTGCCTACCCCGTTATGGGAAAAAGGTGTGATTGTATGTATGTATAATAGATTGATCATTAAGATCATTAATCCATATTTAAAAGTACAATTAATAATAGGTTTTGAACACCCATAAACTTCAAGAAATTAACCCCGTCAATACCTATTATGTCACAATAGTTCTCAAGTTATACTTTCTAATTTCTACCAGATGTGTTCTAGCAAAATCCTTTTTCATAAAAGATGTCCACTTGTTGGTAAAAATAATTTTAAATAGTCTACTCACTTCATGTGTCTAGTTGGCTAGTCAAGTGGTACAGAATGCTATTTGGCATTAAAACCACTATTTGCTTTTAGTACCAAGTTTAAATACCTCATCTAATCTTACTTCAACATACCTCAGTCCACTTACAATTTCATACAACAATAATTTGCATATTCATTTGTTTAGTGACCTAAGTAGGTACTTCAGTTTCAATCTCTTTACAATAATGGCAGTATAATATGCCTATGCTTCACATGGTACACAGATAAACATCTTATTATACAAAGTCTCTAGAACTCGATTGTTTATTTGATTTGTTTATAATATTTTCTTGTTCTCCAACAAAGCATATAATAATTGCATTAACTCTCTGATTATGTGGTTAGTTAGTTAATGATAACGAAAGTGGCCCCGTTTCCTCGCAATGTATTATTATGACAACTTCGTCCTCAATAAACCGACAGATTCGGCAAAAATATAAAGTCGTAGATGGATCCTATTACACTATAAGCTTAGCTGGTATTGCGAAATTAATTTCGATTGATCATCACTGAATTCTGGGGTAAAACGTAAACAAACATTACACGTTAATAATTGTAAAGGAGGTTAAAATTAGGTTACAGATTCTTGTGGTAGTAAGATATTTATCACTTCAATTATCTTAGAGTTCATACAAGAAATAAATCAGGTATAACCAAAAGATATGATTGTTAGTTCGCGTACGTGACGGAAGTTTGGTTACAAAACTTACCTAGTATTTTTTCCGGTAATGTTATAATTTTGCTAACAACGTTAGTACTGTCAACTACGTAACAAAACTAACATAAGGATATATTCATCTGAACAGTTATTCAACTGATATAAAACCAGAAAATCAAAATGAGCCAAAAGGTATTCAGTATTTTAACGAAATAAAAAATGGAGTGTTATCCGTTGTCCGTGTGACAGAAGAACACTGACACGGAAATTGTAAAATTTTAACGGAATTAGAAAAAGACGCCGTTAATTTCCCGCAAATAATATATTTAATACAATTGCAATGCTTACGTAAAAAAATATGATTTCAAATACTGCTAATTTAGTAATATGATTACAATTTTAAAATTAGTGTTTAATAACTAAGCTCAAACATGTCTAATTTTGGCGCCTTTTTTTCTCTAAACTCTCAATCTCATGTCAACAATGTCACATCGCCAATAATCTGTTCTGTTGGCCTATGATGTTAATGAATGTTTTTTTATTAAATATAAATTCAGTTATTTACTAACGAATTCTAACGATTGTCTATTTCATTTCATTCAGTTTATATTTATCTATTACTATTAGTTGAAACATGGCTAGAACGAAAGCTTCTGTGGGCGCCAAAGGTAACTTCTTCCTTCTAGTTCTCTTAACTTTACATGTTTGGATGTAGATATATTAACCATTTTCGTGTTTTAGTGGCGTCTGGGAAGAGTAGTAAAGCGAGATGCACAACGGCAACCCCTGCTAGCTCATCAGGTTCTTCAGGTCAGTCCAATAGTAATTTATATGGTGGTTGTATTCATCTTTCTTTTAACTTTGGAACTACGCTCGTGTTGTTGTAGACTTGGATTATTCTTAAAATTAATGGAAAAAGTGAATCTCTAGGCAGCAGCGACCGCGCGAACCGCAGCGGCGGCGGAGGCGGTAACTCGGTGTGCCCCCGGGAGACCCCGAAATGGCAGAAACCTATCACCACCTTCTTTGTCTGCATGGACCCTGAGCCTAGAGCTCAGAGGAACTCTGACAGTGAGGAGGAAGAAGTCTCAGGTATGGAAATGTGTCCTGCTTACAAAAGCTGTAACAAAAAAAATTAAAAAATGCACCTTATTTCAGGAGCAACCGTAAACTGCATTTCACCTGAGCGGAGTTATAGTATCACTATACTATACCTACTTAGGAGGTGGTTGCAACTTTGTTTGCGGAGAAGACAATGTGTCCTAGATTATACTTGATTTATTAGATTTATAGTTAAGCATTGTGGAAATACTGACAAGGTCTCACTAAGACCACATAGCAAATTGTTAATCAAAGGTATTATTCTAGCAGATACTTAGAAAAAATGTGTGTCTGTACAAGACTAATTAAATGTAATCTCTCCTTAATACTCCATGTTTGCAAATATTTTCATAGTGACGCATAATTTCGAATTATGAAGAGATAAAAAATGGCACATTTTGTCAATAACACTACTTATTGAGTTGAGTTTAGAGTATGCATGTGGAGGGTTGTAAGAGGAGGGGTAGGCAGTAAAACATGCTGCACCGATCCCAAGTAAAAGGGATAAGGATAAGCGAATGATGAATAAGTTGAGTTTAAAGTGAAAATTTTGATATTTGTAAAGTTCAAGAAATTTAATAATTGTACCAAATTAAAATATACCCCAAATCAAAATTTGATCATAATTCAAACCTCCTTGTGTGTCTTATTCCTCAGTAATGACTGACGGTTGTGACGTCTAGTCTGCATCACTTTCTCACGAACTATCTTTCTCCATTTGTTTCTGTTGCTATATTTTAAACCTCCTGAGGTAATATCTGAATAATATTTTCAGCATCAAGCTCAAAGCAGAAAGCTTGTAAACCCGTCATAGAGTCAGATGATGAAGTGGATATAGCAGAGAAACCAAAAAACAAAGTGCTGGATGAGTCCATCGAACTGGAACCTTTGACAGGTATTTCTTAACTTACTAATTAGCATTAATTTGAAAAGGCTGTTTTGTGGAATGTTGCCGTCCTTTGGTCCAGAGGGTGGTACCACTAGATATCTATCTGATAACTGGCTTGAACTGCTACGGGTACGCAACCCCAGACTGCTCTAGCTGCTAGTGTCACACACCCTCCCCTCCCTGTACTATGTGGCACTAGTATCCCTAACTCCAGATCCGTACAACCATCTCCCCTATAATCCTTTCCACCTATCCTTCTTCTCAGCCAAGAATTCCCAAGGAGGGTAGCACACATGACGGACAAAAGGAGGAGCAGTAGGTAACCGTAGTATGGGCATGTAATGAAAAGGGATGAACGTCACATTGGTAAAAGAATGTTAGGGATGAATGTTGAAGGACCAAGAGTGATCGGTAAGCCAAAAAAGCGATGGATGGATTTTGTGAGAGAGGACATGAGAAAGAAAGGAGTGAGTGCTGAAATGACGAATAAAAGAGATGAATGGAAGAAGAAAACATGTTGTGCCGACCCTATGTAAGTGGGATAAGGGCAGGGAGATGATGTTGCCATCCTATGGTACCCCAGTGGTACAGAGGGTGTTTGTGAGACGTCCCCATCTGCTCCTGGCCTGTGCCTAGCGCTCTGCGTTGCTCCAACTCAGCCCGGCCACCCGCAATACAAAAAGTTTTTGTTTTGTGGAATGGAATTCTTAAGTGGTTTTACAAAAATCTCATGCAGCTCTTATCCTGCCTTGCCTGAGGGCATAGATCTCAAATCTGCACTCGATAATACACTTACTCCAATACATATGATTATTCTAGTCTAGGAAGCAGAGAACGCCTGCTGCTAGCTAGCCACGGGCTGGCCAAATCCTCCAAGACTATGCAAGTTGTAGGTCCCAAGATATACAATGCATTGCCCGACATAATTAAAACGTTGGAATCTGCAAATTTTTAATTCTAATGTGCATATATCACAAATTCTGTTATTATTTATGAATTATAATATTGTAAAAAATGATATATAATGTATCTATTCATTATGAATAAATGATTATGAGTATTACGTATTAGAGCAGGGGTCGGTAACCTGTGGTTCGTTTGGTGTAAAGTTCAGTTCTAGCTCGATAAGACTTTTTTTTTAAAAACCTCATCACATCTAGCCCAGGGGTTGGCAAACCGCGGCTCTTTAAAGGGTCACTTGCGGTTCTTCAAGTTCCCCTTTTAAAAAGTCCTATTAAAATTTGGTATACAGTGATAAACCTAAAACAGAAAACTGCGGCTCTTTGAGCTTCAGAAAAATCTATATTTTTCCGGCATCTGACTCTACTGCTGTTCGTGCGATATATAAAATGAACTATAGAGACTCGCTTAGAGATAAGTTTAAGGACATTAATATAATGACAGTGCATTGTCAATACATTTATGAGAATATTATGTATGTTCATAAAAATATTACCGACTTTAAGAAGAACTGTGATATACATAATATTAATACTAGAAATAAGCAGAAGCTCGCAGTGCCTGTTACTAGGCTCCATAAAATAAGGAGATCATTCATTGGTAACTGTGTGAGATTTTATAATAAACTTCCTAGCAGCATAACTGAGTTGTCTATTGGTAAATTCAAAAATATTGTGAAACGAAAATTATTTTCTAAAGCTTATTATAGCACACAAGACTACATGAATGATGAAGCCGCGTGGGATTAATGTAAATTATAGCGTCATGTAGGTATATGAATAATTATTTTAACGAATACCTAAGGTATTATTATTATTTTAATCTTAATAGTTTTATATACTCTGACATTTAGAAATTTATACTAGACAGATTATTTATTTTTTATTGACAATCCTTTTGGGATTTATCTTATTGATTATTTTAATTTTTAAAATGATGATTTTATCAATAATATAACACTTAAGTTAAATGATCTGATTAGGTTTTTCTGGGTTTCCCTAATCCTTGCAGCAAATGTTGGATCATATTGTATTTCTCCCAGCAAACATTCACTCTCATGTAACTGACATTTCAAAAGTGCTTGTAACTAGGCCTACTTGAATAAAGAATATTTTGATTTGATTTGATACATCTTAAAATATTCCCGACCCCTGTCCTAGCCACTTCCAATAGCATCTCGCCGGGACCTACCGTTCCTGTGCCGCTCTTGTCACCACGGAACTGACGAAATCAGTTTTCTTCTGTCAATTTCATAGCTTCCTATTACTTTTACTTTGGCTGAAACGTCACTCTATTCCAGACGTTCATCTAGCTCTTGCTTTAGTTGATTCAAGACGGAAACTATTTAGAAACTATTACACTTTATACTCTAGCGGTTTGTACACATTATTAAACATAAATATGACCTCAGTCCACCCGTGACCATGGAAAGCTGAAAGCTTCCGAAACGTCGGGAACTCAAATTAGATAATATACGCGGTATAATCCGTTAAATTGTTTTATTTCAATAAATTTGACGATCTAAAAATTTAATTATTACGTTATTCAATATGGTTTCTCCAACTTTTTAGAGTAAAGTTCACGGGAATAGCCTAAAATATAAATAAACTGCTACAGTTTAAGGCGATATGATTCGACTCTCTAACCAATCGGAGGAGGTGTGCGCGGCAGCCGGCACAGGCGGCCACGATGTACTCACTGATCTTACGATCGCCATATTGTATCTGCCCCTGCAAGACTCACGTTTTTATTAGGTCGACCTGTATGTAACTATGTAATGGAATCTAAGGTAACTAATTTAAGTAAACTTATCTAGACGATTCTAAATCGGCCCCGTATCTACGATTTTCTCGAGCCGGGGGAAATCCTTGATGGTGGCTTCAGTGTTTGAGAAAAACTGTTAAAACTGCCAACGAGTAGCATTTTTAACACGCTTTTATTAGGTCGACCTGTATGTAACTAACTATGTAATGGAATCTAAGGTAACTAATTTAACCATCTTCCAAGGATCGTAGCGTCACGAAAATTGGCAGCTGTATGTAGTTCTGATGACAATACAATAATATGGTACTGTCAAACTGATCTGATGATGGAGCCGGAAGATATGAACTAGAACTTCATGATGGAACATCGTATCATAGCTGTGTTTGGATTTGTTGGAAAAATCTTGTAAAGCGTGTTTTTGTAGTGTTTTTTAAGCTATTAATTTATTAGAGCTTTTTATTGTATACTAGAAAATGCCCGCAACTTCGTTCGCGGAGTATAGATGTTGACGAAGTGGGATTGTGCACGAAATGGGAATGTTGACTAATTGGGAATATGGATGAAGTGGGAAGAGGACGAAATGGGAATATGGATGAAATGGGAATGTGGATGAAGTGGGATTGTGGACGAAGTAAGAATGTGAACGAAATGGGAATGTGGACGAAGTCGGATTGTGGACGAAGTAGGAATGTGGACGAAGTGGAAATGTGGACGAAGTGGGATTGTAGACGAAGTAGGAATGTGGACGAAGTGGGATTGTAGACAAAGTAGGAATGTGGACGAAGTGGGATTGTAGACGAAGTAGGAATGTGGACGAAATGGGAATGTGGACGAAGTGGGATTGTAGACAAAGTAGGAATGTGGACGAAGTGGGATTGTGGACGAATTAGGAATGTGGACGACGAAGTGGGATTGAGGGCGAAGTAGGAATGTGGACGAAATAGGAATGTGGACGAAAAGAACCTAAACGGAATCACACATACAAAAAATAAAAAATGATTTTTTTTTTCGGTTCAGTGACCTTTAAATAGTCCTTATTTTTTTGAAAATATCTTTGTATAGACATTTTCATTTTTACAATTTTATCATAGTATCGATCCACCGTTCCCCATAAGATCTATTGTTCCCCACCTTCCCCTACATTTGTATTAGTAAGTTAAAGGTGCGTCCACATTTGTATCATTTGCCCGATCAGATCTTCGTCCCGTGGCATGATGGCGTGTCACGATCACGCGTTTGGACGTTGTGCCGATGCGATCGCTCGAAATCCATGTTGCTACGCGTATCACACACTTAGATCGGATAAGCTCGGCGTGATCGGCGCGCCGACAGTGAGCGTCCAAGCAGCGCGATACGCAGTCATGCCACGGCACGGTGATCGGATACGAGCATATGATACAAGTGTGGACGCACCTTTAGGTTCTACTTTCCTCACTTCCAGGAGAAGACAGTCACAAGATTGAAGAGTATTACCCCAAAAACGGGGTAAAAGGGAAAGGCAAGGGTAAGAAGACCAAGGACAAAGAGAACATCGACGGCAACGTGGAGAGGCGGAGCTCCGTCAAGCGGGACCTGGAAGACATCGCTTTCGGGGAAGAGTCCCCGCACGCCAGCAAGAGGGTGAAGGTCAACTGACAGATGTATGGAAATATTTGCAGTTACTTTGAGCGTATGGCTTTAGTTTGATTGTTTTGTATTTTCTTCAGATTTGAAACAATTTTTAGGTAAGTAGCCTCATTAGTAGGAGTAGGGAATATGCATTATTTTTAATGCCTGCTTTATGAAAAGCTCATTCTACAAACACTTGAGATATTTTTTTCAATAACTATAAAAATAACCAAGATATAAGCCATCAAACATTTCATTATATCTCTTTCTAGCAAATCAGAATTTAAAATTGACTTTGTATAATAATAGTAAATAAAATTTATTAAAAAAACGTATTTTACAAATAATGATAATTATAGGCTAAAAACAAAACAATTTAGGGGAGATACAAGTAATTAAACGTTTGTGGGGTTCAGGGATATTGCTATACAGTTCCCTATTATGCCTACTATCTACCAATTTTCTAATCAAATCTGAAGAAAAAATCTACTATATAAAAATCGCTGGCAGCCTGGAGCTACTTTCATTAAGATTAAGACAATTTACCATACTTATTAAATATTAAGTAATTGCGTTTAATTGTTGCCTTTTGACCGCCACGCGGCGACGTGACCCAGACACCAATAAAATAAAATTAACATAAAAAAATAGTGATTGTAGACCGTGGTATTAAATATATTCGGAGTTTTAGAACCATGAAATTTGGTCGCCATTTGCAAATAAGGCTGGCGTCAGTGGCACAAATTTTCTATGAGGTTATTTACCGACTGTGGCGGTCAAAAGGTTAAATATCTAAAGCTATACTCTGATTTTTAATTCAACCAAAATCTATCGTCAACGGGCGCACATTCGCTGTGATTACTGCATATTGGTGTAAGTGGAGGTATTTCTCTTAATAAAACTTACCCTAATGTTACTTGTTGCATAAATTATCATTCATGTTTTTATGAAATAACTAGAAGGCGCTCGCAACTTTGTTCGCAGAGGAGAAAAAGTCATAACCCCTCTTTCTTCAGCATATTCGGATAAAAAGTATCCTATAACCATCTGGAGATACCCAGCTACCCGTGTACCAAAAATAGTGGAAATCTGTTTAGCTGATTTAGCGTGATGATGCCACAACGACACATACATTTCATTTTTACAACTTTTAATAGTATAGATGTTTATTTGTTTGCATAATCAAGATGAGAACTGTCCGATTTTGGTCTTGAATTAAAAATAAGAGTTTAGGCTATGAGCCAACCCACCAGTATTTGTATTTTGCTGTGTATTTCGGTGTTAATAATATTCATACGATGGAGATGCATTGATCGTGTCCTAGTTGCCTACAGTAAGGACGCATTGATATCCGTCATATCCACGGATCCTATGGATGGCCTCGAATCAGGGATCCTTTGGAGATTGTAGTGGATCGAGGGCAAGTTTTCACTGTACATTTTGAAATCACACTATGATTTTCTGGATATTGGAATAATAATAATATGTCTTTGAAGAACAGGTGTTCTCGCACTTGTTTCAGATTATGGACCTTTGTGCTTTTTTTTTACTTAGAAAAACAGGATATTACGAATAAAAAAAACCCAAACATTTGTATGAAAAATCTGGTCGTCAGTTATGTGACGCATATATTTTTAGTTCAGGCTCGTTCTGTCTGTTTCTCAAAATGATCTTCTTCCTACATTGTCAGTTTCCTATGATGTGTGATGATTCTTAAAGTGTCTGTTTGTCAATTCGGCGGGATCTTTTTTTGAATGTATATGTTCACCGAAAATAAATAAATAGTAAGTGCCTTCGGATTGGTCCTATTTTTTTATTAGGTTCAGGTCTAATGATGGCATACATGTTTTATACATCATAATAAACGGACATTATAGGAAACAGGTCGTTTTTGGAAGTGGGTATAATAGGCTATTTGACATTTTCTTTTATGGTATATTATAAAGCGACGTCTTAATAATAGAAATATTGAAAAATTACAAAACATTTTATGGGTTTTTGAATGGTATTATTAGTTATTAATATTTTAATACTTTAAAAATGGACTTTCCCACCCAACTTTATACTCATAAAACAAGCTGCACGTAAGGTATTGCACTCGAAATTTTAACGTAGTTTTTCATTTTGCTTGTTTTATTAGGATCTTAAAATTAAAAAAAATCTACCCTATTAGAAAGAAAGAAAGAAAACTCTGGAGTAAAAAGTTTCGCGTAACAGTCATTTTAACACTTTCTCAACCGGGCAAAATTTTGAACAACACTCCAGAAACCGACAGAACTCGCCAGGCGTCACGACGTGCAACGCAGCCGCACGTCGCGTGCCCGCTGGGCGGACGCTCAGGGCTGCGCCAAGTAACTGTCGTATACGTGAATTAAATTAAACAGTTTTTATTTTTTTTATCGCATTGGGTGAAGTAAAAACACACTGCCTGTATATTTAAAAACTTTTCGACCGCATAATAATCAGAAGTATTAAAACCTTTCTGTTAGTGTCAGCCCTGTGGTGGCGAAGATGCAATGTGTGCCCGCCAGAGGGGCTACTCCCAAATTCGAAAAACGAAGTTCGTATGGCGCCATCCCGCTCAGTCAAATACAGTATAACATGAGAGCGAGAGTGACAGCACGTTACGAACTTCGTTTTTCGGGTTTCGTAGTAGGCCCTCAGGGCTCTTTGGAGTGGCGTGTAGGTTTATAGTTACCGCCCGCCTGGCGGGCTTAGCCGGCATCTAAGCAAACATTACGAGTGCCTACCAGGCGGGTTCTTGGTTGCGAAAGTGTTAAGAAACGGCTGAACGAGCCTGTGCCCGTATTTTGTATGAAACAATGTCATAAAAGTGACTTTAATTAGAGAAATCGATAATATGTACTCTTGATTCTGAGAAAATTAACCTAAAATGTTCATAATCTGAGACAAGTGGGTGCACACTTTTTTTTTAAATACCCTAAAATACCTGACAGGCGCAGTACAAAATAATATTAATAAGACTAATGCTTAATTTCACTGTTGTCAGGTATTGACGGCTACCGCGTAATCAGCCGTTAATACCTAACAGATGTAAAAGTTTGTCGAAAATTAATGTTTAAGTTTCCTTCTAATTTTTATAGTACTCCATTCCACAAAATCTCAGTGGTGTTTGGGTGAGGCCCAAACAGTTGGACCATCGTCAACCATACAAACTCGATGAAAGTGGAATGTTCCGTTGTGAAACGGAAATAAATAAATAAGTGCTATCCCTGTCGCTCTTATGTTAAACTGTATTTGAGTGAGCGAGATAGAGTTGCATTATTAAAGACTACACGATAAAATGTGGTCACGCCTGATCTGGAATATTTTTTCTATCAACTACTTGGGTACTTCACACCGGGACAGCTTCTTCAATTGTATAAAGCACAAGTCCGGTCGTGTATGGAGTATTGTTGCCATCTCTGGGATGGATCTGCCAAATACCAGCTGGCCGCCCTGGATTCAATCGACAGACGTGCCAAGAAGCTCCTCGGTGACCCAGATCTTGTAGAGGCAAAGCTGCAAAGCCTCGAACACCGTAGGATGGTCGCCTGCCTTGTGGTATTTTACAGGATACATTTCGGGGAGTGTGCGGCGGGACTACATGAACTAATTCCACCTTCTCCATTACGTCACTATGGGACTAGACGTTGATTTGGATTCCACCCTTTTGTTATTGATATGTCAACGACTCGAACAAAGCGATTTGCTTCCACATCCTCGTTAGAGGCAAAAGAGTGGAACTCTTTTCCGGCACATCTTTTCCCGGAACAGTATAACTTGGACTTCAAGACGAGAGTGAATAGACACTATCTAGGTAAGCATGCTCCATCGCTTACCAACAGGGGAGATTGAAGACAAATGCTTGCCTATCTTGCATAAAAAAAAACTGCTTATTTAGAAACAGCATTTAAAAAAAATAATCCATACATATATAACTATAAAATAAAACAACATTCATATTAAAATATATGAGCGTGTGGGAGATTTTGCGTCATACATTCCAACAAACTTCAAATTGTTTGTACAACATTATTTGACAATGGTCATTCACTTTCTACTACAATACCATAATTGTATTTATATTTTAACAAGGTGTTTTAAGCTGTTTAGGATAATATTTGACCAAAAACTTACATTAACTGACTGATTACTACTCAGGGTAGCCAGCAAGACTGTTCATTTCAAGCACTGAAAGTAGTATTTATATGGAAGGCCATTATTGACAAATATCAGTCAAAATCAAAATATACTAAAGTAATAAATATCTCCTAACTGCCAAAAACAGAAGACAATAAAAAAAAATGTTGGTTATTGTGAAAAGACAATTTAATAAAGCATAAAAAAACTCTTCGAACCCTTACATATACCCTATATATTAATAATTCAGAGGCAGAAACATACAAAGGACTGACAAAAAATGCTTTACAAAGAATAATAAGTTGGGATATATAAAGCAAAATCTCACAAATAATCATACACTTGAATATGATTGTACTTTTAATTTATTTATTTATCAAAATAATTACACAGTATTACAGTTAAACACTAATGCACTGTGAAACTCAGAATATACAACAGACATTTATAGTGTTGATCCATGGATTAATAAAAAAGAAGTTCTGTTTCTAAATAAGCAGTTGATAGAAAAATATTCCAGATCAGGCGTGACCACATTTTATCGTGTACAGTGCATTGTTCGTGGTACAGCGGAAATTTTTTTTGTGAGTTTTGTCCAAATTTTTGAACTCCGCCCATTTCCAATTTGTTCTATAGAACTGACATCAGAAATGATTTGTCTTAACAATACGCTTGTGTCCTAAAAAATATAATAAGTCCGTCAGTTAAATTATCAGAAAATATTGGACACGTATTTAACCCGTTAAAGATCCCCGTGACGTCACGCCGTGGTCGTACGGCGTGACATGTCTTTTTTTGTTTGATTGACAATACGTGTCCAATGTACCGCTTTGGGCTTATAACTACTAAATTGCATTTTACCTCTTTACCAGTGTTCCAAGATCTCAAAACTTCTTGGTCCCAAAATACCCAAACTGCAGAATGCCTAATTTTTTTTTAAAGCACCGCAATTTTAATATGGCCGAATTTCAAAATAGCTAAGTCTCATAATGCCTAAACTCTCATGGCAAAACAACATATTCTGTATTTATTATCCAACTGTCATTCGGAATTTGAAGGAATTGTGCATTTCAATCTTTAGGTATTTAAGAATATGACGTTTTAGGTCAAAGTCATAATGAATTTCATTAATTTTAAGAATGAGACAATTTGACATTTAGGTGTTATGAGGGCATGGTAATTTGAAAATAAGGGATATTAATGAATAAGGTATTGTTGAATATTGCCGATTCTAGGTTGATTTTCGTTATTTGTATAGCAACATTGGTTGCCACTTCAATAGATTAGTGTGGCAACCCTGTGAATCGTTCGTACCGTGTAGATCGAGCACGTTGTACTTTAAAAGTTGGCCAATTTTTTGTCGATAATTCGGGCTTCGCGAGCCAAGGCAATTGATTTATCCACCTGTTGTGAAATTTTAACCATTAAAAGCTGTTACGATTGCGACTCGGCTGCTGTTAACCTGTTTGTGTGCGTCTCCAGTGGTAGAACTGTGGGTAGAACTTATCTGGATCCAGCGCTGGGTTATCCCACAGAACTGCCTCATCGGACGCTGAACGCCGCCCAAGAGAGCTCCAGGCAAGCCGACACGCAATCGAAAAATAAATAAAATACAACCTTTCCTACAAAAAAAAACATCCAAGTGGGATCACGGAAAACTACGCAGGACTGGTTAAAAGTTATACAGTCCACTTAAACTATCTTCTCGCATTATCGCACAGGTATTATGAAAGTTAGTGATTTCAAGCCCAAAGCAATTTTTTATAATGACTGGGGGACTAATTAAAATAATGTTTTTTTTACCCAAGAAACTACCCTATTGTAAAAGGCCAATTATTATCATCCCCCAACCGTTCTACCTGGCATCTTTTGAGACAAAAGTAACAATTCTATGACGTCACAGTTGTATAGACCAAATGAGAAGTAAAAGACAACAAATCTCACCATTTTTCACTATAAAGGTTACTAATAGAATAAGTATTTGAGATAAGGAACTTAGCATAAATTTGTCTAGAATTGTTAAGTTTGAAATAGTATTATAAGTATCAAATAAATTTAATGAACTTTCAGTAGCTTGTTTTATTTATGACACTAAATTACAAGCAGGACTTGCTGCGGTCTCTTTTTTAGCGCAGAAGTGCTCTGACCAACTGAGCTATCGCAACTTTACGTACGTGGCTTGAAATTTTCGAACACAATCTAGTTAGTACTAGTAGTGCCCTCTGTATGTTTCTTCTTTTTAAATGCTTGTCTGGCTAATGAGAGATGAGACTGGAATCAACCGTGAAATTAAAAAACCGAGAAACCGTAAAATTAGCTGCGGTGCGCTTGTATGAGTTAGATATAAACACATTTGAATGCTTTCTCATTAACTAATAACTTAATAAAATTAATGATAAACGCAATAAACTTCTTTAACTCTATGCCAAACCACACCGGATGCGTGTGCGTGGCGTGCACGTAGATGTGCGCATTGTAAAGTACGAATACACATAGGAGATGACACACCGCTGCGCAAGTGCACGCCACGCAAGCGGTGTGCCATCTACTGACATTTCATACAATACAACGCGCACGCCACGCACACGCGCTGCGCACGCATCCGGTATGTTTCGGCCTTTACTCATACAGGCACACCACATCTACATTTTTAAATTTCGCGGTTGATTCCAGTCTCATCTTTCATTCGCCAGACAGAGCGCATTAACCATACTTCATGACAAAGAGTATCAAGCTACGTCAATTAATTAAATTTGTTTATGTCAAAATTATACGGAGCAATTTGGAGTTGTCAAATTATTATATATGCAGACTTAGCTTTGTCAGACTGTACGTCGCTGCACCTTCTCCGCAGCCAACAGGCGCAGACAGCAGGTTTTACGAATATTTAGAAGAATATGAAGGCGCGGGGTAGAATGAAACAACAATCTAGATTACACATTTTATTGTACTACTTATTCAAATCGTAAAATGCTTGTAGAAAAATGGTAAAAACTGCAAAACCCTTACAAAATGTCGGTTAAAACATTTAACACTATTTATAAATTTAATGTCCATGGTTTTATCACAGGCCTCACCTGCGGCTCAGTAAACTGCCATTTAGAATACAGTTTAACACATTTACAGTATAGTTAAACACTTTCACGACCGCGAGCCCGGGCGGGCGCTCTACTCGTATCAAGTTTTCGCTACAAACAGTTTTTCCCATGTTATTGACTACGAGCGCTGGGAAAATATCGGTCGCGAAAGTTTTAAAAACAGTTAACCAGTACCAAACATAAGACCTTACACTAACCACTTTTTAAAAGAGTTTGCAAAAAATAAACGCATTTTGCCAATAAAAGTCATCTTTAGTATCTGTGGTTCCAGTCAGCGTTAAGATAGTCGGTAGCAACTTTTTGAACGCCAAGCGGTGGAGCAATTTTCCGTGCCACTGACGCCAGAGCAAAAAAACAAGAAGAGCTCCAAAATCAACGGGGATTGAAAAATACTTGTAATTCAAAGTTATTGATCATTGAAATTTAGACGGCTGTGGCCGACGTGACGTCAGTGGGTCGACTTTTAGGTTGTCGGCCACAGCCGTCTTTGGCGGTCAAAAGGCGTGCCAAATGCATCGCATCACATCTTTTTAACAGACTTCAAAAAGGAGGTTCTCAATTCGTCATAATCTCTTTATTCTTATGCGCATAAATATACGTTGCGATAATATTTGGCGCTTTGGATGCTATATACTATTTGGCGCTGACTGTACAATGCGACTGGCTGACTGACCAAGACCCGTGTTTTTTTTGTTTACGCATTTTGAAGCGGTCGCTGTACCGTGTAGGAGGACGGTTGAATGTACATGTACTTAGAAGAGATAAAAACATTGTTTTCTGAACTATAAAATAACAAAATCTAGTCTAAAGCTGAATCTAAGAAACATATACATATTATTATAAGGTTGTTCACTTAATTTTTTGTACATATTTTCCTATTTCAGATCTCTAGTCATAAAAGAAGTTGCCTACTTAGTATCCCAATGTACTGACTATAAAAGTGACTGACATTATGGTCCATTACTTTAGGTATTTAACTTAAAAAAAAAAATTAACAAAAAAACCACGTGACTCCGGTCATTCTGCTCGTAGCGCCATGCTAACATATCATACAAAAGATTGCCTTTATCGGCAGAATGACTCGAGTGGTTAAGCTCGTTCGCCGCGCCGCAGATGAGACAGATGCCTTATCCTGATAACTATAAACAAGTATTGAGGTCGAAATTGACAAAAATCAGCTCCCGCTGAAGCGACGTCTGCAAGTTTTGTAGCTATATATAAATAAAGGTTAGGTTAAGTGAATAAATATCGATAACTTTAGATTCAAAGGGCGTATCCACCATTTATTTACGTGGCGTTTACGCCCTTTGAGTCTAGGTATCGATATATAGAAGGTTTTTTTCGGTATTTCACCCGAGAAAGAACTTTGTTGCCCACGTGACGGGTATGCCAGCTACGAGTACCTATTAAAATATATAAAATACTGAGATATCAATGCAGAAGTCAAGTTATTAAATATTCATCATACCAAAAATCAGTGTAGCATTGTATTTTCTTCTGTTTCCGCGATTATCACTAATTAATGAAACAATTTAAACGGATTATGTCGCGTATATTATCTCATTTCCCGACGTTTCGTAAGCTTTTCAGTTTTCGTGTTCGGGTCGACCCTCTAATGAATAAATTGTTTTATTTAAATTAGTATAGCATTGTAATTGTATGGTTAATTGTTCGTCGCACAGCGGAAATTTAATTACGTTACGTAAGTTAACGTGCCCAACTCTTTGGTCCACACCCACTTCTAGTCACAAAATCTTGAATTGGCGTGGATTTCTGATTAAGTTATTTCAGAGAAAAGAAAAGATTGTTACTAAGGGGCCGTCCACATATTACGTCACGCAAAATTTTGCTTCTTTGGACCCCTCCCCCCTATTTGTTACGCTTTTGCGATCTATTCAACACGTACTGTCATCTTTGTGACGTAATTTGAGGATGGTCCCTAATGTTCAGGTGCGAATCTAGTCCTTAAAGAGTGTGGTTGTCTCCAAAACTTGCACACGGTCGAATCGATTGTATATTGAATACATTATCTATTATAATGGTGATAATAATTTAGTTTAAGAGTACATTAAATAATCACAATAACTATTTTGACGTCCGCAACGCATTGCTGTATTTTTGAATGGCAAGAATGTAGCCTTGACGATATCTGTTTAACATGTTCGTTCGCTGTCTCCATACAAAGGTGTATTCCACGAATGTCGGGTACGTAACGCCATTCTTCTCATACTTCCAAGAATGTTAGGAAGTAAATTTTTGGCACGTCAATATTTTATAACTTGGCTTTTGTATTGGTAGTGAATTCTTGGATTTTTTATGTGTTTTTAAGGTAGCTGTCTTAGCTGTCACGTACCCGACAAAATAGACGTTCTGGCCCCTATTTCATACTCGTGACAAGTGACAATTGACAACGACAATTCGTTGCTGGGTCGCCGAGTAAGTGTTTGCTTGGCATCATGATGGAGAAGTAATGTATGCCGAATTGTCATTTTCAACTGTAACCTGTCACATTTATGAAATAGGGGCCTGGTGGAATGCACCCAAAACGGTTTGACAAAATCCTAAAATGAGACTCTTCGGGGGTACGGAAGGAACGTGTTGATAGTTTTAATTTTAATTTACATTGAAATAGAAAATATCTGATTGAAAGTAAAATCATTTAAGAACAGAGGAATTTCATTCTTTACCGGGTATAACCGGATAAACCGGACGTCATAAAAAACGTATTCTTTATTAATGTACATTTTTAACCTTTTAATCTTTAACAAAAACACAATTCATAAATGCCCATAGTTACTACGGTTTTAAAATAAATTTTCAACGTTCATAAATAATAAAAAAAAAACTATGTAGAAAAGTAAATTTTGGATCTATATCGGAATCCCTAACGTCGTTTCTCCTAACACATTTTTTTATGAAACTGTAAACTTTTTAGGATTGTTATAAAACAAACCTAACCTAATCTATACGATGATCTTGTAAAAAATCCTGAAGTATTTACGGTTTTTGAAAAAAAAATGCGATAGGACAAACGATATTAGGGATTTCGAAGGAGACCCGTAAATTTTAACTTATCAAAATAGAACTATGCCTATGTATTCAAATATTTCTTGGCAACGTTCAAATATACCTCGATGTTTGGAATAAAAGGATAAAAATGTATATTTAAATCATATAAAGTACTTAAATAAAGTCGGCTACACAAGGTATATAATGTCGATAATTGCTATAATTATCTTAATTCTAAATTTTATTTACCTAATATCTGATTAGTAAATTTTGAGAGCTGCCCTTAAATTTAATGTAAAAATTGGTAAATATATTTCTATGTCTATGTGAATATGCAACTTTAGTTTCCGTATATAAAGTAAACGAATACATTTAGTTTGATTCTAAAGTGAACCATTCACTTGTCACACAAAGGCTTTGTATTAATACATACACGTAATTTAATGTACTGTAATTTTCAATAACACAATTAGATGTTACCAGTTCTTAAGGGGATGCATCGAAAATGTCAGCTATTTTTTAGTGAGATTTTTGTCAAATCTAGTATATAAAATAGGCTGGTTTTTGGATATGTCCCCGTTGTCTGTCTCAAATGCTTTCTATCATGACAATGACATTGACCATTATAGACGGTATCACAAGCCTATTTCCCATATTAATACGGATAGTTCTTTATTTTACATTATTTTTATAACGCCATATTAAATACTCGAATGTCATTTTTGCAAGCCGCTAGAACAACAAATACTGAAAACAGTATAATTTAATGTCGGTCTGTCTGTCAGTAACCGATATAAAATGATCGATACATTTTGCATAGGAGTAGGGCTCTAACACTGGATTTCATAGATACGGCCGTTTGTAGTGTATATTTTGTACGGAACCCTCGGTGCGCGAGTCCGACTCGCACTTGGCCGGTTTATTTATACATGCAGGGGCCTTCGGGTACTCAAAACCGGGAGGCCCTGGGGCACTCAATCATAAAATTTGAGACCTTGAACTGTCAAAAAAAATCTCATTAAGATCTTTCGGGGCCCCCGTGGGGTTGGGGCCCTTAAGGGGCTACTTCGTCATTCGTAAATCACGCCCCAAACGCGGAGCCAGCCAATAGCGTGATTTGTAATAAGGGACGCATTTATTGCTCGCGCGTATCAAAGAAAGAAGCTAATACACTACATGCTTGGGGTTTCTTGGCGTAAGCGCCAGATGTAAAAGTACCATGAAATCGAAGATATTATTATGTTTTGTTAACATTTAAGTTAATCACTTAAAAGATAAACGGAAGAATGACATTTTAACATAATTTAGCCGTTTATCAATCTGTCGTTTGTACAAACTAGACAAAAAACGGGAAATGAAGACGCGTTTTCGGATAACTTTTCTACCGAGAAAATTTTCATTAAATATGTTTCCGCGTTAATCACTGAATAGGTTATATAGTCAAGAAACACATATCTGAAAACCAGCCTGATTTATATACTAGATTTGATAAAAAATGCGCTACAAAATAGCTTAAATTTACGATGCATCCCCTTAAACACGTGCCCAGAGTGCCCAGTGGGAAAAAGGGGTCTGTTTGTATGTTCAATTATCACAAAGCCTTTGTTACGTAAGCTCCGCTCATTTTAGAACCGAACTTGAACTTTACGAAAAGATAACTTATATGTGCATTACGCAGCCCGTATCGCCATAGAAATGCACTCGCGATACAAGTTTAAAGCTAAACATTCCGGAATACGTATAAAATGTTGCAAATATTTCTTACACGGCTAAGATTGTGATTACAAGTCAAATTTTAGACCCACACTAATTATTTTGTTACTTAAAATACAATACAGGTATGTTTATGATTATCCATATCCATACTAATATTATAAATGCGAAAGTGTGTCTGTCTGTCTGTCTGTTACCTCTTCACGCTTAAACCGCTGAACCGATTTGGATGAAATTTGTTATGGAGATAGTTTGAGTCCCGGGGAAGGACATAGGCTACTTTTTATCCCGGAAAAATACCCTTATCCGCTATAAACGAATTTAAGTCGGACGAAGTCGCGGGCAGAAGCTAGTAATTTAATATTTTAAAATAAGGTCAACCGGGACAAATGCGAATCCATAAAATCCAAACACTTTGAAAGTACCCATACCCTAAACCGCCTAAAATTTGGCAGTATATGAATCAAAAAAGACGGCCGGGATATGATGCGATTTTATGAGTCCGCAGTAAGCTCGGCAGAATTTCACCTTCCCATACAAACGGAGTTTCGTTGTTATTTTAAAACTACGAGTTGGATTGTAATGAAACTTTGCATACACAATGACATGAGGTATATTTAGGCCTGAAACTAATTTATATGCCTGCAGTTTATAAAACAAACAAAATACAGCAAAAACAAGTTTTGTATGAAAAACTTAAATTCGGTGTATTTTTTTTACTATGGTATTTGAAGCTACATAAACTAAGTACAGGCCTGCATATACCTAAACTTATTCTAAGTACAAAGTTTCAGAGCAATCTAGCTGGTCGTTTGAAAATGAGAGCGTAACTACGTTTGTATGGAGAACCGAGCTTACTCGGGACTCTTATGTTATTGTCAAAAGACGCATTTGCCCCGGTTGACCTTAAGTCAAATTCTTTTTTGAAGTGACAATTATTATAACCGAATTTTTTATTCAAGCAGAAACGTCTGCTAGCGAATCCTAAATCTACTTATTAACCTTTTGACCGCTACAGTCGGAAAATGACGTCATCAAAAGTTCGTGTCACTGACGCCAAACTCGGCATATGCCGTCCAAATGTAATTGTTCAAAGCCTCCGAATATAATAAGTACGGTCGCGTTTTTTAATTTGGCATCCATTTCGCAATAATATTGTTTCAATTCCAATACGATATGACAGGACTGGCAAGCTTAAGTGGGTCCCAAATTAAATAACGTGACCTCTTTCTGCAATTTTTCCAAAGGTTCATTTTATTTTATTGTTCTGGCGTCTGGGTTACGTCGTATTACGTCGCTGCTTGGCGGTCAAAAGGTAAAAGAGGTTATTTATACTAATATAAAGTTGTAAAAATGAAATGTCTGTACATTGAAGACATTTTCAAAAAATCGATTGTTATGGACTATTTGGAGGTCACTAAAACGAAAAATATTTTTTTTTTATGTATGTTTGTATGTGTCGTTGTGGCTTCATCACGCAAAATCGGCTAAACGGATTTCAAAAATTTTTGGTACACGGGTAGCTGGGTATCTCCAGATGGTTATAGGATACTTTTTACCCGACTACGCTGAAGAAAAAACGAAGGGTTACGACTTTCTCCTCCGCGAACGAAGTTGCGGGCGCCTTCTAGTTTGTCAATAAATATGGAGGAACATTTAATAATAATGAACTCTTGGTCGTCATATTTGTAAGCAAAATATGTATTCTTAAAATGTGGGTCTAAAATTGGATCAATCCGTAAGTATTCAATTTAAACAGACGGCCGAACGGCGCTTGCGCAGTAGCTGCGCAAGGAATGCGGCCAGTCTGCTTAAATCTTAAACTACAATATATTATGAATACAAAAAGAGGCACTATAACTAAATGGAAATGAAGTCAAACTACTGAACTAAATAAAGAATATAAATTAAAATGTGATAACAGAGACGAACAGCTCTGCCGCGGCCTTAATATAAATTTAATACTTTTCGTTCGTTAATCTATAGTTATATAAAGTATGCTAGATGCTGCGCACCGTGAGAACAACACGACATTCCGATAAGGCTGGTTCAGTCCGCTGCTTAAAATGTCTGTTTCTCAAAATGGCCTCCTTCCAAGGGACGTCTCTTTCTTATAATGTCTGCTATTTGGGCCAAAAAGTATGTGGATTTCGTAACTCAATGGAAGTTTTCATACAACTTTTGTAGGACACATCGGGTAATTATGTTTTTCGTATACAGAATGATGGACTGTATGTGAGTACCAATTTTCACCCAAATCGGACGAAAAAAAAAAGCATTGGCCCCTTGGTGTCCCTATGATGGCACTTTCCTAAAATGCTCGCTACCTATTATGTCCACTTTAAAAAATGGTCTGCTTCCTATAACGTCCGCTTATTATAGCGCACATATGTATAACATGAAAAAAGATCCCGCGGAATTGAGAAACAGACACTTTAAGAATCATCATGCATCATAGGTAACTGACAAGGCCATTTTGAAAAGCAGACAATTTAGAAAACAGTCTGTATAAGAAGTAGACAACATAGTAAACTGAGAATTTAGGAAGACCGTTTTGAGAAACAGACATTTTACGAAACATACAGACCAAGCGAGAGACCCCGATAATAATTTGTCGACAAATTGTACTAAATTCGTTGTATATCTCTGCAGGTTGGAATACGGGAGGGGTGCGGCTGCTCTGCCTCCCCCCCCCCCCCCCCCCCCCCCCGCCTCGTCGCTCGCATACCGAAGGCGCGGTATAGCGGTATTGGTCAAGCTATACAAAAATTTGCACACCACCAATAAACCAATTCTATGATACCATATAGCGGCATATGACGTCGTGGAGTCTGAGGCGAAATTTTCCGTTGACGTGATTAGTCGTCTTCGGCGATAAGGGTTAACACCGCTTAGGGGGTCAATAAGTCCCCATAATGATTTCATTTTGTGAGGTAAGTTGATTGCATCACCCCATAAACAAAATTTGACGAATCTTTCCCCTTTTTTGTAATCATTGACCCCATAAAAGGTTGCTAAATAATTTTTGACCTACTCCACACTAATATTATAAATGTGAAAGTGTGTGTCTGTCTGTCTGTCTGTCTTTCTATCTGTTTGTCTGTCTATTTGTCTGTCTGTCTATCTGTTACCTCTTCACGCTTAAACCGCTGAACCGATTGGAATGAACTTTGGTATGGAGATAGTTTAAATCCAGGGGAAAGACATAGGCTAATTTTTATCCCTATAAAATACCCTTAGCCGCGATAAACGAATTTAAGGCGGAAGAAGTCGCGGACAGAAGCTAGTGGTATTATAAAATCAGCATGCGACCGTATGTCGTGGAAGTCTTTGGGGAGTACGGAGCGATCGCTTTGAATGTTCAATAAATTGTTCTGACGGTGCGTAGCGTTGTCTACTGGATACAAAACTCTAGTTACTGATACTATAAAATTTGGCGGCCTTATTGTACGGTAGGCATCTCCTCCATCATTGATAGCTTCCTTGTATCCGTTGCAAAACGCAAATCATACTTAAATTACGCGATAGCAAACATATGACCACTTATGTTTCGTTTGACGCGAATGTCTCCGAAATTTCAGTTAAGATTACTACTAATATTGTAATAGTTAAGAATTATTTAGAAAAAATGACTGTTGAGTTTCGGCTGTCTTCTCAACAGTGGTCTCCTCTTGGGAAATATCGTAGAGTCAGACTTGTAAAAGTACCCTTATGGTATATTTACAGAATAAACTATTTGAATATATATCGACCGTTCCTTTCGCACTGCAGTGTGTATGAATGAAATAGATAGGGACACATATTTGTCGCGCGAAATAGTCCCCTTAGTAGAGGTTATTATAAATTTACAAATTCAAATATCCTTTTACTTCGTAGTTAATTTCAGTATCACACTTAAAACATGTATTTTTTTAAATCTTTTGAGCGCCAAACGTGTTAACGAAAAACCGTGCGCCACACGCCAACCAATAAACTAATTGTATGATATCGTATAACGGCAAATTCCATCATGGCGTCTGAGACACAATTTTCCGTCTTTAGCGCTCGAAGGGTTAAAGTAAACATCTACCACCCATTCCAAATGAACTTAGGGCTGCTTTAATCTTTTATAGTAAGTCTTATACCTATTTTTACAATTAATTTTGTGTAGGATGAAATAGCTCTATATATGAGCGGTTTAATACTATGTCCATACATTTTTAGTTTTAAGGTAAGATGATCTGTCATTATACGCCTTTACCCCTCACTTTTGGAGGCCCCATATTTTTGGAGGCCCCTCACTTGTGGTTGTGGAGGCCCCTCGCTTGTGGAGGCCCCTTACTTGTGGCGGCCCCTTACTTGTGGAGGTCCCTCGCTTGCGGAGGCCCCACACTCGTGGAGGCCCCTCACTTGTGGAGAGGCCTTGCTTGTGAAGGTCCCTCGATCGCGGAAGCCTCTCACTCGTGGAGGCCCCTCACTTGTGGAGAGGCCTTGCTTGTGAAGGTCCCTCGATCGCGGAAGCCTCTCACTCGTGGAGGCCCCTCACTTGTGGAGAGGCCTTGCTTGTGAAGGTCCCTCGATCGCGGAAGCCTCTCACTCTTGGAGGCCCCTCACTTGAGGAGAGGCCTTGCTTGTGAAGGTCCCTCGATCGCGGAAGCCTCTCACTCGTGGAGGCCCCTCACTTGTGGAGAGGCCTTGCTTGTGAAGGTCCCTCGATCGCGGAAGCCTCTCACTCGTGGAGGCCCCTCACTTGTGGAGAGGCCTTGCTTGTGAAGGTCCCTCGATCGCGGAAGCCTCTCACTCGTGGAGGCCCCTCACTTGTGGAGAGGCCTTGCTTGTGAAGGTCCCTCGATCGCGGAAGCCTCTCACTCGTGGAGGCCCCTCACTTGTGGAGAGGCCTTGCTTGTGAAGGTCCCTCGATCGCGGAAGCCTCTCACTCGTGGAGGCCCCTCACTTGTGGAGAGGCCTTGCTTGTGAAGGTCCCTCGATCGCGGAAGCCTCTCACTCTTGGAGGCCCCTCACTTGAGGAGAGGCCTTGCTTGTGAAGGTCCCTCGATCGCGGAAGCCTCTCACTCGTGGAGGCCCCTCACTTGAGGAGAGGCCTTGCTTGTGAAGGTCCCTCGATCGCGGAAGCCTCTCACTCTTGGAGGCCCCTCACTTGAGGAGAGGCCTTGCTTGTGAAGGTCCCTCGATCGCGGAAGCCTCTCACTCGTGGAGGCCCCTCACTCGTGGAGGCCCCTCACTTGTGGAGAGGCCTTGCTTGTGAAGGTCCCTCGATCGCGGAAGCCTCTCACTCGTGGAGGCCCCTCACTCGTGGAGGCCCCTCACTTGTGGAGGTCCCAAGGCTGTAGCCGCGGTCACCCTGACGCCCGGCGCTGGGACCCACTTGATTTCATTAATTATGAAGTTAAAGTAGCGTTGGCAATCTTTATTGGCTTAAACACAGATAGTATAAAATTTGCGTAATTTTTTTATTATTGTCGAATAATACTGTCAATATGTAAATATGTATATACATAAATATTTTTTGTGAATAAAGTAATATACAAATATGTTTGTATTGCATGTCTGTGCGTCGTACAAAGTTCAAAAGTATATTAAATGGTCATATGTTTCCCATCCAAATTAGATTAAATAATTTCATAAAAAAATTTAAAAATATCTTTCCAATACATTAAAAGAAAATCACACTTTTGGAATATAAATATGAGCTTAATTTTGAACAAATGCTTCCTACGTTGTGATGCTGTCAGCTCCCGCACCTGAAATTATAAACATTTCGTTTTATAAATTTAGTGATTTAAAACATAAATCAGAGTATAGCAATAGGGTACATGATTTCTTAATCGTTTTTCCCAAAATATGAAAACATCGTAAAAAAGATGTCAAAAAATGAAATTAAACTAAAATTGGCTAAGAAATACGAATGATATAGGCATTTTCAACTAACCTAACCTAACACTTAACTGAATCTGTTGCGGAGCTATGGGAGCGGTACGGGAAGGGTCAAAAATAACCTACACATAAGAATAGCGTCATAGCACGTCACTTGTAACCCCCGTACCGCTCCCATACCCCAGGAACAGAGTCAGTTAGACCTGGAATTAAACATCCCATTAAGACTTCATACTTTTCACCTAACATTACACTCCACACATATCATCACTACACACAACAATTTTCAGAAACACCTCATTCCAAACACACATGTACCACATGGGCTACAATAGTACCGGCTATCGGAATATTTCAGCCACACCGATCCCGACCCGCCATTTTGTTTTTTGCCGCGCGCCAAGATGGCGCTGCCGCCGCTGCAGGTTCACACTTGCAGAGCCAACAAGGCTTTCTGGCATGTCAAAAGGAATGTAGTATGAACCTACAAGTAATTCATGTTTACGCAGTAACATAATAGTTTACCGCGACATAGAAACGAGTAATGCTTGTACAGCGCAACCTAAATGTATGAATAAAAAATATCTATTAAAATAAACGTTATTATTTTCACGTCTTCAACTGGGCTTCTCATTCAAAATCCCTACAAAAATAATTTGATATTTTAGGAAAAAAAAAATGGAACTAAACAGCGGTTTGACAGAGAAGTCCGACGTGTATACGTCACACGACACTACGGGCATATAAATTCTGTTAGTAGTACCTGCCCATGAATAGTTACTCGATACGCAACTATTCATGGGCAGGTTTTTCGTACGTTAGCGGAGAGGTACACGACGGCTCTGTCACGCTAACTCTGTACACAGTATGTGTCAGCGTGACCTCAGTGACTGTAGACAGCCGGGCGCGAAGGTCTTCGGGCTGCGGGGCCGCAGCATCACTCACCCACGTGGACACAGACTCCGCGGGCTCACACGCTGTCGGCGGGCGACTGGAACTCCGCGAGGGCGGACCTCCACGGGCTGCGGGGCCGCAGCATCACTCACCCACGTGGACACAGACTCCGCGGGCTCACATGCTGTCGGCGGGCGACTGGAACTCCGCGAGGGCGGACCTCCTCGGGCTGCGGGACCGCAGCATCACTCACCCACGTGGACACAGACTCCGCGGGCTCACACGCTGTCGGCGGGCGACTGGAACTCCGCGAGGGCGTGCACGGGGCTGGGCTGCTTCTTCTGGCTGCCGCGGCGCACCTTGGCACGGACCTCCTCGGGCTTCTCGGGCCGCACCAGCGGCTTCTTCTCCGGAGCCTTCATGCGCCACACCACGATCGGGGACTGGAGGGGGAAATGACAAAACGATGTTTTAAACATTGATTCCGGTAGCACACCTCCGCCGCGAAACGCCATGAAGAGCGCGCGAAACTAAAGCGGAACTTCCTTGGGTTTGACGTTTCGCGGCGGAAATTTAAGACAAAACTGCGAATTCAAAGTTCATTGCGGATATTTTTACGACTATTAGGCTGGATTTCACCAATCTTTTAATCCGAGAATAACGTTTATTCTCAAATAGTTATGTCAAATCAGTATCGAGTTTTGACATTATTATCCAAGAATAAGCGTTAATCTCTGAATAAAAGTTTGGTGAAATCCAACCTTAGGGTCGTTTTCACCAACGTAGTGTAAGTCTTATACCAATAATAAATTTAATCGCGAGTAAACTCATTTTACGTGTCACCAATATTTAACCTATCGATAACATCTCTATATTACAGTAAATCTTATGCAGCTGAGGCCAGATTTCACCAAACTTTTATTCCGAGAATAACGCTTATTCCCGGATAGTGATGCCAAACCTCTAATTTGACATCACTATTTGAGAATAAGCGTAATTCTAGTAATAAAAGTTTGGTGAAATCCAGCCTGAGATAACTGTTAGTTGTAGATTAGTATTGTCATTGTCACTGACAAGTGAATTCCATATTATTTCCCAATCGATATGCTTCCCGAACACAATTAAGAAATACGTAGCACCATTGCTCAAGCATGGGACAAGATGTCTATCTCACTTGGGTGGCTAACGATGTCATTCAATTAATTCGTTCAACGTTACCTAGTAACTATGCGAGCGTAAGTTATGCGTAGACTAGCGTGGGGGAATGAATTTGAAGTTAGCCATCGAGTAAATCGTTAGCGTAATGTGATACTGGGGTAGCTGCTATCACGTAAATTTAATGTTGGTGAAATCGGCCCTAAATATAATATGCTGTTTCGAATGAACATATTATTTTCAACATTCGAAAACGTAACGAAAATTAAGCTATAATAATGTGCTCAAAATGATTAAATATTAATATTGATAAAAAGTCAATATAAAAACGTTTTAATGTATAAATTCATGCAGAAAATGCCAAATGCCCATCTACTTTTTAATAAAAAAGAAAAAAGTAAACACACCAACACGACAACGTAGCTAATGATCAACCAAACACCTATATCAAGTGAATGATTTATACAGGGTGTCCCAAGAAGTAGTGATATACTGAAACTGGGAGGTAGAGAACCTAGAGGGCTATCTAAATCACCCCCATGTATGTTCCGCGATGTTTCGTATTTTCGGAGTTATGACTTTTTTTTTAATTTTTCACCTTTCGCCGAGTACGATGACATTTTTATTTATGGTGACGTGAATTATGGCGGTAGATGCTTGATTTTTTTTGTGTGCTAAGCTGATAGATAGGCCAATTCAGTATGGTAACATTTACTATCGTTAGATCTTTGAATGAACTAAAAACAAAAAAAAATGCCAAGAATGATAAAATTACCCAATATGTTCACAACTTCAAGGGGCTTTAAAAAGATAAATCACAGTTAAAAAAAATAACGTTTGGCTTTTAAAAACTTGCTCTATCTATCAGGTAGCTACCCTGAAAATTTCATTTTATTATTCATAAGGCTTCAATCAAAAAATTGAAATCTAAATGTGGTAAGTGCAAAATTTTAATTTACATGATGATTAAATACAAACAAAGTAAAACCAATTACAAGGTGTTTAATTACAAGAAATTTTCAAAATGGCTCCTCTGTTGCTCAATGCAAGTGCGACATCGCCGAAAAAAGTAGAAAGAGACCCGTCGACCAGTGTGAGAGTTATGGACTACTCCTTCTTGGGACACCCTGTATATTTCTTCTAGCATTGTTTGATTTACACAGAAATAATTTCTAAGAAATTTAAATTACAGTAGAACCTCGATTATCCAAACGAATTGGACCGAAACGAGTTCGGATAATCGAATATTTTGGGACAAGATCAAACAAGATCAAGATCGTATGATATTATCGTCTGCAATAATCGTCAGGCGAGTATCGTATAAATAGGTTACATTCATGCTAGAAATAAAAACACCTAAACGTTTTAAAAGTGCCGACACAATCAGAACAGGCTCTCATACTCATGATGAAATACGATTCAAATTTTGTTTACACGGAGACATCTAATCATGAAAGGCGAGGCGGTGATCGCTCCCTCTCGTGCGATACTGAACGTACAGTTTTCATGATATTATATTTTTTCTCGTGCGACGATAAAGACGTCGAGACGAAAAACTCGCAACATCGAAATGGGCCTTTAACTGTGCCAGCACTTGCGGTAAAAGGCAACGTCTCAGTTAACCGGTAGGCCTATAGGCCTGTAGCCTTCTGGGTACAGGACTATAGGCAGATTAAGCGCTTCCGGACGTGGTGATCCACATAGGGGTAATTGATATAAAAATCTGGCTATAAGCAAGGACCATTTAAACAAGAGGACTGACACTTGTCATACTTTGGATCGTGTTCCGATCTTCCGATCGCAAGGAGATATTCTGGCAAAAACTAGATGGCGCTTAAAAACTAAACATTTAACGATTTTATAATTGACTAAAGAAATATAGTATAGTAACAATTAGTTGGCAAATAGCTAATAATAAATAAATCGTTGCATTTAAATACTGTGTCACGCTTGCGAAGTCGCATAATTGCAAAAAATAATTATTATTCATAGATGGTGTTGTAAATATCGAGGAACGGCCTTTTGTATGGAGATGGTCAGTCCTTTTGTTTTAATGGTCCTTGCGATAAGCAAAAAAAAAAAGTTACTAGTCTAATATTAGCGACAAGGCGGTATTTCCACAGTAATAAAAAAACACACTCAATACTGGTTCAATTCCTACATTGATAACATAATGTAATAAAAAATAAATTGCATCGCACTACAGAGAATAATAATTGTTCCAGTACTAATGTTCTAATTGGTGCCAAGGGCAAATTGTATGCATTTATGCGTTCCTAATTAAATAACTGTTTATGCATGGCATTGATTTAAATTTACACGATTTTCACTCATGATCGCAACAAAACGAAACGGGGCTTAATTGCGTATAAATATGATATATTTCGATGTATCAGACGTCGCGTTACGTCCATGGTCTCGAATTTACGATTAAGCCACGTTTGTGTTGTTTTAATGTTTGTCAATGGTAAATAAAATAAACTAGACTTCAGGTCGCCGAACAGTGAATAAGAACAAAGAGTATGGGATTAATATGTTACTATCAATAAATAAATAATAAATATCAGGGACAATGTTACTCAGATCGACCTAGTCCCAAACTAAGCAAAGCTTGTACTATGTGTACTAAGCGACGATATACATAATATATAGATAAATTATAATACTTAAATACATAGCAAACGTCCAAGACCCAGGAACAAACATTCGTGCTCATCACACAAACACTTGCCCTGGCCGGGGTTCGAAACCGGGACCGCCAGCTTCGTAGCCCGTTGTACAACCTATTGAGCCAAACGTGTCGTCAAACACGTTTGATGACTTACAAATGTGTGTGGAGCAAGGAGGCACCCGCAACTTCATTTGCGAACACGCCCCTCTTTCCCACTGGGCACTCTAGCTGCTAGGCTCGTGCCCATGGCCCCCAACCTGAGGGGGCCCCCGAAAGATCTTAAACGACTTTTTTTATGCAGTCCAAAGAGGTCTCTTATTTAATTTTTTTGTGCCCTAGGGCCCTCCATTTTTGAGTGGTCGAGGGCTCGCTATCCCCGAGTGACCAAGGGCGTCCGCATCTATAAAGACGCCCTTGCGCGAAAGTGGAGAGTAATAATAATAACCCTCTCTTGTTTCGGCGTAATAGAGTAAAATGTTAAGTTGTTGTTGACTCTTATGTGTCTTGCTTGAATATTTTAAATTTTCAAGTAATATTATAGGCCTAACGCATAAATGAGTCTGTTCCTCAAGTATGGGAGCGGGACGGGAGGGGTGACAAGTGACGTATATGTGTATAGCGAGACAGATAGGACGCATCATGTCACTTGTCACCCCTCCCGCACCGCTCCCATACCTCAGGAACAGACTCAGTTAAGGGTTAGACTTGTAAAACGACACCCATTTTGTTCATTTATTATCAGGGATTTTTTTATTTTATTGCAACTATTTTTGAAGATATTCGGGAAAATGTGTAGGAAGCCAGGATATCCACGTAATGACGTCACTAGGTGGATATGACACAGTCACAGCGCACAAGAAGAACAGCGGCACAATTTCCATACTAAATCCGCCTGATTAATAGTGCTTCTGTATGATTTTCTGCGCTCGCGCTGCGACTGTCTCTTACGCTCTTTTTGAAATTGATTTTATTATATGACTAGAAGGTGCCATTTTTTGTACAGTATTTCATTTCATCCAAAACAAGTCAGGTTAAAAAAAGAAACGTCAAAAGGAACATTAAGTCTCTCAGAGGTGTGCAATTTATATTTTTAGGGTTCCGTACCTCAAAAGGAAAAAACGGAACCCTTATAGGATCACTCGCGTATCTGTCCGTCCGTTTGTCACAGCCAGTTTGCTCCGAAACTACTGGACCGATAGAGTTGAAATTTGACACACATGTGTAAGTCGGAGACCCAAAGACGGCCGTGTAACGTAAATAAATGAAATACAATAAAAACATAGGGACCACTTTTGGGGGGTATATTAGAAAATATACCCCCCAAAAATATAATATATAAAAAAAGTTGTGCCAACTATATCGTGTGACATATCAAATGAAAGGGCTTATTGTGAAAAATCTTAAATATATATTTTTTACAATTTTAAAATGAATAGTTTTTAAGTTATTTAAGAAAATACATGAAAATTGACCATTCCTCCCTCCCTTATCTCCGAAACTGCTAGGCCTCAAGTTCTTTACCCAAAGTTTACAGGAAAACCTATAAGAAGTCTATGGTATTTAAAGTAACATACTTTTTATCGAAAATCATTTCTGAATTTCGGTTGCGTTAAGTTTGCACCTTATTTGTATCCGACGCCATAGATACCAGGTGCAAACTAAACTTAACCGGCCACTTAAGTTGGGTTAAGTAAAAGTATTTTTTAATACAGTCGTGCGGAACAGTTTATGCGCGAGTCCGACTCACACTTGGCCGGTATTTTTCCCTATGGTACAAATCCCATACTCTCTGGTAAGAGGCTACATCAATAAGATAACGATACATAAATAGTGAATGAATACAAAAGTGATTGTGTTAAAGCGACTAAACTTACGTAGTTCTGCTCCGGAGGCATGGCGGCATCAAGGCATTAGATACTTAAGCACGCTTGTAAAATTAAATATAGGGGAAGCGCTCAGCAGATCATGTGTACAGTCAATGTCGAAAGTACGAAACGTTTTAGAGGGTCGGAAGCAGATGTCGCGGTTACGTTCAGTACAGTATGCGCAAAGTCGATAAAAAAAAATAACTTAAGATGATCATGATGTGTTGCCAGTGATGACATGCGGCACTGAGACGTGGTCACTCATGATGAGGCGCATAACAAGGCTCAAAGTCAGTCAGAGGGCAATGCGGCGAGCTATGCGAGCTATGCTCGGAGTCTCCTTGCGTGATCGAATCAGAAATGAGGAGATCCGCAGAAAAACCAAGGTCGTCGACATAGCTCGTAGAACCGATGGCCGCTGGGGCAGAAAGGCTCTCGAGTGGCGACCGCGTACAGGACGACGCAGCGCGGGAGGCCCCGAACAAGATGGACCGATGATCTGGTGAAGATCGCGGGAAACCGTTGTGTGAGGGCGGCGCGCGACCGGTCGTTGTGGAGATCCTTGGGAGAGGCCTTTGTCCAGCTGTGGACGTGCTGGGGCAGATATGATGATGATCATGAACAAGACGAAGATCATGTCAAATGTACATGTAGCGCCCACCCCAGTATTAGTTAGTAACTCGGGCCTCGAAGTTGTCGACGAATACGTCTATCTAGGACAAAACAGGTCCAACTTTAATTTTAATGATAATCTAGGTCGGTATACTGTTTTATTTGCATTTTACATACTTATCTTATTACTAGCTTCTGCCCGCGACTTCGTCCGCCTTAAATTCGTTTATCGCGGATAAGGGTATTTTTCCGGGATAAAAAATAGCCTATGTCCTTCCCCGGGACTCAAACTATCTCCATACTAAATATCATTTAAATCGGTTCAGCGGTTTAAGCGTGAAGAGGTAACAGACAGACAGACATACAGACAGACAGACAGACAGACAGACACACTTTCGCATTTATAATATTAGTATGGATTTAAATTTTTGACATTCATTTCAGTTATAAGATATTGCTGTGCCCAACAGGGCTCATGTTTTGAACAATAATTAAATTTAAGATCTTTAATGTACAACATGAACTGCAGCAAATAAATTGAAATTGAAAACTTCGAGAACGAGATCAATCAACGGATCCAACTCGGATGGGCAGCGTCCTCCTCAGTGTTTGAAGACGAAAGTCTTCAACCAGTGCGTATTACCGGTGATGACCTGCGGAGCCGAGCCGTGGTCTCTAACTATGAGCTGCTAAGGAAGCTCAGAGTCACTCAGCGAGCTATGGAAAGGGCTATGCTCGGGATCTCTACGAGATCGAATCAGTAATGAGGAGATTTGTAGACGAAACAAGACGAAATAGCTAACAGGGTAACCAAACTGAAGTGGCAATGGACAGGGCAGAAAGGTTCCCGAGTGGAGACCACGTACCGGCGAGCGTAGCATACGAAAGGCCACCCGCAAGGTGGTCGGACGACCTGCTAGGGTTACGCGGACTCGCTGGATGCGGGTCACATCTGTCCGGCCTATGTTGAGATCTATTGCCTGTGTCCAGCTGTGGACGTCCTATGGCTGAGATGATGGGGATGATGATGATGAAGGAATTGGATCCGGTTACGGATTCAAATCATTTAAATCTTCTACTCCCGATTTAGCCATCAACTTGTCGTTTTGAATGAGAAGACCATCAAGTTTTCTTGCACCAATGCAATGATATGCAATGATATTATTTTTTATTTCCGACACCCTAAGTGCTACTTTTGATGTTGACTGTACCACATTTTACAAGAAGGTTAAAAAACCTGATTGTGCCATGCGCGTTAAAAAATAAATGCCGTTTATTATCCAACTTAAAATTAAATATTCTCCTTATAACAATATCTTATAATTAAGCGAAAAAAAAGGTTTTCAATAGTACATTACTTACTAAGGGCTGTAAAGTCGCAAGTATTTGCTACCCAAGCCGCAGGCGAGGGTTGTAATTATGCGATAGAGGGCTTTCTTTTTTTACTGTCCGTGGTGAGTACACAATTTTACGTCTTCGCCTGACCATAATGCGCGTCTTACCGCACGCTACGCGTACGGTAAGGTGTGACGTATTTTTTTAGTTTCATGAGGTTTAGGCCTAGTATCACCCATGGGTAAGGGGGGGGGGGGGAATGGGGGGGGGCGTTCTCAAGTAGTTTATGTCATTTGTCACGACCATGGGCCTGTTTCACAAAAGCTTGTAACTTGTGTTACAAGCGGAAATCTCCTTCAAACAATACGTATTAAAAAGAGATTTCCAGTCGTAATGAGAGTTACAGGTCAATTCATAAGAGCTGGCATAAATGATTTGAACGAAAGTAATGTCACTTGTCACTGTGAGTGGCAGTGTGAGTGCTGTACTTGTACAGGGGCCTCCTAATATTTTGTAAACAAGTACATAATACGTCTTTGTTATTCAACAAAAAAACATTAATTTAATCTGAACATTATTGGGACTAAGCAGGTAAACCGTATGCGAAAGGTAAATTTAACGGTTCGATACACATATTACTATCACGGAGTCTATATTTCATTTATGGGTCATTATCAAATTTTGCGCTGTAACTTTGTCCCAGCCTAAATAATTCGTTTATTTAGGCTGGGACAAAGTTACAGCCTAAATAACACGAACAACAACAGAAACAACAATTATAAGTTGTCTAACAAACACGATTCATAATCACTTACTGAATCAACCTGTATTTAATCACTTTGTTATGCATACATAGATAATATCATTCTCTCATTCAATCTATTCGTGCCAGCTCAATACTCAATCGTTTCTTGCATTCCACAATGTTAGTTTACAGGATAGGTATTAGGTAAACTTAAGTTGCATAGAAGTTACATGACAGTGAACTTAATTGTGGACCAATAGGGAATATGCATGAATTTTAATTTTTGCTTTATTAAAAACTTATTCATATAAAAAACAGTAGATTTTTTCAAATAACTATAAAAATACCCAAGTTATAAGCCATCGAACATTTCATTTTATCTCTTTCTAGCAAAACAGAATTTATTGAAATAAAACAATTTAACGGATTATATCGCGTATATTATCTCATTTTAGTTCCCGACGTTTCGGAAGCTTTCCAGCTTTCCATCACGTCACGGGAGGACTGAGAAAAGATGTATTTTCCTCTGTCAAAGTTACAATTTGTGCAAACTACCCAAAAAAAAAAAAAATGTAAAATATCTTCTTCTAATTAGTAGTTTAAAATGCTTATGTCATACGTATTTCTTGGACGATTTTAATTTTAATTTCACTTTTTGGAATAGTTTTTACGGTATTTTGATATTTCGTTAAGAAAAGCGATGAAAAAATTTCATGCATGTTCCCTATTGTGGACCGCACAGCAAAAATGCGTGGAGAAAAGACGACTTATTTATTTAAACTTTATTGCACAAAACAAAATCAGTACATATGGCGGACTTAATGCCAAATGGCATATATTTATGATAATGTTTTTTTTGAATAGTGTTTCCTCTAAATAATCTCTCGTGAATCAATCTGTACAAGCTTTTGTCAAATGTGCAAAAGTTAAGAATTTCCAAGAATTAAAATATTTTAATACTAATTTATATATTAGCTGGGGTTATCAAGCTTTCCGTTTGTATATTTAAAAAAAAACGAAATTAAGTATTAGGTGTGTTAACTTTTGCACATGGTTGTGACAAGTTACGCTATTTTAGAAACACCCGGGAACAACAGCTGTTTACGCCTGCCATTGGTAGATATCGTCAGGCGTAATCTGCCGTTAAGAATTAACATTGGATGGTGAAATCGGGCCTTAAGCTGTTAATCTAAAATATTACCATTCTTAAGCATCATTCGTTGCAATCAAAGCGTCCAAAGCATCGGTTACATTTTATATCTGTTGTACTCGAAAAAAAATACTCGAATTCGCATCAGAAACATTGTGTTACATATGAAAAAGGTTAAGGAAACATTTCTTTACGATACTTAAAACTTGAGTTGCGAAATCGGAAAGTTAGGTTACGAAGCTGCAATATCATGGTTGCAAGATTGTAATGAGTAGTGTACTTACGGCGATGGTTCCCTGGCGGGTGTATTTGGTGGAGGCCACGTAGGAGGCCTTCACGGTGAGCACTACGGCGTTCATCAGGTTCTTTGCGGCCTGAATGAGGGATGTTGCGCTATCCAGCTGAAAAAAAAACTTATGTAGTATCAATTCGTCGAATCAGCCAATAAACAGTAGTGGCTACAGTATCAATACTTCCTACAAGGCCAAAAAAGTTGACATCATTAATTTATTTGTTGGGTGTAATTTCTTAAATTTTTTTTTTTATGTAACGAATAGCAAAAGGGCAGACGAGCCACCTGATGGAAAGTAGTCATCGTCGCCCATGGATAAGTGCAATCAAACAATACCTGAAAAATAATGGAACCTGAATGCAGTGGGGATCCAGAAACGAGATTAAAAATTACGAGTCAACCCCAAAATTAAATAAAAATAGGACAAGGCCAGATGAAGATTTATTTATCGGCCAATCAAATTTTTTAAGCTATAACTTTACTAAACTAATCACTAGACATGTCAACAGAGGCGTGGCCTACGTATTATGGACTATGAATTTGAATGGAAATTAACGCTTCGTTTTATCCTATGTGCGCCTTAGATTTTTATGTTCAGTACACTTACCCCACTGACAATGAGCTCCCCGGAGATGTTCTGCACGTCGGCCTTCACCTTGCTGGTGATCTGGATCTGGTGACAGTACAGCGCGATGCGCTGGAGGTACGCGAGTAAGTCCTGCTTGGTTGAGGATTCTGGGCACTGTAATAAAATTTTAAATATAAATGCAACGGTAGCATAATGACATACTGAAACCATTAATTTTATAGCCATTAAAATAGATTTTCACAAAGCTAAAAATTTTTACAACGTCACGACAGGTATGTTATGTGATTCTGTAGTTGTTACGAAACGGGAAATCTGGGTTACGGAACTGTAAAACTGGGTGATGAACTTGCGAAACTGCCTGAGGAGTAAGCCCGAATACGTCATTTAAAATGCGAGTAAATAGATAATTTAAATGGTCATCATGGGATTTTATTTAAAAGCGTCTATAACCTCCCATGGTCTATCTGTTGGAGCCTCTCGAAGTACAGTACCTGTTCGGCGATCTCACGCGTGAGTTTGTCGAGTTTGGTACCGGCTTCAGAGATCTTCTTGGCGGCGTTGATGACATCCATGGTTGTTTTCAACGGGCCGCGACCTCTGCAAACCATAAATTGACAGTCTAGAAAAGTTTTATGCGTTTTACAGAAATATATTTGCTAGTAACCTTAAGTCTCGCTTGATGCTCGCGTATTTATTTCTGAGAAACGCGTATATGCGAGAGAACGGAATCCTTTAGAAGTCAAAACAACTTCATCGAGTCACTAAGTAATTAACGTAAAGTGATTCTATTCTCGAAAAACGCCTCAGTTACGCATCCACCCTAACGATCGCGCCAGTACAGTCTTACCTGAGCAAGATCCTGGGTCTTGGATGTTTTCTATGTATTTAAGTATTATAATTTATATATGTATATTATGTATATCGTCGCCTAGTACCCATAGTACAAGCTTTGCTTAGTTTGGGAGTAGGTCGATTTGTGTAAGATTGCCTAGTTTATTTATTTGCAAATGTACTTGGCGACGGTAATGTCGTCGCTGACACCCACTAGCCATCCTCGTTGTCGAAGGTCTCGCGTTAGAACAGCCTCTACTGTAGTCAGTTACTCGATCCTACTGACCGCGCCAGTGCAGCCTCACCTGGTGAAGTCCGTCATCTCGAGCATGATCATGCACATGTGCTTGGCCAGCGTGATGATGTCGTTGCCGGCATCATCCCACTTGCCAACCTCGTTGTCGAAGGTCATCTTCTCGCGTCGGAACAGCTCGACCTGCTGCAGGATTTTGCGCTTGTCTTCCTCTGTCATCTTTCGCATCGCTTCCTGTAATCGACGTTAATGAATTAAAAGATTTGTAATGCCTCTGGCGAAATATAGTCTCATAATTAATATATCTGAAAAAGAAATGAGGATCCCAATCCTTTCATTTCTTCGGCAAAATGCGGGTTCCAAAATAAAAATAAAAAAAAATTTAAAAATTTAAACTGGTATTTCTATAAACGGACATAGTACAAATTGCACCTTAGACTCTAATCTTAATTTTTTAGGATTATATCGAATCTAAGTAGTAAAAGGGAATGACATATGTATTATTCTAAGTATAAAATTACAAATCGGGAAGACTGTCTATTAACTGTTTTTTATATGAATTTATAATTTGTTTAGTAGACTTGCTATCATAATCAAAAACATATGGAAGTCTGTTCAACACGCGCGGTAAGGCCTGCGTCCATACTCTATTGCCATATTCATTAGTGCTATGGGGTATTATAAATGATGGAATGTTTGTTAGATTACGTAAATTTCCTGGTCTGAGTCTCCTATTTAATAAGGGGATATTATTAACATATTGGGTCACAATAGCTAAATCAACTTTGTCATGAACCGGCATCACCCTGCAGTACTTGAACAGACTTTCATAGTTATGTTTATATTTGTATTTTATCTTCAAAGGTACAATGGTTTTTAACAATCTAAGTTGTAGTTTATATATGTTATTTAAATGTGACTTATATGTTCTACCGTAGCTGGACAAGCCATAGCTAATGACAGAATCGGCTAGCGCCATATAAAGCAGTCTTAATGTGCTATAAGGCAACTTGTTTTTAAGTATAAACAATTTGGATAATATAGATCTGAGTTTGTTACATACATGGTTAATATGAGGAACCCAATTAAATTTACTATCTATTATTAGCCCAAGATAGGTATGTTCAGACACAAGGTCCAGACCAGCACAACAACACGACACACCCTCTGAATGCATGCAAGTGTGCTCATGTGCCAAAACCTTGGGTGTTATTGTGGTTTTTAAGAATGGTGAATGTATATGCATTAACTTTGTTTTTTTATAATTAATAGATAACCCAACATCATGAGCCCACCTGCATAGCATGTCGAAGTTGTGTTGTATCATACTTTGCGCTGTCTCCAGACACTTGTGAGCGACTATTAAACAAGTATCATCAGCAAACTGGTACACTGAGCCGTGTTGGAATATCTTACACATATCGTTAACATATAACAAGTACTCAGTCGGTCCTAGAATTGATCCTTGAGCAGTACCACGTATGGTCGGTATCATGTCACTAAGTTCACCGGCTATGCTCACTGCATTAAACCTATTGATATGGTAGTTTTTTAAGATTTCCAAAGCGGGGCCCTGTATACCATTTTGCTGCATTTTACTGAACAGAGTATCATAATTTAAGGTGTCAAACGCCTTGCTGAAATCAATCATTACAGTTAATACATGTTGCCTATTATCCAAGTGTCTATTAATTTCATATGTAAAAGCTGATAACAGCAGGGACGTACTCTTATTTCTTTGAAAACCAAATTGCTTATCATGTATTACATTATTCTCGACTAAAAAGGTATTAATTGAATTCCCAAGATATCTCTCAATGATTTTGTCTATACATGGCAATATTGTTATGGGTCTATAGTTGTTAGTATCTGTATAACTGCCTTTCTTATGCACTGGCCTGACAATACCTATCTTTAAGTTATCTGGGTACACTCCTTGAGATATACATAAGTTAATTAAGTGTTTTAGGACAGGTGTGATTTGTACAGAGATGTGTTTGATATCTTTGGCTCTAATATGGTCACTACCTGGGCTTTTTTTATCATCAATACTTTTTATTATTTTATGTAATGCTTCCTCATTAATTTTACTCAGTCGCAGAGATACCAAAGGAGTGTTTACATATGTGTTTTCATTAAGTAGTGGTTTATTACAAGATACAATAACATTTCTGACATTACTTTCGAACTCCTCAGCAAATTTATTACATAATACTTTGGCTTTCAATCTGAAGGACTTCAATAGTATGTCATCAACTGCTTTTGTGATTCTACCTGTTAATTTATTTATAATCGACCATATTTTTTTAGGATTATTGAAATTGTTACATATTTCCTTTTTAGTTGATGTGTTTTTTGCTTTACTTATCATTCTATTGGTTCGGTTTCTATATTTATTATACAAGATTTTGTTTTGTGTATTACTGGTATCACTTAAAAAAATATTTAATAATTCCCTTTTTTTATTGCACATTTGTATTAAACTATCGGAGATCCAGCTACATTCTTTTTTAGTATTTAGTTTGATCTTTGAGACGTAAGTACACCTATAATATATAGACTGAAACTTATCTATAATGAGATCCATTACTTGGTTAGGATTATTACAGCTAAGTACTGGAGACCAGTCTATCTGCTCCAGCTCTACATTTATGTTTTCATTATTCAGCTTAGGTACTATATTGGTAGCCTGAACCAACTCAGGGCTGACAATGGCAAGTCCCGTGATGTAATGGTCGGCTATTGCATCACGCACAACTGTGGTAAGCACCTGGTGCGCTCTCGCCCCGCTCCAACACACCTCCCTCACAAATATGTGGTCAATACATGACATTGATGTTCCATTTACATTGGATTCAACTCTAGTGTGCTGAGAAATGCCACAGTCAAATCCCAGTTCATTCAAGCTATCAAGATAGGACCCTACAATATTGTTTGAGATACTTATATCTATATTAATATCGCCTACCAATATATAATTCGAATTTGTGGGATGTGATGACAAGAAACATGATAACTCCTTGACGAACAGGCCCTTGTTCAGGTCAGGTGGTCTATAAATAGAACATAATTTGGCTTTGTAACCATATATAGTTTCAACTTCACCATATAAGCACTCAAAGTTTAATGTACATACAGGGATTTTAATAAATGCTATACTTTTGTGAGCATATAGTATAATGCCCCCACCTTTCCTTTTTTTACGCAGAGCTGTCGACATCACATAATCATCTAAATCAAACAAACTTGACACTAACTCACTTACATTCGCTTCAGTGACAATTATTAGATGTATTGTAGTTTTGCTGTTGGCAACTATATACTCTAATTGAGAATGGTTTTTTATCATAGAACGAATGTTGACATGAAGTAATACTAAATCATCCTTTCTAGTAGGAATATCCAACATGAAGTCATTCCATGAGTCATGGGTCGACTCAGATGTATTTAAGTTTTTAGTATCCATTTATTAATACTGTAAGTTAACATGACTATGGGCATGACTACTAGTAACAGCAAATGAGAAAAAACACTTTATTTATAAATAGAATATGCATACCACTAAGTTTTGCATAGCTCCTTGCGGATGCGGTCAATGTCGCTTTCCTTGTTTACATAAAAGATCTTTTTATCACCGTTTTTTTCTCGCGCCATTACTTGACCACCGGTACACCAAACGTATTCACAAACTGCCGTTTCCTTAAGGACTTTCTTGGATTTCCACAACAGATATGATGTTGTCGGTGTCAGCGCCTCCCGTAGGTACACCTTCCCTTCGCCTTCTCCCCCTAGGTCCTGGATAGTTATCACGGTTTTCTTCGCAGCTGCACACCAGCCGTCGCGCTTGCCTTCACGTAGTAAAACCGTGATCGGTGTGTCCATCCTTGCTCGTTCGGCCTGCTGGGATCCTGACGAGTTGGGTTTGCTTTTTCTGTATGCTCCAATGATGTCGTCCGGGCTACGTTTCAGCAGCTGACACACAGAAGTTGCCACCTTCAGCACGTCGACGTTCACGTTATCTGCGACACCGCATAATTCCAGCTGGTTGTTGTACTGGGCTTGCTCAATTTTTGCGATTTTTTTCTCTAGCACTTCGTTTTTCATGGCAAGATTTTTGTACGTGTTGGTGACGTCTCTGACTTGGTTTTCAACTATCTTTACACGCATATCGTGGTCCTTAGCCTTGGATTCATACTCGTCGATTTTATCAGAATAGTACTGCAGCGTGCTCTGGAGCTCGTCACGGATTATGTCTTTGACTGATTGCCGCAGCTGGCGCAATTCTTGACGAATCTCCATTAGCACTTTGTTTTGGATATGTGATGAGGTCGATTCGTGGTCTTGATCAGAATCCTCTTCGTTGTCGGGCAAGATTACCGAGACACGTTTTTTCTTGTTGCCACTTAATGACACGCAGTTTGGGCACTTCCAATCGACAGAGTCTGTTTCTGATAACGCACACAGTTGTTCGGTCGTAAGTGAGGCACACGAGCCGTTATTTAAAAATGCTTCTTTTAACAAAATTTTGATTTAATCGACCACTTTTTCCCACAATCCATAAAATTTTCATGATTTTTTAAAAAGGTCGTTGTGTAATAATAAGGGGTTAGGTTAGATTTATGACAATCCCAAATTATTATTCTGAGAAAAATACTTTCAAAGAAACGTTTTTTGATAAAACAGAAAAAAACCCTTACTTATTTGATGTCTTCAATTTCTATTCATCATTAGCATCATCAGATGAAGTTCTTTAATTTGTTCTGGTACTCACTCTTGAGGCCAAAGACATGCTTGCGGTTCGTAACCCGCTGTTCAACGACCACTGGCCTAGTAAGTATCCCCCGCATAAATGTAGTAATTGTGTTGGACTCACCCTAGCATTGGTGATGCCGCTGATGTCGGGGTACTCGTCGACGCCGTGTTCGCCGGTGTGGGCGCTCGCTGCAAACACACGGTTCTATTTATTTTAACTGATCAGACGGTAGGAAAGATGCAGCAACGTAACCTGTTTGGACAGTAATGTCTGAGCTACCTTAAGGTAAATTTTGACCATGCTTTATTATTAGGCTCGTCGTTAATAACGTAGCCAATCGTGGCTAGCATTGAAATAGATACTATTTGATTTCAGCTTAATATCCTTCAAGAATAACTATAAACGACTATTACCTGTAACTGTTACTGAGGGGCTACCCCGAATCACGAGATTCGAAGTTCGTAACGTGCAATCCCTCTCGCTCTCACGATAAGCCGTATTTGAGTGAGCAGGATGGCGCCATACGAACTTCGTTTTTAGGATTTCAGAGTAGCCCCTTTGAGGCGAATAGTTGTGGAAATATGGCGGTTGCACAAGCGTACTTAAGCGTAAATTCAGGTCATTCCAGATGAGTCCGACTAAGTTTTACTATAGAATCACTATTTTAACAGGTTTTGCTACTTCTTCCCTGTATGGTTTAAAAATTAGAGATTAATAAAAAAGCTAGAAGAAAATGATTACCATTTTATTAATAACCAATACAAAAAAATATGAATAATGTATTAGATAGGACATATACGATTAATACTGAAACTAACACAAAACAAGCGCACCGACAATGATTAAGTACACCAAACAACTACCCGATGTCAAGCCTTATTTTTACGTACTTTACACTTACCATTTTGTGAGACGGATGGGTTTTCCCGGCTGAGACAAAAATAAATACAGCGCCCGGCTCGAAACTAGAGCCTGCGCGGTAGCGACAAATATTATACAAGTTGGCGACATTGGAGCTGCGGTCTGCGGCGGGGACGCGTAACTATAGCAACGGGGTGCTGTGCTGTTTTGCCTTCGCCAACTTGGGTCTGGTTTCACACCGGGCGATGTTCTGCTAGAATTCTTAACCCTTTGACGAATCAAATCGATGCCCTTAGAACGCCGTCTGCCGCTATAAAGTGTCATGGTTTATTGCTTGACGTCTAGAGCACAGTTTTCCGTCAACGACCTGGGCGTTCAAAGGGTTAAAAGAGAAAGGGCTGTCTTAATCTCACCTGTGAGAATCTTATAGTCTGCGCAGTGTCGGTATTAAATAAAGAGTACCTATATGAGAACTTGGGGTACTGACCGAGTCAAAGAAGTACCGAAAGAGCTGCATCGATGTCCCACTCCACTTAAAAAGAGTTTTAGTGGGTTCTGGTTGCTGTCGAGAGGTATACCAAGGCATATCAGTACCAGTAACATGCGTGAGGATGACTAGTTAAAATGTTTGACAACAAGGGTAGGCGTCTTAGTGCCCATATGAAGCGCTGGTCGCTGGGGCTAGACAGTGCCTTTGTGCCTATATGAACCGCACGTCACTAATCAAGGTGGTACCAAAAGGTACGTCTGCCAAGATGGTACGAGGCATATACTGCCCTGCTAACGATAAGTGCAATAACTCCGCTCAAAGGCGAAATGTAAAGTAAACCTTGCTTGAATGGAATAAGGTGTTTTATTTTTTTGCTTTTTGACTGCAGTGATTGCACTTATCGTTAGCAGGGCAGTGTATCAGGGTGGTACTCACATCGGCTCCTCGTCTCCATGGTCATGTCCTCGACGGGCTCGAACTCGGTGTCGGTGTCGAGGTCGTCGCTGGTCTAAAACATGCACATTACACGTACACACAGACATGCGATGATGATGTTAAGCCAGGATTTATTACTCACTTCACCAAAGAGACTAGTACTTAAAAAAAAAAGAAATGAAGCTGACGTTTAGATAGGATAAGGTCAAGGGTCCTAAACTTAATGAAACTCGATTTTTTACGAAAATCTTGATGTTTTACCACCACGATCTTCGTGATTATTAAAGTGAATTTCTTCACTAAAAAATCTATATTCTTGAAATACAAAGATCCAAATAATGAAAAAATTTCAAGACTCCGACTGGATTTGAACCAGTGCCTTGTGTCTTGCCGGGGCGCACGCTCTGCCAATTGAGCTACAGGGCTCAGTCAGCTTGTCTACAAATTTAGTCACTGCTTGTTACAAGATCTTTGCATCTTTAACCGGCTTTTCGCCATCAGCGCACCTGGTGAGCCTAAATGTTCACCCTAACATAGCAAACTTTACAGTTGCCACGTGTTAGCTAGAGATGTCGCTGTAGTGTAAACGTTGATTTTTTACGAAAATCTTGATGTTTTACCACCACGATCTTCGTGATTATTAAAGTGAATGTCTTCACTAAGAATCTATATTCTTGAAATACAGAGATCTAAATAATGAAAAAATTTCAAAACTCCGACCGGATTTGAAAGGCACAAGGCATTGGTTCAAATCCGGTCGGAGTCTTGAAATTTTTTCATTATTTGGATCTTTGTATTTCATGAATATTAATGAAAGTATTTTTTTGAAAACGTTAAATAACAAGGTAGGGTAGGAAGCAAGGGAATTCAGTCTTTTTTCTACTAGCGACGCAGAATCTTCGTGACAAAAAATAGACAAAACAGAATGTTGGTAGGATTCAGGAGAAAGGAAACAATTTGCAGTAATATCAGGTTCAGATTTGAGCTGTTAAAGCCCAGTGTCCAAATTTGAGGCATGAATGTACTGTTAATTGTAAAGTGTGAAATAAACCCAAAGGAATGGTACCAACCACATCCACATATAGCACACGACATGATACACAACAATTCAGAATTCAATAGAATACCAAACATTTTCACACAAACAACAGACATTACGGAGTTTATAATGAGTATGTTACACTGATGTGGTATTTTAAATTCTGAATTTTTTCCAACCCTGTAAACACGAATACGACATTAATATGATTCCTCCACAGCCTGATCTGACTTCATTTAACCTTCACACAATATCTTTTTGTATGTTTAAATAAATGTTCTATAGTTTTTTTCTTACCATGACAGTTTTCCTAGACTCCTGACCTGACCAGAAGACATAGCTGTGCTTCGTGGCGTAAAGTTCTATCGACTGAAACCCTAACCTACTCCTATGTTCTCAAAGAAGTCTAGGACAATAAAACAACAAGTCTTTTTCACTTCTCCTGCTCAAAAAGTACGTCAAATTAGCTTCGCGAAGCGAGACTAAATTAGTACATTTAGCCCCTAGGGTTTAAAAGAAAGCCATATAATCCCATACAAATTTTTATGACACTGAAAAACAAACTTGCAGCCAGCTACATACTCCTTACAAATAATTAAAAACAAATAAATCAACCTGATCAGATTGGCCAAACTTTATGATAGAATTGCTCGAACTGTACTTTTAGTTTTTCATGAAATATACAATTTTAATGTTAAGTCTTTTTTATTTTCTCGTAGTCGAAGTGGAAAGCAGAGTGTTTATTTAACACGTGGCTATTAGTAGATTGTTTGACAAGGGGCTAAAATAAGCCATTATGACACGAAGTGATTATTTGGACGAGCTCACGAAGTGAGAGAGTGTCATAGTGGCTATTAGCCGCGTGTTAAACACTCTGCTTTTACTTCAACTACGAGAAAATAAAAAAGACTTAACATTAAAATTATATACTTTTTGTTTTTTTCTACAAATATCATGATAATAATCACAATTTTTGCAATTTATTAGTGGATCACTCCACTAGCGTTATTATTATAAACAAAGATCAGAAACAAATGAAAAAATTTTTCGACGATCTGCTCGGGGTGAATGTAACTTCATAGTTCTGCACTAGGCGGCGCTAACGGCTAAAGAGTCGGATGCACCATACAGAGATTCATAAGCAAGAACAGATGACAAAATTCGTCGACTACTGGTGTGGACGATTAGCTCAGATGGTAGAGCGTGCTGCCCCGGTCTGGCTCAAGGCACTGGTTCAAGTCCAGTATCGTCGAAACATTTTTTCATTTGTTTCTGATCTTTGTTTATAATTAAAATTATATATTTCATGAAAAACTAAAAGTACAGTTTGAGCAAATCTATCAGAAAGATTGGCCAATCTGATCAGGTTGGTTTGTTTGTTTTTAATTATTCGTAAGGAGTATGTAGCTGGCCGCAATTTTTTTTCAGTGCCAGAAATTTTTATGGGATTATATGGCTTTCTTTTAAACCGTAGGGGCTAAATGTACTATTTTAGGCTCGCTTCGCGAAGCTAATATGGCGTACTTTTTGAGCAGGAGAAGTGAAAAAGCCATTATGACACTCCAAGCCATGAGGACAAATATGTCTGAGTGTCATAATGGCTTATTTTAGCCCCTTGTCAAACAATCTACTATTTTTATTCGACTGTTAAGATTGGAGTGGGTCTAGTCTAGAGTATACGAATGTATTTTTTCTACTATGCCACGTCCGAAGTATTTTTCCTAGCATCCTCTAAGTATTTTGTCTAATAGTTCTTAGTACTCACCGAGAAAAAGACGTAGTATACTATATTTATTAGATTAATACTCAAGATAAGAATAATACTAAATATATTTTATGCCTGTACTCACCGGATTTGAATGGAAATAAAGTTATAATCCTATATATAAAAAAAACATTAACAGAATATCAAATGAATTGTTACAGTGACCGATCATGGTAAGTTTTGAAACAATCATTAATCTTGGACTAGGATAAGAAGCGTTCAGATCAGACTGCGGGCGCTGGTCAGTGAGCGAAGCCGAGCACACGGAGGGACGGGCGGCTCACATTTGCTCCTGGTCTCCAGCGTGTAGTGCTCGTCCAGCTCAACGTCCTCGGGGTCCAGGTCCTCCTCCTCCTAGCGCGGATCAACGGCATTATCAAATAGGCTAAGAAAGGCTCAAAACTTGACCATAATCCTCTGTGGGTATGATAGTAAGTAGTCTTCGGTATTTCTCAAGAATTGGACCACTATCCTCTGTGCAGCATGGTAGTCGTCTTCGGTATTTCTCAAGAATTTTCATTTAACTACATCTTTTCTAGTATTTCCTATTGTATTTTGCCTAGTATTTAGCAAGTTTCTTCACTAGTATTACTCAAGTATTTTCCTTAGTATTCCCCAAGTATTTTCTCTAGTATACCTTAGGTATTTTCCCTAGCATTACCCAAGTATTTTCTCTAGTATTCCTTAAGTATTTTTTATTGTATTACCCAAGTATTTTTCCTAGTATCAGCCAAGTATTTTCCTTAGCATTCCCCAAGTATTTTCACTAATATTTCCCACGTATTTTCCCTAGTATTCCCTAAGTATTTTCTTAGTATTCCCAAAATATTTTCCCTAATATTCACCAAGTATTTTTTTCTAGTATTCCCTATGTATTTTTTCTAGTATTAACAATAACCCTCTAAGTATTTTCCTTCGTATTCCAAGTATATTCCCTGATACGTTCCAAGTATTTTCCCTAGTTTTACCCAAGTATTTTCCCTGGTGTTCCCCAAGTATTTTCCCTAGTAGTCGACTTACTCGGTTCATGAGCACCGCGCGGCGTATCTCGCGCACGCCGTCGTAGACGAGGCGCGACGCGTCGATGAACTCGTTCTCGTCGAGGCCCGCGGCGCCGCCGCCCAGCGCGGACACTGCCGCGTCCACGCGGACGGCGAATTTTGACATCACTGTAACAAACAAAAAAATCGGTTAATAGCGCTTTTAGCAGAAGGACACATTGGCTATGCAAGTCGTAGTAAGTGTCTTAACACATTCACTGCCAGGAACCCGCCTAGCGGGCGCTCTGCTCGTAGACGCGTAGTCGTTACCATGCGTTTCCACGTATGTGGAGCAGTGCGGAGCCCTACGGAAAGCCTGGCTGCGAAAGTGTTATGGAAATTAAACCATATATCCACCGTGCCATGGGAACTGGTTTTTTTTCAACGTTGAGCGTTTTAGTTAGTAAAGTCACCAGCATGAATATCTGCCACAACAAAGCGCACATTAAGGGGGTGCATCGAAAATTTAAGCTATTTTTAGAGAGATTTTTGTCAAATCTAGTATATGATACAGGCTGGTTACGCCAAAAAACCCCAAGCATGTAGTGTATTAGCTTTCTCTTTTCTTTGATGCGCGCGAGTAATAAATGCGTCCTTTACAAATTACGCTAATTGGTCTGCTCCACGTTTGGGGCGTGGTTTACGAAAGACGTTGCAAGCCCTTAATATCTGACACGACTCTATTTCTAGGGCTGTTAGGACGTGTCAGATATTTTCTCCCGCTTCGTTATGGCGGATATCGATGCTTGGGACTGTACTTGGCTATAATTGACATTTGTGCCATTATAAAGTTGTAAAAACGAAATGTTTATACATTTATCTATATATAATGTATGTCGTCACCTAGTACCCATAGTACAAGCTTTGCTTAGTTTGGGACTAGGTCGATTTGTGTAAGATTGTCCCTGTGTTATTTATTTATTATTATTTAAAAAATATTTACAGAAAAATAAGTGAAACGGACTATTTGAAGGTCACGGAATCGAAAACAATAATTTTATATATGTCGTTGCGGCCTCATGACGTCACAACGGATTTCAACTATTTTTGGTACACGAGTAGCTGAAGATACAGAGATGGTTACAGCGTACTTTTTACCCCACTATAGTGAAGCAAAAACAGAGAGTTGTGACTTTTTTCTCCACCGCGAACGAAGTCTCGCGAACGACTCGCTACAACTGCGTAGATTACTTTCTTTGGCTAAATTTACCATCGATATAGTCAGGGATAAAACGGACTGTGTGTGCCTGGTGGAGGCATTCGTACGCATCTTTGTCCCCGATCAGTACATGGTCGCGCGGCGGCACTCACTGTTGGCGTTGCCGGCAGCGCGCACGCGTGCCCACGCGCTCTCGCTGCTCAACTCTGTGCTCGAGGCAGCCCCGCACTGTGATCTGTTTGCGAGTGCGATTGGGCGACTAATGTCACAATGTAAGAGAGTGGGTGAACGAGAGATGCCTGCGAGCTCGATGTTGTGTATGGACGAACATTTTATGTACATATGAATAAGGTAGACTACTAACTTTAAATTTGTGTTGTTTTGGCAATAGCTGTTAAGGCACAAATGTTTTGTATAATTAAATAAATAAATAAGTTGCGGGCACCTTATTTCAAGATGAAAAAATAAAGGATCAATCAACCGTCTATTGCGTGACCTTGCATCCTTCATGCAATACTACTTAACAACTCATAAAAAAAACACATGTATAATATTTTCTTCTGTTTCCGCGATTATAACTCATTGAAATAAAACAATTTAACGGATCTCTGTTTTTTAAATATTATAATTAGTAATGAGGTAGCCTGGGAGTTTTTCTTTGCAGCGTTTCTTTTCTCCTCAGTACGCCTCATTTGTGAAATGCTGCTTGGTAAATTATTCGAATAAAATAATTAAGCCCTTCTGGCACATGTGAAACTGTCTTTACAGCTTAGGCCCATCTGGCAGGTATGTACACCTTTATTTGTGTTTTTCAAAAAAATGGGTAGTTTGCACAAATTGTAACTTTGACAGAGGAAAATACATCTTTTTCTCAGTCCACCCGTGACCATGGAAAGCTGGAAAGCTTCCGAAACGTCGGGAACTAAAATGAGATAATATACGCGATATAATCCGTTAAATTGTTTTATTTGAAAACCCCGTGTATTTTTTTAAATCTAAAATAAAGGGATGTTGACTGTACTCAAATAATAATAAAATAGTTTTTATGACCAAAATCTTTCAAAAACTGAGTTCGATACCTTACGTGTATCTTGTTTTATGAGCCTTTAAAAATAGGTGGGAGTCCATTTTTAGGGTTCCGTAGCCAAAATGGCAAAAACGGAACCCTTAGAGATTCGTCATGTCTGTCTGTCTGTCTGTCTGTCTGTCCGTCCGTATGTCACAGGCCTTTTACTCAAAAACTATAAGATGTACATTGATGAAATTTGGAGTATAGGTGTCGTGTGTAAACCGCTACTTAGTTTGATAGTTAAATAAAAAATATATATATTTCTAGGGGGGAGGCACTCGATACATGTAACCGAAACTGAAAAAAAAATCAGCAAATATCAATGTGTGGCACATATTTCGACAGTACTTCTAAAAACACTTTGGGGTTTCTAAAAAACATTTTTGATATATTTTTTATTTGAATTTTATATGTGAAGATTTTTCTATGAAAATAGTTGGTACAATGATTATTTTAGCTGCGATAACTAAAAGAGCTCAAATTCCTTTTAGTTCTTGATTGCCTGCAGCTATAGCTGTTCCTACTCCTGTATCTGCTTTAGTTCATTCATCAACTTTAGTTACTGCTGGTATTTATTTATTAATTCGATTTAATAATTTATTATTGGATTTATTTATATAAAAAAAATATTTCCCGAAATATTCGCTACGGAAGAAGCAAAAATGGTGTCCCCCCCCTCTATTTTCTAAACGGTATGTCCAAAAAAAAATTTAATTCAAAAAAGAACCGACTTCGGTACGGATCACATTGAATAACCTTTTGAAGTCGGTGCCATTCATTTATTACTATTAACAGAGATGGCACGCAAGAACCGCGGCGGCGAGCCTTAAGTTATTACCTACCTATATATTTCGTTATAGTAATTCGTATTTTTGTTGACTACAGAACTTTACTTCAGGTTTGGCACCGACTTCAAAAGGTGATTCAAATGTGATCCGTACCGTACATAACAGATTATTGTTTGCTTTTTAGTTTATTTTGAAGTCTGTTTTTTTTTTGCCTTTTAGTGATGGATTTTAGTGATATAAAGTATTTTTTAGAGCCCAGAATGGGAAGATTGAGGAGGATTTGATTATAAATAAAAATCGAAATTATAAGAATTGGCTAGGTCAAAATGGTTAAGTCCAGTAGCTTGCTGGTTAAAAAAGAATACGACTAACAGTCTCCACTTACCCATAATATTTAAAGAATTATCTCGCAACTATTGACCGTTAATAAGGACTTGTACCTTCCATCATCAGCTCAGCATCACTCAATGATGAAAAGCAGACGAAAATAACTGAATAACTTTAGAAAAATATATACAAAACATTGTTATTGCCTATAATATTTGAGGGTTTCTCTCGATTTCCCTGGGATCCCATCATCAGATCCTGACTTTGTGATAAGGAGTCCACCTCAGAGACACACTATAAAGAATATGACTAACAGTCTTAATGTACGTACCTATAATACATGTATTTTTTAAGAACTATCCTGTAACTCTTAACCGTTAAGGAGTTCTCTGGTTCTCCACTATCAGCTCCACTTTGCTACCCTGATCTTAACTAACTTCTGCCTCTAAGCAAAATATGATAAAGAATTATATTGCGATTAGTGAATAAAACAACACTGGTTGAGCCCTTATTAGTGACTGGTGGCTTGTGTCTTCATCATCAGTTTCTCTTCACTAAATGATGACTTTCGAGTGTAAATGCTTGTTCTTCTTTAATAAACACCGAAATCGCCATAGGTGTGCCCATAATATTTGAAGAATTCCTTCGATTCCTCATCGATCTCAGATCATCACAAAAATTTTATGGGACCAACTTGGCGATTCGTACTCTTAACCGAAAAAATAATTTTCCAAATCGACTCGCGATCCGCGAATTAAATAACACTGGTATAGCCCTCAGTGGTAACTGATGGCTGGTGTCTTCATTCATGGTTTCTCTCCACTAAATTGTGATTTTCAAATGCAAATGCTTAAACTACTGTAATAAATACCGAAATCGCCATAGATGTGCTCATAAAAATTGAGGAATTCCTTCGATTCCTCATGGATCCCGGCATCAGATCTTCACTAAAATTTTATGGGACCAATTTGGATACCTACTCATGAACAGAAAAATAATTTTCCAAATCGTCGTGTAAATGACGGAGTTCTGAGGTAACAAACATAAAAAAAAAAAACATACAACCGAATTGATAACCTCCTCCTTTTTTTGAAGTCGGTTAAAAATATGAAAAAAATTACAAATATAAAGCTTAATTAACACATCTAACGAAAATTGTTTCAACATGATCGAACATACCATTTTGAAGTTATTGCCAAATAACTGCACTTCTCAGCAAAAGGACGTAAGTGCCGGGGAGATACGCTCTTTTATTAGTGTTTTTTTCATATCGTATTTTTTTTCATCTGTAGTGCATTTTTTTGTATAAACGGCTGCGGAACCCTTCATGGGCGAGCCCGACTCGCACTTGGCCGCTTTTTAAAGTATGAAAATATTAATAATTAATAATATCATTGAATAACCCATGAAATGTACGGTAACTTTTGTTATGAAACCGTTTCGATAAACGCAAGTTTTAATATAGCTGCAGAACAAAGTTCTTGATTTCCGCATATAAGATAGGAAGGTGTGACGTCACGCCTTCCTAGAGTTTAGTATGGAGCGTTTTTGGGAAAGTCAAAAAGTGTGATTCTAACGTTGTTTTATCTCGTGGAGTTTTCATGACATTGATGTAGTTCTTTCACCAGTATTTCTATTATTGAAAGGTCGTTCTATAACGTAACATGGAAAAAAGTTATCAACATCCAGTGTTGAAAAATATATCCAACTTCACACAAATGGCTATCAATCGTAAAGAAAATTTCGTAGATTGTAACTTTCAAGACAAAACACCAACATACGTGACAATTCAAATAAAAATTCATACATCTCATTTTATTTATTTGGAACATCAACAGCATTACAGAAATAAAAAACAACAATGTTTAAAGCTAATACATAAAGCCAATAACAGATGTCCACAGTCCACATTACGGTTAACGAGCCATAAAAAGTAGGTAATGGTACTAATGATTTCAGATTGGAACCTCGCATTGTATAAAGACCATATATAAATTCGACCATATCCATCAAATATTACACATTGTAAAAGATTTACACGAATTCCCGAAATTTCCTCATAAAATATACAATTTAGGCATATAATCATTTGACGCAGAAACAGCAACTTTCAAAGCGCATTCTGATATGAACCTTGTTAATGAAGTTTTAGGGTCAAAATAAGTATGAAATCGAGACATTTTGGGAGTCGTCATTATAGATGTGATGTGTGAATGATATATATTGTAATTAGATGGGATGTCAAGGTCTCTCAAATGCCACTGTCAGCGGGTCAAGGCGACCGACAAGCTTACATCCTCTCGGCTTAGAAATGTTTCCATTAATATGTATTCATTAATGCATGCATGCATGTATGTATGACTGCTCACATATGAGATTCCGTTGCTTATACCAAGGACCATTAAAACAAGAGGACTGACACTTGCCATACCTTTTATCGTGTTCCGATCGCAAGGAGATATTCTGGCAAAAACTATATAGATAGCGCTTAAAAACTAAACATTAACGATGTTATAATTGAATAAAGAAATATAGTATAGTATCAATAGGGTACATGCAGGAATTTTTTTTGTCTCTTTTCTTAACTAAATATCAAAATACCGTAAAAACTTTTTCAAAATGTGAAATTGAAATTTAAATCGACCAAGAAATACGCAAGATATAGGCATTTTAACATTCAAAAGATTTATTTGTCCAACATAGGTACAATACAAGGTCTTACAAAGTTATTGGTTTTACTATGTGGTGCCATGTTGGGCATACAAATTTGTTTTTTACATGCTTCCATGCAACATAAAATATTAATCTATTTAGGTCATAATCATGCTATCTTCTTCTTCCTCGTTCCCTCATAGCTGAGGATCGTGACCAAAAACTATGTCCCTCCACTTAACGCGATCAAGGGCTATGTCAGCTGCCCTCTGCATGGAACCACATGCTTGTTTAATGGAATCAGACCATGCTATACAATAAGTTTATTTAGGATGTCATGGTTATAATTAAAATTAATTAATGATTATAAAACAAAATAAGAATATGGTATATCATATCAGCTAATGGTATCAGTCAAGAATTATGTTACTGAATAATAGGCTTTTTCGATGAGAAACGCCTTGAGGCTCCTCTGAAATTCGATGTCACTTTCTGTTTTTGGTACAACTCCCTGTGGTAGTTTGTTATATATCTTATGAGCCATTCCAAACTGCTAATTAGACAGAGAGGTCCGATATGCACTGTTACGTCATCGTGCACTCCGGCCATATCAACTTCATATTAAATTCTCTTTTGCTAGAAAGAGATAGAATGAAATGTTTCATGGCTTACATCTTGGTTATTTTTATAGTTATTCGAGAAAATATTTTTGTCTACTGTTTGTTACATGAATGAGCTTTTAATAAAGCAAAAATTAAAATACATGCATATTCCTTATGAGTTCGCAAATAGCTAATAACAGTAATAATAAATAACTCTTAACATTTAAATACTGTGTCACGCTTGCAGAGTTGAATAAGTGTAAAAAACAATTCTTATATATAGATGGCGTTGTACAAATCGGTGAACGGCTTTTTGTATGGAGATGGCCAGTCCTCTTGTTTTAATGGTCCTTGCTTATACTAAGAAATAAATTATATAAATTATCAATTAGATCGATTCAGGCGTTACTCTACGGAGTTCCATATTGGATTAATGGATTATTATATCTTGTCCGTGAAATAGTATCTTGATTAGATGTGACAATAAACTGTGCTCGCATGCGCAATATATTTTTATGCAGTTTCCACAAAAAAATTACTCATCATTTTTCCTTTTTTACGCAATCAAAACAACTAGGCGATACATTGAGGCAAAACATCGCGTGACGTCACTCCTAAGTACAGTTTGTACGTAGTTATGACGTCACGAGACCCCACTCCTAAACTACGATTGTCTTAGTATTTTTTGTTAGTTTGAAAAAGCAAAAAATACGTGTTCAATATCTTTTTTATAATCTAACTGACGGATTAATTAGAACTTTGATTTTCGTACCTATGCCTATTCCAAGCGTTGATAGGCTATGGCGACTACTTAACAACACGCAGGCCGTACGCTTATTTGCCACCTTAGTAGTATAAAAAAGCATTTCTGGGTGAATAAACTTTTAGACCCACACAAATCTGTGCTACTTTTAAACTTCGCTGTAAAATAACGCCTTTAAATAATGGTTTATCTTTTTTTGATTTATGTTATTGTCTGTTAAACATAATAAACAGGAAAATATATTAGAAGTCCGATTTCTTGGTAACTCGAGACATTTTTGATAACGCCAGGGGCGTCAAAAGTGTGGGTCTATAAATTGATTCACCCTTCTATTAATGTGTAACATACCATTGTTACACCCAACAACCGAACCTTTGCCGTCTCGATTTCGGTTGTGGCCGGATGACGAAAAATGTTTTATTAAATATTAATAACGATAATTAGTCGTCGTAACTCAGCGATGACAGGCGAATCTGTCAAGTTGTGCAAGGAGCTGGCATTTATCAAATTATTGCGAAGAGTACTATCGAAATGTGCCCGGGGCCGCTTTATACGTAACGAGTTTTTGTTCACGTGTTATCATCAAACTTCGGAGAATATTGTGCAATAGGGAATGTTCAATGAAAAAATATGCCAAGTGAATGAGATTTTCCTGAGAATCCAGTGTCATATACAGGGTGGAAAGCACGATGATCCTTTCCGCTTTAAGTGATGTAGAATCGATTCGTAATGTTTAGATTTTTGTTACCAACAATTAGTTAAAATATAAAAAATAATTCTTTTTTTTCTTAGCGACAACCCTACTATTACTATATATGTACTATCTACCTACATGTAAGTGTACACACACAAGTGTAATATTGACTGAGAAATATTATGGGTAGAAAAGTTGTTTTGATAAAGGTCACTGACCCTTGTGTTATTGTTAAATGGTACTGAACTGAACCTAATGAGGGTTGTCACTTGCAGTATTGTGCATTAAAAGTTAACTGCCTATAACTTCAAAACGCGTTCGAAAGGGAGCCTAGTTTCTTTAGATGAAATACAGTACTAAATCTAAACAATCCCTCGTTTGCGGAAAGGACCGTCGAGCCTTACCACATTGTATACCTAGACAACTGGGATTTAGGACACGTCAAAAATAGGAGTAAAATGTGTCTATATATACACGGTGCTCGCGAGGAATGGGAAACATTTTAACCATGCATTCCTTGGGTCATTAGGAGCAAAACATGTTATATTAACCCAAGGAAAATCCGGCTTAGTTTTAAAGATATTATCAATTTTCATGTAAACAATTTATTTTGATTACTAAAGTACACTGCGCTATCCAAAGGTTGTCTGGAACAGATCGCTATTTAGCGATAAGACCGCCTATTGTTACTTCTGCTTACCCGTATATTACTGTCGTGTTCTGTATTTCTGTGTATCGGAGGTTTGCAATAAAGAGTATTTGTATTGTATTCTACTCTATTGATCGCGACGTTGGCCAAGTTTCGCGTCGATATTGACAGAAATCAAAGTGACAGCTGCTACTCACTAAAATCATCCTTTGATTGGGAAAATAATCCTTACCATTTTATTACAAGGGATAATTTTTATAGAGAAGCGAAATTTATTCAATTTTTATGCACAAGAATCGAATAAACTAGATTTTGCTTTTTTTTGCTGAATTTGATTTGGTTCCTATAACATTTTTTTACTCCTAATGACCTAAGAAATGCGTGGTCAAAATCTTTCCCATTCCTCCCGGGCACTGTGTATATGGGTCGCAATCGTGTCGTCCGCATCGCCGAGGCTAAAACGAATGTTGGAAATTCTAAACTGTTCTAATGAACGGCTGTCACCGCTGCACTCAATAGCAACGCTGAGGTAACCGCGCACGCGCAGTGACCAGAATATTATGCTGTGCAGTCACTTCTATATTATTATAAATAACAAAAATTAAAATTGGGGATGCACTCCAAACATGTAACAGAAACTGAAAAAAAAAATTTCACAGCAAAAATCAACGTGTGACACATATTTTGACCGTTATTCTAAAAACACTTAGAGGTTTCTGATTTTTGATTTAGTAGAGATATTATCGGAAATAATCGCTCCGAAAGTAGCAGAAATTGTGCCCCCCCCCCCCCCCCCCCTCTCTATTTTCTTAACCTTATGTTCAAAAAATATGATAAAAATTACAAAGATGAAATACTTTCAACGAAAATTATTTTCAACATGATCGGATATAGGTACCTTTAGTGAGATATTGCCGAAAAACTGCGTTTATTACCAAAAGGACGTAAGTACCGTGGAGGTACGTTCTTTTGCTAGTGTTTTTTTTTCACATGTTATGTTTTTCATCTGTAGTGCATTTTTTGTAGTAACGGCTGCCGAACCCTATACTGAGTATGGTCCGACATGCTCTTGGCCTGTATTTACAACTTTATTCAAATTAAAATAGTTTATTTTATAGGCAACAAGGGCACATTTAAAAGTCTGACTATACGGCATTTCCCACGAGGAGAACACCGTTGAGAAGAAAGCCGAAATAAACTCAACAGTCAGTCATTTTTTCAAAATAATTCTTAGCCTATCTTAATTATACTTGAAACTTTTATAAGAGTGTTATAACTAATTTATAATTGGTACACGCAGAGGAGATGTACAGATTCTCTAGGTCAATGTTAGGTATAGTAGTAATATAAAACGTAAACTAATAATTTTCTGAGAGATGTATAAGGTCTCTAGGCGTCACGACATGCAATAAAATTAAATATAATAATTTGATTGCATTCTACTGAAATGTAAAAGGTCTCTTAGGGGTCAAAGTGGATAATACATTAAAAATAATAATTATGAAATCTAAATTTCTTAAAGATGGTCTCTGGGCGACATAAGATGCAATATAATAAAATTAATTAATTAAAATCCACAGAAATGTTTAAGGATATACGTCTTAGTAAATAAAAAAAGAAACAAATATTTAAACTAAGTTCCTTCGAGAGCTATACAGTCTCTAAGAGTCTCTAAATTAAATAAAAATTGAATAACTTCAATCGAGTACTAAATGAAGTCTCTTACGTCATTTCATTAAACACTGGTAAGCAGTTACTAGGAATACAATTGGGTACTTTCCTGTAGGCAACATAAATGATGTCACGCTTGCACTTCAATGTTATTTCTGAAAATATGTACAAAACATTCATGAATACTTATTTTTAAGCTTTTGGTTTTAAGGTTTGGAGGCAATTTGACCGTATACAATTATGACAACAGAAACCTTTTTTCCTTACAAACTTCATACTTTCAGACCGTTTTGAATGTTCATAAAAAGGAACTGATTTGATCTGTCAGTCAAGTACCCTATTAAGCCCCCGCTAGCATTAACAGACCGGACCCCACAAACGGCACCCGTTCAGGAGTACGACGCATATCTCAGCCATTGCCTCCCTCAACCATATTTTAGGGAAGATTGTATGAAGAACAAAGGTGAATTTAAATAATAAACGCTTATAATTACTACCAATTTCCGTTTACGTATTTACGAGTACAAGGTCCTCTAAGCATCAAAAACTGGCCAAGTGCGAGAGAGCCGTAAGAAAAAAACCGACAATAACACGATCCATATTTATCTTTATTCAGTGTTTAGGGTTCCGTAGCCAAAATGAACCCTTATAGTTTCGACATGTCCGTCGATCCGTCCTTTCGTATGTCACAGGCATTTAACTCAAAAACTACTGGACGTTTATGAATGAAATTTGGAATATAGGTGTCTTGTGTAAACCGCTACTTAGTTTGGTAGTTAAATAACAAATATTACTATGGGGGGCACTCCATACATGTAACATAGCAGAATTTATAGCAGAGACCAGCGTATAGCACATATTTCGACAGTTCTTCTAAAAACACCGAGGTTCCTAAAAATATTTTTTGATTAAGTGAATATTTTCGGAAATAATCGATCCGAAGGTGCATGAATTGTGTATAACCGTCGCATATAACCGACTGTCGATAGCCGGCCCAGCTACCGTCGTGTACCAAAAATTTTTGTAATCCGTTTAGCCGATTTGGCGTGATGAAGCCAAGTCGACACATACAAAAAATTCCAAAAAAATATATTTCGATTTAGTAACTAGTGAGTGTAATAGTCCGTTACAATCATTTTTTACTTATATAAAAGTAAAAAATTAAATGTCCGTACGTTGAAGTTATTTATAACTTCAACGTACAGACATTTAATTTTTACAACTTTATGATACTATAGTTTAGTTTCTTTGTCGATATAAATATCGAAAACCCATGAAAAAGGATGAAAAATAAAAAAGCTTTTGCATATCATGGGTCCGATTTAAACCACGTAATTTTATGAACTGTTATTTTTGCCGAGATTAAAATAACTTGGAAACCGTTATTTTCTGAAATAAGACGATATTTTATTGCCCTCGACTGTAGTAAAACAATGATTCTACCAAAGGCGTCAATTAACATTGACTGCTGGAAACAGGCGATTATATGCAAAGGATATAACTTAATAATCATTAATCACGCAACCTTCATAATCATAACATAACCGAACGAACATTTTCTTTTCCAGTGCAGGCGTTGATCTAGGGATGTTGGGAGTGATCTGGGAGTTAGTGGAAAAAGTGAATCAAGATAATAAATCGGACAAGTGCGAGTCGGATTCTAGTAGCGAGGGTTCAGTGCCTAATCATGGATCTATATCAGAATCATTTTTTTTTTATGAAACTGTAAGCTTTTCAGGATTGTTATAAAAGAAACCTAATCTTACCTAATCTATACGATGATCTTTTAAAAAATCCTGAAGAATTTCCGGTTTCTGAAAAAACTGCGTTAGGACAAACGAAATAAGTGATTCCGAAGGAGACCCCCTAATTATATTAATGAATAACAGTGCCTTTGCTTTACGAATTACCGACTTACTTAGTTATGTAAATAAGTTGCGTTCACTTGCGTATATTTTCATGCAGTTTATACTATTTAAACTAGCTGTTGCTTGAGACTTCGTCAGCGTAGATATGCAATTTATGTGTTATTTTGATGTCTAAACAGCATTACTCGAAAGTTTTGCTGTGATCCGTTCAGTAATTTTTAAAATTAAGAGGACGTACATACATACAACAACCCAAACTTTCATGTTTATATTAGTTTAAATGACCGATTCTTGTATATGCGAGGAACCCGAAACCGTTTTTAACCACGCATTCCTTAGGTTAGGTAATAGGGTAGTTTCCTGGGTAAAAAAAGTTCTAAGTAGTCCGTAAAATAGATTATCGAGAAATATTGGACACGTATTTTTCATTTTGTCAATCAAACAAAAACATACAAAGATACAGCGCGTCAAAGTTTGGGAGTGGAGGCGCATGACGTCACGCCGTGCGAAAAACGGCCGCACGGCGTGACGTCACAGGGAACTGTAAAGGGCTAAATATTCATCATTTTTTGTTTAGTTAACAAAAAAAAATACGTTTCCAATATTTCCCGATAATGTAACTCTGCCGTGCTAATGAAAAACGACGTATAATATATGGAAACTCCTATCAAAAGACGGCTTATATTTTTTCACTTCTCGCTCACAAAGTAGGTCAATATTAGCTTCGCGAAGCGAGACTAAAATAGTACATTTAGCCCCTAGGGTTTAAAAGAAAGCCATATAATCCCATACAAATTTCTAAGAAACTGAAAAAAAAAAAACTTGCGGCCAGCTACATACTACTTACGAATAATTAAAAACAAACAAACCAACCTCATCAGATTGGCCAATCTTTCTGATCGTATTGCAGCCCTTCACATTAAAAAGTAAAAATTGTCTATGGCCTGTATTAGTTTAAAAAAATATATAAGCTGTCAATTTAACTATAAAGAATTGCTCAAACTGTATTTTTTATTTTTCATGAAATATACAATTTTAGTGTTAACTCTTTTTTATTTTCTCTCAGTCGAAGTCGAAGAGGAAAGCAGAGTGTTTAACACGTAGCTAAAAGCCATTATGACACTCAGACATATTTGTCCTCGCTCACTTCGTGAGCTCGTCCAAATAATCACTTCGTGACATAATGGCTTATTTTAGCCCCTTGTCAAACAATCTACTATTAGGATTTTTTTTGTGTCGCTTATTTATTTCATGTGTCGTTGTGGCTCCATCACTCCAAAACGGCTAAACAGACAACTACTTATGTTATACGGGTAGTAGCAGGTCATTCACAGATGGTTATAGGATACTTTTTATCCGAGTACACTAAAAAAGGGGGTTATCATTTTTTCTTCTCTTCCGCTGACGAAGTTGCAAGTAATAAATATTCTCGAAGAGGATATAGTTACTACGTTTTAATACCTTTGTAAATATGCAGCTTCATGTGAATAATAAATTTATTATAATAATACCACATTATTATAACGATATAGGAGTCTGTAAAAAGTGTAGAATATGGCAAAAATGACATTATTGAAGATAATGGTGATGGTGGCGATGGTAGAAGGAGCGTTGTATGACACTTTCACGGGGGAGAGGATCGCTCCGGAGAGGGAAGCTGACATTAGAAGACTAAACCTTATGCCGTAAGTAAAAATAGGTTCATGAAATATAATTAAATATAGTATATTACTGCAGAGGCCGGGAAAAGTCATTTAGTGGATGAGTACGGTTTTCAATAGATACGAATCCACGAAATGACATTCCTGCCGAGGCATGTATACTGCTTTTCTCTAAATATGCGAGAAAATTTGACACATGTTTATGTAATGTAACTTATTTTTGTAAAAATAACAAGACAGACAATCTTTGACAAAATGAAATTCACATCTCGATTTTTTTTAAGGATATTAAAGTTACAAGTTTTGGGTCCGAATTGTATATTTGGTTCCACATAAAATATAGTAATGAAAATAAATAAAAAGAAAACCCATAGTTAAAATAAATATATGCATTATTACTTTTACTTGAATCGGCAATTCCTAAACGCACAACATTAAAAAAAACATACCTTTGCTACAAATTATTTATCAGTCCCAGAAAATCATTAAGACTAAATAATCTGTAATATGATTTGGACACAATAATTATTGTTTTTTTTTTCTATTATTATTGGCATTAACTAAACGCAGAAGACAATTTAAGTTTTTTTTAATCTCGGTTTTTGTACGTACTATTGGCTGTATATTGAATTTTCAGTCTTGGATGAAATTAAAAGTAAAAACCTGCACAATAACGTACACTTCCCAGGCCTGTCCGGGAAGTAATGCCACTTTGTTTTTAAATTGATTATCGTATCAACGTATATAACGATGGATTACGCAGTGTGTTCATTCTTTCTTTTTCTCAAATTAATGGGAACATTTCCGAGCAAGTTGGAGAAAATGATCTTTATTCTGTAAGTAGGCCGCAAGGGCAAAGGCAGCGCCGAAACAAACTGAACAGTCAGTAGTTTTGCAAGCTTTCATTTAGTTCCACCTGTCCCGTTGTCTGTCTGTCGGTCTGTAATCAATTCTTGCAAGTTCAATTTGATCCACTTCCCGGTTTCCGATTGAGCTAAAATCGAGCTGATCTGATGATGGAGCAGGAAGGTGGTGATAGGAACTCTGTAATGAAATAATGCAATCCTACCGAGTTTGGGCTCTTTAGAATCGTCTCAATGAGTAGTTGACGGATGTTCAAGGAATAGTACATTCAGCGATAAAATCTTGTCACAAAAATGAAATTTTCGACAGAAACTTATTTTCTAAATAACTCTTATTTATTACAATATTAGTACTTAATCTATCTTAAATATGTTTTTAAGTATAAACTCAATGCGTAGTTCTCCAAGAAAACATATCAAAACTTATCTAAGTAAAAATATAATGGAAGAAAAAAAGCAAAATATGTTTTTTAAAACAACTTATTTACGTTTGATATGCCTTCTTTTAAGAACCGTGTCTCGGTAAAAGTAAATTATTTGGTTTCTGTTTTAGGTCATGCATTTTTTTCTGTCTAGCTATGATGGTTCATGAGATACAGCCTGGTGACAGACAGACGGACGGACGTATGGACAACGGAGTCTTAGTAATAGGGTCCCGTTTTACCCTTTGGGTACGGAACCCTAAAAAGACAGGTACAATATTTTTCGTCCAATAAATTTTGCCTTGTCTTCCAGCTGGTGCGCCATCGAGGTGGCCGACTGCCAGCCTCACGAACGCCGCCGCCTAGACTACTCGTGCAACAACCTGCGCTACCCCCCGCGCGGCGCCACACTCACCCCCTACTACCGCATGCTGCCCCCCGTCCTCGGGAGGAACTACACTGCGCGACCAGCTCAGAACGGAGAGGAACTACCCAATGTCAGGGCCACCAGGTACCATATAAGTTCATTCACAATTCCGGACCTACGGTGTTACGTGCAAGCTCGGACTTCGGTCTCACTGTGGTTTACGCTCGCCTTCGGGCCTGTCGGGCCCAGTCGAGATAAAATTAGCAAACGTAAGTCTTTTTGCTAACTTCCGTATACTAACGTGTAAAGTCCCGTACGAGTACTAGAGCACAAACTATTTACTGGAGAGTTGCGAGCGAGTTATTCTTATTCTATGTTCAGTTCGAATTCAAACTCACAAGTGATAGAGTCTGGCTAATGAAAGATGAGACTGGAATCAACCGCGTAATTTAAAAATGTAGCTGCGATGTGCTTGTATGAGTTAGAGCACACCGCAGCTACATTTTTAAACTTTGCGGTTGATCCCATTCCAGTCTCATCTTTCACTAGCCAAACTCTACCGGACGTTTAGTCGAAGGAGTGTCTCCTTATGCGGGAATCGAACTCGGCTGTTTTACGGGAACAGTGTCCTTATCGCTAGGCCATCAGACCGCTCTATCTAATTTAAATGTGTCTACAAACTAGCTCTACTAGCAACCTCTGTATCTCTTTGTCTGGAACGCACGAGTCATATGTTTACAGTATGTTCCGTTGTTCCGAAGGGTAGCGCTGATATCCGACGGGCGGCGCTCCAGCGAACACCACACACAGCTCATGACGCACGTCGGCGTGTTCCTGACGGGCGACGTGACGTCTCTGCACGACACCGTCAACTACGTCGCTGTCACAAGGGACTGCTGCAAGCCGGACGCAGAGCAGGACCCAAGATGTCTTCCTATCAGGCAACTAACTACTGAACCAATTTATTTAACCCTTAAATGCACAATGATCAGGGCGGACAGTGGATGCAATATACGTCAAAATCATGTCAAACGATATACGTGGGTAATATGGATATGACTGCAAACCCTGCATACATAAATGTTACTCGAAATGTAATAAAAGTCTTATCCATCTTAATGCTTTCGTCACCATATTGCATCCATTGTCCGTTAATAATGAATGATGCATATATGCATCAAGTAGGTACTACTGAAATGACACAAGTAAAAATCAACGTCAATTTGAGACTTTGTCAAATCGTCACAAAGTCTCAAATTGACATGGATCTTTAATTAAGCTATTTCAAAAATCGAACGCATGATGTGTCATGGATTTAAGGGTTAATGAAGCAACGAAGTATCGTGGTTTTTCACATAATATGGATCAAGTGTCATAAGGCTTACGGTACTTCTTAGTAATTAAACAGAATAGGCAAACGAAGAATATGGGAAGAAGTGTAGAGGAAACTTGAATTGAAAGACGGGTGACATATTTTATGATGTTTTTTTTCTATTCAGAGTGGCAGACGACGACGTCCACCTGCGCAGAAGCAACGTTCGATGTCTGAATCTCACAGCGCCGATCACCTACCAGACGCTAGGTTGTGCGCCCCTCAGCTTACCACCGTCCAGGGTACGACATAGCCGTTCAAATACCAAAGTCTGACTAAGATAAGTTAAATGCTGCTTGGTAAATTATTGAAATAAAATAACTAAGCCCTCCTGGCACGTGTGTAATTGTCTTTACAGATTAGGCCTTATTTGTTTTCTCAAAGTGGGTAGTTTGCAGAAATTGTAACTTTGACAGAGGAAAAGATATCTTTTCTCAGGCAACCCGTAACCATGGAAATCTGAAAAGCTTCCGAAACGTCGGGAACTCAAATGGGAGAATTATACGCAATATACCACCCCCCCCCCCACCCCCCCTTCGTGTATATATTATATGAATATGAATGTATCTAAGTATTTCTCTACCTAAATTATGTCTGTAAATTAGTTGCACCACCCACAATTTATCTGCTTTGCCTCAAGGTTGACTGGTAGAGAATGCCCTATGGCATTAAGTCCGCCTTTTGTACGATAAGTTTTTTCTTTTGTGCAATAAAGATTAAATAAATAAATAAATATAATCCGTTCAATTGCTTATATATAAATAAGATAAGTTTCTGCCGAAAATTGTATTTTTGTGAGAGGCTTTTATTGCCGACTGTACTTTTCTTTGAATAATTATTTTATTTACTAACTACTCACTGAGACGATTCTAAAGAGCCCAAACTCGGTAGGATTGCATTATTTCATTACAGAGTTCCTATTACCACCTTCCTGTTTCATCATCAGATCAGCTCGATGGTCTCATACTATTGCATTGTCACCGAACTTACATAAATACCTATGCCAAATTTTAGCTCAATAGGAAAAAGGGAAGTAGGTCAAATTTATCTTGCAAGATTCCACACGAACAAACATACATTGCAAGTTAAATAAAAGCTTGTAAAAAATGTGTCAACTGTATAAAAAAAAAATACGTGAAAGGAGCTGACACCATGAAATGTCTAAATGAATCAAAAATACCGAAGTAACTCTTAGAGTACGGGATGACGAGGCGAAGGTCGGCTCCAAACAAGATGAACTGATCACCTGGATAAAGTAACAGTATCTTTAAAGAAAATCTTTCTATTGATTCTTGATCTTTTGTCCAACAGAAATTTCTATTGGATTTCAATTTTCAAATGAATAAATACTGGATGAATGTATTTTTATTATCAACAGATCAACACATCGCCTCCGTTACCCGACCTCTCTATAATGTACGGTAACAACGAGCGTGACGTCCGCAAGGGGCGGGAGGGGGCGGGGGGCAGATTGAGGACCGAACTGGTGAGGGGCAAAGAGTGGCCTCCGAGTGGGGCATCCGTGTGCCTGCTCAATGAGCCGCAGCGGGGGGAGACCAGGTGCCATAACGGGGGTAAGCATAAGAACACACTTAAACAAATAGATCTTCCTTTATAGACAACTTCTACAAAGGGTCAGTTGCATTGTGCTGTATGTTTTGCAATGTAATTTAAAAACCAACTTCAGTTTCACAAGCATTCGAGCATTGATAAATGCTGATGAAACCGGGGTCGCCATTGATGCATATGATATACAGACGATGTACAACTACCTGAAATTTAACCACCATCATCATTTTAACCCGAATATTTCTGCTCAGTGCTCAACACAAGTCTCTCTAATCGCTTTAAACTTCTCAACGAATTAAATATAAGAAATAAAGGCATAAATTTATAATCTACGATCAAACCGATCTTGAACTGTTTTAACTGCACATAGCAACATATTTGGCATCCTTATTCCGCTAAAAAAAATTTTCCACAATATTCTTGAAAATCATGAACGATTAGGCGTCCTATCATGTTTCATCTTCTTTCTGTGTACGTCAATATAGCCTTTTCACTCTATTCCAGTAAACTTCTTAGCTTGATTATTTTCGTCTAAATAAATACTGATGCATGTATACTTCCTCCAGCTAACTTAGGCATGAACGCGCTCCTGGGCGTGAACCTGTTTGGGCTGTGGTTCATGAGGAACCACAACCAGCTGGCGCGTGCCCTAGAAAGGCTGAACCCGTGCTGGAGCGACGACCAGATATTCGCGGCGGCGCGCGACGTCAATATCGCCGTGTGGCAGCAGCTAGTGTTCTACGAGCTCATGCCTTCTGTGATGGGTCAGTCGCGTGGACAAGCTATGTGCTGGATCTCTTAGATTATCAACCCAGGCCATCACCTCTAGCACAAATGCGACTCTTTGTCACGCGACAAAGATTGTCTGTCTCTTTCCTTTCAATACAATGCGAGATAGACGATGGTATGTCACGTGAGAAACGTAGTCGCGGAGAGTTGTGCTGGACCGGCTGACTCCGCTCCGTAGCGCCAAACTCTTCGGTCTCTCTTCAGACAACGTAGCAACTGTCTTCTACAAACAAGCTACGCCCTGAAGCCTTAGCAAGCTGCACAGTAAAGTCGTGTACAAGATAGGACTGACATTGATGAAAATCCAGGGCTTAGTCACTGCATTTCCACAGTAAGAGTGACTAATGAATGTGTTCCTGGATTAAAAATTCTTCAGGCGATTAATTTCTATTTTTATGAATTTTTATATCGTAAGTTGGTTGAGCATCCAATCCTGAGTGACTGATGAGTGATGAGCTTTTCGTAAATATCTTCTCAAAGAAATATTCAACCCAATCAGCGCGTGAAATTTTATTTCATTTTCAATATAATTGATCTGGTAGGTGTCAATTGTGACTCATGAGTATATTTATTATACGGATCCAGGTTACCAGTACCTGCTGAAGCAGGGAGTAATCTACAACACGTACGGGCACGTAGACGATTATGACGACAGCCTGGAGCTGATGCTGAGTCTGGAGTTCGTGCTGTCGTACCGCTGGTTCCACACCATGCAGGAGGGTCGGCTCAGGTACTTTTAATCATCATTTTAACCTGGAGTCTTCCACTGACGAACATAAGTTTATCCCCAAAAACGCACTCTTTCCGTATCCATCACCTTTGACTCGCTTACTTTGAGAGCTCTGCTGCTTCGACGTCATCTGATTCTATGACGTGAAGGAACTCCAGCATAACTCATCTTAGCACGCTGACGACAGCATCAGCGTGCATTTAGGGTTACTTATTTTTTTTAGTTTAGTTAGAATTTCTGTTGGCCTTACAACATGTCAAGTTAGATGGAGTAAAACATTGATAATTAATCTGTAAAATATTTTCTACCGTGTAATCAGAACGTATCTTGTTGTTCCAGGTTTTATGACAATAATGGGAGGATAGTGGATGAGAGGAATATCGTGGACTACACACTGCGGACAGGGGTACTACCGCTTAATAACACCATCGAGGGTGCTACTCAGGGGGCTTTCAGGCAGCCAGCAGCTGCCTCCGATCATGTAGTGGACCCTGATGTGAGTTGAAGACATTTTCCATAGAAACTTAGGAGTTTTTTCTTAAGATTGGTATTAGAAGATAACCGCGTGTAACGACATAATTTTGCAGTTTTAACCTGATCCACTTTGGTTTGCAGTTAAAAAATCCCTGGCATTGAGTTTTAATTTTTAGGCTTGAAAACCTTTATGATGTTGATGTATATTTTAGATTATGCCCTTGGAAACATTTTAATCAGGAATAAAATCAGCAATTAATCGGGAGTGTATTAGTCCGGAATATTGATAATTTTGGTGAATTAACTGAAGTTCATCACCAGGTGGGCGAGCGAATCCTGGGCAACCTCCAGTTCGCGTCAGACGTGGTGTCGTCGGACATAATGAAGGGGCGCGCGTTGGGACTGCCCGGCTACATCGAGTACCGGCGCTTCTGCGGGCTGCATACTGCCAAGAACTTCGACGAATTAAGGCTTTGGATGAAGGAAGAGGTCAGTGCGCTAGAGAGATATGTGGGGTTTGCTGGGGGCGGCTGAAATGTCATGTTAGATACCTAAATGCAGCAGAAGATTGCTAAGGGCTAACGATGAGACCGGTGGTATAGTATACAATACCGACCATCTCAACAAAACGCTTTTGTAAAGAAGGCTCAAACTACTTGGTTTCTCATCAGACCTGTTACATCCTGCCTTTGGTGAATGTCCATACGGGTTATTCCCACCGGTTACCATCAACTTCTTAGCAGTGGTAACAGCTGGGATTTTTTTCCGCATCTGTTACCAGTGGTAACTACTGGGAATAATATTCCCAACTGTTACCACCAACACCTATAGTACCAATGATTTTAGTGGTAACAGTTGGGAATTTTGTAAAGAAGGCTCAAGCTACTAGGGTTCTCACCAGACCTGTTACATCCTGCTTTTGGGGAGTGTCCATAAGCGTTATTGTGAAGCCAGTCTCACCACAGGAAACTCACGAGAGATTCCTTTGGGACTTTAGTCCTATTCTAGGTATTCTTGGGGTAGCAACTCGGTTATCAAATGTACAACGGCGACACCATAAGGAGTTCTGGGCAGTCTCCAGTTTGCGTCCGAGATGATGAACGGACTACGAGTCAGGCTACTACAAGTACTGGCGGTTTTACGATATGCGCACAGCCAGGAGCTTCGCCGAGCTGACGCTTTAGATGGCTGAGGAGGTCAGTGGTGCTAACTGTCTTCCATTTTCTGCATTCCAGCATTTTTGGGGAAGGAATAGACACTTCTTCAGCCGTATGCTCTTGGCGCAGTCATAACCCTCTTTTTTGCTTCAGTGCAGTCGGGTAAAAAGTAGTCGATAACCGTTTACTAAAAATGGTTGAAGTTCGTGCAGCTGTTTTGACGCGATGAAGCAACAAACATAAAAAATATATATGTGTCGATTCAGTGACGTTCAAATAGTCTCGTTACCCTTATTTTTTTGAAAATATTTTCATCTAGCTTCTGCCCGCGACTTCGTCCACCTTAAATTCGTTTATCGCGGATAAGGGTATTTTTCCGGGATAAAAAGTAGCCTATGTCCTTTCCGCGGGACTCAGACTATCTCCATACCAAATTTCATCCAAATCGGTTCAGCGGTTTAAGCGTGAAGAGGTAACAGACAGACAGACAGACGGACACACTTTCGCATTTATAATATTAGTATGGATATACAGACACATTTTTACAACTTATATAATAGTATAAATTTCTGAATGATGTCACAATGAAGTGTATCACTTCTCGCGACAATGGATTTAATTATCAGGTCATTTACATCAACACACAAGACAGGTTGAGATTCTTTTCTAAGTAATTGTCTATTTAGTCCGGTAAAAAACAAACAATAAATAAATCTGCCTACCCGGAAACAGGTTATATTCTCATTCTGACCTACTTACATATTCAAAGCAAATAACGCAATACTACAAGGATGTGCGTCATAAAAAAACAAACAAAATATAATCGTAAAAAGGCAAATCGCGTGACTTCTTTTAAATGTCAGTTTAAGTTTAAGACGCAGAACGCTGTTTTTTTAGATTAGTATCGAAAACGAAATAAAGTACCGGCTAAGTACGTATCTGACTCGCGCACCGAAGGTACTGTACAAATATACCGTATTATATGAAAACTCTAATTAGTAGAACTGTATTCCTCAGCAAAAAAACACGGTGTGGGGTCATTTTATATACTGACATTGAAAGACAGACATAAAAATTAAGATTTTTAGATTTATTTCGTAGGTTGTGCAATATAAGAGCTACCTTTGTACCTACCAAAGGACAACTGGAAGTTCCCTATAGGTTTTCCATTGACGGCAATTTGTATGGAAACACCTTTTTTAACGGATACCTACAGTCCCTTTGGATTGCGTTGACTTAGAAGCATGATTTTTTACAGCTTCAAGGGATTTAAGACATAAGTATTTGATGTTAATATCAACCTGATAACTCCCCGCCTTCCTGAGAAAAGGGGTCTTGAAAGACGGACAGACGTGCAACAAAGTGATCATATAAAGGTTTCGTTTTACGGAACCCTGAAAACACATAATAATAGGTCATGGGCATACATCGCAAAAAAGGGCACGGAGCGGGCATTTCAGTAATAATAACAAAATAAGACCAATTATTGTTAAATGTGTCTATGTCGCGACATAAGTTTACACAACACGTACCCACATGCTTATAGCTTGACAGGTTAGTTCGTGACACGCCTATGGTCTGCGGGCGCCAATGGAGGGGAAAGACAGCGCGTTTTTTTGGACGAACCGTTCAGAAAATATAGGTAGAGTATTCACTAAACCTATTTTTTTTTAGAAACCTCAGTCTTTATAAATAACTGTCTAAATATGGGTCACACATTGATATTTGCAGATTTTTTCAGTTTCGGTTACATGTATAAAGTGTCCCCCCTCCTAGAATTTTTTTTTGTTATTTAACTATCATCAATATGCATCTTGTAGTTTTTGAGTAAAACGCCTGTGACATACGGACGGACGGACGGACAAACGGACGGGCGGAAATGACGAAAGTATAAGGGTTCCGTTTTTGGCATTTCCTGTTCCGTAACGAAATGACACGGCTTGTCAATAGTTAAATGACCTAAGGGCCACTTGCGCAGTCCAGAGTTAACGAATTTAATTCTGAGTTAGATTTTAACTACTAGATTAGACTACTTAAATGGCACTGGGCAGGTCATGTTTGTCGATTGAACGACAATAGATGGACGAAACGTCTAACGGAATGGATACCAAGGGATAAAAGAAGGAGGAATGGGAGACCCCGGAAATGATGGAGAGACATATTTAGCCATGAATGCGAAGTATACTGGATGGTAAAGGCATGGGAAAGAGACATCTGAAAGGTTTGGGAGAGGCCTACGCCATAGAGGCGACTACTACAAACATATATTAACAAACATATTTATAGATCATATACATAGTCATTGAAAATAGTTTAAGTTTATCATATAGAGTTATAACGTTTCACTGTAGTAAAGAAATAAAGGCAATTTTTGTATTTAGATTTTAACTCCTGTCAGATTCATACCAGGACTGGTCAGATTAACTCTAGGTTAAGTCTTAACTCTAGGTTAAAATTTTGGTTCAAGCCCGCCAAAGCGTGGCGGACATCTATTAACAGTATCAATATAGTTTTTATGCATGTTAAACTTCTTGGTACGTATGATACTTGATCTTGGTATGAAGTTAAATGATCTGATTAGGTTTTTCTGGGTTTCCCTAATCCTTGCAGCAAATGTTGGATCATATTGTATTTCTCCCAGCAAACATTCACTCTCATGTAACTGACATTTCGAAAGTCCTTGTAACTAGGCCTACTTGAATAAAGAATATTTTGATTTCATTTGATTTCATTTGATAAACAGTAAGATTATAATGATTACTTTTAAATAAACTCAATTTGCATAATTGATATGGTTACTGGACAGAATTGCAGAAGCGTTTAATTTTATTGGCCACAAGGCTTCCGTAAATATTCTTGACCTTCTCAAAGGTGTTGATGTTGCTGCTAATGACACGTAAATTATAATTTGATTGCTGGCTACGTAATTATACTTGTAAAATAAACTTACTCGATTAGTTTCAAATAAAACAATTTTAACGGATTATATTGCGTATATTATCTCATTTGAGTTCCCGACGTTTCGGAAGCTTTTCAGCTTTCCATGTTCACGGGTTTACTGAAAAATGATATATTTTTCTCTGTCAAAGTTACAATTTGTGCAAACTACCAAAGATATAACATAAAAAGAGGTAGATAGGTTATACGGGCTCCGAAAATGGCACAACAAAACTACGCCAATTGGCAAACCTTAACTCAGTCTCGCGCACAGAGCACTTTATAATATACAAAAATGCCATCATGCATACTGAGATTTTGCACTAATCTATACTATTATAAACTTGTAAAAATGAAATTTCTGTACATTGAAGATATTTTTTTATTATTACTAAAACGATTTTTTGTATGTTTGTATGTGTCGTTGCGGCTTCAACACGCAAAATCGGTTAAACGGATTTCAATTATTTTTGGTACACGGGTAGCTGGGAATCACCAGACGGTTAAAAGATACTTTTTACCCGACTACGCTCAAGACTAAAAAAGGGGTTATGACTTTTTTTCCTCCGCGAACGAAGTTTAGCCAATAAGTTTGATGTTCAATGTATATCTGTTTGTCGGATCGTAACTTCAAACTCCGGGACAGATTTGAAAGCAGACAGCAGCATTCGATGATAATTAATAATAGGTTAGCCAATTTAATGATATCGGCATGAATTTTTTTAATTAACATCAATTTCACTTAGTTTAAAATTGATGATCCAAAAACGGTCTTAGCCTCTGAAACCTGCTGCCAATTTCGATATCGCCTGTACCCAGCTATTGGTAATGGTAGATAAAAATTGTTACAGCAAGTGACTGCCCTGCGGACCTCCTACCGGCACGTGGCCGACATAGACCTGATGGCCGGCATGGTCGCCGAGCGCGCCATGCCCGGCGCCGTCATGGGCCCGACGCTCGCTTGTGTGCTGGCGCAGCAGGTATGTGTTAGCTGGCTACGCACACACCTGCCGCCGGGACAATACCGGTCGCACGGCGGTCGGAGCAATTTCGGCTGTTCTCTACACACAAGCCTGCCGTTAATTGTGTAAGTGATAGTCCCGCTGAACACACGTCCATGAGAATGGCTCCTGTATTTTTTATTTATTTATGTATTTAGAATTATTGCTAGCAATAACTGTTGTAAAAAGAAAATATTTTGCTTAAATATAGGTACAAAGTAAATACTGTCATTTTTTAACTCCCGTGCGTAAGACGTACCTACGCATGTTTTCAAACTTTTTTTTGAAATGTGTAAAGTTGATATCGTTTGCTTGTTCGCGATATATTTCTAACATTAATTGGAAAGTTTGATTTCGCATGTCTCTGTTAAAATATTGTTCGTTTTTTTTCCCACATGTGGGGCCGATCGTGTGTGTGTCTATTATCCGTGTCCAAACTTCACGCTCTTTCTATATTATGGCACGTGCACTCCGCTTGGTTGTCGCCAATGAACTGATTGGAATTGCCCCAATCGTACTACACATGCGGCAACTTAGCAAGGCGGTAGATACAACCCAGGGAGCTAGGAAGGTCTTGCGGCCCTGCCGCTCTGCCGCAGCCCCAATTTAAAAATAGCGCCTGCTTGCCTATACACATCACAACTAAGGAGGCAATTAGCAGTCCAATTTCAATATTGCCCCTGCGGCAGGTGTGTGAGTAGCCAGCTTTAGCCATCAGACTGCAGCCACTGGCCGACATAGACCTACTATCCTAATATAGTATTTATAACACTTTGGATATCCAATTATACATGACTATTCCTTTTTAGGAAAAAAAAAACAAACCTTGAAGCTTGCTTCTATTATTATTAACAGAGAATCAGCATTGCCATTCAGCGTGGCTATGCTGCCTGCCTTCTTGGTACTCTGCCGTCCGGAAGAAACGTGGGGGAATGTTTTATCTTTAGTTTAAGTTATATAGTTATGTCAATCGATTAATATTGTTAATGTCTCATTCAACAAATTAATAAAATCAATAGGTTTATCGTTTTTTTATTTTGCTTAGATGAAGCGTTGGAGAACTGCAGACCGGTTCTGGTACGAGAACTCGGTGCATCCCGGCGCGTTCTCTCGAGAACAACTCCTGGAGATCCGCAAGTTCCTCCTCTCCCGGCTGATCTGCGATCACGGAGAGGGGGTGGACCGCATCCAGCCGTACGCCTTCCTGCTGCCAGGCCGAGGGTAACAATAGTTTTAATGGGGCAAATAGGGCTTGCCGGCAAATAGTCATAACCGCTTTAAGGATTGCGAGAATCTTATTACTTAAGCCTCCGTTGTCTTCGCAAAGCTCTAACACTTAAATCGTAATAGGTAGAATTGAAATTTTAAAGGAATATGTATTACTGTGGCCGAACAACTGATAATACGACCGGTTTAGCTTAGCGGGAGTAACGTTGCCTGCGAAGCTGGGGGTCCTGGGTTCAAATCCCGGTACGGGCAAATATTTGTGTGATGAGCATAAATATTTGTTCCAGAGTCTTGGATGTATTTTATATATTAAAGTATATATATCTATTAAATATATCGTCGTCTAGTACTGATAACACAAGCGTTATTCAGCTTGCCATGACACTAGTTAACTAAAGGGCTTGGAAAAGTACGGAAGCTGACTCGCACTTATGCTGTTTTTAGGTGATTTTTGAGATCACCTCACTATACAGGCTATATATATCGAACGCGAATCAACATTATCGTCGTCCAGCAATTTCCCATTTTTTTTAATTGAGTTCAACCCAAAACTGTGCACAATCTAGACAATAAGGACGACTTTTACGGACATTTTTGAGAAAACCGGCTTTCCTTTATGAAATAAAAGTTCGATAGGAATAAAAAAGTTGCTTTATTTAGACAATATCTAAAAAGTAAGAAGCTTTCATATTTATACGAGGAAGTTCGCTTTTTGAGACCTTAAAGATAAAGATTATTATGCTCATGCCAGTTCAACGTAAACGATTTCGAAAGGGAATGCCAATGATGTCTCACGTCTAACCGTATAGTGCCGAAATAATGGCCAACGATGGGTTCTTGGTCTCCGAGTCCTTAGCCTGGGTACCGCCAGCGGTGGACTCGGGGGTACGTGTGCCGCACGGCGGGGCGAGAGGTCCCTGGACGCAGTCCACGCTGTCAACGGGAGGGGTCTCTGTGACCGCCATGTTGGTAGTCAGCAGCAGTACTACGCACGCTATGATGACGGGTTTAAACATTGTTTACCTGAAAAGTAACTCTAAATTAACTAACGCTGGTGTTACAATAGGGTGCATACAATAGGTAAACACATATCATTTAGCTATGTTTGGTGGTACATACATGTGCATTTATTATGTCCAGCTTTGTTGTACCCTATCTAGGGCATACAAAATAATTTTAGTATATTGGTAACATTATTATTTTACAAATTCTTTAAATACATTAATGTAATCAATAATTAAAATTCAATAATTTTCGAGATCATTTAAATACTCATTAATAGAATAATAACCTTTTCTTGTTAGGTATCTTTTTACAGTATTTTAAAAATCTATCATATTTTCTATATCTCTTATTATGCATGGCAGTTTATTATAAATTTTCGGGGCCATTCCAATTACAATTTTAGATAGAAGTCCAGTTTTTGAAGATGCAGCAAAAAAATCATTTTGTAGTCTTTGACTTGAGGAATATGTAAATTGGTCTGGATTTGATTTTACAAATAAAGCAATCTCATAAATGTATAAGGAAGGAAACGTAAGAATCTTTAAATTTATAAAATGAGGTTAACATGATTCAGTAGACCGCAGCCCACATACTGCTCTTAGACACTGTTTCTGGGACCGAAATACCAATTCACGATCAGTGGAATTACCCCAAAAAATTACTCCATACCTTAGTGTCGAAGAGACGTACGCGTGGTATGCAGTCAATACTGCTGACTAGTTAACTATTCTACGTAACATATATAACGCATAGGAGTAGAAATTCATTTTTTTACATACACCTTCAGTATGAAGCAAAAAATACATGTCCGATATTTTTTTATTATACGGATACGGATACAGACTAATTAGAAATTTCATATTATGAACACATCTGGGAAACTTAATGTTCCCAATTGTATGAAGGAAATTATCTGTACCTGAATACTTGGGAGCGGCAGTGTACATACCTTTTTTCCCCGAGGATCTTGTATGCACTGATCGCGAACGCAGCTCGCTTCAGAATGAGATAGTCGATGGATCGAAGCAAATTTATCTCGGTGGAAAAAAGCGTATAGTTTTTTTTTCATTTGTTGGTGCATCCGAGGTCGTCGCAGAAAAATACATACAGGTTTTCTATACTATTATAAAGTTGTAAAAATTAAATGTCTGTATATTGAAGGTATTTAATAAAAATATGTAAGTGTCTATTTGGAGAAAAATGAATCGAAAAATATGTTTTTTGTACGTGTCGTTGTGGCTTCATCACACCAAATAGGCTAAACAGACTTCAACTATTTTTAGTACACGGGTAGCTGGGCATCTACAGATGGTTACAGGATACTTTTTACCCGAAAACGCTGAACATAAAAATGAGGTTTTATGACTTTTCCCCCTCCGAAGTTATGGGCATCTTCTAGTTTATATTAAAGGCAAAAACCGGCCAAGAGCATGTCGGACCATGCTCAGAGTAGGGTTCCGCAGCCCTTCATACAAAAACAATAAACTACAGATGAATAAAATACGATATGAAAAAAAAAAACCACTAGCAAACGAGCGTATCTCCGGCGCACTTACGTCCTTCCCTGACAAGCGTAGCTTCTCGGCAGTATTTAAATAAAACAATTTTAACGAATTCCGTAATCCTTTAAAATATCCGTTCGGCAATAACTCAAAAATGGTAGGTATATCTGAATATGTTGAAAATAATTTTCGTCGAAAGTATTTATTAAGCTTTATCTTTGCTATTTTTTCATATTTTTGGACACAAGATTTAGAAAATAGAGGGGGCACAATTTATGCTACTTCCGGAGCGATTATTTCCGAAAATATTGACTAAATCAAAATATAAATGTGACAACCTCGAAATGTTTTAGAAATAATTGTCGAAATATGTGCCACACATAGATATTTGCTGTTTTTTTTCTTCAGTTTCAGTTCGTCAAAGTCTGCACTGCACTGACTGCGAGTTTTAAAGTCTCTGCCAACTAAATATTCCTCAAAGCGTTGCTCCGCGCTTAAAACTAACATTATTTTGAGTTGCGCATCATGAAATTCCTTCTCGATATCTTTGAAATCTTGTTCGATATATCCTACAAGGTTGGAACTTTCTATGTGCTCTAATATATTACACAAAAATATTAATCATATATCTATCACTTTTTTTTCATCTACAAAAATATTTTTTTATAAACCCGGTTTGGTTAAGTTTGCCCCTTATTTGTATGCCACGCCATAGATACCAGAGACAAACTTAACTCAACCAGCAGGGAAGTTTGTACGGAACCCTCGGTGCGATAGGTACATATCGAGCAGTACTCGGCTTTTACGACGTGAGTAACCGCTAATGTAATCTAAACCATCTTTGGGATGAAAAAAAAACTTGGCATCAACATCGCATTAACAACTAAGCAACAACTAAGTCATAGACTAATTTCAATACAAAAGGTCAAATATTTGTATTATTTATGATCGAGGAAGTGTCTTCGATAAATAAAGCATGTTGACAAACAGATTTGACTGGCCGAACAACAAATATTTAATGTCCTATTATTATTTCTATTCTGAGCCCGTTATGTCCCACTGCTGGGCAAAGGCCTCCCCTTCTTGTGTGTTCCCAGTCCTGGGCGGCTTCTGGCAATTCCTAAAGAAAGGAGTCTAGTTCATCCCGCCATCGCCGACGAGGTCTGCCGCGTCTCCGTTTAGAGCTATTGTGTCTCCACTATGTGGCGATCTAGGCCCACAGCTACCTTACCGGCATGCGGTAAACATGACCAGGCCAGTCCCACTTAAGTGGGACAAATAATAAATAAAATAAGGTTAAACCGGTATGGAATATTCAAAGAGCTCTCCAAGAACACTTCATTCGATGCTTGGGTGTCATTTTTAAACGCACTGCACGGCGACTCGTCTGCTCGTTTGCCTCCTATGTATTAAAAAAAACTCGTCTGCTTTCAGTTCATCTCTAATAATACTAGACACTTGAAGCAATGGTACATGTTCTAGGTCAGAGTTCAAAATATATTGGTCCGTAAAGTACGTCGTCAAAAGAACGAGACCTATAAATAATAATTGTTTATACGTATCAGGGTCAATTTCACCGACATAGTATAAGCCTTATTCCAATAATAAATCATTGATTACACGTGAGTAAACTCATTTTACGTTTCGCCAATAATTAACCTACATATAAAATGTCTAAACTAGAGAATAATCTTACACCGCCAATTTCGGCTGAGTAATCTGTTAGATGTAGATTAGTATTGTCACTGTCAAGTGAATTAAATACTTACTTCACAATTGATGTATTAAACGAATAAATTTAAAAAATACGCTGCACCATTGCTCAAGCATGGGACAAATTGTCTATCTTACTTGGGTGGATTACGATTTCATTCAATTCATTCGTTCAACGTTACTTAGTAACTATGCGAGAGATTGTTATCCGTAGACTAGCGTGGTGAAATGGAAATGAAGTTAACCATTGAGTAAATCGTTAGATTTTGTTTATACTGGGTTAGCCACTTTCGTGTAAATTGATTGTTGGTGAAATCGGCCCTTTAGAGTCATATTATAGTACGACACACATTTTGTAAACGTATCTAAGAGTCATGACGCACATTTTGTAAATGCTGTACATACATACATACATACATAAACGCACGCCTTTTTCCCATTACGGGGTAGGCAGAGACTACCTCCTTCCACTTGCTACGGTCCTGGCATACAACTGCCGCTTCATCAACATTCATTAATCTCTTTATTTCTCGCATCCATCATCTGACATACTTCATCTAATTTACCATTCATTCCTCCCCTTACATTTAACGTAGCAAAGCAGCTCTCCATAGCTCATTCTTCGCTCTCGCTGGGACCGACACGTGATGGGTTGCGAACCACATCGCCGCCATTATAAACCGCCATTGTATAAACGCTATAGCTGTAGATAAATAAATTTATTTACGAAATGAAAGTTGAATAATAAAAATCTTGCTTTATTTATACAATGCGATGTGAAAAATATTATAATTAATTGTAGAAAATGCAAAAATAACACTCTCATATATAATACGCGAGAGTGCGTTTTTTAATATTTAAAAAAATTAAGATTATATGCTCATGCCATTTCAACGTAAACGATTTATTTCGAAAGGGAACTCCTATGCAGCGGACTGAAATAGGCGGATGTCTCAGGTCTAACCCAGTGATGAGACCAGGGCATTCTTCAAGGCCTCCGGCAGCTCCTTGAAGTCAGCGTCCTTGGACTCGGGGGTGCCACTAGCGGTGGACTCGGGGGTAGGTGCGCCACACGGCGGGGCGAGAGGTCCCTGGACGCAGTCCGCGCTATCAACGGGAGGGGTCTCTGTGGCCGCCATGTTGGTGGTCAGCAGCAGGACTGCGCACGTTATGATGATAGGTTTAAACATTGTTGACCTGGAAAGTAACTGTCTAAATCAACTAACGCATATGAATCGAATACCCATTACATGACCAGGTTATGGTTTCGCTCGAGGGTCAATTACAGAGTTTCAACCGCACTCATGTCCACTGTGCCCAAATAAACATTAAAACATTAAAAGGCCACAGTCGACTTTTCATAGTAAATCGGCCTTTTGCATTAAATAGTGATTGGCTTTTTAACTTTTTTGAATATTAACATCTTAATTGTGACAGATTTTGACATATAACATATACTTTTTGTTTTACAAATATCATGATAATAATCAAAATTTTTGCAATTTATTAGTGGATCACTCCACTAGCGTTATTATTATAAACAAAGATCAGAAACAAATGAAAAAATTTTTCGACGATACTGGACTTGAACCAGTGCCTTGAGCCAGACCGGGGCAGCACGCTCTACCATCTGAGCTAATCGTCCACACCAGTAGTCGACGAATTTTGTCATCTGTTCTTGCTTAAGGATCTCTGTATGGTGCATCCGACTCTTTAGCCGTTAGCGCCGCCTAGTGCAGAACAAAATTGTGATTATTATCATGATATTTGTAAAACAAAAAGTACAGTCTTGATAATAGCGCCACCTCTCGCCGAGCAATGGTACCTGTAAAGGTATCTGCTCGGGGTGAAAGTAACTTCATAGTTCTGCACTAGGCGGCGCTAACGGCTAAAGAGTCGGATGCACCATACAGAGATCCTTAAGCAAGAACAGATGACAAAATTCGTCGACTACTGGTGTGGACGATTAGCTCAGATGGTAGAGCGTGCTGCCCCGGTCTGGCTCAAGGCACTGGTTCAAGTCCAGTATCGTCGAAAAAAAATTTCATTTGTTTCTGATCTTTGTTTATAATATAACATATAGTTATTAAGACGACATGTTACCTACTAACCAAATATGGATGGATAATTTCCGAAATAAATAGGTAATTTCATTTTCATTTCATTTCAAAAATATGTCCCACTTAGGATATTGATACTCGGCATAAATAATCCTTACTATAAGAGCTGTTTACAAAAAAAAAACCACCGTCTATATAAAGTAATGGCCGATTTACCATGGAAAGCCGACTATATTTTAAAGAGGTATTTCCCCCATTGTTAAAATATTTTTTTCTTCATATTTCAGTTCCAGATATAAGTGTTTTTCTTTGCTAAGTAGGGCAGATATTAACATAATAATAGGGACGACGACTAAGTGTTATGAAAAATATTTGACATGACTTTTTTCTTTTTTTACGTAATCAAAACAGAAAGGCGATAAATAGGGAATATGCATATGAGGAGAGATGAGAGGAGAAAAATAATTTTTCAATTAACTATAAAAATAACCGAGATATAAGCTATCAAACGTTTCATTCTATCCCTTTCTAGCAAAACAGAATTTAATATGGAGTATATATGACCGTAGTAGACTGTGACGTAACAGTACATGTCGGACCTCTCTGTCAAATCGCTGTTTAATTAGTAGTTTAAAATGCCTATATCATGCGTATTTCTTGCCCAATTTTAATTTCACTTTTTCAAATAGTTTTTACGGTATTTTGATATTCTACTTATTTATTTAAACTTTATTGCACAATACAAGAAAGTACTAATGGCGGACTTAATGCCATAAAGGCATTCTCTACCAGTCAACCATTAGACTAAACAGAGAAATTATTGGTGCGGGATATCGGTATCAGACTTGTACAAAATAATAATTACAAAGGCGAGACACGTCGGAGCTTTTAAGGTTGTATACAACAATCAATTTTATCGATAAATTACCACGCGGGGATTTTTTTTTGTGTCAACGGTAATTAAATAGCGGCAATTTTAAAATGTCGAAGAACTGAATACGGGTGTACGTGGTATTTCTGTCATTATCTGTCTGTTATCGGTCCCAAGACTGCAAAAAATATCTCGTTAGATAGCTCATTAAATAAGCAATCTAATTAAGTTATTAATTTGACTCAACTATTTCAAAAACAAGGCCAAAAAAATATTCAAAATAAATAAAAGTAATAAATTCACCTTCATTTTTCAATTTCTTTTATTTTGCATGAAAACTAGGTCGTTAAGATAGGTTTTTGTTGTTGTAATTTGGTAGTACAGGATATTAGCTAAAAAACAACATCAGAATTACAGCTTTACCTTAAGTACTTTAGGAATTACAGGTGCTCAAACATGACCCCTAATTAGGGTTATTGATAATATGGCATAATCCAAAGAGTTATTACCGCTACTTCCAGTTTTCCTGTTACTATAAAGTAGATCGGTGCATGTTAGAAGTCAAGGGGTGCAGCCGGTGCAGCCAGGTCAGACAGTCATCACTCGCACTGCGTTGTGAAAACGATCTTCCTGCTATCTTCAGCATAGTTCAGTTCTAATTCGTTTCAGTTGAAACAAATTCTTACGTTTTATGAAACTTGCATTATCATCTGTTAAAATGGAAGGCGGCCACTTCTCTAGTCAGTGTGCAGTCTTAGGACCGATAACAGACAGATAATGAGAGAAATACCACGTGCACCCGCATTCAGTTCTATGACATTTTAAAATTGCCGCCATTTAATTAGCGTTTACACCAAAAAAATCGATAAAATTGATTGTAGTAGACGTCCTTAAAAGCTCCGACATCGCTGATCAAACACACTGTATACATAATATATATATATAAATATATTTATATATATATTTTGTTAAGAAAAGCGATGCAAAAATTTCATGCATGTTCCCTATTGAGTCAAAATGCCACCTAAGCTTGTAAGCGATTTATCTGATTTATTTTTATTATTTTGAAAAACCGAAAAATACATGTCCACTACATTTTTGTATTATTTAACTGACGGACTAATTACAATTTTGATTCTCAAAAGATACTTATTGCAAAAACCCAAACGTAATGATGAGAAAGAACAGGAGCTGAGAACCTGTTTAAGCTGATTAAAAATATCATATTGACACATGAATTACGTACCTTGTTTTTGCTCCTGAGGATTTTTTATGCACTGATCACGAACGCAGCTCGCATAAAAATGATATATTCGATGGATCGACGCAAATTTATCTCGGAGGGAGAAAAACTATACTAAGTTTATTTACATTTCTCGCTGCAACTGCAGCCGAGGTTTTCTGATATATTCAAAGTCCCGCATAAAAGTTTTAGATAGGATTTGTATTCAACTAGTGATATGGATTTCATCTTTCAAGATTTCAGACGTCATTAAGAACATTAATGAAACAACGTTTATTCCATAAAGCACACACAACAAGACTTCGCTGGCAAATAATTACGCACAGGGACAATCTTACACAAATCGACCTAGTCCCAAACTTAGCAAAGCTTGTACTATGGGTACTAGGCGACGATATACATAATATATAGATAAATTATAATACTTAAATACATAGAAAACATCCAAGACCCAGGAACAAACATTCATGCTCCTCACACAAAAACTGCCCTGACCGGGATTCGAACCCGGGACCGCCAGCTTTGTCGGCCGTTGTACAATACAACCCACTGAGCCAAACGTGCTGTTGATATAATATAATGTACGGGGTGTCCCTGAAACCAACGCCGAATGAAGAGTGGTGATAGAACAGCTCAAAAGCTATCGATTTGACCCTCATGTATGTTCTGCGATTTTTAGTAGTTTCCGAGATATTTACAATTTTAGTAGGCATTTTGGGTTTTTTTTTCATAATAATCGTGTTACAGATAGGTAGTAAAGTTCAAGTGAAATTCCTTTTTTTTTTTATCAGTACCCTACATCATTTGAAGCATAACGAGGTACTGAAGATTTTAAAAACACGTGCGAGTTTATTTTTCTCATAATTATTTTGAGTAATCATGCAAAGTTTCACCTCTCTACAAGGCACCATCAGGAGATGCATCATTAGGAACACTCGCTGAAGTCGTCGTTCAAACAAAAAAAAAGAAATAAATAATTATTACGGGACAATTTTATACACAAATGGTAAGCTCAATAAGGTTTCGGTTATGGGTACTAGACGACGATATATTTACTTACTAGAAGGCACCCGCTACTTCGTTCGCGGAGGAGAAAATGTCATAACCCCTCTTTTTTCGTGAGCGTTATTGTTTCGTCGAATTATAAAAGGATTCTGAAAAAGAACCTTAAATTTGATTTTTCCCTATAATAAAAATGTCTGTATGTATCCTTTGAATGGGTTTTTGATTTTCTTCCAGAAATGAAATACGCAAATGCACAGAAATACCAGCGATCAAAATGGAGCCTTGGAGGGACGCCGCCTGCTCGAAGGACAAGACTAAGGAAGATCACGTCAGCCATCGCAGAGACTACTTCCAACAGCTCAACAAGTAGAAGTGGAAGTACAGTCAGCAGCAGAGAAACGTGACCCCTCTGCCATATAATGTTAGTATGGCAGAGGGGTTACTTTTCTTTGCAGCTGACTGTACTATAGCCGCCCGTTTAATTAGTATTTTGGATATTGTTGCGTGCTGTGTGTCCACTTAACCTTTTGACCGCAAAGCTGGGAAGTAATACGACGGCTTGTCTATTGTTTGCCCAAAATTTATATGCAATAATATTGATTTGCTCGAATTTCTTTTTCCCGAATTTAATTTGGCCGAATGTTTCGTTGACTAGAAAAATAATTTGACATATTCTTGTTTTCTCGAATATTAGATGCCATAATGATACGATTGCCATAAGTATTGTTTTCCATATTATTAAGAGCCATAATATTATTCAATAGAATATTTAGTCGTACTAAATACTAATTCCGTCCGAATATTTTCACTCTCTGTAGCTGTAGGGCCGCAGTTCAAACCTAACTTAACCTAGTTTACTGGCACAATTTCGGTTCTGGCGCTTCGCCGGCCGCGGCCGCTGCCGCGGCATGCTCGCTTCGCTCGCTCGGCTCGCGCTCTGTAGGGTCGCAGTTGAGACCTAACCTAACCTAGTTTACTGGCACAAGTTCGGTTCTGGCGCTTTTAGTTAATGTTTGTTTATTTATTTATTTATTTATTTATTTATTAAGGTTCACCAACAGTTGTTACAATAGAACATTCGAGAACTTAAATTATAAGGTGCTAAGATTAATGCACAACTACTTATAGGTAAACACAGCATGCACAGTTATTAACCTAGATTTACGCCTAAACGGAGCAATAAAGTTTAACAGCAGCTTCCTAGCACAGAAATAAGGATACTAACACTAAACGAGAAGTTAGAATACTTAAAAGTATAAAAAAGTGAGCAGCAAAATAGCAGATTTAATTGATTTCCACTAGGGTATACAATTTTACACACTATTTAATATTTTTGTTGCAAAGGGCGTCTATCGTCCTACGAAATTTAGGTAGTGAGTCAGCGTGTATGTCCACTGATCCACTACAAGCATTGACTAGCTTGCAAAGACGTGATATGGGCGAGTTAGAGCCGAGTACAGTGCGACGAAGCGGCGGACATACAGGTGTAATTTTCTTACGCGGATTTCTACCAGGTGCTCGAAACTTAATGAGACTTAGAAGGTGTGGGCAGTGTATCTGATGTCTAATTAGTTTGTAGAAGAAAACTAAATCTAGAGTCTCCCTGCGTGCGCTGAGAGAACACATTTTAAAATGGTTTAATCGACTGTTATAAGAGGATCTGCTTACGGCCAATCCTAACGGTCTCGCGAGATACCAAAGAAATCGTTTTTGGATTCGCTCGAGTCTAAGCATATGTGTCGCATAATGCGGACGCCACACCACAATGCAATACTCTAATGTACTTCGCACTAAGCTGTTATATAACAATATTTTAGCCGATGGTTTTTTAAACATTTTTGAATTTCTTATCAGAAAACCCAACATTCCCGAGGCCTTCTTAATTGTTTTATCTATATGTGGTATAAACGTAAGTTTGTTGTCAAATAGCACACCTAAATCTCGTATACAGTTTACTTCATCTAGACAGATTTTATCAACATAATAACTAGAAGGGATGATTTTTTGCTTACGAGTAAATTTAATATGAGTACACTTTTTGGCATTGAGAGTCATACAGTTTATATTACACCATTCTGTTAGGTTGTTAAGATCGGATTGCAATAATTCTATATCATTCTTAGACTCTATAACTCTAGAGAATTTAAGATCGTCAGCAAATAGGTAAGGAACTGAATTCTGAAAACAGATGGGGATGTCATTGATGAACATATTAAATAATTTGTTTAGTAATGGCATATGATATTATGGCATGTGATAATTATGGATAGATTAGATTACTTTATTTCACAATAAAAATCACAGTGTAAATTACATTTTAGTCAATTTAAACGAATTTTAATTATGATCGTCAAATACAAAAAAAAATAACAATAAAATCATAATAATATACATATGTCCCAGGTGAAAAAAGGTACATGTCATTATCTATAATTATTTACGATAGGCTGATTTAAAAGTCATGATTATGGAATATGTGATTATTGGAATTGATATTATGGGAAACAAAAATTCTTGCATATGATTAATATGGTAAACAACGATTATGGGAAACGTAATTCTACGAAACAAAATTCGGCTAGTTGAATGTTATGGCAGATAAAATTCGGGCAAATGAAATTCTGGCAAGTAAGAGTATACCAATACGACGACATAACAATTAAACAAGCTCATGGAGCTAGATTCGATAATGTATGGAACATTCAAGGTGGCTGTAACGACTTTTAACTATATGGTCCTTTTGGTGTTTTGCGGTGAAACCTAGATGGCATTGTTTCCTTTAAATAGAAAGGACACAACAATTACCAAAATACTACACGAGAGGCGCGGGGCGCGACCCCATTTTTACAAGCTTTTATTTAACTTTCAATGGAACTGTGTTTGGGTGGAATCTTGCAAGTTAAATTTGACTTAATTACCGGTTTCCAATTGAGCTAAAATTTGGCATACTTATGTAAGTGGTGAAAATGCAATAGTATGATACCATCGAGGTGATCTGGTGATGGAGCAGGAAGGTGGTCATGGGAACTCTGTAATAAAATAATTCAATCCTACCGAATGTGGGCTCTTTAGAATCGTCTCGGTGAGAAGTTGATGGATGTTCAAAGAAAAGTAGAGTCAACGATAAAAATTAAATTTTCGACAGAAACTTTTTACCTGTCAAATTCTCGTGCCTCTCTTAGACACCCCCAACACTAGCGCCTTGCGTTTTATCAGCGTCGACGAGTAACACTATCGTACTGATAAGACACCCACATTGGATTGCGGTACAGTTCCGTCGAGGCTGCGCAGGCGCTAATCAGACACCGACCCTTGAAAAACGTTAGTGTGAGGGATTTCCTACCGCAGGCGATGTCTCGATTCGAATGGTCGGCTTGCCTATAACATTTCAGACTAAACAATGTCGAATTTTATCACATATACTTTTTTCTCTTTTTTAATGATAATCATAAAGATATGGTTTCTATGAAATTATACTTCAAAGAAATGTGTCAATTCAGTACATATCTATATCAAGATGTTTGACGATGAGTTGTTTAATAAAACTTTTAGGCCATAGATGTGTTTTTATTTATAATTAAAATAATCGTAATACAATTGGTCCCTTTATTTTGAATCCTCCGGGACTTCAATTAGTATTAGAATCTCTTAAAAATACCGTTTTGTTCACGTTATAGAACCAAATGCGAATCGGACTACAGCTGTCGGCAACCTGCTTGAGCATAACCTTGACTGCGCAGTAACCGATTTACGAGTACAAATTTACATGCGCAGATCCACAATTTTTGTTCAAGAAATTGGAGAAATCAGTAACATAAAAAAAAAAACCTTGAACAAGTACTAGCCCTGATGCATAAGTTATCGTCTAGTCAGAGCAGTTTTCTAGGTTCTCCCATTTGTAAGGAAATAATCCATACTAATATTATAAATGCGAAAGTCTGTCTGTCTGTTACCTCTTCACGCTTAAACCGCTGAACCGATTTGGATGAAATTTGGTATGGAGATAGTTTGAGTCCCGGGGAAGGACATAGGCTACTTTTTATCCCGGAAAAATACGCTTATCCGCGATAAACGAATTTAAGGCGGACGAAGTCGCGGGCAGAAGCTAGTGTTTTTGATAAAAAATCAATATCGGATAGTACTAATGTTATAATCAATAGTATACTTAGATATGTCGGTCACACATACACTGTGTTGCTATAGCAAAGTTGCATTGCTATTAATTATCTTTATAAATGGCGTTGTACAGTCAACAGCAAAATAAATGGTACAATCTTACACAAATCTACCTATTCTCAAACTAAGCACTGCTTGTACTATGGGTACCAGGCGACGATACACATAATATATAGATAAATTATAATACTTAAATAAATAGAAAACATCCAAGACCCAGGAACAAACATTCGTGCTTATCACACAAAAACTTGTCCTGGCCAGGTCAGGTTCGAAACCTCGCCAGCTTCGTAGTTTCGTAGTCGTTTGTCGCACTGATGTAGCAATACTTTTTTTGCTGATAGACGGACATTTGACCGCAATCTCACCTGTTATTAAGTTACGATCCGGCCGAGGATGTATCATGCCCGTCTAGAAACAGCCTATTCACTCTTGTCTTGAACTCGCCCAAATTATAATGGTCGGGGAACAACTCGCAGGCAACGAATTCCACTCCTTTGCGGTACGCATGATGAAAGTAGCACCGAAGCGCTTCGTGCGGATACGCGGAATATCGACCACGTGTGGATGGAATGAACGCACGCGTCGTGTTCCCGATGGTGGAAAGGGGCTGGTAGAATTAGATCACGTAATTCCCCCGCACATTCTCCAAAATATAACATGTAAAAGACCGACAGACGTGCGACCCTATGTCGATGCTCAAGGCTCTGCAACTTAGTGTCAGGTCGAGTAGGGTCGAGAACATCCGTCATGAGCCAAGCAAGCCCAAATTTAAAAGGGCCCTCAAAAAATATTTGCTGCAGATGCTTGAGTGACATGATTAAAATTAGCATCAAGTAAATTCGTGTATCTTATATGGCAGAGATATCAAGTAAAAATGAAATGTCTGTACAAGTGGGAGCGTTCAAGTATTACGTACCGAATTTGGGGGGAGGAGGGAGTCTAGTAAAACGTTACGATGCGTTAGAGGGGCGGAAGGAGGAGTTTGAACTACGCGTTACGTAACATTGTTTTTTTTTAACCCTTCAGAACGGTCGCGTACAGAGATTCCCTCACACATTTTTTGACTTCTTTTTCTCAAAATTTCAAATGGAATGACCATTTTAGAAAAAAATGGTCACTTGGTGGTTACGTAACGCTTTACTAGGGGGGAGCGGGGGTACGGCAAAACATTACGGCGCGTTACATGGGGGGGACGGAGGGTCAAAAATCTCCAAAAATTGCAACTCCAACAATTCCTATACATTTTCAAAAACTTCGTCCGCGGAGGAGAAAAAATCATAACCTATTTTTTTCATCAGCGTAGTCGGGTAAAAAGTATACTATAACCATCCCGAGATACCAAGCTACCCGCGTACGAAAAATAATCGAAATCCGTTTAGTCGTTTTGGCGTGATGAAGCCACAACGACACATACAAACATACAAAAAATCTAAAAAATATATTTTACGATTCAGTGACATAAAAATAGTCCACTACAGTATTTTTTTTGACAATATCTCCAATGTACAGACATTTCATTTTTACAACTTTATAATAGTATAGAAGAGATTCGTGCCTGCAGTCAAACTGTACACTACAGTTGTGCAGGGAACTGTCTTAGAAATAAGATTTATGTACTTTGTATAATAAATAAATAAAATATTGAAAAAATAAGCCGCCTAGCTCGTTTGTCAATCGAGTCCAATACTGCGACAATTGAGATGCGTTAAAATAGTGAAAGTGGCAAGGAACCAAAATGATCGTCTACTTTTGCTGTTGACTGTACATATCGGGTTACGGTAGTTTGTATGGCGATGGACAGTCCTCTTGTACGGTTCAAGAGGCACTGAGCCAGGTAGATATTGGAAACTTAGTAATGGTGTTCCCTGGGCACGGAACCCTGAAAAAGACGTAAACTAAATGGCGTAATTGAAATAGCATCCTTTTATGCATTGGGAATTTTCCACGCTCATTTAGATGATGCCCATTCACTTGGACATCAAGGTCGAATCATCGAGGAAATAGAGACCAAGTTATAGACTAATTTCAATACAAAAGGTCAAATCATCACTGCTTTTAAATAAGCTCGTATCTAATTTTGCTTTGAGTACAAGGCATTAAGTATATATAGACGTAGTATGCACTTACGTCGTTTTTACTGGAGTTGTTTAGAGATATAAGCTTTTTTCAAAGTAGTAACGAAATATTTGTATTATTTATGATCGAGGAAGTCTCATCAATAAAGCATGTTGACAAACAGATTCCAGTACACCTCCTATGTAACTTGTTTATACAATTGTAACATAGGTACCTATTGTGAGATCTATGAGTATCCTATCTACATTATGTTCGTTCCACTTAATCTCAAAAACTACTGGACGAATTTTTATGAAAGTTTCCAGTTAAGTACCTTTTAAATGAGAATAGGACATAGGCTATAATTTATGTAAAATTTCATCCCTTTTAGGGACGAAAAAGGGGGTGAATTGTTGTAAGCTATAAATTGCATCTCTACGCGGACGGAGTCGCGGGCAACAGCTATAGTACTATTATAAAGTTGTAAAAATTATTGTCTGAACATTGAAGATATATAAAAAAAATGTAGGGATTTGGAGCCCACTGTAACAATTTATTTTTTATTTCTTGTATGTTCATATGTGTCGTAGTCGCTTCAGCACACCAAATCGGCTAAACAGATTTCAACTATTTTTGGTACACGGGTAACTGGGTGAGTGTGGCTCATATTTTCCGAAAAACATTTTTTCTTCAAGGCAAATATTCCGTTCTCTTATTTTCCCGGTGGCATTTTTTCCCAATATTTTATTTTCTATGGGCATTTAATTCCGTTCCCATATTTTCCCAGTGACATTTGTAACCATTCGCATATTTTGCCCAATTTATTTATTTGTCAGAAGCTTCATGCCTTTAAGGTGAAATAGGCAATCTTAGGATTTTTCGACCACTCGATATCCGCGGCTCGCTCGCTTCGCTCGCTCGTTAGGGTCACAACTCAACCTAACACTCCTCCTCGCTACGCTCGTCGTCGTACCTAACCTTAGCCAAGTCGGACCTGCTTTAAGGTGAAATAGGTAATATTTGTATTTTTCGACCACTTGATATCCGGTTTTGACTTGGAAATATGAGAATGGTTACAAATGTCACTGGGAAAATATGGGAACGGAATAATTACCACCAAGAAAATAGGTGACTGGAGAAAAATGCCACCGGGAAAAAAAGAGAACGGAATTTTTGCCTCGAAGAAAAAATGATTTTCGGAAATACCCAATTTATCCCAACTGGGTAACTGGGGTGGGTAACAAATGGTTATAGGATACTTTTTACCCGATGCCACTGAAGCAAAAAAGAGGGTTATGCCTTTTACCTCCTTCGCAAATGAAGTTTTGGGCACCCTCTAGTCCATACTAATATTATAAATGCGAAAGTGTGTCTGTCTGTCTGTCTGTCTGTTACCTCTTCACGCTTAAACCGCTGAACCGATTTGGATGAAATCTGGTATGGATATAGTTTGAGTTCCGGGGAAGGACATAGGCTACTTTTATCCCGGAAAAATACCCTTATCCGCGATAAACGAATTTAAGGCGGACGAAGTCGCGGGCAGAAGCTAGTTTTAAATATATAGGTACACTAGAAGGCGCCCGCAACTTCGTTGGCGGAGGAGATAAAGTCATAACCCCTCTTGTTTCTTTAGCGTAGTCGGGTAAAAAGTATCCTTTAACCATCTGGAGATACCCAGCTACCCGTGTACCAAATTAGTTGAATGCCGTTTAGCCGATTTTCATGATCAAGCCGCAACGACACACACAAACACAAAAAATTCAAAATATATATTGTTCGCTTCAGTGACCTCCAAATAGTCCTTACAATAGTTCTGTTTTAAATATCTACAATGTACAGACATTTCATTTTAATATTATAATCTCACCACCTACTCATTCCTAGCTTTTCTGTGTCATTTCCGCTACCCAAAGGTTGTCTGGAAGAATAGAATAGAATTTTATTATTTGTAAATCGAAAAAAGAGATCGCTCTTTAGCGATAAGACCGCCTATTGTCTACCGTATTTTATGTTAAGGCTCTATTGTACTGTTTCTGTTGTTGGTGTGCAATAAATAATTGTTGTATTGTATTGTATAAATATTTGTTGTCAAAACAGTTATTAACATTTATGTTTAAAACAAAACACCTATAACAATATGATTTTAGCACTTTATCGAAAAACGAACAGTGCCACCCACAGCCTGGAATGTAACTCATTTCGCCTGAGGCTGTCTCGTGAGTTTATTGTCGGTAATCCATCTTTACCTCTTTGGCAACGGTTCGTTACATAACACGGGTCTCGTCGCAAAGGTCGAGTCTAAAGATAAGCGAACTTTTATTTCATTTCAACTTTGTCAGCGGTGAAAAAATCATAACCCTAGGATAGGCTAAATACAAATATTGTAATAGATAAGAGTTATGTAGAAAAAAAACCGGCCAAGAGCATGTCGGACCATGCTCAGTGTAGGGTTCCGCAGCCGTTGATACAAAAAAAAACACTATAGTTGATATAAATACGATATGAAAAAGTGCACTATCAAATGAGCGTATCTCCACGGCACTTACGTCCTTTTAATAAGCATGACCTTTTTTAGCAATAACTCAAAAACTATATAGCCGATCATGTTTAAAACAATTTTCATTGAAAGTATTTATTAAGATATATCTTTGTAATATTTTTCATAAGTTTTGGACATACCGTTAAGAAAATAGAGGGGGAGGGGGACCCAATTTATGCTACTTTTGGAGCGATATTTACGAAAATATTCATTATAAAAAAAAATTAGAAACCTCAAAATGTTTTTAAAAAGAACCGCCAAAATATGTGCCACGCATTTATATTAGCTAAAAAAAAGGTTTCGGTTCCATGTACGAAGTGCCTGCCTAGAAATATTTTTTTTTGGTTATTTAAGTATCAAACTAAGTAGCGGTTTATACAAGCCACCTTGCAATTTTTGAGTAAAATATGCCTGTTATATATACGGTCGGACGGACATGACGAAACTATAAGGGTTCTGTTTTTGCCATTTGGGTTACGGAACCCTAAAAAAATGTTTGTAACGTATCATTTGGGAGCCACTAAATCGATTCTTTTTTTGTATGTTTGTATGTGTCGTTGTATCTTCGTCACGCTAAAACGACTAAACAGATCTCAACTATTTTAGGTACACGGGTAGGTTATCCACAGATGCTTATAGGATTCTTTACCCGAGTACGTGTAAGAAAAAATAGAGGTTATGACTTTTTCTCCTCCGCGTACTTAATACTATAAAAGTCTGGTTCAAGTTCAAGTTATTTTAGTTGACCTACCTGTTACCTGGTGAACTTTAGAGCAGGATGCTCAGATGAATATTAAACTTGCCAACGTTTAATGTAATAGCGTCTGCGTGAATGCCGACTACGTATTAATGTTCGCTCATTATAAAATCAATTGCATGTCTTAAAATAATAATTTTAAATGTAGATCGCGTATTTAAATTAAGAATAACGCCTGTCTCGTTCTAATTGTTTTCATAGGAATTAGTCTTAAGTCATCTTTTGATTAGAAAATATTCAAAACATGTTTTACTGCTGCTAGCGAGCTACCCCCTTAGGCTAAGCGTGCTTAGACGCAGACGCAGGGCAGAGTAGTTGGGGCAGACATGGCCCTCGGCGCATGCTGCGACGCAGGCTACCCAGAGTACAGACTATTCGCGTCCTAGCTAGTACTAGGAATAGACGTTTGACGAGCAAAATGAGTTCAGAGTCAGAGTCTGATAATGAAATCAACAAGTTATTGCTACTATACACTTTGTCAAAGCGTAGAAATAGTAGATTGTTTGACAAGGGGCTAAAATAAGACATTATGATTTGACGACCGGTTTGGCTCAGTGGGAGTAACGTTGCCTGCGAAGCTGAGGTCCTGGGTTAAAATCCCGGTAAGGGCAAATATTTGTGTGATGAGCATAAATTCCTGAGTCTTGGATGTTTTCTATGTATATAAGTAGTATATCTATTAAATATATAGTCGTCTAGTACCCATAACACAAGCCTTATTGAGCTTACCATGGGGCTAGTTCGATTTGTGTAAAATTGTCCCGTAATATTTATTTATTACTTATTTATTTTATTATTTATGACACGAAGTGGTTATTTGGACGAGCTCACGAAGTGAGCGAGGACAAATATTATCGAGTGGCATAATGGCTTTTAGCCACGAGTTAAACACTGCTTTTCACTTCGACTTCGAGAAAATAAAAAAGATTTAACATTAAAATTGTATATTTCATGAAAAACTAAAAGTACAGTTTGAGTAATTCATCATCATCAGAAAGTTTGGACAATCTGATCAGATTGGTTTGTTTGTTTTTAATAATTCGTAAGGAATATGTAACTGGCCACATGTTTTTTTTTTTCAGTGTCATAGAAATTTGTATGGGATTATATGGCTTTCTTTTGAACCCTAGGGGCTAAATGTACTATTTTAGTCTCGCTTCGCGAAGCTAATATGACTTGCTATTTGGAGCAGAAGTGAAGAAGTAGCTTTCCTCACTATGGCGAGGAAAGAGCAACATGCAAAAAAACAGCTCAAAAAAAAAGTCTTTGTTTATACACATTATAATCATCATGAGGTTAATTAGAATCATTCATCAATAGAAAAGTTTTTAAGTAAAATTTTGTTGACAATGTTGACATTTCTGACGATGCGTTTTGTATTTGCATCGACTCAACTTATGCGTTCAGAATTATATTCAACATCATTATAAAAAACCAAAATTTCTTATGGAATTTTAAGGTTTATAACTTAAAATCATCAAATAAAGCTAAATACCAATTTATATTAAATTCTCAAAGCATTTATTTAATGAAAATTAATATCGAACGAACCATTACTATGAGCATTTTACGTTTTGTTAACTGTCAAAAGCTACTTAAACACGCTCCGAGTTCAAATTACTTTCCCACTAGTGGATAAAATGCGTTTTTACCCACTTGTCTTAAAGGATAAAAGACGGCTTTCCGAGCTATTGAGGTGAAAAAGTACTTGGCAAAGTGATTACATAAAAAACACGTTAGGACTAGAGCTCTCGGTCTACGACGTGTTTCGTGTAGGCGGTTCGTGTATTCGGGTAGGTGTAGTACGGACACGGGTTTCTGGCCCGTTCGTAACGGATAATTAAGGTCCGTGTATTTAAGATCCGTTCGGACCGGTTACACGGATCGGCGGGTTTTAAATAAACGGATCACTACCCGTCCGTAGGTAAAGCTATTATTACAGCTCCGTAGCCAAAACGGCAAAAACGGAACCCTTATAGTTTCGTCATATCGGTCCGTCGATCTGTCCGTCCGTCCGTCCGAATGTCATGATGTTTAGTGATGAAATTTGGAGTATAGGTGTTTTGTATAAGCCGCTACTTAGTTAGATAGTTAAATAACAAAAAAATATATTTTTGGGGGGGGGGGCGGGGGTAAGGGGGCGCTCCACACATGTAACCAAAACTGTGCATCATTTTTTTTCAGCAAATATCAATGTGTGACACAAACATTGACAGTTCTTTTATACTGAGGTAACTATTTTTTTTTAATTTAGTGAATATTTTCGAAAATAATCGCTCCGTAAGTAGCATAATTTGTCTCACCACCTTCTTTTTTCTAAACGGTATTTAAATATGAAAAAAAAACAAAAATAAAGCCTGAGAAATATTTTCAACAAAAATTATTTTCAACATGATAGAATATACTGTTTTTAAGTTATTGATAAAAACACTGCGCTTCTCACTAAAAGGACGTAAGTGCCGTGGATGCACGCTCTTTTGCTAATGCTCTTTTTCATATTATATTTTTTTCAACCGCAATGCATTTTTTTGTATGAACGGCTGCAAAACCCTACTCTGAGCATGATTAGTCATGCTCTTGGCCGGTTTTTCAATGATCACTTCAGCCATAGAACGTCCACTGCTGGACACAGGCCTCATCAATAGACTTCCACATAAACCGGATAGTGCCGACACGCATCCAGCGAGGCCCCGCAACCCTAAGCTGGTCGTACGACCACTTTGCCGGTGGCCAGCGTACCGTGGGTGCTTGCCGGTACGTGGTCTCTATTCGAGAACCTTCCTGCCCTGACGGCCATCGGTTCTTGGTACTATGTGCCCTGCCCATTGCCACTTCAGTTTGCTAAGTCGAAGACTTTGGTTCGTCTATGAATCTCCTAATTTCTGATTGAATTTCTTAGAGGTATCCCGAGCATAGCCCATAGCTCGCTGAGTGACTCTGAGCTTTCTTAAGAGGCCTATAATTAAAGACCACGTCTCGGCTTTTTTTTGCAGATTTTTTGAATATTTATCAGTGATAAAGTTTTTCATAGTTATGTTTACTCTCCTAAGATAAAATATTAAACAACATAATTTTAAACTTATGAGCTCGTTATGAGATGAACATGGACAAGACGAAGATCATGTCGAATGTCCATGTAGCGCTCACCCCAGTATTGGTTGGTAACTCGGTCCTCGAAGTTGTTGACGAATACGTCTATCTAGGACAAACAATCCAGTTAGGCAGATCCAACTCCGAGAAAGAGATCAATCGACGGATCCAACTCGGATGGGCAGCGTTAGGGAAACTGCGAAGTGTCTTCTTGTCCAGCATACCTCAGTGCTTGAAGACGAAAGTCTGCAACCAGTGCGTATTACCGGTGATGACCTACGGAGCCGAGACGTGGTCTCTGACTATGGGCCTCTTAAGGAAGCTCAGTTACTCAGCGAGCTATGGAAAGGGCTATATGCTCGGTATTTCTCTACGAGATCGAATCAGGAATGAGGAGATCCGTAGACGAACCAAGGCCACCGACATAGCATACAGAGTAAGCAAACTGAAGTGACAATGCGCAGGGCACATAGTTCGAAGAACCGACGGCCGTTGGGGCAGAAAGGTTCTAGAGTGGAGACCGCGCACCGGCAAGCGCTGCGTGGGAAGGCCACCGGCAAGGTGGTCCGATGACCTGATTAGGGTTGCGGGGGCTCGCTGGCTCGCCTCTATCCGGCCCATGTGGAAATCTATTGAGGAGGCCTGTGTCCAGCAGTGGACGTCCTACGGCTGAAATAATGACGATGATGAGCTCGTTGACATGAAAATGTGTTTCCGACGCAAAAACATAGATAATAATTTCAAACATAATCGTCTTTGCAGAACGAGATATCGGTATTTCACTGGCTTAACCTTTTCATGTGTTTTGCGGCTATTCACACTGACAGACAACGAAAAGTGCCATTGAAGTCAAATTGGCCATACTCGACATAAAGATTTATAATACATATAACTTTTATTATTGCTAACTAATATACTTTAGCAAAAAGGGATATAATTAAACAAATTTAATTTATGTCAAGCCCTAGCTTTTTTCTAGTTAATGCTTTTGATGCGAAGGTCGGCGTTTGCCTTTACATAGAGATGTGACCGCTAGGTGTTTTATTGTTTGAAATTTTGTTGAAATACATGTGTTGCTATATTTAAGAAGTATAATTTAATATTAAAAAGCATAAATATATAATCATATACCATTTATTAATCATACCATAGTGATTCACTATCAATGGTATTAATTGACAAACGTGCCTCGCAATGTCAGGTAAACAAGCACTTGTCTGGTCTGTTGACACAAATCTGTATTGGCAGAAATAAAAGATAAGTAAATTGCGAATTCAATATTCAGATAATAAAACGAAATAGTTAATACAATTATAGTGAGAGATTGTCTTGAACTGGTCTTTAATTCATATCATTTATTGTTAATTTATCTTAAATTTACATTTTATGTACACAACAAAAACAATTTGCTTATATCTAACTGACCGTCTGAGTGGCAAACTGGAGACTAATACGAAATATTTTTAAAATAAGTCATTATATTATTTCTACCGACAGCTATTGTTTCGTACTTTTTTGTAAACAATAGCTCTTGGACCCGTATTTGCTTTCGCTTTTGCCGACAAACAAACAAAGCACAACGTTTAACTAATAAAGGCACAATTACATCCGTTGTTCCTAAGAATATTTTACCTTATCTCAAAGAAACAAAGTTTAAACTTATCTTTGAAACTATTCACTTGCCATTTATTCGGTGATGTTAAATATACATAGTGGTCCGATTGTAAGTCATAAAACCTAGATAACTATTTTCAATATGCAATAAAAATTGTTTTCGATTTAAACATGAAATTAACGCCCGTAATAATATACAAAATTAACAAAGCCACCCATATTAATTGCACATGAATAATGTCTTAATTGAAATAAAGTGTAAGTAAATATATTTTATGGTGAGGGTTAAGCTAGAATTCGGATCCAGGCAGTCGCGGCCCGGCAGCCGCGACCCATTGCCATTACTGTGCGGCGCCGTCACAAGATTTCAGCAGCACCGAAGCAGCGACCGCGACCCGGGCAGCGACTGTCACGCGCAAAGTCAAGTGCAAACAGTTGTGCATTCCGGACATAATTAATCCATGATACGCGATCATGGATTAATTATGTCTGAAAATTTAAGTAAACGCAAGCGAGAACTCGTGAAGAGGCTGATAGAGGATGATGAAATAATGTTGCTCTTGATTTTATCAAAGAGGAATAAAATCGATTCAATATATACATCCAAAGTAGATAAAGGCAGCTCTCAAATTCCGACAAAACGACACTTATATGGGAACCGAAATTCAGGAAGCGACCGCGACTATACTGCCTCCGGAGCGGCTCGGCAGTGCTGCCGAGGTCACGCGCTGGCCCGCCCCCCAGCCGCGCTGCTCGGTCCCTTGCAAAAGCGTTGCAAACAAATCCCTACAAAGCTACGCGGCCCGACCACGACCGCGCCTGCCAGGCCGCGACTACGTAGATCCGAATGCTACCTTCAGTATTCACGAATTCACAATAAAGTACGCTGGTCATTGTAAAATTGCTGGCCAAGAGCATTGCGGATCATGCTCAGTGTAGGGTTCCGCAACCGAGAAAAATTGCAATATGAAAAAGTGCACAAATAAAAGAGCGTATCTCCACGGCACTTACGTCCTTTTGCTGAGAAACTCAGTTTTTCGGCAATAACTCAATAATATATAGTCCTATTATGTTGAAAACAATTTTCTTTGAAAATATTTATTGAACTTTATATTTTTATTTTATTTTCGTATTTTTTGGATATAAGGTTTACAAATAAAGATAGATGTCTTTTTCAAAGTTGGACGTTCCTTAATGGATTTTTTGTCATAGATATACGTATGCGTTGACAACTTCGTTCGAGGCAAGGCAAGGTGGGCGGACGACCTGGTTAGGGTTGCGGGGACTCGCTGGATGCGGCTCACTTCTATCCGGCCTATGTATAAATCTATTGAAGAGGCTTGTGTTCAGCAGTGGACGTCCTATGGCTGAAATTATGATGATGATATTTGCGATTTTTTTTTTCCGTTTCGATTACGTAATATGTGGAGCCCCTTAGAAATATTGTTTTTCTTATTTAACTATCAAATTAAGTAGCGACTCATATATGACACCTCTATCAATGTATTTCATCAATAAACATAATTTTGATTTTAAGTCAAATGCCTGTGACCTACGGACGGATGTACGGACGGACGGACGGACGGACGGACGGACGGACGGATGGACGGACATGAAGAAACTATAAGGGTTCCGTTTTTGAATCCTTGAAATATATCAATTTAAATGGATATTATCGAGTTACAGAAACATTGAGATACAAAAATAAATAATATGATATATACACTTCTAATAATTCTATTTAAATAAATTAAATTTTCAAACAATTTCGATATCATTCAAAACGTACGAGACCTTATTAATAATAAAAATGGCCCGTACGTTGTGCCACGATCCGTCAGCGTCGGTAAGAGACGCGTGTAATTAAGGTCCGTTGCTGCGTGTAGTTCGTGTAATCGTGTAGTACGTGTACGGGTTCTTAAACTCGGCGGTATTAAGATCACGGACGTCCGTTCGGGCGTGTAACACGGATATCACATGCCCTAGTTAGGACGTGCACGCGTCGCGCAGAAATCTGTGTCGGCACTACAACGATACGTGGAGAAGGATAGACACATGTCTGCGTCGCACCTGCGCCGCAGCGTACGCTGCTCTGCCCTGCGCTGCGTGGAACTGCGTCCCCTGCATCTCAGCATACACTTAGCCTCATAATTTGTCGCACGTAAAAAGTGCTCCTGGCTATGTACACCCCCCCACCACTGGCCTCCCGGAGCTCTTTTTGCGTGCGTTTAGTTATACATCTGGTGGAGGCGCGGGGTCTCCCATTACAGATTCCCAATGCTCATACTTATATTTATGAACTCGACTATCCAAAGAAGAAGTGCCCGATCAACATTTGACAAAAAATGTTTTTTATTTTGACGGAAACATAGTTTATTTTGTGGTCACTCGTGTGTTTTACCGTTAGAGCCCGGCCACCAAAACGCGCGAACAGCAACGCGGCAAGCGAATTCCTAATACATTGCGTGTGATGCCAACTAACTGCTGTGCGGTGAGCGCCTCGACCGCGCAATGAAGAGAGACCTCGCTCACCACGCCGCTAGACGAACGTTGTCGTGGCCGGCCCGTTATACATTGCGTGTGATGCCAACTAACTGCTGTGCGGTGAGCGCCTCGACCGCGCAATGAAGAGAGAATTCGCTCGTTGCGCCGGGCGTTAGCGCTTTTTTTAGAACCTGACTTTGAATTAGACAGGTCCGGCTGGCTAAGCCTCCTAACCAGTAAAGGGCGTAGGGGAGCGCAAACCCACATACCGGAACCGGAATGCCATGCGCGGCCTACGGAAAGGGAGGGACGCGGTGCGCAAGGCACGAGGACGGCGGAATGCCAGACCGTTGCACAACATTCCTCAAATCTCTTCCAAATAAAAGGATACTTCAGTGATATTTATATTGTAAACCATATGTCGTCATGTATCAGGAATGGTGTGACCTTGGGGCTCTGAATATAATCGATTACTTAACCCGTCACCTGCTTGCGATAAAAGGAATAATCGATTGTGCGAATATAACCCGTTTTGCTCATTATACGCTCCGTGTGCGCCACCATAAATAAAAATATTAAGGCGAAGTGCTAAATTATCTTCGGTTGAACATTTTGCAAGGATAAATCATTGGAACAGCTAAAATTAATCGCTGTTTTAAGAAGATGATTATAGAGGAGTACTCATACTTGTACCAGATAAAATTTGAGTAATCCTACCTAAATATCTTCGTGAAAAAACAAGACATTTGTTGATAACCTCCCGCCTCAGGAACAACGTAATCCACTATCTGGATGCTTGGCATCCCAAAAATAAACGTGCATCACGCTCATTTCTACCATGTACTTGTAAGTTGTGGAATGACCTTCCCCCTGAGGTGTTTCCGGAGCTGTTTTTAATGTATTTTAGTTTTTACAATTCAAATTTTATTGTCACCTGTGTTTTATGTCCCACTTCTGTTTGGTTGGCTTGTTTTATTGCTAATATTTATTTATATTTATGTTCGGTTCGCTCACCATCCGAACTACTCGCTCACTATCCCCTTTGTGCTGTTTAAAATTTTTGCTTTGTTTCCACTGGGTTTTTATTCTATTTAATCGTTTTTCTTATTTATACTTGATTTTCTTGTTTATAATTATTAATCTGAGCTGTACGCACGATGCGTTCTGTTATCCATTTTCCATTCCAATTCCACTTGACAGCTTTTGACAAACGAAAACGAAACTCCTGACAGCTTGCTTAACGCTGAGTTCAGAAAAATGTTTTCGTGCGTAGGTACAGTTCTCCGTGGCGCCACCTATGGTCTCACCGGAAGATCAGCGCTGGCTTTAGAGCCAGCATTATGCTGAGGTGGGACCATTTCGGGGCATACTTAGTTTAGTAATTTATTTTTGTATTGCTGTATAAATATGCCCTCGAATAAATGTATTTTCTTTCTTTCTTTTCTATAACTTGGGAGTCTTCAAGAAGCGAGTTAACAGGACACTCAAAGCTTGGCAACGTTTGGGCGACTCCTCCGGTGTTGCCCATATCCAAAAGCGACGATGACTTTCCATCCAGGTGGTCCGTCTAACAACTCACGACGCGCTACCGAACATATTAACTTCAAATAGCCGTAAAAGTTATAAAAACTATGTAGATTTGCATTTCTGCTCTTAAATCACAATCGCTATTTTTTTATACTAGTTTTTGCTTTATTAAAAGCTCATTCATGTTACAAACAATAGACAAAAATATTTTTTCGAATAACTATAAAAATAACCAAGATTTAAGCCATCAAAGATTTCATTCGATCTCTTTCTTGCAAAACGGAATTTAATATGGAGTTTATATGGCCGGAGTGCACGATGACGTAACAGTGCATATCGGACCTCTCTGTCTAATTAGCAGTTTAAAATGCCTATATCATGCGTATTACTTGGCCGATTTTAATTTCACATTTTGAAATAGTTTTTACGGTATCTTGATATTTAGTTGAGAAACCATACTTTGAAGACTATTAATTAATACATGAACTTGTACAAGTGTTCATATCTTGATTTCTGTACTTACCGTAGTTTGTAAACACTCGAATGATCCGACTTACCTGTAAATAATTTAAAAAAAACACATTATTATTTATTCGGGTTTATCAACTTATGGGAGAATTACATTTTCCATTCCATTTTCATTTTCCTGCATGAATTGTGTTTCATTTCGTCGACATTTTTTTTTAAACCGTAATCTTTGCAGTTGGCGGGATAATCTAGACGCGTTTGGTCCAACGCTTGGAAATCCAGAGGAGAGGCTTTTGCCCAGCAGTAGGAAACATGAAGTAAAAAAAATATATATGACCCATGTAAAACAAACCTGATTTAAACGTACAGTAGTTCGGTTTTAGTATGTCCAATCCACTTCAAGATACAATAGGCTTGTGTCCTAAAAGATATAATTATATCTGTCAGTTAGATTATCAGAAAATATTGGACACGTATATATAGTATAGCCCGTTAAAGTTCCCCGTGACGTCAGGCCGTGCGACCGTTTTTCGCACTGCGTGACGTCAGCGACCGTTTTTCGCACGGCGTGACGTCATGCGCCCCCACTCCCAAACTTTGACGCGATTTATCTTTGTATTATTTGTTTGCGTCACAAAAGAAAAAATACTGTCACACTAATTAGTATTTTTTTTTACCCCGGAAACTACCCTATACCCTAGTACCCTACCCATAATGTGGTTCATCCGGGTTTATCGCAAAACACCAAAATGACCAATCCATACCTACGTACTATTATAAATGAACTTATAAAAAAAAATACAAGACTATTTGAAGGTCACTGAATCGGAAAATGTTTTTTTGGATTTATTGTTTACTAGCTTCTGCCCACGACTTCGTCCGCCTTAAATTCGTTTATCGCGGATAAGGGTATTTTTCCGGGATAAAAAGTAGCCTATGTCCTTCCCCGGGACTCAAACTATCTTCATACCAAATTTCATCCAAAAAAGACAGACAGACAGACAGACAGACAGACACACTTTCGCATTTATAATATTAGTATGGATTAGTATGGATTTACTGTATGTACCGTTGTGGCATCACGTCAAAACGGCTAAACGGATTTCAACCATATCTGGTACGGGTAGACTTATTCTTGCAAGAGTACAGACAATTCATTTTTAAGGTTCCGTACCAAAAAGGTACAAAAGGAACCCTTATGGTGCGACTCTGTCTGTCTGTCCGACTATTTAAGCTCCATATCTCAATAACTACTTATGCTAACTATTTGAAATTTGGAATATTTATAAACATGGTCAGCCCACATGTATTGCACAGGAAATATCTAAAAATATATTTTTATTTTCTAAAAAAACAATGAATATGAGGGGGACGAATTAAAAGTCTAGCTACTGGGGCAAATGGGGTATCATATGAAAGGGCTGGGCCTGCACATTTTTGAACATTTTTTTTATTTTTTTTAGTGTGAAAAAAAAACACCATTCCCCCCTTTATTCGAAGTTTACCAATCGAAAATTTCGAGATTTTCACACTAAACGAAAATTATAGCCATGTCTCTAACTAGCTACTTTTTATTTTTATTTGCAAAAAACCTATTTGTACAACCCGGTTGCGTTAAGTTTGCACCTGATTTGTATGCAATGCTATAGATATAGATATCAGGTGCATACTTAACTCAACCGGTACCGGGTAATAAAGTTAAGAGTAAGTAAAAATTTGTACGGAACCCTCGGCGCGCGAGTCTGACTTGAACTTGGCCGGTTTTTTACCACTGTAATAGTAAAGATAAATATTTATAGCATAAAAAACTGACCTCCGCTTTATAAAAACAGCCTAGGACCTTTTATAATATTCACCATCGAATGCCAAATTGAAATTGTCTTATTAAGTGTTGGAGGAACGTTCATTTACATAAATATTATGATCATGAGCGGCGCATGTGCGTTGGGTCAATACAATTATAAGAATAATCTAATAAATATTAAATCCGGCTTGTTAATTAATTGGTCACATTCGGCTGGATCCGGCCTGAGGGGCCATCCATATACTACGTCACAGCGATGCAGGGGTCATGCCAGACGTGACAAGCCGTGTTAAGGGGCTATTCATAAATTACTTCATTTGGGGGGGGGGGGGGGGGGGGGGCAGTCCCAAGATGATATCATCTTTCGCAACTATAAAAAGTGCTTGCTAAGTAAAAAAGGGAATGAAATTTGTGTTTTTTTTTATTTTATTTTTTTATTATAAAATAGATGGGCATTTGACCGCAATCTCACCTGTTGTTAAGTGACGATGCGGTCAAGGATGTATCATGCCCGTCTAGAAATAGCCTATTCACTCTTGTCTTGAACACGCCCAAATTATAATGGTCGGGGAACACACTCGCAGGCAACGAGTTCCACTCCTTTCTATAAAATCTGTTGACAAAAACGCACTTTTTGGAAATGACATCATTTTATTTGGTAGGGGGATGGGGTCATTCGAATTATTTCGATGGTTGGATGATTTTAGGGGGGGGGGGGGGGGGGGGGGGGGGGGTCAAAAATCGTCAAAAATAGATGACGTAATTTATGAACAGCCCCTAAAGGAATATGAAAAGTGCGACAAGGGGGTCCAAAACATTTAAATTTTGTTATAAACAAAGATCAGAAACAAATGAAAAAATTTTTCGACGATACTGGACTTGAACCAGTGCCTTGAGCCAGACCGGGGCAGCACGCTCTACCATCTGAGCTAATCGTCCACACCAGTAGTCGACGAATTTTGTCATCTGTTCTTGCTTATGGATCTCTGTATGGTGCATCCGACTCTTTAGCCGTTAAATTGTGATTATTATCATGATATTTGTAAAACAAAAAGTATTTAAATTTTGTGTTACGTAATAACAAAGAAACTGAGAAAAAGGCCGCAGGGCGGCTTGTGGCGAGCTGCTGTGGAGTGACGACCCCACGGACCCGAGATCTCCAGAGAGTCGGTCAGAGTCCTCGCCTCTGGTGAGTCTTTATCGGCCGGAGTGTATACCCAAGAGGACCAGTAGGATTCTCAGATCTGGCTTGCCTTCGTTGAGTGTCCAGAGAGGAGCGTTAAGGTGCGTCCACATTTGTATCATTTGCCCGATCAGATCTTCGTTCCGTGGCATGATCGCGTGCCACGATCACGCGTTTGGACAATGCAATGCGCCGATCCGATCGCTCGAAATCCATGTTGCTACGCGTATCACAAACTTACATCGATGGAGCGTCCAAGCAGCGCGATACGCAGTCATGCCACGCCACGGTGATCGGATACGAGCAAATGATACAAGTGCGGACGCACCTTTAGAGACTTACGAATACCTCACAACTGTCCAGTCTCGAATAATATCTACTCACATAGGAGATTATAATCTTCATTTCGTACCCCAAAAACAGCGGTATGTTCCGAGGTATAACGTTTGCATAAATCATTATGTATGAAAAAAAAACAAAAATGCTGACCTTGGGTTTATTTTATAAATACAATATCATCTATGCTATTATATTGTTGTACAAATCAAATGTCTGTACATTGAAGACATTAAAAAAATGATTGTCATGGAATTAGTGACCTCCCTCTAAATCGAAAAATATATATTTTGTATTTTTTGTATGTTTGTATGTGCCGTTGTGGCTTCATCAGCAGTTTTTGGTGGACGTGCACGGGTAGCTCGGTATCTCCAGATGGTTATACGATACTTTTTATCCGACTACGCACAAGAAAAAACGGGGGGTTATGGCTTTTTCTCCTCCGCGAACGAAGTTGCGGGCGCCTTCTAGTTAACTTTAAAATTAAAGTAGTGAAATAAAAACAAAAAAATACACGAGAGAGAGGCTACGAGGGGGAGGAGGGGGGAGTCGCCTAGAACCTCACCAAAGATCACCTAGAGGGAGGGCGGGGTCGAAATGCATTATCTGTGGAACAATCTCTTATAGGGTTGATTGTTCTTTTCAAATTAGTTTATTTTTTGCCTTTTTTTATTTCCTCGCAAATGTGATGAAAACATTGTGTGTATCACGGGCAGTAAGGATTACAAACTCGAGTCATTTCGCATGGGGCTTCTAATAGACTCACGTTCGTAATTCCCATCTCACCACCCTTAGTGCAAAATGTACTATTACACAAGCTGTAAATAACACAAACTTTTTATGTAAGTGAGTGTTTAATAATTATTAATTCACAATTCATTGATAAATTATACTTTTACTGTGACAAACTATTGATTGTATTGACTTCTAACAGTATGTTATTAATACATTTTCCTTTTTTTTATTTTCTGTACAACCATAAATCGAATCTAAATTAAATTTTAAGAACAAAGCATCCTTGATTATGTTACAAGTCGGCCTTGAACTGGTAGCCATCATTAAATATTATAATCAAGTCAAAATATTCTGAATTAAGCGTGATTCTCGGCATGGTGCGATGTTTCGTCATACTCGTTCCTTGAACCCTTAGTCCCCACAATACATGAAAGATAGTGTATTCATTAGGGTTCCGGAGCCAAAATGGAAAAAACAGAACCCTTATAGATTCATCATGTGTGTCTGTCTATCCGTCCGTCCGTATATTGCACAGACATTTTACTCAAAAACTATAAAGATGTATATTGATGAAATTTGGAGTATAGGTGTCTTGTGTAAACCGCTACTTAGTTTGATAGTTAAATAAAAAATATATATATTTCTAGGGCGGGCACTCCATACATGTAACCGAAACTGAAACAAAAATCAGCAAATATCTACGTGTGGCATATATTTCGACAGTTCTTAAGGGTAAAACGGGACCCTATTACTAAGAGTACTCTGACAAATCTGTGCGTCTGTCGGTCACCAGGCTGTATCTCATGAACCGTGATAGCTAGACAGTTGAAATGACCGTTGAAAGGTAACACGGGACCCTATTACTTAGACTTCGCTGTCCGTCTGTCTGTCAGTCTGTCACCAGACTGTATCTCATGAACCGTGATAGCTGCTAGACAGTTGAAATTTTCACAGATGATGTATTTCTGTTGCCGCTATAACAACAAATACTAAAAACCGTGTAATTTTATGTCTGTCTGTCTATACCAGTAACCAATACAAAATGATGGAACACCGCGTTCATTTTGCTTAGGAGTATGGCTCTGCTAACACGAATTTTCATAGATACCCGGGCGCGAGTCCAACTTGGAGTTGGCCGGTTTTTTTTATTAAGTTTTAGCAATCTTTTATTTAACTTGCCGGTTTCATGGGGGCGCCAAATCCTTGAGACAAGAATTCGAAATATCGAACAAATAAGGCCTTTTCCTACAAACTCATACGTTTTGGTCACAAATAAATTAATAGTTTAAAAACACTACAAAAACACGCTTTACAAGACTTTTCTAACAAATCCAAACACAGCTATGATACGATGTTCCATCATGAAGTTCCAGTTCATATGTTCCGGCTCCATCATCAGATCAGTTCGACAGTACCATATTATTGTATTGTCATCAGAACTACATACAGCTGCCAATTTTCATGACGCTACGATCCTTGGAAGATGGTTAAATTAGTTACCTTAGATTCCATTACATAGTTAGTTACATACAGGTCGACCTAATAAAAGCGTGTTAAAAATGCTACTCGTTGGCAGTTTTAACAGTTTTTCTCAAACACTGAAGCCACCATCAAGGATTTCCCCCGGCTCGAGAAAATCGTAGATACGGGGCCGATTTAGAATCGTCTAGATAAGTTTTGTCACAAAAAAAAATTGACATAAACTTATCGCTTCTTTCAAAGGTATTTTGAATCATTTACACGGATATCCTGGATACCATTTTTAAGCTCAATAAGTCAGCTAAGTCAAAAAGGCAAACTGCACGCAAAACTGCTAAGTGATTCCGACTTGGCAGTATAATGCTGAATGCGTTTCGTGTACAGTTGTATGGAAAATATGATAACTGCCTAAATACTCATGAGCGGTAGTATAATTGTTACTGTTTATCCCCTCTCTGTTTTATTTGATGCTAACTGTACAGTCATACGTCTTGTTCGCGTGTCGAATAAAGATACTGATATATCGACGTCGATATATTATCAGTAAGGAGGGAAAGCGGGCATAAAACACAATGCACAAACAAGTGGTTGTGAAATGATGGATGATTCACTGAGGGCTTTTGCGCGCTGCGGGTTTCCATGGCAACTTAAGGTTAAGGAATGTACATTATTCGCAACAGGGACAAAACCATACAAAAAAAATAAAAAACCGGCCAAGCGCGGATCGGACTCGCGCACCGAGGGTTCCGTACCAAAATATAAACTACAAACGGCCGTATCTATGAAAATCCAGTGTTAACAGATCCCTACTCCTACGCCTATTGTTTACCTCTGCTAATTCGAATGTTACTACCACGTTCTGTATTTCTGTGTATCTGAGGTGTGCAATAAAGAGTATTTGTATTGTATTGTACTCCTAAGCAAAATGTAACGCGGTGTTCGATGACTTTATATTGGTTACTGATATAGACAGACAGACATAAAATTATACTGTTTTTAGTATTCGTTGTTATAGCGGCAGCAGAAATACATAATCTGCGTAAATTTCAACTGTCTAGCAGCTATCACGGTTCATGAGATACAGCCTGGTGACAGACTGACAGACAGACGGACAGCGAAGTCTAAGTAATAGGGTCCCGTGTTACCTTTCGGGTACGGAACCCTAATAAAAAAGGATGCATCAACTTTTGTACACACACAAATCAAATAAAATAACGAGTGTAAGAAATGATTTCTTTGTTTAAGTGTATGGTGTACCATACAACTTTGAATGTCCCGTCTGTTAAACATTAATAAACAGGAAAATATCATTTTACAAGCCCGATTTCTTGGTGAATCCATTGATATTTTCGGTAACGCCACATACGTCAAAAGTGTGGGTCTAAAAGCTCACAAAAATATTTTTAGACTTAGTAACCTTTAAATTATTATTGTCCGAAGTTTCTTTAATGTTCAATGTACAGACATTGTATTTTTACAACTTTATAATATTACTAGCTTCTGCCCGCGAGTTCGTCCGCCTTAAATTCGTTTATCGCGGATAATGGTATTTTTCCGGGATAAAAAGTAGCCTATGTCCTTCCCCGGGTCTCCAACTATCTCCATACCAAATTTCATCCAAATCGGTTCAGCGGTTTAAGCGTGAAGAGGTAACAGGCAGAAAGACAGACAGACACACTTTCGCATTTATAATATTAGTATGGATAGGTGTTTTTTTTTTAACGATGTTTGAATGTTTAGATTTTTGTATGTTTGTTGCGCAATAACGAGTTAACCGTCTAACGGATTTAGATGCAACTTGGCACTCGTACAGACACGACAGATTAAGACACAAGTAAATTTTTACTTAATCCTCGGTAACGCGGCCGCGAGCCGCGAATAAATTGTAATAATGTGAACTGGGACTTATTGTATTAAACGGATCTATATCGGAATCCCTTTGTCCTAATGTATCGTTTGTCATAACGCATTTTTTTACGAAACTGTAAACTTTTCAGGATTGTTATAAAACAAACCTAACCTCTACGATGATCTTTTAAAAAATCCTGAAAAATTTACGGTTTAGAAAAAATTAAAAAAAAAAAATTAACGACATTAGAGATTCCAAACGAGACCCTTATTAAACAAATGGGAAAATTAACCTTTTGAGCGCCAAGCAGCGAAGTCACATGACGTGACCCAGACGCCACAGCAAGAAAATAATAAAATCCTTAAAATGAAAATAGTGATTGCACTATATACCTCGTTGATATAAATATTATATTCGGAGATTTAGAACCATGAAATTTGGTCGAGATATGGCGACGCTGGCGTCAATGGCACGAAGTTTCAATGACGTTATTTGCTGACTGTGGCGGTAAAAAGGTTGATCTTTGATTGTGATAAGTATAAAGTATAAGGTACAAAGATCAAAGCGCAAAGGAAAGCACGATTGCTCTCGCAAGTGGTCACACCAGGAATCGAACCTGGTACCTTTGGATCCAAAGAGCAATCGTGTTTTTCTTTGCGCTTTGGTCTTTGTGTCTATCAATAGATAATAATGTGGTGTTAATTACTCATGTAGAAATATGACATAAACAAGAAAAGATAAACATACCAAGGAATAAGCGAGACACGGGACTGCAATACCTTAATTTCGAACGGAGTAAAAATATGTTATCTGTTCAAAAATAGTCTTTGTTTTTAAAATAATATAAGTACGAGGGGCGTTCAATAAATTCTCGGTATCAGTGTAAAAATGTGAAGTAATTCGTAATACATATATTTTTTTAATAATTTGGCTCTTTCCTATTTTGTATGCGTACATATTATATTAAAATATTTTCATTTATATTCTCAAGGAAAAAAAAGCTTTTATGGGCGACATTTGCCTTACCTTTTGCTTCAGCGGTGGTGCACCGATCTTTTAGGGACTTTTCAGTTTCAGAAAATAGGAAATATTAGTCAAGCATTTTGGCTATGTTGCACGTAAGTTGACTTATTGATTAGAAGTTGCGGCCCTGAGCATCAGACATGTAATCTGAAGTATTGTCTAAAGAAAAGGTCATAAAATGTATGTATTTGTTTTCTTTGCATTTTCTCTGACCAGATTTTTTAGTTGCACTAGGATAATGTCGTATCACTCTTCCTTAGTATTTATATATCTATATATTTTTAGTGTATACTCGCAATATTTATTTTTTAATATAATTTTCTTTTGGCGGTCGGAAAAACTACTGAGAATTTTGACAAGTGACCCGTTATTTCTAAATGTAATTGCATGAGTCTCATTTTTTTGAGTCACCACAATAAGTCAATCTTGCACTTTCAGAATCAATTTTCTCAATTACTGCACCAAGATTTTGCTCACTTCCTAAACAATAATCATCATTTTACTGACGTCGTTACAAATTTCATACCGTCATCTTTGTTCAGCTATATAAACTGACCTTGAAATCTTCGTAATCTTTCAGCAGATCACACCTGTTCTTAGGGAAACTTGAAATTTACTGTTATATAACTTAAAAAATCTGGCTGTAACTGTAGATACTAGAATCACATAGAACTCTCTAGTCTGGGTTATAATATGACAATCACTATCATTTAAAATTATAAACTGACCAGGAACTCCTCGAAATCTTTCAGCAGATCACACCTGTTCTTAGGGAAACTTGAAATATATGTTTGTATTACTTAAAAAATCTGGTTGTAACGGCAGATGCTAGAGTCACCTAGAACTCTTCAAATTAATGATATCCTTTTTTTATTTGCTTATTTTATTAATGAATAGTGACATCATATGACCCATCATCAAACATTATGATGATTTATCATACCCATACCGAGAATATATTGAACGCCCCTCGTAATTATTAACGAGGCAGTCTGGGAGTTTTCTCTGAGGTGTTTCGTTCTATTCAGTAGCCTTATTTTGTGAAACGTTGAAATTTATACATCTGTACTATTATAAAGTTGTATAAATGAAATGTCTGTACATTAAAGATATTTTCAAAAAAATATTGTACCGGACTATTTGAAGGTCACTAAAACGAAAAATACTTTTTTTTTTTGTACGTTTCTATGTGTCGTAGGGGCTTCATCACGCCAAATCGGCTAAACGGATTTCAACTATTTTTGGTACACTGGTAGCTGGGTATCTCCAGATGGATATAGGGTACTTTTAAATTTTTTACAATTTTAATTATTTTTTTGGTTCCCACCGGATTGCCCAAGGAAAGGCAACTTAACCACGTTTTTCTTTAAATATGAGTAAATGAATGCTTCGGCTTCCCTTGCTGCTGCGTAATGAAGCCACAACGACACATACAAACATACAAAAACAATATTTATTTGATTCAGTGACCTCCATATACTCAATAACGTTAGTTTTTTTTTTAATATTTACAATGTAAAAACATTTCATTTTTTACAACTTTATAATACTATGGAAGAGAGCAAGAGTGGTTTTAAAGTGTACCGTTTCTTAGATAAGATAGGTTGATTGGTAGAAAATGCCATTTAGGATTAAGTATGGACGCTGTCTGAAATAAAATTATTTTATTTTATTTATTTATTTATACTTACTTTTGTTTTGCGCCCGGGTAGAAAAACAAAATTGTATTTAGTAAAATATATTAGACCCGATTATTATTGTTTTTTATTTTCATATTTATCAAAAAAATAGGTACTCTGACGTGACGTTATGCAACATTTTGGCTCGATCTAACGCCTTAATTTTTTGATTACCTAAAAGAGAAAAAAAAAAAGATATTTTTAACCAATTTTACTTGACGACAAATAGTAATTAAAATTAAATCATCATCGCTATTGTCCCGTTGATCATAAATAAATACATTTCGATCCAGGGAACTCTTAAAACTATTCGGCTTATTATTTTTTGAAATATCTTCAATGTACAGACATTTCATTTTTACAACTTTTATAATAGTATCGTCTCGTCCGTGACCTCGCGCATGCGTATAAAAGCCGCGGGCCACATCCTCGGCGCACAGTCTTGCGCAGGTCACAGTACGTACTCCAACATGGTGAGTTGAGAGTTCAAGTGTTATACACAAACGGATTTACATTGTGATTTTTATTTACGATAACTAACCATTCTTCAGGTCAAGTAAAGTTAATATCTCATCTTAATTCTTATTATTTTTTAAATATATAACTTTAATTTAATTACAATTTTAACACAATAGTTTTGGGTCGATATCATAATTGGAAAATTAATTATTTCCTACAGTCAATTATTCTTAACTCTTGGCTTTGAACTTGACCAAACTATACATGATGCGACAATTTTAAAAGAAATTAAAAAAGGTCAATGTTAAAGTCATTTTAATACCTTATTAAATATAGACTTTAAACAAAATAAACTTCGAAGACAATAAAAAACCGGCCAAGAGCATGTCGGACCATGCTCAGTGTAAGGGTTCCGCAGCTTTCATACGAAAAAAAAACACTATGAAAAAAATACGATATGAAAAATCGTAAAAATCAAGATGAGAAAAATACGATATGAAAAAGTGCACTAACAAAAGAGCGTATCTCTACGGCACTTACGTCCTTTAGCTGAGAATCGCAGTTTTTGTCAATTTTTCGGAGCGATTATTTCTGAGAATCTAAATCAATATTTTTTTTTTAGTAACTTCAGTCTTTTCAAAAGAACTGTCGAAATATGTGCCACACATTGTTACTTCCTGAAAAAAAAATCACTTTCGGTTACATGTATGGAGTGCCCCCCCCTAGAAATATATTTTATTATTATTTAACTATCAAATTAAGTAGCAGCTTATACAAGACACCTATCCTCCAAATTTCATTAATATAAATCTAGTAGTTTTTGAGTAAAATGCCTGTGACATACAGACGGACGGACATGAAGAAACTATAAGGGTTCCGTTTTTGCCATTTTGGCTACGGAACCCTAAAAGCGGATTAAAAGTGAGATTTAAAAGAAAATTTATAACTTTGCATTGCACATCGAACAACATCATTACGGTACTTTTCCGTTAGAGCTATACTATGGCCACCGAGATCATAACACTGACTCGTTCACACTTGCGTGGTCTTAACAGGTATGGAAGAGATAGCAGTATGATCTCAGTCGTCAGTTCTTTTTACCCGACTGCGCGACGCAAAGGAGGGTAATGTGTTTATAAGTCTATGTATGTATGTATGTATGTATGTATGTATGTATGTATGTATGTATGTATGTATGTATGTATGTATGTATGTATGTATGTATGTATGTATGTATGTATGTATGTATGTATGTATGTATGTTTGTTCCTATCTGGCACTCTAGAAACCAAAGGCGTGGACCGATTTGATGATTCTTACGGCAATCGATTCGTCTTAATTGGGCGATAATGAGACGCCGTATTGTGAAAGAGAAAAAAATGAAAATCGACGTACTATGTTGAGTGGGGTATCATTGAATAGGGATTTGAAAATCATTATTAGGTTTCTTTTATCATTTTTAATTTTGAATGACCAGTTAGGAATTATAACGATTTAAAGTTGGTTCGCAACCCGTTCTCACTAAATTTTCATTTAATTGTAAATAAATCTGTGCAAGCTTCTCAATAACCCCCACGATAAAGATTGCGAAATTTACTGACATTTTAACTAAAAAGTATAAAATAAAAATAATAATTTAAAAAAAAACAAAAAACCCGACTGCTTAAAAAAAACAAAAAAGAAAAAAACAAGTACAGTACCTACCCTTGTTAAGTTATAATGGAAATGTTTCATGATTCATGATCGATACTCACATAGAACAAATAAAATAATTAATTCTAATATGGAACATAGCGATTTTAATCAGTCGAGACCCATTGTTGGGAAGATTCGCGTCGATCTAGTTTTCTTATGGGTCCCGACTATGGGTACTGGACTTGTTTTTTCTTTTTAGTTTTTTTAAGCAGTCGGGTTTTTTGTTTTTTTAATTATTATTTTTTGCGTTCAGTATAGCTCTAGCGGAAAGACAGCCTAATGCAATAAAACGAATCTTTACCTTCTTTTATAAAAAAAAAATTGCATGATTTTTAAAGATCTGCTTTATTTACTGTGATATATGTTTTTCCGTCAAAATCATGAAATAGGCTCATCTATAAATAATTTAGAATAATAAACAAGTTACATAACCCTGAACTGGTCGAATAGGTTGCAAGGTCAATATTATTACCGAGGAAAACATCTTTAATTGATTTTAATCCACATTAAGTCAATATTATGGACCGATTAACAAAGACCGGAATTATTAAGGAAACTTTTGAGATGTATTTGTGACTTTTAATTTATTGACTTATGGATATTTGTGTCATTAGATACAAACTTAGACAAACTTAATAAAAACATGTCATTCTGCGACTAATTTCATAACTAGAAGGCAACTTCGTACGCGGAGGAGAAAAAGTTATAAGTTATAACCCTTGTTTTTTTCGTCAGCGTAGTCGGGTAAAAAGAATCCTATAACCACCTGGAGATACCCAGGTACCCGTGTACCAAAAATTGTTGAAATCTGTTAAGTCGTTTTTGCGCGATGAAGCCACAACGCCACATACAAACATACAAAAAAACCATTTTTTTCGTTTTAGTGACCTCCAAATAGTCCGTTACAATATTTTTTTTTTGAAAATATCTTCAATGTACAGACATTTAATTTTTACAACTTTATAATAGTATAGATAATCTTAAATGCTGTCTGGTGGCTACTTCTAACGGTAACGTATAACTGAGTCTGTTCCTGAGGTATGCGAGCGGGACAGGAGGGGTGACAAGTGACGTATATGTGTATAGCGAGGCAGTTAGGACACGTCACTTTTCACCCCTCCCGTACCGCTCCCATACCTCAGGATCAGACTCAGTTAAGCGTTAGACCTGTAGTTTGTATCTTTTTATATATATTTCTTGTACATTTTATAAGGTGCGTGCTGTAAATTAAAGAATTCTTATTCAGTTGAGTAAATGAGGTATTTTAAGTAAAATCTAACAGCAATAAGATAGATCCTTGAGCGTGGTTCAAGGCGCATAGCGGCCGGGGCACCGTGGCATTTGTATGCGCACGCGCATTGTGACCACGGTCATAAGCGGAGCGGGACCTAAACTGACAGTAAAATTATGACTGAAGAATATAGTTTCATAATTTTTTTGCTAAATAAAAAAATCATAGTTTCTTCGTTCGCGGATCAGGAATGTCATAACATAACCCATGTTTACTTCAAGTAGTCGAATAATGCATATTTGCATATGCAGCTGTCACCATACTAAAAATTTACAAAACCTGCCTACGTATGTATAGACGGGATGTGTTTTCTAGGAGTCATTATGTGAATAAGTTCAGATTTCTAATTGCAAATAAATTAGTTGCAAAATAACGAATATAACATTTACAAAAACATTATACCCAACTAAAGTTATAGCCTAATCCGAAATGTAGTGGAAATTTTCTGGTTTAAAAAAAAGTGGTTGAAAAGGAAACAGTTTGGAAACCATCCTTACCTAACTAATATTATAAATAGTGTTTGTTAATTTGTCCACAACTTTTTCACGCGATAACAGGACAAGGCAACGAAATAACGTGTTTTTGGCATTTAGATAGAATGAAGACTAGAAAGTGGCGGAAAAAATGCACGGTTCCTTAGGGATAAACAAAACCGAGCGATGTCACGGAAAGATCATTGTACAATACTAGCCTTATGAGCCTCGAGCCTCGTTCTGCAATCACTATTTTTTCAAGGTTAGTATTATTTTATTGCTGTGGCGTCTGGGTCACGTCGTAGCGTACATGTATGATATTTTTTTATCGCTTTTATTAACTAAATATCAAAATACCCTAAGACTATTTCAAAATGTGAAATTTAAATCGGCCGAGAAATACGCAAGATGTAGCCATTTTTAACTACTAATTAGATAGAGAGGTCCGACATGCACTGTTACGTCAGTGCACTCCGGTCATATAAACTCCATATTAAATTATGTTTTGCTAGAAAGAGATAGAATGAAATGTTTGATGGCTTATATCTTAGTTATTTTTATAAATATTAGAAAAATCATTTTCGTCTACCATTTGTTACATAAATGAGCTTTTAATAAAGCAAAAAATAAAATTCCTGCATATTCCCTATTCGCTGCTTGTCGGTCAAAACGCTAGTAACATATTTATAGTTACCAATAGTTATTAAACTTAATTATTATTTCCGCTACCGCTTATGACTATGTCCCAAGTCAAAGTTCATCCGTCACCGCGATGGCGTAACGCACGACCATTAAAATGCCTTATACATATTCTCGCCGCCCGGCCACTCTAACGCGGCCTTCCGATCATAATAAAAGGTTTATGATGCTTCTTTGTGATTGATCAGTATTTTAGGGTTCCGTAAGAATTCGGTATATTAAGCTGCAAAACGATGAACACGATTACACGGTTCAAAATTTATTGACTGGTCTGTTTAGGACGGCTTTAATAGAGTCTAGCGGATCTGTTTTCGAACGGACTTATCGTTCATTTCTTTTTGGAGGTGACTGTACCAGCAGAACCCTGTCAATAAAGTGTGTCCGTCACTGGAGCTCTAATTCAAATTTAAAACTTTCTACAAGTAGGCCTAAAAGGCACTTTAAGATGTCTTATTTTTTCATAATATAATTCGAAAAAATATTCACATATAGTGAATAACGATAATATTGCGACAGACACACACTGTACAGATTTATATCATATAACTTAGCCTATACTTACGGAGACGTTAAGGGTCTCAAGGCGTCAAAAAAGTAAACCTCTAATTCTTAAACCATATTTTCTAAAATTTAATCTAATTATTATTTTAAGTGTAATACGAGACCCTATTACTAAGACTCCGCTGTCCGTCTGTCTTTCACCAGGCTGTGTCTCATTAACCGTGATATTTAGACAGTTGAAAGTTTCACAGATGATGTATTTCTGTTGCTGCTATAACAGCGAATACTAAAAACAGTATAATTTTATGTCTGTCTGTCTATGTCATAAACAATATAAAATGATCGAGCACCGCGTACATTTTGCTTAGGAGTAGGGCTCTGTTAACACTGGATTTACATAGATACGGCCGTTTGTAGCGTATATTTTGTACTGAACCCTCGGTGCGCGAGTCCGACTCGCACTTGGCCGGTTTCTTATCGTATATTTCATTTCTTCGAAAACAGGCCCTGCTAAAGAAATGGAATGATGTGAAATAGAAACAAATCAAAGCGCAAGGAAAAATACGATTGCTCTCGCATGTGGTCACACCTGGACTCGAAGCCGGTACCTCTCGATTACGCGTCGAGCGTGTCAACCTCTCCACCAGTGAGCACCGTGCCAATCGCCTCTGATTTATCCATCCGCTTTGACCCATGTACCATTTTTTTAAAAGTTATCTAACCTTAGGGCCATCTATGAGAACACGTATTACACTGTTCTCATTCCGACTGTAACAATAGATAGTAATGTGATAATATAAAATAATTTTCACTTCTCCTGCTCAAAAAGTACGTCATATTAGCTTCACGAAGCGAAACTAAAATAGTACGTTTAGCCTCTAGGGTTTAAAAGAAAGCCATATAATCCCATACAAACTTCTATGAAACTTAAAAAAAAAACTTGTGTCCAGCTACATACTACTTACGAATAATTAAAAACAAACAAACCAACCTGATCAGATTGACCAAAATGTCTGATCGCATTGCAGCCCTTTACATAAAAAAGTATGGTGATATAATTATTATTCTAATTAATTAAATAAGTTTTTTATTTTCTCGCAGTCGAAGTGAAAAGCATAGTGTTTAGTTTAACACGTGGCTAAAAGCCATTATGACACTCAGACATATTTGTCCTCGCTCACTTCGAGAGCTCGTCCAAATAATCACTTCGTGTCATAATGGCTTATTTTAGCCCCCAGTCAAATCTACTATTTTGTTTCATAGAAAATGAAATGTTGTCAATATCACGGTTCTCTGTCACGATTGCAGAAATTCCTGATCATCTCCTGCTTGGTGGCGCTGGCGGCGGCCGACGTGTCGCACGTGGTGGGCAAGGATGCGCAGGCGCCGATCCTGCGCCAGGAGGCGGACATCAGCCCCGACGGCAGCTACAACTGGGCCTACGAGACCGGCAACGGCATCGCCGCGCAGGCGCAGGGCCAGCTCAAGGGCGCGGGCGTAAGTCACTCGCACACGCACTAGTAGACGACTCGGTCACACTGTGGACACTCCCTGCCGCCCGCCGCCCGCAAGCTCCGCCCCCCCGCGCTCTCCCCGCTCACAGTCCAGTGACCTCAGCCGGTAACTGCGAGGTAACCGAGCGCGGGTGGGCGGCACTTTCGGGGAGTGTCCATACTGTACGTATTATATATACTGTGTCTCGGTAGTGAATTAAATAAGGAGTCTATGTGAATTATGTGTGCGACTGATTGTATACAGGGTGATCAATCCAAATGGGTCAATATGGAGGAGTCAGAAACTATGAGAGATAGCGAAATCTGTTTTTAGGAACCGATTTTAGATTTAATAATAATAACATTCAATTTTTTTTAACTCATACGTAACCGGGAATCGAACCTGGTCAAAATCTCTGTACCTAAACAATGTTATACATTCTGCAAGATTTTCCGTTGATGGTGCGAATCATAAGTTACAAGGAACAATTTTAATGGAATCTTGTTTAAACAATTCAAAGAAAAAATCAAAAATAAGATAATAATATTTTTTAAGTAATTGTTCAAACTGTAACCATTTTCCTGGATGCAAAAATTAAATTACCTCTAGTGTTGAAAAAATGTAATGCCATTATTATTCAATTTAAAATCGACGCCATGGTATCTAGAACAGATTTCGCTACCTTTCATAGTTTCTGAGTTCTCCCTACTGACCTATTTGGATTGATCACCCTGTATATTTCCGGAAAGTAGTACTTTATATACAATTAATATTCTCTTTGATATTCGCCTATTCATTTAATCGATGATTTTAAACGTATTAATATATCGCGTCGGTATGTAACATTAAATGAGATAATTATAAATGTTAAATAACTAGAAGATGCCGCAACTTCGTTCGCGGAGGAGAAAAGTCACAACCCCTCGTTTGTTCTTCAGCGTAGTCGGGTAAAAAGTATCCTATAACCATCTGTGGCTAACCCAGCTACCCGTGTACCAAAAATAGTCGAAATTGAAGCCGTTTTAGCGTGATACCACAACGAGACATATTATTATCTACATACTTAAGACCAGTATCGGTAAAATGTGTGAATCGGCCTCGTGGAAATACTTCCTGGCGCTCGATTGGGGTCAAATTTGGTATACTTGCGTATCTTTGGTTACAATGTATCCTGGGTTTCCTGCGAAGCTGAGGTCCTGGGTTCAAATCCCGGTAAGGGCAAATATTTGTGTGATGAGTATAAATATTTGTTCCTGAGTCTTGGATGTTTTCTATCTAAACTATATAAGAAAATATATCTATTAAATATATCGTCGTCTAGTACCCATAACACAAGCCTTATTGAGCTTACCATGGGACTAGTTCGATTTCTGTATAATTGTTGCGTAATATTCATTAATTTCATACGAGAAGGCGCCCGCAACTTCGTTCGCGGAAGAGAAAAAGTCATAACCCGTCGTTTTTTCTTCAGCGTAGTCGGGTAAAAAGTATCCTAAAACCATCTGGAGATACCCAGCTACCCGTGTACCAAAAATTGTGGAAATCAGTTTAGCCGATTTTGCGTGATGAAGCCACAACGACTCATACAAACGTACATAAAATCAAAAAAAATTTTTTTCGCTTTAGTGACCTCCAAATAGTCCGTAACAATCAATTTTTTGAAAATATCTTCAATGTACAGACATTTTATTTTTACAACTTTATAACAGTATAGATTATAGTCAGCAATAAAAGCTTAATATTCTCTTCTGTAAAAAAAACCCCTTCTGAGACACGTGTAACTGTCTTTACACATTAGGCCCATCTGGCATGTATGTACACATTTATTTGTTTTCTCAAAGTGGGTAGTTTGCACAAAATGTAACGTTGACAGAGAAAAATATATCTTTTCTCAGTCGACACCGTGAACACGGAATCTGCAAAGCTTCCGAAACGTCGGGAACTCAAATGGGATAATATGCGCGATATAATCCGTTTTTATCTTTTAAATATAAGCTAGTCACAAAAAAAAACAAAATTGTTTAATTTAAATAAAAGCTAGTCACAAGAATTAAATTTATGACAAATTATTAATACTATTGACTTGTCAAAGTCAAAATTTTCTTTAGTCAAGTAGGGCTAGCTACAAGCACTTTTGAATCGTTATTTACGAAAGGATTTTAGAGCAATTTATTGATAAAAATTGGACAGCATAAAAAAAATACATCAGTAAGTTAAAAAATTAAAAAATGAAATAATAAAAATCCCAAAAAGGATCGTCAAGAAACTACAAAACAATTTGTACTCGCCTACAATGTTTCTAGAATAAAATCCCATATGTCAATATATAAAAAATAATAATAAAAAAAACCGTACCTTAACAGGTATTCGTTATAATCATTATAGGTACGCAGGCCACAATTTTGTTTTTTTTTTTTATTGTAACTGATGTGAACGTGTTTGAACAGGAGGATGCCGCCCAGACAGTCCAGGGTTCAGCCAGTTGGAGCAGCCCCGAGGGAGAGCAGGTCAACCTTCAGTACGTAGCTGACGAGAACGGATACCAGCCCCAGGTCAGTACAAAATCCTACGCGGCCATTGAAAACCATATAAACAGCCAATTTATACGAAAAAAATATATCTTAAGAGGATATACTGGTGGCCGTTCCTCCATACAAACGTAATCCCCCGTTTCCTCCCTGGAGAATTGTCTTAGAGCTAATTTTTACCTATGCCATGCCCTATGTTTTATTTGTCTTAATAATTTGTTAATTTTAAGAATTAGAGGCCCCCAAAACTGCAAAAAATGCCACCATCCGGCGCCATAAGCACGCGTTCAGTAAACAAATTTAACGAATATAAAAGAAAAACAGAAAACATAGAAGCATAACCGAAGCCCTCGTTATAATATATGTGAAAGAAAAACTAAAATTAGTCCAGTTTTGGAAGGGGAAATAGGGTACTGTGAAACCCTGTTTTCGCCACATTTTTGTAGGTTAGATCATTCCGAGCTGCAGTTGTCCCTTTTGCACTGTAATACGAGGATTTGAGGCGATGCGATAGCAATAGTTTTTAAAAGCACCTAATTTTCAAAAGGCCTTTTCCTAGTATATCCTCTTAATGTTATTATACTCCCCATATATTCTATACATTTGAGTATAACTCAACGCACGCAAAAATAGCTCTGAGCGGCCAGTGGAGGGTGTACGTTTTCGCATTCATTTTGTTGACAGCGCATGAGTACATCGTCTGGAGCTCTTTATTACGTGCGAGAAATTATAAAAGGCATGATGAAGGGGTACAAAAATCAAAATTGTAATTAGTCCATCATCTGTAGTGTGACCAATACTAACAAAAATTAAAAAAAATTAAATACCCCCCGACTTGTTCCACTAAAAGCTGAATATCTTGGAGACGAGTGCTCCGATTTTCATCAAATAAAGTTAAGAACACTCGGGATAAAATTATCTATGACACAAAAAAAACCCTACTCAAATCGATGCCACAGACAGATACACAGATACACAGAGTCACAGACACGTTACACTTATAACACCCCTCATTTGGCGCGGGTTAAAAATGATGATGTGACTTAATAGATCTAAATCTAGTTGTGACGAGTTGAAACAAACTCCAAGTACCTGAATATCTTACACAAATAGACCTAGTCCAAAACTAAGCAAAGCGTGTAGAGTACTAGGTGACGTTATACGTAATAAACACGGTGCCCGCGAGAAATGGGAAAGGTTTTAACCACGCAATCCTCAGGTCATTAGGAGCAAATGTTATATGAACGCCAGGCAAATCCGGCCGTCAACAATTTATTTTGATTACTAAAGTACATTAAGATCTTTTGATCGCGACGTTGCCTCAGTTTCGCGTCGCTATTGACAAAGATCAAAGTGACAGCTGCTACTCACTTAAACCATCCGTTTTAAACTGGGATAATTATAGGACGTCTATAGGATAAATGCGTCTTCTCGTCTTATTTATGGCGCAAATCTTATTGATTTCTACGAAAATGTTAATTTCAGCCAATTCATTAAGTTTTTTTTCTACAGGGAAGCCATCTCCCCACCCCTCCCCCCATCCCGGAGGCGATCGTGAAGGCCCTCGAGTACATCAGGGCGCACCCCCCAGCGCCAGAGAGGAAATAAATTAGGATATAGAAGAAATGACCAAGTCTTATCTTTTAAATTTACTCGGGATTTTGAGTGTTCTCTCGAGATCCCTATACTTAACTCGAGATATCGAGACTTATCTTGATATCTGGATACTTAACTCAAGACTCGATCCTTAACTTGAGATATCTAGAGATTTAAGTCGAAATCACGAGACTTAACTCGAGATCTTGATACTTAACTCGAGAACTCAAGACTTAACTTGAGATATCTCGAGACTAAGTCGAAATCACGGGACTTAACTCGAGATTTCGAGACTTAACATCAAATGAAGACTGTGCTCGAGACGTCAGTACAGTCAAGACCGATTGAAGTATCTTCACTCCACGATTTTTATTTCTTCTAGTCACGATTGCACATTTTTCCTTTGCACAATTCTTCTGGGACTTCCGGTCATTTCCATGTAGATATTAAGTAACCAATACTCAATGCCATGCAATCCCTGTATATAATAATGCTGGGAGGTTTTTTTTAATAAATGAATGTTAAAAAAAAATGTGTATAATTAATCATGTTATTAGTGTCTAACGTCGACGTTTCTTACTTTGGCCTTATCTACAAGTGCGTGTATTTTACACGAACATACATTTTAATCGACAATACCTGTAAATAGTGTTAACAAATTATCAAAAATCTTACTACAACGAAATTCACTACAGATATATAATACGTTGTGAAAAAGTGGACGAGCAAATAAATGCACAGAATTTTAAATATTGTCTATGGTCTCTGGTGACTTACGTATAGACAATATTTTAAATTTATTCATCAACACATTGAACCATACAGTTTGTTATTCTTAATATCAGTTCGTGTGTAATAGGCATTAATGAGGATAATTGGTCCGATAACTATTCAGCCACTAGAACTTAAAAACATAAATATAACAGCTGTTTAGGTTTATGAATACAGCGTAACATGGCGTTTTTACATTAAAATTTAAAAAGAAATAGGTACTTCCCGGCTTACTACTTCAATTTTGTATGAAATCCCTTTACAGTTCTCTAGAGTTGTTCCGTCCGAAACGTGATACTCTGAAGCGTGTTATAATTATAACGCACGTAATGACGACATTCTATTGAATATTGAAAAAAATAAAATTATCGTTATATAAGCTTGTATCCATACTTTTGGCCTGGGGTGTACACTGAAATGTACAGTCAAGGAATTTAATTTACATACCATTCCATACCTTGTCCCAGTCAAAATCAATATGTCAGCCGATAGAGATTCAAAAGGTACAAAGGGTACACAAATTAAATTCCTTGACCGTACTTCAGAGGTCCTGAAAATGCCTGAAAACGGGTTTTAGGTAATATCGTCATCTGATAGAGGGTGGCCTAAAACGGACTGAATACAACGTATAAAAATTATAAGTATGTGATAGAGCACCCTCTGATACGATATTTCAGCGCTGAAAACGCCTTCAAGAACACGGAAAAACACGATCCAAGTTCTAGCAACTAAGCAAGCGGTGTAACAATATAAGATTGAATCAACTTTTAGACCCAAACAAATATGTCCTCAACTATTACACTTCGTTGTAAAATAAAACCTTTAAATGGTTTATCTTTGTTTAAATTTATGGTGTACGTTAAAACGTTGAAAGTCCCGTCTGTTATAGTCAAAATTATTTTTCTAGAGCGAATACACTTAGCTTTGTACCCGATGAAAAATACGCATTATCTGCATTTGTTAACTGTGCCACAACTGCCACTTCGAAATGTAAGCCGTTGTAAGTACAAATTACTTTTACACTAAATTAGTCATTAAGTCCAAAGAAATAAGGTTTAATCTTAAACAAAAAGAACACAGATGTTGGTCACTTCGTAAGTGAAAGAGCAGTGAAGTTCGTATCGATGCTTAGAAGCTGTTGAGGTGACCAACATCTGTGTTTATGTTTAAGGCGAAGAGATGGGGAAATGACCTTGCTCGTTCGGCCCGAACGTAATACTTCGAGCGCGCGCGCCATCTAGTACATATTAGATGCTCTCTCTCGACTCCTCGTATCGCGCATTGACTAGTTGTGAACTATCGACTCCTTTTGCAGTATGGTGGCGCTTGTTTTGAGGCTACTTTATTCCAGTTTATTTTTTTGACCTTGTTGCTTGCTGAAATTATGTGTTGTGTCAATAGAAAGATTTTTGATTGTGCCTATTTTAAATTATGGATTCGGAAGGATAAGGGAGATAAGGAAGCTTCCAGACTGTCAACCATTTTCCAGATTCTGATGGACCCTGGGGGTTTCTACTGGTATTCAGGATTGGATGATCATTGGTGCATGGTGGTGGTGGTGATGATGGTGATGGTGGTAATGGTGATGATTGGGATGCTTGTGTTGTGATGGTGATGATGGTGACGGTGGTGGATGGTAGTGGATGATGGTGGTGTTGGTGACGGCGGTGATGATGATGATGGTGGTGGTGGCGTTGATGGTGATGATAATGATGGTGGTGGTGGTGGTGGTGGTGGTGATGATGGTGATGATGGTGACAGTGGTGGATGGTAGTGGATGATGGTGGTGGTGGTGGTGGTGGTGGTAGTGATGGTGGTGGTGGTGATGGTGATGATGATGATGATGATGTTGATAATGGTGGCGATGGTACCAGCATCATCACCACCACAACCATCCCCACCACCACCATCATCCACTACCATCCACCACCATCACCATCATCACCATCAAAACCACCACCATCATCACCACCACTATCATACGACCACCACTACCATACCACCACAACCACTACCATCATCACCACCACCACTACGATCACCACCATCATCACCATCAACACCACCACTACCACCACCATCACTACCATCATCACCACCATCACCACCACCACCACCACGATCACCACCATCATCACCATCAACACCACCACTACCACCACCATCACTACCATCATCACCACCATCACTATCATTACCACCACCGCCACCGTTCTTGTTCCCCAGTTTTAGGGACTCAAGAATCTCCAAGTATTTACGTCGCACGGAGCGACTCACGCCGCACAAAACACCAAGATAAAATGTCAAATAACACAAACAATAACATACAAAACAACATAACAAATCTCCGAAATAAACAACGCCTCAAAGACTACCGCTTCGTAACAATAATAACCACAGAGCACCTCGATATAAAGGCGTGATGACGGGGTGGGAAAATCAAGATTCTAATTAGTCCGTCAGTTAGATAATACAAAAATATTGGACACGTATTTTTCGTTTTTACATAATTATAAAAAAATACTCAGATAAATCGCGTTTAACTTTAAGACTGGGGGCTCGTGACGTCACTCCTAAGTAAAATTTGTACCTAAGAGTGACGTCACGCGACATTTTGACTCAATGTATCGCCTTTATTTTTCGGGTTAGTAAAAAAAAGAAAAAAATACGTGTCCAATATTTTTATTAATCTACAAGACGAACTAATTTTTAAAATTTAGTGATCATCCCTATTATACTGGTACTAAATGGTAGAATAGAACACATCAAAACAACACAAACGCAATCAGTCGACGGAATGAATTCAAAAACATTATCGCTAGGCTATGGATAGATGGAAGCGAGCTGGCAACGGCGTAAGCGCACGCCGCGCCGCCGTGGCGTAGCGCGAGCACGCAACGTCGCTTTCACTGCTAAAGCGCCTACGATTTACACTGATCAAATATTTAGTACGTTGACTTCGTAGAAATGTCGTAGGCGAAAGTTGATTTTGGGTTTAAACTCCGTATTACACAAATTAAACTGTTTCTTACTAGTTAGTAGACCAAGGTTTTTAAAGTACATGTGCAAAATTTGGTAATGTAGAATTGCTCACAGGCGGAAAAAAAGATGTAGAATATTTTTAAAAACCTGCTTCTTAAATATAGTTTGTAGGCCTAGTTACATCAGATAGGAACGAACTTACCCTATCAACTCATAATTAAGTATATATGTGTCCCGAATAGTTACTTTTCACATCTCTATATGCTACATATAATATCAAAATAATTGCACAAAAACAGATCGATTTCAGTGATTTGACTACCCCTTCGCCTTAAGAGTAAACCTTATTTCGTTTGACTTACAGACTAATTTAGTGCAAGTCATTTGTACTTACAACGGCTTACATTTCGAAGTGGCAGTTGTGGCCACAGTTAACAATGCAGATGTGTGGGTGCGTTGAGGATGTGTGGGTGCGTTGAGTAAAGAAGTCTATGTAAACAAAGCTCCAACAAATAATTACCGAAAATATCGATCACAGCCGCTAAAGTCTGCAAACATCTTCAGCAAAACTTGCAAGAAGCAAGACAAGCATCACTACACAATAATCATGGCCCGGGTGAGCTGAACTTATCAATTATTTCACTAAAACTAAAACGAAAATTCAACGGTTGTTCGTAACCGTCACTCACACATAGACATATTTGAATTAACAGACTATTGTTTTGGAAAACTATCATAATTAAAGCGGTAATTATCACATGTTTCTGACACTGACAACCTGCGCTCGGGTTATACTTGACAGTTGACAGTTTGGCACATTGTACCAACGCAACCACAACTTGGGTGCGTTCAGAAATAGAAGCGTTTAAGAAGACCGAAAACGACATGTCACTAAAATCAAACGGTAAAGCTACCCCCAGCGTCAGCAAGATGGCAGCACCTGTAGTTTGTTTTAAATGTAAAAAAACAATTCAAGCCAGAGACACCCTGCACTGCTCTTCTTGCAAAAACAGATATGAGTTTGATTGTGCTGGTTTCTCAGAAAAACTCTATCGTACAATGACAGCTGACTCTAAGAAAAATTGGAAATGTGGAGTATGTCTAAGAAACCAAAATAAAGCCAAAGAAACAAGTAACTCGACTAGCACCAAATATAAAAATGATCAACAATCTTCCAAAACACCGATATCTCAGATAGACTCAGCTTTAACACCTTCGCAACCCTACCAGAGTTCACCACTTATCTCGCACCCCAAGGGGCATAAAGAAAACTGGATGCGTCAAATCAGTAATTTAAGGAAAAGTCCACATGATAAAAAAGAAATCACGTCCTCTCCGGCAATCAATAATATTACTCATAGGAAAAAACATGGTTTCAAATTATCCACTAAAAATTCATTTGATTCATTGGAAGATGAAGGAGACCTTGATTCATCCACCACATCAATAACGTCACAAAATTGTAGTAAGCTGAATAGAAGCTGCCCACAGATAGGGGAACATCTACAAAGTAAAATTGAAAGCATGGAAGCTGAGATTACTGAATTGAAGAATAAATTAATGATTGCAGATAATGAAATTATAAATCTTCTATCTGAAAATGAAACATTAAAAAATACTATAGACGAATACAATAAAAAAGTTACAACTTTAGAACACATTTGTAAGTCTACCAAAAAACGTCGCAAGAATAAGATTCCTACTAAGTCTACACTTATTACTTCACCGAATGAGAATGCAACTAGTCACAATGAAACTCAAAAGGATGGAAATACTAAAAATCGGACCGTTACCGAATTGGTTTTTGATCTGGAAAGTGGGAAAACGTCAGAGAATCCTCAGAGCAATTCAACAATATCGCCGACGAATGTCGCCGCCAACAGGAAAAGTACTACACCACCTATACCCATAAAGACATCACCACCTTTAGATAACGCTGTAGCCGAAAATAAGTCTTGTAGCAAAATTGGAAGGATATGCATACTAAGCTCTAATGTAAACGACAAAATATCAAGAAATGCCAATTATGTGCTAGGTGAAAAATATAATATCTGTCACTATCTGTATCCTGGTGTTGGAGTACGTACACTTCTTCAAAACATAGAACACAAGTTAGTAAATTTTTCAAAAGATGATTACTGTTTCATATTTATAGGAGAAGAAGATTTTAAGCAGTCTCAGATCTACGACAATTTGGTTCTCTATATAAGAAACATTATGTCTACAATATTGCATACAAATATAATAATATGCTATCCAACATTTAACATGGGTTATTTTAATAATATGTTCAACAGGAGAATTGAATTATTTAACAAATTACTATATACAGATAATAATAAATATAACTATGCTTATTTATTGGATAGCAACCGAAATCTATTATATGACCATAGTATGTTCCATATAACAACAGGTCGAGTAAATAGTTCTGGATTAAATACTATCTTTCAAGACATACGTTCAATGGTTACGGTTATAGAGAAGGATAATAATATATCTTCCTTGACAGTTCACTGCTCTTGTTCTTGTCATGACATCCAAAAAGGCTCTGACGAGTTTTTTCGTGAATGAAAAGTACAAAAATACTGTTCCAATTGACAATAAATTTCGAATAATGCACCAAAACATGGGAGGGCTACTAAATAAAATAGAATTACTACAGTTAGAATTACAGGAATTTCGTGCACAGAACCAAGAATTTGACGCAATATGTATCAGTGAAACTTTTGTTAAGTGTGGTTCAGAAAACAATATTAAAATTGACAATTATAAATTAGGAGCTAGTTATTGTAGGCAAGGGAGCAGAGGTGGCACTGCCATTCTGGTTAATAAGTCGTTAAGTGTTAAACAAATTGAATTCGAGTCAAGATTAGCAAAAGATTACTATTTTGAGTGCTGTGGAGTAGAAGTAATAGGGTTAAATTTACTCATAATAGTCATATATAGGATCCCAGAACAAACAAAGTCACACATTAGTCTTTTCATGTACAAGTTAAACGTATTGCTTTTTCATCTTACTTCTAAATATAAAAACAAGAAGATAGTAATATGCGGGGATTGGAACATCGATGTTCTGAAAAATAATAGTTTCTGTAAGGAATTGAAAAGCACATTATCAAACTACAATTTATCAATGCATATTAATTCCCCGACCAGGCTTAACGCATGCATAGACCAAATAGCCAGTAATTTAAAAAATGTTGAAGCGAAGACACATCGACTGTGCTTATCTGACCATGATATGGCTCAAACATTGACATTCAGAGTGAAAGAGAAAAATATGTGTTTAAACTGGTATGACTTTAAACGGGATTATTGCAAAGAAAATGTCGGTAAATTTACCCGGTGTCTCGCGGCGTTATCTTTTACTGATGTCTTAGCATCGGATAATTTTATGGAAGCATTTACCTCGTTTTATGACTTATTCTGTTTATTTTATAACTTGTGTTTTCCACTAATAAAGGTCAGAATTACCAACAGTCAAAATAAAGTTAAATGGTTAACAAAAGGGTTGAGAAAATCATGTCACACCAAACGTCAATTGTACTTAAAATTGAGATCAGTAAAAACTGGAAAAAAGACAAAATTTAACGAACTTAAAAACTATAGTAATATTCTAAAGAAGTGTATTTTCAAATCACAACAAATCAGTAACAATAATTATATATGGCAGAATAAATTTAAATGTAAAGCGACATGGAACGTTATATCATCGACTACTGCAAGTATAATTGACGATAACGATATTAATTCTCTACGCGCTAATGATGTGACATATAAAAATCCACAAGACATTTGTAATTTTTTCAACGATTATTTTATTGATATAATACCTTCTAATTCTGGTGCTAAAAATACACCAACAAATGGAACAAGTTATTTAACTAACCATCCGTCAACAATATTTTTGAAACCAGTTGACAGCAAAGAAATTCACAGGATAATTATGTCCCTAAATAACAGCAAGACTTGTGGGTATGACAATATAACAACAGATATACTGAAATTAAATGCTCATTTGATATGTCAACCTCTGGCCCATATTGTAAATCTTTCATTTACTCACGGAATCTTTCCAGATCAGTTGAAATTGTCCATAGTAAGGCCATTATTTAAGAAAGGAGATCGTGAAGACCCTAGCAATTACAGGCCTATCACAATCGTACCAGTAATATCAAAAATTTTTGAGAAAGCCATGTGTAGTAGGCTAACACATTTTTTTGAAAATCAGAAGATTTTACATCCCGATCAATATGGATTTAGAAAGGGGCGCTCTACTGAATTGGCATGTTTCAATTTTGTAAAGTACGTGACAGAATGTATTAATAACAAATTGCCCGTATTATCGATATTTTTAGATTTAAGTAAAGCATTTGACTGTGTTGAGCATTCTAAACTACTATCAAAGCTTGAATTGTATGGCATTAGGGGAATAGCCTTGGAATGGATAAAAAACTTTTTGACTAATAGAAAACAATGTACGGAAGTAGTAAAGATAGTTAATGCAGAAACTAGTGTCATGAAAGTAAGATATCGCTCAGAATTCCGTAAAAATAGCACTGGAGTTCCACAAGGTTGTAATCTAGGTCCTTTGTTATTTTTAGTCTACATTAATGATCTCTCACGGGCCTCACCACATAAATGCATATTATTTGCCGATGACACAACACTGATTGTGAAAGGTGATGACATTAGATCATATGAAATTAATGTAAATAATGCCTTGACAGACATTAACAACTGGACATGTAGTAATAATCTAAATATAAATATGACAAAAACGTTCTATGTTCAATTTTATTCGTATAATAATAATCTAATACAATTAGATATCAAATATAATAATTACCCAATTGTTAAATCTGATGGTATTAAATTCTTGGGACTTCATGTAGACAAACATCTTAATTGGAAAAGTCACGTCGATTATGTTTGTACTAGGTTAGACAGATTTGTATATGCATTAAGGAGGTTAAGAAACACTGTTAATGTTGAGACAGCTATTACAGCCTACCATGGATACGTTTCATCCGTCCTCAATTATGGCCTACTACTGTGGGGAAATTCTGTAGACGCTGAAAGGGCACTTTTACTACAGAAAAAGTGTATTCGTGCCATAGCCAAAGCGTGGATAATGGATAGCTGCCGGCCACTCTTTAAAAAATTTAATATCTTGCCATTGCCATGCATGTATATAAAAAAGGCATGCTTACATGTAAAATATCATCCACAATTATTTCAAAATAGATGTGAGGTTTTTGTGGGTAGGCAAAGAGCACAATATCAGAATCTTCTGTATCAACCTCCATGTCGCACTTTAATTTACCGGAAAAATTCCTACAATATGTGCATAGTTTTATATAATAGCCTACCGGAGAATATTAAACTATTACAGGGTAATGCTTTTAAGAACTCTATTACCAAATGGCTCTCAGAACATTGTTTCTATAGTGTTAATGAATTCATAGACCATAACAGGCACAATAGAGGAACGTAGTAGCCTCATTTATTGTATCACAAATTAAATATTATTGTGTGTTAAATATTTCTATAATGTTAATAATGCATGCATTCATACATTTTTTTTACATTTATTTTGCATGTCGATATCATTCGACAGAATACTGAACTTATATATTACAATAAGACCTTGTACCTAGACTTAAGTATTCCAGCAAATAAACCATTCTTTCTTTCTTTCTTTCTTTCTTTAGATAATGCGTATTGTTCATCGGGTACAAAGCTAAGTGGATTCGATCTACAAAAATAATTTTGACTATAACCTAATAAACCGGGAAATATCATATTAGAAGCCCTATTTATACGACGACACGTTTGGCTCAGTGGGTTGTACAGCGGCCTACGAAGCTAGCGGTCCCGGGTTCGAATCCCGGCCAGGGCAAGTGTTTGTGTGATGAGCACGAATGTTTGTTCCTGGGTCTTGGATGTTTTCTATGTATTTAAATAATATAATTTATCTATATATTATGTATATCGTCGCCTAGTACCCATAGTACGATCAAGGAATTTAATTTGTGTACCATTTCGTACCTTGTCATAGTGACATTGGTATGGAATTTCTATCGGCTTTCATATTGATTTTGACTGTGACGAGGTACAAAATGGTATGTAAATAAAATTTCTTGACTGTACGAGCTTTGCTTAGTTTGGGACTAGGTCGATTTGTGTAAGATTGTCTCTGATATTTATTTATTTATTATTTCTTGTTAACTCCATAGACATTTTCGATAACGCTAGAGACGTCAAAAGCGTGGGTCTAAAAGTTGATTCACCTTAACATTAACCTAGACGCTAGTGATGCACTGACCTTGGTCTCTGAGCACAGTGACAGCCTCCAGCACGCGCTTGGTGTAGATGCAGGGCTCGTAGTTGTCCATCTCCTGGGTCACCACCGAGCACACCCTACACAGGACACGAGGGTTGAACTCATTCAGTCAAATTAACATATTTTCATCTCTCCCTTTCGGATACTTTAATTTTCATGGGTATTTAGCCGGGTGGAAAATAGCTTTTCCATCCCTAGGGTGGACAGTAATTGAGTTACGTCATACTATTAAAATATAATCTTTTCATATCGCGATTGCGATTGACGATGATGATGATGGTGATGATGATGATGACGATGATGATGATGTTTTTATTTTCCTCACAGTTGAAAGGCCAAGCCACACCGGATGCGTGTGCGTGGCGTGCACGTAGACGTGCGCGTGGCGTGCGCGTTGTAAAGTACGAATACACATAAGAGATGACACACCGCTGCGCACGTGCACGCCACGCAAGCGCTGTGCCATCGTCTACGACATTTCATACGATACAACGCGCACGCCACGCACACGCGCACGTGCACGTGCTGCGCACGCATCGGTGTGTTTCGGCCTGAAATGACCCAGTTCACCCTCGAACTGTTGGCACTCTTACTTCGTTCGAGCGCCAGAAGTACCTCGGATGAAATGGGTCACTTTCAACCCTTGGTTAACAATCTACTATTCCTTGTAGGGTTCCATAGTCGTATGGTTGGTAACAAGGTAGTATGTAGTAACAGAACCCTATCTATACCTGTTAGGACTCTAACTTTTCAATTTTATGGTAATTACAACGACAATAAAGAAATAAATTTAGATATAAAGTGAAAAATTACGAGACGTGTTTTTAGGCGTTTCTTGCGTAAAGGCAATTGCGTGGTAACTTGTGTTACAGCGTACAAGTACATACATGCATTTTAAATGTACGTGGTGTGTGTGTGTGTGTGTGTCTAAATGAGTGTGTGTGCGTGCATGCGTGCGCGTGTGTGTGCGTGCGTGCGAGTGCGCGCGCGCGCATGTGTATGTTGTTGAATGTGGGTGTGTGTGTGTGTGTGTATATATATCTATATATATTTGTTTTAATGAGTGTGTGTGAGTGCGTGCGTGCGCGTGTGTACATGCGGGTGCGTGTGTCTGCGTGCGTGTATGTAAGTGCGTGCGAGTGCGCGCGCGCATGTGTGTTGTGTGTGTGTCTGTGTGTGTGTATGTGTGTATATATATATATATGTGTCCGAATGAGTGTGTTTGAGTGTGTGTGAGTGCGTAAGTTCGTGTGTGTTGTTGTTGTATCGGTGTGTGTGTGTGTGTGTATGTGTGTGTGTCTGTGAGTGTATATATATGTGTCCGAATGAGTGTGTTTAAGTGTGTGAGTGAGTGTGTGCGAGCGTGCGTTCGTGTGTGTGCGTGCGAGTGCGCGCGCGCATGTGTGTGTTGTTGTATGTGTGTGTGTGTGTGCGTGCATGAGTGTTGTATGTGTGTGTGTGTGTGTGTGTACGTACCTTGCGGCGCGGCCCCGGATGGCCCCGGCGGTCCGCTCGAGCGAGTCGGGGTCGCCCTCCTGCAGCGCCACCACGCACTTGTTCACGTCCTCCAGAATGTGATTCTCTGTGCACAAACAAACACTCTTACTACATATTTACTGACTGGTGAGGTCACGTATGGATAAATTTAGGAAATGCTCATTCACTTTCAGCTAGAACAAAGTCAAGGTAGTTTTCCAGGAAAAAGGTTGCTGGTACAGTATAAATAATATTAAAAATCACTAGAACGAATAATACAACCAATTGGATTTGTAAGCCATTTATACACGTAAACTTAATCAGGCGGAGAATTTGTCAATTTTTTGAGGTTACTGGTCTCAATATGCAAGAATTTTACCATACAGGATTTATATAGTTCTTGATTTACGTTAACTTCAAGGGAATATTCTGTGGCGTTTTCCTGCGCTACGTGGGACCTGGGTCTACACACACAGCACACTCACCGCTGACGGCGAGGAAGTCGTCGATGGTGGTGATGTCGTCGACGGCTTCCGTCAACAGCTTGACGGCTTGCTCCCAGGCGCGGGCGAACGCTGTGGCGTTCTCTTGAGCGACGCGGGATCTGGGCCTAGCGCCCAGCACTCGGGCGGCATTTATCACCTGGAAATACATTGTTTGTCTTACCTTTAACTAGCCGAAGTTATAGTGCCTTGCATTGCCTTCGAGGACTCAAATTTTAATATAATGATAGGCATGTTCTCCAATCCATAAAACTGGCGAGACAATCACAGTTATGACGTCATAAAAATGACCACAGCCGTTTTTGGATATTGTACTTATTTGAACATTTAGGCAGTTACACTTCACAATAAAGTTAAGGTATGTTTAATAAGTAGGCTTGAGACTTTTGGATGCTCGCCGTGGTTCCAGAATCCACGGAGTCGACATATGTTAAAATTTAAAATAAGTTTTTTTTCCGAAGTTAAAGTCAAAGTAGATGAGTACCGTCATATTAACTTGTATGTATATAATTATTCTAAAAACACTGCTATTAGTAAACACACTAAACTACTTTAAGTAACAATACCAAAAATCCTTTCTTCAATATAATACTATTCGGCACCTCTAAATCTCTGACGACTGATGAGGTATTGGCTTTTGGAATCAGTGTATCATAATCATCATCTATTAATATTTCATGTTCATCATTAAAATGGTAGTAAGAATGGATCATTATTATTTTTTCTATATTTTGCGGGGTTAAACGAGTTCTGGACTTTTCAAAAACTCTTTTGTGTGTTGGTTGAGAACGACCTCTCCACGTCCTCTGAAGTTAAAGTTGTATTCTCGAGAAAGTTCGTTATTCGTCATATTTGTGGTGCGTTGGGGTAAAATTCCGTATAGTATCTTAGTCGGGATTCCGATCTAACACTTTTTCTAGTTTATCTAGAACAGTATCTGTAGCACACTATTGTAAAACAATACATGCTTCGTCAACAACTTGTAAAGAATCAGCGAGAGAAATATTAGTACACTCTAATCAAATTAGTTTTCGGTATTATTTCGTAGGCATTTAAAAAAAAATAAAGTTCACTACTTAGATTGATGTTCGAAAGTCATAAATAAAACTATTCATTTTAAATTATTTAAGAAATTGTTTAAAACGTCTTTAATCAAACATAACCATTTATTACTCAAATGTTTTTATTTTATTTATTATTTGTAAAATAGCTGTCAGTAGTCTGTCGCAACACAATTAACAAAGAGGATGCACAATTTAAGTAAATCATATTTGTACATATCGCGTCACCTGTGAACTGTGACTTGTTAGAGTTATGATAAAATTAATTGCAGTCATAATAACGTGCTCCAATCCTCGCTGTAGTGAGGACAGTGAGGAAAATATGAGATATAGGAAAAACTATGAAATTATATATGTATATCAAACCCATTTTTTTTTTCATTTCAATTTTACGAAGAAAAAATATTTAAAAAAAAAACAATAAAATTATAGCAAACAGATTATTTTTTCATTTAAAACTAGTGATACTGAACCTACCAAACACACTCCTCACCAAACAAATAAACATATAAAAATTATAAATTCGAATTACAAACGACTTTTCTACGCTAGCGGATGAAATTGACTTTTCCACGCCAATTTGGCGCTATAAAGGGAACTTTTCGGATCTAGGGGAAAATAACAAGTATTGACCTGCGGACACAACGCTTCGATCTGCCCGGCGGCGTGGCGCACCATCTTCACGCCGTCTTCGTTGTTCGACATGGAACACACTAAATTCGCCACCTGCCGACACGAACACAATAAATCATCTTTACTATTATAAAGTTTTAAAAATGAAATGTCTGTACATTGAAGATATTTTCCAAAAAAAAAACGATCGTAACGGACGATTTGGAGGTCGCTGAAACGAAATAGTAGATTGTTAACCAAGGGTTGAAAGTGACCCATTTCACCTCAGATAGTTCTGCCGCTCAAACAAAGTGAGAGCGCCAATAGTTCGAGGGTGAAATGGGTAATTTCACCCGAGTTAACCACTTTACTTTTCATTTCGACTGTGAGGAAAATAAATAAATAATCATCATCATCGACATCGCAATCGCGATATGATTCGTGGTACTAGTACCCTACAAGATCAGCGATCTTTTAATACTTCAGTACGGAGTGGACCGTGTGTGGGTACCTCGACGAGCTTGTTGGCGTGCTCGGTGAACACGACGGCGTACTCCTCGACCTCCTTCTCGTGTCCGTTGCGCGCCGCCTCCATCAGCACCAGCAGCGGCACGTTGCTCTCCAGGAAACTGGCAAAACAATATTTTTTTTAATGATTTAAAAAAAGGTTTCTGTCAAAATTTTATTTATCAGATATCATAAATCACTTCTATACTATTATAAAGTTGTAAAAATGAAATGTCTGTACATTGAAGATATTTTCAAAAAGTTGATTGTCACGGACTATTTGGAGGTCACTAAAGCGAAAAATATTTTTTTTTGGATTTTATGTCTGTTTGTATGTGTCGTTGTGGCTTCATCACGCAAAGTCGGCTAAGCAGATTTCAACTATTTTTGGTACACTGGGTATCTCCAGATGGTTATAGGATACTTTTTATCCGACTACGCTGAAGAGGAAACGACGGGTTATGACTTTTCCTACTCCGCGAACGAAGTTGCGAGCATCTTCTAGTAATTTAATATTTGCCAAAATTTCGTACGCCAAAAGGCACATCATAGCTGTTCCATATCATATCACACTTTCACCTTATTTTACCTATGTATGACGAAATAAATGAATTTGAATTTGAAATTTGAACAGAAATGGAACAATTACCCGTCCGAGTTGTGGTCTGAGGAGTATTAGCTGCCAAGGACGTGAAAGGGGAGTTACATGTTGGAGGTGTGCACGAGCTGAGTTATATAACACCGATGTAGACTGAGGGACTGCTAGCTTTCAAAGGTGTTGTTTAAAGGGACAGCTAATAACGTGATCCAAAAAGGATTATTAACTGTAGAAGACTTGGGCTAAGGAAACTGTTACCTGTCAGTCGTGCCAAGTTCAAGGGACGGTTACCTATCGGAGTCGTGGACTAGGAGACTGTTACCCGTCAGTAGTGTCAAGGTCAAGGGACGGTTACCTGTCAGAGACGTCGGCTACAGATACTGTTACCTGTCAGTAGCGTCAAGGTCAAGGGGATGGTTACCTGTCGGAGACGTGGGCTAAGGAGACTGTTACCTGTCAGTCGCATCAAGGCCAAGGGGACGGTTACCTGTCAGACACGTGGGCTAAGAAGACTGTTACCTGTCAGTCGCATCAAGGTCAAGGGGACGGTTACCTGTCGGAGATGTGGGCTAAGGAGACTGTTACCTGTCAGTCGCATCAAGGTCAAGGGGACGGTTACCTGTCAGAGAAGTGGGCTAAGGAGACTGTTACCTGTCAGTCGCATCAAGGTCAAGGGGACGGTTACCTGTCAGAGAAGTGGGCTAAGGAGACTGTTACCTGTCAGTCGCATCAAGGTCAAGGGGACGGTTACCTGTCGGAGACGTGGGCAAAGGAGACTGTTACCTGTCAGTCGCATCAAGGTCAAGGGGACGGTTACCTGTCGGAGACGTGGGCTAAGGAGACTGTTACCTGTCAGTCGCATCAAGGTCAAGGGGACGGTTACCTGTCGGAGTCGTGGGCTAAGGAGACTGTTACCTGTCAGTCGCATCAAGGTCAAGGGGACGGTTACCTGTCGGAGATGTGGGCTAAGGAGACTGTTACCTGTCAGTCGCATCAAGGTCAAGGGGACGGTTACCTGTCGGAGACGTGGGCTAAGGAGACTGTTACCTGTCAGTCGCATCAAGGTCAAGGGGACGGTTACCTGTCGGAGATGTGGGCTAAGGAGACTGTTACCTGTCAGTCGCATCAAGGTCAAGGGGACGGTTACCTGTCGGAGACGTGGGCTAAGGAGACTGTTACCTGTCAGTCGCATCAAGGTCAAGGGGACGGTTACCTGTCGGAGACGTGGGCTAAGGAGACTGTTACCTGTCAGTCGCATCAAGGTCAAGGGGACGGTTACCTGTCGGAGACGTGGGCTAAGGAGACTGTTACCTGTCAGTCGCATCAAGGTCAAGGGGACGGTTACCTGTCGGAGACGTGGGCTAAGGAGACTGTTACCTGTCAGTCGCATCAAGGTCAAGGGGACGGTTACCTGTCGGAGACGTGGGCTAAGGAGACTGTTACCTGTCAGTCGCATCAAGGTCAAGGGGACGGTTACCTGTCGGAGACGTGGTCGACGACGGCCTTGCGCAGCTGGCGGCGCAGGTCGCGCGTCTTGCGGCACATGTTCTCGATGGCACGCTCGAGTCCGGACGACTGCTCCGGTTTGCCGGCCTGCAACATAAATCAACATGTTTATATAAGCTTTGCTCTCGCTAAAGGTGTCATAATCTGACAAAACTGAATTGCATAAAAAAAATAGGGTTTTCTACAACGGAAATATCACCAATTGCCGCCACTGAATGGCCATTTTTTTATTTTTGTATGTTTGTATGTGTCGTTGTGGCTTCATCACGTCAAATCGGCTAAACAGATTTTGAACTATTTTTGGTACACGGGTAGCTGGGTATCTTTCACAGATGGTTATAGGATAGGCGCTTTTTACCCGACTACGCAGTCTAAAAAATGAGGGTCTATAACTTTTTCTTCTCCGCGAACAAAGTTGTATGTACTTATCAGAGTATTTAACATCCTGTAAACCCTTAACTTAACCCCTAACACGGTCATGACCAGTCGCACAAATTATTTGAGAGAGAAAAAATTACAGGTGTGTCAGACAGACAGCATAACCTTAGTAGTATGATTTCTTTGGCATTCTGTAACTAATATGATGGTACTATAAGTGCTCAGTTCACAGTGGAACCGTCAACGTCAGCGTTTTGTAGAATATAGAAATTTAAAAAAAATACAGTGGTACGGTCAAGGAATTCCATTTGTGTACCCTTCGTACCTTGTCATAGTGACATTGATATGGAATCACTATCGGCTTTCATATTGATTTTGACTGTGACAAGGTACGACTAAATGGTATATAAATGAAATCCTCCTATTTGGAAGTCGGTTACTAAGGCCGGAGACTCACGTTGGTCATGTACTCATGCAGCAGGTCCTGCAGCGCTTGCCGCACGGCGTTGCACTCCGCCACGATGCGCTCGCGCCGCTCGTCCCTGCACACACACACACACAGCCTCGTCACACGGATGCCAGCTCGGCTGCACGCAATGCTAACTTGGACCGGCGGAGTTGCCGCCCACATCTATACTATTGTATACTACTCAAAACAATATAGGGGGTGGCCCCATATTGTTTTGAGTATTGTTGCGCGGTGAATTTCTGTTCAGTTTTTGTGATTACAATAAACTAATCTTATCTCATAAAGTAATAAAACAATTGACTATTTAATGAATCGATTATTAGCTAACCAAAAAGCAAAGGCTTTTAAGCTGCAGAGTGTGTAAAATAAATTTTACCAACTAATATATACATTATCAAGTTACGATTAAAATTTTTAGTAACCCCTATATTGTTTTGAGCTGTATACAATTTTATGTCTTTACATTAAGTAGATTGTTTGACAAGGGGCTAAAATAAGCCATTATGACACGAAGTGATTATTTGGACGAGCTAACGAAGTGAGCGAGGACAAATGTGTCTGAGTGTCATAATGGCTTTTAGCCACGTGAAACACTCTTCTTTTCACTTCGACTGCGAGAAAATAAAAAAAAAACTTAACATTAAAATTGTATATTTCATGAAAAATTCAAAGTACAGTTGAACAATTCGATCAGATTTTTTTGCCAATCTGATCAGGTTGGTTTGTTTGTTTTTAATTATTCGTAAGGAGTATGTAGCTGGCCGGAAGTTTTTTTTTTCAGTTTCATAGAAATTTGTATAGAATTATATGGTTTTCTTTTAAACCCTAGGGGCTAAATGTACTATTTTAGTCACGCTTCGCGAAACTAATATGCCGCACTTTTTGAGCAGAAGTGAAAAAATATTTAAAAAATAGCCGGAAAAATAACGGAGACCGACTCGCGCACCGAGGGTTCAGTAAAAACTTTCACTAACCATTATTACATGGTTCCGGTCAAGTTAAGTTTGCACCTGATGTCTATAGTTGCATACAAATGACGTGCCAACTTAACGCAACCGGGTTTTTTAAATAGGTTTTAAAAAAAAAAAAAAAATACTGACCTAGTTAGACATAGTTATACTTTTGATTAATATATATGTTTATTTATATAAATTGAAAATGGGGAATAGGGGAATGGTATTTTTTTTCCCTTATTCCAGACAGAAATAATCACACATAAGGGTTCCTTTTTTACCTATTTAGTACGGAACTCTAAAAAAAAGTGGAACCTGGTGCAGGAGCTGTCGGCCATGAGCGCGGCGCCGGAGATGATGGACTCCAGCCGCTCCTCCAGCGAGGGTCGCGTGCGCAGCTCGGAGTACATCACCATGCTCCCCCCCCCCACAGTACCTGGTGCAGGAGCTGTCGGCCATGAGCGCGGCGCCGGAGATGATGGACTCCAGCCGCTCCTCCAGCGAGGGTCGCGTGCGCAGCTCGGAGTACATCACCATGCTCCCCCCCCCCACAGTACCTGGTGCAGGAGCTGTCGGCCATGAGCGCGGCGCCGGAGATGATGGACTCCAGCCGCTCCTCCAGCGAGGGTCGCGTGCGCAGCTCGGAGTACATCACCATGCTCCCCCCCCCCACAGTACCTGGTGCAGGAGCTGTCGGCCATGAGCGCGGCGCCGGAGATGATGGACTCCAGCCGCTCCTCCAGCGAGGGTCGCGTGCGCAGCTCGGAGTACATCACCATGCTCCCCCCCCCCCACAGTACCTGGTGCAGGAGCTGTCGGCCATGAGCGCGGCGCCGGAGATGATGGACTCCAGCCGCTCCTCCAGCGAGGGTCGCGTGCGCAGCTCGGAGTACATCACCATGCTCCCCCCCCCACAGTACCTGGTGCAGGAGCTGTCGGCCATGAGCGCGGCGCCGGAGATGATGGACTCCAGCCGCTCCTCCAGCGAGGGTCGCGTGCGCAGCTCGGAGTACGCCAGCGGCTCCATCACCATGCGCTCCTGGAAGTAAAGCTCCAGTCAATAAGCTGCCATAGAACGTATGTGGTGGACAAATGGTCGAACAAAATCTATATACAGTTTTAATGAAATGGTACGACGAACGTATGAGAGTCGAACTTCGTCCGCTTACTAAGCCAAACAAAGGTCTAGTAAAACTGACGTGGTGGACTTGACTAAGCGGAAAAAAATGGTTCAAGAAAGTCTTGTTTTTATACTACTAAGTTGGTAAACAAAACATGCTTACGGAGCTTGCCGACCCTTTACAACCTATTCACTCCCCTCTTGAAGAATCCCATACTGTAACGATCCAGGCAAACCGCGGCAGGGAGGTCATTCCACATTCGCAGTGTGCGCGGTAGAAAATTCCCTTGGAACCGCACGGAACGCGACCATTTTGGTTACAAGTTGCGTGGGTATTACCCGGCAGTTGGCAAGCAATCTCGGAGTCTAAAATTACTCTAATACCATTCACTCAGTAAAACTGAGGGCGGTGACGTTGCGGTAGCAGTTAAAAAACACCTTACAGTTGAGCGCTTGCGTACTTGGGAGAGCGCGGTTGAGGATCTCTGGATCCAAGTTAATGTTACTCATAATTACACTTTAATTATATGCCTCTGTTATTTACCTCCAGACCTAGAAATAGGCAAACTTAAGTCGTTCTACTCTAATTTCCAAAGAAGAATGACACATTCAAATAAGATCGAAGTCATTTGCATAGGTGATTTTAATGCTCCTCACATTCACTGGGCAAAACTGCCTAACTCTACAAACATGTCCGCTTCGATTTCCATTCGTGACACAAAATCCGAATTATTGCTTGAAACCGTCTCCTTATGTAATCTTATACAATATAATAACGTCCCAAATAAAAACAATCGGTTCTTAGATCTTGTATTGTCAAATCTGCGCAACATTAGTGTGTATGGTGCTGCGCCGTTAAGTCGAATTGATGAACATCATCCTGCTTTGCTGATAGATGCTGATACTGCTGCCTCAGTACCTAGGGCCATTAATTCAAAACCTGATGAAAGACCTAATTTTTATAAGTTTAATTACAATGAAATTCGAAATAATTTAGCGGCAGTCGAATGGGAGCGACTCTTATCTGATCTCGATGTGGATGTTGCCGTGCGTGTATTTCATGACAAGTTAAATGAAATCATCAAAAAATATACACCTATGAAAAAAACAAGAACTGACGCATACCCAAGTTGGTTCACTCCATTTTTGTGTCGCTCTTTAAAGGAGAAATTGAAATACCACAGACGCTATAAAAAATTTGGAAACCCTCTTGACTATGACACCTTTGACCTTTTACGTGCGCGTTGTAAGAAACTTATAGAAAGTTGTTACAACGTACACATCAATTCAGTACAAAATTCTATTCAACATAACGTTAAACATTTTTGGAGATATGTTAATGATAAAAAAGGCTCTAACTCTGTCCCTGTCACTATGAAGTATAACAACTTAGTGTCATCAAATCCCACAGAAGTATGTGAAATGTTTTCAAGCTATTTTGGTTCAGTTTTTGAAAAATCAACTGATTCTAGTACTTACATATCTCCCGACACACATACACTCTCACATAACATTGGCTTATGCGATACAAATGTAAGTATTGATGACATAAGAACTAAAATACAAGGACTAGACTGTGACAAGGGTGCTGGTCCTGATGGCATACCTCCATTTTTTATAAAAACTTGTTGTGATGAACTTTGCGCGCCTCTCTCTATTATTTTTAACAAATCTATAAAGTCGGGTGTTTTTCCTACTCTCTGGAAAATTGCCCACATAATACCCATACACAAATCAGGTGACAAAAGCCAATGTCAAAATTATAGGCCTATAAGTATCGATCTTCTCGAAGTTATTTGAATCAGTTATGTACAATTGTTTTTATTCACATTTTAAAATGATGATTTCTCCCAGTCAAAATGGCTTTGTTTCTAATAGGTCCGCTGTCAGTAACCTATTGGTCTACAAAAACTATCTCTGCAGTGCTTTTGCTAAAAAAACTCAAGTCGACTCAATTTATACGGATTTTTCGAAGGCTTTCGACAAAGTCGATCACAACATACTCATTAAAAAACTCAAAGGATACGGTATTCAGGGTAATTTGCTTAGATGGGTGGATTCTTATCTGAGTAATAGAAGTCAGCTTATTAATATTAAAGGACATCTTTCTGCGGCAATTACTATAACATCTGGTGTACCGCAAGGATCACATTTAGGGCCTCTCTTGTTTGTTGTCTTTATTAACGACCTGGTTGAACGTTTGTCATGTCCTTGTTTATTGTATGCAGATGACCTTAAAATCTTTTCAATTATAAAAAATATTGAGGACTGTACAATTCTACAGAATAACCTTAATGCAGTAGCGAAATGGTGTATTGAAAACCGTATGTTTTTAAACTCTGAAAAATGCTTCATTATTTCCTTTACGTCGTCAAAACAAAAATTCTTATTCGATTATTCCCTTAACAATTACACATTAAATCGCACATCTGTTATCCGTGACCTTGGCGTTCATTTCGATGAAAAATTAACCTTCCATTTTCATTATGATAAACTAATTTCCAAAAGTATTAAACTAATCGGTTTTATATCTCGTACTACCAGAGTCTTTAAAAACGTTAATACCTTGAAATATTTATATTATTCTCTAGTACGAAGTACCTTAGAATACGGGTGTGCGATATGGTCACCATATTACAAATTACATATGGACAGAATTGAGAAAGTTCAAAAGCAGTTCCTCAACATCCTTTGCTATAGGCTCCAGCTCGGCCGAGAACATAGATCATATGCCAGTAGGCTTACACACTTCAACGTATCATCCCTGTCATCCCGCAGAAAATGCAATTATTTAATCATACTTTATAAAATTGTACACTCACATATTGACTGTCCTTCCCTTCTTTCTCTTCTGAACTTCATTACCCGATATAAATCACGTAACCCCTCGCATAAATTATTCCTGCTTCAAATTTATAAAAATAACACCTCATTCTATAACCCTATTATACGAATGTGCCGATTGTATAATGAAACGGTGTCTGAACATCCTTCTTTGGACATTTTTAAAAACAGCTTACTCTCATTTAAAAACACTGTAACAAAAATATTTTAGGTCATTTAGTTTTAAGCAAATGTATAAGAGGTAAAGTTTAATTAGTTAATACTGTAAACACAATGTTAAATTGTTGTTATCCCTAAATATTAAGAAATTTTATATAATTTGTCTCTAGCGATTAATTTTTCACTAAATTTTATTAGTCTTTCTGTGCACACATTGTTTAGAGTTATAGTCCAGACCTTAACTTTAAGCTTTTTATGTTGATTTTTATGCGACTGTAACTTGTTGTGTGGGCCTAATAAATAAATAAATAAATAAATAAATAAACTCATGTATTCAATCACAAAAAAAATCTATTTTGAAATGGGACGACTATAAAGAATGAAAATGGTAATTTCATACTGCAACAGAAAATAATTCAAACTGACGAGAAATTTTTCATAACTTCATAAGTAAGAACGGCTTTCTCTCTTCGTAACTCCGAACTCGTCCACTTCTCTCTGTCCTCGACATCGTCTCAGGTACCTGATACTTAGTCATGTCCTTTAGTACTAAATCTTTCCATCTTGTTTTGGGACGGCTTTAAAGGTAGTAAAAATGACAACTTACATCAAAATCATCCAAAGCCTGAGCCAGCTCTCCGGGTCCTTCGACTGGGGCACGAGCGCCTAAAAAATACAATATTCACCGTAAGATTGGGGTTTTCACATTTTTGGGTATAAAAACCATTATTCAGTCGCAATATCTGACTAGATAAAGCGACTCCAAGCCCCCCTCAGATATTGAAAGCTATGAAACTCGGTAAAATACTTGCCGATTATTATTTGCTCTACATATTTCTAAGATCGTCACTACGCAGCACACCCGCAATAGTCGCGGGATAATGCTAAACTCTGATTTTTAATAAAACAATTTAACGGATTATATCGCGTATATTATCTCATTTTAGTTCCCGTCGTTTCGGAAGCTTTCCAGCTTCCCGACGTTTCGGAAGCTGGAAAGGAAAACGTCAGGAACTAAAATGAAATAATATACGCGATATAATCCGTTAAATTGTTTTATTTAAATGAGTAATAATCGCGGAAACAAAAGAAAATATTCAGATTTTTAATTCAAGACCAAAATCTGACAGTTCTCATCTTGATTATTTAAACAAATAAACATTATTTCATAAAAACATGAATGAGGAATCGTGCAACTAGTAATATTAGGGTAAGTTTTATTGATAAAAATACTGACACTTAAACCAGTATGCAGTGATCACAGCGAAACTGCGCCCGTTGACGTTAAATTTTGGTCTTGAATTAAAAATCAGAGTATAGTATATACCGTGTGCCGGTGTGCAGTCACGCTGGCGATGGTGTCGACGGCGGAGCACACTGTGTAGTCGCGGGATAACGCTAGTATATACCGTGTGCCGGTGTGCAGTCACGCTGGCGATGGTGTCGACGGCGGAGCACACTGTGTAGTCGCGGGATAACGCTAGTATATACCGTGTGCCGGTGTGCAGTCACGCTGGCGATGGTGTCGACGGCGGAGCACACTGTGTAGTCGCGGGATAACGCTAGTATATACCGTGTGCCGGTGTGCAGTCACGCTGGCGATGGTGTCGACGGCGGAGCACACTGTGTAGTCGCGGGATAACGCTAGTATATACCGTGTGCCGGTGTGCAGTCACGCTGGCGATGGTGTCGACGGCGGAGCACACTGTGTAGTCGCGGGATAACGCTAGTATATACCGTGTGCCGGTGTGAGGTCCGGCAGCGCGCGGCCCTGCGCGACGCTGGCGATGGTGTCGACGGCGGAGCAGACCGCGCGCAGCACGTAGTCGCGGTTGGCCTTCGCCGCCGCCAGCTCCGGGTGCCGCACGTACACCTGCAACGGGCCGCGAAGTCAACACAGCGTCCAGCTTACTTATTTATTATTTACATGGGAAACGACAACTTGAACTATGTTAGTAGTGTCTTAAATACGTAGTAATAGAGAGACAATTACAACCATCAGTCGTCTGTTTCCGTGAACATTGCGACACGTAAATGGAGATGGGTCAGTGGCCCACGAGCGTGAACATCGCGACACGTAAATGGATATGGGTCAGTGGCCCACGAGCGTGAACCTCGCCACACGTAAATGGAGATGGGTCAGTGGCCCACGAGCGTGAACATCGCGACACGTAAATGGAGATGGGTCAGTGGCCCACGAGCGTGAACCTCGCCACACGTAAATGGAGATGGGTCAGTGGCCCACGAGCGTGAACATCGCGACACGTAAATGGAGATGGGTCAGTGGCTCACGAGCGTGAACATCGCGACACGTAAATGAAGATGGTCAGTGGCCCACGAGCGTAAACCTCGCCACACGTAAATGGAGATGGGTCAGTGGCCCACGAGCGTGAACATCGCGACACGTAAATGGAGACGGGTCAGTGGCCCACGAGCGTGAACATCGCCACACGTAAATGGAGATGGTTCAGTGGCCCACGAGCACGAACGTGAACATTGCAACACGTAAATGGACTGGATGTACACTCATGGCGACGCACTGTCGGACTGAGCTGGCGCAAGGCCAAGAGTGTTGCTAAAGAGAAGAAGACGTGGGGCAAGCTTATGAAGCCCTCGTTACTTCTAGGGTGCTTTAGGACAAATATAATCCAATGAGGCCTATGGATCTGTCATAAAAATTTTGAGGACCGACGGTCGTTAGCCCATAATTTCAGTGATACATGAATTAAATTGGTCTTAGATGCAGCAATACTTCTTCAGCACAGCTCTTCCTTTATCCAAGGTTTCTAAGGCTCATAGAGAAGTTTGCCTCTAGCTAGTATGGAGCTGGAGCTCAATACTCCACACCGGCCAATTAGAATCAACCTGAACTCGGAGGTAGAAGCAGGTGTCGAGGGCTTCTTCAGCAAGGCCATGAGCTCGTGCTGTACATACTGCGACTGACCTTGGACGCAGTGAGCAGCATGGTGGAGTGCTTCTTCAGCACGGCCCTGGCGGCGGCCAGCTCGTCCTTCATGCGGGGCTCCTTGAGCTCGTGCTGTACACACTGCGACTGACCTTGGACGCCGTGAGCAGCATGGTGGAGTGCTTCTTCAGCACGGCCCTGGCGGCGGCCAGCTCGTCCTTCACGCGGGGCTCCTTGAGCTCGTGCTGTACACACTGCGACTGACCTTGGACGCAGTGAGCAGCATGGTGGAGTGCTTCTTCAGCACGGCCCTGGCGGCGGCCAGCTCGTCCTTCATGCGGGGCTCCTTGAGCTCGTGCTGTACACACTGCGACTGACCTTGGACGCAGTGAGCAGCATGGTGGAGTGCTTCTTCAGCACGGCCCTGGCGGCGGCCAGCTCGTCCTTCATGCGGGGCTCCTTGAGCTCGTGCTGTACACACTGCGACTGACCTTGGACGCAGTGAGCAGCATGGTGGAGTGCTTCTTCAGCACGGCCCTGGCGGCGGCCAGCTCGTCCTTCATGCGGGGCTCCTTGAGCTCGTGCTGTACACACTGCGACTGACCTTGGACGCAGTGAGCAGCATGGTGGAGTGCTTCTTCAGCACGGCCCTGGCGGCGGCCAGCTCGTCCTTCATGCGGGGCTCCTTGAGCTCGTGCTGTACACACTGCGACTGACCTTGGACGCAGTGAGCAGCATGGTGGAGTGCTTCTTCAGCACGGCCCTGGCGGCGGCCAGCTCGTCCTTCATGCGGGGCTCCTTGAGCTCGTGCTGTACACACTGCGACTGACCTTGGACGCAGTGAGCAGCATGGTGGAGTGCTTCTTCAGCACGGCCCTGGCGGCGGCCAGCTCGTCCTTCATGCGGGGCTCCTTGAGCTCGTGCTGTACACACTGCGACTGACCTTGGACGCCGTGAGCAGCATGGTGGAGTGCTTCTTCAGCACGGCCCTGGCGGCGGCCAGCTCGTCCTTCATGCGGGGCTCCTTGAGCTCGTGCTGTACACACTGCGACTGACCTTGGACGCAGTGAGCAGCATGGTGTAGTGCTTCTTCAGCACGGCCCTGGCGGCGGCCAGCTCGTCCTTCATGCGGGGCTCCTTGAGCTCGTGCTGTACACACTGCAACTGACCTTGGACGCAGTGAGCAGCATGGTGGAGTGCTTCTTCAGCACGGCCCTGGCGGCGGCCAGCTCGTCCTTCATGCGGGGCTCCTTGAGCTCGTGCTGTACACACTGCGACTGACCTTGGACGCAGTGAGCAGCATGGTGGAGTGCTTCTTCAGCACGACCCTGGCGGCGGCCAGCTCGACCTTCATGCGGGGCTCCTTGAGCTCGTGCTGTACACACTGCGACTGACCTTGGACGCAGTGAGCAGCATGGTGGAGTGCTTCTTCAGCACGGCCCTGGCGGCGGCCAGCTCGTCCTTCATGCGGGGCTCCTTGAGCTCGTGCTGTACACACTGCGACTGACCTTGGACGCAGTGAGCAGCATGGTGGAGTGCTTCTTCAGCACGGCCCTGGCGGCAGCCAGCTCGTCCTTCATGCGGGGCTCCTTGAGCTCGTGCTGTACACACTGCGACTGACCTTGGACGCCGTGAGCAGCATGGTGGAGTGCTTCTTCAGCACGGCCCTGGCGGCGGCCAGCTCGTCCCTCATGCGGGGCTCCTTGCGCTCGTGCTGTACACACTGCGACTGACCTTGGACGCAGTGAGCAGCATGGTGGAGTGCTTCTTCAGCACGGCCCTGGCGGCGGCCAGCTCGTCCTTCATGCGGGGCTCCTTGAGCTCGTGCTGTACACACTGCGACTGACCTTGGACGCAGTGAGCAGCATGGTGGAGTGCTTCTTCAGCACGGCCCTGGCGGCGGCCAGCTCGTCCTTCATGCGGGGCTCCTTGAGCTCGTGCTGTACACACTGCGACTGACCTTGGACGCCGTGAGCAGCATGGTGGAGTGCTTCTTCAGCACGGCCCTGGCGGCGGCCAGCTCGTCCTTCATGCGGGGCTCCTTGAGCTCGTGCTGTACACACTGCGACTGACCTTGGACGCCGTGAGCAGCATGGTGGAGTGCTTCTTCAGCACGGCCCTGGCGGCGGCCAGCTCGTCCTTCATGCGGGGCTCCTTGAGCTCGTGCTGTACACACTGCGACTGACCTTGGACGCCGTGAGCAGCATGGTGGAGTGCTTCTTCAGCACGGCCCTGGCGGCGGCCAGCTCGTCCTTCATGCGGGGCTCCTTGAGCTCGTGCTGTACACACTGCGACTGACCTTGGACGCCGTGAGCAGCATGGTGGAGTGCTTCTTCAGCACGGCCCTGGCGGCGGCCAGCTCGTCCTTCATGCGGGGCTCCTTGAGCTCGTGCTGTACACACTGCGACTGACCTTGGACGCCGTGAGCAGCATGGTGGAGTGCTTCTTCAGCACGGCCCTGGCGGCGGCCAGCTCGTCCTTCATGCGGGGCTCCTTGAGCTCGTGCTGTACACACTGCGACTGACCTTGGACGCAGTGAGCAGCATGGTGGAGTGCTTCTTCAGCACGGCCCTGGCGGCGGCCAGCTCGTCCTTCATGCGGGGCTCCTTGAGCTCGTGCTGTACACACTGCGACTGACCTTGGACGCAGTGAGCAGCATGGTGGAGTGCTTCTTCAGCACGGCCCTGGCGGCGGCCAGCTCGTCCTTCATGCGGGGCTCCTTGAGCTCGTGCTGTACACACTGCGACTGACCTTGGACGCAGTGAGCAGCATGGTGGAGTGCTTCTTCAGCACGGCCCTGGCGGCGGCCAGCTCGTCCTTCATGCGGGGCTCCTTGAGCTCGTGCTGTACACACTGCGACTGACCTTGGACGCCGTGAGCAGCATGGTGGAGTGCTTCTTCAGCACGGCCCTGGCGGCGGCCAGCTCGTCCTTCATGCGGGGCTCCTTGAGCTCGTGCTGTACACACTGCGACTGACCTTGGACGCCGTGAGCAGCATGGTGGAGTGCTTCTTCAGCACGGCCCTGGCGGCGGCCAGCTCGTCCTTCATGCGGGGCTCCTTGAGCTCGTGCTGTACACACTGCGACTGACCTTGGACGCCGTGAGCAGCATGGTGGAGTGCTTCTTCAGCACGGCCCTGGCGGCGGCCAGCTCGTCCTTCATGCGGGGCTCCTTGAGCTCGTGCTGTACACACTGCGACTGACCTTGGACGCCGTGAGCAGCATGGTGGAGTGCTTCTTCAGCACGGCCCTGGCGGCGGCCAGCTCGTCCTTCATGCGGGGCTCCTTGAGCTCGTGCTGTACACACTGCGACTGACCTTGGACGCCGTGAGCAGCATGGTGGAGTGCTTCTTCAGCACGGCCCTGGCGGCGGCCAGCTCGTCCTTCATGCGGGGCTCCTTGAGCTCGTGCTGTACACACTGCGACTGACCTTGGACGCCGTGAGCAGCATGGTGGAGTGCTTCTTCAGCACGGCCCTGGCGGCGGCCAGCTCGTCCTTCATGCGGGGTACCTTGAGCTCGTGCTGTACACACTGCGACTGACCTTGGACGCCGTGAGCAGCATGGTGGAGTGCTTCTTCAGCACGGCCCTGGCGGCGGCCAGCTCGTCCTTCATGCGGGGCTCCTTGAGCTCGTGCTGTACACACTGCGACTGACCTTGGACGCCGTGAGCAGCATGGTGGAGTGCTTCTTCAGCACGGCCCTGGCGGCGGCCAGCTCGTCCTTCATGCGGGGCTCCTTGAGCTCGTGCTGTACACACTGCGACTGACCTTGGACGCCGTGAGCAGCATGGTGGAGTGCTTCTTCAGCACGGCCCTGGCGGCGGCCAGCTCGTCCTTCATGCGGGGCTCCTTGAGCTCGTGCTGTACACACTGCGACTGACCTTGGACGCCGTGAGCAGCATGGTGGAGTGCTTCTTCAGCACGGCCCTGGCGGCGGCCAGCTCGTCCTTCATGCGGGGCTCCTTGAGCTCGTGCTGTACACACTGCGACTGACCTTGGACGCAGTGAGCAGCATGGTGGAGTGCTTCTTCAGCACGGCCCTGGCGGCGGCCAGCTCGTCCTTCATGCGGGGCTCCTTGAGCTCGTGCTGTACACACTGCGACTGACCTTGGACGCAGTGAGCAGCATGGTGGAGTGCTTCTTCAGCACGGCCCTGGCGGCGGCCAGCTCGTCCTTCATGCGGGGCTCCTTGAGCTCGTGCTGTACACACTGCGACTGACCTTGGACGCCGTGAGCAGCATGGTGGAGTGCTTCTTCAGCACGGCCCTGGCGGCGGCCAGCTCGTCCTTCATGCGGGGCTCCTTGAGCTCGTGCTGTACACACTGCGACTGACCTTGGACGCCGTGAGCAGCATGGTGGAGTGCTTCTTCAGCACGGCCCTGGCGGCGGCCAGCTCGTCCTTCATGCGGGGCTCCTTGAGCTCGTGCTGTACACACTGCGACTGACCTTGGACGCCGTGAGCAGCATGGTGGAGTGCTTCTTCAGCACGGCCCTGGCGGCGGCCAGCTCGTCCTTCATGCGGGGCTCCTTGAGCTCGTGCTGTACACACTGCGACTGACCTTGGACGCCGTGAGCAGCATGGTGGAGTGCTTCTTCAGCACGGCCCTGGCGGCGGCCAGCTCGTCCTTCATGCGGGGCTCCTTGAGCTCGTGCTGTACACACTGCGACTGACCTTGGACGCCGTGAGCAGCATGGTGGAGTGCTTCTTCAGCACGGCCCTGGCGGCGGCCAGCTCGTCCTTCATGCGGGGCTCCTTGAGCTCGTGCTGTACACACTGCGACTGACCTTGGACGCCGTGAGCAGCATGGTGGAGTGCTTCTTCAGCACGGCCCTGGCGGCGGCCAGCTCGTCCTTCATGCGGGGCTCCTTGAGCTCGTGCTGTACACACTGCGACTGACCTTGGACGCCGTGAGCAGCATGGTGGAGTGCTTCTTCAGCACGGCCCTGGCGGCGGCCAGCTCGTCCTTCATGCGGGGCTCCTTGAGCTCGTGCTGTACACACTGCGACTGACCTTGGACGCAGTGAGCAGCATGGTGGAGTGCTTCTTCAGCACGGCCCTGGCGGCGGCCAGCTCGTCCTTCATGCGGGGCTCCTTGAGCTCGTGCTGTACACACTGCGACTGACCTTGGACGCAGTGAGCAGCATGGTGGAGTGCTTCTTCAGCACGGCCCTGGCGGCGGCCAGCTCGTCCTTCATGCGGGGCTCCTTGAGCTCGTGCTGTACACACTGCGACTGACCTTGGACGCAGTGAGCAGCATGGTGGAGTGCTTCTTCAGCACGGCCCTGGCGGCGGCCAGCTCGTCCTTCATGCGGGGCTCCTTGAGCTCGTGCTGTACACACTGCGACTGACCTTGGACGCCGTGAGCAGCATGGTGGAGTGCTTCTTCAGCACGGCCCTGGCGGCGGCCAGCTCGTCCTTCATGCGGGGCTCCTTGAGCTCGTGCTGTACACACTGCGACTGACCTTGGACGCCGTGAGCAGCATGGTGGAGTGCTTCTTCAGCACGGCCCTGGCGGCGGCCAGCTCGTCCTTCATGCGGGGCTCCTTGAGCTCGTGCTGTACACACTGCGACTGACCTTGGACGCCGTGAGCAGCATGGTGGAGTGCTTCTTCAGCACGGCCCTGGCGGCGGCCAGCTCGTCCTTCATGCGGGGCTCCTTGAGCTCGTGCTGTACACACTGCGACTGACCTTGGACGCCGTGAGCAGCATGGTGGAGTGCTTCTTCAGCACGGCCCTGGCGGCGGCCAGCTCGTCCTTCATGCGGGGCTCCTTGAGCTCGTGCTGTACACACTGCGACTGACCTTGGACGCAGTGAGCAGCATGGTGGAGTGCTTCTTCAGCACGGCCCTGGCGGCGGCCAGCTCGTCCTTCATGCGGGGCTCCTTGAGCTCGTGCTGTACACACTGCGACTGACCTTGGACGCAGTGAGCAGCATGGTGGAGTGCTTCTTCAGCACGGCCCTGGCGGCGGCCAGCTCGTCCTTCATGCGGGGCTCCTTGAGCTCGTGCTGTACACACTGCGACTGACCTTGGACGCAGTGAGCAGCATGGTGGAGTGCTTCTTCAGCACGGCCCTGGCGGCGGCCAGCTCGTCCTTCATGCGGGGCTCCTTGAGCTCGTGCTGTACACACTGCGACTGACCTTGGACGCAGTGAGCAGCATGGTGGAGTGCTTCTTCAGCACGGCCCTGGCGGCGGCCAGCTCGTCCTTCATGCGGGGCTCCTTGAGCTCGTGCTGTACACACTGCGACTGAACTTGGACGCCGTGAGCAGCATGGTGGAGTGCTTCTTCAGCACGGCCCTGGCGGCGGCCAGCTCGTCCTTCATGCGGGGCTCCTTGAGCTCGTGCTGTACACACTGCGACTGACCTTGGACGCCGTGAGCAGCATGGTGGAGTGCTTCTTCAGCACGGCCCTGGCGGCGGCCAGCTCGTCCTTCATGCGGGGCTCCTTGAGCTCGTGCTGTACACACTGCGACTGACCTTGGACGCCGTGAGCAGCATGGTGGAGTGCTTCTTCAGCACGGCCCTGGCGGCGGCCAGCTCGTCCTTCATGCGGGGCTCCTTGAGCTCGTGCTGTACACACTGCGACTGACCTTGGACGCCGTGAGCAGCATGGTGGAGTGCTTCTTCAGCACGGCCCTGGCGGCGGCCAGCTCGTCCTTCATGCGGGGCTCCTTGAGCTCGTGCTGTACACACTGCGACTGACCTTGGACGCCGTGAGCAGCATGGTGGAGTGCTTCTTCAGCACGGCCCTGGCGGCGGCCAGCTCGTCCTTCATGCGGGGCTCCTTGAGCTCGTGCTGTACACACTGCGACTGACCTTGGACGCCGTGAGCAGCATGGTGGAGTGCTTCTTCAGCACGGCCCTGGCGGCGGCCAGCTCGTCCTTCATGCGGGGCTCCTTGAGCTCGTGCTGTACACACTGCGACTGACCTTGGACGCCGTGAGCAGCATGGTGGAGTGCTTCTTCAGCACGGCCCTGGCGGCGGCCAGCTCGTCCTTCATGCGGGGCTCCTTGAGCTCGTGCTGTACACACTGCGACTGACCTTGGACGCCGTGAGCAGCATGGTGGAGTGCTTCTTCAGCACGGCCCTGGCGGCGGCCAGCTCGTCCTTCATGCGGGGCTCCTTGAGCTCGTGCTGTACACACTGCGACTGACCTTGGACGCAGTGAGCAGCATGGTGGAGTGCTTCTTCAGCACGGCCCTGGCGGCAGCCAGCTCGTCCTTCATGCGGGGCTCCTTGAGCTCGTGCTGTACACACTGCGACTGACCTTGGACGCAGTGAGCAGCATGGTGGAGTGCTTCTTCAGCACGGCCCTGGCGGCGGCCAGCTCGTCCTTCATGCGGGGCTCCTTGAGCTCGTGCTGTACACACTGCGACTGACCTTGGACGCAGTGAGCAGCATGGTGGAGTGCTTCTTCAGCACGGCCCTGGCGGCGGCCAGCTCGTCCTTCATGCGGGGCTCCTTGAGCTCGTGCTGTACACACTGCGACTGACCTTGGACGCAGTGAGCAGCATGGTGGAGTGCTTCTTCAGCACGGCCCTGGCGGCGGCCAGCTCGTCCTTCATGCGGGGCTCCTTGAGCTCGTGCTGTACACACTGCGACTGACCTTGGACGCAGTGAGCAGCATGGTGGAGTGCTTCTTCAGCACGGCCCTGGCGGCGGCCAGCTCGTCCTTCATGCGGGGCTCCTTGAGCTCGTGCTGTACACACTGCGACTGACCTTGGACGCAGTGAGCAGCATGGTGGAGTGCTTCTTCAGCACGGCCCTGGCGGCGGCCAGCTCGTCCTTCATGCGGGGCTCCTTGAGCTCGTGCTGTACACACTGCGACTGACCTTGGACGCAGTGAGCAGCATGGTGGAGTGCTTCTTCAGCACGGCCCTGGCGGCAGCCAGCTCGTCCTTCATGCGGGGCTCCTTGAGCTCGTGCTGTACACACTGCGACTGACCTTGGACGCAGTGAGCAGCATGGTGGAGTGCTTCTTCAGCACGGCCCTGGCGGCGGCCAGCTCGTCCTTCATGCGGGGCTCCTTGAGCTCGTGCTGTACACACTGCGACTGACCTTGGACGCAGTGAGCAGCATGGTGGAGTGCTTCTTCAGCACGGCCCTGGCGGCGGCCAGCTCGTCCTTCATGCGGGGCTCCTTGAGCTCGTGCTGTACACACTGCGACTGACCTTGGACGCAGTGAGCAGCATGGTGGAGTGCTTCTTCAGCACGGCCCTGGCGGCGGCCAGCTCGTCCTTCATGCGGGGCTCCTTGAGCTCGTGCTGTACACACTGCGACTGACCTTGGACGCCGTGAGCAGCATGGTGGAGTGCTTCTTCAGCACGGCCCTGGCGGCGGCCAGCTCGTCCTTCATGCGGGGCTCCTTGAGCTCGTGCTGTACACACTGCGACTGACCTTGGACACCGTGAGCAGCATGGTGGAGTGCTTCTTCAGCACGGCCCTGGCGGCGGCCAGCTCGTCCTTCATGCGGGGCTCCTTGAGCTCGTGCTGTACACACTGCGACTGACCTTGGACGCCGTGAGCAGCATGGTGGAGTGCTTCTTCAGCACGGCCCTGGCGGCGGCCAGCTCGTCCTTCATGCGGGGCTCCTTGAGCTCGTGCTGTACACACTGCGACTGACCTTGGACGCCGTGAGCAGCATGGTGGAGTGCTTCTTCAGCACGGCCCTGGCGGCGGCCAGCTCGTCCTTCATGCGGGGCTCCTTGAGCTCGTGCTGTACACACTGCGACTGACCTTGGACGCCGTGAGCAGCATGGTGGAGTGCTTCTTCAGCACGGCCCTGGCGGCGGCCAGCTCGTCCTTCATGCGGGGCTCCTTGAGCTCGTGCTGTACACACTGCGACTGACCTTGGACGCCGTGAGCAGCATGGTGGAGTGCTTCTTCAGCACGGCCCTGGCGGCGGCCAGCTCGTCCTTCATGCGGGGCTCCTTGAGCTCGTGCTGTACACACTGCGACTGACCTTGGACGCCGTGAGCAGCATGGTGGAGTGCTTCTTCAGCACGGCCCTGGCGGCGGCCAGCTCGTCCTTCATGCGGGGCTCCTTGAGCTCGTGCTGTACACACTGCGACTTACCTTGGACGCCGTGAGCAGCATGGTGGAGTGCTTCTTCAGCACGGCCCTGGCGGCGGCCAGCTCGTCCTTCATGCGGGGCTCCTTGAGCTCGTGCTGTACACACTGCGACTGACCTTGGACGCCGTGAGCAGCATGGTGGAGTGCTTCTTCAGCACGGCCCTGGCGGCGGCCAGCTCGTCCTTCATGCGGGGCTCCTTGAGCTCGTGCTGTACACACTGCGACTGACCTTGGACGCCGTGAGCAGCATGGTGGAGTGCTTCTTCAGCACGGCCCTGGCGGCGGCCAGCTCGTCCTTCATGCGGGGCTCCTTGAGCTCGTGCTGTACACACTGCGACTGACCTTGGACGCCGTGAGCAGCATGGTGGAGTGCTTCTTCAGCACGGCCCTGGCGGCGGCCAGCTCGTCCTTCATGCGGGGCTCCTTGAGCTCGTGCTGTACACACTGCGACTGACCTTGGACGCCGTGAGCAGCATGGTGGAGTGCTTCTTCAGCACGGCCCTGGCGGCGGCCAGCTCGTCCTTCATGCGGGGCTCCTTGAGCTCGTGCTGTACACACTGCGACTGACCTTGGACGCCGTGAGCAGCATGGTGGAGTGCTTCTTCAGCACGGCCCTGGCGGCGGCCAGCTCGTCCTTCATGCGGGGCTCCTTGAGCTCGTGCTGTACACACTGCGACTGACCTTGGACGCCGTGAGCAGCATGGTGGAGTGCTTCTTCAGCACGGCCCTGGCGGCGGCCAGCTCGTCCTTCATGCGGGGCTCCTTGAGCTCGTGCTGTACACACTGCGACTGACCTTGGACGCCGTGAGCAGCATGGTGGAGTGCTTCTTCAGCACGGCCCTGGCGGCGGCCAGCTCGTCCTTCATGCGGGGCTCCTTGAGCTCGTGCTGTACACACTGCGACTGACCTTGGACGCCGTGAGCAGCATGGTGGAGTGCTTCTTCAGCACGGCCCTGGCGGCGGCCAGCTCGTCCTTCATGCGGGGCTCCTTGAGCTCGTGCTGTACACACTGCGACTGACCTTGGACGCCGTGAGCAGCATGGTGGAGTGCTTCTTCAGCACGGCCCTGGCGGCGGCCAGCTCGTCCTTCATGCGGGGCTCCTTGAGCTCGTGCTGTACACACTGCGACTGACCTTGGACGCCGTGAGCAGCATGGTGGAGTGCTTCTTCAGCACGGCCCTGGCGGCGGCCAGCTCGTCCTTCATGCGGGGCTCCTTGAGCTCGTGCTGTACACACTGCGACTGACCTTGGACGCCGTGAGCAGCATGGTGGAGTGCTTCTTCAGCACGGCCCTGGCGGCGGCCAGCTCGTCCTTCATGCGGGGCTCCTTGAGCTCGTGCTGTACACACTGCGACTGACCTTGGACGCCGTGAGCAGCATGGTGGAGTGCTTCTTCAGCACGGCCCTGGCGGCGGCCAGCTCGTCCTTCATGCGGGGCTCCTTGAGCTCGTGCTGTACACACTGCGACTGACCTTGGACGCCGTGAGCAGCATGGTGGAGTGCTTCTTCAGCACGGCCCTGGCGGCGGCCAGCTCGTCCTTCATGCGGGGCTCCTTGAGCTCGTGCTGTACACACTGCGACTGACCTTGGACGCCGTGAGCAGCATGGTGGAGTGCTTCTTCAGCACGGCCCTGGCGGCGGCCAGCTCGTCCTTCATGCGGGGCTCCTTGAGCTCGTGCTGTACACACTGCGACTGACCTTGGACGCCGTGAGCAGCATGGTGGAGTGCTTCTTCAGCACGGCCCTGGCGGCGGCCAGCTCGTCCTTCATGCGGGGCTCCTTGAGCTCGTGCTGTACACACTGCGACTGACCTTGGACGCCGTGAGCAGCATGGTGGAGTGCTTCTTCAGCACGGCCCTGGCGGCGGCCAGCTCGTCCTTCATGCGGGGCTCCTTGAGCTCGTGCTGTACACACTGCGACTGACCTTGGACGCCGTGAGCAGCATGGTGGAGTGCTTCTTCAGCACGGCCCTGGCGGCGGCCAGCTCGTCCTTCATGCGGGGCTCCTTGAGCTCGTGCTGTACACACTGCGACTGACCTTGGACGCCGTGAGCAGCATGGTGGAGTGCTTCTTCAGCACGGCCCTGGCGGCGGCCAGCTCGTCCTTCATGCGGGGCTCCTTGAGCTCGTGCTGTACACACTGCGACTGACCTTGGACGCCGTGAGCAGCATGGTGGAGTGCTTCTTCAGCACGGCCCTGGCGGCGGCCAGCTCGTCCTTCATGCGGGGCTCCTTGAGCTCGTGCTGTACACACTGCGACTGACCTTGGACGCCGTGAGCAGCATGGTGGAGTGCTTCTTCAGCACGGCCCTGGCGGCGGCCAGCTCGTCCTTCATGCGGGGCTCCTTGAGCTCGTGCTGTACACACTGCGACTGACCTTGGACGCCGTGAGCAGCATGGTGGAGTGCTTCTTCAGCACGGCCCTGGCGGCGGCCAGCTCGTCCTTCATGCGGGGCTCCTTGAGCTCGTGCTGTACACACTGCGACTGACCTTGGACGCCGTGAGCAGCATGGTGGAGTGCTTCTTCAGCACGGCCCTGGCGGCGGCCAGCTCGTCCTTCATGCGGGGCTCCTTGAGCTCGTGCTGTACACACTGCGACTGACCTTGGACGCCGTGAGCAGCATGGTGGAGTGCTTCTTCAGCACGGCCCTGGCGGCGGCCAGCTCGTCCTTCATGCGGGGCTCCTTGAGCTCGTGCTGTACACACTGCGACTGACCTTGGACGCCGTGAGCAGCATGGTGGAGTGCTTCTTCAGCACGGCCCTGGCGGCGGCCAGCTCGTCCTTCATGCGGGGCTCCTTGAGCTCGTGCTGTACACACTGCGACTGACCTTGGACGCCGTGAGCAGCATGGTGGAGTGCTTCTTCAGCACGGCCCTGGCGGCGGCCAGCTCGTCCTTCATGCGGGGCTCCTTGAGCTCGTGCTGTACACACTGCGACTGACCTTGGACGCCGTGAGCAGCATGGTGGAGTGCTTCTTCAGCACGGCCCTGGCGGCGGCCAGCTCGTCCTTCATGCGGGGCTCCTTGAGCTCGTGCTGTACACACTGCGACTGACCTTGGACGCCGTGAGCAGCATGGTGGAGTGCTTCTTCAGCACGGCCCTGGCGGCGGCCAGCTCGTCCTTCATGCGGGGCTCCTTGAGCTCGTGCTGTCGGCGCGCGGCGGCGGCCGCGAGTTCGGCGGCGGAGCGCCCGAGCTGCCGCGAGCACTCCACCAGCTCCGACTGCGACGACGCGGACTTCAACTTGTCCAGGTCTGTCTCCACCTGAAAGTAAAACAAAATTGGTCATTGAACAAGCTTGACTTACTATGTTCTAGAGTTTAATATGGGCAGTCTATCCTGGAAGTCCATCAGCTTCCATAAAGCTTCATCGGGGCTCAAGCATGATTGCAGTCCCAAAAGATTTTTGTGACAGTTCTTGAAATTAGTCAAGAGCAATCCCCACATAGATTCATCATCGTCATATGGCCAGTGCAGAACAAAGGCCTACTCCAAAGATTTCCATAACGAATGGGTCGCCCTCATCCAACAGTTTCCTGCGATCTTCACCAGATCGTCGGTCCATCTTCTTGGGGACCTACTCTAGTACCTTTCTGTCCCAACGATTATCGGTTCTACGAGCAATATGCCTCGCCCCCTGCCACTTAAAGTAAGTCTTTGAACTAAAAATGTCGATCGACTTGGTCCTTCAGCGTGTCTCCTCTTTTCTCGAAGCATCCGATCAGGCAAGGAGACTCAAAGCATAGTTCGCTCCATTGCCATTGAATGACTTACCATAAAAATATATATATATATATATCAGGGACAATCTTATACACAAATCGAACTAGTCCCAAACTAAGCAAAGCTTGTACTATGGGTACTAGGCGACGATATACATAATATATAGATAAATTATAATACTTAAATACATAGAAAACATCCAAGACCCAGGAACAAACATTCGTGCTCATCACACAAACACTTGCCCTGGCCGGGATTCGAACCCGGGACCGCCAGCTTCCTCGGTCGTTGTGCAACCCACTGAGCCAAACGTGTCGTCACAAAGTCACAAAGGTTAGAAAATGTAAATAACATTATGAAACTAGTGCTACTGCTGAGGTACATCACTTTTGGCGAGTGCGTACTACGATACCAGCCAGTCAATCGACACAGGTCTAGAGGCACAAGTCAAATCAAATCAAAATATTCTTTATTCAAGTAGGCCTAGTTACAAGCACTTTCGAAATGACAGTTACATGAGAGTGAATGTTTGCTGGGAGACATACAATATGATCCAACATTTGCTGCAAGGATGAGGGAAACCCAGTAAAACCTAATCAGATCATTTAACTTAAGTATAATATTATTAATAAAATCATCATTTTAAAAATTAAAATAATCAATAAGATAAATCCCAAAAGGATTGTCAATAAAAAATAAATAATCTAGAATGTGTCTAGAATAAAATTCTAATTGTCAGAGTATATAAAACAATTAAGATTAAAATAATAATAATACCTCAATAGGTATTCGTTAAAATAATTATTCATATACCTACATGACGCTATAATTTACATTAATCCCACGCGGCTTCATCATTCATGTAGTCTTGTGTGCTATATAAGCTTTAGAAAATAATTTTCGTTTCACAATATTTTTGAATTTACCAATAGACAACTCACTTATGCTGCTAGGAAGTTTGAATGATCTCCTTATTTTATGGAGCCTAGTAGCAGGCACTGCAAGCTTATGATTATTTCTAGTATTAATATTATGTATATCACAGTCCTTCTGAAAGTGGGTAATATTTTTATGTACATACATAATATTCTCATAAATGTATTGACAATGCACTGTCATTATATTAATGTCCTTAAACTTATCTCTAAGCGAGTCTCTATAGTTCATTTTATATATCGCACGAACAGCCCGTTTCTGCAGAACAAATATAGTATTAATGTCGGAAGCACTGCCCCATAGTAGGATTCCGTACGACATAATACTGTGGAAATAACTGAAATACACTAATCGAGCCGTTATCACGTCTATTAATTGACGAATCTTACTTACTGCAAAAGCTGCAGAACTCAGTCTATTCGAGAGATTAGCAATATGGGGACCCCATTGAAGCTTAGAATCTAATGTTATACCGAGAAAGACTGTACTATTAACTAGTTCCACTTCCTCACCTTTAACCATAACGCTTGCTTGCTCGTGTTTTACGTTACTCGTGACAAACTTAACACATTTAGTATTTTTCTCATTCAACAATAAATTATTTACAGTAAACCAATTTACTACTTCACAGATAGCATTGTTTACATCATTATAGGATCGTTGATTTCGTACGACTTTGAAAATTAGAGACGTATCATCTGCAAACAAAACTATCTCATGGTGGGTCTCTACGAGGTGTGGCAAGTCTTTTATGTAGATAAGGAACAGGAAAGGTCCCAATATTGATCCCTGCGGCACACCCATAGAGACTAATGACCCCGGTGAACGCTTTCCATTCACGTCAACCCTTTGTATTCCACCATTTAAATAAGACTGTAATAAATTTAGTGCTGATCCTTTAACTCCGTAGTGGCGTAGCTTTCTGATCAGTGTCTCATGATTAACGCAATCGAAGGCCTTAGATAAATCACAGAAGATACCTAAAGCATCTCGCGATTCCTCCCAGGCATCGAAAATGTGTTTTACGAGCTCAACTCTGGCGTTGGATGTCGAGCGACCCCGCGTAAAACCGAATTGCTTACTATGCATCAAATTATTCAAATTAAAATGTTTTAACAAATGATATAGAATTAGCTTTTCAAAAAATTTACTAATTGTAGGGCTGTGTTCTGCACTCACCGCGCGGTGCCGGGATAGCAGCTGGTGGACATCCACGCAGTCCGCCAGGATCAGAAGCCTGGTCACAGCTGAGAGCAGGTTGCGGGCCGCTCGCACCATGGCCGAGCGGACAGTCGACGCGCAGGGCTCCTCGGAGAACTCGCGGGCTGCGAGGCTCATAGCGGCACCTGGAACAGAAACGGCGGCACATGACATTCACCTTTCAAGAAATCTGGCTTCTAATACGATATTTTCCTATTTATTAGGTTTAACAAACAGGGACATTCGACGTTTTAACGTACACCATAAATCGAAAAAAGAGAAACCATTATTTACAGACGTTATTTTACAAGTTTAAAAGTTTTGGACAGATTTGTGTGGCTCTAAAAGTTGATTCACCCATTTAAGCTCTCAGTTTGCTCTGAAACTTTGTACTTAGAATAACTTAAGGTATATGCAGGCCTGTAATTAGTTTAAGTAGCTTCTGATACCATAGTCAAAAAATAATAATAATAATAAATATCAGGGACAATCTTACACAAATCGACCTAGTCCCAAACTAAGCAAAGCTTGTACTATGGGTACTAGGCGACGATATACATAATATAAAGATAAATTATAATACTTAAATACATAGAAAACATCCAAGACCCAGGAACAAACATTCATGCTCATCACACAAACACTTGCCCTGGCCTTACAGCGAAATAAATACAGCGAATTTAAGTTTTTCATACAAAACTTGTTTTTGACAGTGCATTGTCAATACATTTATGAGAATATTATGTATGTACATAAAAATATTACCGACTTTAAGAAGAACTGTGATATACATAATATTAATACTAGAAATAAGCATAAGCTCGCAGTGCCTGCTACTAGGCTCCATAAAATAAGGAGATCATTCATGGGTAACTGTGTGAGATTTCATAATAAACTTCCTAGCAGCATAACTGAGTTCTCTATTGGAAAATTCAAAAATATTGTGAAACGAATTTTTTTTCTAAAGCTTATTATAGCACACAAAACTACATGAATGATGAAGCCGCGTGGAATTAATGTAAATTATAGCGTCATGTTGGTATATGAATAATTATTTTAATGAATACCTGAGGTATTATTATTATTTTAATCTTAATTGTTTTATATACTCTGACAATTAGAATTTTATTCTAGACACATTCTAGATTATTAATTTTTTATTGACAATCCTTTTGGGATTTATCTTATTGATTATTTTAATTTTTAAAATGATGATTTTATCAATAATATTATACTTAAGTTAAATGATCTGATTAAGTTTTTCTGGGTTTCCCTAATCCTTGCAGAAAATGTTGGATCATATTGTATTTCTTCCAGCAAACATTCACTCTCATGTAAGTGCTTGTAACTAGGCCTACTTGAATAAAGAATATTTTGGTGTGATTTGATTTGCTGTTTTTCGTTCTTTTTATGAACTGGAACCATATAAACTAATTACTGGCCTAGATATACCTCATGTCATTGTATATGCAAAGTTTCGTTACAATCCAACGCTTAGTTTTAAAATGAGAACGAAACTCCGTTTGTATGGGAAGGTGAAATTCGGCCGAGCTTGCCGGGGACTCTTAAACAAAAGCAACTAAATCAACATCGCATCATCCGTTTAAGTGCTACTGCAAAAAGTTTAAATCCAAAATAGACACCATTTAAGAACTATAGTTTTAAAATGAGAACGAAACTCCGTTTGTATGGGAAGGTGAAATTCGGCCGAGCTTGCCGGGGACTCTTAAACAAAAGCAACTAAATCAACATCGCATCATCCGTTTAAGTGCTACTGCAAAAAGTTTAAATCCAAAATAGACACCATTTAAGAACTATTAGTCTCGAGTAACCTAGAAAGCGACACTTATGACGAGTTTAAAAACAGATGTCCTATTTTGAAACCTGAAATGCATGTCAGATTTAATCTACATTCTCAAAAACCTAAAAAACAACACCAATGGCGACTTTAGATGCCTTAAAGAAATGTCCGCCATCTTCAAATCTAAAACCGACGCCTTTATTTAATCTGTACCCCAAAAACCCTTGCAACACCCATGAAGACTGAAAATCCCAAATGTCTGCTAGGAATATATCCAAAATGGATGTCATGGAAACGACGCCCATGCCGACCACAGCAGACTCACCGGCTTTGCGGACCTCCTCGACGGCGGCCAGCATCTCGCGCGTGATCTCGGGGTTCTCGTAGGCGATGGTCTGCCCGCGCTCGATGAAGATCTCCGTCGCGCGCTCGACGGTCGCCACTAGAGCGCTTGCGCGCTTCGACTTGCCCGCTGTAACAAACTTGACCTTTAAATAATTCTTCAAAATAGAACTCTGAAAATCTATATTTTTTCTCCCCCCTATTACATCTAATGTGGTGATAATTATTTTGGTCGAGCAGTGCTATTTTAAATTCATTCATTTCATTTTTAATCTCTACATATTAATACTGTAAGAATGTTTAATTTAAATACCATTCTACCGACTGCGCCATGTAAGAATGTTAATTCAATGCAAGATGAGATCTTCAAAGGCTTTATTTACATTACTTGTACACGTTTTTCAGGTAATTAATATTTTGTAAGAGCTCGATGTAGACATGTCCGGGTTAGGTGGAAGAGGACTGGCTGTCAAAAAAGTAAGTAACGAATGTCAATTAGTTACTTACTTTTTTAAAAGTGCGTTCTGATACGGAGCTACAACTACTTGTCCAAAAGTTCATAACTACCGATCTCCATTACCTATTCTCCTTACTACAGAGTACCACTTTTACGGAAGGCTTGCATAACAGAAAAAGGAATCTAAAGAAATGACAGTATTTTGAAAATGACAGTATTTATGAGGAATCTAGGTACATGCATCTGTAAAAATTATAACCGAGTTTTGACTACTAATTTTAAATTATATCATAAGTGTGAAAACATTGCAGCTTAGTACACTCAACACAAAACGAACTGGCGTCCGAGATCATAATGCTATCTTGTTCACACTTGAGTGGGCTTAGCAGGTGTGAAAGAGATAACAGTTTGTTTTGCGTTGAGTATACTTATAATGCTACTGAGCAGCCCTACTCAGACCTGTTTTCCTAATCTATTTCCCACAAGTCCTCTTAGTTTCCAATGGTAGTGAGTTCCACAGAGCTGTCCCGGATATCCAGGTTCTTGGAGCCCCCTCACGTCTCTTCTCCTTGGTGGCCTTGTCCTTGCTGTTAACCAGTGTATTGACTTGCTGTGACTAGCACAAACGGCTCCAGAGGTGGTCTGAATCTCCACATTCTTGGGGTCCCACTTGACGGCAGGATGGTGGGTCCATAGTGTACTCACGTCTCTTCTTCTTGGCGGCCTTGTCCTTGCTGTTCACAAGCGTGGTGACCTGCAGCACCAGTGGTTCAAGCGTGCGCTCTACAGAGGTCGTCCGGATCTCCAAGTTCTTGGGGTCCCACTTGAGCGTGATGCCCCCGGATGGTAGGGTGCCGTACGTGTCCGTCATGATGCTGTAACATAAGATTTAAAAAATAATGCTAGTCTGTATTATCGTCTGGCCTATATGGTATGAAATTAAGCTTATGTCTTCAATATTGTGATACTATTAAATTTAATTTCTTACCATAAAGGCCAGACGGTCTGATGGACTAATTTACGGTAGGAAATTACGTCACAAGTCTTAAATTATGACATGCAATGGATCTATGAAATGGCCAGGCCATAGTTTTTAAACCAAGGTGTAGGGTTAGTAAAGTTGAAACAGGATGCAGTATGCAGATGCTGCCAAGAGACAGTGCATATCTTCTGTTCTGTGGACCACTCATGAGGAAAAGAAGTATCTACCTGGGGCAACATGTCGTGCGGGGAAGAGATACAACATTTCACTGCCCAAAGAATTTGGGAATTCCTAGACTCAACGGGCCTCATTAGTGAACTCTAATAAAAGGCTGCCACAATAGATCAAGGTGGCATACAGAAGGCCCACAAATCAACAATAATAATAATAAATAGTAAAGTTGGGGCTAAGGGGCTTGGCTTTTAATGGGAATTTTACATGAAATGTTTTGGTGGGATCTCATTTATTTTTGTAAGGTGCCCTAGTTTTTTTTTTTTGTTTTTTTTTGTGCTGTTGTCTTGAGGGACAACTATTCCTGTTTTAATCATCCACTCTCTATGTTTGTATAAAAAATATTTCTAGAAAATCCAGAATACCCTGTCTTACTAGTTCTGGATAAAGACGTGCACCCCATGGGTGGGTGGGTAAAAGCTTAACTTTTCTGTTCTTTCAATGTAAATCCTAGGCTTCGTGCCAATTCTCAGCTTTCTAGGATATTGGAGGATCTCAGATATCGGGGAAATACCCAGAGGTTTTTATGTGTGAGTTAATGGCCGAATCTCATATTTTAGGTATCAATAAAATCTAAAGTAGAAAAGAATCAATGCAACTAACATAAAACCCAATAAATCATGAAAATTGGTGTTTAAATTGACTTAGTACTGAGCCCGTTATGTGGCTGGCCACAAAATTAAGTTTTTTTATTTACATGGAGATCCAACAGCATAAAATATGTTAGAAGTGTCTTAAATAGCGAGCCAATTACAGGATCTCACTTGTAGAACCATGATAGTATTTAACACTGTTTTATTGTTGGTCACACTCACACTCAAATAAACAATTTTATTGAATTAGATTTGAGAATTAAAATCGTAATTATTGTTTTATTTTAATCATAGATAAGAAATATCAAATGGCCTTTTAAATTTGTGTGAAAGGGAAATAAATGTTAGTGAGTAATGATACTCATAGTGTACATAATCAAATTATATAGCAGCGTCCTACCTCTCGGCCATGAGCAGGCGGGCGGGTGCGGCGGCGGACGCCCGGGAGCAAATAAAGATTAGGAAGTACAGTTGTCTCGGCGCCCAATACGACTTTATACCCTTTGGCGTCGAGACACTTGGCCCGTGGGGTCAGGGTGCACGCGGGCTCCACAAGGAATTGAGTAAGCGTCTGAGGGAGGCAACAGGGGACCCACGCGCAGGCAGCTTTCTCGCACAAAGGCTCTCAATAGCCATACAGCGCGGGAATGCTGCCTGTGTCATGGGCACCCTACCGAAGGGACCAAATATTTTAAGTAATTTTTAATAATCATAGTTTAATTAGTTGTTATTAATATATTCGTGAAATAAATCCTCTTAATCTTACAGCATATATGAATTGATAGTTATTCCAGTAAGTCAAGTAACCAATGTTCAGTTTATAGGTACACAAGATAACACTATGTACTTAAATATTTGTATGATTGTAAAGTAGAAACTTAAATATGAAAGTACAGATCAAACTTGAATGGCGATTGTTTTCCAATCTTTTATGAGTCATAAGTACTACAAAAACTAACTGTTGAAAACTACAAATATAACCAAAACATACTTAGGAGTAAACCAATTTGATGCAAGATATAGCTATAAGTAAGCTTTAAAACAAGACAATTTTTAAACAAATAAACAAAGTGTAGTATAATTAACAAAACGTATAACACAACCAATGTCAAAATGTCGTGATTTCATTTGAAATGTTTAAGAAATAAAGACTTGTCATTTTGGTCGGCTACATTATTGACAACATTCAAGACGTGGTTTTTGTATGTATTTTCTTTACATTCTCTATTGATGTGAAAGATTTATTTATATTAAGGTATACTAGGATACAAGTAATAGGTACTCACTCAAATTATGATGAATAACACACAAATTCACACACAATTCAATTAAAAATGCAACAATTATTACGAAGGCGTGTCAAAAACAGTACGATAGTGTTACTAACCTACAAAAATATTTCAAAATACCAGATAGAAAGAATAAAACGGAGCAAAAAATATACCACACAAAAAACACTTTTTTGGTATATTTACTAGGATTATTTTTTATGTTATTCCTACGTTTATTTTAGCTGATCAAGCTTTTTTTTTTAATTAGAATTTTTTAATCTTGTGCTGTGATCAGTTAATTTTGGCATGCGCTGTCAAAATATCAGGTGCGACAGTAGCGCTCAGCTAATGTGAAAAATGGCACTCTGTTGAAAATAACATAATTTACTCCTCTCTCTCTCCTCTCTGTCTATCTGTTGTAAATATTATATCTGTTGTGCTGTTAATTGTAAGGACTGTATTATAGATCGTGCCCCGACCGCCAGGATATATTCTAGCAAAAAGTAGATGGCACTTTAAAATTAACCATTTATTAATGTTATAATTAAACAAAGAAATATAGTACACTTACAATTCGTTTTATTTATATTTAAAATAAAACGACATGTATGTACGCCTGTAAAGGTAGGCTCTGGTGATTCTGTCTTATATGGTCTTATGTAACTCAACCTGCAAATGTAACCCATCTCCCTAAAATAAATCATTCATCATTCATTCATTCATACATAGATGGCGTTGTTTGTAGATATCGGGAACGGCTTTTTGTATGGAGATTGACAAGCCTCTTGTCGCAATTTTTGTAATGAATTTTGTTTTATCTGAACGGTGGTTTCGACTTTGACAATAGGCTCCTTGCTACTTGTCATTTTTGTGTGGTATGTTATAAAACGACGTCTTAATAATAAAAGTAATAGTGAAAATACTACTCCATTGTCATAAAAACTCCCCGAGATTATATTTGGGTGTTCCCAAAAAATGCTTCATACTAAAGCCTACAAGCGTTGACGTCACACAGCTATGATAAAACTTGCGTTTATCGAAACGGTTTCATAACAAAAATTACAAAACATTTTATGGGTTATTGAATAGTATTATTAGTTATTAATATTTTCATACTTTAAAAATGGACTTTCGCACCCAACTTTAAAGACTCATAAAACAAGCTACACGTAAAGGTGCGTCCACACTTGTATCATTTGCTCGTATCCGATCACCGTGCCGTAGCGTGACTGCGTATCGCGCTGCTTACTGTCGGCGCGTCGGTAATGCCGCACTCTTCCGATACAAGTGTGTGATACGCGTAGCAAATGGATTTCGAGTGATCGGATCGGCGCAACGTCCAAACGCGTGATCGTGACACGCGATCATGCTACGCGACGATGATCTGATACGGGCAAATGATAGAAATGTGGACGCACCTTTAGGTATCGAACTTAAAATTTTAACGTAGTTTTTTAGGGTTCCGTAGCCAAAATGGCAAAAACGGAACCCTTATAGATTCATCATGTCTGTCTGTCTGTTTGTCTGTCTGTCTGTCCGTCCGTATGTCACAGGCATTTTACTCAAAAACTATAAGATGTATGTATAAGATGATTAATGAAATTTGGAGCATAGGTGTCGTGTGTAAACCGCTACTTAGTTTGATAGTTAAATAAAAGATATATATATTTCTAGGGGGGCCACTCCATACATGTAACCGAAACTGAAAGAAAAAAAAATCAGCAAATATCAATGTGTGGCACATATTTCGACAGTTCTTCTAAACACACTTTGAGTTTCCGAAATATTCGCTCCGAATGTAGCAAAAATTGTGTCCCCCCGCCCTCTATTTTCTAAACGGTATGTTTAAAAAATTTGAAAAAATTTACAAGTATAAAGCTTAGTAATTACTTTAACGGTAATTGTTTTCAACATAATCGGACATACCGTTTTTAAATTATTGCCAAAAAACTGCGCTTCTCAGCAAAAGGACGTAAGTGCCGGGGAGATACGCTCTTTTGTTAGTTTTTTTTTCTATATCGTATTTTTTTTCATCTGTAGTGCATTTTTTTGTATGAACGGCTGCGGAACCCTTCATGGGCGAGTCCGACTCGCACTTTACCACTTTTAATTTTGCTTGTTTTATCAGGATCTTACATATTTTTTTTACTGTCAAATACCCTGTTGATGTTCTCAACCATGCTTCAAGAAAATGGGTCCAGCGCTTAAGTTTCTTTTACTAGTCGGATGAAAAGTATCCTATAACCCTCTGTGCATGCCCAGCCTTCATGGGCGAGTCCGACTCGCACTTGGCCGCTTTTTATTTTGCTTATTTTATCAGGATCTTACTTTTTTTTTACTGTCAAATACCCTGTTGATGTTCTCAACCATGCTTCAAGAAAATGGGTCCAGCGCTTAAGTTTCTTTTACTAGTCGGATGAAAAGTATCCTATAACCCTTTGTGCATGCCCAGCCTTCATGGGCGAGTCCGACTCGCACTTGGCCGCTTTTTATTTTGCTTGTTTTATCAGGATCTTACTTTTTTTTACTGTCAAATACCCTGTTGATGTTCTCAACCATGCTTCAAGAAAATAGTTCCAGCGCTTAAGTTTCTTTTAGTAGTAGGATGAAAAGTATCCTATAACCCTCTGTGGATGCCCAGCTACTTGTGTACATATCAGAATATTGACGTGATGAACCCAAAACGACATGCAAAATGTCCAAAAGAAAATATGTATCGATTCAGTGACCTTAAAATAGTCCATTTAAACATTACGTCAGGACTTGCTGTTGCTGTTTTTACCTACATACCTCGGGTCCCACGGGAGACCAGCGCTGCGATATTACCCCGATGTCGCAGCATCATGCTGAGTGGTGGCCTTTTGTTGCGAACATGGTAGCACCGTGTTGTATACTTATATTGAGTGTTATTGTCAATCTAGATTTATGATAATTTTAATTTAATTATTTCTTTAAGCTTTCTTCATGTAATGGTGTTATCTTTTCGCTGCAATAAATGTGTTTTCTTTCTTTCTTTCTTTTATTTCACTTATTTTTCTTAATATAATAGAATAGAATAAAAAATCTTCAAAGATGGTGCAAAATATTTTAGTATGTGTTTAAACAGTTGTGAATTAGATTTTAAGAGCATAAAACATTGTATGTCCGGAAATACAATGTTTTATGCTCTTAAAATCTAATTCACAATTGACTATTAAATTATAGAAGTCCATTTTTAGGTAATTAGCCATTTTTTTCCGTTAGTCCGTTTAAAAGTGTTATCATCCATACTTTTTATATCAGTGGGAAGATTATTTAATACATGAATAACTAATACTAAAGCACTTATTTTAAACATTGAATTGTTGATCTTGGGAAGTTAAAGATCTGATTTATATTGAAATCGAACATTAGATTAAGAAGATCTCTTTTGAAAGTGTTCTGGCTGACTTCTAACAAATAGACAAAATTCTAGGATGTATATGCATATCAGAGTTAGGAAGTGTTTTTCTTGAAAAACGTTTCGAAGTGAATCTTCGGTGCGCATGCGATATATTGTCATAACATAAACGTCTTTTGTGATGTCAGATACGATTACAATAGTATCTATAGAAGTAGGCCACAAGGGCACTTTTACAAGTCTGATTCTACCGGAATTTCACAAGAGGAGACCACCGTGGAGAAGAAAGCCGAAAGTAACTCGACAGTCTGTCATTTTTTCTAAATAATTCTTAACTATTGCAATATTATTGCGTAGCCTTTGCCTATCATAAATACATATATGTTTTTTAGTAAGTGCGTAGTTCTTCTACAAGGAAAATTACCACTTTTACTGATATAAGTAAAATTATAAAAAGAAAAAAAATAAGTTAAAAACAACTTAGGTACGTAAATTTTTTTTTTTTTTTTTTAAATAATTTAAAATATGCCTTCTTATCTAACTGAGTCCTAGTAAAAGTTAGTTATTTGGTTTCTGGTTTGTGCCATTCATTTTGTGTCTGCTAAATAATCCTTATACTTGTTAATAAAACTATGTAACCCCAACAATGGAACTTCCCCAGTACCTATAGGTCTATCTTGACATGATATGATACGAACGCATTAAGTCGATGACTTACAATCCCACGAGTTAATTGTACTTTCAGGTCTATAATTATTCAACAAAATACTCTTTTGAAACATGATCACAGCTTTCTTTTACGTTCCTCAGTATCTCACTATCTACCGGTGAACAATACGGAACACCGTCAGTTATCGCATCCTTGCCGCTCGGTCAGCCTCCTCGTTTCCCATGATACCTACATGAGATGGTAACCAATGGTCACTTTACTATTTGGCGCTTGAAGTTTATGGATGGATGCAAGGATGCTCTAGGCTATCGGATGCCCTCGTGTAATGTGTGGACGGTATTAAATGATACCACGAATGTTGGAGGAAAGCTAAAAGTTTTTTCACAGAAAACTTGAGTTTTTATAGTAATTTCTTAGCGGTTCGCAACATTTCAATAATTCCGTGACATTAACAGTGTTAGTACAAATAGGAGCGAATAGGTAATTTGTGATTCAATGTAATCTGATATTAACTTAATATAATAATATTTCTTTAGAGGACGTGTGACGTCAATTACTCTGTCACACTCGCGGGTAACCAAGCCAAATGTAAAAGGGCAGTTTTAGCGTCTGACAACATAACACACCTCTCATAGTTTAAGGATTCTATATAACATTAGAAGGTACTACACCATACAAATTCTATGTAACTATACTAGGAGGTGCCCGGAGCTTCGTTCGCGGAGGAGAAAAAGTCATAACCCCTATTCTTCTTCAGCGTAATCAGGTAAAAGGTATCCTATAACCATTTGGAGATACCCAGCTATCCGTGTACTGTACCAATAATGATTGAAATCCGTTTAGTCGATTTGACGTGATGAAGCCGCAAGGACACATACAAACATACAAAACATTTTTTTTTTGATTTAGTGACCTCTACATAGTCCCTTACAATAGTTTTTTTTAAATATCTTCAATGTACATAAATTTCTTTTTTACTAACTTTTTATATACATATAATTCTTCATCCCGATCTAGGACAACTCTCCGCGTCTCCGCCTGTCACGCGATGTAGCATCACCCGTCTTTCTCGCATTGTCTGAAAGGAAAGAGACGGACAATTTTTGGCACGCGACAAGAGTCGCGTATCACAGTTGTGCGTATCATAGGTTCAGCTATAGCTCTAAGTTCGCAATGTATTATCGTTATGATCATCATCATCATCACCATAAACGACCACTGATTTCCACAATGAACCAAACGCTTTCTGCATCCACAGGCTTCCGGTGACCTTAAATAGGTCTTCGATCAATCTTGTGGGAGAGATACCCCACAAGATGTAAGCCGTTGCTATGCTTTAAACACAAAGTTCCCATGAGATTAACTACTGCATATCAAAAGCCAGCAATAGCGCAAATTCCTAAAACCGAGTGAGGTATAGTTCTGCCAATCTGCTCAATTTTCCCGCGATTTCACGAGTAATCGGCCAACCACGCATGGCATCCGGAATTTCATTCACAAACGCAAGTACAACACTCGAAAAAAAATTACAAATAGAATTCCACTAACCGTTTGTAAGCACCGGCATCAATACATCATACTTATAATAAAATACAAGCACAATACAAATAATACTTACGCCTTCATTCAACTATTCACAATTTCATCTATACAAACTTTTGCAAAGTAGTGGCAAAAATTTGAACTATAGTCTTTACATATAAAACCTTATTTTATGATGCGCCACCAGCGCCACCGTGAAATTAAAAAAAAAGTTTGTACATATGGTGATTGTTGAACGCATCCGTTGACGTTGGCGCCAAAATATTGACATATCGTGTTTGACATCGGAATTTAGTCTATAGTTTCAAATTTCAGCATCAATAATACGACTTTTTGTTTGCTTGCGTTTGTAAGACGATTTTGATATGAATTTAATTTTACTAGTACACAGTACTTGTAGGGCCTTACCTAAATAGTTTGTAAAGTGGAATACAACACAAGCAATATACATTTAATATAAATGAAACAGTACTTATAACGAATAGGATTATATCACGTTTATCATTTTATTTGAATTCCAAATGTTCCAAACTTTTCAGCGCTCGTGGTGGGGTGGGAGCATAGATGAAGATATAGCCAAAGAGATATTAGACATTCATTGTTAATGAAGTACCTCAAGTACCTAATTACAAAGGTGGAAAATGTGATACAGATGCAGTGAATAATGTTTTAAATATAACGCTTCTTGTGATGGGGTTAGGGTTACGGGTAGACGTCAGCAATTTTGTGGCTGGGGTACGAATATGTCGGGCATTTTGTTCAGGATATTTTTATGTTTTTTTTCTAATGCAACTTTTACGCAGCTCATCTAAAATTCAAATGAAAAACTGTGAACTATATTTTTATTTTCTGTAAAAAATTACCATTAGGAGAGCGCTAAAAATTCAAAGCCTAGCAATTAGCTTGAGCAAATTATTGCGACAGCTGCTAGAAAATATTAAAAGATTTTAGAGTCACGACCCTCAGCAGTGGAGGCAACGATCAAGATGAAGCATTCAGCCATTAGTTTAACGTTTTTTTCACCGCTTTATAAATATTATTTTTTAACACAGCCTCTACATCGGTCTCATCAGAATCCTTTCGCAAGTTAACTGTGCGTGTAGGGTCTGCGTAATCAGGTCTTAGGCTCCTTCTGCCTGCAGGGTATTTAAAACCCATATGCCTAAAAGCATCATAGAGGTTTTGCTTCACTTCCATTTCTTCATCAGTGACTTCAATAGGTTTAAAAACATTGGCGATATTGCCCGTCATGTCTGCAGCCTTACGAATATTATATTTGTCATCGTCTATTGTATTATGTCGTATATTTTGTATTAAATCTCCATTAGTTTCTTTTTCGCCGCCATTTATATTATCAGCTCTATACTTCGGTGTTATGACATCTCTGATATTGGTTAAATTCTGTTTTAATTCCTCGTTAACATCATAATCGTCCAAAAGCAGGTTAATATTCATTTTAGCTTTTCCTTTTTCGGGTGTTAGATCAGAGTATACTAAATCGTAATTTTGTTCAATTTCTTTATAAATGCTGTTGTACTCGAAATCTGGGATAACTCCATTTCTTAACACCGGTTTATTGAAGTCTGTTTTCATTTGCTTTTTCGTAGCAACTTTAACGTTGGTGAAGTTATTGCTAAATTTCGAAGACTCTGTTTGATTTTTGATGAATATTTCTTTAAACTCTTGACATATTCGCTTTAGTTTCTTATATTTTCTTTTATTATAATGGGAGTGTCTATAACCTGTAAAATTGCAACGTTTACATGATTAATTACTCGCCTTGTCCCGCGGTTTGGCCCATTTTACCAGGAATAAAGTGTTTCCATGATCTACTGTGTACTAAGTTTCGACAGTTTCGTCTAAACCCCTTCGATTTTAAACACGTTATTTAATAATAATGGATGAGCAAGGAGCTACACGGCCGGTTATAAGGCCCGTACAGTGCAGGGGCCCGATGAAGACCTGCTTGCGTCAGTGAATTGTATACTTTTTAAATTCATATTGTAAAAAAATCTACCTAAGATTCAAAATAAATAAAGAGAATAATAATAAAATAATTTGTATTGATATCAGCGTTAATGAGTCACTAACATTCAATAATTTTAACAAACTTTCACTTCGTATTTCATCACAATACATTTGTTAAATATATATTTGAACGGACTATTTGGAGATCACTAAACCGAAAAAAAATTAAGAAAAAAAGAGGTGTTGTGACTTTCTCCTCCGCGAACGAAGTTGCGGGCACCTTGTAGTCTACTATATTATAAAGTTGTATTAAATACGTACAAACATACAAAAAATTAATATTTTCCTATTTAGGGACCTTCAAATAATAATTCACTCTTTTTTTGAAAATATCTTCAATATTTATCTATACTATATACTATTATAAAGTTGTAAAAATTATATGTTAGTATGTGTCGTTGTGTCCTCATCACACGCCAAAACGGATCGCAACGATTTTTGGAAACGGGTAACTAGGTATCTCCAGATGGTTATATGATACTTTTTACCCGACTACGCTGAAGAATAAAAAGGGTTATGTTTATTTTCTTCTCTGCGGATGATGTTTGGCACCTTCTTATTAGCAATAAAATAACTATAATGGATACTAACCACGTCTGTCTCGCTGATGTCTGTGTTTTATATAGCTAGACTTACGATTTCCTTTAAACTGTCTCTTACTCTTGTTTTTATTACTCTTGGGCAGTAAAAAGTCCAGCTCATTATTATAATACGATCGTTTCGTCTCATCTAAATTGAGACGTGACTCTTGAATCTTGTCTGCAAAGTCAGAAAGTTTACCGATTTATTTATTTATACTTTATTGCACAATAGATTAATGTAAAAAATGGCGGAATAATGACAGAAGACATTCTCTATCAGCCAACCATTGGGTTAAAGGGAAACAGTTATATCGTACAGGGCTTGTAATCTAAGAAAAAAGATTATAAAATAAAACAATTTAACGGATTATATCGCGTATATTAGATATCTCATTTGAGTTCCCGTCGTTTCGGAAGTTTTTCAGCTTTCCATGTTCACGGGTTGACTGAGGGTTGGGTGAGTGACCATGGAAAGCTTACGAATCGTCAGGAACTCAAATAAAATAATATACGCGATATAATCCGTTAAATTGTTTTATTAAAATGAATAATAATCGCGGAAACAGATGAAAATATTAAAAACAGATTCAATTAAGATTGTGTAATATTTATTTACTTTAATGAAGAAACTGAATCAATATAATTATTGTTTTTTTTTTATAAATGTGGAAATACCACAATTGTTATTAAAATTAATATTATAACGCAGAGTTTGATTGTAAGGGAAAACAATCAATGCGACCTACTAAATTGCAAGCAAGATATTTTGAACCTTCGATCGCTTCTTTAACGCAGAAGTGCTCTAACCAATTGAGTTATCGCAACAAAAAAAACAGAGGGCGCCACTACTGTTAACTAGATTGTGTTCGAAAATTTCAAGCCACGTACGTAAAGTTGCGATAGCAAAGGTAACTATCCGCTCTCGTCTTAATTAAGTGTTGATGAAATCGACCCTAATATACATCATATTTATATTATACGCGATTAAGCTCCAATTTGTTGTAAAGTGAAAATGTCGAGCAGTACCTATCCGGCTTGTACCAGTGAGTTACTAACCGCTAATGTAGCGAGTAAATATGCCTGAGTTTCACGGTACTATCCTAGTTAAAATTGTACATTAATTATCCTAATAATCTATTGCATTATATTCATTACCTGAACCTTCAAATGAGCATTCAACACAGTTTTCTGGGTCAGTGAGTGTCTCTTGTTCGTCCAAATATTCTTCATTAGCATTATTAACTTTAATATGCCTATTATGTTTCTTCATTCTTACGTTTTTGTCACCATTGTTAGTCTTAATTTCATCGTAATCGCGTAAGTCATTTGTACTCGCTTCACTACCAATATTGTCGTAATGTTGGTATCCTTTATTTGGTACTTCATTGCTATCCTCAGAGTCCCATCGGTTTCTTTTATTCTTAATTAAAATACTAATCGGACGCATTATATCATTATCCTCGTTGTACATTTCTATTCTTTCATCTTGATCTATTAAACTTCTTTTTCTATTACTGTTTTGGAATTTCATCTCCCCACTTCCACTTGAGTCATCCGAAAGTTGATTTTCTTCGCTTATATTTTCATTAAAACTCCTTTCAAGTGGAGTTATACTTTGGACAATTAACATTATCACTTGAAATAGATAGTTGCCTCTAGAAGTACCTGCCACCCTCTGTATTGGATGGAGGAACACATCTTCTACAAAACCTGGAATTTTTAAGAAGATTTAGGATTTCTACAGGTGTTTCAAATCACTATCCTATATCCTATAGAGATCCCTCACAGGGATAAGTTCGCCTTTGTACATATCTGTGTTTTGTAAATACATTTTTTTTTGTATTAATTTATGAGCAATAAAGTGATTACATACATACATACTATCAATCTCCTGTGGAGTGGCTGTCGCATATTCTTAAAAAAACCATCTAAATGCGAGTCGGACTCGCGCACGGATGGTTCCATTCAAAATATACGCTTATAAAAAAACGGCCGGCCGTATATTTGAAAATCCAGTGTTAGCAGAGCTCTACTCCTAAGCAAAAAGTACGCGGTGTGGGGTCATTTTATATTGGTTATTTTCACACACAGACAAACATGTAAAATTAAGAATTTCAAGTTAATTTCGTAGGTTGTGCTATAACAGCCATCTTTATACTAAATGTCAAGATTTTAGGTCATCTGGAAATACCCTACAGGTCTTCTATCTACCTACGGCAAATTGTATGGTATCACCTAGAGATTGCAATCCGGTCCAATTCTGAATGCGGCCGGATTAAGCCCAATCCGGTCGGATCCGGTAAATTTTTACCGGATCCGGTGGCCTCCAAAAAGTACCGGATCCGGCCGGATTACCGGATCCGCCGGACCGGATTGTAATCCCTAGTATCACCTTTTTAATAATTGTATCTTTAAATGGCATTGACTTTATAAGCTTGATTTTATTACATCTTCAGGGTCCCGCAGACATATAAGTATTTGATATTAATTTCAACTTTCGCGTTCGTGAGAAAATGGGTCTAGCTAGGTAGACAGACAGGCGGACAACAAAGTGTCAAGGCCTGGATGTAGATACTTAAGTTAAAGCACCATCTGTTCACGGGTAGCTGGGTATCCACAGATGGTTATAGGATACTTTTTACCCGACTGCGCTGATGACAAAGGGTAATGACTTTTTTCTCCTCCACGGATGAAGTTCCGGGCACCTTCTAGTCATTATCACAACACAACAAAGGGGACGTAATCGCGTATAAATATGATTTTATTTAATTACCTTTCATTGGTAATTCTTCGACGTTTTGGTTTGGACGTCGCGTTACGTCTCGAAGGAACTGGAGAGGCGAGTATCAACATCGTCTAGCCGCGCGAGTTTTCCGATCCACCCCCGCTTGGCCTTGATTACTCATTTGAACACTTAAGGTTGTCACTGTAATGACACTCTACACTCACGACATCTGGCACTTCAAAATCATATTTATACGTGACAAGCTTCTACCCGCGACTTCGTCCGCCTTAAATTAGTTTATCGCGGATAAGGGTATTTTTCCGGGATAAAAAGTAGACTATGTCCTTCCCCGGGACTTAAACTATCTAAATAACAAATTTCATCCAAATCGGTTGAGCGGTTTAAACGTGAAGAGGTAACAGACAGACAGACAGACAGACAGGCAGACAGACACACTTTCGCATTTATGATATTAAGTATGGATTGCACAATAGATTAATGTAAAAAATGGCGGACTTAATGACAAAAGACATTATCTGCGAACCATTGGATTAAACAGAAAAAGTTATACATATAGTGCAGGGCTTGTAATCTAAAAAAACAGATTATATAATTAAGATTGTGTAATATATATATATCTATCGGTTCAGCGGTTTAAGCGTGAAGAGGTAACAGACAGACAGACAGACACACTTAATATTAGTATGGATTAAGACCCGTTTGTTGTATTTTGATAATGAGTGAAAATCGTGTTAGTTTAAATCAACACCTTCTAGTCGTCAATAAGCGTCATACTTCTAGCAATATCCTCAGCCTTCTTCTCGGTGTTGGGGTACTGGGAGACCTCGTGCAGCACCCCCTGCATGGCTTCCTCTTCGGCCTCCACGTACAAGTCATCCATCAGCTCTAGAAGCTGGTTGGTAGTCTCCTCCAGGTCTTTGCGACGATTTGAGAGCCTTCGATAGACTTCCTCACATTGTTCTAGGGAAAGAAGCAAATATATAGCTTAAATACGATTTTGGCACAACTCATCTCGGATATATTTGTGAGGCTTTAAAACCGGTAATTTTCTGTACCGGTTATAGCCACACTTTGCGAGCCTAACCCATAATAAAGGTTACGCTCAGAAAAAACGGCTCTGTCTATCCGGTTAATATCTCGGAGCCATCCCGAAGCCCAAACAGGAAATGAAATCCATTAACCGGTTAAAATGCGCAGTGGATAAGGTTCCCAAATCAATTCGTTCGAACGTAACCTAAATAATTAACCGGTTTAACCTGAATTAATACCGGTTTATGTGGAACAGGATACACGCTCTGATTCGTATACTGGTATTACTGGTGCGTTCAGGGTGATAATCTGAACACAGATATATGAGACTAGATGATGCCCGATGCCCGCAACTTCGTTCGCGGAGGAAGTAAAATACATAACCATCATTATTTCTTCAGCGTAGTCGGGTAAAAAAATTCCCTTCACCATCTGATGGATGTACAGCTACCCATGTATCAAAAATAGTTGAAATCTGTTTAGCCCGCTTGGCGTGATGAAGCCACATCGCTACAAACATTTAAAAAATCGATTTAGTAACCTTCAAATATAACGTATCATTATTTTTTTTGAAAATATCTGAATTGTACCAAAAATTTTATTTTCACAACTTTATATACATACATTACATACACTAAGTATAGGTGACAAGGGCGCAAAGTGCGGGAGAAAACTTAACGTCATATTTAAAGGTGGCGGTGGATTTTTTTATCTTATAATTGTACTATATGGGGTATCAAATGAAAGGGCTATGGGGGTGACACATATATGAGGCCAATTCTTTTTAAATAAAGGCTACTCCGTGATAGATGGCGCTCAGCGCTATCATAGCAGAACATTTTCTTGATCAGGCCACGTCTCAAAGAAATAAAAGCTTGTTACATTCGACTTGTAATAGATCCGAGCTACGTTGCCAAAGACACACGTCAATCACGTTAGCAGAAGAAGAAGAAGAAGAAGAAGAAGAAGAAGATACATTTATTTTGTAAACAACAACAAAAATTACAGTACATTGGAAAAGTGACATGTATAGACTTAACCTAGACTTAAAGCTAAACCTAGGAGCTATAATCAATCATATTTGTGTTTACAAAAATGGAGTCCACTCAGTATATGTCAGAGCACTCATGAGTGCCATGACGCTGATCTTCCGTGGATCCAGAACAGGACATGTGTGAGACAGCGTGCTGTGTATGTTCGCTATGTACCTACTCATTTATGTGCGTGCCTGTGTGAGTGGCATATATGTATAAAGATAAATACATACAATTAAATTAATATGGACAAAATAAACACAATAACCCTGATATATATATGTACTTAGACCAGCCTATCTTTAAGACGCATTATCTATACTATACTATCATATTATAGATGCGAAAGTGTGTCTGTCTGTCTGTCGTTACATACATAAGTTAGACTTATAAAACACCCTGTTCTAAGGGTTAAAAACCGCTGCGTAATTAAAAACACTTACTACGCAAGTCATAAATTGGTGTATCTTTTATTTTCAAAATCGCTTTCCTAATGTATGAGGTTGTTTGAGGACCCAGCATCGCCAGCTTCCCTTCCGTCAGTAACCTGCAAACCAAACCCAAATCAAACTATCTATCTATCTGAACATAGGCCTATCCTATTGCTTGCAACAGAATGCGATTCTGCGCAGATCGCATCCACCGACTTCCTGCAATCCTCACGAGGTCATCTGACCACCTAGTCGCCGCGCTATGCTTTCCTATGCATGGTCGCCACTGCAGGACTTTACTACCCCAACGGCCATCCGTTCTCCGGGCTACATGGCCCGCCCACTGCCATTTCAAACATACAATCTTGCGGCTATGTCAATTGTTTTGGTTATTCTGCGGATATCCTCATTTCTGATTCTATCACGTAGAGAAACTCCGAGCATAGCCCTTCCATTACACGATGCGTGATTCTGAGCCGCCTTAGGAGTCCCACTCCAGTCTGTACTAGTACCAATCAAACCATGGACAAATATATTACAATTTTTATCAGAAGGTACCTACATGCCAAGCCGCTATAATTTTAAGCAATTGAAGAACGTTATGCATGACAGAAGCTTCGAAAGAAGTTGGTTCCCAGTTACATCTCACTTATTTTACTAACGAACCTGTTAACGAACTTTGCATTCTTTCACATTTATGCTTTTGGTGGGATACGGATTATATCGTCCGGTGAAAATGGTCCAGCCATTTTGATGTGACATACAACATCAAAAAAAACTTTTCTAATCAGGGACCTCAAACAAACCTATTCAGATACTAGATGAACTCATCAGCCGCCTATAAATAAATATCTGGGACAATCTTACACAAATCTACCATTTATGTCAGGCAGTAATTTTTCCGTCTCCACCTTCGAATTTTGTCGCGCCCCTCTTAGGGGGCACGCCCCAGTTTGAAAACGTCTGGTCTACGTACTGTGCCACATAGCTCGTGAACGGGGCCACCAAAGTAGACAGCTTCAAAAAGCTTGTCTCAGACAACATTCCCATTAAACTTCGCAAAAACCCTGAAAATGTTTCGGTGACTGCTTCACTAAGTTCTTTAGACTGATAAGGCATTTCGGTAGTAGGTTTTACTTTAAGTTTCTTCTTAGTTCGTGATAGGTCCTCAGAATTTTCATCGATTACAGATTGTAGTGTAGATTTAGGGAATACTACCAAATTGACAATAGTATTTGATGGGTCTGCGACTGTTGTGGGTGCTTCAGCTAATAACGCCGTTGTCATCGGAGTATAAGTTATTTTTTTGGTATAATGTGTCTCTGTTGGAGAGGCAAGACTACTACATGAATGTATAATAGATCTTGTTGTTATGCCAGCAGTTTTTTCCGTAGTTTTTCGAGGTTCATTATATTTAAGCTTTGTAAATGAATTGGTGGTAGTGCTACGTGTAATCCACGGAGGAAAAATATCAGGATTTTTGGTAGGCGCGGTTATGGTGTAGATGCCTTGTAACCCAGGTAAAAACACCTGCCCGTGGTTCCAGTAGTCTTCTACTTCTGTCGTAGCTGATGTTTTCCAGTAAAATGGGTTATAGCGCGTCGTCTGTGATATTGAATACTTTGTTGATTGTAAAAGGTATACGAACGTGTACGTTAAACTCAGCATTGTATACTCGTCTTGACACTCGTTCGGTTCTTAGACCAACCTCTGAATAAACTTGTCAAAAAGCAGGAATACCCGTTTGATTGAGATTATAAACTAAAAAATATAGGCTGTTTATACTTCCACTTAGGCAAATTCACTTAGATGTATCCAGAAGTTAAATTTTTCTATAACGGTATGAAGAAATACTTATTCAATAAAATAATTAATTCCTGATAATTTTATCACTGAAATATACGATTTAACCTAAGATTCTTTTCACTATTTCAATTCTTTTTACTATATAAATATGAAACGGCAAAAGCAATTTCAATTCTTTAAAATAATCAAATTTTACGTCACCATTTTATGTTCAATATTGCAACTCATATTGAATACGCTGAAACATTTTTTGTGAGTTAAACAATACTAAGCGTAGTTCCTTTTAAAATGACTTATATGTCGTTATAAAAACTATTTTTGATAATATAATCTAATAAAATTAATTTGTTAACTCCAGTTACTTAAAAAAAAACATCAGCGCGTTGCACGAGCTTCTAAAAGAGTTTGGACATTATCAAGAACATTATGCATTAATTGCCATCTCTCGTATAATGTACTAGAAGGCGCCCGTGACATCGTTCGCGGAGGAGAAAAAGTCATAACCCCTCTTTTTTCTTCAGCGTAGTCGGGTAAAAAGTATCCTATAAACATCTGGAGATGCCCAGCTACCTGGTACACCAAAAATGTTTTAATCCGTTTAGCCGATTTTGCGTGATGAAGCCACAACGACACGTGCAAGCGTACAAAAATCCAAAAAAATTTTTTCGCTTCAGTCCTTCAAATAGTCCCTTACAATAGTTTTTTTTTAAATATGTTCAATGTACTACAAACATTTAATTTTTACAACTTTATAATAGGATAATAGTCGAATATATCCCTGCACGAGGAAAAATACATCGCGATGGTAGAGCGGATCCAAAATAAGTTCTGCAGATACCTGTACTTTAAAGTATATGGGGTGTATCCATAGTACCCGCTTATGTATCCGACAGTTTTTGTTCTCGGAATGGTCGGCTACAACAAGTTAGAGGTCCGGAGAAATGTAGCCTTAGCCACGTACATATTTGAGGTACTGAGAGGAAGCATACATAACCCCGATGTGCTGGGGTCGCTCGGGCTGGTGGTGCCTCGTAGTCGCATGAGGCGCGGAGCACGCAGCGCGCGCCTGCTAGCCGTGCCCCTCGCTCGCACCAACCTTCTGGCTAATGCGCCTCTTGTCAGAGGCATAAAAATACTGACCCAAATATCTGACAAAATAGATTTGTTTAGTTGTAACCAGAATGAGTCCACAAAGATGGTCGTAAATCATTTGTCTTGTGTATAATTTAATGAAGTAAGTAGAGGTTACGTGTGTTAATAATGTAATTTATCGTTTATTTCTTGACATTTTATATTTGAAATAGTCTGTAAGTGATATGTACCCACATTTAATAATAAATAAATAAATAAAATAAATAAATATCGAATTCTTTGTGTCCTTATCACGCCAAAACGGTTGGGAGAAATTTAACAATTTCTGATACAGGGGCGCCATCTAATCTAAGGATGGTTACTTATCTATATTAAAGTTATAAAAATGAATTGTCTGTACATGGAGAATATTAAAAAAAAAAGATTGTTACGGACTATATGGAGGCTACAGAATCGAAAAAATTTTTTTTTTATTTTTTCTATGATTGTATGATCGTATATGTGTTGTTGTGGCTTCATCAAGCAAAATCGGCTAAACGGATTTAAACTATTTTTGTTACACGGGTAGCTGGGTATCTCCAGGTGGTTATAGGATACTTTTTACCCGATTACTCTGACGAAAAAAAGAGAGGTTATGACTTATATTTAATGACGTTTTCTCTTCCGCGAACGAAGTTGCAGGCGCCTTCTAGTAAGTTATATTATAAGATTGATTTTAAAATGATGCTGGTGCGGCGGCTTCATCTGCTGAGAGCCTCAAACACCGTAAATTTGCTGCAATTGGCAGCAGTTACTTGTTTACGGCGTTTGGGGTAGAAACTCTGGGGCCATGGGGGCCTAGCGCGCGTCGACTTTCTTCAGAATCAGAAAATAAAAAATTGCCACAAATTTACAATGAAAAGAAGTATACAAAAAAAATATATAAATAAACTTAAGATCTAGTAATTACAATTAAAACTACTGTTGTGAGGCAATGGGTCTCAGTCTCAGCATATGCTGGGCCTAAACCACAGCGCTGGTTTTCAGGCCGAGCCTTAGGGTTCTGTCGATCGCAAACTTAAAATATATGCTTCAAAACTGTGCTTATTCTAAGTGTCACTTAAACAATATAATAGGTAAGAAACGGGAATGAATTGACTACGTAAATAACAATTTTTATTTTTCAAAATCCAGTAAAGCGTCATTTTAGTATGTGTGTGTATCTGTGTGTATATGTCTGTGTGCATATTTATTTTATTTGAGAGTGAGAGAGATAGTTATTTTGAGTGAGATCAAATTTTGCTCTGCATGTCCAGTAAATGTTTTTGAACTAACCTCTTGTACTTTACCAGTGTACTTTTCTTTTTCTTGTTTTCTTGTTTCTTGTACTTTTCAAGGAACTGTTGACGCGACTTATAGAGGAAACACGTGACCAGAGGGCCGCCCACTATTTCGCCCAGCGAATCAGCATTGCCATCCAGCGTGGCAATGCGGCCTTCTGGGCACACTCCCCAGCGAAAGGGATGTAGGGGAATTTTTTTATTTGTAAATACATATCATATGTAGGTAGATCCGTATAGTAGTTTTATATTTAATTTATAATAGTCTTATCCATTACTGTTTTTTAAATGCTATTGTATTATTGAAATTCAAATAAAGATTTATTTTATAACACAGACTACTAACTAATATGCTGAAGGCAAAATTATTGCTATACCGTTTTCTGCTTCATGGCCGAAGTAGTGGCCGTCTTCTTTGTATATTTCGTTTCTTTATCACAAGCGATCATAAACCACGTCTTATCTGCTCATTTCCCGCATAAATCACAAAAAAGGCCTTTAATCCAATAACCAATTTCGACTTCGACCCACCAAATTGACTGACTTCAATGGAACTTTCGTACTAAAAAAGGCCATTAGAGTTTGACAATGCTGTGGAGAACCCGAGCCTACCTGTTGCACAAACTAACTAATACATGGCTTTTTCCATGGCCAAGGGCGAGTCGGCTTATTAAACTTAAGTAAGTATAGTATGTTTTTATTTGTGATTGCGCTGGTGAATGGATTCTGAAAGCCGTGTGGACTCATTATAGCCCGGTTGCGTTAAGTTTGACCTCATTTGTATGCAATGCTATATAGGTATTAGGTGCAAACTTAACTCAACCGGAACCGGGTAGTATAATAATGTTAGGGTAAGTGAAAGTTTGTTCGAAACCCTCGGTGCGTGAGTCGGACTCACACTTGGCCGTTTTTTATCTTGAATGCAGCGTTAAGTTAAGCGAACAACTCTTGACAGAACTGTCAGTGTGAGGTGGCTAACAAATAGAAAACGTGCTTTGGATTGGAACATAGATGAGAATGTGTATAACTGAAATACTAGTGCTGCCATCTAGTTGTTGGACGCTCAACTAAAAGTTTTAACCGACTCCAGACAAGCGGAGGTTCTGTGTCTGTGTCGTATACTTTATTTTGGATGTTACCCGATTTTTTGGAAACGGTTCAACTGATTTAGTTCGTATAAACTGTATCTCTTTGGTAGATCCCGCGATGATTCTTGTCGTCCATCTTCGTCGGGCTACATGAATCGGTGTGGATCAACTCATTATTTTATTATGTTTAATATAAAATCGTACCTTGGCTACCTTGACGCTCGCAAAATTGTCCTAAGGGACAGAAGCCATTAAACTTTAAAAAAAGTGTATCGTTCGCACTTGTACGAGTTAGTACTACCATTTCTTATTCCTACGGATCGCTAAAACCCTAAATGACCGGGTGAACTTCGATTCCCACCCGAAATATCGAATGTATTGCGGTTATCGCTGCGTGGTTTTCGCCATAGACAAATTTCTTTGTTGCTTTTTTTCTCGACGCATGATTTGGGTGTGAGTGTGGCCGCGCAAAAAATATGAAGAATGTGCGAATTTTGGAGTTTGGGCGGACAAAGCTTTTGAGAAGACACTTTTGTTAGTAATCAATTCAAAAACAATCTATGAACACACATCTATACTATTAAAAAGTTATAAAAGTGAAATGTCTGTTACCTTTAAATATAAATATAAAGATATTTTCAAATAAAATATTCTAATGGACTATTTGGAGGTCACTAAAACGAAAAATATGTATTCTTTATGTTTTTATGTCTCTTTGTGGCTTTATCACACAAAATCGCCTACACGGATTTCAACCATGTTTGGAACACGGGTAGCCGATGATCCACATATGGTTATAGGTATAGGACACTTTTTCCCCGACTAAGCTGAAGTAACAAAGAAGATTATGTTTTTTTCTCTTCCGCGAACGAAGTTGCTTCCTTCTAGTTATTATTATATTATAACTAGCTTCTACCCGCGACTTCGTCCGCCTTAAATTCGTTTATCGCGGATAAGGGTATTTTTCCGGGATAAAAAGTAGCCTATGTCCTTCCCCGGGACTCAAAATATCTCCATACCAAATTTCATCCAAATCGGTTCAGCGGTTAAAGCGTGAAGAGGTAACAGACAGACAGACAGACACACTTTCATAAGTTTTAATAAGTTACCAGATGATGCTTTAAAATGTCCTTTTTCCAGCTCTCAAAAAGTACTTATTAAAGTATCTAATCGCAATGGCATATTATAGGGTAGACGACTATTTAACAGACAGAAACCAAATAGGTACTTGACTTTTACTGGGACACGGTTCTTATAAAGTGGCATATCAAACTTACGTAAGTAGTTTTAATAAAAATATATGATATTTTTTCTTTATAACTTTTGATATGTTTTCTTGGAGAACTACGTATTGAGTTTATAATACTTAAAACATGTATTTAGGATAGGCTAAGTACAAATATTGTAATAAATAAGAGTTATTTAGAAAGAAATACTGACTGTTGAGTTTGTTTTGCTTTCTTCTCCTCAGTGGTCTCTTGTTGGGAAATGCCGTAGAGTCAGACTTGTAAAAGTGCTCTTCCGGCCTACTTACAAAATAAAGATCATTATTTGAGAGGGAGTTTAGTAAAACGTCCCACTTTGTCGATTCTGTTTCGGCTTTCTTCTCCTCAGTGGTCTCCTGTTGGGAAATGCCGTAGAGTCAGACTTGTAAAAGTGCTCTTGCAGCCTACTTACAGAATAAAGATCATTATTTGTGAGGGAGTTTAGTAAAACGTCCCACTTTGTCGATTCTAGTTTCGGATTTACGGGCAGTTTAGTGAAATATGGCAAAACCTACCGAAAATCGACTTTCAATGAAAACTGATAGAACATACTGTAATTAACCTATGATTTTGACGTCGATCCATAAATGACCAATTTAAGCACCTTTTTAAGGCCTCAAAGTTTAGTGCCCAGCGTCCCACTTTGTCGAATACCGAAAAAAAAACGTCGATATCATATTTGTGCCTGTTATAGGGAAACATTTCTACTTTGTCGATATGGAGTTATGAGTAGTTTGTAATATAAGAAAGCATAAGCTATCTTTCGGTGAAAAAATTATGTCTCTAAGTGCTATAGTTATTTCTTTTAAATTCTTCAAACTTGCAAAGGTGAAAAGCGACAATTGAGAAAACGTTGGTTAAAGTTTGGGACCGCAAAAAACACACTCGTACTTTGAAGTTATGGAGTGGTTAGTATCAAATGAATTTGCAAACTTAAAGGAATTCAAATTAGTTAAAATCATGTATGTAACCTTAGTAGTTTGAATGTTACGGGGGCTTGAACATAAAAACAGCGAAAATATGTCAATCCTCAATATGGGTTTATTTTCTATATTTATAACACGACTCGCAGATTCATCATTAAAGTTGTATTATTAATGTATGATCATGCTAAAAAAGACAGAAATAATTCTATGGATCCCTTTAGTTAGTTATTATGTCAAAAAGTTAATAAAAAATGAAATGAAAAGTACAGCATAAAAAAATACGAATAAAAAATAGAAGATTGTTTGACAAGGGGCTAAAATAAGCCATTATTATGACACAAAGTGATTATTATCAAATATATCTGAGTGTTATATAATGGCTTTTAGCCACGTGTTAAACACTGCGTTTCACTAGCGAGAAAATAAAAAAGACTTTAAAATTGTATATTTCATGAAAAACTAAAAGTACAGTTTGAGCAATTCCATCAGAAAGTTTGGCCAATCTGATCAGGTTGGTTTGTTTGTTTTTAAATTTTTGTAAGGAGTATGTAGCTGACCGCAAGTTTTTTTTTTCAGTGTCATTGAAATTTGTATGGGATTATATGGCTTTCTTTTAAACCCTACCCATATAGCCATTTTCGGTCGCAGAATCTTCAAAACAGTTACAAGTCACAATAGTTTGGTAACTGTTACGGCACATTGCGACTGTGGCAGGTTTTGGTTTCTATGTGTAGTAACAGTTAATACACAATGCCACCACTTAGCCACTAGTGACTGTGTGTTGTTGCTGTGTCCACGCATAACGGAAACATTTATGTGTACACGTTTTTATACACTTTGCGTTTAGTTTGTGACTAGTGTACAAACTTGGAATAGTGTGTAGTAACATTATGGTAACTCTGTAACCAAAAGCATACGCGAAGTGTAATAATGTTACGTCAATGTTTCTGAACTAGAAACGGTAAATGTCAATAAAAAGGCTTCATAAAAACCAAAGGTTGTCAAACTGTCCCCAAAGCTTGCCATTAACATGTGATAATTAAGTAATATAAATTGTGTTTAATCATGTGTGAGCCAAATGAAAGGAAAATACCTTCTCTAAGTGATGCGCCATTTGAAAGTTTGCTATTTAGAATTATAAACTACTACGAAAAGCTAATCAACCATTGGCTCAAGTAGCGAATCGCATACAGGAATTAACAAAGTTATATGTAGACTACAAATGCAAACAGTCATATCCTGTATTCATCTACGAAAACTTACTAGAAACAGGTGAAAAAATATTTACTTTTGTCAAAATTACTGAAAATTACTCGTTATCGAAAAACTATAAACAGAAATTAACCGCCGATAATACTATCATAGAGATCAAATTCGTTATTTTGGCTACTTGTGTTGAGGGAAAATAAAAATCTGGTAGAAATATAAAAAACAAATGTAATTTTTTTGACCTACCATCCAAATATTCACATATCAATATATATGCAACGCTGCTCACTTACGAAGCTGACGAATTAAAACAATACGATTTACAAGATGTTAAAATGTAAACTCATATCTATTGTTTGCAGCATCCAAATGGTATTTTTTCCAATATAAACAACATTGGGGGTCAAAATAGTTTAAATGTATTAAAGAAAAAATTAAACATAGCGAAATAACAACAATTATCAGATAAATCTAGTTAGTAATTGTTTCCCGTTGTTTGCTTCTTGTTTGTAATGTATGAGATGGTTTTTGATCCGGCAACGACGAAAACGGCATATTTTGGGTGTCCGTGAAACTTGGAGAATCTCTGTAAACAAAAAAGTACATGGAACCATTTTGTAAATTATGTAACTTTGTTACTACATTAAGTTTTACGTGGACAAATGTCGAGACAATTTAGTAACTGTGTGACCACTTGTGACTGCAATGTATTTCCGTCATTAAAACATATTTATATCATAATCAACAAGTTTTATAGTTTATTTTTGCTTTTATATGTATTATTGTTATTGCTAAAATATATTATTCTGTCCATGCAAGCTTTGTAGCTCTTAAAATATATGGAGTAATTCAAATAATGCAAAATATGCACTACCATGCATTTCGTTAATTTAGCTTAATTATGTTTATATGGTGGCGCGTTAATAATTTTCAATAAATATAATAAAATGACACGATGAATTTATTTCCCCATTGAAATTTGAACATATTACCCTTACGAGTTAACATGAAAAAGCAAATACTTCAAATACTTACGTTGTCAAACAATGGCGTCTCTTCTTATATATTATTTAAAATCACTGTATGAAATGAAGTTTACTTACGAAAAATTTCAACGAGTTCTGTCAAAATGAGTGAATGAACGAATGATTTCTATGATGACTGGTTTCAATCTGGGAACATTGTTATCAAACAGCGACGAAACTGTGAGACTAAATGTTACTGTGTCATTTATTCCCCAAATTTAGTAGCGGCGGCGTAACAAGCACTGAACGGCGACCAAACGTGTTACTAGAATCAGTCTGTGTCAACACATATGTGTCAACAATTTTCGTAACGGCTACCAAAAATGGCTATATGGGTAGGAGCTAAATGTACTATATTAGTCTCGCTTCACGAAGCTAATAGGACGTACTTTTTGAGCAGGAGAAGGAAAAATACGAAATATGAATAGTAGGGTTGGGTAACCATCGATAATGGACTTTTTTATCGATGATTCCGCTAAATAAAAAACAGTATTATTTAAAAAAATATAATTAATAGATATATATAAAATGACATTTATATAAATACTAACTCGAAAAACATTACAACTATGTTTTAAATGCTGATTTTATACTTGTAGTATTTTTTTAGCGTATGTCCATACGAACAATCCTAACCGTCAAAGGGGGACACTCAACTTGAGTAGGAAATAAATTCCGTTCAAATTCCGTAAAAAAAGATCAAACAAACGACATTAGTATCAATGACTATTAGATTAACCATAACAAACCCTTATCTTATACATAAAATGGGATAAATATACCAAACACGTACTTTTCACTGAATAAGCACTAAAGTTTAGTAAATCGACAAAGTGGGACGCTACCTATAGAAAATCACTAAACTTTATAATGCATAAAAAAGTACTTAGAATTTGATATTAATACTTTTTATGCTTGATAAGTGTGTTTTTAAGTAATCTTATGTTATATATTAAAATACAATTGTCATTTGTATTTTTTTATGCTGTACTTTTCAATTATACTTTTTAATTTTTTATTATTATATATTATATAATAACTAAAAGGATCCATAGAATTATTTCTGTCTTTTTTAGCATGAGAATACATTTATAAATACAACTTTAATGATAAATCTGCATGTCATGTTATAAATATAGAAAATAAGCCCATATTCAGGATTGACATATTTTCGATCTCTTTTTATGTTCAAGCCTCCGTAACATACAAACTACTAAGGTTACATACATGATTTTTATTAATTTGAAATCCTTAAAGTACGCCAATTCATTTGATACTAACCACTCCATAACTTCAAAGTACAAGTGTGTTTTTGCCGTCCCAAACTTTAACCAACGTTTTCTCAATTGTCGCTTTTTCACTTTTGCAAATTTGAAGAATTAAAAAAAATAACTATAGCACCTAGAGATATATATCTTCACCAAAAGATAGCGTATGATCTGTAGTATTAGGAACTACTCATAACTCCATATCGACAAAGTGGGACCTTTTCCCAAAAAAACTGTCACATTTCGTTAGGTAGCAGTGGCGTGGCGTTAATACAACCCGATTCACATCGGCTTGCCTACTTTAAGGCCTTTGAGTACTTTATTTAACTACTTTTAAAAAAAACATAAGAGAATATATACTCCGGCATTACCAACAAAATGTTTGACGCCACGCCACTGTTAGGTAGGTATCTAAATACTTAATTCCTCATTCTACAATTTCGTAGAAAACGTAAACGTGATATCCATTCCATAAGGACTTTGACGTAGCCCAATAGCTTTACTGTACTTTTACCCACTTCATTTATTTGTCAAAGGCACAATGTGACAATGGTTCACAATATTATTTATCAGTAAGTGGCAGGAAATCTGCGCCATTCAAATGGTTTACATACAACACCCAAGGGTATAGCTTGCTTTAAGATGCTTATATTTCTCAATGGGATACAAATGTCAGAGTAAAATAGGTAAATTCAAGGAAAAGCTTATATTTAAATGAAATAATGATCTTTATTCCGTACTAGAAGGGGCCCGCAACTTCGTTCGCGGAGGAGAAAAAGTCATAACCCTTAATTTTTTCTTTAGCGTAGCCTGGTAAAAAGTATCCTATAACCAACTGGAAATACCCAGCTACCCGTGTTCCAAAAATAGTTGAAATCTGTTTAGCTGATTTTGCGTGATGAAGCCACAACGACACATACAAACATACATAAAATCCAAAAAAAATATTTATAGTTTTAATGACCTCCATATAGTACATAAAAAATATTTTTTTGAATCTGTATAAGCTGTCATATAGGCCCACCAACACCTTTTCATTTTTTTAATTTTATCTAAGCTACAGAAAAATCTGTATTTTTTTTCTGACGATAAGGAGACTTATTCCTACCTATAAACAAAATTTCAAGATTTTTGAAAATTTTCATCCGTTACTCTGCAGTTAAAAGAGGGTTATGGTTTTTTAGGTCCTCCTCCGCGAACGAAGATGCGAGCACCTTCTAGCTATTTAATCTATACTATTATAAAGTTGTAAAAATGAAATGTCTGTACATTGAAGATATTGTCAAAGAAATATTATTACGGATTATTATGAGGTCACTAAATCGAAAACTATATTTTTTGAATTTTTTGTATGTTTGTATGTATGTGTCGTTGTGGCTTCATCACGCAAAATATGCTAAACGGGTTTCAACAATTTTTGGTACATACTTTTTACCCGACTGTAGTGAAGAAAAAAAGGGGGTTATTAGTTTTCTCCTCCGCGAACGAAGTTGCGGGTGCCTTCTAGTAGAAGGTGCCCATAACCTTTTCAGCGGACGAGAAAAAAATCATAACCCGCTTTTTTTCTTAAGCGTAATCGAGCAGAAAGTATCCTATAGCCATTTGTGGATGCCTAATTGCCCATCTACCCATGTACAGAAAAGTTTGGCGTGATGATAAGTCAGACACATACAAACATACAAAAAATCCAAAAAAATATATCCAGTTCCCCTTATTTTAATATCCTCAATGTACAGACATTTCATTTTTACAAATTTATAATAGTACTTATAGATATAGACAGAAAACATAATCCAAGATTCGGGAATAAAGTTTCGTGTTCATCGCACAAATATTTACCTTAACCGGGATTTATTAAAGCAATAATGTCCCTATGTGAATAACTTGCGGAAATAATGTCAATTTAAACTTAAGAGCACGTGTACCGGCGTTTGGAGGTTATAAAGGAGCAAGACCACTACGGGCTGTTTCGTGATTACGTCACGAGTGCAGGAGTGCCTGCCATGTTAAATCACTGGAGGGGTCTATTAGCGAAGCGGTAGACATATGTCGGGTAATAGGAGTTTGTTTGCCGTGTTTTGTAGATATCCAATATTATTGTTTAACATACGTTACTTTAGTTGATTATACTCGTAGTAGTATACATATCTAAGTAGTTTCTTATCTTACTAGGATTCGTACGGATAAACTTTGACCCAGTGGGATCTTTTGTGTAATTACTCCTTGATATTTTACGAAAATCTGGATGGTTTTAGTTTTTACCATCACGATCTTCATGATTTTTAAAGTGAAATTCTTTACTAAGAATCTCATCATCATCATCATTTCAGCTATAGGACCACTGCTGCACACAGGCCTCCTCAATAGATTTCCACATGGGCCGGATAGAGGCGACCCGCATCCAGCGAGTCCGCGCAACCCCAACAAGGTCGTCCGACCACCTTGCGGGTGGCCTCTCCACGCTGCGCTAGCCGGTACGCGGTCTCCACTTGAGAACCTTTCTGCCCTAACGACTATCGGTTCTTCGAACTATGTGCCCTGCCCATTGCCACTTCAGTTTGCTTACCTGTTTGCTATGTCGGTGACCTTGGTTCGTATCTTCTCGTCCAGGATACCTCAGTGCTTGAAGACGAAAGTCTTTAACCAGTGCGTATTACCGGTGATGAACTAAGGAGCCGAGACGTGGTATCTAACTTACTATGGGCCTCTTAAGGAAGCGGAAGCTCAGAGTCACTCAGCGAGCTATAGAAAGGGCTATTCTCGGGATCTCTCTACGCGCTCAATAAATTAATAGAAACTGTAAAGCGTACAACTGGTGATTTACAGCGTGATATATAGAAACATGACACAGGAAACTGCCAGCAAGTGCTGAGTGCGATTTGTCGAGTAATCGGCGTTTATTTGCGGTATTTTGTAGATTATGCAATAAAATAATAACCACTGTATAAAGTGACTTGGAACGCAACTGCCACTCACTTCTAATTGTGGTATTATCATGAAATCCATCAATTATGCGAAGTTCTGTTGACGATAATAGTAGATTGTTAGACAAGGGGCTAAACTAAGCCATTATGACATGAAGCTTTTAGTCACGTGTTAAACACTCTGCTTTTCACTTCGACTGCGAGATAATAAAAAAGACGTAACATTAAAATTGTATATTTCATGAACAATGAAAAGTACAGTTTGAGTAATTCGATCAGAAATTTTGGCCAATCTGATCAGGTTGGTTTGTTTGTTTTTTTAATTATTCGTAAGTAGTATGTAGCTGGCCGGAAGTTTTTTTTTCAGTTTCATAGATATTTGTATGGGATTATATGGCTTTCTTTTAAAGCCTAGGTGCTAAATGTACTATTTTAGGCTCGCTTCGCGAAACTAATAGGACGTACTTTTTGAGCAGAAGTGGGAAATAATATAATATGTACGTTGATTAATCAATCAATCAATCTGTTTATTGCAAAATCATAGTAATAGATAAGATAATAAGGTGATACAGACATATACAGTGTTGCGTATGTTTTACCAGAATAGGCATGCAATCAATATTCAAATTGTTAGCTCAACTTGTTATGTCAATTAGATAATTTTTTCTGGGTTTTGTACAATCATTACGCAAAAACTTTTGGACGGATTGCTTTGAAATTGGTTTATCTATGCATCCTACATTCGAGAGTGAAGATATTGTACTAGGGTGCTTTGGATGCTGACTTCTATAAGTTTTACATGTATGAACTTATTTTAGCATTTACTGCTAACTGCAACCTTTTGACACTAAACTACAAGAATTCTTAAACCGGGTGGCCACTTTACCACTGCGCTTCACGCGTGACTGACCGACAAAAATACGGATTTGTGTTATTAGTGCGGATTACCTGCGACGGCAGTGGACAAAGGCTCAAACTTTCGCTTCTGAAACTTAATCTCTTACTTATAACTTAGAGCCGTTAAAACGGTAAAAAAGCCCTTGTGCAATATTTAAATTAACTAATTAGTAAATATTAAATAAGAAAAGTTGGTATGTATACGGTGCCCGCGAGGAATTAAGATTTCAAACACGCATTCCTGAGGCCGTTAGGAGTAAAAACAATCATATGTCCTAAGTCAAATTCGGCAAAAAAAACCTCTGTTTAGATTTTTTGTACTTACAAATTGAATAAATTTCGTTTCTCTGTGATAATTATCCCTTCTAATAAAATAGTAACGATATTATTTTCACAAAAGGATTAAGCATTTTAGTGGGTTAGTAGCTGTCACTTTCATTTGATTTCTGTTAATAGCAACGCGAAACTTGGCCACATATGTGATAATGTCGCGATCAAAAGAGCTTAATGTACTTTAGTAATCACAATAAATTGTTTACATGAAAAATTTAAAATATCTTCAATACGAAGCCGGATATACGTAGCGTTTATAGATTTTTTTTTGCTCCTATACATATACTGACCTAAAAAGTGCGATGTTAAAATCTTTCCTCGCGGGCACCGTGTATCATTTTATTTGTCTACGATGATAGATATGGATTTACGGATACATTGCTTACCTTTTTGGTAAAAATAAATGGAAAAGGTATGGCTATAAAATCAAACATATTTTTTACACTTATGTGTAAAAAATATATTTAACCTAGGCATTCTGATCATCCTGATATTAAGTTCAAAATGCCAATGTCTATAGATAGATAGATAAACACTTTATTCATATCCACAACATACATGGTTACACAATGCACAGAAAAAATAAGTATAAAATTATAAACAAGACACTTAAAACTAAAACAGCAATGGAAAAAGAAAAAAGAGAGAAACCACGTGTCGTGGCAGAGAAAAGGCGCTGACTCAGCATAATGAAGTGGCAAGCCACTTCGCTGGTATTCTGTCAGGACCTTACAAAAATAATTTAAACACACCAGACCAATGCACCGCTTATTAGTAAGGGAAAAAGCATGTGACCCGCGTGTGTGTGTGAGGCAGAAAGTATGAGATTGTTAGTTGGTGAGCGTGTGAGAAATTAGTGGCTCAACATAAGTACAGTTGAGTCCGTTTCTACTCATATGTGTAGTAGGTATAATTGGAAGTGGGGGTAACTAATTTGTTTGTTTGTTTGGGACAAAAACACTGAAGAAATAAATAATTCTTGTGGAATAGCATGATTAGCAGTTTAGGTGGTTATTTTTTGTAAATTTAGAAGATGCAAACGATATTTTGATATATATATATGTATATATATATAGATATATATATATATATATATATATATATATCAATCCTATCCACCTAGATATATATATATATCTCTAGGTGGAATGCACAGTGCAGACTGTGCGGTGTGGTATACATTCCATATTGACTTTAGCTTAGACGAAGAGGTTACAGAAAGAGTTACTCGTTTTAATGGTGGCTGGTGTTGATAAAATGTCAGGAACGGCACGCACGACAAATTAGAACCTAACTCGGCGTTTGATTGAATCCAGTCTTTTGGAAGAGTCAGGAACGTACATAATAAAGGATTATCAATTGACTACGGAAACGTAAGACGCATCAACCTTTTAATTTACTATTATAAGGTTTCAAATTAAAAAAATTGAGTCCATAGTGCGAGAATGGATTGAAACCATATCCATTATCTCTATTTCATTGTTACAGGGCAATTCTACTAGACTCGGTTAGTTTTATCGGCCGCCTACGCCTGCAAAGTCAATCATCAGTTAATCAGCCTCTAACAGAGAATAGTAAAATTGTTAAGAAAGGTAAGATAAGAAACAAAAAATCTATTTACTCAAATGTATAATATCGCAATATTGTTTCCCAGCTGAACTGAAACTATGATAATAGCCCCCTCAATTCATAAGTCATAAGTAAACATATTACGTTTCGCCCGGCAACCAACCAGTTCTGAACGGAATCCAAGATGGCGAATTCCCGCCAAAAACAGCTGATCGGGATCGCGTCCGCTACGTGAGAAACTCTAAAACGAGACCTAAAATGTAGTAAATGTCCATTGTCAGCGCCAAAACACGATATTTAACGAGACATTTTCTAACAAAAGCAATTATAAAAGAGTGGTTTATTGTATTTTTGGTCGCCCGGCGAGGAGACGCCAGGTTTTGGCGCGAATCAGCTGTGGTAGCAAAACAAGTTGGACCAGTGCTGTTACTATGAAACAGATTGAAACATTTGTGATTTGGAAACTAATTAACTGATCTACATACAACAGAATTGCGCTTTATTATTTCCATAAGCATTGAGAACTATTTAACAGCGGTTTAGATAAATTTTTATTATGTCAAGATTTCGCTTCGATTTATGAATGAAAATGCCAGAATTTATTTACAAGTGATAAAAAAACGCCGTTACTGGTAACAACAATAATAGTTGGATGAAAATTCGTTTAGGAAATTGTGAAAATCGCGTCGGATAGATGTTTAATAACGATAGTTAAGCGATAACTCTCCCGCCGCGATATCTCGTGGTACGCGGGCGCCTCAAAGCCGAATCAGCTGAGCCCAGTTTTTTTTCAACGACCTTTTTTTTAATTTCGGAACAGGTTCGCTTTGTCGCGCCGCATTCCATTATTCCAACTTCTGGGAAGACTCGTAGGAAACCTCTTTGGTGAAAAAAAGCGATCTTTTGGCTATGGTACAGGTATGTGGGCGTAGGCTCAACAAGGACACCCGAATCGGAAACGTTTTAAGCGCCAGTATTCCCATTTGGGCGTATAAGACCTTTTTTGATAGGCGATCCGTTCCGCTTGTGTTGATGTAAAATGATACTAAATATGAGAAATTAAAGTAAAATGTATTTGGTTGACTGGCGATTGATGGTTTTTGGGCATTTGGGTGCAAAACACACTTGAGTTTCGTTTAAACTTCTTTTTAATCGCAGCTTCTGCTCAAAGGATATTCTTAAGCTCTAGAATGTATATATCTTATCTATTTACCCACTGGAGCCAAGTTTCACAGGTCTCTTTCTTTTGGCGCCATACAAACGAGCTAAAACGCTAGATTTAGGTGCGTGAAGCCACATTAGCCACAGATCTAATTAGCACTGTGTACATAAAAGATTTACTGTCTTGACACTAATCCGGGTGATGCTCTTTTCTTTAATGTGAATTAGGCAAGCATTTAACTTTAAGAGTCCCCGGCAAGCTCGGCCGAATTTCACCTTCCCATACAAACGGAGTTTCGTTCTCATTTTAAAACTACGAGTTGGATTGTAATGAAACTGTGCATATAACCTTCGAATAAATTTAAACACTAACTCACTTGGCTCATTGGAAAATGTTTCTATAACATAAAAGAGTACTTTGATGTATTTCATTGAATAGTACCCAGTACTTATTGTAGGTTACTTGTTTTTTGGCAGTTTTTCCCTTTTTCTTTGTAATTATAAAAAAAACACGACTTCCTTAAATATTTGCATGACTTACTTAAGTCTAGATGTATGATTCCAAATGCTAAATTTTAAGATCATTATTTTCACTATGTCTATTGCAAATAAATATAAATCAATTCATTTCATTTAAAAGAATATCAATATTAGGTATATAATTTCCATTTCATTCACGCTATTATTTTAAATAATTTTTGACATAAATTTCATGAATTGACTGACAGGTATGAATGAATTTCATGTTTATACTTAAAATTAAATATATATAACACAACAAGTGCTTATACACAGACGTTCTTCGCGTTCTATTAGGTATCACGAAGATAAGAGAGACATTTCCTTACATGTTTGAGAAAAATACGCTAGTCAAGCTGGAAAAAACATGGAAAAGTATTTTTTCTACTCTTGAACTATAATCTGTGAATAAGAACTCCGCGAATCATACTACAAAGGTATACTTTTTAGATTGGACCATCACTCTATACTCTATGGTTTATATTATATGCCACTGAACTATAACACCTATATTATACAACTCCGCACAGAACTATAATGGATTTAAAAAAAAACCGGCCGAAAGCTTGTCGGACCATGCTCAATGTAGGGTTCCGCAGCCGTTTATACAAAAAAGCATTAAAAAAATACGACATGAAAAAAAAAACACTAACAAAAGAGCGTATCACCCAGGCCCTTACGTCCTTTTGCTGAGAAGCGTAGTTTTTTGGCAATAACTTAAAAACGGTATGTCCGATCATGTTTTTCGTTGGAGGTATTATATATAGTAAGCTTTATATATGTAATTTTTTTCATATTTTTTGATCTTACCGTTTAGAAAATAGAGGGGTGCTACTTCCTACTTTCGGAGCGATTATTTCCGAAAAAATTCACTAAATCAAAAAAAAATCAGAAACTTCAAGTGTTTTTAGAAGAACTGTCGAATGATGTGCCACACATTGATATATGCTGAAGAATTTTCTTTTTACTTTCTGTTACATGTATGGAGTGCCTCCCCTAGAAATATATATACATTTTTCACTTCTCCCGCTCAAAAAGTAAGTCATATTAGCTTCACGAAGCGAGACTAAAATTGTACATTTAGCCCCTAGGGTTTAAAAGAAAGCCATATAATCCCATACAAATTTCTATGAAACTGAAAAAAAAAACTTGCGGCCAGCTACATACCACTTACGAATAATTAAAATCAAACAAACCAACCTCATCAGATTGGCCAAAATTTCTGATCGTATTGCAGCCCTTCACATTAAAAAGTAAAAATGTCTATGGCCATTATTAGCTTAAAAAAATATATAAGCTGTCAATTTAACTATAAAGAATTGCTCAAACTGGCCTTTTTATTTTTCATGAAATATACAATTTTAGTGTTAAGTCTGTTTTATTTTCTCGCAGTCGAAGTGAAAAGCAGAGTGTTTAACACGTGGCTAAAAGTCATTATGACACTCAGACATATTTGTACTCGCTCACTTCGTGAGCTCGTCCAAATAATCACTTCGTGTCATAATGGCTTATTTTAGCCCCTTGTCAAACAATCTACTATTATTTAACTATGAAACTAAGTAGCGGCTTACACTAGACATCTATGTTCCAAATTTCATCAATACACATCTTATAGTTAATGAGTAAAATGCCTGTGACACTGTGACGGACGGATGGACGGATGGACGGACGGACGGACGGATGGATGGACGGACGGACGGACGGATGGACGGCCGGACGGACGGACGGAGTGACGTAGTGTTTTTGAATATTTTTTTAGCTATGTTTTATTTACTGTAGTTTATGGGTTACTCGTAGAAAAAGTATTCAAAATTGTTACGTAATTAGCTTTTTAAGAGTCCACGGCAAGATCGGCCGAATTTCACCCTCCCATACAAAAGGAGTTTCGTTCTCATTTTAAAACTACGTGTTGGATTGTAACGAAACCTTGCATATACAATGAGATGGGGTATATCTAGGCATGTAATTAGTTTATATGGCTCCAGTTTAAAAACAAACGAAATACAGCAAAAGCAAGTTTTGTGTGAAAAACTTGAATTTGCTGTATTTTTGGTACCTGAAGCTACATAAACTAAATTACAGGCCTGAAGGCGTTTTACAATGAGAGCTTAACTACGTTTGTATGGAGAACCAAGCTTACCGGGGACTCTTAAAGTCTCGTACCTTAATTAGGCCACTCGGCAAACTTCGTGGCCTAAACGCGGTACTCGACGGAAAAAGCATACATTATATAACGATTACATAAAATACTAATATCATATAACACACCATTGATATCGATGCCCCATCAAAAACTAAAACGCATCCTTATAAAACTCCGCATTACTTTTTTGAATTCAGAATATCGATCGTGAGAAAAATATACCACGGACTAATATCAACTTTAGTGCATAGCAATAAGATTCAAATTAGTCTGTGCTATATGGCAATACCTGTTCTTTGACCGGCAATGACCTCTTGAAAAAGCGCGGGAAAACTACTCGCCTGTAACGAGTGCTGTAAACGATTGTCTACTTTATTGGCTTGTTTATAGAGTTAATTGTGACTTGGCGATTTATCAGGTTTGGGAGTCTGACAGTTACGGTAAGCAAATTTGAATTTGGAAAAGTATATACTACTCAAAACCATATACCTACCTAGGGGCCGGAGAATTTCTGTTCAGTTTTTGTGGTTACAATAAATTAATCTTATCTCAATTAAAACTATTAATAAAACAATTGACTATTTAATTATTCGATTATTGGCTAAACAAAAACCTTTTTAGCGGCAGTGTGTAAAATAAATTTTACCAACATATAAATTATCACGTTACGATATATTTTTTTAGTGGCTGGCCCATATATTGTTTTGAGCAGTATATTATATTGTACTAGTCTTTATATAACTCCTCACGAAAAAGAGGATTTGAGTATATGTGTGTCTATGTATTCGTGTGTCTGTATTGTGGCACGGACAAATTGACGACAACATTATTGACAGTCGTAATCAGCAGCTATTAACATTTTAAAAACTAATACCTACAGGGTGTGCGGAATAACGATGTAGGAACTTAAGGAGGTGATACATTGGATTATTAGGAAGAGTGTGAACTGTATGTCTTATTCCCATCTGTACTCGTATTTTTAAGTTTTTTATTTCGTACCAAAAATTCTAATAAACAATTAAATTTAAACACCAACAATTTAAACTATATATGCAATAATTGGTGGACTTGACATTATTTTATTTTTTAAACGATGAAATCAAATAGAGAGTACAATTAGATAGGTTGTACATAACCACCTTTTTAAATTTTCGGCTATATTTCGATTACCTACAAAAAAAATATTCTAAAGTTCCTCATTCTAAAATAGCGTAAGTAGATGACAAATTATAGAGCGTAGGTGACACTCACAGAGCGTAGAGAATCGTACAGAAGCACTACCTTATTATCACTAAGAAAAAATGCTTGCAAAAAAAATGTTATTACAGTACCAATGATTTCTTTAATGATAATTATCCGTTTAATAATTAACCGTGACAATTTGAGACTTTGACATGTAATTTAGAAAAATAGTATAGTTTATTGTCAATTTTTAAGATAGAAAATAGTAAATTATATTATGTATATGCCAAGGGTCTGGTAATTCTGTGTTATGTAACTCAACCTGCAAATGTAACCCATCTCCCACATACATCGAATAAATCATTCATTCATTCAGAAGAAGAATTTACTATTAATTGAACTGAACTGTTGTTCCTCTTGAGGTGCGTCCACACTTGTATCATTTGCTCGAATCCGATCACCGTGCCGTACTCGTAGCATGACTGCGTATCGCGCTGCTTGGACGCTTACTATAAACTGGCTCAAAGAAAATAATCTGCAAGTTAATATACTAAAAACGCAGTTTATGCGTTTTCATACTCAGCGGGCTTCACCCATTGGTTTTAACATTTCATATGAGAATGAATTAATTACAGAAGTCAAACACACTAATTTTCTTGGAATAATCATAGATAGCCACTGTTCTTGGAGTTCGCATATAGACAAAGTTTGTAATAAAATAAGTAGTTTTATATTTGCACTTCGGCGTTTAAGACAAGTAGCATCGGAGGCTACTAGTTTAACAGCATACCATGGCTATGTGGCATCGGTGCTTCAATATGGATTGTTGCTGTGGGGGAACTCGGTGCATGTAAATAAGGTATTCATTCTACAAAAAAAATGCGTAAGATCTATTTGTGGTGCGTATATAACGGAATCATGTAAGCCACTTTTTAAAAGATTAAAATTGCTTACCTTGCCGTGCCTATATATTAAGCAGCTAGCAATATTTGTAAAACAATATCCAGATTTGTTTAAAAAAATAACTGATGTAAGTAGCAGAACACAAAGAAACTGTAATGATGGTAAATTATTCCTTCCTAAACTGAAATTGCAAATTTATAAGAGAAATGCCTATATTATGGCTATCAGAGTATTTAACAAGTTGCCCAGAGACCTGAGTAATCTGCCTCTGAATAGATTCAAGACAAATCTACATACATGGTTGTTGGACCGACCCTTTTACTCTATTAATGAGTTCTTTAGTTATTAAGTATGCTTGCAAGTATTCTTGTTTGCAAAATATTCGCACGCCAGAAATGGCGTAATATGCTTGTTCTAATTTTAATTTAAGAAGACCCCTGTAACCATATTACTGCGAATAAATGATTTGATTTGATTTACTGTCGGCGCGCCGATAATGCCGCACTCTTCCGATACAAGTGTGTGATACGCGTAGCAAATGGATTTCGAGTGATCGGATCGGCGCGGCGCAACGTCCAAACGCGTGATCGTGACACGCGATCATGCTACGCGACGATGATCTGATACGGGCAAATGATACAAATGAGGACGCACCTTTGTGCGCTCTTATTGTCACAATATTGCTAATGACTGAATTATGTGATGATGAATATGATAATTAATGACATATCAACCTCAAATTTTATTTTTACATAATGGTTGTCAATTGGACCTTATTAGGCTTGTAATAATGAAATAATGATCATTATTCTATAAGTAGGCCGCAAGGGCACTTTTACAAGTCTGACTACGGCATTTCCCAAGAGGAAAAATCTCAAGAAAGCCGAAACAAACTCAACAGTATTTTTTTCTACATCCATCTATACTATTATAAAGTCTATATATACATTTTCAATGTCTGTACATTAAATATATTTTCAAAAAAATGGTTGTAACGGGCTATTTAAAGGTAACTGAAACGAAAACATTATTTTTGGATTTTTTGTAGGTGTCGTTGTGGCTTCATCACGCCAAATCGCCTAAACCGATTTCAATTATTTTTGGTACACGGGTAGCTGGGTATCCCTAGATCGTTATATACTTACATTACGTTATATTACTTACCTTACCTTACCTTATATCGTGTTGTATACTTATATTAGTCAATTGTTTCTTGTCAATCTAGATTTATGATAATTTTAATTTAATTATTTCTTTAAGCTTTCTTCATGTAATGGTGTTATCTTTTCGCTGCAATAAATGAGTTTTCTTTCTTTCTTATAGGATACTTTTTACCTGACTACGCTGAAGCAAAAGGAGGGTTATGACTTTTTTCCCAGCTTACCGTTACCTTATATCTAAATCTGTTTAGCCGATTTTGCGTGATGATGCCACAACGACACATACAAACATACAAAAATCAAAAATAAAAAAAAATGTTTTAGTGACCTCCAAATAGTCCGTGATAATCATTTTTTTTTAATTATCTTCAATGTACAGACATTTCATTTTTACTAACTTTATAATAGTATAGATATCTTTTTACCGGACTGCGCGACGCAAAGGAGGGTAATGTGTTTATCAGTCTATGTATGTATGTATGTTTGTTCCTATCTGGCACTCTAGAGACTAAACGCGTGGACCGATTTTGATGATTCTTACGTCAATCGATTTGTCTTAATTGTGCGAATGTTACTTAAGACATGAAAATGATGAAAACTCAAAATGGCGAAAATGACACGCCATATTGTGAATAAGAAAAAATGAATATCGACGGAATAGTACGTCGAACTTAACTATATCGAATGAGGTATCATTGGATAGAGATTTGAAAATCATTATTAGGTTTCTTTCATCATTTTTAATTTCGAATGACCAGTTACAAAGTATAACGAATTAAAGTTGGTTAGCAAGCTGTTCTCACTAAATTTTCATTTAATTGTAATAAATCTGTGCAAGCTTCTCAATAACCCCCACGATAAATATTGATTGATGATTCCCTTTGTTGGGAAGATTAGCGTCGATCTAGATTTCTTATGGGTCCCGACTGTTTAAAATCGCTATGTTCCATATTAGAATTTATTATTTGTTTTATGTGAGTATCGATCATGAATCATGAAACATTTCCATTATAACTTAAAAAAAATCTAGGGTACTTGACTTGTTTTTTTCTTTTTAGTTTTTTTTCGCAGTCGGGTTTTTTGTTTTTTTTTTTAATTATTATTTTTTAGATAAGCTTGCTAAATGATCTGTACATTCACCAACTTAGTGCTAAAGCCCTAGTTCAAATAGTAACATCCTCAACCTCCCAAACATTGAATTTTCCCATTAACTTCTCTTCTCGCTAAGTCCGCCATCTTTGATTCGCAAATACCGAAAAATCACATGTGCATAACAAAATAAGTACACTTAGGATCTTTTCCATCGGCCACTAAGTCACTCTGCATCTTTGGTTTTACCATTACTGTTACTAAGCTACAGACACACATGCGGTAGTCATGACATGAATCACGACTAAGCTAAGCGCCGCAGTACTTATGCCTTGCGCATTGCGTCCCAACCAAACTCTAGGTGGCCGCGGGTGGCATTTTTATAGAACTTTTAGTGAACGACTGGTTTAGCACAGCGGGAGTAACGTTTGCCTGTCAATTGGAGTACCAGGTGAAAAATTCAAAAGCCAGGAGAAACGGCCTGATTTCCACTGAAAAATCCTGTGATTTTGTTACATTTTGAGAATTTCCTCTTTTTAGTTTTTTTTTTTAGTTTGATTAAGTTTTTATTAAATATATTAAAATGTACCGTATTTTATTCATACTTCTATAAATCTTGAGATTTCCTGAGATGTGCTAAATCCGGCCGCATTCCCGCAATCCTGAGAAGAGTCCAAAAATCCTGAAATCTCATGACAAATCCCAGATTCTCTTAAAAAAACACAATAGGGTACATGCATGAAATTTGTTTATCGCTTTTCTTAACTAAATATCAATATACCGTAAAAACTATTTCAAAATGTGAAATTAAAATTTAAATCGGCCAAGAAATACGCAAGATATAGGCATTTTAAACTACTAATTAGACAGAAAGGTCCGATATGCACTGTTACGTCATCGTGCACTCCGGCCATATAAACTCCATATTAAATTCTGTTTTGCTAGAAAGAGATAGAATGAAATGTTTGATCGCTTATATCTTGGTTATTTTTATAGATATATGTTATTCGAAAAGTGCTTTTTGTCTACTGTTCGTTACAAAAATGAGCTTTTAATAAAGCAAAAATTAAAATTCATGAATATTCCCTATTATTGATCTATCTTAAGATAAGTATTAGTAACAAGCTGGTCGGCAAGAACCCATGGGCGGGTATAGGCCTCCTCCAAAGATGACCATGTGTCTCTGTCCTATGCCACCTCGTTCCAGAGCGAACCGGCTGTCCTCTTGATCTCGTCTTCCCATCGTGTCAAAGGGTTTTCTCTTACTCCGATTGCCTAGTAGGCCGCGCCATAGAGTCGCTTCGCTCTTAAAGTCCACTTCTGCACCTCTAGCAGAACTGTAAATACGCGACTCTTTAATTTTTAGGGTTCCGTACCCAAAGGGTAAAACGGGACCCTATTACTATGACTTCGCTGTCAGACGGACTGTCTGTCACTGGCTGTATCTCAATAACCGTGAGAGCTAGACAGTTAATTTTCACAGATGATGTATTTCTGTTGCCGCTATAACAACAAATACTAAAAACAGTATAATTTTATGTCGGTCTGTCTATAGCAGTAACCAATATAAAATGATTGAGCACCGCTTTAGGGCTCTGCTAGCACTGGATTTTCATAGGTATGGCTGTTTGTAGCGTATATTTTGAACGGAACCCTCGGGGCGCGAGTCCGACTCGCAATTGGCTGGTTTTAAAATTCAATACAATGCTTGAAAGACGGGTGGTGCTATGTCGCGCGACAAAGTGCTAGACCGGCTTTACCTCTAGCACAATGTGATACATGACTGTTTGTAGCACGACAGGATCTCTGTCTCTTTCCTTTCACTACAGTGCGAAAAAGACGGGTGATGCTATGTCGCGCGACAAAGTGTAGTCGTGGAGAGTTGTGCTAGACCGGCTGTACCTCTAGCACAATGTGATACATGACTCTTCGTAGCACGACGCAGTATCTCTGTCACTTTCCTTTCACTACAGTGCGAAAAAGACGGGTGATGCTATGTCGCGCGACAAAGTGTAGTCACGGAGAGTTGCTAGACCGGCCGGTCTGTTACCGTCGCGTCATGGCCGGTGTGGCGCGGGCATAATGATAATGGTACTATAACAAGCAACAAGCATATAACATTTGTTTACTTTAGTAACTAGGGTTCGGTGAAATAAGGCTTGCGTTTCCCACAGGGACGAGTATTTACTAAGACTTATATCTAGGGCTGCTATCTTGATTTTTACCTCACCCGGACAATAACTTCAAAATCCCCGAATATTTCCCCGGATGATTTTATATGTAACTAGCTTCTGCCCGCGACTTCGTCCGCCTTAAATTCGTTTATCGCGGATAAGTGTATTTTTCCGGGACAAAAAGTATCCTATGTCCTTTCCCGGGACTCAAACTATCTCCATACCAAATTTCATCCAAATCGGTTCAGCGGTTTAAGCGTGAAGAGGTAACAGACAGACAGACAGACAGACAGACACACTTTCGCATTTATAATATTAGTATGGATTCAGTGTTTAAGGTTTCGCCTGAAACAACGTGTTTAGATTTTATCGGGACACTTTTAAATAAACCCCTCCGGACACGGCCCCGGGCGCTCTCCAAACTTTTTTTTTTATACTACTAAGATGGCAAACAAGCGTACGGCCTGCCTGATATTAAGCAGTCACCGAAGCCTATGAGCGCTTGCAACGCCAGGGGCATTACGAGCGTGTTGCCGACCCTTTAAGAACTTATTCACTCCCCTCTTGAAGAACCCCATATTGTAACCTCCAGGGAAAACCGCGGCAGGGAGGTCATTCCACATACGGAGTGTGCGCGGTAGAAAATTCCTTTGATACCGTACGGTGCGCGACCATTTTGGTTCCAAGGTGTGTGGATGATTATCCCGCCGATGGCGGTGCGACGGTAGAAGGTGGCTGTAGGCATCATGTCGAACAATTCCTCGGAACACAGCCCATTATACAGGCGGTAGAACACACATAAAGAGGCGAAGTCTCTCCCTAGAGTTAAAGGTTCAATACCGTTTGTAAGCATGGAAAAACTAGGACAAATCCGGGAAAACACGGACGCCCTACTTATATCTAAAGTTGGGTACAAAACGGTATTTATTTCAAACTAGAAGAGAAGGTGCCCGCAACTCTGTTCGCGGAGGAGAAAATCATAACCGCTCTTTTTTCCGACAGCGTAGTTGGATACTTAGTATTTATATCCATCTGTAGATACCCAGCTACCCGTGTACAAAGAATAGTTGAAGTCTGTTCAGACGATTTGGCGTGACGAAGCCTCAACGACACATACAAACACACAAAAAGAACAAAAAAAACGATTCATTGACCTACAAATAGTCCATTACAATATTTAAAAAATTCAGCCAATATCAAGGTGTGGCACATATTTCGACAGTACATCTAAAAACACTTTGAGGTTTCTAAAAAAAAATTACGCTTTAGTGAATATTTTCCGAAATATTCGCTACGAAAGTAGCAAAAATTGTGTCCCCCCAATCTATTTTCTAAACGGTAAGTTCAAAAAATATGAAAAAATTTACAAATATAAAGCTTAATGAATACTTTCAACGAAAATTATTTTCAACATGATCGGACATACCGTTTTTATGTTATTGCCAAAAAACTGCGCTACTCAGCAAAAGGACGTAAGTGCCGGGGAGATACGCTCTTTTGTTAGTGTTTTTTTTTCATATCCTATTTTTTCATCTGTAGTGCATTTTTTTGTATTAACGGCTGCGGAACCCCATGGGCGAGTCCGACTCGCACTTTACCGCTTTTTACAACTTTATAATAGTTTAGATGCTTTGATCATATTAAATTATTTTTGTTTTCTTTTCGAGCCTCCGACTGCAGAATTCGTTTGTTGTAGAATAGTGTTGGGCAGAGTTTGGGAAACTGCAAAGTGTCTTCTCATCCAGTATACCTCAGTGCTTGAAGACGAAAGTCTTCAACCAGTGCGTATTACCGGTGATGACCTGCGGAGCCGAGACGTGGTCTCTTACTATGGGCCTCTTAAGAAAACTCAGAGTTACTCAGTGAGCTATGGATAGGGCTATGCTCGGGATCTCTCTACGAGATCGAATCAGAAATGAGGAGATCCGTAGACGAACCAGGTCACTGACATAGCAAACAGGGTAAGCAAACTGAAGCGGCAATGGGCAGGGCACATACTTCGAAGAACCGATGGCCGCTGGGGCAGAAATATTCTCGAATGGAGACCGCGTACCGTTTGTTTGTTTACAAACAAACAAACACAAAGTTAGAAACTTTGCACGCAATACAATATGCACTTTTGACTGCGTAGTCAAAAGTGCATTTTTTTAAGACTCCTTAACTTTAAAAATCTTTAATATTAGAAGTTAAGTTTATATTACATGAGAACTTGTTGTGAAATAAACAGTTTAATTATTTATTTTATTAAATTAATTTAATTAATTTTTTTAACCCGTAGTTTTAAAATGAAAACGACACTTCGTTTGTATGAGAATGTGAGTCGTTTATTGTATTGGGTGCACAGTTTCGAACTTTGTGTTTGTTTCTTTGTAAACACTTTATAGTCATCATTCATCATTTCAGCCATAGGATGTCCATCTGCTGGACACAGGCCTCCTCAATAAATTTAGCCGCCGTATAGAGGCGACCCGCATCCAGCGAGTTCCCGCAACCCTAACCAGGTCGTCTGACCACCTTGCGGGTGGCCTTCCCACGCTGTGCTTGCCGGTACGCGGTCTCCACTCGAGAACCTTTCTGCCCCAGCGTTCATCGTTTCTTCGAACTATGTGCCCAGCCCATTGCCACTTCAGTTTGCTTACCCTGTTTGCTATGTCGATGACCTTGGTTCGTCTACGGATCTCCACATTTCTGATTCGATGTCGTAGAGAGATCCCGAGCATAGCCCTGTCCATAGCTCACTGAGTGACTCTGAGCTTCCTTAAGAGGCCCATACTTAGAGACAACGTCTCGGCTCCGCAGGTCATCACCGGTAATACGCACTAGTTGAAGACTTTCGTCTTCAAGCACTATACACGTATAAGTACTTATAATAGCGTTATTATAAGTACTTATACGGGTAACACTGTCCTTTTCTTAAAAATATGTTTCTTCAAAATGCAAATTTGTTTGGTCACTAGTGGTTGGATATTGCATTGTAATGAAACTGTGCATAAGAGGTATATCTGGGCCTGTAATTAGGTTATATGGCTCCAGTTTATAAAACAAACGAAATACAGCAAAAACAAGTTTTGTATGAAAAACTTGAATTTGCTGTTTTTTTTACTATGGTATCTGATGCTACATAAACTAATTACAAGCCTGCATATACCTTAACTTATTCTAAGTAAAAAGGTTCAGAGCAAACTAGCTAGTCGTTTTAAAATGAGAGCGTAACTACGTTTGTATGGAGAACCGAGGTTACCGGGGACTCTTAATCCTCAAACAAACAGACAGACAAAGCTACAGTTACTCGAACAATAAGGTAATCAGTTCTATCTCTTTGTCGGCGCGAGACAAAAGATATATTGCGCTACTATTCACCGGGATATGACCTTCGTAATTGTTTTTTTTTTTAGGAAAAAATAACAGTTTTCGTAACTCAGAATCTTTTCCCGAAAAACGGTTTCTTGAGCTTCCCCCGGTAAACTAGAAGTTTTTGAGGTTTTTTCATTGTGGAAAAATCGTTTTCACTTCCCGCCTGCTCAAAAAGTACGTCATGTTAGCTTCGCGAAGCGAGACTAAAATATTACTCCTAGCCCCTAGGGTTTAAAAGAAAGCCATATAATCCCATACAAATTTCTATGAAACTGTAAAAGAAAATTTGCGGCCAGGTACATACTACTAACGAATAATTAAAAACAAACAAACCAACCTGACTAAATTGGCCAAAATGTCTGATCGTATCGCAGCCCTTTACATAAAAAGTAAAATTGTCCACGCCCAATATTAGTTTAAAAAAAAAATATAAATTCAAATTCAAATTCAAATTCAAAATTATTTATTTTCAATTGTGTTTACAAAGTTGACGAATCCTTCTTTTAAGTAAAAACTTGTATTAGGAGGAAATTCGCTCTTTCATCCAAGTTGTACTTATATTAAAAATACAATTAACTAAAACATAGTATAAGAGATTAACTTAAAACTAAATTATTTAGTTATATTAAACAATTTCACAAGTACGTAACTTACATGCTAATTACACGCGTGCATAGGAAGCTGCAATTTTGAGTTCAAACATACATTTACTACGGATTTATGTTAGTTATAGTAATGCAAAATTTTAGGGTTACGACATGAGTAATAGTTCAATGTCGTCATACTTTTTACTCTTAAGCCAGGTTGTTATTTGATTTTTACACTCTCTATAGGTTAAGTGGTAAATTTTCTCAGTTCTATTTATTTTATTATAAAGTAATGTTGATGCAATTTTAAACTGTTTTTTAGCAAAATTAGTCCTAATTTTAGGTATTTTTATTACGGAATAGGGATTACGTTTATGTAATATACTTTCATCTCGTTTCAAATTTTTATGAATTTTGAGAATACAGTTTGAAATATATAATTGTCTAACTGTGAGAACATCACAATCTCTGTATATGTCACAATCTCTGTATAAAGCGCCAAACGTACAAAATTTTCTGTGAGTATCTGCGCATGGTGATATAATTATTATTCTAATAAATTAAATAACTTTTTTTTATTTTCTCGTAGTCGAAGTGAAAAGCAGTGTTTAACACGTGGCTATAAGCCACTTCGTGAGCTTACCAAATAATCACTTCGTATCATAATGTCTTATTTTAGCGCCTTGTCAAAAAATCTACTATTATTTATATCTCTTATTACAAAACAATTATAGTATTCACCAACAAGATGGACCGATCAGTTGAAAGACTCGTCGTCCTCCTAATTCTACATGGTTGTGAGAGACGCGCTAGACAGAAACCGATGGAGGCAGATCATCCGCTCTAAGTGTAACCCTGATGCTGACCACGATCCTTAGACATGAGGGACCAACCCCAGAGAGAGATAACAAAACAATGGGATTTATGAAATGGGAATATTACTAAAAGGTCGTTACTTCATCAACGGAGGAGAAAAACGATTATAAACCTCTTTTTTTCTTCAGCGTTGTCGTTTATAATGTATTCTATAACCATATGTACTATCTATATATACTAGCTATCCGTCTACGAAAAATAATCGAAATCCGCTTAGCTGTTTTGTCGTTATTGACACAACGACACATACAACCGTACAAAAAATCAAAAAAATATATTTTTCGATTCCGCGACCTACATTGCAAATAGTCCGTTTCACTTATTTTATTTAAATAACTGCAAATTGCATTTAATTATTACAACTTTATAATTAGTATATCAATCAATATGCTTTTATTCAAGTAGGCCTAGGTACAAGCACTTTCGAATAGTCAGTTAGAAAGAAAGAAAACTTACATTGAGAGAAATGTTTGCTGGGAGACATACAATATGATCCAACATTTGTTGCAAGGATTATGGAAATTAATAAAATTATCATTTTAAAAATTAAAATAATAACATAAATCCTTAAAGGATTGTCAATAAAAAAGAAAAAAAAAAATCTAGAATGTCTCTAGAATAAAATACGATATGTTAGAGTATAAAAAATTAAGATTAAAATAATAATAATACCTCAATAGGTATTCATTAAAAATAAATAAAGTTAAAAACCTACATGACGCTATAATTTACATTAATCCCACGCGGCTTTATCAGTCATGTAGTCTTGTGTAGTGCTATAATAAGCTTTAGACATTAATTTTCATTTCACAATATTTTTGAATTTACCAATAGACAACTCACTTATGCTGCTAGGAAATTTATTATAAAACTTCACACAGTTACGCATGAATGATCTCCTTATTTTATGGAGCCTAGTAGCAAGCACTGCGAGCTTATGCTTGTTTCTAGTATTAATATTACATATATCACAGTTCTTCTTAAAGTGGATAACATTTTTATGTAGGTACATACACAATATTCTCATAAATGTATTGACAATCCACTGTCATTATATTAATGTCCTTAAACTTATCTCTATGTGAGTCTCTATGGTTCGTTTTATATATCGGACGAACGGCCCGTTTCTGCAGAACAAATATAGTATGAATGTCGGAAGCACTGCCCCATAGTAAGATGCCATACGACATAATAATGTGGAAATAACTGAAATACACTAATCGAGCCGTTATCACGTCTGTTAATTGACGAATCTTACTTACTGCAAAAGCTTAGCTAGCTTACTGAGAGATTAGCAATATGGGGACCCCTTTGGAGCTTAGAATCTAATGTTATGCCGAGAAAGACTGTACTATTAAGAGCGTTTATACCTGCTTCACTGGCAACGTCGCATATTTTTTCATTCTGCTTCATTATTTTGTGGTACTTGAATGAAACTTAAAGGTATGTTCAATTCATACCCTACATATTTAGAAATCATGTTGCGTTTAATTCACCTATCACCACCCGCTTTCGCCTTTATTTAATTACAAAACAAGATATAGGCATGAATTCATTTTTAGAGCCTTAGTTGTGGCAATTAACATGAAATTTTGAATTGCGCCAGCTAAACTACCGAAAACCTAATGAATGTATTGAAAACATTTTCAAGTTACATTCATATTTCTCAAAATAATCAAGGAAAACCAAAAAATATGCGACGTTGCCAGTTATGCGGGTATAAACCCTCTTAACTAGTTCCAGTTCCTCACCTTTAACAATAACGCTTGCTTGCTCGTGTTTTACGTTACTTAACACAAAAGCACAGTTTGAGCAATTCTATCAGAAAGTTTGACCAATTTGATCAGGTTGGTTTCTTTGTTTTTAATTATTCGTAGAGAGTATGTAGCTGGCCGTAAGTTTTGTTTTCAGTGTCATAGAAATTTGTATGGGATTATATGGTTTTCTTTTAAATCCTAGGGGCTAAATGGTACCTACTATTTTAGTCTCTCTTCGCGAAGCTAATAAGTCGTACTTTTTGAGCAGGAGAAGCGAAAAAAAAAACGCATTCACATGTAGAACACATGAAATTAGTACCTTAAAAATATATAACTTCTTAACAGAAAATAAGACCAACTCCAAAAAAAAGTAAAAATGAAAAAAATACTCTATAATTCAGTTTCTTCAATTTACTCCCAAGTAACCGTTTGTCTATTAAATCTATATGGTATATATGTCACAGGGAAATAGCCAAAACAGAGATTTGATCAAAACTCTATGGGATAAGACCAAATCACGCAGGATGTTAAAATGGCGAATAATTTTTATCATTTATCTAGAAAAAGTCAGTCATGTGATTAAATCCCTGAATCAGTTTAGTGAAATGACGAAAGCTGCCAAAACAGGCAACTCGTTTTGTCAGTTCACCAGATTTGTTTAGTGATTTGATAACATCCCTGAAACACGTCAGTGACTTGACGATACGAACTTGCAAAGTCAACTCGTTTTATCATTTCACTCGTAGGGTTACCATATCTCAGGATTTGGTCATGAATTTCAGGATTTTTGGACTCTTCTCTGTATTGCGGCCGGATTTTGCAAATCTCAGGAAATCTCTGGATTTTTTTAGTGTTTAATAAAATACAGTACATTTCAAAGATCTTTTTAATAGGAACTTAAACAAACTAAAAATAATTTTCCTAAAAGAGAAAGTTCTCAAACTGCAACAAAATCTCAGGATTTTTCAATGGAAATCAGTCTTTTTCTCCGGGCTTTTGAATTTTTCAACTGGTAACCCTTTATACAGGTCTTGTGAGCAAGTTCAATAATTATAAAGGATTTTTTTTTTCAATTATAAGTTTTTGTTTTTTTTTCATAATGGCGCAGATATGGGGGTTTAAAGCGTGAGTTTAGGCTCACAGAGCCATTAGTAATAATTTATCCTCACTCCAGCACTCCACCACTCCCAAAGGAATACTAATGATAAGCTCAATCGCACGCCATTTTTTTTGGCGCCGCTTGTAGCATATGACCATGCCGTTTTTCCATATAGCCATTATCAAAATAAAAAAAATATCTGCAAATACGTGTACGCCGCTCGGGCACTTTTTAGAAGTCTGAGTCTAGATTATATTATAGTACCATGTTTTGAATATGAAGAGAAGAAAAGGCGAAAAAAATGTCCAGACATTTTAATACAATATTTATGGTATAATTTTACATGCATATATTAACGAGATTTACCTGCCTATATTATAGAATTATAGATCAACTCTGATACCTGAACGGCTAGTTATTTCTTGAATTGTTAATCGCGATCTTAGAGCGCATGGAATGGATATGTGGGGACAACGACCCTATACTTACCTACTTTATGCATTCATATTATTAGCACGTGCAGGTCCAAATATCCAAACCTATTTTCCATTTCAGAAAAACAATATCAGTTCATCTTTGCCACCATTTTGAATGACCTAATTAACATTTTCAGACATCAGAAAAATCTAAACATCTTTAACAAAATGCAAAAGAGAACAAAATTGTATCACACGTTCTTACCAAAATGCAATCGTAAAATTGTCAGTTTACTAATACCATGATAAATGTGCGTTCGAAAACGAAAATAAATTAGGTATCAAGCGTCCTAAAAGCATCATTACATAAAGTTCAATTTAATACCTGCTAATTGATTTAATAGCGCGGATAAATAAAATGGCCGCACTTGGAGGGAGAGCGGTTCGGGATTACGCATTCCAGATTTAAAAGTCAACGCCTACAACGGTACCGCAACGGCCGCTCAGTTTCGCGCGCTTTTGCAGCCATAGATAACCGTAAACATTTCTTTTTACATTCTATCACTTTGGAGTTAGAGTTGGTCTTTATGTAACTTACCAACCAGCCAGTGTTGTTACGCCACTTGACAGATAAACTTTTTTTCAAAGACCGTCAGATTATGGGCGATAGGTTTTTTTCTGAGAAACATGTGTTTTTTCTAACTGGAACATCCGTTTTTGCCGATGCGTTTTCGAACAGGTACTTTTGCAGTAAGTTAGAAATTCCGATACTTATTTACTAATCAATATGTTTTTATAAATTTGTAAGTATTGTAAGATATTGTTGTGCCCGACAGGGCTCATGTTTTGGACTTTACCTAGTATTTAAGGCTTTTAATGTACAACATGAATTGCAATAAAATATGATATGATAAAAAGGAAAAATAATACTTATACGACCAACACGCACTCAGAGTAGGTATTTTTACATTGAAAAACATTCGCGTGGATATATAAATAATATTCACCTTTTCTAGATTTTGTAATAAAATAAATGGTACCTACAATAAATATTGTAATGAAATACACGCCTCCCGTATCTGTATAAATAAAATATTGTACCTTTTTTGGGTTGCTGACAAGCACTTAATTTTACATTTCTACCATTTTTCCTAATTCAATCATATTTATAAATGAAGTCGATTAATGTGGAACGTTCACAAATATTCAGTGTTTACTTATGACTGCGAGGGTCAGTCTGGCTAAGTTGGTGGCACAAACAGCCTCCGAACAAAGCTGGTGGTCCCGGGTCCGAAACCCGGCCAGTGCAAGTGTTTGTGTGATGAGCGCGAATGTTTGTGCTTGGGTCTTGGATATTTTTTACCATATTATATTTAACTTACAAATCTTGCAATGTAACTATGTATGTACGGGTGGAATCTTGCAAGTTAAATTAGTCCTAGGTACAGTCAAGGATTTAATTTGTATACCATTTCGTACATTGTCACAGTCAAAATCAATATGAAAGCCGATGGAGATTTCATATTAATGTCACTATGACAAGGTACGAAATGGCACACAAATTAAATTCCTTGACCGTACTTCCCGGTTTCTAATTGAGCTATTTGGCATACTTATGTAAGTTCGATGGCATGATTATTTTTAATGTATTATTCACTTTGACCCCTAAGAGATCTTACACATTTCAGTAGAATTCAATCAAATAATTATATTTAATTTTATTGCATGTCGTGACGCCTAGAGACCTTATACATCTCTGAGAAAATTATTAGTTTATATTTTATATTGCTGCTGTACCTAACATTGATCTGGAGAACATGTGTACATCTCCTCTGCGTGTAGCAATTATAAATTAGTTATAACACAATTGTAAAAGTTTTAAGTATAATTAAGATAGGCTAAGTACTAATATTGTAATAGTTAAGAATTATTTTGAATAAATGACTGACTGTTGGTTGAGTTTGTTTCGGCTTTCTTCTCAACAGTGGTCTCTTCTTGGGAAATGCCGTAGAGTTAGACCCTACTTACAGAATAAACTATTTGAATTTGAATGCAATAATATGATACCATCGAGCTGATCTGATGAGATGATGGAGCAGGAAGGTACGTAGGAAGTCTGTAATAAAATATTGCAATCCTACCGAGTTTGGCCTCTTTAGAATGGTCTCGGTGAGTAGTTGATGGATGTTCAAAGAAAAGAACAGTCGGCAATAAAAGCTTGTCATAAAAAAAAAATTGATAGATACTTATTCTGTATTTAAGTATCATATTTATCTATATAAGTACGCATGTATATATAATAGTCTATTTTAATATGAGAATTATTGATTTGAAGTATGTATAGCGTCGTTTGGTATGGTATCCGTAGTACAAGCTTTACTTAGTTTACGACTAGGTTGATTTGTAAAAAAAAACTGATATTTATTGGTATTTATAGAAGTTTCCTCAGGTTGGTTTTTGTTGGTATGTTCTCTTACAGCGAAAAACTAAATACATTGCAATATTGTTAAAGCCAGTTAAAGTAAATCTATTATAGTGTAATACAAAAGGCTAGGTATGCATACGCACGTCCACCTCCCGTTAAATATATTTGTTGCATTTGTACCACTGGAATCCTTGGTAAACGACAATAACATCTATCGTAAAACGTTTTACTTAAGAACTTTAGTAACAGTACAACTAAGTAATATCGCTTTAGCAAATAATGAAGCGGCTCAAGAAACGGTTCTTTTACACAGATCAGGTAGTATTTCTGTCATTTTATTGCTCAATATAAATGGCGGACTCTATCTGGCGTCAATTTTATTTAATTCAAATCAATTATTTACTGGTAAACATAGTTTACTTGTAAACCTACAATTTGATTCTAATTGTAATTAAAACTAAATAAACCTAAATAGAAGCAAATAATTAATGCCAATCAAAAAAAACTAAAAAATTAACTATAAATAATGCACGGGCTCCAAGTCGTGCCGAGCGGTAGGGTGCCCAGCAGGCTGGCAGCATTACCCCGCTGAATAGCTAAAGCTATTCTTTGGCATAGGTAATGCCAGCCCGCTGGTCAGTCGCTTCATTCGACGAGTCGCTTCCCCAGTTCCTTGTAAATGCTTAAGGCACTTTCTCCTTAAGTCATGTGACAAGAAGGGTTGCTATGCGCATGTGACATGCGGAGGGCCGCATAACATGTCCATACCACATGACTGGCGGCTACTATTGGGTATAATATGTCTTCTGTATACAGTTTGTATGCTTTCCTTAAGTGTTCTCAATCCTCATAGTCATCCACAAACCCACAAAAGGCTGGTCAGGATGCGTATTGTCGAAATGAACTGAGGTGTCAATTAAAGTGTTTGTTGGTCTCGCAGGAAGTTGTAAACTTATTCAAAGTTTCGAGCTCCATTGTGTTTTTGTGTTGGAAAGTGCAAATAAGTTGTCTATTCTAAGATACCATTACCTTGTAATGTTGTATAGTCAGTAAATGTTGGAAAAAACCCTGAGACATTTAAAAAACACACGGTTGAACAGAGTACATATCTAATCATGGCATTCACGACTATGAACACTCTCGAGCAAGTTACCTTTCAAGTTCATCTGTTTAGAAGCTACGACCAGTGATAGGCACGCTCTTGACTTGACTTGACAGACACTCCTCTTATTTTTCCGGGGTTTGAGATATTTCTCAGCTCAAACCTTTATATGTATAATCTATCTCTTCTTATAAGGAGAAGAGAAAGCCCAAACAGCATTCTGAAAATGATCGCTGATCAATTGATCATTTGTGCGGTCCTATAATAACACATTTAATAAAAACTATCAAATATAATTTAGTATTTAAATTCTAACAGTTTTTTAAGTTTATTGTAAACTAACAAAGAATGAAATCCCTCTGTTATCTTATTGTAATAAATGAGTATGATTATAAGTGTGAAAGTTGCATAAATTCACGCTGAGTGATCATTTCAGGAGCTTGAGTTAAGGCAGCATTCTTAGTGGAATATCTATGATCTTGGTGGAAGACCACCTGAATAGGTAGAGTGACTAAACTACAGCAAACACTGAATAAATTGTGAAATAAATTGTCGCCGGCAGTATTTCCGGACCGATGCGACCTTCAAGCCTTCAAGAAATGAGCGTACTGTGGGAGTGTAGTCAAATATGATCAAAACAACAGTAACTAGTTTATATATTTATTCTTCGAGATCCAAATCAGTAATGAATATTTTTACATTATGACATTACAAAAACAGGGACAGGAGATATTCCTTATTCCAATTGGTCATTCGAATCTATTATTTAAAATAACAGCCAGTCTATGAAAAAGGTGCCTAATACACGAGCCACCTCACAGTACTCCCACGTGAAAGGCCGGCAACGCACTTGTCACTCTACAGGTGTTGCAGGTGTTTATGGGCGACGGTGATCGCTTACATATCACCCTTATAACATAAAAAACCGGCCAATGCGGGTCGGACTCGCGCACCGAGGGTACCGTACAAAATATATTTAACTGACGGCCGTATCTACGACGATCCAGTGTTAGCAGAGCCCTACTCCTAAGTAAAATGTACGCGGTGTTCAATTTAAACTGGTTATTGACATTGACAGATAGAGATAAAATTATATTGTTTTAAGTATTTATTGTTATAGTGGCGAGGCATTTTCAACTGTCTAGCTATCACGGTTCATGAGATACAGCCTGGTGACAGACAGACAGACAGGTGGACGGACTGATAGACGGATACGGACGGACAGATGGACGGACACGGACGGACAGATGGACGGACAGCGAAGTCTTAGTAATAGTTTTTCCCTTTAGGTACGGAACCCTAAAAAATGAAGAATTAGATAACCACCGTAATGTTAGCCGCTAAAAGGTTTAATTTCAGTACTTGCAGCGCTGCTGCAACCTTAGAAGGATCAATTGTTGTACAAGAAGGTTGCGGTTACTGAATTCATAAGTTCACGCAGCCCGTGCTTGTTTCTCGCTTATTGGTAAAAAGGATACTATAGACACAGGAAATCCTTGTTTGGCATGATGAGTTTGACCACAAAAATGCCGCTATAGTTACATATTTATATATTTGTACCTATACCTATTTCTGCTCTTGAGAAGATTTTTGCAAGTCTAACATCTGGAACGCCGGTTCTAAGAATTCATATTTGGTCATCGTTTTTATCTCGAATAACCGGAAATGTCGACCGGTCATGGTCTCCGAAGCTTATTATTGTTAAATACTACGGTAGCCGCACCTTTTTAAACTTTTATTGTTCTTGTGGAAGTTGTGGATATACTTATTTATTTTTAGACCTAGGGCAGGATTTTTAAAATATGTATAAAAGTAAAATACAAAAATACAAAATATAAACACATTATAAAAACCTAACCTAGGGTCCCGCCGGCAGCGGGGCGGGGCTCAAGCTACCGGACGTTAGGGCTGCAAAGAGTGGAGCCTCCTGACAATGCGCGCCGTGTCCAGGATTACCGCCTTTTGCATCTGACCCTTGATCCAGCCATCTAGCGAGAGTCTTAAAGATGTTAGTCGAGACTCTTGGCTTCAAAACCGTTAACCGAAACTACTATCGAGATATTCCGGATCGGTACAATGATCGTCGAGTCAACATCCTACATGGCGGTCACCTCGCGAGCCAAGTCAAGGTACTTGCTAAGGTTGTCCTTCTCGGCCTAACGAGGATCTATGGGACTTATACTTATTATTATTGTACATACCAGTTGTACATAAGACGACATAAGTACATAAGAGATAAATTGGTATGCGTAGGGCTAAGAAAAAATCTTCTTCTATCTTTTAATTGAATCATCAATCAACAATAATTTTGTTTTATAGTAAAAGAGTAGAGTAGCGCTATCTGCGCTATTCCTAAAAGAGTAGAGTAGCGCTATCTGCGCTATACCTAAAAGAGTAGAGTAGCGCTATCTGCGCTATTCCTAAAAGAGTAGAGTAGCGCTATCTGCGCTATTCCTAAAAGAGTAGAGTAGCGCTATCTGCGCTATTCCTAAAAGAGTAGAGTAGCGCTATCTGCGCTATACCTAAAAGAGTAGAGTAGCGCTATCTGCGCTATTCCTAAAAGAGTAGAGTAGCGCTATCTGCGCTATTCCTAAAAGAGTAGAGTAGCGCTATCTGCGCTATACCTAAAAGAGTAGAGTAGCGCTATCTGCGCTATACCTAAAAGAGTAGAGTAGCGCTATCTGCGCTATTCCTAAAAGAGTAGAGTAGCGCTATCTGCGCTATTCCTAAAAGAGTAGAGTAGCGCTATCTGCGCTATTCCTAAAAGAGTAGAGTAGCGCTATCTGCGCTATACCTAAAAGAGTAGAGTAGCGCTATCTGCGCTATTCCTAAAAGAGTAGAGTAGCGCTATCTGCGCTATACCTAAAAGAGTAGAGTAGCGCTATCTGCGCTATACCTAAAAGAGTAGAGTAGCGCTATCTGCGCTATTCCTAAAAGAGTAGAGTAGCGCTATCTGCGCTATTCCTAAAAGAGTAGAGTAGCGCTATCTGCGCTATTCCTAAAAGAGTAGAGTAGCGCTATCTGCGCTATACCTAAAAGAGTAGAGTAGCGCTATCTGCGCTATTCCTAAAAGAGTAGAGTAGCGCTATCTGCGCTATACCTAAAAGAGTAGAGTAGCGCTATCTGCGCTATTCCTAAAAGAGTAGAGTAGCGCTATCTGCGCTATACCTAAAAGAGTAGAGTAGCGCTATCTGCGCTATACCTAAAAGAGTAGAGTAGCGCTATCTGCGCTATTCCTAAAAGAGTAGAGTAGCGCTATCTGCGCTATTCCTAAAAGAGTAGAGTAGCGCTATCTGCGCTATTCCTAAAAGAGTAGAGTAGCGCTATCTGCGCTATACCTAAAAGAGTAGAGTAGCGCTATCTGCGCTATACCTAAAAGAGTAGAGTAGCGCTATCTGCGCTATACCTAAAAGAGTAGAGTAGCGCTATCTGCGCTATACCTAAAAGAGTAGAGTAGCGCTATCTGCGCTATACCTAAAAGAGTAGAGTAGCGCTATCTGCGCTATTCCTAAAAGAGTAGAGTAGCGCTATCTGCGCTATTCCTAAAAGAGTAGAGTAGCGCTATCTGCGCTATACCTAAAAGAGTAGAGTAGCGCTATCTGCGCTATACCTAAAAGAGTAGAGTAGCGCTATCTGCGCTATACCTAAAAGAGTAGAGTAGCGCTATCTGCGCTATTCCTAAAAGAGTAGAGTAGCGCTATCTGCGCTATTCCTAAAAGAGTAGAGTAGCGCTATCTGCGCTATACCTAAAAGAGTAGAGTAGCGCTATCTGCGCTATACCTAAAAGAGTAGAGTAGCGCTATCTGCGCTATACCTAAAAGAGTAGAGTAGCGCTATCTGCGCTATTCCTAAAAGAGTAGAGTAGCGCTATCTGCGCTATTCCTAAAAGAGTAGAGTAGCGCTATCTGCGCTATACCTAAAAGAGTAGAGTAGCGCTATCTGCGCTATACCTAAAAGAGTAGAGTAGCGCTATCTGCGCTATACCTAAAAGAGTAGAGTAGCGCTATCTGCGCTATACCTAAAAGAGTAGAGTAGCGCTATCTGCGCTATACCTAAAAGAGTAGAGTAGCGCTATCTGCGCTATTCCTAAAAGAGTAGAGTAGCGCTATCTGCGCTATACCTAAAAGAGTAGAGTAGCGCTATCTGCGCTATTCCTAAAAGAGTAGAGTAGCGCTATCTGCGCTATACCTAAAAGAGTAGAGTAGCGCTATCTGCGCTATACCTAAAAGAGTAGAGTAGCGCTATCTGCGCTATACCTAAAAGAGTAGAGTAGCGCTATCTGCGCTATACCTAAAAGAGTAGAGTAGCGCTATCTGCGCTATACCTAAAAGAGTAGAGTAGCGCTATCTGCGCTATTCCTAAAAGAGTAGAGTAGCGCTATCTGCGCTATTCCTAAAAGAGTAGAGTAGCGCTATCTGCGCTATACCTAAAAGAGTAGAGTAGCGCTATCTGCGCTATTCCTAAAAGAGTAGAGTAGCGCTATCTGCGCTATACCTAAAAGAGTAGAGTAGCGCTATCTGCGCTATACCTAAAAGAGTAGAGTAGCGCTATCTGCGCTATTCCTAAAAGAGTAGAGTAGCGCTATCTGCGCTATACCTAAAAGAGTAGAGTAGCGCTATCTGCGCTATTCCTAAAAGAGTAGAGTAGCGCTATCTGCGCTATACCTAAAAGAGTAGAGTAGCGCTATCTGCGCTATTCCTAAAAGAGTAGAGTAGCGCTATCTGCGCTATACCTAAAAGAGTAGAGTAGCGCTATCTGCGCTATTCCTAAAAGAGTAGAGTAGCGCTATCTGCGCTATTCCTAAAAGAGTAGAGTAGCGCTATCTGCGCTATACCTAAAAGAGTAGAGTAGCGCTATCTGCGCTATACCTAAAAGAGTAGAGTAGCGCTATCTGCGCTATACCTAAAAGAGTAGAGTAGCGCTATCTGCGCTATTCCTAAAAGAGTAGAGTAGCGCTATCTGCGCTATACCTAAAAGAGTAGAGTAGCGCTATCTGCGCTATACCTAAAAGAGTAGAGTAGCGCTATCTGCGCTATTCCTAAAAGAGTAGAGTAGCGCTATCTGCGCTATACCTAAAAGAGTAGAGTAGCGCTATCTGCGCTATACCTAAAAGAGTAGAGTAGCGCTATCTGCGCTATTCCTAAAAGAGTAGAGTAGCGCTATCTGCGCTATTCCTAAAAGAGTAGAGTAGCGCTATCTGCGCTATTCCTAAAAGAGTAGAGTAGCGCTATCTGCGCTATACCTAAAAGAGTAGAGTAGCGCTATCTGCGCTATTCCTAAAAGAGTAGAGTAGCGCTATCTGCGCTATTCCTAAAAGAGTAGAGTAGCGCTATCTGCGCTATACCTAAAAGAGTAGAGTAGCGCTATCTGCGCTATACCTAAAAGAGTAGAGTAGCGCTATCTGCGCTATACCTAAAAGAGTAGAGTAGCGCTATCTGCGCTATTCCTAAAAGAGTAGAGTAGCGCTATCTGCGCTATTCCTAAAAGAGTAGAGTAGCGCTATCTGCGCTATACCTAAAAGAGTAGAGTAGCGCTATCTGCGCTATACCTAAAAGAGTAGAGTAGCGCTATCTGCGCTATACCTAAAAGAGTAGAGTAGCGCTATCTGCGCTATTCCTAAAAGAGTAGAGTAGCGCTATCTGCGCTATTCCTAAAAGAGTAGAGTAGCGCTATCTGCGCTATACCTAAAAGAGTAGAGTAGCGCTATCTGCGCTATACCTAAAAGAGTAGAGTAGCGCTATCTGCGCTATACCTAAAAGAGTAGAGTAGCGCTATCTGCGCTATACCTAAAAGAGTAGAGTAGCGCTATCTGCGCTATACCTAAAAGAGTAGAGTAGCGCTATCTGCGCTATACCTAAAAGAGTAGAGTAGCGCTATCTGCGCTATACCTAAAAGAGTAGAGTAGCGCTATCTGCGCTATACCTAAAAGAGTAGAGTAGCGCTATCTGCGCTATACCTAAAAGAGTAGAGTAGCGCTATCTGCGCTATACCTAAAAGAGTAGAGTAGCGCTATCTGCGCTATACCTAAAAGAGTAGAGTAGCGCTATCTGCGCTATACCTAAAAGAGTAGAGTAGCGCTATCTGTGCTATACCTAAAAGAGTAGAGTAGCGCTATCTGCGCTATTCCTAAAAGAGTAGAGTAGCGCTATCTGCGCTATACCTAAAAGACTATAAAATTAAAACTCTCCGCTTGCCGTTCAATTTTAGATTCCTTCAATTACTCGTCTTTTTAACCGACTTCCAAAAAAAGGAGGAGGTTCTCAATTCGACGGAATCTTTTTTTTAAATTCAAGCGCTCTCGTCAAATAACAATTTTGCAGCGTTGTATAAGAAATAACTATAGTATTTCAAGGAAATCTATAAAAAAGGTACCTAGAGATATTTTGAAACATACATACGTATGTCTTAAGGTTAACTGTTAATGCCGACATAGGATCCTATAGTTTGTGTCCATAGATAAGTTTAACTTGACAATCAGCCGTTACGTTATCAGTGACGTCACGCCATCGTTCCACGGCCCTTCGCCGGAAGTGTTGCACGTGGACGCCATGACACTCGAGGTGCGTGTAATCACATTTTGTGCCGGTGCGGAATGCTCGCTTTGATTTAGCTGCTTTGCCGACCTCTTCTCTTACTGAACTATTTAGATAGCTATCTATTTATTTCTTATACCACATCGGTGGCTAACAAGTAACTTAAGTAGTCTGACTAGTAAAAGTGCTCTTATTTCGATACTATTATAAAGTTGTAAAAATGAAATTTCAGTACACATTAAAGATAATATTTTCTTCTGTTTCCGCGATTATTACTCATTTAAATAAAACGTTTTCACTGATTATATCACGTATATTATCTCATTTGAGTTCCCGACGTTTCGGAAGCTTTTCAGCTTTCCATTGTCACCACGGGTTGAAACGTCGGGAACTCAAATGAGATGATATACGCGATATAATCCGTTAAACTGTTTTATTTATATTGAAGATATTTAAAAAAAAAGTGATACGGACTATTTAAAGGTCACTGAATCTATTTGTATGTTTGTATGTATCGTTCTGGCTTTATCTTGTCAAAACAGCTAAACGGATTTTAAATAGAATTGTTACATGGGTTCCTGGGACAGATGGTTATAGGATACTTTTTACCCGGTTACGCTGAAGAAAGAAGGTTATGTTTTTTCTCTCCTCCACTGACGAAGTTGCGAATATCTTCTTAAAGAATAACCTTTAGTCATTACTCTTATAAAGTTGTAAAAGTCAAATGTATGTACATTTTCATAAAAATATGTGAAATTTTTGGATTTAGTGACCTCTAAATCCAAAAATATATTACTATTCTTCAGTGGCGTGGCATCCATATAAGCCGATTCTCACCGGGTTGCCCAAGGAAAGACTTTATAACCATCTTTTTCTTTAAATATGAGTAAAGGAATAAGCTTTGGCTTTCAATTAAAATTTTCCTGACGCCACACAACTGGTACACTCTTCAAAAACTCTGCTGTGACTGACAGACAGACATATGGATTGACGTAAATGGTCTTATAAACTAGTATTGAATAGGCACAGACAGACAGTCAAAAAAAGTGACGTAATAGCTAGACCTAGCTTCAAATTATACGTAAATTGTGAAAGATTATCATAAAAAGCTTATTTACTGACGCGATCAGCTGTTAGGACTAAAAAACTCATTAGAAACCGGCTCCAAACGCGAACTGATTTAAAAATACGTCTCATTAATGCTAGGAATCGAATAAACTTAAGGGGCTCCCATACGCGACGACGCGAATGACCTTCGATCCGTAGCTCTGCACTTTTCTGTGTTGTATGTCTCATCGTGTTGACAACCACCGTTGTTACCAATATACTGTTTCAGTTTATCTTCACGAGTCACCGAAACCGAAATGAACGCCGTCAAAATTTGTAAATTTTACGACAAAAAACCAGTATTTGCTACTTTTTTAAACCTTTAGAACCAATTGAAAAACCAGTTTACAATTTAAAAGTGAACATCATTATTCACTTATTGGTTTTAGGTTTTCGTCCCATGTCTAAGCGTCGCTTGACGACGGAGCCTATACCAATTTAAGATAGAAAAAGGACTTTACGATTATTATTTTTTTTCTCTTGATTTATTAAGTATGATAACATTCCGGTTAACAAAAATAAAGGCCAAATACCAAGCTACATTAATAATATATTTTTTAAGTGATTTGCACCAAGTGGAATAATTTTATATCACTTTAAAAACAGTGAAATTTACCGAAATTTTCGGGGTAGCCTCGTGCTACCGTAGGTACATGTAGGAAACGTGTCACGTGATACCGGCTCTGTGTCCTTTCCATCCATCCATAGCAGCCTTTATTGCGTCCGTCTTCAGACATCGGCCTCCTCTCCATTTTTCCATGTCTGACGATCCATTGCTGTCTGCATCCAATCTCTGTCGGCTTGTTGGCAGATATCGTCCTTCTATCTCATAGGGGGCTCCTCTGCTACAGGTCTGTGTCGTACAGATACGATATTAAATGAGCTTTTGATACAAAGTCGGTTTGATATCATACTATGTAGAAGATGATCGCAACTGCGCCCGCGGAGTAGGAAAACTACATTTGGTGTGATGGTGCAGGGACGATGGGTCTAATTGAAACAAGCGGATTTAAAAATCTGATATACAAATACGGTTGACATCGTATGTAAAATAATAGATTGTTAAACAAGGGTTGAAAGTGACCCATCTCACCCGAGATATTTCTGGGGTGAAGTGGGTAATTTCACCCAAGTTTAAAAATTCTACTTTTCATCAACTGTAAAGGAAAGTAAAATACAACACGCCAATTTTATAAAATAGTACAACTGTAAAATGATTTCGATATTAACCTATAAATCGTTTAATGTATAGCCGCCTTTAGATATATGAAAGGTTTGATTTTAATAATACGAAGTAACTCAATTATCTTAGACTCCGTGGCTAATCGTAACAATAAAATACTTTCTACCCTAGGGATGAAAAAGCAATTTTCCACCCGGCAAAGTTCTTTAAAATTAAATTTTCCGAACAAGAGAGATGGAAAATATATAGAACGTGTGCTTATATCCTAATTTTCTTATCTAATCTGACAAGAGGGCCTACTACGAAACCCGAAAAACGAAGTTCGTAACGTGCTGTCCCTCTCGCTCTCATATTTTACTGTATTTGACTGAGCGAAATGGCGCCAAACGAACTTCGTTTTTCGAATTTCGGAGTAGCCCCTAAGGTTTAAGTCAGTGTTGTCAACTTCTTTTATAAGGCGATCGCCACAGCACAAGGTATAATCCCCTATTACGATTCAGCATAGTTGTATAAAATGTAACCATCCATAGAAGTCCTACTGCATATCCTTATAATATACCTAATAATAAAGCGACATTCTCAAAGCGGGAATAGTAATAATTAGAGTGGCCAATGTACGTGGGCAATAAAAAATAGCGGCAAATTTGAAAAATCGACAACCGGCAATAGATAACGTAATACAATGTGAAGTTTTTTTAATATGTAAAATTGTTGCCATAAAAAAAATCTGTTATTAATTTCATTTATTTAATTATCACGAGTAACCCAGCTGAAGGCCTCCTCCAAGGACTGCCACTTTTCTTGATCTTGTGCTGCCAATATTTCGCTGTGTTCCTGACTCAGGATGCGAGCCAGGTTGGATTCTTTGAGAAGTTGTCCATAGTTGATAGCACAGGTCTGTTTTTTAGTAAAAATCGCCCCCATTGTTTTTTAATTTTAGGTTTCACTGTTTTAGACTAAGACGTGACTACGAATAAGGATCGAATGGATATTAGCCTGTCGATCGCGGTGCTACATATATGCTGCCATTTGGGTCCTGTTATTTTCTGTGTCATCCTCCCATCCTGTGGTACGTATTTTGCAATATCTGCAAGTAATTAGCTCAGTGACCTAAAACTTGCAAGGAGGTTAGGATACTGGCGTGACCATAGGTTAGAGTCACGCGTGCACAAGTGCTTTAGCTTTTGGCTTATCCTTTTATCTCCCCTCCTACACATTGCATGCCGAAAATCAAATATTGTGCAATCTAGTAATATCCTAAATGCCATTATTACAGGCACGAGATTGAAACATGCTGGTGTGGCGGAACTGGCACGGAAAAAAATATCAGAAAGTTGTTTTCTTGTGGTTTGTGGTTTTTTGTATGAAATGGACAGCCAGCGTCATTGAAATTTCAACACATTTCAGACAACCTCCTTAAACGGATTCCTTCTTTGATAGATTCGCTAGCATGATGCAAATGTTAGCTACAAACCCGTGTATTCCAGGCTTTATTTTCTAGCAAAAGGAAGGTATTTGTTGCCAGAGTAGTAACAAAAAAACTACTAAGCCCTCAAACGTCTCCAAATCGATGCTTTTAAAAGAGAAACGGGAGAAGCGACATTTTTTGATGATTACAGCGAGATATTACATAACTAAATATGATCAGAAGTGTCGCTTGTCCCATTTCTTCTTGCAAGCGTTGAAATGCTTATAGTTTAAAGCTGTATTGTTCAGTGCGTATTATAGTTATTCCCAAGTAACAATAACGGCTATGTTGAATCAGGTAATTACATAACAGATGTCTTATCTATAAAGAGTTTTATAATCCTTTTATTCAATTTAGGGTTTTCTGCAATACTACTAATCTTTCGGTGACTTTTAAAGCATTCAACCTTCGCAAATACAATGTCTGAATGTTACCTGTGTTTTGGTCTTTGTCGATACTTCTGAAACTACTGGCCAGGATGACAGGTACCATAGCATAACAATTGTTTTCTAGAAGCAGTTTTTGACTGCTTTTCCTTAATTTTTCCATCAAATTTACCAGCTGCTTATCAAATAGTGAGAAAATAATTATTGACCTTTTTACGTACATATGTATGTATTGGTATTCTTGCAAACCTATATAGACGTACTATATTCCTAATTGAAGGTTTACGTATTGTACATATTTAACCTAAATTAAGGCATTTTAAATCTTGCTGCGTGAGATCTTCCGCATTTCTCCCAGTAACGCTGAAAAACAGAAATAAGAAACAAACATGACGTACGAACTTTAAAACATCTGAATAAAGTCATCGGTTGCCTACAATGCGATGCAGTTTTAAGGGTTAAGCCTGATCCGTTAGTTCCAACCATGACACTTTAGTACCTACGGCATATGTTATTAATATAGTAATTTTTGAAATAGTTTTATACTTCTTGACCCAGTCTAAGGGGCTACTTTAAAACTCGAAAAGCGAAGTTCGTATAGCGCCATCCCGCTCACTCGACTATAGCTTAAGATGATAGAGAAATTCAAAGTTCGTAACGTGCCGTTCACGAACTTCGAATTTCGAGTTTCGGAGTAACGCCTCTGTCACTTATTAAAACTAGTGCACGAATCTTTCAACCCCCATTTTTATCTATCTAAAGTATAAACAACTATACAATTATTTGCATAGGAGTTTACATAACGTAGGACTGAAGTCAGCAAAAAAATGATTTTTAAAATTGTTCTCATAGAAATAATTTATATAAAAATTGCATCAGTCATGCGGTTCGTATGAGCCATGAGGATGCTTTCGGAATAAGTTTGCCTCCGATTTATGTAGCGTCAAAAAAACACAAATTTCTCGGTGAGTTAAGAATATTAGGTCCATTAGTAAGGGAAATGGTGCCTCAAATTTCAAAATATATATAGGCTGGTAAGAGGCGATTACTATGGATACTTAATACTAAAAATCTGCAGTGGCAAATGTGACTTAACAGTTGAAGGTACTTGCACCTGAACACAATGAAAAAAACACATGCAAAAACTTAGTGGTGTATTTTACCATAATTTTTCGCTTCCAGCGTGTTGCAATAGTTGCAACCTTCAGTAGTTTTCTATTATACTATTATTGCTAGTTTTGGCGTCGAGACCCAGGGTCGGTTGGGCCCCAGCGCATTAAGCCATTTTGAAAAAAAAATTCGGTTTCTTCGTTCATAGAATCAGTTATTCATTCAGCGAGGAAACGGTGCCAGCTTCTGGGACACAATGCCACAGGGGTATTTTTAGATTTAGCTTTATTTCGTTTTAATTTAGTTTTATTGTTAGGTTTAAGTGTAATCGATTTGTTTAATCGTTTATGTATAATAATTAAAAGAAATAAGGGTTGGCAAAACACATATAATGCCCCTGGCATTGCACGCTTTCATAGGCTGCGATTACTGCTTAACATCAGGCAGGCCGTACGCTTGTTTGCCACCTTAGTAGTGTAAAAAGAGTTTTTGACTATGTTTGGATGTTTGTTTACAAGTTAGTTAGTCAATAACGCGTTTACCGTCGAACAGCTAAGATTAAACTTGGCATATAAATAGATAGATCAGGTCATGGATATATTCCGGTAACACAGGCAAAGCCGCGGGTAAATGCCAGTTGTATATTATTCAACAACATTTATAAAGCACAATATTTTCTTCTGCTTCCACGATTTCGGAAGCTTTTCAGTTTTCCATGCCGCAAATCAACCCGTGAACATGGAAGTTTGAAAAGCTTCCGAAACGTCAGGAACTCAAATGAGATAATATAGGCGATATAATCCGTCAAATTGTTAATATTATTTAAATTTATAAAGCAACTAACATCAGGCTTGTTCGAGTGCTCGTGTGCCCCATATTCCTTTACGCTACAGAGATATAAACGCTACGAGAAGTAGCCCTGTTTCTCGCTCGAGCGTTCTTCTCTTCATTCGCTCAAAAGAAGATAGACACTCAGTGGCGTAGCTAACGGAGGGATAGATGGGGCTGCACCCCGTGGCCTCCAGGCATAGGGGACCCCTTGGGACCCTGACCAGTAACGTAGCTTCTAAAAGGTTAGACGGTGACAGAACCTCGAACTGACGTGGGTCCCATTTTTTTTGCCCTAGGCCCTTGGTTACGCCACTGTAGACAGTCTAGAAATGTGGTGCTGCAGGACAATATTGGTACTATCAGGGACTGAATTCCGTACTAAAAAGTCCATACTGCACTTGGCATCAAGCAGTGTCTATATTCCATAGTACAGTCTGGCATTCTTACTTTATTCAGCCATAAGTCGTCTGGCAGAAGCAGCTATTGAACGACTTGTGGTCCACGGAAAAGTCGAAGGCACCAGACAACGACGCAGATCACCGATGAGATGGACAGATCAGATTAATGCTGCAGTAGATGGGCCTCTGTACGCAAACCTAAGGCTGGAATCAGTGCTCGACTGATGGTTCGCGCGTTTGGTCAGGCGTAGCTATCGCTCTAGAAAGCCTAGGCGCGTTCAGACTTTTGGTCACCACCGTCAGCGCGTATGCGGCCATACAAAACACTGCCGACTGACCGTACGTGCGTATCATCGGCCGAGCACTGTTTCCAGCCTAAGAAAGGCAGCTGTCAAAGAGAAATAGAGGCGTGTTGTAAAGCTTGCTACCAGCACCTGAAATGATGGCCACGACGAGTACGACTAATCTCCACAGAGTGAAACGACGGATAAGATATTTCAAGTTCTTGCTTCGTCTTTAAATGACGTTGCTACATCCTAGTGGAATGAATGAATGATAATACCAACGAAATTCAAGCCTACGCACGTCCAGTATTATTACTCGCTGCGTCTGCGGCCATTGCAAAAAACAGACAACGCTATCTGCATAACTAAGCAATAGCGAAAAGTTTGCTATTATTACCATGTTAGATAAAGTAACGTTCAACTTTTTAAATATTTACTTTATTATTAACTTCCCATTTCATGGTTTTGTACAAATACAATATTGCATGTAAGCACGCATCACAAATGAAAACGTTATTATACAGCGAATAGTTATATATGTATGAAACACCAAGAGCAGTCTTAAGATAACCTCAATGACTTTATTTAATCTGCTAATAAGGTTAAGCATGTCAATCTTTTATTAATTAAAATGCTAGTGATATCGTATAACCTGTAAAATGATAATTCAAATTTTCAAGTAAACTTAACATGTAATAAATTAAAGAATAGGATCAAGATCAGACCTTCGTTTCTATTTTATCTATGCGCTGAGCTTCTGAGTTTAATATTCATTATCTATAAATGTTACTTCCAAATAATTAATGAACACTAAAATACCCATGATGTTTGAAAGCCACAAACAGTTATTTTTTGTCGGAACCACAAAAGCTAAAGAATATACCCTGGCCGGGATTATACTTTAAAGACCACACTCTAACCTAACATCCATTGGGCGTGGTTTTAACTTGCAACCATTCATTTTCGCCCAAGATAGATAAATCAAGCTAAACACAACGTTGCATCTGTATTTTGGAGTTTAATTACAAAAGATGTAAGTACGTTGAAATTTCATGGGGATTTCATTCTAACCTTACAGTTAATACTATTTATTCAAAGTAACTTCTAGTTTTCTACATTTGCAGCCAGTTAATTGGCAATTCACTGATAATGCATACCTGCGCATCTCCATTTAGATTCCAAATTTCTCAATCCTTACTTAAATACATGCATAAAACTTAAATTATATCATTAAAAGGATTGAGCAACTTCGTGTGAGTCCAAAATCATTTTAGCATTGAAATTGGTGATAATTACATTGGCCGAACTCTAAACGATATGCAAAATTCGACTGAATCTTTTCCAATCAATGGATTTCTAAATATACATAAAATTTGCGTCAGGAGATTACTCTGGGTGCAACATTTATGTTGCGAATTTTTGTTAACACTGTGTTCAAAAGTGATTGATAAGCCTCCTAAATCTTTGTCCAACTTTGGCGGTCCAGCATCATCTATATATATATATTTGCCACTTTATCTCTGCTGCTGAGATCGACGCGTTTGTCAAGTGAATATTGAAAGTTAGTATGCGGTGCCGCTAGTTACACTTCTTATGGCTGCAATAATAAACTTGTGGCGTTATAAAGCCCTTACCAAAGACATTCCGCTTAGCACAACCATATGATTTGACAGGAATTCTCAGGAACGACCAAGGAGTATTTGCAGTTGTCAAAATATACTCAAACGAAGAATGTGAGTTACGTCATGAAACTTAAGTGCTGTCTCATCAGCTGATCGCTCGCAGAATAACTTTGTATGTTATGTATGGGCTTAGGTTTGTGGTGTTGAGATATAGTTTCTACCTTATCTTTAGTGCTATAAAGTAAATTTTATAATGCATGGTTATAAGAAGCAGTATTATCGTTTAACTTTGAATGCGATAAACATGTGTGCGTACAGAGCGGGATTTGGTCTTGCTTCATTCCAAAAAGGACGTTGTTCTTTAAGCTTAGAACAGAATTTTATTTAAGTATGATATCTTTGTGTGAGTGGAAACAGGATTCGTTTCCCATATGATTTTTGTATGACATTCCATTTCAATGATTACAGTAATGATCTAGGTTTTATGGGTATGTGAAGAAGGTTCAGAGTCGCAGGGCAAAGGATCGAGATAGCCGATCTAGTTAGGTGGTGGGGCCAGACGGGTGGCCCAGGCGCAGGCCTTGTGGCCAGCTCTAAAATTTCAATAACTACTAAATATTTGAATCTCAACAGTACATTTTTTTCAGAGAATAAACACGTGGTTTATTCTAGACATTGCTTGAAATTTGTGTAGGTACCAAAATTTACTGGTGATTTTTAACTACCGTTGTCATCTCATCAATTATAGTACATACTTTATATTTGATGATAACTCCAAATTTATCAATTTATTTAATCCGTAGGCATAAGCAGTTAATTTTATTATTGGTAACTAAAATCATGTAGATATACTGAACATATAAAGTTAATATAAGGTAAATAACCTTGAATTTTCTTCCACATACTTAGAATTGTATTAAAAGTTATATTGTTTTAAAAATATACACGTGGTTACATATTGCAGATTAATCGAAATTATTTAAATATATTTTCATGAGTACAATGTTAATAATCATTGTCTTGTCGCAATTGTACCTAATAATATTGATTATTTTTACATAACAGAACAAAAACCTTAAGTACATCCAAAGAAAACAAAAATCACTGATTGTAAATTACACAATTACTTATTCTAATAAACACCATAAAACTAATTTACATTACTATTAACAAAGTACGTTACATAATCTACCAATAATTATCAATATAATACTACCAAAATGGTATTTTCTTTCTACCACGGCGTCCTTACAACGCAGGGGTGGCAGGACGAAAACTGAGGCACGGGAATTCAAATTCGTTCAGCCAGTCGCTCGCCAGCCGTGGTTCGGGTGAGATTGCGGCGCAACGCGCTTTTACTATAGAAATCAGCTGTGAGAGAGAAAAAGACTGATAACTATGGACTTGTGATTATGTACTGTGAACTTTTTTAAAAGTGTATCGAAATGTGGGGCGAAAGCAGTAAGACTTGTGAGAGCAACTGCCAGTGTTCTGGGTGAGTAAATTAGAAAAAAAACTTTGTTGTGGATCGCCGCCGGCTTGCGTAGTTACGGAATCATTGAAATAGATTTGTATTACTTTATTATCATTATCACTGTACCTATTTTTAACGTTATCCTTACTCTATGTCACATTTTAGCATGCTTAGTCGGTCTATGGATATAAAATATGTCACGTAAATTTTAAAAATCGAATATACGCGAAAACTGCCTATCTCTTTCGGTTTCAATATTCGTACCTACTATGAAATTTACGATTGCTGCAGTCCCTATTTTCATGTGTGATTATTCAACCAACAAACAGGTCTTGACAAAAATGTTTAATTCTTATCTATGATACCCCATTTTGAATTGATTCAAGAGTATACTCTTGTTTATATTCGATAAACTAGTCTATCAACTTAAATTAGCCAATACAGTTCTATATGGCCGTGCTTATCAATTTGGTCCACTTTTTTAATGAACTCTTGTCGTGTTAATGCTTTTAAATTTAGTGGACCAGTGCAATAGATAATGTTTATTTCATGTACTGATAAGTAGGTGTATGTTTTCATTCATAATTTTATCAATTTGCATTCATTTGGATGGAAGAGACATCCTCTTGTTTATTTCTGTTAAGTACTAAAATAACGAATATTTGCGCAAAATAAAGACACTATTATCGAAATGAACTTGCTAATACTTAACAAAATTCAGTAAATAACATGCATTTCTATGATTTAGGCGATTAAAAAGACCATACCGTAAAATGTTAGGTTATGTTAAGTTCCCGCCAAGGATGTGTGCCCGTCTCGCTCGATGTTAACAGGTCGACGAGAGAGAGTGAAAGATAGCAATATAAACATTAGGCCGGTGACGTTTCTTGCTGATAAATTTGAATAACGAAACGAATGTCGTAGATAAGATTGAAGTATATGTTACAATTTAACAAAATTAAAGTGAGTCAAAAATCAGGAAAACGTGCCAGTCAATACCCATTTTGTCTTTTATAACCACCAACCTTAATTCTCACATAGATAAACATCCATCTCTCTCACACTTACGCATCAGAAAGAGACGATGGTGTTATACGGTGTTTCTTATATGTTAAAAATATACCACTGTAACCCGATTAAGTTAAGTTTGCACCTCATTTGTATGAAACGTCTTAGAAGTTAAGTGCAAATTTAACTTAATCGTTGTATGACCATAGTTGCGTCATCGCCATTTTGGCTAACCTTGGGCATAGACAAGGTGCTTGAACTCTGATGGCGAAGAAATGTTTCCATTTCGTTTTGGAAAGGGAAAGTTCACTTTCATCATGGTATTAATATTGCTTTATGCTATGGCTTTTTATTACAGTCAAGAAATTAAGGCCGCTGTGAAAGATTTTTCGAATGGAGACCACGAACCGGATGCAAGTGGTGGCCTTTAACAACATGGGCAGACATTCTTGTCAAGGTCGCTGGAAGCCAATTGATGCAGGTGTTTGAGCGTTTTCGCTGTAGAATTTGATGGGGAAGACCTATGTTGCAATTCTTTGGTTCAGTATAGCTTGCAAAAATGTCTGGATACCACACACATCTGATAAAACAACAGCCAGTACGCTAAAATAATGATAGAAAACCTTAGTTCGAGTATTTATTCCCCTCGCCTGCAGCTCGTGCTTGATACTCTACTGCGCATGTTCCCTTAATTCTAATTCCTTGAAACAAAGGAACAGCAGCTAAACTGTAACTTCCTCAACTAAAACTCGAAACCAAAAGGGTGTAAGTGGTTATGGCTGTCATAGGTTGTTACCCCGTTTAAGTAGTAACGTTTACCCCCCATCGGTAGACCGTGAAGGGACGTTAAACTTACGCCTTAAAAAAGTAAAGGTCGTTTGGAGTTTCCTCGATCTAACTTTCATTGTAAGGTGCTTAGTCCACAGAACACGGGTCAGCTAAGTTTTTTCCTAACCTCGTTGCCATGAAATAATGATCTTTATCATTAAGTAGGCCGCAAGGGCACATTTACCAGTCTGACTCTATGGCATTTCCCAAGAGGAGACCACTGAGGAGAAGAAAGTCGAAACAAGTCATTCATTTTTTCGAAATAACTCATAGGTATCTATTACAATATTTGTACTTAGCCTATCCTAAATATATGTTTTGAGCATAAACTCAAAGCGTAGTTCTTCAAGAAAACATATCAAAACTTATAAAAGTAAAAAAAAATAGAATATAAAAAAGCAAAATATAATGTTTTTTTTTATTTAAAACAACTTACATACGTTTTATATGCCACGTTTTATGTGTCCCGTTAAAAGTAAATTATTAGGTTTCTGTTTTGGGCCATGCACTTTTGTCTGTTAAATAGTCCTCTACCCTATAATATGCCTTTGCCATTAGAGAATCTATTAAGTACTTTTTGAGAGCTGGAAACGGTAATTTTAAAGCATCATCGGGTACAATGGTTACGTCTACCTATACACCGATTTGCGTATCTTTCCCTTTTGTTTTACGGCCGAGCCACACCGGAAGCGTGTGCGTGGCGTGCGCGTTGTAAAGTAAGAATCCTCATAAGGCACTGGTCTCACCAAGGGCGAGGAAGCGATTAGCTATCGGCGATTTTCTCGCCCAAGAAACGAACAAAAGATATACATCCTGTGTTAGTAAAAGAGACACGTATATGAATAGTTCATCGCTGGCTGTTCACACTGCCAGCGAGAACTCTCTGTCTACTAGTTTGTCGCAGCGATAAGCGCGATAAGATAAAACTAGCGCAGCGATACTCGCTCAGCGATGCTCGCTTGGCGGTTAGAACTCACGCTGCGAGACCAAGCCAATGAGTGGTGGGTGCGAGTAATAGCCCGTCGCACTCTAACACTCGCTTCTCGCTAACTCGTTTCTAGTGTCTAGCTTTAATCTCTTCTCGCTCATCGTCGGCGGAGGGACCAGTGCCTAAGAGATGACTCACCACACGCGTACGCACACGACACGCAAGCGGTGTGTCATCTCAGGCCAAGACACACCGAATGCGTGTGCGTGACGTGCGCGTGGCATGCGCGTGGCGTACGCGTTGGAAAGTACGAATCCTCGTAAGTGGTGACACACCGCTTGCGTGACGTGAGCGTAGACGTGCGCGGGGCGTACGCGTTGTAAAGTACGAATCCTCGTAAGAGATGACACACCGTTTGCGTGACGTGTGCGTATAGACGTGCGCGTGGCGTGCGCGTTGTAAAGTACGAATCCTCATAAGAGCGGCGTACGCACACGTCACGCAAGCGGTGTGTCATCTCTTACGAGGATTCGTACTTTACAACGCGTACACCAGCGCACGTTTACGCACACGTCACGCAAGCGGTGTGTCATCTCTTACGAGGATTCGTACTTTACAACGCGTACACCCGCGCACGTTTACGCCCGGTTTGGCTCGGACTTTATCTAAACTTTTATCCACTAAATTATGGTTCCCTAAGGATACTATGTTTGACACAGCCAAAGCCACAGGAACGACCTAGTCCTCTTAAAACCAGTATCAGGGTTAGAGCCCGGGTCATAAAAAACCACTTCCAACCCCCGTCCACTCTGAAAAACAAAACAAAACGCCATAGACAAAACTTTACGGCTGTGGTCTATGGTACGGGCCACAATGGGCCCCTATCCATATTATCTGTGCTCAAAAAGAACAAAACTCTATGGTTTTGTGTTATATATAAAGGTATTAGAAGAGGCCATGATTATTATATGAGTAGAAAAAAAAACGTTTCCGAACAAACTAGTTTAAATATTTTTATATACTGGCTGGAATTGTAGAAGCTTGCAACTATTGCTACAAAACTTAATTAATGTCCTTCTTGAAACGTTTGGCTCAGTGGGTTGCATAAACGGCCTACGAAGTTGGTGGTCCCGGGTTCGAATCCCGGCCAGGGCAAGTCTTTGTGTGATGAGCACGAATGTTTGTTCTTGGGTCTTAGATGTTTACTATCTATTTAAGTACTATAATATCTCGGTATTCTATGTATGTCGTCGCCTGGTACTCATAGTACAAGCTTTGCTTAGTTTGGGACTAGGTCGATTTGTGTAAGATTGTCCCTGATATTTATTTTTTATTTCTTGTACATAATTACAAAATTGATGTCTCATTTTCAAATATGGATCATTAAATTGTCTACACGTGCACATTTATTGCTTACAATAGCTTTTCTTATATTTTTTACCTTTGCTGCGGATCTGTTTACAAAAGCGTTAGTTGCAACATAATTAGAGCATCTTTCCTTTGCTCCAGAAGAGCAAATACGTACCCAGGTATTTAGACGGCACACTGTTGCCTAACGCTAGTTTGACAGTTGACAGTCGCTAGTGACATGTGTTTATCTAACGTACAACGTGTACGTTAACGGCGCGTCACGGTGCGCAAGCGCACGCGCGCGAGCGACGAGCGGCAGCGGGCGCGGGGGCGGGCAGCTGCTATAATAATCCCCGGACACAAGGTCCAAAGCGTACGCTTTTGCGTAGATATGTGTGGTATTTTGAACTATAGTTATATAAAAAATAGGGATCTATATCGGAATCCCTAACGTCATTTGTCCTAATGTATCGTTTGTCCTAATGTATCATTTGCCATAACGCATTTTTTTCAGAAACCGTAAACTTTTCAGGATTGTTATAAAACAAACCTAACCTAACCTAACCTAACCTAATATATACGACTATCTTTTAAAAAAACCTGAAAAAATTACGGTTTCTGAAAAAATGCGTTATGGCAAATGATACATTAGGACAAACGATACATTAGGACAAATGACGTTAGGGATTCCGAAGGAGACCCAAAAAACAGATATTAAGGGACAATATTTACACGAATCGAACTACTCCCATGGTAAGCTCAATAAGGCTTGTGATTATGAGTAGTATATGATTAGGTATAGGTATGTCAGTTTTTGCTTTTAATTATACATAAATAGGATCACTTATAATATGGATCATATCGGAGTTATTTTAATACTAGCTGGGAGGTTTTAGGGTATGCATGCAGTACCTACTCGTACAACATACATATATTAGGCGTTTCTATACTAATTACTCTATTTGCAGTATTGTATTACTAATATATCTTCATAAATATGCAAATTTTCATGATTATTTTCTGTTTCTCAATATTTTTGACTATCATTGTTTCACCGGGCGCTCTTTCAGTGAACTTCGTTTGTCTCGTGACATATCAACCGTCTCTCTCACATTCTATGGATTGAAAGAGACACCTAATATGTGTTCCAAGGCAAAGAGTCGCGTGGCGCAGTTGTTATGATTCGTATAAAAAAAATTGTTATTAGTCGCACGGCGTGACGTCATGCGCCCCCACTCCCAAACTTTGACACGCTTTATCTCTGTTTTTTTTTCTTTCGTTGACAAAATAAAAATTACGTGTCCAATATTTTTTGATATTCTAACTGACGGATTAATTGGAAAAATATTTTCTTACCCAGGAAACTACCCTTTTTTAATTTTAATAAAACATGTGATATCCATCCACACATTTATAAAAAAAAAACAGTAATTACCTTTATTGATTCAGTTTCTATACTGACTGAAGATATGTTCTCTTGGTCGATACATACGTTGCACACTATATCTTATAGATTAGACCACAAGCGAACCATTTAGTACCTGCACATGGCCGGCAACGACGTTTGACCTTTACTATTCGGATTTTTCTGGGCCATTGACTTAAGTTTTACATAAATACCAAAATTTTGCTATTGCATCGCAATTTGCAATGTTTTTTTTAAAGTATTCTTTTCAGCAATTACGGGTACGGAAAAATATAGCTAATTATAAAAAAAACACTCCTAATACATCGCCAGCTTCTTTTGAACTTGGCTGGACACACAGTGTTCCGTCTGTCCGTCTGTTTGTTCCTCTTCACGCTTAAACCGCTGAACCAATTGGACTGAAATTTGGTATGGAGATAGTTTGAGTCCAGGGGAAGGACATAGGCTACTTTTTATCCCGGAAAAATACCCTTATCCGCGATAAACGAATTCAAGGCGGACGAAGTCGCGGGCAGAAGCTAGTACTATTATAAAGTTGTAAAAATGAAATGTTTGTATGTGTCGTTGTGGCTTGATCACGCTAAATCGGCTAAACGGATTTCAACTACTTTTGGTACACGGGTAGCTGGGTATCTCCAGATGGTTATAGGATACTTTTTACCCGACTATGCTAAAGAAAAAAAGAGGGGTTATGACTTTTTCTCCTCCGCGAACGAAGTTGCGGGCGCCTTCTGGTAGTTTATATTGTCGACAGTATAATCCATCATTTCGGTTGAAATTTGCCACACCTATGGCGCTCTACCATGACATGATTGCTGCAATTTACGATCACTGGAAATGTATGATGTTTACAAATATTCTCATTAACCGAAACTTACCAAAAACGTGATGACTGCCTTTTGCATAGGTATGTACGACAGCTCGTGGTAATAATTTCCAGTTTACCCAATATGTGAGTCTTTTGTGCTCAAGAATTCATCTTTCTCAAAACCATACAATAATTGACATTAGCCAACATTGCGTGTAAGACTTCGAATCCCAAATTACACCTCTATTGTTCGAAATACGAATACTTTCTTAAAAGTTAAAAGGTTCTTTTCCGTGCCAACTTCAGATAATGCTCGGTCTTTTTTGAGATAGTTTAAATGAGTTTCGAAGCGGGTTATCTTTGAAACAATTCTGGCTGGCGAAATAATTCACTATACATTTTATTTGGGGTGGTTACCACCTGCGTTTTATTTCGCAAAGGGTGTGACAACTAAACTAAAATCAGCTTTATCCACCATTATTTTTGGTATGTTTTTACTAATAACTATTAGGCTCATTGTTATTTTTATTGCGTCAAATATCGATCCATGTGGAATTGTGTTTACGTTTGGCTGTTTGGCTACAATCTAAAACACGTTCCTTAAAAAAAGAAGGCATAGACAATCTAGAGGTAATGGCCGCGGCCGGTTTGGAGGGACGCTGGAATGTTACTGGATTAGAAGGATTGTGGGAATAGACAAGGATAGGTCAGTATAAATTGTGGTTTTTCTATTTCTTGGTGTTTCTGCATTACTTTTAATCTATTTTGAAGGGATTAAAGTTAAGGCCCAGTTACATCACGGTCTTTCAGTTATAAACGTCTGATTAGACTTGTAAACGTCAAATATTAGACAGGCGTAACCCGCACTACGATAGTGAAATTTTCTAAGTTTTCCTACGTCACACCCTGTTAGATATAACGGCGCGGGTAGCATCTGTCGGGGTGAACGACCCGGGGTGCCCACGCGCAGGGCACTGGGGGTGCTGGCTTAGGGAGGTTCCGGGTTCGATCCCAAATGCGTTCAGCAAACGAAGTATGGTTATAAAGTAAAGTAATCGATACTAGAATTTGACGGAGGGTGAAAAATTGCATTTTATTTAGATTAAGTGTTATTGCTATAATGATCTTTTTTTATCTTAACGCTGTTTATTGACAAAAAGCCAAACTAAGCTAAAACAATTATAATGTATCATAATTATTCTGATAGTTTATATTGTACAGTCAAACTCTGTATCAGTTTAACATTTCTATTAAAACTTCAACATTTTAAAAGTCACATTACAGATACGTTTTTTATGTGTGACGAATATTCCAGTGAAGGGTTAACTCGTCCTTAGATTATCATTATCACGCAAGCGACGTCTCATCTCAAATCAAACTCATAAAAAAAAACAAGTTGGTCCATCAGCGCCGATGATGTTTGACCGCGTGTAGGGGCGGCTCCACTCGGAGTCGAGGGCCGGCCGGAGGGCCGTTGTAATAGCTGCGCGCACGCATCGAAAGGCGAGTGCTAGGGTTGTCCATGAAAATAAAAAAAAGTGAAATCTTACGACAGGGTTAGAAGGTATTATAATATTGAAGAGCTCTTGATGGTGAGTATTCCATGTCACTCTATTCAACGCGTTGATACGACACAGACACACTATTTACTGTTTTCTTTGATCAGTAGATAGCTTGATTCCCTTCTTTCCCATTTTGCTGCAATCTTCAATTCAATCAGTGATGTTCAAACATCGTGTCTCTTAGCACTTGCTTTCAAGTGGAGCTCTTTTTGCGACGGAGCTTAAAAAAGTGAGCTCTGCGATTTGTCTTACGATTTGGCTGTCAGTTTCGTTTATACTCAGTTAAATCGCATTTGTTTTTGAATATGTGTCGACAACCCTAGCAGGTCCCTTCGGAGAAATCACGTAATCTTCAGTAATGGAGGGCACTGGGAGTCGTGAGGCGGCTCTATAAAGAACCTTAAAAAACAAGCCTTTGTCTATGGCAGCCCCGGCATTATCTATTCTGTGGTTCAACTCGGATCGGCTAGTTTTTTTATGACGAGGACTCAGGAGATGGAGTTAAAGTGCCGGTCACGTTAACAATTCGGCACTGTCTATTTTGTAGTTTAACATATATCGGATGTGTTTTTAAACGGCAGGGACTTATTTGACGAAGTGTTTATTATGAACAAAAGGTTACCAAAACCGTGACGAATATTTAGTAAAGGGGTAATGGTGAAAAATTTGCAAATATAAAGAAAATCTTACTTCTCACCAAGGACCATTAAAACAAGAGGACTGATATGTACAACGCCATCTATGAATAAGAATATTTTTTTACAATTATTCAACTTCGCAAGCGTGACACAGTATTTTAATATTACGATTTATTCATTATTATATACTATATTTATTTATTCCATTGTAACATCGTTAAATGTTTAGTTTTTAAGCGCCATCTAGTTTTTGCCAGAATATCTCTGCTATCGGAACACGTGTCAGTCCTCTTGTTTTAATGGTCCTTATTGCTTCTCACTAAATTGCAATATCTTTTTAGAATAATTGTTGTATGCTTTATACTAACAAGATATCTAAATTATAAAATTATACCTTTACAGCGACTTCAAAATCCCTGAAAGTGGATTGAAGAAGTAAATGCCATGTAATGTTTAAGTATTATGCATTTCTGGGAAGAGCAATTTTAACGAGATTCAAGAAGTTCATTTATCGTCAGGCCTAATCATCGCATCCTGATGACATAAGAGCAGGAATGTTTATGCGCAGAGCGAGACGGATGACCAGAAAGAGACGGAGGATAACGGCTGAATGAATCCTGTTCTAGCCGAGGCGTGATTCTGTTTTTTGTCTGTGGTAGGTCTGTTGAAGTTGCTGCCGTTGTCGCAATAAACTAAATAAAGATATTCAATTGAATGGGAAAATTTTAACAGGTCGAAAGTGAACACTCAAATTATAAACATGGTTACGTACAGTCAGAAAAAAATAGCACCCTGTCAACAAAATGTATGGAGGTTAGTAACAACTGTACTCATCCTATAACCAATAACTTAGAAACATACCAACTAAGAGAGATGGCGCATTCATACTTACTATTAAAATTTAAAACTTATCTATTTTTGACGGGTCTCCTTCGGAATCCCTAATGTCGTCTGTCCTATGTATTGTTTGTCCTAACGCATTTTTCTCAGAAACCGTAAATTCTTCAGGATTTTTAAAAATATTGTATTGTATTGTAAACACTTTATTGTACATAAAAACAATAAAACAAAGAAATTAAAGTAACGTATTTGTACAAAGGCGAACTTATCCCTTTAAGGGATCTCTTCCAGTTAACCTTAGAGCAAATGAAAGAGAAGAGTAAACATTAACGCAGATAGACAAACCAACAAGTTAAGATGCACAATGACATTAAAACTTCAAAGCTAAAGTAGCATACACATACACATAAACCCTAAATAATAAATAGTAATATAATAGCATATATATCATCTAGATAAATAAATATACGTGTGTAAATATATATTTATATACATAATAAATATACACAAACGGATAAATATTAAAAGACGAGGTCAGGGGTCTGAAAGCCATAACTTTTTTAAGTTATCTTTAAATATTATCGTATCGATTAGTTAAGGTTTGTTTAATAATAATGCTGAAAAGTTTACAGTTTCATAAATAAATGCGTTAGGACAAATGATACATTAGGACAAACGAGTTAGAGATTCCGATATAGATCCATTTTTGACAGGGTAGTGTTAAAAAACAACTTCAATTCCTTGCAAAATGAACAGTACTTATTCTAGATCGGTTGGATATTCGTAGGCAAATGCTAGCAATACACAACACTTACTCCAAGTACTGTTACTTCATACAGCTATAGACTCTTACTTTCGGCCATGCTTCCTATTCTGAATATGGCAACTTCCGTCAATTCAATGTATTAATAGCTTATCAATAACCTTGACACTATTATACAGGAAAACAGGGAGTGTCGTTTTAAAGATTTACTATGACTTATGTTTGTATAACTTCTACTGACTTGGATCTTTGCGATTCAAGGTTTCTCGCTAGAAAAGAGAGATAGAAAACGAGAGGTAGTTTGAGGGTACATTTAGAAAAAATAAGAAGAAATGTATATAGGTAACAAGGATCGGCATATATCTGCAGTTACTGTCCTAGATTTAAAACAGCGTAACGTTGACATAGCAACGAACCATATTGTCTTAATACCATCTGTGATGGTTGTATATCTTTCATTTTTTATTTATTCATCCCATTTTTATATATCGACTTACACCGTTATTCACCAAAACCCCTATGCGTTTTCTAAGATTCCAGTCCATATAATGCCTCACTACGCTCTGAAATTTCTGAAGTAACTCGACTACTAACTTCCAAAGTATTTTTTTAAATAAAACCAGGCAAGTCGCCATGCCGATCCTGTCACGTTCGACTTTATGGTTATGTAATGGCGTCACTTCCTATTACATCATAAGCATTCCGTGGCATAGGTAAAAAACTTTTCCAAGGATAAATACGTATCTATGCCTATTACTCGCAGATAAGTTTAAACCGGCATAAGACTGCCTTTTTTACTTATATTCAAAGGAATATGACCGAAGTTAAAGTAGAAATAATCACTAAATAAGTAAATCAAGGATACGGAATAAATCCAATGCTGCCACTTTTTGTAATTAAATAAAAATTAAAAGAATAGTGTGGTACTGAATTCTGTGATTTCACACGGTATTTACTACAAATTTTATACTAACGGATTGTTTAGGCAGTGTGGAAAACCTAACTGATTTGGCCTACGTCTTGTAAGTTAAGCGCTATCAAACTTGAAAAACGTCCATGTGGTCTGTCTAAATACAATTTTCGAACTTGGAGTATACAAACAAATAAAGCATTGACATTTTACGTTTAATAATAACTGCAAAGGACATAAACTTGGTATTCTAAACGTTTTTTTTAAGTACACTCCTGCCTGATGGGTAAAGGCCTCATTTAAATGCCTCAGCGTAACGTCTAAACACGTTTTAAAAAAAGAATATGGGAAAAGGACTAGTACAAAATCAGTGTCTTAGAAAAAAACAACCTGCTCTATGGAACAGGCTTCAACGGTCGTCCTCTATCTCTTTCCGATCCTGCCTCTCTGTCGCGCGTAACTTCAAAATAAACGTAAGAAAATGTGTAGTTTTCTTTTGGGTTTTGAGTTTATATTTAATATATTATAGATTTTTATCACATATAATATAGAGGAAATATTTGGTGTAAGGAGTTTGAAAGGGGTAATTATATAAATATGTAGAATAATTGAATGGTGTCAGTCAGTAAGTTACCGACTTTCACAAATAATTATCTTTCCGGTACTTTTTGTAATAATATCGCAGGAGCTATTTTTGGCCATTTCCTGTTATTGTAAGTCTTGTTTTGGTGACTGTGATAAGGAACTCGGGTAAACCAAGTATAGTTCATTGCCAAAACTCGTTTACTTTCGGGTTAAAATACTGGCATATAACATGAATTAAAAAGCAAATAACAAGCGTATAAATCAATTCAACGGATGAAGCGTAAAGGCCCTACGAGTTTGAATTTCGAACAGGAAGGCCGTTAAGACGTTGGCGTTTGAAATAGGAACGAGATTTGAATTTCGAAAGACGTTTGCTTTTTTAATAAGTGCTTTAAAGTGTCGAATACGGGAGGTAAGTGTTAAAAAATGACGTAACATACACAATTTACTTGTACAGTTGTAAAATACACAAGTGACCATTCTGATGTGGTTACCTATTTGTCAATCTGGTTGGAATGGTTCTAATTTTAAAGACTAATGTTTACGTTTCGATTTCGTAATATATTTTCAAGGAATAATATCAAACTGCAAAGTATTTCGAAAATGTTTTATATTGTTACAAAACATCCACAAATTTTAATCCAGGGAATATTTTCTGCGACAATTCTGCATCCGATAATAAAGTCATTGATTGACGTTTTGATTTTTTTTTTTCAACGAATAGCGCGGGAACTTTCGTCAAACCAAAGACAGCTTGCCCGAAATGCAAGCTGTTTTCGGGCTAAGGCAATCCATTCAGCCGAGGTCACGACCTTTCCCGTGCGAATCTGTATCATCTGATTGTCTATTGTTGTTTTTATTTCGTTTCTCAAGCTTCCGCATTGTGCAAATTTAGGGGCATTCTTCAATCCGAATCTCATGCTTGTAAACTCGTAGTACCCTGTGTTAAAGTTGAGTTTTGAATTATTTCTCTGGGATTATTTAGGGATGGTAATAAATTTAAAGGCGCGAAATTGTTTCTATTCTCTATGGTCAGGAAGCTAGTTCCCAGGAAGCTGGGTTAGAGTAAGATTAGGGTTGTCCGATATCTCTCGGACAGATGTTTTTTGTGTGATCTAATTCTTGACAGATGTCAATTGTTACTGACGGAGAAATTTGAAAGTAAATATTTTATTAGAATTTCACGCTATCGTATTGTGCAGCAATATATACATATGACGATTTATATATGTGTGAAATAATGAAATCAAATTGTTTGATGCATCTGGGAAATCGAGTTACATATGTAACTATGCAGATAAGAAAAGTATGGATGACACTGCAGTATCGAATCATATCGCGCGACCATCCGGAATAGACATACTATACAAATACAATACTAAAAAATATATGAATGTAACTAGAAATTGATAAATATGGGAACTGTTATAAGATAACATTTAACATCAAAATCAAAATATTCTTTATTCAAGTAGGCCTAGGTACAAGCACTTTCGAATTGTCAGTTGAGAGAAGTCTTTGCTGGGAGACATACAATATGATCCCACATTTGTTGCAAGGATTAGGGAAAACCCAGAAAAACCTAATCAGATCATTTAACTTCAGTATAATATTATTGATAAAATCATTATTTAAAAATTAAAATAATGAATAAGATAAATTCCAAAAGGATTGTCTATCTATATAGACTAGAAGACGCCCGCAACTTTGTTCGTGGAGGAGAAAAACTCATAACCCCTCTTTGTACCTTAAGCATACTCGGGTAAAAAGTATCCTATTACCATCTGGAGATACCCAGCTACCGTGTACCAAAAATAGTTGAAATCCGTTTAGCCGATTTAGCATGATGAAGCCACAACGACACATACAAACATTTTATTTTTACAACTTTATAATAGTATAGATTTGGTATTTGGTACTAATTGTAGGTAGGCAACAGTGGCGTTGCGTCTTATATGCCGATTCCCACCTGGTTGCCCAAGGAAAGCATTATAACCACCTTTTCCTTTTTCTTTAAATATAAGTAAATGAAAGCACCCGGAAAGGTGGGCTAGTGTGGTCACTAAATGGGTGCCACAAGATGGGCAACGTAGACGGGGCAGGCCTAGGTGGAGATGGCGGGACGATCTGAGGAGGTAGCACCTGATGGGGAGTCGTGGACATCTAAGTGAGAGGCCTTTGCCCAGCATGGAACGGGACACTCAAATTAGCTAATGAAAAGATGAACACGCTTCGGCTTCCTTTGTAAGTTTTTTAACGCCACGCCTCTGGTAGGCAATGACAGTTTACTAGACAGAATCAACTAACAAACACTCATACTATCTTATACCCACACAAACTTAAGAGTCCCCGGCAAGCTCGGCCGAATTTCACCTTCCCATACAAACGGAGTTTCGTTCTTATTTTAAAAATACGTGTTGGACTGTAACAACACTCTGCATATACAATAACATACGGCATATCTAGGCTTGAAATTAGTTTTTAATTTACATGTCTCCAGTTTATAAAAGAAACAAAATACAGCAAAAATAAGTTTTGTATGAAAAACTTTAATTCGCTGTATTTTTTTACTATATCTGAAGCTACATAAACTAATTACAGACCTATACCTTATTCTAAGTACAAAGTTTCAGAGCAAACTAGCTAGTCGTTTCAAAATGCGCGTAACTACGTTTGTATGGAGAACCGAGCTTACCGGGGACTCTTCAGATATATGTATCATTGTAAACATTCGTATGGCTTGTGTTATTTGTATGGTTGTTATGTTTGTATGGGTGTAACGTTTGTCGCCTGAGCTTAAAGCTTAAATTAGCGGCGGTCAGTGACCCCGTCAGTTAGTCTAAGTTTATCAGTGGGCAGGATGTAAGCAATAAACTTCGTAAACAGTGTATAGCTTTGTTTTACCCCTCAACGAGGCAGCTAGAAGGATTCTGACACGTATTTTTAGGGTTTTTGAAAAGAAAAACCGGCCAAGTTCGATTCGGACTCGCGCACCGAGGGTTCTGTACATAATATACGCTACAAACGGCTGTATCTATGAAAATTCAGTGTTAGCAGAGTCAGACTCCTAAGCAGAATCGACGCGGTGTTAGATCATTTTATATCGGTTAATGACACATAGACAGACAGACATAAAATTATACTGTTTTTAGTATTTGTTGTTATAGCGGCAACAGAAATACATCATCTGTGAAAATTTCAACTGTAACTATCACGGTTCATGAGGTACAGCCTGGTGACATACGGAGATACATACAGACAGACGGACGGACAGCGGAGTCTTAGTAATAGGGTCCCGTTTTACCCTTTGGGTACGGAACCCTTAAAACTATAAAATAACTCTAAAAACATATGTATTGGTATAATTAAAAAAAAAACATAACCCTCTTTTTTAAGCGTAATCGATGCTTTATGCTATTATGCTTTTTCAATTTTATAATAGTACTAGCTTCTGCCCGCGACTTCGTCCGCCTTAAATTCGTTTATCGCGGATAAGGGTATTTTTCCGGGATAAAAAGTAGCCTATGTCCTTCCCCGGGACTCAAACTATCTCTATACCAAATTTCATCCAAATTCAGGTTCAGGTTCAGCGGTTTTAGCGTAAAGAGGTAACAGACAGACAGACAGACACACTATCGCATTTATAATATTAGTATGGATTAATGTTAGTTTGCAAGGTATTTATGTATGGGCCATATATACCTGCAGTAAATGAATTTGAATAACATCAAAACTAACCGAACTCTTAAAATAGCATAAAAGTCTCAATAACTACGATTATTCAAGTCTTCTTCAATAAGTTTTTCACACATTAAAAAAAGTTGCAAAAAAATTATGCAAAGCATAAACAAAACGTTGGACTAAACTAGTTTCTATTATCATAGACAAGATTCCGTGACAATAGACGAGATAGACAATAGCGCACCCTTTTTAAGGAAGGCGTTGACAATGGACTTTCTGGCAGGTTACTTTGCCACTTCATATTTATTCATTAAAAAAATGGTTTAGTTTTTTATGTTTCCCACGGGATTAAAACAATTAGCAATCTTATTTTATTTCCGACTTTTTTGCGCTTATTTGTGTTTTTTGTGCGTTCGTTGTTTTTTAATGATTTTTTTCAGTTAAGAGAGGCTATTGCTGGTGTAGCAATTTGTCTTTCTTTCTATCCTGTAAATAGTTTGTCTTGATTGTTTAAACTATGAAATCCATTTTTTTTAATCGTTGGAAGACTTGGAAAATAACAGTGTCTTGTGGATGCGTCTAAGACCATCCTGAATTATAATTTTGCTTGCTTACTTTTTAATTTAGTCTTGTTCTGTATTAGATCTCCTTGATTTCTCTTTTTAAGATAGATACGATACTATTATAAAGTTGTAAAAATGAAATGTCTGTACATTAAAGATATTTCCAAAAATGATTGTAACGTACTATTTGGAGGTCACTGAATGGAAATGTATATATATATTGTATGTTTGTATGTGTTGTTGCGGCTTCAACTATTTTTCGGGTAGCTAGGTGTCTCCAGATGGTTATAGGATACTTTTTACCCGACTACGCTGAAGAAAAAAAGAGGATTATGATTTTTTCTCCTCCGCGGACGAAGTTTTCGGGTACCTTTTAATGTTTTAATACAGAATAAAAATTATTTCATTTCACCAGCATTAATATCTGCCACAACAAAGCGCGCGTAATATCTGACACGACTTATAGGGCCGACAGATACGACATGAAGGTGCGTCCACAATTGTATCAATTGTTCGTATCCGATCACCGTGCCGTGGCATGACTGCGTATCGCGCTGCTTGGACGCTCACTGTCGGCGCGCCGATCATGCCGCACTCTTCCGATATAAGTGTGTGGTGTGGCGTAGCAAATGGATTTCGAGCGTTCGGATCGGCGCAACGTCCAAACGCGTGATCGTGACACGCGATCATGCTACGCGACGATGATCTGATACGGGCAAATGATACAAATGTGGACGCACCTTAATATCTGACACGACTTATATGGCCGACAGATACGACATGAAGGTGCGTCCACACTTGTATCAATTGCTCGTATCCGATCACCGTGCCGTGGCATGACTGCGTATCGCGCTGCTTGGACGCTCACTGTCGGCGCGCCGATCATGCCGCACTCTTCCGAATAAGTGTGTGGTGTGATACGCGTAGCAAATGGATTTCGAGCGTTCGGATCGGCGCAACGTCCAAACGCGTGATCGTGACACGCGATCATGCCACGCGACGATGATCTGAAACGGGCAAATGATACAAATGTGGACGCACCTGATGTTTTCGCCTGCTTTGTTATGATATATATTAATGCTGGTGACTGTACCGTGTATAAAAATGGCCTATATTCAGTCGTAACGGCCACCATGTGCAATATCAGCAAGGCCGGTCTCATTATAAGTGGGTATTATTATAATTGCGATAAAATAACGGTCGCTGTGTTTTGTTTACCGATTACATAATCAGCGTCCTGCTTTTTCATAATATTATTGAAATTTTAGAACTGCTTACATTTTTCATACTTCGCATAAAACCATATATCTATGGAAAACGTTACTATGGATTTTTTTAGATGAGTTATACATTTTTTTACGACTCATAAAGTTTCTATGATAGAAATATATACATACAATAATGTATAATATATACATACAATATTATAAATTATATCAGATAAGCACAAAGCATACTTTGCTTTTAAGCACATGTTGCGCAAGCACTTCTTTAGTAAGCTCCAAGATAAGCTCTCTCGTTCGGTATAATGATAAATTTTGTACTAGGTACATAAAGTAAATATATTCTATTGTGTATTTGTTTATGTACGTATGTATTATAAGTATATGTGTGAATTATATTTCTCTTAAATTTTCTTAGGTTACAGGCGCTGTACCCTTATAACTGTTTCTGTTTAACCCAATAGTTGACTGGTAGAGATTGCGAGAGTGAAGAGAATTCTGGCATTAAGTCCGCCATTTGTACATTTTTCGATTGTGCAATGAATTTTAAATAAATAAATAATAGGAGTAAGGCTCTGCTAACACTGGATTTTCATAGATACGGCCGTTTGTAGCGTATATTTAGTGTACAGAACCCTAGGTGCGCGAGTCCGACTCGCACTTGGCCGGTTATTTTTTCTGGATTGTCATTTGAATGAACGATGTTGTTCTATCTCAATAATTTTATTATACATCTATCTCGTGACACGTTGAGTGTCAAATGTTAGTTCTACGAAGTTCCATTCACATATATCACATAAACATATCCTCATCCGTGAGAACGGAGATCATGTGAACTTTTGATGATTTACATAATTTACTATCGGTGATATATAGAAACCAGTTTATTATTAACTAGAAGGCGCCCGCAGCTCTAGAGGAGGCGAAAAAAACATAACTCTTTCTTCTTCATTGTAGTTGAGTAAGAAGTCGTCTATAACCATCTGGGGATGCCCAGCTACCAGTGTACCAAAAATAGTTCAAATCGGTTTAGCCGTTTTGACGTAATGAATCCGCAAAGACACGTACACACATAGAAAAAAAAAACCTTACATTTTCCGTTCCACTTTTTTTTATATGTATTCAATTTCATATATACAACTTTATAATAGAGAAGACGGGTAGCGGGGTATCCACAGATGGTTATAAAATACTTTTTATCCGACTACGCAGACCAAAAAAGGGGGGTTATGACTTTTTCTCCTTCGCGAACGAAGTTGCGGGTGCCTTCGAGTCATTTATATTAATATTTTATTTATACAGCACATAGCCAGCCATAAGTTAAAAATATCGCGACATAGTGTCATTACGTGTTTTTTCTATTAATATGCTCGGTGTGTCATGTAATAAATCAGTTCTGAGTTCCAATTTTAAACATAGAACGCTTTGTTCAGTCCGCCATAGACATAACAGTCTAAACCATTCCATTTTCAAACTGTAAACTCAAACGGCTTGTTCTAAGTTTAAAACTAAGACGTTTCAGCGATGACGTCACTAACGGTTTTGTGTTTCCCGTCTCTGTCGTTTCTAAGTAAAGTGAGTGAGAGAGATATAGCCTGCATCTCTGACTGGGCTATTTGTGTGAGGACTGTGAGGAAATGATACTGTATTTGTATGAAGCTAAGATTTGCGATTGTAAATCAAAACCTATCATGGATGTTATATTTGTGTTAAGATGAATGGTTAAAAATAGTATGGCTCTTGTTTATGTTTTGGTTTAAGTATCTTAAGGTTAAATGTCTCTTAGTATTTATTATCAAACAATCCTTTATCCTTTGGTTCTTCTGCGGATATCCTTATATCTGGAAATGAAAGTAACCGACATAGCTAGCAGGATTACATGGTTGAAGTGGCTATGGGCGGGACATGTAGCCTGGAGAACGGATGGCCGTTAGGACAGTAAAGGCCTGGAGTGGCGATTACGCATAGGAAAGCGGAGAGTGGGGTGGCCCCCGACTAAGTGGACGGATGACCTCGTGAGGGTCGCGGGGAGTTAGTGGCTGTGGTCTGCGTAAGACCTTTCTGTCGTGCTATGGGGAAGGCCTATGTTTCTAATCTATACTATTATGAAGTTGTAAAAATTAAATGTTTGTGTGTGTCGTTGTGGCCTTATCATGCCAAAACGGCTAAACGGATTTCAACTATTTTTGGTACACGAGTAGCTTGGGTATCTCCAGATGGTTATAGGATACTTTTTACCCGAATATGCTAAAGGTACAAAGAGGGAATATGAGTTTTTCTCCTCCACGAACAAAGTTGCGGGCGTCTTCTAGTCTATATAGATAGACAATCCTTTTGGAATTTATCTTATTAATTATTTTAATTTTTAAATGATGATTTTATCAATAATATTATACGCTACGCTGATGAAAAAAAGTGGGGTTATGACTTTTTCTCCTCCGCATACGAAGTTGCGGGCGGCTTCTAGTTTGAAATAAATCCGAATGAGTAAAAAAAAAGTATGGATATTGATAATCAGCGCCATCTCTCGGAAGAAATATCTTTTCGGCTTCATCACATATAAACGGCTGGATGGATATCAAACATTATTGTTCTAAGGATAGCTGAACATTCGAGGATGATTAAACGCATTTCCCCAAAGTTAAAAAAAAGAAAAAAAATTGGGACGATTATTTCCGAAAATATGCACTTTATCAAAAAAAATGCCACACGTTAAAGTTTGCTAAAAAAAAATTTGAGCTTCTAAGCCGTTTACACAAAGACACATAGATGACATCAGAGTATAAACTCCAAATTTCATCAATTTTATTTTGTAGTTTTTCAGTAAAATGCCTGTGACAAAAACGGACAAGGGTTCCATTTTGGCTTCATTGGTGAAAGAAGTTAAAAGAAGCTAAAGTTTAGCTTCTAGGTCAATATTTTAGTTGTTTCACAACACATAAAGATTAAATAAATAAAATTTAATCTTTATTGCACAAAAGAAAAACTTATCGTACAAGGCGAACTTAATGCCATAGGGCATTCTCTAGCAGTCAACATTGAGGCAAAGCAGATAGATTGTGGGCGGTCCAACTAATTTACAGACTTAATTTAAAAAGATAAATACTTAGATACTTAGAACTTAGATAAAGATTTTTGTTAAATCACTTATTTTAATACATCACAACACATTTATATAGGCAAAGATGTGTGGAGGTCTATTCAGTCATTTGGACAGTAGGTACAGACTTCATGATGCCAACTGTACTTATACCAAAACACCAATTTCTGTTGACGGCCTATGATCTAATAAATTACTCAACTGATAAGCGGATACACTGACCCATTTAGTTCAATTGATATTTGGGCCAAGGAAGTCATTCAGCCATAGGCCATAGACGAGATAAAACGATGACTGCTTACTTTGTCTTTGAATTAAAAGTAAACTACCAGTCGCAGATTCGTGCAGTTTTTCATGGTTTTTTTTCTGTTACTGGAATGGCCAAAATAACTTTCGAAACATGGTTTATTTTTATGACAGTTTAGTTTCTATTCAACACTTTTTTGCATTCGGAAATTGAAATATGTTTTCATCTCTTGTTCGGAAAGTTCAATTTTCATGAGTATTTGGCCGTAGAATAGCTTTTTATAAATATAAATAGCCTTTCCAACCCTGGGGTGGAAAGTATTTTAGTGTTACGATTAGCCACAGAGTCGAAGACAATTAAGTTACGTCACATTATTAAAATAAAAGCTTTTCATATCGCAATTGCGATGGCGATGACGATGATGATGATTATGTTTTTATTTTCCTCAGTCGAAATGAAAAGTAGAGTGTTTAAGTCGGGTGAAAATTGAAATTACCTATTTCACCCTTGAACTATTGGCGCTCTCACTTATTCGTTCGAGCGCCAGAAATATCTTGGGTGAAATGGGTCACTTACAACCCTTGGTTAACAATCTACTATTTATGTATTATTTAATTATTTTTTTTACAGAGAGGTCTATAAGAATAAAAATTGCGTATCTCATCATCATCATTGGCGTGTTTAGCGAGATTGCGGGCTGTTTTATTCCCAAAATAATATACAAAACTGTGGATTAAGAAAATAACCTTGAACTGTCACAATCTGTCCAAATTCCAGGATGCCAAGTCCATTCAGCCGCCATAATTAAAACATTAGTCAAAGAGTCTCAAGAGCATCCTGTTCTGGACCAGAGACAAAATGGCGGGCGTTCTGACGGCTATTGAAAAAGGCGGCAAAACTGCTAAAGGTTTTTTTATATCGTGAGCTATGGTTTTTGCGGTGCGGCGTCTAATTATCTCTTAACGGCTTTCAGAATTATAAGGTTAAGTATGAACATAATTTTTTACTAAACTTGTTCACACATCTGCACAAAATATGTCTCTTACAAATGTGTTTTCTTTTTTTAAATAATTTTGTTCTCATTTTTGTTTAAGTAATATCTAAATATGTTTTCTTCTCATACTATCAATTCCGGTTAATTTTTTCCGGTATTTATTATTATGTTGAATAGATTCCTAGTTAAAGTCACTCGTCACTCCTAGTTAATTATTTATAATAATAATAGATATCAGGGACAATCTAACACAAATCGACCTAGTCCCAAACTAAGCAAAGCTTGTACTATGGGTACTAGGCGACGATATACATAATATATAGATACATTATAATACTTAAATACATACAAAACATCATCATTTAATTTACCTACATTTGTTCAATACATTGTATTCGATATTGATAACAATAATGCCTATTTTGCAACTATTTCTAGATTATTCGAGTGATTTCCTTATTAAGTTCCTTGTAACAGAATTTACAGTCTAGGTATTTATTTATTACCTAATATATATTTCAGTAATTCGTCAATTAAACTTATATTTTGTTGGTGATCATTTTAACAATACCAACGAAAAACAGTGCAATAGATCCTTAACATAAACTACGGTAGGCAAGAGGCGGTCTTATCGCTTAAGAGCGATTTCTTCCAGACAACTTTTGGGTAGCGGAAATGACACGAAATAGCTAGAAATGAATGGTGGCGAGATAACATTAAAAATTATACAAAAGTAATAATACGCATGTATACTTTGTAATTGTATTGTATTTACCTATTTGTAATGTAATATAATATGTGTGTATGTATATAGGTACATATATATCCCTCTATTGACTTGTTGATTTGTGTTTTTCATTGCTTTTTTTTTGTACTCGACATAAATGATCCTGCACTAACTGTTAGTTTCTGTTTGGCCCTATGGTTGACTGGTAGTGGTAGAGAATGCCTTAAGGCATTAAGTTCGCCATTTGTACCAGTTTGTATTGTGCAATGAAGTTAAAATAATTAAATAAAAGTAAATGAAAACAAACATACAACATTTTCTGCCTGTCTCATTTTTATACCCATAGAAATAAAGATATATTGCGATAAACATGGCACTTTGAATGTTACACAGTACTTCTTGCCGCCTGTAACACACAGACAAACAACCCAATAATCTGAAACATCTTCCTACAATGTTGGCAGCTTTGTACTCAGCCAGTCATGGTCTCAATTACTTTTTCCAGCGGATGTGGCTTCAACGCCTTGTCCTATCCGGTCAGCGATCAATGGGAACGAATTTATCTTGTTTATGGGCTTTTGCGGAGCTGTCATTTGTTTTTGTAAACATTTTGATATGTCTAGTCAAAAGACTATTATTACGTTTGGTAAGTTTATCGAGTTCGTATGTCCGTATATTTTTTGAAGTAAATCGACATAATACCGTCTATAGTATAGTTAAAAAGCGATTGTCAGTTTGAGACATTATAAAGGTGTCCCGTCAGGAATCCGAATAATTTTACCAGCGTATACCTCCTCATTAGGACGTCAGTCATTAGGACCAAAAATGTTACTCCCCAAGCGTATGTAGCTTAGTTTTAAAGATATCATAAATTTTCATGTAAACTATTTATTGTGATTACTTTTTTTTTCTTTTTTTTTATTGACTAATCATGGTTACTAAAGTGGATTAAACTCTTGATCGCGACGTTGCCACCCACGTATGTTAAGTGTCATGTCGCTATTGACAGACTTCAAATTCACAGCTACCACTCACTAAAGTCATCCTTTTTTGGAAAAAATAAACCTTACCATTTTACTAAAAGGGAAAATTTTCATATTTGGGTTCCTCACGAGACTGTATTAAAAAAGTTCGAAAACCCTATTTTTGTAAATTATTTCTCAAAACTTTTTCTCGAAAACATTTTATTAGATTCTTATTCTTACAATAATTTAAATAATGACAAAATTCTAGACTCCGTCTGGATTTGAACCAGTACCTTGTGCCTTGCCGGAGCGCACGCGCAAGACAAGTTGAGCGACATAGTCCACTCATCTTGCTACCAATTTTGTCACTATTTGTTACAAGATCTTTGCATTTTGCATTTTAACCGGCTTTTCTGCCGTCAAATATCTCCTGGAAATTCATTTTAAAAATCACGAAGATCGTCATGTTAAAACATCAAAATTTTCGTAGAAAAGCACTCTTTGCAGAGAGGAGCTTTAGCAGGTTTACCTCCTAGGGCAATAAAAAAATCCATATCGCAATGGACATTTATCTCCTTTTAATTCGTCGATATTAAATGATGCAATGATGAGTTGTTTAACGGCTATATATAAGGTCAGACGTTTATAATGGCTGACTAATAATACCATTGTGAATATGGCTTCCATATGACCGTTGTAAGCCAATATTTCACTAAACATGCAAAATTTCATGTCCCATTGCGTGCGCCATATGTTTGATCGACGCGTGAGGGCGAGTGGGAGGTCCGTACATACATACACACGTACATACAATATGGGTTCCAGCACGAAATAAGCGCTTGGCGGGTGTCTGTCCTAAGATTCTACTTCTAATATTATAAACTAAGAAGGTGGAACTTCCTCAGTCGATGAGAAAAGAAATAACCCTTTATTTCTCCAGCGTTGTCGAGTAAAAATCCTATACACATCTGTAGATGTCCAGCTACCCGTGTAACAAAAATCCGTTCAGCCGCTTTGGCGTGATGAAGCCACAACGACACAGAAACATGCAAAAAATCCAAAAAACATATTTTTTTTCACAGATTCAGTGATCTGCAAATAGTCCGTATCACTTACTTTTTGGAAATATCATCATATAAAGTAGTATCACATCTATTATCATCCCTGACATCCCTGCGTTCAAGTATTGCGTATTTGGGGGGGTCTTGTAAAACGTTACGATGCGTTACAGGGGCGGGAGGGCGGTCGCGTAGAGAGATTCTCTCACGCATTTTTTAAACGTTTTTTTCTCAAAATTTCAAACCACTTCAAAATTTTAGCTAAAAATGGTCACTTGGTGGTTACGTAACGTTTTACTGGGGGTGAGAGGGGGTTCAGAAAAACGTTACGACGCGTTACATGGGGGAGAGTAGGGGTCAAAAATCTCCAAAAATTGCGTTACGTAATACTTGAATCAGTACAATGTCTACAAAATCATCATTTTAACCCACAGCGCCCACTGCTAACATGAGTCTTCCTAACTTGCTATGGATTGAAGCACGTAGGACAGTCTGATGGTAAGTGGACTCTGAGGACCATAGGCTTCTGCTATATGAAGGTTTCAAATTAGTTAGTTGTTTAAAACATACATAAAAAAAGGGTCCGACGAATATTGAGATCCTCCTCCTTTTTGGGAGTTGGTTAAAAAGAACTTGAAGCAAAGTTCGTTTGGGATCTGTGATAAGTTAAAGAAGCTTTTAAACACGAATAAAAAATAAACAGATTAAAAATAACAGTAACCAGACTTTAGCCACAGATAAGCAATATCTGCAAAAAAAACCCAATCACTGCCCTTGGAACTGCGCACCATAAAAAACCTAACACGTGTTCGAACCGTCTCAAAAATGGAACGCAAACTTATCTTTATTGCCGGAAAAATCTGGAACTAAGAATGTACCATACGAAGTTCAAGTTACTGGGACCAGCAGCGCCGCTGTTTAGCAGCAAAGTTAAGTTTGTATCTCTGGAACCAATTTGAATTTTCGTTCGGGATTCTGGAAAGTGTTTGTCTATGGTTAAGGACCACACGCGCCTTCTTAGAAATGTCAGGTGACTTTCGGTTTCCGGCTTGGTTTAAGATGGTACTTAAGAAAAATTATGAAGATGTCTTCGACGCTGGCTGTTCGGAAATCGACATGTTGGTTTTTAAAACAACTTTTCTGCTATTAATATTTTTTTCTGTTTCCGCGATTATTACTCATTGAAATAAAACAATTTAACGGATTATATCGCGTATATTATCTCATTTTATTTCCCGACGTTTCGGAAGCTTTCCAGCTTTCCATGGTCACGGGTGGACTGCTATTAAGTATTGTTTGCTTCATGACATTAAGCTGAGTGACGACCTTCTTAGCATAATTCTACCTGTTTTATAAACAATGTTATAAGTATAAGTATGCAATGCTAAATAAACTTATTTCTTTCTTTCTTTCTTTCTCTTTCTTTCTATTCATTTTACCAAGGAACGAAAATAATGTTACTAACATCGCTGTTTAAGCGCTTTGCTCTTCTTGGTAGAGTAGGCGCCATTAATATGACTATACTTTTGCAGTTCTGTGCCATTTTGCTAGTCACTGAATGCCTAACATTCTCAAATATCTTAAAATATTCAACATGGGAATCGTATTCAATGGATAACATTACAGTACTGTAGTAGATATTATTACTCCATTGTCACTGCAATTGCAAATGTAGGTTGTCATTAGGGTTCTGTATAATTCTACCCTTTTATATAAGTTAGTATCCTTTAGGGGGTCAAATAATATATGTAAAAAAAAATAGTAGGCGAAAGTACTATATTTTGCGTAAAGCGGAACGCAGCCTTACACTTTTTCTTCATTTATCTGTCCCTATAAATATTAAAAAAAAAATAAGACGCAGAGCAGCAAAAAATATTGATATCAAAAATAAAGCTAATATTTTAACCACACTATATTTTTAGAGGTAAAGAGCTTCGAAAATACTAGATTAGATGGAAAAAAGTTCGTAACCCTACTTGTCATGACTCGCATTCCTCGGTCTATACAGCACATCACTACCCGATAAACAACCTTTTAAAAACAAACATGAATGAAGCCACAGCGCAATCTCCAAAAAAGCCCCATTTAGTACCAACTCCTTGTCATTACGATCTTTTTGAACAGAGGGAATTAGTCCGTGGGTGACCAAAGAGCATGTCTTAGTACTAAATTCTTGTCTCTTATGATCTTTTTTTAATATAATGTATACAAGTCCATTGAGTAGCGGATGTCGTGGGCGCAGGATTCAAGCTTGGCTTGCTCCGATACCCCCTTGCAGAGCGTGAAGATGGTCATGTTAGTACCCTGTCACTGTATCAACCATTGCTGTGTTCGTTTCAATGAAAAAAGCCGGTTACAGTGACAGGGTACTATAATGATTGGCTACTTTTGATATCGAGTTGTGACCGAGGATTTCCGTTCACAATACGTATATCAATTTTCCGGTTTTTACCACTTCCCAGAAATCCGAACTGTGCAAATTCGTCAGTGGAAGAGAAAAGCTCTTAACCCTCTGTATTCTTCAGCGTAGTCGGGTAAAAAGTATCCTATATCCTATAATCATCGGTGGCTGCCCAGCTACCCATGTAAGTACCAAAGGTAGTTGAGACCCGTTTAGCCGTTTTGGCCTGATGAAGCCATAACAACACATACAAAAAAAAATCAATTCAGTAACCCTCAAATAGTCCGTATCACTTATTTCTTTGAAAATATCTTCAATGTACAGACATTTCATTTTTACAACTCTATAATAAGTAGTATAGAAGTAATAAACATACACGGTTATCATTATTATACAATAAAAACAACATTGTTTTATTTGTTATATAATATAATTTATCACAATTTAATTAATACCAACAATAACAGGATAAACACAATAATAGGTTAATAAGCCAGTTTTTAATATTTTCTTAATGGTCAACGCAATCAACTCAACTTGTTAAATAAAACCAACGTATTTATACCAATCGACAAATTACAGACTAAATTGAATTTCATACAAATTCTACGGCCAACGCAGAAGAGAACGTCGCTCCGAACCGCACATCTAACTTTGCCAAGTTACCACAGATAGTCTATACGTCATAATACCATAATACACCCTCGAGTTTGAATAGCGAACAATGCACAATGCCTGTATCGATCGCTAACGGTCGCTGGGGATGCGTTAAAAAAAAAAGTTTCGTCGGGATTGTTTTTGGTTACGTTCGGAAATCAGAAACAATAAGTCGAATTGAATATAGGTACATTATTGAGCGTACATCATTTTTGAATTATTGTTTTTTAATTCGTTTTACATTTGCGGGGGGCCCTGCGTAAAACTTTAATGTAATTTTTTGGTATCTTCTTTTATTTCATATGTATGATTGATTTTGTAGTTGTGTTACGAAAAAACCGGCCGAGTGCCAGTCGGACTCGCGCACCGAGGGTTCCGTACCAAATATACGCTACAAATGGCCGTATTTATGAAAATTCAGTGTTAGCAGAGCCCTACTCCTAACCAAAATGTAGACGGTGTTCGATCATTTTATATTGGTTACTGACGTAGACTGACGGACATAAAATTATACTGTTTTTACCCAACTGCGCGACGCAATGGAGTGGTAATGTGTTTATCAGTATATGTATATATGTATGTATGGATGTATGTATGTATGTTTGTTCCTATCTGGCACTCTTGAGACCAAACGCGTGGACCGATTTTGAGGATTCTAACGTCAATCGATTTGTCTTAACTGTCCAAATGTCACTGAAGACATGAAAATGATGAAAACTCAAAATGGCGATAATGAGACGCCATATTGTGAAAATGAAAAAAAATGAAAATTGTCGTACTATATCGAGTGGGGTATCAATGAATAGGGATTTAAAAATCATTATTAGGTTTCTCTTATCATTTTTAATTTGGAATTGCCAGTTAGGAACTATAACGATTTAAAGTTGGTTAATAAGCCGTTCTCACTAAATTTTCATTTAATTGCATTGTAATAAATCTGTGCAAGCTTCTCAATAACCCCCACGATAAAGATTGAGAAATTGTCTGATTTTATAGTTTTAACTAAAAAGTATAAAATAAAAAATAATAATTAAAAAAACAAAAAACCCGACTGCGTAAAAAACTAAAAAGAAGTCCAGTGCCCTAGAAATTTGTTAAGTTATAATGGAAATCTTTCATGATTCATGATCGATACTCACAATATAACAAATAATAAATTCTAATATGGAACATAGCGATTTTAAACAGTCGGGACCCATTGTTGGTAAGATTTTAGTATTTGTTGTTATAGCGGCAACAGAAATCCATCATCTGTGAAAATTTCAACTGTCTATATAGCTATCATGGTTCATGAGATACAGCCTTGTGACAGACAGACAGTTACACGGACAACGAAGTCTTAGTAATAGGTCATATTATGTACTCGAAAATGCCCGCAACTTCGTTCGCGGAGGAATAAGTCATAACCCTCTTTTTTTCTTCAGCGTAGTCGGGTAAAAAGTATCCTATAATCATCTGGAGATACCCGTGTCCCAAAAATAGTTGAAATCGGTTTAGCCGATTTTGCGTGATGAAGCCACAACGACACATACAAACATACATAAAATACAAAAAAATATTTTTTCGTTTTAATGAACTCCGAAAAGTCCGTAACAATATTTTTTTTGAAAATATCTTCAATGTACACACATCATTTTTACAACTTTATAATAGTATAGAAGAGATCTGAAATACTATATTAAATACCTACGTAAGAACATTTTCACTGCATTCAAGTAATATAAAAGTCATATTTAAGGGCTTTAACTAGGATAATTAACTCATAAAAGTGTCAATGACTATACGTCACCGGGTATTGTTGTCATACAAGTACAACTCTTTCATACATTCAATGAAAGTGAGTCGGATGCGTATGATCTATTATTTGTATGAAGCGCACGTGCTCTTCCGGTTTCATTTTTTTCTGAATACAAAGTGAAATCGCGGTTTTTGTACCGTTAAATAAAATAATGGTGTACTTTACATGTTTAAGCCTAGTTTTTTTCCGGATAACCTCAAGTGGAAAAAAAAACTCGTATATATATAATCCCATGCCTATGTTTCAGACAAATAACGTATGGTTTCGAAAGGACAAAACAACATTTTTTTAAAATGTCTTGATTTTAAAAACCAAAATTATGCACAGAAAGAAGCCTATTTACTTAACTTATGTTTTGAACTTTGTTTTTTTTTAATTGTAGGTATTGTGTATTCTTACAGAATTGCCTCCCTCTGTAACGGACGATTCTCATCTCATAGAAAAGTTCACTGACTTTCCTTACAATATTGTTATTCTTGATCAAGCACAGATCAGCGATGATCCGTGCAGCTGCGTTAAGAAACACTTGTTGCTTCTTATTGTTATGTTGGCAGATGTGCCGCCCCCGCACGCGCCAAGATTAGAAATAAAATAAAATTGTCTACGGTACAGCTCGAAAACAGTGTTCGAATTTCGAATTTATAAAGATTTTTTGTTACAACAGTCTTAAGATTGCAACGAAAGAAAAGCTGTTTAATGCAGTTTGGATTAGGGTTCAATATAGTATAACAGTGAATAAGACCTTTGACCTAATGTGTTTGTATTGTTATATCGAAGATGCTGACTTTTATTGATGCGTAACGTCTTTTCCTTCCTTCCTTATTTAAATTATTATCTGCTCTTGTAATAACGGTCTTTACCGTAACACTTAGTTTCTTCCTTGTAGAAATAGACTTAATTTAATTCACTCCTGTTATCACGAAAAAGGATTTGAGTTTAAGAGCTACCCTGGCATATCCGATGTCTTGAAATAGACGTCTGTATCATAATCTAGTTTTCGTAATTATATTCCGCGTTACAAATCTTTGTAATTTTTTAAACCTTGATTTTACTATATTAGCCACTTTAAAGTAATTATACTGCTACGGCAGTACTAATCCGTTATTGTGCTAGCAATTTTACCATGCTTTGTTAGTTATTAATGGTCGATTACAGCTATCAATGTGGACCATTTGACAGACCTAATAAAAAGCTGTTAACTTTAACAAAGCATGCCGAATTTAGGTCTTATATATTTTTTTTATATGTTTTTTCTTAAACGTGTGACATTTGTACAGTTCCCTCGTATGAATACATTTTTACTTTAGTCCACATAGATAGTAAGAGAAACAAAATGGTGTCAATGTCATGGTTTTTTTTTGTCTTGTGCTTAATTAATTATATCTAAAAAAAAATGTTTAAAAAAGATAACATATTTGCAGATTACACACCTCTGATAAACATATTCCCAATTTAACAGTTACTTTTGACGTTATAAAATAAAAATCAGTCCCCCACAGCTACTCCAAACCTACTCGTCAAAATCGCAAGCAACGGCAACAATCACTTCCGTTATCAGGTCAGAGGTACGGCGCGTGCGCCCACATCTGCCAACATAGAGACATACGTAACAATACCACAGACTATGCGACAAGTGCAATTTCAATCTCTACGCAGCTGCAACAGCTGCCAAACGCACCTTTGCGTCTTGAGACGAAGGCGTTACGTTCTGCCCTATTTATTTTTCGGCGGCGCGATGACCTCTGCAGATGGGTTTCGCGTAGATTAGAATTATCGGTCCGTTCGTTTTATTTGCTTTTTTTTTCTTAATTTATTGCCGTGTGGTAATAATATTGGCGTCGGTCAATTGTTTTTCTTATTTATTGCAGTGTTGATATCGGTAATTGCTTACTTATCGACTTCAAAACTGTTTTTCTTTTTATGATTTTTTTTGGAACTCATTACCATATTTATGGGTGGGTTTTTAATCAATTAGTAGTTTTTGCGGTCTTAATATACAATCGTATTTCACTCTTTAATTGATAGTGTTGTATTAAGTACCTAGGTGCCCGTAACTTCGGAAGCAGAGGTGAAAAACATCATAACCCTCTTTTTTTCTTCAGTGTAGTCGACTAAAAAGTATCCTATAACCATTGGCATGATGAAGCTACAACAACACATACAAACATACAAAAAATTCAAAAAAAATATTTTTTTCGTATCAGTTACCTCCAAATAGTCCGCTGCAACCATTTTTAGAAAATATATTGAATGTACAGACATTAAATTTTTACAACTTTATAATAGTTTAGATATCATTATTAGGGTCAATCACTTTTTTTATATCTCCTTACATTACGTCTCCTGAATCATTCTTTAAAACTGCAATTTTCGATCCTTAGTTACGGAACAGAATAACGCCAAAAAAAGTCAATCCAGTATTCATAAATTTGATACTCATATCACTTTTTAAATTACGTATTTAAGGAAATCGTCATGTTACTTAATTGTGTTAATATCATTTTAAATATAATCGATATTTCAATATACTCGATTGACCTCTTTTTAAAAGATTGACCAGTAAATCGCCCAAAATTAATTACCATAAACAAGTTTTTTTTTTCATTTGATATGGCAGTTGCAGTAGTGTTGGCCGTTACCGGCGCAGTAACGGTTTTTCGATCGATTTTCGCCGCCCCAATGTTATAACTGATTGCGTTTTCACTCTAGAGGGGTTTGATTTAAATCAGGGTTATAGTTTTAGTGTCGAATTTCAGCACATAACAGTGAATTAAAAAGTTTTACAAACTTCACTTACATCTTATCTTGGTTGGTATATATGAGGAAAATATGTATTCGCAAAACGTATTGCCCCATACTATTACAAATGATAATATTTTCCTTAAACTTCAAATAACTATGATAAATAAAATAAATAAATAATCAGGGACAATCTTACACAAATCGACCTAGTCCCAGTCCCAAATTAAGCAAAGCTTGTACTATGGGCGACGATATACATAATATATAGATAAATTATAATACTTAAATACATAAAAAAACATCTAAGACCCAGTAATGAACCTTCGTGCTCATCACACAAACTCGATTCGAACCCGGGGCCACCAGCTTCGTAGGCCGTTGTGCAACCCACTGAGTCAAACGCGTCATAAAATTGTTTTGCATGCATTTATGAAAGAAAAATAAATGTAGCGACTGCTTTCTCAGCCGAAATGACGTGTTTCAAACTGAAATAAATTAGTAAACTTTGGTAAGCGCAGGTGTTTGAAAAGTTGGTAAAAACAGGAAACCACGCAACATTTGAGCCGATATCCCCCCGACCTTGGATCTATATTTGGCTTAACAGATGTGGTTTCTGAAACTGTCATCCGTTACAGTTAATCTGAAATATGGCGGTTACAAACCACACATTTAGCGGGTTGTTAATGTTTAAGTCAAAATAAGTGCCGGGTACATGCCATAAGCTAGGAAACATACGTGCTCCAGTCAGGGATTTTTTGTAAGGGATTCCCTGTGCAGGTAGTGACCATTGTCTGCTAGGCAGGAGTAGTAGCTTTGTGTAGTGCACTAGGCTACCTGCGTCCTCCTCGGGACGGCGGGATATGTGAAGGTGTTAAATAAAATAAATAAAATAAAATAAAATTCATTTAATTCAGATAAATTAATCCATATTTTGTTAGTATTACAACAGACTTAAATAACTATGTTAGTACCTAAACTTAAATGTAGAGAGGACCAGTGCCTAATTAGGCCACTGTCCCATCTGTCCGCTACAACTCTCAGCAAACTGTGACGGCTACCGCGCACCCTGTGGAGCGTCGCGGCGCAGCGCTTGCGCAGCGTCGCGTGGAACCCGTCCACATGCGCGTCCGCGAACATACCAGACGCACTGCAGTAACGCGGTAGCCGCAGCAGAATCCTGAACGCGTCGTTGTAAAGGACACGTAGGGCATTCATGGACCTTTGCGTGTACCATGTCCAGAGGCTACAGGTATACAGCGATGTACAGTACGCCCGAAATAGCGTTACTTTAACTTGCGCTGTACATCGACTGAACCTGCGAGCTATCATATTGGCCCTGACGGCCAATGCCCTACGTTCCCTTTCGATGTCTTTATCGTCACGACAGTCGTCGGTAAGAATGTGGCCCAGGTATTTAAAAGAGTAAACTCTGTTAAGTTGCTCGCCATTGAGACAAATGGGTGGGATGTATGATGGGCACTTACTTCCCGCCTTGAAAACCATAAATTCACTTTTGAGCACATTATATTTTAAATTATGTCGAAGGGCATAGGACTCACACTTCTCCAGTAGTACCCTGATACCTCCAACCGATGGGCTGAGCAGCACCATGTCATCCGCATAACTTATGTTGTTAAAACACCCTGTCTATGTGACAACCGACACGAGTGCTGCTCAGCTCACCGATCAGAGCATTCATATAAAGATTAAAGAGCTTGGGTGAGGTAAGTCCTCCCTGCCTCACCCCACACTCCAAGCCATATTCATCAGATAAGACATCTCCCCATCTGACACTATTTCGCTGGCCGGCATACCAACACCTAAATATGCGTGTGAGCTCTATAGGAAATTGAACTTCTTCAAGCTTATTCCACAGCAGATCATAATTAACTAGATCGAAAGCTTTAGAGAGATCTAGAAAACACGCATATATAGGTGTCTTTCTGCGGGTATAGTACTCAACGGCCTGCTTCAGACAAACAATAGCGCTCTCAGTAGATAAGCCGGCGCGAAAGCCGAACTGTGCGTCATGCAGGTTTAAATGTTTATCTAATTGTATGTTGAGCAAGCCGTCGAGCACTAGCTACAATGGTAGCCAGAGAAATAGGCCTATAATCTGCCTTATTCGATATGTCTCCCGTTTTGTTTTTGACAATAGGAACTACAATTGTTTTCGTCAAGAGCGATGGTAAGTAAGAGTGACATATGCAGAGATTAAAAAACATTGCTAGTAATCGAGGTAGGTGAGGCCCGGCAAAAAGCAGGTGCTCAATACTTAAGTGATCGTGGCCAGGAGATTTACCCCGTTTCATGTCCTTTATTATTTTGCTTACATCACTTGGGCTATAGCGGATCTGATGGCCACCCTTCGTTTCTACATCCTCGAGCACCGGTCCCTGCCGATCCGCGACCGACTTGGCTGAAAACTTCATATTAAATTGTTCCCTGAACATATCCGCAATGCACTTGGGATCTGAAATACCATCCACACTAACAGAAAGTCCAGGCCTAGTTTCCATCTTTTTAGTAATTTTCCAGAAGTTACGAAAAACATTATTTTTGTGATGTGTGGCAAGTAAGTCCATTTTGATTTGCTCTTGGTGTTCTTGTACCCATCTTAGTCTTGATTTAAATATTTTTCGGGTACTACACATTGCCTCATAAATTGGTCCGGATGTGTGTTTACCATATAGCATCCAATCCTGAAAACTAGCCCTGGCCTCCCTGTGCGCGTCACTTACATGCCTATTCCAGCCGATGACCCTCTTCTTACCGGTACCAGAACCGCCTGCGACCGCTTTGCTGTATAAAGAAGCCTCATGAAGCGATATTATTATTTTTGAGTACAACTTGTCAAGTATGTGGTGGTGCTCAGGCTTATTTAAACAGCAACCGTCACAGCAGTTCCTAAATTCCGGTGGAAAATCAATAGACTTTAATAATTCATTACATTTATTCGTATAATCTTGACATTCTTGGGTCGTTCTATCACCCCAAACTATGTTTTTAATACTTAATACGTTACTACTAGTACATAGCTTAGGTTTTACTAGGTCAAGATTACACTTGACAAACAAGGGAAAGTGGTCAGAACAGTAAACATCATAATTTATAAAAATATCGCCAATCGTGTCCCATCCCGCCGATGTAGTCAAACAATGATCTAACCATCGCTAAGCTGTTAAACCTTCACGCTAGTATTCTAGTATATATTGAAATTAAGAATATGGCCGATATTTGTTATACTATGTTTTTAATACGGCCTATCTGTCTAGAATACTAGCGTGAAGGTTTAACACTTTCACAATAGGCAGCCTTAGACTATGCTTCTAGACCATTTTGAGCCAGAACATCCCTGATTGAGGCATCCCACAATAGCCGTTAATGCATGAATAGCATCAGCAACAGGATCAACGACACACGTTAATGCAACCGCCAGTGTAACTGTTGCTACATGCAATCTCATGACCGACCACACTAACTGTACCATTCTAGACTCAATTCCATTGATATAAAGTGATAATGGGACCAATTTCAGCTGCCCTTTAATACGTTTTAGCTTAAACAGTTTCATGCACTTGATTCTTAAAACTAACAAAAGACGTAACGTACTCTTATTTCACTGAAGATGATTTTACAGGACTTAAGACCTTGTTTATAAAGGTTTTAAGTTTGTTGTGATTTAGAATGGATCTGTTAATAATGTTGCACGGGTATTAATTTCTTAACTTGTTTTTTGCTGTCTTAATTAACAATGTCAGTAATTTTAAATAATCGTTAGAAATGCATAAAATGTTTACTACACTCGTTCTCATTTATTGATAAAATGTATCTAGATTTGACAAGTCATATGTTGTTTATATGCGTATCAAGGTTTACTAGGACAGATAGAAGTGATTTGCGGTATGTATTAGTACCAATATGCAATGTGTTTAGCAAGTACTGTGAGTAGTAGTGCGTTGAGAAAAAATCCTTGAAAATTTGTCAATGAGCCTTTTTTTACAAGGTAAGCGCACATACAATAATTATCAGATTTCAAAAATATGATTTAGTTGATATGTGATTCGTGTTTGTAATTTTCACTTTTATTTGTACTTGCCAAACCCTAGTACAGACGTCAGTCAATAGTGACGTCACTTGAATCATCTCCTAGGTAATAAAAAAATACGCGCATTCAATTAATACGCATAAAATTAGTATCTTAGAATTACCTTATTTTAACGAAAAAAAAAACATGGGCACTTTTTTTTTGCTCAACCCATTTGTTGTCATAATTAAGTTAATATTCAATTTAAATTGTAAACAAAATGTCTTGACGATTTATATTTGTGATGGTCTAATGAACTAACTGGTAAAAAAACTCTTTACTTTCAAGATTCGGGGCTCGTGGTCCCGTGTACGTTACAAAAGTCGAACTGCGATGCACACATTAGCAATCTCCACCAGTGAACTAATTGTCATATTCCGTTAGCACCGTTTCTTAACGGCATTCGTTACGAATCCGCAAACTCCCCTCGCGTTAAAAAAACACCCTTGACATTGTGATAAGAAAACGGTAAGTGCACCGAATGCAGCCATTGTTGAGGAGGGCTGTGGGCACAGTGGCGAGCGGAGCGTGGAGCGGAGCGGGTAGCGGAAACTGTAATCACGTAATTTCCAGCAACTCCGCTATTTGTTTTGGTATTTATAAATTCAAAAAAAAAAAAAAAACCTAATTTGTACATACTTATTCGTTGTGACATTATCATAAAGTAGGCAAAATATTTCTAAAAGTCACTCATGGTATAAACAAGGCGTCATTAGAATAAAATATCGAGCATGGTACTGTCGATGAAAAGTTATTAGTAAAAAGGTTTCGATAAAATGAATTTTCGATCTAGTAAGCGGTCGACAAAAGTTTTCGAATAAATGTAATACGATGAAATGAACATCGGAGCAATGATGTTTCGAAATACAATCTTATCGCTCTGTCAAGTGTTAGACCAAAAGTAAAATGGAGAAAAAGTCATCAATTAAACGATTATCGAGGAAAAATCTTTCGAAATGGCGTAGGGAACCCTAGAAAATATAAAATATCCAAGACTCAGGAGCAAATATGTATACTCATCACACAGTTATTTTCTCTTACCGGGATGTGAAGCCAGAACCTCCAGCTTCGTAGGCGACGATAGCGGTAGCTGAGCCAAACAGGTCGGCAATAAAGTTTAATTAAATAAATAAATATTTAAAAAAAATCTTAAAAGGTACTTTCATTTTCAAAAACGCTCCCATCACTATGGACCGGCTTAAAAGTCGTCCAACGTTCAAAAATCCTGCTCTGGCTGTTCTGACCCCACTGACAGTTCGTCGACAAACCGTTGAAGTCGATGCTTTACCCATATTGTCCCCATTTCTTTAGCTTGTAAAAGCATTTCTTGGCTATAGAAAGTTGAATTGAATGATAAGACTCACACAAGATGTAAAGTTGTTTCATTGAAATAATCAACGGTCTGGACAACATCGCGAGAAAGAGTTAAAAGTTCCAAAAATATATTATCAAATATTCAGTTGAAGATTGCGGCAATCTTCCTTAGCGATTTTTTACAAGAGAAGTCAAACATCGCATTACGCTATTTTTAAGGATTGAAAGGGGCCGGCCACATTACGTTGGGCATGAACCTCCCCAGCCCAATAGCCTCAAAAAAAACTTTCATAGACCAAAAATGTCAAACAAATGAAGACAAGAAAATTTCCGTTAAAAAATCAAAACGGTTATTCAAGAACCGATTCAACCGATACTTAATGAATGCGGGACGCCCCACCCTATTTTATATGATAAATATTGATAGTGTAACCGATTTTCGTATTAGCTATTGTTAAGAATGCACATAATTCAATAAAAAGGTAATTTGTTCCAACGTCTTTTAAGCAATAAAAGTGGGCAATGTATGTTCATGCAAATTGCGTTAATATCTTTGATTTATATGAAAATCACGATCATCACGATTTTAAAACTGGATTTCTTTACTAATATCCTTTATTCTTATACATACAAAAATGTAAATAATTAATAATTTATTTATTTTATTCCAATGGATATTTGGTCGAATACGTTAATATCTGTTAGTTATTAAGTATTTACTAGTTAGGTATATTTTAAAAGTCAGGTAAAATAATAAGAATATAGTGTTAAATAAATATTGGAGGTTAAATTTAATTATTTTAAATGTAATCACTTATAATGGAATAAGGGCAAGAGGACTAGGAGGAACTAATCAGTTAGGTACAGTCAAGTGGAAAAATAAATATCCACACAGTTTCAAAATATGTATAGATAGGTACATAACCCTTACTGTCATAATAATAAGATCTGTGCACATATTTTAGAAACTTTGCGACGTACATATTGGTGCCCTTGACTGTACCTAACAACTTAATTTATAAATGAAATCAGAATCAGAACACAAAAATACAAAACTAAAACAATACCCAACCTTTACGTGTTTCTGAACGAAACGCAACTTGACAGCTTCATTAAAAAAAACAAAGCGCGCGAATCTCACAGCTGATTCACGATCTTAGTCTACCTGAAACATCATCAAAACTAGCTATCGACTACAAAAACCGTGTGTTACATTGAAATAATTGTGTCTTTTTATCATTTCGGAGTGTTCGCACGAGAAATTGCCCTCAAATTTCTGTTTAAAGCGGTTCTCATAACCTAAAAACTTTGGATGTCTTTTGTTACCTTCGCTGTGAATAACAATAAAGCTCGCTAGGACAGTGGAAAAGGGTTTAAAAGGTAAGGAACTGGTTTTTTTCGATTTATTTACGACCCTTGATAGCCGATATTGACGGGAAGGGTATTTTACGATGAGTCTTAGGGTGTGGAAACATTGCTGTCTATATTTTGTTTAAATTTACACTCGACGCGTTATAGGTGGGCTTAGTTCGATTTTTAAACTGAATTTTGAATCTTGTAAGACTTTTTTGTTCGCATTTGTTTTGGGAGCCAATAGCCATGGTTTTTACTGAGGGCAGCTAATTCTATAGATGGAAGAGCGGCAATTCCCGCCACAAGTATAGTATTTTACTAAAAGAAGGTTCCAACCTCTGCTTATTTGATACACTTCCAACCAATAAAGCTTTTTTCATTTTCAACTAATGCAATTCCACAGCAAGGTTTAAGTACTTTTCTTTTAGGACAGGACATGAAAACGTGAAAATCTTATTCAATAAGCTAGCTAGCTGTTATTTAATATTGTGATACGCAAAGGGTATTTTGCAACTTTAGACATATGCAGATTTATTTAAATGCATTCTATAACATTTGTAAAATATTCCAATACAATTGGTTTGTAATGACAAGATTTAAGATGACCATGCTCATCCAGAAGATGATTGTTCACTATCATGCTGTCATTTTCTTGTAGACCTCAAACATTTTATTACAACCATTAAATTAGAATACCAAAGAAATGCAATTATAAATTTACTTAATGTTTATACTTGAAGAGATCCCTGAAAGGGATAAGTTCACTTTTGTATGTGCTTATCTCTCTCTCAGTTGCTCTCATTTGCTCAAACCTGTTAGCAAATGAGATGGAAAGTATCTTGAATGGTCTTCCATTTAAGGCAAACTTATTCCTGAAAGAGATCTCTTGATATCTTACAGGACTATGTTCTCCTTTGTTCATCATTTATTAGGGTGCCATACCTAAACGGTAAAACAGGACCCTATTATTAAGACTTCACTGTTGGTCCAGCTGTCTGTCAGTTGTCACCAGGTTGTATCTCATGAACCTATAGACATTTGAAATTTTCACAGATGCAAAAAAGCAACAAATACTAAAAACAGAATATTGTGTTTGTGTCTGTCTGCCTATGTCAGTAACCAATATAAAATGTCTGAACACTGCATACATTTTGCTTAGGAGTAGGGCTCTGCTAACACTGAATTTTCGTAGATACGACTGTTTGTAGCGTATATTTTGTACGGAATCATTAGTGCGCGAGGCCCACTCGCACTTAACCGGTTTATTGATTCTTTGTTCTATTGTTTTTTATACAATAAAGTGTTTACAAGTCCTCAATATGGTACTAAGCTGGCAAGCAGGTCTTCATAGATTGTGTATTTATATGCATGTAATTTGGAGCAACTAATGAGTGGAGGTTGTTACCTTAATCTGGCATAAACTTTTTTGTCATAATCATCATTTGGCATAATTCATCATTTGGGGTGGGCTCCAGCCACCGTTGCCCTCCCCTAAATACGACTCTGAGTTTCATGTTTCGATATATACAGTTGATAAGTAAGAACACTAATGACAGATGATTGACGAAAGTTCCGGGCTTCGGTCATATACTCAATACTCAATCATTTATGGCATTCCACAATGTGTTAGTTTACAGGATAGGTACTTGTTAAACGTAAGTTGCATAAAAGGTACATAACAGTGAACTTAATTGTGGACCCTGTTGGGCACAGCAAAAATGTGTGGAGAGAAGACAACTTATTTATTTAAACTTTATTGCACAAAACAAAATCAGTATCAGGTACAGTAATCAGGACTTAATCCTAAAAGGCATATATTTATTTGTTTTTTTTTTTAAATAGTTTTTCCTCTAAGTATTCTCTTAATGTGTAATAGCTTTTATTAATAAGGAGTTCTTTTAACAATGTTATGAATGTATAATATTTTTTCTCGGATTTAATTATATTTGGCAGTTTATTATATATTTTTATAGACATGGCATATGTTGCATCTGAGTGCATTTTGAGTTTTGACGACGGTAGCATAAGTCATTGGTCTACCATGCTCATCTCTTCGTTTCTTGTTCCAGCCTCATCACCGATAATTTCACCATCAACAGCGGCAACAGCGCAACGAAACGGCGGCGCGATGAGGCGCGGCTAACCAACTTCAAGCACAAAATGAACCCACACAGCCTCAACCTGTCCCCCAAGTCTCCGTCGCCCCCCAAGCGGAGGGTGCTCGGGCTGTCCAGCCTGTCCTACCAGAACCAGCACTCACCGAATATAGGTGAGTGTAGAGGGATCTATATCAGAATCCCTAACATTGTTTGTCCTAATGTATTGTTTGTCTTAACGCATTTTTTATGAAACTAAACTTTTCGGGATTGTTATAAAAGAAACCTAATCTTTTAAAAAATCCTCAAGAATTTACGGTTTCTGAAAAAAATGCGTTAGGACAAACGATACATTAGGACAAACGACATTAGGGATTTTGAAGGAGACCCGTGTGTAGAGTTTTGGTTCCATCTGGTGGAGGCTGAGGCGGTTTGTACGGTTAACTGGTTAATTGATGCTCGAGGAGTTTCCTTATAAGGTTAGTATAATTCACGGTTTAAGGGTCCTAGCACATAGCAGGAACCGCGATAAAAGACTGGTTTTCACATCTACCTCACTTTATCATACAATCATAATCACCTCATTGTCCATCAGAGGCGTGGCGTCAGGAATATTACAAGGGAAGCCTAAGCGTATTCATTTACTCATTTAAAGAAAAAGGTGGTTTAAGCCTTTCCTTGGTCAACTTGATAAATTAGAGAATTATCTAGTCTACAAACTAAAACACATTTATTTATCTTCTCTATACAGAAACTTAACGAAAGCTCTTAATAATAAAGCTTAAATCAAGGAATCATTCATTAATCAAAGTTATTTCTTTTCCAGGCATATCATACGAGAACAAGCATATAGAGGCATCATTCGACTTAGAAAATCTCTCCCCGAAGCACTACACTAACAAAATAGAATCTCCAAGTCGCCTGTCGTATGAAAACGATCTTTCCTTCAATACGTGCGAATATCTGAAACAGTCTAATTATTCAAAGAACCCGACACCCAGGAAAGTGCTTGGTGAACTTCAGAACACTTTCAAAAGTCCCAGCCAAGCACCTACTCCGAAGAAGTTCACACCGGTCGCCTCACCCGTACCAAAACGAATCTCCGACTTGAACTCCCTAGCCCGTTCCCCGCTACTCCAACTGCTGGACAGCCCGAAGATCTTCAACTCACCGGTTACTAGTCAGCGGTCTTTTAAGAAGATTAACCGGATTTTTGAAGAGCGGAGTCGCTTTAAGATGGATAAAGAGAATATTGAGAAGTTCGAAGATGAGACCAGGGACACTCAATTTCATCAGCAGGAGAACTGGGCCGATACTAAGGTTAGATTTTACAAGATTTTTTGATATACTTTTTTATGGTGTGACAGATATTCATATTTTTTATAAATAGTTAAGTTACATACTCATATATATAATCCAATATCTTTCTTTAAAAAAACTTGGCTGTGTGTGAAGTCGGTTTATGTCGTCCTTGTGTGCTGCCGCTGTCTCAGATGCGTCACAAGCCGAACGCTTTGGCTGACCGTGCCTCTCTATCGCTTATTCCGCGCTCTCGCTTGCACGCTCGGCTCAGGCGGAATGTGACAATGAGCGGAACTGAGTCATGCTTTTTCGTGCGTGCTGCATACGACGTTCATCGATTTATAAGACGTTATCACGTCAAAACACTCCAAAATCGCTATCAGCTTGATTTACTAACATCATGATCAATGATCAATACATATAAGCAGTAGAATGTGAACGTGACTGACAGACAAGGAATTCCCCTCAACAAAGGAACATTAGATATACATAATGGAGGCAGTGATGTAGAGATGCATTTGAATTGTACTTGAACGATAAGATATTGTGACTTTTTTTTCGATTGTTTATTTAATCACAAAAAGTATTAATTATCTAAATTCAAAAATGAATTATTTCGGGCAAAGTCCGCAACGTGTTGGTATTATATTATTATTAATATAGTTTTTTTTAAACTCTTTATTTATTAATTTCAGCTGGACTTCACAGACGTCCTCCAATCGTCGTACAAGAACGACTTCAAGACTGAAGACACTTTTGTCCCGGAGAAGGAGGAACTGGATCCCGAGTTCGAGACCCTCCACGATCTGGAGGAGGAATTTGATAACGACACGTTCGATCAGTGCACCAAATATGAAATCATCTCAACCGATAGCCCGGACATCATCTCCAGAGGTCGCAGCTCTTCCAATAGGAAGATCAATGGAAGCTTCGTCTTTGGAGCTCCACTAGCTGACACCGAACAGTCCACCTCCTTCAACGGTCCAGCGAGAGCTTTAAACTTTGGAGACAACTTTGAATTCCCGTCCCCGGTCATCAAGAAAAGCTCCAGCTCCGGATCTGTGAAAAAATCCCTGAAATTTAATGAGACTCCGACAAAAGATTCAATGAAGAGGATCTTCACATCCGACAGCACAACTTCTATGGAAAGCGGATTCGTTTCGGAGTTTGATGATCAGTTCTTAGATATTGAAGAGTCGAATTCTCCCAAAGTAGCAAACTTTGATAACCTTCTATCGGGACCGATCAAGAACAACATTTTCAGCAATGTTCAGCCACCGTTGTGCAGGAGTAAAAGTTTTAACCCGGCTCAGTCAAAGGCGAGGATGTCTCTGCTGTCAATACTGGAGTCTCCGCAGAAGAGGAGTCATATGCTGAGTGAGCCTTCGGAGGGTGGAGAGAGCAAGCGGAGGAAATGCGAGGAGACAAGGCCAGTGCTGCAGAGGTGTTTCTCTGAGAACAATGCTTCGATCATGTCCGCTTTGGATCGATGTAAGTATCTCAACTTTTCCTGAATCTTTATCGCAATAACGTAGCACTGAATAGGGATGACGAAAGGGCATATGTAATAAAAAATATACTTAAATCTTAATGTTTTTAAATTATAACAAAACTAAGATAATCAGTTGGCTGTATGCGAAAATTTTTGTCATACAATGGTTAATTTTAAATTTAAGCCAAGAAGTTTCATCTATTCTATCTATACTATTATAAAGTTGTAAAAATGAAATGTCTGTACATTGAAGATATTTTCAAAAAATTGATTGTTACGGATATTAGGAGGTCAATAAAAATAAAAATATATTTTTTTGATTTTATGTGTCGTTGTGGCTTCGTCACGCAAACTCGGCTAAACGGATTTCAACTATTTTTGGTACACGGGTAGCTGGGTATCTCCAGATGGTTATAGGATACTTTTTACCCGACTACGCTGAAGAGAAAACGACGGGTTATGACTTTCTCCTCCGCGAACGAAGTTGCGGGCATTTTCTAGTATGAATATAAAGACCTCTAGAGGTGTTTACAACTTTTACAAAGGAGATGTGACCTTGCCCGCAGTCGAGGGAGACCCGGATCTGATCGGCGACTTCAGCCAGCCCTTCGCGCTGCCGCTCACTCGTGGACACCACTCCGACCTCAAGAGCATCTCGTGCGACACCCTGGCCCGCCTGCTGCGGGGCGACTGCCAAGGCATCACCCACTTCCAGGTGAGGGCAATGCTTCTGTTATGACAAACTAGTAGATCGTTAACCAAGGGTTGAAAGTGACCCATAATAGTTCGAGGGTCAAATGGGGAATTTCACCCGAGTTAAATAAACACTCTACTTGTCATTTTGACTGTGAGGAAAATAATATCATCATCATCATCATCCATCATCATCAGCATCATCATCATCATCCATCATCATCATCACCATCATCATCCGTCATCATTATCATCTATCATCATCATTATCTTCACTATCATCATCATCATCCATCAACATCATCATCATCCATCAACATCATCGTCATCATCATCCATCATTATCATCATCATCCGTCATCATCATCATTATCATCCTCATCCGTCATCATCATTATCTTCACTATCATCAACATCATTATCGCCATCATCATCCATCATCATTATTAGCATCATCATCCATCATCATCCATCACCATCATCATCCATCATCATCATTATCATCATCATCATCCTTCATCGTCATCATCCATCATCATAATCATCATCCATCATCATCATCCATCACCATCATCATTATCGCCATCATCATCCATCATCATCATTATCATCATCATCATCCGTCATCGTCATCATTGTCGCCATCATCATCCATCATCATCACCAACATCATCATCATCGCATTCGCGATATGAAAAGCTTTTATTTTAGGACTACGTAACTCAATCACTTTCCACCCTAGGGATGGAAAAGCTATTTTCCACCCGGCTACATATCCATGAAAATTAAACTATCCGAGCAGGAGAGATGAAAACTAATTGTTCATCAACATCAGCAGGGCTCCACTGAATTTACCCTACATTTAGAAGCATTATTTCTTATTGTAGCCTTGTGTTTTCCGGTCCCGTATTGACCTCAGTCTCCCCCCCCCCCCCCCCCCCCCAGGTGATCGACTGCCGCTACCCCTACGAGTTCGAGGGCGGACACATCGCGGGCGCGCAGAACCTCTACACGCCCGCGCAGGTGCAGGCGCTCGTGCACGACCCGCCGCCCCCCGCCCCCCGCACCGTGCTCGTCTTCCACTGCGAGTTCTCGCTCGAGAGAGGACCCAAGCTGTGAGTACGAGTCCTGTAGAGTACTGTGACAGGGGGGGCATCGCCAGCGAAGCATCAGTGCCTGTACACCTCTACGTATAGGTCCTGGGTTCAAGCAAAAACCGATAGATCGATAGACACACTCTTTGTAAAAAAGGAGCTCCGCGAAACGTTTTTGTATGTTTGTAGTATGTGTCGTTGCGGCTTCGTCACTCCAAATCGGCCAAACGGATTTCAACAATTTTTGGTACACGGGTAGCTGGGTATCTCCAGATGGTTATAGGATACTTTTCACCCGACTACGCTTAAGAAAAAAAGAGGGGTTATGACTTTTTCTCCTCCGCGAACGAAGTTACGGGCGCCTTCTAGTTCGATAAAACACGTTTTTAATTATTATCTTCTCTTCTTTCAGCTCCCGTTTCCTCCGCTCGTCGGACCGCGAGAAGAACAAGGAGAACTACCCCTCCCTGCACTACCCAGAAGTTTACCTTCTACACGAAGGCTACCGCGCCTTCTACCAGCGCCACCCCGATCTTTGCTCCCCCGCCGGCTACACCGCCATGTTGGATCCCAAACACAGACATCTGCTGAAGCAGCACAGGTCTGTCCAACAGCCCTCGTCCTCTACTCATCACAGGCGGAACCGCCTGCTGTTCTAAAGGGTCTACTCGTAAGACCGACAGTCTTTTAGAAAGACTAAAGGTCTACCGTAAAATCTGCTCGTTTAAAAGGTTGGTCTACACGAAAAACCGGTGGTCTTTTTGAGATACCAAAGGTCTACCGTAAAGTCTGCTCTTCTAAAGGGTTGGTCTACTTGAAAAACCGGTGATCTTTTTGAGATACCTAAGGTCTACCGTAAAATCTGATCGGTCCCTGTACTCTAAAAACCGATGGTCTTTTCGAAAGACTGAAGGTCCACTATAAAATCTGATCAACTTAAAGGGTCGGTTTACTCGAAAGACCGATAGTCTTTTGGAAAGATCAAAGAAGAAGAGAAAACTCCGATAGTCTAAAGGATCGGTTTTCGGAAAACCGATGGTCTTTTGGAAAGACTGACGGTCTACTTTAAAATCTGATCAACTTAAAGGGTCGGTCTACTCGAAAGACCTATAGTCTTTTGGAAAGATCAAAGTTCTGCTTTAAAATCTGATAGTCTAAAGGGTCGGTTTCTCGAAAAACCGATGGTCTTTTGGAAAGACAGACGGTCTACTGTCAAAACTGGCCATTAGGACAATCGGTCTCACCGAAAGACCGGTAGTTATTTGGAAAGACCGACGCTCTACTGAAATACCTTTTGTATGCTCGAAGACCAACGGTCTTCTAAAGAAAAAAGGTCTGAATTTATTGTAATTGTTGTTGGATGAAAGGTCTACTGGAAATACCAGTGGTCTACTGAGAAGATTATTGATTTGTTGGCTAAATCTCAACATTATCTCATAGACAAAGGCGTCTGAATTTGAATAGTCCTCTCAGTAGACCTTGGTTTTTAAAAAAAACTTATTTGGGACCATATTTCGCAATTTTGGTTTAAATATAAAAAAAAACCGCAATAAAAATCCTCTAATATAACACTAAATTTAATTTCTAAGTGTAAATACGAAAAATGCCATATTATTGTTAAAAACTAAGTTTTTAGTACAAAAATAGGCTAAAAAAGTATATCCCACCTATTTTAGTTATGCCATAGTGTAAGTTTCGATTTGACTTTGCAATATAGTTGTAGTTTAGAGAAATAATCGAAAATACCTATCCACTTCAACTTAACAGGTTCGCTATTTGTATCAAGTTGTATGACTTACATACAAATTGAGGAACTGGGAAATTGAAGCTAATCTTCCTATCAAAAACCTTCAGCCTTAATCAGGAAATCAAGCCATAACTCTACTTTCACTTAATAAATGGTAACCTAATGCAGCTTTTGACATAACGTTATATCAAACGCTACATTATGCGAAACAACATTATACCAAAAAAACATTATATAAAACATCGATTATTAGAAGCTTTCTAACGGAAACTGGCTTTTTCGTTTTTTTTTATTTTGCCAACTGTTACCTACTACTTTTTTATACTGGATATATTATAATAATACTAAAAACTACTTTCGTCGCATGAGTTATTCAGCTTTTTCATACAAACTCCTAAATCGCTTCACGTCCTGTACTGGTTGTTCGGCAATCTTTGGCTATGTTCTCCATATCTAAGGAACATGTGTTCCGAATATCTTGTCATATCTTAAGTAATATACTGCCGTGTGATGCGCTAAAACAGTATGTCGGTGGAAAGTTTCGAGAAAATTGAAGTTTTGTAAATATAGTTTCAAGTAAAACTAAGAAAAACATTTGTATGAGTCTTTTTATGTTTTAAATAAGATACCGTTTGGTTTAGTACATTATGTGGCACTTTTTTCGTGCTATCAATTTTTTTAGATACCGCTCGCACGGCAGAATAGGCTGTTCATTTCATCTGTGAATCGTTAGGTCAGTCTACGTAACTGTTTTATAGATTTTCACTTGATTTCCTGTTCGCGGTAACCGTTTCCTGTTCCTTACCTACCCTTGTATAGGTGAAAAAGCTTTAAATATTAAAAAATGTGCCGTTTTAAAACCCAAGATTTAAAAAACTGTAAATATCTAGGTTTAGATGAAACGATTATGCTATTTGTGTTTTAGTTTAAGTCAACTAACTTGTTTGCAACATTTATATTTTATAAAAATACTTTTTATATAATACCAATACATGTTTATTTGCTTGGTTTTGGACGTAATCTCAAATATTAAGACGATAAAAATACTATAGTAAAATACTACAATCGAAGTATTTGAATAAATAACAAAGAAACAAGTCTTTTAAAGAACTCTTGCGAGTCTGACTCGCGCTTTTCAACAAAATGTGAATGTTGCAAACAAATTAATAAATTGTTCTTCAAGGCAATATTATTAATACTTTAATATTATAAGTAAACAGATTATATATTATTGATAAAAATAAGAGATTATGACCGTTTTATGTTCACGAATGTTCGCACTTCGGGTTATTTGTATTTTTTTATCGATATAACAAAATTATGACAAAAATATGTTTATTTTTATACATAAAGTTTTTTTCGCATAAAAATCTTTGACACTGTGCGCTGCTTACGCGGCCTATTCATTGCTGTAATTATTTTTGTCATAATAATTCTTAAAAAATACGTTAACTTCGAATGACAGAATAATTTTAAAATTCGAGAAGTACGCTTACTAGATTTCTCATAAGTTGTAAATATTTGTTTATAATTTTAGATTTATTTTAATATGGAACAAACTTATGTTAAAACATTAATAGTTTGAGAATTGCGATATGACACTTAATAGTATAATTTAAAAACTGGTGTTAAAAATTAAGTTATTATAAATTCTATATCCGTTTCGTTTCTAAAATAAAGTATCTATTGTGTAAAAGAAGATATTCCTGTGTTTTTATAGTCTCAATTATTTTTCATAATTTTAATTCACGTAATGTTTGTCCTAAAATTCATTGTGTGATAAAATAAATCTGATTGAACTTAAATATTAACCTTTTCAACCAATGCCATGATTGATGCATCTTTAATAATTATGTATGCGTTATTTTAAATTTAATAACGTATAGGTGCATTTAAGGTTAAATTATTTTAAGTGTAACGATAAAATCTATTCTAAAGCTAGCTGTTCCTACTCTAAAGCCTCTAGCTATGTAGACTGACTAAGACTATACTAGCTCACTCGAATAATTTATTTCAAGACGCAATCATAATTTGTCATAATTATCTTTTCAACTATTTATTTTTCCCCTAACTACACTGCAAATAAACCGGGCTACCCGCCATCTTGGAACGACGATTTTCAAACAAATCCCAATGTGTTTAAATTATAATCGTTATGAAACGCACTCTCTGTAGGTAAAACTTTGATACTTAATAGTTTTTGAGAAAATCGGATTAGTGTCGAGGTAGCGGGTGGACCAGTTTATTTGCCGTCGAGTGTACTAACAATTTAAGGATTTTTATGACTTATTAACTTAGTAGGTTCTTTACCTATCTTATGAATTTAGGAGAAAGGAAATTATGGCAAACTGATGCATTTATTGCGTTGAGAGGGTTAAACGTTGAAAATTCAAAATTCTTAAATAGACTAGTTATGTTGAAATAAGAATTTAAATTATGTCGACATATAGATTTTAATTCCCGTATTGAATAGATTTTCCATTTTCTTAAAATATATTTGTTTGGGTCGTCATACAAATTAACTGCCATATTTTTGGTATTAAATGAAAATTTTCGATTTTAAATGCATGCGACTTTATTATAATAGAATGAAAGATATTTAATAAATTGTGAATAATTTTAAGTTGAATAAATTATAAAAATATAATTAGCTTCGTATTATTGAAACTTACCCAATCACGGAACGTTTTTACGAATTACTCAGAAATCAAAAGAGATCTGAAATTATTTATTTCCAAAAAAACAGTATTCGATGGGTGCGAAGTATTAGGTGGGGTTAATATAATCGACCGCAGCGCTCATAGTGGCCAAAAGTAAAACTAATGTTGGCGCTGTTATCTGTCATATCTCAAAGTAATCTGTTTACACTTGGTTACCTACCTAAACCCGGTCCTCAAAATAATACTCGTTTCGATCTGAAAACGATATTTAATTGATAACTAGCGATACAGGAACAATTATATATGTTTATTATTATTGAATGAAACCATTAAGTAGCTTTAGCTTCTTGTTTTACAGTAAAACTACAACTAAAAATTAAGTAGACAAACCCTGACATATTCAAAAGTAAAACACTTTTTGAATCAATTTTACTTACCCCATTGATTTCACAACCCTTTCTCCACCCAAATTAAGGTATCACAGTATTTTTTTAGTTATATTTGACGACCGGTTTAGCTCAGTGGGAGTAACGTTGCCTGCGAAGCTGAAGGTCTTGGGTTCAAATCCCGGTAAGAGCAAATATTTGTGTGATGAGCATAAATATTTGTTCCTGGGTCTTGGATGTTTTCTATGTATATAAGTAATATATTCATTAAATATATCGTCGTCTAGTACCCATTACCGCAAGCCTTTTTGAGCCTACCATGGAACTAGTTCGATTTGTCTAAAAATTGTCCCGTAATATTTATTTATTTAGTTAATATTGGAAATAAATTAATAGACAATTTTGGATTATAATAATATTTTGTCACAACGTCGCGATTAAATGTCAAAACGTCAAAGCCAACAAAGTTGTGGACGCTAGGTGGAGCTGAACTCGCACGGAGACAATAATAGGTATATTACAGTAAATTAAGTTTCATGTATCTTTTTAGATGTGTAAAACTTTTATTCGAAATAAAGTTTCATGTATCTTGCTTGCGTTAGCGTGCAAATTATAAAGTAGGTAGTTAATTAAATTAAAAGAATAGATAATATATCAAATTAATAAATTAAAATAAATATAAAATGTTAAATTGAAATATTAAAAAAGTTAACATAATAAGCATATCACAGTTGCATCACTAAATATTACTAATTCTAGTACTGTTGGTGTTTGAGATACGCCTTTTACTAGGCTGCGTTGAAATGCGTTTCCCTCCAGCAGCTATAGTTCCTTCGGGAGATGATTATAAGTATAGTTTCTAGTGTAAGAGCGTGAAAAAGTGTAACAGTGCCGTGCACATGAAAAATATAATAAACTGGTATTTTCGGTAAATTCAGTATCGTGTAAAACCCTGATACAGTCGTGGAGGCCGGAGACCACCATCCCAGCAGCAGGTGAGTAATTCCGAATTATTGTCTTGTGGGTAAAAAAATACAATCCACAGCAACGAGGTTTTACGCTACATTTTCACATTTTTCATAAAAGCACTGGTCCCACCAGGAGACAGCGATTCGAGAAAGCGATTAGCTATCAGCGATGTTCTCGCCGAAGAAACGAACAAAAGATATACATCCTGTGTTAGTAAAAGAGACACGTATATGAATAGTTCATCGCTGGCTGTACACACTGCCGGCGAAAACTGTCTCATATATGTATCTCTTTTATTGACACGGAGTCTACATCTATTGTGCGTTTCTTGAGCGAGTTGGGCGAGAAAATATTCGATAGTTGCTCGCTTTCTCGCCGGCGGTGGGACTAGTACCTAAATGATGTTCTGTTGCCGCTGTAACAAAAAATACTAAAAACAGTCTAATTTTGTGTCTGTCTGTCTATGTTAGTAACCAATATAAAATGACCGAACACCATTACAGTGCCTTACAACCTCCATGCAAGTAAGTATATGAGACGAACAGGCTAGTATTTAAAAACTGAAATTCAGTTTAAATTAGGAATGACGCGTCACTCGCTCTAACATTTGTTATTAGTTTCATACTTCGTTTTTTTAGCATTAGAAAAAGGGTAAACAATTTTGACGTGAGATTTTATTGAAAAAGGCTTTAAATAAATGAACCTTTTAACAAAAAAATAAAACCGACTCGAAAAAAAATAAATGACTTACAAGTAACCGTTTGTACCTATACTCAATCTATTCAGTATATACAATTAATCTTATTTTGGCGTCGGTGCCATATAAAGAATGTGTAAAATATTGAAAATTGTCGAGTTTAGTAAGTTGTGACACGATAACACCGACTCCAAAATAACATTAATTGTATATACTGTATAGATTGAGTATACAAACGGTTACTTGTAAGTAATTTGAAGAAACTGAATTATGGCGTTATTTTTTTACTTTTTAGTTTTTTTGGAGTCGGTTTTATTTTTTTGTTAAAAAGTTCATTAATTTTACACTTTTTAGTTAATCGTTACTTAAAAGTGTATCTCGTGACGATTCGAACAAGCCCAAACACGGCTAGGATACATTATTTTATTACATAGATCTGGTGCCTACCTTCCGGCTCCATCATGAAATCAATTCGATGGTACCATTCTCATCAGGAACATTTAAATTTGTGACTATGAAGTTGCTTAGCTAAATTAATCAAGATATTTTGTCGCCACCCGTAAATCATTTATCATTGAGGAGTTCCGCTGGCATTCTGTGGTCTTCTGCATCAGTTCCACTTCACCAATTTACACTTTCTGAATGCAAATGCTTATTATGTTTCTTATAATACCAAAATCGCTATATGTATGCCTACAATATTTGAGGAGTTCCTTCAATTCCTCATGGATTCCATCATCAGATCTTCACCAAAATTAAATGGGACCAAATAGAAAGTACCTTCTATAAAACCAAAAAAAAATTTTTTGAAATCGGTCAAATAGTCTGACTAATCGGTGAACATCCATAAAAAAAAATTGTGTCCCCCCCCTCTATTTTCTAAACGGTATGTTCAAAAAATATGAAAAAAATTACAAATATAAAGCTTAATAAATACTTCCAACGAAATTTGTTTTCAACATTATCGAACATGCCGTTTTTAAGATATTGCCAAAAAACTGCGCTTCTTAGCAAAAAGACGTAAGTCCCGGACGTAAGACGTAAGATACGCTCTTTTGGTAGTGTTTTTTTTTAATATGGTATTTTTTTCATCTGTAGTGCATTTTTTTGTATAAACGGCTGCGGAACCCTTCGTGGGCGAGTCCGACTCGCACTTGGCCGCTTTTGTTATATTATTCTACCTCTGAGTAACTCCCCCTTCCCGCTTCCTCCCCCCACAGTAGTCATGTTGTTATATATATACATGTTATGTATAACGTAGGAAAATAAGACAACGCTATTTAAAGACATGAAATATTTATTTACATAAATTTTCAACACTCATAACACGTAAATACGACAACCATTTTGGTAAAAGATTAAAAAATATGACTTCAAGGTGACTAGAATCTGTTTACTTTTATCAAGGACCATTAAAACAAGAGGACTGTCAGTTATCATACTTTGGTTCGAGCCCCGATCGCAAGGAGATATTCGGGCAAAAACTAGATGGCGCTTTAAAAATTAAACATTTAAAGATGTTATATCTGCACAAAAAACGTAGTACAGTAACAAAGTCAATGCATACTAATATTATGAATGTGACAGTGTGTCTGTCTGTTACCTCTTCGCGCTTAAACCGCTAAACTGATTGGAATGAAACTTGGTATGGAGATATTTTTTTATACTATAGAATTATTATTATTAAATATTTGGTATTCAACAGATCTGGCAGTGAGTGCAGTTGGTATGGAGATAATATTTTGTTCTGTTTCCGCGATTATTACTCATTGAAATAAAACAATTTAACGGATTATATCGCGTATATTATCTCATTTTAGTTCCCGACGTTTCGGAAGCTTTCCAGCTTTCCATGGTCACGGGAGGACCATGACCATGACCATGGATGTCCTCCCGTGACCATGGAAAGCTGGAAAGCTTCCGAAACGTCGGGAACTAAAATGAGATAATATACGCGATATAATCCGTTAAATTGTTTTATTTCAATGGTATGGAGATAGTTTGAGTCCAGGGGAAGGACATAGGCTTTTTTTTATCCCGGAAAAATACCCTAATCCGCAATAAATGAATTTAAGGCGGACGAAGTCGCGGGCAGAAGTAAGTAGTAAATAAAACGTAATATTTAAATACTGTGTCACGCTTGCAAAGTTGAAAAATCGTAAAATAATAATTCTTATTCATAGATGGCGTTGTACATATCGGCGAACGGCTTTTTGTATGGAGATTAATTGTCAGTCCTTTTGTTTTAATGGTCTAGATCTTTTATATTATATTCTAGTTATTATAATTATATTTTTACAAGCATCGTATAAACATTCAATGTCTTATGTGAAAACTGTCTCGACACGCAGACATACATTTAAATAACAATAGCGGCCGACACAGACGGCCTGTATTTCACCTTTTCGGGAGTCAGTTAAAAACTACAGTTTGAATGCTACATGGTTGCAGTTGGCATAACTACATCGCAACTGCAAATCAACTGCGCAGTCCGCTTGCTATTCTGTGTGGAGTTCTGAAGACTGCACACACACCGACTGTAAACCAACTGCTTTGCACTCAATGGCGTGCAGTGCATATGGGCATAACGGCACTGCCTACCCTGAGCGATCATGGTTCTATACTTGCACAGGGAATCTCTAAGATCCACTGTCCTCCACAGAACAGTTCCTTCTTCTGCTTTGACGACGTGAGTAACCGCTACTGTATGCCGCTGTTTTCATTATGTTTCCATTTACTTCGCTTCGGTCTTCTCTTCAGTTTTTTCAACCTCCAAGCTCTCCTTTGCTTTCTTCACTAAACCCTCGTCGATGGAACTCCTCGATAGCTGCCGGAGAATGTTCTCGAAGATTCTCGGCGCGCTCTTCGTATTCGGCAGCGAAATGTCCGTCTGTGTCGTTACGGTCTCGCTTCTCTTTTCCTCCTTCACTTCCACGGGTATGTTCGTCTCTTTCAGGTCTAGTGTCATGGATTTTTTCTTCTGTTCCTTTTCTGCGTCAACCTGAAAGGTATAATTTCATAGTGTGAGATACCTAGTAATGAATATCCTTCAACTGAATAAACGCTCACAATTATGAAAATGTAGAGTAGAAGGTATAAATAGCATGGTCTGGTAGCTAAAAGTCTCCGTCAAAAGACGTTTAATGGGAAATGGATCTAAATGTTCAATAATCTTGAAATTTTGTTTATACTTAGGTAGGAATAATCCTCCTTATTGTCAGAAAAAAATACAGATTTTTCTGTGGCTTAGAAAAAAAATAAAAGAGAAAAAGGTGTTGGTGGGTCTATATGTCCGCCTTATACGGTACGGCAAGAGCAGCATTGATATTTTCGATTAAAATGGCTGTTAATGTACCGTATACCTCGCAACAGAAAAATCTGTATTTTTTTTCTGTCAATAAGGAGGCTTATTCCTTCCTATAAACAAAATTTCAAGATTTTTGAAAATTTTCATTTATTCCCCATTACCATAATAATGTTTATAATATTTTCTTTTATGTGAAAACATCACATATTTTTTGCACAATACTGATACAAAGATCTAAGTAGAAAAGAAAAATTAATTGCGATCCACTGCAGCCTAAGCCGGAATCGAACCAGCGTCTCTGTTATACCGGAACAGCGTCCTATCCGTTAGACCATCAGACCACTTGTGATTCAAAACAAATTAATCCTATACCTTCGGTAACGATACGTTAAGGTGCGTCCACATTTGTATCATTTGCCCGTATCAGATCATCGTCGCGTGGCATGATCGCGTGTCACGATCACGCGTTTGGACGTTGCGCCGATCGGATGGCTCGAAATCCATTTTGCTACGCGTATCATACAGTTATATCGGACGAGTACGGCATGATCGGCGCGCCGGCAGTAAGCGTCCAAGTAGCGCGATACGCAGTCATGCCACGGCACGATGATCGGATACGAGCAAATGATACAAGTGTGGACGCACCTTTACTCATGAACTTATGTACCATTAATTTTTGAAAGGTTTAGTAACTTATAGCATCACTCTAAGAAAATGCGCTTTCGTTAGTTCGCAAGTGGTGTTCTATTGTTACAAGCCTGTATCACCTTAGCCTCTAACTCCTGGATATTATCCGGCTGGTCCTGGCCTTGCTTATCGCGGAGCCGACGTGAGTACATGACAATGCGTTGCTCCCATTTACAAGTCGCAAAGTGAAGCATGTTTGTTGAATGGTAATGTTTGGCCGCCATTGGAGTGTCAGAGGCAGTAAGAAAAGAAGGTAAGGTACTTATTTTCTTTCTGTCTCTCACACTCTTCGAGAAGTAAGATCCAATTGATGGCATGCAGAAACTGAGGCAAGTCGGTATCGGTACTTTATTCTTCAAGAGTAAGAGAACCAGTTTGACTAAGGTATGGACTTGCTAGCAGTGTCTGCTTGCCACTAGCTCGATGTCAAGTGGTGTTCTATTGTTATTTATTTAATCGTATGGCACAAGGTTTTATTTAAGACGGATACACAATTTACAGGTTAAGGCTAAAATTGGTCAGCCACTTGATGGCAGCGTCGTTAAGGGTGATCAGATCTTCGGGAGGGCCAGCTTTGTACCGAGTTATAGGGCAGTCTTGGGCAATATGCTGAATGGTTTGCTCCTCCGCACCGCAGACGCTCGCAGGGGAGTCCACCCAGCCGCAGCGATGCTTATAGTGAGCACAGCGACCGTGGCCGGTTCGGAGTCCATTGAGGTTACACCAGTCCCGTCTTGGTAAAGTGAACCCCGTTACATCAGAACCTGGGATTATGCCAGAGCCCAGTTTGTCTGCCATTGTGGAACTCCACATTTGCGACCATTCATGCTGGAGGTTAAACTTATTTTCACAAGTTCTATTGTTACAAGCCTATCTCACCTCAGCCTCTAACTCTTGGACTTTATCCGGCTGGTCCTTCGCGCGCCTCTCGATGGCCTTGCTGAGCACCGAGCCCAGGATGTGGGCGCACTTGATGATGTTCTGTGTCTCCCGCGGCGTCAGGTGCAGGCCCTCGTTGCGAATGATATTCTTAAGGTCCTCAGGGGACCGCATCCGGGAGCCTTCGGCAGACAGATCTGGAAGTGTCACGGTGGTTTCATCAATTTCATCAGCAATCATTAGGGCCTTATTAGTACTCAGTTGCGACCGATAATGCTTAATGAGTTCAATCTTAGCTTAATCTTAGCTTTGCTTAGTTTGGGACTTGGTCGATTTGTATAAGATTGTCCGCAATGTATATATTTTTTTAATGTACATTTAGAACAGTCGCGTTGAACACGCTCACTGATCCCGTCGCTTGCAAACCGCTCGCAAATCGCTAGTATGAGAAAGGCCACTACCACTCAGATTTAAACAAAAAGGAGAATATAGGTGGCTAGGCGCTCAAAAGTAGGACAATATGTTTTATACACTTAGTTAATAAACAACCGGCCAAGTGCGAGTAGGACTCGCGCACCGAGGGTTCCTTACAAAATATACGTTACAAACGGCCGTATCTATAAAGATCCAGTCCTAGCAGAGTCCGAACTCCTAAGCAAAATGTATGCGGTGTTCGATCATTTTATATTGGTTTCTGACATAGACAGACAGACATAAAATTATACTGTTTTATTATTTGTTGTTACAGCAGCAACAGAAATACATCATCAGTGAAAATTTCAACTGACTAGCATGAGGTACAGCCTAGTGACAGACGGACGGACAGTGGAGTCTTAGGAATAAGGTCCCATTTTACCCTTTGGGTACGCTACGGAACCCTAAAAAACTGCTTTGGACACCCAAAACTATTCTAGTGTGTAAGTATTATTAAATGTACATTAGTTTAAAAAAAATTGCTACACCCTTGTAACTATCTATATACATTTAAGTACTAAGTTGAAATAAATATTAGATACTCCTATAACAAAATTTGATTAAGATTTTATATAGACTAAATAGGTTTTTATCAGATTTTGACTTACCCAAATCTGCCAAGTCTATGTTTTCCGTCCGATAAGGAGTTGGGCACTGGTCGTAGTAACTTTTCATCGGTATCTACAAATAAAAGATGTCTGTAAGTAATAACACTAACGAGACACATTACATAGTGTTTATAGGAGAGTGCCGGTCTCTTTGCGACAGCAAAGTTACTTTTTTGACCTCGAAGCATTGCCATTTCATTTTAATCAGGCGTTAGTTTGGTTTAATCATGAATCTCACATCTTTTACGCAAGTTACTGATTCAGCCACAAAATTACTTTTTATGAACTAAAAACTTTGCCATTTCATGTTTATCAGGCGTTCGTTGTTACTTTTAGACCTCGAAGCATTGCTATTTCATTTTAATCAGGCGTTTGTTTGGTTTAATCATAAATCTCACATCTTTTACGCAAGTTTGTGATTCAAAGTCAACTTATGGGAGACAAGATTAACTGATAATTTGTAAAACTTATCAAATGAGATTATAATATCTCCCAATTTTGACTTGACTCTGCCTTCGCGTGTACCTTAGCAACATGGTCGGCTTTAGGGCCGGGCGACCGGGGTGGCCGACCGGGGCCGCAGTCTAAAGGTGCGTCCACACTTGTATCATTTGCTCGTATCCAATCACCGTGTCGTGGCATGACTGCGTATCGCGCTGCTTGGACGCTCACTGTCGGCGCGGCTTGTCCGATCTAAGTGTGTGATACGCGTAGCAACATGGATTTCGAGCGATCGGATCGGCGCAACGTCCAAACGCGTGATCGTGACACGCGATCATGCCACGGGACGGTGATCTGATCCGGCAAATGATAACGTCTTAAGGTGCGTCCACAAATGTGTATGGGAGCCCAGGCGCCAGCTTAACCGCTCAATCAATGACTCCCCCAGGGCGCCTACACGGTTAAGACCAGCCCTGCTTAGCGATGGAGTTGTTACGGTTGACTCAGAAGGTGTTCCACTCTAGTCCCTTGGAGACCCTCCCTGTGAGGTACTCGAAGCTGCTAGAAGAGAAGAGAACAACTACCTTGGCGATGGAGTTGTTGTAATTGACCCAGAAGGTGTTCCACTCCCCGTTCTCCGGGCGCCTCTCCTCGACCTTCGTGTCACCTTCAGAACCCTCCAACCAACTGCTTACACAGCAGCTAGAAGAAGAAGAAATAAGACGGATCTATATCGGAATCCCTAACGTCATTTGTCATAATGTATCGTTTGTCATAACGCATTTTTTTACGAAACCGTAAACTTTTCAGGATTGTTATAAAACAAACCTAACCTAATCTATACGATCTTTAAAACAATCCTGAAACATTTACGGTTTCTGAAAAAAATGCGTTATGACAAACGATACATTAGGACAAACGAAATTAGCGATTTCGAAGGATACCCAAATAAGATAGCGACAAGATTACACAAATCGACCTAGTCCCAAACTAAGCAAAGCTTGTTCCACAGTTTAGAAATCAATACAGTCGTCCGACGAAGCCGTCTAGACAGAGCAATCGTGCGGGGTGCGAGGGGCGAGACGCGGGCGGGGCGAGCCCGAGCTGCATAGTCCATATTAGTTTAGTAGCTCGGGATATGTCATTGTCATTTACGCAAACATCAAAGGCGTCGGCCCACTGTATGTTTTTTACACTGTGCTTGTACTATGGGTATTAAGCGACGATATACATAATACGAGAGCAAGCTCTCCACCCATCTTGGTCGGATCTGTTAATGTGGTATATAAAGAAATACTGCAAAACCTACCTAATGTTCCATATTATCAATAGTTCAATCTCAATTGTCCAATTACATCTGTTTTTTTTTTCAAATTACACCTATTTAACAAAGTAACGTGAACGTGATTTATAACTATTGACCGACAATGCATAGCCTAAACTGCCGACGGTAGGAATACGAGAATTGAAACAAATAATCCGTTAGAGATGTTAGTAGAGGCGCACTAAAGAAGGATTTTTTGAAATTCGAGCTATAAGCGGACGAAGTCGCGGGCAAAAGCTAGTATACAGATAAATGATAATACTTAAATACATAGAAAACATCCAATACCCAAGATCAAACATTCGTGCTCATCACACAAACACTTGCCCTGGCCGGGATTCGAACCCGGGACCGCCAGCTTCGTAGACCGTTGTGCAACCCACTGAGCCAAACGTGTCGTCAAAGAAGAAGACATTGATCTGTCTTCACTCTTCACTCCGAACATTATCTAGAAAACCTTGACTTGTCACGATGACGCTATGACTCGAACATGTCATGCAAATCTTGCCGGTTTCTGAAAATAATTGTTCGTATATCGTATTTTTAAATGCATTTCTTTGTATGAATGGCTGCGGAATCCTACACTATGCTATGGGCCGGTTTTCAGTATGATAATATTTCATAACTTGAGTTCTGCATTGGCAGTGCCCTGTAGGGTTTTCAAAGTTCTTATTCTGATGGAATGCCAAGGGTATGAAAAAACTAAAACTTTCTTCGATTAATGGATTAAAGTTCCTTCGCTTTTCCGCGAACTTGTGTCTTGGTTAGATGTGACAATAAATTGTGCTCATAGCGCATATTTTCATGCAGTTTCCACAAAAAGAAAATATAGGTATATACGCATGCAAATACAACAAACCACCATCAGACAGTATGATCCTCGACACGTGTTTCGCCTCTCTATGAGGCATCATCAGGAGATGCAGGAGATGTTGACGGTCCGGCGTCCACCCGAGAAATGAGTTGTCCAAAACCGTCGGCCCAATTTATACCCTGCAGGGTTATTCATGAATAACCCTGCAGGGTCTCTATGTCTCTATAATCTCCTGATGATGCCTCGTAGATATACTCAAGACAACGATACAAAGATGACATTGGTTTAAACTTTACACGGTCTTCACTTCCTTCGAGACCATGGCCGTAACGCGACGTCCGAAACGTCGAAGAATTACCTACGAAAGGTAATTAAATAAATCATATTTATACGCGATTAAGCCCCGTTTTGCTGTCTTGTGATAATTATACAATGATGAGCCTTTAAAAACAATGCAGAGTGTCGGGTGAACCAGGCTGCCATCAAGATTACCTGGACAAATCCTGACTGCACTCCATCTTGTTCTGTCTCGGCGACGCTTCCGCGGAGGACTGGATGGACTCCGGAGACACTGAGGAGTAGTCCAGTTCGGTGGTCACGCTATGTCTGGAAAAGGGAACCTGGTAAGCCAAGCTGAAACTTTATGACGTCACAATCAAATGCGATAAGAATTGAGTTACATTATGATTTCTAGAAAGAGGTTGCAGGAGATTTGTCCGAGCAATCTCTCATACTCGGTTGCTCTTTTCTACTTGCTCTTCAGCCGGTCTCAAGAGGGCCCATGTCCTTATTTTGCTAGACCTCTAACGCGAGGTGTGTTGTGCCATGGCCGCGAATGGCTTCCCAGTTTGTAAGTTTGCGCTCCCCTACTGAATCCGATTACTGGTAAGGGCCCTAGCACAGCCTTGAGATGCGTCCACATTTGTATCATTTGCCCGTATCAGATCATCGTCGCGTGGCATGATCGCGTGTCACGATCACGCGTTTGGACGTTGCGCCGATCAGATCGCTCGAAATCCATGTCGCTACGCGTATCAAACATCGGATCGGACGAGCACGGCATGATCGCGACGATGCGACGTCCACACTAGCGATCATGACACGCGATCATGCTACGCGGTTATGATACGCCGCGATCCATCTCGAGTCAGTTTTTGCCCCATCATCTTCTGTCTCGTCCATTGCAACTACGCGAGAAAGAGATGGCCGAGAGGCGTGGCTTGAGTCGCTGGCGCAGGTGTGTTACGGCGAATTTCCAAAGTACTGTCATTTTTAGTTGCTACGCGCGCGGTGCCGCCGACGCATGGGCGCTGCTGTCGACGCTTGTACTCGGCGCTCGCGGCTTATCAGCTGTTGTGATAATGATCTTCAAGTTTCTGCACTGGTGTTAACCAATTTGATGTGCGATCGCAGAGTGCAACAGTTTTACACGGAACACAACGCTACTACAGAAGAACGATCATGCGAAAATTGATGATCGGCGAAATGCCAAAATGATCGGAGCGGTGAAACGATACGGCTAGCGTCCAAACTGCAGCATGCAAAATGATCGGCGCGGTGATCGGATAGGGTGATACGCTACGGCTTAGTGTGGACGCGTTTTTTCACGCAGCGGCGCAAATGATACGGAATGCCGACAGTGAGGGCAGACAGGAGGCCAAATGCGAGTCGGACTCGCGCACCTAGGGTTCTGTACAAAATATACGCTACAAACGCCGTATCCATGAAAATCCAGTGTTAGCAGAGCCCGACTCCTAAGCAAAATGCTTACGCCTTTGAGTTTCAACGGCACGCCTATACCTTTCAGTACCAGCGTCAAGGATTTAGGTATTCACCTGGATTGCACTCTAAGTTGGAGGACACAGGTTGCCGAAATTAGCAGGAAGGTCATGGGTTTACTACATAGCTTTTACAAGCTGAAGCACTTCTTGCCAATTAAAACCAAGATCCTCCTAGTCCATACCTTAATTTTACCCATAATTGACTACGGTGATGTGAGCTATCCGGATTTAAATGAAGAGCTTCTGAATAAACTCGAGAGACTCCTCAACAACTGCATTCGCTTCATCTTCTGTCTTCGTAAGTATGATCATGTGTCTGCTTACCGCTCCCTGCTTGGCTGGTTTCCTATCCGTCAAAGACGTGAAATTCGAATGTTTTGCTTCCTTTTCACCATTCTTAATGATCTGAAATCACCCGAGTACTTACCTAAACACTTCTTTCACTATTGCGGTGTAACTCGTGACCGTCAATTTCGCTCTTCCGGCAATCTATCTCTTTTTATCCCTCATCACCGATCAGGTTTTATGTCCAATTCCTATACCATTCAAGTGGCCCGCCTTTGGAACCGACTTCCTCTCAAGATTAAGAAAGCCCCAAACAAGTACGCTTTCAAAAAATCTTTGTTAGCGAACTCTTTGTTAGCAGAACCGCAAACTCTTAGCTTCTCTGATTAGCTTGTTTGGTATGAATTTATGTATGTATATATAGGTATATATTACATGAATCATTTTATATTGGTTACTGATATAGACAAACCGACATAAAATTATTCTGTTGTTAGTATATGCTATTATAGCGGCATCATCTGTGAAAATTTCACCTGTCTAACTATCACGGTTCATGAGATACAGCCTGACGACAGACAGAAAGAGACAGAGAATAGGGTGCCGTTTTACCCTTTGGGTACGGAACCCTAAAAAGCGTGCTGTCTCTTCCCCACAGCTCCCTGCTGTTTCTTAGCTTTTGATTGAGAGTCTCCATCTTACTTGTAGGTGCTAGCTGTCTTGGCCACGCTGGTGCTCCTGCCAGTCTTCCCCACCAGCCCGCTGTCTCCGCTCCGGTCCCACCTGCAGGGCTGAGGAAGAGACGCCCTCTTCTTTGGCGTGGAAGTCGCCAGCGCGTTGAAGGTTTTGATACCGTACTTGGAGTTCATGTCCTCGAAGTCTGATACCTGGAGGATATTTAAGTAAACATTAAATCTATATACTATATACTATTATACTATATACTTAATACTATACTATATACTATCTATACATGAAAGATATTCAAAAACAAATTGGCCGGGGATACTTAAAATCGATAACAGAACACGTTCCACCAGTTTTTAGAATTTTTGTCTGTTTGTCTGTTTGTCTGTTTATCTGTTTATCTGTTTGTCTGTTTATTTGTACGCGCATCACGTGAAAAGGGCTGAACAGATTTTGATGCAAATTTTACTAATCTGTCGAGGAAATCCCCGGCCAGGTTATAGGTTATAAAAATTCAACCCTTAACCCTGGCTACCCCCCCTAGCCACTACATTTGATTGAGTTAAGTTTGCACCTGAATCTTATCGCACTATTTAGGAAGGAGGTGCAAACTTTTCTCAAACATGTGCTACGAGCCTACGAGTATCGAGTACCTTGCTAAACTAACAGGTGGCGCTAAAATTAATACCTTTTTGCCAAAGCCATACTCATATTATAAATGCGAAAGTGTGTCTGTCTGTCTGTCACCTCCTCACGCTTAAACCGTTGAACTAATTTGGATGAAATTTGGTATGGAGGTAATTTGAGTCCCGTGGAAGGACAAAGGCTTCTTTTTATCCTGGAAAAATACCTTTATCCGCGATAAACGAATTTAAGGCGGACGAAGTCGCGGGCAGAAGCTAGTAATATTATAAATGCGAATGTGTGTCTGTCTGTCTGTCTGTTACCTCTTCACGCTCAAACTGCTGAACCGATTTGGATGAAATTGGTATGGAGATAGTTTGAGTTCCGGGGAAGGACATAGGCTACTTTTTATCCCGGAAAAATACCCTTATCCGCGATAAACGAATTTAAGGCGGACGAAGTCGCGGGCAAAAGCTAGTCTTTAATAAAAGTTAAAAATATAAAATAGCATTTATTACCAAGAATGACTTACATTATAATTTTGCCTATGACCTCCACACTAGGCTAGGTCTGTCTCGTGGGGTCAAAGTCTACAGTTACTACATGGAAGTATAACCCTTTGCTGTTTCAAAAGGGATTATGACAAAATTGTAATAATTAGTCGGTCTTGTAGATTAATAAAAAATATTGGACATGTATCTTTTCTTTTTTTATTTAATAAAAAAAAGTCGATATATTGAGTCAAAATGTCGCGTGACGTCACTCTTAAGTACAAATTTTACTTAGGAGTGACGTCATGGCCACTTCTAAACTTTAATACGATTTATCTAAGTATTTTTTTTTATAGTTTGAAAAAGCATAAATTACGTCTCCAATATTTTTATAGTATCTGACGGCCTAATTAGAATTTTGATTTCATACCCTGTCCTCATGCCTATTTTGAAGAAGAATCTAGAAGAGCAAGGTGATTTGGCCTGCCATATTAGAAGCCAAGTCAGAAGATATTCAGCATCGGACTGCTAAAGCCTGATAGTGATTATAACACTTACCTGACTGAGATCCAGTGACATATCGTCTTCCAGTGAGGTCTCACGACTCTTGGAAGATTGGGACTCGTTGGGCTGGCTGGCCTTCTTCGGGGATGGTGGTTTCTTGGTCTTTGGAGTCTCCAGCGAGGGCCGCCGGCGGTAGGAGGCCGGTAGTGAATTGGCACGGTCGGGCCTGGTCAGGAGAGGAATGGTTACATATGTAATTGTATGTTCACACTGGTGCGCGCAGGCAATTTGAGAACAAATTGATTTAAAATTAATATTAAGGACCTTTCAACGAATAACACCCTCCACCAGCTAGCACTGTGCCAATCGCCTCGAATTTATCCATCCGCTTTGACCCATGTACCTTTTTTATCATTTTTAATTTTTTGAAAGGTTTTATAACCTTAGCGCCATCTATGATATACGTGGTACATGATGAGTTACATGGGTCAATGCGGATGGATAAATTCGAGGCGATTGGCACAGTGCTCGCTGGTGGAGGGGTTGATCTTGTCTTTCATATAAAAAAGGGTTAAATAATTAAGTTTCTTTTGTAACAGTGACGTGCGATTACGATATTTACGACTTACAAAAACTCGGACAAACATCACATTTGGCCTTTAAATTTTATGGGAGTCAGTAAGAGCTGTTTTAAAGCAATTTACACACCTTTTGAGGCACTGCTTCCCGGTGACCACGAAGTCCAGGTTTTGCGGCTTGACGAGCTTCTTGGGCGTGGAGGTGGCGGAGGCCGGCGGCGACTTTTTCTTTTTGGAGCTTCTAGAAGATGCGGAGTTCCGCCGCGATCGTGGGTCGGGGTCGTAGTCCGAGGGCCAGCGATCGCTTCGCTGCATGGCGCTGGACCACAGACATCACAGGACTATCATTGTTATTCAGTTATTGGGGTTATTCCCACCTATTACCACCAACATGTTAGCAGTGGTAACAGCTGGGTTTTTTGTCCCATCTGTTACCAGGTGGTAACTATTGGGAATAAGATCCCCAACTGTTACCGCTGAAATGATTGGTGCCATTGGTATTGGTGGTAACAGGTGGGAATTTTATTGAAAATATCTTCAATGTACACAGACATTTCATTTTTGGGCATTTCTATTTAAAGTTGTACTCTGAGATTTTGTCATGTCCCCTTGCATTTATTACGATTATCCCGTGATATGATTTTTTTTATCCGTATAAAAGTATTTTTTTTGAATTAAGTGTTTCCCTAACTTGCTGATTATTTAAAAGTACATATAATAAACATTTTTTCTTCAATAAAATTCATTTTATAAGTACAGTTATTTATGTCTGTCCATACTGTCCCCGCCCAACAGTTCGATTTATAAACGACATTTTTACGCATTTATTTCTATAGAGGCAACACCACGAACACATTTTTTAACGCTTTAAACGTTATAAATTGATTGCTCGGGAAAAATCCCCTTTAAATCATTAAAAATACGATTAAAATTTGAATGTAATGTGGTCCCTTCGAAAATGCAGTCCGGACATTGTCCGTTTGGTAACGCTAATTTCGCAATCTTTACTAAAAGTTTCCTGAAACCTTTGAGTTTATTTGGCACACTGGTAACACTCTGACCATAGATAAAGTGCGTTTAAAACGTTATATTTTGAAAAAGGTCAGTTGAAGTCCGATCACCGTGGCGTGCTATTGAATCAGGTAAGTATATCTAAGTGTTTTGTCCGTTTTGTGCAACGATTTATGCTGTTCGAACAGAAAGTAAATGAGTTGCTTTTTTATCAAACCAAATAAGTGTTTTTGCAGTACTTTGGCGAGTTTGAAATATATCGTTTGCTATTCGATTTGTTTAAATGAAAGAGATTTAATTCTAGTTCGTAGAAATCGTAACGTCCGTTTGTTCACATTTTGTCACGTTACATATAAGCCGGACGTTAACACACGGACACGTAAAGTCGCATTGTCCGTTAAGTAACATGGGTGTCCATTTGGAAACTGTCCCCGTAATGTAAGAATTATTTTTGTTGATTTTTAAATATTATAAAGCTATAGTTAATAGTTTAGTTGAAAATTATATATATATATATATATATATATATATATATATATATAACCGTTAATTGTACTATTTGCTATATGTGACATAGCATACGGAATGGTAAATAAGTGGTAAATACCTATTAGAGAGCGCAGAACTCTTAAAATTCTATGTACGCTTTTCACCATATTATATGATCCAGCTGCACCTGATTATCTACGTTCTAGGTTTCAGTTTGTCACGGCCCGCCCGGGCTGTGAGCTCCGTTCCTCCCGTACATTCAAACTCTCCATTCCTCCTCATCGCTCTGGTACCATGTCCAACTCCTTCACCGTACAGGCAATCAGTCTCTGGAACGCCCTTCCCCTCAGTATACGACAAGCTCAGAGTAAATTCTCCTTCAAGTGTAAGTTGCGCAAGCATCTCTTGGGAAATCTTCAAGATTAAGAGTCTTCATAGTAGTTTAGAAGCAGTACCTATATATATGTATATATATCTATGTATATATGTATCATGTTTATAAATATTATGTATTATGTATAGTTTGTATACTATGTAACTTGGGTGTCTCGCCCTTGTAATTATTATTTTGTACAAGTCTGATACCGATATCCCGCACCAATAATTTCTCTGTTTAGCCTAATGGTTGACTGGTAGAGAATGCCTTTATTGCATTAAGTCCGCCATTTGTACTTTCTTGTATTATGCAATAAAGGTTAAATAAATAAATATATACGAATTTAATTAAAGGTTTGGACCCTTATCGTTACCAAATGGCCTGGAATATTTTTTATAAAAAAACTATGCTCAGAATTAAAACCTTATAGTGTTTTTTCGTTTTTTTGATTGTGATTGTATTCAATAAAAACTCAAACAATGACTTTGAGTACGCCTTTTATTTTCTACATGATAAACAAATCGTTACAAAATGGACCAAGTAAAACTACTTTTATCTTACTAAATAATTTTTTCGCTTGTTTTTACTTAAAATTCTGCAGATCTCTTCACATATTAGCAAAAAATAATATATTTACTACTAGAATTAGGTGTCACACTTGCCAAATTCATATTTTTTTTTTACAATTTTGTTAATCATCAAGGGCACAACTTTGAATAGAAATGCTCTTTTACAACTTTATAATAGTCTAGAAGTGCGCCCTGCGTCGATTTCGTTAACTACTATGTATGTGGCCTAGTTGTTAATAATTTGTGACTTTAATTATGCCGACCTCTGGTTTACACCCTTTAAGGAAATTATTAAATAATGATCTTTATTCTGTCAGTAGGCCGCAAGGGCACTTTTACAAGTCTGACTCTACGGCGTTCCCAAGAGGAGACCACTGTTGAGAAGAAAGCCGAAACAAACTCAACAGTCAGTCGTTTTTAGGGTTCCGTAGCCAAAATTGCAAAAACGGAACCCTTATAGTTTCGTCATGTCCGTCGGTCCGTATGTCACTGGAATTTTACTCAAAAACTACAAGATGTTTTGAGCTGATTTGGAGTAATATAGGTGTCTTGTGTAAGCCGCTACTTAGTTTGATGGTAATATATAATAATGCATGTTCGATGCTCAGAAGTCTGGCCCATTGACTTGTTTTACGGCTCGTCAAATTGAGCTTTCCATAAAAAAATTACTCGAGGTAAATCACCTGGACACGATGACCTGAGCATTGAACATCTACAAAACGCGGGTCCTCATCTTCCTAGTGTTGGCATTGCTGTTTAATCTATGCATTAGCCACTCGTACCCTCCAGGGGACCTTATGCGAACAATTGTTATACTGATTATAAAAAACAAAACTGGAGATCTATCGGATATTAGCAATTACAGGCCGATCTCCCTGGCTACTGTTGTTTCTAAAGTACTTGATAGCCTACTTGATAAGCAACTGAGTGAACATGTAAGCCTGAATGAGGCACAATTTGGCTTTCAGTCAGGAATGTCTACTGAAGCAGCTATTTTCTGTCTCAAAAGTACAGTTAAATATTACACTAGTAAAAAACACCCGTGTACGCTTGTTTTTTAGATCTGTCGAGGGCGTTTGATTTGGTCTCGTACAATACTTTATGGAGTAAGATAAAAGCCGAAACAACCCTACCACCTGAACTGTTAGGGGTTTTCAAGTTTTGGTACGAAAACCAAGTCAACAGTGTTCGATGGGCGGGCGTGCACTCGAGTGACTACAAATTGCAGTGTGGTGTGCGTCAGGGGGGCCTCTCGTCACCCCGGCTATTTAACATTTATGTAAACAAGCTGATTGATGAGCTCAGCAATACCATGGTCGGATGCTCCATAGATGGTAAATGTATCAACAACATAAGTTATGCAGATGATATGGTGTTGCTGAGTCCTTCGGTCAGTGCGTTAAGGAAGCTCCTTCATATTTTTGAGAGCTATGCCGAGTCACATGGCTTAAAGTACAATGCCAAAAAAAGTGAAATATTACTTTTTAAAGCAGGTAATAAAACTTACCCCATTCCACAGTTCCAACTTTCGGGTACTACTTTGAACCATGTGAAGTCCTTTAAATATCTCGGACACTGGGTGACGGAGGACCTCACTGATGACTTGGAGATGGAAAAAGAACGTAGGGCATTGGCTGTCAGGTGTAATATGCTGGCTCGCCGTTTTGCCAAATGCACTCGGGAGGTTAAAATAACTCTGTTCAAAGCATTCTGCCAGTCATTTTACGCCTGCAGCCTCTGGACTAGTTATACCCAACGGTCATACAATGCCCTACGTATGCAATATAATAATGAGCAGGAGCAGGAGCCTGCTGTGGCTGCCGCGGCACTGCAGCGCGTCGGGTATGTTTGCGGACGCGCGCACCGACGGGTTCCCCGCCATAGTCCGCAAGAGGGCGGCTTCCCTCATGCGCAGGCTGTCGGCCGGCTCTAGCGCGCTTCTGAATGCATTATACTCCAAATTTTACTGTCAGTTTGTGATAAAGTGGAATAGCATACACATGAATTGATTATTGTATTTAATTTGATTTATGACATTTAATTTATTTGAATTTAATTTTGTTTTCCTTTTAATTTAATTTATTTTAATTTAATGTAATGTAGTCGCAGATCTGTATTCACTAACATAGTTTTTAAGAAATTTGTTACTAACAAATATGGGTCAAAAAGCCTGAAATAAATTTTTCAATTCAATTCAATTCAATTCAATAAAGCTGAAGAAGGTCGAAAGTCTGTACATGGAAGATATTCGAAAAAAAGTTGGCCGGGGATACTTAAAATCGATCGAAGTGACTTGGAGTTAAGTTTGTACCGAAATCTTATGGCGCTACTTAGGAGGTGCAGACTTTTCTCAAATATGTGCTACGAACGAGCCTACGTACGAGTATCGAGTACCCAGCTAAACTAACAAGTGGCGCTAAAATTAATACCTTTTTTCCAAATTCATACTGATATTATAAGTGTGAAAGCGTGTCTGTCTGTCTGTCTATTACCTCTTCACGCTTAAACCGCTGAACCGATTTGGATGAAATTTGGTATTGAGATAGTTTGAGTCCCGGGGAAGGAATAAGGCTACTTTTTATCCCGGAAAAATACCCTTATCCGCGATAAACGAATTTAAGGCGGACGAAGTCGCGGGCAGATGCTAGTAATAAAATAAAATAAATGTAGGTGGGGCACTCCATACCTACATGTGACCAAAACTGATTTTTTTTCAGCAAATGACAATGTGTGGCCTATACTTCGACAGATCTATTAAAATCATTTAGAGGTTTAAAAAAAAAATATAGTGTATATTTTCGGAAATAATCGCTCCGAAAGTAGCATATATTGTGTCCCCCCCCCCTCTATTTTCTAAACGGTATGTCCAAAAAATATGAAAAAAATTAAAAAGATAAAGCTTAATAAAATTGTATTCGACACGATCAGATGTACCGTTTTTGAGTTATTGTCAAAAAACGGCGCTCCTCAACAAAATGACGTAAGTGCCGTGGAGATACGCTCTTTTGCTAGTGCACTTTTTCATGTAACATTGTAGTTTTTCATGTAGTGTGCATTTTTTCGTATGAACGGCTGCAGAACCCTACACTGAGCATGGTCAGACATGCTCTTGGCCGGTTTTTTTTACAAATAATTCTTACAATATCTATACTTAGCCTATCCTAAATATTTTATGTATAAACTCAATACGTATTTTATCAAGAAAACATATCAAAACTGCGTGTCCCTATAATATGACTTGCCATTACAGACGTTTTTAAGTACTTTTTGAAAGATGGAAAAGGTAATTTTAAAGCATCATCTGGTAACTTATTATAAAAATTTATACTTAAAACTTTAGGATATAAAAGCTTCTAGTATTTAGCAGTAGAAGATTATAATAAATTAATGACAGTTATACTGTTATTCAAGAATTATAATATGAATGTTAACTAAAACTAAACCTTATACTAAATCACCTAAGTCGGTGCCTCTAGGTAGAGTTTCTCTCTGGATGAATATCCCAATCCATTGGGCGAGAAACGAGCCAGCCCTAAGGTCACCGGTTACATTTTTTTTGTTATTTAGCAGTATAATCGTAGATTACAGATGGACATGTTTTATTTTCTAAACTATAAACTACATACTTACAGCGAGAGATGGCGCTGTGTCCCGGAGCGGTGGTGGAGTGGTACTGCGGGTAGGCAGGCTTGGGAAGGTATTGTTTAGGTAGAGGACACGTTGATAGGAGCGTCGGTATGGGAGTATGCATGAATTGAAATTTTTGCTTTATTAAAAGCTCATTCATGTAACAAACAGTAGACAAAACTATTTTTTCGAATTACTATAAAAATAACCAAGATATAAGCCATCATACATTTCTTTCTGTCTCTTTCTAGCAACACAGAATTTGATATGGAGTTTATATGGCCGGAGTGCACTGTGATGTAACAGTGCATGTCGGACCTCTTCTTGCTACTATCGAGCTCTCACTATCTCTAAGTTCTCTGAGTTTCGACTTCATTCGAATGAATCTCGACTAAAACTTAAAAATCGAATAATCCGAATAGAATCATTCAAAGTTCCCCATCGCTAAATACAATACAACTTGTCCTTATTGAACGCCAGTGGCAGTTTTTTGTGCCTATTTGGAGCCATGGTCATTCAGAATGTCAGGGTAGGCAGTTTCTCTGTTCTTGTAAGGATCCATGGTTGTTTAGGGTAGGCAGTGCCTATTCAACTTGTCTTGTGACGAGTAAGAACGATAATCAGATAAAAGGGGCTCTGCTTTGATATAGCATACAATACAATACAATAGATCTTTATTGCACACCTCACAAAACAGAGTACAGAAAACAATGCATTCAAGGGGAGGTAAACAACAGGCGGTCTTACCTCTAAGCAGCGACCTCTTCCGGACAACCTTTGGGTAGTGGTAGGCAGTTTCTCTGTGTCTATATGGAGCCATGCGGTTGTTTAGGGTTTCAGGGTAGGCAGTTTCTCTGTGCCTATATGCAGCCATGGTAGTCCAGGGCTTCACGATACACAGATTATCTGTGCCTATATGGAGCCATGGTCGTTCAGTTCTTCAGGGTAGGCTCAATCAATCAATAAATCAAATATCCTTTATTCAAGTAGGCCTAGTTACAAGCACTCTCATATTGTCAGTTACAATGAGAGAAGTCTTTGCTGGGAGACATACAATATGATCCAAAATTTGTTGCAAGGAGTAGGGAAAACCCAAAAAACCTAATCAGATCATTTAACTTAAATAATATTATTAAAATTTAAGTACAAAATTAAAATAATTTATAAGATAAATCCCAAAAGAAGTGTCAATAAAAAAGAGAAAAAAAAATCTAGAATGTGTCTAGTATAAAATTCTAAATGTCAGAGTATACACCGTGACCGTTAATAACCCGAAAGATTTAAACCACATATTTTTGATGACTGTACGAGTAAATAATGTTATATCAACATGGGTCTAATTATGTGTCTTAATTAAATTACTATTTCAGTACGAATTAAATCTTATTAATTGCCCGCTTCTTTGTGAACAAGCCTTTAGGTGGGAATCTCAAGTTGAAGAACAGAGAGCGAGCATGACACTTCACGAATCGCTCTGAAATCATACGATGAAAGGCGAATGGCGTGACTTGTATTCCATGAATGACAAGAAGTGTCTAGTTATGTCTAGCACGATGTTTGTGTTGAAATTATTTTTATTTATTGGCACCACAAAATACCACAAATACTTATGTATCCAAACTTTATTAGGTGCTACGACATTAAAGTGCTCTTACATTATTATTGAAACTTTGTGTCTTAGGTATCTTTTTTTTGACTAACAATCACAACCATAAATTGTCAGGCATGATAATATTCGAAGGAAATCATACTTTCTTATATTAAACCAATTTACAAGTAGTAAATTGGTTTAATATAAATAATTTATTGTTGAATGAGAAAAAGACTAAATGTGTTAAGTTTGTCACGAGTAACGTAAAACACGAGCAAGCAAGCGTTATGGTTAAAGGTGAGGAACTGGAACTAGTTAATAGTACAGTCTTTCTCGGTATAACATTAGATTCTAAGCTCCAATGGGGTCCCCATATTGCTAATCTCTCGAATAGACTGAGTTCTGCAGTTTTTGCAGTAAGTAAGATTCGTCAATTAACAGACGTGATAACGGCTCGATTAGTGTATTTCAGTTATTTCCACAGTATTATGTCGTATGGCATCTTACTATGGGGCAGTGCTTCCGACATCAATACTATATTTGTTCTGCAGAAGCGGGCTGTTCGTGCGATATATAAAATGAACTATAGATATAATGACAGTGCATTGTCAATACATTTATGAGAATATTATGTATGTACATAAAAATATTACCGACTTTAAGAAGAACTGTGATATACATAATATTAATACTAGAAATAAGCATAAGCTCGCAGTGCCTGCTACTAGGCTCCATAAAATAAGGAGATCATTCATGGGTAACTGTGTGAGATTTAATAATAAACTTCCTAGCAGCATAACTGAGTTGTCTATTGGTAAATTCAAAAATATTGTGAAACGAAAATTATTTTCTAAAGCTTATTATAGCACACAAGACTACATGAATGATGAAGCCGCGTGGGATTAATGTAAATTATAGCGTCATGTAGGTATATGAATAATTATTTTAACGAATACCTAAGGTATTATTATTATTTTAATCTTAATTGTTTTATATACTCTGACATTTAGAATTTTATTCTAGACACATTCTAGATTATTTATTTTTTATTGACAATCCTTTTGGGATTTATCTTATTGATTATTTTAATTTTAAAAATGATGATTTTATCAATAATATTACACTTAAGTTAAATGATCTGATTAGGTTTTTCTGGGTTTCCCTAATCCTTGCAGCAAATGTTGGATCATATTGTATTTCTCCCAGCAAACATTCACTCTCATGTAACTGACATTTCGAAAGTGCTTGTAACTAGGCCTACTTGAATAAAGAATATTTTGATTTGATTTACTACTTATTTTTTTACATCATACTTACCTCTTACCTCATACAGGAAAGGGACTTCGTTGTAACAGCGATCATGCTAACCTGTACCTACAGTAAAATAAACAACAATATGAAACAGTTACGCATTATTATTACGAGTAATTTAATGAATTAGATTTTCAAAATGTGTACCGCCGTTTTCAGCACAAATATTCAATATTGAACGGATTTCATGATTCAAGTTAACATAAGTGTTCTTGATTTCTTCTGAAACCGTTTGAATTCTTATTAACAACTCTTCTCTGGAGTTCACAGGTGTTGAGTAAACCTTATCTTTCAGAGTTCCCCATAGAAAGAAATCTAGCGGAGTTAAATCCGGTGACCGGGCCTCCCACGGCCAATCCATCTCTCGGGGTATTGTTGGTTCAGCCAATTACCCGGCAGCCGGGCATCCGTCGTGCTGGAACCACATAGTTCGTCGGGTTTCCAAATCGACATGTTCTCATATTTAGAAATAATAAATAGTTGTGAGAATTCAGTCTATTTGGAAATATGACGGAACCTATTATTTTGTTCCGAATAATGCCAGCCCACAAGTTTACGGAAAATTTGTGCTGGTATGAATTTTCCCTTTTCGCATGGGGATTTTCTTCTAACCACATATGCTGATTATGTGAATTAAAAACTCCCTCTCTCGTGAACAACGATTCATCTGTCCATAATATCTTATTTAGAAATCCAGGATCTTCCACTAATTTCTGATTCATCCTTTAGCAAAAGGCAACTCTAGCTAGCCCGTCATTGTTAATTCATCCGTGTACTTTCCTGTAGTGAAAAGGATGCAGGCCGTACCTTTTCCATAGCCTTAATACGAGCTTATAGTTAACATTGACCATTCTTGCTACAGCTCTTGATGATAAAGTTGGGTCTTCTGTTATGATGTTCATTATTCTGTTCTCTGCTTGTTCATCTAGATTTATAGCCCTTTCTCTGTGAACTTTTCCAAGCCCTTTTTCGCGAAACTGTCGATGGACATCCGCAAAAGTCGAATGGTGAGGTATACGACGGTTTCGGTATCGTCTTCGGTATTCGGCGACTGCCTGGAGCGAGTTCCCATCACAAAATCCGTACACAAAGCGGATATCAGCTAAATGAGCCGAAGGATAATGCGGCATAGCGAATATTATTTATTACAGTCAATAAAATGTTCAATGTTATTTTATCTTGCGTGACAATTAGTTATCATTTGTAATGTGTCATTTTAGTGACAATCAATTTCAAACTAGCCAGTTATAAGAAGAACCACTCTCGCGACTTAGAACAGAACAAATCTAATTATCTCTATTCTCAGTGATAACAAAAAAGCTACTTGAGATTGAAGTGTGTAAGATAAGATATTATAATTATTCGGATTAATACACTACACTGTATTTTAGTTGCATGTTATATCCTTTTATCTCGTGATGAAAATATTTTCGGTAGTAAAAACTTAGATACCAAACTTCTTTATGAAACTGGCTAACAACCATACAGTTAGTGCATCTACGTGTAAAAGAAGTAGGTGGCTACGTCATGCTCACGCCCTTAAGGTGTGTTACACTGTCGATTTTTGACTTTTGATTTGTTGTAAATAATTAATTTCTCCTTAATTATGAGTTTTTGGACTATATGTTACATAACTTTATATACTCTAATTAGGCTCTAGTATCGTTAGCTTAAATCTTTCGGGTTATTAACGGGCACGGTGTATAAAATAATTAATATGCGTGTACCAATTAACTATTACAATATTGCCTTAATTATACTTAAAACTTTTACAATTGTGTTATGACTAATTTATAATTGGTACACGCAGAGGAGATGTACAGATTCTCCAGAACAATGTTAATATAAAATATAAACAATTTTTTTTCAGAGATGTATAAAGTCTCTAGGCGTTACGACATGCGATAAAATTAAATGTAATAATTTGATTGAATTCTACTGAGATGTATAAGGTCTCTTAGGGGTCAAAGTAAATAATACATTAAAAATAATATTTTTTAATCAAAATTCCTTAGAGGTGTATATGGTCTCTATGTGTCATAACATGCAAAAAGATAAAATTAGTTAATTAAAATCCTCAGAAATAATATTTTCTTCTGTTTCCGCGATGATTACTCATTGAAATAAAACAATTTAACGGATTATATCGCGTATATTATCTCATTTTAGTTCCCGACGTTTCGGAAGCTTTCCAGCTCTCCATGGTCACGGGTGGACCTGGAGAGCTGGAAAGCTTAAATTGTTTTTGTTCCTCAGAAATGTTTAAGGATATACGTCTATAAATAAAACAAAGGGTTGTTTTTCTGTTACCATATAGAGCCATGGTGCTGCAGGGTAGGCAGTGCCTTTGTGTCTATATGGACCCTAAGCCACTGGGGAGACGTTATATGCATACGCATTATAATTATCGCTTCCGCTGTCGCTCCCGCTGCGCTCGTCAGCATATCGCGGCGCCTGATTAAGGGCGGCGCGGGGTGGGCACTGGCGCATGCAACAGGTCGCACGCAAGGGGTGGAATCGCTTACGTAATACAATTATTTTCGGTACACCGGCTTCTTCACTTACTGTCTCAGATTATAAACTTTTGAGTTCGATTTACTCAGAATCAAAAACAGAAGAAAAATTTTCATATGTAAAAAAAAATGTGATCGAAAAAAGGGTAGTTCTGTGACATTGTTTTGGTACAATGTGTAAGAGCGTCTCCAAACGGAGGAGGCCTCATTTTATACCGAAAATAGAAAATTATAGTAACATAATTTAACTTTAGTATATTTATACATACATATTTTAAAAACTAAACTTCGTCAATGGAGGAGAAAAATCATTAAAACTCTCTTTTTTCTTATGAAATAAAAAAACGAGTTCCCTTTTTTAGCTGATTTCGTCACTCTAATAAACCGATTCAGGAATTTGATCAAATAGCTGATTTGGTCTAGGCATATAATAAATGGAATCGCCATTTTAACATCCTGCGTGATTTGGTCATATTACCTTAAACATTTGTTCAAATCTCTGTTTTGACCATTTGACTGTGACATATATATCCCACTGCACCATTTTCTGTTTGGCCCTATAGTTAACTGGTAGAGAATGCCATTTGGCATTAAGTGCACCATTTATACTTACACAGATCTGTGACTATGGTTTAGTTTATTGCATCGATGTGTGAATGATGTCATTTGGTACAATAGGTTGAACTAGGCACAGAAAAACTACCTACCCTGAAGCCCTGAACGACCATGGCTCCATATAGGCACAGAAAAAACCAGCTAAGTGCGAGTCGGACTCGCGCTCCGAGGGTTCCGTACAAAATAGACGCTAAAACTCTAGTGTAGCAGAGCCAAGCAAAATGTACGCAGTGTTCGATCATTTTATATTGGTTACTGACATAGACAGACAGACATGAAATTATACTGTTTTTTAGTATTTGTTGTTATAGCGGCAACAGAAATATACCATTTGTGAAAATTTCAACTGTCTAGCTATCATGGTTCATGAGATACAGCCTGGTGACAGACATACAGACAGACAGACAGACGGACGGAGTCTTAGTAATAGAGTCCAGTTTTACCCTTGTATATCCCAGGTGTATCCCACTGATCACGTGTATTTTTGGAACTAAGTATGAATTAAGTTGGTTATTGAGTAATTTCGTTATATGAGAGAGATATCAGGGAGCTCATACAATGTCCGTCGTAAATTTTGAAATGCAAGAAAATTAAAAACTACTTAATGTCGATTAAAGGTACAGAATTTTTGACTGCAGCATAAAAAAATAGACTTTTATTTTTCTCCATACAAGAGTAAATTCAAATAATTGGAATAAATGCATTTTCTTTCTTTCTTTCAAACTGTCTATTCTGTAACATTCTGCCACAAGGGCACTTTTACAAGTCTGCCTCTACGATATTTTCCAAGAAGAGACCACTGTTGAGAAGAAAGCCGAAACAAAATCAACAGTCAGTATTTTTTTCTAAATAATTCTTAACCATTACAAAACTTAGCCTATTTTAATTATATTTAAAACTTTTACAATTGTGTTATAACTAATTGGTACACGTAGAGATGTACATACTCTCCAAATCAATTTTAGGTACACTAGTAATATCAAAATTTAAGATTATAATTTTCTCAGTGATGTATCTAGGCGTCACGACATGCAAATAAATAGTCGAAAAACTTAGACAATGCCCTCTCCACATCCCGCCCTGTGCAGTCTCACTCTGCCGGCCGTATGGACCTCAATTTAACCTTACAGCCTAAACATAGACCCTTGATCAATACCCCTGTTTATGTTTTGATGTGTACGATAATCTGTTTGACGCCACCGATGTTGAAAAATTTACCAGATTCATCCTACTGCGGAACCATATTTCTTAGAATACATTTCTGTGAAGAATTACAGTTTTGTGACAAACTTTTATTGCTATTTGCTCTTTAATATAAATATTTCGAAATCTTTGGGTTAATAGACATTTTATAAACGAAATGTTGTTTTTAGCGTTCCATACCCAAAGGATACAACTGGACCATATTACTAAGACTCCGATGTCCGTCTGTCTGTCACCAAATTATATCTGATGAACCGTAATAGACAGTTAAAATGTTCACAGATGATGTATTTCTGTTGCCGCTATAACAACAGATACTAAAAACAGAATAATTTTATGTCTATTTGTCTATGTCAGTAACCGATATAAAATGATCGAACACCGCGTACCTTTTTAACCGACTTCCAAAAAAGGAGGAGGTTATATGTTCGATAGTATGTTTTTTTTTTTTTTTGTATTTTTTTTATGTATGTTCACCGATTACTCCGCCAATTGTGGACCGATTTTAAAAATTCTTTTTTATTTAATAGGATATACTCCCGAGGTGGTCCCATTGCCACCAAGTTGGGATCTGATGATGGGATCCCAGGGAAATCGAGGGCAATACTCAAATTTTATAGGCACTTATAACGTTTTTCATATATTTTCTTAAGCTATTTAAGTATTTGCATATCATGCTGAGCTGATGACGGAAGGTACAACTCCTTAATAGTTAAGAGTTAGAGGATAATTCTTAAAAAAATCATCTATTATAGGTAGATACGTTAAAACTGTTAGTCATATTATTTTTAGTGTGTCCCTGAAGTAGTCTTCTTATCACCAAGTCAGGATTAGATGATGGAATACCAAGGAAATCGAGAGAAACTCTGAAATATTAAATTCACTAACAATGTTTTGTATATATATTTTTCTAAAGTTATCAGTTCTTTTCCTCTGGTTGTCATCATTTCATGCTGAGCTGATGATGGAAGGTACAATGAACTAACCAACTTTGACATTTCTTACTTCCAAAGACTCGGGAGGCGTGCAAAGTGCCTCCTCAATCTTCCCATTCTGGGCTCTAAAAAATACTATATATCACTACTAAAATCCATCACTAAAAAGCAAAAAATAAAAATGTTTAAATAAAAAAAGAACCGAGTTCAATATAAACTAAAAAGCCATAAATAATCTTTTATGTACGGTACGGATACATTTGAATCACCTTTTGGTGTCGTTGCCAAACCTGAAGTAAATAAAGTTCTTTATTCAACAAAAATACGAATTACTATGACTAAATATATATGTAGGTAGATACCTAATAACTAAAGGCTCGCCGCCGCGGTTCTTAATAGTAATAAATGAATGGTTTGGCACCGACTTCAAAAGGTGATTCAAATGTATCCGTACCGTACATAAAATATTATTTATGGCTTTTTAGTTTATTTTGAAGTCGGTTCTTTTTTTATTTATAATTTTTTTTAGTATTAGGAGTACTCGTAACACTGGATTTTCATAGATACGGCCGTTTGTAGCGTATATTTTGTATGGACCCCTCGGTGCGCGAGTCCAACTCGCACTTGGCCGGTTTTTTAGATTATTATAGAAATAGTGCCCCCGTCAAGACGAATAAAAAAGAAGCGGGGCACTACCTACCTTTTCCCGAACTGTTTCGTCTCATTTTCAAACCCTCATAGCTTCGTCCTTGTTAAGACCAAAGCGCCCAAATTTACAGGTTAAGATGCAGTTCGGGAACATTTGAAATGCACTAAATTTATTTGATCTAGCTTTTATACTTTAGGTTTTATAGGTACCTAAAATACGCCGATTTTTTCACTCACTCACGCATCAAAACTTCTGGAGTACTTCCAGATGACCTAGAAAGCTGAAATTTGGTATCGTATGTAGTAGTAGCTAGGTACACAAGCAACAAAATAATTCTAAAACTTGTAACTACTTATTACCACCTAGAACCTTAAACTACTCGTAGGGGTTAATATTTTTTTTGGAATCTTTGTATGTGTCGTTATGGCTTCATCACGCCAAATCGGCTAAACGGTTTTCAACTAGTTTTGGTACACGGGTAGCTGGGTATCTTCAGATGGTTATAGGAAACTTTTTACCCGACTATGGTGAAGACAAAAAGATGGGTTATGGCTTTTTCTACTCCGCGAACGAAGTTGCGGGCGCCTTCTAGTATTCTTAATATTTTTAATCTTTTATATTTAAATATCACCTATTAATTTTCATGTGGCGTTGAAGCACCGAGTACTCTTTGCTCTCTCAATCTTCATACACCCCTACTGTTATTAGATATTTATTTTTATGATACTGATAACTATTTACTTGTATTTTTTGTGTATGGTATCGTTGATTTTTTATATATATTACCTAGCGTTGTCATGTTTAAATCGAGCTCCCTGTGGGCTTTGACAGAATAACAGCGTTGCAGTTCTGCCGCTCGCGAACTGCAACACCATGCTGAGTCGGAGCGTTTTCCTTAACGAACATATTGCTGGACCCATTGCAGACAATTTGCTCCTTATAATAACCTAAAAAATTCAAATTAATTTTATGCAAATGATGTTCTGTCTGTGTGAGCTTTCTATGGAATAAATATATTTTTCTTTCTTTCTTACTTTCTTATCTTAAATGACAGGTATATCCATTTGAGTTTGTCCCCACATCTCTATACTGCAAGCTAAGAATAACTTCTCGATGACACCAGTCGTGTGCCGCTCTCCCAGTAGAAAACCTGCCCAATAAATAATCGACCAAAATGGCCGCCATAGACATAGTTGACGCATTTCGTTATATCGCGCTTTCGATAAACAGATGAAAGTAAAACCGGAGAGAAATTGGAAGGTCGCCGGTCGGGCCGCGACACGGGTTTGCACGGTACACAGACACATACATACGTCCGAGCGGTCAGAGGCGAAGGGCAGGTTTGTCGTGTCGTAACTTTACATAAATAAAACTAAAATAGAGTCTCTGTGAAAAGAGACGAGTCGTGGCAGAAACGGGATCTAAACTAACAATATAAATTAAGGTACTTGCGCCTAAGATGGCCCGGTTCTTAAGATGGCCCACTATCAATTATTTTGTAGTTTTTAAAGTTGGAATGAGTTTAAATTTCGCGCCCATGTTCGGTAAATAAAATTGCAGTTTTATACCTACTAAGGTACCAGAGATAAACCTGCAATTTTATATCAAAACCAAAGAAGATGAACTAAAAAGATGAAAGTGGGCCACCTTAAGAACCGGGCCATCTTGGGCGCAAGTACCTTATACATGGCAATCGAAGCTTAGACACCTGTCTTATAAAAAATAAACAAATGTCTATCGTTTATTTGTCATCGTTTATTTTTAAGCCCCGACAAAAAAAGAGGGGTGTTATAAGTTTAACGTGTCTGTGACTCTGTGACTCTATGTATCTGTGTGTCTGTGTATCTGTGTATCTGTGTATCTGTGTATCTGTGAATCTGTCTGTGGCATCGTAGCGCCCATACAGATAGACCGATTTGAGTACGGTTTTTTTTGTGTCATAGATAATTTTATCTCAAGTGTTCGCAGCTTTGTTTGATGAAAATCGGACGACTCGTCTTCAAGATATTCAGCTTTTAGTGGAACAAGTCGGGGTTTTAAAATTTTCAATTTTCTAGTGTTTTACATACAAAACCGCAAGGTGTATAAAATAACGTCAAAACGTGATAAAACCGTGCATAGTTCATGAAGGGAAATTACATTGAATATTATTCGGTTTTGCCAGCGGGAAAAAACGGCTAAAATCCCCACTATTGACTTACAAAAAGTCCCAGAACGTGTGTCCGCTATGACGGGTATTTAATAAGCATAGTTCGATAAAAAATATCCTGTAAGCATCCCCGGATAACAATCCTTCCACCAAAAATTTTAATCCATACAGTGATAACATACAAACTCTCAAAATTGTATAGCCCGTTTAAATTTATAGGGTTATAAGTTAGCCAAAATGGCAAAAACGGAACCCTTATAGTTTCGTTATGTCCGTCCGTCCGTACCTATGGCATTTTACTCAAAAGCAACAAGATGTATATGAATGGAATTTGGAGCGTATGTTTCATGTGTGAGTCGCCATTTATTTTCGTAGTTAAATTATAAAAATAAATATTCCTAGGGTGACGGGATGGACACTCCATTCATAGATGTACAACAACCTGTTTTTCAACGTGTGACATATATTGCGACAGTTATTTTAAAAATATATAAGGTTTCTAAGCAATTTTTTTGATAAACTGAATACTTTCGTAAATAATGGCTCCGAAATTACTTAGCGTAAATTGTCCCCTCTTTTTATGTTTAAAATCCTACGCTCAAAAAGAAATACATAGGCAACGCTTAATAAATACTTTAAATCTTAATTATTTTCAATAAAATCGGATATACCGTTTCTCTAATTAATCATTTAAGACGATAAACTTGTACTTAGATAACAGGATTGCCGACAATATTTTCTTCTGTTTCCGCGATTATTACCCGTTTAAATAAAACAGTGAACACGGAAAGCTGAAAAGCTTCCGAGACGTCGGGAACCCGAATGTAATAATATACGCGATATAATCCGTTGAAATTGTTCAAATTTTTACCGGATATATGTATGTATGTATGTATGTATGTAGTTAAGGGAATGTCTATCAGAAGGTCGGTAAATGAAATATGCGTGTTCTCTATACTGCGTCTACTGTACGACTGACTTACGCACTGGACGCAGCCAGCGCTATATAACTTAACCTATACACGCTATGCTAGTTATGTATATGCATAGTGACATTTCATTAGGGTTGAAATACCTACTAGTGTAGATATGCCACAGTTTTAATGATTGTCGATGTTAATTTTATGTGAAATGCCACCTGACGTATGTGGCAGAAAAATCTCCAGGTACCTATAGTCATAAGTTACGTGCCTTTTCTAGTATTACATACAAATACATCGTTATGCTAACTTTACAATTATACACGGCGTGTTATTGGTTATACACGGCCGCTCCCATGCGTCGTTCGTATTGTTGTGCGTTTGGGCGAAAGTGCGTGGGCGCAGCTTTCACTGGTGCGAGAAAACGGACGTCGGCCATCTTGCGGGAAGCTGCGGGACAGTCCCGACAGGAAATATACACATAAACAAAAATACCCATTATACTATCTATAGTATAAAGTCTACTTTGCATCTATGTAATTTTTTAGGGGTCCGTACCCACAGGGTAAAACGGACGTCTATTTGGAGGTCTCTGAAGCGAAATGGTTATTTGTTATACAAGGGTGCAAAGTTGTATTTTACCCGCGAGTGTGGAATTGAAACAAGAGCAAGTGAAAGGATTGTATAGTTAAACCACGAGCGAAGCGAGTGGTTCTTAAATAGAGTCCTGAGCGTAGCGTGTGTCTTAACACACGAGAAGTAAAATACAACTTTCCACCCGTGCGTAACACAAAACTTTTCACCTCACTACATATAGCTAGGAAAGTGCAACATAAAAAATAAGTCTTTATTTGTACACATTACAATCACCATCAGGTTATTTAGAATCATCATCAATAGAAAAGTTTTTAAATAAAATTTTGTTGATAAAATTGAGATTTCGGGCGATGCGTTTTATTGCATCGACTCAAGTTATGCGTTCAGAATTTTATTCAACATCATTTTAAACTGAAACAGAAATCAAATAAGTTACTTTTACCGGGACACGCTTCTTATAAGGTGGCATATCAAACGTATGTAAGTTGTTTGAAACAAAAAATCACTATTTTGCTTTTTTTATATTCTATATATTTTTTTTTACTTTTATAAGTTTTGATATGCTTTCTTGAAGAACTACGCATTGAGTTTATATACTCAAAACATATATTTAGGATAGGCTAAATACAAATATTGTAATAGATATCAGAGTTATTTCGAAAAAATGACTGACTGTTGAGTTTGTTTCGGCTTTCTTCTCTTCAGTGGTCTCCTCTTGGGAAACGCCGTAGAGTCAGACTTGTGAAAGTGCCCTTGTGGCCTACTTACAGAATAAAGATCATTATTTCATTATAAAAAAACAAATGTTTGGTATGGAATGTTAAGGTTTATGATTAAATAAAGCTAATTAGAAATATTTTATTAAATTATTAAAGCATTTATTTAATGCTAATTAATATCGAACGCACTATTATTATGAGCGTTTTACTTTTTGTTATCTGTCAAAAGCTACTTAAACACGCTCCAAGGTCCAATTACTTCCCCCACTAGTGGATAAAATGCGATTTTACCCTCTAGTCTTAAAGGATAAAAGACGGCTTTCCGAGCTAGTGAGGGGAAAAATATATTTTTTGGGTTTTTTGTATGATGTATGTGTCGTTGTGGCTTCATCACGCAAAATCGGCTAAACGAATTTCAACTATTTTTGGTACACGGGTAGTATCTCCAGATAGGTATAGGATACTTTTCGACTACGCTGAAGGATAAAAGAGGGCGCCTTCTAGTATTTTATTAAAATTCTAGAACTTGAATCAGGTGATTAATTTCTCTTATTACCTATTTATGTATAAATTAGTATTAAGTTACAGGGAACCACTGAAAATCAGCGTCACGGCTTGCCGCGGCATAAAGCTGAGTGGTGACCTCTTTCAGCGTCGTCAAATGTTTTTGTTATTTGTATTTTATGTTTATGCTGGCATTGAATAAATATGTTTTCTTTCTTTCTTCTCTTCTCCTAAAGACAGTTTTAAATCATTCCAGAAATGGCGTGTATTTTAGATGATTTCAAAAATACCGGTTCCAATCCCTGACATAATCAATCAATCAATCAAAATATTCTTTATTCAAGTAGGCCTAGTTACAAGCACTTTCGAAATGTCAGTTAAATGAGAGTGAAGTGTTTGCTGCGAGACATGCAATATGATCCAACATTTGCTGCAAGGATTAGGGAAAACCCAGAATTGTTGATAAAATAATCATTTTAAAAATTAAAATAATCAATAAGATAAATCCCAAAAGGATTGTCAATAAAAAAAAAATCTAGAATGTGTCTAGAATGAAAATTCTATGGATTAAAATAATAATAATACCTTTGGTATTCGTAAAAATAATTATACATATACAGACGCTATAATTTACATTAATCCCACGCGGCTTTATCATTCATGTAGTCTTGTGTGCTATAACAAGCTTTAGAAAATAATTTTCGTTTCACAATATTTTTTATTTACCAATAGATAACTCACTTATGCTGCTAGGAAGTTTTTTATAAAACCTCACACAGTTACCCATGAATGATCTCCTTCTTTTATGGAGCCTAGTAACAGGCACTGCGAGCTTATGCTTATTTCTAGTATTAATATTATGTATATCACAGTTCTTCTTAAAGTGGGTAATATTTTTATGTACATACATAATATTCTCATAAATGTATTGACAATGCACTGTCATTATATTAATGTCCTGAAACTTATCTCTAAGCGAGTCTCTATGGTTCATTTTATATATCGTACGAACAGCCCGGTTAAGGTGTCAGAACAGTCCCGACGCGTGGTCACCGCACTGTTGCGTCACCGATCGTGGCGTAACGCATTCCACAGGTGAACGCCCAAGCGACCTTCAGCGTCCAATCATGGACCTTTAACTTTTGACCAATTAAAGATACACATTTTTATCGGCTTTTTGGCATCTGCCAAAATGGCAAAAACGGAACCCTTAGTTTCGTCATGTCCGTCCGTCCGTATGTCACAGGTATTTTACTCAAAAACTACATGACGTATATTGATGAAATTTGGAGTATATGTGTCTTGTGAAAGCCGCTACTTAGTTTGATAGTTGAATAATATATCAATGTGGGGCACTTATTTTGATAGCCCTTTTAAAAACATTTTTGTTTTTGTGGTTAAAAAAAGTTTTTTTTTATTTATTTAGAAGGTGAAAGTAGCATAAATGCCGCCACTATTTTCTATTCGGTATGTCCAAAAAAAAACTACAAACATAAAGCTTAATCCACTTGATGGGATACTGTCAACGAAAATTGTTTTCAACATGATTGAATATACTGTTTTTGAGTTATTGCCAAATAATTGCGCTTCTCAGGCCTTAAGTGCAGTGGAGATACGCTATACGCTCTTTTGCTAGTGCACTTTTTCATATCGTATTTTTTTCATGTCTAGTACATTTTTTTGTATGAACTGCTGCGGAACCCTACACTGAGCATGGTCCGAGATGCTCTTGGCCAGTTTTTTATGTTACGATTATGAACAAACCAGCGGACGTACGAGTATCGCCGGATGGCAAGCATCACCGTTGCTTTTCTCATCATCGCATACATACATACATACATACAATCACGCCTTTTTCCCATTACGGGGTAGGCAGAGACTTCCTCCTTCCACTTGCTACGGTCCTGGCATACAACTGTCGCTTGATCAACATTCATTAATCTCTTCATTTTGTGCTGTCACAACCCTTGCGCTTTGTCTCATTCACACACCGAATATCAATATTTCTCGCATCCATCATCTGACATACTTCATCGATTTTATCATTCACTCCTCCCCTTACATTTAACTTAGCGAAGCGGCTCTCCATAGCCCACTCTTCGCATCATCTCATCATCTCATCTTTGTGTCATAATCATTCCCTTGCCCTTATCTTGTTTATTTAGATGGAGCATGGTTTTTCTACGATCTCTCTCTCCCACCCGTTAGAAAGGCCACCTCCTCTACAAGGAAAGTGGGGATAATTTTTCTCGGCTACCCCATGCAATAATGCTCTTTCAAAAATATTGCGGGTTTGTGCAAAAATTTTTGTTAAGGAATCCGTTTGTGGAATATTAAGCTTTATTAAAGTTACGGATATATTTAGGCAGGATTTCACCAAACTTTTATTCAGAGAATAACGCTTATTCTTGGGTAACCCAGAAAAACTCAATATTAATTTGACATAACTATTTGAGAATAAGCGTAATTCTCGGAATAAAACATTGGTGAAATCCAGCCTCAGTCAGATAAATACTTTATTCCGAGAATTACGCTTATTCTCAAATATAGTTGTGTCAAACTAATATGGAGTTTCCAGTTATCCAGGAATAAGCGTTATTCTCTGAATAAAAGTTTGGTGAAATCCAGCCCGAAGCGCACTAGAATACTCTGACTCCTCCGCGACAGAACTTGCGAGCATCTTTTTGTAGATAAAATAAATTTGAATAAGCTTGTGTTGGCAGCCGATCATTAATAGTGTTTCGAAACTTACAAAGAAATGGCTCTAAATCTTGAGAACCTTATATTACCATACCCAGTTCTGCGCTTGCGCAACGAATTCCCGAACAATCGGACCCAATTATCGTGCGTTCAACTTTCCCAGGAATTCACGGTTTCGTTGACCACGTCTTGGTACAGACAGCTGCAAAGAAATTACACGATTAGTCCATTCAAAAATATCTTCGTAAGACTCTTAATCACCCGTCGATGGAGTTGAGAGATGGATTTTTTAAAGGAGTTATCGTGTATATTTTTTTGACTGTACTAAGATGCCTACGGGTATGTTAGCTATGATGATGGCATTTGTGCGAGAACTATCTCGATCCATTCGGCAGTCAGGTCTGAAAAAAGGTCGCTTTTTCCAGATTTTCCTAAAATAAACGAAAAAAACTGCTTTATAATGTAATGATCAATCCCTTTCATTTGTTTTTTATTTTAATGTTATAAGCTCAAACGAGCAGACGGATTACCTGATGCTAAGCGAAACGAACACCAGAGCAGTCACAAGTGCATTGCCGACCTTTCAGGTGGGAGTACGCTCTTTTCTTGAAGGTTGAAGGTCGCATCGGTCCGGAAATACTGCAGGCGGCAATTTATTCCACAGTACATTGTACTGAGTACAATCGTGCGAGGCTGGAAATTTATAGCAAAACGTACATATCCCACTTAAGGATCACTAGGTCAAGTGGCATAGCCCAACAATAAGTCGCACCACTGAGTTGGTTTTTGCCCTACATACCATATTGCTTTGGCTCATATTGGCCCTTATTGGCCCATATTGGTAAATTCATGTATCTATTATAAAGTTGTAAAAATGAAATGTCTGCACATTGAATATATATTCAAAAAAACTATTGTAACGGACTATTTGGAGGACACTGAATTGAAATATATTTTTTTGTATGTTTGTATGTTCGTATGTGTCGTTGTGGCTTCATCACGCTAAATTGGCTAAACGGATTTCAGCTATTTTGGTACACGGGTAGCTGGGTATCTCCAGATGGTTATAGGACACTTTTTACCCGACTATGCTTAAGAAAAAAAAGAGGGGATATAACTTTTTCTCCTCCGCGAACGAAGTTGCGGGCACCATCTAGTTCAAAATAAAATACACTTGGGGCCAATTTCTCAAAAGCTTGTAACTTGTATTACAAACGGAAGTATCTTTCTAACAACATGAATTAAAAAGAGACTTCCTTGTAATATAAGTTACAAGCGTTAATGAAACGGCCCCTTGGTCTATTTTTTCTAGAGTCCGCAGTCAGCTCGGTTCTCCATACAAACGTAGTTACGCTCTCATTTTAAAACGACTGGCTATTTTGCTCTGAAACTTTGTAGTTAGAATAAGTTAAGGTATATGCAGGCCTGTAATTAGTTTATGTAGCTTCAGATACCATAGTAAAAAAAATACAGCGAATTTCAGTTTTTCATACAAAACTTATTTTTACTGTATTTCGTTTGTTTGATAAACTGGAGCCATATAAACTAATTCCCGGTCTAGATATACCTCATGTCATTGTATATGCAAAGTTTTGTTACAATCCAACACGTAGTTTTAAAATGAGAACGAAACTCCGTTTGTATGGGAAGGTGAAATTCGGCCGAGCTTGCTGCGGACTCTTAACTATTCCAATTTTCAAATGGATAGCATAAGTGGTTCAACAGATTTAGCGCTGCAACAGTCGGTCAGATAGACAGACATAGTCCATTTTTTTTATGGCATAGGGGCAAACGAGCAGACGGGTCGCCTGATGGTAAGCGATCACCGTCGCCCATTGACACTTGCATCACCAGAGGAGTCACAAGTGCGTTGCCGGCCTTTCAGGTGGGAGTGCGCTCTTTTCTTGAAGGTTTGAAGATCGCATCGGTCCGGAAATACTGCATTTCCACAGTTCAGTAGTGCGAGGCAGGAAATTTCTAGAAAAACGCACAGTTGTGGACTGCCAACCATCTTAAGTGGTGAGGATGGAAATATTGTCGCGTAGGACGAAGGCGGAAAGATGCAGCTGGGATCAACCCGAACAATTCCTCGGAACACTCTCCATTATACAAGCGATAAAAAATGCAGAGCGAGGCTACATCCCTATGCAGTGCCAAGGAGTCAAGCTGATCTGAAATACGCTGGCAACCGACGATACGAGTCGCTCTCCGTTGAATGCGGTCTAGAGGGAGAAGCTGGTACTGTGGAGCCCCAGCCCACAGATGAGAACGGTATTCCATGTGCGGGCGGACCTGTGCCTTGTAAAGCTGTAGGAGGTGGGCCGGAGTGAAATACTGTCTCGATCTGTTGAGCACGCCGAGCTTCTTAGAGGCTAATTTGGCCTTACCCTCTAGATGGCCGCGGAACTGGACTTCACTCGATATATCGACGCCAAGGATTCCGATAGTGGCTGTTGCAGTTAGGGGAGTATTCTTAAAACGAGGTGATGCAACAAACGCAGACTTTTTAGCGGTGAGAGCGCAAACCTGTGTCTTTGTAGGGTTAAAACGGACTAAATTAAGTCGACCCCATTCTGAAACTTCTTTTAGGGAAGTTTCAACTTCAGACACAAGTTTGTTACGGACATCTCTTCTACCCGTCTTTGCGCCATCTCTACTACCTTAAGGTTGTCTGGAAGAGATCGCTTCTTAGCGATAAGACCGCCTGTTGTTTACCATTTCTGATACCGTTTTAGATTTAAGTGTCTAATGTTATTTTCTTTTGGTGTGCAATATAGAGTATATTTGTATTGTATAGTCCCACTATAAAGGTTCCTTATTACCTTTTTGTTGTGGAACCCTAACATGTTCCCAAGCAAGAAATGTGTTTTTCTCGGTATCTTATTTATACCAAGGACCATGAAAACAAGAGGACTGACACTCGCCACACTTTGGATCGTGTTCCGATCGCAAGGAGATATTCTGGCAAAAACTAGATGGCGCTTCAAAACTAACCATTTAACGATGTTATAATTGAATAAAGAAACATGGTATAGTAACAATTAGTTCGCAAATAGCTAATAATAAATAAATCGAAACATTTAAATACTGTGTCACGCGTGCAAAGTTCAATAATTGTAAAAAAAAAACTTATACATAGATGGCGTTGTACATATCGGAGAACGGCTTTTTGTATGGAGATGGTCGGTCCTCTTGTTTTAATGGTCCTTGTTTATACGAATCCCTTCGTATGCAAATCTCATCTGCACTTGGCCCACTAATAATCTTCTCGCTTTGTCACGTGCATCTGTTTAATGGTATAAAACTTACGCCCACAGACAGACAAGCAAAAGAAATTAACAAACACATCGTATTGTGAAGTCGAGTGGTTTGACTAGTTTTCTTGGAGAGAGTGGGCGCTAGCGGGCGAATATCTGCTTGAGATGGTTTGAACTATGAGTGGCACATATCGTTTAAATGTCTAAATTATGACACCTGCATTGTTTAACTTTATTTTTAGTTCCGTATCTAAAGCCTCTAACCTAAATATTTACATGTGACGAAACATGTACCATGTTTAGCAAATAAATGACTGATTCAGATTCTAACATAGATTTGGAGAATCTGTACATCTCCTCTGCGTGTACCAATTAGTTATAACACAATTGTAATACTTATATAACTAGAAGTTACCAGCAACTTCGTTCGCGCAGGAGAAAAAGTCATTACCCCCTCTTTTTTTCTTCAGCGTAGTCGGGTAAAAAGTATCCTATAACAATCTGGAGATACCTACCCATGTACCAAAAATAGTTGAAATCCGTTTAGCCGATTTCGCGCGATGAAGCGACAACTACACATAAACATACAAAAATTTAATTCTTTCAACTTTATAATAGTATAGATGACACCTGCATTGTTTAGTTTTACTTTTTAGGATTCCGTATCTGAAGCCTCTAACCTAAATATTTGCATGTGACGAAACACGTAACTCTGGAATTAAATTTAAGACCACTTGTACCTACTATGTTTAAAATGACTGATTCAGATTCAGATTCTAACTTTGATTTGGAGAATCTGTACATTACTCTACGTGTATCAATTAGTTATAACACGATTGTGGCCCGTTGTGAAGTATTCGCAATGGGCCTATAGGGCCCTCCGAATCCAGTATAACAACGCGTTCCGGGTGATAGTGGGACTGCCTCGTTTCTGTAGTGCATCGGGGATGATTGCGGAGGCGCGTGTCGACTGTTTTTATGCAACCATGCGCGGGCGGGCCGCATCCCTGGTGCGCCGAGTGCAGGACAGTCCCAATACCATTCTGAGAATGATAGCTGATAAGCCTGATTGTGTTATTATGTCACACTGTGCGGGACTGCATGCTCCTACTAATGTAATTTTATGGTAGAGCTGTAAAAATAATAGTAATGTAATGTAATATGTATATGTGTCGTGTAACATGAAATAAATGATTTGATTTGATTTGATTTGTAATCGTTTTATGTATAATTTACGAAAAATTACTTACTTTTGAATAGATAGCGGTCTCCTCTTGTGAGATGCCGTTAGATTCAGATTCAGTTGCCTTCTTTCATCTATACTATTATAAAGTTGTAAAAATGTCTGTACATTGAAGGTATTTGGAGGTCAAATAAAATAAAAAATTTTTTTTGGATTTTATGTATGTTTGTATATGTGTCGTTGTGGCTTCATCACGCAAAATCGGCTAAACAGATTTCAACAACTTTTGGTACATGGGTAGTTGGGTACCCAGCTACCCGTGTACAGATGGTAATAGGATACTTTTTACCCGACTACGCTGAAGAAAAAATGACGGGTTATGACTTTTTCCCCTCCGCGAACGAAGTTGCGGGCATCATCTACTGCTATTATAAAATTATGAAAATGAAATGTCTGTACATTAAAGATATTAAAACAAAAAATGGTTAACGGACTATTTCGAGATCACTCTGATTTGTTTGTATTTCAGATTCAATGGCCTACTTACAAAATAAACTATTTGAATTTGAATTTACTTTTATAAGTTTTGATATGTTTATTTGGTATCGAGACTATCGAGTTTATACTAAAAAATATATATTTAAGATAGGCTAAGTACTATTATTGTAATAGTTAAGAGTCCCCAGTAAGCTTCGGTTCTCCATACAAATTTTCATCCACTTTTTCGTCCCTAAAAGGGATGAAAGACATACATTATAGCATATCTCCTTCTCTGATATATAAGGTACTGGAAAGTTTCATAAAAATTCGTTTTTTTTATTTGTTTTTGAGATTAAGTGGAACGTACATACATACTTTCACGTTTATAATATAGTAAGCATTACAGGCCTAGACATATATACCTCATGTCATTGTATATGCACAGTTTCATTATAATCCAACTTGAGTTTTAAAATGAGAACAAAACTCTATATGGGAAGGTGAAATTTGGTCGAGCTTGCCGGGGACATATTTGTCACCGGATATTTAGGACATTTGGCGTCATAATGTAAAGTTACAGTGACGCAGGTTATTGCGTCACATTGCCAAATATTGTTTAAAGAAAGTAGTATCTGCGTTCTGCCTACACAACGAAACAATATAATAAGGTGCGATTCCAACAGTGTTCGTTTTTAGGGTTCTGTAGCCATGCCTCCGTATGTCACAGGCGGATCTATATCGGAATCCCTAACATATTTGTCTTAATGTATCGTTCGTCCTAACGCATTTTTTATGAGACTGTAAAGTTTTCAGGATTGTTATAAAACAAACTTAACCTGACCTAATCATACGATGTTCTTTTAAAAAAATCCTGAAGAATTTACGGTTTCTGAAAAACATGCGTTAGGACAAACGATACATTAGTACAAACGACATTAGCGATTCCGAAGGAGGCTCGTCACAGGCATTTTACTCAAAAACTACAAGATTTACATTGAAGAAATTTGGAGTATAGGTGTATTGTATAATCAGCTACTTAGTTTGATAGTTAAATAACAAAAAAATATATTTCTAGGGGAAGCACTCCATAAATGTAATTTGGAAGTTTTTTTTCTGCTAATATATCAATGTGTGGCACATTCAACAGTTCTTTTCAAAATATTTTGAGGTTGCTAAATTTTTTGTATACCTTTTTTCTTCTATTCTTGCTAAAGAGAAAAGATATTTCCCAGAATGCTACGCGAGGCTATTGAGATTAAAAAGCATCCTAATTTGAATACAGATGATGGGTCGCTACCACCAGCTTGGGATCCTGTAATACATCTCATCAAGGAACAAACGAGATGCAGGGCTATAAAACATTAATTTCCGAACGGTGTAAAAAATATGTTTTCTGTTCAAAAGTAGTTTAGTAGTCTTTGTGTTTAAAATAATATAATTATTAGTCTGGGTGTTTTTCTTTGCCGCGTTTCTTTTCTCTTCAGTAAGCCTGATTATGTGAAATATGCTGCTGGTAATCACAACCCATCAAAACGGGGCTTAATCGCGTATAAATATGATTTATTTAATTAACTTTCGTTAGTTTCTTCGACGTTTTGGACGTCGCGTTACGTTCATGGTCTCGAAAGAACTTTGTTCTGTTGTGATAATGAGTGAAGATCGTGTAAGTTTAAATCAATGCTGTTATTGAAATAAAATAATTAAGCCCTTCTGGCACATGTGCAACTGTCTTTACAGATTAGGCCCATCTGGCATGTATGTACACCTTTATTTGTTTTTTCAAAGTGGGTAGTTTGCACAAATTGTAACTTTGACACAGGAAAATATATCTTTTCTGAGTGTATCCGTGCACACTGAAGCTGATAAGCTTCCGAAACGTCGGGAACTCAAATTAGATAATATATGCGATATAAACCGTTTAAATTGTCTTATTTAAATTATGTATATCGTTTATTTTAAATATTCTGTATGTTTTGACGATCATGATATAAATTCATATAATTTTGACATATACAAATTTATAATATTATACTATTATTATATATTTAAGATAGGCTAAGCACAAATACTGTAAAAAATAAGAGTTGATTGGAAAAATTACTGTTTGTTTCGGCTTCCTTCTCCTCAGTGGTCTCTTCTTGGGAAAGGCCGTAGAGATAGACTTGTCAAAGTGCCCTTGTGGCCTACTTGCATATTTGAATTAGAATTTTGAAATTTAAAGTTGTAATAATGAAATATCTGTAGGTACATTGAAGATATTTCTTTACATAAATAGTGATTTACTGTTTGAAGGTCTTTGAATCTAAAAAAAATAATAAAGATTATTTGTATGTTTGTATGTGTCGTTGTGGGTTCATTTCGTCAAAACGGCTAAATGGATTACAACTATTTTTGTACGCGGGTAGCTGGGTATCCACCAATGGTCATAGGATACCTACTCCGAATTTCATCAATAAGTACCCATAAGAATATATAATACACGAATATATATCAATTCAATAAGTCATGTAAAAAGCTTGTGACATAGGGACGGACGGACAGACATGACGAAAGGGTTCCGCTTTTGCCATTTTGACTCCCGAGTCCTAAAAATCGCACAAGCTTTGATTAGTTACCTTAAGGTTGTCTGGAAGAGATCGCTTTTTAGGGATAAGACCGCCTGTTGTTTACCATTTCTGATACAGTTTTAGATTTAAGTTTCTGATGTTATTTTCTTTTGGTGTGCAATAAAGTGTACTGTATTGTATTGTCGTAGTTTGGGACTCTAGGTCAATGAGGGTTTTCTAAAATGGAAATATGGCTAGTTTGCGCCTCCATGACGTAAGGTTTAACTGCCAAGAAGTGTCAACATCCACCAACAACAGCACAAGATTTTGATACTTCTTGCCAATTAGACCGGTGATATTACCATTTTAGAAAACCCTCATTTGTGTGTGTGTCTTTGATATTTATTTATTTAAAGTAAAAGTGACAAAGTACTACAATAACCTTTGCAAGTTACAACGTAACTTGATTAAAACACGTCCAACGACTTAACAATCCTAATGAGTGAAGCGGATGTCTTTTACTTAAAAGTGGCTTTTTATGTCTGACTCACTTCCGGCGGTGTCTCAGCTGGATGTCGCAGCTCGTCATAGGGAGGCTTCGAAAATGGTTCATTTCATACATTTATGTACCAAGAGAAAAAGTCATAACTCTCTTCTTTGGTTTAAGAGTATAAATATACTAGTGGCCGTTCCTCCATACAAACGTAATCCCCCGTTCCCTCCCTGGATAATTGTCTTAGAGCATTTTTTTTTATAAATATAATCCACTAGCTTCTGCCCGGGACTTCGTCCGCCTTAAATTCGTTTATCGCGGATAAGGGTATTTTTCCGGGATAAAAAGTAGTCTATGTCCTTCCCCGGGACTCAAACTACCTCCATACCAAACTTCATCCAAATCGGTTCAGCGGTTTAAGCGTGAAGAGATAACAGACAGACAGACAGACACTTTTATGCATTTATAATATTAGTTTGGATAATTACCCGTGCCATGCCCCTATGTTTTAAGAATTAGAGGCCCTCTCAAACTGCAAACATGCCACCATCCGGCGCCATAAGCACACGGTCAGTAAAGAATATAAAAGAAAAACAGAAAACAAAGAAGCATAGCCGAAGCCCTCGTTATAATATATGTGGAAGAAAAACTAAAATTAGTCCAGTTTTGAAAGAGGAAACAGGGTACTACAAACCCTGTTTTCGCCAATTTTTTGTCGGTCAGATCGTTCCGAGCTGCAGGTGTCCCTTTTGCACTGTAATACGGGGGATCTGAGGCCATGCGATAGCAATAGTTAAAAAGTACCTAATCTCCAAAAGGCCTTTTGCTAGTACATCCTCTTAACGTAATCGGGTAAAAATTATACTATGACCGTCCTCGACTGATCAGCTATTTTTAACCGACTTCCAAAAAAAGGAGGAGGTTCTCAATTGGACGGAATGTTTTTTTTTTTTTTTTTTTTTATGGGTGTTCACTGATTACTCTAAGACTATTTGGCCGATTTCAAAATTTTTTTTTTTGCTTTTATAGAAGGAACTTTTTAGTTGGTCCCATTTAATTTTGGTGAAGATCTGATGATGGAATCCATGAGGAATTTAAGGAACTCCTCAAATATTGTAGGCATACATATAGCGATTTTGGTATTATAAGAAACATAATAAGCATTTGCATTCAGAAAGTGTAAATTGGTGAAGTAGAACTGATGCAGAAGACACAGAATGCCATCGGAACTCCTCAATGATAAATGATTTACGGGTGGCGACAGAATATCTTGATTAATTTAGCTAAGCAACTTCATAGTCACAAATTTAAATGTTCCTGATGAGAATGGTACCATCGAATTGATTTGATGATGGAGCCGGAAGGTAGGCACCAGATCTATGTAATAAAATAATGTATCCTAGCCGTGTTTGGGCTTGTTCGAATCGTCACGAGATACACTTTTAAGTAACGATTAACTAAAAAGTGTAAAATAGTATATACAATTAATGTTATTTTGGAGTCGGTGCCATCGTGTCACAACTTACTAAAATCGTCAATTTTCAATATTTTACACAGTCTTTATATGGCACCGACGCCAAAATAAGATTCATTGTATATACGGTATAGATTGAGTATACAAACGGTTACTTGTAAGTAATTTGAAGAAACTGTATTATGGCGTTATTTTTAACTGTTTAGTTTTTTTTGGAGTCGGTTTTATGTTTTTGTTTAATTGTAACAATGATTGAAATCTTGTCGCTACAGGTCTAACGCTTAATTAAGTCTGTTCCTGAGGAATGGGAGGGGTGACAAGTGATATAACATGACGTGTCCAAATCCAAACTGTCTCGCTATACAAGCATGACGCCAAACTGAAGTTACGCGTCGTTTCACGTTCATGGGAGTGTGACGAAACAACTTGTTAAGCTATACTGCCCGTCGTTTCCCATACTATACCCCCCACTTGCCTCAGATTATGGACTTTTGTGTTAATCTATACTATTATAAAGTTGTAAAAATGAAATTTCTGTTTGTACATTGAAGATATTTTCAAAAACTTTTATTGTTATGGACTATTTGGAGGTCATTGAAACAAAAAATATTTATTTTGGATTGTATGTATATTTGTATGTATTAAACGGATTTCAACTATTTTTGGTACACGGGTAGCTGGCTATCTCCATATGGTTATAGGATACTTTTTACCCGACTACGCTGAAGAAAACATGAAGGGTTATGACTTTTTCTCCTCCGCGAACGAAGTTGCGGGTGCCTTCTAGTTTTACATAAAATTAAGAGTACTATCGATGTTGATAATGAAAAAAATGTGTCCGAAAAAAACGTCAGATTTGTGCCATTGTATGGGCCACGTATGGGCACTTTTTGCCCGACCAGGGCATCTTGTAGTTCGGGACATATGTTGGTTCAAAATGTAAAATATCGCCAACATAGGAACTTATTGGCATTCAGGCATGAGGCAAGGCTATTGCGTCATTGCGCACAAATATTTCTTGAAGAAAGCTGTTCCATTAAGCTAACACGGACATGCGGTTACGTATTGTTTCGAGTGATTCAGAATCAATAGTTGTCAAAGAAGGATTTTTACGGATTTGGTTTATTGAAATAAGGAAATAATGGTCTTTATACTGTAAGTAGGCCGCAAACGCGCCGCTGACTCTATCCCAAGAGGCGACCACTGAGGAGAAGAAAGCCGAAACAAACTCAACAGTCAATAATTTTTTCGAAATAACTCTTATATCTATTACAATATTTTTACTTAGCCTATCCTAAATATATGTTTTAAGTATAAACTCAATGCGTAGTTTAAGCGGCTACTTCGTCATTCGTAAATCACGCCCCAAACGCGGAGCCAGCCAATGAGCGTGATTTGTAATAAGGGACGCATTTATTGCTCGCGCGCGCATCAAAGAAAGAGAAAGCTAATACACTACATGTTTGGGGTTTTTTGGCGTAAGCGCCAGATGTAAAAGTACCATGAAATCGAAGATATTATGTTTTGTTAACATTTAAGTTAATCACTCAAAAGATAAAGGGAAGAATGACATTTTAACATAATTTAGCCGTTTATCAATCTGTCGTTTGTACAAACTAGACAAAAAACGGGAAATGAAGACGCGTTTTCGGATAACTTGATATTGACTTGATAACTCGATAGAAATCGAGGAAATTTTCATTAAACATGTTTCCGCGTTAAGCACTGAATAGGTTATATAGTCAAGAATCACATATCTGAAAACCAGCCTGAATTGACAAAAAATGCGCTACAAAATAGCTTAAATTTTCGATGCATCGCCTTAAACATGCTCATCATATTCTTTAATAGTTCCTTTTTCTTTTTTTATACTACTAAGGTGGCAAACAAGCGTACGGCCTGCCTGATGTTAAGCAGTCACCGCAGCCTATGAACGCTTGCAATGCCGGGGCAATACATGGGTTTTGCCGACCCTTTAAAAACCTATTTACTCAACTCTTGAAGAACCGAACTGTAACCTGCAGGGACAACCGCGGCTGGGGGATCATTCTACAATTCTTATCAGTTCGCCTATTTTTCCGAATTATCGTATAACTTTTATGTATGCATTATTGATTGACATACAAGTTAGTCAGTGAAACGATGAAAACCCTTGGACCCCAGATGAACCATCCTTACCCTCATCCTTCCTATATTATAAACGTGAAAGTATGTATGTACGTTTCACTTAATCTCAAAAACTACTGGACGATTTTTTATTAAACTTTCCAGTTATGTACCTTATATATCAGAATAGGACATAGGCTATAATGTATGTCAAATTTCATCCCTTTTAGGGACAAAAAAGGAGATGAAAATTTGTATGGACAGTAAATATTTTTTTACCCTAGGAACTTGAAATCTTGGTAATGAAGCATCACCTTTAAATTAGTGAAATATCGAGTTTTGGGGAAAGACATAAGCTACTTTTTATCTCGCAAAAGTACCTTTTATCCGCGATAAACGAATCTAAGGCGGACGAAGTCGCGGGCGGCCGCTAGTCTAGAAATATAAATGAAATATGCTATTAGGATGTCCATACATAGTTGTTATTTTTTATTTTTGTATTTACATATAACTTAAAAAAAATATAGCTTTTAGACCCCTGACCTCGTCATTTAATGCTATTAATGTTTATAACATTGCATGCGTATTGTGATATATTTATCTGTTTGTGTATATAAATGTATATTAACACACGTAAATTTATTTATTTAAATGATATATATGCTATTGTATTAATATTTATTATTTAGGGTTTATGTGTATGTGTATGCTACTTTAGCTTGTAATGTCATTGTACATATTAACTTGTTGGTTTGTCTATCTGCGTTGACGTTTATTCTTCTTTCTCATTTGCTCTAAGGTTCACTGGAAGAGATCCCTTAAAGCGATACGTTCGCCTTTGTACAAATTTATTACTTTACTTTCTTTGTTTTATTGTTTTTTATGTACAAACAAACAGAAACAAACAAACATGAATATGTATCGTTGAAGTTGAATCACGTTAGCTCGACGATGTTGGACTATTTTATAGCATTTTGTGTAATAAGTAAGTTCAGAAAAGGTGCCTGAAAATCATGTCATATAGGTATAAGTAAAATCTTATCCACTGGAGTTACAACCAGCGACTAAATACATATGGCATTTGTTCCCTCGAGTCGCGTCGCCTATTATATGATATGTTATTTCTACACAAGGTCCTTCATTCTAAAATCGACTCACCTTATATCCTGTCCCATATCACATTTAATACGCCACGATTCAGATCGCGTGCTCCAAAGGTTTCTGCTCTCCAGGTTTATAAAAACAATACCTCTTATTACAATCCCATCGTGAGAATGTGTCGTCAGTACAATAAACTTATATCCAAACATAAGAATGTTGATATTTTTGACCCCCGATTTCTGGTATTCAGAAGGCAGATTGTAGAAATAATTTCGCGGTCCCGTTCAGATCTCTAACTGTCAATAACCATGCTTGCTCATTATAATGCTCAGTTCATTCGACATTGCATGGTAAAGCTTTAGCTTAACCGATGAGATGATGTATGAACTGGGCAATAATTCAATATAATATAGAACTTAAGTAACAAATTTAGGATAGTTTTAGTTTTAGGATATTTTTGAGAGCTCTTTTTAATAATGATTTTTGTCAGAATGCCTGTATCTTGCTAATGTCATACACAAATGAATGTTGTCTGTTTAGTGTGCCTAATAAATAAAATAAAATAAAATAAGGGCATACATACATCCTATATTAGCCATCCTTAGTCACCACAACTTTCCACCCTGTATAGTCTTACTTTTGGCACATACCGCTTGAGGTCATATCAGAATGGCAGAACTTTTTAACACAGTACCTCCTTTTAAGTTTCAGGTGTGGTAGACACTGTAGGGTATCTATGGTGTGTAGAAGGTAAGGAGCACAATCTGTGTGTATCCAAAGTTTCCTAAGTTTCTTATAAAATGGCGTATCAAGCGTACGTAAGTTGTTTTAAAAAAACACGTTTTGCTTTTCTCTTCTATTATACTTACTTATTTTGGTTTTGTAAGTTTTGATATGTTTTCTTGGATAACTACATATTGAGTTTATGATAAAAATAAAAACATATATTTGAGTGCCTATTTTTTCTTAGATTTTCTTCTAAGTTGTCACTAAGTATATTATACATTTTATTAATAAGGAGTTCTTTTAACAATTTAATGCATGTGCAATATTGTTTCTCGGATTTTATTCTATCTGGCAGTTTATTATATACTTTTATGGACATGGTATAGGTTGCATTAAAATGAATTTTAAGTTTGAACGTCCTCGTTACCTCTACCCTCCACTCATGAAGAAAATAAGTATTTATTTATTTATTAATTATTAGACACACCAACAAAACACAGGCTTATTAAATAGATAGATAGATTTGATTTGATTTGATTATAATTAATCTAGTTGATAATTCAAATGTAACAATTTTATAACATACTTAATAACTTAGCTAAATAAAATAATATATTGGTTACCTAATACAATGATGGTAAAAATAAAATGTCAGAATAATTATGTCCGATCAATTAGATACATTACAACGGAAATAATTTATTGATTACAAGTAAACTCATTAACATGATAATAACATTTTGATTGATTTACTTAGGTAGTATTAGGATAACCTGTAAAGATAGTGGTGTGTTTATTACAAAACAAATAACAATAAAAATGTTTGCGCAAATGACAATGACATGTCCCGAGCTACTAACTAATACGCACTATGCAGCACGGGCTCGCCCCGCCCGCGTCTCGCCCCTTGCCCCCCGCACGATTGCTCTGTCTAGACGGCTTCGTCGGATGAATGTATTGATTCTATACTGTGCTTCTACCCTCCATAGCTTCGCTGTTCGGTGGTTAGATCATATCATTGGCAGGTCACACCTTGTAGAGTGATTGTCTGTGGTTACGGCTTTCTATTGTAATAATTGGATATATAAGTAAAAAATTGATTCACGCACCAAGAGATCCGTATTTTGATATCAATGCGAAAGTATGTTTGTAAGTGTTTAGATTTCTTGCATAAATAGGTTACAGTCTGTGAACACTAATAAAAAAAACATCAATTCGTTGCTTCGTTTCTGCATTATACTCCACGTACCAGTAATTTTACGGTTTCGCATAACATTAATTCATAATAGCCTGATTTTAAGGGTTTCTTTACAAAATGACTAAACGGAACCCTTACAGTTTTCGTCATGTCCGTCAGTCACTGTCATTTTAATAAAAAAACTACGAGATGTATAATGCTGCAATTAGGAGTATAGGTGTCTTGTGTAAGTCGCTACGTCGGTCATATTTGCCTGGTTAGTTCCCGATTAAAGCGGACGAATTCACGAATACAACAGATTTTATTAATGTAACAATAAAAATTGGGTTCTTTTGTATATAATAGGCTGTTTATAATATTTTAGGTAGTTTACATTTATTTTATTTTTTAATACTAACCTTTATTTATTTTATTTTATAAGTCAGTGACTTAGCCTAGTGGCTCTGTGAGTTGTACACTCTCGACACGAGAGTTTTTCAAACCCCATTTTTAGGGTTCCGTCACAGGCATTTTACTCAAAAACTACATGATGTATATTGATGAAATTTGGAGCGTAGATGTCTTGTATAAGACGCTACTTAGTTTGATAGTTAAATAATAATTAAAAATATTTCTAGGGGGGGCACTCCATACATATAACCGAAACTAAAAAAAAATATCAGCCAATAAAAATGTGTGGCACATATTTCGACAGATCTTTTAAAACATTCTGATGTTTCAAAAATAGTGAATATTTTCGGAGATAATCGCTCGGAAAGTTGTATAAATTGTGTCCCCCCCCCCCTCTATTTTCTAAACCGTGAGTCCAAAAATATAAACAAAATTACCAAGATAAAGCTTAATAAATACTTTAAACTAAAATTATTTTCAACACGATAGGATATACCGTTTTTGAATTATTGCCGAAAAACTGCGCTTCTCAGCAAAAGGGCATAAGCGCCGTGGAGATACGCTCTTTTGCTTGTGCTATTTTTCATACCGTAGTTTATTCATCTGTGGTGCATTTTTTGTATGAACGGCTGCGGAACCCTTTACTGAGCATGGTCCGACATGCTCTTGGCCGGTTTTCATGTGTAAGACGCTTGCAGATTATTTGTATTAAGCGAATAAAATGTCAAAAACGTCAAAAGTTCTTCCTTAAACTTATCTATCATGATTCGTCTCTATCAGGTGTCATCGAGAACGAAGTTGACAGCCAACAGAACAGAACTAGTGGAAATAAGGCAGTCACACTAGTTCTGTAAACAGGATGTTTTTGCTAACAGAACTATTGGGGATGAAAAGTCCCACTTGTTCAGTACACAGAACTACTCAATAGAACTAGCGGGAATAAGGGAAAAAAACAAAACCTGAATGGACCAAAAATATCTGTATAATATACAAAATTTCACGACAATCGGTTGAGAAGTGCTACCTGTAGAGAAGAACGTCCGGGCAGACGGACATACGAAACTGAGACCTTTATTACCGCTTGGTCAATAATCCATTGAACATTCGTAACCATCTCGCAGATCGGCGTGTCACGATTCCATCGACAACAGCCAGCTTTTTAATTTAGAAACCTTATCAGAGACAACAGCATTCTTTAAACGCCCCGAATTAAAAATGTCGTAACCGGCCCGACTCACTTTCAAGCTTATGTAAATTTGCAAAATTCTTCACCGGATCCGACACGGGCGCGGCTGACAAATAAAAGAGAAAATGCGCGTATAAAATATCCTGGTTTACTACCGCCGCAACACTACAGAAATAACACATTTAACACCATTCAATTACAGTACATTATCGCTCGGAGATCAATGAAGATCGTCTCAAGCTGTACGTCCACGAAAACAAAATCAAATGGAGATTTAAAACGAATCAAACTTTAAAACTTTCGGGTTAAAAGTCACTTCACAACGCGCATCGCGATAATGTCAAATAACAACACGCATAACCTCAAATTTACTGTAAAATACGTTTAAAACTTGAATGGTAAGGTTGGTATCCGCTTGGAGTCGTCTCATTGAGAGATTGGCTACAGGTTTTCATACACAGGTCTGCCATATGGGAAATAACATCCCACTTTCTTTGACTGAGTTCTTGGGTCGCAGTCTCGAAGCGAACGGCCGTCGCGCGGCTGTCTGCGATTAAAAAAAAACATTAAAAAAATAGCGCGCCAAGTGTGTGACTGTGTGTGTTTTATTTTTTTAAAGACTAAGGAGTATTGTGCCTGGATTTTGGATACTTATCACTAGGAAAATGGTGAGTTTTTTTTAATAAATAAACATAATAAAATGAATAAAAAATACTGAAATTAATTAAAGAAAAAATAATATTTTTATTGATTTTCGCCATAATGCTCGCGGCTTTTTTTTAAGTCTGTCAAGTCTTTAACTATGCCAGCCACAACAATTAAAATGCCTTGTAGGCGCGCCGCTGGCGATGCGATGGTAAACGATGATAATTTAATTAATTAAATCCGATTTTCACTCATTAACTGCCTTCTTTATCCTGGTATTTCTTTTGAGTAGGTAAGATCCTTGATCGAACTATGTTAAGAATACAACTTGCTATACATACAGGATGGAAAGTTTTAAATGGGTCTGACCTTTATAACCTTCTCAAACTTTTCAATTTTTGTGATCGATATTTTTACAAAACTGTGTTGTTGTTTTATTGAGCATTTCTAAAAAAATGTATCCTTACATAAATTTGTAAGCCGTTAACTTTCGAAATTGTTACCAAATCATTTTAATAATAAATGATACTATTTTTGATTAAATTAAGATCCTATCAAGTATGTAATTTTCTTAATTGGCTGAATATTTTAGCGTTTTCAACACCTCCTTAAGAGTCCCCGGTAAGCTCTGTTCTCCATACAAACGTAGTTACGCTCTCATTTTCAAACGATTAGCTAGTTTGGTCTGAAACTTTGTACTTAAAATAAGTTAAGGTACATGCAGGCCTGGAATTAGTTACAGTACAGCGAATTTAAGTTTTTCATACAAAACTTGTTTTCGCTGTATTTCGTTTGTTTTATAAACTGGAACCATATAAACTAATTACAGGCCTAGACATACCCCATGTCATTTTATATGCAAAGTTTTGTTACAATCCAGTACGTTGTTTTAAAATGAGAACGAAACTCCGTTTATATGGGAAGGTGAAATTCGGCCGAGCTTGCCGGGGACTCTTAACATCGCCATATTTTTTTGTTATTTAAAAAGAGTAAACGCCATAATATTGGTAAGAATTGCAGAAACCCGTGAAGTCAACAAGAATACCGTAAATAACACTACAGGTTCCCCTTGTTTACGCATTTTTATTGTCCAAATCATCATTTGGCCGAATTCATAATTTGGCAAAATGCATTGTTTTCTGAACACGTAAACGTAAACTTTTCAAGATTTGTATAAAACAAACCTAACCTAATTTATTCAACTGGATAATGCCTTAAAAGTCCTGAAAATTTTACAGTTTCAGAAATAAATGCGTTATGCCAAATTATGAATTCGGCCAAATGATGATTCGGACAATCGAGATTATGCCAGATAAGGCGAACCCAACACCACACTTTATATGGAGTTCGTTAATAATGTGGCGATGGAGGCGTGGCGTTTAAAATTACGAAAAATAATCAACAAAACAATATACATGAAGAGCATGATCATAGCAAATATTAGAATTACATAAAACATTTTTGAAACAGTCCGTTACGATATTATTTCGGAAATACTTACAGATATTTCGTTTTTACAACTCTATAATAGTATGTATGTATGTATGTATGTATGTATGTATGTAAACACTTTATTGTACATAGTAACCAGTTACAAAAGCAATAAAGTCAGTCCTCCCGTGACCATGGAAAGCTGGAAAGCTTCTGAAACGTCGGGAACTAAAATAAGATAATATACGCGATATAATCCGTTAAATTGTTTTATTTCAATGAGTAATAATCGCGGAAACAGAAGAAAATATTAAAAGCAATAAACTTAAAAGATATAAGTACAAAGGCGAACTTATCCCTATTAGGGATCTCTTCCAGTTAACCTTTGAGCAAGTGAGTGAAGATATAAGGAAGATAGACAAACTAACACCCAAATAGTAACCTAGAATTAGGATAGTCAATGAATTTACGTCACTGCGAGCTTAAGTTTAGTTAAGTATGTAGTTAAACATGACATTAATTGTCGTATTATGACATATGCCATTCATTTATGCAACTTAATTGGACAAAATTGCAGTAGGCATATCTGTTCTATGCTAATATAATTATTATTACGGGACAGTTATATACAAATTGAACTAGACCCATGGTAAGCTCGATAAGGCTTGTGTTATGGGTACTAGACGACAATACATTTAATACATAAATAAATAAATATTACGGGACAATTTTACACAAATCGAACTAGTCCCATGGTAAACTCAATAAGGCTTGTGTTATGGGTACTAGACGACGATATATTTAATAGATATATTACTTATATACATAGAAAACATCCAAGACTCAGGAACAAATATTTATGCTCATCACACAAATATTTGCCCATACAGGGATTTGAACCCAGGACCTCAGCTTCGCAGGCAACGTTACTCCCAGTGAGCCAAACCGGTCGTCAAAATACATATATTTACTTAGTTTATTTTCAACTTTTTTCTCATCACACAAACATTTGCCCTTAGCGGGATTTGAACCCAGGACCTTCAGCTCGCAGGCAACGTTACTCCCACTGAGCCAAACCGGTCGTCAAAATACATATATTTACTTAGTTTATTTTCAACTTTTTTCTCATCACACAAACATTTGCCCTTAGCGGGATTTGAACCCAGGACCTTCGGCTCGCAGGCAACGTTACTCCCGCTGAGCCAAACCGGTCATCAAGAAGAAAAAGCCCTGAAAATTGTACAGTTTATTATAAAATTGTAAAAGAAATGTCTGTACATCGAAGATATTTTCAAAAATCTGATTGTAGCGGATATTTTTCGGTTTATTTTTTGTATGATTGTATGTGTAATTGTGGCTTAATCACGCCAAATCGGCTAAACGGATGTCAACTAATGTATATACCCGGGTAGCTGGATATCTACAAATGGTTACAGAATAATTGATAGATTAAGGCGTTACTCTGCGAAATTCCACATTAGATTAAACTATTTACAGACATTTCATTTTTACAACTTTATAATAAATACTATCTTTTGGCAATACAAATTACAAAATCATGTCAACACAACAAAAAAAAAAAAACAATTTACTTAAGACTAGCTTAAGCCTAGTCAAAAAGGCCCCCTCGAATTGTCCCTGGCGCAAAGGTACCCATCACGCTGGCCGCGTTACCACGTTGAATGGCGATGGACAACCTTTGCACCAGGTACGAACCCGCGCGGGCGTCAAACCCCCTCTCCCTAATTCGACGTCCCACTTCCCGGATGAACGCAATAGCCTCCGTCCCCCAGCACCCAGTAGTCTCAAACGCCAGGGGTACAAAATAATAATTGCCGTCCAGGGCTGAATATTTATCCCGCTTTTTGACCGCTGCAAAATCTGCAGCGGCACCAGCTGTACGGACTGTTAGATTAAATGGATTATAGTTCCTTTGTCGAGGATTATACTGTCTGGTGGTGGTTCGTTGTATTTGCATGCGAATTTTTTTGTGGAAACTGCATGAAAATATGCGCATGTGAGCACATTTATTGTCACATCTAACCAAGACACTATTTCGTGGAAAAGCGAAGGTTATACAATACTTTTTACCTTGCACTTTGACTTTTAGTCTTCTGCGAACGAAGTTGCGGCACCTTAATGAAATAATGATCTTTATTCTGTAAGTAGGCCGCAAGGGCACTTTTACAAGTCTGACTCTACGGCGTTTCCCAAGAGGAGACCACTGAAGAGAAGAAAGCCGAAACAAACCCAACAGTCAGTCATTTTTTCTAAATAACTCTTATATATTTTACAATATTTGTACTTAGCCTATCCTAAATATATGTTTTGAGTATATACTCAATGCGTAGTTCTTCCAGAAAACATATCAAAACCTAGAAAAGTAAAAAAATATAGAATATAAAAAAGCAAAATAATGATTTTTTATTTAAAATACTTACATACGTTTGATGTGCCACCTTATAAGAACCGTGTCCCGGTAAAAGTAACTTATTTGGTTTCTGTTTTGGGCCATGCATTATAGTTGGTAATATAATAGGTTCCTCATATAAGCCCGCATATTACCCGCAGTTCATTATAAATGCTAACGTGTCTAGGTACTTGATAGGCATCTGTACTTCATGTTTAAATTTAAATATTAATACCAAACAATTTATGGCAAAAAGCATTTAAATTATACTTCGCAAAAGGTGCAGTTTTGACATTAACACATTTAGATACTTTATTGCACAAGAAGGTGCCTACAACTTCGTTCGCAGAGGAGAAAAAATCATAACCCCAGTTTTTTTCTTCAGCGTAGGCGAATAAAAAGTATCCTAACCATCTGTGGATGACCAGCTAACCGTGTACCAAACATAGTCGTCAGCCGTTTTAGCCTCATGAAACTACAACGACACATACAAAGATACACGACTTATGGATACTTTTTACCCGACGATGTTGGAGCAAAAAGGAATGTCTTTTTCCTTCTCTTGCATTAATGCATCTTCTAGAAAATTAATAATCTAATATTACAGGAAAATTATAACGAAGTGTGTATCTAAGTGGCTTAAGGCCCGGTTGCGTAAAGTATGCACCTGATTTTTATATAGTAACTCAATTATATCTATTAACTCTTTTCCAAGTTACTTATGTGTAAGTCCTTCTGACTTCAGGTAAATGATAAATTAATCTTCACCTTTAAAAAAATACTAGAAGTCGCTCACAACTTCGTTCGCGGAGGAGAAAAAGTCGTATTCCCTCTTTTTTTCTTTAGCATAGTCGGGTAAAAAGTATCCTATAACCATCTGAAGATACCCAGCTACCCCTGTACTAAGAATAGTTAAATCTGTTTAGCCGATTTGGCGTGATGAAGCCTCGACACATACGAACATACAATAATCCAAAAAATATATTTTTCGATTTGGTGACCTCCAAATAGTCCGTAAGAATCATTTTTTTGAAAATATCTTCAATGTACAGACATTTCATTTTTACAACTTTATAATAGTATAGATAAAAAAGCAGCCAAGTGCGAGTCGGGCTCGCCCATGAAGGGTTCCGCAGCCGTTTATACAAAAAATGCACTACAGATGAAAAAAAATACGATATGAAAAAAAAACTGACAAAAGAGTGTATCTTCCCAGCACTTACGTCCTTTTGCTGAGAAGCGCAGTTTTTTGGCAATAACTTAAAAACGGTACGTCCGATCATGTTGAAAACAATTTTCGTTGAAAGTATTTATTAAGATTTGTAATTTTTTTCAAATTTTTGAACATACCGTTTAGAAAGTAGAAGGGGGGACACAATTTTTGCTACTTTCGGAGCGAATATTTCGGGAACTGTTTCTGCTTCTAAATCCATTTTTGTTTCTAGAAACCTCAATGTGTTTTTAGAAGAACTGTCGAAATATGTGCCCACACATTTATATTTGCTGAAAAAACCTTTTTCAGTTTCGGTTACATGTATGGAGTGCCGGGGGGCACTAGAAATATATATATCTTTTATTTAACTATCGAACTAAGTAGCGGTTTACACACGACACCTATGCTCCAAATTTCATCAATGTACATCTTATAGTTTTGGAGTAAAATGCCTGTGACATACGGACGGACAGACAAACAGACAGACATGACGAATCTATAAGGGTTCCGTTTTTGCTATTTTGGCTACGGAACCGTTAAAAGAAATGTCTGTACATTGAAGATATTTAAATATATATTGTAACGGACGGATATTTAAAGGTCACAAAAGCAAAAAAAAATCTTTTATATTTTTTGTTTGTTTGCATGTGTCGTTGAGGCTTCATCACGCCAAATCGGCTAAACGGATCGACCTAGTCCCAAAGTAAGCAAAGCTTGTACTATGGGTACTAGGATGATATACATAATATAATAGACAAGAATAAGAGATCATTTAATCAAGTAGGATTCATTGAACCGCCTTTGCATCGTCATAATCTACAATTTATATTTCTATATTTTTTACGATCAGGCATACAATGTAAAATAGTTACAATCATATAATAATTTAATTAATCAATTAATCAGCTACATGAATCGTCATTAAAATATATATATATATACAATTCAAAAGATTTAACATAAACAACGATTAAAATAATGTCATCATCATCATTCGCTTGTCCCTGTCCCATTTACTTGGGGTCGGCGCGGCATGTTTTAAACGATTAAAATAATGTATTAATAAAAATTATAATAAATAAAAGGCATAATAACACAAAAAAATTAATAATGATAATATACTCAATCAAATACATAGAAAACATCCAAGACCCAGAAACTAACATTTGTGCTCATCACACAAAACACTTGCCCTGGCCGGGATTCGAACCCGGGACCGCCAGCTTCGTAGGCCGTTGTACAACCCACCGAGCCAAGCGTGTCGTGTCGTCAAATAGCGAAACACCTGTGTTGACTCACATACTCCGGACGGAATACCTAAGCTAATTAATTTAAATAACCGGCGAAAGTTATAATTAGTAGGTCACCAACTTATAATTTTATCATTTCGTGTTTTCAGTGCGAATTTATAATTGTATATTACAGTCATGTGTAAAAACCGGCCAAGAGCATGTCGGACCATGCTAAGTGTAAGGTTCCGCAGCCGTTCATACATAAAAATGCACTACTGATGCAAAAAAATACGACATGAAAAATTGCACTAAAAGAGTTTGTCATTTTATGTACATATCAAATCAAATCAAATCAACATAAGCCTTAGAATGTAGAGGTGAAGGAGATAATTTCCGACAATATTCACTAAACTATAAAAAATCAGGAATTCGAAAAGTTACGAAATTAGCCTCAAAATCAAATGATACTTATATGTTACGTAAAGAGGACCAAAGTTACGTAAAATGTAACAAATGTAACCATCTGGCACCGCTGTTTCTTAATCTATTTACCTATACGCTCGTTTATACACGTTTACAATGAAGGAGAAGAAAATGTGCACAGCACAAGCTCGTTGATCGGGGTACGGCCCGATGACCCGCTATTGAGCGCTCGTTTTCCATCCGGACGTGACGTCACGACGTAAAGCTCGCTGTGAACGGTGTCAGCGTGAAGAAATGGAAACTGCCGACAAATCGAACTTAATGCGGTTCATTCAACCTTGCTATGGTCTCAGACCAAGATAAAAAGATACACATGACATTACGAACAATTTAGTGAAGCCGTATTTTTGGCATGGTTTTGACAAATCAGACAACTTCACACACATGGTTTGTTTGTATTTGTAACGCGTGAAGTTGGCTTTGGCATGGTTTTTTGCAGCCTTACTAGATTGTTCGTAATGTCATGTCTATCTTTTTTTCTTAGTCTGAGACTATTGTCTGTTGATACTGATGGTTGATTAATAAAATAATGATCTTTATTCTGTAAGTAGGCCGCAAGGGCACTTTTACAAGTCGGACTCTACGGCATTTCCCAAGAGGAGACCACTGTCTGGCATGGTCAGTAATAGACAAAATATGCGTTTAGTTTTCACTAGAAGCGCCCGCAACTTCGTTTGCGGAGGAGAAAAAGTCATAACCCCTCTTTTTTCCACAGCGTAGTCGGGTAAAAAGTATCTTATAACCATCTGGAGATACCCAGTTATCCATGTACCAAAAATAGTTGAAATCCGTTTTGAAAATATCTTCATTTAATTTTTACAACTTTATATAGTCCGTATACAATACTTGATGTAACTTGTTACGTTAAAGATTTTGTTGGCACATGTTTCGTTCGACAACGACCTTACGAAATGTGACATTGACGATAGTTTCGGCGGGAAATTGCATTCGTACGACAAACAATTTTCGGGTATTCTTTCCAGAGACAATTGAAGGTCTACTGCGACTGATTAGTGCATCTTTTTTATTGCAAGCTTTGCACAATGGCAATATTATTCCGTTTTAACTTTAACCAGAAAATACAGCGAGACCCATATATTTAGGTTACATCCTTTTTATGTATGTATTCCAGCAAATAAACATTTCTTTACTTCTTCCTTTCTTAATATTTTCTTCTGTTTCCGCGATTATTACTCATTGAAATAAAACAATTTAACGGATTATATCGCGTATATTATCTCATTTTAGTTCCCGACGTTTCGGAAGCTTTCCAGCTTTCCATGGTCACGGGAGGACTGAGAAAAGATTCTTCCTTTCTTACTTACATTATCGGTTACTCACGCAACAGCCACAATGACACATACAACATACAAAAAACAACGGGTTGCACTCCGGGAGTGCCGACAGAAGAGAAAACTTGAATATTAACGATGTGTTGTCAATTACATTTTAACATTTTTTCGATCAGCAGGGTTATTGCCTAACGAAATTTTGACACTTGGTATCGGAATCAACTGTCATAGCCCATACAAAATCATGACACTTGATTGCGATTGCGAGCGTCAAACGCGTTAGGCAATACGGGGGCTGGTCACGTGTCCGTCTTATGACTGATCACAGATCACAGATTTAAATCTGTCGGTCACGTGATCTGTCGCGAGTTTAACATTTTTTTCACATCACAAATAGTGCACAGGGCCGATAAAGAAGTTTTGATTTCAAAAATATTATTCCATTTAGCCTCCAAATTCTCCAAGTCTTCAATGTACAGACATTTTTTTTTACTACTTTATCTGGGCGCCAAGTTGAGCAAAACAAAGGCACACCGTACCATACTTTTCTCGAAGCCATTCACGTCATTTTCGACCCCCTGTAATTTATTTGCTGATGAAGCTAGAAGCCTGCATTTCTTCAGTGACCAAGAGGGCTCAATACACCTTACGTATATTCCAAATTACAGCCAATTATAACTTATAGTTAAAGATTTATTGCAAGTCAAATTACACATCTTCATATTTTTAATAAATAAAATGACTTGGCCATCGCACGGCAACATAATTCAATCTCCTTTCGGGCCAAGTTTACGTTCAGAAGGCTAATACAATTAGGTAGGGTTTGCTGCATGTAGTTTATTGCCGTGTGCGATTGGCCAAGTCGTTTTATTTATTAAAAAGATGAAGATGTGTAATATTGATACGGTCACTATAACGGTCACAATAACATGTTCCTAGTTAACTAATTCGATGAACATGTATCAATGACAAAGGTGTTGGATAGATGCTCACATGGATAGGTACTACTAAATAAATTAACCGACTTGGTTATTATATCTCACAACTTTTTGTGGTAGAAGAGGTTGCGAGACTTGGCAATTTTTTTACATGTTATGTTTTTGATGGGATAATACTATAACGAGTGTATCTATATGTATTACCACTTTCACTGACACAGACGTAAATTATATGGTCCTCGTGATTTGACACTACGGCTGTTGCCAGTGACTTTTGACTTCACAAAACTGCTACTCCGTCCACGGCCGAAGAAATCTCATAGGTTTTATATGAGGGCATATCTTGTGCCACTTCACGCACATCAGCGAAGTCTCTAGTGCTACAGCATCAGCTTCAAGATAACCTCGACTCGACATAACACCGAGGTCGCTCCGGGAAGCCAGTGGAGACATCAGGAGGATCCTGTGCTTCTGGACGGAGCTAGGCTGGCTAGACCCGTAGGCAGCAACATTTCCACGCACAATGGCTCGGCTTTCACGGCCTAGGTGTGGAGAACGGAACCCAGAACCGTAACCATCCCCGACTGTACGCACTACCTTCTTAAAGGGGACGAAAGGATGCCGTGGCGCATTATGACTGTGGACATTACGATATGCCGTACCGCCACACCGGCAGGCCAATAACCCTTTGTATGAATCCATACTTCCATACTAATCCATACTCCATACTAATATTATAAATGCGAAAGTCCTTCTGTCTGTGTGTCTGTTACATCTTCACGCTTAAACCGCTGAACCGATTTGGATGAAATTTGGTATGGAGATAGTTTGATTCCCGGGGAAGGACATAGGCTACTTTTTATCCCGGAAAATACCCTTATCCGCGATAAACGAATTTAAGGCGGACGAAGTCGCGGGCAGAAGCTAGTGACATATATATATTTATTTGCACAAATCAAACAATTTTTACACAAATCGAATTAGTCCTAAGTAAGCTAAATAATAAGGCTTCTGTTTTTGAGTACTATATAGACGACGATATTATTAATAGGTATATATTTACTTATAAACATAGAAAACATCCAAGACTCAGGAACAAATATTTATGCTCATCACACAAATATTTGCCCTTACCGGAATTTGAACCCAGGACCTTAGGCTACGCAGACAACGTTACTCCCGCTGAGCCAAACTGGTCGGAAATAGATAGTTTCAAATATTGAGATGCATGTTTTCAACGATGCGGTTCCCACCATCTTTAATCCATTGTGTGGAAAATTTATGTGTAAATTGGACTCGAAGTGCGGCGAGTTGCGAAATTTTGCTTTTGTCATAATGTAATAGTTTCACGCGACGCAATTAGAAATTATAGCTGGATTTACATTTACTACTTGCTTTATTTCGCCGCTTTGTTAGATAAAAGAGACAATGATGATCGGTTTAACTCAGCACATCACCCGTCAACTACTTATTGAGAGATTTTTTAAGAGTCGCCCGCAAGCTCCGCCGAATTTCACCTTCCCATACAAACGGAGTTTCGTTCTAATTTCAAAACTACGTGTTAGAGTGTAACGAAACTTTGCATATACAATGACGTGAGGTATATCTAGGCCTGTAATTATTTTTTATGGCTCCAGTTTATGAAACAAACGAAATACAGCAAAAACAAGTTTTGTATGAAAATCTTAAATTCACTGTTTTTTTTTTTACTATGGTATCTGAAGCTATATAAACTAATTACAGGCCTGCAACCTTAAGTTATTCTAAGAACAAAGTTTCAGAGCAAACTAGCTAGTCCTTTTAAAATGAGAGCGTAACTATGTTTGTATGGAGAACCGAGCTTGCTGGGGACGCTTAAGAGGGCTTATACCTGCTTAACTGGCAACGTCGCATATTTTTTGGTTTTTCTTGATTATTTTGAGGAATGTGAATGTAACTTAAACATGTTTTCAATTCATTCATTACGTTTTCGGTAGTTAAGCTGGCACAATGCAAAATTTAATGATATTGCCACAACAAAAGCTCTAAAAATGAATTTAAGTCTATATCTTGTTTTGTAAGAAAATAAAGGCAAAAGCGATGAATACATGAATTAAACACATTATAAATGCTAAAAATGTAGGGTATGTATTGCACACATCAATATTGAGATAATAATAATGAAGTAAGAAGAAAAAATATGCGACGTTGCCAGTTAGGCGGGTATAAACGCTCTTAAGAGCCCAAATTCTGATGAATTGCGTGATTTTATTACAGAGTTCCTATGACCATCTCCATCATCAGATCAGCTCGATGGTATCATACTATTGCATTGCCACTGAACTTACATAAGTATGCCAAAATTTAGCTCAATTGGAAACCGGGAAGTTGGTCAAATTTAACTTGTAAGATTTGACTCGTACACATTTATTGCAGGTTAAGTAAAATCTTCGTTCGATTTGACACTGGAAGATCAGTCGGAATGTGAACAGGTGTTATACGTTTTCTCACAGAAGGCGCTAAAGTTATAATACCTTTCAAAAAATGAAATATGTAAATATCGATAAATTTGAGGCGTTTGGCACAGTGCTCGCATCTAATTGTATTTTTCTTTACGCTTTGACTTGTAACTATGTCACAATAGTTAAATTACAGCTAAAAAATAGGCGTGGTAAATGATAAAATCTTCGTACGAAAATGCGAGTCGTTACATTTCAATATATTGCAACCGCAGACGATTTGACATAATTATTTCATATAATTTAGTTTGACATAATTCCGGATTTGCGGTCGCGCGTAATAACTCGTAACACGTGCTCAATATGGTGCGTTACTTTTTAGAGTCCCGCTTAAAACTGACCCTTTACAATCTTGGAGCATTTAGCACTTCTATGAGTTTACTACTAAATTAGTAAATATTACGGATGAATTCTACACAATTCAATTCAATTCTTTATTGATAACAACAGACTTGTAAGTCAAGTTAAAATTACATACATTTCATGGTCACTATTAACTAGTACTTATATATATATATATACACACATATATATATATATATAAGATATATAAGATTATTATATTATATTATATCGCTATATAATATATGGGTGGTTCCACAAAAGTTGGGTAACTTTGTGTTCCAGTGGATTTTTATATAAATTTATATTAATCACCCAATATTAAAAATGTCTGGCACATAAAACAACCGACTTTTTATTATGTCACTCAATTTAGCCTTACTCATATACTTTTTTAACACAAAAAAATGTAGTTTTCTCTCCTTTATATCAGTCCCTAGCCATGTCACATTTCCAAAATACTGCTTTCATTCGTCCGGTTTTAGTATGTCTAGATGATATTTGAACTTTATTTGACTTAAACACAATAAAAATTACATTGTCTTAATCACCGAAACGATTTAGTGAACAATATTAATTATTTTCATATCTTTTTATATAAGAAAAGTAGTGTCATCGATAGTTAAAGTCAGGCCCTAGCCACTCAGTAATTTCAAAAATACGCGGCAACCGAACAAAACCAGCGTTTTAAAACTGTTGCGTTCTGAAGTAACGACGTGAAGTTAGCCATACACGTGGGCTGTTCCGCGTCGGCCATCTTGACATCAGTGCGGTCGGCGTCGACGCTGAGGAAACACGTGCTGTGCCAGCCACTCTGTCAGCCCCTAGGTAAGTTGTTTTATAAAAACTTAATTAGTTACTATTCTCTTTTGTTTGCGTGTATATGCGATTTGTTTGTTCTGATGTTATAGCTATCTACAAGTTTCGGTATTTCTTTTTAAGAGTAGACTAAGAGTGATTTAGTTCTGATTCGTCAGTCCCTAGGCCATCAGGCCCCGGTCATAAATGTGACCAGGGACTGATGCCATGGCTAGGGCCTGGCGTTCATAATAGTTTAAATAGATTCGCCAATTGAAAACAATTCTGTTTGTTGTAGAATATGGCGCCTCGAAAGAAAATACCGTTGTCCAATGAAGAAAAAGCAAAAAAAAAATCAGAACAGGCAAAAAAACGTCTAGAGAAAATAAAAAGTGATCCAGTTTTATTAGCCGAGTATAAAGAGAAAGAAAGATTAAAATACCTTAGAAAAAAGGAAAAAGGTCAGAGGAAATGCGTAAAGGATATGACTCCTCGCGAGCACAGAAAAGTGAAAAAAAACTGGATCACTTACTCAGCAGCTTATAGGCAAAATAAAAAAATAAGTGAACAAGCTGATCAATACATGGATGGAAATACGCCACCATCATCTGACGGAGAAAACGATCCTCAGGTACCAGAAGAAATAAATCTCGAGCGACAACCAGATGGTATAAATGTTGCGTGCATTGCTAATCAAAGACAAGCTGAAGGTAAAAGGAGAAGTATTTTACAACGGAAGATAAGAAATAAACAACTACAGAAGAAGAACAATGATATTGCTGAACTAAAGAAAAAACTAGCTAACCAAAGACAGAAGTACAAAAGACTAAAACGCACTATTAAGAAATCAAAGAAGGCACTCACACCCAGAAGCAAAATTGAAGAAATGGCAAATGATCCTAATAAGAAGGCAGAATTAGTAAAAAAAGCACTTTTTGGTGAAATCATTCAGACGCAAATTGTAGAAAAAAAAGAGGAAACAAGGACATATCAAGAGAAGAATAGTTTGAGAACGGCTTTGTCTGGTTCTATAGTAAAAAAATATAAAATATGGAGGTCAGGAGGCAAAGCTGTGACTTATAAAAATATGGGATTTAATCGTACAAAGTCGACAAAGAAAGACAACAAGAACAGAATGATAGCGATTATTCACAAGTTTTATGAAGATGATAGCAATAGCCGGTGTGCAGCTGGGAAGAAAGAGTGTATAACCCGCAATAATATTAAAAAACAAAAGCGGTTCTTGCTGGATTCTTTGAAAAATCTACACAAAAAATACCTGTCTACTGGTTCAATGACAATTGGGTATTCTTTGTTCTGCCGGTTACGTCCATTTTGGGTCGTCGAGCCTAAACTCACCGATCGTGACACTTGTGCTTGTATCACCCATGAAAACGTTAACCTGAAACTGGTTGCATTAAAAAACGCAAACATTTTAAATTTTGCAACCCATCAGAGTGCTCTTCAATCGGTTTGCTGTGATCGATACTCTGAGAAATGCCTATCAAGAACTTGTGATGGTTGTTCAATGAGAATTTTACCCTATAACGAATTCGACAACAGTGCTGAAATTCTAGTCGAGCAATGGAGGAACAGTAAAGAATTAATCCTGGATATAAAAACTAAAAAGGAGAGATATATTACAAAGTATAAAAAGGAGACACAAAAACTGAAACCTTATGATTTAATTGCACAACTTGAAGAGAGTGATCTACCTAAACTATTTCAACATGAACTGAACATTGTGCACCAATACAATACTATAAAATCTCTCAAAGAGACACTTACAGAAAAAGATGCAATAATCCACATGGATTTCTCGGAAAATTGGACCACTAAATGCAACCAGGAAATTCAGTCGTACCATTTTGGCGGGTCTCGTACGCAAATTTCGCTACATACTGTGGTAGTCTACACGAAAGACAAGACATCTTCGCATTGCACTGTATCATTAAATTTAGCTCATGGTGCTGGAGCTATTTGGGCACATTTAGAGCCAGTGCTCATAACGTTACCGTCAACTGTAGAAAATCTGCATTTCTTGAGTGATGGACCCGTAACCCAATATAAAAACAAAACAATGTTTTATATTTTGGGGTGTAGGATTCAAGATTTCTATCCGCTCGCTATAAAGTATTCATGGAATTTTCACGAGGCAGGCCATGGAAAAGGAGCTCCAGATGGAGTTGGAGCGACATGTAAACGTAGTGCAGACCAACTCATAGCACAACATGGTGACATAACAAACTTACATGACTTTGTTGGTGTACTGCGTGAAAAATGTCCGGGAATAAATATTTCTATAATTGAAGATGTCGATATAGAAAGAGTGAATAAAATGATCAAGGAAGATGAAGATAAGCAGAAACCTTTTAAAGGTACGCTTTTGGTACACCAAGTCAGAGGCAATGTTTATATCCCCAATAAACTTGAGATGAAAACGCTGAGTTGCTTCTGTGATGATGTAGGCTGTGACCATTTTAGATTAGGGACTTTAGAATACCGGACCACCATAAATCGCCTTCAAGTATCTTCGGTATTCTCAGATTCCGAAGATGATATGCCATTAGCAAGCATGAGTCGTGATGGGCAAGAAATATCTAAGACAACCTATGTCAGTGGAGATTATGTTTTGGTCAAGTTCACTGTGGGAAAAAAAGAATACCGATACGCTGCAGTTTGCTCTAAATATGATGATGAAGATGGAGAGCTGACAGTTGCATTTCTTGAAGTTTGCAACGACGATGGGACAGAATTCAAACTCAATGACAATGATATCGCTGACGTGCCTTACGATGATGTGATTGAAAAACTGCCAGTTCCTAAATTAGTAATTAAGAGAAATATACCATTTTATAAATTTAACAAGGCAGTTAATGTATATGAGAAGTAAGACAAGTAACTAGGTATTATAAGATTTTAAGTATTGTTATCTATTGATAAAAATAATAAGACTGCTGCAACTTTGTGTTCTTAAAGTACAATTATTTAGAAGAAGAAAATATTTTTTTGTTCATTGTTACATGATGTTATGTTTCGTAAGATATAAGTACAAAATATGTTTAGTTTTGTGATCTCAAGTAATTTAAACTACTATTATTGTTGTTGGTAAGAAAGTATCTAACTACAAATACTTTACTAAAGACTGTTTTGTCTATAAATTGAATTTGATTTTGCAATAAGTATGTCAATTAATAAGATTATAGTAAGAATTACTAAATAAATGCTGATTATATAAGATACACATGTGATTTTATTGTACTAACAATGTAAGGTGTCAGTCCCTATCACAGCCCGTCAGTCCCTAGAACACATATTCCAAAAAAACTTAATTTTCTCTTAAAATACCAAATAAAGTGACTGGCCTCTTTGGATATAAAAAGTAAACCATTATAAGTAATGCACTTTACTAAAAGTTTTCAAACTAGTATCTAATAACACCTATGGCAAAATTTGTCAGAAAGTTACCCAACTTTTATAGAACCACCCATATATATACCTACATACATATATATATATATATATATACATATTATATAGCGATGAAACGTATGTCTATGTCAGTAACCAATATAAAATTATCGAACACCTCGTACTTTTTGCTTAAACACTGGATTTTCACAGATACGGCCGTTTGTGGTGTTTATCTTGTACTTAACCCTCGGTGCGCGAGTCCGACTCGTACTTGGCCGGTTTTTGAGAAAATGGTATCGGTCTTTATTCCGACTCGAACTTGACTGGCTTCTAGCTGGAAGCTGTGGTCAGTCTATTAGTCGTATAACAGTGTCGACACGAAATGTTGTGGTTTCTGCTTGTCTGGCCTGTATGACAATTTATTGCAGTCAGCCATGACGGGACTGGACTTATAATAGGCATGATGACGGGTTATGAAAATCAAAATTATAATTAGTCGGTCAGCTAGATAACAAAAAAATATTGGACACGTATTTTTCTATAATTTTAAATACCTTGGGCACTTTGTCATAGATAACCTTAAAGACCAAATAGACATAGAAAGGGAGCGCAGGGCGCTGGCGGTCCGATGCAACATGCTGATTAGGAGGTTTGCACGTTGTAGCGAAAAAGTGAAAATATCACTATTTAAAGCTTATTGTCAGGTTTTCTACACGTGCAGCTTGTGGACTAGTTTTACGCAGAAGACCATCAGCACCTTGCGCGTCCAATATAATAACGACTTCAGGATGCTGTTGGGGCTGCCCCGATTCTGCAGCGCATCAGGCGTGTTTGCAGAAACTCGCACTGATGACTTTTATGCTATAAAACGCAAAAGAATTGCCTCGTTGCTCTGCAGAGTACGGGCCAGCTCCAACCCCATCCTGGCGACTGTAGCAGGCAGATTCGACTCCTCTATTATGCGGCGCTTCGAATACATCATGACCGCTTATAGGTAATTTTATTGCAATTACAATTTATTATTATTACAGCTATTAATTCTAATTTATAAAATACTTATTGTCACTAACAGCAATGGGCTATTGATGTCTAATTAATAAATAAATTTGAATTTGAATTTTTGGTTTTGAATTTTTTGCTTTTTCAAAATAATAAAAAAAAACTCGGATAAATCGCTTTAAAGTTTAGGAGGGGGGGCTCGTGACGTCACTCCTAAGTACATTTTGTACTTAGGAGTGACGTCACCCGACATTCCGACTCAATGTATCGCCTTTATTTTTAGATTATGTAAAAAAAGGAAAAATAAGTGTCTGAAAATGTACCTACATCATCATCATCATATCAGCCGTAGGACGTCCACTGCTGGACATAGGCCTCCTCAATAGATTTCCATATGGGCCGGATAGAGGCGACCCGCATCCAGCGAGCCCCCGCAACCCTAATCAGGTCGTCGGACCATCTTGCGGGTGGCCTCCCCACGCTGCGCTTGCCGGTACTGAAAATGTACATGACGGATTAATTATTAAAATTTTGTCATCATCCCTATTCTATCCTATTATACTAATATCATCATTTTCTTGCCCTTATCCATAATTGATAGATTATGATCATCTCTACTACCTTAAGGTTGTGTGGAGGACATCGCTTCTTAGCGATAAGACCGCCTCTTGTTTACCATTTCTCATACTGTTTTAGATTTAAGAGTCTGATGTTATTTTCTTTTGGTGTGCAATAAAGAGTATTGTATTATATTGTATTGTATTGTATAGATCCAGGCGCTACTTTGCGGAATTCCATGTTAGATTAATTGTCTGATAGATTAGACAGTGATTGATAGATTACCATACTATAATTTATGGAGAGCAATCAATGGACAACATTTCATTTTATTGAAACTGACTACAATTGACATATCACGGATAGGTAATATTTTGAATTTTCGGATTTCTAATAAAAAATGCATATTATTAGGTGATGTTTAGGCTGTACAAAGTTAATTCCTATGCTTTATTTTTTGGGCAACTATAAAAAAGTGTTTACGTGTCATATTGGCAGTTTACATTTGTGGCATAACACGGCGACTAGAAAAGTATAACTGCGACTGGTCACAAAATAACGTTACAAATCGAATCGAAACGATAAAATCACGGTAAAATTATTATAATGATCTGAATACATTACTGTAAGTAACTTTAACGTCGCAAGTCAGGGTTAGTCGTGGATAACAAAATCACAATGATTTTTTACAACTGGTACGAGAGTCACGGTGATTGAAATTGAATTGGAACGCTTTTAATCATCTCTAGTTATGCCATTTGTTACAATGAGCCCACAGATGCGGAATAGCTTTTACGTTTTAAATTTATTCTAACTCAAATTGCGCTTAAGCCCTTAATGAGATAGTTTTGTTTTCTAAAATCAGTGGCTAAAATTAAAAATAAAAAAAAAAAATCAAAACACGTTCCTCTTAATTTTGCAAATATGATTAAATAGTTCGATAAAATTAGGGGGTAAAAAAATGAAATGCTGAGAAATTAGTATGGTATGGTCATCCTTCATAAAATCTTATACTGAATAATATGATTTTTAGAGTCTCACATTTAAAATGCGACTGTTAGAAATTTCTTTCCGCTCTACTGGTAGCTTACTAAACAAAAAGAACTGCTTGATAGCCGGTGACATGTTTTATAAGGGTTCCGTAACCAAAGGATAAAACGGGACCCTATTAGTAAGACTCTGCTGTCCATCTGTCTGTCTGGTCTGTCTGTCTGTCTGTCTGTCACCAGGCTGTATCTCATGAACCATGATAGCTAGACAGTAGAATTTACATATCATGTATTTCTGTTGCCGCTATGACGACAAATACTAGAAACAGTATAATTTTATGTCTGTCTGTCTATATCAGTAAACTGTAAAAAAAATATAAAATGATCGAACACCGCGTACATTTTGCTTAGGAGCAAGGATCTGCTAACACTGGATTTTCATAAATACGGCCGTTTGTAGCGTATATTTTTTCACTTGGCCCGTTTTGACATTGAGTTTTGGCACTATCTTATTTGGAAAGTCTTTTTAAAACATAAGCTATTCAGTTCTCAGTAATTCGAGCGAGGCGGCGGGTAAAAACTAGTTACAATTATAAAGATAAGCTCCGCGGATCCGGAAGTTTCGAGACGCTATAGGCGCGAGAAAGGTGGACCGGTTCCGTGCGCAAGCGCAGCGTGTTACGCGCAGTACCCTCACTGACAAAAAACGCTGCTGTGGTCTGTCAAGGCAGCCCCAAGTAATAATTTGTGAGAAAGATCAAAACGAGAAGTGATATCTATTGATATTTCATATTGAAATAATCTAAAAAAAATGACTGTAACGTAGTATTGGATGCCACTGAATCGAATAATATTATTTTTGAATTTGTATTTGTTCGTATTAGGGATGTCACGAATATTCGCATTCGCATTCGCATATGCGAATGATTCGTATAATTTAAAACATCCGCATCGACATTCGCATCAAACGATGCGAATTATTGGCGAATGCGAATGTGTGGAGGTCCTGACAAGTTTCGCCCGCCCTGGCTGCCCGCTGCCGACTCGCGCATGCGCAGAGCGCGCTAGCCGCATGACGTGATTCATTTTGACCAATAGGGAGGGAGCATTTTTAGTTTTCACTAAGTTGGTTTACTGTGATTGTTATGTTGCGTAATGACATTATATGGTACAGTACAGTTACAGACTGTAACCTATGAGATCTATTTTTTTTCTTTCTACTGCCATATTATGTTAAATAGGTAATTAGAGAAATAAAAAACTGACTGATTCATTGAGTTTTTTTAATGGGTTTCAAAACATTCGCATTCGCATTCGCGAATGTGACGAAAACGTCATTCGTGACATCCCTAGTTCGTATGTGTCGTCGTGGCTTCTTCAAACCAAATCCAGTTAACGGATTTCAATTATTTTTGGTACACGTGTAGCTGGGTATCCACAGATGGTTATGGGATACTTTTTACCCGACTACGCTGACTACTTACTAATAAATCACTCAGGGTCAGATTATTCATGAATAACAATTGTCCAATGCAGAAAATTGTAATAAATACGTTGACAGCCCAAAAGTGGACTTACAATAGGTGCGTCGGACATACTCGAAGGACTGCCCTCGAGAGTGAATTTATGTGTAGAGTATTAAAAAAAGTGTACATATTAGATATTATAAAAAAATAAATAAAAAATATTGATTACAGGGTTTCACTCCATATTTTGTGTTACTAACAGAAGACTTAACCATGCCAACCTTGTTAAAGCAGCAGATTTATAAAATACTAGAAGGCGCCCATAACTTTGTCCGCGGAGAAGAAAAAACATAACCCCCCTTTTTTCAGCGTTTACCCGACTACTACTATATTTGAAATATTTTTTTGTGGCATAAAATCACTCCATAGATGAATGGTTTAATGCTATGTTCATTGATCTTTATCATTAAGGTACAATGATGTGTCATACTCGTAGTACGTCTTTTTGACTAATTTGGCTATTATAAATTGTTAGTATTTTTTGCCTAATTTGGCTATTATAAATTGTTAGTATTTATTGAGTAATTTGGCTATTATAAATTGTTAGTATTTTTTGGCTAATTTGGCTATTATAAATTGTTAGTATTTTTTGACTAATTTGGCTATTATAAATTGTTAGTATTTTTTGACTAATTTGGCTATTATAAATTGTTAGTATTTTTTGAGTAATTTGGCTATTATGAATTGTTAGTATTTTTTGACTAATTTGGCTATTATAAATTGTTAGTATTTTTTTTGTTAAGTGTTTTATTGTACAGCTTCTGAAATTTCGTGCTGAAATATTACAGCTATTTATCAATCAATCAAAGTATTCTTTATTCAAGTAGGCCTAGGTACAAGCACTTCGGCGTTTTAAAAGGATATTATTTTAAGGCGTAGCAAAAAATGGTTGTTTGTAAAGTCGGTTTACGAACGATAATTTTACGTGTTAATGTCACTAGAAAACCGACGTCTAAATATTACTACGACACCTATTTTTTGTCTCCCTCCCTCCGTCCCTCTCTCTCTCTCTTTCTCTCCCTCTATCCTTCCCTCCCTGCCTCCCTCTCTCTCTCTCTCCCTCCCTCCCTTCCTCTCTCTTTCTCTTCTTTCGCTCCCTCTCTCCCTCCTTCCCTCCCTCTCTCTCTCTCGCTCTTCTCTATCTCTCACTCTCTCTCTTTCTCTCCATAATTCATTAATTAACACATAACCCACAATCTCTTTGTAATTTCAAGTTTCTAAGTCCAAAGATTTCACGTTTCACATACAAAGTTCCATACCTTGTTTTACCCCCTTAGGGGATGAATTTCAAAAAATCAAGAATATAAGTTTCTTGATTTTGAACACACAATCTTTGTGCGAACTTTCAAGTTTCTAAGTTCAAAGATTTCACGTTTCACATACGAAGTTCCATCCCATGTTTTACCCTCGTAGGGGATGAATTTCGAAAATTAAAGAATATAAGTTTCTTGATTTTAAACACACAGTCTTTTCACGTAATTTCAAGTTTCTAAGTCCATAGATTTTACGTTTCCCATACACACTTTCATCCCTTGCACGTGTTCCACTTAGGGGATGAATTTCGAAAAATGACTTCTTATTCCTAGCCTACGTTATAAATGTAACAGTTAGGACTTCTTCTTTTATATATATATAGATTAGTATATTAGTATTAGTAATTAGTGTACTAGTATTAGTATATTAGTATTAGTTATTAGTATTAGTATATTACAGTATGGATAGTATGGATTTATTTCTGTCTATTCCGACCTCTGGTCATTGTACTGGGTAAACTATACTGTGACTATTTATTTCTGTCTATTCCGACCTCTGGTCATTGTACTGGGTAAACTATACTGTGACTACCACTTTGTCTATGGCAGTGAATGTAGTGATGTGATGAACAATGGTTCCCACAAGTTCACTGTGAAGGTCGCTGTGCGCTTGCGATGCTGAGAATGAATAATTAACTACCATCACTAATTTATTCTGTAATTAGAAGGCGCCCGCAACTTCGTTCGCGAAGGAGAATAAGTCATAACTACTTTTCCTTCAGCGTACTCGGGTAAAAAGTATCACATCTGGAGATACCCAGCTACCCGTGGACCAAAAGTAGTGCAAATCGGTTTAGCCGATTTGGCGTGATGAAGCCGCGACAACACATACAAACAATCCAAAAAAAATCCGACCTCCAAATAGTTCGGAGCCGTCCGCCCGTCCGTATGTCACAGGCACTCAAATGATACTAGGTGTATATTGATGAATTTGGATTATAGGTGCCCTGTATAGCCCGTTCGTTACTAAAAAATAAATAAAAATAATAATAAATATTACGGGACAATTTTACACAAAATGAACTAGCCCCATGGTAAGCTCAATAAGGCTTGTGTTATGAGTACTAGACGACGATATATTTAACAGATATATTACTTATATACATAGAAAACATTCAAGACTCAGGAATAAATATTTGTGCTCATCACACAAATATTTGGCCTTACCGGGATTTGAAGCCAGGACCTCAGCTTTGCAGGCAACGTTACTACCGCTAAGCCAAACCGGTCGTCAAAAGTGGTTTGACAGTTTAGTAACAAAAAAAATATTTTTGGGCACTCCATACATGAGACTGAAACTGGTTTTTTTTTCAGCAAATATCAATGTGTGGCTCATATGGTAAATAGGTACTTACCTACAACAACAACAACAACAACAACAACAACACCAACAACAACAATTCTTTATTGCACACCAACAACAGAAACAGTACAATAGAGCCTTAACATATAATACGGTAAACAATAGGTGGTCTTATCGCTAAAGAGCGATCTCTTCCAGACAACCGTTGGGTAGCGGAAATGACATAAAATAGCTAGAAATGAGTAAGTAGGTGGTGAGATAAGATTACATATAATACAAAAATAAATAAAAACAAACATACATATTATACATATACTAAACATACATACTACTATAAATATATATATATATATATATATTGTATATATTTTTTTATTACTACTATCAAACTAAGAAGTGGTTAACACACGACACCTATGCTCTAAATTTCATCAATGTTCATCTTATAGTTTGTGAGTAAAATGCCTGTGACATACGGACGGACAGACAGACAGACAGACAGACAGACATGACGAATCTATAAGGGTTCCGTTTTTGCCATTTTGGCTACGGAACCCTAAAAACTGTAACAAAATAAAAATTGGCCCATGAACGGCTGCGGACCCCTAGAGCATGGTCCGACATGCTCTTGGCTGGTTTTTATCTGATATTTCTCAACTAAGATTATCGTCTTTCAATTAATCGGTAGTGTGTCGTCACACGTGTAAAAGTTTGGCCACTTTTCAAGACTATTGACACACATACATACACCGAAACTGATTGGTTATTCCGAGAGAAACCAAACCAGATTATACGGAGCATAGCGAAATTAATTGGAGTCGTATTCAACACGCGCAAAGACATATCATACGAATCAAAGTTGATATATGAGATTGAAATAAAATAATTTAAACCAAGGAACATTTAAACAAGAAGACTGACCATCTCCATATAAAAAGCCGTTCCCCGATATGTACAACGCCATCTATGTATAAGAATTATTTTTACAATTTTTCAAATATGCAAGCGTGACACAGTATTTAAATGTTACCATTTAATGATTACTAGCTTCTGCCCGCGGCTTCGTTCGCCTTAAATTCGTTTATCGCGGATGAGGGTATTTTTCCGGGATAAAAAGTAGCCTTTGTCCTTCCCCGGGAATCAAACTATCTCCATACCAAATTTCATCCAAATCGGTTCTGCGGTTTAAGCGTGAAGAGGTAACAGACGGACAGAGAGACAGACAGACACACTTTCGCATTTATTATATTATTAGTAATTAGTATATTAGTATATTAGTAATATTAGTAATTATAAGTAATTAGTAATATTAGTAATTAGTATGGATTAGCTATTTGCGAACTAATTTTCACTATACTATGTTTCTTTATTCAATTATAACATCGTTAAATGTTTAGTTTTGAAGCGCCATCTAGTGTTTGCCAGAAAAACTCCTTGCGATCGGAACATGATCCTAAGTATGGCAAGTGTCAGTCCTCTTGTTTAAAATGATCCTTGTTTAAACGGAATACATCGCGTATATTATCTAATATCTTTGCCCCCTTTACGGTTAAACGTATTTTAAGGTGCGTCCACATTTGTATCATTTGCCCGATCAGATCTTCGATCCGTGGCATGATCGCGTGTCACGATCACGCGTTTGGACGTTGCGCCGATCCGATCGCTCGGAATCCACGTTGATACGCGTATGACACACTTAGATCGGACGAGTGCGGCATGATCGCCGCGCCGGCAGTGAACGTCCAAGCAGCGCGATATGCAGTCATGTCACGGCACGGTGATCGGATACGAGAGGTAGTTAGACTGTAAGAGGTAGGTAGACTGTAAGAAAGATTATGCTAAGTTGTGTATTCCTTTTAATTTGGAATAGGCGCACTAATCCTTATGTGATCTAAATTTTTCATTTGATTATACAAAAAATTTGTTATGCGTAATAAATTTTCATACACTATGCGTAAACAGAATCTTATATAAAGGCTTGACCTGGTACGACCGCTAACTTTAATATTATAATAACGCCATTCCGTATTGGTCTCTCTATCTTACACACGATGTCACTTTCTAATTTCTAATTAATACCTGATTTTAAATGTAACGTGATATGTTTAGAACCTTCTTTTCTTTCACCTCCAGTTGTATACTATACGTTGTAAAACCGGCCAAGTGCGAGTCGGACTCGAGCACCGAGGATTCCGTACAAAATATACGCTACAAACGACCGTATCTATGAAAATCCAGGGTTAGCAGAGCTCCTAAGCGAAATGTACGCGGTGCTCGATCAATTTATATTGGTTCATAATATAATAGACAGACAGACATAAAAAAACGTTTTTCAGATCTATTTTGTTGATTGTGTTATAAGAGCTTCCTTCATACCAAAGATCTAGTGTCTAGAACAACTGGAGGTACCCTATCAATTTCAAAAAGGGTCGAAATATTCGTTTTTTGCGGCATAAACGGCCGTATCTTTTTTTAAGTAAAGTTAAAAGTTTGAATTTTCACAGCTTTAAGGGACCTAGACCTGAGCATAATAATAGTTTTAATTTCAACTCGATACACGCGTTCCCGAAATAAAGGGTCTTGAGCGACAGACAGACGGACAGCCAACAAAGTGATCCTATAAGGGGTCCGTATTTTCCTTTTGAGGTTACGGAACCCTAAAAAACTTAGAATCCTTAAGGTGCGTCCACATTTGTATCATTTGCCCGTATCAGATCAGCGTCGCGTGGTATGATCGCGTGTCACGATCAAGCGTTTGGACGATGCGCCGATGCGGTCGCCCGAAATCCATTTGCTACGCGTATCACACACTTATATCGGAAGAGTGCGGCATGATCGGCGCGCCGACAGTGAGCGTCCAAGCAGCGCGATACGCAGTCATGCCACGGCACGGTGATCGGATACGAGCAAATGATACAAGTGTGGACGCACCTATAAAAGTGTTTTTAAAAGATCTGTATAAATATGTGTATGTGTTAATCTTTAGTGAAAAATTGACACCTATACTCAGAATTTCAACATCTTGTAGTTTGAGTAAAATGCCTGTGGCATATGGACGGACATAACGAAACTCTAAGGATTCCGTTTTAATTTAAAAATGCAACTCACTCGGTACTTTGCGACGAAAATACGCAAGAGGATTATTTTGTAACTGGAATTGAATTAACCCTGGGTTGTTTTCAACCTAGATTATGCAATTCAACCCCTTTTATAACCAAACTAATATTGGTTTAGCTTAAAAACAAAGCTACGAAAACGAACCTCAACTTATGTAATAAGTTAGCTAATTACTAAAATGTAAAGTGGTAACCGTTCACACCTTACCACAAAAGTTGAATAACTATTTGTTTTTGTCAAACATGAGTAATGATTTGAAGTAATGATCTTTGCGCACGAGTCGTACAAAGCTGCTAGAAAGTGGTGTTATGTCATTATTTGACTTCCAATGCGAAATAGTTTTTGAAACAAGTATTACAGTAAGACTCGTACGTTATGTTCATACATATTGTGATTATTAAGAGAAATCTATTCATCATCATTATCTCAGCCATAGGACGTCCACTGCTGGACACAATGCCTCCTTAAGAGTCCCCGGCAAGCTCGGCCGAATTTCACCTTCCCATACAAACGGAGTTTCGTTCTTATTTTAAAACTACGTGTTGGGTTGTAATGAAACTTTGCATACACAATGAGATGAGGTATATCTAGGCCTGAAATTAGTTTATATGGCTGCAGTTTATAAAACAACCGAAATACAGCAAAAACAAGTTTTGTATGAGAAACTTAAATTCGCTATTTTTTTTTTACTATGGTATCTGAAGCTACATAAACTAATTACAGGCCTGCAACCTTACTAAGTAAAAAGTTTTAGACAAACTAGCTAGTCGTTTTACAATGAGAGCCACGTCAGTTTACTTACCCTGTTTGATATGTTGGTGACCTTTGTTCATCTACGAACCTCCTCATTCCTGACACGATCTCGTGGAGAGATCCCCAGGCTATATATTCATATTCATTAGATAAAATCCGATATATGTCAAGGTGGCTGATGGCTCACTTAAAATAATAAGGCACCTGTATAAAAAAAGACACATACACTCGTTAAATATATAGAAACATATGGAAAAAATCAAACTAGGCGTATTATTGCACTATTGGCTGTTTTTTATTAAAACCAAAATGAGGAGGTGATTTAATGTTGCAGTAACGTCACAATCAAAATCAAAACTGTATTAAGTACGCAAACGACACACATTTAAAAGTAAAAAAATGCTGGTTCTTCAAAAAATATTAAAAATAAAATTTAAATAGATATTATGGGACAATTTTACACAAATCGACCTAGTCCCATAGTAAGCTTGCCGTAAATTTTCTTGCGAGTACGCTGCGAGATCGTTGCGCGCTCGCGGCGAAATCGTTGGTTACCGACATAGACAGGCAGACAGACATAAAATTATTCTGTTTTTTTTTAGTATTTGTTGATATAGCGACAACAGAAATACATCATCTGTGAAGATTTCAACTGTCTAACTATCACGATTACAGCCTGGTGACAGACGGACAGACAGCGGGATGGACAGCGGAGTCTTAGTAATAGGTTCCCGTTTTACCCTTTGGGTACGGAACCCTAAAAAGGAGCTGATTTGATTTTCAAAGCAGCCTATTACATTGTGAAGTAACTTGGTCGTTTTAGGATAAATAATAATAATAATTTCGTTTATTCAGATAATGTCATCCATTTTGTTAGTAAATTACAATATTACTTATTACAAATAATGTTAGTACACATAAATTAACAATTTTCGCACAAATGGAGGCACTGGTGCATGCAGCGACATCCAGTGTTTCATGAATGAAATAAAACAATGTACGAAAAGCCGATTCACGTTGACTTGACTATTTCAAAATATTTCACATACTTCCGTATGTAAAACCAATATTCGGCTTTGTGCATGTCATTGCGCAATGTCACACATGTCATTAGACGTCGAATGTCACAGGATTGGCGTGACTGTGTCAAATCTAACAGCCGTGAGAGCGGAGGTGAAAGTTTAACCGTTGTCCGCGCAGACTGTAAGCTGCGCGTGCGACTGATATACTGCCTAAGCTTAGATACAAGTTGTTGCAACAGTAGTCACTTTTGGTAAAAATGCCGTTTTGTGTTTTTTTAGGATATTAATGTTTTGGGGGCTTGTCTTACTTATAATCGTTATCAAAAGGTTGTCTGGAAGAGAGCTCTTTAGAGACAAGATCACCTGTTGACTACCGCTAATTGTGTTTTGTAAATGCATTTTTCATGCTTGTCAATGCATCAGAAGAACACGGATACATTCTTTCAGCAAACTATTCTTCCCAAACTGCCTCAATTCCCAAATGTTTCATTTCCCAAACTCGCGCTTTTCTCTGAAATCGAAGAAAATCCAGATATTTTGTAAACCATTGTGTAGAGCCCAATAGGTTAGGTTAGGTTTGTTTTATAGAAATTCTGAAAATTTTACTGTTTTCGATAAAAGCTAATTTTGGGAAATGAAATATTTGGGAAAAGTGTAACAGTTTGGGGAACATAATTTGCCAAAGATTAGTAAACCGAAGAACACCTAGAGCTTTTGATACCCGTGTTACACGTGGAAACGTAGCTCCGTGTTCTTAGCACCAGTGGTTCTAAGATCCCTCACTCCACGGTCACGCCAAGATACGTAGCCGTGTCTGCGTTCAGCTACGTCTCTGCGGTTCTCGGCGCCGCTCGGGTACGAATGAATGCTTGTCGAACCGACCCTAATTGTATGTTTTGTAGTTTATTTTTATTTGTATCATAATACACCTTTTATTACCTTGTTTTATTATTTTAGTTCCCCGAAAAAATATCTATATGGTCACTCTTGAAAGTTAATTTAAAATGCAAAAACAAAGAAGCTGAAATTAAACACACGACTCTCGCATTACATTCGGAGGTATTAAATTATAATATAAAATATAACTCGGAGGTCTTAAAGTCATTAAAGACACACATAGAATCTTCACTAAACGTCACGCACGGATCGGATCCACGTGTAATTAAGAAACGCATCTCCGTGTCACACGGAGCTACGTATCTTAATTACACGAAGCCGAACTACAAGTGACACAACGGAGATCCGCCTACGGGTACACGAAACACAGACATGACCGCGAGCCTTATGAACAAAGCTATACCTATCCAACTTACTTCATTCATTACAGCAACATATTACGCTCAAACAGCTTCTCAGTGTGATCTTAATTGTTTTCTACACGCGATTCCTTGCCGTGTTTACCGGGTCGCCATATTTGTTGGTTTCTCTTCGTATGTGACGCAAACGTGACATAATATGACACGACACGCCTATTGTTTCTGTATTTGCTATAGCTTTCGATTTACGTTATTTGCTGTTATGTTGTTTACACAGTCCGGAATGTAGGCAATTATTCTGAGACGACGGTACTTACTAAATTTACTTCAATTTTAAATTTTTGGCAATTGCCTGCAAAAACGCGTGTTTGCTATTGTAATTTGTTTAAAACATTACTTTTTTTATTAAATGAGGTTCTGTAATTATTATTGGAAAATATAGTAATATAAACACTTATAACAGTAATTTAACTTAAAAAATCAATTCTGATGGGTCCCCCTGTGTCGGACCTGCTCGGGGAATTGTTCCCAGAACGCTGGCCGCTTGACTAATTTTTTGGTGTCGGATGACCATGGCCCAAAGGTTTCGACCGCAAGTGTCGCAAACTCGTAATTGCTTTAAAAAAAAACATTTTTGCGGCACTTGACGGTTTGGGCGTCATCAGCGGCAGTCCCTGGTTTTCGGGCGGAGCGGTGTACGTGGGATGGGGCTAGTGTATCTGTACACGTGACGTCCCATGCTAGCGGCTGCCCTCGGTACCATGGCACTAAAGTGCAACCGTCGGGCCTCTTTCCATCTGCCGCAGATAGGCTAATGGGTTCTAGGGTTGCGGGGATGGAAGCAGTACCAAGGGCCCTACGAATCAGGTCATTAGGTGTCGCGTGCCTGAAATGCCGGCCGGCACTCAGCTGGCAGCATAGACCATGGCGACCGAGAGCGTCCACTGAGCCTTCACAGCGACTGCAGAGGTGTGGCTCGCAGCTCTTTATCCCGAGGCGGAGACAGACGGCTACTCGCAAAGAGCTCGGATCCAGAAGGGACCCGAGGTTTTGCGAGGGGAGAGCGTGTAGCCAGTGTCCTGCCTCCGGTTCCGACACTGCCAGTAAACGGGCCCGCTCGCTTGGGTTGTGACTGTTCTCTAGTAGGGATCTGTGAATAGATTTTATTTTTATTAGGTCCCAGGCAGCTTGGTTGACTTTTTCGTCCGGTGGGTATTCGCCAGGGCTACAAGCTCTCCAAGCCATCTCCGCATCCGCTAAGCCTGACACAACAACATCAGAGGGATTATTAACTTTGAGAATTTCGCTGATGAGCGTGACAGTGCTGTTAACTGATGAGAGAAAGGCCGGAAGAGCTAGATCGCTTATTTTACGAAGACCTAGGCCGCCATATTTGATCGGTAAAGTTGCCTGAGTCCAGCTTGTTGTACTAGAAATGTTTAGAATTTTTTCTATGGTTTCTTTCAAAAGCTAAATTTCAAAAGCTGTAGGCATATCGAGGCAGTCAAATTGGTGTATTTCCAAATAGGGCTACAGCGTAAAATATACAGGAATTTTGGTGAAAAAAGGCACAACCGTAAAATGTAGATGGCAATGTGTGGGTTAATTTAGAAGAGTAAGTCGGAGGAGTCATGGAAATGGTTTAATTTTGAAGTGACAGCAAAGGGAATAGCGTCCTCGAAGATTGGAGCTCCGAGTAAGTTGAGAGTCTCGCGGGATAGTATGGTGATGTTAGGTGCAACGCGATTTAAATTTTCTATAATATCTGATCGTGTGCTGACTGAGAGCTTCTTGGAGATGAACGTTTCACACTTGTCAAAATTTAATGAAAGGCCTATCTCAGTGAAGCGGTTGACGCCGGTGTTGAGATCGTTTAGAACCGAAGACGCGTTCCCTCCTATGGTGCCGTCGTCCAACTACGCAGCAGTATGGATTTGTAAGCAAAATTAAAAGTCTAGCTACTGGGTCAAGTAGGGTATATGAAAGGGCTTTTCCCAATTTGTATAATATTACACGAAAGTTATAGCCATGTCTCTATCTAGCGATTTTTTTTTAATTTGCAAAAAACCTATTTGAACAACCCGTTTGCGTTAAGTTTGCACCTCATTTGTATGCAATGCTATAGATATCAAGTGCAAACTTAACTCAACCGGTACCCTACAATAAAGTTAGGGTAAGTGAAAATTTGTACGGAACCCTCGGAGCGCGAGTCCGACTCGCACTTGGCCGATTTTTTTCAAAGTTCATGCGAAGAAGTTCCAGATGATTGGAAATAGGTACGATACACCTCGGAAAGTCGAAGTCAAGTCAAACGGACTATATGAAGATACCTGTCTGTGGTGCGTACTCTATGGTCTACGCTAACATTTACTTTACAATGCTACCGCGAAAGCATTGTCGAACAATGGCCGACCTCTACCATCGCGGATGTACTAGGCTAATTAGGAGCACAGTCTTGTCAATGGAGCACAAACCGGCTTAAAAGTGCTTCGTAACTGCGGAAGATTGCTCTTTTTACTTTACAAGTTCGTACAGTCAGCGTCAAATAGTCTATAGTGTATGCAGGGGTCAGCAAACTTTTTTGACGTAGAGCCGATGCCGGAAAAATATAGATTTTTCAGAAGCTCAAAGAGCCGCAGTTTTCTGTTTCAGGTTTCTCACTGTGTACCAAATTTTAATAGGACTATTTTTAAGGGGAACTTGAAGAGATGCAAGTGACCCTTTTAAGAGTCGCATGCGGCCGGCGTGCCGCGGTTTGCCGACCCATGGTCTAACGCATCCAAAGCGCCTTTAGTAATAAAGATGTGTTACGATATATTGGGTGCTTTGGATGGTCCAGACTATTTGACGCCGACAGTACACAAACTAGAATATCTATTCTAGGTAAAACCGGCCAAGAGCATGTCGGACCATGCTCCGTGTAGGGTTCCGCAGGCGTTCATACAGAAAAATACACTATAGATGAAAAAAATACGATATGCAAAATTGCACTAGCAAAAGAGCGTATCTCCGCGGCACTTACTCGTATGTCCTTTTGCTGAAAATCGTAATTTCTCATCTACTCGTATCGTAAATGACATACGAGATGCTGAAAATGGAAGCATACTTATCCTTACTTCCTTAATATAACTATTATAAACGTGAAAGTATGTATGTACGTTCCACTTAATTATGTACCTTATATATCATAATAGGACATAAGCTATAATGTATGTCAAATTTCATCCCTTTTCGCGACGAAAAAGGGGATCAAAGTTTGTATGGACTGTAAATATTTCTTTACGCTAGGAATTTGAAATGTTGGTAATATGCTTCACATTTAAATTAGTAAAATATCGAGTTTTGTGGAAAGACATAAGCTACTTTCTATCTCGGAAAAATACCTTTTATCCGCGATAAACGAATCTAAGGCGGACGAAGTCGCGGGCGCTACTCAAATATAAATTTACTAGAAGGTGCTTCGTTCGCGGAGTAGAAAAGTCATTACCCCTCTTTTTTTCTTCAGCGTAGTCAAGTAAAAAGTATCCTATAACCAACTGTAGATACCCAGCTACCCGTGTACCAAAAATTGTTGAAATCCGTTCAGCCGATTTGGCGTGATGAAGCCACAACGACACATACAAAAATAAATCGATTCAGTTATCTCTAAATAGTCCATTGCAATCATTTTTCTTTAAATATTCTCAATGTTCATACATTTCAATTTTACAGTTTATAATAGTTAAGCACAATTTAGCGCAGACCACTCTGTTACTTTTTATATGGAGGTACAAGAGTAAGAAGAATCAGAATGCTTTATTTTGTGAAACATAGGTAGGTTAGGTTAGGTGACTTATAAATTGCAGTAGCACCATGTTTTGCCAAAGGGCGTAGAAAATGGTTGGAGATGTTTGCAGGCAGCATGCATAATATACAAATTAAAAATGAACACTTTTTATTCTATGTAATTATCCGTTAGGTATTCTTGAGTCTTAACTAAAAATGTAAACAATGTTTTTTTAAATAATTGAAGATGCAAATTTCGTATATCTTTCGGTAATTTATTAAAAAATTTAGGTGCCATTCCAAAAATACTTTTTGCAAGCAGGGCAGTTTTATGCGGTCTATGGTTAATTTTGTCCTGCATACGAAGACTGTTAAACTTTACAAATTGATTAAAATTAGTTTTTACATAAACAGCGGTCTCAAAGATGTAAAGAGACGGAAATGTCAGAACATTTAATTTCACAAAATATGGTCTGCATGATTCTGTGGGGTTAAGACCACAGACCGATCGTACGAGTATACATTTCTTTTGGCCTTTAAATACTAAATCTCGGTCTGTCGCACTGCCCCAGAATATTACACCGTATCGTAATGTGGACGTAATGCTACATTTCTACTACAAGTCTGTTACCTTGCTTTATTACGAAAATTTCATACGTTAGGTATGGTTTATTGCTGACTGTTAAGAGGATTTACTAGTGGCCGTTCCTTCATACAAACGTAATCCCCCGTTTCCTCCCTGGATAATTGTCTTAGAGCAAATATTTTTTTATAAATATAATCTATACTTACCTGTGCCATGCCCCTATGTTTTATTTTTCTTAATAAATGGTTTATTTTAAGAATAACGGGCCCTCTAAACTGCAAAAAATGCCACCATCCGGCGCCATAAGCACACGTTCAGTAAACAAATTTAACGAATATAAGAGAAAAACAGAAGACACAAACCAAACCCCAAAAACAGCCCTCGTTATAATATATAAACAATTGTCTAATATTGTAAACAATTGTCAAAATCTGAAAATGATACAAGATATATTTTAAATACATCTTTATATAATCTTTGTACATATAGTAGTAAGTTTAGAATAGTAGACGCTAACAAATATGTTAGTAATCATTATTTTTTGACAAAAGGTAAGTTTTACCTTTCCAATTATTGCAAACGACAAATAGTTTTGTCACTAGCCTATTTAATTGACATTTCTACCAAGAATTTGGTACATAACTCTGCTTCTATTGAGCAGTCCGACATTAATGTTGTTATGTGTAATAATTTAAACTAAGTGATGAGACAATGGAGAAATCCTTTTCTGGCAATGAAAAGTATATCCACCTGGTTCATCAAAATATTCAGTGTATTAGAGGGAAAGATTTGTAGATTGAATTATTTTTAAATGCCTATAATATTGATATCTTATGTATAACTGAACACTGGCTAACTTGCAATGAGATAATGCCCCAATTCAATAATCACCAGGTGGGTAGTTCGTTCACCAGACTTAGTTCCATACATGGTGGGTCGTTAATTATATTAAATAGTCAATTGAAATTTAAGGAACGTAAGGACATTGTATCCTTGTCTGTTGAACGGACCATAGAATTAAGTGCAGTAGAACTAGAGCAATTTATTGTAGTTTGTGTGTATAGGCCGCCATTAAGTAATTTCGATGTTTTTCAAACTATTATGGAATATGTGCTTTTTAAGATATCGCGTACTCGTAAAAAATTACTTATTTGCGGCGATTTCAATTTAAATCTTTTGGAAGATTCAACACTAAGTATTAGATTGTTGAATCTATTCAAATCTTTTCGTTTAAGCCACGTATTTATGGAACCTACTAGGGTGACCGATACCAGCGCCACCTGTATTGATAACATTTTCACTGATATTTCTCCTTCTAAACAAAGTATAATCAGTAAATTAGAATCAGATCATTTAGGCCAATTAATGGAATTTGAGATATTAAGGGAAAATATAGTGAAAAAACAAATTACTTTTGTACCGGTAACCACAGACCGTGTGGAAAGAATGAAGCAACATTTGTTTCAGGCGCTACCCGTTCTGTCTTCTGAAATGAGTCCTAATCACATGTATGATTCATTCTTTACAACTTTTATGAAACATTATAATACAATATTTACTGCCAAATCGGTTGTGGCTGGCGGTGCACCAGTATTTAGCGAATGGGCTACTGCGGACTTACACAAACGTAGACAAGCACTGTATGCCATGTATGAGGAGCGGCGGTTTAATACGAGTGATGAATTTAAAGAACATGTAAAGCAATATTCAAAACAATTCAAAATTGATTGTCATATTGCCAAACGTAATTATTTATCCCAGAAAATCAAAAATAGTTCTAATATTATCAAAACCACCTGGAAAGTGATTAATGTGGAGACTGGTAGATCAAGGCATGCAATTAGTGATCTACAATTAAAAATTGATGGCAAAATTATAGATTCTAGTTTAGATGTAGCAACAGAATTTGAAAATTTCTTCACCGATATACCAGTATCCACAACAAAGTGTTTAAATTCATCACCTTCGTCTGCCGTTTTGTTGTTAAAAGAAAACGTACCAGAATGTAGTAAAGACTTCTATTTTGAACATGTCAGTCCTTCAGATGTAGTAAAGGCATTTAAATCAATTAATGTCAAAAAAACCAATGACCTATGGGGGGTCTCAGTCCATGCTGTCAAATCCCTAATAGAAGTAATAGCGCCTGACTTGGCAGATATATTCAATAACAGTGTTGACTGCGGTGAGTTTCCTGATCTGATGAAACATAGCAAAATAACTCCTTTATTTAAATCAGGTAGTACCTCTGACCCCACTAACTTTAGACCAATATCTGTACTACCTACATTTAGTAAAATTTTTGAAAAGCTAATTCTATATCAATTGTTAAAACATTTTAATTTGAATAATTTGATGCATAGTAAGCAATTCGGTTTTACGCGGGGTCGCTCGACATCCAACGCCGGAGTTGAGCTCGTAAAACACATTTTCGATGCCTGGGAGGAATCGCGAGATGCTTTAGGCATCTTCTGTGATTTATCTAAGGCCTTCGATTGCGTTAATCATGAGACACTGATCAGGAAGCTACACCACTACGGAGTTAAAGGATTAGCACTAAATTTATTATAGTCTTATTTAAATGGTAGAATACAAAGGGTTGACGTGAATGGAAAGCGTTCACCGGGGTCATTAGTCTCTATGGGTGTGCCGCAGGGATCAATATTGGGACCTTTCCTGTTCCTTATCTATATAAACGACTTGCCACACCTCGTACAGACCCACCACGAGATAGTTTTGTTTGCAGATGATACGTCTCTAATTTTCAAAGTCGTACGAAATCAACGATCCTACAATGACGTAAACAATGCTATCTGTGAAGTAGTAAATTGGTTTAATATAAATAATTTATTGTTGAATGAGAAAAAGACTAAATGTGTTAAGTTTGTCACGAGTAACGTAAAACACGAGCAAGCAAGCGTTATGGTTAAAGGTGAGGAACTGGAACTAGTTAATAGTACAGTCTTTCTCGGTATAACATTAGATTCTAAGCTCCAATGGGGTCCCCATATTGCTAATCTCTCGAATAGACTGAGTTCTGCAGCTTTTGCAGTAAGTAAGATTCGTCAATTAACAGACGTGATAACGGCTCGATTAGTGTATTTCAGTTATTTCCACAGTATTATGTCGTATGGCATCTTACTATGGGGCAGTGCTTCCGACATTAATACTATATTTGTTCTGCAGAAGCGGGCTGTTCGTGCGATATATAAAATGAACTATAGAGAGTCGCTTAGAGATAAGTTTAAGGACATTAATATAATGACAGTGCATTGTCAATACATTTATGAGAATATTATGTATGTACATAAAAATATTACCGACTTTAAGAAGAACTGTGATTATACATAATATTAATACTAGAAATAAGCATAAGCTCGCAGTGCCTGCTACTAGGCTCCATAAAATAAGGAGATCATTCATGGGTAACTGTGTGAGATTTTATAATAAACTTCCTAGCAGCATAACTGAGTTGTCTATTGGTAAATTCAAAAATATTGTGAAACGAAAATTATTTTCTAAAGCTTATTATAGCACACAAGACTACATGAATGATGAAGCCGCGTGGGATTAATGTAAATTATAGCGTCATGTAGGTATATGAATAATTATTTTAACGAATACCTAAGGTATTATTATTATTTTAATCTTAATTGTTTTATATACTCTGACATTTAGAATTTTATTCTAGACACATTCTAGATTATTTATTTTTTATTGACAATACTTTTGGGATTTATCTTATTGATTATTTTAATTTTAAAAATGATGATTTTACCAATAATTTTACACTTAAGTTAAATGATCTGATTAGGTTTTTCTGGGTTTCCCTAATCCTTGCAGCAAATGTTGGATCATATTGTATTTCTCCCACCAAACACTCACTCTCATGTAACTGACATTTCGAAAGTGCTTGTAACTAGGCCTACTTGAATAAAGAATATTTTGATTTGATTTGATTTGATTTGATATATGTGGAAGAAAAACTAAAATTTGCCCAGTTTTGGAAAAGGAAATAGGGGACTACGACACCCTGTTTTCGCCAATTTTTTGTAGGTCAGATCGGTCCGAGCTGCAGTTGTCCCCTTTTGAACTGTAATACGGGGGATTTTAAGCGATGCGATAGCAATAGTTTTTAAAAGTACCTAATTTCCAAAAGGCCTTTTGCTAGTATATCCTCTTAATCGTAATTTGATCATACACAATTAACAACAAAAACTACTTTATAATTTTTGTTTCTTGTGTTGTTTGTGTAATTTTTGCGGGATACGACTTATTTGGGCTGGGAAAAAGTTACTTCATCATCATCATTTCAGCCATAGGACGTCCACTGCTGGACACAGGCCTCTTCTCAATAGATTTCCACACGGGCTGGATAGCGGCGACCCGCATCCAGCAAGTAATATATACGGGTTTATAGATATAAAGTACGTCATCCCACCAAAAACATTTCATGTAAAATTGGCAGCCAAGACTCACAAGCTCATAACTCCCAGCTATGTACATCAATAAAATTTTGTGCATTTCATATGTTTCCCAACTACATCTTAACCTGTGAATTTGGGCTCTCAGGTGTTAACTGGGACGAAGCTATCAGGGTAGTGCCCCGCTTCTTTTTTTTCGTCAGATATAGACAGAGAATAAGACTGTTGTTAACCTTAATTAAGGGATTCAAGCAAAAGTTGTCGAAAGAGATACTACAGCTCAAAAGACCAAAAACCTGCGCAATAACAAGAATCCTGACAGGTCACTGCAAACTAAACAAGCACCTGTTTCAAATGGGTATGAAACAGGGCGCAGTATGCAGATTCTGCCAAGAGACAGAGGAGACTACAATGCATATCCTCTGCTTCTGTGGACCACTCATGACGAAAAGAAGTATCTACGTAGGGCAACATGTTGTGACCCCGGAAGACATACAACATTTCACTGCCCAAAGAATTTGGGAATTCCTAGACTCAACGGGCCTCAGTAGTGAACTCAATAGATCAAATCTGGTCGAGGCGGCATAAGAAGGCCCGAAAATCAACAATAATAATAAGAGTCTTATTACAGTTGTGCAATATACGTCGGCTGTCACAGACCGACGCGTTTGACATTACGGCATTTTTGAGACATTACAGAGTGTCATAAGGCACTGGTCCCACCGCGAGCGAGTAAACTATGAACTATCGGCTATTTTCTAGCTCAAGAGACGAACAAAAGATAATCGCTTTCGTGTAAATAAAAGAGAGAGATATATATTTATAGTTCATAGCTGGCTTGTTCACACCGCCGGCGAAGACACTCTCCCACCGCCCGGCGAGTAAGCGATAATTCCATACAATGTTTACTAGCCGCCCGCTGATTGTCAACTGTTTCTAGTACATAATTTTACTAGTTGATAGCCGAGCTCGCTGATAGTTGGCGGTGGGACCACTGTTTACTAGTTGACCGCCGCGATACAAGCTATCGACCCGGCTGAGCTAGTGGAGCGAGTAATCGCCCGTCGCACGCAAACACTCGCTTATAGCTCAGCGTCTAAACTAGTAAAACTATACTCGCTTCTCGCCGCTCGCCCACTAGTTTGTAGTTTATAGTTTCACTCGCTTATAGTTTGTAGCCGGCGGTGGGACCAGTGCCTTATGGTGTTAAATTGGGCGGGACAATGTGAATGACTGGTTACGTAATATTTAATAAGATGAAGGTACACAGGGTCTTTACAATCTTTTAATTCCCTTCACATATAATTGGATGAATTGACTTCTTTTTGTCCTCCATGTTTCTACTATTTGCTGTTTAAAAGGAAATTACAAGATTAAATGGTCTGCTGTTGTTATAATTGTTGTTACATTCCTTGCTCAATTAATTATAGCGTGAAACCCGGTAAGGGCAAATATGTGTGTGATGAGCATAAATATTTGATCCTGAGTCTTGGATGTTTTCTATGTATATAAGTAATATATCTATTAAGAATATCGTTGTCTAGAACCAATAACACAAGCCTTATTGAGCTTACCATGGGACTAGTTCGGATTGAACAATTGTCCTGTTTAAAAAAAAAGAACGGTGTCAGATTATTTCGTCTCATTAGTTTTTTGTTCAATTCTCATTTCGTTACATTCTGTATTCGTTACTCACTTTACTTGTCTTGTTTGTGATTCGTTACTATCTTTTTTGGTCTAATTGTATAACTTGTCTTTCTCCTAAATAGGTGTTTCTGGAATCATTCCTTGTTTGCCCGTTTTTAGTATCATTCGCAGTTTATCTTTAGCCACAATCGTTATTGGTATCTCTCTTTTCTTGTCGTCTCGTTCTTTTTTGGGCACATTCACTACTCGTCCCGTTCGTTGTTCGTCCCATTCACTTTTCATCTCTTCTTGACCGAATAATGACTACCGACAAAACGCCTATCCAAGGAAACCAGTCGGAAATAGGGAAGTCCAGTCCAGTCATACATTTACCTACTTGGGGTCATTAGCTGTCAACACTAGAGGTTCGTAAGACGAGGTAAAGCGACGAATTGCTATATTTAATCAGGGCAGCCATAAAGCGCACGAGAATAACATGGAAGACCACAACATAACTCGTAGCGCCAAAATATAATTGATATTGGCGCCTGGTACCCATATCATGACAACACAAGAACTTAAACTTAGGGGTAAGGTAGGGGTTTTAGTATCACTAAAACTAATTACTATGCTAATGATACCACAGTACATTACTTGTAGGGGCACGTAGCCTCTCACAATGTAGCATAATAGGACAGTCCGGCTTGATCGCTATCATTTTTAACCGACTCCCAAAAAAGGAGGAGGTTCTCAATTCGTCGGGACCTTTTTATTTATTTATTTACTTTTTATGTATGTTCACCGATTATTCGAAGACTATTTGACCGATTTCATTTTTTTTGTTTTGTTTCATAGGAGGTATCTAAAAATTGGTCCCATATAATTTTGGCGAAGATCTGATGGTGGGATCCATGAGGAATCGAAGGAACTCTTCAAATATTGTAGGCAAACATATGGCGATTTTAGTATTATAAGAAACGTAATAAGCATTTGCATTCAGAAAATGTACATTGGTGAAGTGGCACTGATGAAAAAGACCACAGAATGCCATCGGAACTCCACAATGATAAATAATTTAACGGTGGCGATAAGATGTCTCGATTAAGTTAGTTAAGCAACTTCATAGTTACAAACTAAAATGTTACTTATGGGTCAATTTCACCAAATGAGCATTTTGTCTAATTTCCGTGGAATTTTAAAATACCAATATTACAAAGAAAATTTATTGTATTGTATTGTAAACACTTTATTGTACATAAAAACAAAAAACAAAGAAATTAAAGTAACATATTTGTACAAAGGCGAACTTATCCCTTTAAGGTATCTCTAATTAATTTAATGCTGATAATTTGGTAAAAAAAATAATAAGCACAAATTTCCTTATGGGGTACTTATATTCATATAACTACAAAAGTTTTACAGTTTGAAAATTTCGCCGGGGCACGGGAATTTATCTGTCCATGGGAATTAGTTTTTGGTGGCACGGGAATTTTAACATGCCACGGAAATTGTTTCTTTTTAGAATAATGTGCATTAAAACTATTATTTACTGTGTAATCAAATAATAAGTAATTATAAACTTCACTCATATTGAAGTTGTATCGAAATTATTTGCCCTAATTTACTAATCATAGTGATCAACCAATGACGTAACGTTTCTATCTCAATGATAAATCTAGTAGATATTATAAAAAAATGCGATTATCTATGTAACGACAAAATACCTATATAATTTTGTATACATGGTGTTTTGAAACCAATATTAAGAAAAACGTGATTATTTTATTATTGTCTAAGTTGGTCGAGTATTCTGCCAAATCATGACACTCATAAATAGTTTGCGATACTTACAGGGTGTCTCTAAGGCCGTGTTCAAACCAAACTGACTGTAAGCCGCCGAAAGTGAGCGAACGTTACGCAGTTTATTGCATTTCCATACATATTCACTTTTTCGTTCACATCTAACCGACAGTACGTTATTACGCTATGCGTAGACGCTGACATATAATACCGTTTATTTTCACGTTTACACTGGGGCTCACAGTGAGCCTGCTCACATTAGGCAGCTTACAGTCAGTTCGGCTTGAACACGGCCTAAGCTTTGGGCAAGCCTTTAACTTCTCACTATAATATATATAAATGAAATATTGTATACTTACAATCTGAACAGTATTAGACAGTACTGTTTAATGATGTTAGGCAGGATTGTGTAGCATTACCGTGGCTGTTAAATTTGTTCATAGGCAGATGTTTTCTAGATATAAAAGATGATGATTGTGGGTTGAGAATGAGTGGGTTACGTGTCAAATGTCTTCTTAACTCCGGTGACCTGGTATTAATTGCATGGTCAGGTGAAAGTTACAGATTGTTTGAAAGGAAAGGAATGAACATAAATGGTTAGTAAGACTGATGATGATTAAGAAAGGAGGATGATATGACAAGCTGCAAAATTATGGTTGGTTAAGAAAGATTGTGATGGGTACTAAGAAAAAATAATTTATTTCTTTCCGGAAAATAACGTATGTAATGAAAGTTGCAAAATTGGAGCTATGTTGACAAATATTTTTTTCAGAATATCGTAAAGGATATGAGGTTTAAGTTGATTAATATATTAGCTCAAAACAATGAACAACTTTAACAAAGTTCATTCGCTGCCTTTATTTTAGGAAGATCATTTAAGTCTATTGCAGTTCACATAATGCACAAAGAATTTTAACTTATTTTAGCCCATGATTGAAATGGAAGAATAGAAAATAACCATCATTATTGAACTTCTTCTTATCCAATGGGAAAAAGCTCGCTGAGTTTAAGGCTAAGCATAAAAGAGTTATTTGTGACAGTATTATGGTATACTCATTTGACATAACACGTATACACACCCTGTATGTATATATAGTCTAGTTTGTTACAATAAGTGGCTAAGTTTTATTGTATTACTAGCTTCTGCAAGTGACTTCGTCCGCCTTAAATTCGTTAATCGCAGATACGGGTATTTTTCCGGGTTAAAAAGTAGCATTACAAATTTCATCCATATCACTTAAGCGGTTTAAGCGTGTTGAGGTGACAGACAGGCACACTTTCGCATTTATAAATTTAACTATTGATATGGAATATTTTCTTCTGTTTCCGCGATTATTACTCATTGAAATAAAACAATTTAACGGATTATATCGCGTATATTATCTCATTTTAGTTCCCGACGTTTCGGAAGCTTTCCAGATTTCCATGAGTCCTCCCGTGACCATGGAAAGCTGGAAAGCTTCCGAAACGTCGGGAACTAAAATGAGATAATATACGCGATATAATCCGTTAAATTGTTTTATTTCAATATTGATATGGATTTTACATATTTTGCCTGTTTCTTTGCAAAAAGCGCATGAAGTAAGTACTAGACTTAAACAAGTGTATATTTCAATGTACATCTAATAGATATACTCAGTGCAAAGCATATACTCGTATATGCCTAATCTTACATAAATAATGCCGCTTAACTTACAACTACCCCATTAGAAGCGGTTACTTAACAGAATCAGTGAAAATTACCAATTTCCGTGCCCCAAATCAGCTGTTTTCGGTAATAAGACCATGGGAATTAGGGCACGGGAATCAGAAATCGTAATTAAAAAATCGTCAAAAATTGAATGAACATTTTAAGAAAATGTTACGTTACGCTTGTATAAAGATACCAAAGGGGGTTTATGAAGCATACACTTGTTAACGAATAGCTATGTCCGAAATATAATTTATAAGGGTCATCGAAATTGCAGAAACTTTGTCGCCCACCCGGCAGCCGAAACATTTGCGTGATTTACTCGATTCCATTACGGTTTGATGCACAACCGTATGTTTCGCCAGATAGCCGACAACTGACTGCATAGGTGAGGCAGGACAGGACGGGGATCACATGCGGACGATGGCTGTTGGCCCTTTGAATTTTGACGAAAAAATTGTACCCCTGCGCTTGGACAGAATTTGAACATCGATCATGAGTTATTCACCACCACGAAGTGAATAGCGTATGTTCTCAGTGATAGCAAATATCATCTAGTTTAAGTTTTTGACGCGAAATCAGTGGTATGTACTAACGTACAGTTTTTGGTAGGAATTTTCAATCAACTCAAAAGTCGATTCCGGACAGGGCACAGCGTCTTAATTTGAGCCTTTAGGTATTTTAAAATGTATTTTAAAAACAAATTAATCTTTCAATTCGCTTTGAACTCGACAGGGAATCATGTATTCTTTGTGAAAAAAAATAATGGAACGTATTATCTGATGCTACCCTACGATTTTCAGCTCGGACACAAAAAAAATCGAGCTCAGAAATTGACCCTTATTAGAATGGTACCACTGAGCTAATTTCATGGTGGAGCCGGAAGGTAGGCACCGGATCTCCATAATAAAATAATGTATCCTAGCCGTGTTTGGGCTTGTTGGAATCGCCACAAAATACACTTTTAAGTAACAATTAACTAAAAAGGGTAAAATAAATTAAATTACTAGTTTTGTTTTTGGAGTCGGTTTTATTTTTTTAAAGATGGTATTGGGCCTGTCCCGCACCCGGATATGTGTATGATAATCATAATCATATATTTATAGTGATATTGTGAGTACAGTGGGTCTTAATTTATACATAGTTCGTCACAATATACCGATAGCCGGCGTACAATATTTGCACTTAACAACTATTTAATGGGGTATTTCTACACAGAACTATTCGAATTACTTTACATAGGTCACTATTAAATATTACAAGTACAGATTAGTGTTTGTTGTAAGTTATAATTAATAAATGTCAATGAAATTGTGGATAAAACTAACAAAATTTTAAGAGTAATAAATAAAAATACTTTCATCCAAATTAAATTATACTCTATTAAGCAATTATATTATAATGTCAATTTGCACGTTCAACCCTTTTCGAAATGTTCCGACACATTGTAATAAGCTTCTTGCAGACACCACTTATATAGCTTATTTTTGAATTCCGGTAGCTCGGTATTTTTTATGTCTTCTGGTAAATTATTGAAAATTTTAATTGACATATAGAATATACTTTTTTTAAAGTATGCAGGATTAACATTTTCAGGGTATTGAGACCGTGTAGCTTGGAAGTGCTTCTAGGGTTTGATGTTTTAATCTTATACATATTAATGTTAGTTTTTACAAAAATACACATCTCATACACATACAGAGAGTTCAAGGTCAGGACTTTAAGTTTTTAAATAACGGTTTACAAGAGTCCTTTGTATGAGCACCACAAATCGAACGTAAACATTTTTTTGCAGTCTAAAGACTTTGATTGTGTTTTTAGAATTACCCCAAAAGATAATACCGTATCTGAGATTTGACATCACATGAGCGTGGAAAGCTTGCAGCGCCGATTGTTCCTGATATGTATTTATTTATATATACATATCAGGAACAATATGTATAGAACCCTTAAACTAGTGGATACCGAGTGACCATGCAATCTGCCTTTCGTAGCACAAGGATGGGAGTCTGTCAACTTTCGTGCTTCGCTTTCTCGGGTGGAATGTCGTCCGACAGCTCACAGCCGCTCGCATCCAAATATTGTGCGAGCGATGGAAAACTTTATACCAATATTTATTTGCAATCCAGTAAAGATTGTTCAAGGCCGCTAGACGTACCTACTTTCCCCCTGTGAACCTGGCGAGACCAAGCAAAGAATCAGCGACAAATTTAACATACAAATTTAAATAAATATCATTGACAATCTCACACAAATCAACCAGATCTATAACTATCGTCCTTTCCTCTACCCTACTAACCTCATATACAGAGAATGTAAAGTACTAACAGTTCGGCAATTATTTATTTTCGGCACAGCTTTAAGACAGCATTGCGCAACTCCTTACAGTTCCGAATATAAAAATAAAAGGCGTAAAGATATTGTTTGCTCTTATAACTTGCAAACAAAACACGCATTCTCTTGAAGATTTTTCATATTGCTAGGGCCGCTTATTTACAATAGATTAAATGCGAAATTAGACCTATATCCACTTCGCTACGCTCAATGTAAGAATACGTAACGTTCACTACAAAGCATGACACACGAAGATACAGAGAATTTACTCACTGCCGTGAAATAAATGTTTATTTTAGATTTTTATTGATGAATATTTATTTAATTTTATAGAAAATAATGTAATATTAGGCTTTCCTTTGCCTGAAGCACAGGGGGAACCCTAGTTCAGGATATATAAAAAAAATCTGAATTTATTTATTTACTTAAACTTTATTGCACAATTGCAAAATATACAAATGGCGGACTTAATGCCAAAATGCATTCTCTACCAGTCAGCCATTGGGTAAAACAGAAGCAGTTATATGGGTGCTGGTTAATTTAATTGTGTATTATAGAATTTAGCCGTAACTCTCTCTGTATGTTTTGTTGGTTCAATAAATGTATTTGTATTTGACCTAGTTCCAAACTAAGCAAAGCTTGTACTATGGGTACTAGGCGACGATATATAGATAAATTATAATACTTAAATACATAGAAGACATCCAAGACCCAGGAATGAACATTCGCGCTCATCACAAACACTTGCCCCGCCCGGGATTCGAACCCGGGACCGCCATTCGTAGGCCGTTGTACAACTTTACCTAGAATAAAATCAGTGTAGAAGCCCATGAACCACCATGAACATATTGGAAAAGAACCGGCCAGGAGCATGTCAAACCATGCATGCATATGCTGTAAAAAAAATCAGTTTCGGCTACATATATAGATTGCTCACCCTGGATTTATTTTATTTTATTATTGAACCATCAAAATAAGAAGCGGCTTACATAAGACTCCTTTCATTAATATGGATAGTATCATTGATTAATTTTTGAGCAAAATATGCATGTGATATAGGGACGGACGGACGGACGGACGTACATGAAAAAACTATAGGGGTTCAGTTTTTGCCATTTTGGCTACGGAACCCTAAAAATTTTACGACAAAACTAAAATACTACGTCGATTTGTTTTTTTTCTCTAAGACTGTCCCCATATTCATATAATTTACTTTGTTTATCATTTTTGTTGCAGATTCCCCGGCGGAAATCGGTAAGCTGTCATGTAAATATATTTTATGCCATTTCCGCTACCCAAAGGTTGTCTGGAAGAGATCGCTCTTTAGCGATCAGACCGCCAATTGTTTACCTATTTTATGTTAAGGCTCTATTGTACTGTTTCTGTTGTTGGTGTGCAATAAAGAATTGTTGTTGTTGTTGTTGTTGGTGTTGTTGTTGTTGTTGTTGTTGTTGTTGTTGTTGTTGTTATTGTTGTTGTTGTTGTTGTTGTTGTTGTTGTTGTTGTTGTAAATACACTCAGGTACACTGTAACACCTGACTAACAGTCGCAGGTTATAAGATTTTTCAATAATTAGGATGGTGGCTGTACTCAATTAAATATGAAATTTAAAAGCGAAATGGTAGTTTTTATGACAGAAATCATAAACAAAAAATGTAGAATTCGATATCTTACATTTACCTTGTATGGGAAAATTAAGAACTTTGTTCTGCAGCTATGTTAAACTTATTTAGTAGCGAGTTGCCTACTATCGGGCTTAGTTTATTTTATAATTTTTACTTGCAGTTTATGACAATATTTTGAAATTTCCATACATATGATCGCAATAAGACAAGCTCAGAGTAAAATCTCCTTCAAGTGTAAGTTGCGCAAGCATCTCTTGGGAAATCTTCAAGATTAAGAGTCTTCATGTATGTATGTATATATATGTATATATGTATCATGTTTATATATATTATGTATAGTTTGTATACTATGTAACTTGGGTGTCTCGCCCTTGTCATTATTCTGAAAAGTCTGATACCGATATCCCGCACCAATAATTTCTATGTTTAGTCTAATGGTTGACTGGTAGAGACTGCCTTTATGGCATTAAGTCCGCCATTTGTACTTTCTTGTATGGTGCAATAAAGTTTAAATAAATAAGCCGGAAGTCGCGTTTCGGCGAACATTATTCTAAATAGACCAAAATCGAAACGGTTTCATTACAAAAGTTACCATACATTTCATTTCATTGGTTATTAAATGGACTTTCCCACCCAACTTTTTTTTGGGTTAATATTTTAGAAACTACTATTTTGCATCATGTTTTTATGTTTATTTGAATTCAGTCCACATTCCTATACATCCTTATATACATACTAGATGGCGCCCGCAACTTCGTTCGCGGAGGAGAAAAAGGCATAACCCTTCATTTTTTCTTCAGCGTGAGTATCTGGAGAGACCCAGCTACCCATGTACCAAAAATAGTTGAAATCCGTTTAGCCGATTTTGCGTGATGAAGCCACAACAACACATACAAACATACATAAAATCCAAAAAAAATATTTTTCGTTTTAATGACCTCCAAATAATCCATAACTATCATTTTTTTGAAAATATCTTCAATGTACAGACATTTCATTTTTACAACTTTATATAGTACCTACAGATGTTTTCATGGCACCTCTTTTTAGGGTTCTGTACCCAGAGCGTAAAACGGGACCCTCTTACTAAGACTCCGCTGTACGTGCGTCCGTCTGTCAACAAGGCTGTATCTCATTACCTGTGATAGCTAGACAGATGAATATTTCACAGATGATGTATTTCTGTTGCCGCTATAACAATAATATTAAAAACAGCATAATTTTATGTCTGTCTGTCTATGTCAGTAACCAATATAGAATGATCGAACACCGCGTACATTTTGCTTAGAAGTAGGGCCCTGCTAATACTGCATTTTCATAGATACGGCCGTCTGTAGCGTATATTTTGTACGGATCCCTCGGTGTGCGAGGACGACTCGCATTTGGCCGGTTTTGAATGAAAATATAGATAAATATTCCGTCATAATCGTACTGGCTTGGTCCCAGTGCGCCTACCATGAATTCGGCACGAGCGAGTATCAAGCGCTCAATGACGGTCTATCTCTTTCGCACTATTAGCGCGTGCGAGAGAGATGCGCTGATTCTCGATACGAGATACTCGCTAGCGCCGATCGTAAACTGAGCTCATGGTAGGCACAAAGTGCGCCTACCATGAGTTCGGCACGAGCTAGTATCGAGCGCTCGATGACGGTCTATCTCTTTCGCACTATTAGCGCGTGCGAGAGAGGTGCACTGACTCTCGATACGAGATACTCGCTAGCGCCGATCGTAAACTCAGCTCATGGTAGGCACAAAGTGCGCCTACCATGAGTTCGGCACGAGCTAGTATCGAGCGCTCGATGACGGTCTATCTCTTTCGCACTATTAGCGCGTGCGAGAGAGGTGCACTGACTCTCGATACGAGATACTCGCTAGCGCCGATCGTAAACTGAGCTCATGGTAGGCACACAGGACTCGACTTATGAGATTTCGACCGGTTTCAACTTTCCCGCGACCTCAGTTACATCACACTGCTGTAAATAACTATACTATACTTATCTAGTTACCATAAATTAAATAACGCTTTCTCTTTCACTCACGACTCCGCCTCGGGTGCTTTACACAAGGTTTCGTTGGCGGGTTTGTTTGTTTTGTGAAGTTCAGTTTTTAGAGTTGCTAGGATTACTATAAAGTCTAGTGCACATACCAGCCATACTAATATTATAAATGTGAAAGTGTGTCTGTCTGTCTGTCTGTTGCCTCTTGGTATAGAGATAGTTTGAGTCCAGGGGAAGGACATAGACAATTTTTTATCCTGGAAAAATACCCCTATCCACGATAAATGAATTTAAGGTGGACGAAGTCGCGGGCAGAAGCTAGTTTATTATAAAGTTGTAAAAACGAAATGTCTGTACATTAACGATATTTAAAAAAAAAATATTGAAATTATTTTTCTGTGAAATTATAAAAAAACCAGTTAATAGTGACATATTACAATAAGTTTATTTAAAATAAAACAAATTTGTTTTTTCACAATCTTTAGACAATTATAAAAAAAAAAAACTTATTGTTATACGCCACTATTATATCTGGTGTTCTTACAATTAAAATAAAAAAAAAATTTAAGCTCATTTTATCAAGCAAACTTCATTAACTAGTTTAATTTATTCTAACTTTTTAACACTCGGTAGGTACTTGGGTTTGAACTAGCGCATATCTGTTAACTGCGCATAGCTGTTGCCCGCGACTTCGTCCGCGTAAAAATGCAACATAGCCTAGAAAGTTTCATACCCTTTTTCGTCCCTAAAACGGATGAAATTTGACATACATTATAGCCTATGTCCTATTCTGATATATAAGGTACATAACTGGAAAGTTTCATAAAAAAATCGTCCAGTAGTTTTTGAGATTAAGTGGAACGTACATACATACTTTTTCGTTTATAATATAGTAAGGATAAGGATTAGTCAATACTTAAATGTCCTTTAACTCGTTAACTATAAATAGTACTGTAAAAACATTGTATATCTATGTCGAGGACATATGCTCAAATATTACTAAAATCGAATATATATATTTTTTACCCGTCCGCTTCACTTGAAATGCCAAAAGTGTCGTTGTGGCTTCATCACGCCAATTCAGCTACACGTATTTCAACTATTTTTGGTAAACGGGTAGCTGGTTATATCCACGTGGTTATAGGATACTTTCTACCTGACTACGATGAAAAAAAGAGGGGTTATGATGTTTTCTCCTCCGCGAACGAAGTAGAAATAGAAAATATCCAAGACTAAGGAATAAACATTTATACTCATCACACAAATTTGCCCTTATCGCGATTTGAACCCAGGACCGCCAGCTTCGCAGGCAACGTTACCCCCGCTGAGCCAAACGGGACGTTAAAGAAATAAATCATATAATATCGACATGAATAATCGTAAGATATTGATATGATTCGTGTTTTTTTTTACACTACTAAGGTGGCAAACAAGCGTACGGCCTGATGTTAAGCAGTCACCGCAGCCTATAAGCGCTTGCAATGCCAGGCGCATTACGTGCGTGTTGCCGACCCTTTAAGAACCTATTCACTCCCTTCTTGAAGAACCCCATACTTTCAGGTAAAACCGCGACAGGCAGGTCATTCCACATTCGGAGTGTGCGCGGTAGAATTTTTTTTTGATACCGCACGGTGCGCGACCATTTTGGTTCCAAGGTGTGTGGATGAACCCTGCCGAAGGCAAGCGGTGCGATGGTAGAAGGAAGTATATGTCTGTCACTTGTATTTTTTGCAATCCTTTTCAGCTAAACGGTAAATCCAGATCCAATCAAAGCGAAAAACAATTTACAATATGGGTACACTACATACATATACATAAATCCTTCCAACCTTTAAGAAGAGAGCGTACTCCCACCTGAAGAACCGGCAACACTTGTGACCTTTCTGGTGTTGCAAGTGTGTATGGGCGACGGTGATCGCTTACCATCTAGCGATCCGTCTGCTCATTTCATGAAAAAAAATACAACAATTCTTTATTACACACCAACACAGACAATAAAATAGAGCCTTAACATAAAACACGGTACACAATAGGCGGTCTTATTGCTAAAGAGCGATCTCTTCCAGATAACCTTTGGATAGCGGAAATGACACAGAATAGCTAGGAATGTGTGGTTGGTCAGATAAGATTAAATAAAAACATAAACAAACATATTTATATATACATAAATTTATACAAAAGAAGAAACTATGGTACAGTTGACATCAAACTGATTAGAAAACCAGCAGCAAAATTCAAAACTAGAAATTATGGGAGTGATAAATAATGATCTTTTAACTTGGTTTTAAAAATAGGCAATGACTTCGCTTGCCTTAAATCGAGCGGAAGACAGTTCCACAACAGAGTAGCCCGGAATGTAAAAGAAACCTTTTAAGGGGCTTACAGCTCTAAATGATCTCCAATCTGCAGCTTTCCGCTCTTCCGTGTTGCATATGTCTCATCATGTTGACAGCGAACGTCTTTACCAATATACTGTTTCAGTTTATCTTCAAGAGTCACCGAAACCAAGATAAATGCCATCAAACTTTGTTATTTTTACGACGAAAAACCAGTTTTTGCCACTTTTCTTAAAAATACACGCTTTTTAAAGAAAATGCTTGCGTAGCAAGTTAGGTCTTTTTATAATTAACAATTAATCATTAGTTTTGAGTCTATCAAAGGTTTATTGAGAGACTAGATACGCAATCTTTATTTGTATAGACCTCTCTGTAAAAATCCATAATAAATTACATAGAAATATATTCTAATTATCGAATGCAAAAAAGACTTAAATAGTAACTGAACTATCATTATAAACCATACTTCGAAAGTTAGTTTGGCCATTCCAGGGACTAGATACAGAGCAAAATCTATGAAAAATCGTATATTTACGCTTGGAGCCCCTTAATTTTCAAACATTTCTTTTTTACAATTTTATAAATACTTAAAAATATGTAAGCAAACATCTCAATCAAACCCACCTTTCGTTTTCTCTCGTGCATATTTATATACACTGTGGTGTAGCGTGGCAGAGCGAAAGGTCGTGCAGGTGAGCGTCGCGCATGCGCGTGCGTCAACGACCGCTGCGCAGGGTCACGATCAAGGCAGATCACTGAATATGAATGAGTGGTAATTTGATTTAGTCATAAATTGCCGGCTTTCTTGATGCGGTGTCGAGTGATATCGAAATCGGAGACGCTTTTCATTATAATTTTATTTTATTTTTTATTTTCATTCTTAAGCTAGGCTTTTTATAAAGTAAATACAAAATATAAACATCTACCTATCTATTATAAAATTGGAAAATGATTGTAACGGACGATTTGGACGTCACTAATATTTTTTCTTATGTTTTTTTGTGTTTGCCTGTTCGTATGTGTCGTTGTAGCTTCATCACGCCAAATCGGCTAAACGGATTTCAACTATGTTTGGTAAACGGGTAGATATCTTCAGATGGTTATAGAATAGGTACTAGTTTTATATGACTTTTTCTCCGCCGCGAACGAAATTGCGGGCACCTTCTTAGTAGGTATACAAAATTAGAAAAAAAAATCAGGCTATTATGAATTAACTAAAAAGTACCTTGACAAAAAGTCATAACAATTAGTTTTTTTCTTCAGCGTATTCGTGCTAAAAGTATCCTATAGGGAACCATCTGGAGATACCCAGACCCGTGTCCCAAAAATACCTGAAATCTGTTTAGCCGATTTGGCGTCGTGAAGCCACAACGACACATAACAACATTCAAAATATATAAACAAAAACAATGCAATAACCTCCAAATAGTCCGTTTCAATCGTTTTATTTATATCTTTAATGTACCTACAGACATTTAATTTTTATGACGACCGGTTTAGCTCAGTGGGAGTAACGTTGCCTGCGAAGCTGAGGTCCTGGGTTCAAATCCCGGTAAGGGCAAATATTTGTGTCATAAATATTTGTTCCTGAGTCTTGGATGTTTTCTATATACATAAGTAATATGTCTATTAAATATATCGTCGTCTAGTACCTATAACACAAGCCTTATTGAGCTTACCATGGGACTAGTTCGATTTGTGTAAAATTGTCCCGTAATATTTATTTATTTATTCATTTATTTTTTTATACTCTTTAGTATAGATGTTTTACGAAACCGTCAAATGACTTGAGAACATGGTGTTAGTACACACACACACAGGTACAAAGACCAAAGCAACAACCACTAATAAATTTGACAGTTTTGATTGACATCTGCAACTCACAGCATACCTAAACAGGCAAACAGGTAATGTGAAACCAATTTGTATCCTACCACTTGTTAACTAGCCGGCCGGGCCACTTTCACTATTACACTGTATGTGTTATTATATTACATCCGATAACTTTTACCGATGACTCCTCAGGTGAGGTCATTCGAGATTAGCGGAGAATGTAGGGACGGATAATAGGCAGAAAGGACAGTCAGATGCATGAATAGGAAGTTAGAGTAACAGACAGACAGAAACAGACTAACGGAGGTCTCATCAGACAAACAGATAAATAAATATGTACCAATAACTTGATTATTTGTTATCGTTTTTGCGTGTCTTCCTTCGCGGAGAAAACAACCTTAGGTATATTTTTTATTCTTCAGCGTAGTCGGGTAAAAAGTATCCTTTAACCATCAGTGGAGACTCAGCTTCCCGTGTACCAAAAATAGTTCAAATCCGTTTAGCCGATTTGGCGTGATGAAGCCTCGACACATACGAATATACAAAAATCCAAAAATATATTTTTAGATGCAGCGACCTCTAAATAGTCCGTAACGATCATTATTTTGAAAATGTCTTCAATGTACAGACATTTAATCTGTACAATTTTATAATCTTCGTTTAATCTATTACTATTTTTAAATTATCGTATTTTTCATTTGAAACCAGTCATACTGAACCTACAAAACATACTCATAGCGAAACAAACAAATAAACGTTAAAAAAATATAAATTCGCAGTACAAATGACTTTTCCACGCTAGCGGACAAAACTATCGTTTCCAAGCAGATTTCGCGTTATAAATGGAACTTTTTCGTGCAAGTGAGTTCAAAAAAAATTCTAATTATATTAGGACTAATAATATATTTATTTATAAAAAAAAAAATTTGCGCGACAAACCCAATCACCATTTGCCTCCGTCCTCTATAGTCGACATAATGTGAATGTTATCCGCCACAAACAAACGCCCAGTTTTCACTTTCTACCATCACGAGCGCTAATTCATAAGGCACGCTTGCATTAATTACGAGTCAAGATAATTAAATTGAAGATTCATGATATGAATTAAGTGATTAGACTTGATTCTGTTTGAGACAACAATTTGTAAACCGCTCGAGCGGTTTAGGTGTTTTGATTTCAACACACATTTCATTTTTACAACTTTATTATAGTATAGATTTAGATTTGGTAATAAAACCCGGCCAGGAGCATGTCGGACTGTGCTCGGTGTTTCCGCAGCCGTTCATGCCAAAAAATTCACACTACAGATAAAAAACACGCGATATGAAAAAGTGCACTGGCAAAAGAGCGTATCTCCACGTCACCTTTTGTTGAGAAGCGCCGTTTTTCGGCAATAACTTAAAAACGGTTTGTCCGATCGTGTTGAAAATAATCTTCATTGAAAGTAATTATTAAGCATTATATCCGTATTCTTTTCATATTTTTCACACATACCGTTTAGAAAATAGAGGGACACAATTTGTACTACTTTTGGAGCGATTATATCCGAAAATATTCACTAAATCAAAAAAAAAGGAACCTCAATTTTTTTTCAAGAACTATCGAAATATGTGCCACACATTGAAATTTGCTTAAAAATTATTTTTCAGTTGCGGTTACATGTATGGAGTTTGAGAGAGGATTTTTTTATTAATCTATGAAATTAAGTAGCAGCTCATATAAGAGACTTATACTGCAAATTTTATCAATACACATCGTGTAGTTTTTGAGTAAAATGCCTGTGACATACGAGGACAGACGGACCCGGGACGCACATGACGAAACTATAATGGAAACTTTTACGGAACCCTAAAAACCGTGTTGCTGTGAGGATGTTAGACGTGGAACGTCACTAAAGACATTTCGCGTCAGTTCCAAGTCTTCGTCAACCACTGTCTTTGCCGCATTCTCGGTATATACTGGCCTGAGAAAATCTCCAACTTAGATCTGTGGGAACGCTGTGGTGAGACTCCGATCAACCAGCAGATCAAACGCCGCAAGTGGAACTGTATCGGCCAAACGCTCCGAAGGGATCCCGATCATACCGAGGCAAGCCCTAGACTGGAATCCCCAAGGAAAGCGGAAACGTGGCCGCTCTAAGCAATCCTGGCGGTGGACGATCACTGCAGAAGCGGAGGCGATAGGAATGACCTGGAGCGAAGTAAAGCGCGAAGCTCAAGGCCGTATGGCAACGTACTGTGGACGCCCTCTGCCCCATCCAGACATTAAAACTAAAAAAAAGCTTCGTTCTTAAGGAAGCCCAGAGTCACTCAGCGAGTTATGGAAAGGGCTATGCTCGTGATCTCTCTACGAGATCGAAACATAAATGAGGCGATTCATAGACGAAACAAAGTGAAATTAGCAAACAGGGTAAGCAAACTGAAGTGGCAATGGGCAGGGCACATACTCGTATAATTCGAAGAACCGATGGCCGTTGGGCCAGAAAGGTTCACGAGTGGAGACCACGTACTGGCAAGCGCAGCGTTTAAGACCAACCCATAAGGTAGGCAGACGACCTGGTTAGGATAGGAAATCCATTAAGGAGGTCTGTGTCCAGCAGTGGACGTGATATGGCTGAAATGATGATGATAATTATGATAGGAAAAAGTTGACCCCTTTGACATCGTGCCGCCTACCATGGTTTCAGGCAGTATTTCCTTACTGAATTGCAAGACCTATGCTTTGGGCGAGGAAGCTGCCAGTCCACGAGCCTTCTTGATAGATCCTCGAAGAGCCCGTGAGTCTCTTGGAGAGAAAAAGAAAGGAGACCAATTCAATTCAAAGAAATGATTTCCTTGCTCTTTCTTATCAAAAAGAATCTTTGGGATGGCACCAAAAATATTTATTAAATTACCGACATCAATGATGAAATTAGAAAGTGTGAACGTATTTAAAAATGTTCAGTTTATGTTTCTAGCATATAAGGCTTATTGTTTATTTAAAGAATATTTAAATGACAACACTACTGGTTACTGGTAAATCGAAATCTGTGCATGTGATACACACAATACGACCAATATTCGGATGTCTCTGAGACAAACATTTAGCTCCTTAAGTTGATTTTAAGACCACCATGTACCATATTTAAGCAAATAAATGTGTGATTCTAATTCTAATTGTAACTGCCATGCTTAGCCAACCACCATTATAGGATACCATGTAACTCATAACCAATACACAAGTTTTTCGTCTCGAGACCCGAGAGTAGACTGCTGGAAGTTACAACTTCCTTCTCCAATCAGTCAAAGTTGGCTTCACTTCCGCCAAAGCTTTAACTATGGGAATATCCGTAATTAGTATTGAAGGTGTAATTAAGATTTCTTTCCTTGAAATCTTTTGCCTCAATTTTCTTTGATTCTCTAGCAATCGGGTACCTTCCAGTCAATACGAAGCTTTTTTTATGACATGGAAGGCAAACGAACAGACGGGTCGCCTGATGGTAAGCGATCACCTTCGCCCATAGACACTTGCATTACCACAGGAGTCACAAAATGCGTTGCCGGCCTTTCAGGTGGGAGTACGCTCTTTTCTTGGCTGTAGTAATAATAGCTGACCGTCTCGGGTTTCTAATCCCGACCAGTGATGAGCAAAGCAAAGCGAATATTTGTTCCTGGGTCTTGGATGTTTTCTATGTATTTAAGTATTTATAAGTTGGGTTCGTTCCATTTCATCGACAACCGTTTCATAATAAAAGTTGCGGAAAGTGGCTTGTCTGTGATTTCAAAATGATAGTGTTTATAAGTGATAGTTGTTTAGTACTGGACGATCTCTTCTGCTTCGGGGCTACAGGTCTAACGCTTAACTGAGTCGGTTCCTAAGGAATGGGAGCGGTAGGGGAGGGGTGACAAAGTGACGTAACGTGACGTATCCTAAGTTAGGTCCTAACTATCTCGCTATACATTGACGTTCCGTTAACACATTCCCCCGTACCGCTCTCATATCAGGAACAGACTCAGTTAAGGGGCCATACGCGAATGGCCTACGATCGAGCTCTTCACGTTTCTGTGTTGTATATGTCTCATCGTGTTGACAACCACCGTTGTTACCAATATACTGTTTCAGTTTATCTTCACGAGCCACCGAAACCAATATACTTAAACACCATCAATTTTTTTTATTTTTAAGCCAAAAAACCTGTTTTCGCTACTTTTCTTAAAAACTATAGAACCTATTGAAAAACCAGTAGACAATTTTAAAGTGAACATCATTACTCACTTCTTGGTTTTAGTCCCATGGTTAAGCGTCGCTTGACGAGGGAGCCTATACCATTTTAAGATAGAAAAAAAACTTTACGAATCTTTTTTTTTTCTCTTGATTTGTTAAGTATTATAACATTACTGTTGACAAAAATAAAGGCCAAATAGCAAGCTACAATATATATATTTTTTTTATTGGTTTGCAGCAAGAGGAATAATTTTATATCACTTTAAAAACAGCGAAATTTTCCGGGTAGCCCTTATTAAGCGTTAAACATGTATTACTAATAGCTAATAGATCGATACCTCTGTGCCTACATTTGCTTCCGCCTCGGATCTCGCAGCAAGAAGCGCGGGAACGCAGTCTGTGTTTAATTAGGCTCCATTGTCTCTGGTGGCGTCACACAATGGTGGGAAGTAGAGGTCTATAGTCGCCGGTACCGTAGGCGATATCGATAGTTTGAGTTGTCGATATCGATAAAGTAATGAAGCGGAAATATTTAAACGGATGTGATAGGAAAACGTAACAAATCCAACAGTTATACCTATAAAACTACCGTTTTACGTATGGCCAAAAGCGTTGAAGGTTGCATGAAATTTGACACATTATTTTACAAGCTTTTCAAACTTGCAATGTATATTTTGTTGTACTATAAACTAGGCCTAGCTATAAGCGGGGACAACTTATCGATAAATTTTACGATTTATCAAAACGGTTGGTTACTTCAAGTTATTCACGAAAAAAAATTAAAATTTTGTAAATATGGTTTTATGTAAAACATTTGTAAAACGGAAAAACGTTTGTTGTTGGTGTCGGTTTTTTTATATGTTTATAAATAGCGACTTTTTGAGTTTGTACATACTGCGGGTATTTTTATTACAAGCTTTTTATTTGACTTGCAATGTTTGTTTGTACGTTCGTGTAAATCTTGCAAGTAAAATTTGACCTACTTCCCGGTTTCCAATTAAGCTACATTTTGGCATACTTATGTAAATGTATGTAGCTATTGCAGAGATCTAACTCGGCAGAATTGCGTTATTTTGACAAATCATTTCTATGACCACCTTCATCATTAAATCAGCTCGACGGTATCATAATATTGCATTGTCACCGAACTTACATAATTATGCCAAATTTTAGCTCAATCGAAAACCGTGAAGTAGGTCAAATTTAACTTGCTAAATTTAGACGAACAAACAAACATACATTGCAAGTGAAATAAAAGCTTGTAATAAATATACCTATATCATTGTACCTACTAACCCAAATAGCTACCGTTATATTTAAAACTTAAAAAAAACCGACACAAACAACAAAAAAACTCTTTTCAATTTTACAATTTTGTACTTAAAACCATTTCTTTTAAATTTATTTCGTGGATAAATTGTGTTCAAACCGTTTCGATAACTCATAAAATCGATCGATAAGTCCTCGCTTATAGCTAGGACTAGTTTATAGTACATTTAATAATACATTAAAATCTATCGATAACTTTTCCCCGCTCTGCACCTTAATCTAGTTTGTGCCCCATTTGGAGGCGAGAGTGTACGTTATGGAGATTAGCGATGATACTCTCCTCTCACACATTGCTGACCTTCCCACTGTATACAATACGGCACTAGTGAACCTGAGTTAAGGGTCATTCTTCGAGACAGCGATTTTTGCCTTATTCCTCTGTCCTTTTTTATTTTTGAATTTTGACCAATAAGGACATACTCTTGTGAAAATAGATTTATTTTTAGACATAATTATGGTTTTGGCCCACATTTTTGTGAACTCATTAATAAAATAAATTCATTTTAATTTTTGGGTCCAGAGGAATAAGAAATTAAGGTCCATAGGAATAAGAAATGTCAGAATAGGTTAACAAAAATATTAAAAAACCTTATATCTATAAAACATATATTATACTTTTGTTCACAAAATAATTAAAAAAGTATTCTAGAATCATTTTTATATTTGTTCTTATTAATAACACCCAGACTGTAAAAACACTAGGTGCTAAGAAGGTCTAAATTTAAAACTTATTGTTATTAAATTTACTCACTGTACTTACAATTAGTGATTAGATTATATTAATCATAACGTTATCATAATCAGTTTTAGTCATTATAAGGATACATAGGAACGTCACCGGTTCGTATTAATCGGACGCTTATTAAAAATTAACTAAACTTACATAGTTATGGCTCTTAAAAATAAACAAAGTACCTATTTATTTCTAGTACGATCAAATCGAACTGTTTTAACAAAAATATTCTAAAATAACAAAATATAAAAATTCTTATAATTTATAATTTGTTTTTATTTTAAATGACATATTTTTATCACAACCATTAATCGACCCTAGTAAGAATCTCCAATACCGTATACGGCTTCACAACACTAGGGCAATATATATTTTCAGTACTCATGTAACTTAAAATTTATAAATACCTTTTCTGTCGTTTTGACACATTGTGTGCAAAACCTTTATTAATTTTCTATGTAAGATAGACGCTACATTTATAAATTTACACTACAGATTTGTCAAAAATTTGTGTGACAGAAAGACGAACAGACATACGAGTCAAAGTTCCGTTTTTTTATTAAGGTACTCTAAAACATAGGAAAACACTTGATAAACTACTCTTCTTTTTGAAACTCAGTTAAGAAAAACAAGAAAAACTTGGAAAATTCTTATTCCATTGTCCAAAAATCCATAGGAATAAGGGACAGAGGAATAAGAAATTATCGAAAAAAAGCCAATGATTCTTAATGTGTATATACAACGCAGCTGTCGTTAATAATATGAATAGATAGTACGTAAAGCAGTTAATTAAGCAAAATAGTAAATTTTTAACAGTTATAAAAATCTAAAAAAAACGAACAGAGTAATAAGAATGGTACCTGAACCACGGACAGAGTAATAAGATATTTACCTTCGTAACTCCGGAGCCACGTGCAACAGCCGACACGTCCACCTCGTACACGTTCGGAGCGCGACTGATTTACTGGCCGCGGGGCAAGTTTGTCTACAATCTTCAATACGTTTACGATACAGGCGAATAAAACCCGCGCCAGAGAAATAAGAATTTTGTCGCGGACACATTTTATTTCCTAAATTTTAAATACAATATTATAGATAAAAAAATACTTGTTAAATTTTAGTAATATAATAACTAATAATGTATACATGTAGTCAATCAAAATATTCGTTAAGTTGACTGAATTGAAGTTGTCATCACATGTTTTGAGAAAAATGGAGAGCGGACACGACAGAGTAGTAAGAATAACGGTTTGATTTTTTTATATAAAAATCTAGAATGAGCTTATACTAAAACTGATCGATGTCCCAGTCGACAACAGATATAAAGTATCTCTGAAAAAAAAACAGGCTTTTAAACTAATGTTTTCAGTGAAATAAGCCCCCGGACATCGAAAATTAGGGTCTCGGAGAATCACCCATTAACGCAGAAACATGTTTGTTGAAAATTTCCTCGAAGTTATCCGAAAACGCGTCTTCATTTTCCGTTTTTTGTCTAGTTTGTACAATAAAATTAAGTAAATATGACATTCTTCCCTTTATCTTTTACTTCACCAACTTAACTGTTAACAGAACATAATTAATAACCGACACTTGTGTCGCACTAGACAGTGGCCAACACTGGCTATAGCAGTAAACGACATTCTAACCTAAAACTATGCATTTAATGCCAATACCAGCTGTTTTCTCGCAAGGAAATAAATTTAATGTATGAAATTGGCAATGGCACTAAAATTATTAATTTCTCATTTAAACAAGCTTTTCAGCATTCCATGGTCACGGGTGGAGTCCACAGTCATTTGAGCTTCCGAAACGTCCCCGTATTCAAATGAGATAATATATAACGCCGAGCTATTCCACTCATAGAGGTTTCAGAGACGGCTGCTTCCATTTACAGAGGTAAAAATAAGATATTTTCGAAAAAAGGATTCCGCTTACCAAAATTCCACTTATAGAGATAATTCGTTGCCAAGGGACTGGAACCGAGAACTTAGGTCCACTTAAAGAGGTTTTCCTCCAACCCAGGTTCCACTTATCCAGTTTCCACTGTAATATACGCGATATAATCCGTTAAATTGTTTTATTTAAATGAGTAATAATCGCGGTAACAGAACAGGATAGTATTAATTTCTGTTACTTTTTTACGAGAAAATTGAAGTTTAAGACAAGGAAGATATACTTTTAGGTTAGAATGTTGTTTACTATTTAGTACGAGTAAGGATAAATGACATATACGGTGGCGCAAGTGATAGCCATAACCCTCTTTGCTTTAACATTGTTGGATAAGCTTCATCTGTCAGAACATAGAAATTTAGAAATGCTTCCCGAACAAAATTACAACATTGCCCATCATTGTGCACTTTAAATCGCACGCACACTGACTTACCTCTTACTTTACCATTACAGTAGCATTATGAGTACAGTTAATTTATAATAATTGAAGGGTCACCCTGACTTACAGTTTAACTTAAACAGCAGTCACTGAATCATTTTTTTTTTGACGTGATAACGTCTTATAAATCGATGAACGCCGGCTGCACGCACGAAAAAGTGTCACGAGCCGGCCATTCGGTTTGTTTTACGTGTAGCTACTACTACAGAACCCAAAACGGACATAAAATTATACATAATTGATGAATTATTAAAGTAAAACACGAAGAGGGAGAGAGAGGGAGGGAGGGGGAGGGAGGAGAGCGAGAGAGAGAGGGAGAGCAAAACATAGGTGACGCAGTAAAATTATGTCACTGGTTTTGTTGTGACGCTTACACGTAAAATTATCGTCCATAAACCGACTTTACAGACAACCATTTTTTTTGGATTTTTTGCATGCTGAATGGATTTCAACTATTTTTGGTACACGGGTAGCTGGGTATCTCCAGATGGTAATTGGATACTTTTTACCCGACTACGCTGAATAAAAAAGAGGGGTTATGACTTTATCTCCTCCGCGCATCAATTGGGAAATAAGTATGGAATTTACTTGACAGAAACAATGACACTACGAATCTACGCCGAACAGTTTACTCAGCCGAAATTGGCGGTGTAAGAGTTTTCTCTAGTTTAGAGTTTTTATCCTTGGGGTAAATATTGGTGAAACGTAAAATGAGTTTACTCACGAGCAATTAATGATTTATTATTGGAGTACCTATAAGTCAAATCGACCCATACTGATAAATATGTATCTAGGAGTGAATACTTAAAAAATATCGCAAGACACAGGAAATGTAAGTGATTATCACACAAATACTTGCCCTTATCGGACTCGAACCTGGGACCTCCAGCTTCGATCTTCAATTAAGTTAGAGTCACTTTTTTAAGTCAGAGGAAAAGAAAGTCCATTTAATTTCTAGTTTCCGTTCGGTGGTTCAGATAATTCGCTAAATGGATGCTGAGGAAGTAATGGAGAATGTTGATGTACTTAATGCTGGGGTCTGTATGGTGCCGTGGTCAATTATAGCAACACGCGGCCTACAGAACACCAAACGAGTGTAATTTTAATAATATTTTACTTCTGTTTCCGCGATTATTACTGATTAAAATAAACAATTTAAACGAATTATATCGCGTATATTATCTCATTTGAGTTCTCGGCGTTTCGGAAGCTTTTCAGCTTTCTCATGTGCACGGGTTGACTAAGAAAAGATATATTTTTCTGACAAAGTTAAAATATGTGCAAACTACCCACTTTGAGAAAACAAATAAAGGTGTACATACATGCCAATTATATAATGTTATGAGGGCTTGTAACCCGGTTAATATTTCGTACCGGTTAGAGCCACACTCTGAGAGCCTAACCCATAATAAAGGTTACGCCCCCAAGAACATCGTTCTAACCGGTTAATATCTCGGAGCGCAAAACAGGGAGCGAAATTCATTTACCGGTTAGAGAGCGGTTCCTCCGTGTGGCCGGAGTATAGGGTGAATAACCGATCACTTAGAAAAGATTGGTTTTGCTTGCTATGGTATAAGATTCAAATTTTCATGTAGTTGACTGTCGTTGCGCCACTATCGGCGCGACAGTTGTCATTGATCCGAACACGGAGTAACCGGTTAGAGAGCGCTTCGAAATAAAGTTCCCAAATCGATTCGTCCGAACGTATACTAAATAATTAACCAGTATAATAACCTAAATAAATACCGGTTTACTTGTAACCGGTTACAAGCCCTGGTTATGAGTTTTAAAGAATTTCCTTTGGCAAAAATTTACCAGCTATTACCCAAATAGGGAAGATTCATGAATTTTTATTTTTGCTTTATTAAAACCTCATTCATGTAATAAACAGTAGAGAAAAATACATAAGAGGCCTATAGTCGGAGACCACGTGGTCACTGACTATGGGCCTTTTAAGGAAGCTCAGAGTCACTCAGCGAGCTATGGAAAGGGATATGCTTCGACTCTACGTGATCGAATCAGAAATGAGGAGATCCGTAGATGAACCAAGGTCACCGACATAGCAAACAGGGTAAGCAAACTGAAGTGGCTATGGGCAGGGCACATAGTTCGAAGAACCGATGGCCGTTGGGGCAGAAAGGTTCTCGAGTGGAGACCGCGTACCGGCAAGCGCAGCGTGAGCGGCCACCCACAAGGTGGTCGGACGACCTGGTTAGGGCTGCGGGGTCACCTCTATCCGGCCCATGTGGAAGTCTATTGAGGAGGCCTGTATCCAGCAGTGGACGAATGGCTGAAATTATCATAATGATGATACGTCATCAAACATTGCATGCTATCTCTTTCTAGCAAAACAGAATTTAATATGGAGTTTATACGAGTATGGCGGTAGTGTACAATGACGGAAAAGCACACGTCAAACCTCTCTGTCAAATCGCTATCTCATTATAGGCCTAACGCATAACTGAGTCTGTTCCTGAGGTATGGGAGCGGGACGGGAGGGGTGACAAGTGTCGTATATGTGTATAACGAGGCTGTTAGAACACGTGACGTCACATCACCCCTCTTTTACCGCTCCCTATCTCAGGAAAAGACGCAGCTAAGCATTAGACCTGTAGTAGTTTTTAAAATGCCGGATGATTTTAATTCTAATTTCACTTTTAGAAATCGTTTTGACGGTATTTTGATATTTTTTTGCGAAAATCGATCGATTTCATGCCTGTACCCTATTATAATATTTATTTACTGTCATTAAGTACAAATGGAAAGACGCATAAACATTATTTCATCAAAAAATGATTTAGAACTTGTGTAACTATTAGGGTAAGTTTTGTTGATGATAAGAATACCGACACTTAAACCAACATTGAGTAATGCACAGCGAATGTGCGGTCGTTGACGTTAAACTTTGGTTTTGAATTAAAAATCAGAGTATATATAAGTATAGCTAGTTTATCTTATTTAAAAACCGAAAATCGTGAGATTTTAAAAGTCAGCTTCAATCCTGTCATGACTAAAAATCCTGAAATCTCGTAATCTCGGGACACTTTGACTTTGACATACCTGGATGTACGTGGAACCGGTGTTTAAATTCAATTCATCAAATGAAATTGACATAAACAGGTCGATCATTAAATACGATAACTTGTTGGTTTGTCCATCTGCGTTGATGTATATTCTTCTCTCTTATTTTCTCTGAGGTTAACTAGAAAAGATCCCTTAAGGGAATAAGTTCGCATTGGTACAATTTATTACTTTGCCGTCTTTGTTTCATTGGTTTTTATGTAAAATAAAGTGTTAAATCAAACCTCGCTCCGCTCGAGGTACTTTTTAGATTCCTTCGCTTACTCAGCTTTCAATTCAAACACTCGCGCCAAATAACAAGTTTGCAGCCTGGCATAACAAATACGAGTAACTGTTGTTGCCTTTATTTTATACTAGCGGCCGCCCGCGACTTCGTCCGCCTTAGATTCGTTTATCGCGAATAAAAGGTATATTTCACATTCAAATTCAAATTTATTTATTTATCAGATAACATTGATCCATTTTGTTAGTAAAATAAATAGTTTTAAAGACAACTGTTAGTAAATAATAAATAAATAAGTATGTCGAATGTCAAGGGATAAAAACTAGCTTATGTCTTTCCCGAAAACTCGACATTTTACTAATTTAAATGTGAAGCATATAACCAAGATTTCAAGTTCCTAGATCTCCTTCCACCTCCATACAAATTCTCATCCCCTTTTACGTCTCTAAAAGGTATGAAATTTGACATACATTATAGCCTATATCCTATTCTGATATATAAGGTAACATAACTGGAAAGTTTCATAAAAAATCGTCCAGTAGTATTTAAGATCAAGTGGAACGTACATACATACTTTCACGTTTATAATATAGTAATATATTAAGGATAAAGATTTAAAGAGTGAATAGATAACCATGGCAACAAGGTATAAAAAGAAGTGGATTGACCCAGCAGTGAGCGTTTGTTCTCGTATTTAAAGTTGCCTTGTTCCAGGTGCTGCTGGTGTGGTGGCTGGTCGGCCTCGCTTTGGCCGAGGACACGCCTCCCGGCCTCGTGTCCACCGACAGCGCGCAGGACCTCGTCGCTGAGGCCTCGCACTCAGGTAATTGAACAGAGGTACATCTATGTTTGTTGAAACATTGGTGGCTGGTCGGCCTCGCGCTGTCCGAGGACACGCCCTCGGCCTCGTGTCCACGGACAGCGAGCAGGACCTCGTCGCTGAGGCCTCGCACTCAGGTAATTGCACAGGTACATCTAAGTTTGTTGCAACATTGGTGGCTGGTCGGCCTCGCGCTGTCCGAGGACACGCCCTCGGCCTCGTGTCCACGGACAGCGAGCAGGACCTCGTCGCTGAGGCCTCGCACTCAGGTAATTGCACAGGTACATCTAAGTTTGTTGCAACATTGGTGGCTGGTCGGCCTCGCGCTGTCCGAGAACACGCCCTCGGCCTCGTTTCCACTCACAGTGCGCAGGACCTCGTCGCTGAGGCCTCGCACTCAGGTAATTGCACAGGTACATCTAAGTTTGTTGAAACATTGGTGGCTGGTCGGCCTCGCGCTGTCCGAGAACACGCCCTCGGCCTCGTTTCCACTCACAGTGCGCAGGACCTCGTCGCTGAGGCCTCGCACTCAGGTAATTGCACAGGTACATCCCTGTTTGTTGAAACGTTGGCGGCTGGTTGGCCTCGCTTTGTCCGTGGACACGTGCTTTTTTTTTTGTATGTATGTAGTGTATGTGTGTGTTTTTGTGGCATCATCACGTCAAAATACCAGTACGGATTCAACCATTTATGGCACGCGGATAGCTGGACATCCATAGGATACTTTTTACCCGACTACTCTGGAGCAGAAAAGAGGGTTATAGCTTTTTTCTGTCGCGAACGATGTTGCGAGAGAGTGTTGATAGAGCCAAACAGGGAGACGATCGATGACTTTCGGGTTAGTAGTGCGTCGTCTCTTATGCTCAGTAGAACACTCTTCCCAATTCTTTAATATTTATCAGTGTTAAAAATCATAACGTACTCGAGCAAATAGTAGCGGCATTGATCATGTCGGATAATGGCACTGAGAGCTATAAATCTGTAATGTAGTTTGTGCTCCATGTTTTCAGGTGTGCAGGCGCAGAAGCGGGAGGCGTCACTGTCCAACTCGTACGGGGAGCCGCTGCCATCGGACGCGTATGGGCCTCCCCGGGACACCTCCAACATCGGTAACTAAGTCTCACCAATCCTTATATTATATCCGACGAAACACATCCATTGCTTGACAAAAGTTTCAAAGATTCCAACAAAAGTCGGCTGTGCAATGAGTTAGTGGGGCGTCGCTTCCATCATCAGCCAATTCGCGGTTTTCGAGATAGAAGCAAATACCTGAAAGAAGTGACATTTGGACCAAAATCCTGACGTAAGCACGGCCCAACACCCGAGGGGATTTATCAGAGGATCTCAAGGGGCCCCCTTGAGGTTCTAGTTCCTAAAAACTCCACGATTTATTCCTCCCTGCTTTATCAAATTTTCTCATCATATAGATAATTTGCTTTTAATCTATATTGTCTGTAATGTGTCACATTTCGACTTGTCAAAGATGAAATAATTAAATTATCAAATTAAGGCCTACTTGAAAGAAAAAAAATAAAATAATTTATTTCTTTCAAGTAGGCCTGAACAAGGGGCCTACTTGAAAGAAATAAATTATTTTATTTTATTTTACTTTAATTTTTACATGCTCTGCATCGCGCTAATGAATTTTTCTAAGTCAGTTGCATAAATACAATTTCCGATCAACTTTCATTCTACTTTGGTCTCCAGGCATAACACCCGCCTGGTGAGATCTTTATATTTCTCTCGCTCATTCCACACTAGACACACACTAATGAGCAGTGTCGAAACTCAATATGTACAACTTATACTTACGCGATCCATTTATTATGTCATCTCACCCAAAATATGACAATTTTAGGTATCCAGCTCCCAGCACCAGTGTTCCAGCAGCAGGACTTCCAAAACAACATTTTCGACACCCCGCCCGGCGCCTATGGACCCCCGTCGCCCGTCGTGTTCCACAACCAAGGCTACGAGGGTCCCCCGCCACCCCGCAAGCCGGCAGCCGTCTACGGCCCCCCTAAGCAGAACTACGGACCTCCTAAACAAACTTATGGGCCCCCCAAACCAGTGTATGGACCCCCTAAGAAAACATACGGTCCCCCGAAACAAAGTTTACCAAAGCCGACATATGGAGCACCTTTCAAACCACCAAAAATCAGCTTCCCTAAGCCAATCTACGGCGTTCCAAAACCAGTATACGGCCCCCCGAAGCCCATCTATGGACCGCCGAAAATACAGACAACTTACGGAACTCCTGTTAACAGTATACCTAACATACAGCTACCCGAGCTGCCGCCGGTCAATTTGCCACAGAACTTCGGAACAGGGATCGGAAATATCGACTTACCAGCTACAATTTACGGCACCCCTATTCCTTCCTTACCGTTAGATCTCAAACCTAACTTTCCCATCCCCTCAGATAATTACGGCCCTCCTGGACATGTTCTTGGCCCCATAGGACCAAATGAGCAAGTCGTGGTTCAAGACATCGGTCACATAGGTCATTATGGTCCTCCACAGCCGGATCCGAATCCAAGGCCACCGCACCCTGGCATCCCCGCCCCTCCTACTCCCCCTCACGTGCTCTACGATGGATGGAAGCCGATCCCTGGCGTATCCAAACCTTTGATTGAGAACTTGGACAATAATATTGGGGATCAGTACGGGCCACCTCCACCCGCCCCCGCCCAAGACATCCGAGTGAACTTAGATGGCCATTCACTACCAAGTGCTAACCCAGCACCTTCGTTCTCTGAAGCCCAGATAACCACAGGATACTCTAACGTACACCAGGATATCCTATCAAATATCGACTTAAACGCCATCGTAGGTGGAGATTCCAACCACATCGATCAATCGAAGACCGTCTTTGAGGCTCACTACACTGAACACAATCCCAATCAAGACTTTGGTGTCCAAGGCCTGCCACTGGCACAAAATAAGCCTTTCGACACTTACGGCGCCCCACCTGTGGAGTCTCTGTCCAACGGGCCATACCCTGCCTCTATAAGACAACAGGGAGCTAAAGGATTAGTCCCTCCTTCAGGAGTATACGGTGTCCCACCTGGAAGCCAATACGGAGCGCCCCCAAGACCCCCTCCAGCCAATCTACCTCTTCCTTATGGAAGCTTCTCCGGCGGCGGCCACTCAGGAGGCAGTTCTCCTCGCCACCCCATCAAATTCCGAGACTCTGTGCCTGACGGTCTTCTCCAACATATTGGGCATACCACTCACCACAAAGACGTGCACAGCATTGACCACTTCAAACAAGGTCCCGCGTATCTGCCTCCGCCTATCAGGGAAGTGAAGGACGTCCACCAACAGACTGGCAACCATGGCATTGGTGGTCTCGCTCTGTCGATCGAACCCTCGAGCCTTTTCAGTCTTCCGCACTCCGGGAACCCTATCAACTTCCAACAGCCGCAACCTAGTAATCTATATGGCTCTCCTATTGACTCGTACTCAGCACCGCTCCTGACTGTAGCCGATCACACTGCTTTAGGATCCAACACCAACGCAGTTACTGCTACTTTAGATGGGACGATCCTAGCTAATCTCTCGAATTTAGACGCGGCAGCCATCCTCAAACATTGTCCTTACCACGAAGCTATTCTTAAGGCTGCCCAATCCGGAGAGAAGATACCGTCAGAGTTGGCCTCTAGTTATGTCGCAAGCTTGAGTTCCTTAGGATCCACTTTGTTGAAGAGTCAACAGACTTTAATTTCCCCCCAGAATAGCTTTAACACACCAGCTGCTGGCAGCGAGTCAGTTTCATACAATTCCAAAGACCTGGACACTGCTTCCCACACATTAGTACAAACGATTCTTCCAGGTAACGATATAAAGAGTGAAAAGACGGAGAAGACCAGTATACAGAAAGGCAAATCTATAAAAGATGAGTCAGGGAAACATAGTTACAAGCATGAAGGTTTACAGCAACAAATCTTCCAAACGTCTGAGAAAATAAGGAATTTGAGTGAAGAAACTAAGCAATTGCAACAGAAGATTGTATCAACAAGTCAAAGCTTGAGCCAGGTCAACGGACAAATATCGCAGTTCGGCCAGAAAGAGAATAACAAAGGCAACAGCTATTCATTCCAAATACAATCCTCCGCCGATCACAACGGTAAAGGAAAAGAGCCATCGGTACCTCACGAGCAATTACTATCTGAAGGTCTATTGCAAAGTATCTTACAAGCTATAGAACAACCTTCACAGAAACCAAGGCAAGTTAATGTACAGAACCAGAACATTAACTTCGAACACGCCAGTACTTTAGACCTGGCCAACTTAGGCGCAGGAGGCCTCATCCTACCAGCTGGCTACGAGCCTATCGATAGAACCAAAGAAAAGGTAACAGAAACTAAAGAAAAGCAAGTGACAATTGATCAAGAGATTCAAAGTACTAACAAAGATATCAAACAGATTTTGAATAGCGAAATCATTCATAGACACAGAGGAGACATCCCTCATACGGAATGCGATTTGAGGGCCGATAATTCTGTGACACACACCATCGTGGTTCCACCTCCCAACGTCGACAAAGTAGCACCAGTAGAAGAAATTGATGACAATGACGTAGCCATATATTTCGATGAGAAAACAGAAGCGACTGAAAAGCCAGAACCTGTAACTGAAATCTCAGTGGCTACTAGTATAAGTGAAGGTGATGAGTATAAAAATGAGCCTGAATTCGGGGATAAAATTGAAAAGAAGCAGTCATAGAATTTTTGGAAAATCTAGTCCGTAGACCGGTGAGCTACAGAAAGATAATAAAATTAATACTTTGATAGACTTTACAGACGCTAAGGAGGAATCTTGTTAACGTCAAACGTGACATAAATATTTAGAAAATTTTGCATACATGATTTCAATTTGCAATGAACATGCAAAGTTGGTGATTTATGTAAGTTATTATGAATGTGTTTTCATAAAGAGCGATGAGAAAAAATAGTTTATATTTAATCTAAAAAGTAAAAGCGTGATTGACATTTTGTAGCCTTCTCAAATCGAATTTATTCCTCAAACCAACAATCAGAAATACTTCAGATATTGTTATTGCTAGCGATATGAAAATTTTACCATGAAATTATCTCAAGTTAATAACGTCACGTACAAGAGGCTCGATGGTCGCTTGGCCACGTGCAATGTGATTTTCATGCCATAACCCGGAAAATTATATTTAATCGAATGATCACTCATTCATAAAATTGTACAATTATAAGAGTTGAAAAGTGTGCAAACATATCTATTAATATTTATTAAGCAACAAGTCATAAGAGGCTCACTGGAATATACAAAAATGCCATCTAAATTTCATGATTTCTAATATATCTCGTTTAGAAATAATACCTTAGATATGTATTCAAACAACTGATGATTTATCTCATATTTTAACAATAATGGTATTTTTCCAAAAGGGATCTTTAGGAATAACTAATATTTCAAATTCGTAAAAGGTGTCACAATGAAAGACTGATTCTCATTCACCATCTTTTTTTCAACGAACGATTTTAAATGTAACGAATTTAATTTAAATTATTTATAATAACGCCATCTATGGATGATTTGAGGAAACTTCACCGTTTAAAAGCTCTATCCTTATTAGAACTTTGTAAACTACTTGAGTTTCCTCAGATCACTTGATTTAATTATCATTATTTATACTTTTAACCATAGTCATAGTTAATCTTAAGCAACTCAGTATTTTCGAGTTTCTCCACTATTTATTGATCTTGGTTAAGTGGATATCTGTATGTACAGTCGTACAAATATATTTAAGATAAATAAAATGTACAGTACAATCGATAGTTTTATTTTGTTACTACATTACAATACAATAACTCTTTTTTGCACACCTCACAGAACAGAGTACAGAAAACAATTCAAAGAGAGGTAAACAACAGGCGGTCTTACCGCTAAACAGCGATCTCTTCCAGACAACCTTTGGATAGTGGGAGACGTTGAGAAAAAAAAACCGTACGTATAAGTAGGTGGCGCAAAGCAGTTTGGAATTGAAGTATTGTACATATATATTAAACAAACACAGTAAGTAATACTATAGCTTGATAAGTTCTTTCGTGTCACCCCTATGGTCTGCGGGTGATGGGAGGGGAAACGATGACCCTGTTGCGCGCACACTTCTCACTCGCCACCGCTGTCTTTCCCCCCGTCTGAAAGAACTTGTCAAGCTATACATACATGTATACATATATATAATAAGTACATTGTGTGGAAGGTAGCACTGCGGTTTGCACATCGCTTTTGTAGACTAGTCACAGGCTTCTTTCCCCGGGTACCGGACGCTAGCAGCCTCCATGTCCTCCCTGTCCATGTCTCGGTCCCCCCACCCCCACAGGTCGGAGCCGTCCCCCGTGCGCGCCATCCTCCTCTTGACGACGGCGTCAGACACCGACTTGAGCTCGTACGCCCAGCCGATCAGCGCGAACAGGTCGATGAACTTCGTCGTGAGGTTCAGGCAGTTGTTGCCGAGTTCAGACGCCCTGCAAATTAATTAATTAATATGAAGGAATATACTTACTTGGTTAATAAGATCTGTTACTAGTTTTTTTGCAATTAAAATAAAATTACGGTTACTTTTATATTATTACCGTAAATTAATTTAAAGCCTAGTTTTTGCCAACTAAGAAAACATACAATTTACTCAAATTTAGTCCCTCTACTTTCTTTGCTAACTCTTAAGGGGCTCCAAGCGTAAATGTACGATTTTTCATGGTTTTTGTTTTGTATCTAGTCCCTGGAATGGGCAAACTAACTTTCGAAATTTGGTTTATATGATAGTTCAGTTTCTATTTAACACTTTCTTGCATTCGAAAATTAGAATATATGTCTATGTAATTACGAGTAATAATGGATCTTTAGTGAGAGGTCTATAAAAATGAAGTTTGCGTATCTAGGTCTCTCAATAAATCTTTGATAGACTCAAAAATTATGCCTAATTATTTATTATTAAAAGACCTAACTTGCTACGCAAGCATTTTCTTTAAAAAGCGTGTATTTTTTGAGAAAAGTGGCAAAAACTGGTTAAAATAACAAAGTTCCATGGCATTTATCTTGGTTTCGGTGACTCTTAAAGATAAACTAAAACAGTATATTGGTAAACACGGTCGCTGTCAACATGATGAGACATATACAACACAGAAAAGCGAAGAGCTAAGGATCGAAGGTCATTCAGAGCTGTAAGCCAAGATTTGATGAAAATATCTTGTTAAAAGTGATCTAGAACCAGTGTTTAAAATGGTTAAGAAAGGAAATGTTATAATTTTCTGAAACTTCCATGTTAGGGCTTCTTTTGCAATAGCAGTTTTCTTTTTGTATCCATACCTACACTAAATATGCCAATCAAGAAGTTAAGGTAGTTTTTCTGTTTAGCACAGAATACAGTAATTTCGCTAGCGCGCAACTGAACAAAGTACGTAAAACACGAATACTGGCGATTGTGTCGCCTTGGCTTATATAAATTGCAACTTTAAATAAAGATGAAGATCTGTTAAGGTGCGTCCACACTTGCATCATTTGCTCGTACCGATCACCGTGCCGTGGCATGACTGCGTATCGCGCTGCTTGGACGCTCACTGTCGGCGCGCCGATCATGCCGCACTCGTCCGATACAAGTGTGTGATACGCGTAGTAACACGGATTTCGAGCGATCGGATCGGCGCAACGTTCAAACGCGTGATCGTGACACGCGATCATGCCACGGAACGAAGATCTGATCGGGCAAATGATACAAATGTGGACGCACCTAAGTCTTTTATAACCATAAACTCTTCAAAGAAACTGTATTTCAAACAATATAGCTACAAAAAGTATCACACGCACCTGTAGTCCCAGGAGAAGGTGTGGTGGTAGTTGTGGTAGCCTTCCCCGAGGTTCGCGAGTGACGCCGCGAGGCTCTGCGTGGGCGCGATTGACCTGTCGTAAGGCTTGTTACCGAACCTGGAGTAATAATACAGAATCCCAAGTAGTACAAGCTGTATTAGAGCTAATGGGTATGGCCGCCAAATATTTGAAAAAAAAAAACAATGTCCCTCTCACTTAAGAGTCCCCGGAAAGCTCTGCCGAATTTCACCTTCCCATACAAACGGAGTTTCGTTCTCATTTTAAAACTACGTGTTCGATTCTAATGAAACTTTGCATATACATTGACATGAGGTATATCTAGGCCTGTATTTCGTTTATATGGCTCCAGTTTACAAAATAAAGGAAATACAGCAAAAACAAATTTTGTATGAAAAAATTAAATTCGCTTAATTTTTTTTACGGATCGTATGGTATCTGAAGCTACATAAACTAATTTTATAAGTAACTATACCTTATATAGTATATGCAGGTACTATACCTTAACTTATTCTAAGTACAAAGTTTCAGAGCAAATTAGCTGGTCGTTTTAAAATGAGAGCGTAACTGCGTTTGTATGGAAAACCGAACTTACTGGGGACTCTTATATGTATAAATTTTATGTATTTTTGTTTTATAAGAACATGTAAAGGTATGTCTGATTAGCAGAATTTCGTATTTATATATACATGTAATTTAAGTTAGTTAACGTTTCCTGTTAAAAACGTGTTTTTTTTAAGGGATTTATTTGAGTTTATACAAAAATTCTGTGTCCCACTACGACTCGCAGATCGAAGTCTGAAAAAATATATTTTTGATTCGTACCCGCCATATAAGTTCGGAATAGCTAACGTTTTTCAATAAACTTGTTACTTTTCTGTTGAATTATTTTAATAAGATAACGCAATAAAGTGTATGAAAAATAATTTCGAACATGTGTCCCACTTTTCGATTCTGAATGATGCCTCACGTATGTTACCATATTACAAAGAAAATAACAAGAATCCAGGGCCGCAAAAACCTTTTTGAGTCATGGCAACACCTCACTACAGGTTGCCAAACCTACGGGAAAAATCCGCCAATTTGTTTAGACAAATTTTAGAGCAACAAGTGGCCGGTGTTTTTAAACGACTTTCAAAAAAAGGAGGAGGTTCTCAATTCGACGGAATGTTTTTTTTTTTTTTTTTTTTGGTTTTATAGAAGGTACTTTCAAGTTGGTCCCATTTAATTTTGGTGAAGATCTGATGATGGAATCCATGAGGAATTGAAGGAACTCCTCAAATATTGTAGGCATACATATAGCGATTTTGGTATTATAAGAAACATAATAAGCATTTGCATTCAGAAAGTGTAAATTGGTGAAGTGGAACTGATGCAGAAGACCACAGAATGCCATCGGAACTCCTCAATGATAAATGATTTACGGGTGGCGACAAAATATCTTGATTAATTTAGCTAAGCAACTTCATAGTCACAAATTTAAATGTTGTTGATGAGAATGGTACTATGGAATTGACTTGATGATGGAGCCGGAAGGTAGGCACCAGATCTATGTAATAAAATAATGTATCCTAGCCGTGTTTGGGCTTGTTCGAATCGTCACGAGATACACTTTTAAGTAACGATTAAATAAAAAGTGTAAAATAAATAAACTTTTTAACAAAAACATAAAACCGACTCCAAAAAAACTAAAAAGTAAAAAGTAACGCCATAATTCAGTTTCTTCAAATTACTTACAAGTAACCGTTTGTATACTCAATCTATACAGTATATACAATTAATGTTATTTTGGAGTCGGTGCCATCGTGCCACAACTTACTAAAATCGTCAATTTTCAATATTTTACACATTCTTTGTATGGCACCGACGCCAAAATAAGATTAATTGTATATACTGTATAGATTGAGTATACAAACGGTTACTTGTAAGTAATTTGATGAAACTGAATTATGGCATTATTTTTTTACTTTTTAGTTTCTTTGGTGTCGGTTTTATGTTTTTGTTCAAAAGGTTTATAATATGTAGAGCTATCCAGAAATATATTTTATAATGAATTATTAAAGTACAACACGAAGAGGGAGGGAGAGAGGGAGTGAGGGAGGGAGAGAGGGAGTGAGGGAGGGAGAGAGGGAGTGAGGGAGGGAGAGAGAGTGAGAGACAGTGAGAGAGAGGGTGGGAGAGGGAGTGAGGGAGCGAGGGAGTGAGGGAGGCAGAGACAGAGAGAGAGAGATGAAGAGATGGAGGGAGAGAGAGTGAGAGTGTGTATACTGTGGGGTGATACAAGTATTCAGACTCCAAAAACGTTGCTCAAGAATACCAGTAATAGTATAGATTATTACATACATGATCGAGCCAGTGTACATGAGTACCGGGTCAGGCAAGTAAGGTAATCTAGTACCTGTGCGCCACGCTGTTGACCAGAAAGATACTATTCATGCTGAGGCAGAAGCGAAGCATGTTGACGTGCCAAGCGGCGCTCAGCGTTTCGCCCCAGAAGCAGGCGGCCGCCATTGTGGGCAGCGCGAAGCAAAAAGTCCATAGCAAAGGCGTAGCATACCTGGAAAAACAATAACTCGGATGGTGGCTTCTTGACAATTGTTTTTATAGTGTTAAGGAATATTTCGAATTAAATCTGACTGCTTAATTAATAGTATTTATTGATGACTAGATTCTGCCCGCGACTTCGTCCGCCTTAAATTCGTTTATCGCGGATAAGGGTATTTTTTCGGGATAAAAAGTAGCCTATGTCCTTCCCCGGGCCTCAAACTATCTCCATACCAAATTTCATCCAAATCGGTTCAGCGGTTTAAGCGTGAAGAGGTAACAGACAGACAGACAAACACACTTTCGCATTTATAATATTAGTATGGAAGTATGGATTGTTTACTGTTTATGATTATTATTGCCGACATTATTTGATTTTGATAATTGTTCTATAATTTATGTATAATTTAATTGTTGCTTGATTAATTAATTTCATATTTGATTTGTTTTGATGACTACATTTTAATTATTAGTCCGTCATGTAAATTAATAAAAATAAATAAATTAAAAAACCTTTAGTTCAGTATTAATAATCCATAAAATGGTTACTATGAATCTAAAACCTAATTTAGTTAAAGGAGTAGTTAAATTGTTGGAGACTTTTTTTATCTTACGTTATCATTCATAAAACATATTTACAAGTGATTTCAAACTAGATCAAAAATATATATATACATATATATTAAAAAGAATCTCCCAGTAAAGAGCCCGTCTGCAGCATCGTCCCCAGCACGCTTGCCGCGTTACCCCTTTGTAATGCGAAGCTTAATCTAGCGGAGGAGTGCGCAGTGGATAGGGACAAATGGCGCAAACTGGTTTTGGATGGCCGCAAGATTTTGGATGAGGCATGGTTCAAAATCCTCGCAAACAAACGTGCCAAAAGACATCGGCCCGGCACTGGTTCACCGCGCACAGGCCATTCTTACATCTGTCAAGCCTGCGGTCGCGTGTGCCGTTCCCGTATTGGCTTACATAGCCACGAAAAACGTTGTTTTCTGACATGACACTGTTTCAATAGTCTGTAAAAGACTACGAGGCCTTTGATTGATTGAATCTAGCGGGCGAAATAGGAGCCCGCTTTTACATAATAAAAAATAATGGTGATAAATAAATATTACAGGACAATTTTTACACAAATCGAACTAGTCCCATGGTAAGCTCACAAGGCTTGTGTTACGGGTACTGGTATGTTTAATAGATATATTTACTTACATACATAGAAAACATCCGAGACTCAGGAACAAATATTTATGTTCATCACACAAATATTTGCGCTTAACGGGATTTGAACCCAGGACCTTCAGCTTCGCAGGCAACGTAACTCCCGCTGAGCCAAACCGGTCGGTGATACATTGAGTCAATATGACGCGTGACGTGAACCCTAGATACAGTTTAATGCTTATTATGACGAACCCCGTCCTAAACTTAAGCAGTTTATTTAAGTTTCTAATCATAATCATTCATTATTTGAAGAAGGAAAAAACATTTAGCCATTTTTTTAACCCCCGACAAAAAAGAGGGGTACTTAATAAGTTTAACGTGTCTGGTGACTCTCTGTATCTGTGTATCTGTGTGTGCGGTTTTTTTGTGTCATAGATAATTTTATCCCGAGTGTTCTTAGCTTTGTTTGATGAAAATCAGAGCACTCTTCTCTAAGATATTTTGCTTTTAGTGGAACAAGTGACCGGAGGGGCTACTCCGAAACCCAAAAAACGAAGTTCGTATGGCGCCATCCCGCTCACTCAAACACAGCTGAACATGAGAGCGAGAGGGACGGCATGTTCGGAACTTCGAATTTGGAGTTTCGGGGTAACCCCTCGGATCTCAGCCAATATTGAAGCTAGGAACTCCAAATTTTGTTGTTATGTTGTAATTTTATTATTACTGGGGGCAAACGAGCAGACGAATCGCCTGGTGGTAAGCGATCACCGTCGCCCATAGACACCAGCAACACCAGAATCACAAGCGCGTTGCCGGCTTTTCAAGTGGGAATACGCTCTTTTCTTGAAGGCTTCGGTTACATTTACATCAAGTAGGGGAGAGCGGGGTTAAAAGTGCCTGGGGTAAGTTGTTCCGATGAGAATAGGAACGCAACTATAAAACGGAGCAATTTGTATGTTTATCACGAAACGTTATGATAGTATGCCGTTGCAGGAGCCGTTTTATTTGCTTTAATTATGGTAGAATAGTAATTATGGAAAAAATCTAAATCGATGGAACAACTATCCCCACGGAATAATATATTTTTGCCTTTGATTTTTTTGTTAACTGTTGATGGTACACAATAAATAATCACATATTTTGACAAACTAAAAAATACTCTTTTAGCGTGTGTGAACTGAGAATTATTTTTTAAGGGTAAGTTTGTATTTAAAAGGACGGAACAACCAGCCCCATCATAGCGGGGTTAGTTGTTCCGTTCCGATCGATCTCAGAAAAGTTGTTTTGGTACAAAAACCGTTTAACGATTGTAACGTCGTTCACTAAATGCACGCGTTACAATCCTATTTCGTATACGGAACCATAGTTAAAACAGTAGGCGCTAATGGTTTTGTTTACCGCGCGCTTGCTTCAACAGATAGGTGCGGGCTCCTAATCCACGAAGTTACACGAGCGCATACGACGGCGCTGCATTCGCGTTTCCTCGCGTCACACAGCTGAGAGCTATTGAGAGGAGCGTGTGTTGCTCGCATTCAAAAAAAATACTGTTAATCAGTCGTAGACGTTAATTTAGTCAGTAATTTTATAATATATGTGTTGTTGTTCCCGCTGGGGTGAGTTTCCATTCGTTTGCTTATTTATAAACTAGTGCTGTGCTGATTGGTATAAATAATTAGAGCTAAGGGCACCTAACAGCAGAGTGATACTCGCGCAATGCTAAGCTGAACACTGGACCCGTACTTCCGTTCCGAATCTACATGGCTTCCGCGCGCTAACGCTCACTTCCGGGCTTCCAGGAACAACTACCTGGTGACTACCTGCCATGGTGTAAGGCGGGTATGACCTGGCTTGTTCGCCCCCAGCTGCTGGGGTGTCTCATTGAAGATCACTGAAGCCATATATTGCCAAGACGTTCTCCGGGGCCGGTCCGCTGTCAGGCCAGTGTTCTTTTCATAGCTCAGTGCGCGACTACCTACCTAGTGCTATTTGGAACGGACATTATAATATTTAATGTAATTTTTTTGGTTTCATTGACCCATGACCCTAGTTCTGTAGCTGGGTACCATTAGGCCTACCCCACGTTACAGTGGCGCCTTACGTGGTAGTCTTGTTCCAATAGCACAGGGTGTGTCTGGTTCTCTCTGTTGGTGCTCAATTTGGTGATTCTACTTTGTGAACGAGGAGGTGTCTACGGCAGCAAACTGGTACGTGTTACCCGCTTTATTTAAATGTTAAGAACATAATTATCATTTAATTAACCTTTCCATCAATCAATCACTATTGTGAACTGTTGCGTGTATCTACTTATCTAATTTTAGTAAACTATTTATTAATACTATTAGCTTATTGGTGAATCGTTCATTGTAATAATTACAAGGGCGTTGCCACGTAACAGTTTGCATTTTAATTCATTTGATTTTGCATGTTTTTAATACTCTCCGTAGTAATTACAACCGAATCGTAATTAGATTATTTGTAAAGTTGGATCATAGCGCAGTATCTAACAAACTGAACATATAAATAGTAATAAAAATTAAATCATCATAATTCATCAATAATTCAATCAGTAAAAATCGTGTGAGTTGTTAATGATAATGTCAGTAGTTCTGTAATTACCGCCATTTAGTATATTGAGTATTAAGTTGTGAATAGAAATTATTGTTGCTTTTTTCTAGTGTGGCTGCTATTATTAACGCAGATTCTCTTTTACAATGGAGACTTACCCTATTAAATATTTTATGTTGAACAAAAATGAGTTGATGTACGAAGTTCTTATTAGAGGTGAGGAGCCGGCATCTACTGTATTAGGCTTGCGAAAACAAATAACTCAACTAGCCTTATTAATACCCAACGGGGATATTCTCGACTCCGGCGTTGAGGCGAAGGAAGACTACGACGGCGTGCGTGCATCCATGAACGAACTCGCTCTCAAGATTAATACATTGCAGGAAAAGTACGATAGTAATTTGTTCCAACGCACAACCGCATTACATAATCATATTTACCATCGTTTAAAGCGAATGGATACTTCTGATACTACATTAGCTATATCTATAAAAACACTCAACAAGGAATTTGTCACCCTTTCAAAAACATTTCTTTTGATAAAAAATACTACCACTCCTCAAAATGCCGCATCCGAGCACACTAACTTTGCTCAGTCATCTTCATCACTCGACGGGCCGCCTATTGTATCGGTGCATTGCGACCACACACAAGTTAGTGATCTTAAAATTAAATACGATGGCAAGAGTTGCGTACACGCGTTCGTACAACGGATGAACGAGTATAAAATTGCAAGAAATGTACCCTCAGATAAACTATTAATGTACGCTTCGGAAATATTCATCGGTAATGCGCTGCATTGGTACCGTGGCGTACGCGATACTGTTACCGACTGGGACGACTTAATTGCACAGCTTGTTTCGGATTTTAGTCCTTTTGATTATGACTACAAATTGATGTCAGAAATCCGTAACAGAACTCAAGGGGAACAGGAAAACATTACTATTTATTTAGCAATAATGTCCCAATTGTTTTCTCGGTTAACCAAGCCGGTTTCTGAACAGGATAAATTGGATATATTACTACACAACATAAGACCTTGTTATTCTGCTGTACTGGCATCTTGTGTCTCTGGTATTGATTCTATAGCAACTCTTCGTAGACTTTGTTTGAATTATGAGAAAATTCAGTGCCTTTCTTCACAATTTCGGGAACCTCCTAGGACCAGTAATAGTACCTTAGCTCCGGACCTAGCGTATCAAACCCATAGCAGATCTGACTCAAGAGCACCATTCTATAAAAACAACTTTACTCCTTACGATCGGAAAAATTACCACAACTCTTACAATCGCGATCGCGAGTATCGGTCTAACGGCAACAACGCGTTAGTCACGTCAGTGGCAGGTATCGAGCAAAGTTCCAGCGGCTTAACTGGGAAAGTCGTGTTTTGTCCGCGCTGCCGCAGCAGTGACCATTCGCTAAGAGATTGCAAAGAGGAGCGTTACCCGATTTGTTTTAAATGTGGTCTTAAGGATTATACATACCCAAACTGCCCTACGTGTCATCCTAATACGTGCACAAAAAAACTAGTATTGGAAGGTTGTTGCAATAAGAGTAATACCACTACTAAATTCGATCCGAAAGACTGGCAACATTGGCTAAATACTATTAAGGTCTACTTCTCGAGTTACTCTATTGCAACAATCTTTGACAAAAAACCATCGGGAGATATGCGTCCCTATGTAACCGTAAATGTTGGAAATCAATTGTTATGCGGATTATTAGATTCCGGTTCTGCTGTGACGATTCTAGGAAATAATTCTCACTATAGCTTGATCAAATCGACTGGTCTAACACTTTTTGATTGCAACGAGTCTCAGTCGTTTGTAACTGCGGGGGGTCATAAAATGATCACTAAGGGCTATATTAATCTTCCAATTACTTTCCAAAACCAGTTCCACATTTTGAAAGCATACGTCATACCGGCAGTTACATCGTCTATGATTTTAGGAGTGGATTTTTGGAAAAAGTTCCAATTATTTCCTAAGTTCTGTGACACCATATCCTTACTATCTACAGAGAAATGTATATCATCTATCGAGGAAGATACGGTTATGTTACATTCGTTAAACGAACTTAGTGAAATTGAACGAACTGCAGCAAACAACGTAATGAAACAGTTCGAATCTATTTCCACGCAGGCAGCGGGGCTAGGTCGTACACACTTGGTTACTCATCAAATTGATACAGGAGACTCACTGCCTATTCGGCAACGATATTATAGGCTACCTCCTGAAAAGGTGCGTATTATATGTAAAGAACTTGACGAAATGATCCAATTGGGTGTTGTTGAACCTTGCGAAAGCCCGTGGTCATCGCCTATCCTGCTTACGCCAAAAAAGGATGGTAAACTGAGATTTTGTTTGGACAGTCGCAAACTTAATTCCATTACCCGTAAAGACGCTTACAAACTACCGTACGTCTCAGAAATTCTAGATAATCTTAAAAACGCTAAGTACTTAAGCAGCATCGATTTATCCAAAGCCTTTTGGCAAATTCCCATCGCAGAAGATGATCGTGACAAGACGGCCTTCTATGTACCTACTCGCGGAACCTACAGATTTGTCACTATGCCGTTTGGTCTGACTAATGCACCAGCCACGCAGCAAAGACTAGTAGACCAATTATTTTATGGGCCAGAATTCGAGAACTCTGTATTCGTGTATTTGGATGACATTATTCTAATTTCCTCGGACTTTCAAAATCACATTTCCCTACTTTTGAAGGTGTTTCAGAAGCTTCAGTCAGCCAAATTAACTGTTAATTTGGAAAAATCTGTATTTTTCCGAAATGAGTTAAAATATTTAGGCTACGTAGTCAACTCTAAAGGACTTCACGTTGACCCCGGAAAGGTGGATGCTATCCTTAACTTTCCCGCTCCTGCAAATAAAAAGGAAGTTAAAAGATTCTTAGGGACTGCTTCGTGGTATCGGAGATTCGTGCCAAATTTCAGCTCCATTGCAGGTCCGCTGAATAAATTAACTTCTACCAGTAAGAAAACTTCCCCCTTTGTTTGGTCAAAGGAAGCGGATGAAGCTTTCAATAAATTAAAAGAGTGTCTCATATCGGCGCCTATACTATCTTGCCCAGACTTTGATAAAGCTTTCGAAGTTCACACTGACGCGAGTGACTATGGTGTCGGAGCCCTACTCACTCAAACCTTTTCTGGTGTAGAACGACCTATAGCTTACATGAGTAAGTCCCTGTCTAGCGCGGAAAGAAATTATAGCATTACAGAACGAGAGGCTCTAGCCGTCCTCGTGGCCATTGAACATTGGAGATGCTACCTGGACAACGGAATAAAATTCACCGTCTATACAGATCATTCCGCATTAAAATGGTTTTTAAATTTAAGTAACCCAACTGGACGCCTTGCTCGTTGGGGACTGCGTCTATCAGCTTTTAATTTTGAAATAAAACACCGTCGTGGTTCGGACAACGTCATTCCTGACGCCTTGTCTCGAGCGTGCCCTGTGTCTGCAATTGAAAATACGATCAGCAAGGCTCAAACAGTCGACCAGTGGTACTTAAATATTTTTAACGGCTGTCAAAACTCTCCAACATCATTCCCTAACTATATTGTTAAGGATCAGAAACTTTTTCGATTAATGAAAGGTAAATGCTCACTGCGCGAAGAGTTTGATTGGAAGGAAGTTGTGCCTATAGAACTTAGACACTCTATAATCGAGGAAAACCATTCTCAGCCAACAGCTGGCCACTTAGGCGTTTTCAAAACGTACAAGCGTCTAGCGCTAAGGTACTATTGGCCCGGTATGCATTCTGATATTGTTAAATTCGTGACTTCTTGTGATGTTTGTATCGCTCACAAGCATCAGAACCATGCTCCTCTGGGTGAGATGGGACGTCCTAAAGTATGTTCCCGACCTTTCCAGACAATAAGTATCGATCTTGTTGGACCATTGCCGGTTTCTAAAAAACAGAACTCGTTTCTATTCGTAGTCACTTGTTGTTTCAGCAAATACTGTTTATTGTTTCCAATTAGACGTGCTACTGCAGAAATAATTACGAAACTTTTAGAAGAGAAAATATTTTTAGTGCACGGTATTCCTTCCACTGTAATCATGGATAACGGGAAACAATTCATTAGTGCCACATTAAAGAATATGCTTGCTAAATATAAGGTGCCCAATGTGCATTTTACTCCTAAATATTCTCCCCATGTCAATACAGTCGAACGTTATAATAAAACTATTATAACTGCAGTTTCTACGTTTGTAGACAACGATCATCGTAGTTGGGATCAGTCGATACCTCAGATTCAATTTGCAATCAATAGCTCAGTGAATGAGGTAACTGGTTATACTCCTTCATTCCTTGTGCATGGCCGCGAATTAGTTGCGTGCGGTTCGCATTACCTGGATGCAGAGTGTGATAGTATCATTTATCAACCTCGTGATTCTTATGCTGAAAATCTGGGTGCCCTTTATAGTATATTCAACAAAGTACAGGCTTCGCTACTACAAGCACATTCCAGGAACTGTCAAAACTATAATCTACGGCGAAGGCCTGCAGAATTTAGTGTAGGGGATGTCGTTTGGAAGAGGACTTTTTACCAAAGTGACAAAGATAAACAATTCAGTAAGAAATTAGCTCCCAAATTTATGAAGTGTAAAATTATTGGTAAAAAGTCACCTTTGGTATACGAGTTATGTAACGAGTCCGGTCATTCTATTGGATGTTGGCATATTAAGGATCTGAAGTTGCAAAATTATGTAGGCTAGCCAGACGGAATTTCCTTTGAGACGAAAATCCTTCTGTTTTCCGCGGAGTACTGTAACGTCGTTCACTAAATGCACGCGTTACAATCCTATTTCGTATACGGAACCATAGTTAAAACAGTAGGCGCTAATGGTTTTGTTTACCGCGCGCTTGCTTCAACAGATAGGTGCGGGCTCCTAATCCACGAAGTTACACGAGCGCATACGACGGCGCTGCATTCGCGTTTCCTCGCGTCACACAGCTGAGAGCTATTGAGAGGAGCGTGTGTTGCTCGCATTCAAAAAAAATACTGTTAATCAGTCGTAGACGTTAATTTAGTCAGTAATTTTATAATATATGTGTTGTTGTTCCCGCTGGGGTGAGTTTCCATTCGTTTGCTTATTTATAAACTAGTGCTGTGCTGATTGGTATAAATAATTAGAGCTAAGGGCACCTAACAGCAGAGTGATACTCGCGCAATGCTAAGCTGAACACTGGACCCGTACTTCCGTTCCGAATCTACATGGCTTCCGCGCGCTAACGCTCACTTCCGGGCTTCCAGGAACAACTACCTGGTGACTACCTGCCATGGTGTAAGGCGGGTATGACCTGGCTTGTTCGCCCCCAGCTGCTGGGGTGTCTCATTGAAGATCACTGAAGCCATATATTGCCAAGACGTTCTCCGGGGCCGGTCCGCTGTCAGGCCAGTGTTCTTTTCATAGCTCAGTGCGCGACTACCTACCTAGTGCTATTTGGAACGGACATTATAATATTTAATGTAATTTTTTTGGTTTCATTGACCCATGACCCTAGTTCTGTAGCTGGGTACCATTAGGCCTACCCCACGTTACACGATGCTCAAAATAATATCACTTTTCAGAAACGTCAATTCATTCTTTAAATATGTGCGTAAGCCATACAATAAAAACATGTCGTCGTAGGGTTGAGAACAGGACTGAGTGGGCGTTCATTTTGATCGGGATCCGCCATTATGGGTCACCTCAAGCAATAATAAAAGAACTAGAAATCACTTGATTACGTTTACTCAATGATAGGCTCGATCCACAATAATCTACAAAGAAAATTCACAAGGAGGTTAGGCCAAACAGATGCGTCCGCTCGCTACGAGCTCTCAAGCAGCAATGCCCGTGCGCAGAACGGCCGTGCCCATGCCTGATTGGATGTGACGTCACGCTTGCGTTCGGGGTAGGGGTGCCGGATACGATTCTCCGACATACACTATTTTCATAGCACAATTTGGTATTTTATGAAAATCGGCACGTTTAGCCCCCCTATTAGAATTTAAATAAAAATTAAGTACTTGTCCTGGAACCGCAGCACGGGATTGGCGTAGAGGTCGCTGAGGTCCACCTGCTGGACCTTCTCGCGTGCCAGCGGGTGCTTCTTGACGCAGAGCCAGCCCACGTGCGAGAAGAAGAACCCGCGGGTCGAGTTGTGCGGGTCAGCGTCCGTGTCGCTGTACTTGTGGTGGATGCGGTGGTTGCGAGCCCAATGGATCACCGTGTTTTGGTAACCTTAATGAATACAATACAAATAAAATATAAATAAACAAAAACCGGCCAAGAGCATCGGCCCATGCTCAATGTAGGGTTCCGCAGCCGTTTATACAAAAAAAATGTACTACAGATGAAAAAATCGATATAAAAAAAAACACTAATAAAGGAGCGTATCTCCCCGGCACTTACGTTCTTTTGCTGAGAAGCGCAGTTTTTTGGCAATAACTTAAAAACGGTATGTCCAATCATGTTGAAAACAGTTTTCGTTGGAAGTATTTATTAAGCTTTATATTTATAAATTTTTGCATATTTTTGAACTTACCGTTTAGAAAATAGACGGGGGGAGACACAATTTTTGCTACTTTCGAAGCGAATATTTCCAAAAATATACACTAAATAAAAAAATTATAACTTAGAAACATCAAAATGTTTTTAGAAGATCTGTCGAATAAAGTGCCACACATTGATATTTGCTGAAAAAAGGTTACCTACATATATGGAGTCCCCCCCCTAAGTAGCGGCTTACACAAGACACCTTTACTCCAAATTTCATCAGTATACCTACGTCTTATAGTTTCTGAGTAAAATGCTTGTGACATACGGACGGACGGACGGACATGACGAAAGTATAAATTCCGTTTTTGCCATTTTGGCTACGGAACCCTAATTACGGTAAAATTTTTACACAAATCGAACTAGTTCCATGGTAAGCTCAATAAGGCTTGCGTTTTTCAAATTCAAATAGTTCATCCGGTAGGCTACAAGGGCACTTTTAAGAGTCTGACTCTACTGTATTTCCCAAGAGGAGACTACTGTTGATAAGAAAGCTGAAACAAACTCAATTTTTAACCCCCGACAAAAAAGAGGGGTGTTATAACTTTGTATATCTGTGTATCTGTCTGTGGTATCGTAGCTCCCATACGGATAGACCGATTTGAGTGCAGTCTTTTTTGTGTCATAGATAATTTTATCCCCAGTGCTCTTAAGTTTGTTTGATGAAAATCGGAGCCCTCGTCTTCAAGATATTCAGCTTTTAGTGGAACAAGTGACCGGCCCCCCTATTGCCTAGCGCGTTTGACACTCGGAAACAGAATCAAGTGTCATGATTTTGTATGGGTTAATGACAGTTGATTCGGATACCAATGGTCAAAATTCGGATCAACGGATCTCAGCCAATATTGAAGCTCCAAACTCAAAATTTTGTTGTTTTGTTCATTTGTGTCGGGGGGTTTTAAATTTTATTAATTATCTATAGTTCTTTCTTCAAAATAATTCTTAACTATTTTAAAATATTAGTACTTGGCTTATCTTAATAATTATGAGTACTTGACGACGATATATTCATTTATACATAAAGAACATCCAAGACTCAGAAACAAATATTTATGCTCATCACAAAATTATTTTTCCTATCGGGATTTGAACTAACACTCCCGTTGAGTTAAACCGGCGGGGTTATTGCCTAACGAAATTTTGACACTTGGTATCCGAATCAATTGTCATAGCCGATACAAAATCATGACACTTGATTCTGATTGCGAGCGTCAAACGCGTTAGGCAATAAATAATAAATAATAAATATCAGGGACAATCTTACACAAATCGACCTAGTCCCAAACTAAGCAAAGCTTGTACTATGGGTACTAGGCGACGATATACATAATAAATAGATAAATTATAATACTTAAATACATAGAAAACATCCAAGACCCAGGAACAAATATTCGTGCTCATCACACAAACACTTGCCCTGGCCGGGATTCGAACCCAGGACCGTCAGCTTCGTAGGCCGTTGTACAACCCACTGAGCCAAACGTGTCGTCAAATACGGGGGCGGGCCTCTAAAATTGACTGCAAACTTACCGATACAGTGGAAGATCATGAGGATTACTTGCAGAGGCATCTTAGCTTTGTAGGAGCGGTGCGACCAGAGCCGGTGGGCGCCGGCCGTGATGCCAAGGTCACCCAGTACGTACAGCACCGCGGCTGGCCAACAGACCGACAAAACACATTTACAGACATCGATATTGTTACGAGCGTTGGGTATAGGATAGAGTTAAAACACCTTGACAGTTTCACGTTAGTTTATTTGCAACTTACAGTAGCAGGGATTCACTGTTAAACGCGTCCCGGTACAGATAATAGACTTCGCACCGTGAATATAGCACACACTGAGTCACTGACACTGAACACTTCTTAGTTCACTTCCACAACTTCACTTTTATCACTTCACTTTTAACTTCCTCTTCTTTCCACTTGTTTCTCCTTCACTTGCCACTTTAAGACTGTCGTCTGATCTACCGTCGTCGTCTTTTATACCCGTTAATTTCGCTCGTCTTTTGTCACTTTTTATCGTCATATTTTCGTTATTCTGCTGTTTTGAGTAGCGTCGTCTTTCTAGTAAATTGGGCTGTGTCGAAGGTTCTAGCATATTCGAATCCCATACATTTGTCCTAAACTTCTATGGCACGGAATATTCTTTTCTTCATACTTTCTAGAAACTTTAGTCTCACTTACTAAAATCTAAACATACGAACAAAACTTGCAAAAAGCTCGCCCATGCTGGGATTAGAACCGCCGACCTCACGATCTTACGACAGGGCCATTCGGTTCTTAATTTAGCCTGCGAAAAACTGATATACATTTATTAAACACTACACGACGATTGATGACGCTATGGTCTTCGCAACAATATTAACTTATAACAAGCAGCGGAGCTAGCCACACATACACCGAACATTCCAGAAACCAAGCGCGCTACGTCACGGCGCGCGTCATCGCAGCGCGGCAGAGCGGCAGGCGGCGGCGCGTCGTTTACCGTTACCCAGCCACTATAAAACTCGACGCGTCCGCCGTACGGGCAGCTGTGTCTTGTCATCGCTCCAGTAGGAAGGTTGTGGCCTAACTACGAGCTATCGCAAGATTCCGCTCTCCCGCGGCTCAGTGTTTCCACGCTTTTCGAGACGCTTAGGTTCCCCCCGCTCCTGGGTGTTTGGTTTTGGTCGCTATCCCGGTGATCCGGAGCAGAGTCCCGTATTATCCCCAGCGCGGAGTGTTTGCACGCTTCTCGTCGCTGGCCAGGGGGAAATTCAGTACTTACGCTCCAGTCGGGCTTGTCGGTCGCCCGGCGTGTTTTCACGCGTCTGGATCGCTGGGCCAAGTCCGGGAATCCACCCCCCCCTGCTCGGAGTGTTTTCCACGCATCTAGAGAAGAGGGGTGGCTTGCTGCGAAGGGTACCAACCGAGATTTCTCATCCCCGCGTACTAACAGTTCCCCGACGGGACACTAACCTAACGCGTAGCTGGGACTCCGAGTCCCCTAGGAATTAGACTTAAGGATAGGATATTTATTATTAATAAACAGGCATAAAAGCCCTTCGATTGTAATTAAGTATAAATCCGTGTTCTGATTTAACCTGCATCCCCTGCCTTCCGACTTGAGCTAGTTCAGGAAACCTTCCAAATCCCGTCTGGATCAAGGGATATGTGCGAACGTCTGGACCGAGGCTAGCTTCCATCCAGACGCTACGTTACAAACATCATCATTCGCTTGTCCTTATCCCGTTTACTTGGGGTCGGCGCAGCATGTTCTTCTCTTCCATACCTCTCTATCACTCGTCATCTCGTCACTTACATCCTTCCTCTTCATGTCATCTCTCACGCAATCCATCCACCTTTTCCTCTGCCTACCCCATCTTTCACATCCCTCCACATGCATATCTAATACCCTTATTGTCACATGACTCTCATTCCTCCGCATAACATGTCAATACCACCTTGGGCGATTTGCTCTCTGCTTATCGACTACAGGTGCTACTTTCAGGCTTCCTCTTATATACTCATTCCTTATCCGATCCATTAGTTAACATAAAGACATCGTCTGTGAAAATTTCAACTGTCTTGCTATCACGGTTCATGAGATACAGCCTGGAGTTTTAATAATAGGGACCCTTTGCGTATGGGACCCTTAAAAACAACCCGTGAGGCCAGCCCTGGATCCAAGGGGGGGCAAACCGGGGCACTAGCCTCGGGCGTTAGTTTCATGGGGCGCCAAATCCTTGAGACAAGAATTCGAAATATCGAACTAATGAAGCCTCTTTTCCTACAATCTCATATGTTTTGGTTACAAATTGGCAGTTTTCACGGTTTTTCTCAAATACTGAAGGGAGAGGGCGCCACCATCAAGGTTTTGCCCCGGTTCGAAAAAATCGTAGATCCGGGGCTGCGTGAGGCACCCTTACCCGATATCCCATATACTTCCTATAGTATTGTACTCACCCAACGCAATAGTCTGCCATTTAGCCGCACTACAGCAGAGGTACAGTCCATATAGTGCCGCAACGTGCCAGTACATGAACATCAGGGCGTTGCGATACACAATCTGGAACTTCCAGGGGCCGGCCTGGGGCGCCACTAGCTTCTCGGGGGGCGGGGCTGCGGGCTCGGGGGCGTGGGGGGCCATAGCGACTCTAGAAAAACTAAATGAAATTTCAGAAGAATATAGATAGGGGAGACCGAGGTGGTTTGTGACAGTGGAGAGTTGTCCTATAAGGCTTTTTGCCAAAAAAAAACCTACTCATCATGCGGTCTGTGAACTAACTTTACTCAGCGGGCTTACAGCGCGCTGCGCGTCCAATATAATGACGCGTTCAGGATGATGTTGGGGCTGCCACGGTACTCGTATTGCAGTGCGTCGACAATGTTCGCGGAGGCGCACACGGACTGCTTTTTTATCATCATGAGGAAAAGGTGTGCGTCGCTCCTCAATCGCAGTCGTGGCAGCTCGAACATCCTGAGCATGCTAGCCCACCGCTGGGACTCGCCGCTGCTTCAGCGCTATGTGCAACTGCACGCGCCTGTAATGCCGGTGCCGAGGCGCCTTTAATTTAATTTAGCATAATTATAAAATACTAAGGATAGCTCTAAGTTTGTTGCCTCCAACAATATGGATTCAAAGTCCGAAATAAATGATTTGAATTTAAATTTGAATTAACTGTTAGCGAGCTCGCAACAGTGCGCGTTTTTTAACTCGAAACATGAACTAACAAACGTGCGCCATTGTGAGCTCGCTATCTGTTGATAGATACCAAAAAATCGACGAAATAACAACTCACCTCTGTCACACCTCACCTCAGTCTCCCCTAAGATGGAACCCTTTTTTTTATGACACAGGAGGCAAACAAGCAGACGGGTCACCTGATGGTAAGCGATGACCGTCGCCCATAGACACTTGCATCACCGGAGGGGTCACAAGTGCGTTGCCGGCCTTTCAGGTGGGAGTACGCTCTTTTCTTGAAGGCTTCAAGGTCGCATTTCTGTTTCTGTGTCTTTAATGTGGGGTTTGTTTTAACGTGACTACTGTGGGATGTAGTCGAAAATAAAGATGGTAGAGGGAGTTTACGTGTTAATTCGTTCACCTCCAAAACAGTATTGAAGTTTTTTTAACATTATGACATTACAAAAAACAGAGACAGTAGATATTTCTTATTCGAATCGGTCATTCAAATAAGGACTATCTATTATTTAAATAATGGCCAGTCTATAGAAAAGGCGTCTATGCACGGGCCACCTTTACACTACCGTACGCGGGTCACAGCTGATGGATAAATTCGAGGCGTACAGTACAGTCCTCGCTGGTTGAGGGGTTGATACGGTGGACGCGTAATCCAAACGTACCAGGTTCGATTCCTGGGGCCCGCTTCACAATAGCTTTTAACTTGTATTAAAAGCGGAAATTCATTTTAAACAATATCGATTAAAAAGAGATTTCCACTTTTAATACAAGTTACAAGCTTTTATGGAACAGGAATGAAATAATGAAATAATGATCTTTATTCTGTAAGTAGGCCGTAAGGGCACTTTTACAAGTCTGACCCTACGGCGTTTCCCAAGAGGAGACCACTGAGGAGAAGAAAGCCGAAACAAACTCAACAGTCAGTCATTTTTTCGAAATAACTCTTATATCTATTACAATATTTGGACTTAGCCTATCCTAAATATATGTTTTGAGTATAAACATGCGTAGTTCTTCAAGAAAACATATCAAAACTTATAATAGTAAATATATATTTATATATATATAGAATAGAAAAAAGCAAAATAATGTTTTTTTTTTATTTAAAACAATTTACATACGTTTGATATGCCACCTTATAAGAACTGTGGCCCGGTAAAAGTAAATTATTTGGTTTCTGTTTTGGGCCATGCATTTTTGACTGTTGGATAGTCCTGTGTGACCACGATCGTATGAAACAATGAAAGTAGGTACAGGGGTCAAGGCCGATGGCTAAAATCGAGGCGTACATGACTGGGCTCGCTGGTGAAGAGGTTGACACGTTGGACGCGTAATCAAAAGGTACTAGGTTCGATTCCTGGTGTGACCACGACCGAACCTTTCAAAAATGAACGTAGTTACGGGGGTCAAAGCGGATGGATAATTTTGAGGCGTACTGCACAGTGCTCGCTGGTGGAGGGGTTGACACGTTGGACGCGTAATCCAAAGGTGCCAGGTTCGATTCCTGGTGTGACCATGACCGTACGTTTCAAAAATGAAAGTAGACACGTGGGTCAAAGTGGATGCGTACAACACAGTGCTCGCTGGTGGAGAGGTTGACACGTTGGACGCGTAATGCAAAGCTACCAGGTTCGATTCCTAGTGTGACCACGTGCGAACATAACAACAACAACAACAAACAACAATTCTTTATTGCACACCAACAACAGAAACAGTACAATAGAGCCTTAACTTAAAATACGGTAGAAAATGGGCGGTCTTATCGCTAAAGAGCGATCTCTTCCAGACAACCTTTGGGTAAAATAATCATGTTTTTCATTTTTATAACTTTACTAGAACACGCCCGCAACTTCGTTCGCGGAGGAGAAAAAAATCATAGCCACTTTCATTCCAATCGGCTCAGCGGTTTAAGCGTGATGAGGTAACAGACAGACAGACAGGCAGACAGACAGACACTTTCACATTTATAATATTAGTATGGATAGAAAATAGTAGATACAGATAAGGAGTTACTTACCAGAATCTCTTGTAATATTGAACTTGAATCTCGTAAGACTAAGACCACAATTTTTACAGTACCTATTATATAGCCTGGAAGTCGTAAAACAGGTAATATATTATCTAGAAATAATTACTAAAGTCAGCTGGCAGTGACGGGCCATATTGCTCCTAGAAGTGATCATTGATGGGGCAGACGAGTTTTTTAGTGACGACCACGCGGCGTCTATCTATCAGCCACGGACGTCCACTGCTGAACGTAGGCCTCCCCTATAGTTCACCACAGGGTGCGATCGACCGGCTCCCCACAACCCTTACGAGCTCATCCGTCCACCTAGTCGGGGGCCGTTCCGAAATCCGTTTAGCCATTTTTACGTTATGAAGCCGTAACGACATCCAAAAAATCCAAAAAGATGTTTTTAAAGTTGGTTACATTTAAATAGTCCGAATCCCTTTTTTTTTAAATATTGTCTTAAATGTACAACGTTTCGTTTTTACAACTTTATAAGTTTAGTTTTACTGTGTAAGTCGAAACACGGCCTAAGGACACTTTCCCTGCTTTGCCTTATGATTGGTAGAGAGTGCATTGTGTGTCCGCCTTTTATGACAAGTTTTCTTTTGTGCAATTAAGGGGGTGCACAGAAAAAAAAAGTTTTTTTTTAGTGAGATTTTTGTCAAATCTGGTAGGATGAAACAGGCTGGTATTCAAATGTGTGTGTTTTGACTATATACTTAACCTATTCAGCGCCTAACGCGGAAACATGTTAGTTTAAAATTTCCTCAACAGAAAAGGAATCCGAAATCGCGTCTAAAGTTTCTGTATTTTTTTTTCTAGTTTGTAGAAACGACAGATTATTAATAAACGGCTAAATTATGTAACAATGTCATTCTTCAACAACGTCACTAATTTAAATATTAACAAAACATAATAATATCTTCGATTTCATTGTACTTTTACAACTGACGCTTACGCCAAAAAACCCCAAGCATGTAGCTTTCTCTTTTTTTGATGCGCGCGTGCAATAAATGCGTCCCGTGTGCCTTATTACAAATTCCGCTCATTGACCGGCTTGGCGTTTGGGGCGTGGTTTACGAATAGGCATTCCTTGATGATGCAGGCCCTTAATACATAAATTGATGATCTATAGCGAACGTCACGGAAGTCTCGGAGGAATGAATGAATGAATGAATGATCTTTGTTTTGCTGAAAATGTGAGGGCAGGCCTTTATCCAGTTGTGGATGTATTTCAGTTGACGATGTTGATGACGACATTCATACTCAGTGGTTGACTGATAGAGGATACTTTAACACACTAAGTCCGCTATTTGTTGCTACACGTAAAAGTGGTTGATTGGTCAATAACACACATATTATTTATCCTGGACAGACAGACGAAAGAGATCAAAAAGCGGCCAAGTGCGAGTCGGACTCGCCCATGAAGGGTTCCCCAGCCGTTTATACGAAAAAATGCACTACAGATGAAATAAAATACGATATGAAAATAAAAACACTAACAAAAGAGCGTATCTCCCCGGCACTTACGTCCTTTTGCTGAGAAGCGCAGTTTTTTGGCAATAAGTTAAAAACAAGTTGAAAACAATTTTCGTTGAAAGTATTTATTAAGTTTTATATTTGTAATTTTTTTGATATTTTTTGAACGTACCGATTAGAATATATAGGAGGGGGGAGGACAATTTTTGCTACTTTCGGAGCGAATATTTCGGAAGACATTCACTAAATCAAAAAAAAATTGTACAAACCTCAAAGTGTTTTTAGAAGAACTGTCGAAATATGTGCCACACATTGATATTTGCTGAAAAATTTTTTTTTTAGTTTCGGTTACATGTGTGGGGTGCCCCCCTAGAAATATATATATTTTTTAATTAACTATTAAACTAAGTAGCGGTTTATACAAGACACCTATGCTCCAAATTTCATCAATATATATCATATAGTTTTTGAGTAAGATGCCTGTGACATACGGACAGACAGACATGACCAATCTATAATAAGGGTTCCGTTTTTGCCATTTCGTAACCCTAAAACTGCATGTGTTTTTAAATATTTATAGTGACATGTTTATTGCTTGTCTGTACTGGCATAAAAACGCAGGAAGGTTAAGAGTCACTGTCGTCATTTATACCGTTTTGATTTTTAGGGTCCCGTCATTTAAACCAAATGAAAACAGTAAGTAATAGGTATCGAACTATATTAGAAGGGTCACATCAAAGACGTCTATCTATCTATCTATCAGCCACGGACGTCCACTGCTGAGCATAGGCCTCCCCTATAGCTCGCCACAGGTGGCGATCCTTGCGCAGACCACATTCACCGACTCCCCGCGACCCTTACGAGGTCATCCGTCCGCCTAGTCGGGGGCCATCCGACGCTGCACTTTCCTATGCGTGGTCGCCACTCCAGGACTTTAATGCCCCAACGGCCATCCTTTCTCCGAGCTACATGGCCCGCCCATTGCCACTTCAACGATGCAATCCTGTGAGCTGTGTCGGTTTAGTTCTTCTGCAGATATCCTCATTTCTGATTCTATCACAAAGAGAAACCCCTTTCCATTGCACGCTGCGTAACTCTGAGCCGCCTTATGAGTCCCATTGAGAACGACCATGTCTCAGTTCCGTAGGTCATCACAGGCAACACGCACTGTTCGAAGACTTTCGTCTTCAAGCACTGAGGTATTTTTGACGAACAGATATCAATCGTCGAATCTAACTCGGCTGGGCAGCGTTCGGGAAGCTGCGACATCAAAGACGGAGTAGGATCAGTTTTTTCTGGGTTTGCCCTAATCCTTGCAACAAATGTTGGATCATATTGTATCTCTCCCAGCAAACACTTCTCTAATGTACTGTACTGACAATTCGAAAGTGTTTGTACGTAGGCCTACTTGAATAAAGCATTATTTGATTGATTGATTAATACTTAATATTACTTTCAGAGGCATTAAAAAAATGTGGACCTCCCATACTAACTGACTACGGTTTACGGAGCTTCAAATTGTGTATGGAGAAGTACATGTTTTTGAGGGTTTCGTACCTTAAGGATAAAGCGGGACCCTATTACTGAGACTCCAGTGTCCGTCTGTCTGTCGCCGGTGCCGTAAAATATGACGCCGGTTTTCTTATGACGTTATCCCGTAAAATGATTTGTCCGTAAACCGACTTTACAGACAACCATTTTTTTTTCTCATAACTCAGGAATGCGTGGTTAAAATCTTTTCCATTCCTCGAGGGCACCCTGTAGCCTGTGGCCGCTTCGGTCCGCACGGTCTTGAAAACAAAACAGTACAAAATTGTAGTCATATAAAAAAAACCGGCTAAGTGCGAGTCAGACTCGCGCACCGAGGGTTCCGTACAAATTTTCACTTACCCTAACTTTATTACCTGGTGCCGGTTGAGTGAAGTTTGCACCTGATATCTATAGCATTGTATACAAATGAGGTTCAAACTTAACGCAACCGGGTTGATCAACAAGTTTTTTTGCAAATAAAATAGAGAGTATATACTCGCATATGTTTATATATACAAATTGTATAAATGACAAAATTTTCGTTTGGTAAACTTCCGAGATAAAGGGGGCGGGGAATGGTGTATTTTTTCACATTTTCGTTGATAAAACAAAATCCAATGACGATAGAAAAAATTAAAAAAAAATCAAAAATGTGCAGGTTAAGCCCTTTCAGATGATACCCCACTTGACCCAGTAGCAAGACTTTTAATTTGACTTTAAATTATATTTTTAAATATTTCCTGTGCAATTCATGTTGGCAAATTTCAAATAGATAGCGTAAGTAGTTTTTGAGATATGGCGCTCTAATAATCGGACAAGACAGACAGACAGAGTCGCACCATAAGGCTTCCTTTTGTACCTTTTTGGTACGGAACCCTAATTATGTACACTACCAATGTCGATGTGATATCAAGGGCAATCTCACGGATTGCGTGCAATTCTACTGTCAATATGTACACAGTCGTAAGCTGAATTAATATTGTTAATAAACACCTATTACGACTTTGAAATATATACGTCAGCGGACTGTCTTTTGTCTGCGCTTTTATTTACTGGGTTCTGTGCCATTAAAATGGGCGACCTAGAAACATGAAATTGGACATTTGATGGCTACTGACAAAAAAAATATGTAAAGGTGCATCCACACTTGTATCATTTGCTCGTATCCGATCACCGTGCCGTGGCATGACTGCGTATCGCGCTGCATGGACGCTCACTGTCGGCGCGGCGATCATGCCTTGCTGGTTCGATCTAAGTGTGTGATACTGATACGCGTATCAACATGGATTTCGAGCGATCAGATCGGCGCAACGTCCAAACGTGTGATCGTGACACGCGATCATGCCACGGAACGAAGATCTGATCGGGCAAATGATACAAATGTGGACGCACCTTAAGCGGCATCTGGTGTGCTGGATTCGGTCTGGGTTGACGTAGGCTCGGTGTATAAATAACTGTAACAAGTACAAGGGCTTAAAAACAGTGAAATTTACCGAAATTATCTGGGTAGCCCCTTAAATGTTTTGTCATTGCAACAATCCATGTAAATACTGGTAAAGGCCGAAACACACCGGACGCGTGGTGTGTTATCTCTTATGGGTATTCGTACTTTACAACGCGCACGCCACGCGCATGTCAACGTACACGCCACGCACACGCATCCGGTGTGACTTGGCCTTAAAAACACGTTACGACGTGCACTCGTCGCGCATTTCATATCGCGTCATCTCGCTCACTCAAATACAGTTTAACATGAGAGCGAAAGGGATAGCGCGTTACGAACTTCGAATATCGAATTTCAGAGTAGCCACTCTGTGCCGGCATTATAACATTTACAACGAGACGCAGAGCAGGACAGACACATGTCTGCGTCGCACCTGCGCCGCAGCGTACGTAGCTGAAGGACGTTCCATGCTTTAGAAAATCTGCTCCGCCCCGCGCTGCGTGGAACTGCGTCGCCTACGTCTCAGCATACGCTTAGCCTAAGGCTGCGGCTCCACTGGAGCGGAGCGGAGATTAACCAATCACATACCGTAGATCCAAATTTGATGGTGTGGGTTTCAACAGCGACGCACCTTGATTGGTCCATTTCGCACAGCTTCGCTCCAGTGGAGCTGCAATATAATGCTGGTGACCGTACCAGTGCTCTGTGACATACAGACAGCGGAGACTGAATATAACGGTCACCTCCCAACTAGCAAAACTTCGTCATATAATGGTTTCGGCAATGTTTCTGCGGCAACCTTTTAGCTCTTACTATGTATTATTTAATCGTATGGCACAAGGTTTTATTTAAGACGGATACACAATTTACAGGTGCACAGTGTATGGTATCCGATTTCCGTTTAGCTGCGAGGCTCTGGTGTAGTGATTGAGCAGTGCAGCGGATTAATAAATAAATAAATAAATAAATAAAATCGTTACCCCCCTCTTAGCTCTTACTATAAGTCTTCTTAGCTCTTACTATAAGTCTTCTTAGCTCTTACTATAAGTCTTCTTAGCTCTTACTATAAGTCTTCTTAGCTCTTACTATAAGTCTTCTTAGCTCTTACTATAAGTCTTCTTAGCTCTTACTATAAGTCTTCTTAGCTCTTACTATAAGTCTTCTTAGCTCTTACTATAAGTCTTCTTAGCTCTTACTATAAGTCTTCTTAGCTCTTACTATAAGTCTTCTTAGCTCTTACTATAAGTCATATAGACGTAATCGGCACGTTTATATAACGCGATTTGGGCCCATATTGTTCAGCATTTCAGTCATATAAAAGTTGTATAACTGCAACCACCGCCACTTATAGATCTTATAATAATCACCGACGTGACTATCTTATGACAATTCATCTGTATATTTGCAACGTATATGACTAAATCGATCTATAAGTTCGACTTCTATGGCTTATTTGTCGAGTACGTACGTTACATTATATGTACGACGACACGTTTGGCTTTGTGCGTTGTACAACGGCCTACGAAGCTAGCGGTCCCGGGTTCGAATCCCGGCCCGCGCAAGTATGTTTGTGATGAGCACGAATGTTTGTTCCTTATTGTCTTGGATATCTATTTTCTATGTATTTAATTATGTGTACCGTCGCCTAGTGCCCATAGTACAAGCTTAGTTTGGGACTAGGTTAGGTTAAGGTCAATTTGTGTAAGATTGTCCCTTATATTTATTTATTATATTTATAGTTAAACCTTTGCGCAACCCTAAAAATGAACCCTAGAAACAAACGAACAATTCACTATGCAAATGATATTAATAAATAGTCTCGGCACAAACAGTAATGTTTTTTACTTACGTAAACAAGATAACTTATCTATACTATTATAAAGTTATAAAAATGAAATGTCTGTACACTGAAGATAATTAAAAAAAAAACGATTCATTTATTACTATTAACACAGATGGCACACACGAACCGCGGCGGCGAGCCTTTAGTTATTACCTACCTATATATTTAGTCATAGTAATTCGTATTTTTGTTGAATAAAGCACTTTAACTTCAGGTTTGGCACAAACTTCAAAAGGTGATTCAAATGTGATCCGTACCGTACATAAATTATTATTTTTGGCTTTTTAGTTAATTTTTAAGGTATGAAAAAAAAAAAATTTTTGCTTTTTATTGATGGATTTTAGTGATATAAAGTATTTTTTGAGAGCCCAGAATGGGAAGATTGAGGAGGCCCTTTGCACGCATCTCGAGTCTTTGGAAGTAAAGAAATGTAAAAGTTGGTTAATTCATATTAATTGGTTAATTAAAATTAAAACTGATGCTCGGGATGAAGCACGACTTCTATACGGCACTTATAGACATAATTCACTCTAATGTCAATTGCTCACGACCTTTAGCTGAACGTTGCTATTTCAGAAACAGGCCCGTTAACCGTTGAGGAGTTCTCTGTTCCTCCACTTTGCTACTCTGATCTTAACCAACTTCTGCCTCTAAGCAAAATATGATAAAGAATTATATTGCGATTAGTGAATTAAATAACACTGGTTGAGCCCTTATTAGTGACTGGTGGCTTGTGTCTTCATCATCAGTTTCTCTTCACCAAATGATGATCTTCGAGTGTAAATATTTGTTCTACTTTAATTAACACGGAAATCACCATACATGTGCCCATAACATTTGAGGCAATCTCATCGATCTCATCATTAGATCTTCACCAAAATTTTATGGGACCAACTTGGAGATTCCTACACTTAACCGAAAAAATAATTTTCCAAATTGACTTGCGATCCGCGAATTAAATAACACTGGTAGAGCACTCAGTAGTAACTGATGGCTCGTGTCTTCATCATCGGTTTCTCTTCACCAAATGTTGATTTTCAAATGTAAATGCTTAAACTACTGTAATAAATACCGAAATCGCCATAGTTGTGCTCATAATATTCGAGGAATTCCTTCGATTCCTCATGGATCCCGGCATCAGATCTTCACCAAAATTTTATGGGATCAATTTGGATATACCTACTCATGAACAAAAAAAATACTTTTCCAAATCGTCGTGTAAATGACCGAGTTCTGAGGTAACAAACATAAATAAAAAAACATACAACCGAATTGAGAACCCCTCCTTTTTTTGAAGTCGGTTAAAAATAAGTCTTACTGCGGTTTCCTTAAAATCAAAATATATTTTTGTATTGTTTTATATGTGTCGTTGGGGCTTCATCGCGCCAAATCGGCTAAACGGATTTCAATTATTTTTGGTACACGGGTGGCTCCAGAGATTATAGGACACTTTTTATCCGACTACGCTGAAGATAAAAAGAGGCGTTATGAGTTTTTCTCCTCCGCGAACAAAGTTGCGGGCGCCTTCTAGTCTATTACACTACTTATTATAAAGTTGTAGAAATGAAATGTCTGTACTGTACATTCAAAATATAAAAACTTTTAAACAAAAAAATAAAACCGTTTAAAAAAAAAAACTAAAAAGTAAAAAATAACGCCATAATTCAGTTTCTTCAAATTACTTACAAGTAACCGTTTGTATACTCAATCTATACAGTATATACAATTAATCTTATTTTGGCGTCGGTGCCATATAAAGAATGTGTAAAATATTGAAAATTGACGATTTTAGTAAGTTGTGACACGATGGCACCGACGCCAAAATAAGATTAATTGTATATACTGTATAGATTGAGTATACAAACGGTTACTTGTAAGTAATTTGAAGAAACTGAATTATGGCGTTATTTTTTACTTTTTAGTTTTTTTTTGAGTCGGTTTTATGTTTTTGTTTAAAAGTTTATTTATTTTACACTTTTTAGTTAATCGTTACTTAAAAGTGTATCTCGTGACGATTCGAACAAGCCCAAACAGGCTAGGATACATTATTTTATTACATAGATGGTGCCTACCTTCCGGCTCCATCATCAAATCAATTCGATGGTACCATTCTCATCAGGAACATTGAAATTTGTGACTATGAAGTTGCTTAGCTAAATTAATCAACATGTTTTGTCGCCACCCGTAAATCATTTGAAAATGAAAATGAAAATATTTATTTCCTTAAAAAGTTTACACAAAATAAGCATCAAGGTTTGGACTTCCTATTAGGTATATAAATACCTGTGCCAGGGAGTCCCGCTCCTCTATAACTGAAGTAGTTATATAAAAGAAAATATAAACAATTTTATATTTTATACACTAAGGTATTTGGAAAATGTAGTTAAGTGGTCTGCATAAGCATGTTTTTACATTAAGTAAGTATTTTAACATTATACATTAAGCAGTTTATTACTAACGTGAAGCTGTATACAGTAAAAATTCAGTTTCATCATAAGTCAATAATTTTAACCAGTCAGTAATGACTTTCTTACACTTGTAATATTGTAGCTCGTATATACTAATTTTACTGTTTATTTTGTTATACAGGAATGCTGATTGTGAGGTGTATTGCCTTAAGGCGAATACGGATTTGTATTTTGAGAGAGGAGCAACCCTGCCCTTTCGTCTGCGAGTTAACAATATTGGTTTAAATTCTAGCTTTCTGTGTAGTTTAAGTGTTGCACTAAGTACATACAGTTTCCTCATAGAGAGTACATTACACGTCTGATATAATTCACTACTTGGGAATCTGTATGGCTTAAAATGCATAACCTTCAATAGGCAGCGTTGCCCTCGCTCAACCTCTATAAATTTGCTTTTTGTGGCCCCTCCCCAGACATTGATACAATAGTTCATTACTGATTGCGCTAGCGTAATGTTTAGTTGACTAAGCAGCTTTTTTGATGTTATATGTCTGAGTAGTTTAAACAGCCAGATCAATTTTCTAGTTTTAGTGTTGACATATTCAATATGTGAATTCCACGATAGACGTTGGTCCAGTATAACACCAAGGTATTTGGTTGAATTAACTTTTTCAAGCACACTACAGTTACACTGGCTGTTTATTTGATTACAGGTATGCATTATAAGTTTTTGGTTGTGTCCAGGTTGACTTATGTTATATTTATTAAAGCATATATAATTAGTTTTATTAATGTTCAGTGTTAATAAGTTATTTTTAAGCCAGGAAAATATACGTTGAAGTTCTATCTCCGCTGTTTCATATACTGACTCCCACGTCTTCCCATCAAAGACCAAGACAGTGTCATCAGCATAAGACATAATATGACCGTTTTGTATTTTATGGTTAGTCAGGTCATTTATATATAATAGAAACAGCGTAGGACCAAGAACGCTTCCCTGTGGGACGCCAAATGAGATGTGTGTTTCATGGCTAGTGAAATCTCCTATTTTTACTTTTTGAGTTCTTCCCTGTAAGTAGTCACTTAACAACCTCAGCGGCAGACCTCTTATGCCTAGCCGTTCCATTTTTTGTATAAGAATGGGGAGAGAGACGGTATCAAATGCCTTTTTTAGGTCCAAAAAAACAGCAATACATTTTTTCCCAGCGTCAAGTTTGTCCGTGATTAAGTCTGTCAGTGCAAGAATGGCATCTTCTGTGGATCTATTTTGTCGGAAGCCAAATTGATACTCAGAGAGGATGTTGAATTTGTTGAGGTAAGATATAAGTCGTTTATTAATTATTTTTTCAATTACTTTCGAAATAGCAGGAAGTTCGGAGATGGGTCTATAATTATTTGCTTCGTCTCTCTCTCCACTCTTATACACAGGAGTTACAACGGCTTGTTTAAGCGGTGTGGGAAAGATTCCACAGTTAAAGCAGAGGTTAGTCAAGTGACTAACAACAGGGGCGATATCGTCTGCCACTAACTTTAAAAATTTGGTTGGTATGCCGTCCCACCCAGGAGCGCTGTCAGACTTTAGGCCCATGATAACGCATCTGACCTCGTTGGGGTCAGTGTCAAGAAGAACGAACGATGAGGTCATACCGTCTGGTAGGTTGTTAGCGTTGTAGGTTCCGCCATTTTGTATTTCCTCAGCAAGCGTTCTCCCTATGCTAGCGAAATAGTCATTAACATAGTTTACAGAGTCAGATGGGGATGTTTTGGAGTGTAATAGTTCATTATTTGAACTTTTATCAGTTTTGTAGTGAGTTATTTGTTTAATTGTTTTCCATAGTGCTTTAGAGTCTTTAGCATTTTCGGCTAGTAACTTTCTTTCATACTCACGCTTAAGCTTTTTTATTAGTGAGTTACAGAAGTTACGATAACGCTTGAAGGTAACCCTAAGGATCTGATTGTGGGGTTCCGAGCGAGATTTTTGTTGTAGTTTGTTTCGGTTACCGATACACCGCAGAATACCAAGAGTTATCCATGGTTTTATGGTACGCTGACTTTTGGGAATAGGTTTTATTGATTTACTCTCCTCAAGTGACTGACTAATTTTAGTAATAAGCTGGTTAGTAACATAGTATGGGTCATTACTGATATGAAGTAGTTCTAGATTTTTATTACGAAGGTATTTTATTGCGTCATCAAAATGTATTATTGTATTTTTTTTTGTATTATTAGTACGAGTGGTGACGTTAGTCAATGCTAAGAAAGTAGTAAGATGGTCGGTAATAGACGTATTTAAGATAGCAGTGTAGGCAGTTGTTTTTTTCATTGAAATTTTCAGCATTATGTGATCCAGACAGTTTGCCTCTCTAGTCGGCATGGTGTGACCGGGGAGAATTCCATGTGTAGATAACATGTTTAGGTATTGTAGTCTGTTTAAATTTTCCTGGAGGGGTTCTTGGGGTCGCGGGATAAGATTGATATTTATGTCCCCACAAATAATAATATTGCTATATGAGCGTAGTTTTACTAGGTGGTTATTTAACGAGTTGATAAAGCTCAGGGCATTAGGTTTTGACGGTGATCGATAAATATCTAGGATTACTGAGTTGTCGATAAAACACACATTTACCATTGAGGAGTTCCGATGGCATTCTGTAGTCTTCTCCATCAGTTCCACTTCACCAATTTACACTTTTTGAATGCAAATGCTTATTATGTTTCTTATAATACCAAAATCGCTATATATATGCCTACAATATGTGAAGAGTTCCTTCAATTCCTCATGGATTCCATCATCAGATCTTCACCAAAATTGAATGGGACCAACTAGAAAGTACCTTCTATAAAACCAAAAAAAATATTTGAAATCGGTCAAATAGTCTTTGAGTAATCGGTGAACATCCATAAAAAAAAAACATTCCGTCGAATTGAGAACCTCCTCCTTTTTTTGGAAGTCGGTTAAAAAAAATATTGTAACGGATTATTTAGAGGTTCATCGATTTTTTTCTTTTTTTGTATGTTTGTATGTGTCGTTACGGCTTTATGACGCAAAATCGGTAACACGAATATCAACTATTTTCGGTACACGGGTAGCTGGGTATCTCCAGATGGTGAAAGGATACTTTTTAACCGACTAGAGGAGAGAAAAAGAGGGGTTATGACTTCTTCTCATACGCAAACGAAGTTGCGTGTACATTCTAGTAGTTATTGAAAACAATTAAAAAATAGTGATACAAGTGTTTTCTTTCTTTTCTTAAAATCAAATCTTATTATCATGTTTGGCCTTTGTTTTCTCTTATAAATTAATTATATTGTTTTTTCTTCGTTATTTGCTCAGCCGTATTTATTGAGACGAGGATGTATATAAGGGCTGTTAATATCAGTATCATCATCAGAAGTTCAGCACCGATTTTGTGTATAGTCAGCTACCAGTACAGCAATCATGAAATTCCTGTGTTTCGCCATCCTGCTCTTGGTAAGTGCTTTTCTTTGTTTTTGATTATCCCATTATCTGGGTCATTATATTTTCATTGAAAATTTTAGTTTTATTATTCAAATCAAATCAAAATCAAATCAAAACATGCTTTATTCAAGTAGGCCTAGGTACAAGCACTTTCAAATAGTCAGAAAGAAAGTAAGAAAACTTACACTGAGAGGCATGTTTGCTGGGGGACATACAGTATGATCCAACATTTGTTGCAAGCATTATGGAAAATCCAGAAAAACCTAATCAGATCATTTAACTTAAGTATAATATTATTGATAAAATCATCATTTTAAAAATTAAAATAATTAATAAGATAAATCCTTTAAGGATTGTCAATAAAAAGGAAAAAAAAAACTAGAATGTGTCTAGATAGAAATTCTAAATGTCAGAGTATATCAATTAAGATTAAAATAATAATAATACCTCAATAGGTATCCGTTAAAATAATTATACATGTAGCTGCATGACGCTATAATTTACATGAATCCCACGCGGCTTTATCATAATATTTTCTTCTGTGTCCGCGATTATTACTCATTTAAATAAAACAATTTTAACGGATTATATTTCTTTGCAGTTTCTTTTCTCCTCAGTGTGAAATGCTTCTTGGTAAACTATTAAAATAAAATAATTAAGACCTTCTGACACATGTGTAACTGTCTTTACAGCTTAGGCCCATTTGCCATGTATGTACACTTTTATGTGTTTTCTCAATGTGGGTAGTTGTAACTATTATTTATAAGAATTCATTACCATTATTTTAAGTTTATTACCATTTGATGCAAGTTCGCCAAAATTAGGTTTTTTTTTTTATTTTGGTTTTGTTCTATGCCATTGGTAAGACATAGAAATTATACGCAGATTTTACCGAGATATGGGCAATTGTTTTTTTCATAAGGAATGGTAATGAAGTACGGAATATGAAATAAAGGGCTCACATCGGGTTAAAAAGGTTCAGGAAAACGTAGAGGTTTAGCAGATGCTGCAGTTATTCATAACAGACACACTATATAATATTTTCTTCTGTTTCCGCGATTATTACTCATTGAAATAAAACAATTTAACGGATTATATCGCGTATATTATCTCATTTTAGTTCCCGACGTTTTACACACACTATACTTAATAAATATTCTATTGAATGTTTCCAGGTCGCTCTAGCTGCCTGCCAGCCTTTACTGGACGGTAAGTTTTTTTTTATAGTACATTATGATACGAGTGTGGTACGTTGCTAATTACACTCTTACATCTCGGGCTGTATAAAGCCGAAAGTGGAATTATCAATGCATACGAGTCTCATACGACGTTTTTCAACAACCTTGCGGGGAAAAAGGCAAGGAAGCGTACCTTTACTTAAATCTCGAGTAATAAATAATTACTTGAATTTAAGTGCTTTTTACAAGTACCAGTTTAGATTAATTAAAATAACCTAAAATGTTTCTTGTACCTAAAACCTATTTGCTGAAGTTTAAAACTGTAATGAAAAGGCACTAGTGCGATTATGTAATGTAAAAAACACGCGTGTGTAATGGACTGGATTACAGCCATAAAAACAGTGTTATAAGAGCCACTTTACGAGCAAGTGTGTTGAAAAAATCTATTTACTCCACACCTGGCCATAATGTAAGTTTAACCGCACGCTACGCGTACGGTAAAACACGGATTATGGTAAACTTAAAATTGTGTACCAACGGGCAGTGGAAAAGAAAGCCCTCTATCGCATATTTGCAACCCTCGCCTGCGGCTCGGGTCCCAAATACCTGCGATTTCGGGCTTTCTTCCTGTAATCCTTGGTAAGTAATGTACTATTGCTGACATTAAAAAAAACTGTAATGAAAAGGCACTAGTGTGATTATGTAATGTATAAAACATGCGTGTGTAATGGACTGAATTACAGCCATAAAAACGATATGTCAAGAGCCATTTTATATTGTGTTCTGTATATTTATAGTGTATTGAAAAGAGTATTTGTATTGTATTGTCAGTGTGTTGATAGTACGTTTCTGTTGTAATATAAATTTAATACATATCTGTTTCAGATACCAATATCGCAGCTATACTGCCCGTTAACAGTGAGTTACAAAACATACTCTTCTATTTTCACGATTATCACTAATTTAAATAAAACAATTTAAGAGTAAGCGCGGTTCTCCATACAAACGTAGTTACGCTCTCATTTTAAACGACTAGTTAGTTCGCTCTGAAACTTTGTACTTAGAATAAGTTAAAGTATATGCAGGTCTGTGTAATTAGTTTATGTAGCTTCAGATACAATATAGTAAAAAAATACAGCGGATTAAGGTTTTTGATACAAAACTTGTTTTGCCTGTATTTCGTTTGTTTTATAAACTGGAGCCTTTTAAACTAATTACAAGCCTAGATATACCTTATGTCATTGTGTATGCAAAGTTTCGTTACAATCCAACACGTAGTTTTGAAATGAGAACGAAACTGTTTGTATGGGAAGGTGAAATTCGGACGAGCTTGCCGGAGACTCTTAAGGTGATGTAGGTTCATGGTCTTCTCTCCGTTTCACTGAGCATAAGCGTGAGCGAGATGAAAGTGCGTAACCTTTATTGACTGTATTTGATCATCAATTTGAATTAAAGGTGTACATAGATTATGGATCACAATTAGGCCCAACTGGCGCCTAAATGTGATATCAGACGGTTCATTTTCTTAGACTTGTTTCATTTTGCATCTTTCATTCAAAGTGATACGTCTGAACGACAAGTAAAACAGAAATGCCAAATGGATTCTTTAGTGAACCGTCTGATATTGCCTTCATGTGTAAAGACAGTTACACATGTGCCAGAGGGGCATAGGTAATCATTTTATTTTAAAATAACCTACCAACATGGTTTTTTTTTCCGGTCGGAGTCTTGAAATTTTTTCATTATTTGGATCTTTGTATTTCAAGAATATAAACTACCAACGACGTTTCACAAAATGAGGATTACTGAAGAAAAAGAAACTCTGTCTAGAAAACCAATCTGCTGGCTCGCCATTCGGTTGGCCCAAGTACTAATCCGAGTACTCGTCACACGATAGGGGAGACGGTGGCGAGTTATGGCAGAAGAGAGTTGTAACAGCGCCGATATTTTGGAAGCTATTAATGTTTTGACCGCCAAGCAGCGAAGTAATACGACCCAGACGCGAGAGCAATAAAATAGTGATTGCAAAACGAGGAATTGATGTTATAAGGTATACCCGGGTAAGATCGTATGGGATTTAAAATCGGATGGTCGCGATTGCTACCAAAATAGTAGATATTTAACATCACTGGCATTAACCACGAGGATCGCCATTTCACTCCGCCCCTCTCGCTAGTTTGTGGTAACCGCTCAGTCGTAGAGTCGTGTATAAAACGAACGTTTATAAAAAAGTGTCATATTATAACATTCTTTTTTATGATAAATGACGGTATATTTTCAACGTATGCACCTTCTTCTTCTAGCTTTAGAATTGAATTAAGCTGTTAGTCGGATCTTAGACTAAGAACGTTTTTCGGTTTAATGTCTTGAAAAAAATATATTCAACTTTGAGCGTAGATTACTCCTAATCCTAAGCTATTTTATAACGGAGCATTAAGTAAATTAATAATAAAAGCTCGTTTTCCTTTTTATCATTCGCATTCAAAATGTAGAACCAAAGGTAAGTGAGAATTAAGTTTTTTTTTGTGACGCTCCTCCAACTCGCCGAAAAATTGTTCGCTCTTACCCGGGTATACTGAAGTATATTCGGAGTCTTTGAATAATGAAATTTGGACTGTAGAGGCCGTCGATTGCGTCGAATGCACGAGTACTTGAAGACGTGATTTTTCGACTGTGGCAGTCAAAAGGTTAATTTTAGCGAGCTCGCAACACCGCCCCTTTGTTAGCTCGAAACTTTACATAACAAACGCGAACAGAAGCATAGCCGAAGCCCTCGTTATAATATATGTGAAAGAAAAACTAAAATTAGTGTAATTTTGGAAGAGGAAATAGGGTACTACAAACCCTGTTTTCGCCAATGTTTTGTAGGTCAGATGGTTCCGAGCTGCAGTTGTCCCTTTTGCACTGTAATACGGAGAATTTGAGGCGATGCGATAGCAATAGTTTTTAAAAGTACCAAATTTCTAAAAGGCGTTTTGCTAGTATATCCTCTTAACTTTACGGTAAAATTTTGGTGCAAGCCCGCCTGAGGGCCGATTTCACAAACAATCTATTTACACGAGAGTGGCTAACCCAGTATAAACTAAATCTAACGATTCACTCGATAGTTAAGTTCATTTTCATTTCACCACGCCAGTGTCTACGGATAACATACTCTCACATAGTTACTTAGTAACGTTGAACGAATGAATTGAATGAATTCGTAATGCACCCAAGTAACAGAAACAGTTTGTACCATGCTTGAGCAATGGTGCTGCGTACTTTAAGTAATACATCAATTGTGAAGTAAGTATGGAATTCACTTGACAGTGACAATGACAATCAATACTAATCTAATAACAGTAATAACACTACTTGCACGACTGAACTGTGGAATAAATTGCCGCCTGCAATATTTCCGGACCGATGCGACCTTCAAACCTTCAAGAAAAGAGCGTACTCCCACCTGAAATGCCGGCAACGCACTTGTGACTCCTCTGGTAATGCAAGTGTCTATGGGCGACGGTAATCGCTTACCATCAGGCGACCCGTCTGCTCGTTTGCCCCATATGCCATAAAAAAAAAGTTTACTCAACGGAAATTGGCGGAGTAAGATTTTTCTCTAGTCTAGGGATTTATCCTTAGGTTAGTTATTGGTGAAACGTAAAATGAGTTTACTCACGTGTAATTAATGATTTATTATTGAAATAAGACTTATACTACGTTGGTGAAATCCACCCCAAGGGATATGTATTGCACTTTTTGGTACTATGATATTTGGTATACTAATTTTTTTTGTGTAGATCGAATCCACTTAGCTTTGTACCTCATGAACGATACTCATTATCTGCATTGTTAACTGTGGCCACAACTGCCACTTCGAAATGTAAGGTGTTAAAAGTTCACAACTTTTACATTACATTAGTCTTTAAGTCAAACGAAATAAGGTTTAATCTTAAACGTAATGAACACCGATTTTGGTCACTTTAACATCACCCTAAGGTGCGTCCACACTTGTATCATTTGCTCATATCCGATCATCGTGCCGTGGCATGACTGCGTATCGCGCTGCTTGGACGCTTACTGTCGGCGCGCCGATCATGCCGTACTTGTCCGATATAACTGTATTATACGCGTAGCATAAAATTTTAAACAAAAATATAAAACCGACTCCTAAAAAAACTAAAAAGTATAAAATAACGCCATAATTCGGTTTCTTCAAATTACTTACAAGTAACCGTATGTATACTCAAACTATACAGTATATACAATTAATCTTATTTTGGCGTCGGTGCCATATAAAGAATGTGTAAAATATTGAAAATTGACGATTTTAGTAAGTTGTGACACGATGGCACTGACTCCAAAATAACATTAATTGTATATACTGTATAGATTGAGTATACATACGGTTACTTAAAGTAATTTGAAGAAACCGAATTATGGCGTTATTTTATGCTTTTTAGTTTTTTTTAGGAGTTAATTTTATTTTTTTGTTTAAAATTTTATTTATTTTACACTTTAGTTAATCGTTACTTAAAAGTGTATCTCGTGACGATTCGAACAAGCCCAAACACGGCTAGGATACATTATTTTATTACATAGATCTGGTGCCTACCTTCCGGCTCCATCATCAAATCAATTCGATGGTACCATTCTCATCAGGAGCATTTAAATTTGTGACTATGAAGTTGCTTAGCTAAATTAATCAAGATATTTTGTCGCCACCCGTAAATCATTTATCATTGAGGAGTTCCGATGGCATTCTGTGGTCTTCTGCATCAGTTCCACTTCACCAATTTACACTTTCTGAATGCAAATGCTTATTATGTTTCTTATAATACCAAAATCGCTATATGTATGCCTACAATATTTGAGGAGTTCCTTCAATTCCTCATGGATTCCATCATCAGATCTTCACCAAAATTAAATGGGACCAACTAGAAAGTACCTTCTATAAAACCAAAAAACAAAAATTTGAAATCGGTCAAATAGTCTTTGAGTAATCGGTGAACATCCATAAAAAAAAAAACATTCCGTCGAATTGAGAACCTCCTCCTTTTTTTGGAAGTCGGTTAAAAATGGATTTCGAGCGATCCGATCGGCGCAACGTCCAAACGCGTGATCGTGACACGCGATCATGCCACGCGACGATGATCTGATACGGGCAAATGATACAAATGTGGACACACCTCTAAGCATCCATACGAACTTCACTGCTCTTTCACTTACGAAGTGACCAACATCTGTGTTCTTTTTGTTTCTGATTAAATCCTATTTCGTTTGTCTTAAAGACTAATTAAATGTAAAAGTGTTTGTAATTACAACGGCTTACATTTCGAAGAGGCAATTGTGGCCACAGTTAACAATGCAGATAATGAGTATTGTTCATGGGGTACAAAGCTAAGTGGATTCGCTCTTGAAAAATAATTCTCACTATATATTCTGATATGATCTAACTATCATCAAGTATAATGAACTTGTAATATAACAGCTATTAATCTAACAGTCATGTGGTGTACCATATTACTGTTGGTATATGTGTTATAACTGCCTATTTAACTAACTATTTATTTACTGTTTTATTTTCAGTCGGAAAAGGCAGCGCTCTTGCTCAGGGATGTAAGTTAAACAACTTCGACACTTTTATATTAAGTAACGAGCGAAAATGTATTTCCTGACACATAAAATTGATTTAAACTAACACTGTTAATCACTGCTTATCACCAAGCAAGGATAATTAAATAAATAATAATAATCATTTAATATTTTCCTCTGTTTCCGCGATTATTACTCATTTAAATAAAACAATTTAAGAGATTACATCGCGTATATTATCTCATTTGAGTTCCCAACGTTTCGGAAGCTTTTCAGCTTTCCATGGTCACGGGTGGACTGAGAAAAGATATATTTTCCTCTGCCAAAGTTACAATTTGTGCAAACTACCCACTTTGAGAAAACGAATAAAGGTGTACATACATGCCATATGAGCCTAATCTGTAAAGACAGTTACACATGTGCGAGAAGGGCTTAATTATTTTATTTTAATAACCTACCAAGCAGCATTTCTGTCAACCCGTGACCATGGAAAGCTCAAAAGCTTCCGAAACGTCGGAAACAGAAATTAGATAATATACTTGAAATAATCCGTTTTTTTTTTTTTAATTAATAATAATTTAATTCAAATTATTACATCCATAGATTTATTAGTAAAATAACTTAAACTACGTATGTTACTTAGCTTCTCCTTATACATGTTTTATGAAGTAATTTATTAAAAATAATTGGCAGTAAATGAAATGGTCATTTACTTCAAACTGACCCCCTCCCCCCCAAATAATTGTCAGTAAATTAAGTGGTCATTTACTTCCAGCTACAATTTTTTTGTAAGTAACTAAGTCCCCCCTGCCCCCCTTCGCATAATTGGCAGTGAATTTATTGATTATTTACTTCAAGCTGCAAAGTTTTCGTAAGTAACTGACCCCTCCCCCATATAATAAATAGGCAGTAAATTTAATGGTTAATTCCCTTTAAGCTACAAAGTTTTCGTAAATAACTGTGTGCCTACCATGAGCTGAGTTTACGATCGGCGCTAGCGAGTATCTCGTATCGAGAGTCAGTGCATCTCTCTCGCACGCGCTAATAGTGCGAAAGAGATAGACCGTCATTGAGCGCTCGATACTCGCTCGTGCCGAACTCATAGTAGGCGTACTCTTGTATTGTATTGCATCGTAAGGCTTTGGTGCGTAAGTGTTATTTGTATTCATGTTTTTATTTACAGTGGCTGGTGGTGGAAATAAGCTGAAGTCCGTCGGGGTTGGGTCCCTTCCTAGCGCCCCGGAAACGACACCAGAACAAGACCGTAAGTGGCCTGTAACACTATTCTACAAATACCCTCAGTATGCGTAGGGTAGGGTAGAGTAGGGTAGGGTAGGTTAGGGTAGGGTGGGCTAGGTAGGGTAGGGTTGGGTGGGGTAGGCTAGGGGGAACATTAGACATCTGGGGAAAAGTAAATCTTTGCCTACTATATTTTTATGAAATATATGCCTTATATTACATTATTTATTTATTAATTTAAACTTTATTGCACAATCGAAAAATGTACAAATGGCGGACTTAATGCCAATGGGTTAAACAGTCAATAAATCAATCAAAATATGCTTTATTCAAGTAGGCCTAGGTACAACCACTTTCGAATTGTCAGCTACATTGAGAGAAGTCTTTGCTGGGAGACATACAATATGATCCAACATTTGTTGCAAGGATTAGGGAAAACCCAGTAAAACCTAATCAGATCATTTAACTGCAGTTTAATATTATTGATAAAATCATCATTTTAAATATTAAAATAATTAATAAGATAAATTTATCTTATTCATTATAAGGATTGTCAATAAAAAATTAAAAAATAATCTAGAATGTGTCTAGAATAAAATTCTAAATGTCAGAGTATATAAAACAATTAAGATTAAAATAAATATAATACATTAAAAGTAATAATTATTAAATCTAAATTTCTTAGAGATGTATATGGTCTCTAGGCGTTATAACATGAAAGAAGATAAAACTCCTCAGATATGTTTAAGGATATACCTCTATAAACAAAACAATACAAATATTTAACTAAGTTTCTTAGAGATGTATACAGTCTCTAAATCAAATAAAAAATGAACAACTTCAATCGAGTACAGGATGAAATCTCTCACGTCAGTTCATTAAACATTGGTAGGCAGTTACTAGGTACAGTTATATGGGTGCGGTCCTGTAAACTGATAAAATTTAGGAGACATTATAATTCACAGATAAACTTATAATATATACGTACATAAACTTACACAAATACACAATAGAATATACCCACATACAAATATACTTACTTATATACTTACCTATATACTTTATGTACCTAGTGCAAAACATCATACCGAGATACATTACATTACATTGCAATATTCTTTATTGCACACCAAAAGAAAGTAATATCAGTCACTTAAATCTAAAACAGTATGAGAAATGGGAAACAACACGCGGTCTTATCGCTAAGAAGCGATCTCTTCCAGAAAACCTTAAGGTAGATGGCGCAAAGTAAACAATCAATGAGTAAGTAAGTGGTACACAAGAAGATGAGACAGAGCATAAATCAAAGCCAGAAAGCAAGAAAAAGAGAAAGGAACTATTCAGACATACATACATACATATGTCTTGTTTGCACTTTGATTTGTAATAGGCATTTTTTTAACAACACGTTTGGCTGAGTGGGTTGCACAACGGCCTACGAAGCTGGCGGTCCCGGGTTCGTATCCCAGCCAGGGCAAGTGTAAGTGTTTGTGCAAGCTTATCTTAGTTTGGTTGGGACTAGGTAGATTTCTGTAAGATAGTGCCTGACTTGTTTTTTCACATACGTCATTTTTTGTTTTTGTTTCAGATCCTAAAAATGATTGCTAAATGCCAATCCTCCAAGTAAATAAATAACAGTTAGGTATATAAGAAGCTTAGATTAAAACAAAAATGGGAAGATACTCTACGGCCAAAAAAGACACTAAGATAATACAAGTCCAATGTCTGAAGACGTTTTGTTTGTTTGTAAGCACTGTACATATAAACAATAAAATAAAAATGGTAAAGTAATACATTTTTACAAACGCAAACTTATCCCTTTAATTTAAGGGATCTCTTATACTTAGTTAACCTTAGAGCAAATGAGAGAGATGACAAACATCATCGCAGACAGATAAACTAACAAGTTAATACGCATAAAGACATTTGTGGTGTACCTACACAAATTGTCTCATCATCAACTAATAGTCGTTCACTGTTGGGCTTAAGTCTTTCCACCCTCACTCCAAATGCCCTATGTGGGATGGGGGGGGGGGGGGGGGGGGGGGGACGACTTCATCTTCGTTTGGACTCTGTGTAAGCGATTCAGGACAGAAGGCGATGAAGAACTTGAAAAAGAAGATGTAGATCATATCAGAGATCTCGGGCTGAAATCCTCAAACACCAAGATCGCTCTGGGAGGCCTGTGGAGACATCAGGAGGATCCTGCGCTTCTAGACGGATCTAGGCGGCTAGACCCATTCCCACGCACAATGGCCTGGCTAAGTGCGGATAACGAGGCCCATAAATAAAATTAGTTGTCTTAAAGCCGGTTTACGGACGATAATTTTACGTGATAACGTCATAAGAAAACATTGATGAAAAATTGCATACTTTTATGAATTGCCGCTTGTAGTATTCCCGGACCGATGCGACCTTCAAACCTTCAAGAAAAGAGAGTACTCCCACCTGAAAGGGCAGCAACGCACTTGTGAATCCTCTGGTGATGCAAGTGACTAAGGGCGACGGTGATCGCTTTACCATCAGGCGATTCGTCTGCTCGTTTGCCTCCTACATCATTAAAAAAAATGAAATCACAAGCCGCTTAGGCTAATCGTACCTCTCGCTTGCACGCTCGGCTCAAGCGGAACGTGGCAGCGGAACGTGACAATGAGTCATACTCTTTCGTGCGTGCAACTCGTACCGTGAGTTTACGTATCTAATTATATCAGTCGTATTTAGGTAACCCTTTTGTCATCATCTATTGGCTAGATGTTTCATTATACTAATTTAATTTTAACATAATGCTTACGATACTTTTGGATTGTTGTTTTTATATGAATTTTTCGTTAATTGGTTTGACAAATAAATTATTGTAAGGCTGTATTATTGCTTTTTTTTAACCTATAAGGGAACCTCCGCACTCCTTGTTATGCGCACTGCCTAATTCAAATATAAGTGGCCGCGTTTGGCATTCCCGTGAGTGAGTTTGCGCTCTTGCCACTGAATTCGACTAGTGGTAGAACTATCTAGTTCAAAGTCAGGTTCTAAAAAAATACAAATCAGTATTAACTAGAAAGTGCAACTTCGTTCGCGAAGAAACAAAGTCATAACGCTCTTATTAGCAGTATTTGGGTAAGAAGTATCCAATAACTATCCTACCAGTTTGCTTAATAGTTTTAACATAACCTGGCTGGCTACAAAGAAACCCCTACATATCTATACTATTGTTAAGTTGTAAAAATGCAATGTCTGTTAGTGCATTGAAAATATTAAAAAAAAATACGAAACAGACTATTTTTTCCGAATATATATTTTTACTCTTTCTTTTGTTGTATGAGTCTGGCTTTATGTATCACCCATAAGGAAGTGGTTCAAGCGTGCCACTTTCAAACAGGAGGTCGTGGGTCCTGATTCCTGAACCACTGAGTTTCTCGGAGTTCACTTAAGGTGCGTCCACATTTGTATCATTTGCCCGTATCAGATCATCGTCGCGTGGCATGATCGCGTTTCACGATCACGCGTTTGGACGTTGCGCCGATCGGATCGCTCGAAATCCATTTTGCTACGCGTATCACACAGTTATATCGGACGATTACGGCATGATCGGCGCGCCGACAGTAAGCGTTCAAGCAGCACGATACGCAGTCATGCCACGGCCCGGTGATCGGATACGAGCAAATGATACAAGTGTGGACGCACCTTTACGGAATGTCACTTCATATTCACCGCTAGCTTTTCTGTGTAGGAAAACATCGTGAGGAAACCTGCATACATCTGCAAAGAAATTCAGGGGTGCATGGGAAGTCTCCAACACTGCCAGCGTGGAAGCCTTCAGCTTGTTTCCTATATATGAGGCCTGTGCCAAATGGGACGTATGTATTGATGATAAATAAGAATTTGGCGTAATTTCAAAAAATATTCATTTATTTATTGAAACCAAATTACAGGAAAAAATAAGGGATGTAAATTTAATTAAAATTTGACGGCAAATATTTGCCAATCGAAAACTCAGAATTAAATTTCTAAAGAATTTTGATGGCATTCTGGCTATTCTTGGTGACGTTGGTTATTTGGTGGCTAGCGCCATCTAGCAATGCTTTTTAGGTGGTTTAAGGATTCCACCACATGGTTTGCCTGAAAGAAAAAGAAAAAATATTAACTTTTCACATAGGTAATATTAATAGGTTATTACGCAACTTTTTTCTGTGGGTAAGTACGTTATAGAAGGACCCTTCAATAATAAAAAAAATGGTGAAAAATCGACTTCAATTTCATAAAAACTCGGTTGTCACACGGTTTAGTAGGGACCTTGTATGGGGAAATTAAGATCTTTGTCCTGCAGCTATGTTAAAACTTGCGTTTATCGAAACGGTTTCATAACAAAAGTCACAATACATTTTATGGGTTATTCAATGGTATTATTAGTTATTCATATTTACATACTTTAAAAATGGACCTTCCCAATCAACTCGTAAAAAAAGCTACACGTAAGATATTACTCAAAATTTGTGCACATATTTCGACAGTATTTTTTAAAACAATTGTAAGGTTTTTATAAAAGATCTTTTAATAAAGTGTAAGGCCTCATTTTTATGAATTTTCCCATAATGTTTTGACCCATGGTTGAAAAGTTATAGGGGGGGACGCTATTATTTAGATTTCCGGAGCGAATATTTACAAAACTGCTGACTTTGTCAAAAATAATGTTTGGAGACCCCTATTATTTTTAAAAGACCTATTCAACGACACCCCACACACTAGAATTGGAACGAAAAATAAACACCCCCACTTTAGGAGTACGAGAAGTACACAAAAAAAAGTTTTTGTCTGTTTTACCGTTTTGTCGGCGTGATACGTACAGATACTCATACCAAATTTCAGCTTTCTAGTAATAATGATCACGGAGCTAAGCCGCGGACGGACAGACAGACGGACATGGGGAAACTATAAGGGTTCCTAAGGAACTCTCACATGCCTGAATTTAAACATAAACTACATACATTTTGTTCTGATAAATGTTACTACACTATTAAGGATTATTTAGATCCAACAAATAACTAATAACTATGAATATCTTACTCTATTAAATATTATTGTACCTACTGATGAAATTATAAGCAAATTAATATGACATTTGTATAATTGATTAATAATGTTTAGCTCCTAAGTAGTCCATAAGTAACTTTGCATGCTTCTTTTAGCAAAATGTACGCGCTCAATACACCATTTCAACTCCAAATACCACTACATTTCTTCAAATAAAAAAATCTTTCTGTCTTTCTAGTTGACTACGGAACCCTAAAAAGTCGATTGACCCACTTACAATCAGGTTCTGGTTCCGGTTCTGGTTCTGGTTTCGGTTCTGGTTTCGGTTCTGGTTCTGGTTTCGGTTCTGGTTTCGGTTCTGGAGCAGGGTTGGGGCTGGGGCATGGAGCGCCGCCGGCGCTTGGCGGTTTCACTGTATTATCACTTCCAGCCACTGTAACAGAATTTATTTTATTTAATAGGCACACCAAACAGAAAACATTCATTTATGGACAGTATAGCTTAATTACCCAATTTTTTTCCCCATTATTTTAAGTTCCAGTCGAGTTTTTCCCTACTTGATTTATTTATTCCCCGTAGTATGTGTTACCAATCTCATATTTCACCGATGAATAATTCCTGCTTCGTATTTTCACTGAAAGACATTTTACCCATGCGTTTTTTCCCTAATCCGTATAAGTTCTATATACTTATTTTACCTCAAAAATTAGTTTTCAAGCCTTTTGAAAATATACTCGTCATAAATATACTCGCTCTAATGACCATGAAATGTGATAAATAAAAAAATGTACCAAAACTAAAAACCGACACCAAAAAAATTACTAAAAAGTTTAAAATTCAGTAGTTTAGTTCCTTCAATTAACATTTTTTTTAACTCAATATATATACAATTAATGCTTCATATCACCTAAGCCGGTTCTTAGTTATAGAAAAAAAAGAATTGCTGATAACAGAACATTGTTTGACTTACAAAAATGGTTAATTTTCAAACGTCTGAACCTAGTATCTTGAACTTATAACTAAGGACAAACTTGGGAAAGATAAGAAAGTCACCTTTGGAACACAAAAATCTAAATCAGTCCATTCGTTCAAGAGTTATGATGCTTCAAACAGACACATAGTTACACAGACGCGTGAAACGTACACCCCTTTTTGTCGCGCGTTAAAAACTAGAAGTGTCAACGAAAAAGTCATAACCCTCTTTTTTGCTTTTGCGTAGTCGGTTAAAAATATCCTGTAACTATCTCTGGATGCCCTGCCCAGCTAGCTGTGTACCAGAAGAGAAATCATCAAAATCTGGTTAGCCGTTTACGCGTGATGTTTTTTTTTTTCGATGTAATTACCCTCATTTTTTTAAATAGCCTCATGGTGTTGGATTGGCCATACGGTGCGGCAAGACTCTCCTGTCTCACCAAACAGGTTTTTTTTAATATCACAGCGTTTTTACATAAAAAAAATTGCTAAACTGCAAGGAAATTTGTTGGCAAATATATATACACTTGGTTTTGTTACTTCATCTACTGCGTAGGTACTTATACTTAATATTTACCCATCCAACCACCATTACCGATATCTATATAATCTACGTTTAAATACGCCTTACTCACTAACATATTGACCAAAAAATATCCGATAGGACTTAAACCTTTTTAGAAAACTACTCAAATAGGGAATATGCATGATTTTTTATTTTTGCTTTATTAAAAGCTCATGCATGTAACAAACAGTAGACAAATTTTTTTTTTGGAGTAACTAAAAATTTCATTCTATCTGTTTTTAGCAAAACGGAATTTGATAATAATAGAGTTTATATGGCCGTAGTGGACTATGACGTAACAGAACATGTCGGACCTCTCAGTCAAATCGCCGTCTAATTAGCAGTTTAAAATGCCTATATCATGCGTATTTTATGGCCGATTTTAATTTTAATTTCACTTTTGAAATCGTTTTTACGGAATTCTCATATTTTGTTAAGAAAAGCGATAAAAAAATCATTCTTGTATTGTATTTGTATCCTTGGCTGTGGTAATAGCTTTAAACCCGTAAAACCCGTTATACTTACGTCCTTGAGCGGAAGATTTGCCAAGAACTGAAAATTAAAAATTAAAAAAGTTTATTTCTTCTGTTTACACAAATAAAAAATAAATATGTATATCGATGCAAAAAGGGGAAACGTAGTAACCGCCAATGGATTACGACGCCATTAATATATATATATATATATATATATGGGACAATATAACGCAAATTGACGTAGGCCTTATCACAAACTTAGCATGGACAAACATTTTTAAAAATTAAGTAAATCTACATGCGAACAAAACACATTAACCTGTAAAATTCCAGAATAAGCAAGTAAATTTACAAACATTATATAAATTCACAAAAGTTGGCATGCCCTTGACTGGTCTAATAACTTTTTGTCTAATTTCAGTTTGTCTAACAACTTTTACCATAATGTATAATTTGTCTAAAGTCAATTTGTTTAATTTTATTTTACTTTGTTGATTCTTATTTTATCTAATCATCACGTAGCCGAATATCGTTTTTGCCTATATTTTAACGTCTAATACAAATGAAATTAAATAAATTGTATTTAGGCAAATAATTCACTACCTATAATAAAAGTTGTTACACAAACTGAAATTATACAAATAGTTACTAGGCCCAATCAAGGCAATAACCCTCCAAAGCGAGCCGAGCGCCGTAATGCTTACTTGCATCTTGCATGTACACTATGGACAAAATAGAAAATGGGTCTAAAACCGAAAACTGTAGGTTAGGTTAGATTTGTATTCTGACCATGTACATCGGAGATATTATAATTGCATAACATTGACTTGGCCGAGTTTCATTTCCCAGAAATTATTTCAGCATAATTGTGATTTGGCATATTTTTGTTAGTCCAAAACCATGTCCGAAACCATGTCTGAAACATTTTATTCATATTTTGCATATTTTTTCCCAAGTTTAATATACTGGGCGTTATTATCAGCGTGAAGTAAGAAACATTGTCTTTTTCACCTTTAGTAAGAGTACGACGACGAGCGAAGCGAGGAAGAGTTTTAGGTCGAACTGCGACCCTAACGAGCGAGCGAAGCGAGCGAGCCGCAGAGGTCTATACCGAGTGGTCGAAAAATCCTACTCACAATCATACTCCATTTGATTAAGTAGGCGAAATTAGATAAAATTAAATTACCCGACATGTATGTTTGACGATATATAATTATGGCAGTCAAACAGTATACGAAATAAGATTGTACGAACTTAGGTTAATTAAAATTAGGAAAAATAAAATTATGTGAAGTAAGAAATATACAAAATGATTTTCACTCAAACGAAAATTAGATAAAGTGAGTGATTATACTAAATAATTTTAGTTTAATTAAAACTAGGCAAACCGAAATTAGACAAAAAGTTGTTAGGCCAAACAAGGGCAAACCTTCAAAAATATGTACAATTTAATAATTTTTCCTACTTTTTCGGAATAGGGTTTGTGTTTTTTTTACAGTTTGTGTTTGCAGTGTACTATGGGTAGGGTACTTAAGCGTAGATATATATATATTATATAGATAAATTATATTAGGTTCTTAAAAAAACATCCAAGTCCCAGATACAAACACTCGTGTTCATAACACAAACGCTTGCCCAATCCGGGATTCGAACCCAGGACCACCAGCTTCTGTGCAACCAACTGAGATATTATAACAATATTGAATTTCTCACGGATGTCTTAATTTTTGTGTTCTGTTTTTGTAAATCCTAGGCTCCAAGGTTATCCATTGTTTGCCATAAATCCATATGCATTAATTTTAATCTGCCCGATTTTTTTTCATTTACTAGAAAAGTCAATTGACATACTCTTGTATACCCGAAAATTAGATGTCATAATGTTACGAATGCCATACGATTTTTTTTCCATATTATTAAGTGCAATAATATAATTTAATATAATATTTAAACGCCAGACTAGGTAAATGCTGTTTCTTTCCGAATGCATCCTGGCTATGCATTTCTTAATTAAATTTCTCTAGGCGCTCGAAAATGTCGAATACTTGCAAGCATTTTGATGTAATAGTAGACTGTTTACGAGTGTACGTGCAAGCAAGCAAGCATGCAAGCATTTTGATGATGCTATAATTGATCACACTACAAACCTAACCTAACCTACGGTTTTCGGTTTTGGACCTAATTTCCATTTTCTCGCAGTTCTTTCTAATAATCCTTCTCGCTTTGCTCGTCGTCGTACCTGAACCGACCTGCCTTAGCCTGCCTTTTCCCGCTAGTTCTCACCTAGAGTAGCACTAGTAGATATAGTATAGGTTGACTAAGGTAAGCCTTTATCCAAACCTATCCTATTGGAACAGTTAAGATGAATGGCAAATGACATTAAGGCATGCGATAATTATGGATTACAACGATTATGGAAAATGAGATTTTTTATACTACTAAGGTGGCAAGCAAGCGTACGGCCTGCTTGATGTTAAGCAGTCACCGCAGCCTATGAACGCTTGCAAATCCAGGGGCATTACGTGCGTATTGACGACCCTTTAAGAACCTATTCACTCCCCTCTTAAAGAACCCCAGAGATTATTGAAATTGATATTATAGGAAAGAAAGATTCTATTCTGGCATATGATTAATATGGTAAACAATACCGGCGTAGCGTCAGGAAAATTACAAGGCAAGCCGAAGCGTATACATTTACTTATATTTAAAGAAAAAGGTGGTTATAAGCCTTTCCTTGGGCAACCCGTAGGGAATCGGCTTATACGGTCGCCACGCCACTGATAAACAATGAGTATGAAATACGAAATTATAAGAGACACCATTATGGCAGTTGAATATAATGGCAGATGAAATTCGGGCATATGAAATTCTGGCAAGTAAGGGTATAATATGTCGCAGGGAAATAGCCAAAACAGAGATTTGATCAAATCCCTGAAAAACGTCACGTCAGTGAGTTGACGAAACGAACTTGCAAAATCAATTCGTTAGATCATTTCACTAGACAAGTTCAGTGATATCATAAAGACTCTTATGACTCACGTTTAAGTGATATGATAAAGATTTTATCATATCACTGAACGTGTCTAGTGAAATGATAAAACGAGTTGACTTTGTAAGTTCGTTTCGTCAAATCACTGGCGTGTTTCAGGGATTTATCAAATCACTAAACAAATCTGTTGAAATGACAAAACGAGTTGCCTTTTTTGGCTGATTTCATCCTTTCACTAAACTGATTCAGGGATTTAATCAAATAACTGATTTTTTCTAGACAAATGATAAAATTGATTCGCCATTTTAACATCCTGCGTGATTTGGTCATATTCCTTAGAGATTTGATCAAATCTCTGTTTTGGCTATTTCGCTGCGACATATATAGAGTACAAGGCTCTAACCCAACTTTCAGTTTTCTCAGGTATCGGCATATCATTTTTCCAAGAACTGTGTGACTATTATCTCCTGAATTACTGGCAGAATAAGAACAAGAAAAAGTTGATCCACCCGAATATTATAGCTGATTGAACCATACATAAGGTATTTCAACTTTTCGCTTTAGCATAAACAAGAAGTAGATTATTTTAACATATTATATCTCACCGGCAAGAGGCACTTGAGCTATGATGTTAATATCTGAAACAGAAATTAAGTAAATATTAAGGTATTTATATATTCATTGTATTCAACATTTACACGAGCCACCAATGGAACTCCACACCACCGTCACTAAACTAACTACTACTAAACTATAACTTTCCCACTGCTACTTAACACCAGATGCCGCTAGTTACGAGTGAAGGTTACATCACCATCTGGCGCCATCTATCGCAACGCGGAGAGGATAGAGTTAGAACGAGCTAACGAAATATTGTAATTAAGTTCGTGTCTTTGTCCATAATTTCTATTTTTAATTCTGCTTCTGGTTTTCTAATCACTTTGATGTCAATTGTATCATAGTTTTCTTTCTTACTTTGTATATATCTATATATATATATATTTATAGTAGTATGTACGTTTAGTATATGTATAGGTATGTATAATATGTATGTATATATTTTTGTATTATGTGCAATCTTATCTCACCACCTACTCATTTCCAGCTATTATATGTCATTTCCGCTACCGATAAGACCGCCTATTGTTTACCTATTTTATGTTAAGGATCTATTGTACTGTTTCTGTTGTTGGTGTGCAATAAAGAATTGTTGTTGTTGTTGTTGTTGTTGTTGTTGTTCCGCTGTCACGTTCCACCTGAGCCGAGCGTGCAAGCGAGAGCGCGGAACAAGCGATAGAGAGGCACGATCAGCCTAAGCTCGGCTTGTGAATTCATAGAAGTAGCTGGGTATATCTACTCTAGATGGTTATAGGATACTTTTTACCCATCTGTGCTGTCGAAAAAAAGAAGGGTTATGACTTTTTCTCCTCCACTAACGAAGTTGCGGGCGTCATCTAATAAATAAACAAATATTACAGGACATTTTTTACACAAATCGAACTTAGTCCCATGGTAAGCTCACTAAGGCTTGTGTTATGAGAACTAGACGCCAATATAATGTAAAGGATATAAAAAGTAGCCTATGTCCTTCCCCAGGACTCAAACTATTTCCGTATCAAATTTCATCTAAATCGGTTCAGCGGTTTAAGCGTGAAGAGGTAACAGACAGACATACGTACAGACAGATACACTTTGACGAATTTAATTGAAATAAAAAGTAATACTAATATAGTAATAGTATGGATCGATAATAACAATCTGTTAGGTTAATTAAACCTTGTATGTTTTAAGAATAACTCACCTTTAACCAGATGGCTGGTCGCTACGGCAATCTGTAGACATTTCAATTGAATAATGTATTTATTTAACCTCTATTGCACAAAAGAAAAACGAATCGTACAAAAGGCGGAATTAATACCATAGGGCACTTTCTACCAGTCAACAATGAGGCAGAGCAGATAAATTGTATGATGAAATTAATTATAGGTCATGGACGTGTTACGCGGAGTTGAAAGTCATGTGACAAGAAGGGTATTAAGAAGTGGTCCAGAAAATAGTAGTATTAGGCAATTATGTGTATATGATTAATAAAACCAGTTTGATAAAAAATATTGCAAGCATAAAAAACGGTCCAATAGTGATTAGCGTTACCAACATTTTTTCTATTACATATTAGAATTTTCAAAGCTGTTACCTCTGAAAAAATAGTAGATGGAAAATGAAAAAATATAGTAAAAAATATATACACTATTATTAGGGCTATATATTGTATTTGAACATTGGCACGTTTAGCCCCGCTGTCCCCTAGGTATTTTCAGCCGGAGCCAGTTATTTTAATGCCGACCCTTAAGTTGACTTTTTTCCACAATTAAAATACTTACCAAAAGCAAAACGAAGAAGCACAATAGTTTCATGGTGGCGTTTTAGCTTGACTGTTTACTAGATCAGTTCCGAGCTACTGTTGAAGATACAGACGGCTATACCCCTTATATATCCGTATAATGTCAATAAATGTTAACACCATTTGTGTAAATAACAAATTCATAATGGTAAATCCAACCGTCCAGAGCACCCTATCAGGTCGGTTAATGGCGATTTGTAGAAAAAATGTACCTTTCGTTTTTAAAGGGGTTCCGTACCAAAAAGGTAAAAAAGGAACCCTTATGGTGCGACTCTGTCTGTCTGTCCGACTATTAGAGCGGCAAATCTTAGAAACTACTTATGTTATCTATTTAAAATTTTGAATAATTATAAACATGGTCAGCCCACATGTATTGCAAAGGAAACATTATAAAATATGCTTTAATTTTCTAAAGGACCAATATGAGGGAGGGGGGGGGCAATAATGTAAAGTCTAACTATTAGGTCAACTAGGATATCATACCAAAGGGCTTGATCTGCATTAAAGAAATATATATACTGGCTTTAAATTTCATTTTATTAAGGGATTGTGGAAATAATACCATCCCCCCCCCACCCCTTTATCGAAGTCTAAAGAAAAACTTCCAAACAAACGTAAAGCGGAGCGAGCGAAGCGAGCGGAACCTCAAAATGGGTCGTTTCATACGTTTCGTCCGTAATTACGAAGGAATTATTTGACATGAGTGATAATATTTTAAATACATTTTCATAATTTACAGAGCCCTAAAACAGATATGCAATTCCTATTATATAAAACAATAACCGTTTTAAAGCAATATTATTACAGCTTGCAATTATGTACATATTCATTTCAACGCCAATGTCTTACAATGCAATGTTTATAAAGATTAATCGAATCATACATTATAAATAGGTAAATGACAATATTAATATAACATCCTATTGTATAAGGGCTATAAATGGCGTCAATGTACCCGAGTTCAAGTGAAGCAAATGAAGACCAGTGCTTCGTCATCATTATATCTGCATCATCACTATCATCCGCCTCGTCCTTTTCCTCGTCATCATCATTGTCATCATCACCATCTTTATCATCCGCTTTCTTATTAAAATCAACTAATCATCATTATAATTACTGTGTTTTCAATAGGGTACTTGACTGACAGATCAAATCAGTTCCTTTTTATGAACTGTCAAAACGGTCAGAAAGTATGAAGTTTGAAAGGAAAAAAGGTTTATGACGTCATAATTGTATACGGTCAAATTGCCTCCTTTTTTTTAGTTTTTGATCATTTTAAAATCGCCAAAAGCTTAAAAATAGGTGTTCATGAATGTTGTCTACGTATTTTCAGAAATAACATTTAACTGCAAGTGTGTCATCATTTATGTTGACTACAGGAAAGTACCTAATTAAGTGACTTCCAAATTGTCTGTTTTTTTAAATATCTTCAGTGTACAGTCACAAACATCAATATCTACCATAACAAAGCGGGCGAAAATATCTGACACGTCCTACAAATAAAGTCAAGATAATGCTGGTGACTGTACAGACATTTTACGATCGGTTTTATTGGTGGAGTCACGTTGCCTGCGAAGCTATAGGTCATGGGTTCAAATCCCGGTAAGGGCAAATATTTGGGTAATGGATGAGCATAAATATTTGTTCCCGAGTGTTAGATGTTTTCTATGTATATTATTATGTATGGGACACTTCAATAGAAATAAACTGCTTAGTAGTAAACAGTTCGGTTTCACAAGGGGACGTTCCACGGCTGATGCAGCATCTGTACTCATTAGATATATTTACAACATCTGGGAGAAATCTTGTGATGCAATTGGAGTTTTTTGTGACCTTTCTAAGGCATTTGATTGCGTTGATCATGGAACACTCATTTTGAAATTAGAACATTATGGCCTGTCTATAAATGCCTTAAGCCTTATGTCTTCATATCTCAGAAATAGAACACAAACAGTTGTTGTAAATGGAACCCAATCCAGTGGAGCTGCAGTTAAGCTAGGAGTGCCACAGGGCTCTATCTTAGGGCCATTTCTATTTTTAGTTTATATAAATGACTTACCATCTATAGTAGAAAATCTTTGTGACATAGTACTATTTGCTGATGATACATCATTAATTTTCAAAGTTGATCGGAAAGGAACAGACTATGCCGAAATTAATAGTGTACTAGTTAAAGTACTTGACTGGTTTAATATTAATAATCTGGTATTGAATGCTAAGAAAACGAAATGTGTTAGATTTGCTTTACCGAATGTTAGAGCAGTGGATGCTACTATATCGCTCAATGGTGAATGTTTAGAAATGGTGGACAGGGCATTATTCTTAGGTATAACACTGGACAAGAACTTGCAATGGAGTCCCCATTTAGCAGTACTTGCAGGTAAATTAAGTTCAGCAGCTTACGCTATTAGAAAAATTAGACAATTGACCAATGTTGATACTGCTCGCTTAGTATATCATAGTTATTTTCATAGTATCATGTCATATGGTATTCTGGTTTGGGGCAAAGCAGCTGACATACAGACTATATTTGTGTTACAAAAAAGAGCGATTCGTTCTATATATAACTTGAACTCCCGTGACTCCTTAAGAGAACTTTTTAAAGACATATCAACCGTAGCGTCCCAATATATTTATGAGAATATTATTTATGTTATTAAGAACCTAGAGTCTCTTACTAAGAATTCAGATATCCACAATTTTAATACTAGACAGAAAAACAAAATCGCTATTAGAAAGTTCCGCGTTCGTAAAGTAGCCAAATCATTCGTAGGCCAATGTATACATTTTTATAATAAGCTACCAGATGATGCTTTGAAATTATCCTTTCCAGCTCTCAAAAAGTACTTAAAAGAGTCCCTAATGGCAAAGGCTTATTAGAGGACTATTTAACAGACAAAAATGCATGGCCCAAAACAGAAACCAAATAATTTACTTTTACCGGGACACGGTTCTTATAAGGTGGCATATCAAACGTATGTAAGTTGTTTTAAATAAAAACCACTATCTTGCTTTTTTATATTCTAGATTTTTTTACTTTTATAAGTTTTGATATGTTTCCTTGAAAAACTACGCATTGAGTTTATACTCAAAACATATATTTAGGTTAGGCTAAGCACGAATATTGTAATAGATATAAGAGTTATTTCGAAAAAATGACTGACTGTTGCGTTTGTTTCGGCTTTCTTCTCTTCAGTGGTCTCCTCTTGGGAAACGCCGTAGAGTCAGACATGTAAAAGTGCCCTTGTGGCCTACTTACAGAATAAAGATCATTATTTCATCATTATTATTATTTCATTATAATATATTATTCTATGTATAAATATATTTATTAAATATATCGCCATCTAGTACTCGTATAATACAAGCTTTATTGAGCTTACTATGGGACAAGTTTGATTTGTGTAAAAGTGTCCTGTAATATTCGTTTATATATGTCATTTTAATTAATTAATTTATTTATTTTCAATTAATCACGCAATGGAGATAAAATTGTTAAATAAAAGGGCTAATAATATAAAACTGATTTTTAAATACAATGTAACATACACAGTATCAAATGGAGTCGTTAATTATCACTATCTGCCATCCGTGATATCTGTGGGACAAAGATTTTGTTAAATTAGTATTTTTAGCCCATTGCGTCACAAAGAGAGTTACATTTGTTGATACTAAGTATGCACACCACGCTGCGCTCACAAACCCAGATAGTCGAAGCCCAACATAGGAAAAAAAAACGGTTTGTACCCTGTTTCTTTATGTTATCCAATTTTTATCAATAAATTGCACTAAAACCTTTTTGTAAATAACGATTCAAAAGTGCTTGTGGGTAGGCCTACTTGAATAAAGGAAATTTTGACTTTGACGTTCGTTACAAGCTCTGGTGAAAACAGACTAATGATTGAAAACAATGATTTATTTCATTAATTATATTGTATCTCACTTAATTTGTGAAGTTACTGTTAGGAGCGCAAGTAACCACGTGGTCCCAGCTACCGGCGCGACAGCGCATGTACCGGAACGGGCCGCGGTGCGCATGCGCAGGCCGGCATGAAGGCACCACCAGCCCCCCGCCTTCCACCATCGATGAGCAGGCGACGATCGTGTCCTTGAAGGCGTTTAAGCATTTGTAGTCGACGGCCGGGTGTAGGTCCAACTTGCAGTGCTCTGTAAAGATGATCTAAGTCAAATACAAGTTTTTTGTCTAGCCTGTTGAAGTGTTGAGGGGGGGTTGCATAGCGGAAAAGAGGGGAGGCCTTTGCACAATGTTGCGCTCAGGCCTCTCCTCTTTTACGCCATGCATCCCTATCCAGCGCATAATCAAATACAAGTAATATTTATTATTTATATGTATTATTTTTTAAGTGTATCATATATATACTGTACTAGCTTCTGCTCGCGATTTCGTCCGCCTTAAATTCGTTTATCGCGGATAAGGTATTTTTATATTATATTAAGGTATTTTTCCGGGATAAAAAGTAGCCTACGTGGTTCCCGGGACTCAAACTATCTCCATACCAAGTTTCATCCAAATCGGTTCAGCAGTTTAAGCGTGAAGAGGTAACAGACAGACAGACAGACAGACACACTTTCGCATTTATAATATTATAGTATGATTAGGTCTAAGTAATTATTTCGACTTGAAGATGACATTAATAATGCAATGACTGACATAATAATGTGGCTCAATAACAATAATCTAGTTATTAATTTGACCAAAACAAATGTAATGAACTTTTATCAGCGAATTAAATGAAACGAACTGAATGTTAATTATCGAGGGAATATTATTGAAACTGTAGGAGTCACCAAATTTCTAGGACTTTGGATAGACAGTCAACTGACATGGAAGTACCACATCAATGAAATTTGTAAAAGGCTAAGTAAATCGGCGTTTGGTCTTTACAAGCTTCCAAAAACTGTTAACAGTGACACCCTACTGGTAGCTTACTATGGTCTTGTAGTGTCAACCGTAAGATACGGTTTGATATTCTGGGGCAATTCAGTTGACAAAGAAATAATATTTAAGGCACAAAAAAGGTGCATAAGAGCTATGTGTGGTTTGAAAGTAACGGACAGTTGTAGCCCCTACTTTAAGTCACTTAATATTCTGACATTGCCTTGCCTGTACATCTTAGAAATAGCTATATTTGTTACTAAGTGTAATCCTAGTCTTTTCAATAACATTGCACACACACGGAGGCTACCTACTCGGACACAATATAAACATATGTTACGCAATAAGGAATGCAAAACTGCATTAGTGAAAAAAAGTATTTTGGGAATGGCACCCCAAATGTACAACAAAATTCCATCTAACATTAAGGATTTCAAATTAGATAAATTTAAAAAGGAACTGACATCACTGTTAACTCAGAAATGTTATTATAATACTCAACAGTTCATTAATGACACAGATTTACGATTTTATTATTAATAATTGTTTAGATATTTACGTTGACTTTAATCTTTTTCTTTTTGATTTTCTATTGACATTGTTTTAATTTGAAATTATTTGATGCATGTTATTAAATTAAATTGTATGTTTAGGGTCTTAGAACCCATACATTTGCACGCCTACTGGCAAAACATAGAGAACAGGCAAAATGTAACACCAACTCTGTACTTACCTATGTTTGACAAATAAATATATTCTATTCTATTCTATTCTCGGCTAAAGTGTCTTGCGAGGGTAGCGACGTGTAACCCCATGGCCGTGGGGTTTCTTGAATGCTGCTTTTTCAATAACAGACAGATGTATTTATGAATGAATTTAGGGATTAATGGAAGAATAGGTAGGTAGATGGGTGTAGGATGACGGAGCGCCGTGAAACCCTACGGCAGAGGGGTCACTTGAATGCTAGTTATTTAATTATGCATGAATGGAAGAATGGGTAGGTATGGATAACTGGATAGATGAAGGATGGATAGGTGGATAGATGGGTGGATGACTGGATTGGTATAAGGGTTTATTTGGGGTGGATAGGTAGACAGCCTAGAGGATAGGTAGTAGTAGCCTTTTATCATTAAGTCAACCATTTGTATATTTTTCGATTGTGCAATAAATTTAAAATAAATAAATAAGTGGCTAGATGGGTGGATGGATAATACGATTAAATAGTGAAATAAATAATAAATAAATATTAAAGGGACAATTTTACAATAATCGAACTAGTCCCATGGTAAGCTCAATAAGGCTTGTGTTAAGGGTACCGGACGACGATATATTTAACAGATATATTACTTACATACATAGAAAACATCCAAGACTCGGGAACAAATATTTATGCTCATCTCATCACACAAATATTTGCCCTTACCGGGATTTGAACCCAGGACTTCAGCTTCACAGGCAAAGTTACTCCCACTGAGTTACACCGGTCGTCAGTGAAAGGGTGGATGGATGGATTGGTTAATAGATAAATGGATGAATCGATGTTGGATGGATGAAAATATTGATATAGTTTAATGGGTAAGATAAACGGATGGATTGATAAGTAAATGGATGGTTGAGTGGATGGTAATTATGTTACTAAATCTTAATAGTGAACCAAACTACTGTGCGGTAGGGTGAGGGGCACGTCACCGCGAGCACGACCACCTCGCCTACCACCGTAGACTGTCGTGCGAGGGTAGCGCCGTGTAACCCCACGGCCGAGGGGTTGAATGTTAGATTGTTAATTACAGATATATGGATTTATGGATGAATTGAAGAATAGGTAGGTAGATGGATGGATAGGTGGATAGATGAAGGATGGATAAATCGGTGGATGACTGGATTAATATCTGTATGGATAGGTGGCTAGATGGGAGGATGGATAATTGGTTTAAATGGTGAAAGGGTGGATAGATGGATGGCTGGATTGGTTAATGAATTAATGTATGAATCGATGTCGGATGGATGAATAGGTAGATAGAAAGGAGGTTTGATGGGTTAGATCCTTTAGATCGATGAATCAATAGATAGATTTAGTGGATGGTGATTATGTCACTAAGTATTAACAGGGGACAAAACTAACTTTGACAGTCGGGCGGCGCGTGCCGCCAGCGGCCTCGCACGCACAGGACGTGCGTGTCGACTGCGCGGTAGGGCGCGGCGCACGCCATCGCCAGCACGACCATCACGACCTCGCCCACCGCCGTGGAGTGAATGAATGGAAGTATAGGTAGGGAGATGGGTAGATGAAGGATGGATAGATAGGTGGATGGCTGGATCGATAAATGGGTTTATGTGAGTGGATGGGTGGCTAGATGGGTGGACGGATTGATTGATGGATGAATCAATGTTGGATGGATGCATACATTGATAGGTGGTTTCATGAGTTAGATAAGGTAAATCGTCAGTAACTGGCCACCGTTCAATAACTGGGCACCTTATACTAAAAATGAATTCTATTTATAGCTAAATAGGTGGCCAGTTATTGAAGGGTGCCCAATAATTGATACCTTATACTAAAATGAATTCTCTCCACCTATAAATATAATTAATTTTTAGTATAAGGTGCCCAGTTATTGAACGGTGGCCAGTTATTGACGATTTACCCTACAAGAAAAAAATTGATGAGTTAATAGATGGTGATTATATTATTAAGTCTTAACAGTGGACTCAACTAACTTTGACAGTCGGGCGGCGCGTGCCGCCAGCGGCCCCGCACGCACACAACGTGCGTGTCGACTGCGCGGTAGGGCGCGGCGCACGCCACTGCCAGCACGACCACCTCGCCCGGGAGGACCTCCCCGGGCTTCGCGTTCGTGTGATCTACCACTGTGTAGTTCCCGTGTTGGGGGTAACGGGGTAAAGTGCAGCCGGTTGCAGGCGGTCGATGGTTTCGTTCTGAAATGAGATAGTGACGGGATTGGTTGATGTCAATCGTATTCAGGTCCAGAAAGTTAAGGACCCGACTACAAAACTATACAATAACTCTTTATTGAATACCACAAAAAACAAAGTATAAAAAACAATACAATTTAGGAGGGGTAAGCAACAGGCGGTCTTATCGCTAAACAGCGATGTCTTCCAGACAACCTTTGGGTAGTAAAACTGTACATATAAGTAGGTGGTGCAAAGCAGCTTGGAATTGAAATATTGTACATAAATATTAAACAAACACAATACATACCTACTACCTGGAACAAATAAGTTTCATTTTTAAGTAGAAAATTACAGTGAAACTCAGACATATTTCGATTTATATCTATCCATGAGGCCCACAGATGCTTAAACCCGATTAAAAGAGCAAAAAGAAAATTACGAGTTGTCTTCGTGCGAAAGCTGTGTACAAAAAAGCCCTGCTTGTCTATATAAGTATCCACTCCCTCTGACCGCAAGCTCGATACATCTTCTTACTTCGTATTGGGCACGCAATGTACGTGAAATTGTCATTGTCACCTGACAATTGTCACGATTGTGAAATAGGGGCCAGTTTTCCATCTAGCCAGGGGGGCACGTATAGTGTGAGGCATAGCGCATCGCGGCCCTCTGTGACCTTCTAGCGGCCATGAGTGGCATTCGTCCGCTACCATTCATACAAACATTTATTAGTCCATCCAACAAGCCATGCATCTATTCATCTATCGATCTATTAATTAATTTATCTATTGATCCATACGTTTATATATCTATCGATCCATATATCCATCCAGCCATTAGTCCATCCATCGGTCCATCCATCGATCCCATCCACCCAACCGTCACTCCATCCATCTATCTATTCATCTACCCATATCCTTCCGTCTATCCATCCAAACCCATTATGGAACTATATATAGTGTAGCGTAAAATTCGCAGATGGTTAAGGATAGTTTTTACCCAACTACTATAAAACAAAAGATTTTTGAAAAACATGATGGTCGCGCACCGCGCTGTATCAAAGGAATTTTCAACCGCACACACTTCGAATGTGGAATGACCTCCCTGCCGCGGTTTTCCCCGGAGGTTACAATATGGGGTTCTTCAAGAGGGGAGTGAATAGGTCCTTAAAGGGTCGACAACATGCCCCTGGCGTTGCAAGCGCTCATAGGCTGCGGTGATTGCTTAACATCAGGCAGGCCGTACGCTTGTTTGCCACCTTTGTAGTATTAAAAAAAAGTTATTTTTTCTAACTGCAGTGTGTCCACTTACTCCGACACTGCGGTATGGGCCGGTCCCACCAGTTCTGCTTGCATTCCGTGCCTTTGGAGTCCTCCATGTAGCCGGTGTCACAGTATAGTGTGAGGCGTAGCGCAGCGCGGCCCCCGGAGACCTCGTAGCGTCCGTGGGCTGGCTGTCGTGGTGTGCGGCATTCGTCACTGTTTATCAGCAAGTCGGAGAGCCTGGAAGCATATAATCATTATCATTGCATCATCTTCAACAGCCAAAGGACTTCCACTGTTGATCAGCGCCGCCCGCATCCAGCGGACTCCAGGTACCTTCACAAACATTTGTTATTATCATCGTCATCATAGTCGTATGTAATGTATGTATCAAGAAATAGAGATAGAAGAAATTACAAGAGGCCTGAAAATCTCCATACAAAAAGCCGTTACTTATGTACAACGCTATCTATGTATAAGAATTATTTACTACAACTTTTCAACTTTGCAGGTGTGACACTGACACAGTATTTAAATGTTACCATTTATTTATTATCTATTTGCGAACTAATTGTTACTATAATATGTTCCTTTATTCAATTATAACATAGTTAAATGTTTAGTTTTAAAGCGCCATCTAGTTTTTGCCAGACTATCTCCTTGTTATCGGAACATGATCCAAAGTATGGCAACTGTCAGTCCTCTTGTTTTTATGGTCCTTGGTATGTATGTATAGACTTTATTATACATAATAACCTGTTAAAAATACAATCAACGTAAAAGCTATAAGTAAAAAGGTGAACGTTTCCCTATTAGGGGATCTCTTCCAGTTAATCTTGAGCTTAGTCGCCAATGTCGTCGTCGTTATCGTCATTACAATCATCGTTGTTGTCATCATCATCGTCAGCGTCTTATCATCATACTCGTTTTCATCGTCATATTGTAGTAATCGTCATCATCATCGTGGTCATCGTTATGTTGGTCATAGTGACACTCGTCGTGTTCATCATAATCGTCATAGTTATTACCGTGGTAATTACGTCGTCAGTCCCGTCATGATCTCATGGTACCTGCTGTGATTGTCCTTCTCGGCCTTCACGATATCCTAGTCAACCGATGTTCAAGAGTAAATTCGGAGATAATAGTTCGGGGGCCCTCAGCGTCACGGTCGTACAGAGCTCTGGCTCAGGCGTCCAGTAGACAGGCTATCCTGCTCGCTAGTGCAAAGGTTAAAACACACGACGCGTAATCGAGAGGTACTAGGTTCAATTCCTGGTATGACCACGTGCGAGAGCAATCGTATTTTTCTTTGCGCTTTGACAAGTATTTATATATATATATCGCATTTGATAATATGGTGTTAATTTTCCCACATTATTAACACAGAAACACAAATTGTGTTTCATATAGAAAAAAAAAGGGTAGGGTATTACCTGGCGATGGCTGACAGCCCCCGGTCCAGATCGTGGTGTGGAAGCAGGAGCCCCGAGGAGTTCTGGGGGCCCCCGGGGGCGTCGCGGCGGTACAGGGACCCGGCCCAGGGGCGTGTCCGGGGCATATTGTAGGCATACGAAGTTGTGTCTGGAAAGTGTATATAATCTCAGAATTACAAAATAAGTTCTATCATTAATTTGTAGCCACGGTAAATTTAATTAGCCGTTGACTGTCTTATTCTGTTGCAATTTTTTTAATGATACTTATCATTAAGGAGCGGAAGACTCGTAGCAAAATTGAACTGTCAAAAGGGATTGAATTTTTTTATCGACTATTCACAAGTAGAATTAAACATCAGTAGGCTCGAATGAGGGTATGCTATTTCTAATTTTATTTTGAAGCTAAACAGCACTCTTATCACAGAACAAGGACCATTAAAACAAGAGGACTGACCATCTCCATACAAAAAGCCGTTCCCCGATACGTACAACGCCATCTATGAATAAGAATTATTTCTTTACAACTATTTAACTTTGCAAGCTTGACACAGTATTTAAATGTTACGATTTATTTATTATTTTATTTTATTATTTGCGAACTAATTGTTACTATACTATGATTCTTTATTCAATTATAACATCGTTAAATGTTAAGTTTTAAAGCGCCATCTAGTTTATGCCAGAATATCTCCTTGCGATCGGAACACGATCCAAAGTTTGTCAACTGACAGTCCTCTTGTTTTAATGGTCCTTGTTATGGAATAAGTAACATTCCAACAAATAAATTATAAATGATGCTCTTTTAAATATACTTCTAATGAATAGAAGTGAGTGATGATTCCATGAAATTCGGTTAACTTTTGGCGTACTTTCCATTTGTTCTACGGAACATAACGACATAGAACAAAATTGCACATTTTCTTCCTTATTATCCATAGAACATACGGGAATAACTCGAAAAGCTACAAGTAGTATGTAGTTCTATTGAAAAAATAGGAAGGAAATGTGAAATTTTGTTCGATGACGTCATATTCCAAAGAACAAATGGGAACTGCCCAGCTTTCGTCAGTTCCATGGGACAGTCTTGTTTATATCGTAATTTACTTAATTGCTTAGTATGACCGATATTAAAAAATGTCGCTGCAGGTATTCGAAAAGTAGTTGGGCCTTAACGAGTTAAGATTCTATCTAGTATTTATGTCAACAAAACTATAGTTACTGATATAGTTACAGGTGAACCTAAAAAGCTTGTAAAAATATCTTTGCTAGACTAGACTTCGCTAGACGTCAATAGAGTTAAGAGAAGAGTGTATATCTTTTTACACTACCTTAACTTATACTGAAACTGAGGATCTTCTCAAAGAAATCTAACATCGTACTCACACACACAAATACACATACTACCATTTACACACACACGCGCCAACAATAAAGCAAATCTCACTCTTTTTCCTTTTCTTTTTTCCAAAAAGTAAGTCACTAGTACCTAAGTAACAAGTTGTAATGTACCTATAAGGTGTTTGACACACAAAAACACCAATTGTTTGATAACTAGTCTATATACTGGTTTCTTACGGGACGTAGGCTGCGCCTAGTGTACAGATCAGGATTACTGTTGAACGGCACAGAAACACCTCTCGCAGATTCAAAATTATTTCTAACCTATATTTACATGTACTTACTGGAAACAGAATTTGTGAAGGTAAATGAATAAATGTTTTATGTTATGTTTATGTTTTTGCAGCAGACTGTACCAGTTCGTGTAGATAGATAAGAAGCCAATGACTGCAGGGCGAGAGCGACAGCCGCGTCGACCGTCGACGATAGCGTTGAGGCGGCTGTCGTGGTTGTCGTTGTGGTTGCTTCCGTCGTTGTGGTGGTGGTTGTCGTCGTGGGGATCGTAGTCGTTGTGATCGTGGTGGTTTCTGTCGTTGTCAACGGCAAGCTGGTGGTAAAGACAAATGTATTTCACCTCGCATGCTCTAGATGTTTTATAGCGACAAATCTGCATGGAAAAGTCGATTTTATCCGCTAGCGTGGAAAAGTCATTTGAAGTTTGAATGAACGGTTTTTTTAGGACAGCTCCGATATCTCGAATCAATGTGAGACTGCCATGTCATGCCAAGAAAGCAAGTGAGAGAGAGAGAGAGAGAGAGAGATATGGTGAGAGGAAGAGATAGTGATAGTTTGATCCTTTCATCTGCTTGTGGGTCTCTTTAGATAAATAGAGAAAACAAAAGAAGAGAGGGTTAGAGTGATTGAGTGTATTTATGACAGATACAGATAGGTACTGAGAAAAAGAGAGAGAGAACGAAATAGATAGAGAAAAAGGACTCTCCGTTGAGAAAGAAAGTAAGACAACAATCAATTGAGAGAGAGAGAGACAGGGAAATGGTGATAAAAAGAGAGAGTTTAAGTACCTAAAACACGAAAAAAAAAGTAGCTCACTAATCTCAATATGAATGTAAGACTGCTATGAACACAGGAAAACCAGCCACCGACCTCGTGATGACAGGAGGGTCCTTGGTCGGCGCGGAGCCCGTCGTGACGTTGGTCGTTCGCCGCCACAGGGGCGGGGTGCAGGAGCCACAGTTGGAGTGGAGCCCGAATACTTCCTTCCTCTGCTTGTTCACCACAACCACGAAGTACAAAGTGACTGAAACAATGATACAGTGGAACTTGAGAACTTCACAGCTCGAAATTTGAAATTTGTTTGCCGTCTCGTTCTATCCAATGCAGTTTACAGTTTTACACGAGAGCGAGAGGGAAAGGCACGATACGAACGTCAAATTTGGAGCTTCGGAGTAGTCTTTAAAATGGTGCTGCGGTTAAATAATAATATGCTGATTAGGTTTTTCTGGGTTTCCCTAATCCTTGCAGCAAATGTTGGATCATATTGTATTTCTCCCAGCAAACATTCACTCTCATGTTACTGACATTTCGAAAGTGCTTGTAACTAGGCCTACTGGAATAAAGAATATTTTGATTGATTGATTGATTGATTGATTAATTGAATAATAATTCATTTATTCATAAGACAACACGGGTCCACAATAACATTAAGAAGTAAATTTCATTAAATTAAAGTAGATCATCACTTTGTACATGAATCTGCATGCAGTGACTCATGTATGGGCAATAAAATCTACCCGCGATCAAGGACAGGATGCTGTTGGGACTGGCACACACTCCTCAGAGCAAAGACGCGCACCGCCTGCGCAGAGTGGCAAAGAAGCAGGCGGTGCGCGCCTTCGCGAACATGCCTGATGTACTGCAGCGGCAAGGCAGCTGCAACATCACCCTGAACGCATCATTGTACTGGACGCGCAGGGTGCTGAGCGACCTACGAGTGTAGTTGGCCCTCAAGACTGCATGTGTACAACGAGGTACAGTAGGCCCGAAACAACTTGACTTTTACCTCCCTCGTGCACCGCGAGAAGATGCTTACTTCTTAACTCAATCGCATTGAGTTAAAACGTAATCAAATTTTACAGGAGGTACAAAAACTTTTACAATAACAAAATGGCGGTCCGGTGTTTCTGTTGTTTTAGTATAGATTCTCATTAAGTGAAATGTAACATTTCTTTTGAGAAATAAGTTCTTTAAACCTAAATTCACACAGTGCTCGATACCACAGTACACGATGCTCTACACTCAGCGGCAGATAGAATGAGATGGTGACGCATGATCAGAGAAAAACTTTTCCGAAGGCAGGACCAAGACCTAATGAGGAAACCGATGCAAGGAGGGACTTAAGTGATTTGCGTTTTTGCATTCAAAAACATTATATTGAGAAAAGGATTTAAGATGTTTGCAAATTCACCCGACGCGCGTGATTAAATGGAAACTTCTAAAAATGGAAGATCATTGCCGGAGCATTGAGATCTCATCTAAGGTTGTATAAGCAGCTTTAAACAAACTGCTAAAAAAGAGGAGGGTTTTTGACTAGAAGCCTGTCTTGAAACTTAGTGTTAGATTGGGTTAGGTACTCATTCGTTAAGTTAGCAAAGTCGAGTATTATGCGGTGGTCACGTCAGGTTACTTGTTGAATTGTTGGCGACCGTATACCAGAAGTATCTTACTAAAACATCGGTTGGTAGCAAGAGGGCTGACCCAAGAAACATATGAGCCTCGGCAGAGAATACAGAAGAGATCGTCTAATTATTAACTGTAGCGCCTTGATAGATGAAGGTGCATCCTACTGAATACAATGAAATGCTTACCCAAGTAATACAGGAGACCCAGCAGAGCTCCGACGGATTTTCGCTTCATGCCAAGCACGCAGAAGCCACAGAACAGCAGGAACATCAGTACTCCCATGGTCGCTGCGAACGCCATCGTGTACCAGATCCAGAACACGTAGATACAGGACGACTCCTGTGGCAATGAACACATTACATTGACTATTGACTGTGAGCTGTAGACCTCGCGAGACATTCGTCTCTCATATCTCGGCCATTTAGAAAAATTCCAAAAATGGCATAGACAAAAGTTCATATAATTATGGAACCCGCTTACTAAATTTCACGATAATCGGTTGGGAAATGTGATCTGTAGAGGAGAACATGCGGATAGACATCCACCGGACAGACAGACATACGAAAGCATTTTTACTCAAGCGGAAACGGAGACCAGCGTTGACGTTTAATCCATTACTTTTCATCAGCAGCAGGCCAAACGCGCCGAGTGCGGGACACTTGATTTCGTTAAGGGGGTGCATAGAAATTTAAGCAATTTTTTTTTGAGATTTTTGTCAAATCTTGTATATGAAACAGGCTGGTTTTAAGAAAGGTGTTTTTGACTATATAACCTATTCAGCGCCTAACGCGTAAACATGTTAGTTGAATATTTTCTCGACAGAGAAGAAATCCGAAAACGCGTCTTAATTTTCCGTTTTTTTGTCTAGTTTGTACAAACGACAGATTAATAAACGGCTAAATTATGTAAAAATTACATTCTTCCCTTTATTTTTTTTCGTTACTAACTTAAATGTTAACAAAACATAATAATAATATCTTCGATTTCATTGTACTTTTTAAATCTGGCGCTTACGCCAAAAAACCCCAAGCACGTAGTGTAATAGCTTTCTCTTTCTTTGATGCACGCGAGCAATAAATGCGTCCCTTATTACAACTTACGCTTATTGACCGGCTCGGCGTTTGGGGCGTGGTTTTTCCTTGACGATGCACGCCCTTAACGATCATCGAGCAATCTGAGCTTTCATAGGCTGCGGTGACTGCTTAATATCAGGCAGGCCGTACGCTTGTTGACAGGCTTGTCACCTTAGTAGTATGAAAAAAAAACCGCCTCTTTTGACGGGTAATAGGGTCCACTGGTCCAGCCAAGATATTTTGGAACGGACTAATCGTGTCTATATCTTTGCAGCTGACTGTACATAAATATGAACAGCTAGCTCCTGTACACGCCACACGGGCGGCCAGAATAATAGGTACTCAGACTTGATGGTGGGATCTATTTATAGTGCTGGAAATGCTGGAATCTCATACTACTGCTTGGATCTCAAACTAGTGCTGGGAGATCCCCATAATGGTGATTCCGTCTGCTGTCATCTATCTGTTATCCTTCTGAAATATGAACAGCTCACTCCTGTCTACGCGACACCGGCAGCCAGTATAATATTCACACTTGGTGGTGGAATCTCATTTATAATAGTGCTGGAATCTCATACTGGTGCTGGATCTCATAATGGTGATTCCGTCTGCTGTCATCTATCTGTTATCCTTCTGAAATGTGAACAGCTGGCTCTTGTCTACGCCACACCGGCGGCCAGTATAATATTCACACTTGGTGGTGGAATCTCATTTATAATAGTGCTGGAATCTCATACTGGTGCTGGATCTCATAATGGTGATTCCGTCTGCTGTCATCTATCTGTTATCCTTCTGAAATATGAACAGCTCGCTCCTGTCTACGCCACACCGGCGGCCAGTATAATATTCACACTTGGTGGTGGAATCTCATTATAATAGTGCTGGAATCTCATACTGGTGCTGGATCTCATAATGGTGATTCCGTCTGCTGTCATCTATCTGTTATCCTTCTGAAATATGAACAGCTCGCTCCTGTCTACGCCACACCGGCGGCCAGTATAATATTCACACTTGGTGGTGGGATCTCATTATAATAGTGCTGGAATCTCATACTGGTGCTGGATCTCATAATGCTGATTCCGTCTGCTGTCATCTATCTGCTATCCTTCTGAAATATTAACAGCTGGCTCCTGTCCACGCCACACGGGCGGCCAGCAGTCAACTCACACTTGGTGCTAGAATCTTATAATAGTGTCATCTATCCACTATCCTTCTGAAATATGAACAGCTGGCTCCTGTCCACGCACTAAGATTTGATGGTGAGATCTAATGCTGATGCTCCCATCAACCGTCATCCTATCTGCTATCCTTGTGAAAAATAATTTCACCTCAATTCCCGCCTGTCATCAAACGATAACGAAGTCTATGACGATGCATGCCTTAGAAAAGCCAATAAGCACACTCAAGTTGAAGAGATTATTGAAGAAATTCGCGCTAACACCGTATCTTCATGTTTTAATTGTGTGTAACCAAAGCCCTAGCTCCCCGTCTTGCTGTGGGTAGGCAAAATTCGCCCCTGACAGTAACGCCCTGGGACTGATGCTTGGTGGTGGTTCCGAATCAGGATGCAGATATTTTTTAAGATGTTGTTACTGCAAATAAGGTGGTCTAAAAGGCAAGTAAGGTAAAGAGTTTTAAAAATCACAGGCCCCTATTTCACAATCGTGACAAATGTCGGGTGACAGCGACAATTTCACGTACCTACATTGCCCAGTGTGAAGTAAGGAGATGTGTCGAGCTTGCGGGGATCGCCGTGAACATAAAATTGTCGTTGTTATCTGACAATTGTCACGATTGTGATATAGGGGCCTGGGCATACGAACCGCAACGATACCGTAGATCAGGGCTCCGCTCAGCACCGACCAGAACCCGACAAGCACGTACATGAATATGAACAGTTCACTTCTGTACACACGCCACACGGGAAGCCAAAAAAAGGGGTGGCACTGTAACAAAATATTACATTTAATCCAGCGTGTTGAAGGGAAACCGAGCGCCACACGCCAACCAATACTAAAGTAGGACTTATTAGCCGGAGTAAACTGACGTTTACGTACACACGTCGGCCGTGATTACTTCATTATGGCAGAGGTACAGTATTTCTTATGAATAAAAGTTACCATAATATCACCGGTTACACGTATTTTCACGTATACTTTTGTAAAATTCTTTCTTAACAACGAAATATTCACGTTGACATCTGTCAACAGTAAACTCCAGCTAATTAAAACAGCTACTTTAGTTGTTTAGGACAGTTCAGTAACATACTCACGTACAGAAGAATAGGCTTGCTTCCTAAAAAATTAACTAAATACTAAATGAAACTAAGAACCGGCCAAGTGCGAGTCGGACTCGCGCACCGAGGGTTCTGTACAAAATATACGCTACAAACGGCCGTATTTATGAAAATCCAGTGTTAGCAGAGCCCTACTCCTTAGCAAAATGAGCGCGGTACTCGATCATTTTATATTGGTTACTGATAGACAGACACGAAAAAAATAGTTTGTCAGATTTATTTTGTTGATTGCGCTATAAGAGCTTCCTTCATACCAAATTTCAAGTATCTGAATAAATGGAAGTACTCTTTTTTTACGTAAACTTAGAAGCTTGATTTTTTCACAGCTCCAAGGAACCGTAGACTTGAGTATATAATTTTAATTTCAACTCGATATCTCCACGCCTTCACGAGCTAAAGGGTCTTGACAGACAGACGGACGGACAACAAAGTGATCCTATAAGGATCCCGTTTTTCCTTTTGAGGTACGGAACCCTAAAAATAATCAGTTTGTTATAATTTCACAGTTTGTTCGTACATATCACATTTTCCTCGCTGTAGTGAGGTGAAAAGTTGTATGTTTCGCACGGCTGCAAAATTATTTGGCTTCTCGTGCCCTGAACGCCTCGTTACGCTCAGGAATCTAAATTTGCAGAACGAGTGATTCAATTGTAGACTCCTTCGCTTACTTAGCTTCAAATTTAAGCACTCGCGCCAAATAACTTTGCAGCCTTGTATAACAAATAACTATTGTGTGTGCATTCACTAAGAATAGCCATAGTAAATACTTACGACTCCCAACAATACAATACACCACACTGCCAAGGACATAGGGAAGCAAAAGAACCAGGTGCTATCCGGTATTTTATCTAACAGCGACATTTTGGAGTGTTTCTGTGTATCAACAATTCATCAATCAAGTCTGTCCATTTAAATCAGCCCAAGAGGGAGGTTCTAAAGTATTTCTGGAATATTTTGATTTAGCTCTTCTATAATACATAATAAAAATGTTAATTACAACTACATAATATTACAAAACAGACTAATATGTCAGTGAGGATCTTTCAAGCTTGACTACTGTCACCAAGTTAGCCGCTGAGTCGATGGTGTCGCTGGTATCAACGTGTATATATGTATTTAGTTAGATGGCATAGTTAGTTCTCCATTTGTCCGTATGTATAGATAAGTTGGTGGTGCTGTAATCTTGCTTTTGCATGTCAATAGACAACGGCCAGTGTTGGTGAAAAAGGAAAAAAATAAGTACCTACAATACAATACTCTTTTTGCACACCGAAATATATGAGACACTAAACTGGTATGAGAAATGGTAAACTACAGGCGCTCTTATCGCTAAGAACCAATCTCTTCCAGACAACCTTAAGGTAGTAGAGATGGCGCAAAGTAAACAATCAATGAGTAAATGGTGCACAAGAAAAGATGACATATAAATTATAAATCAAAGACACATTAAAAATTCTCTGAGCTACACGACATCGACATCTCAGTTTAAGGGTCCGGATCGTTTGGTCGTGAAACAAACAATAATATTTGGAAGAAGAATCAACAAGGTGCAAGGAGATGATTTCGCGAAGATGAAAAATACAATTTAAAGCTCCTTAAGATACCCACCAAGGGGAAGCGGGGTTGAAAAGCAGTTATAGTGCAGAATTTTTAATTTTAAGTTACGTAATCGTCGTAATGATCCCATTGCGGCAAACATCTGCCTACTAACCTCACTGACCTGAGGAACTCAAGCCAAACATGACCTTAAAAACTAGGGAAAGTAACTCGCATGGATACATTTTTGGTAAAACCTGGTAAAACCACACAGTAACGACATCTATTGTGAGTAATTAGCGTTTTATGCCATAATGGAGATGGCGATTATGGCAAAATGGAGAATCTTTTGGGAAATTTCTAGCATATTCTAGAAGTTAAAACAGTAACAGGCACTTAATGAGAGCTGATATAGCACTCTCATGTCGTCCTCCATCCCCATGTCGTCTTGAAAAAACTATATATTTGGAGAAGTTCCTATTTCAATTGCTTTTTGTAAATGTATAATCACTATGGTTTCTGCATTTCATATATTTAAAATTAGGGAATATTTTCGTCAGAAACTTTGGTAATTACATAAAATAAAACAAAAGTGAAAATAAATTTCCAATGCTATACATACTTTTTCCGAACGATCTATCCTATTTGTGATCTAGCAACACTGTTAAAAACGTCACAATGAAATTGAAAAGTGACAGTGACATTATAAAAATCAACTATTTCAAACTTAGCTTTGTTATCTTAGAAAATGTTTAGGAAAACGCTTTAAACTAGTGATATTTAATTAAAATGTCTTTTCCAAAGATAGAGGGATATGTGGTGACCGAGAAACTCGGCTCGGGGAGTTATTCAACGGTCTACAAAGCGTATACAAAGGTACCTCTATAATCAAGATCAGCTTGATTTCTTACTAAAGTAAATAACTTGTTGTTTGTGTTAAAATCCCTTTTATCTGCATATAAATGGTTACTGTAGCTTTATAGGTTACTAGACATGTAAGAATTTCTAGTTTATATACTTATTTATTACAAGTCCCTTAAACTATTTATGTTTATGATACAATTCAGAAAAAGTGAGTCTATGTTTCGAAAAAACATTACCTATCATAATGGTTTTGAGACCTTACTAGTCAGCAAATTGACAAACAAAGGAAAATGTTACTATCCATACAAATATTAAAAATGCGAATGTAACTCTGTTTGTGTATATGTTCACGTTAACTGCCAGACTGATTTAGATAAATTTTGGTTAGGAGAGTTTGAGATCTAGGGAAGGATATAGCATAGTTCTTATCCAGGGTATAATTCCTTAACCCATTCATGGTGAACCTGATGGGCGGGCACTCTGCTTGTAGCAAGGTTTTGCTACATACACCTATTCCCATATTTTTGGCTATGAGCTTAGCGCTACAAAAATGTTGGTTGCGAAAGTGTCAAGGGGGTGAAAGGGAGTTGGATGTTTGTACGGGAGATCAGTCATGTTGCTGGTGGGTGCAGGCAAATATTTTCAACATACAGACATTTCATTTTAACAACTTTATAATAGTACAGATGTGCATTCGCGACAACATGGATATTTCAGTAACTGGAAATGTGAACTATGCATAGCAAAACAAATATATTTTATTGTCTGTACTCTAATTAATTTTGTACAAAAAGAGTCTGACTGGACAGTTTCTTTTGGCATTGTTTTCCGTATCTAGCAGGTTACAAAAGTGTCTGTAAGCCGATCTAAATAAAATTATTAAAACCATATGCAGGGGTGTGCGGTTCATATAGGCACAAAGGCACTGGATACCCTGAATGACCATGGCTTCATATAGGCACAGAAAAACTACCTTGGTGAAAGACCCTGTGTATGCCACTGCCCATATGTGCCCCGAAATGTCTTTGATAGGTTTCTTATGTGCATCCTGATTCAAAAATGATCAACATACTACATGCCCTCCACTGGGCTTACAATGAGTACCCCATATGCCTCTTGCTACAAAAATAACCAACTGAAAACATGGTTATCTTTACTATTATAAAGTCATAAAAATGAAATGTCTGTACATTAAAGATGTTTAAAAAATATATATTGAAATGGACTATTTTTAGGTCAACGATTCAAAATATATATTTTGTGAATTTTTCGTATATGTTTGTGTCGTTGTGGCTATGTCATGTCAAATCGGCTAAACGGTTTTCAACTATTTTTGGTACACATGTAGCTAGGTATCTCTAGATGATTAAAGGATACTTTTTACCCGACTATGCTGAAGAAAAAAAAGGGGTTATGACTTTTTCCCCTCCGCGGACGTAGTTGCGGGCACCTAGTAAATAATATTGTATAGTAGCTTCTGCCCGCGACTTTGTCCGCCTTAAATTCGTTTAACGCGGGTAAGGGTATTTTTTCGGGATAAAAAGTAGCCTATGTCCTTCTCTGGGACTCAAACTATCCCCATACCAAATTTCACTCAAATTGGTTCAGCGGTTTAAGTGTGAAGACGTAACAGACAGACAGACAGACAGACAGACAGACAGACACACTTTCGCAATCAAAATATTAAGTATGGATTAGTATGGATTAGCATGGATAAGTATGGACTATATTATAAAGTTGTAAAAATGCAATGTCTGTACATTGAAGATATTTAAAGAAAAATGATTGTTACGGACTATTTGGAGGTCACTAAATCGAAAAAAATTTTTTTGGATTTAAGACTGTTATTTATATGGAATGTACTTTTCGAAAGCGTGTATTTGTATACTAATAATTTAGAAATATGATTTGATTCGGGGGCCAATACAAACAGTCCTTGGGTACATAGATTCTTTTTAGGTGCAGTTTTTTGCATCTACCTTATTTTTGAAACCACTTACCGTGGCACATACACTGGTATTATCTCGCACGCAGCTGTGTACACATGGGTCAGGTCTGTGTGGTGTCGCAGGTGGGCGGGCGCGCGGTGGTGGCGGCGAAGTGCGTGGAGAAGGCGCGCGTGCGCGGCGCGGCGGCCGACAACGTCATCACCGAGATACGGCTGCTCAAGACTCTCGCGCATCCGCACATCGTCGCCATGCGGGAGTTCTCCTGGGATGACAGGTACGCGTCCTGTGCCATCTTTACCGTGGCATAAACCAACCAACCACAAGGGGGCCAGAAGACCAAGGGAGCGTTCAAGTATTACGTAACGCAATTTTTGGACATTTTTGACCCTCCCTCCCCCCCATTTAATGCGCCGTAGCGTTTTTCTGTACCCCCCCAACCCCCCTAGTAAAATGTTACGTAATCTCCAAGTGAACATTTTTACCTAAAATAGTCATTCCATTTGAAATTTTGAGCAAAAAAAGTTAATAATGCATGATAAAATCTGTGTACGCGACCGTTATGAAGGGTTAATAAAAAACAATGTTACGTAACGCGTAGTTCCCGCCCCTGTAACGCATCGTAACTTTTTACAAGAATCCCGCCGCCCCCCAAATTCGTTACGTATTACTTGAACGCTCCCCAAGTTGCTGAGATGATTGAATAAAATTTTACTCAAATTCAAAACATTCTTTTGCAAGCAAAACTTTATTTCGTTAAAGTTGGTATTTTGAGTCTAAGCCTTTTGTGCAACATTTAAATGACTCTCATACAGTGATATTGTTTTTTCAATTGAAGTACTTATTGGTTACAGGAACATCTATATAATCATGGAGTACTGCTGTGGGGGAGACCTGTCCAAGTACATTCGCCGCTACGGCCGAGTTCCTGAAAAGCAGGTGAAAGCAGAAAAAAAAACCGTCCAAGTGCGAGTCGGACTCGCGCACCGAGGGTTCCGTACAAGCTTTCTCTTGACCTAACCTAACTGGCCGGTTAAACAAACTTAACGCAACCGAATTGTTCAAAACAGATTTTTGAAAATTAAATAAATATATTAATTTTGATCTAAACTTACACGATCTTCACTCATTATCACAACCCAACAAAACGGGGCTTAATCGCGTATAAATATGATTTATTTAATTACCTTTCGTTGGTAATTCTTCAAGAATAAAAAAAAACCCCGTTTTGTTGTGTTGTGATATATTAATTTTATTCATCAGTTTTTAATATTTGTTATAGCGGCAACAGAAATACATAATCTGTGAATATTTTAACTGTCCAGCTATCACGGTTCATGAGATACAGCCTGGTGATAGTCGAACAGACAGACGGACGGCCATACGGACGTTTTACCCTTTGGGTCATCATCATCATATACTTAAGAGCTAGGCTCTGGTCGATGGAGTAATTTCCAGCTGATTCTACATTCCGCTTTTTCTTTATATGATGAAACATTTATTTTTCACTAGCTTCTGCCCGCGACTTCGTCCGCCTTAAATTCGTTTATCGCGGATAAGGGTATTTATCCGGGATTTAAAGTAGCCTATGTCCTTCCCCGGGACTCAAACTATTTCCATACCAAATTTCATCCCAATCAGTTCAGCGGTTTAAGCGTGAAGAGGTAACAGACAGACAGACAGATACACTTTCGCATTTATAATATTAGTATGGATTTATTTGCTCCATATATGTCTTTCTTGGTCTTCCCCTTTTCCTTTTCCCTTCTATTTTCTCTTCTATTATAGTCCTAAAGTAATTATCTTGACGTAAGAGATGACCTAACATGTTTCTTCTCCTGTACCCTTTGGGCATGGAACCCTAAAAATATACGGCGGGTGTTAATTAAAATTAAGAACCGATCCACGCGACCCTCACGAGGTCATCTGCCCACCTAATGGGGGGCCGTCCCACGCTGCGCTTTCCTATGCGTGGTCGCCACTCCAGGACTTTACTGCACCAACGGCCATCCGTTCTCCGAGCTACATGGCCCGCCCATTGCCACTTCAACGATGCAATCCTGCGAGCTATGTATTTTCAATCGGTGGATGTGGATGTAAATAAATCCATACTTAATATTATAAATGCGAAAGTGTGTCTGTCTGTCCGTCTGTCTGTTACCTCTTCACGCTTAAACCACTTAACCGATTTAGATGGAATTTGGTATGGAGATAGTTTGAGTCCCGGGGAAGGACATAGGCTACTTTTTATCCAGGAAAAATACCCTTATCCGCGATAAACGAATTTAAGGCGGACGAAGTCGCGGGCAGAAGATAATAATAAATAAATATTACGGGACAATTTTACACAGATCGAACTAGTCCCATGGTAAGCTCAATAAGGCTTGTGTTATGGGTACTAGAAAAACATTCAAGACTCAGGACCAAATATTTATGCTCATCACGCAAATATTTGCCCTTACCGGGATTGGAACCCAGGGCCTTTAGCTTCGTAGGCAATGTTACTCCCGCTGAACTAAACCGGTCGTAAAATTAATCAAAAAAGTTTTTTTTGGGCTTTTTGTATGTTTGTATGTGGCGTTGTGGATTCATTGCGCCTATAGGACTAAACAGATTTCAACTGTTTTTGGTACACGGGTAGCTGGGCATCCACAGACGGTTATAGGATACTTTTTACCCGACTAAACTGAAGTAAAAAGAGGGTTATGACTTATTTCTCTTCCGCGAACTAAGCTGTATGATATGAAAGGTTTAGTGCCGTACAGTATCACTCTAAGAATGTTAAAACAATGAAAAAACAATAGGGTACATGCATGATTATTTTTCTCGATTTTCTTAAATATGAAAATACCGTAAAATCTATTCCAAAAAGGTAAATTAAAATTGAAATCGGCCAAGAAATACGCATGATATATGCATTTTAAACTGCTAATTAGACGGCGATTTGACAGAGAGGTCCGACATGTACTACGCTATATAAACTCCATATTAAATTCCGTTTTGCTAGAAAGAGATAGAATGAAATGTTTGATGGCTTATATCTTGGTTATTTTTACAATTATTCGAAAAATTATTTCTGTCTACTGTTTGTTACATGAATGAGCTTTTAATAAAGCCCTATTGTTTGATAGAAACTTAGCATGAAATCTGCTTTGTGTGGTAAATATTATTGTGAGGTAATAACACATTCTCTTTGGTCTTGCAGGTTCTATACTTCTTGCAACAGTTAGCGTCTGCGCTCAAGTTCCTCAGAGAAAAAGGTAATTAAAAAGTGCTTTGCACCACCTACATACAGTATTATTTCTCAACGTTCGGTTTTCCCATTATGATGGAATCCCATTATGTTTGGCAATGTATGTAGATGTGTGACTAGATGATGCTGACTGTACTATACCGTATTGTTGTGTGCGCAGGAGTGGTACACATGGACTTGAAGCCCCACAACCTTCTCCTACAGCGCGGCTCCGACGGCAAGTACATTCTAAAGGTGGCAGACTTTGGGTGAGTACATTCTAAAGATGGCAGACTTTGGGTGAGTACATTCTAAAGATGGCAAACTTTGAGTGAGTACAGTCTAAAGATAGGAGATTTTGAGTGAGTATATTCTAAAGATGACAGACTTTAGGTGAGTACATTCAAAAGATGGCATATTTTCAGTGAGTGTATTCTAAAGATGACAGACTTTGGGTGAGTACATTCTAAAGGTGGCAGACTTTGGGTGAGTTCATTCTAAAGGTGGCAGACTTTGGGTGCGTACATTCCAAAAGTGGAAAGGCTTAAAATAGTCAGTATCATTTATTTTTTTGAAAATTTCTTCAATGTATCTATACAATTTTTTTTTAATAGCTTTATAATAGTATAGATGTCGCCACCTAGTTCCCGAGCTAAAAAGAGGTTAATGAGTTTGCCTCCGCGAACGAAGTTACGGGCGTCTACTAGTACAGTCAGCAGCAGAGAAACGTGACCCCTCTGCCATATAATGTTAGTATGGCAGGGGGGTTACTTTTCTCTGCAGCTGACTGTACATAATATATAGATACATGCTCAATACAATAGTTAACTACATAGAAAACATTCAAGACCCAGGAACAAACATTCTGAACACAGGTTTGGCTCAGTGGGTTGTACAACGGCCTACGAAGCTAGCGGTCCCGGGTTCGAATCCCGGCCAGGGCAAGTGTTTGTGTGATGAGCACGAATGTTTGTTCTTGGGTCTTGAATGTTTTCTATGTATTTAAGTATTATTTATCTATATATTATTTATATCGTCGCCTAGTACCCATAGTACAAGCTTTGCTTAGTTTGGGACTAGGAAGATTTGTGTAAGATTGTCCCTGTGTTATTTATTTATATTTATTTATTTATATATTCTTGGTCATCACACGAACACTTGCCTGGGCGGGGTTTCGAACCCGGCACAGCAGGTTCGTAGACCGTTGAACAATCAACTGAGACAAACGTCTCGTCAAAATTGATTATTTGTACGCAGTTTCGCGCAGTTTCTGTCAACGGAAACGCAACAGCGGATGATACGCGGGTCCCCGCTATACATGGCTCCGGAGATGATGCGGGGGGAGACCACCGCCAGCGTGGACTTGTGGAGCGTGGGTTAGTACACACACACATACACACATATTTAAAGTAAGCGTGTATAAAGACTTCCGTCAGATAGATAAACAGAAAATATTGGACATGTATTTTTGACACACGTATGATGATGATTGTGATGGTGATGGTGATGGTGATGGTGATGGTGATGGTTATGGTGATGGTGGCTTCCAAGATATCTCGGTACTCGTGAGGTAATGACATACTTTCCGCACTAGCATCGAAATGTACTATTTTCACCTCACTCACTTGGAAAAGCGCCATTTAGAGCGTGAAATCTTTAAACCTACTTTACTTTAAACGTTAAACCTACTTGTTAATGAACCTACAAAACACACTAATAAGACAACAACAAAATAAAGTATAAATAACTGTAAATTCGACCTGCAAATGACGTTTCCAAAAAGTATACAAAAAATTTAAATATGAATAAACTTAAGATCTAGTAATTAAAATGAAAACTGTTAACAATTTTGAGGCAATTGGGTCTCAGTCTCAGTATATGCTGGGCACAAACCACAGCGCTGGTTTTCAGACCGAGCCCTGGGGTTTCGTCGGTCGCAAACTAAAAAAAAATATATGCTACAAAACTGTGCTTAATCTAAGTGTCACTTTAACAATATAGGTAAGAAACTGGAAGTAATTTAATACGTAAATAACAATAGGTAATATGCATGAATTTTATTTCTTGCTTTATTAAGAGCTCATTCATGAAACAAACATTAAACACAATTTTATTTTCGAATAACTATAAAAATAACCAAGATATAAGCCATCAAACATTTCATTTTATCTCTTTCTAGCAAAACAGAATTTAATATGGAGTTTATATGGCCGGAGTGCACTATAACGTAACAGTGCATATCGGACCTCTCTGTCTAATTAGTAGTTTAATATGTATTTCTCTTGCCAATTTAAATTTCATATTTTGAAACAGTTTTTACGGCATTTTGTTATCAAAATTTCGTTAAGCCTTAAGAAAAGCGATAAAAAAAAATCACACATGTACCCTATTATTATTATTCAACCTAGTAAAGCGCCACTTTAGTATATGTGTGTCTGCGTGAGTTTGTGAGTGTGTACATATTTATTTTAGTATGTGTGTGTCTGCGTGAGTATGTGAGTGTGTACATATTTATTTTAGTATGTGTGTGTCTGCGTGAGTATGTGAGTGTGTACATATTTATTTTAGTATGTGTGTGTCTGCGTGAGTATGTGAGTGTGTACATATTTATTTTAGTATGTGTGTGTCTGCGTGAGTATGTGAGTGTGTACATATTTATTTTAGTATGTGTGTGTCTGCGTGAGTATATGAGTGTGTACATATTTATTTTAGTATGTGTGTGTCTGCGTGAGTATGTGAGTGTGTACATATTTATTTTAGTATGTGTGTGTCTGCGTGAGTATGTGAGTGTGTACATATTTATTTTAGTATGTGTGTGTCTGCGTGAGTATGTGAGTGTGTACATATTTATTTTAGTATGTGTGTGTCTGCGTGAGTATGTGAGTGTGTACATATTTATTTCAGTATGTTTGTGTCTGCGTGAGTATGTGAGTGTGTACATATTTATTTTAGTATGTGTGTGTCTGCGTGAGTATGTTTGTGTGTACATATTTATTTTAGTATGTGTGTGTCTGCGTGAGTATGTGAGTGTGTACATATTTATTTTATTTGAGAGTGAGAGAGAGTGTTGTTTTGAGTGAGACCAAATTTTGCTCTGCATGTCCATTAAATGTTTGTGAGCTAACCTCTTGTACTTTATTTCGTGCTGTAAGCGGAACTTTTCCGAGCTAATGAGCTGAAAATAACTATTTTACAAGCTTTTATTTACTTTCACCTGTCCCGTTGTCTGTCGTAACAATCAAATCTTGCAAGGTAAATTTGATCCACTTCCCAGTTTCCGATTGAGCTGAAATTTTGCATACTTATGTAAGTTCTGTGACAATGCAATAGTATGATACCATCGAGCTGATCTGATGATGGAGCAGGAAGGTGGTCATAGGAACTCTGTAATGAAATAATGCAATCCTACCGAGTTTGGGCTCTTTAGAATCGTCTCGGTGAGAAGTTGATGGATGTTCAAGGAAAAGTACAGTCAGCGATAAAAGTTTGGCACAAAAATGACATTTTTGACAGAAACTTATTTTTGAGTACAGTCAAATCCCAATTGAGACTAAAGCGATAATAAACTGTTCCTGTTCATATTTGCAGGTGTCATCATGTACGAATGTCTTTTCGGCGCGGCGCCGTACTCCTCCAACACCCTTAAAGAACTCATTGAAAAGATACAGAACCGCTCGCCTATACTGGTTAGTAATTTGGGATGTGCATAAAAGGCTATTTAGGAATATAATATTAAGGAATGCAGAATTGAGTTGGTGGCTGCACCTAATATCATCGGCGAAATAAAATCCCACAGAATTCGCTGGTTTGGCCACCGGCTAAGAATGGATGAAGATCGGGCTGCCAAGAGATCATACTTTGGACGACCGTCTGGTCGCCGTCCGGTGGGCCGGCCCAGGTATCGCTGGGTGGATTGTGTGAAAGCGGATCTGTGTCAGCTTCAAGCAGATAATTTTGACGACCGGTTTGGCTCAGTGGGAGTAACGTTGCCTGCGAAGCTGAGGTCCTGGGTTCAAATCCCGGTAAGGGCAAATATTTGTGTGATGAGCATAAATATTTGTTCCTGAGTCTTGGATGTTTTCTATGTATATAAGTAATATATCTGTTAAATATATTGTCGTCTAGTACCCGTAACACAAGCCTTATTGAGCATACCATGGGACTAGTTCGATTTGTGTAAAATTGTCCCGTAATATTTATTTATTTATTAATTGGCACAAGTGGCGTGCTCTCGTTTCGGAGGCCAAGAACCATTTTGGTTCACTGAGCCATAATAGTTATAATAGGCTATTTGACATTTTTTCTTATGGTATGTTATAAAACAACGTCTTAATAATAGAAATATTGGTGAAAAAACCACTCCAATATCATAAAAACTCCCCGAGATACAACGTCGTTAAAAGCACATTTTTTGACTTTCCCAAAAAAGGCTTCATACTAAAGCCTACAAGCATGTGACGTCACACGCTAGTATCTTGTCTAGGGAAAATAAGAACTTTGTTCTGCAGCTATGTTAAAACTTGCGTTTATCGAAACGGTTTTGTAACAAAAATTACAAAACATTTTATGGGTTATTGAATAGTATTATTGGTTATTAATATTTTCATACTTTAAAAAAGGACTTTCCCACCCAACTTTAAAGACTCATAAAACAAGTTACACGTAAGGTATCGAACTTAAAATTTTAACGTAGTTTTTTATGTTGCTTGTTTTATCAGGATCTTATATAATTTTTCTACTGTTAAATGCCCTATTTTTCCGGGTCCGTTCTTGAAAGACAACGGAATTATATTGGATCTATTACTGTTGGATCATATTGTATGTCTCCCAACAAACACTTCTCTCAAGAACTGACAACTTGTCAAGTGCTTGTGCCTAGGCCTAAAGCGATAAAGCATATTTTGATTTTGTTTTTAGTTTTATTAATAGAAAGTAAGTATAGGGTGGGCAAAAAAATTATGCACTTTTGAAACATCGATAAAAATTAAAGTATATGTATGTTATTCTATATTTTATTTATTTAACCTAGTAACAGATAATTGCAATTTTTTTTTTAAATTACATCATCCAGATGTCCCCCGTCTCGTTGTTGGCACTCCTGCAATCGACTACGCAAACTTTGGAAAACTCGCTGACACATGCTGCGAGGGATCGCGGCTATGTCATCATCTTTTTATAAAACTTTTTAACATAGAAACCCCGTTGTTTTCTCGTGAAACGATTCATTATAAATAAAATTGCACGAAGTGACCTACATTTTCCCGCCAATTTCCCGTCGCTCACTCTGACAGTTTCCGAAAAAATTCAGTGTTGCTATTTGCAAAAATTTATGGCCCACCCTAGATATTAAAACATTTTTGACTTTGTGATCTGTGTTCAGTATAGGATTCCGCAGCCGTTCATATACCGTTTAGAAAATAGAGAGGGGGGGGGGGACAATATATGCTAGTTTCGAAAATCAAAACAATTTTTTAGAAACCTTAAAATGTTTTTAAAAGTACTGTCGAAATATGTGCCACACATTGATATATGCTGTTTTTTTTTTTATAGTTTTGTTAATATTTTTTTGTTATTTAACTAACTAACTAACTAGCAGCTTATACAAGACATCTATACTCCAAATTTCATCTATATACATATCGTTTTTGAGTAAAATGCCTGTGACATACGGACGGACGGACATGACGAAACTATAACCCTCATAAAAACGTGCTTTAAAATTGTTCAATATTTCAAAGCGTCTGTCTGTTCGTTCAGCTGCCAGCCAACGCGTCGATCTCTCCCGGCTGCCGCGACCTGCTGGCACGGCTTTTAAAGCACGAGCCTGAGGAGAGGATATCATATGAAGATTTCTTCAACCACCCGTACCTCGACCTTGAGCATATGCCGAGCAAAGATAACTATGACAAGGTTGGTAAACTTCATTATTTATGATTTTATTTGGTAGGTTGTCCTTTTAACCGACATTGTAACGGCTTCCCTTAACTATGTTTCAAAATTACATAGTAACAAATAAAAAAATAGGCCAAGTGCCAGTCAGACTCGCGCACTGACGGTTTCGTACATAATATAAAAACGGCCGTATCTATGAAAATCCGATGTTATCAGAGCCCTACCCCTAAGTAAAATGTACGCGGTGTGGGGTAATCGGTTTGCTATCATTTCATAGTTTTTCTTACATTATTCTGAAAAATTTGTTGATTCGCACGGCTGCAAAATCATTAGATTTCTCGTGCCTTGTTCTCAGGAACTTGCTCCACTCATGGTTCAATTTTAGATTTCTTCACTTACTCTGCTTTCAATTCAAGTATACGTCAAATAACAACTTTCCAGCCTTGCATAACAAATAACTATTATCTAGCCGTAATGCCTATATAAGAAGAAATGTTTCTTTCGCAGGCGGTGGCCTTGATAAAGCAGGCTGTGGCCTTAGACGCGGCGGGGCGTCTGGAGGAGGCGTTTGCCGCGTACTGCAGCTCGCTTCGATACCTCGTGCCCGTCGTCCACTGCGAGAGCGATGCCATGCGACGACAGGCGCTGCGCGCTAAACTTACTAGGTTAGTGATATTTATCATAATAAATATCAAGATAATTATCGTCTTTGTCACAATAATTATGATGATAATCGCAACAATTACACCGTAATAATAGTAAAAGTATATCATGATTGATATCAATATAATAATCATATATTTATCACAATAATTGGCTTTGGTCATATTTTTACAATGTGGTCTAACTTTGCAAAACTCACAAGAAATAGGCTTTATTAATTTTATTTTTAGGCATTCATAGTTGTGTTTACTAAGATTACGGATATTTCTCAAAATATACGTTTAACCTTTGTTCGACATTTATTCAAGTCAAGTTGGTGTCATATTGCGTTAGTGCCCATGACGAAAAAAATCGTCTTGTTTGTCTATGGAATACTGTGTCAGTGTGGCTGTCACTGATGTCACAAAATCGTCCCCTTGCATCATGCTTAAATCAGAGATCTAATTTTATTACCTATGAAGATGTACCGTACAGGTATTTCGGCGGCATTCATCTACTTGACTTTGACAGTGACATCCGAGGACAATATTTGTAAATTATATATAAATACAAATTGGCAATGTGTATTTATTTTTTCTAAAGAGGCAACGACTGTACTTTTATGACACCAAACCACGGATTCTTGCACTATAAGCTATTTAATTTTAAAATCTATAAATAATTTATAACGCATTTATATCGCAAATCCTCAAAATTAGTATCTTAAATTCGTCTTTTTTACTAAATAAAAATGTTTAAAAAAACATTGTTTTTTTGTGATCAATGCCAATTATGATACTTATCGCAACAATTATGATAAAAAATAAGTATTATAACAATTACCACTATCACAACAGTAAATATCATCATTATCATGAAGATATCGTAATTATCACAAAACATATCTGATAAATACCGAGGTATTTGGGACCCTCGACGTAAGGCTGTGGTCTAAGACGCGGCGGGGCGTCTCTAATAGGCGTTTTTCGCGTATTGCAGCTCACTTCACTACCTTGTGCCCGTCGTCCACTGCGAGAGCGATGCCATGCGACGGCAGGCGTTGCGCGCTAAACTTACTAGGTAGTGATATTTATCGCGATAAATATCAAGATAATAATCATCGTTGTCATAATAATTATGATTATTATCAAAAATATTATACCGGAAAAATTGTAAAAGTATATCATGATTAATATCAAGATAATCGATACTAATATTATAAATGCGAAAGTGTGTCTGTCTGTCTGTCTGTCTGTCTGTCTGTCTGTCTGTTACCTCTTCACGCTTAAACCGCTGAACCGATTTGGATGAAATTTGGTATGGAGATAGTTTGAGTCCCAGGGAAGGACATAGGCTACTTTTAACCCGGAAAAATACCCTTATCCGCGATAAACGAATTTAAGGCGGACGAAGTCGCGGGCAGAAGCTAGTAATTATATATTTATCACAATAATTATGATAATTACGGCAACAATATGATAAGTAATATAACAATTGTCATTACCATAATCCATACTAATATTATAAATACGAAAGTGCGTCTGTCTGTCTGTCTGTCTGTCTGTCTGTCTGTCTGTCTGTCTGTCTGTCTGTCTGTCTGTCTGTCTGTTACCTCTTTACGCTTAAACCGCTGAATCGATTTGGATGAAATTTGGTATGGAGATAGTTTGAGTCCCGGGGAAGGACATAGGCTACTTTTTATCCCGGAAAAATACCCTTATCCGCGATATACGAAATTAAGGCGGACGAAGTCGCGGGCAGAAGCTAGTATATAATAAATATTATAATTATCATGAGGATATCGTAATTATCTCAAAATATATCTGATAAATACCAAGGAAGATTATTAATCGTGCTTGTAAATACTGAGGTATTTCGAACCATCGATGTAAGGCTGTGGCCTTAGACGCTGGCGTCCGTGGCACGGATGTATGATGACGTCATTTGTCGATTGAAGCGCTCAAAAGGTTAATGCAAAGTATGGAGCTGCTGTTATAGCCCTCTAAGGATTATCGTCTGTTTCTGGGGCACCCTGTATGGGCACCGCATAACCGGTCGTCGAGATGGATCCATATCGGAATCCCTAATGTATCTGTTTAGGATTCTAATAATAAATGGACTGTATTTTTTATGCTAAATCAATTTCCGAAAGACGATACGATACGACAGTTAACTGAAAATGTTCTGATGTAAGAACTCGATAAAGTTGATAGTGCAAATCACATACCTCTATTATCCAGGGCAGACGACGTTACTGAGGCTTACTTATCCCGGGGATCTTCAAGCTACTAGCTAAATGTGCGAGCTCGGCTTACCATACGCTTTCGCCTAAATACCTCCCTCAATGCAGCCCCAACACACTTTAGAATATTTATATGAGTTTGCACTTTGTTAATTTTATAGTTTCACGACCTTTTTGACAGGAAGAGTGGCTTCCAATGAAATTACGATAAATTCGAACTAACTTGCTTGGTGCTCAATCGAAAAAGTAGTTTTTTAATAATGGCGACAGGAAGAAGTGAACCCAAAGTGTTACCATACACTAACGGAAGTTCGATCAAGGCAACGAGTGTTACCATTCAAAAGGTGACTTAATATTAATTAAAGACGAAAGTTGAACATACCGCTCACCTAAATATGCAGTATTTACGATACAATCAGAACGTTAGCTTAAACAGTATACTTATAGCTACGACTCTACATTATATATATATATATATATATATATATTTTTTTTTCTACATCTAGTTAGACAATGGCAATGGGCACAGCTTCACGACAGGCCTCCTGTACTGACCAGCTGCTGTCTGGACCGTGACAACCCTACATCTTCCATCGGCTCCCGGGTGGAGCGCCGCAATGCGACCTAGGGGCCATTTTAAAGGACTAGTTTGTTCATTTATTAAAAGGACTAAAGTACCAACGACAATGTTTGTGGTAACCTTGTTCCATTTAGTCCTCTGCTGCAGTGTGTGTACGTACTCGGTGTGCCAGCTGCGCCAAAAATCCTGATGCATTTTCTGTATAAGTTTCCAACGATGACTAACACTGACGTTGGTGTCAACGAAGTTTTCCTCGGGAACGATTGACAATGGTTCCAGAGTGAGAAAATGACCTGGGGTTAGAGCCGACAGGTCATTGGTATCAGAGCTGAGGGGTGTGAGAGGACGCGAATTGAGCATTGCCTCGATCTGTGTGAGGACGGTATAGAATTCCTCGAAAGTTAGCCTCTGATTTCCGACCACCCGAGCCAGATGAGTTTTGACCGAGCGTATCCCAGCTTCAGCCAAGCCATTGAAATGCGGACTACCCGGTGGATTGAAGGAAAATTTAATTTCCTGCGCATCAGCAGCACTCTTCATGAGAGTACCGAGATAATTACTAGCGCCGACAAAATTTCTACCTTGATCAGAAATAATATTACTACATCACCCACGACGTGCGATAAATCTTTTTAACACGCAAAGGAAAGCTTCCGTTGACAGTTCTGAAGCAAGTTCCGTATGGATAGCCTTCGTGCTAGAGCAAACAAATACACAGATGTACCCTTTGTACGTCTTCACACCTCGTCCACGCCCAAGAGCAATATCAAAAGGTCCGCCATAGTCAATCGAGACACTCGAAAAAGGTTTTATTTGCGAAATACGACATAATGGAAGATTTCCCATAAGCGGCGCTGATGTCGGCGACGGGTTGGCACGAAAGCATTTGACACAATTACCAATCACTGCCTGAATAGCTCGCTTGGGCGATAAAATCCAAAAGGATTGCGCAAGTAAATTCTGCAAAGTTTGAACACCTGGGTGTAAAAATCGTTTATGATATTCGTCAATGATTAAAACCGTTAATCTGTGGGAGCGAGGTAATATTAGGGGATGTTTTATCGAGAATTTAATTGGAGAATTGACCAAGCGACCGCCCACCCTGACAATACCCGCGGTGTCAATAAACAAAGTAAGCTTGCGCAAACACTTTGGTAAAGAGTTTAAACGACCCTTCCTTAAGTGATTGATCTCTACACCGAACGCAGCGAGCTGCACATGTTTTACTAAAAACATGAGAGCTGCGGATGTTTCAGACGCCTGTAGAGATCCGACAGCTTTTCCATACTTTGACGACCGTATGAAACGGAAACAGTAGGCTAACACACGCTTTAAAGTGAAAAGCGAGGAGAACCTGTTGAGAAGTTGGTCAATCAAGTTAGGATCGTTTGCAACGACTAAACTGCAAATCCGCTGTTCTTCTGCAATAGAACTGTTTGCTGGCATATCCAATGATGACCGTGGCCATTCTGTTTCGTCCTTCAGGAGCCAAGAAGGACCCTTCCACCAAAGCTCATATTCTACCAGATCCCCTGGTAATAAACCCCTCGATCCCACGTCAGCGGGATTATGTAGAGTGCTCACGTGGCGCCAGCGATCAGGGGCGACAATATCCTGAATGTGGCTCACTCGATTGGCCACGAAAGTCTTCCAACGTGAGGGACACGACTGGATCCACGCCAAGGTTACGGTCGAATCGGACCAGGCAAATATATCCCGGACATCGTGTACGGGCTTCAAGGCTTCTTGCACAGACAATATTAAGTCTGCCAGCAAGACAGCAGCCTGAAGTTCCATACGCGGAATAGACTGTTTGCGGAGAGGCGAAACTTTAGATTTTGCGCAACAAAACTCGACAGATATAGAGCCATCTGCGTCGACGACACGACAATAAATAATTGCAGAATAGCCACGCTCCGAAGCGTCAGCAAACCCGTGCAACTGCAGCGCGACGAAAGAGTGGACGAAGCGACGGGGAATAACGACCGATCCTAATAACGACAATTGAGACTTAAAACGCATCCACTCTGAAGCGATTGCTTCTGGCACATCTTCGTCCCATTGGACGCCTGATGTCCATAACGCTTGCATCAGATATTTCGCGTGGAATGCAACGGGACACAAGAATCCTAAAGGATCGTAGATGCGTGCGATATTCGAGAGAATTATGCGTTTAGTGCACCTCTGGTCACGAGGTGTTGCAACCTCAAACTGGAATGAATCTGTTTGTGGTCGCCACGACAAACCTAATATTTTAAGCGATAAGTCCGAAAGTTCATCAAAATGTTTAAAATCACATGAGTACAACTCTGTAGACGGAAGATCAGCGATAAACCCTTTATGATTGGAGGTCCATTTTCTCAAGTGGAACCCACCCGACGACAATATGTTAGAAAGGTCTGATCCTATTTGTAGAGCCTGCTCGATAGTATCAGCGCCCGTGACAATATCGTCGACATAAATGTCTATATCCAACACTTGCGAACCCTCAGGATACGCAACTGCAGTCTCTTTAGCCAGCTGCGCGATACTTCTAAGAGCTTGGAAAGGAGCCGACTTGACACCATAGGTCACCGTTCGCAATTTGTAGTCCTTTACCGGGCTGTCAGTAGAATGACGCCATAAAATCCGCTGATATTCGGCATCTTCATCAGGCACGACTATTTGACGGTACATGGCTTTAATGTCACCAGTGAAGACCACTTTATGCCAACGGAATCGAGTAAGGATGTCGAATATATTAGTTTGCAACTTAGGACCTGCCAAAAGTGTATCATTTAAAGATAATCCCTTGAAATCACTGCAACTGCCGTCAAAAACTGCACGAAGAGGTGTGCTAACTGAATCAGGGCGAAGAACTGCATGATGAGGTATATAATTAAATTTCCCCATAGCATTTGGTGGAGGCTCTACTTCCTCCATGTGACTGCTGGTCTCATATTCATCCATGAATGAGACGTATGCTTTACGAAAATCAGAATGTTTTTCGAGCTTGCGCTCCAACGAGAAGAGTCTTCGCATTGCAATTTCACGAGTGTTCGAAAAAACAGGCTTATTTGCAGGATCGACGAAAGGTAAAGGTACCTCGAAACGGCCTTCACTCGTACGACGAAAATTATTAACGAAAATGTCTTCACAGAGTTGGTCCTCTTTCGACAGAGCGGGTTTACTAGGGCAACTAACATTCTCTAATTCCCAAAACCTTTTCAGAGAACTATCCAATGACAAATTTGATTGTGAAGAATTCGACACGAAAAAACAATCTTTCCGACGACAATCTTTGAAAGATTGTGAATGGCGTTCATTACATCCACCCATGATGATCCATCCGAATACAGTTTCAATCGCCTTTGGCTGACCCTGAACTCCCTGCCTACGACCACTAAGAAGGGATGACGCGAAAATGTCTGCATTCAGTAACAGATCTATTGGTCCAGGATCAGCAAAGTCAGGATCAGCCAAAGGTAAATTTCTCATATGAGACCACTCTGAAGCTCTAACTGCACTACATGGCTGGTCAGCGCAAATTGAGGGAAGCACTAATGCTTCACAATCGAAATTAATTGAGTTTGTTCTATTAGATTTTATGGAACACGACACTGAACCACATGGTTGTGCGACTGCATTTCCAATTCCCGAGATTGATTCACCCGACTGATGAATATCTAATCCAAGCCGCTTAGCACATTGTAGTGAAACAAAGTTGCATGCACTTGCACAGTCCAACAGAGCCCGAGCTGGCTGGTATTTCCCTGCACTATCCTTCACGGCTACCTGTGCAGTGGCAAATAGTATGGTGTTATTATTTGATACAGTAGTAAGTGTGATATTATTGCTCTGTGAACCGCTCACCGTTAACTGTGATGAGGTACCAACCTCCGAAGGCAGTGATGCTGTTTTGTTAAAATGTAACAATGTATGATGTGAGTACCCACACACACTACAACGAGGCGCTTGTCGACATTGCTTCACCATGTGGCTCTTTGAGAAACAACAAACACATAAGCCCTTATCTTTAACAAATTTAAATCGCATTGCGGTATCTAATTCTATGAATTTCTTACAACATGCCAAGTTGTGCTGTTCAGTACAGAAGTCACATATACCTGCCGTTGACACAAGAGTTACCTTGGATTTCTTTTGACCAAAAGTTGCATTATAGTGTACTTTACTTTGTAAATTATTATTCAATATAGGTTTAGTATCCATTACATCTAAGGCTCTAATTTGTTTTTGAATAAATTCCTGCAAAGTTTCGAAATCTGGAATGTCATCCGAGTTAAATTCAAGCTGGAAGGCTTCGCGGGTTGACTTGTCAATTTTAGACCACAATAAATGAAACAACATAAAGTCACCATCTGGCAAACCCAGCTTGTATAGAACCTGCTATGTTTCTTTGAAGGTGCGCTGCACTCTTTCTAGCTCAGTTCCAGACTTAAACCTTGCTGGCTCACACGATAATATTTTTTCATAATAAGTAAATGCAATGTGTCGCTTTTTGTTGTAAAATTGATTTAATGCATTATATGCATCAAGGTAACTCTCATTAGAAATTGGATAGTTTTTAATTAAATCTAAAGCCTTACCTTGAACGCTTGTTAGCAAGTAATGTAACTTCTCAATATTTGAAATGTTTCTTTTGTGAATCAATGAATCAAACAACTGACTAAACGAAACCCAATTTTCTAATTTTCCATCAAAGGGTTTTATTTGGATTTTAGGAAGTTTGGCCGAAATTATTTCACTTTCAGAAACTTTTGCACTCATTGGACACTCGCGTAATCGTGTCAATACAGACTTCATCTTGTTCTCAAAATCTATAGTTACAGGAAATTCGGTTTCAATATTACCGGTGATCGCCATTATCGCTTTTTGACACTTATGAAAACTTTCTGAAATTTGTAACAAATCTTCTTCCACGTAACCTATCAAGTCTGTACTTTGAATATATTCTAGACGCATCATAGCGTAGTCCCGCTCCACTCTATTCAAGTCAGCCTTCATTTCACTACTTGTTGAATCGTTTTGCGACATATTTATAACAGAATAAACACAGGTTTGTATACGACAACAACGACAAATTACAATAACAAAAATATAACCTCTGTTTATTAGTTGACAATGTCAATTTGACGTGACGCACAAAGTTGCCACACGAACGAGAAAAAGAAATAATTTTGAATGAATGACTGGAACGGTACTTTGTCTATGGTACGAGCTGTCACAATGCTGCCAACCAAAATGTACTAAAAGTTACCAAGCGCCAAATCACTACTTCCTGTCAGCCATTACTAATAAAATAAAAAGTGTACCCTCAATTTTTCACACTAAATATCACAACACGACAAACTATGAAATATAATTTTAGCTTTAAACTTAGGTAACTTTCCACGATCCGGCCGAAGGAACAATGTTTAGGATTCTAATAATAAATGGACTGTATTTTTTATGCTAAATCAATTTCCGAAAGACGATACGATACGACAGTTAACTGAAAATGTTCTGATGTAAGAACTCGATAAAGTTGATAGTGCAAATCACATACCTCTATTATCCAGGGCAGACGACGTTACTGAGGCTTACTTATCCCGGGGATCTTCAAGCTACTAGCTAAATGTGCGAGCTCGGCTTACCATACGCTTTCGCCTAAATACCTCCCTCAATGCAGCCCCAACACACTTTAGAATATTTATATGAGTTTGCACTTTGTTAATTTTATAGTTTCACGACCTTTTTGACAGGAAGAGTGGCTTCCAATGAAATTACGATAAATTCGAACTAACTTGCTTGGTGCTCAATCGAAAAAGTAGTTTTTTAATAATGGCGACAGGAAGAAGTGAACCCAAAGTGTTACCATACACTAACGGAAGTTCGATCAAGGCAACGAGTGTTACCATTCAAAAGGTGACTTAATATTAATTAAAGACGAAAGTTGAACAGTATCGTTAGTCCTAATATATAGTTAGTCTTAATGTATCGTTTTCCTAAAGTATCGTGTGTCCCAATGTATTGTTTGTCCTAATATATCGTTTGTCCTAATGTATCGTTTGTGCTAACGCATTTTTTCTGAAACTGTAAACTTTTTAGCATTGTTATAAAACAAACGTAACCTAACCTAATCTATACGATGATCTTTTAAAAAATTCTGAAGAAACCCCGTCGAGATACTTAGGGGAGGGAGCCATCGATCGTCTACGATAAAGGTGTTCTACGACCCTAATTGATGGACCTTCCACACTGTAAATCTGTCAATCTGCAACTGTAAATCTGTCAATTCGCATGCTTTGCTCTTTTTTTTCAATTCTTAAAGATCTACAATCTCCAGAATATTTCAGAACTTTCTTCAGCTACGGGTCAATTTCAGAGCGTTTCAACTGCACTCATTAATGTCACCGCATTAATGGTGCCTTCTATTACAGATTCGAATGAGATACTTCCTACCTCTACACAAAATTATATCTCAAAATGCCATTCGAATCTGTAATAGATGGCGCTATTAATGCGGTAACACTAATAGAATAGAATAGAAAACATTTATTTCAAGTAACAAGACTCATACAAACAAACACAATCGTTAGTAACACTAATGAGTGCGGTTGAAACGCTATGAAATTGACACCTACATTGAATCCACTCGTAACCGTCATTTTCGCTCTTCCGGCAATCTCGCCCTTTTTTTCCCACCCCACCGAACTGGCTTCATATCCAATTCTTTCTCCATTCAGGTTGCCCGCCTCTGGAACGGTCTTCCTCTTAAAATCAAACAGGCCCCGAACAAGTTTGCATTCAAAAAGTCCGTGAGCAACTTCTTTGCTGGCAGAACCGAAGACTCTTAGTTTATCTGCTTAATACGGTTCATCCCTATATATATATTCATTGATTTATATATATTTGTATGTGTATTATATATATTTATGTTTTTCATGTATTTAAAGTACTTATATAAATATCCCACCAAAAACATAAATGTAAAAAGGACAGCCAAGTTCAATACAAAAATTATGCATGGCTGTGGGCTTCACCCCAAAAAGAGTGGAGATCTAAATGAGTGCCAAGTTCTATGCAAAATTCAAATATGTATTTATAGGAACAAAATAAAATTATAAACAAGTATTAAACTCTATTTATTTGCTTTATTGGATACCTTTAACAATTGCTGTTATTTAAAAATGTGAGTGAGATCTTAAAGTAGGTTAGATTTGACTTGGCTAGTTTTCATTACATCAGTCATTTTATAAAGTTATTCAACATATATATATATATTTTAATTCTGATAAAAACTGGCCAAGTGAAATCTGCTTTGCCCTAAGGTTGATTGGTAGAGAATGCCTTATGGTATTAAGTTCGCCTTTTGTACAATAAGTTGTCTTTTGTGTAATAAAGATTAAATAAATAAATCTGTATTCTCAGTTACATGGAGCGCGCAGAGCAGCTGAAGTTGCTGCTGCGAGGAGCCCCCGCGCCCCCCGCGCACCTCCCCCCCCCCCGCGGGCGCCCCCCCGCGCCTCGTGCAGCGCACAGCTTCCTGCTATGGAGCGAAGGAGAGCTGCGATCCTGGTAAGTTCACTGGGAGTCATCAGAGCTACACATTATTCACCCCACTGACGTTGAGTTTTATTTCGACGCCAAATCTGCGTGGAAAAGGGGCTGTTCATAAATTACGTCATCTATTTTTGATGATTTTTGACCTCCCCCCCTAAAATCATCATATTATTAGCTTTTTAAGTCTCGTACCACTCAGCAAGCTTCGCGGCCTAAACGCGGTACTCGACCGAAAAAGCATACAATTCTATAACGATTGCATAAAATACTGTTAACCGTGACGCCCCCGCTGCATACACATTGTCGACGGCTACACGAATGTCGTGATTGCGAAAGTGTCTCACTTTGTATATTTGGTCTGGCTCTTCCCAGGTGAATTTTTCGCTTCGAGCCTTAATCTTTCAAACCCTAATCGCATAGCCGCTAGCTACCGAGTTAGCACGTGCCACTACAACATTCTTATTGAAAAACAGACGGTATCGTCTTAGTATTGTGGGGTTGTAGCTCTTGGTGGGATAAATAAAAAGCGGAGCTTGTACGGGTTTGATGTTTTGTATTCAACGTCTGCCCTAAGACTTAGGCCTAATGACATAAAACTGTTAAGAGACAGCTGACGTTCCTAATTTAAATACGTACTACTTCTACATCCATCGTACAGGGTTAATACCTTCACAGTATTAAGAGTCCCCGGTAAACTCAGTCCTCCATTAAAACGTAGTTACGCTCTCATTTTAAAACGACCAGCTAATTTGTTCTGAAACTTTGTACTTAGAATAAGTTAAGGTATATGCAGGCCTGTAATTAGTTTATGTAGCTTCAGATACCATAGTAAAAAAAATACACCGAATTTAAGTTTTTCATACAAAACTTGTTTTTGCTGTATTTCGTTAGTTTTATAAACTGGAGCCATATAAACTAATTACAGGCCTCGATATACCTCATGTCATTGTATATGCAAAGTTTCGTTACAATCCAACTCGTAGTTTTAAAATAAGAACGAAACTCCGTTTGTATGGGAAGGTGAAATTCGGCCGAGCTTGCTGGGGCCTCTTAAGGTTCAAATTTAATCTCACTGATATTCTAGATATTACGTTTTGGTACTTCTACCAAACTACTACTACTTAACTAGCAATGTAGCCTAGGCTATGCAATAATAGAGGCAATGGCCTTTGTTTGAAAGATTAGGGCTCGAAGCGAAAAATTCAGCCGGGAAGAGTCGGACTATACATGTATGTAAAGTGTACAACCCTATTTTGTACGTGTGTTGTAGTGCCGGCCTGCGCATGCTCACAGGCGTCGCCACGCCCTAGTGAGGTTAGTATACGCCATATTATTTGCCACATTCTTCATTCAGTCTTCAACCAGTGCGTATTACCGGTGATGACCTACAGAGCCGAAACGTGGTCTCTGATTACGGGTCTCTTAAGAAAGCTATGGAAAGGGCTATGCTCGGGATCTCTACGAGATCGAATCAGTAATGAGGAGATTCGTAGACGAACCAAGGTCACCGACATAACAAACAGGGTAAGCAAACTGAAGTGGCAATGGGAAGGGCACATGGTTCGAAGAACCGATGGCCGTTGGGGCAGAAAGGTTCTCGAGTGGAGACTACGTACCGGCAAGCGCAGCATGGGTAGGCCAACCGCAAGGTGGTCAGACGACCTGGTTATGGTTGCGGGGACTCGCTGGATGCGGGTCGCCTCTATCCGGCCCATGTGGAAATCTATTCAGGAGGCCTGTGTCCAGCAGTGGACCTCCTATGGCTGAAATGATGATGATGATGATGATGATGATGATGATGATTTGCAACATTATAGTCGGTGAATAGTTGGCGACTAGTCGGTAAAAGATATCGAATATACCGCACATTATGACCTATACTTCGTTTTTTTAGCATTAGAAAAAGGGTAAACAATATTGACGTGTCTTTTTATTGAAAAACACTTTCGAAAAATAAGTCCCAGCAAATATGTAACAATTATATAGCAAGGATGGTAATTTACATTATTTTGTTTTCATAAGTTACTATTTTTAAAGCGTTTTTCAATAAACAGACACGTCAAGATTGTTTACCCTTTTTCTAATGCAAAAAAAGAAGTATACTAACTTTAAGTTTTTTGTTTGTCTAACACAAGAATTATATAATTTCACTGCTTATCTTGATTTTTTTACTACAATAAGAAACACGCTGGCTTTTGTAATAAGTAAATCACTAAAACGTAAACCAAACAAACTTGTGAAAACATGAACACATGACGAGTGGCGAGAGGCGTGACTAGCGAACTGAAACGAACGTTCCCGATTGCACCCGAACTTAGCCGAAACTATTATCGGCGTTGTCGACTAGTCGGCTACCTCAGCGCCGATTAGTCGGCTAGTCGGCCAAATCCAAAGTCGGCCCATCTCTAGTTGAAACGTATAATGACTCATAAACAGACAAAGAAATGTTGAAGGACGAAGAGCGATCGGTAGGCCAAAAAAGCGATGGATGGATTGTGTGAGAGAGGACATGAGAAAGAAAGGAGAAAGCGCTGAAATGACGAATAAAAGAGATGAATGGAAGAAAACATGTTGTGCCGACCCTACATAAGTGGGATAAGGGCAGATGATGATGATGATGACATACACAGACAAATAACTTTTAGTGACAGTAATAAAATTTTCCTAGGAATTTTCTAACGATATGGATTTATCGATAAATTGGGATGTTGACAATTTTTTACGACTGTTTTCTGTAGTATGTTATAGAAAGACCTATCTATGATAGAAACATTGGTGAAAAACTACTTCAATCTCGTACAGTCACCAAAATACAACAATCTTAAAGTCATATTTTTGGACTTTCCCAAAACACGCTCCATACTAAAGTGTATGAACGTGTGACGTCACCACTAAAGCGCCTGTACTAAAATATAATATACTAGTTTCTGCCCGCGACTTCGCCCGCCTTAAAGTCGTTAATCGCGGATAAGGGTATTTTTCCGGGATAAAAAGTAGCCTATGTCCTTTCCCAGGATTCAAACTATTTCCATACCAAATTTCATCCAAATCGGTTCAGCGGTTTAAGCGTGAAGAGTAACAGACAGACAGACAGACAAACAGACAGACAGATAGACACACTTTCGCATTTATAATATTAGTATGGAAGTATGGATTAGCAACTAACTTCTGCCCGCGACTTCGTCCGCCTTAAATTCGTTTATCGCGGATAAGGGTATTTTTCCGGGATAAAAAGTAGCCCTTGCCCTTCCCCGGGACTCAAACTATCTCCATACCAAATCTTATCCAAATCGGTTCAGCGGTTTAAGCGTGAAGAGGTAACAGACAGACAGACAGACAGACAGACACACTTTCGCATTTATAATATTAGTATGGAAGTATGGATTAGCAACTAGCTTCTGCCCGCGACTTCGTCTGCCTTAAATTCGTTTATCGCGGATAAGGGTATTTTTCCGGGATAAAAAGTATCCTATGTCCTTTCCCGGGACTCAAACTATCTCCATACCAAATTTCATCCAAATCGGTTCAGCGGTTTAAGCGTGAAGAGGTAACAGATACACAGACGGATAGACAGACAGACAGCATTAGTATGCATATATAACATCGATAGTGATCAGTATACAGGTTAATTTCTATTTGACCCGATCAACTCAACATCTAGTACGAAATGTCACTTGGAAATTCGTAAGTATTAAAAACAGGTATCGATAAATTTGATATTGGAGGAAGTCCCTAGTTAATTTTCATTTATGCCACAAATCCTTTTATGCCTGTACATAAAAAATATCGTCTCAGGCTCATAACTATATTTTGTGTTAACCGCGACAGTATAACGGTACCTAAGCTTGGTTCTCCTTACAAACGTAGTTACGCTCCCATTTTAAAACGACTAGCTAGTTTGCTCTGAAACTTTGTACCTAGAGTAAGTTAAGGTATATGCAGGCCTGTAATTAGTTTATGTAGCTTCAAATACCATTGTAAAAGAAATACAGCGAATTTAAGTTTTTCATACAAAATTTATTTTTGCTGTATTTCGTTTGTTTTATAAACTGGAGCCATATAAACTAGTTACAGGCCTAGATATACCTCATGTCACTGTGTATGCAAATTTTCGTTACAATCCAACACGTAGTTTTAAAATGAGAACGAAACTCCGTTTGTATGGGAAGGTGAATTTCGGCCGAGCTTGCCGGGGACTCTTAAGTAATTTGTAGTATTGTTTTTGTAGCAGACAGAACCTCCCGATCTCCAGCGAGGAGGAAAGGAGAGCAAGGAGAGCGCGGGAGTGCGCGCGCGACTCCTCCGGCTGTTTGGTCGGCAGCCCGTGCCTTTTCTGGACACAGGCGACCCCGTAAGTGGATAATCATAGGTTTAGCCCCACATTGGCGACCCCGTAAGTAACTAATCATAGGTTTAGCCCCACATTGGCGACCCCGTAAGTGGATAATCATAGGTTTAGCCCCACATTGGCGACCCCGTAAGTAACTAATCATAGGTTTAGCCCCACATTGGCGACCTCGTAACTGACTAATCATAGGTTTAGCCCCACATTGGCGACCCCGTAAGTAACTAATCATAGGTTTAGCCCCACATTGGCGACCTCGTAACTGACTAATCATAGGTTTAGCTCCACATTGGCGACCCCGTAAGTGACTAATCATAGGTTTAGCCCCACATTGGCGACCCCGTAAGTGACTAATCATAGGTTTAGCCCCACATTGGCGACCCCGTAAGTGACTAATCATAGGTTTAGCCCCACATTAGCGACCCCGTAAGTGACTAATCATAGGTTTAGCCCCACATTGGCGACCTCGTAAGTGACTAATCATAGGTTTAGCCCCACATTGGCGACCCCGTAAGTGACTAATCATAGGTTTAGCCCCACATTAGCGACCCCGTAAGTGACTAATCATAAGTTTAGTCCCACACCGGCGATTCTGTCAGTAGCTAATCATGAGTTAAGCCCCACACCGGCGACCCTGTAAGTGGCTAATCTTAAGTTTAGTCCCTCACCGACGACCCCGTATGCTGATAATCATAAGTTTAGCCCCACACCGTTACGCCGTGAGTGGCTAGTCATAAATTTAACCCCACACCGACACCCCGTAACTGGCTAATCATAAGGTTATGGCCCCACCAGCGACTTCGGTCGCTAACATTACTTTAGCCCGACACCGGCGGCCCTGTAAGTCGCTAACACAAGTTTAACCCCATACTGGCAAACCTGTAAGTCGTTAACATAAGTTTAACCCCACAACGGCGACCCCGTAAGTTGCTAATCATAAGTTTAGTTCCACACTGGTGACCCCGGTAAGTAGCTAAGCATACTTTGGAGGGGTAGGAGGGGGTGTTTAAGCGCCTTAGCCAATTAACGAAAGTGAACTGTGGAATAAATTGTCGCCGGCAGTATTTCCGGACCGATGTACTCCCACTTGAAAGGCCGGCAACGCACTTGTGACTCCTCTGGTGTTGCAGGTGTCTATGGGCGACGGTGATCGCTTACCATCAGGCGATCCGTCTGCGTGTTTGCCTCCAAATACAAAAAAACCGGTTAAGTGCGAGTCGGACTCGCGCACCGAGGGTTCCGTACAAAATATACGCTATAAACGACCATTTCTATGAAAATCCAGTGTTAGCGGGTCCTACTCCTAAGCAAAATGTACGTTGTGATCGATCATGTTATATTGCCCAGGCAGCACACAAGTTGTATAAGAGCTTATACTGCTATTATACAGCCAGTTTGAGCTTATAAGGACCGACCGACTTCAAACAAGCTTATCACGACCATTGCGCACTATCGAACATGTTACGTACCTAGCTAACATTATAAATAAATGTAATTATTTAGTAATCTCTGTCTTTTTTGAAGACGGTTTATGAAGTAGGTGCACTGTAACTTTATGGGGAGGTCCCCGCGCGATCTCGCGACTACTACATAAACCCTCCGGGTTTTCAATAGTGGCTCTTATTATATACCATATAAATTGCTGTAACTATTAATTTTATTTTTAATAAAAAAAAGGGCTGTATAAGCTCTAATACAGCTTCTGTGCTACTTGGGTGGTTACTGACAAGACAGACAGACAGACAATTATACTGATTTTAGTATTTTTTGTTATAGCGGCAAGTGCGGCAACAGAAATACACCATCTGTGAAAATTTCAACTGTATAGCTATCACGGCACGGTTCATGAGATATACAGCCTGGTGACAGACGGACAGATAGATAGATGGACTGCGGAGTGTTAGTAATAGGGTCCCGTTTTACCCTTTGGGTATAGAACCCTAAAAAGAGGGGACTTGTTCGGTTTAAGTGGCATAAAGCTGAGTGGTGACCCCTTTCCGCGTCGTCATTTGTTTCTGTTATTTGTATTTCTTGTTTATGCTGGCGTTGAATAAATGTTTTCTTTCTTTCTTTTTTATTCCACAGTCGGAGGACCCGACGCGAGCCGACAAGCAGAAGTCGGCAGAAGAGACTTCTGGCGACGGATGCCGAATTACGTGACGAGTTCCCATCCCATCCCTTTGAGTTGGCACGGTATTAAAGATTGGTTTATACTAAAAGCAACATTTTCATTAATTGTCGATGTTTAGGATTTTTTTCCATGTGCGATTTGGAGGGGGGGGGGGGGGGGGGGGGGGGCACTGCCTTTGACCATCACTTCACTAGTGTTTGTGAGATTGGGTCTTGTTATGCTTGTTTTAGAAAGATAGATGTACATTTATTTCTACACTTAAACAATAACGTCTGGGCATAGATGAAAATTTTCTAAAATCTTCAAATTTTGTTTATACGTAGAAATAAGCCTCCTTATTGTCAGAAAAAAAAATACAGATTTTTCTGTGGCTTAGAAAAAAATAAAAAGATGTTGGTGGGCCTATCTACCGGATTTATATGGTAAGGCAAAGGCACCATTGATGTTTTCGATTAAAATGGCTGTAAATGTACTGTTATTCTTGCCATACCGTATAAGGCGGGCATTTAGGCCCAACAACACCTTTCTGTATTTTTATTTTCTTTCAAGCTACAGAAAAATCTGTATGTTTAAATTTTTGAAGATTTTCATCCATTCCCCATTGTTGTGTCTTTTTAATATCTATATTTGAGTTTTTCGACGGATCATAATTTCGTACGAAGTTCATTTTTTTTATATGCCTATGACTGATGTGACACTATATTTGTTTTTTATTGGTGGGTAGAAATGTGCAACTTGCCTTTTGTTATAAAAAAAGCTCTGTATTTTTAAAATGTTCCATATTTTTAGCGCCAGTGTGTATGTGTAATAGTATGTCGCTTTGCTTTGTATGAACAAGGACTATTAAAACAAGAGGACTATCAATTGCCATAATTTGATCGAAAGGAGATATTCAGGCAAATACTAGATGACGCTTTAAAACTAGACATTTCACGATGTTATAATTGAAAAAAAGAGACATACTAAGGTAACAATTAGTTCAGAAACAGCTAATAATAAATAAATAGTAACAAATATAAATCTTATACATAGATGGCGTTGTACGTATCGCAGAACGGCTTTTTGTAGGGCATTTTTTACGTTTTTATTTTTTGTTCTCTACGATCTCCTTTGGCCTGTAGAGCCATTTTAGAGTTTCTGAACTGTGTTTTGAAGTGTGTTTTTTTTGTATGGCAGTTGACAGTCCTCTTGTTTTAATGGTCCTTGGTATCAAGTGCATTGTTGTGCCTTTGTAATATCGATATTTGAGTTTTTCGACAGATTATAATTTCGTAAGAATTTTCTTTTGTTTTTAAAGTGATATATGACTTATGTGACCCTTTATTTGTTTTTAATTAGTGGTTAGAAATGTAAAATACAGTCATGCTTTAGGTCTATACTGCGTAAATAAAACAATTTAACGGATTATATCGCGTATATTATCTCATTTGAGTTCCGGACGTTTCGGAAGCTTTTCATCTTTCCATGGTCACCCACACATATATATCTTTTCTCAGTCAACCCGTGACCATGGAAATCTGAAAAGTTTCCGAAACGTCGGGAACTCAAATGAGATAATATACACGATATAATCCGTTAAATTGTTTTATTTAAATGAGTAATAATCGCGGAAACAGAAGAAAATATTATAGCTTTTACTGTTTTTCAAAGTCAAAAGTCAAGTATTTTAGGTATAGGTATTAAGGCCTAGCCACACCGGATGCGTGTTCATGACGCGCAAGTAAACATTAAGCAATGTAAGCGTTGTGAAGTACCTAACCTTCCAGCGTTTACATCACATGTGCGTAACGTGTGCGTACGCAGCGGTGTGCCATCTCTTATGATGTTTCGTACTTTACAACGTGCACGCCACGCACACGCATCGGGTGTGGCTCGGCCTTGATTCGTTTTATTATTAATTAAATGTTTTTAATATTCGCCTTCATGACAAGAAAAGAGGGCTTGCGTAAAGGTAAAAACAGTGGTGAAGAATGAAATGTTTTATTTTATATAAAGTTGTATTTATTATGGATGTACTAAAAATTAACACCTTTAAGATCAAGATTTTCGTAGCCATGGGAAGCACATGGGAAAATGCATATAAAGCGAAATCTTAGCAAAGCGCCCGCCTGGCAGGTTCTTTGTCGCGAAAGTGTTAATGTTCAAATTCATCATCCTCTGTTAGTTGCTAATGGCGGTACGTGTGATGAAGTTAGATTAAAACTAATATAGAATGGTGAAATTGAGCGTTCAGACGTTATCGTTCATCCACAAATCGCGCGTGGCTTCGAAAGGGGGGGGGGGGAGGGGATAAGGTGACCTCACGTGTATTCTTAGAGAGCCGAGAACCATACGAGTTTATTTTTCAGAGGTATGTTTGCAAAACGCAATTCTGTACGAAAAAAAGAAAATAAACAAGGTGAACTAAATATAGTATTAATAATAAATCATTTATTTTATTACACAAGAGTGTAGGATATATATCCTACTTAACATATTTATAAACTGGTTTGACTTGCCCAATCCAGTGCATTAAGATTGGACAGTCAAACCTGCCAGCTATAAGTCTCAGGATGCTGTTGTGACTCTTCCTGACCCGGCTCATAAGCGATGCAATCTTTTTCCGCGTTATTGCCAAGAAGCCGTCCAAATACAAATGTCATTTACTTTAAAATGTAAGTGAAAAGAAACAAATACACGTGAGGCCGAGGGCTGCTGGGAAACCAAAAGAAACCCACACCGAAGATCACCAAGGGGGAGCAGGGGGGGTTCTAAATGTGGCCAATAAACCTCGCGTGATTCCTGAGTGAACCCTTAGCAAAATAGGTATTCACTGGTGTTCACTGTTATATGTCCGTTCGTCCCACACACCAAAATATATCAATTTTACAGGTATATCGCTTAAGTGAGTCTGTTCCTGAGGTGTGGGGGCGGTACGGGGGGCAAGTGACGTGACATGACGTGCCCTGTCGCTATACAAGCCTGACCCACCTAAAGTTACAGGTCGATTCACAGCTGGCACGAATGGATTGAATGAGTGAATGATATTGTCTTCGTTCGCGGAGGAGAAAAAGTCATAACTATATCCTATAACCATCTGGAGATACCCAGCTACCCGTGTACCAAAAATAGTTGAAATCCGTTTAAGGTGCGTCCACACTTGTATCATTTGCTCGTATCCGATCACGGTGCCGTGGCATGACTGCGTATCGCGCTGCTTGGACGCTTACTGTCGGTGCGTCGATCATGCCGTACTCTTCTGATATAACTATGTGATACGCGTAGCAAAATGGATTTCGAGCGATCCGATCGGCGCAACCTCCAAACGCGTGATCGTGACACGCGATCATGCCACGCGACGATGATCTGATACGGGCAAATGATACAAATGTGGACGCACCTTTAGACGATTTTGCCTGATTAAGCCACAACAACACATACAAACATACAAAAAATAAAAATAATATGTTTTTAATTTTTATATGTTTTTAATTTCACAACTTTTAATAGTATAGATGTAGGTATGCATGAGAAAATGATTATTAAATACATGTTGATTCAGTAAGTGATTATGAATCGTGTTTTTAGACAACTGATTTTTTTCTTCCTGTGTCGTTGTTTGTGTAATTTGCGCAGAAAACTACTTATTTAGGCTGGGACAAAATTACTGCGTAAAATTGTATAATGACCTATAAATGAAATATAGACTCCGTGATAGTAATATGTGTATCGAACCGTTAAATTTACCTTTCGCATACGGTTTACCTGCTTAGTCCCAATAATGTTCAGATTAAATTAATGTTTTTTTGTTGAATAACAAAGACGTATTATGTACTTGTTTACAAAATATTAGGAGGCCCCTGTACAAGTACAGCACTCACACTGCCACTCACAGTGACAAGTGACATTATTTTCGTTCTATCCATTCATGCCAGCTCTAATGAATTAATCTGTACGCGTCGTTTGACGTTACGTAAACACACCCCTCCCGTACCGTTCCCATACCTCAGGAACCGACTTACTTATACGTTAGGCCTTTAGTACTTCCACAACCAAGAGTTTCGAAGCGCTACGCGCATAGCCTATAACATAGGGAACATGCGCATGTAGCGAAAACTTGCTATTAAGACAGCACCCGTCTAGGTTCTTGGTAGTGTAACTATTAAGGAATCCATACTAATATTGTAAATGCGAAAGTGTGTCTGTCTGTCTGTCTGTCTGTTACCTCTTCACGCTTAAACCGCTGAACCGATTTGGATGAAATTTGGTATGGAAATAGTTTGAGTCCCGGGGAAGGATATAGGCTACTTTTTATCCCGGAAAAATAGCCGTATCCGCGATAAACGAATTTAAGGCGAACGAAGTCGCGGGCAGTAGCTAGTAATATTATAAATGCGAAAGTGTGTCTGTCTGTCTGTCTGTTACCTCTTCACGCTTAAACCGCTGAACCGATTTAGATGAAATTTGGTATGGAGATAGTTTTAGTCCCGGGGAAGGACATAGGCTATTTTTTATCCCGGAAAAATACCCTTATCCGCGATAATCCAATTTAAGGCGGACGAAGTCGCAGGCAGAAGCTAGTTAAAAATATAAAAATAACAAAATAATTTCAATTTATAATCTTTACATTTTTATGTTTTTAACAAAATAGAAAAAACAAGGTATGTCGAAAGTTGCAAAATACAAATAGTTTCTTTGTTCAATACGAGTAAAGTTTTACATAGGCACGGTTTTTACACAGTTTACTTAGTATTTTATAACTTTGCCTGTGGAAAAATAACAATATTTATATGCAATTAGGTTCCATTTTGTCGTGATAATTTGTGAAAACCGTATAGTTTAAATCAATAACAAGATGATACTTAATCGTGTATAAACATGGTTCATTTTGTTCCACATGCAAAGTTGTAAACTAGGCAAAGTTGCCGGTTTTTACGGTATCTAATATAAAGGCAAGAGATACAAATTTTAGGTATAGACTGTCACTACGGGGTGTACAGTTAACATAAATTGACGTCTGACAAAAATTCATAGTTGCTGAAGTGATATTTATGTATAAAAATATTTTTTGATATATTGAATTCTCTAAATTAGCACGAATATGTGTGGAACATCGGATGTACCTACTCAATTTTATGCATAATAATTAATATATAACAGTATTTTCCAATTTCATGGTTTCATTCTACTTTGAAAAAAGCAGTTAACCCTTTGAATACCACAGACACCTAAAAGTGTTAAGAGTTGTGACCATGACGCCGCCGACACTTATAAGTGTTAACACTTACAGTGCATAATCAGCATATTTAACTTTTATTCAAATTCAAATCTGAACCTTCGCCAAGACGAAAAAAAGGGGGCTCTACCTACCCTTTCTCAAACCGTTTGGTCTCATTTTCAAACCCTCATAGCTTCGTCCCAGTTAACACCTGAGAGCCCAAATTTACAGATTAACATGTGGTCGGGGAACATATGAAATGCACTAAATTTCATTGATCTAGCTTTCATACTTTAGGTTTTATTGATACCTAAAATACGCCGATTTTGTCACTGATTCACTCACTCATTCATGTATCAAAATTCTATGGTACTTTCCCATGACCTAGAAAGCTGAAGTTTGGCATGGAGCCTAGGATTTACATACAAAGAATAGTCAAATCAAGAAATCTGTAACTTTCATCCTCCTACCCCTAAAAAGGGGGTGCAGGTCTCGGTACGGAACTAGGAAAACTGAAGTACTTCCCGATGCCCTAGAAAGCTGAAATTTGGAGTGGAGCTTAAAATTTACATACAAAGAACAGAAAAAATCTGGAGGCACAGTAGTGCCCCCGCCAAGGCGAACTAAAAATATTAAGTAAGAAATTTTACTACTTAAATCGTTCTTCCTGAGAATTCCTACATAAACGCAACAGCCCAAAAAAAATTAAAAAAAAAACTAGGGCACCTCACAAATAGAAGTGAGATCCCACCAAAAACATTTCATGTAAAATTGGCAGGCAAGACTCACAAGCTCATAACGCTTTCGTCGTAAAACAGTTATCAGATCCCAGGAAAAGCCAAGCCCTCAAGCTCTGGCTTTACTGACCCTTTAAAAAGTACGGCTTCAAGTGGCTTGAAGCCCCTAAGCCCTGATTTTACTAAATCTAAACCTTGGTTTCAAAAGTATGGCTTGGCTGTTTTATACATCAGTATATGTCTTCAATATTGTGATAATATTATTAATTTGAATTCCTCTGTACGAAATGTCCTTAAAATAACAAAGTTTGATGGCGTTTGTCGTGGTTCCGGTAACTCGTGAAGATAAACTCATACAGTATATCGGTAAAGACGGTCGATGTCAAAATCATGAGAGAACATATAAAACACGGAAAAGCGAAGACCTACGGATCGAAGGTCATTCAGAGCTGTAAGTCTCTTATTAAAGGTTTGATAATCGTGAAGGTCATGATGCCAGGTTTTGCCATTGACGGATACATCAAGGAGGATGATACGACGATATAATAAAGGTTGCTGTTTTCCAGACTAAGGATAAGATGAGAGAAACAAAAAATAATAATTTAAAACATTTATTGGAACAAAATTTAGAACACTTACAAAATAACATATTGGTTGACCTAATCTAGGCAATTACAAGGCTTGTTAGTGACACATTAGAAGGAAAGTTAGTGCTTTCTCATCAAAAGGCCTATGATCTATGCAAAGTCTCTAAATATTCTAGAAAGAGGGCTACGCTCGACAGAAAATAAGATTTTTTTCAAACATAGGTCTTTTGAAGAACCCAAGAACCAAAAGACATGGGTGTACTGCTGATCTGATAAAGATCAGAAGTTGGATAACAGGTACATGAAGCACTGACATGATTAAGTGGATAACCAGAAATGATGGAACAGATCAGATTGTGGTCTCCCTCCCTATACATAGCGAGGGCTTTCCACCAGAATGTCGGGTATATGACTACCTACTTAACTTTCTTTTGACACTTAACAATACTAGGGCACCGATATTTGGTATGATAATATTACATAACTTGACTAATGTAATTGACAGATAAGGTAGCTGCCATAGTTTTCGCGTGTTCGACAAAATGGCCAGTCTGATGGAATGTTCCAGTGGTGGTCTCTAAGATACATTGCCACTATTAGGTCAGGTTGCCACTATTAGGTCAGGTTGCCACTATTGGGTCAGGTTGCCACTATTAGGTAAGGTTGCCACTATTAGGTCAGGTTGCCACTATTGGGTCAGGTTGCCACTATTAGGTCAGGTTGCCACTATTGGGTCAGGTTGTCACTTTTAGGTCAGGTTGCCACTATTAGGTCAGGTTGCCACTATTGGGTCAGGTTGCCACTATTGGGTCAGGTTGCCACTATAAGGTTAGGATAAGTTGCCACCATTAGGACGAGGTCTCGACAACAGTGGTGGTGCTCGTGGTCCACGGGGCACTGACGTTGTTACACTCGTCGATTTGCTTGTAGATGACATTCGTTTGAGATGAGAGTGCTGTGAAAAAGAAAAGGAAATATTAATCTCAAGTCAAACGGCACAAAGAAAAATCATGAGTAATACGTATCTACAAATGTAATTTGAGTCTTTTAACACTTTCGTTGCCAAGCTTTTTGTAGCGCTACGCACTTCGTCTATGGCCAGAGCGCCTATTAGGGGGGTTCCTGGCCGTTAATATGTTAACTCATTCGATGACATTACTGCCACAGGCATTGCACTGTCAGCGAAAGTGTTAAGATATTATTATGGAGTGTAGAAGGTAAGGAGCACACTCTCTTATGGGTTTAAAATTAGTGTCGAGTTTTAAGCAGTAAATAATAGTTCCAAATCTACAGACTTTAGAGTAGAAAGGGTGTATATAATGTATTTAGCTGTTTGTCAGTAGCGACCATGAACCCAACGGAGGGTTCACTAACAAATGAGCGAGTTATGTTTCCCAAACTGTTTAATTTTTCAAATATTTCAATCATTTTCCCACTCATAGTTTTTTCGGATAAGAATTTCTATAATACAAACCTAACCTAGCATATTGGGCTCTACGCAGTGGCTTAAAAAATACTGGATTTTTTCTCTTTTTCGAAGAGAAATGTAAGTTGGGAAATGAAAGAGGGAACCTAGACTATTTGGGAAAAATACATCGGCACTCGTAATGTTTGCTCAGATGCCGGCTAAGCCCGCCAGGCGGGCGGTAACTGTAAACCTACACGCCACTCCAAAGAGCCCTGGCTGACACTAACAGAAAGGTTTTAATACTTCTGATTAGTATGTGGTCGAAAAGTAGGTACAGTTGATTTTTAAATATACAGGCAGTGTGTTTTTACTTCACCTGATGCGATTAAAAAATAACTCAAATTTTATTCACGTATACGACAGTTACAGCCCTGAGCGTGTGCGAGCGGCATTGCGTTGCACGTATGCCGCCTGACGAGTTCTGTCGGTTTCTGACACAGAGATTATACGCCTTACCTTAGAACAGAATAGAATGTAATATTTTATTGACTGTATGTTAATAAAAAAATACTTACATGGGTAGTTGTTCTGCTCTAAATAATAGCTGGTAGTTGGCAGCATGTTGTCGCAGATGGTTTTACCTACGCCAGCAGACGCGCTGTTGGCGAAGGCACCCAGTAGGGTGGTCACTTGAGAAAATACGGTGGTCAGGTCCCCTTCCACGATGCCTTTCCCCTTGACAGCGACATTTACAAGGCTATAACCAACTTTGAAGCAGACTTTCACGGCGCCGCTCAGGCTCTTGAGGCCTGGAAGATAATAGACTTCATTAGTTTTCTAAGCACCGATTTTTTTTTAGCCTGTAGGGCCATTTTAGAGTTTCTGAAGTAGGTTATCTAAGCACCGATGTTGGAGCAAAAACTTAACGCAACAAGTGGCATTGACTCAGACGCAGTTCTATTCAAAACAGAGATTGAATACCGGTATTCTTTTTATACAAAAAGACCCGGTAATAATTTCGGTGCCTCGCTTATTATTACACATTTATATAAGTTAATAATGATTACCTAAATACTATTTAACACACATTTAACAATACATCGTAAGTTATTTCATTTAAATAAAACAATTTAACGGATTATATCGCGTATATTATCTAATTTGTCAGAGGAAAATATATCTTTTCTCAGTCAACCCGTGACCATGGAAAGCTAAAAAGCTTCCGAAACGTAGGGAACTCAAATGAGATAATATACGCGATATAATCCGTTAAATTGTTTTATTTAAATGAGTAATAATCGCGGAAACAGAAGAAAATATTATCATATTAAAGTAATCGGTATTACTTTAACATGTATAAAGTAACGATTCCTGATTCATAGATATTAGCTTTCCGTGTAGTATATCTAATATGTTTCTTCATTCTTCAACTCATTCTCTCTTACCTGGCTAGCTTACAAGCAACAGTGTCCTCCCAGTTAACGTCATATATAAAATAAATAAAACATTGTGCTTCAAAGTGCTATCAATTAATTATCACCGACAATAGGATTCCTGAATATTTGACGACACGTTTGGCTCAGTGGGTTGTACAACGGTCTACGAAGCTGGCGGTCCCGGGTTCGAATCCCGGCCAGGGCAAGTGTTTGTGTGATGAGCACGAATGTTTGTTCCTGGGTCATGGATGTCTTCTATGTATTTAAGTATTATAATTTATCTATATAATATGTATATCGTCGCCTAGTACCCATAGTACAAACTTTGCTTAGTTTGGGACTAGGTTGATTTGTTTAAGTCAATGATATATACCAAAAATATAATAATAATATAATATTTTCTTCTGTTTCCGCGATTATTACTCATTGAAATATTTTTGTTATAATAATAATAATAATTGGCGACGAGTATGGGATTAATGGGAATAATGTCTTAAATAATATCCTGGATCCCCTGGTACGAGTATTCGCTTGAGGATATATCATTTAAGATACTCCTATTTGCAGATGATTGTTCAATAGTTATCCGTATTGATGAGACACAGGATTACGAGGCAGAAATCAATAAAGTGTTTCATGACGTTAGTGTGTGGATGGAGAGAAATAATCTAAAAGTAAACTTACAAAAAACTAAGTTAATGGAGTTCTACGCACCTCAAGGCAAACCAACTCTGCCTAAAGTCTGCTATAAGGATTGTGAATTAGGAACCGTTATACTAACTAGGATCTTCATTCGGAGAAAGTAATAACAAAATTAGCTAAATTTGCATACCCTTTAAGAAGACTTAAAGAGGTGTCACCTGAGAAAACAGCCCTCCTTGCCTTTCATTCTTACATTATGTCAAACTTGCGATATGGTATAATTATATGGGGTAATACCAGCAGCAAAGAAAGGATTTTTAGGATGCAAAAAAGATGTCTTAGATCCATATTTGGCCTTAACCAGACCGAATCATGTAGATCTTTATTTGTGAAACATAAAATACTCACTTTTCCTGAATTATACATCTTTGAGGTTTGCAATTTTGTAAAAAATAATTCAAATATGTTCTGTTTAAGGAACCCCACTAAACGACTGCAATCAAAGTATAGATATGACTTCAAATACCCAAGCTCGAAAACTGCGCTCCTAAATAAAAGTGTAGTATGTATGAGTGTCAAACTTTATAATAATCTACCAGTCGAGCTCAAAAAATTGCATCCAAAACCATTTAAGCGCAAACTGTATAATTGGCTTATTAAGCATTCCTTTTACAGTCTAAGTGAATTTTATGAAAGTAGACCTGATTAAATAATGAAAAATATAATAATGAATGTTTTAAATATAATAATGTAAAATTTGTTTTAATTAATGAAATGATGATATAATAATGTTTGTGATATATTTATAATATTAATAATTTAAATTGAGAATGTTGATATGTTTAGATATAAGTATATATTAATTCAATATTGCACGTTTCAATGAGGCAGGATATGGAAGATACTAATGAAACTATTATTGTAAGACCACTGTACACACATACCAAGCAATAAAATATATGAATCTGAAAAAAAAACGGCCAACTGCGAGTCGGACTCGCGCACCGACGGTTCCGTACAAATTTTCACTTACCCTAACTTTAGGTTGAGTTAAGTTTGCACCTGATATCTATAGCATTGCATACAAAACAGGTGCAAACTTAACGCATCCGGGTTGTTGAAATATGTGTTTTGTAAATTAAAAAATAATAGCTAGTTAGAGACATGGCTATAATTTTCGTGTAAGATTTATGTTTATTTATACAAATTGTGAAAATTTCATAGTTTTCATTGGGTAAACTTCGGAGATATAGGGGGGAATGGTGCTTTTTTTCACATTTTCCTTAATAAAACAAAATCTAATCATCAATCAAAATTGTTCAAAAATGTGCAGATCAAGCCCTTACATATGATATCCTACTTGACCCAGATGATATCCTACTTGTCCCAGTAGCTAGACTTAAATATTTCCTGTGCAATACATGTGGGCTGATCATGTTTATAAAAATTCCAAATTTCAAAAATAGATAGCGTAAGTCGTTTTTGAGATATGGCGCTCTAATAGCCGGACATACAGACAGACAGACAGAGTCGCACCATAAGGGTTCCATTTGTACCTTTTTGGTACGGAACCCTATAAATCTAAAGCCAAATGTCAAACCGGCTTAACAAGTAAACACGCATAGAACGTTTCCGAAGGTCAACCTACAAAAACCGGTCAAGTGCGAGTCTGACTCGTGCACAGAGGGTTCCGTACAATTTTTCACTCATACCGACTCAACCTACCGGTTGAGTTAAGTTTGCCTCTGGTATCTATGGCGTTACATACAAATGAGGGGCAAACCAAACCGGCCCCCCTATTGCATAACGCGTTTGACGGTCACAATCAGAATCATTTCGTTTCCCTATGGGGGTTATTGCCTCACGAAATGTTGACACTTGTTATCGGAATCAACTGTCATAGCCTATACAAAATCATGATACTTGATTCTGATTGCGGCCGTCAAAGGCGTTAGGCAATAGGGGGGTATTCAAAAAAGATTTTTGGTGATTAAAAAATCTGTGCGCTAGGCTACTATGGATCAGAAGCTCACCTTTGTTGCCAGTGTAGGCGTTCAAAATATCGTCAAGATCGCTCTTGCACTTGGTGATCTTGAAGCCGCTGGCGATATCATCCCAGGTGTTGCCTTGAACGTTGACTCCGAAGCTCTCGTAGTAGGCCTTCTGGGCGACGAAACTCTTGCTGTTACGGGCTGAGCCGAGGATAGCCACAATATAGTTGATGACGGCGCCGACGACTGTGGAAATAGATTACATTGATTTTATTACAAGCTTTTATTTAACTTGCAATGTATGTATGTATGTAATATGTTTGTTCGGGTGGAATCTTGCAAGTTAAATTTGACCTACTTCCCGGATTCCAATTGAGCTTAAATTTGGCGTACTTATGGAAGTTTGGTGACAATGCAATAATATGATACCATCGAGCTGATCTGATGATGGAGCAAGAAGGTGGTCATAGGAACTCTGCAATAAAATAACCAGAGCCCGGAAAATCCATAGCAAAACAAAACACTGTCGCAATGAAACTAGTGTTAGAAACATTTTTTTATCGATATCGATAGTTGTGTAATATAGGAAAAAACGGCCCACCAAATGAAAAAAAAAATACACAAAATTTCACATAGGTTTGTATAATTATACAGATACAGATGCAATTTCTTCCTCGAAATCCACGTCAGTACACTCAGCAGCATATGACATCTTATTGGGTTTGTTATAGTGATATATGATAGGAGTAGATAATCATTAATTTTTCAACATTCTCTGGCAGAAGACTATTTCGTTTATCACTATAAAGCCATTTAAGTATACTAAATGAACGTTCGACTTCACTCAACGTAAAGGGAGCAAATTTATAAAACTCATTGTAATTGGTATATTATAAGTTACGTTGCGTTTTAGATGGAATAACACATATAAAACAAACCCTTAACGTACCACTTCTTTTGCGTTGAAAACTTACTCGATATCGATAAAAAAAGGTTTCTAACACTAGTTTGATTGCGACAGTCTTTTTGTTTTGCTATGGATTTTCTGGGCTCTGAAAATAACTCAATCCTACCGAGTTTGGGCTCATTAGAATGGTCTCGGTGAGCAGTTGATGGATGTTCAAAGAAAAGTAAAGTCGGCAACAATAAAGCTTGTCACAAAAATGAAATTTTTGACAGAAACTTATAAATAATGCTGTGTAACTTTTGGAATAATAAAGAAATAAACGTACGTCTCATGATGAGGGATCCGAGTCCAGAAATGTAGACATCAATGACGCTGCCGAGTCCCTGCACGACCTGGACTCCGAAAGAGCAGACATCGTCGAAGTTACGAGGAGGCTGGAGGTTCAAGACTGCGTTCACTGATGGTGCTTTGATGTTGTTGTCGTTTTTCACGTTTTTGAACACTTTCTTCACGTTCGTGGCCAGTTTTTCCGAATTGGAGTTGTCTCCCTGAAAAAAGAACCAGCTATAAGTGAGCTATCATAGTTGGGATGTTGACGGTATACAAATAAAAGTAAGTAGTTTGTATGATAGAAATTAAAAAAAAAAAATTAGTTCGATATCTTACGTATAGCTTGTTTTATATTTATAATCCAAGTCCATTTTTAAAGTATGACACTGTTAATAATAATAACTAATAATACCATTGTTTAGCCCATGAAATGTTTATATTAACTTTGTTACAAAGCCGTTTTAATAAACGTAGTTTTAACATAGCTGCAGCACAAAGTATCATATAGAAGCCCGATTTCTTGGTAACCCCAGATACATTTTTGGTAATGCCAGAGATATCAAAAGTGTGGGTCTAATAGTTGATTCACCCTTTTATGAGTCCAGAAATCGTTAATAAATCGACAAAGATATCTACATAATTATTGAGCCTTCTCACAAAATTTCACGAAAATCGGTTGAAAAGCGGCCTGTAGAGGAAAACATATGACAAGACATACAAAAGCATTTTTGCCTAAGTTGAAACAAAGATGCTTCGCCGGTTATGCTCGCTCCATTAACATGAGCGGTTACTCACCTCCTAAAAACCGAGTACTGCTCGAGATGTTTCTGTACATTTCGAGCGTGAAGAGAGTGAAGCATAGCAAATTATGTTTAACTGTTTGACAAAAAAGTTCAATTCTGCATTCTCTTCGCTTATAATTATTAAAATTATTAAATGTGAATAACAGTTCCTGTCAATGTCATCATTTTTATTTCTTGTATTCGTGTTAATATTTTACAATGCCGAGAAATTTAAATATTCAAGAAAGAACTCCCAAAACCAAAGTTCGAATATGTGCGGTCCCCTTTTCTCCTTCCTAAAATGACTGAAGAATGAAAAAGATGAATAGTTTAATTTTAATTTGGCTTTCCAAGGAGCAGAGGTCAATTCTTAAAATTCACTATGTGGGCCATGTAGTGAAATGACATGCATTATGATGGAATGTGTCAATCTATTCGGTTGATAAAGCAGTTACTGATAACTTATACTGAGTAAGTAAAACAGTTCTTAAGGTGGTCAACCTTTTCATTCCACGACTGTATCTAAAGGTGCGTCTACATTTGTATCATTTGCCCGATCAGATCTTCGTGCCGTGGCATGATCACGTGTCACGATCACGCGTTTGGACGTTGCGCCGATCCGATCGCTCGAAGTCCATGTTGCTACGCGTATCTCACATTTAGATCGGACAAGCAAGGCATGATCGCCGCGCTGACAGTGAGCGTTCAAGCAGCGCGATACGCAGTCATGCCACGCCACGGTGATCGGATACGAGCAAATGATACAAGTGTGGACGCACCCTAACGAGACATGAGTGAACCCCGACGTTACCGTCGCTCTCAAGTGCAGATATTGCCGATCGTATAGAAAACACTCACGACTTTAATAGTTGTCCAGTCGAACTTGAGGTTAGCTCCCTGGTTGATGTTGGTAATGATGGTCTTCTGCTGAGTCCTGATGTCAGGGCAGCCATGACTCACGAAGTATGGAGCGCAGATCGGAATGACCTTATTGATGATAGTTGTGGCAGCTGTGAAGATAAAGAAAGTTTGAGAAATAAGGAAGGAATCAAAATGATCTATTGGACGGATGCGCAGGATTGTGCTCTGTGGGAAAAACGGGTAGCTACCTAATATATTCTCATCCCAAATAGTTTCTCTAGACGAAGGTTTTTAACCAGTGTATGTTGCTAGTGCTAGTCGCCTCTATCCGGCCCATGTTGAAATTAGTTTTAGGTCACAAAGTTTGTACCTTTTTGTTTTTTATTTTATTTTAGTAGTGAATAAGAATTAATTCGAATTATACTTCGAATTTTTTAGTTAAGTTACGCCAGCCCTACATTGCCTGAAACAAAGGGAATCCTAGTTCACACATATTCTATTGTTGTCCACATGTATTATTTAGTTTATTTAGTACCTAATACTTTCTGTAATATGTTATTTGAATAAAGAATATTATTTTTATTACTTAATGGATCGGATAAGGACTGAGTATATAAGAGGGAGCCTGAAACTAGCACCCGTAGTCGATAAGCTGAGAGCAAATCGCCTACGGTGATATCGACATATTATGCGGAGGGATGAGAGCCATGTGACCAGAAGGGTATTAGATATGCATGTGGAAGGATGTAAGGGGAGGGGTAGGCCGAGGAAACGGTGGATGGATTGCGTGAGAGACGACATGAAGAGGAAGGAGATGACGAGTGATAGAGAGGTATGGAAGAAAAAAACATGCTGCGCCGACCCCAAGTAAATGGGATAAAGACAAGCGAATGATGAATGATGATGATTTAAATCCAGTAACTCTGAGCCATGTCGACGGCCTTGGTTCTTCTGCAAATCTCCTCATTTCTGATTCGATCACGCAAGGGGACTCCGAGCATAGCTCCCTCCATTGCCCTTTGACCCTTCCTATGAGGCCCATATTTAAATGACCACGTCTGAGTGTTATATATAGTCACTGTCAACATCTTCATTTCGGCCATAGGCCGTCCACTGCTGGATAGATCTCCTTAATAGAATTCCACATGGGCCGGGTAAAGGCGACCCGCATCCAGCGAGTCCCCACAACCCTCACTAAGTCTTCCGACCACCTTGCGGGCGGCCTTTCCACGCTGCGCTTTTCGATACGTAGTCTCCACTCGAGAACCTTTCTGCAACAACTGCCATCGGTTCTTCGAGCTATGTGGCCTGACCATTGCCACATCAGTTGCTTTACACTATTTGCTATGTCGGTGACCTTGGTTCGTCTGCGAATCTTCTCATTTCTGATTCGATCTCGCAGAGAGATCCCGAGCATAGCCCTTTCCATAGCTGGCTGAGTGACTCTGAGGTTCCTTAAGAGGCCCATAGTTAGAGACTACGTCTCGGCTCGTACCTTGTTTTATCTAAAAACGTGTCATCAAATATTTCATTTCGTTGACATATCATGGCTTTTGATTTTTGATTGACTCGGGTAGACCGTCCGCTTTTTCTTGTGGAAGTTTCAAACTTTAATTCCGTACTGCTTGGCGCCCCCTACTTATACAATAAGGAAGGTGCCCGCAGCTTCGTTCGCGGAGGAGAAAAAGACATAACCCCTCTTTTTTTCTACAGCTTAGTCGGGTAAAAAGTATTCTATAACCATCTGGAGATACTTAGCTACCTGGGTATCAAAAATAGTTGTTACAAAAAATAAAATAAAAAATATTTTTCAAATCCGTTACCTCTAAATAGTCAGTTACGATCATTTTTTTGATAACATCCTCAATGTACAGACATTACATTTTTACAACTATATAATAATTTAAATACTTACATCCCTGCTTGTAGGAGTTGGTGACGGAACCGAAGATGCTGATGATGTTGACGAAGACAGTAGAGAAATGTTCCTTGGTGATATTTTGTGAACTGACGATGTTGCTTAAGTTCTGGACCATCTGGAGAAGGAATTTGGTCATGCCCGAGGTTGAGTTGATGCCTGTGAAATTAAATAAAGGAATTAAGTCACCATGGACTAGACGTGGATTTAGATTTCACTCTTATGTTGTTGATATGACACATTCCTTGTTAGGACGGCTAAAGAGTGGAATGCTCTTCCAGCATATCTTTTCCCAGAACAATATAACTGGGATTTCTTCAACAGGAGAGTGAACAAACACTATCTATGTAAGCATGCTTCTTCGTCGGCTTCATCGTCGCTTACCAACAGGGGCGATTGAAGTCAAATGCTTGTCTATCTTATATTTTAAAAAAGTAGTCGTACTAAAATCTGAATATGTTAGCGAGAAAAATATTTTTGACGACCAGCTTAACACAGTGGTAGGATCTCTCCTGCTTACGAAGATTACAGCCCTGGGGCAAAATTTGGGTATGGGCAAACATAATGTATAATTCATTTATAACAACTATGCTATTACTAATTACAATAACAAGGTCTTTACATTTATAATTATAAATTTACATCATTGACCCTGTTCATTTTGTGTTATTTTATAATGTGATAGTGGGACCATTTGTTTGATAAGCATAGCTTGTTCCTGAGTCTTGGATGTTTCTAACGTATATAAGTATATTATATTTATTAAATTTAAATCGTCGTTTAGTACTCATAACACAAACCTTATTGAGCTTATTATAAGACTAGTTAGACTTGTATAACATTGAAATTGTACGAACAGAGAGCGATACAGAAATCTCTCTCTTGGCGGCAGCTATTATGCATGGGGACTGAAGTGTATTGAGAAATGGTCGTAAGTTGTATTTATGCAACCGACTTCGGGAATGTCATTACCTAGGGCGAAGCAAAATATATTAGAATTGACAAATGATAGAACCATAAAATAGTAAGTAGTTTGATAAATATCTATTCCACTTAACTTATTACAAAAAATGCCAAATCAACGCAGGTCAACCAAAAAACCAATAGCAGAACAGTAAAGTCATGCGCTATGCAGCACTAATCTAGACTAATTCGCTCAGTGCGACGGTAGGTTTTTCGAAGTCCTTTTTACATAATAAGTACATGAAAATGACTACTTACAAACAAAATATGTAAAACCGAATGATACCTTTGCCGTTGGTGTAGGTGTTGACAATGGTTTTGAAGTCATTATTGCAGTTGTTGAGCCTGAAGAGAGCGATGATGTCGGTGGTAGTGCTAGCGTCTCCGTTGATGCCCCATTGCGCGTTCCATTCCTTGGTGCAGATGGCTTTGTTACTGCTCCAGCCATTAACGCAGTACCCAATCTTGAAGATCACAGCCACCACTAGAAAACACATGATTTTATGAAATGTATAAATAAAAAAAACACTGGTTTAGACTGGCATCGAGTAGTCTAATAGAAGATTAATAAATTAAACAAAGCATTCTTTATAAGATAACTCATATGGGTGGTTCCACAAAAGTTGGGTAACTTTGTGTTCCAGTGGATTTTTATATAAATTTATATTAATCACCCAATATTAAAAATGTCTGGCACATAAAACAACCGACTTTTTATTATGTCACTCAATTTAGCCTTACTCATATACTTTTTTAACACAAAAAAATGTAGTTTTCTCTCCTTTATATCAGTCCCTAGCCATGTCACATTTCCAAAATACTGCTTTCATTCGTCCGGTTTTAGTATGTCTAGATGATATTTGAACTTTATTTGACTTAAACACAATAAAAATTACATTGTCTTAATCACCGAAACGATTTAGTGAACAATATTAATTATTTTCATATCTTTTTATATAAGAAAAGTAGTGTCATCGATAGTTAAAGTCAGGCCCTAGCCACTCAGTAATTTCAAAAATACGCGGCAACCGAACAAAACCAGCGTTTTAAAACTGTTGCGTTCTGAAGTAACGACGTGAAGTTAGCCATACACGTGGGCTGTTCCGCGTCGGCCATCTTGACATCAGTGCGGTCGGCGTCGACGCTGAGGAAACACGTGCTGTGCCAGCCACTCTGTCAGCCCCTAGGTAAGTTGTTTTATAAAAACTTAATTAGTTACTATTCTCTTTTGTTTGCGTGTATATGCGATTTGTTTGTTCTGATGTTATAGCTATCTACAAGTTTCGGTATTTCTTTTTAAGAGTAGACTAAGAGTGATTTAGTTCTGATTCGTCAGTCCCTAGGCCATCAGGCCCCGGTCATAAATGTGACCAGGGACTGATGCCATGGCTAGGGCCTGGCGTTCATAATAGTTTAAATAGATTCGCCAATTGAAAACAATTCTGTTTGTTGTAGAATATGGCGCCTCGAAAGAAAATACCGTTGTCCAATGAAGAAAAAGCAAAAAAAAAATCAGAACAGGCAAAAAAACGTCTAGAGAAAATAAAAAGTGATCCAGTTTTATTAGCCGAGTATAAAGAGAAAGAAAGATTAAAATACCTTAGAAAAAAGGAAAAAGGTCAGAGGAAATGCGTAAAGGATATGACTCCTCGCGAGCACAGAAAAGTGAAAAAAAACTGGATCACTTACTCAGCAGCTTATAGGCAAAATAAAAAAATAAGTGAACAAGCTGATCAATACATGGATGGAAATACGCCACCATCATCTGACGGAGAAAACGATCCTCAGGTACCAGAAGAAATAAATCTCGAGCGACAACCAGATGGTATAAATGTTGCGTGCATTGCTAATCAAAGACAAGCTGAAGGTAAAAGGAGAAGTATTTTACAACGGAAGATAAGAAATAAACAACTACAGAAGAAGAACAATGATATTGCTGAACTAAAGAAAAAACTAGCTAACCAAAGACAGAAGTACAAAAGACTAAAACGCACTATTAAGAAATCAAAGAAGGCACTCACACCCAGAAGCAAAATTGAAGAAATGGCAAATGATCCTAATAAGAAGGCAGAATTAGTAAAAAAAGCACTTTTTGGTGAAATCATTCAGACGCAAATTGTAGAAAAAAAAGAGGAAACAAGGACATATCAAGAGAAGAATAGTTTGAGAACGGCTTTGTCTGGTTCTATAGTAAAAAAATATAAAATATGGAGGTCAGGAGGCAAAGCTGTGACTTATAAAAATATGGGATTTAATCGTACAAAGTCGACAAAGAAAGACAACAAGAACAGAATGATAGCGATTATTCACAAGTTTTATGAAGATGATAGCAATAGCCGGTGTGCAGCTGGGAAGAAAGAGTGTATAACCCGCAATAATATTAAAAAACAAAAGCGGTTCTTGCTGGATTCTTTGAAAAATCTACACAAAAAATACCTGTCTACTGGTTCAATGACAATTGGGTATTCTTTGTTCTGCCGGTTACGTCCATTTTGGGTCGTCGAGCCTAAACTCACCGATCGTGACACTTGTGCTTGTATCACCCATGAAAACGTTAACCTGAAACTGGTTGCATTAAAAAACGCAAACATTTTAAATTTTGCAACCCATCAGAGTGCTCTTCAATCGGTTTGCTGTGATCGATACTCTGAGAAATGCCTATCAAGAACTTGTGATGGTTGTTCAATGAGAATTTTACCCTATAACGAATTCGACAACAGTGCTGAAATTCTAGTCGAGCAATGGAGGAACAGTAAAGAATTAATCCTGGATATAAAAACTAAAAAGGAGAGATATATTACAAAGTATAAAAAGGAGACACAAAAACTGAAACCTTATGATTTAATTGCACAACTTGAAGAGAGTGATCTACCTAAACTATTTCAACATGAACTGAACATTGTGCACCAATACAATACTATAAAATCTCTCAAAGAGACACTTACAGAAAAAGATGCAATAATCCACATGGATTTCTCGGAAAATTGGACCACTAAATGCAACCAGGAAATTCAGTCGTACCATTTTGGCGGGTCTCGTACGCAAATTTCGCTACATACTGTGGTAGTCTACACGAAAGACAAGACATCTTCGCATTGCACTGTATCATTAAATTTAGCTCATGGTGCTGGAGCTATTTGGGCACATTTAGAGCCAGTGCTCATAACGTTACCGTCAACTGTAGAAAATCTGCATTTCTTGAGTGATGGACCCGTAACCCAATATAAAAACAAAACAATGTTTTATATTTTGGGGTGTAGGATTCAAGATTTCTATCCGCTCGCTATAAAGTATTCATGGAATTTTCACGAGGCAGGCCATGGAAAAGGAGCTCCAGATGGAGTTGGAGCGACATGTAAACGTAGTGCAGACCAACTCATAGCACAACATGGTGACATAACAAACTTACATGACTTTGTTGGTGTACTGCGTGAAAAATGTCCGGGAATAAATATTTCTATAATTGAAGATGTCGATATAGAAAGAGTGAATAAAATGATCAAGGAAGATGAAGATAAGCAGAAACCTTTTAAAGGTACGCTTTTGGTACACCAAGTCAGAGGCAATGTTTATATCCCCAATAAACTTGAGATGAAAACGCTGAGTTGCTTCTGTGATGATGTAGGCTGTGACCATTTTAGATTAGGGACTTTAGAATACCGGACCACCATAAATCGCCTTCAAGTATCTTCGGTATTCTCAGATTCCGAAGATGATATGCCATTAGCAAGCATGAGTCGTGATGGGCAAGAAATATCTAAGACAACCTATGTCAGTGGAGATTATGTTTTGGTCAAGTTCACTGTGGGAAAAAAAGAATACCGATACGCTGCAGTTTGCTCTAAATATGATGATGAAGATGGAGAGCTGACAGTTGCATTTCTTGAAGTTTGCAACGACGATGGGACAGAATTCAAACTCAATGACAATGATATCGCTGACGTGCCTTACGATGATGTGATTGAAAAACTGCCAGTTCCTAAATTAGTAATTAAGAGAAATATACCATTTTATAAATTTAACAAGGCAGTTAATGTATATGAGAAGTAAGACAAGTAACTAGGTATTATAAGATTTTAAGTATTGTTATCTATTGATAAAAATAATAAGACTGCTGCAACTTTGTGTTCTTAAAGTACAATTATTTAGAAGAAGAAAATATTTTTTTGTTCATTGTTACATGATGTTATGTTTCGTAAGATATAAGTACAAAATATGTTTAGTTTTGTGATCTCAAGTAATTTAAACTACTATTATTGTTGTTGGTAAGAAAGTATCTAACTACAAATACTTTACTAAAGACTGTTTTGTCTATAAATTGAATTTGATTTTGCAATAAGTATGTCAATTAATAAGATTATAGTAAGAATTACTAAATAAATGCTGATTATATAAGATACACATGTGATTTTATTGTACTAACAATGTAAGGTGTCAGTCCCTATCACAGCCCGTCAGTCCCTAGAACACATATTCCAAAAAAACTTAATTTTCTCTTAAAATACCAAATAAAGTGACTGGCCTCTTTGGATATAAAAAGTAAACCATTATAAGTAATGCACTTTACTAAAAGTTTTCAAACTAGTATCTAATAACACCTATGGCAAAATTTGTCAGAAAGTTACCCAACTTTTATAGAACCACCCATATATGCACGATAATGCTTATTTTCATCTAGAATTCTAGATCGTCAGATTACACAGATATTTTTAGGAATCAAAGTAGAATGCTCAAATAATATAAAATGTGTATACTTACGTCTGACAAGGATAGAGCCCACTGCAATAAAAACAAATTCATTAGCTAGTGAATACCAGTAAATTTCATTTCAATTCAGGACGAAAAAATAATTTCTGAGTCAGAATACAATGTATAGAAGAGGCAAAATAAAAGAACAGACGAAAACTTACATCCGCTGACTATGGAGTCGATAACTCCACCAAGGGCCATGGCCACTGAAATCATAAATTGTTGTGAAATTATATAAATCAGAAATAAAAAAGAATCCAATATATAATAAAAAAATATGAAAAAAAGATTATTTTGCTGATGATAGAGATAGACCAAAAAGCCTTCATTGAAATTGATAAAATCCTTTTCTCGTCACGTTGTACTTCGAGTAAGATTCTGTGGGAAAACATCATTTGTTGTTGAAGTTTTCTGATCGACAGCAACTTCCACAAAAAAGGACAAAATTGTATTTTACGTAGTAGGTATGTGGCCGATAAAACCACTTTAACGATTTCGTGTTTCAGTGAATATCTATTTAAATGCTTAGTTATAATCAAAATACTTACGTTTAGTGATCAGGTTGATGATATCGGTGAGCGTGGTGATCTCTGTTAAAAGAAAAGAGATAAATTAATAACAGTAAATGATACATTTGTACATGTTTTAAAAATAACTTTCTTCCAAAACGGAAATTAATCGAACAGTGTTCCAGAAAACGAGTGAATTTTGAATACTCCTTATGTTTTTATATTGATTTTGTAAAACGACTCTAAGTGTTATTATATGAGTCCTTATTTTTAATTTCTTGCACGTAAATCAAGCATAATGAAGAATTTGACCTGGACCCTTAATCTGCTATGACGAACTGAGATGATATTTTTTAAACATATCTTATCTTACTGCTAGGGGCCCTTACGGATTCACTTCGACCCAGTGGGATCTTTTGTGTAATTACCCCCTTCTTCCTACACAATATTTGTCTTCTCCATCTTCTCATCATCTCATCTCCATAGCAAACAGGTGGGACTGAAGAAAACAGGTGGGACTGAAGAGGACATCGTTTCAAGACTGGCCAAGGGGAAGGCACAGCTCCGTCCTGTATGGCAATCGCGGAAACTGACTGGGAGAGTTAAGCTCAAAATATTCCGGTCCAACGTGAAAACCGTATTGCTGTATGAATGTGAGACGTAGAAGGTCACTAAGGACATCTCGCGCCGGCTCCAAGTCTTCGTCAACCGCTGTCTTCGCCGCATTCTCGGTGTACACTGCCCCGAGAAAATCGTTAACGTAGATCTATGGGAACGCTGTGGTGAGACCCCGATCGACCAGCAGATCAAACGCCGCCAGTGGAACTGGATTGGCCACACGCTGCGAAGGGACCCCTAACTAAGCCCTAGACTGGAATCCCCACGGAAAGCGGAAACGTGATCGCCCTAAGCAATCCTGGCGGCGGACGACCACTGCAGAAGCGAAGGCGATAGGAATGACCTGGAGCGAAGCAAAAACGCGACGCTCAAGACGTTTCGGGATGGCAACCTACTGTGGACGCCCTCTGCCGCATCCAGGGGACATAGGACATTAAGTCAAGTCAAGTAAGTCACCACCTCCATAAACCGAATGATAGATACCAATGGTGGCATCTGAAATTTCTTTGGCTTTGGGTACCCAATACCAAATACCTTCTTTGTCTGCCTATTGAGAACATGAAATTCACATAGTATGTTTCTGCTTCCTCACAGAAAATTCTACAATCCGTATTATTAGAAAGTACCAGTTTGTCCAGGAGTCCTTTGACTCCGAAGTGACCTGTGATCCCCATTATGATTCTAAATTGTACTTTACTGTAGTTCCACAGGTTCAGCATGATTCTATTCTGATTTTTTAAAGATAGCAATTGAACATATTTTTTTTGAGGAACAAATGTCTAATATGGGGCTAAATACAAATGGTTCTAAAAGCCATCAATTATATTTAAAGTTCGGATTTCTTACTGAAAGCTGAAAATACTCCTTACTAATTGCTAAATAGACATGACCTCATCTTTAAGGTGCGGTACCGATTTTTTTTTTGCATTTTGGTCGTGTATACTCATTTGACTACAGTTGCTATACAGTAATGATTTTATTTAAATTGAGTTTCTGAATTCAGCTTATTATTTGATTTTTCTTTAAAAGACAATCACAAATTTGCGTAACTTTGAAGTTCTGTACTTCAAAGTTATTTAGATTACGTTTTTATTCATGATGCATTGTTATTTCTTCAAATCATATATCTACAGTAAATTGTATAATATGATATGAGACATCATCCATATTTAAAGCCAAAATGTCAGGTATGTGAAAATATTCTTTTGATACTTCTAACATTGCTAGCGAGCCTATTTTTGGTATGATAATATTTCATAACTTGACTTTAGCTTTGGCAGTGGCATTTACCAGATGCAGTTCTTATTCTGATGGAGTATCCCTAGCCGTGTGCTTGTTGCAACTTAATCTCTGTATATATTTGTTTAAATTTGGTACTGCAATCAACTTACTAATTTTGCTGATCTCAATGATGATGTTGGAGGACATTTTGGTGATTCCTGGGATCACTTTGATGATACCTCCGATGTCCTTGCCGCAATCATTGTCCTGAAAAATGTAAGTGTCTCATTACAAAACGGTTTGATCGACTTTGGTTCGGGATGATACTTTGTTTTTGAAACTTTTTTCGTCATTGGTGAGATTTAGCAAGGTTAAACTGATGTACAGTCAGAATAGAGTAGTTGAAAGTAGTAAAAATAAATCCTTTTTTGCTAAACACTAAATGACCGGTTGAAAAGAAACGGTTATTAATTATACCACTAAAGTTTTTAAAATTTTTCAAAACCAGAAAAGGGGAAGCAGTTTGACTGTGACGTCACACGTCTGTATTTTCCTATAAATTTAGTAAGGGAGCGTTGGCATTTCGAAAATTAAAATTTCTGTTCGAACTGTCAGCAAATACCTTATTGGACCTTATTGTATGACGGTCTAGTTTAACTGTAGTAAAATGTACCTTCTCAGGAGTTTTAACTGACAGGAAAAAATATCTTCTTTATAAAAAAAGGAGTAAAATATCTTCTACTTAATGAAGTCTATGAAATATACTCACGTTGCCATTATTGCTACCAGATGGGGTAGTATTTCCACTGTCACCACCAGATGGAGTAGTTTTTACGTTGTCACCTCCGGATGGGGTAGTGTTTCCATTGTCTCCACCAGGTGCTGGAGTAGTATTGCCTTTGTCTCCACCGGATGGAGTGGTATCTTCATTGTCACCGCCAGATGGAGTGGTCTTTCCATTATCACCACCGGAGGGGGTAGTGTTTCCATTGTCTCCACCGGGTGCTGGAGTAGTATTGCCTTTGTCTCCACCGGATAGAGTGGTCTCTCCATTGTCACTGCCAGATGGAGTGGTCTTTCCATTATCACCACCGGATGGAGTGGTCTTTCCACCGTCACCGCCTGATGGGGTAGTGTTTCCATTGTCTCCACCAGGTGCTGGAGTAGTATTGCCATTGTCTCCACCGGATGGAGTGGTCTTTCCATTATCACCACCGGATGGAGTAGTCTTTCCACTGTCACCGCCAGATGGAGTAGTGTTTCCATTGTCTCCACCAGGTGCTGGAGTAGTGTTGCCACTGTCACCCCCGGATGGAGTGGTCTTAATATTGTCACCGCCAGATGGAGTGGTCTTTCCATTGTCACCACCGGATGGAGTGGTCTTTCTATTATCACCGCCAGATGGAGTGGTTTTTCCATTGTCTCCTCCAGAAGGAGTGGTCTTTCCATTGTCTCCACCGAATGGAGTGGTCTTTCCATACTCACCGCCAGATGGAGTAGTGTTTCCATTATCACCACCGGATGGAGTGGTCTTTCCATTGTCTCCACCAGATGGAGTGGTCTTTCCACTGTCACCGCCAGATGGAGTGGTCATTCCATCATCACCACCGGATGGAGTGGTCTTTCCACTGTCACCACCAGATGGGGTAGTGTTTCCATTGTCTCCACCAGGTGCTGGAGTAGTATTGCCTTTGTCTCCACCGGATGGAGTGGTCTTTCCATTGTCTCCACCGGATGGAGTGGTCTTTCCATTGTCTCCACCGGATGGAGTGGTCTTTCCATTGTCACCGCCAGATGGAGTGGTCTTTCCATTATCACCACCGGATGGAGTGGTCTTTCCACTGTCACCGCCAGATGGGGTAGTGTTTCCATTGTCTCCACCAGGTGCTGGAGTAGTGTTGCCATTGTCACCTCCGGACGGAGTGGTCTTTCCCTTGTCACCGCCAGATGGAGTGGTTTTTCCATTGTCACCTCCAGAAGGAGTGGTCTTTCCACTGTCACCCCCGGATAGAGTGGTCTTTCCATTGTCACCTCCAGAAGGAGTGGTCTTTCCATTGTCTCCACCAGATGGAGTGGTCTTTCCATTATCACCGCCGGATGGAGTGGTCTTTCCACTGTCACCGCCAGATGGAGTAGTGTTTCCATTGTCTCCACCAGGTGCTGGAGTAGTGTTGCCATTGTCACCACCAGATGGAGTGGTCTTTTCATTGTCACCGCCGGATGGAGTAGTGTTGCCATAGTCACCACCAGATGGGGTTGTTTTGTCATTGTTACCGCCAGATGGGGTGGTATTGCCGCTGTTGCCACCAGGCGCTGGAGTGGTGTTGCCATCGCCGTTCCAGTTGATATTGTCGTCGTTAGACTTGTCACAATCATTAGCGATGACGTTAATTTGGACAGTGATATCTGCAAAAAGACTTTAAATTGTAACCATTTGCAATATTGTAAGAACTTTTAATTTGACAGTTAAGTTATGTGATTGGGCGCCAATTGTAACCAGTTTGATGTAGCCGTTATGAATTACTAAGTTCTCTGAACAAAATGTATCGCGTTACTTACTTGCTCCCAAAAACTGAATTTATGCCTTACTTTTTTTAACTAATAGTATTTTATATTATCATCACAGTGCAATCAACTTATTTCTCGTTGTTTTTTTGTGCCGTAACTTAGGATATAACAGCGACAGAGTTACTTAGAAAAATGCTAATAATGTAGGCTATTAACATTATGATGAGACGGGGCCTCAAATAATGAATCTATATTGGCTTGGAAATAATATTTTGTTGTATATCGTATAAAATCATAGCTTTAAAGAGTAACTCAGGATACGTAATAGAAAAAGTTTGATTGACCAGTAGACTTTAATTATATCAAATATCTCCATCAATAGCAACAGTATCAAAGTCGTTCATAGTTACTGGTATAATATATAAACAAATTTAGAAAGCGAGTACAATTTAGGTTTCGTGTTTACCTGGATATCCTTGTTGTTTGAAATGCTTGCCACATTGCGGGATGATCTTCTGGATAATCTGTTTTCCAGCTGTAAACAAATGTTTTGTTAGTTTAGTAGCAGTTTATTTTGTTACAATCTAAAACTGGCCGGAACCCGCTCATATAATTGTTTGTGGAAATTTAAAAAGGCTCTTCAATTAATCAATCAATCAAAATATTCTTTATTCAAGTAGGCCTAGTTACATGCACTTTCGAAATGACAGTTACATGAGAGTGAATGTTTGCTGGGAGATATACAATATGATCCAGCATTTGCTGCAAGGATTAGGGAAACCCAGATAAACCTAATCAGATCATTTAACTTAAGTATAATATTATTGATAAAATCATCATTTTAAAAATTAAAATAATCAATAAGATAAATCCCAAAAGGATTGTCAATAAAAAATAAATAATCTAGAATATGTCTAGAATAAAATTCTAAATGTCATAGTATATAAAACAATTAAGATTAAAATAATAATAATACCATAGGTATTCGTTAAAATATTTATTCATATACCTACATGACGCTATAATTTACATTAATCCCACGCGGCTTCATCATTCATGTAGTCTTGTGTGCTATAATAAGCTTCAGAAAATAATTTTCGTTTTACAATATTTTTGAATTTACCAATAGATCTTAGTGCCCTATGTCATCACAGGCAACACACACGGGATTATAACCTTCGTTATGAGACTATACGGTATTTGGGACGAGAAGATATTACTTAGCTTGCTGGGGTCTTATAAAAAGATATGCATGTCTTATAATTGTTTTATTTAAGTTTTATATTATAACTGTTATTTTTATCGCATAGATCTAGAGTAGTAATCGATTTGTACATCACCTATAAAAATTAGTACCTATTTAAAGCCCTTAACTTTCGGGTGTCCACAGGAAAAACGCATAACGCTAACTGATACTAAAAAATCTGTATGACCCCTTTACGCGAAGAAGCCACAACGGCACGTACAAGGATACAAAAAAATAAAAAAACCATTCAGAGACTTTCAAATAGTTCCCTTATTTTGTAGGATTTTTTTTTTCAACTTTATAATGGTAGACGTATATGAGGGTGTAAAATACTTACTGTCTCTCTGGCGGGAGTTTCCAATGGAAGCAGTGACGGTGGTTACTGCAAATTAAAATTCAGGTTTAAAATTTTGAGTCTTTGAAAATCAATAAGTAATCCTGAAAAATATAGAAAAAACCGGCCAAGCCAAGAGCATGTCGGACCATTCTCAGTAGGGTTCCGCAGCCGTTTATACAAAAAAAATGGACTAGAGATGAATAAAATACGATATGAAAAAAATAACACTAGTGAAAGAGCGTCACTTACGTCCTTTTGCTGAGAAGCGCAGTCTTTTGACTATAACTTAAAAACGGTAAGTCCGATCATATTGAAAATAATTTTCGTTGGAACTGTTGGAAGCCTTTGTTAAGTTTTAAATTTGTAAAAAAATATTTGCGGGGGTCACAATTTATGCTACTTACGGAGCGTTTATTTCCGAAAATATTCACTATATCAATATTTTTATTTAGAAACCTCAAAATGTTTTTAGATGAACTGTCGAAATATGTGACGGACATGACGAAACTATAAGGGTTCCGTTTTTGCCATTTTGGCTACGATCTACTTTGCGATCAAAGCATGGTAATTGTCAGTCCACTTATTTTAGGTCCTTGCCCCTCCTTGGCCCTCTTATTTTAAAGTAAGTATTTTGTGTCCCATCTATCACTGGACTCGCAAGAGTGCAGTAAACAAATGTGTTTTTTGAATACTTACTGATGATGAAGGATTTAGTGATGGTCTCTCTGGTGATCTTCTTGTAGTCTAGAAACACAGATACATACAAATTAGTTACAGAAAAAAATTATGCGTCACATTTTTGCATTCACCCAGAATGTCGGGTACGTGACGTCATTCTTTTCACACTTCTAAGAAAGTTAGAAAGTCTTTTTTTGGTATGTCAATTTTTGGATTTTTTATATATTGGTAGCTGTCATAGCCGTCACGTACCCGAGAAAGTAGATGTTCTGGTGGAATGCACCATTGCAGTGTAAGCGCACTTGAATCCGCATCCATGCTTTTCCGGAGCATTGCTCTATCAACTAAGCTGTCACGTTGCTCCGTTAATCGAACGAAAAAATGCTTAGAACGCTAGCAATATTAGAAAAGTGTGATATTTCTAGATAGGGGCCGAATATTCGGTCGGCATATTCGGCAAGTTTTTCAATGCTCGTATTCGGCCGAATAGTTCGGTTACATTGCCTGATATTTACCGAATAAACAAAGTAAATAACGAGCGTAGTAAGTTCTTCCGTTATTCATCGAATTGACATCTTATTTCAGCATTCTAAACAACTACCAAAAAGAGATAAATATGCATGAAAATATAAATACAATTATTGTGCAAAAAACCGTAGCTAAAGTAAGAAAAACCAGAGTCATTTTATTTAGTTAATATTTGACCGAATATTCGGTTCGGTAAGAGCTGAACTGAATGTTCGACCGAATATTCGTATTCGGCAAAGTCCGTATTCGGCCCATCTCAAGATATTTTCATATTTAAAAGATCAGAAACATAAATATTTGGCGAAAATATATTGATTCTGTAAAAAATTGGTTATAGTTCTCTTAAAATGTCAGGCTATACAAAACACAGATAGAGATACCCAACAGGCGGTTTTATTGCTATTAAAAAATCCTGCTTTAATATTGTTATATATATGTGAGAGTTATTTAGAAAAAAATGACTGTTTGTTGAGTTTGTTTCGGTTTTATCCTCAACAGTGGTCTCCTCTTGGGAAATGCTGTAGAGTCAGACTTGTAAAAGTGTCCTTTCGGTCTACTTAGAGAAAAAGATCATTATTTTAATAGTAAGAACTTACTCGTGATGTAGACTGTCATGCTGCTAATATTCCCCAAGATAAGTCTGATGGTAGGCCTGGCAGACTTAAGTCCTAGAAAAACAAGAATATTATCAGATACGTGTAAAATAAAGTAAAAGATCATATAGATGAAATATGCATACACCTGGGAAAGGTTAACAAAATCTGCATTAGGAAATGGCGAAAATTTTCACGCATACAAAATCATGACACTTGATTCTGATTCCGAGTGTCAAACGCGTGAGGCAATACGAAGGCGGGTCATGTACAGCTAACAATACCTTTTCCTTTGGTGTATCTGTTGATCATGATATTTAAGTCCTCCTGGGCCTTGGTGAGCTTGAACAGCGCAATCAGCTCAACGGCGGTTTTCCCCTCTCCGTTGACGCCAAACCTCTTGTTCCAGTCCCGGGTGCAGATGCCCCTGTCACCTGTGAGAGTGACAAACAGATTAGTAATCGCCATAAAAAGTAAGCTGCTGATTCGTCATTCCGCCGTCGTCTGACGAATCAGCAGCTGCTCTGCCCGCGGCCACACCACTTGCACACCTAAGGCGCGGTACAGCAGTATTCTATAGTAGAATTAACTAAACAAAGTGTGGAGAAAAAAAAAGGAGAATGAGAAAAATAAAATAAAACAGGCACCAAACTAGTCAATGCCTGTACTAGACGGTATCCGCGATCAATACTGAATATTTAATACACTTATAGATGAACAGGTACTTAAAAACTTATAAACAGAAACCATCTAAAACCAGGAAGAAGTATTCGTGCTAATAACAAAAACGGATTAGGATGAATCTTGGTACAGGGATAGCGACGTGATACTAATTATCCCAAAATATCGAGAAAGCGAGCAAAGCCGCTAACGAAAGCTAAAATGCAACAAAATTTATGTTTGTTTGTTGTTATTGTTGATTGTACTCACAATATTACAATACAAAATGTAATCGAGGATAATATACATAAAGAACAAAACGAAAGAGAAGATAACAACATAACAATTGAATAAAATCTAGTTGTAGTCAAATAAAGTAATTATCAAACTCTCATTGAAGATAATGAAGATGACGAACTTACCAGGGAATCCGTTGACACACACGCCGATCTTGATAATGCAGGCGACGAGTCTGCTGAAGAAGGATCCAAGCCCAATGACGAGGTTGTTCAGGGTCACTTCGAGGACCAGAATCACTGTAACAGAACGTTGAGTTACACATAACGAGGCCAGGATTAATTGTGATGCTAAGTCCATAAGAACCAAGGACCATTAAAACAAGATTGACCATCTCCATAAAAAAGCCGTTCTTCGATATGTACAACGCCATCTATGTATTAAAATTATTTTTTACAATTCCTCAACTTTGCAAGCGTGACACAGTATTCAAATGTTACGATTTATTTATTAGTAGCTATTTGCGAACTAATTGTTTCTATACTACGCTTCTTTATTCAATTATAATATCGTTAAAAGTTTAGTTTTTAAGCGCCATCTAGTTTTTGCCAGAATATCTCCTTGCGATCGGAAGCAGTCCTCTTTTGTTTATGGTCCTTATAGGACCAAATACTTATGTACAAGTTTATCTTCATCGTTTTTCTCGTCATCTTTTCAGACTTTTGCTTTTCATCTTTACATGCTACCTATTCGTTAAATGCAACCAATGATTTATGTGTTGAAGATGATTGTTAGCAATGATTTCCTCTTGAAAAAACATTGGTAGATTCAAAGTTGTAAAAGTGAACGTGTCGACTGCAAAATTATATTTCAACATAAAGAAGTACTTACGGTTGACGATCAGAGTGAAGACATCATTCAAAGAGTTGATAGCTGAAAATGATAAAATTTCGTTTAAGAACCCGGTTTTGGCGAATTCAACCATACTTCATAATACGGAGTTCATAAAGCAAAATGAAAAATGTTCGTACTTACCGATGGTACTGATAATATTAAGAGCCTGGAAGGCGACTTTAGTAACACCTGAAACAGAATAAAACTAATGAATTCCTCAAATAGCAATTAGACAAATACGCCTAACAATACTTCGTAATGTAATGCCATATCACATCTCTCAAAACGTAATATGACAGTGAGTTATCATTTGATATATAACCTATTGCCGGATACTAATTATAATTTGCATATGATAGACACTATGCTTGGAATCTGCCTGCGTGATAAAATCAGAAATGAGGATATCCGTAAAAGAACCAAAGTAGCCAACATAGCTCGCAGGATTGCATGGTTGAAGAGGAGAATGGATGGCAGTTGGGGCATTAAGAGTCCCCGGCAAGCTCGGCCGAATTTCACCTTCCCATACAAACGGAGTTTCGTTCTCATTTTAAAACTACGTGTGGGATTGTAACAAAACTTTGCATATACAATGACATGAGGTATATAATTAGTTTATATAGCTCCAGTTTATAAAACAAACGAAAAGCGGCAAAAACAAGATTTGTATGAAAAACTTAAGTTTACTGTATTTTTTTTACTATAGTATCTGAAGCTATATAAACCTGCATATACCTTAAGTTATTCTAAGTACACAGTTTCAGAGCGTAACTACGTTTGTATGGAGAACCGAGCTTGCAGGGGACTCTGGGGAAGTCCTGGAATGGCCACCACGCGTAGGAAAGTGTGGGACGCAGTGTAGGACGGCCCTCGACTAGGTGGACAAATGACCTCGTGAGTGTCGCGGGGAGGCGGTGGATGCCTGCAAAGTCTGCAAAGGATCTCACTCTGTGGCAAGTTAAAGGCGAGACCTATGTTCAGAAATTAACGTCCGTGGCTGATAGATAGATAATTAGCATTCATGACGCAAAGCAATATGTAGATGTTTCGAGTGATGTGATATCTCGCTATGAATGGCAATCGTTTTGAAGACTTAATGTCGTATTTATTGATTACCCAGAAAAATATCGAACTCTTCTTATATTCAACGACATTGTCATAAGGGGTAAGAGAAACACTGGGGTAAAAGAAACGTTGTAAATCTGACACTGAAAACTGCCATATGTGTTAATGGAAATAAAGTTGGGCCAATTGCATGGATTCTCTTTCCCCACGACATGAATTATGTTTCCCTTACCCCTGATCTTACAACATCACAAGAGAAAACTGGTAAACAAGAGGAAACGCCACAAGGGGTAACAACTCAGAATATGGCCACAGCCAGCCGGGTCGCTAATTTCCTGTATTATTTACCAGTGTTGTAAAAAAAAACACTTCGAGTGAAAGTGTAAAACACTGAAAAAACTATATGGACACAAATGTACACCACAACATGACAAATATTCGCAGAACGTACTCTACCGTCAAAAAGTTTAAGACCAACAATGTTTATAATATTTTCTTCTGTTTGTTTGTATTTTGTTCTAATGTTTAGTTTCATTGTTATAAACTCTTCTAAAAAACATCAAATTAAATTTGCAATCAATAGAAAACAACGTAAACTTATTATTTTTGTGTTTAACCTTTAGCAAATACTCTTTTCAATGCATTTGTAAGGAAAAAGTATTTAATTGAGAATGCACTTAAAAGTAAATTAAAAAAAAATATAAGTATCTAATTTCTAATCTAAGAACTTCAAAACTGAAAACCAAATGACTATTCAATTCTTCATATGTCATCCTAGTTCATGTAAAAGGACCCAGGTGCTAGCATAATTCACATATAAAAAAATCTAGAGTGAGTCGGTTTCCTAGGGCACCATGTGATAAACTTAAAAATAATGGGTCGTAAGCCTATCACACTTAAACTGACGGGCAAGACAGAGCGATATAATTATAGCCAATAAATTGAATGTCCAATAAATTGGTCTTCAAACTTTTTGACGGTAGTGTACAAGCCATTAGAATGGACATACGCAAATTGTACAATGTTACAGTTTATTACATTTTGTGTGCACTATACAATTATACAATCGTGGAATGTGTTCTCTTTGTACACATTTTTCGTTATGTGCATTTACCGTAAGTACATTTTGCGTATTGTACCTTTATCATGATGTACATTTACACCATGTACATTTTGCGTACGTGTATTTTGAATGTTTGCACATTTTGCGTATTGTACAATTTCAGCCGAAGCGAAAACAGCATATTTTTAGCCGTTAACGGAACGTATGGGTTATCAATTTTTTGTTTATGTATGAAAAAAAATCGCTGAGAAATAATAATTTACCTCGAATAGATCCGAAGATGATTTTGAAGAGTCCTCCAAGAGATCCTCTGGGAGCGACGTCACCCTGATTATAAAAAATATTTTAAATTAGTAACGCACATTAAAAAAAATCTAAATGACTATTATCTGTAAAAATAGTAGATTGTTTGACAAGGGGCCAAAATAAGCCATTATGACACGAAGTGATTATGTCTGATTGTCATAATGGGTTTTAGCCACGTGTTAAACACTCTGCTTTTCACTTCGACTGCGAGAAAATAAAAAAGACTAAACATTAAAATTCTATAGTTCAAAAAACTAAAAGTACCGTTTGAGCAATTCTATCAGAAAATTAGGCCAATCTGATCAGGTTGTTTTGTTCGTTTTTAATTATTCGTAAGGGGTATGTAGCTGGCCGCAAGTTTTTTTTTTCACTGTCATAGATCTTTGTACGGGATTATATGGCTTTCTTTTAAACCCTAGGGGCTAAATGTACTATTTCAGTCTCGCGTCGCGAAGCCAATATGACGTACTTTTTGAGCAGGAGAAGTGAAAACCCCCTTCCATAGCACCAATCTTTACTGGTTCTATGGGCTGCATGGCCGAGTAATATTGGTACAGTTATTCAACTTATTACAAGTCATGTATATAGTTACATGCATATACACTATGATTTTTTAGTCACTGGCCATATTAAAGCACGTGTTTATTCTTTTAATATCTCCCAGTACATTTTTTTCGAATAAAATCATCACTAAGTTATCTTAAACACTTTGAACTTTATGTTCACCTACGCTACGTACAATGATGACCCCCACTCCATGTTATCAGTGAAGGTCATTGACCCCCCCCCCCCCCTACCCGCAGCTTTCACCGCACTTAATGCAATCGACTCGCCATTCATTAACCCTGTTGCAACGAGATAATCAGTCGTGCTTCCCGTTTCGTTTATAAAACCTATATAATATGTTACACCGTTGGTCCTGCGGTCCCACGCTAGGTTTTGCCTGTCATGTAGTGACCAGATTCGGTTTAAAAGAATATGTACAATATTGGAGTTTATTTTCACTGGTTACATTACAGCCAAAGTAAAGGTTTAAAATAACCAAAAGTTAATTTCAAAATTGTGTATGTGTGTTTGTGTGAGTGCGTGTGTGTGAGGCTATGGGATTAAGTATGCCAATGTACGGAGAATGTTGCTCGGTTTGACAGTAACAGAGACCTTTCAGGCAGCTGAGAGTCTTAGCTTTTGCTTCACGTGGGGAGTTTTCGGCAATGTTGCAGACCTTAAGAGTCCCCGGTAAGCTCGGTTCTCCATACAAACGTAGTTACGCTCTCATTTTAAAAGGACTAGTAAGTTTGCTCTGAAATTGTGTACTCAGAATAAGTTAAGGCCTGTACTTAGTTTATGTAGCTTCAGATACCATAGTAAAAAATATATACTGAATTAAAGTTTTTCATACAAAACTTGTTTTTGCTGTATTTCGTTTGTTTTATAAGCTGGAGCCATATAAACTAATTACAAGCCTAGATATACTTCATGTCATTGTATATGCAAAATTTCATTACAATCCAACACATAGTTTTAAAATGAGAACGAAACTCCGTTTGTATAGGAAGGTGAAATTCGGCCGAGCGACTCTCTTCTTATTATTAACTCGCGTTTATTAGGTCGACCCGTATGTAACTATATAATGGAATCTAAGATAACTAACTTAACCATCTTCCAAGGATCGTAGCGTCATGAAAATTGGCAGCTGTATGTAGTTCTGATGACAATACAATAATATGGTACTGTCGAACTGATCTGATGATGGAGCCGGGAGATATGAACTGGGTCTTCATGATGGAACATCGTATCATAGCTGTGTTTGGTTCTGTTTGAAAAGTCTTTTCTAGTGTTTTATAAACTATTAATTTATTCGTATGCTCTTGGCAGAGCAGTCGTGGTTACTCGTGCGGTTTGGTGGTAGCGCGTTGCACAATCGTCCTCAGACTCCCTCTGGCCTGAGTTCTATGAGCACATTCATTAAAGGAAGCTCTCGTCAGCGTCTTTATCTGGTCAGTCCATCGCATAGGTGAACGGCCTCGAGATCTAGAGCCGTTGTCTGTGCCCTGCACAACCGGTCTCTCCACAGATTCTGGTCCTCTGCGGGCCACGTGTCCGAAGTAAGTGAGGATTTTTCTTTGTACGACAGCAGATAGTCTTTTTTTGATCTGGAGTTCTTCAAGGATGGAGACATTAGTCCGGTGTTGGGTCCAGGATATTTGGAGCATTCTCCTCCAACAACACAATTCCAAAGCATCTATCCGCTGTCGTTCCTTAAGAAGATATACTCGTACTAATGGCCGTTCCTCCATACAAACGTAATCCCCAGTTTCCTCCCTGGATAATTGTCTTAGAGCAATTTTTTTATAAATATAATCTATACTTACCTGTGCCATGCCCCTATGTTTTATTTATCTTAATAATTTGTTTACTTTAAGAATTTGAGGCCCTCTAAAACTGCAAAAAATGCCACCATCCGGCGCCATAAGCACACGTTTAAAAAACAAATTTAACGAATATAAAAGAAAAACAGAAAACATAGAAGCATAGCGTTATAATATATGTGAAAGAAAAACTGGTACTACAGGGTACTACGAAACCCTGTTTTCGCCATTTTTTTGTAAGGCAGATCGTAGCGAGCTGCAGTTGTCCCTTTTGCACTGTAATACGAGTGATTTGAAGCGATGCGATAGCAATCGTTTTTGAAAGTTTCTAATTTCCAAAAGGCCTTTTGCTAGTATATTCTCTTAGCTACTAAATTATAAATGTAAGGGTGTAAAAAATTGGGTAAACGTCGTGCAAATGCAGTTTTTGTTCTGGGGGTATTTTAAAAACTCTCTTGGTGTGAGTGAAGAGTTTTTAGATGTACGTGAGTCAAAATTCGCAGGACCATTAACTGCCTCACACTAAGAAGTAAAGTGACTCACCGGTTTGGGCTTTACGATTGGGCCTGGCTGCGGTTTGGGGTTGTCAGGGGCCGGCAGAGGTTTCGGCATGATGAATCCGGACTTGTCATCGCTGGTGTCCACGTCTGCACTCCAGTTGTTGTTATCGCCGTTTGCAGACTCCACAATCTTGATTGTGTCATCTTTTTTGTCTCCGAATCCTACGAGTAAACGTAAGTGTAGTAAAAACCGGCCTAGTGCACACCGATAGCCGCGGCAAGAAGCTAAACATAGGTTGACCATGAAATATTCTTGCTAAAAACTGTTTCGAGGTTGAGGAGAGGGTGTTTGAGCGCCTTACCCAATTAACGAAAACTGAACGATTGAACTGTGGAATAAATTGTCGTTGGCTGTATTTCCAGACCGATGCGACCTTTAAAGCTTCAAGAAAACAGCTTACTCCAACCTGATAGGCCGGTAACGCACTCGTGACTCCTCTGGTGTTGCAGGTGTCTTTGGGCGAAGGTGATACCGTGGGCTTACCATCAGGCGATCCGTCTGCATGTTTGTCCCCAAACACAAAATATCGGCAAAGTGCGAGTCGGACTCGCGCACCGAGGGTTCCGTACAAAATATACGCTACAAACGGCCGTATCTATGAAAATCAAGTGCAGAGCCCTACTCCTAAGCAAAATGTACGCGGTGCTCGATCATTTTATATTGGTTACTGACAGAGATAGACAGACATATAATAATCATGTTTTAGTATTTGTTGTTATAGCGGCAACAGAAATACATAATCTATGAATATTTTAACTGTCTAGCTATCACGGTTCATGAGATACAGCCTGGTAATTGACGGACAGACGGAGAGACGGGCAGCGGAGTCCTAGTAGGGTCCATCATCAGCAAAATTAATTGTACTAGACTACGTTACAAAATTATATTTAAGATAAAATAGATAAGTAGTAATATTGTAATATTAAAGCATTATATAGAAATACCGGCCAAGAGCATGTCAGACCATGCTTAATAAAGGGTTCCGCAGACGTTACTACAAAAAAATGCACTACAGATAAAAAAAATACGATCTGAAAAAGAGCACTAGTAAAAGAGTGTATCTCCACGGCACTTACGTCCTTTAGCTGGGAATCGCACTTTTTTGGCAATAACTCTAAAACCATATATCCGATCAAGTTGATAACAATTTTGGTAGAAAGTATTTATTAAGATTTTCTTCTGTTTCCGCGATTATTACTCATTGAAATAAAACAATTTAACTGAATATATCGCGTATATCTCATTTTAGTTCCCGACGTTTCGGTTTTGCAGAGTGCAGGCAATAATAAGCTAGACTACGAGTGTGGTCTTTCATACATTGGTCAAACGAAACGCAGTGTATCAACCCGGGTGAAGGAGCACATAGCAGATGTCAAGCACCGTCAGTGTAATAGGTCTGCAGTCTGTGAACATGTCATTGACAAACCAAACCACTCAATTAAGTTTGATAAACCTTCTATCCTTGCCAAAGAAAAAATATATTTTCCCAGAATGCTACGCGAGGCTATTGAGATTAAAAAGCATCCTAATTTCATCCTAATTTTGATTGTGTCGCTGTCCAGGGTGAGGGCCTGGAGATCTGTATTACAGGTTTTTCAATACCTAGTTCAGACTCCAGTCCCTCACAAAGGATACTTTTGTACCACTTAAGCTACTTCTTTGTAAACCGTTTTTCTCTGTCCTTTGTGAGGTGAAATAAATGATTTTTATTATTATTATTATTATAATAGAGAAGATGGATTGTCGCTACCACCAGCTTGGGATCCTGTAATACATCTCATCAAGGAACAAGCGAGACACAGGACTGCAAAGCCTTGTTTTCCGAACGGTGTAAAATATCTTATCTGTTTAAAAGTAGTTTAATAGTCTCTGTTTTATAAATATTATAATTAGTAATGAGGTAGCCTGGGAGTTTTTCTTTGCAGCGTTTCTTTTCTCTTCAGTACGCCTCATTTGTGAAATGCTGCTTAATTATTTTATTTTAATAGTTTACTATTAAAATAAAATAATTAAGCCCTTCTGGCACATGTGTAACTGTCTTTACAGCTTAGGCCCATCTGGCGTGTATGTACACCTTTAATTGTTTTTTAACAAAAGGGTAGTTTGCACAAATTGTAATTTTGACAGAGGAAAATACATCTTTTCTCAGTCCACCCGTGACCATGGAAAGCTGAAAAGCTTCCGAAACGTCGGGAACTAAACTGAGATAATATACGCGATATAATCCGTAAAATGTTTTAGTCTTATATTACATCAAAATGCCTGCAAGTATAAGACATTTTCGAGCGCCTACAGAAATTCAATAAGGAAATGCATAGCCAAGATGGATTCGGAGAAACAGCATTTAGTACAGCGTTTAAATATTCTATGAAATAATATTATTATTGCACTTAATATTATGTAAAACAATACGAATGGCATTCGTGCCATAATAAATTGTTTTATTAAAATGAGTATTCATTAAGTTTCACCTTTGCTTTTGTGCTTTGACGGACGGATATGATGAAACTATAAGGGTTCCGTTTTTGCCATTTTGGCTACGGAACCCTAAAAATGACTAACTGTCAAGTTTCTTTCGACTTTCTTCTCAACAGTGGTCTCTTTTGCGGAAATGACGGTAGATTCAGACTTGTAACAGTACCCTTGCAGCTTACTTATAGACTAAAAATCATTATTTCTTCTCTTTTATCTAATCAAATAAATATAGTAGGTTCTAAAATTTCACATGTTTTCTTTATTTTTTTTATACTAATAAGTAGTAATGTGGCAAACAAGCGTATGGCCTGCCCAGGGCTTGTAACCTGGTTAATTTCCGTACCGGTTAGATCCACACTCTTAAACACTAACCCATAATAAGGTTTACGCTCGCAAGAACATCGCTCGAACCGGTTAATACCTCGTAGCGCAAAACAGGGAGCGAAATCCATTTACCGGTTAAAGATCGCTTTCTCCGTATGAGCGGAGTCTATTTAGGGTGAATAACTGCTCGCTTACACAGGATTGGTTTGATTGCTATGTTGTTAGATTAAATTTTTCATGTGGTTAACCGTCGTATATGACGTTGCGCCGCTATCAGTGGGACAGCGGTCAATTATCCCGTATCCGAACACGGAGTAACCGGTTCGAGAGCGCTTCAAAATAAAGTTCTCAAATCAATTCGTCCGAACGTAACCTAAATAATTAACCGGTATAAACTAAATAAATACTGGTTTATACTCCCCTCTTGAAACCCATATTGATAATATATTGGGAGTTGTACCGTACCTGGGTATCCGGCTTGGGTGAGATATTTGTTGGTGTCCGAGATGAACTTGTTGCACACCGTAGTACCAACTGTAAATGAAATACCACATTACATACATATATCATTCATATCAAATGTAAATAAATAGATAACACAAGGACAATGTTGCACAAATCGACCCAGCCTCAAACTAAGCGTAGCTTGTACTATGAATACTAGGCGACGATATAGATAATATACAATAGATACATTGTAATACTTAAATAAATATAACACTTTAAAGAGCCAAGAATAAACAATTGAGCCATCAAACGGTTCAAAATCAAAATATGCTTTATTCAAGTAGGCCTAGTTACAAGCACTTTCGAATTGTCAGTTACTGAGATTGACAAGGATTAGGGAAAACCCAGGAAAACCTAATCAGATCATTTAACTTAAGTATAATATTATTGATTCTTCGCCGGGATTTGAACCCGGGACCCCCAGGGCGTTGTGCAACCAACTGATCGAAAGTGTCGTCAAAAGTTAGCTGTTATATCTATGTATACTAACCTCCCTTGGAATTGCTGTTTCCGATGACTCCGATCATGTAGGTAACTGTGAATTAACATCATTATTACTTTAAGGATCGGACTGTAATAGTACATTACTGCAGATGCTGCCAAATAGGGGATTGCCGACCGAGTAGTTATAGATCTAGATATACGAGGCCAACAATCCCTGTTCGCGCCGAGGCTTGTATAGAGCTTTTCTCAATCATGCAATGAAATAAAAAAACATTTTTTTTTATATAATATTTCCCACTAAAACGTTGTTTTAATATACATATTTATTCGTTCCGTCGTGGCGCGACGCACCCCGGCGCGCGGCGCTCGGAGTGACTGGAAACAAAAAAAGGTCGCTCTGCAGGCCACGGCCAGCAATTTTTTTTTTTATGGCATAGGGGGGCAATTTCGCATTAAATTATCATAATGTGCCCCTCATCGCGCCGCACTCGAAATATGAGACTTCGGGGTCTATTATAAGATTTATAAGGAACACAATGTCAATATTTCATTGCATGTTTGAGAAAAAATCATTAATTTGCTCATGGAGTATAGAACTAAGGAGAGCAATCTCTATATATCTAAAGTGAACCAAGTGCGTAATAGTAGATTACTTACCAGGGGCTGTTAAAGAAAGAAAGCCCGAAATCGCAGGTATTTGTGACCCGAGCCGCAGGCGAGGGTTGTAAATATGCGATAGACGGCTTTCTTTTTTACTGCCCGTTGTGAGTACACAATTTTACGTCTTCACCTGACCATAATGCGAGTTTTATCGTATGCGTAGCGTGCGGTACCTTTGTCTAATAATGAATCTTATTTCTAAATGAATAAGATTGAATAAATATTGCACCCGTTAATATACTGCAGTGTGTGCTAAACTAGAATAATGGTATTGTTTTAGTGTGGATGCATAGTAAAAAAATGCATCTGTAGTCAGATTGTTTATGTGTCTTCAAGATAAAAATGGCCTCAGCTGGAAATGTACAATGCGGAAAATGCTTACTACTAGCAACATGTGCAAATCAAAACAGTACATATATACATGGCACACACCATGACAAATGTACAGTACGCAGAATGTACTTACGGTAAATGCACATAACGCAAAATGTGTAAAAAGAAAAATGTAAATTTCAACAATTAAATAGTTTTATAATGCATAACACGCAAAATATAATGAGCTGTAAAGTTGAACAATTTGCGTTGAATAGGGGAGACCAAGGTAAGTTGTGACATCGTCGCTTCTTTGTAATCTATTAATTGTGAGCGCGTGTTTGTTCGTTCAAATTTTGAGCTAACAAACACGCACTGTTGCGAATTCACTAACAGTTGATAGGTTCCAAAAAATCGACGGTGTTACAACTCTCCTCTGTTACATTTCACCTCGGTCTCCCCTACACTTTAATGGCGTGTACATTCTGCGTACTGTATATTTGTTATGATGTACATTTTACGCCATGTACGTTTTGCGTATGTACATTTTGGTTGTTTACACATTTTGCGTGTAGTTCGCATTTTACCTGATGCAAATTTTCAGCCGAAGGCATAAAAATGCTTAAATTGTGTTGTCTACTTTTTATAGACGCTTACATGAATTATATTGTAATTGATACCGTTCAAGGCTTCTATCGACACTTTCAGTGAGTTTTTTCAACGGAAAACCGTTATTGGTACCCTAATTCAAGGTTGGTATTAAAAAATCTATGCCGCATAAAAAGCCGATGACGTGTTTGTCGCCATTTTGTTCACTTACTGTGTCTGAAGACGGTGACCACGATGCTGGTATTCCATTGGCGACCTGGAAATATAATTTTAATTATTAATAAAGTTACTAACTCTCATTTGTAAAATTAAAAACGTATGGGCAAGTTGGAGTTGAACATCTTTCTGACAGAAGAAAACATTATCTTTCTGACTAGTGAAATAAAATTATTTGTTCACCTTGTGACGTCTTTATCTAATTGGGGAGACCAAGGTGAGTTTTGACAGAAGAGAGTTGTGACATCGTCGATTTTTTGGACTCTTTTAACTTTTAGCGAGTTAATAGCGTGCGTCTGTTCGTTCAAGTTTCGAGCTAGCAAATGCGCACTGTTGCGAGCTCGCTAACAGGTAGACTCCAAAAATTCGACGATGTTACAACTCTCTTTCATGTCACTACTCCCCTCGCTCTCCCCTAAAACTAAATAAACGACATTCAGTAATACATCCCCACCGGATACCAGTATAATCCGTACAATAAATAACAGTATTGTAATCCAACTCTGAGTTAGTTATTTTTTTATTTAACCCTGTAGTCACCAGCATCAATTTCCGCCACAACAAAGCGGGCGACAATAACTGACCCGTCCTAACGGCCTTTAATAATAGAGTCATGTCAGATATATGTCAGATGTAGCTCAGTTGGCAGACCTTGCGCCCTGGCAAGGCACAAGGCACTGACTGGATCAAATCTAGTCGGAGTCTTGATTTTTTCAATTTTTAGATTTTTGTATATATAAGAATAAAATAATGTATGTCATTACTTACTTTGGACGATCTGCGAAAGAGTGACGGCTGATTGTAGTAGAGTTTTTACGGATCCGGTAGTAGAGCTGATTCCTGGCAACAAAAAAAACAGCACAGATAAGTTTTTAGTCTAACCACGGCTCTAAAGCATTAGAGGCAGACAACAAGAAATGAAACTAGTTAGCTTGACAAAAAACGGAATTACAAAACTGGCCACAGATAAGGGAATGACGGTGGAAAGAAGAAATGGCATAAGCGACAACTTGGTGGCGTTTAGTACACAATTAACTCATTTAATGAGGTGTATAATTGAATGTCTCGAAAATGTCGCTTATCCCATTTCTCCTTTATACCGTCGGGGAAGTAAAAGAGGGACGTGTACTATTCGCAAGTCCGACGGTAGGCTTTTAAAAAAACACTCATATAAATAAAGTATAACTGTCACAAAATCAGAATTCATAATGTAATTTTATATAAACACACTTTTCGTGTTTTTGTGTTTTTAATGTGGTAAAATGAAGACCACATTATCGCCTATTCTGATGTTGATATAAAAATCAATGAGCAAAGAAAAACACGATTGCTCTCGTACGTGGTTACGTCAGGAATCGAACCTGCTACCTTTGGATTACGCGTCCAACGTGTAACCGTCTCCACCAGCGAGCACTGTGCTGTATGCCCCGAATTTATTGATTACTGCATAGTCTGATGCGAGACTAGCACGATCTGTTGCATTTCGGACAGAAATAGTCCCGTCAGATGTTTCTGTGCTGATTCATTGTTTAGCATCCTTCTACTAGCTATTGTTTTGAACTCGAACCAGAATTGATCAAAATATTTACGGCCGTGGCCGTCCAAAGCACGTTTGTCTCCACCCATCCTTGATTTAAGCCATTTTTTTCAATCTTTGCAGCAGGGCTTCTAACCCGGTTAATTTTCCGTACTGTTTAGAGCCACACTCTGAGAGCCTAACCCGTAATAAAGGTTACAAATTTAAATTCAAATCATTTATTTCGGACTTTGAATCCATAGTGTTAGAGGCAACAAATTTAGAGCTATCGTTAGTATTTTATAATGATTTATTATTATTATTATTATTGTGAGCCCGTTTTGTCCCACTGCTGGGCAAAGGCCTCCCCTCTCTTCCTCCAATAGTAAAAATAGGGAGGCCTATTTTGTGCAATTTCCGGCCAATCTTTCAAAAAGGAGTCCGGTTCATCCCGCCATCGCCTATGTGGTCTGCCGAGTGTCTGTTTTTAGCTTTTAGGTCTCTTAGGCCCATAGCTGCCTCGGCATGCGACATACATGACCAGCCCAGATCCACTTAAGCCTGGCCGCCTTCCGAGTTACGTGGAATATTTGAGTCTTGGAGCGCAGCGTAGTGTTCCGGATACGATCCCTTAATTTTACACCTAATATGCTACGCTCTAGGCTCGCTGGCAGACCCCGAGTTTGGACTTCTGAGCTTCTGTTAAAAACCAAGTCTGAGCACCATAGGTGAGAATTGGCAGTATGCACATGTCCATGAGCCGCCGTTTTAGTGAAAACGGGAGGTCTCCCTTCATCAGATGTTTCATGGACCAATAGCTCCTCCAGGCGTTTCCAGTCCGTCTTTCGACCTCTTTTTCTTGTCTTGCCTGGAAGGAAACTAGTTGGCCCAAGTAGAGGTATTCCTGGACATATGCAATTAGATCGCCGTTTATCTCAATCCTATATTTTGTGCTGTTGGTCATAAGCTTGGTCTTCGACATATTCATCTTCAGTCCAACTTCGAGGCTTGCGTTGCTTAGGTCTTGAAGCATAGATTGTAGCTCGGATGCTGTTGAAGAGAAAATAACGATATCGCCGGCGAATCGATGATTCGTCAATCTTCTCTCTCCGACGACAAGGCCCCTCTCCCCCCAACTCGGCGCAAGCTTCCGGAAGACGTGTTCCAGTGTGCTGGTAAAAAGTTTAGGCGATAGCGGGTCTCCTTGCTTGACACCTCTTTGTATGTCGAAGAAAGGTCCAGTGGACTGTAATTTTTTTGCTGCTGTACTATTTTTATAGATGGTTTAGAGGAGTCTAATGTAAGTGGGTTCTATATTCTGATCGCTAAGGGCAGTGAAAATTGAGGTATGGGATATGCTGTCAAATGCTTTTGAATAATCAACAAATTCAAGGTAAAGAGGCAAGTTGTACTCTTGACATTTCTCTATGATCTGGTTTAGAGCATGAAGATGATCCGTGGTGGAGAGGCCGGGGCGGAATCCTGCCTGTTCAGGGGGTTGCTGAAGGTCAAGCTGTCCGGAGATATGGTTTTCTATTATTTTATGAACAGTTTGTACAGATGGGAGACAAGACTAATAATTTTATAATTATGCTAACTTTAATTAAATTAAAGGCGCCTCGGCACCGGCATTACAGGCACGTGCAGTTGCACATAGCGCTGCAGCAGCGGCGAGTCCCAGCGGTGGGCTAGCATGCTCAGGATGCTGTTCGAGCTGCCACGACTGCGATTGAGGAGAGACGTACACCTTTTCCTCGTGATGGTAAAAAAGCAGTCCGAGTACGCCTCCACGAACATTGTCGACGCACTGCAATACCGTGGCAGCTCGAACATCATCCTGAACGCGTCATTATATTGGACGCGCAGCGCGCCGTAAGCCCGCTGAGTAAAGTTAGTCCACAGACCGCATGTGTAGAAGGTTTGGCAAAAAACCTTAAAGTTACGCTCGTAAGAACATCGCTCTAACCGGTTAATATCTCGGAGCGCAAAACAGGGAGCGAAATCCATTTACCGGTTAGAGTGCGGTTCCTCCGTGTGAGCGGACTCTAGGGTGAATAACCGCTGGCTAAGACAGGATTGGTTGGCTTGTATGGTATTAGTAATATTTCATGTAGTTAACTGTCGTTGCGCCACTATCGGTTCGACAGCGGTCATTGATCCCGTATCCGAACACAGAGTAACCGGTTAGAGAGCGCTTCGAGATAAAGCTCCCAAATCAATTCGTCCGAACGCAACCTAAATAATTTACCGGTATAACCTAAATAAATACCTAAGTTACAAGCCCTGCTTTGGAGTCAATTTTAAATGCGTCCATGTCACGTTTAGAATAGTCTAAAGCGCAGCATCGGTCTTCCAATCAATCAATCAAATAATGCTTTAGGCCTAGTTACAAGCACTTTCGAATTCTCAGGTACAGTACATTAGAGAAGTGTTTACTGGGAGAGATACAATATGATCCCACATTTGTTGCAAGGATAAGGGAAAACCCAGAAAAACCTAATCAAATCATTAAACTTAAGTATAATATTATTGATAATCTATCATTTTAAAAAATATAATAATTATTAAGAGAAATCCCAAATAGATTGTCAATAAAAAAGAAAAAATAATCTAGAATGTGTCTAGAATAAAATTTTAAATGTCCGAGTATATAAAACAATTAAGATTAAAATAATAATAATACCTCAATAGGTATTCGTTAAAATAATTATACATATACCTACATGACGCTATAATTTACATTAATCCCACGCGGCTTTATCATTCATGTAGTCTTGTGTGCTATAATAAGCTTTAGAAATTCATTTTCGTTTTACAATGTTTTTGAAATTACCAATAGACAGCTCACTTATGCTGCTAGGAAGTTTATTATAAAACCTCACACAGTTACCTAAGAATGATCGCCTTATTTTATGGAGCCTAGTAGCAGGCACTGCAAGCTTATGCTTATTTGTAGTATTAATATTATGTATATTCCTCTTAAAGAGGGTAATATTTTTATGTACGTACATAATATTTTCATAAATTTATTGACAATGCACTGTCATTATATTAATTTCCTTAAACTTATCTCTAAGCGAGTCTCTATAGTTCATTTTATATATCGCACGAACAGCCCGTTTCTGCAGAACAAATATAGTATTAATGTCGGAAGCACTGCCCCATAGTAGGATTCCGTACGACGTAATACTGTGGAAATAACTGAAACACACTAATCGAGCCGTTATCACGTCTGTTAATTGACGAATCTTACTTACTGCAAAAGCTGCAGAACTCAGTCTATTCGAGAGATTAGCAATATGGGGACCCCATTGGAGCTTAGAATCTAATGATATACCGAGAAAGACTGTACTATTAACTAGTTCCAGTTCCTCACCTTTAACAATAACGCTTGCTTGCTCGTGTTTTACGTTACTCGTGAAAAACTTGACACATTTGGTCTTTTTCTCATTCAACAATAAATTATTGACATTAAACCAATTTACTACTTCACAAATGGCATTGTTTACGCTATTGTAGGATCGTTGATTTCGTACGACTTTGAAAATTAGAGAATGATCATTTGCAAACAGAACTATATCATGGTGGGTCTTTACGAGGTGTGGCAAGTCGTTTATGTAGATAAGGAATAGGAAAGGTCCCAATATTGATCCCTGCGGCACACCCATAGAGACTAATGACCCTAGTGATCGCTTTCCTTTAGAAAGAGTTCCATTTTATTTTTCATTCCATTCCATTTTAGATGTGACATAATAAGACTCATTTAAGACTAACTCACCTCGACCTTTGGAGTAAACGTCGATGTAGCGGTTGACCTGGTCATAACAGTTGTCCAGACCGTACAGTGAGATGACTAGGTCGATGCTGGTGACGTCACCGGTCACATCCACCTGGCGGTCCCACTCTGGGCGGCACACTCCATAATTGCCTGTAAGAAAGGATATTGTGGTTTAATTTCGACTTGTTTACGCAATCAGGAATGTCGAAATTCGTAGTAGGGGAAGGGGGGGTGGAATCGGATAGCGGGTAAAACCAGATAGCAGTCTATTTCACATTTTAGCTATTCCTGTCTCGCTTAGGCACGTTCAAAAGTTTCCGTAGATGGCGCTCAGTCTGCGTGCAAATAGCGCCAAGTGTTGTGTTGTGTTTAGCGTCGGCGTAAAAAAAATTGAAAAATACAGTTAGTTGTAGTTAGTATTTAACTCTTTAGAAATATGCATGCAAGTAATTTATATCGCAAAAATGTCTATTTAAGCATTTGCCATCGTTTCCATTTCCCGTGTTGATCGATGAATCAATACGAAATTTTAATATTTGCTAAATCATGGTCGTTGGGTGCAACCAGACGGGGTGATGTCGGGTATCCGATTTCATCCCAATAATTATTTTGTCATAGAATTAGTATTGATTGATATTTTCTTTTTACAAATTAGTATAATATGCAGCGAAGTTATGTAAAAAAGTCTATAATAGACTGCAAAGGTCTGAATCTGACATGTATGTATGTATGTAAACACTTTATTGTACATAGTAACCAGTTACAAATGCAATCAACTTAAAAAATATAAGTACAAAGGCGAACTTATCTCCATTAGAGATCTCTTCTAGTTAACCTTTGAGCAAGTGAGTGAAGATATAAGGAAGATAGACAAACTAACACCATGTACAAATTATATAAAATAGTTAACTAAACATAACTATATCAATAAAATAATATAAATACATGCTGACATGAAATGCTGTTAGTTAGTTAATTAATGCCGTTATAGAAGGCAGAATGGGATATTTGCGAGCCGCAGATACATACAACGTACCGAAATCTTCTCTCGAGGACAGAGTTAAAAAAATACGCGGTAGAGACTCAAAAGACCACTATCACCGCAGCCATCTTGTTCTAATCAACATGACGAATTGATCGTAACTCCAAAAGATATCATGCCAGTTCCTCATACCTCAGCGCGGAATACAAAACCGATATTTGTATACAATGTACAGTTTGTTTTAAATGGGCCCACGAAGGCTGCACCTGATGTACTACTCGGGAACTGCTATTTTATACATGTGACGACTGCAAATAATTAGTATCCGCATTTATCTTTAAAAATGTGGTATCCGGTTTCACTCTTATAAATCGGTAGTTTTAATTTTAAGTAATTGTTGATTTTATCTCGCAAATAATTGTTTGATCTCCTTAATTACATGTCCAAGCAAAGTAAATAAGTTGTTCATTTCCACGTTAATTTGATATCAAATATATCTCTTTCCAATGATTAATATAACGATTTTTTTTCTAACTATCCGGAGTCACTCCTCCTTCCCCTACCCTTTGGTTCTGATTCTGACGCAGCTTAAATGTCAGGACTGGCAGGTTGTATCTTGAATTTGAATAACTTGACAGTACTGACGTAATAATTGGCATCTATTAGCCCAATCAAAAATAGGAAAATGGGTCAAATTTAACTTTCAAGATTTGACCCATACATATTGTTAACTGTATTTCTGAATGTTCCTAAAGTTTAGGCTTGTTATGGCAACCCAGTATATCTTTAGAGTTCTCGCGTCATGGCGGAGCGTTATATAAAATTTGAACCAATGAACTAATCGATTGTCTTAACATAAAGTATATTGTTATTCAAGTCTATAATACTTGTTTTTATTTCTACTGTCAAAAATACTAACACGTCAAGTTAAATAAACACTTTAATCTTTTAATTACAAAGATCAAAATTATGAAAAACTGGAGTAAGTCTTGGAATTTTTACTATTAAAGTACATCCACACTGGGTATATTAATTATTTAAATCTTTGTATTTATAAGAATATTAACTATCTTAGTGAAGAAATTTACTTTAACAATCACGAAGAACGTGATGATAAATCTCCACGATTTTCATATATTTTTTAATAAATAGACACTCGTAAAATTCTTACCAGTTCCGAGGAAGCACAGTACAATCTTAAGAAGACCAGCAACGACTGTGAAACAATAAATATTGAATAAATAACAGAATAGCAAATGAAGATTTAAAGTTCAATAGAAAATGAGTCTAATGACGATGCATGGCAGGAAGTAGCGCGACAGTAGGTTATGCAACAAATACATACTGAGAGGCATTAAAACACGAGGCGAATTTCATAATATGATCACACGAGTTTTTTAAGACCTATGCGCAGTTGCGTATCTTTATCTATATCCATATATTTAAACCATGTTTACCGAGAGTCAACCCGGTGGCTCCGATCTGTACTGTAAAGTTGTACGTGATCACATAACTACACCGTGTATGATGCAGTTATGAGAATATTTCATTTAGTATTGAAAAGCTGGTCTTTACCTACTGTTTTTGAACACATTAGTGGCGATTCACTATAAAGGCGTAGATAAAATGTTAAAACGAGATTTGGCATCAAAATTAGAACGAATAATGCTAATAATGTTACAAAAAAGATGTGCGTAAAAATTGAAATTAAAATAAATACTTACTTCTGACGAGAAGAGAACCCACTGAAATAAAAATAATTATATTAGTTAAATAATGTTGAACAATGATTTAACTAACGCGTCTTAATGTGTCGGTAAAACAGTTTCCCTACGTTTCGTTGTACGTAAATGGCGAAATACGCCTTCTTTTTAACCAAAATTAATCATTTCCACGCGACGAGTATGCGCGTAAATAGGAACGGGCCGTTTAATTTCAACATTTTATTTGTCAGTTGTCATTGTAAAATCAAATTGAAAACAAATATAGCAAAGTATTGCTGCTAAATTTAACAACCAACTAAAGTAAATAAACCGACTCCTGCTGCCATCACTATTCGTACTGCTGAGTGCGGTGCTGTGTGTTCGTGTTCTTTAGTTATTATTAGAGTTTTTGTAAGGTATGTTGTCGTAGTCGGAAACTTCTTATGATTTTTTTGTCATTGAGCGTCTCAAATAAATTGGAGCTTGTATTAATTTCCCGTAGTATAATTGGTCTATTTATGAACACTATTATTTCCTCCTCATCGTCAGAATAAAAACTTGAAACATCCATCATTAATTAATAGTTGCACCAAATTTTAAACAATCGGCGCCAAATGTTACAAAAATAATCTGTCAAAGTAAACGTCAAATTAATTTTAAATGTGGCGCTAAAAGTATTTAGCGGAATTAAATAGCCTTTGAGGGGCGTTTAATTTTGACAGCTCCCTAAACATGTTTAGCGATCTATTTAACGTGGTGCAAGGCGTTAAACGTAATTTTGTATTTAAATAGGATTTAAATACTATTTAGCGCCATGGTGCGTGCCGCCCTAAGTAGATTTAAATAATAAGTTTCTGTCAAAAATTTCATTTTTGTGACAAGCTTTTATCGCTGCCTGTACTTTTCCTTGAACATCCATCAACCAGTCACCGAGACGATTCTAAAGAGCCCAAAGTCGGTAGGATTGAATTATTTTATTTAAGAGTTCCTATGACCACCTTCCTGCTCCATCATAAGATCAGCTCAATGGTATCATACTAATGCATTGTCACCAAACTTACATAAGTATGCAAAATTTTAGCTGCATCGAAAACCGGGAAGTAGATCAAATTTAACTTGCAAGATTTGATTATGATTACAGACCGACAGACAGACAACGGGACAGGTGAAAGTAAATAAAAGCTTATAAGATTACTTACATCCAGAGATAGTGGCGTCCAATACTCCTCCAATACCAAGGGAAACTGTGGACAGAAGCAATGATAAGAAAAAAAAACGAAATAAACAAAAAAAAAAGAAAAAAAAATAGTGAAATAAGTTTTTGTCTTTTTTTTTTAAACATACTTACTCTTGAGTGCCAGAGTTAATACGTCATCCACGGATTTGAGACCTGTAAAAAAACAATAAAGTTAGTGAATAATTTAGAAACTGAACTAAGTAGACACAATATACCTAGTGGTCCTGTATAATACTTGTCCAATTTTTTTATTATCTACTATATGGTCTAATTATTAGAATTTAGTAGTCATCCCTATTATCGAATCTGCGCACAAAATTTCACCAGAATCTGTTGAGATTTACGCCCTGTAATCAGAACAGTCATCGACCAGACAGACAGACATGCGAAAGCATTTTTACCCAACCTGAAACGAAGACGCTGTTAAAAATCCTTAAGGGCCTGCATCGCCTTTCGTAAACCACGCCCCAAACGCGGAGCCGGCCAATAGGCGTAATTTGTAATAAGGGACGCATTTATTGCCCGCGCGCATCAAAGAAAGGGATAGCTAATACACAGCAAGCTTGGGGTTTTTTGGCGTAAGCGCCAGATGTAAAAGTACATTGAAATCGAAGATATTATTATGTTTTGTTAACATTTTTAAGTTAGTGGCGTAAAAGATAAAGGGCAGAATGTCACTTTTACATAATTTAGCCGTTTATTAATCTGTCATTTGTACAAACTAGACAAAAAAAGGAAAATTAAGACGCATTTTCCGATAAATTTTCTATCGAGGAAATTTTTAGCAAACATGTTTCCGCATTAGGCACTGAATAGGTTATATAGTCAAAAAACACACATCACTGAAAACCAGCCTGTTTCATATATCTCAGTGGCCTGCTCTTGGGAAATGCAATGCCGTAGAGTCAGACTTGTAAAAGTGCCCTTGTGGCCTACTTACAGAATAAACAATTTGAAATTGCATTGAATTTATAGTAGATTTGACAAAAATCTCACTAAAAAATAGCTTTAATTTTCGATGCACCCCCTTAATTATCTCCTGTACTAAGAAAACTTAGAAAATTATCAAAGGTGAAGTCTAGTACACTCAAATATTGGAAAATGTCGTAAACTTAATGTATCAACTTCTTGAATGATAATTTTGATTTTTTTAAGAACGGCTTTTGACTAGAAAATAATATTTTAGATAAAAAAGGCAATTTTGATAGCAGATAATTATGAACTAAGTAAAAAGCATACTCAAAGACAAGACATTTATATAAATACCGAGTGGAAAAGAGTGCTAGAGAGGCGTATGGATGGTTATTAATAAGATACTAGTTAACATTTTGTAGATGTCTGGAGAATAGTTCTTTAGTCTTAAGCATGAATCAATGTAACGACATAGTGTATACTGTCATTTTACATTATTATATTTTATTTCTGGAAAGCAAACACGTAGTAACCTAGACAAGGTCGATTTTTTTTATTGCATTTTTGGAATCACCGTATTTTTCTGCGTCGATGTATCGAATCCACGTGACGATACGATGAAAAATGGAAAAAATAGGAACAAGAAATTTTCTTGTTTTTTTAAAAGTTCGCATCGCAAACACGTAGTAAATGGCAAAAAGAAACCTCAATTTATTGCGGTTATCTTTTGTCAAATTTACGTGGGTTACTTACTGCGTTTTTAGTGGCCATAAAAAATTAAGAAAATAAAATCTCATACATTTGGCGATGCGTTTACTACGTGTTTGCTTACTGTGTAAAAAAATCAAAACGTATTAACCTACACAATTTCCACTGGTAAAAACTTTTGGTTGAATTCATTAAAATAAAATTGAAGTCCTACGAATTTTGTTTATTGTTTCCAATTTTGAAAAAGTTTGCTTCATAAACACGATAGTTATGATTTTTTTTTCAACACTCGGAAGGTTTTTGGTCTCTGGTGAACAATTTCGTTTTTGTGGGTTACTACGTGTTGGCTTTCCAGCGTCGATATATATTTACTAAGAATTTTCATGTAATACTTAATGGACACTTACTGATGACAAGAATGTCTTTGATGACGTTTGAAGCGAGTCTAGTCACACCTGTAATGAATAAATAGTTCTTTAAAAATGTAAGTACATGATTATAAATGTTAGTACTACTCGCACTTTAAACGCTAATATTTATTTATTTATTCATTCATTAATTCCTCTATTTATGTTTTCATTAATTTTTGAATAACTTCCTTCATTCATCTATTTATCTATTCTATCATGTATTCATCAATTCTATCATTGATTCGTTAAATCTTGCATTTCATCCCTCATTCAATTCATCTATTGATCTTTTTAATAATTTATTCATTAATTCAGTAAGTCAGTCAATTCTTGCATTTAATTTTTTATTTATTTAATTATTTGACGATGAATACATTTAAGATAAGATAAGATAAGATGATTTTATTTCACGATAAAAATTACAACGCAAATTTGTTTATGTAATAATTATACGAATTTATATTATTTCAGTGATACATTGATATTATGTTATTAATATAAGTAAAAATTACCGAGTAGTCCTTTGAAAAGGTTTCCAATAAGTCCTCCAAGACTGATGCTGGCCTGAAATAAGATACAATGTGTAATTAAATATTATTCATTTAAATAAAACAATTTAACGGATTATATGCGACGACCGGTTTGGCTCAGTGGGAGTAACGTTGCCTGCGAAGCTGAGGTCCTGGGTTCAAATCCCGGTAAGGGCAAATATTTGTGTGATGGATGAGCATTAATATTTGTTCCTGAGTCTTGGATGTTTTCTATGTATATAAGTAATATATGTATTAAATATATCGTCGTCTAGTACCCATAACACAAGCCTATTGAGCTTACCATGGGACTAGTTCTATTTGTGTAAAATTGTCCCGTAATATTTATTTATTCATTTATTATTAATATTTATATCGCATATATTATCTCATTTAAGTTCCCAACGTTTCGCAAGCTTGTCAGCTTTCCATGGTCACGTGTTGAAAATTAAATAAAAATAATAAAAATATTATTTTTTCCATTCTTAAGGCAAGGCCGTACTAGACGTAAATACGCGGCAACGCTGCGATGCAATGCGACGCGATGCGATCCTACACTCAAGAGGAATAAATTGGGGTTACCCTAATTGAAATAACAGCAATAAGTTTTATTTATTATTCGACACTAGTTTGATTGAAATTTTACAGTTTTTTTTGCCATACCCAACTGTATTAGCTTTCATTATTTCCGCGACCCTATCATAAGAATATCACTATCCAAAAATGATGATTTTTTTCACGGTTTTTTACTAGTACGATGGACACAAAACCGTATTTTTTTAAGTATCATTTTTGCAGTTTAGATGTCAAATTAAATAAAGATCTTGACAGGATTGAAAAACTTTACAAACCTGCAATATATTACGAAATATGATGGTATTTTAACCAGAAATGTATGCTGTCGAGTAGTTAGTATATATACCACGCTGGTGCGATAGTACGCAGAAAATATTGTGCGTCAGTCGTACGATAAGTTTGTTGAAAAATGTTACGCAGGAAAATTGGGCCACGAGTGTTAGGCATGCGGAACACATTAAAAAAAAATATTTGCAGAAGTTTCTTCGTGGAGACCAAAATAGTATATTATACATTTACAAGCTGACAGCGATAAATTAACCGACTACGCTGATGTAAAACAGAGGCTTATGATTTTTTTGTGTTCCGTACTTAAACGGGACACTATTACTAAGACTTCGCTGCCCGTCTGTCTGTCCGTCTGTCTGTCTGTCGCCAGGCTTTATCTCATGAACCGTGATAGCTAGACAAAAAACGTAATTTTCACAGATGATGTATTTCTATTGCTGCTATTGCATATTATTATACAAATACTAAAAACAGTATAATTTTATGTCGGTCTGTCTACATCAGTAGCCAATATAAAATGATCGAACATTGCGTACATTTCTCTTAGGAGCAGGGATCTGCTAACACTGGATTCTAATATATACGGCCGTTTGTAGCGTATATTTTCTACGGAACCCTCGTTGCGCGAGTCCAACTAGCACCCCTCCTGAGATAGATCGCCGGCAGTGTGAACAGCCAGCGATGAACTATAAATTATATCTCTTTTTTATTAACATGGAAGCGATCTTTTGCTCGTTTCTTGGGCGAGAAAATCGCCGATAGCTCATCGCTTACTCGCTGGCGGTGGTACAAGTGCCCTTGACCGGCTTTTTCTTATCCGCTGACGAATTTGCGGGCGCCCCCTACTATATACTCGTACACAGAACACATCCGAGACCCAGGAATTCGTGCTCAATGCATAAAATTGCCGTGGCCGGGATTTGAACCCGGGACCACCAGCTTCGTACGCCGTTGTGCAAACGAGCCAACGTGCCGTTAACTGTTACACGCACCTGGCTGTCGACAACTCCGTCAACGTCCGGCATCGCCCAAGGGGCACGATCGTTGTTACCGCTGTCGATGCCTAACATCACGTCCTTGTAATCACCGATCTCTGCAACAATTCGTTACATAGAATCAATGTCTAGTGTGAAATGATAAGATAAGATAAGATAAGATAAGATAAGATAAGATAAGATAAGATAATTGTATAAGATTTACTTCCGTTTCCGCGATGATTACTAGTTTAAATAAAACAATTTTAACGGATTACATCGCGTATATTATCTTATTTGAGTTCCCGATGTTTTGGAAGCTTTCCAGTTTTATCATGTTCACGGGGTGGCTGAGAAAAGATATATTTTTCTCTGTTAAAGTTACAATTTGTGCAAACAATTGTGTATCTTAAGCTGAAAAGCTTTCGAAACGTCGGAAACTCAAATGAGATAGATAGTATACTTGATACAATCCGTTCAAATTATTTATTTAAATAAGATAATTTTGTTTCACCATAAAAAAATACTGTACTGAAAAAACTAGTCATTCATTTTCTGGCCGTGAGAAACTACTTTTAAGAACATTGTTGTCATACTGTTTTTCTTCAATCTTGTGAAAAAAATTGGTTAGTAGCATTTAATTTACTATAGGATGACTAAAAAAAATTATTGAGAATGAAAAATGTATATTTATTATGGATTTTAATTTAACAGTAAAATTGTGGTTCTTTCGAACCTGAAAACACAGTAATGCCTATTTTAAAAGTCTACCTATTAGATCAACTAGTATATCATACCCATCAAAAACAATACTTGTAAAAAAACAAGTCTCGCAACTCAGTTCTTCTAGAGTAAAAAGTTGTGTAACAACATTTTATACTGACCATGTCAATAATAACTATATCAATAATCACTAATAGTTGACTTGGCCATTGCATTAAGACACAATGTATCCCACAAGTAATACATATTGTATTGTATTAAATTTGGTAGATTGTTTAGTGCGATGGCCAAGTCATCTATTTAATTGATTTAAGTGAGTGACAAAATTATTATAAGAAACTTTGACTAGTTATAATTCTTAATCTACTGCTTCAAATTGAATGAAATCTGAAATATACCATGTTTTTACAATGTCTGCTTGTAAAAACATGGTATATTTCAGATTGCCTGAAAATTCAGGCTTCTAGTTTTATCCACAACGAAGTTATAGGGGGTCGAAAATGGCCTGAACTGCTTCGAGAAAAGGATGGTACGGCCGTGCCGCTTTTTTTTTCTCGACTTGGCGGGGGCACTGAGTGTCCCCAGATGCTTAAATTAAATTAAGTCACTCAAGGGCCTTTTTAAATTTTGGCTTTCTTGGCTTGGCATGATCATGACGGATGTTCTCGGGCAGACTATTTAGGAAGTACGGAAGTCTTTTGTTTAATATCAAACACCACAAACGGGGCTTAATCGCGTATAAATATGTTTGTTGTGTTTGTGATGAGTGAAAATCGTGTTAGTTTAAATCAATCATTTGTTTAGTGTTCTCATTCAGCCATTTGAAGTTAGATGCCTTAATATTTACCTGGGAATCCTGCGCTGATGCTGTACTTATTGCAAACTGGGACCAAGTCATTTACTATCTGCGTACCAACTGTGGAACAAAAAATGCATACATCAAAATACATCAGTAAATAAGTTTAAGACAAAGCCTTTAACTATACAAAGTGACTCTCATAGATTCATATCTCAAAAAGTACGTTTTCGGACTATAAGTTATACCACTTTATATGGTCCAATTAAGCTCCACATTCGGTGGGTTAAGTCTATTGGATTACTCATTCCCATCCTGTATAATTAGAGAATGAAATGAAATCCAACAGTTTTTGGCATATTAATGGATCACAGTATATATGTACATCTAGCCTTCGCCATAGGCTACGGCGAATGCTTCACGTCAGGCAGGCCGTACGCTTGCTTGCCACCTTAGTAATATAGAATACTTACGTCCTTTCTGGTGGCTGTTAGCAATGGCTCCCAGCAGAGACAAGACTGTTGACAAAAATCAATAATTATTTTCGGTGTCTTTTAACTTTTATTATTTTATTTATTTATTATTAACACAATATATATACAGCGTTTTTATATTAAAAATTGTAACGTTATCTCGGGATTTGTCTTGAAACTGCAGAATTTTCGGGCTCATGACAAGAATGCGGTCAGATTTTCGATAATTCAATAGAATTATAAGAATCTACCGCTAGATCTATTTTTTTTATTTAAGTCACGACCAAGACACAAAAAAAGACGAGTGAAAATTTCAAACTTTTCTTTATGAAAAGCAAGTTTTTACTAAACTACTTTTTAACAGATAAGATATTTTTAACCTTAATTTCCGAACGGTGTAAAAATATGTGATCTGATAAAAAGTAGTTTAGTAGTTTTTGTTTTTAAAATATTATAATTAGTAACGAGGAGTTTTTCCAGCGTTTCTTTTCTCCTCAGTACGCCTCCTTTGTGAAATGCTGCTTGGTAAATCATTAAAATATAATAATTACGCCCTTCTGGCACATGTGTAACTGTCTTTACAGATAAGGCCCATCTGGTATGTATGTACACCTTTATTTTTTTTCTCACAGTGGGTAGTTTGCACAAATTGTAACATTGACAGAGAAAAATATATCTTTCCTCAGTCAAACCGTGAACAAGGAAAGCTTAAAAGCTTTCGAAACGTCGGGAACCCAAATGAGATAATATACGCGATGAAATCCGTTAAAATTGTTTTATTTAAATTGTAGATTATGTCAGTATAATTCTAAAGAAAGGTTTTCGAGTGGCAACCGCGTACAGGACGGTGCAGGCAAGGCCCCCAAACAAAGTGGGCCGATGATCTGATAAAGATCGCGGAAACCGTTGGATGAGAGCGGCGCACGACCAGTCGTCATGGAAAACCTTGGGGAGGACTTTGTCAAGTACGTATTTCGGCTGATATGATGATGATGAATTCTAAAGCCGCGATTTCTTGTAATACTTTTTTTATAGCCTATAAGAGTTTTCCACTGCTGGGCAAAGGCCTCTGCTTTAAAACTCCACAACTCCCTATTACCGGCTGCCTCCGGCCAATCGTCTAGGAACGCATCTAGGTAGTTTTCTTTGGTACAGTAGTACGACGAATGTAAGTTACATCGGCAATCTTCGGCCACGCCGACGCGTGCTAACAAGTATCGAATGAAACCGAACGTGTGACCATATCAATAAAGACCTTGTTGCACTACACGTACGGTATACAGGCGACTGACGCGGCGCCAGACAAAATGGCGGGCGCCGGCGTCGCGCGCAAAATTTTGGCCAATAGGCGTTGAAGATTTTACCCGCGCAAACGCGCTGCCTTATAATTGATAATCTGTTTTCAAAAAATGCTTTTTGCGCAGGTACATCGTTGTAACTCATGTTTGTGTACATGTGTATGTACTACTGTACCCACTGGGTGACTATATAAGCCCACCTGTTCGGGTGCATACGGCTTACGTGGCCGGCCCAGTCCCACTTGAGTTTGGCGGTTTTGGCTACAACGTCCTTTCCTCTTGTAATATTTAGAATAAAAAAAATATACTTACTCTTGTGCATGCAGAATTTCATATCAGCCTTGCTGAGGGTGCCGGTGCGACCTAGGGAAGAAAATAAGTATTACTAGTATGTATTTGACACTATAAAAGCTAATACTAAACTCTTGAAATATAAAGATCCAAATAAAGAAAAAATTCAAGACTCCGACCGGATTTACCAGTAACTTGTGCCTTGCCAGGCGCACCACGCTCTGCCAATTGATCTACAGACCCCAGTCAGCTTGTCTTCAAATTTTGACACTACTTGTTACAAGATTTTCTCATTTTTTTTTGCATTTTAACCGACTTTTCGCCATCAGCCTTTCAAGAATATAGATTATTAGTGAAGACATTCACTTTAAAAATCGCAAAGATCGTGATGATAAAACATTAAGATTTTTGTAAAAAAATCAAGCTAATACTAAGTTTAATGGAGAGTCGCCGTGGTCATAACTTTAAGGATGTGCATCGAAAATTTAAGCTATTTTTTGTGACATTTTTGTCAAATCTAGTAACTATATGAAACAGGCTGGTTTTTAGATATGTGTTTTTAACACGCGTTTATTAAGTCGACCTGTATGTAACTATGTAATGGAATCTAAGGTAACTAATTTAACCATCTTCCAAGGATCGTAGCGTCATGAAAATTGGCGGCTGTATGTAGTTCTGATGACAATATAATAATATGGTACTGTCGAACTGATCTGATGATGGAGCCGGAAGATATGAAATGGAACTTCATGATGGAACATCGTATCATAGCTGTGTTTGGATTTGTTAGAAAAGTCTTGTAAAGCGTGTTTTTCTAGTGTTTTTTAAACTATTAATTTATTTATTGAAATAAAACAATTTAACGGATTATATCGCGTATATTATCTCATTTTAGTTTCCGACGTTTCGGAAGCTTTCCAGCTTTCCATGGTCACGGGAGGACTAACATACGCGATATAATCCGTTAAATTGTTTTATTTCAATGAGTAATAATCGCGGAAACAGAAGAAAATATTATTAATTTATTTGACAATATAACCTAATCTTCGCCTAACGCGGAAACATGTTTGCTTAAAAATTCCTCGATATAAAAGAAATCCGGAAACGCAAGGCGCGCGGAAAAAGCATACATTGTATAACAATTGCATTAAATAGTATAGTACAAAAGCAATAAAAATTCAACTATAGCTAGTTTTCACTTATCCGCAACTCGATGGCGTTGTACGAAGTAATTAGCTACAGACATAAACAAAACTTTGACTCTACTTGGCCCTGCCAATAATCACTTCTACCCAGTATTTAGTTATCGGGCAGTCGAAACGCCTTTATAAGGCTGTGGCTGCTGCCCCGCACTTTAAAGTGCGACTTAAAAGAGTAGAAATTGAATAAAATGGTACCAAAAAAATCTATACTAAATTGTTGCCATGTTTAAACATTTTGCGTCAAAAATGTGACAGTTACGTAGAAAGTGGCGCCCTCAATTAATTTTTACTCTTTTTGGCCTCACTGTACGCAGAAGCGAGGCAATTCTTTTTCACTTATGTCAGTCTGTATGTTGGTCGACCTTGATTATATCGGTATAAAACTCAGACCGAGAATCCTATAGACAAGACCGCCAAATAATAATACCACTACCGAACGAGATGGTCGTATATTACAAATTATAAAAGAGTGACAGAGAGAAATATATAATTTTTTGTCTTTGTCCACCGCTGCCTCATCAGAATTTGTAGCAAATTTCTAAACAAAACATTATGTGTAAAATTATCCGCCCAAATTATTTAGGTTATTTATGGTACGCTCTCAGCCATTTTCAAACGTGTTCTTAATTTAGCTGCATAACAGTCATGTCCGTCCCTTACGGGTGTACGCTGATCTCAAGTCTATAGAATTCTTGGTCTTAGCTTCTAAAATAAAGATGAACTTACTGATCACGATTTGCAGACGATCCACTAGGTCGAGAGTGAGCTGCAGGACAACGCGGGTGGATCCACGGCAGACCCTTAATCCTGTAATTATAAAAAAAGTTATACTGACACGATTTTCTCATTTCTCATTATCACAACATAACAAAACGGGACTACGCTGAAGAAAATAAGCAGACTTATGTCTTTTTTCTCTTAAGGTGCGTCCACATTTGTATCATTTGCCCGATCAGATCTTCGTCGCGTGGCATAATCACACGTTTGGACGTTGCGCCGATCCGATCGCTCGAAATCCATGTTGCTACGCATATCACACACTTAGATCGGACAATCAAGCGGCGCAATACGCAGTCATGCCACGCCACGGTGATCGGATACGAGCAAATGATACAATTGTGGGCGCACCTTTAAGTGAACGAAAAAATAAGAAATAACATATTTAAAGGTTTAATGAAATATTAGCTTAGGGTGTTTTTATACAAGCTTTTACCATAATTTCATTGAACTACTTTTAAAACTCATAATAAACATGATGTATAAAAACAAAATACATAATGTTGTTGCTCATAATAATTAAATAACAGAATAATGTATAATCATAAAACATTATTTATAATAATGATCTGGAATAATTTTAGTGGTTATAACATACCTTCAGTATAATGATTAAAATTTAGAACAAAATTTTAACGAATGACCAGTATTGATGAATGACATAATATTGAGTGACATAATATCATATAATATAGTCAGTGTCAATCAAAGTATAAAACAATCTTACTATTCCACCTAAGTCGCCATTAGGTACGACGACGAGCAAAGCGAGGCAGAGTGTTAGGTAGAATTGCGGCAGGTGAAGCGCCAGAAACGAGTTTTTAATAATATTATACTTTTTAAGAATAATGAATTTTTTTTGGCGTTTATATTCTTTGAACATTATGATTATATGAGTAACTTTCGTTACAGAAAGGAATAAATTAAGATTTCATTTAATTAAACCAATTTAACTGTGTATTGACGTGATAACGTCTTATAAATCGATCGCCGGCTGCAAGCACGAAAAAACATGACTCATTCTCACGTTCCGCTGCCACGTTCCGCCTGAGCCGAGTGTGCAAGCGAGAGCGCGTAACAAGCGATAGAGAGTCACGATCGGCTTAAGCATTCGGCTTGTGTAGTCATAAAACTATGCAATTTTTCATAAATGTTTTCTTATGACGTTATCACGTAAAATTTTCGTACGTAATCCTATTTTACAGACAACCAATTTTTATTTGTTTGAAAAGGACTCTTCTAGTCCATAAATATAAAATACAACCATGGAATATAGAAAAGGTAAAGAGATCAATCTTATATACTAAAGCCCGACCAGGAAAATAAATACCTGCTCTGGGGGCGTTAAATTAGCAAGAATTATAGCAACACTATGTATGATGTACTTACCAGTCATTTTGACAACAATGGTGGAGATGTTATTTAGAGGAATAGAGTCTAATCCTTCAAACTTTCTATCCGACAAATACTTTGTCATATTGTAAATCACTTTTCTTATATGACTTTTAATAGTTTTCGGCATCTTAACGCACAAATAACTCACAATATCCCAGAAATAGACCACGCACAATCAACCTCACTTTGAAAGCAATTGACAGATGATTTTAATGACTTCTGTAAAGTTACTATTGCCAGTTGAAGAAACTAGCTCCAATAGTTTTCCGCAATATGGCAAAGTTTTTTACTTTCCTGGTCGGGCTTTAAAACAGATGAAAATGTGTTTAGCGAAAAGCATTAAGTAATAGTTCAAAATCCGTCCACAATGGCGCTAGAGTTGTATCTAGTAGATACGATGAAGTCAACAACTAATTAGAAAACATTTTATCGAAACGTTACTCAATCTTTCCTTCTTCTGATGTAAATGGTCCTGGGTTCAAATCCCGGTAAGGGCAAAATAATAAATATTTGTTCCTGAGTCTTGGATGTTTTCTATGTATATAAGTAAATACATCCATTGAATATATCGTCGTTTAATACTCATAACATATAAGCCTTATTGAGCTTACCGTGGAACTAGTTCGATTTGTGTAAATATATTATATAAATTGTCACGTAACATTCTTTTACGCACTATGGTGCCACCAATAGGCTACTTAAATCATATCAAATATAGCGTAAAAAATGAATATTTTGTGCAGTATTTGACTTAAGAAACCAATATATATAGTTTTCAGATTTTAAAAGTGTACGATGGCTACATATTTCCAATTTATAATTATTATTATTTTTTAAATTTTGAACCCTGAAAACGCTGTCGGCTATTTTGTGACGTCACAGGACACTAAGCAAACTTCATGTCGGATCTTATACGAGTGAAATTCGCTATGTAGCCATGTGCTGTGATATTGACATTTATGACAGAAGTGACGTGTGGACTTTTGAGGTTGTGATCGTGATCGTTTTATTATTTGTAAAAACCTCTGATCCGCATGTTACTGTTACTGCTTCCCAGTTTTATTGATAAGAGCGATCATGAATGTTGGATTTATGAAGGCAAATTGCACAAATTTACCAAGAATCGACATATTGATGGTCGGTAATTTTTGATGTGTTCTTGCATTCTCTGACAATACGACAATGATATTAACTATATTTTCCATATAAACTGGTGGAAGATGTTTAATAGAAAGTATTGATGTTTTTACACTGATGAAATTGTCAAAAGTTTGTTTTCAACCCGTGTGACGTCACCGCGTAGATAGTCTATAGACTAATATAATATGGCATACAAATATTATTTGCGGCTTTCTAGGTCCCAAAAATAAGGTAGTATTTTTTTTCTGCTAATCGGACAATAATGAATATTTTATAACATACTTTAAAAAAAGTAAAGTACCCTATTTAACGCATATTGACGGACTCTTTGGATAAAATGTTGTCCTTAGTTACATAAATATAAAATACAAACCTTTGTTTTTGGTGTAGATGCTGATGATAGTGTTGACGCGAGTCCGGCAGTCTCTGAGACCGTAGAGGTCAATGAGGCCTCGCGCGTCACCCACGGCTTTGGCTGGTACTCCCACCATGAGATTAACGTCATTTCGACAGATTGGGTTGCCAGCTGTAATATAATGGATATGATTAAAGTTCGGAATTCCTGCTGAGCACAGAAAGGCGTCCACATTTGTATCATTTCCCGATCAGATCTTCGTTCCCTGGCATGATCGCGTGTCACGATCACGCATTGGCTACGCGTATTACACTAATCGCCGCGCCGACATTGAACGTCCAAGCAGCGCGATACGCAGTCATGCCACGCCACGGTGATCGCATGCGAGTATATGATACAAGTGTGGACGCACCTGATAATGCTCAATAATAATTGCTACTCAAGTATGATCTTGCGTTGGCTTAAGGAGCGTCCACATTTGTATCATTTGCCCGCATCAGATCATCTTCGCGTGGCATGATCGCATGTTACGATCACGCGTTCGGACGTTGCACCGATCCGATCGCTCGAAATCCATTTGCTACGCGTATCACACACTTATATCGGAAGAGTGCGGCATGATCGGCGCGCCGACAGTGAGCGTCCAAGCAGCGCGATACGCAGTCATGCCACGGCACGGTGATCGGATACGAGCAAATGATACAAATGTGGACGCACCTTTACCAAATTTAAATGATAAAATAGTACATTTCGATGCTAGAGCATAAAATATGTCATTACGTCATGTCACTGAACATTGATATTTCCACAAGTATATTGAACGACGTTATTAAATACAGTTGCGAAAAAATAAGAAAAACGACAAGTAAGTAATTCGAAACTTAAAACATGCTTGCAGTAAGAAAAAACGCCTCTTCTTTGACCGGAGTTTCGGCAGCTATTCCGTTCCATTCAGACAACTTATTAAGAACGGTTTTTCAATATTCAGTATTAAAAAATAAACGTGTTATAATGATGAAAATTTAAGTAATGAAATATGAAAAATGTATATTTTTCATATTCTTACATTAACAATAGATTTTTATGTTGATTACTACGTTTAAAGAAAACTAATATTAATTGTCATCAATAAGTAATCATGAATTGAAAATGTTAAAAGCAGTAGTCCCGTAAACCAACTTCCCGCACGCTAAATAGCTACGTAAAGAAGCACTTTTTAAGCAACTGTAATCAGAAAAAGTATTTTGGAATTTTGGTCGCGGAAAACTGCGTTTATCTACATGGCTATTCAATTATTATTTTATACAATTAAAAGGGTTCTTAAGATTTAATTTTGCATTTAGGTACCAATCATGGACATATTAAGTACAGTAGAACCTAATAATGGACAGCAGAAATTTAGTACTTATGGCCCATCATTCATGCACTTTACCAGTTATTAACATTCAGTTATCTGAGCATAAAGTGTTATTATTATTATTAAGTTTGAAAATGTAGTGTCCTTTACTTAAAATTTAGATTTACGGATAATATAAAATAATTGGGTGTTGTCCATTACTGGTACTGTCACTCAAAAAACACAATATTTGCAATTTTTCTTAATTTCATGATGCATTGGTATTTTTTTTAATCATGTAACTAAGTACAGTAGGTACGCTGTAAAAATTGAGTTGCGGCATCATCCGTATTACTCGTTTGAATCGTCAAAACTTGATAGCGTTGTGGATAACAACTGCAGACAACACGTTAGCTGCGTTTGTTATCCGTAAGTTCATAACCGTCAGCCGACGTCGTCAATCAGCCCGTATCCGTCCAACCCGCATTTTTCTTATGTCGTCGGTCCATCATTCTGAAAGGTGCCCTACACGACGTTAGCTTAGACATGGTCTCTACTCCACAACACGTTTGCCCCAACGGTCGTCAGTTCTGCGACAGTGACCGGTCCACTGCCACTTCAGACTGCGAATCCTTTGGTCTATATCGAAAACTTTGGTTGTCTGATCCCCTCATTATGGAAGCGATCTTTCAGAGAATTGCGGAGCATAGACCTCTCCAGAGCTCGCTGAGCGACCGTAAATTGGTGTACCAATCGCACCGCTAGTCGCACCGTATAATTAGTTATGTAGGGTAAATTAGTAGGTTTCTATAGCACTTACATCCAGCCCTTCCTGCGAAGCAGATGATAATCCTAAGAAAACTGAAGATGATTCTTGAGAGCAGGGTGCCCACTGAAAAAAATAATAAAATCACGATACTATACAATACAATAACTCTTTATTGCACACGTCTCAAAACAGATTACAGAAAACAATACATTCATAGAGAGTTAAACAACAGGCGGTCTTATCGCTAAACACCGATCTCTTCCAAGCAACCTTTAGGGAGTGGGAGACTGAGAAAAAAAACTGTACGTATAAGTAGGTGGTGCAAAGCAGTTTATTATCATATTCAACCGAACTTGCAACTTTCGTGAAAGATTGTTTTTTATAGATAATGGATGTGGCGCGACATCAGAAACGTCAAAAAATATGCAATGAGTTTACTTTAAAAGGTAAAAAAGGAAGAATTATGTTACGAATTTGTCCGTCCGACAGTAAGGGCGCTGTATCTCAAAACTATCTATGCTATCCATTTGATATTTGGAATGGTTATAAAGATGGCTAGCCCAAGTATATAATACAATACAAAATGGGTGGTTCAACTATATGTTGTTGCTATTCTGTCCTGCAACTCAGAAGACATTTTATGTTATCCAATTTTTATCAATAAATTGCTCTATTTTTTTTTTTAATATCGATTCAAAAATGCTTGTAGCTAGGCGTATTTGAATAAAGAAATTGTTGACTTTGACTTTGACAATAGAGACAGATTTACTTAGAAAAATAATCTAGGCTATTAACATACAGGCGACATGGGCCTGAAAAATTAACCTACACTGTCTACAAAAATTTTTTGGTTGCCTTTATATTGTTTAAAAACGTAGTTTTAAAGAGTAATTGCACATCTCAGATACATAGAAATACAGAAAAAAACAGTTACATTGTATTAAGCAGAGATAAACAACAGGCGGTCTTATCGCTTAATAGCGATCTCTTAGGCTACCCAAAGGTTGTGTGTATATTGCAAATGACGCTACAAATAATTTTATAAAAATATGTTTCTGTGGGTATGTATTTTCGAATGTTGCAGTTAAATTAATACGGATGATTTTTTTAAATCGTTTTTCTAAAAACCGTAAAATAAATGTCAAAAAGTGAGATTAAAATTAAAATCGGCCGAAATTAAACTACTAATTTAGACAGTGATTTGACAGAGGTCCGACATGTACTGTTACGTCACATGACAATACGGCCATTTAAATCTATATTAAATTCTGTTTTGCTAGAAAGATGCATGATGTATGATGGCTTATACCTATCCTGGTTATTATTATAGTTATTTCAAAAAAAATTTTACTCCCTGATCGTTACATTAATGAGCAAAAATTCATGCATATTGTCTATAGTGTTTTTATTTATACTTACATCCATGGATCGATGCCTCGACAGTGTCACAGAGTGAGACCACCACTGGAAAAAGAAAATTCAGGTTAAATAATAAGTTTAACACATATATCATCATTACTTCGAAAAAAAAAACATCACGGCTTCGAAAAAGAAATTCTCATCGTGCATTCTCATTCTCATGGTACACGTTCTGGCATGTGCCACACTGCTGTTTCAAATACAAATGTCTTAAATCTGCATGCACTGTGTTTAAAAGTGAACCCTATTTCCTTCGACTTAACGACACATTTCATGTATAAGATGTCTGCACTTATTCGTATTTAATTTTACGGAACATCTCTGCGGCTTAACGATGAATAGAGATAATGGCTTTGTTTGTAGATAAGACGCCGCGGACAAAAAAAGAATTCTTATTACACTTTCTACTAACATAATAACTACATAATAATAAACCTTATAATGTTGTATCTGGGTCTTGGATGATTTCCAGGTATTTAAGTATTATATTTATGTCTATAAGTATGTAAATATGAAATGTGACCCAGACTAATATAATGTGGGTAGAGCCGCGATCTACCCGCCACGAGCAGAAAAAAATAAACTACAGTCATTGCCCAATCTTGGAGTTTCTTTGATGTGTTCCTCTTAACTTTAAATGGCGCAGCCATCGGATTAGTTTCTTCTTACTGTTATAATTAATGTGTATCATAGTCTATAAGGTATTTATAGACAGGCCATGTTGTCTGAATTAAACGATTTCATTCATTCATATTACAAGCGTTGCTTAGTTTAGGACTAGGTTGATTTGTCTAAGATTATCTCTCATGTTTATTTATGAATATTTATTTAATTAGTAATATGACAAGACTTACATCTGATGATAAAGTAGCTCAAATCGTTGAAGCTTGATATCTCTGAAAAAAAAAGGTTAAAAAAATTAAAACGAATTAAAAATAAATTTTCGTAACACATTGCCTTCAGAGATGAAAGAAGAAACAAAACCACTCGTAACTGGGTGGATATTTATTTTGTTCTTATTCTGTCCCTTAACTGGCAGAGTGTGAGGCAATAGTAGAAGAGTTACTAAGAAAAATGCTAATAATGTAGGCTACTAACATACAACGAGGGCCCTTGAAAAATGGACCCTTATTGGACAGAAAAAAAAATCGCCTTCATATCGATTAAGATCGTAGTTCTACAGAGTAACTCAGAAGACGTAATGGTAACCAGGTAGAGAAGAAAGTTATTTAACTCACATAATACAGGGAATTATAGCTCAGATTCAAACAAAGTATTCAGTAAACATTTAAAAAAAGTGCGATTTTTGTAAATTAATTTTCTTAAAGATACCAATGTTGGACATCGTAATTCCAATAATGGACACCTTCTCTTACTTCAAACTACGGGTGAAGTTGCCAACTCTGTTAACAGTGTCCAGCACTGGGTCACTTGATAAGTAATTAAAAAAATACGTTTATTTTTAATGAATTTTCGTTGACTTACTCATTTTTAAGATGTCGTTCAAGTTGTTACGCCCATAGTGTTTGTGTCCTGAAAATGCAGTGAGATTAATATCTTAAACTTCTGCTGCCCAAACAACAATATTTAAATTCTTACAAATATCTAAATAATGAAAACAAGACACCTACACTCCAAATTTCATTAATATACATCTTGTAGTTTTCCAGTAAAATATGCCTGTGACATACGGACGGACATGACGAAACTACAAGGGTTATGTTCTTGCCATTTTGGCTAAGGAACCCTAAAAATCGAAAACTCCAACCGGATTGGACCTGTGCAAAGTTTAGAGTCCTCTGGAATCTTTAAAAACGTATTTGAAATGTCGTTGCTTGAAATATTTACACTTCATAGTCATTCATCTATAGGAAAGTTGCAAAAACGAAAAATTGTACATTAAAGATATTTAAAAAAATATATATTGTAACGGACTATTTGGAGGTCACTGATTTGAAAAATATTTATTTCGGATTTTTTGTATGTTTGTATGTGTCGTTGCGGCTTCATTGCGCCAAATCGGCTTAACGGATTTTAACTAATTTTGGTACACAGGTAGTTGAGTATCTCCAGATTGTTATGGAATACTTTTTACCCGACTAAGCTGTCGAAAAAAAGAGGGTTTATGACTTTGTAGTAGAAAATAATCATAATTCCACATGAAATATTTGTCAAATGTCAAATAAAACAAAATGGCGCGCAGCAACAATGAGGCAAACGCCAATTCGCAAATCAGCCAAACATTAATAATTAGAATACATTCAATAATTATCAACAGAGCCCGGAAAATCCACAGCAAAACAAAAGACTGTCGCAATCAAAATAGTGTTAGAAACATTTTTTATCGATATCGATAGTTGTGTAATATGAGAAAAAAACGGCTCCACAAATGAAAAAAAAACTTATACAAAATTTCACATAGGTTTGTATAATTATACAGATACAGATGCAATTTCTACCTCGAAATCCACGTCAATACACTCAGCAGTACGAGACATCTTATTGGGTTTGTTATAGTGATAAGAGTAGATAATCATTAATTTTTCAACATTCTCTGGGAGAAGGCTGTTTCGTTTATCACTATAAAGCCATTTATGTATACTAAATGAACGTTCGACTTCACTCGACGTCAAGGGAGCAAATTTATAAAACTCATTGTAATTGGTATAATATAAGTTACGTTGCGTTTTAGATGGAATAACACATATAAAACAAAAACTTTAACTTAACACTTCTCTTGAGTTTGGCGTGGATGATTATAAAATAATGTACCTAAATATATCGGTATGATTTTTTTTAGACAAAACTTACTCGTTATCGATAAAGAAATGTTTCTAACATTAGTTTGCTTGCGACAGTCTTTTGTTTTGCTATGGATTTTCCGGATTCTAATTATCAATAATAAATAAATATTTAAATTAGTTTATATGTGTAAGTACTACAATTTATAAAAAAAAAGCTTTACTGTTTCTTTTATACATATAAACTCTTTGCCGAAGTTTAAAAAAAAATTCTAAGCAACTAGTGCGATTATTTAATATAAAATAACACGCCGGTTTAATACAGCGGATTACAGACATAAAAACGGTGTAATAAGAGCCACTTTACGAACAAGTGTGTTGAAAAATGGTTTATAAGGTTCCGCACCCAAAGGGTAAAACGGGACCCTTTTACTAAGATTCCGCTATCCGTCCGTCTGTCCGTCCGTCTGTCACCAGGTTGTATCTCATGAACCGTGAGAGCTAGACAGTTGAAATTTTTACAGATGTTCTATTACTCTTGCCGCTATAACAACAAATACTAAAAACAGTATAATTTTATGTATGTCTGTCTATGTCAGTAACCAATATAACATGAACTAACACCGCGTACGTTTTGCTTAGGAGTAGGGCTGCTAGCAATGGATTTTGATAGATACGGCCGTTTGTAATGTATATTTTGTACGTAAATTCCAGTGCGGGAGTCTGACTTGCACTTGGTCGGTTTTTAAGTGAGTGGTAATCGCGGAAACCAAAAAAAATACGACTTGTTGCTTACCTATAAGGGTCCTCAGTAGGGATTGCAAGTGACTGCCCAGAGAGCATTTGCCCACGATGATTGGCTGTAACAAAGTTATCTGTAAAGCGTCTATAGGTACATCTACACTGGGTTCAAATCCCGGTAAAGGACAATATTTGTGTGAATAAATATTTAACTATCACAACATGGGGCTTAATTGCGTATAAATATGATTTATTTTATTACCTTTCGTTGGTAATTCAACGACGTTTCGGACGTCACGTTACGTCCATGGTCTCAAAGGAACTCAAATAAATCATATTTATACGCGATTAAGCACCGTTTTGTTGTGTTGTGTGATGAATGAGTGAAGATCGTGTAAGTTTAAATCAGTGTCAAATAAATATTTGTTCCTGATCTATTAAATATCGAGGGGTGAGTGGTTAACATTATGACGTTGCATAACGCTATGAAGGGATTTTTTCCGAGCTATTGAGAAAAATATATTTCTGTTCACAACTTAGGAGTAGCTATAGAGTATTGCAGACTCCTCGGAGTCCTGGCAGGACCTGCAAGCTGTTATATATCAGACCCATTTGAGCAAACTTACCCCTAATCCTAGAACAGGCTTCGGGAGGACAATAGGCATGGGCAGGTTTCGAACTCCACCTTTAAGTATCCCCTTCTCTTTCAGGAGATGGCATGGTGCTGGGCCAGCTGCTGCCACTGAGAACTGAAACATGATAAAAGGGATCATCATCATCATCAGTAGCATACATACCACTGCTGGTCACAGGCATCGTGAGGGGCAATGGGCTGTAGACTCTAGAGTCTACGCTGGCTCAGTGCGGATTGGAGACTGCACATAGACCCTTGACATTTTCTTCTGTTTCCGCGATTATTACTCATTCAAATAAAACAATATGGTAAATTATTAAAATAAAATAATTAAGCCTTTCTGGCACATGTGTAACTTTACAGCTTAGGCCCATCTGGCATGTATGTATTCACTTTTATTTGGTTTTTCAAAAATGGGTACTTTGCACAAATTGTAACTTTGACAGAGGAAAATATATCTTTTCTCAGTCCACCCGTGACCATGGAAAGCTGAAAAGCTTCCGAAACGTCGCGAACTAAAATGAGATAATATACGCGATATAATCCGTTAAATTGTTTTATTTCAATAGACCCTTGAATTTTTGATATATTTATGATTACAAGTATTATTTATTTTATTTTATAGGGGCGAACGAGCAGATGGATCACCTGATGGTAAGGGATCCCCCCCCCCCCCACTCTCCCCGGCCGGAAATATTTGTTTTTATTATTTAACTATTAAACTAAGTAGCGGCTTATACACAAGACACCTATACTCCAAATTTCATCAATATACATCTGGTAGTTTTGATGTGCCTGTGACATTCGAACGGACCGGACATGACGAAACTATAAGGGTTCCGTTTTTACCATTATGGCTACGGAACCCTAAAAACATAATAATTATAAATATACTTTTTTAATAAATATGTCATGCAAGTTTCACTAAATTATTTATGTAAAGTTTGTACGTTTGTAAAGGAGCAGAGCGGAGCGAGTATATAAAGGTCTCCTCAACATTATTCCGTACATCTCTATTTACATATAGCTTTGGTCATCCAGTCTGTGGTCTGCGTCGATAAAATGAGATAGTATACGCAATATAATAATCCGTTTAAATTGTTTTATTTGGATACAACCCTTGTATCCAAAAAAATTCGTCGAAATCTGTCCAGACATACAGTACATAATTATAAATTATAAAAAAAACCCCTTTTACTAATTTATTAATTAGGCAAAGGGTAAATATAATCGGATATAAAAGATAATATTCTAAATTATTGCAAGTATAAAACTTACAACTATACATAAAAAAGTTCCCCATGTCTCAATAGTTTTATTTAAAAAGGTGATATTGGAGCAGGGATCGGAATCGGCATTTTTAAATCTTCTGAGATAGACGATAGAGAGACGCTATTTCTGGTATGTTTTAAAACTGTATTTAGGAGAACAGAAATGAATTACAAAACACTTGATTCAAGATGTAGAATTTTAATAAAATATACGAAAATCTCGTTATTGAAGGAACAATGAATTGTTATTTCGGTTATTTTGTATAAAAAAAATACGTGTTCGGACCCCTGTATTGAAGTCAAATGCTTGCCTGTGTAACATAAAAAAAAACTTTTGTGAAGTCGGATAAACAGCAATTTTTTTTGAAAAAACTGTTCTACTCACCAGGGCTAAAACCACAAACAACTTGAGCGACATCTTTTCCTTCTCTGAACGGTACATTTTTTTTTTGTCTTTTTATACTGTCTTATAACAATGCATATTAGCACAGATGTCCCCTTAATTCAACAACCAGCAAATTATTCAAAAATAGACTCAAGCTCGCTTCAACAATCGAGGTAATTACGAGTAAAATAAATTATTTTCTCGTGACATTATCGAAATAAAATAACTTATCGATGATCCACTTGCATCTCAAAATATATACAATACAATACAATATGGAGGATGAATAAATTTTAATAAGTAGTCCGTTTTTTATAATCTACATAGATTATAAAAAAATATTTGAGACTTATTTTTCTTATTTACATAATCAATAATTATTTCTGTCAAAAAAATAATTGAGTGACAAGCTTTTATCGCTGACTGTACTTTTCCTTAAACATCCATCAACTACTCACCGAGACGATTCTAAAGAGCCCAAACTAGGTAGGATTGAATTATTTTATTACAGATTTCCTATGACCACCTTCCTGCTCCATCATCAGATCAGCTCGATGGTATCATACTATTGTATTGTCACCGAACTTATATAAGTATGCAAAATTTTAGATCAGTCAGAAACCGGGAAATGGATCAAATTTACCTTGCAAGATTTGATTACTGATTGACAGACAGACAACGGGACAGGTGAAAGTAAAAAAAAGCTTGTAATAAAGGCGATACACTGAGTCAAAACGTCGCGTGATACGAGACCCCCCTCTTAAACTTTTATGTGATCTGTCAGAGTACTTTTTACATACATACATACAATCACGCCTTTTTCCCATTACGGGGTAGGCAGAGACTACCTCCTTCCACTTGCTACGGTCCTGGCATACAACTGCCGCTTCATCAACCTTCATTATCCGTATTTTTTATTCTTTTGAAAAAGCAAAAAATACGTGTCCAATATTATTTATTATGTAACTTGCGGACTAATTATAATTTTGATTTCCATACCCCGTTATCATGCCTCTTTATAGCACACTAAAAGAAAATAACATCAGACACTTAAATCTAAAACAGTATGAGAAATGGCAAACAATAGGCGGTCTTATGGCTAAGAAGCGATCTCTTCCAGACAACCTTAAGGTAGTAGAGATGGCGCAAAGTAAACGAACAATGAGTAAGTGGTGCACAAGAAGATGAGACAAATCATAAAATTAAAGCCAGAAAGAAAAAAAAAGAAAGGAACAATTCAGATACATACAAAGATACTAGATACTTTTTTCTTATTAGCCTGAACTGTCCCACTGCTGGGCAAAGGCCTTATCTCTTTCTTCCTTTCGGCCCGTCCTTATTTAACCCAGCAACGGACCAATACCTTTGTAACGTGTCTAGGTCATTCGGTCATCTCCGTCGTTTAGTTACTAGATACTAATAAATAAATTTATAAAATACAAATAAACATGTCTACAAATACACCTTCAGATACAATAGTAAAAAAAAACAGAAAATTTAAGTTTTTTATACAAAACTTGTTTTTGCTGTATTTCGTTTGTTTTATAAACTTGAGTCATATAAAGATATACAGCCATATACAGGTATAGATACCTCATGACTCATGAAATTGTATAAATTATGCAAAATTTCGTTACAATCCAATACGTACATAGTTTTAAAATGAGAACGAAACTACGTTTGTGTGGGAAGGTAAAATTCGGCTGAGCTTGCCGGGGACTCTTAAATAAAAAGAGCAAAATTTCATCTACACTATTATAAAGTTGTAAAATGAAATGTCTGTACATTGAAGATATTTTCAAAAAAAATATTGTAACGGACTATTTGGAGGTCATTAAAACGAAAAATATTTTTTTTGGATTCTACGAGTATGTATGTTTGAATGTGTCGTTGTGGCTTCATCACGCAAAATCGGCTAAACAGATTTCCACAATTTTTGATACACGGGTAGCTGGGTAACTCCAAACGGTTATAGGATGCTTTTTACCCGACTACACTGAAGAAAAAACGACGGGTTATGACTTTTTCTCCTCCGCGAATGAAGTTGCGGGCATATTCTGGTTAAAAAAAAAACTCTTGCTCTACAAAATGTGCGTCCGACCAATAATGTCTTATGCTTGCCCAATATTCGGACAAGTGGGCGAAAATGGCCTAAAACCCCTTCAAACGCTGCAAAACAAAGCCCTGTGTCGAATCACAAACTCACCTTGGCAGGTCACTAACCACGGTCTCCATTTTGACACTAAAATGCCCACTATCCACGACTTTTTCAAAAAAGCGTCCAAGCATATGCATTTTGACAAAGTACCCTCACATCCCAATCCACTGACCCGCAAGGCGGAGGACTACACCGCGAGCTCCCCCTCAGAACCCTCCACTTCTCCTTCACGTACAAAAGCGATAATCTTGCTCCACCATCCGTCCCAACGCCGACGCATCCCGACTCCCCCCCTTAACTACGCACCTCACTAACCCGACCGCTGATCGACTTTCCGGCCATGACCCTAACTCGCTCCCACCTGACAGCGACCTCATTTCATTATCCACCGCACCGGTAAGCAGGGTAAATCTCACTGCAATCTAAGAAGACGGCCTAAAGATATTATCAATGATCCTGAGAATGACATCACGAGGACTATTAACAAGTGGAACCTCGTGGCTGTCATCCATCAAAAAAACTCAGGCCAAAAAACACTGCACCCGTCGAAGGGGCCATCCACCCGACTGGTTACGAAACCAGGTATCAGCATAGGGACGCACTCGCCGAGCGCGACCGCATTATGGCCGGCTTCCCCCAGCCCCTCCGAAACCTCTAAAACTCTTCTCCTATTTTATTTTACACCCTAAAGTCCTTCGACTCCCCGGATTCTTTTTTTATAATCATTCATACACACTCACACGACACTCACATACACATAATCATAACTTAGTGATGAACAGCTGGTCATCGGCGTACTAACGCGGCAGTTCTTTTCTATTTTCACTGCGGGACAGATGGTTCCATATAAGGTAACCTCGTCCCCGCTTGTCCGATAGCTGAAACAGCCGACTGGCTTCAGCTTATAGTCAAATGCCAAAAAAATAATCTATTACCTATTCAATTCGCATTTACACCCTGAGGCAGCAACATCTACTAGAGTTCCCAATAAGCTGAGGTGGCTTAGTTGCCAGTTTTTATACACTGAACTATGTGTTTTTATTGATATCTTGATAGCAACCAACGAATTCAATATTAGCTCCGTGCACGAGTTCAGCTCCACCTAGCGTCCACAACTTTGTTGGCTTTGACGTTTTGACATTAAATCGCGACGTTGTGTCAAAATATTATTATAATCCAAAACTATCAATTAATTTATCCCCAAAATTACTGTGTTACCTTAATTTGGGTGGAAAAAGGAATGTGAAATCAATTTTTGTCATTCAAATCCAATGGGGTAAGTAAAATTGATTCAAACAGTGTGTTTTGTTTTGAATGTGTCAGGGTTTGTTTACATTATTTTTAGTTGTAGTTTTGCTATAAAACAAGAGGCTAAAGGTACTTTAATGGTTTCATTCAATAATAATAAACATATATAATTGTTCCTGTGTCGCTAGTTATCAATTAAATATCGTTTTCTGATCAAAATGAGTATTATTTTAAGGACCGAGATTATTCAAATTAGATAAAAAGGAAATGACAGATAAAAGCGCCAACATTAGTTTTACTTTTGGCCACTATGAGCGCTGCGATCGATGATATTACCCCCACCTAGTACTTCGCACCCAGCGAATACAATCCACAAGTCGATTCCTTTAATTATGTTTCCGTGTTTTTAATACAGGAAAATTAACACCACATTATTTAAATAAAACATTATTATCTATTTTGATATAGATACAAGTCAAAGCACAAAGAAAAATACGATTTCTCAAGCACGTGGTCACACCAGGACTCGAACCCGGGGCTTCCTGATTACGCATTAGGTGTGTTACCCTTTCACTGGCGAGCACTGTAAGAGCAATCGTATTTTTCTTTGCGTTTTGCTTTTGAATTTATTTCACAATGTATTCTAAATCCTTTCCTTGCAAAGTTGATCGAATTTCTTCCCAATAAGGCCAAGCTGTTCTTGATGCAAAGAGTTTCAGTAAATCTATCACCAATGGTCTACAGCTGAACATAGGCCTCCTCTATACCTCGCTATAGAGTGCAATCCTTTGCCTACCGCATCCACCGACTCCCCGCGACCTTCATGAGGTTATCGGTTTAAAGATTCTTTATTCTCAAAAGAATTTGTACAATTGGGATGTCCCAAAAAAAAATTACCTCGATTTTACATCAAAATCGTAAAATATAGGTTCATTTAAGATACTTATTTCGTCACAAAACGCCTAAATAATAACGTCACAGAAAACTTTGGTTACGAATTGTAACAAATATACTCATTGGAATGGAAAACGGACATTTGCAAGCGGTTTATTAAACCTATTCCTCTAAATGGTTTTTGAATTGCTATACCTTTGAAAAAACTGACATCCCAATTCGCTTATATGAGAACTTAAAACTAATACAATTAAGGTTACCCGTGAAGTATGCACAAGAAATAAGGCATTTCATCATAACAATTAATATAAATTTGTCATTATGCAGATGCAGATACTTATGTTTACGCTCAGATGATAGATGCGATATTAACGGGTAGGTCAACAAATGTTCATGTAGAATACAACACATTGCACGGTTAGTAAACCGCGCACCGAGAAAGAGGTTATAAATAAAAAATAAATAAAATAAAATAAAGATAAAATTCATTTAATTCAGATAAATTAATCCATATTTTGTTAGTATTACAACAGACTTAAATAACTATGTTAGAACTTAAACTGAAATGTAGAGAGGACCAGTGTCTAATTAGGCCACTGTCCCATCTGTCCGCTACAACTCTCAGGAAACTGTGACGGCTACCGCGCACCCTGTGGAGCGTCGCGGCGCAGAGCTTGCGCACGTCGCGTGGAACCCGTCCACATGCGCGTCCGCGAACATACCAGACGCACTGCAGTAACCCGGTAGCCGCAGCAGAATCTTGAACGCGTCGTTGTAAAGAACACGTAGGGCATTCATGGACCTTTGCGTGTACCTTGTCCAGAGGCTGCAGGTATACAGCGATGTACAGTACGCCCGAAATAGCGTTACTTTAACTTGCGCTGTACATCGACTGAACCTGGGAGCTATCATATTTGCCCTGACGGCCAATGCCCTACGTTCCCTTTCGATGTCTATCGTCACGACAGTCGTCGGTAAGAATGTGGCCCAGGTATTTAAAAGAGTAAACTCTTTTAAGTTGCTCGCCATTTAGACACATGGGTGGGATGTATGATGGGCAATTACTTCCCGCCTTGAAAACCATAAATTCACTCTTGAGCTTTGGTTATCATTCTATCAACCGGGGGCCATCTCACGCTGCACTTTCATATGCATCCTTGCCACTCCAGGACTTTACTGCCTCACGGTCATCCGTCTGGGCTACATGGCCTGCCCATTGCCAATGGGCTTGTGTCCTAAAAAATACAATAGGCATGATGAATGGATATGATAATTAGTATTTAAAGCCCTTAACTTTCGGGTGTCCACAGGACAGACGCATAACGCTAACTCATATCCTGTGAATAGGTACCTAGCTTCCCGAGTACCAAAAATAATTGAAATCCGTTTAGCCGATTTGGCGTGATGAAGCCACAACAACACATACAAACATACAAAAATACCAAAAAACGTTTTACGATATAGTGACCTCAACAATCGTCAGTTACAATCATTTTTATGAAAATATCTTCAATGTACAGACATTTCATTTTTACAACTTTGTAATAGCAAAGTTTATAAAGTGGTACGATCGGCCAAGAAATTGGTGTACGACTTTTCAATTCTATTTCATGTTTATTAAGGTTCAAAAGTGGAAGACCAATTTCTTGGCCAACCATGCATTGAAGAATTGTTTTAAAGCAATGTCTGCAACAGACTATTTTTTGACCTGCAAATAGTCTGGTTTTATCATTTTTGTGGAAATTTAATATATTTAATGAACAGACATCAAATTTTTACGACTTTATAATAACACTTGGGGCCGCCCGAGCTCCGCCTTAAATTCGTTTATCGCGGATAAGGGTATTTTTCCCAGTTAAAAAGTAGCCTATGTCCTTCCCCGGAACTCAAACTCTATCCATACCAAGTTTCATCCAAATCGGTTCAGCAGTTTAAGCGTGAAGAGGTAACAGACAGACAGATAGACAGACACACCTTTAGATAGACTATAAGATGCCCGCAACTTCAACAGCGGAGGAGAAAAAAATCATAACCCTTCATTAGCGTAGACGAGTAAAAGGTATCCTATAAGCATCTGTGGATACCCAGCTACCCGTGTACCAAAAATAGTTGAACTTCGTCGGACGTCACACACAAACAAACATAAAAGAAAACTGAAATATATACGTCAATTCAGTGACCTTCAAATAGTCCACATAACTTTTTTTTTATATCTTCAATGAACAGAATTTTATTTTAACGACATTACCTATAGGAGAGATTATGAACGAATAATTTCACCAACCAGCGCCAAAAGATTGCGATCTTTCAACACTGGTTCATAGTGCAACAAGGCAGCTATGACAACCAACCCGTGGGATATAACCTTACGCAGTCTTTAGCACAACACACCAAAACGGGTCTTAATCGCGTATAAATATGATTTATTTAATTACCTATCGTTGGTAATTCTTCGACGTTTCGGACGTCGCGTTACGTCCATGATCTCGAAAGGAAACTGGAGCGGTGAAATCAACGTCTTCTAGCCGCGCGAGCCAGTCCTTCGAGACCATGGACGTAACGCGACGTCCGAAACGTCGAAGAATTACCAAGGAAAGGTAATTAAATAAATCATATTTATACGCGATTAAGACCCGTTTTGCTATGTTGTGATAATGAGTGAAGATCGTGTAAGTTTAAATCAATGTGTAAAGTATAAATTAATGTGTCTTTACTATTAGCAACGAGGAAGTTTTAGATTCGAAGTTCGTCTCCATTCCTCTCGCTCTTATGTTAAACCGTATTTGAGTGACTGAGATGGCGCTATACGAATTCAAATATCGAATTTCAGAGTAGCCTCTTAGCAGTACTGAGTTGAGCAGTCTTTCGTATAAAAACAAACTATTTTTAACTTTACACAGTCGGTAATTACTTAATACAGTTACTAAGTGCGTCATAACAATGTTTATATTCTATTGTTAACAATGTTACACATTTTGTTTACTACACCACTTATATTTGTTATGAACACATGAATGTATTTAAAGCATATGTATATGTAATAGGCCTGCGGACTCGGCATGAAAATCGAAAATCTAATCCCTCCGTCAGTTAGATTAAAAAAATTGGAAACGTATTATATATTTGCATCTTCAAAAGAATAAAAGAATACTCAGATAAATCAGATTAAGAGTTAGGAGTGGGGGCTTGAGTCGTTACTCATAGGTACAATCTGTACTTCTTTGAAGCGTCTAGACGCCATTTTGAGAAAAATATACATATTTAATGGAAATTTCTTCCTGTCCTGGAGAAGGCTTGGAGTACCTGTAATCCTAGGCGAGTACCTATTTTGGATGACCAGTAGAGGCTGAAAGCGTATCAGATTATTTCTAAGCTACATTTAACTTTGTAGGTTATCGAAATAAGCAAAGCCCAAATGGGCGCAGCCGGGAACGCGCTTAATGTTAGTTCAGTTTCCTGCCAAGCGTAACGCCAAAATATTTTATTTATTTTTTTCTAGATTAAAGTAGCACCGTTTGTCAATTACTTTTTTTCTTTTTTAGGGTTCCGTGCCCAAAGGGTAAAACAGGACCCTATACTAAGACTCCGCTGACTGTCTGTCTATCGTCTGTCACCAGGCTGTATCTAGAAATCGTGATAGCTAGAAAGTTGAAATTTTCACAGATGATGTATTTCTGTTATCGCTATGACAACCCTACTAAATACAGTAAAATTCGGCTCAGGCTTGAAATATCCGTTTTCCTAAAATGTATTTTTCGCAAAATGTCTGCTTTTCAGAATGTCAGCACATCTTTTGCATAAACTCAGCTTCTCAAAATGTCAGCTATTTAAAGTTGCCTGTCTCCAAGAATGACAGTTTTTGTATAATGTGCGCTTTACAGAAACTGCTTATTCTCAAAATGTCTGCAACCTCAAAACATCCGCCTTCTTATAACGTTGGCATTCCAGAAAAGTCTTATTTCCAAAATGTCTCCAATCACGGTCTTCAAATTTCATCTAAATCGGTTCAGTGGTTTAGCTGTGAAAGAGTAACAGACAGACAGACTGAGTTACTTTCGCATTTATTAGCATTGATTTTAGCACAAAATTAAAGTACGAAAATCCCTTCGTTCGGGTACGAAACCGGTTGAGAACGAAAAATATTTTGTTCTTATACGAAACTGGTTACGAACGTAAGTACCAAAGTAATCATGCAATTAAGCCTTTTACAGTTAGAACATTGATTTGAAAATAAAGCGGACAATATGGGAAAACAAACATAATAAGACGATAGCTTATTTAAAAAAGCGAACATTATGGTAATGCTGATATTACGCACATACTGAAATTTATAGAATTGTAAACATTATGAATAGAAGACCTTCTAAGACTGGACACATTTTAAATTGAAGACATTTCGATAAAGCTGACCAAATAGGAATGCAAACATTTTGAGTACGTAGACTTTTTGAGAATTGTACATTTTAGGAAAACATATATTTCAGGCCTGAGCCTAAAATTCTAAGTCTGATTGTCTATGTTAGTAACCAATATAAAATGATCGAACACCGCATACATTTTGCTTAGGAGTCTCTGCTAACACTATTATTTAATCGTATGGCAAAAAGACAATCGATGAATGACTTTAAGATTGCTTAGCCAGGCGGCTACGTCAGGAGTCACATCAAACAGGAACAATTACTTTTTGATTTTATTAACTTTAAGTTAGTAAGTGTCTTTGCTAGAAAATTAGCCATTCATGGGGGTTCTCTTATAATTGTTAAAAGTTCCATGAAATCCAAAGAGCGAGAAGATATTGTTAGATTATCAATAGAACGGATTATAGAGATTGCTTGTGTAGAATTAGAGAGCTATTTAATTATATGTATTTACAGACCACCTTCTGCTGATTTCCATACATTTGAATGCACTATGGAAAATGTCTTAAAAATAGCTTGTAAAGGCAAAAAACATGTTATAGTATGTGGAGACTTCAATGTTAATTTACTTGAATCGAATAGTAACACTGTGAAGTTGTTAAGTTTGTTTAAATCTTTTAACTTGGTCAATTTGTTTTTTGAGCCAACCCGCGTGGGAATCAGTAGTGAAACCTGTCTAGATAATATTTTTTGTGATTGTAAATGCTTGGATAAGGCAATATTTAAGTCCTTTAGTTCAGATCATAGAGGTCAGAGAGCATCTTTCCCAAACACTTTCCCAGAAATACCACAAACTAGCATTTTTGGTTGGATACAGACCCATAACTAGTTATCGTTTAGAACTATTCAAAAATGAAGTTCATAATGATCTATGTATGTTATCCATTTCACATGATGACCTAAATTGTTTTTACAAAAATTTATTTGGCATAATTATAAATAATTTTAATACTCATTTCAAAATGAAAACTATTTCTGGGTCAAAAACGAAGTTTAGTGAATGGGCTACTGTCGGCATTCATAGAAGTAGAAATATATGGAGAATGAATTATATGGAGAGAAAGAGGTAAACAAGAATACTGCTTTCCTGGACTATGTCAAGAATTATTCAAAAATGTTTAAGAAGGTGTGCATAGCCGCTAAGGCAAATTATATTAGTTCTAAACTCAAAATGTCTGACAATAAAGTGAAAACTGTTTGGAATATTATTAATAGAGAAACTGGTAAAACAAAAACTCGCAATAGTCAAGTCAACATTATGACAGGAAATGGTCAGAACGATGTTGCCTCGGCATTCGAGGATTATTTTTCCAACATTGCAATTAATACTACAAGATATCTTCAATCATCTGCGACCGAAGCCCATTTGTTACTTAATGTTAATTTTAACAAATGCAATGTAAGCTTTGAATTTAGTCAAGTAAATTCAATAGACGTTATTAAAACATTTAAGTCACTGAATTTAAAGAAAACAGAGGATTTATGGGGAACTTCAGTAAAAATTGTTCATTATATCATAGACTCAATTGCACCCTATCTAGCCTTGATTTATAATAATTGCATATCAGAGGGCGTGTTTCCAGATCTTATGAAACTTAGTAAAGTCATACCTCTTTTTAAATCAGGTGACTTGAGTGACTTGACTAATTTCCGTCCGATATCTATACTGCCTGTATTAAGTAAAGTTTTCGAAAAGTTAATGTTGATGGATCTGCTGGGACACTTCAATAGAAATAAACTACTTAGTAGTAAACAGTTCGGTTTCACAAGGGGACGTTCCACGGCTGATGCAGCATCTGTACTCATTAAATATATTTACAACATCTGGGAGAAATCTTGTGATGCAATTGGAGTTTTTTGTAACCTTTCTAAGGCATTTGATTGCGTTGATCATGGAACACTCATTTTGAAATTAGAACATTATGGCCTGTCTATAAATGCCTTAAGCCTTATGTCTTCATATCTCAGCAATAGAACACAAACAGTTGTTGTTAATGGAACCCAATCCAGTGGAGCTGCAGTTAAGCTAGGAGTGCCACAGGGCTCTATCTTAGGGCCATTTCTATTTTTAGTTTATATAAATGACTTACCATCTATAGTAGAAAATCTTTCTGATATAGTACTATTTGCTGATGATACATCATTAATTTTCAAAGTTGACCGGAAAGCAACAGACTATTCCGAAATTAATAGTGTACTAGTTAAAGTACTTGACTGGTTTAATATTAATAATCTGGTATTGAATGCTAAGAAAACGAAATGTGTTAGATTTGCTTTACCGAATGTTAGAGCAGTGGATTCTGCTATATCGCTCAATGGTGAATGTTTAGAAATGGTGGATAGGGCATTATTCTAAGGTATAACACTGGACAAGAACTTGCAATGGAGTCCCCATTTAGCAGTACTTGCAGGTAAATTAAGTTCAGCAGCTTACGCTATTAGAAAAATTAGACAATTGAGCAATGTTGATACTGCTCGCTTAGTATATCATAGTTATTTTCATAGTATCATGTCATACGGTATTCTGGTTTGGGGCAAAGCAGCTGACATACAGACTATATTTGTGTTACAAAAAAGAGCGATTCGTTCTATATATAACTTGAACTCCCGTGACTCCTTAAGAGAACTTTTTAAAGACATCAACATATTAACCGTAGCGTCTCAATATATTTATGAGAATATTATTTATGTTATTAAGAACCTAGAGTCTTTTACTAGGAATTCAGATATCCACAATTTTAATACTAGAAATAAAAACAAAATCGCTATTAGAAAGTTCCGCGTTCGTAAAGTAGCCAAATCATTCGTAGGCCAATGTATACATTTTTATAATAAGCTACCAGATGATGCTTTGAAATTATCGTTTCCAGCTCTCAAAAAGTACTTAAAAGAGTCCCTAATGGCAAAGGCTTATTATAGGGTAGAGGACTATTTAACAGACAAAAATGCATGGCCGAAAACAGAAACCAAATAATTTACTTTCTACCGGGACACGGTTCTTATAAGGTGGCATATCAAACGTATGTAAGTTGTTTTAAATAAAAATCACTATTTTGCTTTTTTATATTCTAGATTATTTTTTTTTTTTTACTTTTATAAGTTTTGATATGTTTCCTTGAAGAACTACGCATTGAGTTTATACTCAAAACATATATTTAGGTTAGGCTAAGCACGAATATTGTAATAGATATAAGAGTTATTTCGAAAAAATGACTGACTGTTGAGTTTGTTTCGGCTTTCTTCTCTTCAGTGGTCTCCTCTTGGGAAACGCCGTAGAGTCAGACTTGTAAAAGTGCCCTTGTGGCCTACTTACAGAATAAAGATCATTATTTCATTATTATTTCATTATCCAGGTCGTTAGCCGGTCCATCGTAGGAATGAAGCTAGTAGTGATATAAAGATTTTTAGAGCCCAGAATGGGAAGATTGAGGAGGCACTTTGCACGCATCTCGAGTCTTTGGAAGTAAGAAATGTAAAAGTTGGTTAGTTCATTGTACCTTCCATCATCAGCTCAGCATAAAATGATGACTACCAGAGGAAAACAACTGATAACTTTAGAAAAATATGTATAAAACATTGTTAGTGCCTATAATATTTGAGGGTTTCTATCGATTTCCCTGGTATTCCATCATCTAATCCTGACTTGGTGATAAGGAGACTACTTCAGGGACACACTAAAAAGAATATGACTAACAGTCTTAACGTATCTACCTATAATAGATGATTTTTTTAAGAATTATCCTCTAACTCTTAACTATTAACGAGTTGTACCTTCCGTCATCAGCTCAGCATGATGAGACGATGACTATCCTATGCAAATACTTAAATAGCTTAAGAAAAATTATGAAAAACGTTATAAGTGCCTATAAAATTTTAGGACTGCCCTCGATTTCCCTGGGTTCCCATCATCAGATCCCAACTTGGTGGAAATAGAAACACCTCAGGAATATATCCTTTCAAATAAAAAAAGAAAGAGAAATTATTTAATTAAACTACACTTAACATATAATTTTCCAAAATTTGTAAGCCAATAGGCAAAACACAGAGCATCTTATGTTTAAAATTATTTAACCTTATTGTACTACCAGCGATTTACAAATAATAAAATTCTACTCTGTTCTATTTCTCTCATATATTTGTTCCTCATTCCGACCCATTTCGTAAACGTAAAGTCTAAGCAGGCAAATGTTACAGAGTAAATATTGATTCATAATTACGTCAATTAAACTTCGGTTGGTGATAGCACCACCAGCTGAATAAACTCAAACAAAAGGTAGACGAAGATGATACATTGTATGCAAACAAAACAGTTTAATTAAAAACTTTATTCTTAATATTGTTATGAACAGTCGTCGTTAATTTAATACCTAGCATTTTTGGTTCAGCGATTATGCTAGAGTGCCATAGGTGTAGCAAATTTCAACAGAAATTATGGATTAGGGTATCTATCGGCAATAGGTTTGTGTCCTAAAAAAATATAATTAGGCCGTCAGTTAGACTATCAGGAAATATTGGACACGTATTTTTTCTTTTGTCAATTAAACAAAAAATGATGAAGATATAGCCCGTTAAAGTTCCCCGTGACGTCACGCCGTGCGACCGTTTGTCGCACGGCGTGAAGTCATGCGCCCCCACTCCGAAACTTTGACGCGCTCTATCTTTGTCTGTTTGATTGACAAAAGAAAAAATACGTGTCCAATATTTTTTGATAATCTGACGGACACTAATTAGAATATTTTTTTTACCCAGGAAACTACCCTATACGAGTATAAAGTATGTTTAATCGTTTATAATTTATATTGGTATTTTTCACATCTGTAGCGCAACACCCTGATCGCTGCGCCAAAATTGCATCCTAATTTACTGGTAAACATCATCATCATCCTATTATAAACAAAGATCAGAAACAAATGAAAAAATTTTTCGACGATACTGGACTTGAACCAGTGCCTTGAGCCAGACCGGGGCAAAGTAACTTCATAGTTAAGCATAAGCAAGAACAGATGACAAAATTCGTCGACTACTGGTGTGGACGATTAGCTCAGATGGTAGAGCGTTTGTTTATAATAATAACACTAGTGGAGTGATCCACTAATAAATTGCAAAAATTGTGATTATTATCATGATATTTGTAAAACAAAAAGTATCATCATCATCCTGTTAATCATCCTCTTCTTTTTTTTTCGTTAGTATTTTAACAATCCTTACTGTGCTAGAACCGTCCAATCTCGCTCGTGACGACAGCAAGCGGCCCGACGGTATGACCCTCGTGCCTTAGCGTCGCGGACTGCCCTTCATTTGGGACGCCCTCGCACTGTCCCATTTGGTGGCAACTTCGTTGAGAGCAGGTGGGGCGGCTGCGGCGGCTAAGGCTTCCAAGCGCCGCAAATATATAGGCCTCACTGACAGGCATATATTTGTGGCGTTTGCGGTTGAGACCCTCGGCCCGTGGAGCTCAGACGCCCACCAACTTGTGCGCGCTCTGAGCAAAAAGCTCAAAAGCGCCACCGGGGACTCAAAGGATAGGTATATCTATCCAGAGAGGGAACGCAGCCAGCCTTATGGGTACTCTTCCCTCGGGTCACGACCTGGGGGACTTGTCTTAGTTTTAATTTATTTATTGTTATCTGTTATTTATTTTAGTCCCAATTTAAGTTAAATAAAAAAATCCTTACTAATATGATTAATATGGAACACCCAAATAGTCCAAAATATTATATTCCAAATTTGCTCAATTTTTGTCTATTATTTTTCTGATTGACGAAAATCCGAATTTTATAGTTCCTTTGAATTTATTCAAAGGAACTACTCGTATAAAATTCGGAGTATCAACTGAAAAATCCGAAATTTACTTTACCGAATATCAAAAATCTGAATTTATGATATTACGACCTCTGTAATTCCTTTTTTTTGCCCCGAAAATCCGCTAAACCGATTAAAACGTTGTATGAAGATAGTTTGAGGCCCTGAGAAGGACATATTATAATCATTTTTAAGAGTCCGCAGCAAGCTCGGCCGAATTTCACCTTCTCATACAAACGGAGTTTCGTTCTCATTTTAAAACTACGTGTTGGATTGTGATAAAACTTTGCATATACAATGACATGAGGTATATCTAGGCCGGAAATTAGTTTTTATGGCTCCAGTTCATAAAACAAACGAAATACAGTAAAAATAAGTTTTGTATGAAAAACTTAAATTTGCTGTATTTTTTTTACTATGTTAACTGAAGCTACATAAACTAATTACAGGCCTGCATATACTTTAACTTATTCTAAGTACAAAGTTTCAGATCAAAATAGCCAGTCGTTTTAAAATGAGAGCGTAACTACGTTTGTATGGAGAGCCGAGCTTGCTGCGGACTCTAACACGCTTTTATTAGGTCGTCATCTATGTAACTAACTGTGTAATGAAATCAAAGGTTAATTAATTTAACCATCTTCCCAGGATCGTAGCTTCATGATTTGTTGTGTTGTGATAATGAGTGAAGATCGTGTAAGTTTAAATCAAACTAAGCACATTCAAGGAATCAATACCAATTTTAAAAAGGATCCAGAGAGGAGCGAGAGCAATTGTCGTCGAGTCTAATAAAAGCTATCGACGCCTGGTGCCAACTTAAATACTGTACTCGCTTGGAAAAAAATATTAACCTTCTCATACTATATCTTCCAAATCCCAAACCTTAACAAGCCAAGTAAAACGTAATTGCTCACAGCCTTCTGCTCCATCTATATCCTTTACACCCCCACCAACAACATATCTAAAAAGGTCGAGATTAAAGTTAATGATGGTGATCTCCACGGCGCTGCACGCATTTTGTTCTCCATCGATACATCGGCTCCAAACTCCCCAAACACCCTCGCATTCCTCGAGAGTAAGCACCCACCGGCCCCTTTAAAACCTGAGCTCCCAGACCCTCCAGACACCATAGTGCCTAGCCTCGTTACATCAGAAGATGCTCTCCTTGCGGTCTGGATGGGATCACCCCCCAACACCTAAAGGACTTCTTCACACAGGCATCAGGCACCCACAAGAGTGAGGTACTTACCAGCATCACCATACTGGTGAACCTGATGCTAAGCGGAAAGGTGAATCTGCAAGTAACACAAACGCTGTATGGCGTCAACCTCTGCGCCCTTTCCAAAAATAATGGTAGCGTGCGGCCTATTGTCATCGGTTCGACTGTCAGTCGTCTGGCCTTCAAAATTTGTTGATGACATATACTCCCTGTTTTAGAAACAAAATTCCAACTTACTTAACTAGGATTTGGCAGCAAAGGAGGCTGTGAAGCAGCTGTCTATGCCTGCCGCACATTTCTTGAAAATTCACAAAACGCTGTACTCTTAAAATTAGATGTAAATAACTCAGTCCACAGAAACACTATGCTACGTGATCCTCAACAACATCCCAAATATTAACCCTTACGTCTAGCAATGCTAAAGTTCTCCCTCTCACCTCAAATTCAAAAATCGTGTGGTTTTATTATCATCATCTGTTGGCTGCCAACAAGGTGATCCGCTGGGGACGGCCATCTTCAGTCTTGCCATCCACCCAAGTATCACCGATCTAACCTCAAAATTCACACAAACACCTGGTGATGATGGCACCATAGGAGGTAAAGCGAGCACCGTACAAAACTATTTTTTAACCATTACATCTATATTTGAATCGATTGGCTTAGAATTGAACCAAAACAAATGCGAACACGACGCCCACAAACTCGATATTGTACTCTCGCTCGCTTCACCTCCTAGGCGCACCGATATTTGACGAGGCCATCCCAGGTTTCATCAACAAAAACATTGACAATTTCAATAGGTTTTCGGACCGCCTCCTCCAAATTAATCCCCATATGGCTATGTTTATTTTCTCGTTTTGTCACTTCGTCCTCAAATTCACATATGCACCGCAGCCTCTTTTGGAAACTTCAAAATTTTTGTGAAAAACTTGACAACATTATTTGGACTCAAATCGAAAAAATCATCAACATCAAAATTGACAATAGAATGCATATAATTGCATGCCTACCCATTAGATTTGGTGGTCTTGGCTTAAGGCAAATATCTAGTGTCGCCTGACCGGCGTTCCTATCCTCAATACTATCTATCCCAGGTAAAATACTGAGCTCAACACTTAGTGGTTGTGAGATAGCGGGCTTGTCCGAGGACGAGGACGCCTGGAAGATGGCCTGCCCAGGCAAAGATTTACCATATACGCCTCAGCTCCAAAAACTTTGGGACGAACCCATCTGCCAGCGAGTGCATGATCATATAATAGAGTCATGCATTTCAGAGTCAGAGAGGGCATGTATCCTGGCAATTTAAGAATGGAAGTCAGGATACTGGCTGCACGCCTATCCTTCAGCCAACTACATGAACCTCCTGGACCCAAACAGTTTCAGATGTGCCAGTTTCAGAAGGCCTTCGTCTCGGGGCTAACATTGTGGAACCACACCGCTGCCACTGTGGTGCACAGATCGATCGGATAGGACACCACGGCCTTACTTGAGTGCCGGTCGACTATCCCGCCATGCCTGCCTCAATGACATTATCCGCCGGGCCCTGGTCAGCGTCAGCGTGCCAGCGACATTAGAGCCGAATGGACTCGCGCGCGACGGAATAACCCTCGTGCCTTGGCAACAGGGACGGCCTCTAATCTATTCGGGATGCCACTTGCGTGGACACCCTAGTGCCGTCCCACCTGGGCACGACGTCGTTGAGGGCTGATGGAGCGGCTGCCGCTGCTGAATTAGCAAAACGGCGCAAATACTTATCTCTCAGTGACTGTTACGTATGTGCGCCGTTTGCTTTTTTTTATGACATAGGAGGCAAACGAGCAGACGGGTCGCCTGATGGTAAGCGATCACCGTCGCCCATACTCATACTGTGACGGTGTGCGCGAGGGCACACTGGTACATAAGATAATTCGGCTAGCTCAAGGTTCCTATTGTGGGAATTAAGGGAAACGGCAGAGTTATCAATACCAATACATTTATTAAATAATAAAGATAACGCTGTTAAGTATAGGAAATCAGGCATGGGCCTGATGCTTTGAAATCGTGTGTCGATTGGGCGGTTTAATTCGTAAGGACAGAAGGTCCTGTAAAGCGGTACGGATGCGTGATATAACGGGGATACTCAACGCCGACTTCCCGGGGTCCAGGCCGACAGACACGTTTAGAGTTTCCCTAAAACGGTAAGTCCTTTTCTCCTTTAACGCCGACGTCCCGGGGCCCCGGCCGCCAGCCGCGTCAAGAGAGAACGGTCTTTGTATCGCGCGCGGATTCCTTCCGGCTTTAACACCGACGTCCAGGGGTCCAGGCCGCCAGTCGTGTCAAACCTTCCGGCAGACTTATTGGAGTGCACTTTCAGAGTATAGATCCGACTGCCCGGGGTCCAGGCCGCCAGCCGATCCGTACGCTGCGAGCGCGCGCCAACAATTGATTTTATAACTAACCGTGTCTTCTCTTACACCCCCTTGGGGGGGTGCAGGGGGGCCCTGCTTGCCACGGTGGGCACTTAGGGCTGTGGCGGGGTCGCGACCCGTGACGACGGGCCGGGCGTGCGTCCTCGATTTGGGGAGGGCAGCGTGGCTGTCGCTGGCCGCGCGAGCAGGGGCTCGCGGCGGCTAGCTGAGAGGGGGGGGGCCTCGCGAGCAGTGCTCGCTGAGGCCAGCGGCTAGCGGGCCTGGCCGGCTTCTTGAGCCCGTCGCCGCGTGTGTTTCCCCGGGGCATCCGTTTTAGCGGGACCGGGTACGGACAGCGCGGCTAGGGCACCGACCAGGGGGCGGCTAAGCCGGTGAGTGCGCCGGGTAGGCGTGAGAGAGACACGCCGCGGCGCGGGGGCCGCAGGCGTGTGCCGCGCGAGCGGTTGCTCGCGGCGGCGGTGGAGGCTGTGAGTCGCCATCCGGCCTAGGGCGGGATGGCGAGGACTATTGATTTTATCTCGGTCGCGGCCGCTTATATAGCCTCGCCCTACACGTTACGTCCCACGGTTGTGTGAGTGGCGCGAGGTTGTGTGCGCAGCCGCGCCGTCGCGTGAGTTCAGCCTGCTGACTGTTCCCGGTCGGGCCATGACGTCATCGTCACAATACTCATACTCATTTATTTATAAAGCCAATTTACATTTCACTGATAATGCTTTGCAAACATTTACATATATAGTGCGTACATTTTTTTTTTATTATAAAATAGATGGGCATTTGATCGCAATCTCACCTGTTGTTAAGTGACGATGCGGTCAAGGATGTATCATGCCGGTCTAGAAACAGTCTATTCACTCTTGTCTTGAACACGCCCAAATTATAATGGTCGGGGAACACACTCGCAGGCAACGAGTTCCACTCCTTTGCGGTACGCATGTTAAAAGTTGCACCAAAGCGCTTCGTGCGGATTCGCGGAATATTGACCACGTGCGAATGGAACGAACGCACGCGTCGTATGTCCCGATGATGGAAAGGGGCTGGTGGAATTAAATCATGTAATTCCCCCGCACACTCACCGAAATGTAACCTGTAAAAGACCGACAGACGAGCGACTCTACGTCGATGCTCAAGGCTCTGCAGCTTAGTGTCAGTTAGAGTAGGGTCGCCAATAAGCCGCCTAGCTCGTTTGTCAATCGAGTCCAAAGTGGCCAGTTGGTATTTAGCTGATCCGTCCCAAAGGTGACAGCAGTACTCCATACATGACCGGACTTGTGACCGGACATTTTAATATTCAACAATCACATTGTTATCAATTATCATTTTAATAAATAAATTCAATAAGTAAATAATTATTCAATACAATCCAGTAGAAATATTAATAAAATTAAATAATTTTAAGTGAAACGATACTCGTACACACAATGAGTGTATTCGTATTTACAATTATCCTTTGCATTTTAAAAACTCATCGTAGCAATAAAACGGGCGCTCAATAAGCCAACTTTTTAGCTGACGTTTAAAACAGTATAAACTTGGAGCCTCAGTTATATATTATGGTAGTTTGTTATAGAACGTGGGGCCCATCACGTGCGTCAGTTTTGATGACTTGGCAAGCTTGCGTTTGATGGGGACAAGCTTATCTCCGTATCGCGTGTTGTGTTCGTGTGCCATCGCATTGGTTTTAAATGATGTCAGGTGGTTCCGCACATATACTGCTACTTGCATAATTACTATATGAGGTAACGTCAGGATTTGGAGTTCTTTAAACAGTTCTTTCGCTGGGGTATCTAGCTGCTTTCGTGCGATGATTCTTATGGCACGTTTCTGGAGGCGGAAAACACGTTCCCATTGGGCACCCGTCCCCACAGCTCCAACCTGTACTGTAAAAGAGAGTGTACCGTTGCGAAGTAGCATACACGAGCGACCTCTGGCGTCACTGTCTTAGCAACGCGCCCCAAGGCAAAACACGCACTGGAAAGTTTTCCACACAGCTTGTCGACGTGCCGGTCCCATTTCAGGCCAGAGTCGATTTCAAAGCCTAAGAAGGTTGTAGTCGAGCTTTGATCCAGCGATGTTCGATCGATCTAAACAGCCAGTGGTCTCATATGACGACCACATAGACGTGCATCACCGGAGGAGTCACAAGTGCGTTGCCGGCTTTTTAGGTGGGAGTACGCTCTTTTCTTGAAGGCTTGAAGGTCGCATCGGTCCGGAAATACTGCAGGCGGCAATTTATTCCACAGTGGCTATGGAGACCCTGGAGCCGTGGGGATCGGAAGCAAGTAGAATATTTAAACAACTCAGCTACTTGCTTCTCCGGTCCTCAGGCGACCAAAAGGCTGGCTCATTCATGAAAGAAAAGAAAAGAAAGAAAAACAGTTTATTTACCATAAGTCACAAATGACAAAGAATGAACAGTTATTTCCACACTAGGCAAGGCCTGTTTCGTGGAATTCAGTACCAAAAGAGTTACCATAATAATGCGGCTATTTATAGGTGTTATAATGTAAGAAACATTTGGCAGAAATACATAGGTATTACACTCAATATTTTAAGATGTGGACATGTTTGTATATGTGTGTAGTGTGTAAGTTAGTATATGCAAGTGTGTGCACAGTGAATAGGCAGAAATGTGAAAGGTAAACAGCAGCCCTACGAGAGATAACATTTCTTGGGATCGATGACAAAATTGCCGATCACTACGTTTACCCGCCTACACATTAAGTATTTTCTCGGACGTGTCGTAGTCCCGCGATAGCAAAAGGTTCTGTATACAAGCTTTGGCCTCATTAACCCGAAAATACCTTATATCACAAAATCTTACCATCTTATTATATATGTGTGGGAAGAGAAATGCTGAAAATCGTTTCGTAAAGGCAGTATTAACATAAGATTTAGGGATTTTATAGATTCTCCTAAGTGTAATGTCAGAATACTCTGGCGATCTTAGAGTTTTACTATGAACATACATAGTGACACGCAATAAGAAGAGTCTCCGGACACTCAGAACTTGAGTTTCTTTGAAAAGATCAGAGGTAGGGTACCGACGAGTTCGTCGCAAAGACACTTAAAACCGCTCTTTGTGCCCTCTCCAGCAATATTAAGTTAGATTTAGCAGAACCACCCCACGCAAGTATGCAATAGCTCAAAATAGACTGACACAGGGCCAGGTACACGGTTTTGAGGAGTTGAGCATCAGCAGCTTCCTTTAGTAACTTTATTGTGTAAATAAGTTTACGAACCCTATACAAATAAACAAATATAAGAAACTAATTATAGATGCTCTTTCTCACAATGAATAAATACAATAGGTAAACATATTTTCAATCATACTGTCTCAGATCAGAATAAAAATTTTATGCATGTCTGTGATGCCGATTGTACTTACTATTAAGTCACATTACATTCATCTAAGAACTTTATGTAAACTACTGTGTCTTTCTTTGTATGTGCACGTATATGCATGTGTGCGTGTACTGCTTTGTACATACACAGGTGCATCTAACGTGCACGTGGATTAAATATATAATCGTTGCTTTGACTGCTACGAATGATGAAATTTTAATATACATAATATTAATAAGTGGTGAACGGTGTTGGTCACACATAAATTGAAAAAAAATGTTATAACATTTTAAGTATAAAAAGATTGTGATGACTGTTTGTTTACCCAAATAAATGAAAAAAAAAAACCCTACCAGCAGTCGTGCAGATGTGACGTTTAAAGTTAAGATTGTCATCTACTATAACACCTAGATATCTCAGTGAGCTGGCCTTGGTTATATGGCTACATGGGCAGACTGAAGTTTGAGAGTCCCCCTGAGACATGCAACTATCTTTATGGATCCTAAGTTGTGTGAGCCACTCAGGAGGCCGAGATGCAGCTGTTTTGTGAAAACATAGGAATTTAGTTTTATCTGCATTCATACTCAATAGATTGTGATCTAACCACGTGGATAAACAGGAAAGTCCCGTCGTAGCTACATCCTGAGCATTCCGCCAGGAGTCACCGTAAAAAACTATAGCTGTATCATCAGCGTAACAAAGTACTTCACTATTTAAAAGCTGAAGGGGTCAAAATATCATTGATATACGCTATAAATAGTATAGGACCCAAAATGCTTCCTTGTGGTACGCCAAAAGATACAGGCTCAGTCGCAAGATCATCATTCAGCGGATAGGCATCGCCATCCAACGCGGCAACGCGGCCAGCCTTATGGGCACCTTGTCTACTGGCAGCGATTTAGGGGACATTTTGTAAGTACAGTTTATAGGTCCCAATAAATAATAATTAAATTAGGCTTATATCTTTAAAAAAATACTATATATATGTGATTTAATAAACATAATTGTACAATGAATTTACTGTAGTTACTTTATTTTTCTTTTCAATGGACCTTCAAAGTAAAGATGATAATCAGAAAAAAAAACCTTTATATTTTTAATTGAGAGTGTCCGCAACTTCATCAGGGGAGGGGAAAAAATCATAACCCTCTTCTTTTGCAGCGTAGTCGAGTAAAAAGTATCCTATTACCATATGTAGGTGCCCAGCTACTTGTTTACCAAAAACAGTTGAAATCCGTTTTGCCGTTTTGGCGTGATGAAGCCTCAACAACATAACACCTGATTGTACCATATCTTATTTAGTGCGTATCATTTTTTTTTAATGTCTTTAATGTACAGAACATTTAATTTTAACAACTTTATAATAGTAGCTTACTAGCTTCCGCCCGCGACTTCGTGCGCCTTAAATTGGTTTATCGCGGATAAGGGTATTTTTCCCATAAAAAGTAGCCTATGTCCTTCCCCGGCACTCAAACTATCTCCATACCAAATTTCCAAATCGGTTCAGCGGTTTAAGCGTGAAGAGGTAACAGACAGACAGACAGACAGACAGACAGACACACTTTCGCATTTATAATATTTTTATGGTTAGGATAGGAAAGCACAGCGTCTAGGTGGACGGATGACCTCGTAAGGGTCGCGGGGAGTTGGTGGATGCGGTCTGCTCAGGATCGCACCCTGTGGCGAACTATAGCGGAGGCCTATGTTCAGCGGTGGACATCCGTGACTGATAGATAGATAGATAGATATATAATAGATAGAATAATACATAGATAAATCAAACCCAATCACTCGATCCTAGCCCCAAAATCGTGTCACGCTGCGAGGATTTGTTCGATAATTTTCACAAAAGCATTTTTTCATAGTAGCTAATTTTCACATCGCGTTCTTTCATGATTGTTTGCGTTTTTTCGCGTTCTTTTATTATTATTATTATTTTAATCTTAATTGTTTTATATACTCTGACGTTTAGAATTTTATTCTAGACACATTCTAGATTATTATTTTTTTCTTTTTTTATTGACAATCGTTTTGGGACAATAATCTTATTGATTATTTTAATTTTTTAAATGATGATTTTATTAATAATATTATACTTAAGTTAAATGATCTGATTAGGTTTTTCTGGGTTTTCCCTAATCCTTGCAGCAAATGTTGGATCATATTGTATGTCTCCGAGCAAACATTCACTCTCATGTAACTGACATTTCGAAAGTGCTTGTAACTAGGCCTACTTGAATAAAGAATGTTGTGTTTGATGGATTGATCGGAAATTTAAATATTCGTCTTTCTTCATGTAGCGATTTCTCATAAAGCTTTTTTAATGATCGCGTTAATTTTTTTCACCTCAAAGAAGCCCTGTACCAATTTTAAAAACTACACGAATTATTTCCGCAAATTTTCTCAGGTTATAATAAACTGTTACTTATCAGCCAATGCCTATATACTATCAAGGGACCATCTTACATAAAATTAACAAAACGACAAAATTCTTGTATTAATCGGAGTTTTAGTCTTGTATTAATTCGCTAATAATAAAGTATCAACATGTAAAAAATCGAGTTTGGAAAAAAATATTATAAATATATGCGACTGATAAAATAATATATTGGTAAAATCAGCAAAAAAAATTAACGCGAACATTAAAAAACGCTTTATTAGAAATCGCTACATGAAAAAAAACGAATATTTAAATTTCCGATCATGAAAGAACGCGATGTGAAAATTCGCTACTATAAAAAAATGCTTTTGTGAAAATTATCGAACAAATCGCTTGGAGCCTCGGGCTAGTTTTAGCTATAGAGAGAGGGTACACTTCGCTTGAACGATTTGGCGGTGACAGATTTTTGGCCCTGAGGGCTAAAACTATTATTTCAGCCCTATTTTGCAAAGTATCTAATTATTCATGAAGTTTCTTCAGAAAATGAAAAGGGTAAAAGTTGCCGTTCGAATGATTAGAATTAGTGTCAAAAGTAAAACAATATAAAATCTATTTAAAATCTTTATTTCAACATTAACGAAATGAAATGATTAAAGGCAATATACCTACCGTAGTTAATGTTGCGGCAAGTTAATTTTAAAATGTTGGAACGGTTAAGAATGTTATCAAAAGCGATTCAAAATTAATAATATTTTTAAAAACTCGCTTAAATGTTAAAAACGAAATCTTTGATATTTTCCATTTTTTTTTGCCACTAGTTAATTTTGAATCGGCCATAGTGATAGTACAAACACATTAAAAATCTAAATTTTGATATAATTAGCATTGGTGTAGTAGGATTACATTTTCATCGATCACAATCGTCTATGTTACGGTCAAAGCCTAGCTCATGAGAGCGAGCATCAGTAGCTGCAGAAGTTTTCTTACTAGCACTTCTTTCAGCATCATTGAAGGTGTACTCAGTCATTTTGCTACCATCGGGATTCTCAACGCTTTTACCACTTCCTGTACTCGTCTTTTCATGAGATCTCTCATCGCTCATTTTGTTAGTCTTCTGGCTTTTATCTTTGATTCTCAGTTGAGAACTACTGTCGTCTCCGTCGCTACTAGTGGTGCTGTCAGAATTGCTACCAGACGTATTGCCGTCACTGGGGTTGCTGTCATCATCTTTTTTGTTTCCACTTTTGGAGCTGTCGTTTTCGGCGCTATCAGACTCTTTGTTGTTTCCGGTTTTTTCGGATTTCCTGTCTCCAGTATTGGAGCTGTTGTTTTCGGCGTTATCAGACTCTCTGGTGCTTCTGTTTTCTTCGGATTTCCTGTTTCCAGTTTTGGAGCTGTTGTTTCCGGCGCTTTGAGAATCATTGTTGCTATCGCTTTCTTCGGTTTTCCTGTTTCCAGAATTGGATCTGTCGTTGTCAGAGCTATCAGACTCATCGGTTTTCCTATTTTCATTATTGGAGCTCTCGCTATGATTAGAGTCTTTAGAGTCTCTGTTAGTTTCGTTATTCCTCGTTTCATTGTCAGAAGTGTTGTTGGTGTCAGTTTGCTGATTGTTAGCCTGATTGTTACTGATCTTTTCCCAATCGCTGCGCTTGGATTGATCGAAGGCACCGCCCCATTTGTCTTCTTTAGTTCCCTTAAGGGCTTCGGCCATTTCCGAGCGGTATTTAGAGAAATCTGAAAGAAGCAATTTAATTTCAAAATGATTAATTTCAGACAAGGTGCATACAATGTCAGTTACTAAAATGATACTGTTAGTTTACTATCGTTTCCATGTTTAACGCGAAAAAGTAACAATGTTAGTACTATGAACATTTTAAATATTTCGTTTTGTTTCCGCAATTGTAACTGATTAAAATAAAACAATTTAAACGGGTCATATCTAATGAGATAATATACCTACGCGATATAATCCGTTTAAATGGATTTATTTACGGGAGCATTTTTTGTAATAATTTAATTAAAATAATGCTTATGACCATCTTGACGATTTCGAGAAAATAAAGCATTAGTAATAATAATTTACCTGGGAACTTCTGGTTCTTGCTCTTCTTCAGGTTGATGATCCATTCTGAAATATAAATACTTACATGAGAAAGGAGAGTTGGCTTTCCCTAGTAAATCGGCCCTTTTATTAAAATGCACTTTGGTTTTTTTTGCAAGTAACTTTCTTTCCTAATTTTGACAGATTTGGACTGTTTTCGAGATTTAGTCCAGCGATTTCTTGTTCTTTATTATGGTTTGCGTCACCACAAGAATTAAATATTTTTGACTTTCAATTCCCATGTCTGTGACATCAAAAAATATGCATGCAATTTAAAAATAATATGGCGCATTATTCGAGTTCAAAACCAATGCAGAGGTAGCGTATATAGTTATACAAAATCTCATAAGCATTTGTCTTGATTGTCTTTCTTTTAATTGAAAAAAAATCTGTCGATAATCTTTGGCCAATTATTTAACATCTTAGGATAACATATTACTAAGTCGATTTTTTTTCTATCATGTCCGAGAACTACAGAATTATGAATCCTGAAGGTCCTGGGTTCAAATCCCGGTAAGGGCAAATATTTGTGTGATGGCCTTTAATGTTTGTTACTGAGTCTTGGATGTTTTCTATGTATATAAGTAAATATATCTATTAAATATATCGTCATCTAGTACCCATAACACAAGCCTTATTGAGCTTACCGTGGGACTAGTATAAAATATACTATAAAATTGTCCCGTAATAATTATTTATTTATGAATATATAAGAAAACAAACAAAAAAAAAACAAAAAATAACACTTACCATCGATAATGCGAATTCCAACTGAAACGGAAAAAAACAATAAGTACTGTGAATTGCTAATTTTATATGATTTTCTAATTAAATCTCATAACACTCCATATCAATATAATTCATTTTTAGGGTTACCTCAAAACAAAAAAATGGACCTCTTATAGGAATAGGTATTTTGTTGTCCGATTGTCTGTCTGTCTGTACTGCCCTTAAAGCTGTTGAAAGATCAAGCTTCTAAGTCAACGCAATCAGAAGATACAATCATTAGAAAAGGTGTTTCCATACAAATTTTCGTCCATAGAAAACCTATAGGGTACTTACAGTTGACCTAGAAACTTAGTTCTTATACAATAACCCACGGAATTAGTCTGTAGATTTTTTTTTATGTCGGTTACCAATATAAAGTACGGGTGGGAGGGAGGTGATCTGACAGAAGTCTTTAATGTCGCCACAGAGTTGAAGCAGGGTGATGCTCTATCGCCAATCAATGCTTTTTAACTCGTCACGCGTCCCATAGCCTAATAAGTCTATAAGCGTTTTGTGCCGGTAGCGTCCCGTAGACTAATAAGTCCATAAGCAGCTCGCTTGTCTTTGGCTATTTTTCGAGGTCGATTCCTATCATTGGTCGACTCAAAAGTGTGTTCTCAGCCAGTAACAACTGTTAACGTGTCAAAATTTAAATTTTCAACCAATAGAAACCGTGAAATAAAAGCAAAATAACGAAAAATGTTATCAACAACCCACTTGCTCCGGTAGGAAGCCATATTGATTTTTGACAAGTGAAATATTCATTGTGAAGTAATTAAAAATGTTATCGTGGTTAAGTTATGTTAAATCAACGCCTAAACTAACTAAGTTTTTAATATTTTCTTCTGTTTCCGCGATTATTACTCATTGAAATAAAACAATTTAACGGATTATATCGCGTATATTATCTCATTTTAGTTCCCGACGTTTCGGAAGCTTTCCAGCTTTCCATGGTCACGGGTGGACTTCAATAACTAAGTTTTTGTTAATGTATGTGTAATGTGACATGTCATAGTCAATTCAGTGATATTTGCGAGTGATTTGTGACCGGCCGGAAAGAAAACCAAAATATAAGGAGATTTTTTCTCCTAAAAATATCTACGTGTTATTTCAAGTAAAGGTACATTATTGAGATATATTGCAACATATGTAAAATTTATCCAGCTTTCTAACAGTATATAACATAATGCCTATTATTATTTCTAAGGTAGGTGAAATGTTTATTTACCACGAGATTTTGGAGATTTCATGTTTGTATGGGGACACTACTGACTTTTTCATCTTGGAAGGCTGGACGCGTGACGGGTTAATTTAGTATTAGAGTTTGTCCTAAGTAGAGTTTTAGCTCTAGACGTGGGGCTAGCACTACATGGGAAGTATGTGGTGGTTGGGTATGCGGATGATCGGGCACTGTAATAAAAGTTATGTCCAATTCTTCATGTTATGGAAACCTGTTGAGAAAGCGTATTTTTAGAGCGCCTCTTCCGCCACTGATGTCAGCGCTCGCGAGGAAGTCACCGGCCTACTCTCATCCCTATGCCTACAATAATGTCTGCAGCCGTCAAGACATTAAAACGTTAACTGTTTTCGAAGCTAAAAGGGTAGTGAAAACATGGCTACTTATTTTGTCATATGATGAAACTGAAAAGCTAACCAAAATACCGGACATAAGTTGAAACGTATGTCGCAACAAAAACAAAGTGCAATTGCCGCTGTCTCGTGGGTCCTCTTTCACACACACACACACACACACACACACACACACACACACACACACACACACACACACACACACACATTCACATCCACTTCCCCATAACGTAGTTACTAATAGTACATAAAGCAGTAACAAAATTAATTACAACTATTATATCCTTTTTTCTCATACCTATAAATAAATATGTAATTCGCACTCGCAGACTACCGAGATACAGGCATAGCCTAGTTCGGAGTCTGATGGATAACTCACATGTTTTGTAAGTAGTTTTGCTAAATAAATGATTATTATTATTATTATTCATTTATTTATTTTAAATCTTAGGCTAGGTTTTTTACATTATATATATATATAAAAAGTAAAATACAAAAAGCAAATACAAAATATAAACACATTATAAAAAACCTAACCTAGGGTGCCGCCGGCAGCGGGGCAGGGCTCAAGCTACCGGTGGTTAGGGCTGCACAGAGAGGAACCTCCTGACAATGCGGGCCGTGTCCAGGATTACTGCCTTCTGTATCTGACCCTTGATCCAGCCATCTAGCGAGAGTCTCTCAAGATGTTCGTCGAGACTCTTCGCTATAAGACCGTTTGCCGAAACCACTATCGGGACAATAATCGTCGAATCAACATCCCACATGGCGGTCACCTCGTGAGCCAAGTCGAGGTACTTGCTGAGTTTGTCCTTCTCAGCCTTCACGAGGTTCTCGTCATGTGGAATGGTGATGTCGATGAGTATTGCCCGGCGCTTAGATCGATCTACCAGCACGATATCAGGCTTATTGGCTACAATAGTCCTGTCCGTGATGATAGATCGATCCCAATAAAGCGTGGCACGACCATTTTCAAGAACTGGCATCGGTGCGTACTTATAGTACGGCACCTCAGACCCCACAAAACGGTATTTAATAGCAAGTTGCTGGTGTTATTATTATTATTATGTTAGGCAAGACTAGCTCCGATGTACAGATAGCAACTAAAGTCCTGGAGACCAAAGCGAAGAGAGTAGGCTGCAGCATAAACCACGATAAGACTGAATATCTCCACATGAGGAGTTATAATACAACTCGCGGAAGACCGGTAGATCTACATGTCGAGGATATGATGTTTAAAGGAGTGCTCAAATGCAAATATTTAGGTTTTACTGTCACTGACGCTAATACTCGGGGCAAAGAAATAGGTGCCCGTGTACAAAAGGCCTTAAGATGCAGCGCTGCCCCGCACAAAGTGTGTCCAAGCTTCTCGGTATAAACATTTAAGATCCGCATCTACAAGACCGTAATACGTCCAATTTTTACTTACGGATGTGAGGTCTGGACACTGACACTTAAGTTAGTGGCTGAAGGGAAAATCCTCCGTAAAATCCTCGGCCCAGTTCAGAGACCCGATGGTAGTTGGAGAATTCGAAAAAATGACGAAATTGAAGATCTTGTCGTGGAACCGAATATCATCGGAGTAACGAAGGCGCATCGACTTCTTTGGTTTGGTCATCTGGAACGAATGGGTGACGACCGTGCCGTCAAAAGAGCCTATCAGGGTAAACCGACAGGGAGACGCCTGGTCGGCTGCCCCAGATACCGTTGGGCTGACGTTATTGAGGCTGATTTACGTGAGCTTCAAGCTGGGTCGTGGAAGGCAATCACAGATGGGATCAGTGGCGTGCACTCGTATTGGAGGCCAAGATACATTTTGGGTTACCGCGCCAGAGGAGTAAGTAAGTAGCCAATATAAACAAGGTGTAGTTCTGGAGAGGAGACCTCGAACGACTCGCCATGTGGGTGTGGGACGACCCCCTGCCAGATGGGCCGCCGACCTGAAGAGTCTGGCGGGAAGCGGTTGGATGCGCAGAGCTGAGGACCGGGTGTGGTGCCGTGAATTGAGGAAGGCCTTTGTTCAGCAGTGAACGACTTCGGGCTGATGATCACGAACTATTATAAAATGACTCCACACCGCGTACATTTTGCTTAGGAGTAGGACTCTGCCAACATTGGCTTTTCATAGATACGGCCGTTTTTACCGTATATTTTGTACGGAACCCTCGGTGCGCAAATCTAATTTGCACTTGGCCGGTTTTCTCTGTCATACCCTTTCCATCCCACGTTTGGAATCATATGCTTTCAGCTTAGAGCATTCTCTGCACTCTCTGCCAAAGTAATCGCAAAATCTCCAGTTAGTTTATATGGTAAATTATCAGTGTGTGGGTGTTTTTTTGTTTGTAGGGGATTTCTTTTAATTGTGCACGTCTATAGGTATAGGACAATTTCTGTAGTGCGCTGTGCGCTGTACCACACTCCTTACTAAAAATGCATGATTTCTACATTAGTTAAATGCTCTAAGGCCTTAAGTAAGGCAATACATTCGTTTGTACTTATTGTCATAAATTAAATAACAAGATAACACTCACGTCCGGGTTGATAGCTGTCGCCAATCACAGCATTGATGATGATGACTGCAAGAAAAAATAAATGTTTGCCAGGCTGCTACATTAATGGATTATGTTCCTTTGCTATTCTGCGAAATAGTATCTATGCAGAATAGCAAAGGAAGAAATATCAGGTGGACGTCAAACCGTTAACATCTCCGCATCATGTGACGATGCCTCGTATCGAGGCGAGACACGTGTCCATGTACGTTTGATGTGCCTTCTTATAAGAATTGCGTCCCGGTAAAAGTATGTTATTTGGTTTCCGTTTTGGCTCACGCATTTTAGTCTGTTAAATAGTCCTTTATAATAAACCTTACCCATTAGATACTCTTTCACGGTCACCGTCATCTGGCATAAAATTTTATGTCATAATCATCGTTTGGCATAATAAAAGTCATCATTTGGAATAATGCATTTTTTCTGAAACTAGAATCATTAGGACTTTTTTAAGGCATGGGTTAAATGTGTTAGGTTTGTTTTATAAAAATCCTGGAAAGTTTAAGAGTTCAGAAATGCATTTTGCCAAATTATGATTATGATAAAAAAGTTTATGCGAGATGAGGGTAATCCACTTTTATTATAGAAAGTAGTAATGGATAAACATTTTGAAAAATCTATATAAGCCTCCTTATTGTCAGAAAAAAATACAGATTTTTCTGTGGCTTAGAAAAAAATTAAAATATGAAAAGGTGTTGCTGGGCCTATATACCTGCCACATACGGTACGGCAAATGCAGCATTGATATTTTCGATTAAAATGGCTGTAAATATACAGTTATTCTTCAAGTTTTCACCTGGCCTAATAATATACGAATTCCTATCTATAAAGAGATTTTTGAAAATTTCCATCCATTCCCCAATGTACTAGTGGTACTGAAAAAGGGCTAAAACTTTCGTTGCCAGCTCACTCAGTCTAACATAGGCTTATGATATTCTTGAAGGTATCTCAACAGTTGAGATTTATTATTCTCTCTCATTTGTTTCATAACGGTACGTGAGTAATTCAAGGTTCCAAAGAGGAACCTAAAAGATTTTAACCACGCATTCCTTAGATCATTAGGAGCAAATAATGTTATATTGCTTGGACCTACTGTGAAATTACCCGCTGATTTAAGGAATGATCCGTTTGACGAAACAATGTTGTAAAACCCTGTGTACTCTGTAAATGAGTACCTACATGGTGCTAATATTATCCATACTAATATTATAAATGCGAAAGTCTGCTTGTCTGTCTGTCTGTTACCTCTTCACGCTAATACCGCTGAACCGATTTGGATGAAGTTTGGTATGGAGATAGTTTGAGTCCCAGAGGAGGACATAGGCTACTTTTTATCCCGGAAGAATACCCTTATCCGCGATAAACAAATTTAAGGCAGACGAAGCCGCGGGCTAGTATAATTATATATTTTATAACCAAACGACATTGAATTTTGTGTGATATTGTTTTGAATGACGATCCTCATTAGGAGATGTAATTTGAGTTGAGGGATACGACACAGACTATATTAAATGTGTCTCTTTCGGAGGAGCAATGGGTACAAGCGTCCTTGCCGATACGTCACGGTGGTCTCGGTTTGCGGCGTGCGGGGGATGTGGGCCTGCCAGCCTTCCTCGCGTCGGCACATGGGGTTGGTAGCCTGGTCTCTAAAATTTTAAATTCTAATGGAGACATTGTTACCATTCCGTTTGTGGATGACGCCCTGGCGAAGTGGACGGCTCGGTACCCTACTGCGTCGATGCCCGAGGCTCCGCAGGTGCAGCGAGTTTGGGACGATGTGGGGGCCAGGGACACTCTTGCACGGCTTATAGGTGTAGCCACTGGAGTGGATTTGGCCAGGCTAAAGTCGGTGTCAAATGTTGAAGCGGGAGCGTGGTTACAGGCTTTGCCTGCTCCTTATTTAGGAACACTCTGGGCAACGACTCATTGCGGGTGGCAGTAGCTCTCCGGCTGGGCTGCGATGTTTGTGTGCCTCATAAATGCATCTGCGGGTCCATGGTGGAAGCAAATGGCCATCACGCATTGAGTTGTTGTCGGTGTTCTGGAAGATTTCCGCGCCACCACGCTCTCAATGACATCGTGAGGAGGGCTTTGATATCCGCCAACATCCCCTGCGTTCTGGAGCCTCCGGGGCTCTGCCGCGCTGACGGTAAAAGGCCGGACGGCTTAACTTTAGTGCCGTGGCAGAGGGGGAAATGTCTGCTGTGGGACGCCACGTGCGTCAGTACTTTTTAGGCTTAAGCTAGTCTTAAGTAAATTGTTTTTTTTTATTGTTGTGTTGACATGATTTAAATGTAATTAAAAATAATATTTAAATCTATATTAAACAATATTTAGTGTGCGGTTTAAGAGTGATACTAACCATTTATGGAATAATAATTCTGAATGAAAGATATTTCATTTTTATTTTTATAATTATTTAATTTGATTATTAGCCCCAACCCCATCCTGGGCTCGATAGCGGACAGGCTGGACTGTCCGTACATGAGACACTGTTGTGAAATGCATGTTTCACACAGTGCATATTTTGTATAATATTATATTAATTGCCTACTAACATTAGAAATAAGTTAATGTTACTAACGATTGTGTTTGTTTGTATGAGTCTTGTTACTTGAAATAAATGTTTTCTATTCTATTCTATTCTATTAATATATTGTATTTCAAATTGTTTTGAGTAATTGACATTGGAACACAATAATTTAAATTTACTCTGTACTGATTGATTTCTATTTTGATATTATTATTATTTTTTTTAACTAAATGACGATCCTTATTGGAAGATGAGATTTAATTATAACTGTTATAATTTTTTGTTAATATTCTCATGTTATTATTATTTAACTTATGTTCACAATCATGATTTAAATACGTGTAACTTTGACAGTAAGCAAATTTATGTGTTATTTTATCATGAAATAAATAAATCTAATATAATCTATGAACCCCAGTCAAATCGGGCTTAGTTTTGATGATAATATCAATTTTTATGTAAAATATTTATTTTGATTACTAAGTGCATGAACTTCTTTCGATTAAAACGTTGTCGCGTATGCTGCAACATTCTCGTCGGTATTGACAGACATCAAAGTGACAGCAACCACTCACTAAAGTCTTCCTTTTTGGAAAAATAATCGTCACCATTTTAGTAAAAGGGATAATTTTTATTCAAGTTTTATGTGAGAAAATCGACAAAACAAGTTTTTTTTCTATGAAACACATTTTTTTGTGTTTTTGTGTTTTTAATGCGGGAAAACTGATACCACATTACTATCTATTGTGGGATGGATACAAGTCAAAGTGCAAAGAAGAATACGATTGCTCTCGCACGTGATCAAACCAGGACTCGAACCCGGTACCTCTCGATTACATTACGATGTCAACCCCTCCACCAGCGAGCACTGTGCCAATCGCCTCGAATTTATCCATCCGCTTCGACCCATGTACCTATTTAATTTTTTGAAAGGTATTATAACCTTAGCGCCATCTGTGATAACAAGTATTACACCTGTTCACATTCCGACTGTCCTTCCTTTACAGCAATGTCAAGTTTTTTTGCTGAACTTTTGGCATATATTTTTCTTACTCCTAATGGCCTCAGAAATGCGTGGTTATAATCTTTCGGATTCAAGCGCGCAGCACCCTGTGTTTTTTTTGTCTATTTTAGCTATGCGAGTTCTATAAAAGACAAAATGAGTGTTGCATACATTTTACGAAGGGAGTACTTTATAGACATTTAAAGGGCAGACTATAGGTAAACTGTTCTTGTACTTACTGTCGATCATAACTCTGATGATGTCATTATTGTTCCAGTTCTTTGATCCCTCTGAAATAAAAAAAAAGTTAAATGATGTTGCAAATAGGAACTATGGTTGCTACTTTCAAAAAACAACAGAATTTTCAACCTATTTTCCCAAATTAATAGAACTTGTGTTAATGCTTTTAATAATTAAAAAGATTAAATTATGGAAGTGATCTTTTCACACAGCTATTGTATTGTAAATACTAAAGAGTGCCCCGGAACTTCTTTCGCGGAGGAAAACAAATCATGTCATAACCCCTCTTTTTAGCGTCAGCGAAGTTGGGTAAAAGTATTATAAAAAAAAATTGTTTTAGTGACCTCCAAATAATCCGTTGCAATATATTTTTTATATATTCAATGTACAGACATTTAATTTTTACAACTTTAAAATAGTATAGATGATTTAAATGGATAATATGGAATAGGCATGATTTTTTATTTTTGCTTTATTACCTGAAAGGTTATGTAACGAACAGTAGAGAAAAATATTTTTGGAATAACTATAAAAATAACCAAGATATAAGCCATCAAACATTTCATTCTATCTCTTTCTAGCAAAACTGAATTTAATATGGCCGGAGTGCACTATGTCGTAACAGTGCATGTCGGACCTCTCTGTCAAATCGCTGTTTAATTAGTAGTTTAAAATGGCTATATCATGCGTATTTCTTGGCCGAGTTTTATTTTCATTTCACATTTAGAAATCGTATGTTGATTTTTCTTTCGATAAAAAAATCATGTATTTACCTTATTACGCACTTATTTGCCCTGGCGGCCATATCTAACATTTTAGCCTGTCTTCACAATACTACAAGGATGTTGAAAATGATTGTCAAAAATGTTACTGCTTATGTATACATACTGTCCATCATTTTGGCGATACTCAGGATGCGAACAGCGATGATCTTTTGTGAGCCTGAAATGAAGTAATTTTAGGTTAAAGAAAAAGATAAGAAATCAAAAATATTAATAAAGTTTGTTCGCAGAGGAGAAAAATTCATAACTCCTTTTTTTCTCTAGCGGGTATAAAGATTTGAAATCATCTGTGGATGCCTTAAGGGTCATAATTATTTTTAGTATGAGTTAGCGTTATGCGTCTTTCCTGTGGACACCCGAAAATTAAGGGGTTTAAATACTAATTTTTCTTAGTGCCCTATTAGGCGATGTACAAATTGATTAATACTCTATATCTAAGCGATAAAAATATCAGTTATATGTACCCAAGCCCTTAACTATTGCGTTGTCCACAGGAAAGACGGCTAAATTCTAGAACCAGTATGACCCTTAATGAAGCTTATGTGTACCATAAAAAAAACCATTCAAAGTTTTGGGCGTATAATGTCTCACTCGCTAAACGTCCCTTCACCTAAATTACGCCCCTTTTGCAAAACGTCTTCCGTGCAAACAGCCCCTTGTGCAAAATAACCCATTTGCATTACGTCCCTTTCTCAAAAAGTCCCATCCATTTCGCTAATCTCCCATCTGTAAAAGCATCTTTCACTGAACGTTCCCACTGCACGATTGCCATTTCACAAGATGTCCCGAGTGCGAAATGTCACATACGCAAAATGTCCCATGTTAACGATTTTCCTACCATATAGACTGCCACGTCAGCTAGGCATAGACAGCAGAAGTAAACGTAGACTAAAGTGCCCAAAAACTTTTTAACAAAAAAATAAAACCGACTCCAAAAAAAAAGTAAAAAGTAAAAGAATAATAGTCGGTGCCATTGTGTCACAACTTACTAAAATCGTTAATTTTCAATATTTTACACATTCTTTATATGGCACCGACGCCAAAATAACATTTATTGTATATACTGTATAGATTGAGTATACAAACGGTTACTTGTAAGTAATTTGAAGAAACTGAATTATGGCGTTATTCTTTTACTTTTTAGTTTTTTTTGGTGTCGGTTTAATTTTTTTGTTAAAAAGTTTATTTATTTTACACTTTATAGTTACTCGTTACTTAAAAGTGTATCTCGTGACGATTCGAACAAGTCCAAACACGGATAGGATACATTCTTTTATTACATAAATCTGGTGCGTACCTTCCGGTTCCATCATCAAATCAATTCGATGGTACCATTCTCATCAGGAACATTTAAGTTCGTGACTATGAACTTGCTTAGCTAAATAATCGAACTGTTATGTAAATATTGTAAATGCATCTTTTAGGTAAGTAATAATTTAGCGTACGTACATAATATTTGATTCACGTGTACAATATTATCGATAAATAAACAAAAGTAGTCGGTAGGATATTATATCTTTAGTGTAGGTACATAACATTTCGCGTATAAAACATTATTGTTAAATATTGAAACATTATATAAATATAACATAGGTTACATAGGTATTAATATTAAGGAGATGCCTTCTATAATTAACCCAGAAGCATAAATAATGATTGTAAATATATAAAACACAATTAGGTACGTGTTAAATTGTAATACTTTCGTCTAAGCACCAGAACTGTTATGTAAATATTGTACTGTTATTATGTAATAAATATCGATTAAGAAGTCGATTAAAAAATAAGTCTTCTGTACTCAGAATGCTTGTCAGGACAATTCCAGTAACACCAAACACGACTCGGTTACGTTGTTTGGTTACCGTGTTCTGTAGGGTACTTTCCGGTTCCAGCATCAGACCAGTTTAATGGTACCGTATTCAATAGCACCATGTACATTTGTTTCCTCCTAGTAATTTAACTATCCGAATCGGCACATCTAATCGCTACCTTCGAAACACTGGCCGTTTAGAAGTAAAGTTCGAGTGGCCATATGTGGTGTTCATCATCAGTTTCCTTACACCAAATCCTATTTACTGAATGTAAATTCTTGACTTTATCAATAAATTACCGAAAGCGCCGTACATGTCCCTATAACATTTGAAGAGTTCCCTCGATTTCTCCAAGATTCCATCATCAGATCCCGACTTAGTGCCAACGGGACCAAATCGGAGTTATACCCCTTCGATTAAAAAAAAAATTGAAAATCGGTTCACGGTTCTCGGAGATATCGAGTAACATACATACAAAAAAAAAATAGTTCGAATTGAGAACCTCCTCCTTTTTTGAAGTCGGTTAAAAATATTTGACCAAGACTATATCATAAAATCTGGCTTATGCGGGACATTTTGCGAAAGGAAAGTTTTGCGAACGGGACACTACGCGAACGGATCATTTTGTGAAAGGGATATTCTGCGAAAGGGACGTAATTTTTGTGTACGGACATTTTGAAAACGGAATATTTTGCATAAGGGCCCTGTTTTGAATGGGACATTTATAAAAGGGACAATGGGACAGTTTTTAAATGGTAACTTGTGCGCCTAAACCCATTCTTCACATCTTTTTTTCGTTAAAATAGGCTATTCTAAGATACTAATTCCATGCGTTATACATTTGGATGCGTTTAATTTTTTTATTGCTTACGAGACATTTCGTGTGACGTCACTTCTGACTGACGTCTGTACTAGAGTTTAGCAAGGACATAAAGTCAAAATTAGAAACAAAAATAACTTGTCCCGGTAATCATATTTCTGAAATCCGATCATTGCAAGTGGTTTAGCCTATTCCTTGAAATGGTTTTAGAATGAACATACCTTGTAAAAAATTGGCTTATCACAATTCCGTACAAGGCGGGCAATTAGTTAATTTGTACCGTTTGCTATGTGTTCTTAGTTAAATTTTTAGAATTAGTAACTTAATAATTAATAGTAGTACGTTACTAGCTGAAAATTGTACTAGATAAAGATAATTAATTTATAAAGCCACCTACACATTCTATTTAAATGTAAACACACTAAGTAAGACATTTCAGTTTAATTTGTAGTTGTTTGTTGCATAAAGTTATTTTATTATAATTTATTATTATTATCGCGAGGTATCAACTTATTTCTACCGTGTACAGAGTTTATGACCCTATCCTCTGCAAGGCCCTTCTTTTCCTTGTTTTGTTTTTCCCCAAAAAAAAGGAAAGAGCGTTCGGTGTTATTTTGGACACTCAAATGTACCAGTCCATTTTTCCTACGAGGTAACGTGACGAGTCCTCAGTCACTTTTTTGAGCTATGTCGATAAGTTTTGTTTTCTACCGAATATCCTCGTTTTAAATACGATGCCGCAGTCATAATACACCGAGCAGCTGTTTTCAAAGATTACTGAATGACCTTGAATTAGTGGAGCAGACAAGAACTGTCCACGTCTCGGTATATTTAATAATTCGTTTCATATATTGACTGCAAGACTATCCAAACTCGAAAAACAATTTCACCCGGCAAAAAAATATACAGGATGAAATATACAGGTTGCTTTTTCTTACCAGTCAAATTGTCGATTCCTTTTCCGTTGGTGTGCTTGTTGATGAAGTCCTGGACTTGGCGTTGGGCGTTTTTGATACGATAGTAGTTGATGACGGAGTCAGAGTTGTCATATGGACCGTCATAAGCACATCCCCATGTCTTTCCGTACTGTGGTCCACAGATGTATGGAATGTCGCGTGGGTTGTCCCTGCCTAAAAAAAAGACTTATTATTGAAACGTTTTTTTTTTCAAATTAGTTTAGTTACAATGGGAATGAATAGGTTCTACCTACCTACTGTAAAAGTTAAAGTTTTACTTTTTACAAGGCACGACGGGCACGGGTCATGTTGTTTAAGGTTCCGTACCCAAAGGGTAAAACGGTGCCTTTTACTACGTCTCAGTCTGTCTGTCTGTCTGTCTATTCCATGAGCCGTGATAGTTAGACAGTTGAAATTTTCACAGATGATGTATTTCTGTTGATGCTATAACGACAAATACTAAAACAGAATATTTTTTGTTTTATATTTTATAAAAATCAGATTTGAACCATCCGGTTGAGTCATGTTTGTACCTCAGTTGTATGCAATGCTATAGATACTAGGTGCAAACTTAACTTAACCGGTCAGTCAGGTTAGGTCAAGAGAAAGTTTGTACGGAACCCTCGGTGCGCGAGTCCGTCTCGCACTTGGCTGGTATGACTTGAATTATAAATAAATCAAATCGAACTAGTCCCATGGTAAGCTCAATCAGGCTTATGTTATGAGTATTAGACGAATATTTTAATAGAAATATTACTTATATAGTTGTACATAGAAGACATCCAAGACTCAGGAACAAATATTGATGTTCATCACATAAAAATTTGCCCTTACCGGGATTTGAACCCAGGACCTTAGCTTCGCAGGCAACGTTACTCCCACTGAGCTAAATCGGTCGTCATTGACATTGTTATACAATTTAATTCCCTTTTTTATGTAAAAGCCATACGATGAAATATTTAAATATCGACGCTACCATACCTGGTCTCCTATCTCCAAGAATGCTGCCGCTCAATCCTGGTGAGCCGGTAACGCACATGGCGATCTTTCCAATTGCGACAACCACTAAAATAAAAACAAGTTAGGCTTTGAACCAATACTAGGGATTGCAATCCGGTCCGGCGGATCCGGTAATCAGGCCGGATCCGGTACTTTTTGGTGGCCACCGGATCCGGTATACCCGCAGGCACTGAAGAGACGCCACAACAGACATACATACGGACTACCCAACCCAGGAAAGCTGATTCTAATTTGGTGAAAATTTGAGTTAGGGAAAAATATCTAGAGTCGATATGAACTAGATCTAGTTAAACTTTAAAGACTTTGTCTTTCTTAATTATTCTTTGAGACGTTAATTTTGTTTAATGGTTTCTTTAGCAAATTAGAAAAATATATTTTTTTTTTTTTTCAATTAATGTTATTACGATTATAAGACGTATCTTACCTATTGTTTAAAGTGCAATGTGATGTGACATGTAATAACTGGTTAGCTTTTTTATGTATGTTTAATACATATTACGAGTATTATTAAGGAAGTATAGTACTCGTATTTTATTATTATTGATATATATGTACCTCTTATAGTATCAATAAAGTTGATTAAATATTACATAGTAGAGAAGAAAAGTGGGATCAAAGTTAAAAGAACGATTATGCATGAATCATGATCCAATACACCAAATTAGTGATAAATTCTTGGATTTGGCAATTAAAACTATAAAATCTTCCTTTAATTAAGCGTTTATACCCGCTTCACTGGCAACGTCGCATATTTTCTCATCTTTCTTCATTATTTTATGTTATTTGTATGAAACTTAAAGATATGTTCAATACATACCCTACATTTTTAGCATTTATATTGCGTTTAATTCATGTACTCATCGCTTTTGCCTTTATTTTCTTACAAAACAAGATATAGACATAAATTCATTTTTAGAGCTTTGGTTGTGGCAATATCATGAAATTTTGCATTGTGCCATGCTTAACTACCGAAAAAGTAATGAATGAATTGAAAACATGTTCAAGTTACATTCACAATTCTTAAAATAATCAAGAATAACTAAAAAAAATTGTGACTTTGCCAGTTAAGCAGGTATACACCCTCTTAAAGTGTTATTTTTATTTTTTATAAAGAAGATTAGGTTTTTCTTAAATTTACTACGAGTATGAGACAAGGTTACCATGTGATCATGCGGTAGTGACCGTGCCCCCAGATTGCTTGACTTGATTTTTACGAAAATCTTAATATTTTATCATCACAATCTTCGTGATTTATAAAGTGAATTACTCTAACAAATTTGAAGACGCTAACTAAATATGTAGGTATATTTTTTTCATTATATAGATCTTTGCATTTATAATATAAGTATACATTTTCCAGTCTAAGCCGGAATCAAACCCGCGTCTCTGTTATACCGGAACAGCGTCCTGAACCAATAGACCATCAGACCGCTTGTGATTTACAACAAATTAATCCTCTACCTTCGTTAACGATACGTTACTCACGACCTTATGTATCTACCATTAATTTCTGAAAGGTTTAGTTTAGTACCTTATAGCACCACTCTAAGAAGATGCGCTTTCGCAACATTTCTTAATGCTGGCCTGCCATTTTCAGTAGTGTCAAGCTTACGAGAGAGATGGCGCTGTGATCAGTTCAATGTTAGTTTCCATTTTTAATGAAAACATCACATATTTTTTATACAATATTGATACACTAAATAGAAAAGGAAAATTAATTGCGATCCACTGCAGTCTAAGCCGGAATCGAACCCGCGTCTTTGTTATACCGGAATGTTATTAACTTTTTTTTATATAAATGAGTATGGAATGCAAACAAGAAATTATAAGTTATTTAAGTCATTTATGAACAAGACAAATTCGATACGGAAACCTAAAAGTCTATTGGAATATTGAAAATACTCACAATTTCCAAAAAGTGATCCGACTGAAAAAGAAAATAAATATTTAATAAATATGCTACACATAAAACCTTTAGCCTTGGTCGCCAAAGCATGCGTTTTTAAATACTAAAATCTTTTAAATACCTATTAAACAGTACCCGCAACATCGTTCGCGGAAAAAACTCATAACCTCTCTTTTTCATTCAACGAAGTCGGGTTAAAAGTATCCGACAACCCAGCTGACCCGCGTACCAAAAATAGTTGAAATCTGTTTCGTCGTTTTGGCGTGTTATAGCCACAACGACATATACAAACATACAAAACATCTACAAAAAATCGTTTAGATTCAGTGACCTCCAAATAGTTCGTTACAATATTTTTTTAAATCTTCAATGTGTTGAATGGTGTACCACTCCGAATAGTGGACCAATTTAAATACTTAGGGCACTTGGTAACATCTGGCTTAAAAGACGATGCCGATATCGAACGTGAGCGCAGAGCGTTGTCTGTTCGAGCTAATATGATAGCCTGCAGGTTTGCTCGCTGTTCTAAGGAAGTAAAGGTCACTCTTTTTAAAGCCTATTGTACAAACTTCTATACGAGCAGCCTGTGGGTGAGTTATACGCAGAAACAGTACAACGCTCTGCGTGTGCAATACAATAACGCGTTCAGGATGCTGATGGGGCTGCCTCGTTTCTGCAGTGCGTCGGGGATGTTTTCGGAGGCTCGAGTAGACTGTTTTTACAGCACTATGCGTAAACGATGTGCATCCCTGGTGCGCAGAGTTCTTGATAGTGCCAACAGCATCCTGAGCATGGTCGCGAGCAGGCTAGACTGTCCGTACATGAACCATTGTTGCCAGCTTCATGTACGTGGCGCTACATAAACGGTCGTATATTAGATTAAGTTAGATTAGGTAAAATGTTTTACTAACAATAATATATAAGTACAAATAATGTCCTAACTAACAAACACCATGATCCCAGTTGGTCGAAAATAAATTAATATTATTATTATTATTATTAATGTACAGACATTTCATATAATATTTCTCGCCTGTTCGATACTTAAGTAGGTGAGGTACCGTAAGTGTTTTCTTTAGAGAAACAACCCAATACCTAAAGAAATATGAATTTTAACAGTATAAGAGAGCACAACGAAACATTTAATAGACAATGGCTCATTTTTTTTAACCTGGCTTTTTTAGCCAATCAAATAGAGGATAGAGGAAAATAACCGATCCGATCCCAAAAGTAAAGTCCATTAAACCATGCCATTTGTCGTAAATGGCATGGTTTAATGGATTTTCGATTAGCTTCGTGGAATGTGCGTTCTCTCTATAAGCCAGGCGCTTTGTATCAAGTTAACAACGAGCTACAAAAGTACAGCATTGGAGTAGCGGCCCTTCAGGAAATTAGGTGGCTGGGCAAGGGAGACTGCGATGTGGATAACAACGCAGTGCTCTTCTACAGCGGTAGTGATGATGGGCATCATAAATATGGTACTGGATTTATTATCTCTAAAAATCTGTTAGGAAACGTGATTCGATTTGATGTAGTCTCTGATAGACTCTGTTGACTTCGAATTAAAACGAAATTCTTTAATGTTTCCATAATAAATGCATACGCTCCAACTAAAGTAGCAGAGCACAGCGTGAAAGATGATTTCTACGAACAACTTGAATTGGTGTATGATCAGCTGCCGAGCTTTGATGCCAAAATATTGTTAGGAGATTTTAATGCAAAGGTTGGACGGGAGGATATTTTTATACCAACGATCGGCGATAATGGCCTGAGGCTTATCGGCTTTGCTTCGTCTAAAGGAATGATAGTTAAAAGTACTATGTACCCTCACAAGGATATCTTCAAAGGCACAAGGATAGCTTCAATCATTGATCACGTTCTTATTGACGATCGCCACAAAGGTACCATACAAAATGTTCGCACGTACAGGGGAGCTGACTGCGACAGTGATCACTATTTGCGAGGCATAAAGATCAAGCCAAAAAATAAAGTAGGTGGTAAGCACACACAAAACAATAAACTATTTATTAATGTAGATAGCTTCAAAAATAAAGAAATAGTATGAAAATTTGAGTAAAAGTTAAGTAACAGTTTTCAAGACCTCCCAGTTGGTGCAGATATTGATGAGCAATGGAGAACCATTAAAGATAGGGTAAAAGGTGCAGCACTTAAAATACTTGGGCACAGAAAAAGGAAGAAGAGAAAGAAGTGGTGAAATGAGGACTGTGAAGAGACAGTAGCGGAAAGAAGGAAATACAAATTATTAGCGGAACAGGATGCGCATTGGGAAGCCAAATAGATAGAAACTAGAGCACAAGTAAAAACCATTATTAAAAGAGCAAAACGACAACATTTACATCAAATGGTACAGGAAATGGAAACGCTGATAAGAGCTAGCGCTGTCAGGAAATTTTATCAAGAGATAAGGTCATTTAAGAAAGCTATCAACCCATCACCCAGTTACTTGACGATGACAGTGGCAACTTAGTAACAGATAGCGAGGAGATCAAGAGGTCATGGCGCAATAATTTCCAGCATCTACTCAATATCCCTCCGGTAGATGAACCTATAGTCTGTTCCTCCGATGGCAATGACGAGGTAGAACCTCCTACATTTGAAGAGTGTCGCGCAGCTATCATGGCTTTAAAAAACAACAAAGCTCCGGGAGTAGACGGCTTCCCATCATAAGTTTGAAAATATGGTGGAGGTGCAGTACAGAGCAAGTCGTTTGAATTGCTGCTTAGGATCTGGGACATAGAGCGGCAACCAGGGGAATGGAACATCGGCGTCATATGACCCGTTCATAAAAAGGGCTGTAAAAAAAAGTGCACTAATTATCGGGGGATAGCTCTGCTGCCAACAGCGTACAAGATCCTGTCATATGTGATACTTAGAAGACTAGAACCGTACACGGAACAAATCTTAAATGATTATCAGTGTGATTTTTAGCGTAATCGTAGCACTATTGACCAAATATTTCTATTAAAGCTGCTGATGGAGCTAAAAAAAAAAGGGAGTGTGGGCAGAATATTCATTCGGTATTTGTGGATTTTACTAAAGCGTACGATAGTATTGATCGGGCCGTTCTCTTTACTATTTTAGAGGGCTATGTATTACCAAGAAGTTGGTTCGCATGGTGCAAGTTGCTACAGGAGTAAGTAGAATGATGGTTCGAATGGGTGAGGATCTTACGGAGGAATTTGCAGTAGTGACAGGACTAAAACAAAGCGATGCTCTATCACCTAAGTTATTTAATTTAGTCCTAGAATTTTCCCTTAGGAAAGCGTTAGCACTAGAAGGAGGGGTCGAGCTTAATGGAAAACATAAGGTGATAGGTTATGCAGACGATCTGGCCTTGGTAGGCACTACTTTAGAAGAAGTACGTGAAGCTGTGGATATCCTGGCAGCAGAAGCATCAAAAGTCGGCTTAAGAATATAGACAAAACCGAGTATCTCCATATGAGACGTTACAAGTTACGGGTGGGAAATAGAGGATAAAAGAATAAATATACTTAACCACATATTACAATTTTAGAAAATATTTCGATTTCATATTAAAAAATCTATTTCAAAAGTTCCTCATTCTAAAAGAGAATGACCGGTAGAGCCGCTGATATTCGTCATCCCGCTGTCGTCTATCCCCCCGCCTCACCGCTCGCATACCTAAGCCGCGGTACAGCGGTATTGGCCACACTATAAACATGTGTTACGATATATTTGGCGCTTTCGCTGTTACAGACTATTTAATGCTGACTGTACCACGTCGTAAAGATTTTTTAGACTAACTACTTTACAACTTCTGATGCAAAATGGTACTAGTTTTATAGGAAACACTGAGTGAACAACCGTACGGCCTAGTTTTTACTCACGTCCTGGTAAAACCGCATTGATGATTCCTCCGCCAGCGCGACCAACTGAAAATAAGCAATTTTATCATAATCGCGGAGGAGAAAAAGTCATAACCCCTCTTTTTTTCTTCATCGTCGTAGAGAAAAAAGTATCTTATATACGTGGATACCCAGCTACCAGTGTACCAAAAATAGTTTAAATCCGTTTTTTCACGATGACGCCACAACGCCCACAGCGACACATTTAACACGTACAAAAAATAAAAATAAAAAATATTTTCACCTCACTAGCGAGGAAAGTACAACATGCAAAAAAACAGCTCATATAAAATAAGTCTTTTCACTTCTCCTGCTCAAAAAGGACGTCATATTAGCTTCGCGAAGCGAGACTAAAATAGTACATTTAGCCCCTAGGGTTTAAAAGAAAGCCATATAATCCCATACAAATTTCGATGACACTGAAAAAAAACTTGCAGCCAGCTACATAGTCCTTACAAATAATTAAAAACGAACAAAGCAACCTGATCAGATTGGCCAAACTTTCTGATAGAATTGCTCAAACTGTACTTTTAGTATTTCAAGAAATATTACAATCTTAATATAGTTAAGTCTTTTTTTATTTTCTCGCAGTTGAAGTGAAAAGCAGAGTGTTTAACACGTGACTAAAAGCCATTATGACACTCAGACATATTTGTCCTCGCTCACTTCGTGAGCTCGTCCAAATAATCACTTCGTGTCATAATGGCTTATTTTGGCCACTTGTCAAACAATTATTTGTACACGTTATATTATAATCATCAGCAATAGAAAAGTTTTTAAGTATAATTTCGTTGACAATGTTGACATTTCTGACGATGCGCTTAGTAATTGCATCGACTCAACTTATGCGTTCAGAATCATATTCAACATCATTATAAAAAAAAACCAAAGGTTTTTTATGGATTTTTAAGGTTTATGACTTAAAATCATGTAATTAAGCTAAAAACCAAGTTTAATTGAATTTTTAAAGCATTTATTTATTGATAATTAATATCGAACAAACCGTTTCTATGAGTGTTTTACGTTTTGTAATTCGATAAAAGCTACTTAAACATGCGCCAAGGTCAAATTACTTTTCCACTAGTGAATAAAATGCGTTTTTACACAATTGTTTAAAATAATAAAAGACGGCGTTCCGAGCTAGTGAGGGAAAAACATATTTTCATTCTGTGATTTTAAAATGTCTGCATCACATTTTTTTCAAAATATCTTCAATGTACATACATACACTCCTTATATCTTACAACTTTATAATATGGATTATAAAAAATTGTATCTTGATTTACGAATAGTATAAATTATAAAATTTAATATCTTAATTAACGAATAGTATGAATTATAAAATTTAGTATCTTGATTAACGAATAGTATGAATTATAAAATTTAGTATCTTGATTAATCAATAGTATGGATTATAAAATTTAGTATCTTGATTAAGATCCTTTCACCAGAAAAAATTACAAGCTACACTTACCGCTGATTACAGCATTGAAACCATCATCGAGGATACCTGGGATTCCTGTAAAATTAAAGATAGCATAAATTGCAAATACGAGTCTCTTTAAATGTCTGGATGTCTATGTTTGTCCTAAAACGGGAGGAGTTGCATATTCTGCAGCGCCGGAGCAGATTGGCTCCACAGTAGTTTGCTTATTGCAGTCTAGTAAGTAACGGAAACTATCAGTTTAAAAATACTAGCAATGGTATTTTTAGGCAATGTTATATGTGTAAATCAAAAGCAACGGAACCCCTATAAGCGATCTTATCTATCCGTCCAAACCCTTTTTGTCAAGAACGCGTGAAGGTATCAAGTTGAAATTAACATCAAATTTCTGCGGTCTGTTGAAACTCTAAAAAAATCAAGCTTCTAAGTCAACGCAAGAGTGGAACTCTCTTCCAACTTATACTTTCCCGGAACAATATAACTTGGATCTCTTCAAGACGAGAGTGAATAGACACTATCTAGGTAAGCATGCTCCATCGTCGCGTACCAACAGGGGAGCGTAAAGATACAGTCATTAAAAAAGGTTTCCATGCCGCCCATGGAAAACCTAGATACTTTATGTTGTCCCAGAAACTAGAAATTTGGTAATTAGGTAACTATTATAGCACATCCTGCGAAATAAATCTGAAATCTTATTTTTTTATGTCTGTCTGTATATGTCAGTAACCAATATAAAATGACCCACAACGCGTACGTTTTTCTTAGGAGTAGGACTCTGCTAACACTTGATTTTGATAGATACGGCCGTTTTAGCAATTGTTTTGTACGAAACTCTCGGTGCGTGAGTCCGACTAGCACATGGCCGGTTTTTTAGGGTACCGTACCTAAAGGGTAAGACGGGACTTTATAACTAATACTCCGCTCGCCGTCTGTTTGTCCGTCTGTCACCAGCCTGTATTCATCCACAGATAGCTAGACAGTTGAAATCGTCACAAATTCAAATAGTTTATTGTGTAGGCCACAAGGGCACTTTTACAAGTCGAATGCCATAGATCATCTACGGCATTTCCAAAGAAGAGACCACTGTTGAGAAGTAAGCCGAAACAAACTCAACAGTCAGTCTTTTTTTCAAAATAATTCTTAACTATTACAATTTTAACTTAATTATACGATGTGGAACAGTGCGCCTACCATGAGCTAAGTTTACGATCGGCGCTAGCGAGTATCTCGTATCGAGAGTCAGTGCACCTCTCTCACACGCGCTAATAGTGCGAAAGAGATAGACTGTCGTCGAGCGCTCGATACTCGCTCGTGCCGAACTCAGGGTAGGCGCTCTGTGCATTAGCAAAAGAGTAGCACTTGCGTCCTTTTGCTGAGAAGTGCAGTTTTCCGGTTACTCAAAAACGGTATATCCGATCATGTTGATTATAATTTACGTTGAAAGAATTTATTCGTTTTACCTTTTTAATTGCTTTTTACATTCACTAAAACATTTTCTTCTTATAAAATCCTCAAATTGTTTTTAGAAGGAATATTGATATGTGCCACACTATGATCTTTGCTGTTTTTTTTTTACTTTCGGTTACATGTATGGAGTGCTCCCTTAGATATTATTTATTAACTTTTATTATTTAATCATCAAACTAAGTAGCGGCCTACATAAGACACCTATATTCCAATTTTGATCAATGTACATCTTATAGTTTTTGCGTAAAATGCCTTTGAGGACAGACGGACACGACGAGCCATTTTGGCTACGGAACCCTAAAAATTACTTACTTAAATGTACAATATCGTCTAAGATACTTCCAGCGTTTCCAGCGACGTCAGTAAGACCTTGAGCAAGGAATCCTGAAAAAATATGTAGGTACAGTTATTTATTGAACATTGATTTAAACTAACACGATCTTCACTCATTATCGCAACGCAACAAAACGGGGCTTAATCGCGTATAAATATGATTTATTTAATTACCTTTCGTAGGTAATTCTTTGACGTTTCGGACGTCGCGTTACGTCCATGGTCTTGAAGGAACTGAGATGTGTTCCTTTATTTATTTATTTAATCGTATGGCACAAGGTTTTATACACAATTAACAGATTGCAGAGTGTAGTGTACCCGATTTCCGTTTAGCTGCGAGGCTCTGGTGTAGTGATTGAGGAGTGCAGCGGCCAGAATTGATTACTCTTTAGCACCACCCAGGGGATACGTGCAGGGGATGTGTCCCTTCGCGACTATGGACGTAACGCGATAGGTAATTAGATAAATTATAATTAAATAAATAAATAATAAATAAATATTACGGGTCAATTTTACACAAATTGAACTAGTCCCATGGTAAGCTCAATAAGGCTTGTGTTATGGGTACTAGACGACGATATATTTAATAGATATATTACTAATATACATAGAAAACATCCAAGACTCAGGAACAAATAATTATTCTCATCACAAAAATATTTGCCCTTACCGGGATTTGAAGCCAGGACCTCAGCTTCGCAGGCAACGTTACTCCCACTGAGCCAAACCGGTCGTCAATAATAACAATAATTATAATAAACAATAGTTATACGCGATTAAGCTCCGTTTTGTTGTGTTGTAATAATCAGTTATTTATAGATTTTTGTAATGAATAGATCTAATTGAGCTCCAGACCGTCTTTAAAGGTGCGTCCACATTTGTATCATTTGCCCGATTTGCATGATCGCGTGTCACGATTACGCGATTGGATCCGATCGCTTGAAATCCATGTTGATACGCGTATCACACACTTAGATCGGAGAAGAGCGGCGTAATCGCGCGCCGACAGTAAGCGTCCAAGCAGCGCGATACGCAGTCACGCCACGCCACGGTGATCGGATACGCGCAAATGATACAAGTGTGGACGCATCTTAACGCGATAGGTAATTAAATAAATTATAATTATACGCGATTAAGCTCCGTTTTGTTGTGTTGTAATAATCAGTTATTTATGGATTTTTGTAATGAATAGATCTAATTGAGCTTCAGACCGTTTCTAACTGGATTGAAATAGCTAGCGACAGAGAAGCCTCGCGGTCTTTGGTGCCAACTCGGGCCGATGCGCCACAGCATTAAATATGTATATGTAATGAATAACATGTAATACAAGAAGGTTCCCGCAACGTCTCTCGCGGGGGGGAAAAAGTCCTAACCCCTTTTTTTTTCTTCTTCGTAGTCAGGTTAAAAGTATCCTATGACCATGTGAAGAAACCCAGCTACCCGTGTACCAAAAAAAGTTGAAATCCGTTTAGCCGATTTAGCGTGATGAATCCACAAAGACACATACAAACATTTTATTTTTACAACTTTATAATAAGTAAAGATTACATGACTACTTTTTACAAATCGACCTAGCCTCATGATTAGCTCAATAGGCTATGAGTACTAGACGATGATATATATATATATATATATATAGATTAGACGATTATAATTCCTAGTTTAAAAGGAAACTTAAAGCATGACTAGCTATTAAATATTTCTACAACTTAAATGAATAGTATAGTACAGTTATTTTCTTCTGTTTCCGCGATTATTAATCAGTCCTCCCGTGACCATGGAAAGCTGGAAAGCTTCCGAAACGTCGGGAACTAAAATGAGATAATATACGCGATATAATCCGTTAAATTGTTTTATTTCAATAGTACAGTTAATTAAGTTGAAACATGTAATTCTGAAATATGATCTTTTGTACACAGTCTTGACATTAAAATATATGATTATGATAATGAGAATACATTGATAGAAAGATTTTTTTTGCTGATTTTGACTTGGTTTTTATTTATTTTTTACTCTCATGGCCTTAGGAATGTGAGTTTAAAATCTTTCCCATTCCTCGCGGGCACCGTGTATAGCAGCAATAAATTAAAGATTAACGTGCAATAAAACTTTAAATATTATTTTTATTTCCTAAATGGTCGACTTACCCAGAGCTTGGAAAATGCCACCACCCTGAAATAGATGAATTATGTTTCTGTCAAAAAATATTTCTGATGCCGACTCTACTTTTGAATATCAATTGACTATTCAAAATGATTTTAGAGAGATCAAATTCACAGTTGACAGCTCTATACAGGGTGATCAATCCAAATGGGTCAGTATGGAGAAGTCAGAAACTATGAGAGAAAGCGAAATCTGTTCTTAGGAACCATGGCGTCGATTTTAGATTTAATAATAATGGCATTTTTTTTTTAACTCATACATAACCGAGAATCGAACCTGATCAAAATCAAACAATGTTTTAAATTCTGCAAGTTTTTTCGTTGTAACTGTCGATAGTGCGAATCATAAGCCACAAGGAACACATTTTTAATGGAATCTTGTTTAAACAATTGAAAGAAAAACTCAAAAATAAGATAATAATTTTATTTAAGTAAATGTTCAAAATGTCTCTAGAGTTAAAAAAGATGAACGCCATTATTATTAAAATTTAAGATCAACGCCATGGTTCCTATGAACAGATTTCACTATCTCTCATCGTTTCTGAGTTCTCACGACAGCACCATTTGAATTGATCATCCTATATAAATAACACCAAAAGAGTTACAGGTGTAACGGTTAACGGAGGGGGGTTACGGAACGTCAATGTATAGCGAGACAGAACACGTTATGTCACGTCACTCTGTCACCCCTCCCGTACCGCTCCCATACCTTAGAAACCGACTCAGTTAAGCGTTAGACTTGTAAAAAAGTTATAACCCCGCTTATTTCGTCAGCTTTGTCGGGTATAATGTATCCCACAACCATCTGTGGATACTTCGCTAACCGTGTACCAACCAAAATTAGTACCTACTAAAATCTGTTGAGCCGATTTAGCGTGATGAAGCCACAACGAAACATACAAACATACAAAAAATTCAAAAATAATCTTTTCAATTTAGTGACCTCCAAATAAATTATTATTATACAGACATTTTTACAACTTAATAACAGTATAGAAGATAAACTTACACCAACTGGGTAGACTCCTCCCTTCTGTTGGAAACCACGATCAGTTCTGCCTCCGGGTCTGATTCCTGAACAATATAGAAAGTGTTACATAATTCCCCATGAACAAAATAATAATTATTAAACCGAAATAGTGCCAACCCTAATAACCTGCCACGTCTACCATCTTTTCTATACTATAACCCAACTTTGTTCGTGACCCTGCCATGGTCTGCGGGCGACGGGGGAAATATACCACCCGCTATCCCCCCACCCCCTCCCAACCCATCATAAATACTTTATTCCAAGACTTGTACTTGCCCCATGAAAACACCAAGTAACAAAACTCACTGCTTTGTACAAGATGACCAAAATGGCATTTTAGTCTCGTTAATTTAATAATTTTCTGTAAAATTTCATTTTTGTGAAAAGCATATTCATCGTTTTTAATAGTATCATCGTATTGCTTGCGTATCCATCGACGAGACGATTCTAAAGAGCTTAAACTCGATAAGATTTCATTATTTTAATACAGAGTTCCTATGACCACCTTCCTGCTCCATCATCAGATCAGCCCGATGGTATTCGCACCGTCATCGAACTTAAATAAGTATGCCACATTCTATCTTATTCGGAAACCGGGAAGTAGGTCAATAACTTGCAATATTTCACCCGTACAAACTTACATTGCGATATGATGAGATATTGTGAGTACTAGAACGGATATACAAATAATAAGGTAGTTTTCTGACTAAAAAAATTATTGTAATAAATCCGTCAGTTACATTATCAAAAAATATTGGACACGTATTTTACCTTTTGTGAATCAAACAAAAAAAGACAAAGATGAAGCGCGTCACAGTTTGGAAGTGGGGGCGCATGACGTCACGCCGTGCGAATATTGGTCGCACGGTGTGACGTCACGGGGAACTTTAACCGGCTATATCATCATTTTTCGTTCAATGAATGAATGAAATCGTTTATTCACAATGAACATATTATGGTAACATACGATCTTAGTTTATTTACATTGCTTCCCAGTCTTGACAGACATGTGAAAATAATTGTAAATATTTGTCAGTGATATAAATATAATCACTCAGTCATTTAAAATAAGATACAGTTTAATTTCAGGAGTGATTATAATTTTTGTACATATTTATAATAGTAAGTAATTCATTTATTAAGGAGTTACTATAGTGATAATAATCATATGAATGGAAGAAAAATAAAATACAATTAAAATGAGAATAAGTCAAGTTCCTTCAAATCCATACTAATATTATAAATGCGAAAGTGTGTCTGTCTGTCTGTCTGTCTGTCTGTTACCTCTTCACGCTTAAACCGCTGAACCGATTTAGATGAAATTTGGTATGGAGATAGTTTGAGTTCCGGGGAAGGACATAGGCTACTTTTTATCCCGGAAAAATACACTTATCCGCGATAAACGAATTTAAGGCGGACGAAGTCGCGGGCAGAAGCTAGTATAAACTAAATGTCTGATAATATTCGAAATGTATACAATAAAAATTCGTTAATACTGTAGAAACAATTATCAATCAATATTTTATACAACTTTGTTTTAAACTCGTTTATAGGCAATGTCTTTATGTCAGCTGGTATGTTATTATATACATAAACTAATGCACATGTTATGAGCGCTTTTTCTTCTAAGTACTAATTTGTTACTAGTTGGTAATGCTAACCTACAGCGTCTATGTGATCGTATTGTTTCTTTATCTTCTACGAATGTGAAAAGTTAAATATTGAGTTTTACAAAAACATATATCTCATAAATATATAGGCAAGGGAAAGAAAGTAACTTATGTTTAATTAATAATGATTTACAAGGCTCTAGTCTATTTACTCCACAAAGGGTTCGGATAAATTTTTTTTGAGCGACAAAGGCGCGATCAGCGAATTGACAAAAATAAAACGAGTCTTATATTTTCTGATAATCGAACTGTCGGACTTATTATATTTTTTTAGGACACAAGCCTATTGGCTAGTTATACGTACCGCCTAGATCAGCACCAACTCCCGGTAGACCACCATGGACGCCCCCAATACTTGGTAGACCACCACCAATTACTTTTGGTACAGCCCCGACGACGCCTTTAATAGCATTCAGTTTGAGCTTTTCTGCTCCGGCGACGGTGCTAAGGACACCTGAGGAAAAGTTCCAATTATTTATTACTTACTAGAAGATTCCTGCAACTTCGTTAACGGAGGAGAAAAAGTCATAATCCCCCTTTTTTTTAAAAGTATCCTATAACCATCTGGAGATACCCAGCTACCCGTGGACCAAAAATTGTTGAAATCTGTTTAGCCGATTTTGCGTGATAAAGCCACAACGACACACACAAACATACAAAAAAAAAAAAAAAAAATGTTCGTTTTATTGACCTCCAAATAGTCCGTTACAATCTTTTTTTTAAATGGCTTCAATGTACAGACATTTCATTTTTACAACTTTATAATAGTATAGATAACTCGTTAGGGATTACAATCCTGGAGCGCATTTAATCCCGCGGGATTGATGTGAGGGATTACTCAATCCCGCGCGGGATCCCGCATCTTTGTAATAGGGAATATGCATAATATTTATTTGATTTGATTTGATTGATTCATGTAAAAAATAGTGAAGAAAAATATTTTTTCGAATATCTATAAAAATAACCAAGATATAAGCTATCAAACATTTCATTCTAGCGAAACATAATTTAATATGGAGTTTATATGACCGTAGTAGACTGTTGGCAGCTCCAACAGAACGATTGATTAATTCAATCCAATCTTTACATTTAATAGTTACATTCATTCATATACATTCCGTTCACTCTCGCGCTTCTACGTGGAATCATGTAACGTAAGGTTGTGTCGTGTGCTTATAATAAATTAAGTGACCAAGGCTGGCTGTTTTCTCTCTCTTCCACACAAGCACCCAACTCCACTCCACTCACTCTCCAACAAATGGTCCTTCGAACCGGATGACGTAACAGTATAAGTCGGACCTCTCTGTCAAATCGCTGTCTAATTAGTAGTTTAAAATGCCTATATCATGCGTATTTCTTGGCCGATTTAATTTCACTATTTGGATTAATTTTTACGGTATTTTGATATTTTGTTAAGAAAAGCGATGAAAAAATTTCATGCATGTTCCCTATTATGTTATAAAATCTAATTGAAACTACAGTTTTTTGTGTGAAAATATTTGTTTATTAAACATTTCTTACATTACGCAACATAAATTATTTCTTGTCTATTAATTAAATACAAGTAATTAGTAATCTGTTTTGTAGATTCATCTTTAATAGGGTACATGCATAATTGTTTTAAGCAACACTGTTCACTGTGGTTTTTTGTGTGGTCGTCTTTTGGCTAATAAGTTTGGTTGACTAAAAATTATATAAGATTCTGATAAAACAAGCAAAATAAGAAACTAAGTCAAAAGTTCGATACCTTACGTATAGCTTGTTTCGTGATCATTAAAAGTTGGGTGGGAAAGTCCATTCTTGAAGTATGAAAATATTAAAAACTAATAACACCTTTGAATAATCCATAAAACGTAAGGTAACTTAATTTCCTAAAGGTGCGTCCAGACTTGTATCATTGGCCCGATCAGATCTTCGTCCCGTGGCATGATCGCGTGTCACGATCACGCGTTTGGACGTTGCGCCGATCCGATCGCTCGAAATCCATGTTGATACGCGTATCACACACAGATCGGAGAAGCGCGACAGTGAGCTTCCAAGCAGCGCGATACGCAGTCATGCCACGGCACGGTGATACGAGCAAATGATACAATTGTGGACGCAACTCTATACAAGATATTAAAGTTTTTTTTATTGTTCTCGTTTTCTCTTCTTGATCAGAGAGACCATTTTAGAGTTTCTGAAACGGGCGCCAAAGAGGTATTACAGTGTGACGTATTACCTACAGTGCGTGTGATGTCACAATGGCTTTTAAGAAGCGTTTTTTTGGGAAAGTCCAAATATTGTGTTTTAACATTGTTATATCTCAGGAAGTTTTTATCAGATTGAAGTACTTTTTTCACCATTATTTCTAAAAGACATCGTTCTATAACATACTACAGAAAAAGTGGTCAAATACCTAATAATGACGATGTCTTACCTTGCACTGGGTTACCATGCCCAGCGCCACCCAAAATGCCACCCAGAAGGCCTAGGGTTGGGGAGCACGAGGCGAAAGCCACCTGAAAGAATAATATATTTCTATTAAAAATAACATTTTTAACAAGCTTAAATTTTTCTATGGAACACAATTTTTTTTAACAAAGATCAGAAACAAATGAAAAAAAAAATCGACGATACTGGACTTAAACCAGTGCCTTGAGCCAGACCGGGGCAGCACGCTCTACCAACTGAGCTAATCGTCCATACCAGTAGACGACGAATTTTGTCATCTGTTCTTGCTTATGGATCTCTGTATGGTGCATCCGACTCTTTAGCCGTTATCATGATATTTGTAAAACAAAAAGTACAAATCGCTGTGTTTCTGTTTTTTTAATGTGTGAAAACTAAAACCACATTATTATCTATTGTCACATAGATACAAGTCAAAGCGCAAAGAAAAATACGATTACTCTCGCACGTGGTCACACCAGGACTCGAACCCGGTACCTTTCGATTACGCGTTGAGCGTCTCAACCCCTCCACCAGCGAGCACTATGCCAATCGCCTCGAATTTATCCATCCACTCGGTATGTAACTATTTTATTTTTTGAAAAGTATTATAACCTTAGCGCCATCTATGAGAAGACGTATGACACCTGTTCTCATTCCGACTGTCCTTCCTTTACAGCAGTGTCAAATCGAACGAAGAGATGGGCGCTGTTATAAGTACCTTCATATCTCTATGAAACACATTTTTTTGTCTTTCTGCGTTTTTAATTTGCGAAATCTAACACAACATTACTATATATTGTGACATCGATACTTGGAGTATTTAGTAAATACTCCAAGGATCTATACAAGTCACAGCACAGCGAAATAAGTTTCTGTCAAAAATTTCATTTTTGTGACAAGCTTTTATCGCTGACTGTACTTTTCCTTGAACATCCATCAACTACTCACCGAGACAGTTCTAAAGAGCCTAAACTCGGTAGGATTGCATTATTTAATTACATAGTTTCTATGACTACCTTCCTGCTCCATCATCAGATCAGCTCGATGGTATCATACTATTGCATTGTCACCAAACTTACATATATGAAATATATAGTATGAAAAAGTTTAGCTCAATCGGAAACCGGGAAGTGGACTAAATTTGACTTGCAAGATTTGATTACAGACCGACAGACAGACAACGGGACAGGAAGGGCTGTCAAGTTATTATTTTAATAAAATTTCTTGAACTTTGAATTTTTAATTTTTAATTATGAATTTTGTATATTATGAATTGTAATTATAATTTTTAATTTAGATTTTTGAATTTTTATTTTTGAACTATGAGTTTTGAAGTTTATCGTTTGATTTATTTTTATTGAAGTATATAACTACACTATGACATTAATTAATTTTTATTCATAATGAAAAGCGAATTAATTATACCTAACAGTAACTAATCAAATATTGTCAAATTGCATGCCTTTTCTGGTAGAACATAAGTAGCACTGTATTTATCATTATGATCTTATGTAACTATGTTCTTGCAATAAATTAATTGATTGATTCAAAATGCCTGTGACATACGGACGACGGACGGACGGACATGACGAAACTATAAGGGTTCCGTTTTTGCCATTTTGGCTACGGAACCCTTAAAAACTGCCTTCCTTGGGTAAAGACCCTTTGCATGCCCTTCAATTTAATTCATTTATTTGTTACTGACAACTACAAAGGTCTCTTTGGTGTTAGTAAATTTACGAGTCTTTGTTAGGATTTATTGATTAAAGACTCTTCTTCCACATCAGAGGACAATACAGCTTACAACTTCAACTGGACCCTCGATTCATAGCATGATTAGGCAGTAACTGAAGAGTGTTTGGCAATATGCAATAGGGAACATGCATGAAATTTTTTCATCGCTTTTCTTATAGAAATATCAACATACCGTAAAATCGGCCAAGAAATACGCATGATATAGGCATTTTAAACTACTAATTAGACACTGATTTGACAGAGAGGTCCGACATGTACTGTGACATCACAGTCTACTACGGTCATATAAACTCCATATTAAATTCTGTTTTGCTAGAAAGAGATAGAATGAAACGTTTGATAGCTTATTCTTGGTTATTTTTATAGTTATTCGAAAAAATATTTTTCTCCACTGTTTGTTAGATGAACGAGTTTTAAATAAAGCAAAAAGAAAAAATATGCATATTCCCTATTTTCGCTAATAGGTGAAATAATTAAATATCACCGACACAGAAAACAAACCCATATTTATGCAAGCATTAATAACTAACAGTGTATATAGAAAATAAGTCTTAAGCTTGGACTTACCAAAGACAAGAGTACCAGGAGACCCCTCATTTTCAAAGAGTTTTTAAAACTACATAAAACTACGAAAACCGGTCTTTTATACCCGCCATTTTGTTGTCTGAATTTGCACAAGTGCAATATATAGCATTGTATTTTATCTTATAATAGCTGATGAAGTAAATCGCACAGCAAATATGAAGAGATATTGATTTGTATAACAAAAGAATAAGTTTTAAAGATGACTATACGGGGCTAATTTGTAATCGCCGCTAATATGATATCAGTCAATGATATAACATAAAAAGAGGTAGATAGGTTACCTACACGATAATCCACGTGTAAAAATGGCCACACTTATGCACACATAAATCTGATAATATTGCAGTAACACACTAATCGTAAATGCTTTTAGACGCTTTTATTGAGTAATTAGTGCAAAATCTCATTATGCGTGACGGCATTTTTGTTTATTTGATGCATAATCCAATATATAACTAAGTACTCTGTGCGCGAGACTGAGTTAAGGTTTGCCAATTGGCGTAGTTTTGGTGTGCCATTTTCGGAGCCCGTATATCATTGATTTTAGGGAGATTGAATTAATATTAGGAAGGAAAGATTTTCTGGTATTAGAAAAAAGGTCATAATCCTAACGTGTCTTATTATTGAAAAACGCTTAAAAAAATAGTTACTGAAAACCCTATGAAACCAAAATAATGTAAATTTCCATTCTTTCTATAATATAATATATTTTTATCGCTTTTCGTTACTAAATAACAAAATACCGTAAAAACGATTTAAAAAAGTGAAATAAAAATTTAAATCTTCCAAGAAATACGCAAGATATAGGCATTTTAAACTACTAATTAGACAGAGAGGTCCGACGTGCACTGTTACGTCATAGTGCACTCCGGCCATATAAACTCCATATTAAATTATGTTTTGCTAAAAAGAGATAGAATGAAATGATGATAAGATAGATGATGAGATTTACCCTTTTTCTAATGTAAAAAAAAGTAGTTTTAGTAAGGCCAATCAAAAACACACCTTGATTCCATTAGCGATTTTAAAATATCTATACTATTACAACAAACGGCCTTCCGACATAGCTGCCGTCACCTTCTGACACGTATGTGAGTGCGAGAGTGACAGGCGCGTTATCATATCATTTATCGCGTGATAAACGCGACCATCATAGGCCCGCAGGGTAAAACATTACGAGGAAAATAAAATGCTACAAATTAATTATACAAATGTAAAAAGTAACGCGAAAAAATGCTTCATGTAAAACATTCTACTTGCTGTTGCTGTTGACCATAGTTGATTATGCTGATGTGTGTTACTCCAATATTACCCAGGAGTCACTGAGCAAGCTGGATCGGCTAATCAACAACTGCATTCGATTTATTTTCAACCTCCGGAAACATGACCACGTATCCGAATATTGCCGTCAGTTAAAATGGCTTCACATTCGCGAACGCAGGTCCTTAAAAAATATTTGTACCCTTTTTAACATTTTATTTAATCCAACCACACCGGATTATCTTAAAGCTATGTTTATAATATTAACTGCCCGTCCTGGATGTAAGCTGCTCTCTGCTCGCAGTCTCAAACTCTCTCTTATTTCTCACAGCACTAGTTTTATGTCCAAATCCTTCGCAGTTCAAGCAATTCGTTTATGGAACGATCTTCCTCTCTCTATAAGGCAAGCTCAAAGCATTTTTTCTTTCAAGCGCATGTTGCGCAATCATTTCTTCAATCAATCTCAAGATTCTGTGTGTGTGTCTGTGAGATGTTTTGCAGGTGCAAGGGTACAAATATATTTTATAGTTGTATTGTATTTATCTAATAGCTTCTGCCCGCGACTTCGTCCACCTTAAATTCGTTTATCGCGGATAAGGGTATTTTTCCGGGATAAAAAGTACCCTATGTCCTTCCCCGGGACTCAAACTATCTCCATACCAAATTTCATCCGATTCGGTTCGGTGGTTTAAGCGTGAAGAGGTACAGACTGACAGACAGACTCACTTTCGCATTTATAATATTAGTATAGATATGGATAGTATGGATTTGTATTTTTATACAATACTAGCTTCTGCCCGCGACTTCGTCCGCCTTAAATTCTGGATATTTTTCCGGGATAAAAAGTAGCCTATGTCCTTCCCCGGAACTCAAACTATCTCCATACCAACTTTCATCCAAATCGGTTCAGCGGTTTAAGCGTGAAGAGGTAACAGACAGACAAACAGACAGACAGATTTATAATATTAGTATGGATATGTGTACTGTATATATATATGTATATATCCCCAAATTGACTTGTTGATTTGTCTCTTTTCTTTGCTGTTTTTTTTGTTTTCGCAACATTAACGATCCTGCACTAACTACTAGTTTCTGTTTGGCCCTATGGTTGACTGGTAGAGAATGCCTTAAAGCATTAAGTCCGCCATTTGTTACAGTTTTTATTGTGGAATAAACTTTAAATAAATAAATTCTATTGAGATTTTGTTCTGCCGAGGTAAAGTGCGATTAGTTGAAACGCTACAAGATGTTTTTGCTTTTAAGATAAATACTGACAAAACGGTCGTTGCTTCATCACATCAAAACAGCTGAATGGAATCCCACCATTTTTGGTACACGAGTAGCGGTGATCTATAGATAGGTATAATTTATTTTCATTATCTGACTACGTACCAATGACACATACTAACATACAAGAAATCAAAATAAAACAATTCGAATCCGAATAGTCCGTTACAATCATTTTTTGAAAATATCTTCAATGTACAGATTACACACATATATGTCTATACTGTTACAAATTTATCAGTATAGTTATATATGTTTGACTGAGGAAAATCTATCTTTTCTCGGTCAACCAGTGATCGTGACCATAGAAAGCTGAAAAGCTTCCGAAACGTCGGGAACTCAAATGAGATAATAACGCGATACAATCCGTTAAATTGTTTTATTTAAATGAGTAAAAATCAGAAGAAAATAACAATATAGATGTACCAAAATTTCAAATTTACTATTTTATAATAGTCGGTATGAAAAATTAATAGTTATTATAGCTATTTAAAGCACGGTATTCTAAAGAAAAGTAATTGAAGACAAAGTTCTCGATGAAAACAATAATGAGATAAAATATTAAAGGATATTCATTACATTTGCACAGTTGTTATTTTTTATGACGCAAAACTTTTATTATGCATCAAAATGCGTCGATTGAATTATACAATATATTGTATATTTAATTTTCATGACCAATCCTTAAGGCTTTTATCTATTTGCGCCTGCAGGATTTTACTTAGTATTTTGGAGTGTAATTACAATATATATTTTCTTTCTGTTTGAAATGGGGATGTTGTAATGAAATCAAGGACTATTAAAACAAGAGGTCAGACACTTGCCATAATTTAGATCGTGTTCCGATCGCAAGGGGATATTCTGGCATAAAGTAGATGGCACTTAAGGGAGGGAAGCGAAAAACCTAAACATCTATACATATAATATAGTAAGTAAAACTAAACAATGCAGGTGTCATCTCTCTATACATATAATACAGCTGAAGAGGGTCAAAAGTCTGTACTTACATGGAAGATATTCGAAAAATAATTGGCCAGGGATACTTAAAATCGATAACAGAACACGTCCCAACAGTTTTTAGAATTTTTGTCTGTTTATTTGTGCGCGCATTACACGAAAACGGCTGAACAGGTTTTGATGCAAACTTTACTTATCTGCCGAGAAAATCCCCGGCCAGGTTATAAACTATAAAAACTCAACCCCTAAAAGGAGGGGTAGCCACTACACTTGGCTGAGTTAAGTTTGCACCTGAATCTTATGGCGCTACTTAGGAAGGAGGTGCAAACTTTTCTCAAATATGTGCTACACGAGCCTACGACTACTATCGAGTACCTTGATAAACTAACAGGTGGCGCTAAAATTAATACCTTGGCATTTTGCCGAATTAACTCTTAGTTTAGAAAGAAGGTGTACGGATATCAATAAATTTAATTGAATATAATTGATTTAATAATACAACAAAATACGAGATAAGTGGCTTAGTAGTATCAACAAGGAGGAGGCTCACATGTGCAAGATTTTGCCCAGGTACTGCTTCAGGTTGGAGAAGGACTTCTGGAGGAAACCAACGGCCTGATTCGATTACCAGAGACGTTATGTGTGAGAACTCTTCGGTTTGTGAGAGAGCCGTTAATGCGCGGATATTGGCGGAAATTGAAGGTGAACAGGCAGTATATAATTCCATTAACACTGTCTTGGATGAAGGCTTCGTCACAACATACTTGATGGAGTTCCTAAACTCATTGAGCGCTTCAAGACTCCCAGCACACACATTAACCCTGAAAGTTGGAGTTCCGATCATGCTTCTTCGGAATTTGTCACCTCCAAAGTTATGCAACGGAACCAGGCTAAAAGTAGTGCAGATACAGCGAAACCACATCGAGGCACAAATCCTGATGGGGTGCGGCGCCGGAAAAGCCATGTTCATCCCCCGCACCCCTCTCATTCCGAGGAACTTCCCGCTCCGCTTCAAGCGCCTACAGTTCCCCGTGAGCGTCTGCTTCGCTATGACCATCAACAAGTCGCAAGGGCAGACGCTGCGCGCCGCCGGCGTGGACCTACGCACGGGCTGCTTCTCGCCCAGGTAGCTCTACGTGGCGTGCTCGCGCGTCACCAGCTGCACGGAGCTGTTCGTGCTGATGCCCGCCGGGAAGACTCACAATGTGGTGTACAAAAAAATATTGTAAAATTTTAATGTTATGTAAATATACTTTACATACCTACTTTTGGAGTATGTAACTGTAGATATAATTATATGTACATATTTAGTTGTCCATACATAAACATACCTGTAAATAAAATGTAAATACTTGGCCTCAATTTCTATATTCACCTTTCCTCTAATCTTACTTCTAAATAATGTTAGATCTTAATTCGAAAGGTTGTTAGGAAATATGGATTTCTATATGTATATTTCTTACCTTTTCATGCTTAGACTGATTTGTCTGGAGGACCGATTTGGGTGATATTTGCCATGGACTTGATTTAGATAGTACTACAGTCAAGGACGTAAAAATAGAAAAGTGGTACTGTATCGCCCGATATACACCTCTAAGTATATACTCTGTCTATTAAATCACGTCAAAAATTTAAATAAGTGCAAAAATGAGTTTTATTTAATGGTATTTGTATAACATTTTATGTGGACTTACTTCAAGTTTCGGCTCCAGAGGAGAGGGGTGAATTAGCCGCTTACTGACACAGACCGAATTCCACGCACGCAGAGCCGCGGGCGGAGCTAGTTTAATTATAAAATTGAATAAACAAATATAGTATAGTAACAATTAGTTCAAAAATAGATAATAATAAATAAATCCTAACATTTAAATAAAAACTTAAGGGGAAAATCTATAAAATGATCATAAGGCCTATCGTAATGTTTGGATATCAGAATTTTGGGCAACGAAAGTGACGGGGGAAAGAAGAGTGCGCGCAGCCGAGATGAGAATGTTGAGCCATCTCAACATTCTCGATTGATCGATCTTTCCTCGTCACTCCACACATCCATATGTGTGGGAGTGACGAGGAAAGATCGATCGATTAGAAATGAGTATACTTATAGAGTATAGCTTTCCTTCAGCGTTGTCGAGTAAAAAGTATTTTATAACTTGCGTGAAGTCATACCATTATGAATGCACTAACAAAACACTTTCCGAGGTCGAGAAGTCCACGTGGGTTTGCCCTGAATGCATCTGTGCAGCCAGGAAGGGCGGGAAAAACTGTGAAACTCCGGTAGGAACCCCGGCAAGTGTCAAAAATGTGACGCAACGGAAGCCATCCTCAATCCCACGCCCCCCGCCATCGCAGGCGCAGCGCTCACCGGAGAAGGATCCGTCCATGTCAATGACTAGCGACATGGAATTTCAGCTACTTCGTGAACAAATTACTTTCCTGACAGAACGGCTTGCGGATGCGGTCTCGACTATCGACCGGTATCACTCGGCTCTTACCATTTGTACGAATAAAGTGGAAATGATCAGTACAAGGTTGCATGAACTGGAGCTTACGACTAGGCCCCGAAGCCTGTCTGAGGTTGCGTCGGTTCCGCTACCCCCTTACAATGAAGTCGTGAAGTCTAGCCAGACGTCTAGCCAGATGTCAAGTTTACGAGTACATGACCCCATATGCGGCCATGTCGGCAGTGACGGTGAAGAAAAGAAACACGATAGTGCTAAGATGGACCCTCCTCGAGGTAGGCCTTCTAGGGTCGTACAGGCTGCTGTTGTGACGCCCGAATGTAACGACTCTTGTAGGGGCCGTCTCAGTGATAGTCGAACAGATGGCATGTCGGCGGTGGAGCAGGAGCATGATCGATCCAACATAGAGGAATTTGAGGTGGTCCGAACAAGGAAACAAAGGCGACTGACCTCCATACGTTGTACTGCAGGCCCCAGCATAACTTCCCTGAGGGCGGTTGAATATCGAAAGTATATCCACTTATGGAATATGGTATCAGGGACTGACGATGTTCAAGCGTATCTCCAATCACTCTGCCCTAATGGAACTTGTACTGTGGAGGAGCTCAAATCGAAGGGGGACTATAAATCTTATAAATTAGGAGTCCCTGCTGCTTTCTATGAAAAGTGTATTTCTGCGGATGTTTGGCCGGAAAATGCTAGAGTCAAAGCGTGGTTTTTTCGTAGACAAGGTACTAAAAGCCAGTAAACTGAAGCCTAATTTGCCGCGTGTTCGTCTTATCAATCCGCCTCTCTGCGTAATATATCAAAATGTTAGAGGCCTCAATACAAAACTGAAAGCCTTCAGGCATATAATTCTTGCCATTGAAAGCGACATAATTGCTGTTACTGAAACTTGGTTGTCTGATTTAGTTAAGAACTCAGAACTTGTGGGAAGCGAGTGGAGTGTGTTGCGCCGTGATCGTGCAGCGAGGCGACAAGGCGGAGGCGTGTTGTTGGCGGCACGGCCTGGTATCGCTCTGCGGCACAGACCCGAGCTTGAGACACCTGATGGAGAAGATCTGTGGGCATCATTCTTAGTAGAACAAACTACCTGTCACGTATGCGTGGTATATATTCCACCTAATGCGGCTGACGACATATATATGCATTTCTTTCACAAAGTGGAATCGTTCATCGATTCATTGAAAGGCGTGGTCTTGATCGTCGGTGATTTAAATATTAATCCGAAGTACTCCTCAGTTAATATTTTAAGCTACTATTGTTATTTTTCTTCAGTTTGTAGTTTGAAAGAGATGAATGTTGTGACGAATTTGTATGGAGGATTATTAGACGTCGTGCTGGTGCGTGGCCAAACCCACTCTGTAAGTGTCTGTGAGGTGGAGGGAGGGGGCCTTGTGCCGCATAGGGATGCGTATCATCCTCCGCTCGAAATTTCTATACCGCTTGCAGAATCTGGTCACACTCCTATGTTTGTGGAACCTAGCAATGTTGACTCGAGCCGTGATTGGAATTTTAGCAAGGGAGACTATAGTCTTCTATACCAATTATTTTCAGAAGTGTCTTGGAAGGAAGTTTTCGATTCTCACGATGTCAACACTGCGGTTGATCTTTTTTACAAATCAGTATATGGTGTTTTTGATTCATGTATACCTAGAAAGACTAGACCTAACAAGCCGAGCAGGCATTACCCAGTTTGGTTCACATCCGACATCATCAAGGATCTAAAGCAGAAAGCTAATCTGCATCGAGACTGGAAACGCACTGGGGATGGAGCTGTATATATCGCCTTTTCTAGTCTTAGAGCTGACATCAAAGCACGTATATCGCTGGCATATGACTATTATATTTGCCAAATACAAACCAAGCTCACGGTCAATCCCCGATCATTCTGGCAGCCTATTAGTAGTCTTAAAACCAAGGGAGGCTTTGAGTCGCAGGTCACCTATGAGGGAAACAATTATGAGGGTTGTGGGGCATCTCAAGCTTTTGCTGATTTCTTTTCATCCGTGTTTTTGCCGCATAAGCCTCATCTTGACTATGATAAGATTATTCGCGAAGATCAGACTCATAATGCTAACTATGTCCATGTTGACCGGATATCGCAGGGTGATGTAGAAGTTTCCTGAAAACGTCTAAAACCAAGAAGCTCCCCTGGTCCCGACAATCTTCCGGCATATATTTTAAAAGGCTGTAAGGAGTGGCTTATACCACCTTTACTCCACATTTTCAACTTAGCCTTACGTACGGGGGAATACCCGCATCTTTGGAAAGTCACGCGAGTGCGGCCTATTCCGAAATTGAATAACTCGTCCCGTGTAGAGGATTACAGACCTATAGCCATCCTCTCATCGTTGGCCAAGCTATTCGAATCCATCATGAATAGACTTGTGGCTCCTCAAATTCAGCCATATCTCTGTGACTCTCAGCACGGTTTTAGAGCTCGGCGATCTGTTGAAACGAACCTCCTAACCCTGGTTGACTCCATTTCAGACCATTTAGATAAGGGTATACAAGTCGACGTCTTGTACTTCGACTTTAAAAAAGCATTCGACCGCGTAGATAATGACGTACTGTTGACCAAGTTATGTCATATCGGATTTTCCCCTCAACTACTCCAGTTCTTCTCCAGTTATTTACGCGGCAGGCAACAGTATGTCCAACACGGATACTTTGTATCGAAGACCTTTCAGACTCGCTCGGGAGTCAGCCAGGGTTCGATACTGGGCCCGTTGCTCTTTGGAGTTATGGTAGATGATCTGACGTCGGTTCTTCGGTCTGCCAGGTGTTTACTTTATGCCGATGACCTAAAACTGATTTACGGTGTACAGGAGATTTCCGATTGCGTATCGCTCCAGAATGATATCAACAGAGTGTATGAGTGGAGTAGCAGAAACAGACTTGCTTTCAATGTGGCGAAATGTGCCGTCATAAGTTTCAGTAGGGCTCGAAATCCTCTTTGTTACAATTATCTTCTGGGTTCTGAACCAATACTTCGCGTCAACTCTATTCGGGACCTAGGTGTTACTCTCGACACCCACCTAAACTTCCATGAGCACTTAAACGCGTTGACCCGTGACTGCTATAAGAGGCTGGGGTTTGTTGTACGGAACGCTAGGGACTTTCAGGATGCCAGAACCATAAAACTCCTATACACAGCTCTGGTTAGAAGTAAGCTCGAGGCTGCCTCAGCTGTTTGGAACCCCTATGAAGTGACATACGTGTTGCTTCTGGAGCGAGTACAAAAAGTGTTCTTGCGGTTTTTGTACAAAAAAATGTACGGGTACTACCCGTATTTATACCCAACCAAATTTCTTCTTGGCGTCTTGGGTTTTAACTCTCTGGAGGTCAGACGCAATTTTGCGCTTCTCACTTTAGCCTGTGGCATCTTACGTGGAGACTCTGGCTGTAGTGAATTGGTGGCGCAACTTGTGCGTCTATTCGTTCCCTCCCAGATCAAATTTGATTTTCGGCCGCGTGATCGCCATTTGCTAGCGGTGCCAACATCGCGAACAGTGTCTCGTCGAAATTCCCCTCTGGTTCGTGCCTTGCTCCTTTTAAATGGGCTCCTCGCATCAGCACCCGAGTGTGATGTATTTGCTAGTAGATGGGTAGTACTGCGTGATGAATGTTTGAGGTTCTGCGAGGCGATGGATGTGCGTGCCTCCTCAATTTAACTTAATTCGTGTTTAAATGTAATTTTATGTCATAAGTAACTTATCTGTAACTTCACAGTGCTTTAGTTCTAACTGTTATGCTGTGAAATTAAATTGTAAAAAATAAATAAATAAATAAATAAATAACCAACTTTGGATGCCCAGGTACCCGTGTACCAATAAGTTTCTCTCAAAATTTTTATTTTTGTGACAAGCTTTTATCGCTGACTGTACTTTTCCTTAAACATCCATCAACTACTCACCAAGACGATTCTAAAGAGCCCAAACTCGGTATGGTAGGACTGCATTATTTTATTACAGAGTTCCTGTGACCACCTTCCTGCTCCATCATCAAATCTGCTCGATGGGTTAATAATATTGCATTGTTACCAAACTTACATAAGTATGCAAAATTTTAGCTCAATCGGAAACCGGGAAGTGGATCAAATTTAACTTGCAAGATTTGATTACAGACCGACAGACAACGGGACAGGTGAAAGTAAATAAACGCTTTTAAGAATAGTTGAAATGTCTAGCCGATTTGGCGTGATAAAGCCTCAAAGATACATTGTAAGCTGGCGGTCCCGGGTTCGAATCCCGGCCAGGGCAAGTGTTTGTGTGATGAGCACGAATGCTTGTTCCTGGGTCTTGCATTATTTCTATGTATTGAAGTATTATCATTTATCTATATATTATGTGTATCGTCGCCTAGTATAAGCTTTGCTTAGTTTTGGACTGTTAGGTTCAACTTTATGCAGCAAGATGCATTATATTATTGATAATTGAAGCCACTGAATAACTGGTAGCACTGCAGTAGTTCATATGTTCTGACTTAAAATGCAAACGTTTTGAGGATACACTCGTGGTCTTCAATTCAGAATATAGCTTAGTTTTATGATACAAAAATACTCAATTGCAGCTTTGGCCGAAGACTCAACTGCCCGATTATGAAGTTTTGGGTTGAAGTTGCTATTGGGAGAGCTAAGTAGACTACGCGACCTAGGTGTAATAAAATCAGAATTAATGTAATTTGATTTATTGTATTTTAATTTATTGGAATTTAATTTATTGTGATTTAATTTATTCAATCTATTATAATATTTGACATTGTACTCCCTTATTATTATTACTATTTCTTTTATTTTATAAATTGTAATTATTGATAGTTCTACTTATTCCTCTGTTGAAAGCAATAACTAACGAATTAAGAAAATTAAATATTTTTTAGACATTGTTTAGTATAGTTTTAGTCTAAGTATTCTTGCTGTGCCCTACCAGGGTTCATGTTTTGGACTTGAATGTTACATAACACCTTTGTACAACATGAAAAAGCAATAAATGAATTATGAATTATGAATTATCCTTCGCAATCTCAATAGCTAACTTTTTTAACTTTTTTTATTAATTTTATAGTTTTCTAAATGTTAATGTCAACTAACATAGTTAATAAGATTTCGCTAACTAACACAAAAATAGATCTCTGTGGTCTGAAATAATAGTACATTACTACAGAGGCCGGGACGAAAGAGGTTGCCGGCCGAAGACATATATAGACTGCCGAGCAAAGCGAGGCCGGATAGGTCTGAGGCGGGCAACCCCATATTTCCCGCCAAGGTATGTATAGTGTTTTTGTCAAACATGAAATGAAATAAACAACAAAATAATCAAAGTTTCATTTTTTAATACGCATATGGCTGTGCCAGAAATTTTTGTGGAATGGAAATTAAAAAAGAGGACTTTGCCGGCCTAGGCCGGCATGATTTGTATGAAATTCCATTAAAGACTTCTTGTCCCAGCCGCACCTGAAACGTCATACTTTGCATAACATAACATCAATATTTCATTGCATGTTTGAGAAAAAGTTTTTTTTTTTTAAATAGACCCAAAATATTCTCAATTGTCTATATTTTCACTTAACGACTGTAAAGTAGTTCTGGTAGTGTTATAACAGCTGTGAATAGCAAGTAAGTAAATATTGAAGTCATCTTCCTACTTTGGTAGTGTACGTCTCTTTTCTATTCGATAGCTGACTAAAGATTTCAAGATATTTATTCCAATTACGGTTAAATTAAATCCCTCATATTCTAATACAAATGATAGTAGCAGATCTTAGATCACGTTTTAGCGATGGGCGCCTTTGAATGATTTTAGTTGAATCATTCGACTTTTAAGTTCATTCCAATTATTCTAATACTCGAGATTCATTCGAATTCAAATTTTATTCAAATTCAATTTTTTTATTCTGTAAGTAGGCTACAAGGGCACTTTTATAAATCTGACTCTATGGCATTTTACAAGAGGAGATACCTGAAAGAGTTACTGATGAAATGTCACTGTACATAATTAGGCCCCATGTATAAGTTGTATACAGGGTGTCCCAAGAAGTAGTGATATACTGAAGCTGGGACGTAGAGGACCTAGAGGGCTATCTAAATCACCCCCATGTATGTTCCGCGATTTTTCGTATTTTCGGAGTTATGACTTTTTTTTTAATTCTTCACCTATCGCCGAGTACGATGTGATTTTTATCTATGGTGACGTGAATTATTGCGGTAGATGCTTGATTTTTTTTGTGTTCTTAGCTGATAGATAGGCCAATTCAGTATAGTAACATTTATTATCGTTAGATCTTTGAATGGAATAAAAAAAAATTAAATGCCAAGCATGATAAGATTACCCAATATGTTCACAACTTCAAGGGGCTTTAAAAAGATAAAATCACATTAAAAAAAAATACCGTTTGGCTTATAAAAACTTGCTCTATCTATCAGGTAGCTACCTGATACCAGGAAGTTATTATACGAGCTCTCTGCCAGCCTGAAATGCAAGACAAGGATCTGTCCCAGCGAGATGCAAGTGCTTCCCCGAGGTGTTTAACAATGGTGGCTAATTATGGTGCTAAAAGTTTATACTATTATTGCAACGAGCACGAGAACGATTATTTGGACGAGCTTACGAAGTGAGCGAGGACAAATATGTCTGAGAGTCATAATGGCTTTTAGCCACGTGTTAAACACTGTTTTTCACTTCGACTGCGAGAAAATAAAAAAGACTTAGAGTCTGGCAAATGAAAGATGAGAATGGAATCAACCGCGAAATTTAAAAATTTTGCTGCAGTGTGGCTTCATCTTTCATTTGCTGGACTCTAACATTAAAATTGTATATTTCAAGAAAAACTAAAAGTATAGTTTGAGCAGTTCTATCAGAAAGTTTGGCCAATCTGATCAGTTCGGTTTGTTTGTTTTTAATTATTCGTAAGGAGTATGTGGCTGGCCGCAAGTTTTTTTTTCAATGTCATAGAAATTTGTATGGGATAATATGGCTCTTTTAAACCCTAGGTGCTAAATTAAAAAATGTACTATTTTAGTCTCGCTTCACGAAACTAATATGACGAACTTTTTGAGCAGGAGAAGTGAAAAATATATTCGCTCCTCTCGTCTTGAAGAACCCCTGGAGGTTACAATATTATTTATTTATTTATAGAGAATCACAATGGTGTAACATTACAGAGAATTCCATGGCGTTACATCGATTCTTAGTTACTATTACTTTAGGCTAAATTATTGCACATGACATAGTCAGTGATTATTCCTCTCTAACACTCTCTTCCATTCACCCATCAGCTGCACCGTCGCAGTCGCAAACCCATCGCACTGTGGTGACGCCGCAAGCACGGAGTTGGGAGTTGAGAAGCGCTACCGCGCGGGGGAGGGGTGAGTGGCGGTACGAATTAGTTCGACAGGGTACTGTTGCTAGAAGGGGTACCTCTTGTCGCCTATTGCGATAGTCGTCTGGTACCTTAAGTTTAAGGATCTTTCCTAAGAGACATACGCTATCAATCTTATTCCTTAAGATCTTTAAAGTAAAATATAACAGTGACAGGTTTCTTCGCATTTCTAAGGACTGGTACAGTATGGAACCTCCAGGTATGTTAGAAACAGTTTCATAACATACAGTATCTAGCCTCCAGAGAAAACCGCGGCAGGGAGTTTATTCTACCTTCGGTGTGTGCGCGGTTGAAAATTCCTTTAATACCGCACGGTACGCAACCATTTTGGTTCCTCCGAGAACATGGACGTAACGCGACGTCCGAAACGTGGAAGAATTTCCAACGAAAGGTACCTAATTAAATAAATCATATTTATTTAATTAGGTTTTGTTGTGTTGTGATCATTGCTTCTTTCCTGTCCTGATATACCTGAAGGGGAAACTCATTCTTCAACTTGCAAGTGCTTGGTAGAAATGAGCTTGATGCCCGTTTATTTTTGGGATGCCAAGCACCCAGTAAGCATCCTGAGATGTGGGGATGTACTTTGTTTCTGGCGGGAGGTACGATGATAGAAACGTGACGGTAGCACCAAGTCAAAAAGTTTTTCAGAACCAAGAGGACTGACCATCTCCATTCAAAAAGCCGTTCCCATATATATACAACGCCATCTGTGTAAAATAATTATTTTTTACAATTAATCAACTTTGCAAGCGTGATACAGTATTTAAATGTTACGATTTATTTATTATTAGCTATTTGCGAACTAATTTTTACTATACTACGCTTCTTTATTCAATTATAACATCGTTAAATGTTTAGTTTTAAAGCACTGTCTCATTTCTGCCAGAATATCTCCGTGCGATCGGATCCAAAGTATAACAACTGTCAGTAGGGGAGAAGTGGCATGAAAGAGCCAGGTTTTGAAAGAGCCACTTGCATTATTTCGGTAGTTTTAGAACAGATTTGGTTGGCAATATTATTTTTAGGTGGCAACACTGATTTCCCGTCACCCACAAACATTTGACAGTTCGCCGAAACCAACCGCCATCGGTGCATCGAGTCGAAGTTTTAGGCACTCAAAAGTAAGTTTTTTGTTTCATTTTAGTTGTTTTTTGGTATTTTTTTGTTAACAATTATAGGCAAATGGGTTATAGACTCAGTTGATGCATATATTTGGCTTTGCAGTTGCATAAAAACTTATCTGCTAAAGGTCTGATATTGTTGTTATTTTGAAGGTTATATATTTTTTTGGAACAAGTCGTGAAAGAGCCGGGTCAGTGGGCATTGAAAAAGCCGGCTCTTTCATAACTGGCTCCTTCATAACCTTGAAATTGTTTTTTGTAAATAATATAAAATAATACTAATATACGTACAATGTACGTATAATATACGTACATTTTTTCATAATATTATTAAATTAATTACTTCAGATATTTCAATATGGAGAAACTTGGTACAAAAAAACGAAAAAGACCCAATAAATCGGTAATTGAAGAGGCAGTTGCTGAAGTTTTAGAAAAGCGCCAGTCTATAAATAAAACTGCACTTGCCTTAAATATATCGCGGGCTTATTTAGCAAAAATAGTTAAAAAAGCAAAGAATACTGGTGAATTACCATATAAACACTGTCCTAATATAGGAAATAAGCGTATTTTCACATTGGAGCAGGAAAACATGCTTGCGGATTATTTAAAGATTATTTAAAGATTTTGATTTTTTTTGTAAGAAATGTTTTTAAGCTTAAAAAAGATACATTTGATGTTCCTAACAGTCTGATAATTATATTTAATGAATAGATAGATATTTAGGCTCAAAGATAGCAATATTATTTTTGAAGTTGTTGGAGATTTAGTGATGTTGGTGATAGAAGATTTGTTTTTATTTAGAGACTGTTATTAATAAAAAAACCGCCTATAATATGTTAAGTTCTGTAGAACGTATATGTACCTCTGACTGATTAATATGTTAAGATTAAGAAAGCGTTAAAAACGAGTACCTACTTAAAATGACTGATAGAATTGATTTTTTTTTGTTAAGAAATGTTAGCAATTACTTAAAAAATATTGCTAGAATTGTATTTAAGTTTTTTTTATGTCGCAGTTATTTTTTTTTTTATAATTTTCATAATTACGCGTTGTTATACTAACCGGCTCTTTTAAAAATTTCGTTGATTTTATATATTATTTAAGATTTTTTTGTACGAAATTACGTACTCAAATAAATAAAGAATTATTTTTAAAATAAAAAATTACTTCTTTTTCATTACATGTAGTATTTTTTACTCCGTAAAGAAAACTGGCTCTTTCATGCCACTTCTCCCCCTCTTGTTTTAATGGTCCTTGTTATGAACATTCTCCATTGTACAAGTGGTAGAACGTAGAAAAAACTATTTTGGTTTAATAATGTATTTCTAAGCATCTGATTCAAACGTTAGAAGTACAGAACTCTGTAGGCATCCTATTTTCTTGTTTTACTGGGTTTTAGTTTTATCTATGGCAATTGTCACCAAGACGTTGCATTGTTATTATTCTCAATTGATTCTGAGATCATAATAATATAAATATGAACTACGTTTCATCTGTATCCTCATTATTAAATATTACAAAGTAAGTTCAACAAATTGTATACTATATTATCACAAAACAACAAAACGGGGCTTAATCGCGTATAAATATGATTTGTTTAATTACCTTTCATTGGTAATTCTTCGACGTGTCGGACGTCGCGTTACGTCCATGGTCTCGAAGGAAACTGGAGTGGCCAAATCAACGTCTTCTAGCCGCGCGAGTTTTTCGATCTACCCGCGCTTGATGTTTATTATTATATTGAACACTACTGTCGTCACTAAACCGACACACTACACTCACGACGTCACGCGATTTATCGGATGTTTTTTGATGTTGTTTACATTTACTAATTACTGGATTCCACGAAAATGAAAGTTAGAAGCCATCTTCCCGGTTGAAATTTCGGTGTTTCTTGATTTCAATTGCTTCACGTACGATTCTACTATAGTACTTACGTTCCGTAGAAAGGATGTTGGGATTATGAAGCTCAATCCAGTGGTTTGGTCCCGCTTCTAATAAATATTCGGCAATAGCGGACTTTTTCACCTGGCGGTTCTCAACAGCCGCGATATGTTCCTTGACTCTTTCAGCAATGGTGCGCTTCGTTCGCCAATATAAGAACTCCCGCAACTGCAATCGATCTTGTAAACGCCAGGTGATTGGAACCGAATAACATCCTTAGGTGATTAAGCCCCGTTTTGTTGTGTTGTGATAATGAGTGAAGATTTGTATACTATACAATAGAAGTGGCCTGTAACTTCTTTCGCGGAGGAGGTTAAGGGCGACACTCCACAGCGGCACATGCTGCCACGCTATGCATGGATGTCCCCGTTCCAGGGGAAGTGCGGGATGTGGGGAGTTGGGAGCGGGTGATTTTGAGCGTAGCGTGGGCAGCATGTGCTGTGGAGGGTCGCCCTAACCCTCAAATTTAGCGTAGTCAGGTAAAATGTATCCTACAATCAGAGTTTGGAACCGGTATATATACACGTTATTAAAATAATGGTTCAGACCTGTATTTAGTAGAACACAAATATCTTTGTAACGCCTGATTCACTTCGCCTGAATCAACATGATTTCAAGCACAACAGTGATATCCACCACTACAATACAAGAAATAAGACCAAGCTTGCCATGCCTGCTCATCATCTCCGCAAGGTCGGAACTTCGTTCGTGAAGAACTGTGTACAAAAAAATAAAACCGACTCCAAAAAAACTAAAAAGTAAAAAATAACGCCATAATTCAGTTTCATCAAATTACTTGAAGAAGAAATTGACGATTTTAGTAAGTTGTGACACGATGGCACCGACTCCAAAATAACATTAATTGTATATACTGTATAGATTGAGTATACAAACGGTTACTTGTAAGTAATTTGAAGAAACTGAATTATGGCGTTATTTTTTACTTCTTAGTTTTTTTGGAGTCGGTTCTATTTTTTTGTTTAAAAGTTTATTTATTTTACACTTTTTAGTTAATCGTTACTTAAAAGTGTATCTCGTGACGATTCGAACAAGCCCAAACACGGCTAGGATACATTATTTTATTACATAGATCTGGTGCCTACCTTCCGGCTCCATCATCAAATCAATTCGATGGTACCATTCTCATCAGGAACATTTAAATTTGTGACTATGAAGTTGTTTAGCTAAATTAATCAAGATATTTTGTCGCCAACCGTAAATCATTTATCATTGAGGAGGTCCGATGGCATTCTGTGGTCTTCTGCATCAGTTCCACTTCACCAATTTACACTTTCTGAATGCAAATGCTTATTATGTTTCTTATAATACCAAAATCGCTATATGTATGTCTACAATATTTGAGGAGTTCCTTCAATTCCTCATGGATTCCATCATCAGATCTTCACCAAAATTAAATGGGACTAACTAGAAAGTACCTTCTATAAAACAAAAAAAAAAATTTATAATCGGTCCAATAGTCTGAGTAATCGGTGAACATCCATAAAAAAAAAAAACATACCGTCGAATTGAGAACCTCCTTTTTTTGGAAATCGGTTAACAAAATACCTAAAGATGTAGTGAATTTACCTTGCAGCAAATTTAAGTCCCACATAAAACGTCACCTACGAAACAAGGCGTATTATAAATTAGTTATAACACAATTGTAAAAGTTTTAGGTATAATTAAGAGAATATTGTAATACTTAAATTGTGCAAAACAATTAAACGGATTATATCGCGTATATTAACTCATTTTAGTTCTCGACGTTTCGGAAGCTTTTCAGCTTTCCATGGTCACGGGTGGACTGCATAGTCCACTAAAATGAGATAATTTACGCGATATAATCCGTTAAATTGTTTTATTTGAACTCCGAGTATAGCCCTTTCCATTGACAATGGGCGGGCCATGTAGCTTCGAGAACGGATGGCCGTTGGGGCAGGGCAGCAAAGAGTGGTGACCACGCATAGGAAAGCGCAGCGTGGGCCCCTGACTAGGTGGACGGATGACCTCGTGAAGTTCGCGGGGAGTTGGTGGATGTGGTCTGCGTAGGATTGTACTCTGTGGCGAGCTATAGGGGAGGCCTATGTTCAGCAGTGAATATATCGTATTGTATTGTATTGTAAACACTTTATTGTACATAAAAACAATAAAATAAGAAATAATAAAATATATATTCAGAATCACGAATTTTTTAAACCGATATAATTCCGAATGGATCAAATTTCCGAATATATAGCTAATTTTACGTGAGTTGAGGGTCACGCACACAATAACACTGTCATGTAATGACACCGGGATTTTGAAATTAGTGTTCTTATATTGTACCGATAGCAAGTTCAACAGTAGAAAAAAAATCAAGAATTAATAAACAACAATTCATCGGCTTCAACCAAAACAGAAAATAAAACATTTTAATGATTTTATTTAAATAAATTATTTAAATAAATAAAGGTCAGTTATGTGTAGGTAAGTATATGAATATAATCGTAGTAACCAAAGAAAAAGAAGATAGATAACGGATAATGGAACCTAAGCTTGAAGATTAAATCGAAAACCATTACCGTGTAATCAATCTTAACCCTTAGATGCATGACATATCATACGTTTAATTTCTGAAATGGCTTAATTAGAGATTCATGTCAATTTAAGACTTTGTGACGATTTGACAAAGTCTCAAATTGACGTTGATTTTTACTTGCATTTAAGGGTTAACGAATCAGATGAAGATATGCCAAATGACGATGGCCTATAATTATACTTTTTACTGTGTTTAATACATACTATAATTATAAATGCTAAAGTGTGTCTGTCAGTCTGTCTGTCTGTCTGTCTGTTACCTCTTCACGCCGAAACCGCTGAACCGATTTGGATGAAATTTGGTATGGAGATAGTTTGAGTGTCGGGGAAGGACATAGGCTACTTTTTATCCCGGAAAACGAATTATCTCTTATCCGCGATAAACGAATTTAAGGCGGACGAAGTCACGGGCAGAAGCTAGTACTTTATAAAAACATGATTAAGCGTTTTTATTTACATTCACTCACTCATTTCATTCATTCATTTTTTATTTTTTTTGCTCTCTGTACTTCATGTAGCTGTGTGGAATTACCTATAACAATTATGATATATATTTTATATAAAACCGATTTTTATAAATCCGAAATCCAATACACCGAACAATTAGAAGTCCAAATGAACAATAATCCGAAATATCAAAAGTAAGAATTCCGAATACTAAAATGCCGAATTTCAAAATTCCGAATATCATTACACCGACCAATAATAAATCCGACTAAACAAAAGTCCGAATCCGAAACATCAGAATAACCTAACGTACAGTTTTCAGTTTTTGACCCATGTTCCATTTTTCAATTGTGTAGGTACATGTAAGCAAGCGTTTTGGTCACAAGACAAACCTAATCTAACCTACAGTTTTCGGTCTTTATTACAGTAATTTAAAACCATGAACTTTTACAAACTAATGTCAAAATTCCGACTATAAAAATCACGCACTTTGTATAACCGAATAAGCAATGACATTTCGGATATAATTCGGATTATCGTTTTTAGGAACAAAAACACATCGGGCATCTTGATTCTTCGGGGAATTAAATATATATTATCGGAATATTAAAAAATCGGATTTTTGATATTAGGTAAACTAAATTTCGTGCTTTTTAATAATCGATATTTTAATACGAAGAAAATACAAAATTCGGAATTTCAGCAATCGGAAAAAGCAAATTCGGAATAAAATATCCGATTATTTGGGTGTTCTCGGTCGTAAGCTGTATGGACCGCGCGATGCATGATGCAACCAGCCACCTTCCTCAGGACCATCGCGTAAGTGCCCTACCCTGGGCACGACTGCCATCCATTTTCCCCAACATTATCTGCTTCTCCAGATCATGCTAGCAGACCGCATTATGTGTTGGAAGAAGCTGAGGTCACGATCATGGCCTACTTTGGAGAGCCTTGTGCTGATTAAGTTCTTCCAGAATAAATTGGTTAGTTCGCCTGGCTGTCCACGGTATACGAAGCAATCTTCGCCAACACCACATCTCAAAAGCGTCGATTCTGTCAACATCAAGGCTCTTGAGGCTCCAAGTTTCGGCATCATACGTAAAAATCGACAAGACTAGAGCCCGTACCAAACGCACTTTAGACGTCGAATACCGCTGTTCTTCCAGATCTTGTCCAAATTAGCCATAGATCTATGGCGTATTTCATCAGTGGAGTGGAGCCACCGTCGCCATTCAGCCGAACTAATGTGGCGTCGCAACTTTGGTTTGACCGTTCAAAATAAAACTGCTTTAGGCGAATATCTTTGAGCCTTGCTTCTTTCCTCAAATAGTATAAAAATAAAATTAATTCTGCCTTGTGGGGCACACGAGTATTCATTTCGCCTGTACCAGCTTTCTAATGTATAGTTGGTCCGATGACTTTTTTCCCCGCAACATATTAGCGACAATGATTTTGCCCACTGCCGTTCAAAATAGCTTACTATTTAAATCCACGTGTATAATAGAAAAAAGTAAAGATGATGATGAAAGGAAATCATTCCACTCAATGTGTCGTTTTTGTTGACTCTATATTTTAAAAGATAGTCATTTTGTGACAAAGACTTTTAACGATGTAGTCTTAATACTAAGTAGCTGTTCTGAGTAGTGGACCTCTTTCGCCGTTGGCTTTCTGCTGTATAGGTATTCTTCTACAAAGACCAATCGCATTGTAGGCTTTTTGCCACGGTATACATTTTGCGAAGTAGGTGTTGACGTCCGGACCCGCATGTTTTCGCATGAACGGATGCGGAATCCTACATTGAGCATGGTCCGACATGCTCTTGGCCGGTTTTTTTTATGCTCAGCCCTTAAGCTTAATAGGACATGCGTATTTGTTTTGTGTCACTACTTCTTATGTAGCATTTGCTTTTCTCTCATATTTTTAGATATCTCATATTTTGACCAATTTACTTTAAATTAATATGCATTAAATAGAAAATTATTTGCACAGTTCCATTTTGTTTTCAGACTACCGCCGAAGCGCGTAAGAAGGGACACATCTATTTGTATGTATTAATTTAATTCTTTTTATGGCATTTGTAAATTCAAATTCAAGATTATTCGAGCCAAACTTCCTGCAATGTAGCGCCCACCCCAGTATTGGTTGGTAACTCGCTCCTCGAAGTTGTTGACGAATACGTGTATCTAGGACAAACAATCCAGTTAGGCAGGTCCAACTTCGAGAAAGAGATCAATCGACGGATCCAACTCAGGTGGGCAGCGTTTGGGAAACTGCGAAGTGTCTTCTCGTCCAGGATACCTCAGTGCTAAAAGACGAAAGTCAACCAGCGCGTATTACCGGTGATGACCTACGGAGCCGAGACGTGGTCTCTGACTATAGGCCTCTTAAGGAAGCTCAGAGTTACTCAGCGAGCTATGGAAAGGGCTATGCTTGGGATTTCTCTACGAGATCAAATCAGAAATGAAGAGATCTGTAGACGAACCAAAGTCACCGACGTAGCAAACAGGGTAAGAAAACTGAAGTGGCTATGGGCGGGGCACATAGTTCAAAGAACCGATGGCCGTTGGGGCAGAAAGGTGCTCGAGTGGCGCAAGCGTGGGAATGCCACCCGCAAGGCGGTCGGACGACCTGGTTAGGGTTGAAGGGACTCGTTGAATGCAAGTCTATTTAATATTCCTTAAAATTTGGCAGTCATGATATAAATACGTATTATTTTGGCATAAGCAAATTTGTATTGTGATTTTTATCGTGAAATAAAATTATTTATCTATCTTGAATAGGTACAAACAGCAACACACAATCACTCACTTGCTTGAAATTTAGGATTAAAGTCTATTTATCCGTGTATGGCGTGAAGAACTTGATAAGTCGAAATATATTATACCATGTACATCTCTGGAAAATTTAGATTTAATAATTATTATTTTTAATGTATTATTCACTTTGACCCCTAAGAGACCTTATATTAAAATAAAATTATTATATTTAATTTTATCGCATGTCGTGACGCCCAGAGACCTTATACATCTCTGAAAAAAAAATAGTTTATATTTTATTTTAACATTGATCTGGAGAATTTGTACATCTCCTCTGCGTGTATCAATTATAAATTAGTTATAACACAACTGTAAAAGTTTTTAGTAGGTATAATTAAGACAACACGTATACTAATTGTTTTATATACCCTGACATTTAGAATTTTATTCTAGACACATTCTAGATTTTTTTTTTGACAATCCTTTTGGGATTTCTCTTATTAATTATTTTAATATTTATAGTGATGATTTTATCAATAATTTTCTTCTTAAGTTAAATTATCTGATTAGGTTTTTCTGGGTTTTCCCTAATTCTTGCAACAAATGTTGGATCATATTGTATGTCTCCCAGCAAAGACTTCTCTCATTGTAACTGACAATTCGAAAGTGCTTGTATCTAGGCCTACTTCAATAAAGGATATTTTGATTTGATTTGATTTGAATGATATACATTTAAAGAAAATTGAACTTAGGACACGAATCTTATGGTCTAATTTTATTGACTTTACTGACGACTTATCAAGTTCTTCACGCCAGGCACGGTTATATATATTAGAATAAAAATTGTCACAGGTAACTATTGTTACCAAAATCAAGTCAGTGGTTAAATTACCATCTATAGGTCTTATGTCAATGTCAATAAGGTCTAAGGTCACGGAAGTGTGTGACTTATGGTAAAACTCTTAAGGTGCGTCCACACTTGTATCATTTGCTCGTATCCGATCACCGTGCCGTAGCATGACTGCGTATCGCGCTGCTTGGACGCTTACTGTCGGCGCGGCGATAATGCCGCACTCTTCCGATACAAGTGCGTGATACGCGTAGCAAATGGATTTCGAGTGATCGGATCGGCGCAACGTCCAAAAGCGTGATTGTGACGATGATCTGATACGGGCAAATGATACAAATGTGGACGCACATTTATTTTCTTCGGCAGCTTTCTTTGATCCTGTAGAAGTGTTGACCAACCCATCCCTGCAGGTTCGACCACTTCGGAACCTTGGTTACAACTCCAAGACAGGAAAATTGGTGCGCTGCTGCGTGGGTCAGTAATATGATCAATTTTAATCATCATCATCAGCCTTAAGGGGCTTACAGCTCTGAATGACCTTCGATCTGTAGCTCGTCGCTTTTTCGTGTTGTATATGTCTCATCATGTTGTAAGCGACCGTTTTTACCAACATACTGTTTCAGTTTATCTTCACGAGTCACTGAAACCAAGACAAATGCTATTAAAATTTGGTATTTTTACGTCAAAAACCCAGTTTTTACCACTTTTCTCAAAAATACACGCTTTTAAAAAGAAATGCTTGCGTAGCAAGTTAAGTCCTTCCATAATGTACAATTATCGTAATATACGTTTTGAGTCTATCAATGGTTTATTGAGAGACTAGATACGCAATCTTTATTTTTATAAATCTCTCTGTCAAAATCCATAATGAATTACATAGAAATATAATCTAATTTTCGAATGCAAGAAAATATTAAATAGAAACTGGACATATAAACTATATTTCGAAAGTTAGTTCGGACTAGATACAAAACAAAAACCATGAAAAATCGTACATTTACGCTTGGAGGCCCTTAACTAAACCGGCCAGGTCAAGTGAAAATTTTTATGGAACCCACATGCGCAAGTCAGATTCGCACTGGGCCGGTTTTTTATATTGTCATAAAATCATTTCAGTTTTTCTTAAAAGTCATCTGTGGAACCCAGTAGGTTAAGATAGGTTTGTGCTGGTGAATAGTGGCATTCAATTCAAAGCAGCTTCTCGCCAAATTACGCCTCACAAAAGAAATTGAGCAATAAAAATGTCAATTTTTAGCTATTTTGTCATATTATTTAGACAACGACTGGCACGAATCAAGTAACAATTTTGCCTATATTTGGATGTAGCACATTTAACTGTTGGGGAAATTGGTTAGACCGAGAGGGCACACTTAATAAAAGTTTATGAAGCAGTTCAGGGCAATCTATATTACCGCTAGCAATATTGAGGATATAAGTGATGTCTGCTATCTCACGCCGCTTAAGTACCGGTAGTAGATGGTGTTTCTTACAGGCACTGAAGTAATGTGATTAGGGATTGCAATCCGGTCCAATTTTCAATCCGGTAGGATCCGGCCGGATTGAAGTTTTACTATTGCGTCTATCCAACATTATGTTTTTGTCCAGTTTATTGGCCGTAAAGTAGACATGCGAAGCTGTTTTTGCAAATTAACTAACGAAACAATGGTTTAGCACTAAAAAAACCCTTATTAATATTTTCTTCTGTTTCCGCGATTATTAGTAATTGAAATAAAACAATTTAACGGATTATATCGCGTATATTATCTCATTTTAGTTCCCGACGTTTCGGAAGCTTTCCAGCTTTCCGTGGTCACGGGTGGACTGAGAAAAGATGTATTTTCGTCTGTCAAAGTTACAATTTGTGCAAACTACCCATTTTTTGAAAAAACTCAAATAAAGGTGTACATACATGCCAGATGGGCCTAAGCTGTAAAGACAGTTACACATGTGCCAGAAGGGCTTAATTATTTTATTCTAATAATTTACCAAGCAGCATTTCACAAATGAGGCATACTGAGGAGAAAAGAAACGCTGCAAAGAAAAACTCCCAGGCTACCTCATTACTAATTATAATATTTAAAAAAACAGAGACTATTAAACTACTTTTAAACAGATAAGATATTTTACACCGTTCGGAAATTAAGGTTTTGCAGTCCTGTGTCTCGCTTGTTCCTTGATGAGATGTATTACAGGATCCCAAGCTGGTGGTAGTGACAATCCATCTTCTCTATTGAAATGAGGATGCTTTTTAATCTCAATAGCCTCGCGTAGCATCCTGGGAAAATATATTTTTTCTTTGGCAAGGATAGAAGGTTTATCAAACTTAATTGAGTGGTTTGGTTTGTCAATGACATGTTCACAGACTGCAGACCTATAACACCGACGGTGGTTGACATCTGCTATGTGCTCCTTCACCCGGGTTGATACACTGCGTTTCGTTTGACCAATGTATGAAAGACCACACTCGCAGTCCAGCTTATAAATGCCTGCACTCTGCAAAGGGGTGCTACTCTTCACGGGTCTAAGGTATTGAGACACCTTCTTCAACGGCTTGAAATATGTTCTTATAGAAGCACGCTTCAAGATGTTTCCGATCTTGTCTGTGACCCCTTTCACATATGATAATACGGCAGGTTTACGCTCGACTGTTGGTTTCTTCATACTGGGATTCTGCTTGGAACGTGGTATCTGGAGCTGGTATCTGCTGGTAACTCAGCAGTCAGATGTTGATCGTCGCAGATACCCCTGGCTCTCAGAAACAAAGATTTACCCACTGTAGCAAGTGGACAGGGATGGTGGTGAGATTTGCCATTCAAATACCTATCTGTATGCGTAGGTTTCCTATATACAGTATGTATGCTATAAATATGCTGAGTTATTACAACACTGCCTTACATCTGGCTATATGCTATGGAATGGTGAATTCTACGGGCAAGTTGATGGTGTGGCAATGGGGTCTCCGGTGTCTCCTGTCGTGGCCGATATTTTCATGGAAGACTTCGAGGAGAGAGCGCTTTCATTGGCACCTGTCAAGCCGAGGATCTTTAAAAGATACGTAGATGATACCTTTACTATTTTACCTAGATCTAGTGTTTCAGCTTTCTTAGACCATCTGAACTCCATGCATAGTAAAATTAAATTCACTATGGAGTTGGAAAATCAAAATTCACTTGCATTCTTAGATGTGCTAGTAATTAGAGGTCCTAAAAATGACATAGGTCATACTGTATATAGGAAACCTACGCATACAGATTGGTATTTGAATGGCAAATCTCACCACCATCCCTGTCAACTTACTACAGTGGGTAAATCTTTGTTTCAGAGAGCCAGGGGTATCTGCGACGATCAACATCTGATTACCATATGTGAAAGGGGTCACAGACAAGATCGGAAACATCTAGAAGCGTGCTTCTATAAAAACATATTTCAAGCCGTTGAAGAAGGTGTCTCAATACCTTAGACCCGTGAAGAGTAGCACCCCTTTGCTGAGTGCAGGCATTTATAAGCTGGACTGCGAGTGTGGTCTTTCATACATTGGTCAAACGAAACGCAGTGTATCAACCCGGGTGAAGGAGCACATAGCAGATGTCAAGCACCGTCGGTGTTATAGGTCTGCAGTCTGTGAACATGTCATTGACAAACCAAACCACTCAATTAAGTTTGATAAACCTTCTATCCTTGCCAAAGAAAAAAGATATAATCCCAGGATGCTACGCGAGGCTATTGAGATTAAAAAGCATCCTCATTTCAATAGAGAAGATGGATTGTCACTACCACCAGCTTGGGATCCTGTACTACATCTCATCAAGGAACAAGCGAGACACAGGACTGCAAAACCTTAATTTCCGAACGGTGTAAAATATCTTATCTGTTTAAAAGTAGTTTAATAGTCTCTGTTTTTTTTTAATATTATAATTAGTAATGAGGTAGCCTGGGAGGTTTTCTTTGCAGCGTTTCTTTTCTCCTCAGTATGCCTCATTTGTGAAATGCTGCTTGGTAAATTATTAGAATAAAATAATTAAGCCCTTCTGGCACATGTGTAACTGTCTTTACAGCTTAGGCCCATCTGGCATGTATGTACACCTTTATTTGTGTTTTTTCAAAAAATGGGTAGTTTTCACAAATTGTAACTTTGACAGAGGAAAATACATCTTTTCTTAGTCCACCCGTGACCATGGAAAGCTGGAAAGCTTCCGAAACGTCGGGAACTAAAATGAGATAATATAAGCGATATAATCCGTTAAATTGTTTTATTTCAATAACCCTTATTAAGTCGAAAATTAGTCTCACTAGCCACTTATTTCATAGTAATATGAAAATTTAAGCATCTGCTTCAATAACATTTAGCCTTAACTTGATAACATTATTAACCTATTTACACATGAACACATGGTAACCTTGTCTCATAGTAAATATAACAAATTTTAATCAACTTTATAAAAATTAAACATAACATTCTAATTAAAGGAACTTTTTATACTTACTTTCAATTGCCAAATCTAAGAATTTAGTGTATTGGATTATGATTCATGATCGTTCTTTTATCTTTGACCCCACTTTTCTTCTCTGCTTTGTAATATTTAATCAACTTTATTCATACTACAAGAGGTATATATATAAACAATAATAAAATATTATAACTTCCTTAATACCCGTAATATTAAAAATACATAAATAAAGCTAATCAGTAAATAATAGGTAAGATACTTGTTATAATTGTAATAACGTTAATTGAAAAAAAAAATTTATTCGTTCAAAAACATAATTTACCACTAAAAAAATAACGTCTCAGAGAAAAATTAAGAAAGACGTCGATCTTCAAAGCTTAACTTGATCTAGATCATATAGATTCTTGATATTTATATCCTAACTAAAATTTTATCCAAATTGGAGTCAGCTTTCTTGGGTTGAGTAGTCCGTGTGCATGTCAGTTGTGGCGTCTCTTAAGCCTCTTCTTGTCTACCGGATCCGGTCCGGATTCATAAATTGCTTAGTAACACTATGTTTTGCCGAAAGGCATACAAAATTAGAGAGTGTAGCATGCATAATACAAAAAAAATGCCGAAATTAATTAATATTCATTATTATTATCATTAACATTATTATCTATTAAAAATTCTTGAGTAGAGTAGTACGCCTTTTTAACTAAGAATTTAAACAACGATTGCTTAAACATTTGAATATCCTGCAAATTTCTAATAGTAGTTGGTAGTTTATTGAATATTTTAGGTCCCATTCTAAATATACTTTTATCAAATAGAGCAGTTTTATGCGGTTCGTGGTTTATCCTACTCTGCATACGAACACTGTTAAATTTTGCGAACTGGTTCAAATTGCTCTTTACATATAAAGCTGTCTCGTATATGTAAAGAGATGGAAATGTCAATACACTTAGTCTAGCGAAATGAGATAGATCTCGAATACATTTTTTTTGGCATTTAAATACTAAATCTTTGTCTGTCGCATTACCCCAAAAAATTACGCCGTATCGTAATGTAGATATGACGTATGCGTGATAAGAAGTCAGAACTGTGGATTGGTTAACTACTTTACTAAGATGATATAAGCCATATGAGTAATTTAGTTTTTTGCATATTATGTCAATTTGATTTTTCCAATTTAATTTACTATCTAAGCTTAACCCTAAGAATTTTGTGATGTCTGTTTCATCAATAGTATGATCCTTGTATGCTACTTTTAAGTTTGTAATTTTGTCAACTCTCTGTTTAAAATTCATTATTTTGGTTTTTCCTAAATTAATACGAAGATTGTTACTGTTCAGCCATTCTATGAGAGATTTTAACGAGCTATTAATTTTATCTTCTCTTGTTTCTTACTACTTGTTTGTACATCTTACCTTTAAAGAGTCCCCGGCAAGCTCAGTTCTCCATACAAACATAGGGTGACGGCACCAATCATGGAAATTTTAAGTACAGTAGTACCCAATAATGGACATCAAAGGTTCAGTGCTGTATGGCCCATATTGCACGGGGTTTACCAGTTACCAACAATCAGTTATTAGAACATACAGTGTTGATAATTTAAAAATGTAGTGCCTCTTACTTAAAATTTGAGTTTACGGAAAACATATCATAATTGGGTGCTTGTACGTTATTGGTGCCGTCACCTTAGTTGCGTTCTCATTTTAAAATGACAAGCTAGTTTGGTCTGAAACTTTGTAGTAAGAATAAGTTAAGGTAAAAAAAAAATACAGCGAATTTAAGTTTTTTTATACTAAACTTATTTCTGCTGTAGTTTTTATTCTTTAACACGCTTTTATTAGGTCGACCTGTATGTAACTATGTAATGGAATCTAAGGTAACGATATTAACCATCTTCCAAGGATCGTAGCGTCATGAAAACTGGCAGCTGTATATAGTTCTGATGAAAATACAATAATATAGTACTGTCGAACTGATCTGATGATAGAGCCCGAAGATATGAACTGGAACTTCATGATGGAACATCGTATCATAGCTGATTGTATTTGTTAGAAAAGTCTTGTAATGAACTTGGCTTGTTAAAAGCGTGTTTTTGTAGTGTTTTTTAAACTAATTATTTATTTTTTATCTAATTCATCGTCATCGTCATTGTATATGCAAAGTTTCGTTAGAATCCAAAGCGTAGTTTTAAAATAAGAACGAAACTGCGTTTGTATAGGAAGGTGAAATTTGGCCGAGCTTGTCGGGGACTCTTGATTTTTTGATATTCATACTTAAATCAATAAATATGAAACCGTTTTATATACAGCTGCCGCGGCGACATGTACAATCTGCTGTACAGTTGGAGTCGTCGTCATCTTCTTTCTGGTGGAGCTTACTGACGTCATCAAATTCAATCAAAAATAAAAAAAATCGCATAGTCTGGCCATCTTGCGCGCCCGAACAGAGCGCCTCAATCGCGCAGACCTGAAGAATACATTGTCGCCACCAGTATTTCCGGACCGATGTGACCTTGAAGCCTCCAAGAAGAGGGTACTCCCACCTGAAAGGCCGGCAACGCACTTGAGACTCTGGTGTTGCAGGTTTCTATGGTCGACGGTGATCGCTTACCATCAGGCGATCCGTCTGCGAGTTTGCCCCGAAACACAAAAAAACCGGCCAATTGCGAATCGGACTCGCGCACCGAGGGTTCCATACAAATTTTCACTTATTCCGCCTTAACTTGCCGTTTGAATTAAGTTTGCCTCTGGTATCTATGGCGTCACATACAAATGAGGGGCAAACTTAATCAAACCGGGTTATTCAAAACCGATTTTTGGTAATAAAAAAAGTAATACTGACAGATTTACGGTTATAATTTTCGTGTAATATTCATATTAAATGATATAATTCCAGAAAATTACAGTTTTTTTGCTTGGTAAACTTCGGAGATCTGGTAGAACAAATTTTGATCGTTTTTTTAGAAAATAAAAATATATTTTTGAATATTTCCTTTGCAATACATGTGGGCTGATCATGTTTATAAATATTGCAAATTTTAAATAGATAGGAAACGTAGTTTTTGAGATATGGCGCTCTAATAGTCGGACAGACAGACAGAAAAAGTCGCACCATAAGGGTTTTTACCATTTTTGGTACGGAACCCTAAAAAGCTCACACAAAGGAGCGCGCAGTATTCGCGGGACAACACTTTAAACTAACTATTAATGTATAATCACTAATTATGAATGCTTCATTAATATTAATACCTAATCTATACTAATCCATACTAATATTATAAATGCGAAAGTGTGTCTGTCTGTCTGTTACCTCTTCACGCTTAAACCGCTGAACCGATTTGGATGAAATTTGGTATGGAGATAGTTTGAGTCCCGGGGAAGGACATAGGCTACTTTTTATCCCGGAAAAATACCCTTATCCGCGATAAACGAATTTAAGGCGGACGAAGTCGCGGGCAGAAGCTAGTTCTTACTAATTGTTTCCGTCAACTTTAGGACATGTATCAGCAAAGTCGTTCATTTTGTTGATTTATTGGTTTTTCTTGTAAATCTTTTGTGGGATTTCACTACTTACTGATTATAGATAAACATATTGTTATGCTTACAAATAAAGGATACTAAATTTTTCCATTTTTAGTATATTCTTTTTCACATTCTTATCTACCTCAAATAATGACCAAATATGCCATTAATTAAATTGGAAATTGCTGGTTTTTAATTTTTTTTTGTTTCGTAGTATGTGCCTCCAGGCCCCTATTTCATAAACGTGACAAGTGACAATTGACAACGACAATTCGACGTAAATTCCTGGCTCGCCGAGTAAGTGTATGCCTGGCATCATGATGGAGAAGTAATGTTGCCGAATTGTCGTTGTCAACTCTCACCTGTCACGTTTATGAAATAGGGGCCAGATTGGTCCCATTTAATTTGAGTGAAGATCATGATGATGGGATCCATGAGGCGACTTTGGTATTATATAACAGCTTGACTCCTTGGCACTGCGTAGAGATGTAGCCTCGCTCTGCATTTTCTATCGCTTGTATAACGGGGAGTGCTCCGAGGAATTGTTCGGGTTGATCCCAGCTGCATCTTTCCGCCATCGTCCTACGCGACATTATTTCCACCCTCACCACTTAGATGGTTAGGAGTCGTCAACTGTGCGTTTTTCTAGAAATTTCCTGCCTCGCACGAATGAACTGTGGAATAAATTGCCGCCTGCAGTATTTTTAAGAAAAGAGCGTACTCCCACCTGAAAGGCCGGCAACGCACTTGTGACTCCTCCGGTGGTTCAAGTGTCTATGGGTGACGGTGATCGCTTACCAACGGGCGACCTGTCATAAAAAAATATATATATAAGAAACATAGTAAGCATTTGCATTCAGAAAGAGTACATTGGTGAGGTGAAACTGATGAAGAAGACCACAGAAGGTCACTGGAACTCCTCAACGATAAGTGATTTGAGGTTGACGATGCGATACATCTCGATTAATCGCAAATTAAAATGGTCCTGATGAGAATGGTACCATCGAATTAATTTGATGATGGAGCCGGAAGGTAGGCAACGGATCCCTGTAATAAAATAATGTATCCTAGCCGTATTTGGGCTTGTTCTTATCGTCACGAGATGCACTTTTAAGTAACGATTAACTAAAAAGTCTAAAATAAACTTTTTAACAAAATAAAAACCGACTCCATCAAAAGACAAACTAAGTACATTATTTTACTCGACTGCACTTGACATGTCGTAAGTGAGATATATAAGTGACTGTTACTCGACTAAATAGACTAAAAGCCTCGTATAAAAGTGACTTATTCTTCAGTTCTTATATAATCATAATCATAATCATCATAATCAGCTTTTATTTGCAATAGAAAGAAAGAAAGAAAACATATTTATTTACCGCCAGCAACAAGAAATACAAATACAAATAACAAAAAAAAAAACAATTGACGACGCTGAAAGTGGTCACCACTCAGCTTTATGCCACGGCAAGCCGTGACGCTGATTTTCGGTGGTGCCCTGTAACTTAAAAGTAATTTATACCTATAAAATATATATCTATAAAAATAGAAAACCATAAACAAGTTAATTTGTATGGCAACACTTAACTTAATCGGCTAGCAGTTTAATTATGTTTCAATATTAATTTTAACTTTATTACCACTTACTATGTTACTTATATTATTTAATAACCATAATAATATTAAAATATTTTTATATCATGTCAAAGAATTCATCAATACTATAATAATTATTGCTACTAATCCATTTATATAATTGATTTTTTAAATATATTTAACATTATAGTTTTTTAAATATTTTAATATTCATACATATGACTTATTAGTCATATAAGCAAGCCGAGTAAATGTTTACTCAGCACCATTATATGATATGCTGAGGAACTAAAAAGCTGCATAAGTTGGTTTTATACGACAGGTGCTGTATAATTCACGTTTACATGACTTTAATATGATGTAGTTGGGTAACATCACTGATTTTTGTTCCATAGACACTCGTATCTACCTACGAATGCTTACAGTGCCAAAATGGAGGCAATCAAATACCTACAAAATAAGTTGACAGCTGTCAGTCCAGTTGTAATATAGGGTAAGCGGGCCCAACGCGGGTAATGTAACGATTGACAAGACATAACCTTGAAATACGAACAGAGTTGAATGCATTCGATCTCATTTAAATGTTAAATCTAGCTAAAATCACACAGTGAAACTGTTAACTAATAATCTGCAAAGGTATCTAGTCAGATATATAATCAGACAACACTTCTATACTATTATAAATATGAAAGATTAAGTAATAATAATTTAATAGTAATTAAATGTCTGTACATTGAATATATTTTCAAAAAAACTATTGTAACATACTGTTTTGAGGAGACTGAATCAAAAAAATTTTTTTTTTCGATTTTTTGTATTTTTTTATTGTGTCGTTGTGGCTTCATCACGCCAAATCGGCTAGACGAATTTCAACTACTTTTGGTACACGGGTAGCTGGGCATCTCCAGATGGTTATAGGATACTTTTTACCCGACTACGCCGAAGAAAAAAGATGGTTATGATTTCTTTCTCCTCCGCGGACGAAGTTTATAGTATCTTATATTAAAAAAAAAAAAACACCACAGACCTTTTAGTGACATACAGCCACGCGTCCTCTGCATACCCCGGCTCCCTCGGAAGTAGTCGAAACTCCTTGGCGGTCGGTCTCTTGCGGCGCATGCACACATTAACAATACTGTCACATACAATGATGTATTATGCGCCTACCCGCTTTAGGCGGCCTACCAGCTTTTGACCTGGTTGCCCTACAGAGGTAAGAGATATAAGGGTTAAATCAGTACGTCAAGACTTTCCACCTCATTTCAATAACCTATTTTCTCTAAAGTCGCACATATCTGTGAAAGCATTTTAAGTTTACGTCAAACCCCTGTCAAACTGAACTTCATTTCACAATAAACAACGAACATTTTACACTTTTATCATCTCAATATATGAGTCAACATTAAAATTGATTGTGTATGTCGTAGCAAATCAAAAAGTTATATCTGTGTTAGTCCTGTGTCCAGTATGTAACAGTCCAGTGTCATTTGTGTTCGTTTATTCTTTTTTTGTATAACATATTTGAGTTAAATTGTATTCAAGTGAGTATTTTTTGATATCACGCCTCCTATACGCTAGCGGTTTTCACAATTTAATAACAGTACTAGAAGGTGTACCGCTTTGTTCGCGTTGAATAAAAGCCCTCTTGGTTCATTCGGTTATCATACCTCGGACGTCGTCGCTGCTCCGTGTCGTCGACGATTTGAATAGATTTTAAGGGTCCGGCCACGACAACGCGCATCTGACCTCCTGAACCGAACCCGATGATGGATGATGATCACAATTTCGGTAATGATGATGATGATGATAGTGATTATTTACGTTGAGGATTGTTACGTTGTGGACTATAACAATGATGAGGATAACAGCGATGTTGATGATGGTCATATTTATGATGATCATTGTGACTTTAATGATGACGATGATGATGTTCTACAGGAGCTGTGATGGCCACTAAGCCCCTGCCCCCATCCCCGTTCATACAACGAGGCCCCGTGTACGGTGAAGACGGCTGGCTCGGCCGCAACCTTCTCACATTCAACACGTGCTGTTTCTGTTTTCTGCTGCTGTTTTGTATCGCCATACTTATTTATCTGCTGGTGACCTATTTCTAGGTATTGTATTGTAATATATTTATTATAATGATTATCATGACGTAACAATGATGATGGATGATCACGATGATGATGGTGGCGGTGGTGGTGATAATGTTGATGTACATCATGATGATGGTGACAACGATGATGATTTTGAGGACAATAACAATAATGGTGTGACAGTGATAATTATGATAATGATTGCGATGATGCTGACGACAATAATGAAGGCGATAATGATGATGGTGATGATGATAGTGATATTGCTGATGACATTCTCCAGGAACAGTGAGAACAATCGCGGCTATCCCTTCACCACTCATCTGACGCGACCCCGTGTTATCACGATACTTTTGTATCTATTATCTTCTCGTGAATTGCATAAGGATTTAATTTTTAAATAATAATAATGATAAGAATAATAAAGAAGATGATGGTGATGATTATTATGACGCGCACGATAATAATGTTGATTATGATAATAATAATGATAACGTTTTACAGAAGCAGTTGATGGCAACCATACCCCTGCCTAAGCCACTTATCCACCACTGCGTCGTGCTCATCTACGCTACACATCTAGGTATTGTTGCTGATGATGACGATTATGATGAAACTGGTGACTATGACGAAGACGATGATGATTAAAAAATTATGCGCGACGCCGGCAGCTCCGGCGCCCGCCATTTTGTCTGGCGCCGCGTCAATCGCCATGAGCGAGAGAGCACCAGTTCACCTGTCATTGTATAATGTACCGTACATATAATGCAACAAGGTCTTTATTGAAATGGTCACATGTTCGGTTTCATTCTGTACTAGTTAGCACTCATCGGCGTGGCCGAAGATTGCCGATGTAGCTTATATTCGTGGTACTACTGTACTGATGCTCTTGTCTTGTAGGCCTGAAGATTGCATCGGTTAGTAATCAAGGTTAACATACTGACGACTTGACGAGATGGGGCCTCGATGTAAGCCTAATGACCGACTGAAATTACGCGTCTTTTGACGTTCTATAAACACACCGTACCGCTCACATACCTCAAGAACAGACTCAGGCCAGGGGTCAGCAACCTATGGCTCGCGAGCCACATGCGGGTCTTTGAATTTGAAGCTGCCGCTTTATAGATTAGTTATGTAATCAAAAAGTACTATTTAATGTAGGCAAGAAAATTGTTAGTGGCTCTGTAAAAACTTTGAACGGTTGCTAACCCCTGCGTTAGGCCTATAGGTAAAATATTTTTTCTCAAAGATGCAATGAAATATTGACGTTGTGTTCCTCATAATAGACCCCGAAGTCTCAAATTTCGGGTGCTGCGCGATGAGGGGCACATAATGATAATTTCATACGGAATTGGCGGCCAAGGCCAGCAAAGCGACCTTCTTTTGTTTCCATTCGCTCCGAGAGAACGAATAACTATGTATGTTAAAATAAAATTTTAGTGGGAAAAATATTTATTATATAGAAAATATTGGTTTTTATTTCATTGCATGTTTGAGAAAAGCACTATACAAGCCTCGGCGCGAACAGGGATTGTCGGCCTCTTATCTCTAGATGGCCTCGTTAACTACTCGGCCGGCAATCCCCTATTTCGCAGCCTCTGCAGTAATGTGCTATTGTTGCCTTTTAAAGAGTAAATAGAAAAATGTTGGTTCATTCATTCGTGTATTTTAATTTATTCCAAGTGATTTGTTCTCAATAAGTAAATAAAGTTTGTTATCTTTATCAAGCTTTCACTTACATTATTCTTCACGACGACACTAAGTTTAATAGGCTATTTGACTATTTGATTGTATGTTATAAAACCACGTTTTAATATTAGAAATATTGGTGAAAAAACTTCTCGAATATCATAAAAACTCCCCGAGATAAGACGTTAAAAGCACATTTTTGTACTTTCCCAAAAAACGATAAAGCCTACAAGCATGTGACGTCACACGCTAGTATCTTATATAGGGAAAATAAGAACTTTGTTCTGCAGCTATGTTAAAACTTGCGTTTATCGAAACGGTTTTATAAAAAAAAATACAAAAAAAATATGGGTTATTTAATGGGGAATGAATGAAAAGTTTCAAAAATCTTGAAATTTTGTTTATAGGTAGGAATAAGTCTCCTTATCGTCAGAAAAAAATTACTGATTTTTCTGTGGCTGAGAAAAAATAAAAAGATGAAATAATAATAATAAAAAATACTGTCAAATACCCTATTGCCCTACAAAGGTCATAAGTCTAATAAGATCTTGACGGCGCAATCTACAATTTAATGTTTTAACCCTTATACGCACAGCATACTATACATTTTATGTGAAAAATGACATAGACGCCCACTTTCATTTGAGACTGAGATTGTGGCGGCACCGCTTACTTTTTACTACATTTGAATTTTTCTAGAAACCACATTTTAACTGTTTTCATCCCAATACATTTACTCCTTCGCGCGATAGCGATGGTACTGGCTATCAAAACGTGGTTGCTAGAAAAAACCAAGTGTAGAATATTGAGATTAGGTATTTTTAATAAATACACAATAGTTATTAGATTAAGTTTATATTATCAGCTTAGATTTTACTTTTAACATTAATGAAACCATTAATTAATAACAGAATTGGCATTGGTAAAAATGTAACAGTTGTAACGGTGTTATTGAAAAAAATAAATAGGTAATAGGTCTACTATTTAACTTGGGCATAGTATAAGTCGGAAGGAGTAGAATCTTACATCAGTATCATTTTACAAAATGAATCATTCAACTGACAAAGTGATTCAGCAATCAGATACTAGATGGCGTGATGCTTAGGGATCATATTTATCGCTAGATGGCGCAAGTCGCTAGGGCGCTCACATCTCCCCCTTTTTCTAACTCAGGACTTTGCTCAAATAAATGGTAGGCCTATGGTGCGACTCTGTATGTTTAGTTTTTGATGACTGTAGTTGTCGTTGTGGTAGTGATCTTGGTACTCCAAGGAGCAACGACGTTGTTGCACTTAACGACGGAAGAGGTTATCTGGTTCACGTCGAGCGCTGTAAAAAAAATACGTGTTAGAAATGACGCTTTTATTTCACAATCACATCATGACATGACCTTGTGAGAACTGTCAATTTCCATACTTTTGATCGCGCGAAGGAATTATTCAACGAAAAACTAGATGGCGCTTGAAGCATTAGCGAAGTGCAGTAACAATTAGTTCGTAAACAAATAACATTTAAATACTGTTATCAAAGTTGAATAATTGTAAATAATAATTCTTATACATTTGCGTTGCACTTATCGGGGAATTGTTAGTCCTCTTGTTTTAATGGTCCATGTGACATAGTAACGATTAATATAACATATGAAGAAATACATAAAGGATAAACGAGAGCAAATTGAAGATCAAAGAATTATACCAGATAAATTATAGATAATGGAGGAAGATTTTTAGTGACTATACTAAATGGCGCTATTAGGGTGCTACTATCTTTTAGTAACATTACCTATAGAAGAAAACTTGAAACCAACGAAAAGGATTATATATATACTCCACAAAATAAAGAGAAGGTAGGTGTGGTGTCGTATAGGAAAATCAAGAAAGTGGCTATAAAGAGCAAATGAGAACACTTGCTAAATATCACAACCGTCCACTGCTAAATATAGGCCTCCCCTATAGTTCGCCACAGAGTGCTGCGCAGACCACATCCACCGACTCCCCGCGACCCTTACGAGATCATTCGTCCACGGAGTCGGGGGCCGTCCTTCGTTCGCTTTCCTATGCGTGGTCGCCACTCCAGGCATGTGCTAAAGAGCTCAAGTAGAAAAGCTACAAAAAAAAAAATGGAAACTTTATATTCTAGTGGCTGTAGCTTACCTGGGTAGTTGTTCTGCTCCAAGAGTGAACTGCACACCTTCGCGAAGCTGACGGAGATTTTCGTGCCCAGATCTACAGAGCAGCTGTTTGCGAAGCCACCAAGCAAGGTGATGATAATGCGGATCACAACGGACAGATCCTTTTCAGTGATCTTCTCTCCTTTGACCACGATCGCGATGAGGTCCGAGCAGCTGGTTACGAATAAGTCCACGCTGCCTGTGAGGGCCTTGTTGCCTGAAAATAAAAAGATATTGTTTATTGCATTCATAATATCTTACGTGTTAGTTAAGTCTAGGGTCGTGGTCGGGACCATGACAACTCGTGACCGTTGAGTGTTAAGGTACGGATAGACGTACTCATTACTAGCACGAAAGCATGCTTTTATTGAGCAAGTGCTCATTAGTAGCACGTGTAATAACATGCTTATTTAGAGTGTGCTAAAAAATCAATTGATGTTTGATTTTCGAGCATGCTACCTGAGGCGCGGGTAGAAGGGGGCGGGCATGTTTGAGTTTTCTTAAGAATCCTCGGTAAGCTCGGTTCTCCATACAAACATAGTTACGCTCTCATTTTAAAACGACTAGCTAGTTTGCTCTGAAACTATTCTATTCTATTCTAATAATGAAAAAAAAATCTGTGAATTTAAGTTTTTCGTACAAAACTCATTTTTGCTGTATTTCGTTTGTTTTATAAACTGGAGCCATATAAACTAATTACAGGCCTAGATATATCTCTTGTCATTGTATATGCAAAGTGTGGTTACAATCCAATACGTAGTTTTAAAATGAGAACGAAACTGTTTGTATGGGAAGGTGAAATTCGGCCGAGCTTGCGACTCTTAACCATAATGACTTACTATATCTAAAGAATTGAAGCGTGCAATGTGTGCTTCAGTGGATACTATTAAATAAATACTGTTTAAAGGTTGCAATAAAGAGATCCTCACCATTTTTCTCGTTGTATTTGCTGACGATGGTTTTGTATTCGCTCTGGCAGTTGGTGAGCTTGAATCCAGACACGATATCAGTCCATTTTGTGCCATCGACCTTGACTCCGAAAGTGTCGTAGTAGGCCTTCTGGGCTACGAAGCTCTTGCTGAAGCGGGCGCCGCCGAGGATAGCCACGATGTAATTGATAAGGGCACCAACGACTGTGGACATAGATAAAGTTAGGTTATTGGTGATAATATTTATTATATATATGAAAAAAAGAAGAAAGAAAACAAACTCGTTCATTCTATAAAGCACACACAACTAGACTTCGCTGGCGACTAGAGTAATATATGTATCGTACCTATATATTACACAAAAGTGAAGGTGCCCACAAATAGTCGTATGTGTGCTATAAAGGAGAGGCTTTTACTCAGCATGATGTTGCGATTATACTATAAAGCATCGTTGCTGCAGATAATGACAAATGGCTAGTTATAGGTCTTGTCTTTGGTGTAAGCGCCAAAGGTAAGACCCATAATATAACATAATATAGGGTTAACCCTTAAAAAGTCACTTCTGAAGGGCTAGGGTAGCCAGGAATTATTTTTGGAGATTGGACCACAGGAGCAGATAATGTAAGTACCAGTCTCCTGTATTTTCTTGTACCATCAGCCACACACTGAACAGTGTGGACCTTATTGGCATTGACATAAAGCCTACAGACCGTCACATAAGTGACTGTCTGTAGGATAAGTGATAGTGGCGAGATCGCGCGGACCGAACCGTGCGATCTCGCGACTACTACATAAACCCTCCGGGTTTTCAATAGTGGCTCTTATTATATACCAAAAATTGCTGTAACTATTAATTTTATTTTTAATAAAAAAAAAGTGTGTTGCTCTTTGTACAACCTGCAAAATGCGGAACCTAACATGACACATGATAGGTTTCGCATTTCATCATAAAATGTATGATGAAATGGCTAGCCAAAAAATAATGCCACTACCTACACAAGACATTTGATTGAACGTTTGTTATTGAGAGCATTGAAAAATCGTGGTTTGGTCGGAATCAGTGTCTCAAATAAATCGTGGCCATCTCTACTATTACTAACTAGGCCATCAAAGCTTTAACAACCAGTGCCTTCGTTGTTCGTTAGTCAAAATATTTCTGATACCTACTATAAACAAAACACAAACCATAATTGAAGTTTCGCATTAAAGAAACACACTTACTTCTGACAAGAAGCGAGCCAAGACCGGTGATGAACACGTCGACGATGCTTCCAAGAGCTTGGATGACCTTGACACCGAAGTCCAGGACTCCTTCTAAGTTGGTAGGGATCTCAAGATTGAGGACAGCGGTGAGTGAGGTCTTGTTCACATTTTTATCGTCCTTGACGCCCTTGAAGACGTCCTTAACGTTGGAGAGTACTTCATCCTTTTTGCTGCTTTTCTAGAGGTTTTAGGAAGTTAATATTAGACCAGAAGGAAGTTAATTGATGGAGGCTTACAAAGGCATAACATTTATTAATTTGAGGACACATTTGGTTAAGTTTTTAACCACAATGGCCTACAAAGCTGGCGGTTCGAATCCCAGCCAGTTGTATTTGTGTGGTGAGCACATTTTTTTTATTTCCTCCTCATTTATATTATCTAACTTGATAGTACTCTTGATTCAGAGCAAAATTAACCCAAAATGACAAGACGTTTCAGTGAAACTGTCCATAGATGATTAATCTACAAAACCATTGGCATGATATTTAACTGAAATAAAAAGAATCAAATATCAACTTACAATTTGAAGAGACTTCCAGTCGACCTTGTCGTTGTCTCCAACAGAGCTTCGGTCTACGATGACCTTCACCTTACCACCGATATCAGGGAGGCCTTGTTTCACAACGTATGGTCCGCAGATAGGAAGGACTTGCCTGATGATGGCGGTGCCAGCTGTGAACAAATAAATTGATTTATAAGTGAAAAGTGTAATAGTCTATTTACTGGAATAATGGGACATATATAATACATGTGATGTTAATAAAACAAAAACAAAAATTGGCACGCTTTAAAGCTTTTACTGACATGCAAGCTTAGATGAATAAAATTGTTTTAACATTATTTAAGCATTGACTTCAAAGCACATGAGTACTTATTAAAATATTAATTAATTATTTATTTAAAAAGTGGCCAGAGCTCTCGAAAACTCATTTCAAATTAATGAGATAAAGATATGGTAGAAGAAAAAAGTGATCCTGAATTTGAGATACTCACATCCCTTCGAGTAGGAGTTGGTAACGGTGCTGAAGATCGTGAAGGAATAGGTCATCGTTGTGCCAATGTCGGCCTTAGTGAGCTTGCCAGAGCTGATCGTGGTAGTGAGGCTGGTAATGATGTCGAAAATGACTTTGACGACGCCGGTGGCTGAAAAATAGAGAAAGATTTCGTTAATACTTAGAATTTTATAAAACACTATAAATACTAGGTCTACGTGAGAGAAGCGGTGGCCAGGACTATCAATAGAAAAGGATCATTTGGATAAGGATGCTCCAATCCAAATGATCTTCTTCTAAAGCTGACTAGATTATGTTCGAAAATTTAAGCCACGTACGTAAAGTTAACCACGTACGATAGCAAACTTTACGTCAAATCAAATTCTGCTTAAAAAGGAGGGCGCAGGTTCAAATTCTGCTTGCAATTTAGAACCCTGTATTATGTTTTTTTTTAAGTAAATACCTGGGCCGTATGTCTTGATGAGGGTGCTGACTTCACTCTTGCACTCGTTAAGCCTGAAGATGGCGACAAGGTCGACGAAGTTGTTGCCATCTCCATTGACGCCGAACGGCGCGTTCCATTCCTTGGTGCAAATGGCTTTGCTGCTGCCCCAGCCGTTCACGCAGTAGCCAATCTTGAAGATCACAGCCACGACTGAAACATAATTATAAATATGAATATCATGGACAATATAACACCAATCGACGTAGACCCAAACTAAGCACAGCTTGTACTTTGGGTACTACGTGGCGATATACAAAACATAGAGGGTAGGAACGACAGACTTTAATTATCGAGGGTCTCGATGTTATTACGTTCAGTATTTTCTTTTTATAAATTACCGTGTAATGAAGATGTGCTTTAAAGAAGAGACGAGTACTATGTTACTTTCTCACTATCTTCCCTTTTATTAAGGTTTTGTTGTAATCTACATGACCTGTCAGGTGCCCAAACATCTTGTCTCTTTTGTTCTCAATGGTTTTTAACATTTTTTTTTTCTTTCTTCTTCTCAAGCACTTCCTCATTTGTTTTTTATCAGTCCAACTAACCGTTTCTATCCGAGGAGAGGAGCAAGATCTTTTAAGGACCAATCAAGTAAAACATAAACAAAAACTGACAATAGAGGAAAATTTAAATTCAATCACTAAGAAGAACTTACTCTTAAATATAATTATTATGATGATTGGTACTTACTTCTGCTGAAGATGGATCCCACTGGAAAGTAAAAAAAGTATTAAAATTATTTAATTTTGATTATTTTGGAAATATAATCTTTAATAGCAGTTGCATTTATATAATAATGGCTAATAAAAAAATACTTACGTCCAGTAACAATAAGGTCGATAATTCCACCAAGAGCAAGGGCCACTGTAGAAAAAAAAACAATATTTATAAAAATATATAAGGGGATAATTTTAAGGCTTCTATTATGAGTATTAGACGACGATACTTTTGATAGAGGTATTAATTTATATACTCTTACATAGCAAAAATGTAAGACAGGAACGAATATTTGCAGCTAATGCGCTTAGGATTTAAAAATAAGAAAGATACAGATGGCGCTACGAGTACTAGCTAGATTGTGCTCGAAAATTTCAAGCTACGTACGTAAAGTTGCGATAGCAGTCAGTCGGCAGATTCAGTTGGTTAGAACAGTTCTGCTTCAAAAAAGAGGTCGGGTCGCAGGTTCAACTTCTGTTTGCAAGTTAATAATTCCCTTTGATTTTTTTACACTAATATTTGGCCTTACCGGGATTTGAACCCGAGCCCGTCAACTTTGCAGGCAGCGTCACTGCCTCTACTGCTGTATGACTACATTATATATGTATAAAATATAAAAAAAATATATAAAAACCAATATTACGCTGATGTTTTTACCACTACCAAGTACGATTTCAACTGAACTGGCCGTATCGGAGCGCGGCTAAGAGCATTTTACTAGTTGCCAAAGGAATTTAGAGCGTCTGTAGTAACATCTCATATTTGAATGGAATTTACAACGATTCCTTGCGGTCGGCTCCGGGTGGATTTAGTCGGCGGTGATCGGCTGTCGTCGCATCCTACCGGATCCGTCCGGCCACCGCCACGCGTCGTCGGAAGTGACGGTACATTCGACCGCGTCCATTACACTATACACCGCTGTCGCCGACTCTAGTAGATTAGAAACGCTCGGACAGACACGGTCGACTGCCGCCGCATGCTCGAGCGTCCGCTGCGACGCCACAGCGGTTGACCCAAACCGGCCCGACCGGCGGGAATAACGTAATATTATAGAATACAGTAAACTTAAACTACTTACGCTTGCAAACTAGATTGACAACATCCATGTCCGTACGGAGTTCTGTTGAAGAAAGAAATTGTCACTTTAAGCAAAGATAAAAATATGTAAATTCATCACAAAAGGCGGCCTTAATCCCAGAGGGTGTTGTCTACAAGTTAACCTTGACTAGAAGAGAATGCTGATCAATTACGAGATTCTTATAAATACAAGGATCTAAATTATTAAAAAAATTCAAGACTCCGACTGGATTTGGACCAGTGCCTTGTGCCTTGCTAGGGCGCAAGAAATTTACTTTAAAAATCATTAAGATCTTGATGAAAAAAAATAAAGATTTTCGTAAAAAATTAAATTATAGGATTTCTAATAAAGTTTCGATATTTTCATAAATGAACCGATTTTGATATGGTGTTTAAATGCTCGTAAAATATACATCGAGAGATTTGACAATGGCTAAAAAAAAATAACTGGGCCAATTGGATATTTACAGATCTAATGAATAATGTTTTGCCATCAGGAAAAATCGGATGTTACAACTGGTTCCGGGGCGTCAATGATTTATCGTATGTTAGACGTGCTTAAGCCCATGAATATAAAACTTTATTTTATTTATTTATTTCTAGTTTTAAGCCATACCTAATGCGTTAGTAAAAAAAATAAACAAATTAAAAATTACCCATAAAAAATGAATATAAAACGAGGGCATATCTGGGGTCCGGACATATGTATGACATTCAATCTCGTCATTATAGGACATGCCATCTGTTAATAATTTTTGCATTGATTAACAAAATTTCATATTAATTGACATAAACACGTCGAACATTTCATACGATAATTGATTGATACTTCGGGTTTTGTTGCGTTTATAAGTTATTTCACTTTGATTTGTTACATACATTGATACATTATTATACTGGTTACACAAACACCTGATCAAAACTGCCAGTTAATACTCCGTCTCTTTTTTCTAATTTTATCATTGCTATTTCTGCAATTATTCACGGAAAATGTAGCCATTATCGACAGCTGGTAGCCTCAATGGTCGAAAGAAGACTAATCGCAAAACCACCGCAATGGGCAGTATTGTGGTAGTTTTGAGTGCCACATTTTTTCCGACTGATTGTGCGCCCTCATATTATACGAGTATGTCAATGGTAATATAACTTACTGATGCTAATAAGTTCCTTGATGATGCTGGTAGAGAACTTGGTGACTCCTGGGATCAACTTGATGGCACCGCCGATGACCAAACCACAGTTATCGCTCTGAAATATAATAAACGCTGAAGTATGAATATTGCAAGGGAACGTATTACGTAAGACGAACATTAAAAGTAGGCCCCAAGTGATAGGTTTGTGAGTCTCGATCTAACTCGTCATCAGGCTCTATATTGACTGCCATAAAATTTATAGTCATAAGGACAAACATTATTATCCGTATTTTCGTAATCGCATATTCTCCGAAACTGTTAACGTTTCAAAATTATTACAAACCAAACCTAACCATCCCTGAAGGGTAGTACAGGATGACCTTTTCAAAGATCCTGAAAATTTAACAGTTCCAGAATTATGACAAATGATTTTATGACCAGCATTGCATTATGACTTTCAGTGATTATGAGACGGAAAGGGATCCGTCATCATCATTATATTAGCCCAAGGGTGTCCAGTCCACTGCTGGAGTAAAACCCAAGGATTTCCATAACTACCGGCAGTGTGCCACGCTTAGTTCATCTAATTGGGGTTCTGCGTGGGCCTGTACTCTCGGTCGCTACTCGAGAATCTTTCTGTCCAAGCGGCCATCGGCTTTACGAACAATGTACCCCGCCCACTGCCACTTAAGTCTAACTCTCAGAGCTACGACCTTCTTTTTTGGATCTCCTCATTTCTGATTCTATCTTACTCTAGAACTAGACGATGAAAGATGTGCCCTATATTGCTGGATATTTCTGCCAAACACGTAAGTTTCTAATTTTGATATGGTGAAATACTTTTTTTTTATAATTATAGACTTAGCAATACGTAATATTGTGGAGATTGTTTTTTAAACATGTTTACGGTTTCCTTTTTATCGTATACCTACAGTCTGATTCGGGGGATACTACGCTTTGGAAAACACATGAATAGAAAATCCCCGTAAAAAAACAGAAAATACTTTAAAATTTAAAAGATAGCGAAATAATCCAAGGATCATTATAGCATACTTTTTAGCTGACTACGATGACGCAATAACGAGGGTTATGACTTTTCTCCTCCGCGAATGAAGTTGCGGGCGCCTACTAGTAATAAAGACTTAGATGGTAGGGAAATAATATTTGACGGGAGTTTGAGAATAATGTAATGTCAAATTTAAAAATCTAAATATGCTTACATTAGTACCACCACCAGTAGATGGGGTCGTGTTATCTTCTCCAGAAGATGGGGTTGTCTTGTCCCCTCCAGCAGATGGGGTGGTATTGTCGCCTCCTGGTGCCGGTGTGGTATTGTCACCTCCAGATGGGGTAGTGTTGTCACCTCCAGATGGGGTAGTGTTGTCACCTCCAGGTGGGGTAGTGTTGTCACCTCCAGATGGGGTAGTGTTGTCACCTCCAGATGGGGTAGTGTTGTCACCTCCAGATGGGGTAGTTTTGTCATCACCAGAAGATGGGGTAGTATTGTCACCTGGTGATAAAATAGTTGCAGAATTATCGACAGTAGCACTGTTTTCCTAGACTATATACCATTGCTTACACTTTGTAATGACACTTTCCAAAAGTAATTATTTGTTATATATTCTATACTGATTGGAAAAAGACATTTCTCTCCTTTTTGTGAAAGTATTCACGTTGAAAATCTGAAATTTGAATGAACATTTTTGATTTGAATAAATTCTATGTCCACCTGATGGGGTCGTGCCATCATCCCCGGCTGAAGGTGTGGTTTCGTCACCTCCAGGTGACTGTGTTGTATTGTCATCTCCAGCTGACTGCGTAGTGCTGTCATCAAATGATGGAGTAGAGCCAGTGGGATTTAATGGCGTTGTCGCAATCGAGTCCGATGGTGTTGTGCTTGAATTGTCTCCTTCCAAACGTATTCATAAATTAAAAAAACAATTTAAATAGTTGATGTCTTTTGGAAAATATCTGATTTACAACTTCGATTGCTGTAAAAAATATATTTCAGTGTCCTTTTAAATAGCAAAAATGTATTCAAATTACTTCATTAAATATTGTCATTGTTCACGCAGCAAAATAAGTTAGCCTTGAGTTAGTCCCATTTATTATCCTCAATAATTAAATATGTTTCTTGCTAGCAATAAAGAGGGCAAGAGAGATATAGAAGACAACAGAGTGTGGAGTCGATTGCTAACACGATGCACTGAGCTTGATGAGACTTCTTTATCTAAATTCCACCAAGGGGCGAGTACTCAAGACTGGATCGATGGAGTCAGTACGTTAAAAACGTTCCAGTAAGTGTAACCTATTGAAGGTGAAGAACAATGATTACCTGGAGCTGGAGTGGTGTTGTCACCTCCAGAAGGAGTAGTGTTATCACCTCCAGATGGGGTAGTATTGTCACCTCCAGGTGCTGGAGTAGTGTTATCACCTCCAGATGGGGTAGTATTGTCACCTCCAGGTGCTGGAGTTGTTTTATCACCTCCAGATGGAGTAGTATTGTCACCTTTGGAGGGAGTAGTGTTATCTCCTCCGGATGGGGTAGTATTGTCACCTCCAGGTGCTGGAGTAGTCTTATCACCTTCTGATGGGGTAGTATTGTCACCTCCAGATGGGGTAGTATTGTCACCTTTGGAAGGAGTAGTCTTATCACCTCCGGATGGTGTAGTATTGTCACCTCCAGGTGCTGGAGTAGTGTTATCACCTCCGGAAGGAGTTGTCTTATCACCTCCAGCTGGGGTAGTATTGTCACCTCCAGGTGCTGGAGTAGTGTTATCACCTCCGGAAGGAGTTGTCTTATCACCTCCAGCTGGGGTAGTATTGTCACCTCCAGGTGCTGGGGTAGTATTATCACCACCTCCATTCCAGTCAACTTTGTCCCCGTTAGATTTGGAGCATTCTTTATCGATGACGACAATTTGAACAGTAATATCTGAAAAAAAAATGTGTTTGTTATTAATATTTTAATAGTTTTTCTCTTACTCATTAGGGGGACCCAGGGAAAACGTAAAAATAGGAAATTATTATGCATTTAATACCCTCCGTTTCTCTAAAGCGTATTACAAGTGGAAGTCTAATTTTCATACATATTGTTCGAAAGAGATTTTCGCTTGTAATACAAGGTACAAGCGCTTATAAAACGAATAGACTGGCATTTTACTTAATTTTCTTGATACTTTGCGAATCTCTCCTTTAATTATCGAAGTAAAAAAATTTATGTGTTGCGACTATTTTATTATTATTTTCTTGTGGACGTTTAATAAATACCTTATTAAAATATGATAAATTGTTAATTCTAAGATTTGTCTTTTATGTATTTTGCATGCCAGCTACTGGTGAAATGTTTGTTACGCTTACATGACAACCATCTTTTGTACTTCCAACCATCTTTTTGACTTTTGAGTCATACCAGAGGGACATTCCAGTATTAATGTGTAGATTTTTTTTATTTTTGTTATCATACGTATTTATCCAAGTTATTAATAAAAATAGATATGAATGCGAAAGGGTTTTCAAAATATTGTACATTGTTAAGGGCTTTAATTTATTCCTTTGTGTAACAAAGAAATACCGTATGCAGTTTTTGAAAACGAGCTTGTAAGTTCGTGTCAAAAATGAGTGTGATCTCTATTTGCTGCTAATATAACTGTTCTATGTATTGTTATATATATTAGTATGAATGGCATCTGTTTAGTGTGCCAAATAAAAATAAATATAAAAGAAATAAAGTGTTGTTTTACCTGCGTATCCAGCGTCCTTGAGGTGTTTTGCACATCTCGGGATAATTTCCTTGGTGATCTGTTTGCCAGCTATAAACAGAAATACATTCGACCTAATTATACCAGATATAATATTTTCAAGAAAATCGAGGTTGTTAAAAATACCCCTCAATAAAACCAATTAATTGTAATCATTTTTCTTTATATTCTCTTGTATTCAGTTGAATAGTTATTGCGATTTGATAAAGCTAGAGTAAAGCATATTTATGGATTGTTGTAACTTTTAATTTCATTTAAAAATGAAATTAAAAAAAAACTATTTGTTTGTATTAAGGGCTGTAATATATACTGTGAAAGTACTTTAACAAAGAGTTTCTGTCAAAAATTACAAATGATAAGCTTTTATTGCCGACAGTACTTAACTTTGAATATCCAGCAAGTACTCATCAAGACGATTCTAAAGCAAGTACTCATCAAGACGATTCTAAAGAGCCCAAACTCGGTAGCATTGCGTTATTTTAGTTTACCATTGGCCACCATTTGGTTCCATCATCAGTTCAGCTCGATGGTGTCATAATAATTTATTTTCACCTTTACATAAGTATGCCAAATTTCAGCTAAATTGGTTACCATGGGCCAGTTTCACAAAAGTTTGTAATTTGTATTAGCAGTTGAAGTTTTTTTTTTTAATACATAATTGTTGAAAAGATACTGCCGCTTATACTACTCGCACAAGTTACAAGCTTTTGTGAAACGGGCTGCTGGATGTGGTTGAAAAATGCTTTGCAAATTTTGAAATCACAACTTACATAAGTAAATACTTATTACAGAAAAAATCTTAACTTGGTGTTTTTTTTAATGAATGAACATTCAAAAAAATGTTTTTTTTTTAATGAACTAAGAAACTATTCTTGTAAAGCCATAGAAAAATAAGCCCTTTTGAAAAGATACTCATTTGTACGAAAAAAAAGCTTATTATAAATAAAGGTACTTACAGTCCCTCTTCTGAGAGTTAGCGATGGATCCAGTGATAATACATACTGAAAATCAAAAATATACATTGTATCACAAATTTTTCAAGGTGAATTGTTCTTTTTCTTAACACTACCTTAAAACTACCCCTTTAAATAAAACATTTTAAAGGGATTCCCGACGTTTCTGAAACTTTTCAGCTTCCATGTTCACTGGTTGACTGAGTAAAGGTATATTTTCTGTCAAAGTTACAATGTATGCAAACTACCCACTTTGAGAAAACAAATAAAGGTATGAGGTAGGTTTTTTTTAATGAGTAATAATCGCGGAAACAGAAGAAAATAGTACTGCCCCTTTAGTTGACACCATAGAGAATATAAAGTTAAGGACAAACTCAGATAGTAAAACAAATGAAAAAGTGTCTAATGGAAAGCAGCAAATAATAGTTCCAAATCCGGCCACTATGGCGCTAGAGTTGCAAGATAGTCAACGACCAATTACAAAACATTTCTATCGAAATGCTTCTCAATCCTTTCTTCTTCAATTGTGTTCAAAATTATATTTGTTGTGGTTTTTTTTTGCTTTATTATGATAACTTGTTTTACGCACTGGCGACTGTGGCGCCACCAATTTAACGCCTTTTGAGTTTTCACGGACACTTTGGATATAGAGATTGGTCATCTTGGTTTTCTACTTTCTATAGTTGCCATTTTCAAAGTTAAGTGTGCGTTGAAACTGACAGGAGCAGAGCTGTGCAAAATCGACCAATCAGGCTGCGTCGCTGTTGAAAGTTTCAAAAGTGACGCAGATCAACTTGAAAGTAACACAAGCGAATTTGAATCTGCGGAATGTATTAGTTAATATCTCACAGTTCCACATCAGTGAAATATAGACCATTAAAACAAGAGGACTGCCAATTACCATACATTGGATCAAGTCCTGTTTGCAAGGAGATATTCATGTAAAAACTAGATGGCGCTTTAAAACTAAAATATAAATATTTTTATCGATGTTACAATTAAACAAAGGAACATAGTACAGTAGCAATTAGTTCGTAAACAGCGAGTAATAAATAACACAGCTAATATTTTTTTTTTAACTTAGCTCGCCAAACATGCATTAATTGGCAATTTGCGCAGCCCTGTTGCAAATTATTATAATCATCAGTATTCGAAAAATATCCATTATTAAATAGGTCTCTCCCTTTGATGTCCCACATTAGTAATTTTATACCATAAAAATAAAACTTACATCTGATGAAAGTATTGGTAACACTCTCCTTGGAAATGTTGTTGAAGTCTGAAATCAAATATAATTATTAAACAGGATACAAAATATACGCTAAAGTCGGTCGTATCTACGAAAATCCAGTGTTCGGAGCCCTACTCATAAGCAAAATGTATGCGTTGTAGGGTCATTTTATATAGGTTACTGAAATAGACAGACATAAATAAGATTTTCAGTATTATTTCGTAGGTTGTGCAATAAGAGCTTCATACCAAATTTCAAGTCGGTTAATGACTCGGTAGGAATCGAGTTCTATGGACGCTATGCCACTATTGCATATACCTTAATATTTTTTTACACTCCTCGTACTCTAAAATTTCCTCATAACAATTTTGCTAGCGGGGTAATGTGACTGTTTTAGGCCTTGGGCTTAAAAACAAACTCCACACCCGGGCGCCGGCCCCCCGGCGAGCAGCTACAGCGCTAACACACCGGGGCCGGCCGCTGCAGCAGGCCCCAGGACTGAAGGGCCCTCAGTATCAGTTTAACAACACGTTGTTGAAGAACGTGTGCTACGGTTATCACTTTTCTCTCACATTTGACATGAAAAACATAGTGCTTAACGAGAGGCTACAATTGAAGCACTTTAAAGTCAAAATAGCTTAATTTAGCCCCTTGTAAAACTATTAAATTTTTAGTACCTAATTAAAAAGGTGCCAAAGAAACTTACCAAAATTAACCAGTAGACTAATTTGTTCAAGCTGAGAACGAATAGTTGGCCTAGCGTTCTTGATTCCTGAAAAAAAAATACAAATTCAAATAGTCACACACTTAGAATTTCTACGACACACCAATAAACTAGTAGCTCTTTGAACTGTACACTTCGCGACCAAACAATTGCCAATAAGTAAATCAACGAAAAGAAATCAATAATATAACCTGCTCACAAAATTTGAAAAGAATCGTTTGAATAATGCAACTTGGAGAGGAGAACAACCGTACAGACATGCAAAAGCATCTTTGACCAAGATCAAAATATGGACCATCGCTGACATTCGATCAATAAAGAATATTAAAATCTTTAATCTTTATTGAGACTTGTCCCGCATTTTCATTACGTCCAAGACGATAAATAATTTTTGATATGAAAACACATATGTGAAGTAATTGATATTACCTTTTCCGTTGGTGCATTTGACGACGTAGTTGTCAAAGTCGGACTTAGCACTGCCCAGGTTGAAGAGAACGAGGAGGTCGGCGGGAGAGCTAGCAGGACCGGAGACGCCACCCCATTTAGCGTTCCAGTCGTTGGAGCAGATGCTCTTGTCGCCTAAAAACAAACAATTTGAACAACCACATGACAAACAAACATTTTTTGTTACAGGTTTGTATTTTCAATTGAACTGTTCGCTAAGCATCCGTCAACTACTCGTTGAAAAGATTCTTAGAACCCAAACTCGGTAGTTTATATGACCACCATCCGATTCCATCAGGTCAACTCCATGGCATCATATTATTGCAGTGTCACAGACGGATACGCAAAGATATCAAACTTGAGCATAATCACACAAATTTAAGTAACACGAGAAGTTAAATAAAAAGTAATTAGAGGATTTTTCTACATATTACAAAAAGAAAGCTTAAAGTCAAAATTAAATGCAAGTTTTTTAAATCTATAATTCAAGAATAAAATCAGTAATATGTACATCAGCCAGTAATATGAATAATAATGTGTCAACTAATATCAGCTAGAGAGCTAGATAGTGAAGATTCGACTGGAGATGAAGATGAACATACCAGGTAATCCCTTGAGGCAGACAGCGATCTTGATGATGCAGGCGACCAGCCTGATTAAGAGGGATCCAAGACCGACAACAAGGTTATCCAAAGCAACTTGCACGACGAGAACCACTGAAACAAAGAATTATTGTTATAAGAAAATCATGAAGAGCCATATTTCTTTGGCAAACATAAAGTTGAAACAAACAGAAGAAAATATAGTAACTGGCTCACGACTGAATTAAAAAGTAAATAATGTCAAGTATACTGACGATTTTACAGTAATGAATGGTATAAATGAGAAAAATGCTAGAAGATTTATATTTTCTTACTTCTCTATTTTGAAAGGAGAGAGACTTAATATACTTACGGTTAAAGATGAGAGAGAAGACGTCATTCAAGACTAGGATCTCTGAAAGAAAAGAAACTTAAGTTAATATCGTACAAAAATTCAAAATCACATATTTTTTATACAATATTGATAGGAAAATCTAAGTAGAAGAGAAAAATAATTGCGATCTACCGCAGTCTAAGCCAAAAACGAACGACCGTCGACTCTGTTATACCGGAACAATACGATACGTTACTCATGACTTAGGTACCATTAATTTTTGAAAGGTTTAGCATCTTATAGCACCACTGTAAGAACATGCGCTTTTTGTTCTAGCCAATTCCTTCAAGCTGATCTGCCATTTCAATAGTATCAAGCTTACGAGAGAGATGGCGCTGTGATCAATGTAATCTTTGTTTTTATTTTTAATGTGAAATCATCACATATTTAAAGTAGAAAAAAATATTACGATCCACTCCTTCCAGCTTGACTGCAGTGGATCGCAATTAATTTTTCTTTTCTACTTAGATCTTCGTATCAATATTGTAAAAAAAAAAAAATGAAATATCACTGTATCTTGTGAATTAGGCTGCCTAAAATATAATAAATAAAATAAATAAAAATAAAATAAAAATAAAATTCATTTAATTCAGATAAATTAATCCATATTTTGTTAGTATTACAACAGACTTAAATAACTATGTTAGTACCTAAACTTAAATGTAGAGAGGACCAGTGCCTAATTAGGCCACTGTCCCATCTGTCAGCTACAACTCTCAGCAAACTGTGACGGCTACCGCGCACCCTGTGGAGCGTCGCGGCGCAGCGCTTGCGCAGCGTCGCGTGGAACCCGTCCACATGCGCGTCCGCGAACATACCAGACGCACTGCAGTAACGCGGTAGCCGCAGCAGAATCCTGAACGCGTCGTTGTAAAGGACACGTAGGGCATTCATGGACCTTTGCGTGTACCTTGTCCAGAGGCTACAGGTATACAGCGATGTACAGTACGCCCGAAATAGCGTTACTTTAACTTGCGCTGTACATCGACTGAACCTGCGAGCTATCATATTGGCTCTGACGGCCAATGCCCTACGTTCCCTTTCGATGTCTTTATCGTCACATAATGAAAACTTACTGAGATCAATGATTTTCTTGAGGGCAGAGACAGCCAGTTTACCCACACCTGTAACAAGAGATGTCATTAACATACGACACTTTTATAAAGCACCAAAGGGCGCCCGCAACTTTGTTCGTGGAGGAAAAAAGATCATTACCATCTTTTTACTTCAGCGTAGTCGGGTAATCATCGGATGTCTATCTTTGTACAAAAATAGTTGAAACCCGTCCAGCTACTTTGACGTGATGAGATGAGCCACTCAGGCAACACATACCAGATACAAACATAAAAAAAACGTATTTTATTAGGCCAGGTGATTATTTCATTTGAAAACTTGAAGAATAACTAAATAATACATTTGAAGCCATTTTAATCGAAAATATCAATGCTGCATTTGCCGTACCGCGTAGGTCAGGTATCTGGGCCCACCAACACCTTTTCAACTTTAATTTTATTTCTAAGTCACAGAAAAGTCTGTAATCTTTTTCTGACAATAAGGAGGCTTATCCCTACCTATAAACAAAATTTCAAGATTATTGAAAATGTTCATCCTTTCCTAAGTAAAAATGTATAAAATCTGTTCGCAAAATCATGTTTAGTTACTTTGTATGGACCTAAGTTATACCGCAAAGGAAGCGTTTTAAGTAAAAGTTACCTTTAATTGTTCCGAAGATGCCCTTGATGATTCCTCCAATAAGACCACCGCCTGAACCTCCCTGAATAGATAAGAAAATTATTATTTCAAAATCAAAAAATCAAAAATCAAAATATTCTTTATTCAAGTAGGCCTAGGTGCAAGCACTTTCGAATTGTCAGTTGAGAAAAGTCTTTGCTGGGAGACATACAATATATTATATTGTATACCATCCTTTACTCGTAGCTTTGTTCTTTTGATAATAATAATGATACTGATTATTAAGCAACAGTAGCCATCGTAGAAATTGCTTGAGACCTCGACGAACAGTGACAGTAATTATGGCTTTTTTGATGATTTAAATTATGATAATGAACTTAATATAACATACCGCCCTGACTCCAACTCAGACATTGATGACGCCGTTCAGCTTTAGACTATGTCATTATTTACGGAGGCTCATCTAGCAGGGGGCAAGTTTTCGCCTACCAGTGCCTTTAGCCATGACCTGGTAGACGTCCAATTGTCTCAAGCAAATAGCCCAGTATTTAGTCCATTTCAATCCCATGCTTAATAGTTGTCTCTGTGCGCGGCCCATGATACGGGCAGTACCAGCACCCACGCTGTGTACCACTTTTCACATAGCAGGTGCGGCGTACAAAAGGATAATAATGATGCTTTTTTTTTAACGGCATAGGAGGCAAACGAGCAGACGGGTCGCCTGATGGTAAGCGATCACCGTCGCCCATAGACACTTGCATCACTATAGGAGTCACAAGTGCGTTGCCGGCCTTTCAGGTGGGAGTACGCTCTTTTCTTGAAGGTTTGAAGATCGCATCGGTCCGGAAATACTGCATGCGGCAATTTATTCCACAGTTCAGTCGTGCGAGGCAGGAAATTTCTAGAAAAACGCACAGTTGTGGACTGCCAACCATCTAAGTGGTGAGGATGGAAATATTGTCGCGTAGGACGATGGCGGAAAGATGCAGCTGGGATCAACCCGAACAATTCCTCGGAACACTCTCCGTTATACAAGCGATAAAAAATGCAGAGCGAGGCTACGTCTCTACGCAGTGCCAAGGAGTCAAGCTGATCTGAAATACGCTGGCAACCGACGATACGAGTCGCTCTCCGTTGAATGCGGTCTAGAGGGAGAAGCTGGTACTGCTGTTAACAATGATAAACTAAGTAACACATACCACGCTGACGCCACCACCGACGTTGATGAAGCCAGCACCAGGCTTGTTCTCGCCGTTGTCGACACCGGCCGTCCAACTTTCATCGTCATTATTGGCCTGGTCGATGGTAGGCATGATACGGCTGAATCTGTTGCCGAGACCTTCGAAAACATGAACAGGGTTATTGCCTAACGAAATGTTGACAATTGGTGTGATAGTTACACGCTGGTATACACGCTGCCTACTGCCCGAGGTGGTCCAGTTCGTTTATTAAGAGTATAAGCCATTTTGACTAAACCAAACTCAAACATTATTAAAAAAGCGGTCAAGTGCGAGTCGGACTCGCCCATGAAGGGTTCCGCAGCCCTTTATACAAAAAAATGCACTACAGATGAAAAAAAATACGATGGGAAAAAAAACACTAACAAAAGAGCGTATCTCCCCGGTTTTTACGTCCTTTTGCTGAGAAGCGCAGTTTTTTGGCAATAACTTAAAAACGCTATGTCCGATCATGTTGAAAACAATTTTGTTTTAAAGTATTTAGTAGGCTTTATATTTATAATTTTTTTCATATGTTTTTAACATACCGTTTAGAAAATATTTCGGAAAATGTTCATTAAATTCAATTTTTTTTTTTTCATTTTCGGTTACATGTATGGAGTTTCCCCCCTAGAAATATACATTTTTTTTATTTAACTATCAAACTAAGTAGCGGTTTACACAAGACATCTATGCTCAAAATTTCATAAATATATATCTTTTAGTTTTTGAGTAAACTGAAAGACAGACAAAAAGACAGACATGACGAATCCATAAGGATTTCGTTTTTTGCCATTTGGCTACGGAACCCTAAAAAGGCGAACATTTCGCAATTAAAACCATATTGCACAAGATTAGTTGGGGGGATGTGACAGCTTGTAACTCCTACCCTCATCCTTGAGATATTGTACAACCGCCTTTTCCCCTGGTACTCGCCAACGGCCGCGCCCGGCCACTTAGCTCCCGCATATCGCTCCCCTATATATATCGAATAATTGCGTAGAATTATCATTGTGTATGTTGTATGTTCTTACCTGAGAATCCTGCGACGGAAAGAATTTTGTCGCAAGCTGGGACGAATTTATTGCACACGGCGGTACCAACTGTAAATAAAAACAAAATATTTATAAATATGGAAATATCATTTGGTATCAGAATCAACTGTCATAGGCCATACAAAATCATGACACTTGATTCTGATTGCGAGCGTCAAACGCTTTAGGGCGGGTCAAATTCCTCAAAAAAAAACGACGAAATCTAGTTAAGTCAATATTTGTACATAAATTTTGAATACATTTCCCTTCTCTATGAAAATTATCCCTTTTAATAAAATGGCACCGTGTATATTTTCGTTTAATATCAGTCGCTCATTGAAATATCAAATAACTAACTATATCATTCACTTAACCCTCAATTCAGTGTGAAATCATACTCAGCTGAATTCAATTCAGAATTGACGGATCTATGATTTAGATGAAATGTATAAAATGACCTTTACCATTTGTTTCAAACATATACCTACTTAATTAGAAAATTAAGTTTGTGTACCTACTTAATGCCTTATAAAATCTTACTGTGCTTTAATTAATGTTATATGATATAATGAAGCAGATTGCGACTATATAGATCCACTGAGCGAAATAAGAATATAAGCGAATTAAGTAAAGCATATCTTAGAGAGCTAAAAATGTGAATGTATCTTTTAATTTTAGTGACATGTTTTGAGCATTTGTTAACTATAATTTTGACGAAGAATTACTGGGAATTTCGCCATGTAATGAAAGTATTAAGGCTATAGACTTATAGATTTAAGTTAGATTTGTAAGACATAAGCGTCAGCTTTTGAGACAGCTGTACCAACGGTTGTTCTAGAACCAGTCCACGGGAGTTCAGATCTTTGAATCCACCCCCAGTGTGGAAGTACAGACAGAAATAAATATTTTTAAAGGATACAGAAATATGACTGGGATACTGTGATTTTTATTTTTAATATAATATAGTATAATATGTCTAAATAGATCTTACATCATAATAGTAAGATCACAATTACTTTTGATATAGATATGAAAAAAATTAAAACCAAATCAATGAAATTAATTAAAATTATGCATATAAGTGGGATAGGAGTCCTCGGCAAGCTCGGCCGAATTTCACCTTCCCGTACAAACCGAGTTTCGTTCTCATTTTAAAACTACGTATTGAATTGTAACGAAACTTTGCATATACCATAACATAAAGTATATATAGGTAATTAGTTTATATGGCTCCAGTTTATAAAAAAAAAAAAAAAAACAGCAAAAACAAGTTTTGTATTTATAACCTAAATTTGCTGTATTTTTTTTACTATTGTATCTGAAGCTACATAAAGTAATTACAGGCCTTATTCTAAGTACAAAGTTTCAGAGCTAACTAGCAAGTCGTATTAAAATGAGAGCGTAAGTACGTTTGTATGGAGAATCGAGATTACCGGGGGACTCTTACGAATCCCGATATTCCCGATGTCTCAATCGTGAAGAAGATAACTAAGGAGTTTTTTCTTCGTGTTTTTTATATAATTGTCAATGTTACGCGTTTTGAAATAACAACACTACCTATCACCTATTCACTGTTAATGCAATGAGTTTTTTCTTTGGTAAGTAATGAATGAATACATTTTATGAAACAATTAAAAAACACAAAAAATTACTCACCTCCTTTAGAGTTGCTGTTTCCGATAGATCCGAGACAGTTGGTCACTGTAAAAAAATAGATTAGATAAATTATAAAAATATATATATTTTTATATGACGAACAATAAAGATGTGGCTTTGATTCGACAACGGCGTTGCCCTCCCGCATATAAACTAAAAATATAGCCTCTGATTTGTTCTACAAACAAAGTAATGATTTAAATAATATAATTTATACGGATTATATCACGTTAATTATCTTATTTGAGTTCCTGGCGTTTCGGAAGCTTTGCAGCTTGCGTCTTCACGGGGTCGGCTTAGAAAAAATATAAGAATTTAAACTAAACTACCTGCGTTTCACAAAAAGAGGCTCCTAAAGAGAAAGATACGCCGCAAAGAAAATTGTGAAACTATAATTACTAACGAGGTAGTCTGGGCCCTCGTTAATTAGTATATTATTTTATAAAACAAAGACTCTACTAAACTACTTTTGAACAGATAAAGGTGCGTCCACACTTGTATCATTTGCTCATATCCGATCACCGTGGCGTGGCATGACTGCGTATCGCTGCTTGGACGCTCACTGTCGGCTAAATGTGTAATACGCGTAGCAACATGGATTTCGAGCGATTGGATCGACGCAACGTCCAAACGCGTGATCGTGACACGCGATCATGCCACGGGACGAAGATTTGATCGGGCAAATGATACAAATGTAGACGCGCCTTAACATATTTTTACACCGTTCGAAAATTAAGCTTTTCCAGTCCCGTCCCAAGCTGGTGGTAGCGACAACCCATCTTCCCTATTAAAATTAGGATGTTTTTTAATCTCAATAGCCTTACGTAGCATTCTGGGAAAATATCTTATCTCTTTGGCAAGGATAGAAGGAATCAAACTTACTTAAATGGTTTGGTTTGTCAATGACATGTACACAGTCTACAGACTTAGGTCTAAATCAATTCTATATTATTTTTTATTATCCATGGACCTAAACTTGTTTTAAGAATTAGGATATTAAAAACTACATTCTTGGTTCTATTTAAAGATTTCGATACCTCTTAATGAAAAAACTGAACCCTTATAAAATCACTCAACTCCATAAACTAAGACATTTGTAGTTTTAATATTTAGGGCCTAATTAGATAATGTTGAAGTGTTACATTTTAAATATGTAAGTGAACTTGAATTAGGTACTTCCAAAGATATTTGCATTCTCCTAATGTATAGTTTTAAAACATACAAACATAGCGTGTATTTTTTTTTTGTAATATGTAAGTTATCATAAATTATTATTTCTTGCAATTTCATTCACATTGGCATTTTGTTTTATAAGACTCTTTAATTTATGCATTATATTCAAGTATAATATTAATGTGCATTTTGACTTGTTTATCTATCTAATTGTAACGTATTCAAGCAAATAATCATTTCTATTCTATTCTATTTTAATCACATTTTTATATTTACCTTCTGTGAAGACAGTGATGACAACGGTCGTTTCCCATTTCTTTTCTGCAAAAGAAATATAATCGTTTATGAACATTCGTTATTCCTGTTGCAAAGGTCGTCAATCGCGATTCAACGCGCTAACACAGCGAGCGTGATGGGCACCTTTGCACCCGGAATGACTCGGGGCGGGTTATTTGACTAAATCAATACTGATTTGTGTGTATTATTATTAGTTAAGGAATTATTATTTTGTACTTGGTTGACATTTTGTGTATTTTGAAATAAATAAATAGTTTGTTTTGTCGTACTTATGAAGAATATAATGAAAAGTTATAAAATGTAGAATTTTTATTGATTGTAAGTTGAGTATCCCCATATCTTTATTTCTGTAAATTGACCAGGATTATGTACTAGCCCTAAAACTTCTCAACCATCTATTTAGTCCAGAAGCACAATTATGATCCAGAAAGAAAATTATGTTTAAATAATCCTTTTAAATGAGGCCACCACAAATGGAAGCCAGTAGCAATGTTGTTTGTTTTTCGACGATGGTGCTTCCCTTCCACACTCCAACTGACAGACTGATTTATAAACTCTTACAGTTTACTAGCTTCTGCCCGCGACTTCGTCCGCCTTAAATTCGTTTATCGCGGATAAGGGCACTTTTCCGGGATAAAAGAAGCCTATGTTCTTCGTCGGGACTCAAACTATCTCCATACCAAATTTCATCCCAATCGGTTCAGCGGTTTAAGCGTGAAGAGGTAACAGACAGCATTTCGCATTTATAATATTAGTATGGATTATTACAATATTAGTAACCAATCCTAAATATATGTTTTTTCCTATTGTATACTGTACTGGGCTACAATTAGCCATCGATATTAATAAACTAAATTGATATATGTGTCGTCGTTTTTTCAATATTCTGTCAAAAAATACTCTCGAATTGTAAAACTAGCTTTCGTCCGCGTACATGACTCAAAATTTTCGTGGTCGGAAATTGTCGTCCGTCCAGTTTTTTTCTTTAATTCAGAGGAACGTACGAGTACCTACCTACATACATATATATGCATTGACACACACACTTTCACGTTTATAATATTAAAAGGATATTAGGATTGTGCTTATGAACTTATTATTTTAATGATATATCGCATTTAGGCGGTTAATTATGATTAATTTTGGATCATAGTTGGAAGATTTTGGTCTGCAGTTGTTTGTTTTTAAGATAAGTAGTTCCAAATGAAAAAAAACTTGGAAATTTAACACCGAACCTGTACCGCTTATTAATTTTTCAACCACCATTAATAATTCATATATAACAGAAAGCTATACTATCAATAAAAATTCTTACATAGAAAAAAAAAACAAAAATGTAGCGGCCGCCCGCGACTTCGTCCGCCTTAGAATCGTTTATCGCGGATAAAAGGTATTTTTCCGGGATAAAAAGTAGCTCATGTCTTTCCCCAAACTCGATATTTTACTAATTTAAATGTGAAGCAAATTACCAAGATTTCAAGTTCCTAGCGTATAAACATATTTACAGTCCATACAAATTTTCTTCCCCTTTTTCGTCCCTAAAAGAGATGAAATTTGACATACATTATAGCCTATGTCCTATTCTGATACATAAGGTACATAACTGGAAAGTTTCATAAATATTCGTCCAGTAGTTTTTGAGATTAAGTGGAACGTACATACATACTTTCACGTTTATTATAGTAAGGATAAGGATTTACAACCTTTCTTACCCTGGTGTTGCTTTTACCCTGGTGTTGCTTTATCCCCGACTGATTTTAAAATCAACAAATTCTACAGTTGATAAGAATTGTAGAATTTGTTGATTTGTTGAAAATCAGTGTGGATTATGAAACGTCGTAAATGTGATACTGAAAACTGACATATGTGTCAATGGAAATAGAGTTGGGCCAATTGCATGGATTCTCTTTCCCCACGAAACAAATTCTGTTTCTCTTACCCCAGCTGACTTTACCTAAGATAATAAATAGTTTAAAAAACACTAGGAAAACACGCTTCACAAGACTTTTCTAACAAATCCAAACACAGCTATGATACGATGTACCATCATGAAGTTCCAGTTCATATCTTCCGGCTCCATCATCAGATCAGCTCAACGGTACCATATTATTGTATTGTCATCAGAACTACATACAGCTGCCAATTTTCATGACGCTACGATCCTTGGCAGATGGTTAAATTAGTTACCTTAGATTCCATTACATACTTAGTTACATACAAGTCGACCTAATAAACGCTTTTATTATTAAAAACAACTTACCTTTGATGATATTAGACAGAGTCATGCAAGAGCCAACGATGTTCTTTATAGATCCATTCAGCGAATCGTAACCTAGAATAGAAATAAAAATTAAGACAAATTTTGGATATTTATATTTTCCTCAAACTTATCATCGAGAAACTTGCTTAAATGGATATTTAATAGAGAATTGTATAATTGAAAACTATAATTGAACTAATATATACTCTTTTAAATAAAACAATTTAACGGATTATATCGCGTATATTATCGCATTTGAGTTCCCGACGTTTCGGATGCTTTTCAGCTTTCTATACCACGATTATTACACATTAAAATGAGTAATCGCGATTATTAGACATTTAAATGAGTAATAATCGCGGAGACAGAAGAAAATATAATATATTCTTATGTTTCCGCAATTAACACTACAATTAAAACAATATAAAAGAATTATATCGCCTCGACCAGTGAACACAAAAGCTGAAATGTTTCCGAAACGTGTGGAACTCAAATGAGATAATATACGCGATATAGTCAGTTTAAATTGTTTTATTTATAAATGAGCTGTTAAGGAATTGAAATAACATTAAGACTTATTGTAAACAAGAACAATTAAACCAAGAGGACTGTCAATTGTCATACTTTGGATCGTGGCCCGAGCACAAAGAAATATTCAGGCAAAAACTAGATGGCGCTTTAATACTAAACATTTAACGATGTTATAATTGAAGAAAAACACGTGGTACAGTAACAATTACTTCGTAAATAGCTCAAAATAAATAAACAAATCTTATACATCGATAGCGTTGTACATATGAGATATCACGGAACATTTTCTATATGGAAATTGACAGTATTCTTATTTTCATAGACCTTGATTTTGCTAATATTTAAAAACTACCGTTATCTGAAATAAATAAGTTTTTAAGATAAATCAATTGGGCATTAATTAAAGTATTTCGACCTTTTGTAACATTTAAATACCTTTCTAAATATTTGAATCCGCAAGTTAGTTAAATAAAACATATTAAACACTCTAAGTCACATATTATCGTGATAATATGTGAAAAAAATATAATAATATTTTCTTCTGTGTCCGCGATTATTACTCATTTAAATACAAAAAAATTAACGGATTATATCAAATTCAAATTAGCTTTATTGCCACAACATGACACATTTAACAATTATACAACAATAATATCGTTTTTTTAAAAGATGCTTATACTAGTATTACTTCTAACTATCCTAAGTGAATAAACTACTATAGAAAAAGTTCATTTGAGTTCACAAATGAGATAATATACGCGATTTAATTACTTAAAATTGTTTTATTTAAAAAAGAAATATGGTCCAACTTTAAAATAAATATTAGGTTGTCATACAAAGTCCCGAGAGATGGCGCTGTCCCGCCGCTTCATAGGTTTGATATGTGTGAAGTATAATGGTACTAACCTTTGCCGTTGGTGTAGATGTCGATGTACTTGTCGACCTGGCCTCGGCAGTCGCTAAGTCCATACGAACTGATGACGAGGTCGATGGAGGTCACGTCTCCACTGACGCCTACGATCTTGTCCCATCCTGACCTGCAGATTCCGTATTTGCCTGGAAATACAAATAATTTGTTAAAATAAAAAAAACTCGAAATATAAAAGCTCAGTTTAGGGTTCCGCAGCTGTTCATACAAAAAAAATGCACTACAGATGATAAAAATACGATATGAATAAGTGCACTAGCAAAAGAGCGTATCTCTACGGCGCTTGCGTCCTTTAGTTGAGAAGCTCAGTTTTTTGGCAATAAATAAAACATAGTACATTCCATCATGTTGAAAATAATTTTCATTGAAAGTATTTATATAAGCTTGATTCTTGCAATTTTTTTGGACATACCGTTTAGAAAATAGAGGGGTAAAAAAGAGGGGGCAATTTATGCAACTTTAGGAACGATTATTTCCGAAAATATTTTTTTTAAACCTCTGAAGGTTTTTAAAAGAGCTGTCGAAATATGTGCCACACATTAATATTAATTTAGTTGATATTTTTCTTTAATTTCGGTTACATGTATGGAGTGCCCCCCCCTGGAAATATATTTTATTATTATTTAACTATCAAACTAAGTAGCGGCTTATAAAAGACACCTATCCTCCAAATTTCATGAATATACATTTAGTAGTTTTTGAGTAAAATGCTTGCGACATACGGACGGACGGACATGACGAAACTTTAAGGGTTCCGTTTTTGCCATTTTGGCTACGGAACCCTAATAAGATTACATAAGTGATTGTAAAAACCAAGTGTTTCGACTTCGACTTCTCGACATGTCCATTACGAGGCTCGCTCGAGGACGTAAACAAACAAATGTTAACTAAATATTCTGACTCTGACGGTAGTAAAATTAAAAATATATTTATATTTAAAAAGTGCGAGTCGGACTCGCCCACTGAGGGTTCCGTACAAAATATACGCTACAAACGGCCGTATTTATGAAAATTCTGTGTTAGCAGAGCCCTACTCCTAAGCAAAATGCACTCAGTCATCGGTCATTTTATATAGGTTACCGACATAGACAGGCCGATGTAGGCAATTTCTCAGGTAAATCTCAGGTATTATGTACAAGTCGGAGGAGACTTCGGTGATAAACTCGTGATCTGAGTCTCTTTTTTACCTGACTGCGCTACGCAAAGGAGGGTAATGTGTTTATCAGGTTATATATGTAATTTTGTGGTGTTTTCACAATTTTACGTCCTTTTGTGGTCAGAAAAAAGGAATTATCTGCACCGCAGCGGGCGGTAAGTGATTTAAACTGCCCGGAATAAAATACCTATAATAAACTACAATATGATGAGATTTGATTAATTTACAAAAATTAAACTTACCACCATGTTCACCGAAGCAAAGCACGATCTTAAGAATACCAGCCACAACTGTAAAATACAAATTAATAATCAGATTGTAAATAAAACAATGTACAAATAATTTTGTACCAAAAAAAAAATGTTTTTTCCCAATGAAAATTATTTAAACACTTACTTCTGACGAGAAGTGATCCCACTGAAAATAAAAAAAGACATTTAAAAATCATGGTTTAGTGATTATCAAATAATGTGCAAATAGCCTAAAACAGTGTTACAAAAGACTCATAGGGTGCCCATAATTTCGTTTGTGAAGCAGGAAAAGCCATAACACAACCCTCTTTATTGGTTAAAAAACTAGAAGATGCCGACAAACTTCGTCCGTAAAGGAGAAAAAATCATAACTCTCTTTTTTCTTCAGCATAGTCGGGTATAAAGTATCCTATAACCATTTGGAGATACCTAGCTACCCGTGTACCAAAAATAGTTGAAATCCATTTAGCCGATTTGGCGTGATGAAGCCGCTACGACACAATCAATCATACAAAAAATTCAAATAAATATATTTCCATTCACTGACCTCTAAATAGGTAGTCCGTTATAATCATGTTTTGAAAATATCTTCAATGTACAGACATTTCATTTTTAGAAATGTATTTTAGTATAGATGAGAGGATTTTAGTTTCTAGGTTATGTATGAAGTTTTTAGTAAGTTAGTTTATATTTTGGGTAGTTTTAATTTGACATTTAAGTTTATTTTAAGGATTTACATCACATAAGTAATTTTATTTCAAATTATAATAAAATAAAATAAAAAATAATTGTACATAAAAAAAACTTACATCCAGAGATGGAGGCATCCAACACGCCTCCAAGACCAAGTACAACTGAAAAAGAAAAACAAATGTTAGTCAAATTTCTTCATCAAATATTGAAAAATAATTAGGTATGATATTATAAAGAATCACAAATTCAAATTATAAAAGGACATTGTAACATTTTAAAAACTTATTTAAAAACTATTTATTTATTTAAAAAAAAAAATACTACTTAATACATAAGGTAATAAGTTATACTTACTTCTGATAATCAGGGTGAAAACATCATCAACGGTCCTGAGCACTGTACAAATAAACAAAAACATGTTATAAGTAAACACAAATAAATGTTAATAAAAGTTCATAATCAACAAGAAAGCAATTTCTTTTTATTTATAAACCCTTGACAAAAAAGAGAGTACTTTTTGTTTTACAAATATCATGATAATAATCACAATTTTTGCAAAATATTTGTAAAACAAAAAGTACAGTCTTGATAATAGCGCCACCTCTCGCCGAGCAATGGTACCTGTAAAGGTATCTGCTCGGGGTGAAAGTAACTTCATAGTTCTGCACTAGGCGGCGCTAACGGCTAAAGAGTCGGATGCACCATACAGAGATCCATAAGCAAGAACAGATGACAAAATTCGTCGACTACTGGTGTGGACGATTAGCTCAGATGGTAGAGCGTGCTGCCCCGGTCTGGCTCAAGGCACTGGTTCAAGTCCAGTATCGTCGAAATTTTTTTTCATTTGTTTCTGATCTTTGTTTATAATAAAAAAGAGAGAAGTTATATTTTTAACGTATCTGTGACTGTCTATCTGTGTATCTATCTGTGGCATCGTAGCGCCCATACGGATGGACCGATTTGAGTGCGGTTTTTTTTGTGTCATAGATAATTTTACCCCGAGTGTTTTTAGCTTTATTTGATAAAAATCGGAGCACTCGTCTCAAAGATATTCAGCTTTAAGTGGAACAAGTAACCGGATCTCAGTGAATATTGAAGCTAGGAACCCCAAATTTTGTTGCTATGTTCATTTGTATGGGGGGTTTTTAATTTTTTTTTTTAATTTTGTAGTTATTTAAGATTTGAAGATGAAGTATTTTAACCACACATTCCTTGTGCCATCCGGCTTAGTTTTGATTATATAATCAATTTTCAACTCTTTATTGTGATTACTAAAGTACCTACATTAAGATTTATTAATCGCGATGTTGCCATGTTTCGTGTCGCTATTAACAGACATCAAAGTGACAGCTAGCACTCAACAACGGCATTTTGTTTTAGAAAAATAATCTTCATCATTATATTAAAATGGATAAATGTCGTAGAGAAGCGAATGTTATTCAAGTTTTATTTACAATAATTGACCAAACTAGATTTTTTATTGCTGAATTTGACTGGTTTCATATAACAATTTTTACACCTACTGGCCTCAGGAATTAATTATTTTTTCTACTACGTGAACCGGATTATGCGATCGACTACACAAACGCGATTCTACCTATGCGTAATTCTACACAATATGGGTTCAACACAACAGCAGTTTACTACATTCGTGATTCCACACTGCCACTATTTTAACGCAATCGGGATTCAACCTATATATCTGTGAACAAGAACTCCGCAAATCGTAATAAAAAGGCATACTTTTTAGAGTGGACCATCACTCTATACTCTATGGTTTATATTATATGTCATTGAACTATAATACCCATATTATACAACTCCGCAGAGAACTATAATGAATTTCAAAAAAAGAATGCAGTCTTTTTGCAATAACTTATTTAGCTATGTTTAGTTTCAGGAAGTTTATGGGTTACTCGTAGAAAAAGTATTACATTATAATATATAACGATTGCATAATATACTATATCATCATATTTGTGTGTACTTGATTTATCGATAATGTATACTGATGTATGTACCTAGATTTGTTATCATTGGTTTATTTTTACCTAAGCTGACTTTTTAATTGCATGCCTGTAAGTTGAAATAATATACTGTAATTTATATTTAAGACCAATAAAATTAGACCATTATTTCGAGCAATAAATGGTTATGATTATATAAACAGACTTTAATAATTATAGTAATTCATATACATACCAATGCCGCTAATGTCTTTAAGGAGGTTGGCTGCCAATCGGGTAACACCTAGAAACAAAAATTGTTATAAAATAATTTCAAACATATACAACAAAAAAATCCAAGTTTTATTTTTTGATGCGCATACTGGCAGAATGTCATAATACTTGTGCCTCAAATTTATGAGGAATGGAAATAAAAAAAGGATGACATTACAACCTCTTATTCTAGCCGCACCTGAAACGTCATACTTCGCAGCCTATTATAAAAACTCTTCTGTCAAAAATTATTTTTTTGTGAAGCTTTTTTTGCTAACTGCACTAATCTTTAAACATCCATCAATTACTCACCGAGACGATTCTAAAGCCCAAATTCGGTAGGATTGCATTATTTTATTACAGAGTTCCTATGACGACCTTCCTGCTCCATCATCAGATAAGCTCGATGGTCTATTGATTTATCGCCACACTTACTTAAGTATGCAAAATTATAGCTCGATTGGAAACCAGGAAGTAGGTCAAATTTAACTTGCAAGATTCCATGTCGGTACGTACATTGCAAGTTTAATAAAAGATTGAAAAAAAAATTACCATTCAGTCCTTTAAAAAGTGTACCGATGATGCCCCCAATGTCAGTGGTTGCCTGAAATTAGTAAAACAACGATCAGCCTTATTACTAGAAGGAGCGCATGCGCAACTTCATTCGTAGAAGAGAAAAAAATCGTAACCTTTTTTTGCTCTAGCATAATCGAGTAAACAGTACCCTATGATCATCTCTAGACATCCAGCTTTTTTGTGCTAAAAACTATGTAAAAATACATGCAAAAAAACACAAGCCTGTAAAATTACCGAAATATCAAGGAAATTCACAAACCTTTATGTAAAATCCTAAAATGTGAAAGTGTGTCTGTCTGTCTGTCTATTATCTCTTAACGCTTAAGCCGCTGAACCGATTGGAATGAAATTTGGTATGGAGATAGTTTAAGTCCAGGAAAAGGACACAAACTACTTGTTATTATCCGCGATAAACGGATTTAAGGCGGACAGAAGTTCTGGGCAGAACTAGTTTTTAATGAAATAAAATAAATATATTTTAATTTTTCGTTAAAATCCTTGTTTTTTTGGGAATGTTACAGCTGCTTTACATTTTTTTTATGTAAAATTACAAAATTGTATGTAAAATTTAATTATTTTTAAAAGTGTAGAAATGTCTCTATAATGTGAACATTTATTTTTTACGAAATCAATTTTGACATTACAGCGAAAGGTTCTAAAACAAAACACTCACGATGAATCAGAGTGTGCAGGTAGATTGAGCACTCGTTAAGTGAACTACCCGCAATTTTATACATAAAATATTACTCTGATGTTCGAAATTCAAAATTCGTATCATTCCATCCTTCTCATTCAATACATCACTGTATGTTAAAAGAAAACATACCGAGATATCGACGTCTGAAATGGCCCAAGGAGCAGTGAAATCATTGTCGCCCTGGTTGCAAGCGCTCAAAATACCGGCCTGGTTGCTGATTTCTGAAACAAATGCCAAATTATTAATATCCTCATTTCAAACTATAAAGTGTACGCACCTTCGTTTTCGAATGTAAAAGATCTTAATTGTGATATTTTTTGTAATTTCGATAATTTTGTTATTTTTGATAATGTTGTTATATTTGATAATTTAGTTATTTTCGATTATTAAGTTATTCTTGATAGTGTTTTATTGTTGATAATTCTGATAATGTTAATAATTTGTATGTAATGTATTTTAATCTCAACTTATGTTCTTACTGAATATTTTTTTTTTTTTAAATATATCCTTTTCTATCTATGCATGTCTATGATGGGACCCGTGAACCAAAAGTTGTTTAAATTGACCCAGTTGTCTGATTTTATGGTATAGGGGCAAACGAGCAGACGGATCGCCTAAAGGTAAGCGTTTAGTATTTTTTTTTATATAAGGGTGCGGCTGAAGTGCGTTTGAGCCGCTTGTTCCTGTGTGTTATGTGTGATTTAAAGGATAAAACCTACTGTTTTAAAGTCTTGTACAAATTACACATAACGTTTATTTGTACATACATACAATAACATACACAAAGAACGCTAACCTATGATGAAAATGTATATATTCAAAATGAAATAAATCGATAAAGTACCATTAAATCCAGCCTTGATCAGGTACTTGTTGCACATTGGGATGTAAGTCTTCAGAAGAATCACACCCGCTGAAAAAAAAAACAAGAAATATGTCAAGAACAGTCCTATATTAATCGGCACGGCATCGGCAAACGCTACATTAATCGGCAGATTAGGTTAAATTAGTGAGAAATTAGATCAACTTATTTCAATTGTTTCTACATCTTATAACTTCAAAAGGAAGTAAATAAAATGGATTGAATAAAAATCATCTTGACAGCATATTTAATGAGATTATTGGTTTTATTCAGTAAGTAGGCCGCAAGGGCACTTTTACAAGTCTGACTCTACGGCGTTTCCCAAGAGGAGACCACAGAAGAAAGCCGAAACTAACTCAACAGTCATTATTTTTTTCTAATTAACTCTTATCTATTACAATATTAGAACTTAACCTATAGCTTAATTAAAAAATAATCATAACTTAAAATAACTTACATCCGGCCTTTCGAGTGTTGCCAATGATTCCGAGGAAAATACTGACTGAAAAAAAAAGTTACGATGTAAGTATATATATATTATTTTATATCCGTTACGTAACCAGTTACGAAACGTGAAATCTTTTTTTATAATCCAATAGCAGTAACGAAAAGAAAAAAGTCATTGATGTTCCCAAATGTGTATGATGAAGATAAAAAAATATGTTATTCATATTACATGTATGTATGTATGTATGTATGTATGTATGTATTCAGTATAAGGTGAAAAAAAAACTTACTCTTTTCGAAGACGATGCTAAGATCAGCTTTGGTAAGTTGGCGGGTGCCAGCTGAAAAAAAGGAAGCGATATTAATATAAAATTTTATAATAAATAAAGTGTTTGAATGATTGATCCCCATATAAATTTTCATCCCCACTTTCACATCCTTTTGGGATGGCTTTTGGTCACAAACTATTTCAATTCCAAATGTCATCTACATTGGTTCAGCGGACAGACATATTCGTACATGGTCAGTTTTGCATTTATAATATTAGTATGGACATATGGTTTTTTGTAGATGAATGGAGCACAATTTATTGTCACATCTAGCTTGAAAAGTTCTTTCGTGACATTCCTATTGTCTGCGGGCGACGAGGGGAAAGACAGCGGGGGCGGGTAGGAAGTGTGCGCGCAGCAGGATCACTGTGCTCCACAGCGCGCACACGTCATACCCGCCAAACTTGTCAAACTATAACGATGACACTATTTCGTGGAATCGCAAATCCATACTTAATATTAGAAATGCTAAAGTGTGTCTGTCTGTCTGCGTCTGTCTGTCTGTTACCTCTTCACGCTTAAACCGCTGAATCGATTTGGATGAAATTTGGTGTGGAGATAGTTTGAGTCCCGGGGAAGCACATAGGCTATTTTTTATCCCGAAAAAATACCCGTGTCCGCGATAAACGAATTTAAGGCGAAGTCGTCGGCAGAAGCTAGTGAACTATAAACCATTAATCTAATATGGAATTTCGCAAAGTAACGCCTGAAGCCATCAATTACTTACTTATAAAACCGTGCAGTAAGTCAACTAGGATTTGCGCAATGCTTAAGATGACTCCGATAGATCGTTTGGCTGAGAAAATTCCTGTAAAGAGAATAGGTTTAATTTTATGATTACTAGAACGGGAGTCTGCTGTATGGAGCCGGGATGTCAGAGCCTTAGCGCAGTGTGGGCGGCGGGCAGCGTCGCCACAGTATAGAAATCAATACAGTCGTACAACGAAGCCGGCTAGACAGAGCAATCGTGCGGGGGGCAAGGGGCGAGACGCGGGCGGGGCGAGCCCGAGCTGCATAGTCCGTATTAGTTAGTAGCTCGGGACATGTCATTTTCTTCCACGCAAACATCAAAGGCCCACTGTATGTTTTTTACACTGTGGCGTCTATCTGTCACTGAATACCAGAGGCCAGAATAGGGTACATGCATGTTTTTTCTTATCGCTGTTCCTAACTAAATATCAAAATACTGTAAAAACGATTTCAAAATGTGAAATTAAAATTAAAATCGGTCAAGAAATGCGCTAGATATAGGCATTTTAAACTAAAAATTAGACAAAGAGGTCTTACATGCACTGTTACGTCATAGTGCACTCCGGCCATATAAACTCCATATAAAATTCTGTTTTGCTTGAAAGCGATAGAATGAAATGTTTGATGGCTTATATCTTGGTTATTTTTAAAATTATTCGTTTTTTTTGTCTACTGTTTGTTACATGAATGAGCTTTTAATGAAGCAAAAATTAAAATTCCTGCATATTCCCTATTCTTATGACCGCTTTACACATTGGGGCCAAATAGCGAATCCCAAATGTCGCTGCTTAATTTTTTTTTTTAATGGTGCTTCGATCATATATATGGACGTGGAATCTCTTGCAGCCGCTGCCATTTATTTATACAGTACGTTTAAAAAATAAAAGTCGAAAAAGAAGATGGTGGATGTTGTCTATTCATTGGAATAAATAAATAAATAAATAAATAAATAAATATCAGGGACAATCTTACATAAATCGACCTAGTCCCAAACTAAGCAAAGCTTGTACTATGGGTACTAGGCGACGATATAGGTAATATGTAGATAAATGATAATACTTAAATATATAGAAAATATCCAAGACCCAGGAACAAACATTCCTCTTCAAACATCCCGGGACCGCCAGCTTCGTAGGCCGCTGTACAACCCACTGAGCCAAACGTGTCGTCATAGAACGAGGTAAATGTCTTAAAATTAAAATTGAACTGTATAAGACGCCAACGTGTGAACAATGTTTGCGGGCGACCCAAGATCGTTTGATGTGTGCACGGAAAACCGACACCGTTCGGCTGGCTGGCCAGTGTTGGCACCAACTACCAACATACAGCCAACTAGGTCTCTACACGTTGGCCCAACACGCTGGCCCAATGTGTACAGCGGTCATTACACTTTCATCTGTAATTAGTGAATTCTCACTTATCGATTTTCAATGTACGTATCGACACATTATCTTTAAAATAGATTTCTAATCATGGTAATGTGTTTTGGAATTTGATGATCGTAGTATACCTGGGTAAGATCGGATGAAAGCAATTTCCAGCGAAACACTAGATATTTTATCAGTGACAATAAAAAAAATGTGTACCGTTTCGCTGGAAATTGCTTTCATCCGATTTTACCTTTGATTGTTCGTTTCTTGAGCGAGAAAATTGCCGATAGCTAATCGCTTGCTCGCCCTTGATAGGACGTGCTGCCTTAACTGCACTCACCTAGTCCTCTGGTGTAAAGCCTGATGATTGTGTTGAGTTGAGCCTTGACGTTGATGAGTCCATACAGTTTGATAAGAGCCTGGACGTTAGCGGAGCCGGTAACAGAAACTCCAACGAGGCCATTTATGTTGTTGCTGCAAACTGGATTGTTTCCTGAAAATAAGTGGTAAGTTGGCACTTTTACCAATATGCAGAAACGGTTTGAGGGGGTAATGACGCCCCTTCCCACCTGATCGAACCTTTCCATTAAAATATCTTCTAGACATAAACATTTTATTAAAATAAAATAAATAACTCGTATCTCGGGTGATTTGCAGAAAAAAAATCCTAAATAAGGGTTTTTTTTAATTTTCCAAGTTTTTTTTTAAAGTGCGTTTTTTTATAGAAATTAAAAAAGAACTTGATTTTTACACAAATGGAACTATTGTAGGGTAAAAATCAGAGTCATTAACACTACCTCGCTTGCACTCGCTCTTACTTCTAAAGCGCGAGCGAGAAGGCTGACTTGATGTGTATGTCTTTTACATTCAGTTTTGTTAGCCCTGGTATAGTGGCCTTGAGGCTGGTAAGATCAATAAGACTTTTCAATGAGGTCAATTACATTTACAACGTTCAGAGCACCCGCTAGGCGGGTTTCTGGCAGTAAATGTGTTAAACGAGCAATTTTTGTATAGGTATCTTGTGAAGAACCCCCATCGTTTTACCAACGTATTACTAAGGTTATTACGACCAAAAAATGTTATGTGAACCCCAGGCAAATCTAGCTTAGTTTTGAAGATATTATCAATTTTGATGTAAACTATTTATTTTGACAGCTCCTTACTAAAGCCATGCTTTTTTGGAAAAATAATGGTAACCATTTTATTAAAAGGGATATTTTTCATAGAGAAGCGAAAGTCATTCAAGTTTTATCTACAAAAACCAACAAAACTTTTTTTCATGTTCAATTTGACTTGGGTTCTTGTAATTTATTTAATTCCAAATGACCTCAGGAATGTGTGGTTAAAATCTTGCGGATTCAAAAATTGCTCGTTTAACACATTCACTGCTAAGAACCCGCGTAGCGGGTGCTCTGTTCGTAGACGCATAGCCCATACCTTTCGTTCCCCGTATGTACAGAAAAGTTCGTAGTTACGAAAAGCTTGGAAATAAAAGTGTTAAAGTACTAGGATGATGTATTACCTCCATTTCCAAGGAAGCAAATGATGATCCTCAAGAGGCAGACGAAGACTCTGGCGAGAAGGTTACCCACTGTAAAAAGAGAGGTTAACATCATTAAAGTTACAGCACGAATTAACTTAACCTAGTTACTTTCCAACGACATACATTTATTGAAAAAAAATTGTCCGCAACTTCGTTCCCAAAGGAAGTAAAATTCATAAATATTTTTATTGTTAAATTCTAAACTACCTATCCATACTAATATTATAAATGCGAAAGTGTGACTGCTTGTCTTACCTCTTCACGCTTAGACCGCTGAACCGATTTGAATGAAATTCGTTATGAAGGTAGTTTAAGTTCAAGGGAAGGACATAGGCTACTTTTTATCGCGGAAAAATACCCTTATCCGCGGTAAACGAATTTAAGGCGGACGAAGTCGCGGGCAGAAGCTAAATATCTATATATATAAAAGAAGAAGTCCTGACTGGCTGTCTGATTGACTCATCAACGCACAGCCAAAACTACTAACGCTAGAGAATTGATTTTTGCACAGTCGGTTACATTTATATCGTACGCAAGGGATAAGTAAACATTTCTCGAAATTCATCCCCTAAGGGCGTAAAACAAGGGATGAAAGTTTGTATGTGAAACGTAAAAGCTTTGGACTTAGAAACTAGACATTTCTCAAAAAGATTAGAATGTTTAAAATAAAAAGATTAGAATGCTTAAATTCTAGTAAAGTTATTAACATGAAATGTCTGTACATTGAAGATATTAAAAAAAATACGATTGGAACGGAAAAAACTATTCGGGGTCGCTAAATCGAAAAAAAAAATGGATTATTTTGTATGTTTTTGTTTGTATCTGTCGTTGTGGCTTCACGAGAAATCGGCTAAACGGATTTCATCAATTTTAGGAACGAGGGTAGCTGGGTTCCACAGATGGTTATAGAATACTTTTTACCCGACTACGCTGAAGATACAAAGGGTAATGACCTCTAATTCTCCGCGAAGCGGGCACTTTCTAGTTACCTAAGAAGTAGGTATCTAGGAAGGTACCTAGTTACCTAAGAAGGTGTCATGAAATACTTACATCCTTTGATCGAAGCTTCAATAGTGTCACACAACGAGACAACAACTGAAAGAAAATACAAAAAACGTCAGTAATGGCAAGGAAGTAAGCTGAAAAAAATGTCTTTATCGGTAATGTAAGTACATGTCACCAGAATCAATATCTGACAAAACAAAGCGGGCGAAAATAACTGACATTTCCTAACCGTCCTAGAAATACAGTCGTGTCAGATATTCATGCGCGCTTTGTTGTGGCAGATATTAATGCTTGTACAGATTAAAAAAGTAATGAAATTTTACATGCAAAACAAACACATCAAACTAGAAAATTCCCAAAGGTGCGTCCACACTCGTATCATTTGCTCGTATCCGATCACGGTGGCGTGGCACGACTGCGTATCGCGCTGCTTGGACGCTCACTGTCGGCGCGGCGATAACGCCGCGCTCGTCCGATCTAAGTGTGTGATACGCGTAGCAACATAAATTTCGAGTGATCGGATCGGCGCAACGTCCAAACGCGTGGTCGTGACACGCGATCATGCCACGCGACGAAGATCTGATCGGTCAAATGATACAAATGTGGACGCACCTCAATAAGCAAGGAATTAAAAATATGTTATTTCACGTAATTTCCATTAATTTTTAATTAATAACAAATATGTTGATTCCATATTTTTTCGTAAAAATCCTTGCTTGTAATTTATGTAATGTAATGTTAAATTTCTATATATTGTAAGAAGGCTGACTTAATGCATCAAGGCATTCTCCAGGAGACAACAGTAAGATCCAACAAGAATTTACTAAGATGGCTGCAATGGAAAGACTTATCTAGTCTATAGCTTTAATTATCAGCTCAGTGGAGTCCAACCTCCTCACATTAGTGGACGAGGTTTCGTGTTGTCTTGACAAGGGTGCGCAGGTAGATGTAGTTTACTTTGACTTTAAAAAAGCGTTTGACCGTGTCGATAACGATTTACTGCTTGAAAAACTGTGTCGCATAGGTTTCTCACCTAGGCTTCTCAAACTGGTAGCGAATTACATGAGCGATAGGAGGCAATACGTCCGACACGGATGCTATGTTTCCGACCTTTATCTGACGCGATCTGGTGTTAGTCAAGGTTCCATTTTGGGCCCCCTTCTGTTCAGTGTCATGATTAATGATCTTGAGGCTACGGGCAAGCATGCTAAATGCTTACTATATGCAGACGACCTGAAACTGGTCCTCAGTGTGAGGCAGACAGACGACTGTAAAAGGTTGCAGGAGGATATCGACGCAGTGTTCTCGTGGAGTGTTGCCAACAAGCTACTTTTTAACGTTGCCAAATGCTCGGTGATAAGTTTTAGTCGTGTCCAGAGTCCATTGCATGCTGAATATAAGCTAGGCTCAGAAAAAATACCCCGGGTTACGTCTGTCAAAAGATCTAGGGGCTCTATTTAACGAGCGGTTTTCTTTCCATGACCATATCAGGGAAATAGCCACTAACTGTTTCAAGCGTCTTGGCTTTGTTGTCAGGAATGCGCGTGATTTTCGGGATCCAAATGTTGTTAGATTGCTGTATACGTCTCAGGTGAGAAGCAAGCTGGAGTCGGCAGCGATCGTTTGGAGCCCGCAAGAAAGTGGTTACGCGTTGCTTCTAGAGAAGATACAAAAGGTCTTTCTAAGGTTCCTTTATAGGAAATTATATGGATATTACCCATTTCTATATCCTACAAAGTTTTTACTCGGCGCACTTGGGTTCAATTCTCTAGAGGTAAGGCGTAATTACAATCTTTTGACCACTGCGTGTGGTATTTTGCGCGTTAGTGGTGACTGCCCTGATTTGGTTTCTAGTCTGGTAAGGCTCTATGTTCCGTTTGTACCAAAGAATGCACTTAGGCCACGTAGCACCAATGTACTTGCGGTTCCTAAGGCCCGTACGGTCTCTCACAAAAATTCTCCCATGGTTAGGGTGCTGCAAATGCTGATCTCGCTCCAGACATCAGTACCCGAGTGTGATGTGTTCGCGGGTAAATGGACGGATGTGTGTCGTGAGTGCTTGAGATATTGTGAGATGATGGATAGTAAATAATAATGAATTATGATTACATTTTTAATGTGTTGTTAAATGAATTTAGTGATGATACTGACATAAATTTTTGTAATAAGACATTCGGAAATAATGTGTAAATATAATGGTTAATATATAAATTTAAATTATTCCTAATTAGTTTGTAATGTGTATTAATAATAGCATATAATATAATATAATAATGAATTTTCCAGCGCTTTGGTGAAAACTGTTATGCTGTGTAAATTTTATATGACAATAAATAAATAAATAAATTATAAGTAAAACCATGTTAATCTAAGTTTGTATTTAGTACTAAGCGCACACATACAGGGTGACATAGGAGTCGTGGTAAGAAGTGACAAGACTTGATGAACAATTAAAAAAGTGTATAAAAATACAGCCTCGATATTAATAAGTACTTTTAAAAAGATATACATAATATTTTCTTCTGTTTCCGCGATTATTACTCATTGAAATAAAACAGTTTAACGGATTATATCGCGTATATTATCAAGATATATATAAGTAATATTACAGTAATAGATAGTTGTATGGACTTTGATTAAAATAATTTAAAAAACTGGTTTCATGCTTTAGTAGTTGTATCACTTGCATGAAACAAGTTTTTTTATTTATTTTAGTTTAGACCATTTAACTAAACTAAAACAACATAATATGGAAACATAAATGGTCATAAAGGGTTGTATATTTAGTCCCAGGAATGGTTTAACTTTCTAAACATAGTATGACCTATTTAATACTTTCTCGTGTTTGGAAATTTGAATCTATTTTCATATTTTTAATTATGAATGTTTACAGAAATAAAGATTGAGTATCTAATCTCTTAATAAACCTGTAATAGACTCGTTGTTCATTATTAAACACCTAACACGCTAAGCAAGCCTTATCTTTATTAAAACGTGTATTTTTTAAGAAAAGTAGCAAAAACTTGTTTGTCGTCGTCAAAATAAGAAAATTTGATGGCGTTTACCCTTGTTTCAACTCGTGAAGATAAACTGAAACAGTATATTGATAAAAACGGTCGCTGTCAACACTATGAGACATATACAATACAGAAAAGTAAAGAGCTAAGGATCGAAGGTCATTCAGAACTGAGAGCCTTAATAATGATTTTTGATCACGTCTCCCATTTCACCCTGTAGATTTTGCTGAGCTTCGTTGACTGTAGAGGGGAATATAAAAAAAAAACATACCTCGTGTTGTTAGATCGCAAACATCATTGAAGTTTTTGACCTCTGAAAAAAAAAGCAAATAACTGTAAAAAAAAAAAACTTCTGTCTCCGCGATTATTACTCATTTAAATAAAATAATAGATTATATCGCCATTCCCAACGTTTCGGAAGCTTTTCAGCTTTCCATGGTCACGGGTTGAGATAATATTTGCGATATAATCCGTTATTTTGTTTTATTTAAATGCGTAAAAACCAATGTTAAATAAAGAAGTAAAAGCACAGAAATTACGTGACTTTGAATTTACATTAATATCGTCATCATCATAATCATCATCATTATCATAATATTTATCATCATAATTGTCATCATCGTCAATATATCATTATCATTATCATCATAAATATACTCAACTAGCTCTTACTTGTGGAGTAACCTTGAATTTGTTCTATCACACAAATATCGGGATTTGAACCCAGGACCTTCAGCTTCGCAGGCAACGTTACTCCCACTGAGCTAAACCGGTTGTCAATCGTTATTTAAACCATTATATGCTGATTTTCTCTCTATCAGGGGATTTTTTTGAACATTTCTCATTTTGTTAGCAATATTTTTAAAGATTATTTATTCTTGACAGATTTTTTGTAAATTACCTATTTTCAAATCCATCCAACATTTCTCCGTTTTCAATGACGATGCAGCCCTACCCAACCTGTCTAACTCTATTCGGCACTAGTGTCTTCTTATTGTTGTGGATCAATTTTGTTTATATTACTATACATTTTATTTATATATATATATATATATACATATATACCTTAGAGCACAATCGTACTAACTGTTTGAGAAAAATGCTTGTAATTAGTATGTTAGTGCACGAATATGTAAAGTTGAAATTCCATGGGCTAACATATTGTAATTAGTACGAGTGTGAACTAAGGTATCGATCGGCTCAATTAAAAAGATTTTTTTTTAAAGATATTTGATATGAAGACATGAATGTTTGTAACTAATTACATCATTAACTTGGGACATACATACAGGTCCTTAAAAGGCCCCGAAAAGCTCGGCCGAATTTAATCTTCGCATACAAACGGAGTTTCCTTCTAATTTTAAAATAACGAGTTGGATTGTAACGAAACTTTGCATATACAATGACATAAAGTATATCTAGGCCTGTAATTAGTTTATGTGACTGCAGTTCAATAAACAAACGAAATACAGCAAAAACAAGTTTTGTATGTAAAATTTATATTCGCTGTATTTTTTTTACTATGGTATCTGAAGCTACATAAACTAATTACATTACGTTTGTATGGAGAACCTAGCTTACCGGGGACTCTTAATGGATTAGAATTAGAACATAGCGGGGCGGGGGTTCATAAACGCTTGTTAACAAAAAAACATTTATTACAAGTGGAAGTCTTTTACTAATTAATATTGTTAGAACGAGACTTCAGCTTTTAATACAAGTTACAAGATCTTGAGAAACGGGCCCCCGGCTCGGAAAACGGTATTCTCTTCATATAAAATAACCGGTTTTTTTTCGTTCTTTTCGTTGAATTACGTTTAGTATGTCTTATTAAAATTCTAGAACTTTAAACAGGTGTTTCCAAAGATGTTTGTCTTCTAAGTAGAGTTTTAAATCATTCCACAAATAGCATGTATTTTAGAAGATTTATAATAACGGAACATAGGATACCGATAAAACAGGCAAAGCCGCGGGCAAACACCAAGTAGATTATTTACTTACTCATGTTAACGATGGCATTCAATCCTGAAGTCCGAGCAACATGTTTGTCACCTAGAACATAAATAAATGTTTGTTTTTAATGTTTTATTTTCACTTCTCGAAAAGTGACAAATTTTAGCTTTGCGTTACAGGGGCTAAAATGACGGCGGCCATCGCGGTTGGGTCCAGGACTAAAGGGTCCTAAGTACCATATCATAATCATATATATACAACTAATAAAACTGACGTAAATCTTCGTTCTTTTATCACATTCGTGTCAAAATGGCTTATATTAGTTAGCCCCTTATCATAAAATTTCACCCCCGATGAATAATACGCATGGACCGTTACCTATATTTATTTAAATTGAAATATCTTTATATTTTGTAAAAATTGGTATTTTGAATTTAAGTCATAAAAATACAAAAAAGTGAATTGATAAGCCAGATACTTAAATTAAATACCGGTTAATTTGTACGACACTATTACCGGTATTCAGTCGCTAAGAGTAATTTGGTATTACATTTTCCGTGGTTTTATTACCGATAAGACCCCTGAAGAGACTGCTGATGCCTTTACCCAGGATAGAGCCACCGATGTCGAGGATCTATAAAAAAATATGATCATGATTAGACGTATTTTTTTTTATAATAAATAAATAAATATTACGGGACAATTTTACACTAATCGCTCTAGTCCCATGGTAAGCTCAATAAGGCTTGTGTTATGGGTACTAGACGACGATATATTTAATAGATATATTACTTATATACATAGAAAACATCCAAGACTCGGGAACAAATATTTATGCTCATCACACAAATATTTGCCCTTACCGGGATTTGAACCCGGGAACTCAGCTTCGCAGGCAACGTTACTCCCACTGAGTCAAACCGGTCGTTTATCCAATAACTAACTAACTAACTGCGCTGGCTCAGCGACCCAAAATGAGTCTTGGCCTCCGACACTAGAGCATGCCACTTTACCCGATCCTACGCAATCTCTCGCCAGTTAATGGCTCCGAGCTCACGCAGTTCCGCCTCCACCAGATCTATCCAGCGGTACTTAGGGGGACCGAGTGGGCGTCGTCCAGTTGGTCGACCCAGGTACGCTGTTTTCACCTGCCGTTCCTCTCCCATTCGCTCAAGGTGGCCAAGCCAGCGAAGACGATGGGCCTTGGTCACACCAATGATATTCGGCTCGGCCACTTGTTCCTGTATTTCGGCATTTTTAAGGATCCTCCAATTCCCATCGTCCATTTTGACAGGTCCCAGGATTTTTCTGAACAACTTATGTTCCGCTACTAAAAGGCTGTGCTCCTCCTTAAGCGTTAACGTCCAAGCTTCACACCCATACATTAAGACGGGGCGGATAACGGTCTTATATATCCGGAGCTTAGTTGGTTTACTAAGAAGCTTAGACGCTAGAACTTTATGGAGAGCAGCACTGCATCGCAAGGTGTTCTCGTTTATCCACTATAAGCCTATAAATAGTATATTACTGCAGACGCCGGGAAAGAAGGGCTTGCCGGGTGAGTAGGTATATACGCGGTCGACCGTAGGGAGGCTGGATAGTAATGCGAAGCCGGCAAGCACTTTTCACGGCCAGAGGCATGTATAGTGCTTTTCTCAAACATGTGCAATGATATAAAAAAATACACAACCCCTAAAACTATACGACAAAAGTTTTTAAATTTTTCCCTCCAATCCCTCCATAGTGTTTTTTTTTACGGACGTCGTCCGTAGACCCTATTAGGGCCGTTACACAATCTTACTATCTATAATAAATAAAATAAATGCAGAGGATTTTAAATATTGTCTATAGACTCTAGTGACTTACATAAGTTGTACAATATTGTAAATTTATTCATCAACATATGAACTATACACATTTGTGTTTTTAATATCAGTTCGTGTGTTATAGGCATAAACGCTGATATATTTTTGGTCCGATAACCATTCAGCCACTAGAAAACAAATAATTCAGCTGTTTAACCTGTTCATGAACACAGACGCCATGTTTGCATAAAAATTAAAAAAATACTTCCCGGCTTAGGCCTTCAATTTTGTGAAAAAATCCTTTACAGTTTTCTCGAGTTGTTCCACCCGAAACGTGATACTTTGAAGTCTGGTGGGTTTAACGCACGTAATGACGACATTTCATTGCATGTTTGAGAAAAAATGTTTTCACTTCTACTGCTCAAAAAGTAAGTCATATTAGCTTTGCGAAGCGAGACTAAAATAATGCATTTAGTCCCTAGGGTTTAATAAGCCATATAATCCCATACAAATTTCTATGAAACTGAAAAAAAAAAACTTGCGGCCAGCTACATACTACTTACGAATAATTAAAAACAAACAAACCAACCTCATCAGATTGGCCAAAATTTCTGATTGTATTGCAGCCCTTTACATTAAAAAGTAAAAATTGTCTATGGCAATTATTAGTTAAAAAAAATATATAAGCTGTCAATGAAATTTACAATTTAAATGTTAAGTCTTTTTTATTTTCTCGCAGTCGAAGTGAAAAGCAGAGTGTTTAACATGTGGCTAAAAACCATTATGACACTCAGATAAAAAAAAACACTTCGTGTCATAATGGCTTACTTTAGCCCCTTGTCAAACAATCTACTATTTCAACACACTTGCTCGTAAAGTAGCTTTTAGTACTCCGTTCCTATGTCTGTAATCCACTAGATTAAACACGTGTGCTTTTAACATTACATTATCGCACTAGTGCCTTTTTAAAGGTCCATAAATACTTTTATGCACATTTTAGTAAAGGCTTCTTAGATTAAATAATTGTGATACTTAAAATGAACACTAAAGTTAAAGAAATCATATATTTGCCTCAAAAGAACAATATTTATTGGTATTTTCTTCTGTTTCCGTGATTATTACTCATTGAAATAAAACAATTTAACGGATTATATCGCGTATATTATCTCATTTTAGTTCCCGACGTTTCGGAAGCTTTCCAGCTTTCCATGGTCACGGGAGGACCATGAAATGAGATAATATACGCGATATAATCCGTTAAATTGTTTTATTTCAATGAATATTTATTGGTGTTTAAATGAATTTATTATTCAGTGTATTTTATTATTCTTATTTTGATGTTTGGTGACTTAGCCTTCCTTTGCCATATCGCTATCCGCGCGCATATAAACTGCGCCGACTACCGCGCGCCATTTTCATTTTCATATTCATATTATAACTTTTTGAGGTGTTATTTTAAGGCAACGCAATTTATACGCGAATAACCAATATATAAACGTTTCTACCACAAGATCCAATGCAGCGATGTAGAAAAAACATTAACTTAAAAGTAAGGAATAAAAAATTTCGTGTTTTCCTCGCAAGTTTGTCGAAAACCGTCGTATGGAAGTCGTTTGTTTTTTAATTTTTGTATTGGACTTCATTTTACAGACTACCTGTAAAATGGCCTTGTTATTGCAATGGTTACACTTTGCTGTGTCTATTGGCGTCTGTGTGATTTAAATAGGTCCATAACACAAAAAACTCATTACTCAATGTGACACCATTATTTTTTGATTCCGTAAATAGGTTTGCAATATATATATATTGCACATCTATTTTTTTTTTAGCTATGTACATGAAGAAGATGATTAATAATAATAATAATAAGTACAGTCACAGCAAACTTCTTGAAAGGGCCTCTACGTGTTGGATCCATATCCGCACGCAAGCCTCTCAAAAATCCGGGACGTATGAGCCCGTGACTCGCGAGATACAAATAATAATTATTATTATTTATTTCTCAAACATCATTTACAATTTTCCTTAAAACTAGAGACTGCTTCCTAGACCCCTGAGACCTGAGCTTTAGGATAAGCTGTGCCCCCAATATCAATTTCATGATGTTTAAAATGAATTTATTTTATTTTTTAAGTAAAGACAAAATAAAGCCGCATGCATGGTTTACAAAATATTCGTAGCGTATTTAACTATATATTTTTATCTTAAGCCAAAATCTAAATTAAAATTAAAAACTTAGATGTGTGTATGTGTATATACATATTATAAGGATATTTGTGTGTGTGTGTGTGGGTGTGGGCGTGAAAACATATATACACATATATATATATTTAATATAAATACATAATATATATGTATATTTTTAAAAGTTTATTATTTTGAGCACATTATGGATACCTTCAATATACATTTTTACAAGTTACATTAAATAATACGGGTAGATATTATACATATAATACTCACTGCTCCCAAGTCAATCTTTGGGAAGATGGGGTGGATGGTTGGCGCCGGGCTGGCAGCAGCCACGGCGAACTGAAACAAATAAATACATATAAGTACAAGGGAAAAAAGATAAAAACCGTCAATAATTGCGAGTGGGGGCGCATGCCGTCACACCGTGCGAAATAGTCGCACGGCATGACGTCACGGGAACTTTAACGGGCTTTAATCTTGATTTTTTTTTGTTTAATCGACAAAAGAAAAAATGCGTGTCCAATATTTTCTGATAACCTAACTGACGGATTAATTATATGTTTTTAGGACATCCTATTGATTCAGTTTTTCGTAAGAAACAAATGTCTATAAGTCACCATCATCCTACAGTCACCAGCCTTAATATCTTTCATAAAAAACAGGCCAATAGCATGTCGGACCATGCTCAGTGTAGGGTTCCGTAGCCGTTCATACCAAAAAAGCACACTACAGATGTAAAACAAGCGATATGAAAAAGTGCACTAGCAAAAGAGCGTATCTCCACAGCACTTACGTCCTTTTGTTGGGAAGCGCCGTTTTTCGGCAATAACTCAAATATGAAAAAAATATTTTCGTTGAAAGTATTTATTATGCTTTATCCTTGAATTTTTTTATATTTTTTTACCGTTGAGGAAGAGGACGTACCGTTTAGAAAATAGAGAACGAGGGCCACAATTTATGCTAATTTCGGAGCGAATATTTCAACTAAATCAAAAAAAAAAAATTAAAACGCAAAAAACGATTTTAAAAGATCTATCTTAATATGCGCTAACAAATAGATATTTGCTGCTTTTTTTTCAGTTTCGGTTACATATATGGAGTGCTCCCCATACATTTTATTATTTAACCATTAAAGTAAGTAGTGGCTTACACAAGACACCTATACTCCAAATTTCATTAATGTACATCTTGTAGTTTTTGAATAAAATGCCTGTGACTTACGAACGCACGGACGGACGGTCATGAAGAAAAATGAGGGTTCTGTTTTTGCCATTTTGGCTACGGAGCCCCAAAAATCTGCCTCAAATCGCTCTCTGCCGGTAGTGTGCCCATGAGGCTGGCAGCATTGCCACGTTGTATGGCGATGCTGATCCGCTGTGCCAGATATGATCCAGCCCTTTCCTGGAGCATTCCCTGGAGTTCTCTTTCTTAAGGTAGCCAAATGCCTCATCATGTAATTAGTGAAACGCATGAATGGATTAACGAGATTCCCACTGTCCCTATCTACTATCTAGCGAAACCACAGTATAATAAAGAGTACTACATACAGTATGGACATTCCCTGAAAGTGCCGTCCACCCGCGCTCGGTTACCTCGCAGTTACCGGCTGAGGTAACTGAACTGTGAGCGGGAAGAGCGCGGGTGGCCGGAACTTGCGGGCGGCGGGCGGCGGGCGGCAGGGAGTGTCCAGCGGGAGGCAGGGAGTGTCTACAGTGTGGCCAAGGGAACGGGCTTGGGAGAATCAGCGGGAAAAGAAGATCCTGTTGAGCTTGACTCTAGTCTGGCATTGTAAGGAAACATGAGAGGTGTAGCATAAGTGGAAGGTAGTCTCGTACGATCGACTCTGAAAAAACACTACTTTCATATTATAACACCGGCAAGCTCGACCTAATTTCACCTTCCCATACAAACGTAGTTTCGATCTCATTTTTAACCGACTTCAAAAAAAGGAGGGGGTTATCAATTCGGTTGTATTTTTTTTAATATTTTTTTTTATGTTTGTTACCTCAGAACTCCGTCATTTACGCGACGATTTGGAAAATTATTTTTTGTTCATTAGTAGGTATATCCAAATTGGTCCCATAAAATTTTGGTGAAGATCTGATGCTGGGATCCATGAGGAATCGAAGGAATTCCTCGATTTTTATGAGCAAATATATGGCGATTTCGGTATTTATTACAGTAGTTTAAGCATTTACATTTGAAATCACCATTTAATGGAGAGAAACCAATGATGAAGACACCAGGCATCAGTTACCACTGAGGGCTCTACCAGTGTTATTTAATTCGCGGATCTCGATTTGGTAAATTATTTTTTCGGTTAAGAGTAGGAATCATCAAGTTGGTCCCATAAAATTTTGGTGATGATCTGATGATGAGATCGATGAGGAATCGAAGGAATTCCTAAAATGTTATGGGCACACCTATGGCGATTTCGGTGTTTATTAAAGAAGAACAAGCATTTACACTCGAAAATCATCATTTTGTAAGGGGAAACTGATGATGAAGACACAAGCCACCAGTCACTAATAAGGGCTCAACCAGTGTTATTTAATTGACTAATTGCCAGATAATTCTTTATCATATTTTGCTTAGAGGCAGAATTTAGTTAAGATCAGGTTAGCAAAGTGGAGCTGATAGTGGAGAACCAGAGAACTCCTTAACGGTTAAGAGTTACAGGATAATTCTTAAAAAATACATGTATAATAGGTACGTACGTTAAGACTGTTAGTCATATTCTTTATAAGAAGAAGAAGATGAGATCCCAGGGAAATCGAGAGAAACCCTCAAATATTATAGGCAGTACAATGGTTTTTTATATATTTTTCTAAATTCAGTTATTTTCGTCTGCTTGTCATCATTTAATGATGCTGAGCTGATGATGGAAGGTACAACTCCTTATTAACGGTCAATAGCTGCAAGATAATTCTTTAAATTTATGGGTAAGTTGAGACTGTTAGTCGTATTTTTTGTTAACCAGCAAGCTACTGGACTTAACCATTTTGACCTAGCCAATTCTTATAATTTAGATTTTTATTTACAATCAAATCCTCCTCAATCTTCCCATTCTGGGCTCTAAAAAATACTTTATATCACTAAAGTCCATCACTAAAAGGCAAAAAATAAAAATGAAAATAAAAAGGAACCGACTTGAAGATTACTTAAAAACCAAAAAATATTCTTTTATTTACGGTTCGGATCACATTTGAATCACCTTTTGAAGTCGGTGCCAAACCTGAAGTAAAGTTCTGTAGTCAACAATTACTATAACTAAATATATAGGTAGGTAATAACTAAAGCCTCGCCGCCGCGGTTCTTGCGTGCCATTTGTGTTAATAGTAATAAATTAATGGCACCGACTTCAAAAGGTGATTCAAACGTGATCCGAACCGTACATAAAAGATTATTTTTGGCTTTTAAGTAATTTTGAAGTCGGTTCTTTTTTTATTTTATTTTTTTTAAACTAAGTGTTGGATTGTAACGAAACTTTGCATATACAATAAAATGAGGTTATAATTAGGCCTGTAATTAGTTTATATGGCTCCAGTTTATAAAAAAAAAGAAATACAGCCAAAACAAGTTTTGTATGAAAAACTTAAATGCAGTGTATTTTTTTTACTATGGTATCTGAAGCTACTAAAACTAATTGGCTTGTAACTAACAGGCCTGCATATACCAATTGCCAATTTGGCGTGATGAAGCCAAAACGACATATAAAACATTCCAAAGGTAAGTATATTTTTTTGAATCGGTGACCTCCAAATAGTCCGTTACAATTGTTTTTAATGTATCAATGTACATACTTTATAATAAGTAGCATAGATATTTAATTCCGGGTCGATAATCTGTTGGGCTCAGGAATATAGTGTTGTAGAATATCTTATAAAATAGGGCAAGAAAAATCTGGCTATTATGAATTAATGTTTTGCGAAACCGAAAAAAATACTGGATTAGGTACATTGTCAGTTAAAATGTACGCTCGTATAAAATGCACTGTAGATATAAAGATACATGTAAAAAAAAACTTGCTCTTCTAGTTCTTGATTTTTATTTTATAAATTCATCATGACACAAATTTGCATTAACTGAGTGAAAATTTTAAGAAAATACAAATTTTCACTAAAGAAAAAAAAACACTTACCAAGGACAGAAGAATGAGCACCTTCACCGACATCGTCGAGTCTTCTCTGACGACGGCAACACCTTTTGCCTTTATATACTCGAGCTTTACAAAAGGCTGTGTTTCCACAGATGTTTTCATTTAAAACTACGGCAATTATTTAATTAAAACGAGTATTTACTGGTTGATTTTGCTTACGTCGCTGCGCCTGTAAAATTGGCTATGTGCAGTCAATACGATTTGTGTAACATTATCTGAACTGAATTCGGATGACACTGATAACTTTCTATATAAGGTAACGTAGGGTAGTTTCCTGGCTAAAAAAGAAATTATTAGTCCATCAGTTAAATTATCAAAAAATATTAGACACGTATTTTTCTTTTGTCGATCAAATTAAAAAAGACAAGAGGAGAGTGGGGGTGCATGACGTCACGAAATGCAAAAAACGGTCACACGGCGTGACGTCTCGGGAACTTTAACGGGCTATAATCTTCATCATTTCCGGCCAAGAAGAGCATGGCGGACAATGCTCAATGTAGGGTTCCGCAGCCGTTCATACAAAAAATGAACTAATACAAATACAGAAAATACGATACGAAAAAGTGCACTATCAAAAGCGCGTATCTTCATAGCACTTGGCAATAACTCAAAAACGATATATCCAATCATGTCCCAAAAAAATTTTCGTTGAAAGTACTTAGTTTTATCTATTTAATTTTTTTGACATAACGTTTAGAAAATAGAGAGACACAATTTATGCAACTTTCGGAACGATTATTTCCGAAAATATTCAGTAAATGAATTTATTAATACTCATTTAAATAAAACAATTGAACGGATTATATCGCGTATATTATCTAAAATAATTAAGCCCTTTTGGCACATGTGTAACTGTCCTTACAGCTTAGGCCGATCCAGCATGTATGTACACCTTTATTTGTTTTATCAAAAATGTAGTTTGCACTAATTGTAACTTTGACAGAGGAATATATATCTTTTCTCAGTCCCCCGTGATCACGGAAAGCTGAAAGCTTCCGAAACGTCAGGAACTCAAATGAGATAATATACGCGATATAATCCGTTAAATTGTTTCATTTAAATGAAATTATTTTTTAGAAACCTCTCGTCTTTTTAAAAGAACTGTCAAATTATGTGCCACACATTGATATTTGCTGATTTTTTTTCAGTGTAGGCTACATGTGTAGAGTGCCCCTCCCCCCCTAGTTTTTTTTTAATTATTATTTAACTACGAAACTAAGTAGCGGCTTATACAAGACACGTATCCTCCAAATTTCTTCAATATACATACTACAGTATTTGAGTAAAATGCCTGTGACCTAAGAACGGACACGACAAAACTATAAGGGTTCCGTTTTTGCCATTTTCCTATGGAACCATATAAACTACGTACTACTTCAATCTCATAAAATCTCCCCGAGATTCAACAATGTAAAATTACATTTTAACAACGGCAACGTTCGACGCAAAAAAACGCTCTATAAAAAATGTGTGACGTCACACGTTCCTACCTTGTATAGGGAAATTAAGAACTTTGTTATGCAGCTATTTTTAAATCGTTTATCAAAACGATTTCATAACAAGATCCACCATACATTTCATAGGTTATTCAATGGTATAGGGTACAAGCATGATTTTTTTTATCGCTTTTCCTAACAAAATATGAAAATACCGTAAAAACGATTTCAAAAAGTGAAATTAAAATTAAAATCGGCCAAGAAATACGCATGATATACGCATTTTAAACTGCTAATTAGACGGCGATTTGACGGAGAGGTCCGACATGTACTGTTACGTCAAACTCTACGCCGGCCATTTAGACTCCATATTAAATTCCGTTTTGCTAGAAAGAGATAGAATGAAATGTTTGATGGTTTATATCTTGGTTATTTTTAGTTATTCGAAAAAATATTTTTGTCTACTGTTTGTTACATGAATGAGCTTTTTATAAAGCAATAATAAAAAATCATACATATTCCCTAAATATGTTCATACTCCAAAATGGACGTTCCCACTCAACTTTAAGGTCCTATAAAACAATTTAAACGCAAGGTATCAAACTCAAATATTTTTTTTTTAGGATTTCTATAAAAAAAACTGCAAATTTGCATAAAAATTTCATTTTCATTTGAGTCACTATCAACATTTCAATCACATTTCAACGCCTCAAGTTTCACATATGTATAGCAAGCACATAATAAATTTTGCAGGCGCAAATACGTATGAAGTTATTTGAAATAGCCAAATTATTAAATTAAACTATTGTAAAAAGAGGCGTGTATGTTTGCTGATGAGGATGTTCCGAAGGCCATTTCTGTAGGTATTCTTTATTATAAAAATATCATCATCATCATTTCAGCCATATGACACTGCTGGACACAGGCCTCGTCAATAGATTTAGATCCACATGGGCCGGATAGAGGCGCCCCCCATTCAGCGAGTCCCCGCGACCCTAACTTGGTTGTCCGACTACCTTGCGGGCGGCCTTCACACGCTGCGCTTGCCGGTACGCGGTCCCCATTTGGGAACCTTTCTGCCCCAACGGTCATCGGTTCTTTGAACTATGTGCTATGTCGGTGAACTTGGTTCGTCTACGAATCTCCTCATTTCCGATTCGATCTCGTTTGATAAAACATAGCTTCCTGAAAATATCTGCCCGTCCCGGCTTTGCTTGGGTGTACTAAGGCAGTAAATGTTGCACCTGTCGATGTAGGGGGAAGAGCTACGCGCTGGTGTCTCAGGTCACGCTTACGAGAATGAGAAGAGAACCAGGCTTCATCATGTGCGACCACACCATCGCTCACAGTTTTCCTCCACAAATCTCAGTCTTCAAACTCGAATATGCGGCCGAGGCTGTCGGTCGCGAATCGGCCTTTCGAGACACTTTCGAAAGTGCCGCACTTTATTGGACGCTGTTTAAATCATCTTTCAGAGATTAAGAGGCCAATAATGAGTAAGGTATGAGATGAGACCTAAACTTACCTCCACTGTATGCACCATTATCATTAATTTGCCCTTATTCCATTTACTTGGTGTCGGCGCATCATGTTTTTTTCTTAAATACCTCTCTATCACCCCTCATCTCGTCACTCGCATCCTTCCTGTTCATGTCATCTCTTACGCAATCCATCCACCTTTTCCTGGGCCTACTCCTCTTACATCTCTCCACCTGCATACCTAATACTCTTCTTATCACATGACTCTCATACCTCTGCATATCATGCCCATACCACCTTAGGCAATTTCCTCTCAACTTATCGTCTATAAGTGCTACTTTCAGGCTTCCTCTTATATACTTACTAGCTTCTGCCCGCGACTTCATCCGCCTTAAATTCGTTTATTGCAGATAAGGGTATTTTTCCGGGATAAAAAGTAGCCGATGTCCTTTTCTGGGACTCAAACTATCTCCATACCAAATTTCATCCAAATCGGTTCAGCGGTTTAAGCGTGAAGAGCTAACAGACAGACAGACAGACACACTTTCACATTTATAATATAAGTATGGATTTGGCAAAATGGTATTAATTTTAGCGCCACCTGTTAGTTTAGCAAGGTACTCGTTACTCGTGGGCTCGTAGCACATGTTTGAGAAAAGTTTGCACCTCCTTCCTAAATAGCGCGATAATATTCAAGTGCAAACTTAACTCAATCAAATGTAGTGGCTACCCCTCCTTTTAAGGGTTGAATTTTTATAGCCTATAACCTGGCCGGGGATTTTCTCGATAGAATTGTAAAGTCTGCATCAAAATCTGTTCAGCCGTTTTCACGTGATGCGCGTACAAATAAACAGACAAATTCTAAAAACTGTTGGAACGTGTTCTGTCATCGTTTTTAAGAATGCTCGGTCAATTTTTTTTAGGATATCTTCCATGTACAGACTTTCGACCCTCTTCAGCTTTATTATATGTATACATGTGTATTCTCGTCACACCTCATCCATCTCAACGTTCTCATCTCCGTAACATGCAATCTGCTTTCATCCGTCACCTTTGCGGCCCAACATTACGATCCATACATGACCATCCATCCTTAACTGTATGGATCTTATAATGAAATATTTTTGAAGATCTCCCTTATATCGTTTGTCTCACTCACTCACTTCTTGTAAAGAGACTTTAAACCCATAATTTTCACTTCGTATTTCTAAATGGCAAAAATGAGACCCTTACAGTTTCGTCATGTCCGTCCGTCCGTATGTCACAGGCATTTTAATCAAAAACTATAAGACGTATATTGATAAAATTTAGAGTATAGGTGGTGGCAGAACCCTAAAAACCGGTTATATTGTACATAAATACATACAATCACTCCATTTTCCCATTACGGGGTAGGCAGAGACTACCTCCTTCCACTTGCTACGGTCCAGACATACAAGTGCCGCTTCATCAACATTCATTAATCTCTTCATTTTGTGCTGTCACAACCCTTTCGCTTTGTCTCATTCACACACAAAATATCAATATTTCTCGCATCCATCATCTGACATACTTCATCTATTTTATCACTCAATCCTCCCCTTATATTTAACGTAGCAAAGCGGCTCTCCATAGCCCACTCTTCGCTCTCGCTGGGACCGAGACGTGATGGGTTGCGTGCGAACCACATCGCCGCCATTTGCGTTCCGACGAGCAGCTAGGGATAAAATATTCGAACCCAGCAGAGCCCCGCATACCAGGTAAGGGTTTAGCCCTATTCTAGGGTCACTAGTCCCAGGGCAATTCGGCACGCTAACGACTGGACTCGCCTCTAGCCACGCATCCATCGGCACGGCATACCTTGGATTGGTGGAATAGGAAAAAGAATAACAGGGTAAAGAAAGGAATTGTACGAGTTTAGACAGGAGAAAGGGTTAAAGGATACTACTGTCCCGGAAGACTATGTATGAGCCAGTAGCAGCTCGGGGAGCCGGGGTCGCTTACCCGTATACCATAACAAAAATGCCGGAAAGGCAACTTCGTATGAGTAATCCCTGACTAAAGGTTATTTTATATGAAGAGAATACCGGTTTCCGAGACCTGCTATAATCCAATAATCTAACATAGAACTCCAGAAAGTAATGCCTGAATCTATCGCCCATCATCTCTCATGTTCGGAAAGTTTAATTTTAATGGGTAGTAGATATTTAGTCGGGTGGAAAATTGCTTTTTCAGCCCTAGGAAAAGTGTTATATGGAAAGTATTTTTTTTAATGGTTACAATTAGCCACGGAGTCGAAGATAATTGTGTTACGTCATAGCATTAAAATTAAAGCTGTTCATATATCTAAACTCGGCTGTACATTCAACAACGCGTTTATTACGATCTAGAGGTTGATATTAAAATCATTTTACAGTTGGTCTATTTTATAAAAAGGCGAAGAGCATGTCGGAGCATGCTGAATGTAGGGTTCCACAACCGTTTATACAAAAAAAATGCATTACAGATGAAAAAAATACGATATAAAAAACACTAACAAAAGAGCGTATCTCCCCGGCACTTACGTCCTTTTGCCGAGAAGCGCAGTTTTTTGGCAATAACTTAAAAACGGCATGCCCGATCATTTTTTCCATATATTTTTAACATACCGTTTAGAAAATACAGGGGGGGGACACAATTTTTGCTACTTTCGGAGCGAATATTCCGGAAAAATTTCACTTAATCAAAAATTTTGTATAGAAACCTCATAGTGTTTTTAGAATAACTGTCGAAATATGTGCCACACATTGATATTTGCTGATTTTTTTTTTTCAGTTTCGGTTACATGTATGGAGTGACCCCGAACTAAATAGCGGCTTACACAAGACACCTGTGCTCCAAATTTCATCAATATACATCTTATAGTTTTTGAGTAAAATGCCTGTGACATAGGGACGGACGGACGGACGGACATGACGAAACTATAAGGGTTCCGTTTTTGCCATTTTGGCTACGGAATCCTAAAAATGGGCGTAGTATTTCGCTCACTGAAAATCAAAGTGACACTAAGTATACAAAATCAAAAATCTTTCACAGGGACGTTCTGCTATTTAACGAGAATTTATATTTGAAGCGATTTTTATTTTGTATAGTGGCACTTTGATTTTCAAGGAGTGCTTTTTACTTTGCTCATAGTCGAAATGAAAAGTACCTACAGTGTTTAACTCGAGTGAAAATAACCCATTTCATCCTCGAACTATTGGCGCTCTTAATTCGTTCGAGCGCCAGAAATATCTCGGGTGCAATGGATGACTTTCAAATTTTTAAACCCTTGGTTAACAATCTGCTAATGAAAATGAAGCTTATCAGCTATGTCAGGTACATCGGGGCTTTTATTTAACTTGCCGTGTTTGTATGTATGTTTATGTATGTGAAACATTGCAAGTTAAATTTAACCCATTTCCCGGTTTCCAGATAAAATTTGGCGTAACTTACAAAGTATGTAAATTCGGTGACAATGCAATATTATGAAACCATCGATAGAACCGAAGGTTATAGGAATTCTGTAGTAAAATGACGCAATCCCATCGAGTTTGGGATCTTTTTAGGGTTCCGTACCAAAAACGGTAAAAAAGGAACCCTTATGGTGCGAACTTCCGAGAGAATTACGTAAAAAGTTACTAAATATAATACATTTTTCAACAATTAAGAAATGACAAAACGGTCGTAACGTCAATATTTTCATTACGCCTAAAGTGATCTTCATATTTACAAAATAAGATTGATATTACGAGTAAAATCATAGAAAGATCTATTTCTTTAGACCTAGTCATAGTCTAGGTGCGGTAATAGTTACTTTCGAAAATATGTTTCAGAACTTATATTATAGGAGGAAGATCCAAAATCGTATACGTATTTACAAACGTGACATGTGACTTAAAAAAACTGTCGATTACGAATTGTTCAAATATTTATCCAGTTGTAGCATATTTTATTAACTGTATGCTAATAGTCGAAATATTGTAGTATAATTTTATTCAATTTATTCAATGCCTTAATAATTCCAACATAATGAACTCTGAAAAATATTATACGCTGTGTTACTTCCATTACTAAGACGAATCTAAAGACACCTCATATTTCAAAATCCATGAAACAGCCGGTCTAGCTCTTCATGACTACGCTTGGGGTCTATATCGGTTGGACTAAAATGTTTTGCCGTATATTTTTTTCGGCACATATTTTTGGCCTAAAAATTTTGGGCGATAGTTTTTTTATGTCGAAAATTGTTTGGCCTAAATTTTTTTGCATATATTTTTTTGGCCGATTTTTTTTAGTCTAACTGTTGTGTGGAATAAAATTGTTTGGTCGAATCTATTTAAGGCATACAATTGGTATTCCCTAACCAAAACCAACTATTCTGGTAGCAGTTCGTTTTTTGTTAGGGGTCACAGTTCTAACCTAACCTAACCTATACTATTCTGGCTAGAGAAACTTAGGCTAAAAAATAATTATGCCTAACAATATTATACTTTTAGTCTTATAGTCATAAAAAAATAATGACTAGAGATGCAACGGATAGTGGTTTGGCCGTATACTGGATACCGGGTATCCGGCTGTCGCGACCGCCGGATATCCGGTATCTGGCCGCCGAATATCCGGCCAAAACAGTTTTACCTAAAATGCCTAAACGGAGTAAATTCGACGGCGCGCGGGCGCGATGGCCGGTCCAGGTTACAACGTGTTTCTCGTTATAGGCATGTTGTAGGCAATTTTTGATAGAAAAGTGAACTTAATTCGCACTCAGTGCGCATCGAGCGGCGGCACGTTATTGCTATTTGTTTTTTACTTTCTAAAGTTTAACATTATTTGTGAAATTGACTGACCTTAATATTGATTACTTTGTGGATTGATATTTATGTTACTCAAATGTTCTCCTTATATTAGTTACTAAATTATTATCCGGTATCCGGTCGGATACTACGCAACTATCCGGCATTCGGTCGGATAGCAAAATGTGGTCGGATAGGCGGATACCGGATAGTGACCGGATATCCGTTGCATCTCTAGTAATGACTCTGGAGAACAGCTTATAAACATGACGCAGGAGCCAGAGCGTAGTTCTTCAATACACCTTTCTTGAAGAACACTGTCACCGCGATCCTATTCTATGCTTGGTCGGCAACCAGAACCAAGCATTGATAGTTCCATTTTATATTCTATTGAAGTATTAACTGCAAAAGAGCTAAATATTCTACATACGTCGACGATTTAAAACCTATACATGTCTGAAAATTCAACCATTCTAATGAGGCGCGATTATTGTATAGATTGGTGTGTGAATAGGGTATCATCATCATCATATATTTAAGAGCTCGGCTCTGGTCGGTGGACTAATTTCCAGCTTATTCTACATTCCGCTTTATCTTATACTTCTTTATATGATGAAATATTTATTTTTTCTTTTATTTGCTCCATATAATGTATGTTCTTCTTGGTCCTCCCCTTTTTCTTTTCCCTTCTATTTTTGTCTTAATGTAATTATAATGACGTAAGAGATGACTTAACATGTTTCCTCTCCTGTTCTCAATTATTCATACTAATTATTCAAGCGAAAGTGTGTCTGTCTGTCTGTCTGTTACCTCTTCACGCTTCAACCGCTGAACCGATTTGGATGAAATTTGGTATGGAGATGGTTTGAGTCCTGGGAAAGGCTACTTTAAGGCTACTTTTTATCCCGGAAAATACCCTTATCCGCGATAAACGAATTTAAGGCGGACGAAGTCGCGGGCAGAAGCTAGTTTTCAATATACATCTTTTTTCGTTAAGTATATTTAAAACTTCCTCATTACTTTTCTTTTCTGTCCAACTGATCTTTTCCATCCTCCTCCAAAACCTCATTTCGAATGCTTCCAATCTCTCTCTGTTTTTTGGATCATGGTCCACGTTTCGCAGCCGTAGAGGGCTGATAGGGTTTACATGCATGATATTTTTTTATCGATTTTCTTAACAAAATACCGTAAAGCTATTTCAAAAAGTGAAATAAAAATTAAAGTCGGCCAAGAAATAAGCTTGATATAGGCATTTTAAAGTACTAATTTGACAGAGAGGTCCGACATGTACTGTTACGTCAGAGTGCACTCCGGCCATATAAACTCCATATTAAATTATGTTTTCCTAGAAAGAGATATAATGCAATGTTTGTTGGTGTATATCTTGGTTATTTTTAAAATTATTGGAAAAAATATTTTTGTCTACTGTTTCAATTCAATTCAGTTCCTTTATTTTTCAAATATCCGACCAAGTCACGCAAATATAATAATAAAATATACAAAAAGGATTACAAATTGCACAAAATAAGGAAAAAAGCTCAAAATGGTCAAATAGTAAAATTCACATACAAGATAATACAATTATGTCAACAGATTATTAAAAACACTATGAAAGTGCTTATAACAGTTAGGTAATAAAATTATAACATGAATGAGTTTTTAATAAAACAAAAATAAAAATTCATGCATATTCTCTATTGGTCTTGAAGATGACGTTAATATTACTGTGTATAAGTACTGTTCGACATATTAGTTATCATAGTAACAAGGCTCATTAAATTAAAAACATTATTGTTAATATTTTCTTCTGTTTCCGCGATTATTACGCATTGGAATAAAACAATTTAACGGATTATATCCTCCCGTGACCATGGAAAGCTGGAAAGCTTCCGAAACGTCGGGAACTAAAATGAGATAATATACGCAATATAATCCGTTAAATTGTTTTATTTCAACATTATTGTTCTATAAAAGTAGCTCTTTGGTACATAAACAACAATATTTATAGTTTAAATTGAAAAAATGACGCAGATTTTCAGAGAAAATATACACTTGTATGTTAAGAAAGCAACACTACATCAAATATATGGTATGACGTAAATCGAAGATAAACATAAAACAGTTTACATAAGTGAATAATGTTATTTAAACATAAATATGGCAAGAACACACTTTTAATGCAAATTAATTTCTTGTCGGTGAAAATGTTATTTTATTGTATACGCAATGGGTTGCTTATGAAATAACACGGTAATGTTAAAATACATATAAATTATTTTATAAGTGGAACGTAATTTTAACTTCAATAATATGTACCTACTATTATAATGCTGGAAAAATTAAATGTATACATTCAAAAAACCATTAAAATAATAGGACTGACTATTTCCATACCAAAAGCCATTCCCCGGTATGTATACTACTTTTGACCAGGTTACACATTTTTATACCGTCCGAAATTAAAGCTTTGAAGATTGCCGAAACTTCGGGAACTCAAATGAGATAATTTTTGCGTTTTTTTTTTCCCCTTGGTTTCTCTTCATTATTTTATTACTTACCACTACATGGGTATTTGATAAAATCTATAAGTTCTTATAGCTATTTAATGATATATTTGAACATATTATGTTGCATTTCGCAAAACAAACGTGTTCTACAAGAAAAGATGTTCGTCCAGGGGCAAACATCTTTTTCATAACAATTCGGAGGATATTAACGTCCGCTGGGCATCCGGTGAAATTATAGATTAATGAATATTTTTTGTGGTTTAAGAATGTATTAACTAACTAATTTGGCTCAGGGACCCAAAAAGGGCCTTGTCCTCAGAAACAAAAGCACGCCATCTGTCCTGATCGTGCGCAACTTCTTGTTAGTTACTAACTAGAAGAAGAAGCAGGTCCACCTGCACACTGTCCTCCCAGCGGTACCTGAGACGCCCAACCGGGCAGCGACCAGTTGGTCGTCCCACGTACTCTCTCTCGGCAACACGATCCTTCTATTCGGAGTAGGTGACCGAACCAGCGAAGTCTGTGTGATTTTACTTTTCGTTTTACAAATATCATTATAACAATCACAATATTTGCAATTTATTAGTGGATCACTCCTCTAGCGTTATTATAAACAAAGATCAGAAACAAATGAATTTTTTTTTCGACGATACTGGACTTGAACCAGTGCCTTGGAGCCAGACCGGGGCAGCACGCTCTAACCAAATGAGCTAATCGTCCATATAATATATGTCTGGCTCGAGGCACTGGTTCAAGTCCAGTATCGTCGAAAAAAAATTCACCACCAACTCCTAGATCTCTATATTTTCACGCATTCTCCACGTGCCGTCGTTTCTCTTGACTGGTCCCAGGATCTTACACAGAGCCTTCCTGTCCACTACAAGGAGTTGACATTCCATTTTTTTAGTTAGTGTTTAGAGTTTATTACTCATAAAGAATTTACAAAATTCACTTTTTTTATGACATAGGAAGCAAACGAGCAGACGGGTCGCCTGATGGTAAGCGATCACCGTCGCCCATAGACACTTGCATCACCAGAGGAGTCACAAGTGCGTTGCCGGCCTTTCAGGTGGGAGTACGCTCTTTTCTTTAAGGCTTGAAGGTCGCATCGGTCCGGAAATACTAGGTCGTGCGAGGCAGGAAATTTCTAGAAAAGCGCACAGTTATGGACTGCCAACCATGTAAGTGGTGAGGGTGGAAATATTGTCGCGTAGGACGATGGCGGAAAGATGCAGCTGGGATCAACCCGAACAATTCCTCGGAGCACTCCCCGTTATACAAGCGATAGAAAATGCAGAGCAATACTTATATGAGATAGATAAGTTATATTATTTAATACCGTTGTCGTGTAGTTTCAAACTGTAATTTTTATTAATTACGTCAGGAATGCAAGAACAGTTAAGAACAGCACCTATCGCATTTGCTTGTAATTTTCCATTTAAATGGCAAATAGTAAAACATGGAGGACACTAAAAAGTTAATTCGCCCTTCAATTGTTTCATTCCAATGAGTGATTCTCGCGTAAACAGAAGACAATATTAAGAAACATAGATAATTATGCGCAAAGCTTTTGCGCCCGGTTAGTTCATTGTTAACTTTTTAAGGGTCTTATCACACTTTTGTTTTGCGAGCGAGTTGAAAGCGAGACGGTTTTCGCCACGAGCTAACAACGGATGCATACGTCAGCATGGCGTACCAGCCCTATTCACTGGGTGCGAAGTACTTGGTGGGGGGTAATATAATCGATCGCAGCGCTCATAGTGGCCAAAAGTAAAAGTAATGTTGGGGCTGTTATCTGTCATATCTCAAAGTAATCTGTTTAGAAGTCTAAACAGAGTATATTCAAATAGACCAGTGGTTTATTCAAATAATACTCATTTCGATCTGAAAAATATATTTAATTTATCACTGGCGATGCAGGAACAATTATGTATGTTTATTATTATGGAATGAATCCATTAAAGTAGCTTTAGTTTCTTGTTTTACAGTAAAGCTACATGTAAAAATTAAGTAAGTACCTAAACAAATCTTGACGTATCCATATTTTCCATACTTATATAACTATTATACTTAGATACTTATACTTATATAATATTATAAATGAGAAAGTATGTCTGTCTGTCAGTCTGTCTGTCAGTTACCTCTTCACGCTTAAACCGCTGAACCGATTTGGATGAAATTTGGTATGGAGATAGTTTGAGTCCCGGGGAAGGACATAGGCTACACTTTTTATCCCGGAAAAATACCCTTATCCGCGATAAACGGATTTAAAACGGACGCAGTCGCAGGCTTCTGCCTGCGACTAGCTTCTGCTAGTTCAAAATAAAACACACTTTTTGAATCAATTTTACCTACCCCTCTTGATTTGAATGTCGAAAATAGACTTCACTACCCTTCCTCCACCCAAATTAGGGTATCACAGTAATTTTGGAAATAAATTATAGGTAATTTTGGATAATAATAATATTTTGTCACAACGTCGCGATTAAATGTCAAAACGTCAGAGCCAACAAAGTTGTGGAGCGGAACTCGTGCACGGAGCCAATACGCAGCGAACTCGCTGCACACTCGCAACGAAATCGTTGCGCACTCGCGGCGAAATCGTTACGCTTTCGCGGTGAAATCTTAGTGCGCTCTAGCTCGCCTTGCTTTCAACTCGCCCGCAAATGCCAGTGTGATAACACCTTAAGGACGTGTTGTGTAAAATTATCACAATGAAAATATTTTAAAGGTACTATCATGTTTACAAAGGTCGTTGTACGTGTAATTAAAGTGTTTTTTGAAAGTTTGTTATTGAATAACTGAAACCGATGAAAATGTAAATATTTTGTCGGAAAAACCCTGAATATACATACCTACATAAATTCACGCCTTTTTCCCATTACGGGGTAGGCAGAGACTACCTCCTTCCACTTGCTACGGTCCTGGCATACAACTGCCGCTTCATCAACATTCATTAATCTCTCTATTTCTCGCATCCATCATCTGACATACTTCATCTATTTTATCATTAATTCCTCTCCTTACATTTAACGTAGCAAAGCGGCTCTGCATAGCCCACACTTCGCTCTCCCTGGGACCGAGACGTGATGGGTTGCGAACCGCATCGCCGCCATTATGGTTTTCAAAATTATTGAAATTCATTGCGTTCCCACGAGCTGCTAGGGATAAAATATTCAAATCCAGCAGAGCCACCGCATACCAAGTAAGCCAACCTTATTCTGGGGTCACCAGTCCCAGGGCAATACGGCACGCTAAACGACTAGACTCGCCTCTAGCCACCCATCCATCGGCATGGCATACCTTGGATTGGCGGAATAGGAGGAATAATACAAAATATGGTTAGTGCCTATAATATTTGAGGGTTTCTCTCGATTTCCCTGGGATCCCATCATCAGATCCTGACTTGGTGATAAGGAGACTACCTCAGAGACACACTATAAAGAATATGACTAACAGTCTTAACTTCTCCACTATCAGCTCCACTTTGCTACCCTGATCTTAACTAACTTCTGTCTCTAAGCAAAATAGGATAAAGAATTATATTGCGTAGTGAATTAAATAACACTGGTTGAGTGACTGGTGGCTTGTGTCTTCATCATCAGTTTCTCTTCACCAAATGATAATTTTCGAGTGTAAATGTTTGTTCTTCTTTAATAAACACCGAAATCACCATAGGTTTGCCCATAATATTTGAGGAATTCCTTCGATTCCTCATCGATCTGATCATTAAATCATCACCAAAATTTTATGGGATTAACTTGGAGATTCCTACTCTTAACCGAAAAAATAATTTTCCAAATCGACTCGCGATCCCCGAATTAAATAACACTGGTAGAGCCCTCAGTGGTAACTGATGGTTGGTGTCTTCATCATTGGTTTCTCTCCACTAAATGGTGATTTTCAAATGTAAATGCTTAAACTACTGTAATAAATACCGAAATCGCCATAGATGTGCTCATAAAATTCGAGGAATTCCTTCGATTCCTCATGGATCCCGGCATCAGATCTTCAATAAAATTTTATGGGACCAATTTGGATATACCTACTTATGAACAAAAAAATAATTTTCCAAAATGTCGTGTAAATGACGGAGTTCTGAGGTAACAAACATAAAAAAAAAACTCCTCCTTTTTGAAGTCGGTTAAAAATGTAATACCTGTAAAACCTGACAAGTTCCTATTTAACCCTTGCTATGCTGGGTATCTACAGATGTTTACAGGATAATTTTTATTGAAATAAAACAATTTAACGGATTATATCGCGTATATTATCTCATTTTAGTTCCCAATTGTTTTATTTCAATGAGTAATAATCGCGGAAACAGAAGAAAATATTAGGATAATTTTTAACCAACTGAGCTGACGAAAACCGATGAGTTATGACTTTTTCTTCTCCGCGAACGAAGTTGAATGGTTATACTTATATATAGATGGCGTTGTACATATCGTGAACTTTTTGAATGGAGATTGACGTTCCTCTTGTTTGAATGGTCCTTGTTCTAAACTAACCATACCTACCCAAAACTTGAAAACAACTTAACTCTTTCACAGGTGTTTAACACCAAGTACTATTTGCATAGAAATTTTCGTGAAAAGAAACCACTTAATACCTATCTTGTATAAATTATAATTTGGCAATGACAACTGATTAAATAGAAAAAACGTGATATGCTGATATGATGTCATTTAACTTTTCTGTTCCAATAATTACTTTTAGTAACAATGGTAATGGCCAGAAGGCCCGAATCTTCTAGATCGATACTTTTGCGATGAAAATCGTGGATTTTTTTTTAATAGGCAGTACCTATTTGCCGGTATAGACCGACGACTCCATATAGGCACAGAGAAACTGCGTACCCTGAAATCCTGAACGGTCAGGGCTATATATATTTATTTAACCTTTATTGCACAAAAGAAAAAACTTATCGTACAAAAGGCAGACTTAATACCATATTGCATTCTCTTCCAGTCAACCTTGAGTCAACGCAGATAAATTGTGGGCGGTGCAACAAATTAACAGATATAATTTAGGAAGATAAGAAAGACCATGGCTCCATATAGGCACAGAGAAACTGCCTACCCTGAAGCCATGAAGGACCATGGCTCCATATAGGCACAGAGAAACTGCCTACCCTGAAGCCATGAAGGACCATGGCTCCATATAGGCACAGAGAAACTGCCTACCCTGAAGCCATGAACGACCATGGCTCCATATAGGCACAGAAAAACTGCCTACCCTGAAGCCATGAAGGACCATGGCTCCATATAGGCACAGAGAAACTGCCTACCCTGAAGCCATGAAGGACCATGGCTCCATATAGGCACAGAGAAACTGCCTACCCTGAAGCCATGAAGGACCATGGCTCCATATAGGCACAGAAAAACTGCCTACCCTGAAGCCATGAAGGACCATGGCTCCATATAGGCACAGAAAAACTGCCTACCCTGAAGCCATGAACGACCATGGCTCCATATAGGCACAGAGAAACTGCCTACCCTGAAGCCATGAAGGACCATGGCTCCATATAGGCACAGAGAAACTGCCTACCCTGAAGCCATGAAGGACCATGGCTCCATATAGGCACAGAGAAACTGCCTACCCTGAAGCCATGAAGGACCATGGCTCCATATAGGCACAGAGAAACTGCCTACCCTGAAGCCATGAAGGACCATGGCTCCATATAGGCACAGAGAAACTGCCTACCCTGAAGCCATGAACGACCATGGCTCCATATAGGCACAGAGAAACTGCCTACCCTGAAGCCATGAACGACCATGGCTCCATATAGGCACAGAGAAACTGCCTACCCTGAAGCCATGAACGACCATGGCTCCATATAGGCACAGAGAAACTGCCTACCCTGAAGCCATGAAGGACCATGGCTCCATATAGGCACAGAGAAACTGCCTACCCTGAAGCCATGAAGGACCATGGCTCCATATAAGCACAGAGAAACTGCCTACCCTGAAGCCATGAAGGACCATGGCTCCATATAGGCACAGAGAAACTGCCTACCCTGAAGCCATGAAGGACCATGGCTCCATATAGGCACAGAGAAACTGCCTACCCTGAAGCCATGAAGGACCATGGCTCCATATAGGCACAGAGAAACTGCCTACCCTGAAGCCATGAAGGACCATGGCTCCATATAGGCACAGAGAAACTGCCTACCCTGAAGCCATGAAGGACCATGGCTCCATATAGGCACAGAGAAACTGCCTACCCTGAAGCCATGAAGGACCATGGCTCCATATAGGCACAGAGAAACTGCCTACCCTGAAGCCATGAAGGACCATGGCTCCATATAGGCACAGAGAAACTGCCTACCCTGAAGCCATGAACGACCATGGCTCCATATAGGCACAGAGAAACTGCCTACCCTGAAGCCATGAACGACCATGGCTCCATATAGGCACAGAGAAACCGCCTACCCTGAAGCCATGAAGGACCATGGCTCCATATAGGCACAGAGAAACTGCCTACCCTGAAGCCATGAAGGACCATGGCTCCATATAGGCACAGAGAAACTGCCTACCCTGAAGCCATGAAGGACCATGGCTCCATATAGGCAGAGAGAAACTGCCTACCCTGAAGCCATGAAGGACCATGGCTCCATATAGGCAGAGAGAAACTGCCTACCCTGAAGCCATGAAGGACCATGGCTCCATATAGGCAGAGAGAAACTGCCTACCCTGAAGCCATGAACGACCATGGCTCCATATAGGCAGCGAGAAACTGCCTACCCTGAAGCCATGAACGACCATGGCTCCATATAGGCAGCGAGAAACTGCCTACCCTGAAGCCATGAACGACCATGGCTCCATATAGGCAGCGAGAAACTGCCTATCCTGAAGCCATGAACGACCATGGCTCCATATAGGCAGCGAGAAACTGCCTACCCTGAAGCCATGAACGACCATGGCTCCATATAGGCAGCGAGAAACTGCCTACCCTGAAGCCATGAACGACCATGGCTCCATATAGGCAGCGAGAAACTGCCTACCCTGAAGCCATGAACGACCATGGCTCCATATAGGCAGCGAGAAACTGCCTACCCTGAAGCCATGAACGACCATGGCTCCATATAGGCAGCGAGAAACTGCCTACCCTGAAGCCATGAACGACCATGGCTCCATATAGGCAGCGAGAAACTGCCTACCCTGAAGCCATGAACGACCATGGCTCCATATAGGCAGCGAGAAACTGCCTACCCTGAAGCCATGAACGACCATGGCTCCATATAGGCAGCGAGAAACTGCCTACCCTGAAGCCATGAACGACCATGGCTCCATATAGGCAGCGAGAAACTGCCTACCCTGAAGCCATGAACGACCATGGCTCCATATAGGCAGCGAGAAACTGCCTACCCTGAAGCCATGAACGACCATGGCTCCATATAGGCAGCGAGAAACTGCCTACCCTGAAGCCATGAACGACCATGGCTCCATATAGGCACAGAGAAACTGCCTATCCTGAAGCCCTGAAAGACCATGGCTCCATATAGGCACAGAGAAACTGCCTATCCTGAAGCCCTGAAAGACCATGGCTCCATATAGGCACAGAGAAACTGCCTACCCTGAAGCCATGAAAGACCATGGCTCCATATAGGCACAGAGAAACTGCCTACCCTGAAGCCCTGAAAGACCATGGCTCCATATAGGCACAGAGAAACTGCCTACCCTGAAGCCCTGAAAGACCATGGCTCCATATAGGCACAGAGAAACTGCCTACCCTGAAGCCATGAACGACCATGGCTCCATATAGGCAGCGAGAAACTGCCTACCCTGAAGCCCTGAAAGACCATGGCTCCATATAGGCACAGAGAAACTGCGTAGCCTGAAGCCCTGAACGACCATGGCTCCATATGGTCACAGAGAAACTGCCTACCCTGAAGCTCTGAACGACCATGGCTCCATATAGGCACAGAGAAACTGCCTATCCTGAAGCCTTGAACGACCATGGCGCTATATACGCTCAGAAAAACTTTCTACCATGCTTATAAAATAAATTTCAAATAGCTAGCATAAGTAGTTTTTAAGATATGGCGCTCTAATAGTCGGACAGACAGACAGACAGTCGAACCATAGGGGTTCCTTTTTTAACCTGTTTGGTACGGAACCCAAAAAAGGTGTTTCTTCAAAATTTCCGTCCATGGAAAACCTATAGGGCACTTTCAGTTGCCCTAGAAACTTGAAATTTGCTATGAAGGTAGCTCTCATAGCACAACTCACGAAATAAATCTGAAAAACTTATTTCTTACGAGAAGGCGCCCACAACTTGGTTCGGGGAGGAGAAAAAAATCACAACCCTAGAAGGGAATATTCATGAATTTTACTTTTTGCTTTAATAAAAGCTTATTCATGTAACAAACAGTAGACAAAAAGAATTTTTCGAATACCTATAAAAATACCCAAGATATAAGCCATCAAACATTTCATTCTATCTCTTTCTAGCAAAACAGAATTTAATATGGAGGTTATATGACCGTAGTGGACTGTGACGTAACAGTCTATGTCGGACCTCTCTGTCAAATCGCTGTGTAATTAGTAGTTTAAAATGCTTATGACATACGTATTTCTTGGCCGATTTGAATTTCACTTTTTGGAATAGTTTTTACGGTATTTTGATATTTTGTTAAGAAAAGCGATGAAAAAATTTCATGCATGTTCCCTATTATCCTATAACCATCTGTGGATGTCCAGGTATCATCATTGGCTTCTTGCATCTATGAAAGATGATTTACACAGCGTCCAATAAAGTGCGGCACTTTCGAACGTGACTCGAAAGGCCGATTCGAGAGCGACAGCCTCGGCCGCATATTTGACATATAAATGTTGCACCTGTCGATGCAGGGGGAAGAGCTGCCCGCTGGTGTCTCAGGTCACGCTTACGAGAAAGAGAAGCGAACCAGGCTTCATCATGTGCGACCACACAATCGCTCAGAGTCTTTCTCCACAAGTCTTGGTCTTCAGACACACTCTCCCAGTTTCACGCTTTGTGCTATCCTTAAACCATAGCATGGGTCGTCCAATTAGTCGCTTGGCGTCGGCAATCTCACTCAAGAGAGTTATTCGTGGCAAACGAGATGGTTTGCCACTATGGTCCAGGTATACGTGTACCAAAAATAGTTGTAATTTCTGATGAAGCCACAACAATACATACAAACTTACAAAAAATCCAAAAAAAGTATCACCATGTTCTTTTATACCTTCAATATTGCAGACTTTTCAATTTTAGAGTTCCGTACCCGAAGGGTAAAACGGGACCCTATTAGTAAGACTCCGCTGTCCGTCTGTCTGTCTGTCCATCTGTCACCAGGCAGGCAGTTGAAATGTTCACAGATTATGTATTTCTGTTGCCGCTATAAGAACAAAAACTAAAAACAGTATAATTTGATGTCTATGTCAGTAACCAATATAAAATTATCGAGCACCGCGTACATTTTATTTAGGAGTAGGGCTCTGCTAACACTGGAGTTTTATAAATATGACCGTTTGTAGCGTATATTTTGTACGGAACCCTCGGTGCGCAAGTCCAACTCGAACTTGGTTGGTTTTATTTTATTTTATTATAGAATCTGTGACAGTAGCTGATATAATATGAACCCATAACGCGAACATTTTGCTTCGGAGTAGGGTTTTGCTAATTGTAGATTTTCATAGATACGGCCGTTTTAGCTTATATTTTGTACGGAACCCTCGGTGCTCGAGACCGACTTGTACTTAGCCAGTTTTTTTTTAATTATATAACTACAATGCTGTCAAATTTGACCTGAGGGAACATGCATTTTCTTTGCGTACCTTAAGAGTCTCCGGCAAGCTCGGCCGAATTTCACCTTCCCATACAAACGGAGTTTCCTTCTCATTTTAAAACTACGTGTTGGATTGTAACGAAGCTACATACATACAATTACATGAAGTATATGTAGGTCTGTAATTAGTTCATATGGCTCCAGTTTATAAAACAAACAAAATACAGCAAAAGCAAGTTTTGTATGAAAAACTTAAATTCGCTGTATTTTTTTTACTATGGTATCTGAAGCTACATAAACTAATAAAAGCTACATAAAATAAAACTATTCTAAGTACAAAGTTTCAGAGCAAACTAGCAAGTCGTTCTAAAATAAGAGCGTAACTACGTTTATATGGAGAACCGAGCTTACAGGGGACTCTTAATTTTCATATTCCTTTCGATTATTCAATTTTTAATATGAAATTTATTGACACACGTGTCTCTACACAAAACCTTTTCTATTCTAGTTGTACAAATTAAATGTCGTTATATTTTTTGTGAATGGTTTTATGTAAATTGTCTAACTTTTTGAAAATATATTTCTGTTAGTAAAAAAAAAAAAAATGTCTGTACATTGAGGATATGAAAAAAATAAGTTATACTTATGGACTATTTAAAGGTAATCGAAACGATTTTTTTTTGGTATAGCCGTATTTGTATAGCCATAGATATTCTAAAAGGTTTTCAATACAAATTACTTTTATTATAATTCATCATCATCATCATCATTCGCTTGTCCTTGTCCCATTTACTTGGGATCGGCGCAGTATGTTTTTTTCTTCCATACCTCTCTATCTCTCGTCATCTCGTCACTCACATCCTTCCTCTTCATGTCATCTCTCACGCAATCCAGCACCGTTTTCTCGGCCTACCCCTGCTCTTAAATCCTTCCACATGCATATCTAATACCCTTCTTGTCACATGGCTCTCATCCCTCCGCATAACATGTCGATACCACCGTAGGTGATTTGCTCTCAGCTTATCGACTACGGGTGCTACTTTCAGGCTTCCTCTTATATACTCATTCTTTATCCGATCCATTCTCGTCACGCCACTCATCCATCTCAACATTCTCAACTCCGTAACATGCAATTTGCTTTCATCCGTCACCTTTGCGGCCCAACATTCCGATCCATACACGACGACAGGTCTTACAATGCTTTTGGACATCGCAAATTACTCCCGAGACCTGTCGCCATTTCATCCATCCTGCGGTGATTCGGTTTTTAATGTCACGGTCAATATCACCATCGCACTGTATGAGTGACCCAAGGTATCGGAAATCGGAGCAGACCGGCTGCGTTACGCCATCGAGTTCTATAGGCGTTAGATTGCGGAGTTCACCAAAATCGCAAAATAGGTGTTCGGTTTTGGCTCGACTTATTTTAAGGCCAACGTTCTTCAATGTTCGCCGCCACTGCTCTAGTCTGCTCTGAATTTCGAGCCCGTCTTCACCGACAAGGACAATATCGTCAACAAAGAGCATACACCATGGTGCCTCCTCCTGAATGCCTAACGACAGAGCGTCTATGACAAACAGGAAGAGGCAGGGGCTTAAAGCCAACCCCTGGTGAAAGCCCACCGCGACACTGAACCTTTCCGTGGTGCCAGCCGCCGATCAGACGCGTGTACAACATCTGTCATACATAGACCGAATCAACCCCACATACTTCCCAGGCACACTTTTCTCTTTCAAGTCTCACCACAAAACCTCACGAGGTATACGGTCATAAGCCTTCTCGAGATCAATAAACACCATATGCAGGTTTTTTTGCGCAAGTCTATATTGTTCACACAATTGGCGAAATGCGAATATGGCGTTGTAATCAATTATAATAAAAGTATTAACATTTTTTGCCAAGTGATTAGTAATATTAAATGTCCTTAAATTCAAATTTAAGATTTTATTGTTCAGAATATTTATTTCGTTCTGAATATTTATTTACCTATTTCTACAAACCTAAATCTTTAGGTAACTCTTCATTAATTTTCTTCTAAATTTTTAAGGAGATATCTAAATTTAGTGGTGTGACTGTATTTGAAAAGTCCTCTTCATTTGTTTTATCCACGTCTGTTACATTTGAGTGATCTTTGTCATCTATCTCTTTACCATCAGATAAATCTGTTTCGCCTTTCTCATCATTGGCATTCTTGTCATCAGTCTCGCTATCAATTAATGTTGTTTTATTCGGGTTTGATTTGTTATCTTCGATATCCTCTTCATTATTGGCTATACCGTCCATTATATTTGTATATGTAATTACATCAGCGTTTTCTGTTGTAATTTCATGTGACGTTTCTTTTGTGTCATTTCGTATTATGTCTATTTCAGACGAATTTCTATTAATATCTATATCATCGTGAGCTCTAAACAGTAAACTATCTGTACTGACCTTTTTAGTTGTATTGGCATTAGTTTCTTTTTCAGCGCTCTTATCTGTTAAAAAGGCTTCATTACCCTTCTCAATACTAGCTGAATTTGGGCTTATAGTTGTATCGGCTTTTTGAGTTGAAGAACATTCACTACTGGTAGCAGATTTAAACTTAGGTGTGACAACTTCATTATTTTCGCCAATTTTTAATTTTTTTACGTACTCAACTTGTTCTTTTACATCTTCTATCTGCTTTTCTATATTTTCAATCAGTTTCTGTACATTAGCAGGGTCTTTTGGATTCAGGACGAGTTCTGAAGTACTGTTTGTATTGCTTTTTCGCATATTTTTCAGTTCAACACTATGTTCTTCTTCACTATCTTTACCTTCAAAGCTTTCTATACTTATACCTTCATGAGAGACAGTTGCCGGGAAAACTGTAAACCTCCTCCTTCCATTTAATCCTTCGCTCCTTCTTAAGTCATCCGGTCTGCTTCTAAAATTATTCATAATTAATGGTTCTATTAAGATGTGTTATTTTTTTAAATTATTTTATTTTATTTATAGACTTAAATGTAGAAATGATTTTTACATAATTATCTACATAATTTTATCAAACTCTTCCTTGTTGAAGATTCTACGAAAAAAGTTATGGTATAGACGCAAAGGCGAACATATCTCTTTGAGGGATCTCTTCTAGTAATTCTACCGTTGAGTAAGTGATAGAGATATATCCTTTCCGTACTATATTATAAACGTGAAAGTATGTATGAACGTTCCACTTAATCTCAAAAACTACTGTACTACGGTACATAACTTTCCAGTTATGTACCTTATATATCAAAATAGGACATATGCAATAATTTATGTCAAATTTCATCTCTATTAGGAACGAAAAAAGGGGGTGAAACTTTGTAAGCTATAAATTGCATCTCTACGCGGACGAAGTCGCGGGCAACAGCTAGTATATAAATAGTTCTCCTCATTGATTTCGATGAAGGTGACCCTAGAAAAAAATTTATGGTCTGCGTCTATTATAGGCTCTCATATGGCTGGCTAGACTGAATTTACTTTTAAATATTTACTTTCTTCCACTCGTGGCAGCTAAGTAGTAGGTATGTGTATGTGCAGGAGGTGTTTCTTAACGTAATTGGTGTTTACGTTTAACTTTACAAGATTGTGAGATGTTTTTCCTCAAAAACGATTATATTGCACTATCGATTATTACTCCTTCCAACACGGGGGCGTGTTGAAAGGAGTTTTCTATAGAAAGATCTAAAGGTATCAACCCGTTGGAGGAAGTGAAAGGTAATATTAGAACACATAAAATTCTGATTTTAATAAATAAAAAAAGGGTTGAAGGGCTCATGATATAAAAGTAAATGATGAAAATATATAATAAGCTGGAAATTTGTCCACCGACAAGAGCCTGGCTCTTAAATATCGTTGCCAGCGAGTAACCGGAAACTGTTTAACCGCGTACTCCTGAGGTCGTTCGGAGTAAAAAATGTTATATGAACCCAAGTCAAATTCAGTAAAAACAATTTAGTTAAAATCTCTCTGTAAAATCGTAATACATAGCTAGATTTTTTTCTGGAACTAAAATAATCGTTACCATTCTATTGAAAGGGATAATTCTATGAAAACTATCTTTTTTAATAAAATAGTGACAATTATGCCTTGATGTCTGTCAATAGCGACGCAAAACTTCGTAACATACGAAGCAACGTCGCGACTAAAAAAACTTAATGCACTTTAGTAATCGCAATAACTTTACATGAAAATTGATAATATCTTCGAAACTAAGACGAATTTGACTGGGTTTCAAGCATTTTTGCTTGTTATGACAAGGAATGCGTGGTTAAACTCTGTCCGATACCCCTCTAACTCTATCAAAATTACAGATAATTATCTCTAGAACATTATTTTACAATATAATGTTGCTTACCTTTCTTCAGATGCAAATGAAACATTGATTCGTCCAGGTATCTTCCTCGACAGCCCAACATCAATTATATTGCTATGTTGTATAACAATTTCTCTAGTATCTTGTATCTCTTTTGTCTTATCAAATTGTTCCGACACCTCGAAAGATGGAGTATCGCCTTTTAAATGCATGCTCCGTACCTGCCCCCCAGTTAGCATTTCAGATCTGTTTGAATCACTTGAATCCGAATCTGTAGTTTCATCGCCGCTTTCTCTTGAAGATGTTGACTCCAAACTATAATGTAGCTTAAAGATTGTTTTACTCTTCTTTGGCTTATGTTTTTCTTCTTCTTTCGTTTCTTTTTTATTTCTATAACCCGTATTGTAATTTTTATTAGTTCTGTACACACTGGGAGATGTTTCACTGATTCTGAATCTCTTTTGCATTAGGCTTGATTGCGTGCCTTGCCTTTTGCTGGTTAGTTTTGCCCTTGTTTTGTGACTAAACGGAGTTACTGCTATTACCGTTGATTTTCCACTGTTTTTACTAATGTTGTCACTGGAAAACGCCCGCCAATAATGTCTTACTATGTTTATCAACTCGCCTTTAACATTGTCATTAAGATTAGAATAATGATCAAAAACTAGAGACTTTAGCGTGTCTCTTAATACTTGCGCTAATGTAACCGCATTAGATCTTCTCAATCTTTCTAATTTTTTTAGTGCTGTTTTAAATTTATCACTTGCCCCCGTGTATAAAGTATTCCCAATATCAAGTATACTATTTTTTGCACCAGTAAGCACTTTATTTTCTATAGCATAAATGGCTGTATCTAAATGTCGTCGCAGCACATTACCTTGCATATTTTTGACGTTGTCTAACTGATCAGTCATATATCTTCTAATATTGTTACCAAACAGCTCTTGTAACTTGGAATCTCTATTGATGAATCTCCTTGATTCGTCATCTATAACTGCGTACGCATCCTCTAGATGATCATCGTTGAATTTTCTTAGTATCTTCGCTGCTCTTAAAATGAAATCAGATAGTTTTATGTCCTGTTCGCCATGAGTTAAATAATTTTTTATATCCTGTGTGTTGCTTCTTCTTCCACTTCTGCTTTGCACGGCATTTTTTATTTTCTCCAGAACATTCTGCACCTTATCGATGACTGCGAGGTCTGATGCACGATCTTTATTGTCAAATCTTAGTACTGTTTCTAGAGCTAGATTCACTTGTTTTGGTTCCACCGGCACTGATTTTACTGTTGTAACTGTAAAATTTGTAATCTATCATCAATACTAAGTTTGTAAAAAAGAAATGTTTTACATTGAAGATATTTTCATAAAAATAAGTTAAAGGTCACTGAATCAATTTTTTTTATGTTTGTGTCTAGTGTCAAAACATCTGAACGGATTTCAACCATTGTTGGTACAAACATAGCTGGACATATCCATACCCAATCACATTTGAGCAAAAAATATGGTTTTATTTTATCTCCTCCGCAAACAAAGCTGCCTTCTAAGTTGTAAATAATATTACCAAAAAAACAAGCAACAATGATGAACACGAATTCGTCCATTTTATCAAACAAAATGACCAAAAAGTGTTTCGACAAAGTCATAAAAAAGTTATTTCGTTCGTAACATTTCCCTTGGTCATAAAACTTTTTTTATGTGATTAGTGGCAAACGTGCCACCTGATGGGATGGTCGTTGACGCTCATTCATATGTGCACGCGCAACACCAGAAGAGCTTATACGTTGCCGACAATTTTAGGGCGAATCATTCTTTCCCCCTCACTAGCTCGGAAAGCCGTCTTTTATCCTTTAAGACAAGTGGGTAAAAACGCATTTTATCTACTAGTGGGGAAAGTAACTTGACCTTAGAGCGTGTTTAAGTAGCTCTTGACTGATAACAAAACTTAAATAATGTTTCTTTCAATATTAATTACCATTAAATAAATGCTTTATGAATTTAATAAAAGTTGCAATTAAGCTTTATTTAATGATTTTAAGTCATAAATGATTTGCTCGTTGTTCTACGGAGGTTAAGATAACGCTGTTTAGAGCCTTCTGTACGACCCTGTATACGAGCAGTCTGTGGGCCCTTCGTGTCCAGTACAACAATGCCTTCAGGGTACTTTTGGGGCTGCCCCGTTTCTGTAGTGCGTCCGGGATGTTCGCGGATGCCAGAGTTGACTGTTTCTACACAACTATGAGGAAACGCTGCACATCCCTGGCGAGCAGGGTGCGAGCTAGTTCCAACGGTATCCTGAGGGCATTTGCGGAGAGGTTTGATTGCCAGTATCTGAATCATTGCCATATGATCCACGTAGGCTAAGATATTGTAACTAACTTAACTATGATCCCAGTTGGTCGAAATAAACGTTTATAATTATGATTATTATTATACACTTATTTATTTTCAATCTTAGGTAGGTTTTTTACAATATATATATATATATATATATAAAATAAAATACAAAATGCAAATACAAAATATAAACACATTATAAAAAACCTAACCTAGGGTGCCGCCGGCAGCGGGGCAGGGCTCAAGCTACCGGTGGTTAGGGCTGCACAGAGAGGAACCTCCTGACAATGCGGGCCGTGTCCAGGATTACTGCCTTCTGTATCTGACCCTTGATACAGCCATCTAGCAAGAGTCTCTTAAGATGCTCGTCGAGACTCTTCGCTATAAGACCGTTTACCGAAACGACTATTGGCACAATGATCGTCGAATCAACATCTCACGTGGCGGTGACCTCGTGAGCCAAGTCAAGGTACTTGCTGAGTTTGTCCTTCTCGGCCTTCACGAGGTTCTCGTCATGTGGGATGGTAATGTCGACGAGCATTGCTCGGTGCTTAGATCGATCTACCAGCACGATATCAGGCTTATTGGCTACAATAGTCCTGTCCGTAATGATAGATCGATCCCAATACAGCGTGGCACGACCATTTTCGAGAACTGGCATCGGTACATACTTATAGTATGGCACCTCAGACCCCACAAGACCGTATTTAACAGCAAGTTGCTGATGAATAATCCTGGCTACTTGGTTATGTCTGTGCAAGTACTCGCCGTTAGCAAGATGAGAACAACCGGACATGATATGCCTGAGTGACTCTCCGGGACGGCGGCATGCCCGACAAATGTCGACCGTACCGTCCTTCAGGATATACCTCCGGTAGTTGTTCGTCATGATAACTTCGTCCGCAATTGCACAGGAAAAACCTTCGGTTTCCCCGAAGAGATAGCCGAAACGTAGCCAGTTCACCGACGCGAGCAGATCCACATCGGGTCCTGTAAGGGCCTTGTAGAACCGCCCGTGTAGCTCCTTACTCTTCCATACGTCTTTGCGGTCTACGGTGCTAAGCACCGTTGGTCTGCGCCAGTTCTCGTTTGCCAAGGATAGAGGGGTGAGGCCTTTGTCTACTGCCACTACATCGCGATGTATCCCACACTCGTTGTTTAGGAAATACTCCCTGAGACTGCACACCTCGCGATTATGGAGGTCCTTGGCGTTTAAAAAGCCACGGCCCCCACACTTACGCGGGATGTACAGTCTCATTACTGACGAGCGTGGGTGTAGCATGCGATGTGTAGTGAGCAGCATACGGACCCTCCTATCCGGGGCGTCCAGCTCAGTCTAGGTCCACCTTAGTATGCCAAAGGAGTAAGTGAGCAGGGGCATCACTCAAGCGTTGAAGGCGTGCGCCTTGTTGCCACCCGACAAAAGACTGTTAAGTACTTTTGTCAGGCGACAGAAAAAGCGCTGCTTCACTGCCTGCCTAATGTCCCCATCCGCAATACTCAATGCCTGTGACATACCAAGGTATTTGTAGGTTTCAGTTTCGGAGAGAGATCTAAGAGGCATTGTCTCGGAAAGCTCTAAATTCGTGGAATTTACAACTTTCACCCGCTGTACATGCATGACCGCACACTTGTCTACACCAAACTCCATTTTGATGGTGCTACTGAAAGTATCTGTAACTTTCAGTAGCTCCACCAGTTCCGGTCGTTTTGGTGCAAACAGCTTGAGGTCGTCCATGTACATCAGATGAGAAATGATCTCACCCCCTCTCCGAAACCGGCAACTTAGTCCTGAATCCTTCAGCAGAGTGCTGAGTGGATTCAGGGCTAGGCAGAACCACAGTGGACTCAAACTGTCGCCCTGAAAAATACCCCTCTTAATCCTTATAAAGTCCTGCGGAGCAGGGCGGGCGTCTCGGCCGCCTGGTTGACAAAGGACTGTGGTCCACTGTCTCACACATGCGCCTAAGAAGGATCTTAGAGCTGTATCGACTTTATACAGCTCCAAAATCCTCTCGAGCCATGAATGAGGCACCGAATCATAGGCCTTCTTGTAGTAAATCCAAGCGGCAGAGAGAGACCCCCTGCTCCACCGAACTTGTTGACAAATGGTCGCGTCAATGAGGAGGAGCTCCTTAGTACCACGGGACCCAACCCTACATCCATTTTGAGAGAAGGCCAAAACGTTGTTCGCAACAATGTGCGTGTTAATTTTTGCTCTCAAAATAGATGTAAGGAGCTTGTACAGCGTAGGCAAGCACGTGATGGGTCGGTAGTTTTTCGCTTCCGTGGTACTACCGGACTTGTAGAGCAAGAAGGTAACACCAGTTGTTAAGAAAGATGACAGGGAACCAAGCTCGAGGGCTTGTTGGAATTCTGTTGCCAGTCGTTCGTGTGAGCATCGAAACCACTTAACCCAGAAGTTGTGCAACCCGTCCGGCCCAGGACTTTTCCAGTTCTGAGTCGTACGAGCCGCACAACTCACGTCATCGGGGCTGATAGTAACAGCCCCCATGGCTTCGATGGGCTCACACTCGCGCTCGACAACATTCATCCACTCGCCCTCTGTGTGCTCGACTGGCACCGACCAGATACTACGCCAGAAATTACTCATGGCGGTAGGATCCGGCAGCCGCCCGTCGGTCACACGTTGGTCGGTTCCCTCCCACTTTCGGTATACCTTCCTTTGATCGCTCTGGAAGAGGCGATTCTGCTGGAATCGATCCACACGTTCTCTGTAGCGACGGATATGGCTTGCCCACGCATAGACTTTCTGCTTCAGGAAGTCGATGCGCTCTGTGACACAGGCCATGTAATCACAGGAACTGACATCAGTCCCCGCAAAGGCCTGTGCTACGTAGCGCATGACACGAGGGCGGTTGTTACCCCCCCTGAAGCAGATTAGCTTTGCAATGAGAGTCCTGAACGTGCTGATACGCCGCTCGATCCGTACTCCGCGGTGCTCGGTCAGCGTCCGGGAACTTGACACGAGCAACGCGGCACGCCGCGATGGCCCCGCAGTGCATGATCGAGTGGGTATCAGCTAGATCTTCGCTAGCCCGCAGATACGGGTCTAGCAAAGCATTCAAGGCTCCCACTAGCGCCAAGTTACGTTTATTCGCGGGCAAGCGTGGTAATCGCGGCCTAGTCAGGTGCGATTCGATACCGCTCAATCGTCTCTTCCAGAGTCCTCCTCAATTGCTCATTGGCCTGGGTACTCACGCTACTCACGCAGTGCCCCTCGTCAGAGTCGGGATCGATCCGCGGCGCCCCCGGCATCAGGTCGAGTGCTGGCGCCGGAACCGGCGACGTAGCAGGTGGATTCCGAGACGACGTGGAGGCCGCGCGAGCAGCCAGTACTTCAAGTAGCCAGTACGCAGTCGATCAAGCGTCGCGTCGTCCAGCAGCTTACGCCGTTTCTTATTATTATTATTAAATAAACCTTAAAATTCCATAAGAAACATTTGTTTTTTTTATAATGATATTGAATTTAATTCTGAACGCATGAGTTGAGTCGATGCAATTTCAAAACGCATCGTCAGAAATATCAACATTGTCAACAAAATTTTCCTCAAAATCTTTTCTATTGATGATGATTCTAATGTTAATTAGAATGTAGTAGAATGTTGATGATTATAATGTGTACAATGAAGACTTATTTTTTATGAGCTGTTTTTTGCGTGTTGCACTTTCCTCGTTGTTGGTGAAAAGTTTTGTGTTACACAAGGGTGCAAAGTTTTACTTCTCGTGTATTGAAACGCTCAGGATTCTATTTTCAACTGTGGAATCATTTCGCTTGCTATTGTTTCAATTCCACACTCGCGGGTAAAATACAACTTTGACAATAGTTATTTGTTACACAAGGCTCGTATAACAAATAACTATTGTACCCTCCATGTTTGTAGGAGATTACAAGAAAATACGATGTCTGCTGTTAATCCCTATCAATATGCATGAATTATTTATCAATTTTCGTAACAGAATATCGTAAAAATTATGTCAAAAAGTGAATTTATAATGAAAATCGGCTAAGGTATAGGCGTTTTAAACTACTAATTAGACAGCGATTTAACAGAGAGGTCCGACATGTACTTTTGCGTCATAGTACACTACGCCAATATAAACTCCATATTACATTTTGTTTATAATTAAATGTTTGATGGCTTATATCTATATCGTTGTTATTCATATTTATTATTAAAGTTCTACAAAAACATTTTTTTCTCTACTGAATGAACTTTTAACCTTTTGGACGCCAAAGACGCATATATCCGCAGCGCGGGTTCAACGCCAACGACCGATATATACGTCAAGGCATTTAGACGAATATAGACCAACGCCCATTGACATACGGGTCATGTTGGCGTGAAACTTAATGATGTCATGGCGTATGTTCAGCTTTTATTTGTCAAAGCGTTGAAAACGAAGCAAAAATAAATATTTATGCATATTTCCTACTGTTGTTGCTTTGCTTACTCAATTAATTATAGCGTGAAACTATGTGACAACGGTATTAAAAAATATTCATTTAGTTATCAAACTTAATTGATTGGTTTGGTTTGTCAATGTCATGTTCACAGACTGCAGATCTTTTACACCGACGGTGCTTGATATCTGCTATGTGTTTCTTCACCCGGGTCGATACACTGCGTTTCGATTGACCAATGTATGAAAGACCACACTCGCAGTCCAGGTTATAAATGCCTGCACTCTGCAAAGGAGTGCTACTCTTCACGGGTCTCTGGTATTGAGACACATTCGTCAACGGCTTGAAATAGGTCCAACATGTACTGTTACGTCATAGTGCACTCCAGCCATATAAACTCTATATTGAATTCTGTTTTACTAGAAAGAGATGGAGTGAGATGTTTGATGGCTTATATTATCTTGGTTATTTTTATAAATATTTGTCTCTACTTTGTTTTTTTTTTATATGTTTGAATTTTAATAAAGCAAGAAAAAAAAACCTGCATATTCCCTATTACAAAACATTCTTATCGAAATGCTACTAAATCCTTCCTTCTTTTTCTGATGTAAATATTCAATCGCGTTTAAAATGATTTTCTTGCGTCATTGTTAATTGTTTTTGGCATTATTATAATTAATTTTGGATATATAGGGATTCGTCTTTTCTACACTTCATAGGTTAATTGAATAAAAACTAGATAATTATAATATAAAATATAAAGCATTTATTTTATTAACATATTGTGACATTTTGTTTATATACAGACACCACATTAAACAAGTATCACTTATGGCAACAAGGCAGAAATAGCTACCTACTCGTATACTAAATATTTAGCCAATATATTAAAAGTCATAGTCTTTTTATTCGCATAAAATATAATAGATAAACAAGGTTCGGATATTAGGTGAAGCAAATATTCCTAAAGTTTGGCGGCGGCGTCATGTTGAACGGTATGGAGACGGACTTAATTTATTTGCCTAATAAACTTTCCGGGATTTCTAAATTACGTAACGCATGTTTTATTTTCTTACTAGAGGGCGCCTTCTAGTAAGAAAATAAAAAACATGTTCGTTCGCGGAGGAGAAGAAGTCACAACTCTTTTTTTTTTCTTTTGCATAGTCGGGTAAAAAGTATCCTATAACCATCTGGAGATACCCAGCTGGGTATCTTGTACTTGTACCAAAAATAGTTGAAACCCGTTTAGCCGATTTAGCGTGATGAAGCCACAACGACACATACAAACATTTTATTTTTACATCTTTATAATAGTATAGATGTTACATATACATTGAAATTAAATCAATTCACACCGCGGTTACGACAAATACTTACATACATTTATACATTAACTACATTTGCATAATAACGTACGTGCTTACCAAAATAGTCATAAATAGCCTGTTTGTGTATTTTTACCCCCTCGTGTAAGTTTTATGCAATCCCGGAACTTATATTATTAAAATAATTTTATTAAGAATCTGACTCCATATTTGCCCAATTTTTGTCGGGTTTTCGGCAACTTTCGCTAAATATCTCACCAACTATCCGAACCCGGTGTAACGTGATTTTTTTACTTCACGTTACATATGACATTTACGTCTAATTTTCTAGTAAATTTTTGACATTATTAAATTTTCCGTTTAGAAACCTATTTGAGGTAGTATTTGCAAACATTCATTTGACAGTTAAAGCCTTACGGCATTACTTAAACCTTTGTTGACTCAAACGCATCTTTTTGCGCTGGCAATTTCGTCGTTCTGTCAGATATTTTTCCTTGTTGGATCTGCCAACGTGTACGCTCCACTTGTTGTCTCAGATGATGGAATTTTTGAGTTCGTTTTAATCAGAATCATGAGCACTGTCGATTCTGAGCAAAACCAAACCAAAAAGTCCACCTGAGTCAACAAGGGGGTACGTTTTAGTGAGAATGCCGTCTCATACACACTCACACACACGCACACACACTCGTCATGATCATGACGTCACTGAAAGAACTGCACACATACATTACTGTACATATATTATAGCTCAACACATGCTCAGAAATAGTACATAGCTAGCGAATAGATGGCGCCCTTTTGAAGTCTCGTCAAAAGAGCAGAGTTGCCAGTCTATCTCTTGTATGTATATAGTAGTCTTTGGGATCTGCGTCAAACAGACGCCGTTAATTATCATTCTTTTTGAATCGTGTATAATCTCTTAAATAGAGAAAGTTATCTTGTTTTTCTTCGTTGGGAGCTGAAGGAACACTACGTTTCTCCTAGAGGTGAGCATATTTTGTGCAAATTCTCGTCAATTAATACTTTTAATAGATTGCTCATGGCGATCGAACCTTCGCTAGGATTTCATTGCGACTATTTTGTTTTAGTTATTGGTTTTGCGGCCTTCGCGATGCAGCGGAGGACCGCCGGAATTATGTCGGATGGGTGTAAGTACAAACTTTCCCGATCTTAGGTTAATTCCTCGTAAGTTTTTCGAGACGATTTTCTCATAGATGTTTTTGTTTCTCCAGGTCCACCAAATGGTGGCACCCGTTCGATACTGCGTTAGATAGGCCCATCGTGACCGCGTTCGATATGCCCATCGTGACTGCGGTTGGTTTGGGGTCTTGCCTGAGGGGTGACGATGGCTGAACACGAGGTGTCGTGTTGCGGGGACGTATAGCCTTTTTCTTTTCTATTTCCACCGAGTTTTTCCACTAGTGTGTTATGTAACTAGACGCCATCATGTAGATGAGCATAGTTCTCATATTTATAGCCTTTTTCTTTTCCATTTTCATTCGAGTTTCCACTCGTTTATTGTCTTACATGATGCCATCATGTAGATGAGCCTAGTCCTCATCTTACAGCCTTTTTCTTTTCCATTTCCATTCGAGTTTCCACTCGCTTATTATTTCGGATGCCATGCCACATGGTATGAGTGCATTTCCCTCATAGTTAACTTTTAACTTTTTCCCAATCTCTTTTTCCATATATGAGATAGGGTAAACATAATACCCATTAATTTCTCTTGGGGCGTCGCCGGCGGGGTAGGCCTCTGCGGGCAAGCACGTGGTCATACGGGTTCTTCGGGACAGTGTAGCTGTAACCAGATTGGCTGCTGCACCTCAGAGAAGAGTTCCGGAAGCCTCTAGCTTTTACGGAGAGGTTTGCTTCGAGTGTAAACCTCCTAAGAAGGTCGGTGACATATTTCTTATTTAAATATTCAAGAGTGCCTCAGATCAAAAAGTTTGTATTTAAACTTAGCTTAGATAGCCTAAGGAATATCTTAAATTTGATTGTAATTAAGATAGTATATAACAGTAAATTCGAATATAAAGGCATGTTGTATTGAGATTTTTTCTGGTTTTATTTTTCTAAGGAATCCTTTGATCAGTCCCCTCTGGCTTGAGATTAAAGGTAGATCTCTACGACTTATTTTTAGCTATCTGGCATTTCTCTAAGGTGTGCTGCCTGGCGCCCGAAACCTTTTTGTTTGATAATTTTTTTTTTTATTGGCAGTAACCTTATCCTCACAGTGGCTCCCTCTGTTGCCCTGTGAATTCTATATTAAACATTATATTTGTCGCTTTAAGACAACACCGTATTTTCTTAAAATTATATATTACACCGGGTGAAAATGTAACAATTTCGGTACAAAAAAATATTTTGCTACGTACCTAATAGCATGCAAAGTAGTCTTAAAACTAGACTTAAATTAAACTCATAGGCTTCAGAGCACACAGACTCGTAAGCTCGTCGTAACATATTGTCGTAACTTAATTCATACTTAGTCCCAAAAATACAAGTGATCTCGAATTGGGGGCGTAGCGTTATAGGGTGCTATCTATTTCGCATATTTTTTCATGCCCTAAACTGATTTTGCCGAATGTTCATCTTGCAGAAACATTATTTGTCCGAATCTAGATACGCATAATTTAGTATCGCCGAATTTTAGTTAGCTGCTAATTCAACCTCTAACAATAAAAAACTGCTGCCAGTAAAGTAGGTTAGGCTAGGTTAGAACTGCAATCCCGAACAGAAGATGTCTGCTGCCAGAAAAGTAGGTGTTCGGCGTTAAAAAAAGTTATGCATAAAAACCATTCGGCGAAAATAGACTCAGCGAAAACAGGATTCGTCGTAATTAAATTATACTTATACATCATTATGCCTATTGTGATTATGCGATATAGAATTATGACAAAAAAAATATGCGTAAACAAGGGGAAACAGCGTTGTAATCACCAAATATCACCAAAGGGGAGGAGGGGGTCAAAATAAGGCCAAATATAATCACAAGATTTCTGTACGAGCCCTATTAAGGTTTCGTGTTGAAGAGTGCAATGGTTGAATAAAACATTTGTTCTCTAAACCATTGATAAAACTACTTTTCATGACGGGATATGAAAATCAAAATTCTGACTAGTCCGTCAGGGAGCGTTCAAGTATTACGTAACGAATTTGGGGGGAGGGGGGAGTCTTGTAAAACGTGACGATGCGTTACAGGTTCGGGAGGGGGTATGAACTGCGCGTTACGTAACATTGTTTTTTTTAACCCTTCAGAACGGTCGCGTACAGAGATTCTCTCAAGCAGTTTTTAACTTTATTTTTCTCAAAATGGAATGACCATTTCGGGTAAAAACTGTCCACTTGGTGGTTACGTAACGATTTACGAGGGGGGAGGGGAGGTATAGAAAAAGTTACGGCGCGTTACATGGGGGGAGGAAGGGTCACAAATCTCCAAAAATTTAGTTACGTAATACTTGAACGCTCCCTCAGTTAGATAATAAAAAAATATTGTCACTTATTTTTTGCTTTTTCAAAATAGTATAAAAATACTCTGATAAATCGCATTGAAGTTTAGGGGTGGGCTCGTGACGTCACTCGTAGGTACAATATGTACCTAGGAGTGACGTCACACGACATTTTGACTTACTATTTTTTGATGACGAGAAACAAGAAAGAATACGGCTTCAGTATTTGTTTATAATCCACATACGGACTAATTATTAAAATATAGTCATGATATCCCTCTTGTCCGGGATCGCGTTAAAAAAGTAAAAGAACTATTACGGCAAAATGTGGTTCGTGTGAACAGAACGATTTATTTTCATATAAATTATCGTCCGACCACGTGGTTGTCGTTGTGGTTCCCGTGTCGTTGTAGTGTGGTTGTGGTTCCCGTGCCATTGTAGTGTGGTTGTGGTTCCCGTGTCGTTGTAGTGTGGTTGTGGTTACCGTGTGGTTGTGGTACGTCTGAATAGACCCTAATATTGCTTGGAAATGCATATACAGAGTCTGGAAAATGGTTTCTGATTACGTCCCCGATTCCACCCTGTATATGTTAATTTTCAACAGTTCATTTACGATAAAACATCAATGCAAATTTGCTTCTATAAATTTGACAACTCACCGTTTAGTTATTCTTACTTATAATTATAAAAAAGTGTCAGCTAACAAATTATTGTTACAACGTTTGTTCTTATAAATTAGATCAATAAATCAGTTCATTCTATTTATAATGTTTAGTATAATATTTTTTCGTCTAAATGTATTTTTGGCTCTAAGCTTTTCATATAGCATGTTTCGGGTTGAAACTATACTTTCAAAATTAACACTTTCACAACCAACATTCTCTATCTACCCCAGGCGTGGCGACAGGGTAATTATTTACTCGTGTGTGATGAAAAAGGTGGTTATAACTTATAAGCCTTTCGTTGGACAACCCGGTGGGAATCGGCTTATATGGAAAACATGTCACTACTATCTATCTAATGTTACTTTGAGGAGGGGGCGCATTTTTTTCTGCCAGAAATAGAATAATATTGCAAATAAATTAATAATTTAAGCAACACTAGAAAAACACGCTTTGCAAGACTTTTCTAACAAATCCAAACACAGCTATGATACGATGTTCCATCATGAAGTTCCAGTTCATATATTCCGGCTCCATCATGAGATCAGTTCGACAGTACCATATTATTGTATTGTCATCAGAACTACATACAGCTGCCAATTTTCATGACGCTACGTTCCTTGGAAGATAGTTAAATGGGCCAAAATACTTTTTGATGCCTAAAAACTGGTCCCTCCGAAAGAATAATTAATTTTAGTAGATATTAGTGCAAAATTGCGCAAAAAGTATACTTATATCGAAATAAAACATTATTTTCTAACGCAGAAAACAAGATTTGACCGGAAAAATAAGTTATTTATCTCAAAATTGCAGTAACAACATTGTAACTTTTGGTAACGCAGTCGTTTTTAGTACAAAATATTGCTGTCCTTGAGCACTGTGTCAAGATGTACTTAGCTATTTCTCCCAATATTTCCTAGGTGGCGTTGAATCTTAAATGTCCTTATGAAAATATAACATTTGAACCTTATAACAACGCCAATAGATATTTTTTGCATTAAATATTTCATGGAATAAAAAAATATTAAGTCTGTGTCCCCAACAAAGAACAACATCGTAACTACCTTGCGTTGCTATATGAAAATAAACCTTAAAGTGAGTGTGTTACATTATATTTCACTTCATTTGGTTCGACTTATTGTAACTATTAGAACGAATGATAGCAACTGCGCGGGGGGGGGGGGGGGGGGAGACTGCTAGCCGGATCAGTCGCGTCACAGTCGTTGAGAGAGGTGCGTGTGTTTATTGCGTGGCCGCTAAGTTACCGCTGTCGAAAGGTATGTACTGACGATATTTACATTATTATTATTTTAATATGCAGTAAGTCATGTTTAGTTTCTGCCCGTGTTAGAATATTTGCATTTTGTTACTCTTTTTTAGTGAATATTTACAACGCAGTAAAAAATTTACAACTGCGTAACTGCTAGACTGCGTTACTAGAAAAAAGTAACGCAGTTGTTGTGAAGGTAACGCAGTTGTGTTTTTTATTAATTTTAATGTTAGAAATACATTATTAAGACCGTAATGCAAAAATACTATTTCTTTCTTCACAGAAAGAAGCTTCTGCACTAAATGGCGTTAACGAACGCAGAAAAGCAACGTCGTTATAGGCTTAAATTAAAGTCAGACCCTATAGAAAATGCTGAAGCCAAAAAAAAACATCTTGAAAGGTACCACGAAAATAAAAAACTTGTAAAAGATATGACAGAGCGTGAACACAGAAATATCAAGCGTAAATGGAAGACTGCGAACAAGAAACGACGAGAACGTCAAAAGTGTGCTCAACAAATTATGAACATTGCACCGGCGTCCAGCCCACGGTCAGGAACTCCAGTTTCACCAAGATCTAGAGGCCGAAGACAAATACGAAGAGATCGCTCTGCAGTTTACAGAAAAAAATTGAAAATTCAGAAAGAACTCGAAAAGATGAAACGGCTATGCAATAAATACAAAAAGAGATACCAACGAGCTAATACTACAATCAAAGACACGAAAAAGGTAAATAAGCTTAACCAAAACAAGTATTCAACGCTATCTAATGCAATCAAAGTACGAATTTTCCAAGGAGAAGGCATAGCCAAGTCTAAAATGAAGATTAGTCTTACACGCGAGACTTTGTGCATTGATCAGATGAAAGTGATGAAACGACAGAATAACCCTGTAGGGAAAAAGCTTCTGGTTGATAATATTAAAAGCTTTTTTGACCGTGATGATGTTTCTAGAGCTACGGCGGGTAAACGGGAAACTATCACCTTTAAAAAAATAAAAATGCAGAAGCGTACGTTACTGGACGCGATGAAAGGCCTATTTTGTTCATTCAAAAAAGAAAACCCAGAACTGAGATGTTCTTATTCATATTTCATAAAAAATAGGCCTTTTTACGTAACACCGCCTTCAGTTGCTGAAAGAGAGACTTGCCTATGCAAGACACATACAAATGCGCAGTATATTATAGATGCTCTTCACAAAACAAGAGTCCTTGCCACCTCAAGCATGAACGAACTTATCGCTAGCACAGTATGCTCGACATATAACAAGCTTGTATGACTGGCAATTGTAAAGATTGTAAGACAAAAGAAATTCTTTTCAGGGAAACAACAGGTAATCTCGGATTAGTGAAACGGGCTAATTGGATAAGGAAATCGGAAATGATTGAAAAATCAGGCAAAAAAGTAAAAGTTACTAAACATGTAAACGAAATAGCTGAAGGAACAGTTGAAGAATTGATAGCACACTTAAAACGAACTTTGATACAGTTAAAGAAACATATTTACAACATTAAAATACAGTACAAGAGTTACCGGAATGCTATAGATAATTTGAATAATAACGAAGTCGTTCTGCATGTCGACTTTAGCAAAAACTATAACTGTAAGCATTTTGAAGAGGTGCAGCCCCACCATTTTGGCGGATCAAGAAAGCAAGTAACTTTACATACAGGAGTTATGTACACAAAACCTGAAGGACATAACAAGCTAACTGTAAATTCATTTTGTACCATTTCTGCGAATAATTCCCATAACCTTGCCTCCATTTGGGCACACCTACATCCAATTATTCGCGAAATACAACACAACAACCGTCATATAACTACAATTCACTTTTTCTCCGATGGACCAGCTACTCAATACCGGCAGAAGCAAAATTTTTATTTCATTTTTATTTCACAGAATATTCAGCAAATACAATTTTATCCGCGTTACATGGAATTTCTTTGAAGCTGGTCACGGAAAAGGGGCTGCTGATGGCGTTGGTGGCTACCTCAAACGCACCGCAGATGAAAAAGTAGCTGCTGGTTCCGATATTTCTGATGCGGAAGCTTTTTATTACACTTTGAAGGACTTGAGCAAGGTTGGAATGTACTTACTGACTGAAAGCGACATTCAAATTGTTGAAAAAGCACTACCTAAAAACCTAGTGCCGCTCCAGGGTACTATGCAAGTACATCAAGTTTTTACTGACACTCCCGGTGAACTTCAATACAGAGACCTCAGTTGCTTTTGCGAAAGGGGTTTTTGCCGTTGCATGAATCCAAAAACATATCAGCCTGTTCCTGTTCCTGTCATTGATACACTTAGAGAAGATATTCTTTCGTTTGAATTGGATGAGGAATCAGTCCTAGATGACATTTCTAATGTCGTTGCCGTACCTAGAAGATCATTTTATAATACGGTTTATTCCTCATCTTCTAACTCTAAAGACGAACCTTTAGCAAGCATTAGCCGACCATCGGTTTCTAATAAAAACGAAATGCAGCTAATTGAAAAGGAAAATGTTCATCCTTCTAAGATATCTGACGCTGTCCATGTTTTAGTAAAAGTGTCTTCTGTGAAAGACAAACACTACACTTACCTCGGCGTTGCTAAAAGTGAAGTCGATGAAGAAGGAGACGTAAAAATTATGTTTTACAAGATGGTAGATAAAACTGGCAAAAGATTCAAAGCAGTGGAGACTGATATTTCTTATGAGCCTTACGATAATATCTTGGAAATTGTTCCTAACCCTAAAGTTGTCGTAAAAGGTACAAGGGTATATTTTCATTACGATGAAGCAATTAACGTATATGAAAAGTAAGACTGAATTATTTGTATTAAATTTACTAAGTTTGTTGATTTTGAAGTAATTTGAGTTACTTGATACTATATCACGTCATAAGAAGTAAAATTTTGTTTTTCTTTATCATTATAACAGATCTCTATAAAAAGTACAAAGTACAGTATGTAAGAAAATACTACTGTGTTACTAAGTTTACTACTGCGTTACTTTTGTGTCCCTCTGATTATTGTAGTTTTTTCAGTAACACATGGGCTGCTAGTGATCTTAAATGCCTTAACCTTTTATGTACGTATTATTAATCAAAAGTGGAAGGTTATGCCATTAGATGGTATTAAATATATGTTGTTTTTTGTTATTAATAGGAAAGTTTAAGTTTTAAAATGACACTTTAGTAACGCAGTAATCTTAATTATTATTAATACTCCATGAAACTGATTATTTCTGTGATTTTACTTACTAAGAGCTAAATGTATGCGTTACAGTTTGAAACTGACATATTGAAGTCTGATTGTGCAATTTTAATTAATAAAGTTAATTTTGTAAAAAACGCTGTTGTTTAATTTCTTGACACCTTGACATATTAGTTGCCAGAAATTAAATAAACTCATTAAAATTATCGCTGCAGAGGTATGTTTATTATAAATCAAACTATAACTTATCTATATTAACCTAAAAATACAAAGAAATTAAATATTTTATTTTTATCGAAATTTGTATGTTCGGATTAGGCATTAAAAAGTATTTTGGCCCAAATTAGTTACCTTAGATTCCATTACATAGTTAGTTACATACAGGACGACCTAATAAAAGCGTGTTAAAAAAATGGGTAAAATTAAGATGTTTCTTCAGTGAAACATGAATCTTACACAATAATATATCTATTTTGGTTTTGAGTTTTGAATTAAAATATTAAGCAAACTAAGTAGATATGTTTTTTTTTTAGAATAAATCCATTTTTACACTAAAAACGTCAAAAATTTCAAGTGTGATTAGGGACGGTGAGGGGGCGGGGGGGGAGAGTTGAGTTAAATCTCACCGAGGGGGTGGAGGGGTGAGAAAATCGCCAAAAACGCCTAGCGGGTGCAGGTTGCGAAAGTGTTAACCAAACCTTACAAAATCACGAATTAGAACCCGCTAGGTGGACTCTTTGCGTGTAGCAAATCTTTACTATATATACCCATTTACCTGTTTTTAGGACTACGAAAATTATGGTCGTGAACGTGCTAATCTATGCCACACAAAAAATCGCATTATGCCAAAAGCAGCATTATAAGCAACGACAATTTATGACAAAAAAAATTTTATCATACATTAGGCACAGTTTTATAATATCTAATAACATAAATATTTCATTTTCAGGGTTACGTACCCAAAGGGTAAAACGGGACCCTATTACCAAGACTCCGCTGTCCACCCGTCTGCCTATCTGTCTGTCTGTCCGTCTGTCACCAGGCTGTATCTCATGATACGTGATAGTTAGACAGTTGAATTTTCTCAGGTGATGTATTTCTGTTGCCGCTATAACAACAAATACTAAAAACAGAATAATTTTATATCTGTCTGTTTATGTCGGTAACCAATATAAAACGACCGAACACCGCGTACATTTTGCTTAGGAGTAGGGATCTGCTAACACTGGATTTTCATAGATACGGCCGTTTGTAGCGTATATTTTGTACGGAACCTTCGGTACGCGAGTACGACTCGCACTTGGCCGGTTTTTTATATTTATAATTTGTGTGATGAGCATAAATATTTGTTCCTGAGCCTTGGATGTTTTCTATGTATATAAGTAATATATGTATTAAATATATCGTCGTCTAGTACCCATAACACAAGCCTTATTGAGATTACCATGGGAGTAGTTCGATTTGTGTAAAATTGTCCCGTAATATTGATGTATTTATAAATAGTAGGTACACAGCTTAAATACAACTTACACATGTAATCTCTTCAGAGAAACATCTTAGAACGAAATTAGACATTTAACTTAAATGAAATATGTTATAACCAGGCGTCAGATAATCGGATAGATATTTACCTAAACTTTGGCGGCGTCTATGTTGAACCGTATGGAGTCGGACTTCAACTTCTTAACTAATTAAAAAACTTCAAAATATTATATGACAAATTATACCTTGAGATTAAACCAATTCACACCGCGGTTACATGTATTATTACATTACCTACATATGTAACAACGTACGTGCTAAAAATAGTAAAAATAGTCATAAATAACCATAAATTAAACATGTTTGTGTATTTTACTTCTTGGTACGAAGGTCGACAAAATAAATTAGGGCGTCCCAAATGCGCACACAACATACACAAACCTACACTCACACACTTCACACACCCTAGTTATCCTTACCTTTTGTATCAACAAAACATCATTCAGAGTCTGTACATTATGTCATGTCTTCAAGCATATGATACAAACCTTCATTGTTAACCGCACTCGCAGACACGGCCAAGATACAGGCTCAGCCTAGTTTGGTCTCTGATGGATAACCCCGATCATGTATTTAAGTTCTTTTTTGATCAATAAACTATTTTGTATTTTTTTTTTACCTTCTCTTGCCGTTTTATGCAATACCGGAATCCCGGAACTTATATTATAAAAATAATTTAATTAAGAAGCCAACTCCATATTTGCCCATCTTTTTCCGGGTTTTTGGCAACTTTAGGTAAACATCTATCCGATTATGCGAAGACTGGTTGTCACTTTTGACACTTTCACGACCGAGGTTTTCGTATCGATACGGGCGTAGCGGATAACATGGGATAATGAATATGTAGCGAAAAGTTACTACGAGCAGAGCGCCCGCCTCGCGAGTTCCCGGTGGTGAATGTGTTAATTCTAAAAAATATATGACAACAGAAAATTACGCCAAAATATATATAAGGCCACATACGGCTAGTCTTAATTACAAATAAATAAAAATAGGATTTATGACGCATTGAGATCCCCTTTTTTGAAGACGGTTCCGAATAACAACCATAGGTAAACATCGAAAATGTATGAAAACAATCCATACTAATATTATAAGTGCGAAAGTGTGTCTGTCTGTCTGTCTGTCTGTTACATCTTCAAGCTTAAACCGCTGAACCGATTTGTATGAAATTTGATATGGAGATAGTTTGAGTCCCGGGGAAGGACATAGGCTAACTTTTATCCCGAAAAAATACCCTTATCCGCGATAAACGAATTTAAGGCGAACGAAGTCGCGGGGAGAAGCTAGTAAGAAAATAAAGCTTACTAGAAGGTGCCCGCAAACTTCGTCCGCGGAGAAGAAAAAAATCATAACCCTCTTTTTTCTTCAGCATAGTCGGGTAAAAAGTATCCTATAACCATCTAGAGATACCTAGCTACCCGTGTACCAAAAATCGTTGAAATCCGTTTAGCCGATTTCGCGTGTTGAAACCGCAACGACGGATACAAACATACAAAGAATCCAAGAAATATATATTTCAATTCAGTGACCTCTAAATAGTCCGTTACAATCATTTTTTCGAAAATATCTTCAATGTACAGACATCTCATTTTTACAACTTTATAATGGTACAGATGACGCCGACATCTTAACTGTTTCCGATGATGAATAACATTACAACATCGTTATATAGACACAAAAATTAAAGCGTAAAGAAAAAATGGCTTTCGCACGTGGTCAAACCTTTCCACCAGCGAGCATGCTTCTACGCCTCGAATTCAAAGCGGATGTTTGAATTCGAGGCGTACACAGTGGACGACAGTGTGGAAAGGCTTAACACGTTGGACGCGTAATCGAAAGGTACCAGGTATGTAACTATATAAACAAATCTTGCAAGTAAAATTTGACTGGTCCGAACCAATCTTATTTTTTCTTACTTAGAAGGGAGAGGCGGGGGGGAGAGGGGGGAGAGGGTCCGGACAAATCTTATTTTTTCTTAATTAGGAGTGAGGGGGCAGGGAGGAGGTGAGTGACGAGATGACGAGTGATAGATACGTATTGAAGAAAAAACATGTTGCGCCGACCCCAAGTAAATGGGATAAGGACATGCGACTGATGTCGAGGAGTGAGGGGGCGAGAGGGGGGGGGGGGGGTCGAGTCTTTTTTATTACTCGGGAAGGCGGGAGGGGGGAGGGGATTCCGACAAATCCTATTTTTTTCTTACTTAGAAGATAGGGGAGCTGGATGGTGTTAATTTTCCCATTCAACACAAAATTTGTGTTTCACATAATATTGTGTCCAGTTTAGCACATGCAGAACTGCTTATTCTTCGCCTTAAACGCAGCTTCGTCTTTTAGCAGTTGGACCCGGAGTTCTTCGACGTTTTTCATCACCCGCTTATCGGCTGAACAATCGTCTACTATCTTCTGGAAGAGTTCCTCTGAAACGAGATTATATAAATAATAGTACATTGTTTGACAAGGGGCTAAAATAAGTCATTATGAAACGCGCAGGACAAATATGTCTAAGTGTCATAATGGCTTTTAGCCACGTGTTAAACACTCCGCTTTTCACTTCGACTGCGAAAAAATAAAAAATTAATAGTTTAAACAACACTAGAAAAACACGCTTTACAAGACTATGATACGATGTTCCATCATGAAGTTCCAGTTCATATCTTCCGGCTCCATCATCAGATCAGTTCGACAGTACCATATTATTGTATTGTCATCAGAACTACACACAGCTGCCAATCTTCATGACGCTACGATCCTTGGAAGATAGTTAAATGGGCCAAAATACTTTTTGATGCCTAAAAACTGGTCCCTCCGAAAGGAATAGTATAAATTAGTTACCTTAGATTCCATTACATAGTTAGTTACATACAGGTCGACATAATAAAAGCGTGTTAAAAAGACCATTCAAATTATATATTTCATGAAAAATTAAAAGTACAGTTTGAGCAATTCGATCAGAAATTTCGGCCAATCTGATCTGGTTGGTTTGTTTGTTTTTAATTATTCGTAAGTAGTATGTAGCTGGCCGCAAGTTTTTTTTTCAGTTTCATAGAAATGTGTTTGGGATTATATAGCTTTCTTTTCAACACAAGGGGCTGGATACTATTTTAGTCTCGCTTCAAAAAGCTAACATGACGTACTTTTTGAGTAGGAGAAGTGAAAATATTATTTGTCGTTCTTATACAAAATTAGATGCCTCCGTCTTAAAAGTCATCTCTATAAATTTAACCATTTTTACAAGCTCTTATTTAACTTGCAATGAATAATCAATAAATATTATTTGACATTCTTGTACAAAACTAGAAGGTGCCCCCCCGTCTTAAAAGTCATCTCTACAAATTTAACCATATTTTACAAGCTTTTATTTAAATTGCAATGAATAATGAATACATATTATTTGACATTCTTGAACGAAACTAGAAGGTGCCTCCGACTTAAAAGTAATCTACAAATTTAACCTGTTATTTTTCAAGCTTTTATTTAACTACATCAAGACCGGTACCGGTCCGGAAGGTGCCTAGATTTATCCCAAGCGTTTGACAGGGTATAACATTAGAGGTCCACAGGGATTTGCTCTGTGCTAACTCACCAACGTTCTCGCCGGTCTTGCTGGAGGTGAGGAAGTGTCCTCGCAGCCCCTGGCTGTACGTCGCCACCGTGTCCTCTGGAACTTCTCTTTGAGCGAGACCAGATTCTAGAAGGTCCTTCTTAGTGCCGCAGAGGTAGACTTTGCAGTCCTGGAAGTAATACATGAAATACTAATAAATATCCTACTAAAGATGACACGTTTGGCTCAGTGGGTTGTACAGCGGCCTATGAAGTTCGAATCCCGGCCAGGGCAAGTGTTTGTGTGATGAGCACGAATGTTTGTTCCTGGGTCTTGGATTTTTTCTATATTATACATATCGTCGCCTAGTACCCATAGTACAAGCTTTCCTTAGTTGGGGACTAGATCGATTTGTGTAAGATTGTCCCTGATATTTATTATTATTATAAAAAGGGTCACAGCATTAACTGGAGATGGTATACGGATGTATTAAGGTTAAAGTATATGAAACATTTCTGGTCAGTTTATACGATAAATTGTCAGTGTGTTTGTGTGATTTTTCGTTTATATGTTTTTTTTTATTGTGTGCATTTGCAGAAATATTAATACTACCATAATGTGCTGGACGTGTTTACCTCACTTCCCTCATAAAATGCATAGTTTTTTTAGGGTTCCGTACCCAAAGGGTAAAACGGGACCCTATTACTAAGACTCTGCTGTCCGTCCGTCGGCCTGTCTGTCTGTCTGTCTGTCTGTCCGTCTGTCATCAGGCTGTATCTCATGAAGGGTGATAGTTACACAGTTGAAATTTTCACAGATGAATAAAAAAATATTTCTGTTGTCGGTTTACCAATAAATGCTAAAAACAGTATAATTTTATGTCTGTCTGTCTATGTCAGTAACCAATATAAAATGATCGGACACCGCGTACATCTTGCTTAGGAGTAGGGCGCTGCTAACGCTGGATTTTCAAAGATACGGTCGATTGTAGCGTATATTTTGTACGGAACCTTCGGTGCGCGAATCCAACTCGCACTTGGCCGGTTTTTTGATGTTTGTGTGACAATATATATTGTGTACTTAAAGGTCACTGTGACAACGAGTTAAACCATCTGGACATATTTCAACCAGTGTTGGTATGACGATGGCTGGCTTAAGCGTCCCCGGTAAGCTCGGTCCTCCATACAAGCGTAGCTTCGCTCTCATTTTAAAACGACTAGCTAGTTTGGTCTGAAACTTTGTTCTCATAATAAGTTAAGGTATATGCAGGCCTGTAATTAGTTTATGTAGCTGCAGATACCATACTATAAAAAATACAGCGAATTTAAGTTTTCGATACAAAACTAGTTTTTGCCGTATTTCGTTTGTTTTATTAACTGGAGCCATATTTACCTTATTATGCAAACTCCGATTGTATGGGAAGGTGAAATTCGGCCGAGTTTGCCAGGGACTTTTAACATACACGGCTATAGAATAATTTTGAACCGACTACGCTGAAGAAAACAGGGAGTTATAATTTATATCTTTTAGTATCTTTGTTTTTAAAATGATACAATTAGTAACGAGGCATTCCGGGAGTTTTCTTTGCTGCGTTTCTTTCTCCTCAGTAAGTCTCATTTTATCAAATGGTAGTTAATTTTTTTAATAAAAAAAATTGGTCTTTCTGGAACATGTGTAACTGTCTTTATAGATTAGGCCCATCTAGCATGTGTGTACACCTATTTGTTTTCTCAAAGTGGATAATTTGCACTAATTATAACTTTGACAGAGGAAAATATATATTTTTTCAGTCGACCCGTGAACACGTAGTAGCCTCATCTATTGTATCACAAATTAAATATTATTGTGTGTTAAATATTTCTATAATGCATTCATTCATTTTTTAACATTTATTTTGCATGTCGATATCATAATAACATCCTAGACAGTGACAGCGAAGTGGACATATTTTTCAGCTCTGAGTCAAAATTTTTGACAGCATCAATTCGATACTTGGAAACAATAGTGACAGCTAGCAGTATCTAATCCTTAAATAAGTGTTTCTATTTTTTGTAATGAATCAATGTATGGATTGAATTGAATTGGATCTAATGTACTCTGAAATAATCATAATTATAATCATATCACATGTATAATGTATTAACTAACAATAAGCACGTAAAGTATATCTGTTAGTGCTAATTATGTAAGTTGTATAAATAAATAAAAAATAAATAAATAAATAAAAAATAAATAAATAAATAAAATAAAATTTGTCAGAATACTAAACTTATATTATATTACAATAAAACCTTGTACCTAGACTCAAGTATTCCAGCAAATAAACCATTCTTTCTTTCTTTCACGAAACCTAAAAAGCTTCCGAAACGTCGGAAATTCAAATGGTATAATATACCTACGCGATATCATCATCATGCCAGCCCAAGGACATCCACTGCTGTACAAAGGCGTCGCCCAAAGATCTCCACAACGACCGGTCGCGCGGTGCCCTCATCCAACGGTCTCTTCTATCTTCACCAGATTATCAGTCCATCTTATTGGGGACCTTCCCACGCTGCGTCGTCCTGTACGCGGTCGCCACTCGAGATCCTTTCTGCCCCAGCCGCCATCGGTTCTACAAGCAATGTGCCCCGCCCACTGCTACTTAAGTTTAGCAACTATAAGCTATATCGACGACCTTGGTTCTTCTGCGGATCTCCTCATTTCTGATTCGATCACGCAAGGAGACTCCGAGCATAGCTCCCTCCATTGCCCTTTGAGTGCCTTTAAGCCTTCTTATGAGGCCCTTTACGAGTCACCTCGTCGCAGCGCGCTATAAATTGTTTTATTTAAATCTAGTATTTTAATATAATAATCTACCTCCTCAACAGTTCTCAGCTCGGTCAACCAGTGCCTCAGCCTGGCCCAGGAGAGAAGAGAAGACGGCTCGTAGCAGATCACGGCCGCGTGTGCACCTCTGTAGTACATCCGCGTCATAGCTTCATACCTGAAATGTCAAAAACATTTATTTAAAAAAAATCGTTGCCATAGTTACAGCTCCAGTTACTATATAAAAGTAAGATTTGAAACGATATAAAGGTGACAATACTTATTTCATACGCAAGGCTGCAAAGTTGTTATTTGTCGCGTCGCTAGTGCTTGAATTGAAAGCCGAGTAAGCGAAGGAATCTAAAATTTCACTCGCTCCGCTCGTGATTAAATATACGTTCCTGAGCGTAACGAGGCTTTCAAGGCACGAGAAGCCAAATAATTTTGCAGCCGTGTGAAACTCACAACTATTCATCTCATTACAGCGAGGCAAATGTGGGAAGTAACTGTGGAATTATAACAAACCGATATCTTTAGGGTTCCGTAGCCTAAATGGCAAAAACGGAACCCTTATAGTTTCGTCATGTCCGTGCGTCCGTCCGTATGTCACAGGCCTTTTACTCAAAAACTATAAGGTGTATATTGATGAAATTTGGAGCATAGGGGTGTCTTGTGTAAGCCGCTACTTAGTTTGATAGTTAAATAAAAATATGTATATTTCTAGGGGGGGCACACCATACATGTAACCGAAACTAAAACAAAATCAGCAAATATCAATGTGTCGCACATCATTCGACAGATCTTTCAAAAACATTTTGTGGTTTCTAATAAAAGCTTAATAAATACTTCCAACGAAAATTATTTTCAATATGATCGGATATACCGTTTTTAAGTTATTGCCAAAAAACTGCGCTTCTCAGCAAAAGGACGTAAGTGCTGGGGAGATACGCTCTTTTGTGAGTGTTTTTTTTTTTCATCTGTAGTGCATTTTTTTGTATAAGCGACTGCGGAACCCTACATTGAGCATGGTCCGACATGCTCTTGGCCGGTTTTATTTTTTTCGTTCCAAAACTAGTGCGTGGGGTGTTGTGGAATAGGTTTTTGTAAAATTAATAGGGGTCTCCAAACATTATTTTTTGATAAAGTCAGCAGTCTTGTAAATGTCTCCGAAAATCCAAAAAAATAGCCTCCCGCCGTTTTTGAGTTATTGCCAAAAAACTGCGCTTCTTAGCTTAAGGGCGTAAGCGCTGTGGAGATACGTATTTTGTTCATCTCTAGTACATTTTTTTGTATGAACGGCTGCGGAACCCTATACTGAGCATGGTCCGACATACTCTTGGCTGGTTTTTAAATATTATTAACATAAAAAAAATGTATTGTACGATGAAGTACCTTTCACTGCCAGCTGTATCCCAGATTCCAACGTTGAAGTCCTTACCACCAGAGTGCATCGTTTTAGCACAAAACGCTGCCCCAATGGTCTGCAATACATGAAACACGCTTACAGAAAAACACAAGCATGAACATTCATTAAGGGGCTCCAAGCGTAAATGTACGACTTTTCATGGTTTTTGTTTTGTATCTAGTCCCTGGAATGGCCAAACTAACTTTTGAAATATGGTTTATATGATAGTTCAGTTTCTATTCAACATTTTCTTGCATTCGAAAATTTTACTACATTTGTATGTAATTAATTATAGATTTTTACAGAGATGTCTATAAAAATAAAGATTGCGTACCTAGTCTCTCAATAAACCTTTGATAGACTCAAAACTTATGCCTAATGGTTTATGAAAATACTATGCAATTTTTTTTTAAAACATGTATTTTTTGAGATAAGTGCCAAAAACTGGTTTTTCGTCTTAAAAATAACAAAGTTTGATGGCATTTAACTTGATTTTCGTGACTTGAAGATAAACTGAAACAGTATATTGGTAAAGATGGTCGCTGACAACATGATGAGACATATACAACACGAAAAAGCAAAGAGCTACAGATTAAAGGTCATTCAGAGCTGTAAGCTCCTTTTAATATGATTATACTAAAAATATGTATCATATAGTCATTCATCATCATCATTTCAACCATAGGACGTCTACTCTGGACACAGGCATCCTTAATAGATTTTGACATGGCACGGATAGAAGAGGCAACCCACATCCAGCAAATCCCTGCATCCCTAATCGGCTCATCCGACTACTTTGGCCTTCCCACGCTGCGGGAAGGCCAAAGTAGTCGCAATCGCTTGTATGCAATCTCCACTCAAGAACCTTTCTGCTCTAACAGCCATCGGTTCTCTGAACTATGTGTCCTGGCGATAGCTATTTCAGTTTGCTTACCCTGTTTGCTATGTCGGTGACTTTCATATTGTAAGTTAATAACTACTACCCATAGTACAAGTGTTGCTTATTTTGGGATTAGGTTGACATAATCTACGATTAATTCATGTTTGTCACACTAACTCTCGCCCTGGCCGGGATTCGAACCGGGCACCACAAGGTTCATAGGCCGTTGTGCAACCCACTGTGCCAAATGTGTTGTCAAGATTTAACTATATAACTTGGATACCCGTGACTCCTTACGGGAACTTAATAAGGACAGCAACATAGTAACCGTAGCGTGCCAATATATATTTGAGAACATAATTTATGTTATTAAGAATCTAGACTCTTCCACTAAGAATTCAAAAATGTAATACACAATTTTAATTAATAAGTAAATAAGTTTTATTTTTTATATGGAACAAATCACTCTTTTGGTAGCACAAATATAGTCTGTATGTCAGCTGCTTTGCCCTTTACCAGGAATTTTAAGTACCAGGCTGCATAATCGGTACCTATTAATGTTGAATCATTCATCAAAACCCTTTGTCATCTATGAAAAACGTAAACAAACTTACATTCTGATATGGAGTGCCTGCATTGAAGCTGCAATTCACAAATCTTATCACTAAACTTGTTTTACCGACATGTTCACTTCCTAACAACACTATTTTAAAATCACACCGACTCATTTTTAAAATAATTTTTCTTCAAATTTTCAGGCAAAAACTTGGCCAGTGCACAGTATTTTAAAATATTATAACGCACTTGTAATGCTGTGAAACATTGCTAGGTAATGCTAAATATCCTTGGTGTTACGTTCGTTCTCAATCGTAATTGTAATTATGATAATTAGAAGTTGAGTACGGTCAAAATAGATTTAATTAAGTAGTTACTGTATAGTATTTTTGCTTTGCAATAACATGATACGATTATGACATTTACGTGACGTTGACGTTGACAGCGTTAAAGCGATTTTAAAGTTAAATCTTCGTTGGGGCGTTTTCACAACAACTTCACAGCTCGGTCTCCACTTTTTAATTATTAGGAGGATTGTAACAAAAATATAGAAAACATTATATTTAGATCATTTAACCACTGGTGGTATAAGGAAGCTAAGTCTCTAATTTTTTATGCAATTTTGCACCTGCCGGTGAGTTAAACGCGTTCAGCACACTATAAAAATATTTATATTTCTACAAACGAACACAATAAAAAAACATACACACTGTTAATTTTTTTCTATAAACGCTCCTGATTTTTATCATATTTTAAATATCAAAATTTCCAAAGGACGTATTAAAGTCTGCCCTCCTCAAACCAAACACGCCACTAAATATGAAAATACTGCTTTGAATAATGAGCAACTGACGCATGAAACTATGTATCTCGAGAATGGTAATATGCATTACATATATTTTGATTAATTTTACCGCTAGTTATAAGGTCGGTTAATAAAACGCTCGAATCGAGTTCTAACTGTAGACTGTCTTTATTTACATCAAAACGAATCCTACATGGGCGTGGAGGTTGTGTATATACTCATATGTATCGGTGAGTAGGAGATGATTGTCTGTGTGCGTGACTGTATGTTAAGAGCCCCCGGCAAGCTGGGCCGAATCTCATCTTCCCATACAAATGGAGTTACGTTCTCATTTTAAAACTACGTGTTGGATTGTAACGAAACTTTGCATATACAATGACATGAGATATATCTAGGCCTGTAATTAGTTTATATGGCTCCAGTTTATAAAACAAACGAAAAACAGTAAAAGCAAGTTTGTATGAAAACTTTAAATTCGTTATATTTTCTTCTGTTTTCGCGATTATTACTCATTGAAATAAAACAATTTAACGGATTATATCGCGTATATTATCTCATTTTAGTTCCCGACGTTTCGGAAGCTTTCCAGCTTTCCATGGTCACGGGAGGACTTCACTTTAAATTCGTTGTATTTTTTTACTATCGTATCTGAAGCCACATAAACTAATTACAGACCTGCATGTACCTTAACTTATTCTAAGTACAAAGTGTCAGAGACAGTTTTAGCACTGGGGTATTTTTAACCGACTTCCAAAAAAAGGAGGAGGTTCTCAATTCGACGGAATGTTTTTTTTTTTTTATGGATGTTCACCGATTACTCAAAGACTATTTGACCGATTTCAAATGTTTTTTCTTGGTTTTATAGAAGGTACTTTCTAGTTGGTCCCATTTAATTTTGGGTGAAGAATTGATGATGGAATCCATGAGGAATTGAAGGAACTCTTCAAATATTGTAGGCATACATATAGCGATTTTGATAGTATAAGAAACATAATAAGCATTTGCATTCAAAAAGTGTACATTGGTGAAGAGGAACTGATGCAGAAGACCACCGAATGCCATCAGACCTCCTCAATGATAAATGATTTACGGGTGGCGACAAAATATCTTGATTAATTTAGCTAAGCAACTTCATAGTCACAAATTTAAATGTTCCTGATGAGAATGGTACCATCGAATTGATTTGATGATGGAGCCGGAAGGTAGGCACCAGATCTATGTAATAAAATAATGTATCCTAGCCGTGTTTGGGCTTGTTTGAATCGTCACGAGATACACTTTTAAGTAACGATTAACTAAAAAGTGTAAAATAAATAAACTTTTTAACAAAAAATAAAACCGACTCCAAAAAAAGTAAAAAGTAAAAAATAACGCCATAATTCAGTTTCTTCAAATTACTTACAAGTAACCGTTTGTATACTCAATCTATACAGTATATACAATTAATGTTATTTTGGAGTCGGTGCCATCGTGTCACAACTTACTAAAATCGTAAATTTTCAATATTTTACACATTCTTTATATGGCACCGAACAATGAACAATCCCACATATGTATAAACTGGGATACCTTTCAACAACTTCGATCGCAGAGCTCCGAACAATAATCGGATACCTCGAATAGAGTTTGTCAAGCGAAACATGATATCAGAAATATGCGGCAAATTTGAAAAAATCATGACGTCGCAATACGGAATGCATAGAAACGAAGTAGGTATTATAACATGACAGATTTTTCAATATGTAAAATTGTTGCCATATAAAGAATTCTCTTTCAAGGTCAATATCATGTTTCTCTGGCCAAACTCTAGTGCGGGCCTTATCTTAATGATAATAACAGGTATTTTTATAATGCGTTGGTCTGTTCTAGTAAGCAATTGGTGTGAGGTATCGACCATCGGTGTCATATTGAGCGGAAATTGGAATGTTTTGGTGGCCCTTGCTCCCACGGTGTTTTAATGGCCGTGTTAGATATCGAGCTTAGCAGTGTAAACGTAGCTTATTTATACTACGGGTAATGTAAGACTAATATGACAGTTCGGCGGCAAAATATGCACCTCAAGGAAACTTTGTTTTTAACTATATCTTGGCACTAGAAATGAAGATCTGCCGAGTTCTACCAACATTTTGGAGTCCTACCCTTTCCGAGGGGTAAAAATGCAAATTTTACAAACTAGGCACGGCGCAAAAGGCTTTATACCGGCAAGCGCAGTGAAGGCCACACGAAAAGTGGTCGGACGACCTGGTTAGGGTTGCGGGGACTCGCTGGATGCGGGTTGCCTCAATGCGGCCCATTTGGGAATATATTGAGGAGGGCTGTGTCCAGCAGTGGACGTCCTATTGCTGAAGTGATGTGCTCCCATTAGTCGGGCTGATGCGAAGAAGCGTCGGAAATAGCGATTCCAACTATTTGTGAAGCCGTCCTGTGTAAGGGGCTGTTCATAAATTACGTCATCTATTTTTGACCATTTTTGACCCCCCCTCCTAAAATCATCCAACCATCATAATGTGACTGCCCCCTACCAAATAAATTGACTTTATTTCCAAAAAAGTGCGTTTTTATCAACAGTTTCAAGAAACACGAATTTTATTCCCTTTTTACTCAGCCAGCACTTTTTATAGTTGCGAAAGATGATGTCATCTTGGGACTGACCCCCCCCCCCCTTCCTTCGTCGTGCTATACCATAATCCGATGTCTAGACCCTCCCAAATTTCATATGACGTAATTTATGAATAGCCCCTAATGAAATAATGAAATGAAATAATGATATATATTCTGTAAGTAGGCCGCAAGGGCATTTTTACAAGTCTGACTCTACGGCGTTTCCCATGAGGAGACCACTGAGGAGAAGAAAGCCGAAACAATCTCCGCCTCATATATGTTGATTATTTTCGAAATAAGTCTTATACCTATTACAATATTTGTACCTACTTAGCCTATCCTAAATATATGTTTTGAGTATAAACTCAATGCGTAGTTCTTCAAGAAAACTTATCGAAACTTATAAAAGTAAAATAAAATATATATATAGAATATAAAAAAGCAAAATAATGTTTTTTTTTTATTTAAAAAAACTTACATAGACCGCCTATTGTTTACCATTTCTCATACCGGTTTAGATTTAAGTGTCTGATGTTATTTTCTTTTGGTGTGCAATAAAGAGTACTTATTATTATTATTATACACTTATTTATTTTCAATCTTAGGTAGGTTTTTTACATTATATATATATATATAGTAAAGTACAAAAAGCAAATACAAAATATAAACTCATTATAAAAAACCTAACCACCGGCAGCGGGGCAAGGCTCAAGCTACCGGTGGATAGGGCTGCATAGAGAGGAACCTCCTGACAATGCGGGCCGTGTCCAGGATTACTGCCTTCTGTATCTGACCCTTGGTCAGCCATCTAGCGAGAGTCTCTTAAGATGCTCGTCGAGACTCTTCGCTATAAGACCGTTTACCGAAACGACTATCGGCACAGTAATCGTCGAATCAACATCCCACATGGCGGTCACCTCGTGAGCCAAGTCAAGGTACTTGCTGAGTTTGTCCTTCTCGGCCTTCACGAGGTTCTCGTCATGTGGGATGGTAATGTCGACGAGCATTGCCCGGCGCTTAGATCGATCTACCAGCACGATATCAGGCTTATTGACTACAATAGTCCTGTCCGTGATGATAGATCGATCCCAATACAGCGTGGCACAACCATTTTCTAGAACTGGCGTCGGTGCATACTTATAGTATGGCTGGTGAATAATCCTGGCTACTTGGTTATGTCTGTGCAAGTACTCGCCGTTAGCAAGATGAGAACAACCGGAGATGATATGCCTGAGTGACTCTCCGGGACGGCGGCATGCCCGACAAATGTCGACCGTACCGTCCATCAGGATATACCTCCGGTAGTTATTCGTCATGATAACTTCGTCAGCAATTACACAGGCAAAACCTTTGGTTTCCCCGAAGAGATCGCCGAAACGTAGCCAGTTCACCGACGCGAGCAGATCTACATCGGGCCCTGTAAGGGCCTTCTAGAACCGCCCGTGTAACTCCTTACTCTTCCATTCGTCTTTGCGGTCTACGGTGCTAAGCACCGTTGGTCTGCGCCAGTTCTCGTTTGCCAAATATAGAGGGGTGAGGCCTTTGTCTACTGCCACTACATCGCGATGTATCCACTATTTCTAAACATTCACCATTGAGCGATATAGTAGAATCCACTGCTCTAACATTCGGTAAAGCAAATCTAACACATTTCGTTTTCTTAGCATTCAATAGCAGATTATTAATAGTAAACCAGTCAGGTACTTTAACTAGTACACTATTAATTTCGGCATAGTCTTTTCGGGCAACTTTGAAAATTAATGTTGTATCATCAGCAAATAGTACTATATCACAAAGATTTTCTACTATAGATGTTAAGTCATTTATATAAACCACAAATAGAGATGGACCTAAGATAGAGCCCTGTGGCACTCCTAGCTTAACTGCAGCTCCACTGGATTCGGTTCCATTTACAATAACTGTTTGTGTTCTATTGCTGAGATATGAAAACATAAGGCTTAAGGCATTTATAGACAGGCCATAATGTTCTACTTTCAAAATTAGTGTTCCATAATACACGCAATCAAATGCCATAGGAAGGTCACAAATTCCATAACAAGATTTCTCCCAGATGTTGTAAATATGTTTAATGAGTACAGATGCTGCATCAGCCGTGGAACGTCCCCTTGTGAAACCGACCTTTTTACTACTAAACAGTTAATTTCTATTGAAGTGTCTCAGCAGATCCATCAACGTTAACTTTTCGAAAACTTTACTTAATACAGATAGTATATATATCGGACGGAACTTAGTCAAGTCACTCAAGTCACATGATTTAAAAAGAGGTATGACTTTACTAATTTTCATAAGATCTGGAAACACGCCCTCTGATATGCAATTATTATAAATCAAGGCTAGATAGGATGCAATTGAATCTATGATACGATGAACAATTCGTACTGAAGCTTTTACCGAAGCGGTGAGATCGTATTTAGACTCGACAATAACTACTTACTTGACATAAATACTTGACAACTTTTGCTAGTGGTATGTTATAGAAAGACCTTTTTAAAATAGAAATACTTGTGAAAAAACTACATCAATGTCATAAAAAGTTCACAAGATACAACAACGTTAGAACCACACTTTTGGACTTTCCCAAAAACGCTCCATACTGAACCCTAGGACGGTGTGACGTCATACCTTCCTACCTTATATTGGGAAATTAAGAACTTTGTTCTGCAGCTATGTTAAAAAACGTTTATCGAAACGGTTTCAAAACAAAAGTTACCATACATTTCATGGGTTATTCAATGGTATTAATTTCATACTTTAAAAATGGACTTTCCCACCTAACTTCAAAGGCTCATAAAACAAGCTACACGTAAGGTACCGAACTTTAATTTTTTTTAGGATTTGCTTCATAAAAACTACCATTCGCATTATTATTTTTTTAATTATTTGAGTACAGTCAACATCCCTAATTGATCGGCCCGAGAGATTCGATGTGTGTAATCTTTTTCCTTTGATACTGAAGGTAAAAAGACGACTTAAACATCTTAATAAAAAACAGCGCGCCGACGGCCGTTTGAGTTACGTTTGCCTCTGGCGTCTGATCCAAATGATTGGAAAACTTAATCAAACCGGGTTATTAAAACATGATTATTGGTTATTAAAAAAAGTTACACCGGCAGATATCTATCCATATTCCATACTAATATTATGAATGCAAAAGTGTGTCTGTCTGTCTGTCTGTTACCTCTTCACGCTTAAACCGCTGAACCGATTTGGATGAAATTTGGTATGGAAATAGTTTGGGTCCCGGGCAAGGACATAGGCTACTTTTTATCCTTGAAAAATACCCTTATCCGCGATAAACGAATTTAAGGCGGACGAAGTTGCGGGCAGAAGCTTAGTCTATCTATAACTATTATAAAGTCGTAAAAATGGAATGTCTGTACATTGAAGATATTTTCAAAAAAATGATTGTTATGGACTATTTGGTGGTCACTAAAACGAAAATATTGTTTTTGATTTTTTGTATGTTTGTATGTGTCGTTGTGGCTTCATCACGCTAAATCGGCTAAACAGATTTCAACTATTTTTGGTACACGAGTAGCTGGGCATCTCCAGATGGTTATAGGATACTTTTTACCCGACTACGCTGAAGAAAAATCGAAGGGTTATGACTTTTTCTTGTGCAGGCATTTGTGCGTCCGGGCCGATATGATACCCTACTTGACCTAGTAGCTTCTAGACTTTTAATTACCCTTCCCCCCCTCACTCATATTGTTCGTTTTTTTAAATAATAATATATATTAGATTATTTTCTTTGCAGTACTTTTGGGCTGACTATGTTTGTAACTATTCCATATTTCTTACAGTGCGCCTACCATGAGTTTAGCATGAGCGAGTATCGAGCGCTCGATGACGGTCTATCTCTTTCGCACTATTAGCGCGTGCGAGAGAGGTGCACTGACTCTCGATACGAGATACTCGCTAGCGCCGATCGTAAACACAGCTCATGGTAGGCACACAGTGCGCCTACCATGAGTTTGGCACGAGCGAGTATCGAGCGCTCGATGACGGTCTATCTCTTTCGCACTATTAGCGCGTGCGAGAGAGGTGCACTGACTCTCGATATGAGGTACTCACTAGCGCCGATCGTAAACACAGCTCATGGTAGGCACACAGTGCGCCTACCATGAGTTTGGCACGAGCGAGTATCGAGCGCTCGATGACGTTCTATCTCTTTCGCACTATTAGCGCGTGCGAGAGAGGTGCACAGACTCTCGATATGAGGTACTCACTAGCGCCGATCGTAAACACAGCTCATGGTAGGCACACAGTGCGCCTACCATGAGTTAGGCACGAGCGAGTATCGAGCGCTCGATGACGGTCTATCTCTTTCGCACTATTAGCGCGTGCGAGAGAGGTGCACAGACTCTCGATATGAGGTACTCACTAGCGCCGATCGTAAACACAGCTCATGGTAGGCACACAGTGCGCCTACCATGAGTTTGGCACGAGCGAGTATCGAGCGCTCGATTACGGTCTATCTCTTTCGCACTATTAGCGCGTGCGAGAGAGGTGCACAGACTCTCGATACGAGATAATCGCTAGGGCCGATCGTAAACTCAGCTCATAGTAGGCACACAGGTTTAATTCTTAACAAACGGCACAGGAGGGGTGACAAGTGATGTGACATGACGTGTCTTAAGGTGCATCCACATTTGTATCATTTGCCCGTATCAGATCATCGTCACGTGGCATGATCGCGTGTCACGATCACGCGTTTGAAAGTTGCGGCGATCCGATCTCTCGAAATCCATTTACTACGCTTATCACACACTTATATCGGAAGAATGCGGCATGATCGGCGCGCTGACAGTTAGCGTCCAAGCAGCGCGATAGGCAGTCATGCCACGGCACGGTGATGGATACGAGCAAATGATACAAGTTTGGACGCACCTCTAACTGTCTCGCTATACACATATACGTCACTTGTCACCCCTTCCGTCCCACTCCCATACATATGAAATAGTCTCAGTTATGCGCTAAGCCTATATTTGTCGACACGTTTAGCTCAGTGGGTTGCACAACGGCCTACGAAGCTAGCGGTCCTAGGTTCGAATCCCGTCCAGGGCAAGTGTTTGTGTGATGAGCACGAATGTTTGTTCCTGGGTCTTGGACGTTTGCTATGTATTTAAGTATTATAGTTCATCTATATATTATGTATATCGTCGCCTAGTACCCATAGTACAAGCTTTGCTAAGTTTGAGACTAGGTCGATTTGTGTAAGATTGTCCCTGATATTTATTTATTATAGTTTTTGAGCTCGCTTAGCTGTAATTTCAATTTGATGGTTCAAGAGCAAAGGGTAATGGATGAACATTTTCAAAAATCTTGGAATTTTGTTTATTTATTTATTTATTTACATGTAAATTAAAAGTACAAGTACCAAAACATTTACATTGAATGCTACAAACAAAAATCTATTAAGTAAATATCAAATTATCAAGCGGAGAAAACAAACTCATCGACAAAAATCAGGTTTGACCACATGAAGTTATGTAGGCCAAGACTTTCCGATAAAATGTATAGGTAGGAATAAGCCTCCTTATCGTTAGAAAAAAATTACAGATTTTTCTGTGGCTTAGAAAAAAAATTAAAGATGAAAAGGTACGGCAAGTATACGGTACGGCAAGATGAGCATTGATATTTTCGATCAAAATGGCTGTAATTGTACTGTTATTCTTCAAGTTTTCGTATTTTATTAGGCCAGGTGACTATTTAATTTGAAAACTTGAAGAATAACAGTACATTTACAGCCATTTTAATCACCAACGACATTTCATCTTTTTATTTTTTTTTCGATTTATGTATACCCAAATATTTAGTCGAGGTAACCTTATTTAGGCCAAGGCAAGAATAGGCGTGGGTGGCATTGGCATTATTGGAACAGGTGTGGGTCCCTAAAGTAAATTTAGTTTTATCCGGTTTTGTAGATTTAAAAACCGGCCAAGAGCATGTCGGATCATGCCCAGTGTAGGATTCCATTGGCGTTCGTACAAAAATATGCACTATTGATGAAAAAAGTGCTCTTTCAAAAGAGCGTATCTACACGGCACTTATTTTTAAAAGACCTATTCAACGACATCCCATAAAGTAGTATTACCCGCAAAAAAGTTTTTTTATTCGTTTTTTTTATTTTTTTATTTTACCGTTTTGTCGGCGCGAGACATACACATGCTCATATCAAATTTCAGCTTTCTAGTACTATTAATCACGGAGCTAAGCCGCGGACGGACAGACGGACGGACATGGCGAAATTATAAGGGTTCCTAGTTGACTATGGAATCCTTAAGAGATTATAAAAACCGACCAAGTGCGAGTCAGACTTAAACCCTTGGTGTTTCCGTACAAAATATACGCTACAAATGGCCGAATCTATGAATATGTAGTGTAAGCAGAGCCCTACTCCTAAGCAAAATGTACGCGGTGCTCGATCATTTTATATTGGTTACTGATGTAGACAGACAGACATAAAATTATATTGATTTTAGTATTTGTTGTTATAGCGGCAATAGAAATATATCATCTGTGAAAATTCCACGTGTTTCGTTATCTCGGTTCATGAGATACAGCCTGGTGACAGACAGACAGACCGACGGACAGCGAAGTCTTAGTAATAGTGTCCCGTTTTACCCTTTGGCTACGGTACCTTTGGGTACGTGAATGCTGCATTAAATATGGATATTTTGACGCTTTAGCTCAGTGGGAGTAACGTTGCCTGCGAAGCTGAGGTCCTGGGTTCAAATCCCGGTAACGGCAACTATTTGTGTGATGTGCATAAATATTTGTTCCTGAGTCCAAGGATGTTATCTATGTAGGTATATAAGTAATATATTTATTAAATATATCGTCGTCTAAGTACTTATAACACAAGCCTTATTGAGCTTACCAATTTATTAATTTTGCCATCCCTATCTATGACGTAGGTCCCAGCCCGATCCACACAGATGATTACTAACTATTAAGTTATGGATTATTAAAACCTTGATATGTTTATCTGATACACCGTGTGAACATGTGTGAATCCTTATATGGTAACAAGCCTAGTATATAAATACCTGAATTTACCCAATAAAGATGTATTATGACACTGAGCCTCGTTGTATCTTTACGGACGTACTTCCCAACGCTTCAATAAGTTACGTAAGCATTCTTTAAACTTTTTTATATTACCTAGGATCATTAAAACAAGAGGACTGACAGTTGCCATACTTTGGATCGTGTTCCGATCGCAAGGAGATATTCTGGCAAAAACTATAATGGCGTTTTAAAACTAAACATTTAACGATGTTATAATTTAAATAAAACAAATTGTAACTTTGACACAGGAAAATATTTTTTTTCTCAGTCAACCCGTGACCATGGAAAGACTCAAATGAGATCATATACGCGATATAAGTAATACGTTAAATTGTTTTATTTACATATGTAATAATCGCGGAAACAGAAGAAAATATGATGTTATAATATAACTAGCTTCGCCCGCGACTTCGTCCGCCTTAAATTCGTTTATCGCGGATAAGGGTATTTTTCCGGGATAAAAAGTAGCCTATGTCCTTCCCCGGGACTCAAACTATTTCCATACAAAATTTCATCCAAATTGATTCAGCGGTTTAAGTGTGAAGAGGTAACAGACAGACAGACAGGCAGTTTCGCATTTGTAATATTAGTATGGATTGTACAAAGAAACATACTATCGTAACAATAAGTCCGCAAACAGCTAATAATAAATAAATTGTAGCATTTACATACTGTGTCACGCTTGCCAAGTTGAGTAATTGTAAAAGATAATTATTATACATAGATGGCGTTGTACATAATCGGGTAACGTCTTTTTGTATGGAGATGGTCAGTCTCCTTCTTTTAATGGTCCTTGATATTATCTTGGTTAAGGACACGCTTAGAGATCAAATACGGAGTGATGCATTGAAATTTGTGAAAGATAAAGATTTATTTATTGTCAACAACAAAGGTCCAACAGTCTATATGTAATTGACACATTTCTATTTCCCACAAATAATATAAACTAGAAGATGCCTGTAACCTCGTACGCGGAGGAGAAAAAGTCATAACCCCTCTTGTTTTCGTCAGCGTAGTCGGGTAAAAAGTATTCTATAACCATCTGAAGATACCCAGCTACCCGTGTGCCAAATAGTTGAAATCCGTGTAGCCGATTTGGCGTGATGAAGACACAACCACACATATAAACATCCAAGAATTTTTTTTTCTATCAATAGTGCGTTACGGTCTCTTTTTTAATATCTTCAATGTACAGACATTTTATTTTTACAAATGTATAATAATATAGATGTCCCTTATATCGATGCCACTGGGCAGTGGGCAAGGCTCACATAAGGCTGGCCGCGTTGCCGCGTGGAATGGTGTTGTCTAACCACTGAGCGAGGAACGAGCCAGCCTTTTTGGTCTGCTGAAGACCGGAGAGGCAAGTAGCTGAGTTTTTAGGGTTCTGTAGTCAACTAGGAACCAGTATTTCTGCCAAATGTTTCTTACATTATAACACCTATAAATAGCCGCATTATTATGGTAACTCTTTTGGTACTGAATTCCACGAAACAGGCCTTGCCTAGTGTGGAAATCACTGTTATTTCTTTGTCATTGTAACTTATGGTAAATAAACTGTTTTTCTTTTCTTTCTTTATTTCTTATAGTTTCGTCCGTCTGTCCGTCTGCCTGTCCGTCCGTGGCTTAGCTCCGTGATCATTAGTACTAGAAAGCTGAAATTTTGTATTAGTATGCATAATGTAGGTTGAATATTTTTTGTCTACGGTTATAGGATACTTTTTACCCGACTACGCTGAAGAAAAAAGAGGGGTTTTGACTTTTTCTCCTCCGCGAACGAAGTTGCACGCGCCTTCTAGTATTTAAGTACAGTTTAGGTGCCAATAAACAATAATTAAGTTTAATTCAATAAAACAAAAAACATACATAAAAAAAAACGGAAAAAAGACTTATGAAAGACATAAACCTAACTTAGTTAAGGTTACATAATAATTAAGTAAAGTTTATTCAGGTTATGAGTCTTTTTTTTCTGTTTCATTTTTATTTACCTTCTAGTCTTTTAGCGCAAGTGCATGCAATTTTTTAACACATTTTTTGCAACTATCCTTAATGTAAAGACATTTAATTTTATCAACTTTAAATTAGTATAGATGTACATACATACACGGATGCATCTTTTTTTCAGTTATTGCCGTAAAACTGCACTTTTCGGCAAAAAAACGAACCGCTCTTTTATGATCAATTTCAGTGCGTTTCATCCACTAATTAGTGTCGCCGCATTAATGGTGCCTTTTGTATTGCACATTCGAACTGCATTTTGTGATATCGTGTAGAGATACAGTACCTCTACACACGAGGTAGAGTATCTCATTCGAATCTGTAATAGAACTAGAAGGCGCCATTAAAGCGGAGACACTAATGAGTTATTAGGTTTTTCTGGGTTTCCCTAATCCTTGCAGCAAATGTTGGATCATATTGTATTTCTCCCAGCAAAAATTCACTCTCATGTAACTGACATTTCGAAAGTGCTTGTAATTAGGCCTACTTGAATAAAGAATATTTTTATTTGATTTGATTTGATTTGAGTGCGGTTGAATCGCTCTGAAATTGACCCATAGCTGGTGAACTTTTTCACATCGTATTTTCATCTGCATTTCTTTATAGGAACGGCTACGGAACCCTACAAGACGGAATATGGTCAATAACAAGACAGACAAGCTCTAGGCCATTTTTTCGACGTAATATTCTCTTTTGTGCCGAATTCTTGAATTGTTAATATATCAAATGACGTCCGCTCGCTACAGCTGAGCTATACTCAAATATTGGCAGTACGTTGTATAAAAAGAGTACAATTACTAATAAAAAGTATTGTGGATCAAGAAAGACAGCGAAATGGCCGATTTCATAATCTTCTGCTTCCTCGCTCTGGTAAGTTATAGTTTGAAATAAAACAATTTAACGGATTATATCGCGTATATTATCTCATTTTAGTTCCCGACGTTTCGGAAGCTTTCCAGCTTTCCATGGTCACGGGTGGACGGGGCGATATAATCCGTTAAATTGTTTTATTTCAATGAGTAATAATCGCGGAAACAGAAGAAAATATTAAGTTATAGTTTCATAAGATCTTTATCGGAATCCCTAACGTAGTTTGTTTAATGTATTGTTTGTCCTAACGCATTTTTTTATGAAACTGTAAACTTTTCAGGATTATTATAAAAGAAACCTAACCTAACCTAATAAAAAGATGACCTTTTACAAAATCCTGAAGAATTTACGGTTTGGTTTCTGTTCCGGGCCATTCATTTTTGTGTGTTACATAGTTCTCTATACCCTATAATAAGCCTTTGCCATTAGACTTTTTCAATACTTTTTGAGAGCTGGAAATATTAACTAGAGATTTCGAGTAAATTAACTCCAGTGTTTAAATGCTGTAACTGTAGCGTTGTTTACTAACATTTTAATTTTAACTAACATTTTATTTTATATATTTTTATTTATTTATCACACACAAAAGACGTTATAAAATATGATCTCTCCATGGCTTTTTGAATGCTCAGGTCATTGCTGCTGTCGAGGTCGGCGCAGGAGTTGGTGTAAGTGCTGATGCCAATGGTAAGTCTTAGTAATAAACAATAGGGAGTATGCATGTATTTTTTCTTTATTGAAAGCTCATTCATGTAACAAACAGTAGACAAAAATAGTTTCTTGAAAAACTGTAAAAATAACCAAGATGTAAGCCATTAAACCTTTCATTCTATCTCCTTCTAGCAAAACAGCATTTAATATGGAGTTTATATGGCCGGAGTGGACTATGACGTAACAGTACCCGACGTGTACTGTCCTCTCTGTCAAATCGGTGTCTAATTAGTAGTTTAAAACCTTTAGGCGGATACGGTCATATTCAGATTTTGCCAGTTTAGCTTTAGGTCAAAATCTAAGTAGGTACGACTCTAAGGATGCCAGTTTCTATTTAGGTCGGATTTTCAGTAGGTATGATTCCGAATAGGGCATTGTCTATGATATCCAAGTTCCTTAAATGTTAGATTATTATTAATTAGAATTCCTAGCACTTCAGATTGTCATAATGCCGCATTCTGAGTAGGTCAGAAAATTGCATATCCAGAATATCAGTATGTCTAATTCTAAATACGACCATTTCTATGTTGATTAAATTATGTCTCAGCTATATTCTGAGAAGGTCAGATAATTATGTCAATTAATGTCTGGGTACGTTAGGCCGATGTACAGTCAGAGGAACAATAACATAACATCAAATGCCTTTATCATGGTATCTTAATTTCACTTTTTGAAATCGTTTTTACGGTATTTTGATATTTAGTTAAGAAAAGCGAAAAAAAAAATTCATGCGTGTACCCTTTTATAAATAATAGACGTATTTCTGGTAGATTCCCGGTTGTCTCAAGAATGTAGCCCAGTATTTTCTGTATTTTGTGATTTTTTGTGGGAATTTAAGTGGCACCCAGGAACATTTAGATTTACCATAATTAGACCTGCGGGCCTATGATGGTTGCGTTTGTCACGCGATAAATAAATGACATAGCTGCCGTCATCTTCTGACACATATGTGAGAGCGAGAGTGACAGGCGCGTTATCATATCATTTATCGCGTGATAAAAGCGAACATCATAGGGCCGCTGGTAGGTGGCACTGCAATCGGATTTTTTTTCTGTACCTGTGTAATGTGTATGTGACTGTACTTGTTCTAAAAGACTTGACCCTTTTTAAAGATTTTTTGTGTGAAAATGTAAAGCATGTCAAAGGCTTGAGTTAAAAATATAATCTATCTTGTCATATAGAAACTATATGTTTATACAGGGTGTTTTTTTTAACAGGAAACAGTTTTAACAAAGAACAACTATCTCAGATTCCTAACGTGGGCCATGTATTTGACAGTCTGTCAAAGCAACAATGGGACCCTGATGAGGCGTCGTGCCGTGACAGAATATTTAACATTTTGGAAAATGTTGAAAACTCGACGTTATGGGCCACTTGGGGTATGTATATCAGAACCGACTCTCTTGTAACCCCGGACAAAAAAGAGGGGTGTTATAAGTTTAACGTGTCTGTGACTCTGTGTATCTGCGTATCTGTTTGTGGCATCGTAACGCCCATACGGATGGACCGATTTGAATGCGGTTTTTTTAGTGTCATAGATAATTTTATCCCGAGTGTTCTTAGCTTTGTTTGATGAAAATTGGAGCACTCGTCCAAGATATTTAGCTTTTAGTGGAACAAGTGACCGGAATCAGCGAATATTGAAGCTAGGAACTCCAAATTGTTCATTTGTGTCGGGGGGTTTTTAAAATTTGTAATTTTGAGGTTATTTTACGTGTTCTTAAGGTTCCGACCTCAAAAGTAAAAAACGAAACCGTAGATCTAAATCGCAATTATAGCGCTTAATCTATTACCCGTCCGATTTTTATTGAATCAATAAAATTAAATCTGCCTCTCATTGCTATAGTCACGTTTTTGGAGACGCTATTTAAAACTATGATTTTAAGCGAAAGGCAAAAATAATAGATTGTTAACCAAGGGTTGAAAGTGACTCATTCACCCGAGATGTTTCTGGCGCTCTCACCTCGTTACTTCGAGGGTGAAATGGGTAATTTCACAAATCTGTTCTCAAGGGATCAGTATCCAAAACGGCTAAAATGGAACCATTATAGTTTCGTCATGTCTGGCCGTCTGTATGTCACAGGCATTCTACTCAAAAACTACTAAATGTACCTTGATGAAAATTGGAGTAGGTATAGGTGTCTTGTGTAGGCCGCTACTTAGTTTGATAGTTAAATAATAAAATAATGTATTTCCAGTGGAGGGCACTTCATACATGTAACGGAAACTGAAAAAAAAATCGACAGCAATTTCAAAACATTTTGAGGTTACTACAATTTTTTTTGACTTAGTGGTAGTGGATATTTTCGAAAATAATCTCTCCGAAAGTTGCATAAAGTGTGTAACTCTATTTTCTGAACCTTATGCCAAAAAAACATATAAAGAAATCACTAAAATAAAGCTTAATATATACTTTTAAGGAAAATTGTTTTCATTATGATCAGATATAACGTTTTTGAGTTATTGCCAAAAAACTGCGCTTCTAAGCTAAAGGACGTAAGTGCTGTGGAGATATGTTCTTTTGCTTGTGCATATCGTATCGTATTTTTAGTATCAAATTCAAATTCAAAGTTTTTTATTTCAGACAACATGATCCAAATTTGTTAGTAAACTTAAGTAACTAGAGTTGTTAGTATCTTATTATTAATAAAGATTTAGTCCTCTCTGAGTTTCCCCATCAAAGGACAATCGATTTTATTGCCGATCATAAGTAGAATGCTGTTGCTGCTTCTCCGCACCCTATCCAAAAGTGAGGCAGTTTTCTTGCGCCAAACAGCATCGAAGTCATCCGTGCGCGCCTCGGCAAACATTGATGATGCACTGCAGAACTTCGGTAGCCGCAACAGCACCCTAAACGCATTATTGTATTGGATACGTAGGGCATTGTAAGCCCGCTGCGCATACGTGAACCACAGACTCGACGAATACAGTGATGTACAGAAAGCCTTGAACAGGGTAATTTTCACTGCTTCTGTACATCTACCAAATCTGCGGGCCAGCATATTCGCACGGACTGACAGCGCCCTACGCTCCATCTCCATGTCGGCGTCGTCCTTTAAATTATCCGTGAGCAAGTGTCCCAAGTATTTAAATTGCGTCACCCTCTTAAGAGGCACCTCATTCAATTTAATTGGAGGAAAATAGAAAGGACACTTGCTTCCGGCTTTAAAAATCATGTATTCTGTCTTTTTCACATTGTAAGACAAGCCATAGGACGCCGCGTAAGCTTCACAGACAGCAATCAATTGACGCAATGCACTGACTGAGGGGGCCAGTAGCACCATGTCGTCTGCGTAACTTATGTTGTTGACACACACACCATCAACAAAGCATCCGACATGCATACTACTGAGCCTCTCAATCAGCGCGTTCATGTATAAACTAAAAAGCAAGGGTGAACTTAAACCCCCCTGCCTCACACCACACTCCATTTTGCATGGAAACGAAAGTTCACCTGCCCACTTCACTCGGTTCTCCTGAACTGTATCGGTAGTGCACTTTTTTGTATGGACGGCTGCGGAGCCCAAGAGCATGTCGGGCCATGCTTAGTGTAACATGGCCCGACATGCTCTTGGCCGGTTTTAGATTTAGTCAAGTTTTATTTGTAGCTTTTATACCACATTTCATTCCAATTGGTTCAGCGGTTTAAGCGTGAGGAGATAACAGACAGACAGACTGACACGCGTTAACTTTTATAATATAACTATAGCTTCTGCCCCCGACTTCGTCCGTCGTAAACTCAATTATCGCGGATAAGGGTATTTTTCCGGGTCATAAAGTAGCCTATGACCTTCCCCGGGACTCAAACTATCTCCATACCAAATTTCATCTAAATCGGTTCAGCGGTTTAAGCGTGAAAGAGACACAGACAGACACACTTTCGCATTTATAATATTAGTATGGATTACTCATGTCTCTGTTAATTTATGGATTTTATTGGATAAATAAATATAATTTCATTATCTGATATGCCTGCTAACTAGATAAAACAACTTCAAACATGCAATGAAATAAAGAACCTAAATATTTTCGAAAGTGCTTGTAACTAGGCCTACTTGAATAAAGAATATTTTGATTGATTGATTTATATCAAAGTGTTATTTTTTAATACGCATAGTGGCAGAATGTCAAGATGCCTGTGTCACAAATTTATGTGGGCCTTTGCCGTCCTAGGCCTGCATGATTTGTATGAAATTATATTAACGACCTCTTGTCCTAGCTGCACCTGAAACGTCATACGTCGCAGCCTCTTACAAGGAACATAACATCAATATTTCATTGCATGTTTGAAAAAAACAACTTTTTTCAGTCTGGAACTCCATGGAACAGTCGCCTACGGGAATCTTTTTTGGTGCGCGTTACCACCTGGGTAACTACGATCAGTGTCTCCGGCCGCCGTGGCTTTCAACGCATCCCGAATTGCGGACCCAGTACTGTCTCGCCGAAATCGAGATGAACAAAGGGGGCGTCAAAACGTTTGAACACGTTACTGATCCCTTCGCAAAAGCTGAAGACTATTACCTCAAAGTAAGTAAAGTCTAAGAAAAGAACCTTATTATCACAACACAACAAAACGGGGTTTTAGAGGATATACTAGCAAAAGGCCTTTTGGAAATTAGATACTTTTAAAAACTATCGCATCGCCTGAGATGAATAGGGACAACTGCAGCTTAGAACGATCTGACCTACAAAAAACTGGCGAAAACAGGGTTTCGTATTACCCTATTTCCTCATCCAAAACTGGACTAATTTTAGTTTTTCTTTTACATATATTATAACGAGGGCTTCGGCTATGTTTCTCTGTTTTCTGTTTTTCTTTTATATTTGTTTACTGAACGTGTGCGTATAGCGCCGTATGGTGGCATTTTTGCAGTTTTAGAGGGCCTCTAATTCTTTCTTTTTTTATTAAAATATAGATGAGCATTTGACCGCAATCTCACCTGTTGTTAAGTGACGATGTGGTCAAGGATGTATCATGCCCGTTTAGAAACAGCCTATTCACACTTGTATAAATGTATAAACACGCCCAAATTATAATGGCCGGGGAACACACTCGCAGGCAACGAGCAGCAAAATAAACAAATTATTAAGAAAAATAAAACAGGGGCATGGCAGAGGAAGTATGGATTATATTTATTCAAAGACATTGCTTTAAGACAATTATCCAGGGAGGAAACGGGGGATATATGGAGGAACGGCCATTAGTATATCCTCTTAATCGAGTATAAATATGATTTATTTAGGGTCAATTTCACCGACGTAGTATAAGCCTTATTCCAATAATAAATCATTAATTACACGTGAGTAAACTCATTTTACGTTTCACCAATCATTAACCTAAAGATAAAATGTCTAAAGTAGAGAATAATGTTACATCGCCAATTTCGGCTGAGTAAACTGTTAGACGTAGATTAGTATTGTCATTGTCACTGTCAAGTGAATTAAATACTTACTTCACAATTGATGCATTACTCGAATAAATTTAAAAAATACGCAGCACCATTGTTCAAGCATGGGAAAAATTGTCTATGATATTTGGGTGCATTACAATTTCATTCAATTCATTCGTTCAACGTTACTAAGTAACTATGCGAGAGATTGTTATCCCTAGACTAGCGTGGTGAAATGGAAATGAAGTTAACGTTTGAGTAAATCGTTACATTTAGTTTATACTGGGTTAGCCACTCTCTTGTAAATTGATTGTTGGTGAAATCGGCCCTGCTGTCAACTGAACTCAATACTTACTTTACAATTGATGTATTACTCGAATAAATTTAAAAAATACGCAGTGCCATTGCTCAAGCATGAGACAAATTGTCCATCTTACTTGGGTGCATTACGATTTCATTCAATTCATTCGTTCAACGTTACTTAGTAACTATGCGAGAGATTGTTAGACTAGCGTGGTAAAATAGAAATGATGTTAACCATTGAGTAAATCGTTAGATTTAGTTTATACTGGGTTAGCCACTACCGTTTAAATTGATTGTTGGTGAAATCGGCCCTTAATTAGCTGTCGTTGGTAATTCTTTGACGTTTCGGACATCGCGTTACGTCCATAGTCTTGAAGGAACTGGAGCGGCGAATCAACGTCTTTTAGCCGTGCGAGTTTCATCATATTTATACGCGATTAAGCCCCCTTTTATGATGTTGTCATAATTATAATCTTCCTAATATTTAATATACTGACTACATGTCATCAGTCATTACTTTACGCATAAATCATGGACAATTTATATGAAGCATTATCTGAAATTTATACGAAACATTGAAAGTTAATACTTAGCAAAGCTAGCTTTGAATGAACAAAAACCAGGCTAAAGTAGTGATGATTTTGAACTTTTTTTAGGGTTTCGTACCCAAAGGGTAAAAAGGGACCCTATTACTAAGACTTCGCTGTCCGTCCGTCTGTCTGTCACCAGGCTGCATATCATGAACCGTGATAGCTAGACAGTTGAAATTTTCACATAATGTATTTCTGGCGGCGTTATAACAACAAATACTAAAAACAAAATAAAATTTTGTTTGTCTGTCTATGTCGGAAACCAATATAAAATGACCGAAAACCGCGTACGTTTTGCTTAGGAGTATAGGGCTCTGCTAGCACTAGATTTTCATAGCTACGGCCGTTTCTAGCGTATAATTTTGTACGGAACTCTAGGTGCGCGAGTCTGACTCGCACTTTTCCGGTTTATCTAGGTTTATTGATTCGACGTCCTACTTTCTTGCTAACAGGAATATAAAACTTTTAATTTATTCTTTTCATTTATTCAGACCAAAGAAATCGACAATCGACAAAAACAATTTGAAAATATAAATAATGATTTATTTTGTAAAACACAGTAGTGCTTAAGTCTAGAAAAAAACAAGAGTTTGTGGTATTTTGTGGTAAAATTGGTCCACAATTAACAGAGAAATAGGTGAACATACATAAAAAATGGAATTCCTTTATGTCCCATTATTTCATTTGCACTAATTTCACTTTCCATAATGGTCACAGGCTATAACCTTCATTTGCCCTAATGTCATATACCATAATTTTTGAGTGCAATAGTATTCATTTGCCATAATGGTCAATAGCTACAATATCACATAAAATATTTTTTGAGCGCCATAATATTCATTTGCCATAATGGTCATTGGCTATAATATCTTCCACCCATTATGGCAAAAGAAAATATGGCAAATGATTACAATGGCATATGCATAGTTATGGAGTATAAAATTATGGCAAGTGAAATTCGGGCATAAGAGATTATTTCATATGAAATTTGGGCAAACGATAGAGAACAATAAAAAATACAATCAGTGAAACATAGCACCTCCTTCTTTTTGCATTCAGTTAAAAATACCTCAATTTGTTTTATGTTTCAGACTAAAACAAAGTTTGGGCGTAGTTTTTCATACATAGGTCACGGCGTCTGCGTCCCAGCCGGATGTCCGACCAAATCTGTGAAGAAATTTGTGAAGGCTCTTTTGAATACTGGTTATTTGCACGCGGCCAAAGATGCCCCCGTGTCTATCAACCACTGCGAGGAGGCCGGGGCTACGCATGAGTACTCAAAGGGGTTTTATGTCTATATGTAAGTGACATATTCCTATTTCCCACAAATAATATAGAACTAGAAGGCGTTAAAGTCATTAAAATAGTAGCCCAAATGGGACTGGGCTGGGCATGTCTGCCGTATGAACCCGGATCGATGGACCAAGTTAACTACCAAATGGATCCCCCAGGAAGGCTGTTCGTAAGTTTTCGTTCGTCATCCTAAGCATCGATAAGTACGTCACTGCTCTTTCACTTACGAAGTGATGTTGGTCACTTCGTAAGTGACCAACATGACTGTGTTCTTTTTGTTTAAGAGTAAGCCTTATTTCGTTCTACTTAAAGACTAATTTATTTAGAAAAGTCATTGGCACTTAACACGCCTTTAATTTTGATGTGGCAGTTGTGGCCACAGTTAACAATGCAGAGAATGAGTATTGTTCATCGGGTACAAAGTTAAGTGGATTCGCTTCAGGAAAATAATTTTAACTATAAACACATGTGACAAGTGTTAGCGACACGTACTAAGCATTAGCTACGAAGCACCGTGTAAACCCAACTTTAGTTGTGATAAGTAAATAAAAATAATTAATAAATAATAATAAATAAATATTACGCGACAATTTTACACAAATCGAACTAGTCCCATGGTAAGCTTGTGTTATGGGTACTAGACGACGATATATTTAATAGATATATTACTTATATACATAGAAAACATCCAAGACTCAGGAACAAATATTTATGCTCTTCACACAAATATTTGCCCTTACCGGGATTTGAACCCAGGACCTCAGCTTCGCAGGCAACGCTACTCCCACTGAGCCAAACCGGTCGTCAAATATAACTGACACCTGTTACCTTTTGACTGATAACTGTTAGCTTAATAGTCACTTCTCCAATGTAATATTTATATTTTAATTTCTGTCGTTGACCTTTGGAGACACTTTACTCAAAACACGTTCAAAACACGTGTTGACCATGAAGACTTTTACATCTCTTACTTTAAAGGTTTGACAACGGATACTCTCTACATCTCCATTAAACTTAGTATAAGCTTTTTTTTATAAACTGTTAATTTAAGTATAATTATAGTACATGAACTAATATACGACTACACACGCAGTCGCCATAGGCCCAGCGCTATATAGAGGAGTATAGTATCACAAGCTGCCCAGAGATGGCGCTGGGATCATCATCACATAATTATATTATTTACCATTTTTCACGCCAACCCTTTACATCTCTGAACGGTTAAGTTATAAGATTATTTAGCAATTATTTTGGGCGTGACGGTTGTTTATCGTGTAATTTATTCCTTCCAGATACACATTTGCAGTACTGCTGTTATTAGCAACAGCGTCAACGTACTATGTTACGGAGTATCCAGAGGCTGCCAGTTCTAATTCATTTGGTATGTATTGTTTTTTTTTATCTTTGTTTAAGGAGATTTGATCAAAGGAAATGAACATGCCAGCTCCAATCTGTTGGAATCCGTCATAATCATAAGTACCTACATACTTACGACGGGTCTAAGAATTTCAATCGGGAAGATGGTACACACATCACAACTAATGCTAATAATTATTTGATTAGTTATATATAAGACTCATAAGTACATACTTATGACGGGTCTTAGAATTTCCATCGGGAACATGGTACACACACATTACAACTCAGGTTAAACACTGAATGGGGATAACTGTTACCTTAATAGTCACTTCTTTAATGTAATATCTGTCTGTCTTTGACGTGTGGAGACACTTCACTCCTTCAAAACATGCGTTGACCAAGGAGACCTTTTACATCTCCTAGTTTAGTCTCCTAGTCCATACTAATATTACAATGCGAAAGTGTGTCTGTCTGTCTGTTACCTCTTCACGCTTAAACCGCTGAACCGATTTGGATGAAATTTGGTATGGAGATAGTTTGAGTCCCGGGGAAGGACATAGGCTACGTTTTATGCCGCAAAAATACCCTTATCCGCGATAAAAGAATTTAAGGTGGACGAAGTCGCGGGCAGAAGCTATAGTTTATTAAATTTACGAGTATCGAGAGGCTGCCAGTTCTAATTACTTCGGTATGTGTTGGTTGGTAGTCGTAATTGGATGGATAGATGGAGGTGGAGGAAAGAAGATATTAATAAAAAAGAAATGGACTATGGAGGTAACTGAATATTTTTTTTATACTGACTATTTTCAGTACACGGGTAACTGGGTATCTACAGATGGTTATAAGAAACTTTTACCCGACTACACTGAATAAAAGGGGTAATGAGTTATTCTCCTCCGCGACCGTAGTTGCTTAGTTAACAACTTGATCCTTCTCGCTAAAATGTTCAAATTTATTGTTTCAGTGAATCACGTAGCGAAATCGTTCTGTCTCCGTCGCAACTGGGAGTCCATAATAAAGGAAGACAAAGACGACCTTAGGTGTCTGCACGGTATACGGTTTCTGACGGCAGCCATCATCGTTCTGTTCCACTACTTCATATACAGCCATGCGACCTCTGTCAGTAATGCCCTGGACTTAGAACTGGTACGAATATAGAGCTTGTTGTTTCAAGTGAGCCGATGCACTTACTTGATGGCTTTTTTTAAGGCAAACGAGCAGACGGGTCACCTGAAGTTAAGCAATCACCGTCGCCCATAGGCACTTGCATCACCAGAGGAGTCACAAGTGCGTTGCCAGCCTTTCAGGTGTGAGTACGCTCTGTTCTTGAAGGCTTGAAGGTCACATCGGTCCGGAAATACTGCATGCGGCAATTTATTCGTATTGTATGTACAGCAGTGACGTGGCGTCGGTATAAGTCGAATCCCACCGGGTTGCCAAAATAAAGGCTTACAATCACATTTTTCATTAAATAATGAGTAATTGAATACGCTTTGGCTTCCCTTGTAATTTTCCTGAGCACGACACTGAGGTACATTGAAAACATTTTCAAAAAATGATTGTAACGGACTATTATTAGAAAAAAAAAAATCTACTCGTGAACTATCTGTGAATAAGAACTCCGTGAATCATACTAAAAAGCATACTTTTTATATTGGACCATCACTCTATACTCTATGGTTTATTTATACTATATGCCACTGCACTATAAATTCGACGACCGGTTTGGCTCAGTGGGAGTAAAGTAACGTTGCCTGCGAAGCTGAGGTCCTGGGTTCAAATCCCGGTAAGGGCAAATATTTGTGTGATGAGCATAAATATTTGTTCCTGAGTCTTGGATGTTTTCTATGTATATAAGTAATATATCTATTAAATATATCGTCGTCTAGTACCCATAACACAAGCCTTATTGAGCTTACCATGGGACTAGTTCGATTTGTGTAAAATTGTCCCGTAATGTTTATTTATTTATAATACTTATATTATACAACTCCGCACAGAACCATAATGAATTTCAAAAAAAGAACGCAGTTTCTTTGAAATTATTTTTTTAGGTATGTTATGCATCGCTTGTCTCGCAGGAAACCAAAAATAGAATCACAAACAAATATATGTAGGAGTGAAGTATATTTTTTAAATAAAATTAAAACAATATACTTAATATGTATTACATGGATGTGGGTATGTGTATATGTTTATTCGTATGTGCGTGTACGTTGATGAGTATGGTATACAATAGTTGTATAATTAGCTTTTCAAGTCTCGTACTTTAATTAGGCCACGAAGCTTGCTGAGTACGGTACACGACTAAATAAAACTAAAAAAACATATTATATAACGATTGCATAAAATACTATAAAAGAACTGTCGAAATAATTTGTGCCACGCATAAATATATTTATTATTTAACTAAATAACGGCTTATACAAGACCCCTATACTCCGAATTTCATAAATTTACATCTATTCGTTTTTGAGTAAAATGCCTGTGACATAGGTACGGATGGACATGACGTCCCTTTTTGCCATTTTGTCTACGGAACCCTAAAAACTAAATGTTTGCCCAAGACTACTACATGGGTAGGGTATCGTTTTAAAATCTGTACAAATTTGACTAAGATTTTTTTATGTTGATATAATTTAATTATCAAAGGACATACATTTGGTATCAACTTAAACTGGAAGTCCCACATCGACAAAATAAATAAGAAACTAGCCCAATCCCGCTATGCTCTATCCATTTTGTCTAATGTTACTTCAATCGATGTGGCCATGAAAGCGTAGTATGGAAATGTTTACTCCGTCCTTACCAACGCATAATATTTTGGGGAAATTCTGTTAACATTGAATCCACATTTCTTCTTCAAAAAAGATGTCTGCGAATCATGTTTAATCTTAGGAACATGCAATCCTTAAGGGGTGTTTTCAAAGAGAATATATTATTAACTCTGACGTATATCTATATACTACGTTTATTTGTTAAAGACCGAAATTACATTATTATAAAACAAAGTATTACTAAAATAACATTCGCTCACAATATATATTTAAATTCGACATATGTACGGTTAGATCTTCCAGCTCCATGCTTAATAAGAGCGCATATGTATCTGGAATAAAAATATTTAATAATTTGCCTGAACATATTAAATCGCAAGATGGGGCTAGATTTAGAACGAAGCTCAAGAAATGGCTGTTAACGAAAAGTTTCTACAATTTAAATGAATATTTTAGAAGTAGATATCTTGTTAAGATTGTTTTAGTATAGTTGCTTGCTATTGTACGCCCGAAATGGGCAAGCTGTTGGACCTTTTATATAACATATGATCTAATGAACACAGTTTTGAATAAATGGATCTTTATCTTATCTTATCTTTATCTCATATAAAAACTTATAACTGGTAACATAACATACTTAAACTAATAGAAAAAGATAAGCTTTTATTTACTTATGTTGATTAAATACTTTCTTTTTTTCAGGAAATCCAGAATGTTAAAACATCGGTTTTTGCGGTCCATGCCGACCTTAGTGTGGACACGTTCTTCGCAATGTCCGGCCTATTATTGGGGAGAACTCTCACCACATTGGATATGACGAGTCCATATATTTTGATAAAGACTATATTGAAGAGATATACGAGGTAAGTAATAAGAGGGTTAAAAGTTAGTATGGAGAACATATATCTCTTTCCACACTAGCTCGGAAAGCCGTATTTTATCCGTAAGTGGGTAAAAACGCATTGTATTCACTAGTGAAGAAAATAATTTGACCTTGGAGCGTGTTTAAGTAACTTTTGACAGGTACAAAAACGTAAAACGCACATAATAATGGTTCGTTCAATATTAATTACCATTAAGTAAATGCTTTCAGAATTTAATAAAAATTGGTAGGTATATAGCTTCATTTAATGATTTTAAGTCTAAAACCTTAAAATTCCATAAGTAATGTCTATTTTTTTATGATGATGTAGAATATAATTCTGAAATTTCTGAACGCATAAGTTGAGTCGATGCAATTACAAAACGCATCGTCACAAATCTCAACATTGTCAACAAAATTTTACTTTAAATCTTTTCTAATGATGATGATTCTAATTAACCTGATGATGATTATAATGTGTACAAATAAAGATTTATTTTTTATGCGCTCGTTTTTGCATGTTGCACTTTTCTCGCTATAGTGAGGTGAAAAGTTTTGTGTTACACACGGGTGCAAAATTGTATTTTATTTCTCGTCTGTTGAAACACTCGCTACGCTCAGGACCACTCGCTTCACTCGTTTTTCAACTTTATAATCCTTTCGCTTGCTCTCGTTAATTCTACACTCGTGAGTAAAGATAAAAAATCATTTTACTCAAATAGAATCACAAGTATCACTTTTGCATCGTCAAATTTAACATAATCAATTAATATTTTCTTCTGTTTCCGCGATTATTACTCATTGAAATAAAACAATTTAACGGATTATATCGCGTATATTATCTCATTTTAGTTCCCGACGTTTCCCCCGTGCTCCCGTGACCATGGAAAGCTGGAAAGCTTCCGAAACGTCGGGAACTAAAATGAGATAATATACGCGATATAATCCGTTAAATTGTTTTATTTCAATAATCAATTGATTTATCATGCCGATCATTGAATTATAACATTATATAATAGATAACTTTAACTAACTAACTATCTAACTATTGTGGCGCAGTGAATCAAAGAGGATCTTGGCCTCCGAAACAAGAGAACGCCACCGGTCCCGATCCTGTGCCACTTAGATAATAGATAACTTTAGCATTGTATTTTTTTATTCTCTAAAGCTTACGTAATAAAAATGTTAAAATAACATTCATAATATGAAGTTATATTATAAATAAGTTTTGATATGTTTTCTTGGAGAACTATGTATGTATTGAGTTTATATTTAAAGCATATATTTAGGATAGGAAAATTGAAAATTAAATAGGGGTTGAAAGTTTGTATGGAAAAGTTCAAGATTTTTCAAGTGAAGGAGTTAAGATTTTTCACATGTAAAATTATTGATTCGTAGACGAACCAAGGTCACCGACAAAGCAAACAAGGTAAGCAAACTGAAGTGGCAATGGGTAGGGCACATAGTTCGAAAAACCGATGGCCGTTGGGGCAGAAAGGTACCCGAGTGGAAATGAAATGAAATGAAATATATTTCTTTCTCAGTGGAGACCGCAAGGTGGTCGGATGACCTAGTTAGGGCTGCGGGAACTCGTCACTTGATGCGGGTCGCCTCTATTCGGCCCACGTGGAAATCTATTGAGGAGGCCTGTGTCCAGCAGTGGACGTCCTATGGCTGAAATGATGATGATGAATGTTTATTTAACACAATAAAAAAGAAAAAACATTTTTTTTGCAGACTTATCGGGATGATGGCTGTGACAGTTTTCTTCGTCGCGTATGTATTGTTTCACATGGCGGACGGCCCTATATATCCAAAGGCAACTGTGTTACAGCAACAGGCGTGCCAGAAGAACTGGTGGCTGGCATTGCTGATGGTCGGGAACTATTTCGACATTACAGAACAAGTGCGTATTAATTAACGATGCAGTATGTCAGGTGATAACAAATTAGGTACCATTCTTTTAGATATGTTACATTACATCTAAACAATTCACCTTTTTTTATACTACTGAGGTGGCAAACAAGCATACGGCCTGCCTGATGTTAAGCAGTCACCGCAGCCTATAAGCGCTTGCAACGCCAGGGGCATTACGAGCGTGTTACCGACGCTTTAAGAACCTATTCACTCCCCTCTTGAAGAACCCCATATTGTAACCTCCAGGGAAAACCGCGGCAGGTCATTCCACATACGGAGTGTACGCGGTAGAAAATTCCTTTGATACCGTACGGTGCGCGACTATTTTGGTTCCAAGGTGTGTGGATGAATATCCCGCCGATGGCGAGCGGTGCGATGGTAGAAGGTGGTTGTAGGCATCATGTCGAACAATTCTTCGGAACACAGCCCATTATACAGGCGGAAGAACACACATAAAGAGGTGAAGTCTCTCTTTAGACTTAATGTCACTTTATGACATCTACCGTTTGTACAATGGGGAATGTTCTGAAGAAGTCTGAGTTGGTCACGTTTCTATCATCGCACCTCCCGCCTCAGAAATAAAGTACATCCCCACTATCTGGATGCTTGGCATCCTAAAATAAACAAACATCACGCTCATTTTTACCACGCACTTGCAAGTTGTGGAATAACCTTCCCCCTGAGGTATTTCCAGAGCGCTATAACATGGGGTTGTTCAAGAAGCGAGTTAACAGGGCTCTCAAAGGTTGGCAAAATATGGGCGATTCCTCCAGTGTTGCACATATCCATGGGCGACGATGACTATTTTCCATCAGGTGGCTCGTCTGCCGTTTGCCAATCGTAACATAAAAATTAAACGTTAAATGAATGAATTAATGAAATGATTTGTTTGAAAGGAGGTGCATCTAAATTGGTCCCATTTAATTTTAAATCCATTAGGAATTGAAGGAACTTCTCAAATATTGTACATATGGCAATTTTCGTATTATATAAAACACAATAAGCATTTTGTATTCAGAAAGTGTAAATTGGTGAAGTGGAACTGATGAAGAAGACCACAGAAGGTCACTGGAACTCCTCAACGATAAGTGATTTACGGGTGGTGACGAGATATTTCTCTATTAAAATAGCTAAGCTTCTTCATACTCGCATTTTGAAATGGTCCTGATGAGAATGGTACCATCGAATTGATTTGATGGTGGAGCCGGAAGCTAGGCGACGGATTTCCATAATAAAATAATGTATCCTAGCCGTGTTTGGGCTTGTTGGAATCGTCACGAGATATACTAAAACTACTATAAAAAAGTGAAATTGATTAATTTTTAACAAACAATAAAACCGACTCCAAAAAAAAAAGAAACAAATATTTATTTTCTTCTGTTTTCGCGATAATTACTCACTTAAATAAAACAATTTAACGGATTATATCGCGTATATTATCTCATTTGAGTTCCCGACGATTTGGAAGGTTTATAAGCTTTCCACGGTCACAGGTTGAATGACAAAGGATATATATTTATATATTTTCCTTTAGATTTTTTCCTCTGTCAAAGTTACAACTTACAATCAACCCGCCACCATGGAAAGCTGAAAACCATATAATCCTTTAAATTGTTTTATTTAAAAAAAAAAAAGTACTTTAGGTATAATGTAGTTTTTTAAATTTACTTACAAGCAAGTGAACTTTTTTCAACTCAATCTATAGAATATATAAAATTATTGCTATTTTAGAGACGGCGTCAACCATGTACCTAACAACTTACTAAAATCGACAGTTTTGAACATTTTGAAACGACCAAAGCATTTATAATTAAGTTAAGATATCTACCTGGAATTTACAGATTTTTTTATTTAATTTTCAGTGCCACCCAATATGCTGGGCTGTCCCTTGTGACTTCCATTTTCATGTCGTCACGCTGGCCCTCCTTTACTTATACCGAAAGAACCCAAGCCTGGGAAAAGCGGTCGCCGTCGTCATGGCAACGGCTGGGGTCTTGGCTCCAGCATTCACCACTTACGTTAGTGATTTACCAGCAACACTAATGAGTACTGCTGGTAATGTATTGTCAATGGAAAATGTTCGGTAGGTCTGTTTGTATTTTATTTTTTATATTTAAATTACCTAAACGCACAAATATTTGACAAGTACGCGATACAGAAACCTGTTAGAGGTTTATATGTGATGCGAATGTTTCGCACCGCTCACAACATTATATATACATACACGGATCGGTATCTACAAGACCACAATGATTTGTGTTCGACTTGCCGTGTTACTTACAGAATTTGAACGTTTAGTGTCAAAATTTGACCCACACATACTAACACGGTAAGTTAAACAAACACTTGTTAAATGGTGTAAAGTTGACATTCCGGTTGGTTTAGTGCTAGCTGTTGCCCACGACTTCGTCCGCGTAGAAATGCAATTTATAGCCTACTACCTTCTGCCCGCGACTTTGTCGGCCTTAAATTCCTTTATTGAGGATAAGGGTATTTTTCCGGGATAAAAAGTAGCCTATGTCCTTCTCCGGGACTCAAACTTTTTCCATACCAAAATTCATCCAAATCGGTTCAGCGGTTTAAGCGTGTTGAGGCAACAGACAGGCAGACACACTTTCGCATTTATAATACTAGTATGGATTAGTAATTAGTATATTACTACATTAGTATATTAGTATTAGTATGGATACAAATACAAATTTCTTTGTTGCGAAAAAAACACGTTTTACATAATCTAAGGGATGGATCCGCGCTGTAAGCGTAAAAATGCCTCTGTTGGGAGGCGCCGCTCTTCCTTAGGTGCCAAAAGGTTTAAACAATTTAATTTATTTAACTCTTAAGGATTACAATTATACGATTTTAAGAATCCGGTTTTGCTTGCGCGTGTGTGTGTGTGTGTGTGAGAGAGAGAGTATGTGTGTGCGTGTGTATGTGTACTGTCTGTGTATATTAGATTAATCAAAGCAATTTCTCAATTTCTTCATAGTTTTTAGTTTTGAGCAATTTGTTAGGTGCTTTTTGAATTCGTGGTATGTTTTTGAGTGAAAGTCTAGTAATTTATAAATTTTGTTATAAAGCATTGCAGATCTAGTGTTGTACTGTGAGCGAGCAAAGGTGGTTCGAGTTTTAGATATATTAATTATGTTAATTATTACTCTTTTCTTCTTATAGTTTGGGTTGTATTATTATTATTGTTGATTTGTGGGCCTTTTGTATGCCGCCTCGACCAGATTTTATCTATTGTGGCAGCCCTTTATTAGAGTTCACTACTGAGGCCCGTTGAGTCTAGGAATTCCCAAATTCTTTGGGCAGTGAAATGTTGTATCTCTTCCGGGGGCACGACATTTTGCCCTAGGTAGATACTTCTTTTCCTCATGAGTGGTCCACAGGAGCAGAGGATATGCATTGCAGTCTCCTCTGTCTCTTGGCAGAATCTGCATACTGCGTCCTGTTTCATACCCATTTGAAACAGGTGCTTGTTTAGTTTGCAGTGACCTGTCAGGATTCTTGTTATTGCGCAGGTTTTTGGTCTTTTGAGCTGTAGTATCTCTTTCGACAACTTTTGCTTGAATCCCTTAATTATAGGTTTTCGAGTGATTTTGTCCTTTTACGAGCCTCCATTCCTCGATTGCCTTAGATCTATATAAGTCGTTGAGCAGAACGTATGCCTTTCGTTTTGTGATCCCACAAAAGGGTTCTGGGCCGACTTGGGGAAGTCCGCGCCCTTATTGGCGAGTTTGTCTGCTCGTTCGTTTCCGTCAATGTCGGAGTGTCCTAGTACCCATCTAAGTATAACTTTATTGGAATTAGCCAGGGCATTTAGGATATTTTTGCAGGTTTGCACTAGCCTCCAGTTAGTCTCTAGGGATTCTAGTGCAAACAAGGCAGCTTGACTTGGGTTGTATGGTATAACCTTATGTCTTTTCAATGTAGTTTGTAGAATGAACAATTGTCTCACCGATAGTAATCCACTGATTTGGTATAATAGATCAGTAGGGAATGTAATTTTTTTGAAGTACATTACTTTTATTAGAGCACGTTGTGCCCGTTCAAGGAGTATAAAGCGACTTTTAGCTGCTCCACCCCAGGCCGAGCCTTTTTTTTGAGCCTAAAACACTTCCCTGAGGTACCCCATATGACACATCCTCATCTGTACTAACATGTTGAGACAACTTAACCTTTTGCTTCCTGTCAGAGAGATCATTTTCAAATAGAGACAGCGGTATACCTCTAATACCCATTTTTTCAAGTTTTTGTAGAAGGATAGGGACAGAGACGGTATCAAATGTGTTAAATGCGGATGTGTTATTCTGATATCCAAACAACCAACATTACTCGAAAGAACCGTTCACTTATTTTTAAAATTAAGAAGAACGTGCATACATCAGCACGAACTTTCAGGTGTATAATATCAGCTTCCACGGAGTTAACTTCATTCCGTCCGGCCTCTTGCCATCATCTTTAGAGACGCCGTTGGGTTCCAGGATTGCCAGCATGTTGACGGTGACACGAATCATCATCATCGGCCTGTTTACTACGAGAGATGATACTATGTAGCGTCCCGTGGGAACTATCTGCGCTCATGCCTAAACAAGTCGATATAAGAGCGACAGATGCGGCCGCAATTTTGGCATGTGTAAACTTGCGCTGGGAGTGGCAGCTGGTTGCCTTCGCGTTGGTGCCTGACTGCTCGCTTATGGACTAATCCTTCCAGCCAGGCGGTGGAGGCAAGAATACGGCGGTTTATCCGAAGAAGCAGCCTGCACTCTTTTGACATGAAATGCCGTGGTATATCAGATCTTTGACGAAGGCAGTGCAAGGCACCTGTGGGGGGCGCATAACTTCACACCTTGCCTTACACTTACTGCTAGTATTAAGGTTTCCGGGTCCAAGTATGTGCCGGGAGGAGAGGAGCGTAAAGCCACTAGCCATCTTCCCATTAGGCGGGGTCAGAACGTGCACGTGACCGAAACTGGAGTTTGTGTGCTGACAAATTATAATTTTGAAATTTCGTCTTTTTTAGGGAAGAAACGAAGATCAAGGTGTTACAAGGGTACATGCACACCCACAACAGAATGGGTCCATTTATTGTCGGCCTGGCGGTTGGCTACTTTATCTCTGTCTACAAGCCGAAGGATTACAAGAAACTCTGGTCTAAAGTAAGTTACTTTATAGAAGTTACCACTCCGATTTCTAGCATTATAATAATAATATTGAAATAATCATGTTTATTCTGTAAGTAAGCCGCAAGAGCACTTTTACAAGTTTAACTCCACGGCATTTCCCAAGAGGACCGCGGACCTCAACTACTTGGAAATCAATAGAGAAATCACTATGCGGTAAACAAAAGCTTTTTATAGGATTGATTAGCATAAAAACCGGCCAATAACACATTGGTTCAAGTTCAGTCGGGTTCGGTTACCGTTACTATAAAAATGCACAATTTATGAAACTTCCAGACCGATTACCTCTGAAAATATGCACACCATTACAATATTTTATTAAAAACCTTTAAGTGGTCTTAAAAGATCATTCGAAACATGTACCACACGTTAATATTTGCCCCTCCCTCTTCCACGAAATACGTATATTTGTTATTCAACTATACCAAACTATAATCAGATTTTTTATTCAAGACCAAAATCTGACAGTTCTTATCATATGGATCAATTATCCGCAAAAGGCTGTTAGCGCCCTACATGTCCAATATAATAATGGATTCAGGATGTTGTTAGGGCTGCCGCGTCATTGTAGCGCATCGGGGATGTTTTGCGAGGCGCGCACGGATGATTTCCACGCCATAATGCGCAGGCGCGTCGCGTCCCTGCTGAGGCGCCTGCGCGGCAGCCCGAACAGCCTCCTGCAAACGGTTACGGTGCGCCTGGATGGTCCCTTCCTATATCACTGGGATAAATTACATAGGGCGTCTAACTGATTGTTGGATAATGCGGGTTCTATTGGAATTGTATGTACTACTAACGTAGGGTTCTTTGTTACTAACGAATTATGGAATGTTATTCTGAAACAAATAAATGATTTGATTTGATTTATCTTGATTATTTACACAAATAAACATTATTTTATAAAAACATGAATGAGAAATCGTGCAACCAGTAATATTAGGGTAAGTTTTGTTGATAGAAATACTGACACTTAAACGAGTATGCAGTGATCACAGCGACTGTGCGCCCGTTGACGTTAGATTTTGGTCTTAAATTAAAAATCAGAGTTAAAGTAACGGACTATTTGGATGTCACTGGATTTTTTCGATGTGGTTTCAAACTCAACCTCAAACTTTTTTATTGGTGATAGGTACATATCACAGGTCAGTTAAGTTACAATTTATAGTTTTTCACTCATCTTAATTTTACATTTATATTTATATATATGTTATAATATTTTTTCCAAATTCACTACATAATTATAAACAAAGATCAGAAACAAATGAAAAAATTTTTCGACGATACTGGACTTGAACCAGTGCCTTGAGCCAGACCGGGGCAGCACGCTCTACCATCTGAGCTAATCGTCCACACCAGCAGTCGACGAATTTTGTCATCTGTTCTTGCTTATGGATCTCTGTATGGTGCATCCGACTCTTTAGCCGTTAGCGCCGCCTAGTGCAGAACTATGAAGTTACTTTCACCCCGAGCAGATACCTTTACAGGTACCATTGCTCGGCGAGAGGTGGCGCTATTATCATGACTGTACTTTTTTGTTTTACAAATATCATGATAATAATCACAATTTTTGCAATTTATTAGTGGATCACTCCACTAGCGTTATTATTATAAACAAAGATCAGAAACAAATGAAAAATTTTTTCGACGATACTGGACTTGAACCAGTGCCTTGAGCCAGACCGGGGCAGCACGCTCTACCATCTGAGCTAATCGTCCACACCAGCAGTCGACGAATTTTGTCATCTGTTCTTGCTTATGGATCTCTGTATGGTGCATCCGACTCTTTAGCCGTTAGCGCCGCCTAGTGCAGAACTATGAAGTTACTTTCACCCCGAGCAGATACCTTTACAGGTACCATTGCTCGGCGAGTGCAGGGCCTAGTGCAGGGGTGAAAGTAACTTCATAGTTCTGCACTAGGCGGCGCTAACGGCTAAAGAGTCGGATGCACCGTACAGAGATCCATAAGCAAGAACAGATGACAAAATTCGTCGACTGCTGGTGTGGACGATTAGCTCAGATGGTAGAGCGTGCTGCCCTGGTCTGGCTCAAGGCACTGGTTCAAGTCCAGTATCGTCGAAAATTTTTTTCATTTGTTTCTGATCTTTGTTTATAATAATAACGCTAGTGGAGTGATCCACTAATAAATTGCAAAAATTGTGATTATTATCATGATATTTGTAAAACAAAAAAGTTCACTACATAATGTTATTTCAACACGCCAATTTGTGGAATTGAGTTATGTGGGACTGTCTTTTCCTGGTCTTTCTACTTACAAGAGGGAGGGGAGAAGCCTACCCACTAAAAGCAACCCTTTTGTGCGGGGCACATTGACGGAGGCGCCAGAAACTCGAGAATATTTCACCTTTGCTCCCCCGACAGTCCTCAGTCAACTTGCCTTGTCTGAATACATCTTTGGATATTGTAAATTGATAATCTTATTTTACAGATGGTGTCCTCAGTAGGTGCTTATGCCAGCTTGAGCCTGATGTTCGCCGTGCTTATGGCAGGAAAAATATGCTACCTGTATCACGTCTATGGTCTCCTGGCTTGCGTGTATACGTTTTTCAACAGAACCACCTTCGCCGTTGGTGTTCTAGGGGTCATCGTTTTTTGTATTTACGGGGATGTTCGTAAGTAGTTTATATTATTTGTATTATCAGATTAACTCACATAGGAAACAGGGTAAGCAAACGCTGCGCTTTCCGGTACGCGGACTCCACTCGAGAACCTTTCACGATCGGTCTCTCATCGGTTCTCCGAACTATGTGCTCTGCCCATTGCCACTTCAGTTTGCTTACCCTGTTTGCTATGTCGGTGACCTTGATTCGTCTACGAATCTCCTCATTTTTGATTCGATCTCGTAGAGATCACGAGCATAGCCCTTTCAATAGCTCGCTTAGTGACTCTGAGCTTCCTTAAGGGGCCCAAAATCAGAGACCACGGCTCGGCTCCGCAGGTCATCACCGGTAATACGCACTGGTTGAAGACTTTCGTCTTCAAGCACTGAGGTATCCTGGCTCTTTGTACAAAGATTCCAAATAGACGAATCTTGTGAGCAGTTTTGCTGGGAAAGGTTGAATGGATAAGTTTCAGAATCCAGAACCAGTTTATATGTCATGCTTGTAGCCTATGTCTAGAAGTGGACTAAAGGTTGATGACAATGATTAGACGAATGCAACCAGACCTGAACATTGCATACTTATTGATTTTTTACAAAATCTTGATGTTTTACCATAACGAACTTCGTGATTTTTAAAGTGAATCTCTTCACTAAGAAACTGTATTCTTATAAATACACAAATTTAAATAATGATTATTTTTTAAAGATTTCTACCGGATTAAAATGCAAAAGATCTTGTAAGGAATGGTGACAAAAATTTAAAGACAAACTGACTGGACTCTGAAGCTCAGTTGGAAGATTATGCGCCCTGGCAAGGCACGAGGCACAGGTTCAAATCCAGTCAGATTTTTTTTTAATTATTGAAATTTTTGTATTTGTACAAAAATAGTTTGCGTATTTAGTTTGTTTTTTTTTATATATAAAATAGGCAAGCATTTAACTTCTATCTCCCTAGTTGATAGGCAACGATAGAGCATGCTTACCTAGATAGTGTCTATTCACTCTCGCCTTGAAGAGATCCAAGTTATATTGTTCTGGGACAAGATATGCTGGAAGAGAGTTTAGCCATCCTAACGAGGAATGAGGAATGTAATTTTGTGTTAGCGTATTTTAACGCGGAGCATTTTAAGGAGGAGCATAGCCTTTTAGTAGCAGAACGTAAGGTGTTCAGAAAAATCCTGGAACCTGTCAAAATCGACGATGCGAATTGGAGGATCCTTAAAAATGCCGAAATGCAGAAACAAGTGGCCGAGCCGAATATCATTGGTTTGATTGGCCCATCGTCTTCGCTGGCTTAGCCACCTTGAGCGAATGGGAGAGGAACGGCAGGTGAAAAGAGCATACCTGGGTCGAGTACAGCTAGATAGATCTGGTAGAGGTGGATCTGCGTGAGCTCCGAGCCATGAACTGGCTAGAGATTGCGCAGGATCGTGTAAAGTGGCTTGCTCTATTCTGAGCCAGCGCAGTTAGTCAGTGAGTGAGTAATGAAATGAACTTGGTTCCACAGCTCTGATCAACTCGTTCCTCGGCTGGCGCGTGTTCGCGCCGCTCGGTCGGCTCTCGTACGGGATGTATCTGATACACGCACTGGTGCTGAACCGGAGCATTATATCTCTGAGAAGCCACCTGAAACATAATATGTTTGACATGGTAAGTATACTTTCTAACGAGGCGCATTATGACTCGTTGCTTACAAACTGTCTGGCTATGCGCAGTTTTTAAAAATTATTCTTTTGCCAGCAAATTCAAAATTATTTTAAATTCCAAACTCGAACACACGCTCGAACTCCATTCAAATCTGAACTTCGAACCTGATCAGATGTTGGTCTAAGTTTCTTACTCTTGAGCAATGTTATAAAAGCATAAGTCCTTTATTCCTGAGACCTGGGTGCTTTGAGTGACTTATTTGAATACATAATATAAACTTCAATTTGAATCTAAAATTATACTGTTTTAATCGTCGCTGACAACACGTCTTAATTTGTAATACTAGGCACGGAAACGTGCCTTTCTTTTCCTTTATTTAATACCACAGTAAATATCCTGTCTCTGCTCTCGTGCTCCTTTATTTCGGCTCCCGTGACAACTTCTACAAAAATATGTTTGAAATATCTCGTTGTTCACACTTCGAACTTAGGAGTTTAGAGAGAGGGCATTCCCTTACAGAATATTCCCTTTCATCCATGAGAGTAGTCCTGTGCTAACGATGATGATGATGACGATACTGTTCATCATGATGATCTGGAACAGATCCCTAATAAGGATAAGTTCGCCTTTATACTTATATCTTTTAAGTCGATTGCAATTGTTGCTGGTTATTATCGATATATAAAATAAAGTGTTTACATACATACATACATACATGATAATCGTGATAATGATGATGATAATGATAACGATGATGATGATGGCAATGATGATGATGTAGACGATGATGATGATGCTGATGGTGGTGGTGATAATGATGATGATGATGATGATGATGATGATGATGTTTCAGATAATAGGATCACTTGGAGCAGTCGTGGTGTCACTGGTGTTGAGCCTGGCGGCGTATCTGCTAGTAGAGGCGCCTCTCAACAACTTCACCAACCGGTACCTCAGAACCAAGTAAGCTTAATATTTTTTGTCGATATTGCAGCGTCTGATATTTACAATAATGAGAAGGCTCGTCAGTGTTCCATTTCCATAGTAAATCGGCCCTTACATAAAAAATTTTTTTTGTAATCTATACTATTATAAAATTCTAGATTTGTATTGAAAATCAGTTTTCTATGGAGAGGGGTCATGATTTCAGGAGAAATCTTAATAGCGCGATGCAGGATCGTCTTTTGTTTTGTATGGCCGCGCGGCGCCTTGCCAGTCTGGTGCCATCTGTTAGCTAGAATTTCCTAGAATCCTCTCATTACGCCAAAACGGCTGGGCGCATTCTCACTAATTTTGGTACGGGAATAGCTGGACATCCAAAGATGGTCTTTTTCGAAACTCCGGTAAAAAAAAGTTTTACGCGGACGAGGTCGCGAGCTCTTTCTAGTAAAGGTTATTTGTGCTTGTGTGCTAATTTTGACAGATTTTGAGTTACAAATTTTGAAACTTATCCGAAAAGATTTTTTCGGGGTTTAATCACGTGATATTCTTCTAATTTTATAACAATGTTTTCTGGTTCGATTCACGTCACTATAGACTACTGGTAATCATCCATACTAATATTACAAATGCGAAAGTGTGTCTGTCTGTGACTTCTTCACGCGTATACCGCTAAACCGATTTGGATGAATTCGGTATAGAGATATCTTGAGTCCCGGCGACGGACATAGACTACTTTTTATCCCGGAAAAATACCCTTATCCGTGATAAACGTATTTAAGGTGGACGAAGTGGCGGGCAGAAGCTTGTAAAAAAATAAAAAATAAAATGTAATAAAAAATCAACATTTTAATCTATTGATCTGAATATTCCTATATCGAGTAGAAACGTGGACATTCCGACTAAGAAAGAGACAGTGAATGGATGCATTCGAAATGTGCTGCTAGAGTCGAATGCTCCGAAACCCCTGGACGGCTTAACGCACAAATAAATCTATTCACTCCGAACTTTCAAGTCTTCAAACCTTTAAGAAAAGAGCGTACTCCCACCTGAAAGGCCGGCAACGCACTTGTGACTCCTCTGGTGATGCAAGTGTCTAAGGGCGACGGTGATCGCTTACCAAAACTTGGCGTTCAGACCGACTGTCCACTTCATGTCTACAATATGTATGTAATGCACACTCTTTCATCCTGCGACTCCCCGCTATCTCAAAGAACGTTTTAGTTATCTTCTATCAGCTCGCACAAAACTTTCTTCTAGCTGTTCCATCATCAAATTCAAAGTTTTATACAAATTCTTTTACATTCCGGGCTACTGTGTTGTGGAACTCTCTTCCGCTCGATTTAAGGCAAGCGAAGTCGTTGTCTTTTTTTTAATCTAAGTTAAAGGATCGTTATATATCACTCCCATAATTTCTACTTTTAATTCTGCTACTGGTTTTCTTATCACTTTGATGTCAACTGTATCATAGTTTTCTTTCTTGTTTTGTGTATATATATATGTATACATACATATATATACATATATAAATAAATGTATATATGTATGTATATATATATATTTTAGTATGTATGTTTAGTATATATGTATAATTATGTATGTTTATTTTTATTTATTTTTGTATAATTTGTAATCTTATCTCACCACCTACTCATTCCTAGCTATTTCGTGTCATTTCCGCTACCTAAAGGTTGTCTGGAAGAGATCGCTCTTTAGCGATAAGACTGCCTATTGTCTACCATATTTTATATTAAGGCTCTATTGTACTGTTTCTGTTGTTGGTGTGGAATAAATAATTGTTGTATTGTATTGTATTGTAGTGCGCTATATCGGCTACATAATGCGAAGTGAGGATGGTAATCTTGAAAAGCCGCGTATCCACTAGAGGCAGCCTCAGGTCGACTAGCTGCCTCGCTGCAGGCTGTAGGCTGCGCAAGTGGAGACGCTCTTCAACCTGAGATATGAGGAAAAAAACGCCGCAAGCCGAGCCATATTTTGTCGGCTCACAGGAGCCTCAGCCCAAACCGTGCATTTGATGGAGACGGGCGTTTCGCCTCGGGTCGCAATGGACAACGAAACAGGAATTAAAATAATTCACCACCATCAAACGTCATGTCCTTAGCAAGTGCTCACATCTATGCTGAGTTCTATTGCGATATTATTCTTTTATCCAACATCGATGCTTCCTCTTTTGTATAAGTTGGTCATCGTTAGCAATAGGAAAAACAGTACACGGCCGGTCGCCAGCGCGATGGTTTGACCAAGTGGAGCGCGCCACCTCGTCAAAATTTTATCATGTGGTGAGGGCTACTTCGGACCGGAGTCGATGGAAACAAATTGTCCATTTGGGGGGTACTAGTGACCACGATTTTCAGTAATGAGGGACTGATTGGAGGGAAAACTCCTGGGAAAAACAAACAGCGCTAGCGAAAAAACCAGTCCATTTAATTTAAAGGCCTAAGCACAGTAGTACCACAAATATAAGTTACAACGATGTACCTGCGCACAAAAGCATTTCTTGAAAACAAATTTACCAATTATAAGTCAGCATGTTTGCGCGGGTAAAATCTTCAACGCCCATCCTCAGACCAAGACAAAAAGATAGACATGACATTACGAACAATTTAGTGAAACCTTATTTTTGGCATGGTTTTGACAAATCAGACAACTTCACACACTTGGTTTGTTTGTATTTGTATCGCGTGAAGTTGGATTTGGCATGGTTTTTTGTGGCCTCACTAGATTGTTCGTAATGTCATGACTATCTTTTTTTCTTGGTCTGAGCGCCCATCGGACTAAATTTGGCGCGCGACGCCGGTGCCCGCCATTTTGTCTGGCACCGCGTCAGTCGCCATGAGCGAGAGCACGAGTTCACCTGTCATTGCATATGTACCGTACGTATAGTGCAATAAGGTCTTGATTGAAATGTTCACACGTTCTGTTTCATTCGGTACTTGTTAGCACTCGTCGGCGTGACCGAAGATTGCCGATGTAACTTATATTCGTGGTATTACTGTGACAGTGTAAACCAACTAAGCTTTTATTTAAGTACAAACGGTAGGACCCTGTCGCTATAATGTGACCTATAACGCGAGTTTGAGAGCTGGTGGCCTGTTAATGCGACAGGGTACAGTCACGAGAATTAATATCTGCCACAACAGAGAGCGCCTGAATATCTGACACGACTCTATTTCAAGGGCTGTTACGTCGTGTCAGATATTTTCGCTCACTTTGTTATGACAGATATTGATGCTGGAGACTGTACTATCACTTAGTAGGGAAAAATTAAGATCATTCGTACATGGGGTACCGTCACCAGCATTAATATCTGCCACGACAAAGCGCGCATAAATATCTGATACGACTGTATTTCTAGCCTCCTGCCGCCCGAGAAAAAACAGGGAAAACAAATATAACATTATTTACAAAGGATTTAAAATCCAATGGAACAGAAGGCCTTTTAAAAGGCCTCTGGGCGGCTAAAGGCTAGGGCCCTTAGGACGTGTCAGATATTTTTGACCGCTTTGTTACGGCAGATAATGATACTGTGTTCGTACAATAGACAATATATATTAACTAAGTAGAATACGGACACATCTTTTTTTCTTAAGATACGCCATTTTTTTCGTGAGATACCGTTTTATAAAATAAAAAAACGAATGTGTCTGTATTCCACTTAATTTATCTATTAATGACTATTGTACGATCGTGTATCGTGTACGAAGGGTCCCAATTTTCCTCTATTTATTTACAAGCAAAACTAGTTTAATTCTGGAGTTAAAGCTAGGTTAGGTTGGCCCTTGCCAAAGTATGAAATGACATTACTAAGTTGTTATTTTTTTCAGGACCCCAGAAAAAGAGAAGGGAGAAGAATATAGGAATGGAGTTCATCACAATAACACAAACAAACTAAAAGTAATATAGGTTCTTGGTTAACGGAACAACGATTTTTGGTACGGAGTTGGAAAATATAAGAAGTGGTACTTAATACGTATTATTTTTGCGGTACCGTAACCAAAGAGTAAAACAGGACACTGTTACTAAGACTTCGCTGTCCGTTTGTCTGTCTCTCCGTCCGTCACCAGGCTGTATCTCATGAACCGTGATAGTTAGACAGTTGAAATTTTCACAGATGATGTATGTAGGGTGTGTTAGTTGATCACACTCTACATGTACAAAATTGTATGTTAAATGTTAAGGACTGTTGTTCTATCGGGGCGGAATGTTAAGTAAAAGATGTGACCGGTCCCGATGTGTACCTTTATTGCACTAAAAAGTGAATATAATGAAATGTAACAGTAAACGGTTGTGACGCACATGGTAGGTGCGTCGTCAGCTTAACAAATAATGTCGAGTGTACTCGTACAATATATTTCTGTTGTCGCTATAACAACAAATACTAAAACTAGTACAACTTTGCGTCTGTCTGTCTGTGTTAGTAACCAATATAAAATGAACGAAGATGATGATGATGATTTTGATATAATGTTTATAATTTAGTTTAGGATACTATTGTAGGAAATGATCTTTTATGTTTATTATACTTACACCATAATAACATCATTAATATATTAAAATGACCCAACACCGCGTACATTATGCTTAGCAGTAGGGCTCTTCTAACTTTCTTGTACGGAAACCTCGGTGCGCGAGTCCGACTCGCACTTGGCCGGTTTTGTAACGAATCAGGTCCAATTTCACCATGTTCTGTTTATATATGCGTCAAGGCATTTATACCTATATAGAACGACGCCGTTTGACATACGGGTCATGTTAGCGTAAAACTTAATGATGTCATGGCGTATCAAGTGGCACCTCTTTTATTTGTCAAAGCGTCAAGGTTATCGGCAGATTATGCTTATCAAATGGACGATAAAAACAGATGCATTTATAGGACCAAACTAAAGATGAATTGTATTTATATAAGATTACTTTTGCCGGTCTTATAAATATGTATAAGTATATATACTATTGTAAGTTGTGAATATGAAATGTCTGTAGATTAATTATATTGAAATAAAACAATTTAACGGATTATATCACATATATTACCTCATATTAGTTCCCGACGTTTTGGAAGCTTTTCAGCTTTCCATGGTTGGACCTCGTCAATGATATAATCCGTTAAATTGTTTTTTTAAATAAGTAATAATCGCGGAAACAGAAGAAAATATTAGATTAAAGATATAAAAAAAAGATTTTAACTGACTATTTGAAGGCTACTGAATCTAAAAGTATCTGTATTGGATTTTTCGTATGTTTGTATGTGTCGTTGTGGCTTCATCACGCCAATACGGCTAAACGGCTTGCAACTATTTTTGGTACATGGGTAGCAGGGTATCCACAGATGGTTATAGGATACTTTTTACATGATTACCGTGAAGAAAAATGAAGTAGTTATGACTTTTTCTCCTCCATGTACGAAGTTACCTTCTAGTTATATATCTAGGTAAACACGCGGCATATTTCCAATCGGTACACCTTTATAATAAATTGCCAACTGACCTCAAAACTGTGGCAAATAGTAAAATTTTCAATGCAAGGCTTAAGAAGTTCCTGTTAGAAAAGTCGTAGTACTCAGTAGATGACTTCATCAAACAATTATAATTAAGTTTAGCACATTGAGGTGCGTCCACACTTGTATCATTTGCTCGTATCCGATCACCGTGCCGTGGCATGACTGCGTATCGCGCTGCTTGGACGCTTACTGTCGGCGCGCCGATCATGCCGCACTCTTCCGATACAAGTGTGTGATACGCGTAGCAAATGGATTTCGAGTGATCGGATCGGCGCAACGTCCAAACGCGTGATCGTGACACGCGATCATGCTACGCGACAATGATCTGACACGGGCAAATGATACAAATGTGGACGCACCTTTGTATTGACATTGTCTTTGAATTAAATTATTACAACTTACCCATAATGTATTTATGACACTTAAAATCAAAATTTGAATGAATAATTATTATTATTACTATTAATTACTTTTCTTTCATTTAAGACTGTGTGATGGGTGAAATTTTGTTGATAATTAAACTATGTAATTTTTGTATGTTATTTACAGATTTCAAACACAATGTAAAATTCTTTATGAATAAATGATATTATATGATATTAAATAGTAGTATGTAAGTGGTAGACAATTTATTTTTCACTGCAATCGTTCGGGAAAGTTCCATTTACAGCTCCAAATCTGCGTGGAAAAATCGTTTTATCCGCTAGCATGGAAAAGTAATTTAAAGTTAGAATGTTTATTTATTTGTTTTGTTATGAGTCACTAGTTTTAATTAAAAAAATAATCAGTTGGTCATAATTTTCATTTCTAACATCTCACATTTTCCTCGCTAGTCAGGTGAAAAGTTGTGTGTTTTGCACGGCTACAAAATTATTTGGCTTCTCGTGACTTGAAAGCCTCGTTACGCTCAGGATTCCTTCGCTTACTCGGTTTTCAATTCAAGCACTCGCGCCAACTATCAATTTTGCAGCCTTGCATAACAAATAACTATTTCCTTCTGCCACACGATGTTAATTGGGTCAAAGAAAGGAACAAGCGAGGGAGAAAAGTAGAAATTAAATAAATTATTTTGCACATTTAATTAGTCTTTATTTACAAGTTTTTAATTGCCTCGTTGTAAAATTTTCAGCGGCTAAACCACTTTTAAACACCCTAAGAAAGGTTTAAAATAAGCAGAATTTAGCAGTCTTCTAGTTCGTTTATCCCCTGGAGAATGGTGGCTCAGCATTGGTTTCCAGGTAGAAGATGCCCGATTGTCTGTAAGAGCGAGATAGAGGTATGATTACGTGTCAGTGGCGTAGCGTACATTAGATGGGCCCTGTATAGGGTTGCCATATGGAAAAACTTAATGTCCTGTTAGAAATCCTAAAATCATTTTAAAAGTAATGACATCTTGTAGCAGAGATTTGGCGTAGCGCCGGCGCGCTGCGGTGGACTGCGCCTGGACATGGGAGTGTCAGAATTTTTAGTTTTTTAAATATTTTTCGCGCTGAGTGATCAGCCGGTTTCCGGTCGATGATCCGTAGGGCCCGCTTCTGCATTTTGAACAGTCTGTCACGGTTAGCGGATTTGGCCCAAAGATCTACTACGTCTTGTATTAGATAGATAGATCTATTGCTCTGAACTCTTATAGCGAACTTCGAGGTAAGAAGGTGGAGGATACTTACCCAGTCTTCGGCACAAGTCCACCCATGATCAGATTGCCCCAAAGGATACAGTTGCCGGTCATGGCGCCAATGTACGAAGCACAGCGACGGCCCGTGAATCCTCCAGATACCAGCGATTCGCCAAGGTAGTAGTAAGACCTGAAAGAGTAATTATTACAAGCTTTATTTGTTTATTTATTTATTTATCCATACTATATACTATTATACTATAATACTATATACTATTATACTATACTATATTATATAATACTATACTAATATTACAAATGCGAAAGTGTGTCTGTCTGTCTGTCTGTCTGTTACCTCTTCACGCTTAAACCGCAGAACCGATTTGGATGAAATTAGATATGGAGATAGTTTGAGTCCCGGGGAAGGACATAGGCTACTTTTTATCCCGGAAAAATACCCTTATCCGCGATAAACGAATTTAAGGCGGACGAAGTCGCGGGCAGAAGCTAGTAATATTATAAATGCGAAAGTGTGTCTGTCTGTCAGTCTGTTACCTCTTCACGCTTAAACCGCAAAACCGATTTGGATGAAATTAGATATGGAGATAGTTTGAGTCCCGGGGAAGGACATAGGCTACTTTTTATCCCGGAAAAATACCCTTATCCGCGATAAACGAATTTAAGGCGGACGAAGTCGCGGGCAGAAGCTAGTAATATTATAAATGCGAAAGTGTGTCTGTCTGTCAGTCTGTTACCTCTTCACGCTTAAACCGCAAAACCGATTTGGATGAAATTAGATATGGAGATAGTTTGAGTCCCGGGGAAGGACATAGGCTACTTTTTATCCCGGAAAAATACCCTTATCCGCGATAAACGAATTTAAGGCGGACGAAGTCGCGGGCAGAAGCTAGTAATATTATAAATGCGAAAGTGTGTCTGTCTGTCAGTCTGTTACCTCTTCACGCTTAAACCGCAGAACCGATTTGGATGAAATTAGATATGGAGATAGTTTTTTGTCCCAAGGAAGGACATAGGCTTCTTTTTATCCCGGAAAAATACCCTTATCCGCGATAAGCAAATTTAAGGCGGACGAAGTCGCGGGCAGACGCTAGTAAGACATATGTGCAAGTTTACAGTGCAAAACCAAAACACTTACACATTAATACAACTACAAAGAAATCATTTGAAACAAATCGTCAAAATCCATTCTAGTACATGCAGACACTATACAATAATTAAAATGAATAAGAAGTAAACTGTATGTCACGGAGTAATAAATAATAGTCCACTCGGTTAAATTATGGAACGCGTTGCCGGTGTCCGTTAAGCAGTCACAATCCGTGGCATCATTTAAAGATAACTTAAAAAAGTTATGGCTTTCAGACCCCTTTTAATATTTATCCGTTTGTGTATATTTATTATGTATATAAATATATATTTACACACGTATATTTATTTATCTAGATGATAAATATGCTATTATATTACTATCTATTTTTTAGGGTTTATGTGTATGTGTATGCTACTTTAGCTTTTAAGTTTTAATGTCATTGTGCATATTAACTTGTTGGTTTGTTTATCTGCGTTGATGTTTACTCTTCTCTTTCATTTGCTCTAAGGTTAACTGGAAGATCCCTTAAAGGGATAAGTTCGCCTTTGTACAAATATATTACTTTAATTTCTTTAATATTTTCTTCTGTTTCCGCGATTATTACTCATTGAAATAAAACAATTTAGCATTTGTGAAATGCTGCTTGGTAAATTATTAGAATAAAATAATTAAGCCCTTCTGGCACATGTGTAACTGTCTTTACAGCTTAGGCCCATCTGGCATGTAAGTACACCTTTATTTGTGTTTTTTCAAAAAATGGGTAGTTTGCACAAATTGTAACTTTGACAGAGGAAAATACATCTTTTCTCAGTCCTCCCGTGACCATGGAAAGCTGGAACGCTTCCGAAACGTCGGGAACTAAAATGAGATAATATACGCGATATAATCCGTTAAATTGTTTTAATTTCTTTGTTTTATTGTTTTTATGTACATTAAAGTGTTTACAATACAATACAATACAATAGCAAAAAAAACCAGAAATGTCAGTAGCTACAATTAAAACGGTATTACGAAATTACAAATGATAGAAATGGTTGTCATATAGTAAAATAATTGTATTAACATTGAAAAATCATAATTCAGTAAAATAAATAAAAGTAGACACAATATTCAAATATTATTTTTTATTTTTTTAATAATAAAATAGATGGGCATTTGACCGCAATCTCACCTGTTGTTAAGTGACGATGCGGTCAAGGATGTACCATGCCCGTTTAGAAACAGCCTATTCACTCTTGTCTTGAACACGAACAAATTATAATGGTCGGGGTACAACTCGCGGCAACGAGGTCCACTCCTTTGCGGTACGCATGATGAAAGTAGCACCGAAGCGCTTCGTGTGGATTCGCGGAATATTGACCGTGTTAATTTAACTTACACGCACAGAAATTGAAATAAAAAATAATAAATTTAAGCATTATTTTGTATAGTCCGTATACAATGCCACCCTTCTAACAAATGTTCCCACCCCGTCGGCGAACACGTCGGCGTCTGGGATGCGCACGAGCATGTCGTTGAGTCGGTCGCACGCTCGTCGCGTCGGCGCGTTGTCGCCGCGCTGGGTGCGAGTCACGCACCTTTTATATTACGTTAGGTACATTTGAAGTAAGTATGTCGTAACTATCTAATAGGGAATATGCATAATCTTTTCTTTTTGCTTTATTAAAAACTCATTCATGTAACAACCAGGGGAGAAAAATATTTTTTCGAATAACTATAAAAATAACCAAGATATAAGCTATCAAACATTTCATTCCATCTCTTTATAGCAAAACAGAATTTAATATGGAGTTTATATGACCGTCGTAGACTGTGACGTAACAGTCTATGTCGGACCTCTCTGTCAAATCGCTGTCAAATTCGTAGTTTAAAATGACTATATCATGAGTATTTCTTATCCGATTTTAATGTTAATTTCACTTTTTGAAATAGATTTTATGATATTTTGTTAAAAAACGCGATGAAAAAATTTCACGAATGTTCCCTATTGTAAGTAACTGGCCACAGCACTGTCGACGGTTCTCAGTATGAATTTAAAGGTTTTTCGCAAGGCGTGACGTCATGCGCCCCCACTCCCAAATTTCGACGCGCTTTATCTTGTCTTTTTGTTTGATTGACAAAAGAAAAAATACGTGTCCGATATTTTTTGATGGTCTAACTAATTAGAATAATATTTTTTTACCCAGGAAACTACCCTATTGTTGGTGAAATTGGCCCTTAACGAAATAAAATGCACGTCCGGATACTTACTAACTCTCTAAGGTGCGTCCACATTTGTATCATTTGCCCGATCAGATCTTCGTCGCGTGGCATGATCGCGTGACACGATCACGCGTTTGGACGTTGCGCCGATCAGATCGCTCGAAATCCATGTTGCTACGCGTATAGCACACTCGGATCGGACAAGCGCGGCGTGATCGCCGCGCCGACAGTAAGCGTCCAAGCAGCGCGATACGCAGTCATGCTACGCAACGGTGATCGGATACGAGCAAATGATACAAGTGTGGCACCTTAATGTGACAAGATCCTTCAGATATTTTAATAATTGCCAATCTTGACAATATAGTGCAATATAATAATATTTTTTAGAAATTAGTTTAATGTAATGATAAGTTGTATTGACACCAACTGAATATTTAATGTTATATTCATAATTTTTATTTGAACTTTTAAATTTTTAAAATATCTGTAATGGTTTTTGTAAATTAACTTACACCAATTCTGAAAAATATTTAATATTTAAGTTTGTTATGCTGTACCTATATATCTATATGGAATTTTGCTTTATTATTAATGATGTGTAAGTGTTTTGGTGTGTAACTGTGAACTTGCATGTGCTTGACATTAAATAAATAAATAAATAAAATGCAATTCTGCTATTTTAAAAAGATCAGTAATAAATGTGTATTTTATGTTCGCCATGTTCACGTTAAACAAACCCCAACAAATTGGTAGCAGAGTCTTGTTATACGATTACTTCTATATTGTTATGAAGTTGTAGGAATGAAATGTCTGTATATTGCAGATATTTTCAAAAAAATGATTGTTACCGACTATTTGGAGGTCACTAAAACGAAAAATATTTTTCTTGGATTTTTTGCATGTGTCATTGTGGCTTTATCGCGCAAATCGGCTAAACAGATTTCAACAATTTTTGGTACATGGGTAGCTGGGTATCAACAACAACAACAACAACAATTCTTTATTGCACACCAAGAACAGAAACAGTACAATAGAGCCTTAACATAAAATAGGTAAACAATAGGCGGTCTTATCGCTAAAGAGCTATCTCTTCCAGATAACCTTTGGGTAGCGGAAATGACATAAAATAGCTAGAAATGAGTAGGTGGTGAGATAAGATTACATATAATACAAAAATAAATAAAAACAAACATACATATTATACATATCCATATACTAAACATACATACTACTATAAATATATATATATATATATATATATATATATATATACAAAATAAGAAAGAAAACTATGATACAGTTGACATCAAAGTGATTAGAAAACCAGAAGCAGAATTAAAAATAGAAATTATGGGAGAGATAAATAATGATCCTTTAACTAAGTTTTAAAAATAGGCAATGACTTCGCTTGCCTTAAATCGAGTGGAAGAGAGTTTCACAATACAGTAGCCCGGAATGTAAAAGAATTTGTATAAAACTTTGACTTTGATGATGGTACAGCTAGAAGAAAGTTTTGAGCGAACCTTGCTGATAGAAAATAACTAAAACGTTCTTTGAGATAGCGGGGAGTCGCAGGATGAAAGAGTGTATTATAGAGAAGAGAAAGAATGTGAGTGTTACGACGAAGACGGATAGGGAGCCACTTGAGTTGTGAACGCAAACTAGACACATGATCATACTTGCGTAACCCAAATATAAACATAATACAGATGTTTTGAATTCGCTCAAGTTTGTTAAGTTGCTCCTCTGAAAGATCTAGATAGGCAGCATCAGCGTAGTCAAAAATGGGAAGGAGTAGTGTTTGAGCAAGCGCAATTTTAGTGGCGATAGGAAGAAAATTACGAAGCCTTCTCAGTGAACCAACTGCGGCGAACACCCTCCTGCTAACCTCATTCAGCTGCGGCACCCAGGAAAGAGTGCGATCCAAGATTATACCTAAATTCTTTACAGAGTGAGAAAAAGGAATTTGAACACCATTAAATACAATTCTAGGGAGGCCAGCAAAGTCAACTTTAGAAATCATCTTTGAGCTGCCAATGATGATAACTTGCGTCTTCGTAGGATTAACTTTCAGGCCATAGCTACTAGTCCGCTCCGAAATTAGTTCCAAGTCACAATTTGCCATGGTTATAACCGACGGGAGACCACCGAGTACACCCTGAGAATATATTTGGAGATCGTCAGCATAAAGGTGTTAAAAAGAAGATAGATTATGAGTAATGGAATTAATAAAAATTGAAAATAGCAGTGGAGACAGTACACGGCCTTGCGGAACGCCAGAAAGTATGCTGCACCAAGGAAATTGGGAAGTATTCACATTTATACGCTGCCGACGATTAGTTAGGTAACTATGAAACCATTCAATAACCGCAGGAGATATGTTAAGAGAACGTAATATAGCCAACAAAATTTCAAAATCAACAGTGTTGAACGCGTTACTAAAATCCAGAAGCGTAAGCACCGTCAATTTCCGGTCATTCATACCCAACCGAATATCATCCGTAATTTTTACGAGAGCAGTAGTCGTACTATGACCGGATCGGAAACCGGACTGATATGGATTTAGAAGATCATTCCGATTTAGAAAAGAAGTAAATTGCTGAAATACTAAACGTTCAAGGACTTTGGATAAGAAAGGAAGAATGGAAATAGGTCGGTAATCTGAGAAGGTGGCAGGATTGGATTTTTTTGGTAAGGGAATTATATCAGCATCCTTCCAGATAGCAGGAAAGACACTAGATGAAACAGAAGCATTCAGGATACTGGCAATTACAGGAACAAAAAGGTCAAGCAGAGGAAGGATCATACTACGGCTCACATTATCAACACCAACGGCGTTGGAAGTAATGGCTAGTACGTTTTTCTTAACATCACTATCTGAAAATTGAGTTAGAGAAAAAGGATTAAAGTCTGGAGTTGGGAGAGATGAAAGATAATCAAGGGTCCTGGTCTTAACAGGACCGCTAAAAACGGAAGAAGAGAAATGCTGATTCAGCTGATCAATATTGAGGTCTTTAGAACAGGAATCCTGCTGAGATTTCCCAACTCCTAGCGACTTAAGAAATTTCCACACTTTAGAAGGATCACTATTTTCAACAGACTGGTGAATATGGCGTCTTTGCGCATCTCGGCAAACAGTACTACAACGGTTGCGCAAAGTGTGGTAACGTGTTTTGTTCTTAACAGAAGGGTCATGTTTATACCTAGACTTGGCCAAATTTTGCTTCTCAATAAGCGTTCTGATCTCATTAGTGAGCCAGGGAGCAGGAAGATGTTTCACCCTGATAGGCCGAACTGGAGCGTGCACGTCATAGAGCTGAGTAAGAAGCGAGTTAAATAAAGAAATCTTTTTATCAATCGTGTCAGCCCCAGAGATGACACTCCAGTCCACCTTCATCGCATCATTACGAAGCTTATCCCCATCAATCCGACTAAAATTGCGCTGAAATAAGGTTTTAGGTTTGAGTTTAGGAGGTCGAATTTTATATGACAAAAAAAGTAACACGTGATATGAAAACGCAGAGTACTGTTCAAATTTGTCAGCATGGGCTTTAGATGATGTCAGGGTGATATCTAAAAGTGAAGGAGGGCAATTCGGAAAGTGATGCGTAGCACGAGACGGAAGAATGATCATATTACAGGCGGATACTATAGATGACAATGATCTTGACCGATGATCATCTTTGAGGAGGCATTTATTAAAATCACTCATTATGACATGGTATCTCCAGATTCTTACCCAACTACGCTGAAGAAAAAACGACGGGTTATGACTTTTTCTCTTCCGCGAACGAATTTAAATAATATGGTAAAAATATGACATCGACGAGTTACCGAAATATCGAACCTTTGACCAAGTCAAATTACGATACTTGGTGCCTACAAGCGCAAGCCATCTTGATAAAATACGATTATTGGGATATCGTAAGCGGCAAGAAAATTTTGTGATCAACTGTACTTCTTCAACTTCTATTCTGTACCAGTTAGAAGACAATGGTCCATGGCCACTTATTTCGTCTTGAAAGGCGTCATAAATTACGGGCAGTGTTCGGAGAAGTCTGAGTGTTGCTTACAGCGTTGCTGCAACTGGCTGTTTCATTTAAATTTTAGTATATGTATGTATGTAATCACTTTATTGCACATAAACTGATAAAAAAAAAATATTTACAAAACACAGATATGTACAAAGGCGAACGTATCCCTGTGAGAGTTCTCTTCCAGCTAACCTTTAAGCAAATGAAAGAAATAAAAAGTATACATTAAAGAAGATAGACAAACCAACTAATTAGGTACTTAATATGCCCAAAAAAAACGAAGCCAAAATTTGAAGTATATTTTAAGTATGTCTTAGGGTTCCGTACCAAAAATGGTAAAAAAGGAACGACTTTGTCTGTCTGTCTGTCCGACTATTAGAACGCCATATCTCAAAAACTACTTTTGCTATCTATTTGAAATTTGGAATATTTATTGTATTTTCTAAATAACGACGTATATATGACATCGCAATCTCCACATAAAAATGCAATAACCCAATGGTTAATGCAATACGACTACCACGAGACGGAATGCCTTCCAGACATACTCCGATAAATAAACGTTTACTCTTCTATATATTATGTATGTATATTGTATCTGTATGTTTCTTTATATACCCTAATACACAAATAATATAATATTTAAATAATACTAATAATAATCACTTATACAGGGTGGGCCATAATTTTTTGCAAATAACAACACTGAATTTTTCGGAAACTGTCAAAGTGAGCGGCGGGAAATTGGCGGGAAACTATAGGTCACTTCGTCCAATTTTATTTATAATGGAGCGTTTCACGGAAAAACAACTTTTTGTCTTAAACAGTTTTATAAAAACAACGATTCGTACGTTTGTGTACGACGCCTATTTAGAATTGAATACGGATTACGCCGAGTTAGTGAGTGTCCAAGTGTCAATTTAATTAAATCTTGGGTCGAAAAGTTTGAGGAAACTGGTTCGACAATGAATATCAAGCAAACAGGGCGGCCACGTTCAACAAGAAATGATGAGAACATACGGCATGTTGAAGTTTATGTAGAGAACGATCCAGAATCATCTACGCGTAAACGTTCAGCAGCTCTAGCAATACCAAGAACTAGTCTACGGCGAATTTTACATCTGGATCTGAAACTGCACCCATACATACAAGCTTCAAATTGTGTAGGAGATTACATTCGTCGCAAATTATTGGCTGACACTATACTGGAGCGATTCTCTAGCCCTGAGAATGTATTGTTTACGGATGAGGCCCATTTTCATATCAATGGGCACGTTAATAAACACAATTGTCGATTTTGGAGCACAAAAAACCCTCGCTTTAAACACCAAAAGCCACTTCATTCACCTAAAACTACAGTTTGGGCTGCCATATCAGCAAAGGGCATAATTGGTCCGTATTTCTTTGAAAATAATCAAGGAAACAACGTAACGGTGGATTCAGTCAAATACGTGAAGATGTTGCGAGAATTTTTAGCACCAAAGTTGCATGAATTTGAAGGTTATAACAGCAGAACATGGATGCAACAAGATGGAGCAACATGCCATACGTCAAACATGAGTTTACCGGTACTAAAATAAACGTTTTCAAAAAAGTTGATTTCATCCCAATGGCCGCCAAGAAGCCCGGACCTAACACCTTGCGATTTTTTTCTGAGGGGATATTTAAAGAGTCGAGTGTACCTTAATAGACCGATGACAATACCCCAGTTAAAACAAAAAAAACAGAATGAGATAGCCGCGATCCCTCGCAGCATGTGTCAGCGAGTTTTCCAAAGATTGCGTAGTCGATTGCAGGAGTGCCAAGGACGAGACGGAGGACATCTGGATGATATAATTTTGAAAAAATAAATTGCAATTATTTGTCACTAGGTTAAAACATGTATACTTTAATTTTTATCGATGTTTCAAAAGTGCAAAAATTTTTGGCCCACCCTGTATATAGTTGTACCTAGTATTTTACTATACACCTGAATCCACCTTAACGGTTACTACCCGTAACTATATGTATGTATTTTGGTTAGCTATAAGATTTAATTTAACTCTGTGCGAACGCTTATGTATCAAATCACGCTTGATGCCCTACTGGGTCCTAGTAACAGGGAATCCTAGCTCAGGACCCAAAGTCATGTATCATTTATGTCTTGTTTTCGTTTAATAAAGATTGACATTTTTTTTTCATTTTAATGAGGGGGGAGGGCAAAATTCAAAGCCTAGCTCGTAAGGTCAAGTAAGGTATCATATGAAAGGGCTTGATGTGTACATTTTTGAACTATTTTTTTTTTTACTGTGACTAGATTTTGTTTTATTAGGGAAAATGTAAAAAAACACCATTCCCCCCCTTTATCTCGAAGTTTACCAAGCGAAAAATCTAGAATTTTCTGGGATTTGGAATTTAATATAAATATTACACGATTTAATATTATTACTAGCTTCTGCCCGGGACTTCGTCCGCCTTAAATTCGTTTATCGCGGATAAGGGTATTTTTCCGGGACAAAAAGTAGCCTATGTCCTTCCCTGGGACTCAAACTATCTCCATACCAAATTTCATCCAAATCGGTTCAGTGGTTTAAGCTTGAAGAGGTAACAGACAGACAGACAGATAGACAGACAGACGGACACACTTTCGCATTTATAATATTAGTATGGATTTATTATTACACGAAATTTATAACCTTATACATATCTGTCTTACTTTTTTTTAAACACCAAAAATCATTTTTGAATAACTCGGTTTGATTAAGTTTGCCCCTCATTTGTATGTGACGCCATACCAGAGGCAAAATTAACTCAAGCGGCAAGTTAAGTCGTCGGAATAAGTGAAAGTTTGTATGGAACCCTCGGTGCGCAAGTCATACTCGCACTTGATCGTTTTTTTTTTTCTATAGCTCCTTGCCATACTGAATACATACTTGTTATGTAGCCTTAGTTATGATGACTGTCAGCTTAATAGCAACTTCTCTAATATAATATTTGTATTTTAACTTTTGTTTTTGACGTTTGGAGACAATTTACACCTCCAAAAACTCTCAACATCTCCATTAAACTTAGTATAATCTTTTTTTCTATGATTACACTGCGATAATTTTTTATTTTTTTTTACTTTTTGACGCCTACAGACCCTTTACATCTCTGTAAGTATAGGTTAAGTTAAGAGTCCCCAGCAAGCTCGGCCGAATTTCACCTTCCTATACAAACGTTGCTTGTTTCGTTCTCATTTTGAAACTACGTGTTGGATTGTAATGAAACTTTGCATACACAATGGCATGAATCTAGGCTTGTAATTAGTTTATATGGCTCTAGTTTATAAAAAAACGAAATACAGCAAAAACAAGTCTTGTATGAAAAACTTAAATTTGCTGTATTTTTTTTACTATGGTATCTAAAGCTACATAAAGTAATTACAGGCCTGCATATACCCTAACTTATTCTAAGTACAAATTTTCAGAGCAAACTAATAGCTAGTCGTTTTAAAATGAGAGCGTAACTACGTTGGTATGGAGAACCGAACTTACCGGGGACTCTTAAGTTATCTAATGGCTCCGGAGACAATATACATCTCCTTGTTAAGTGTGCCCAGGTATTTGTCTGTTGCACTAATATTGCTATGAGCGAATGTACCATGTAGTTACGCAGGTATAAAGCCTCTTAATTTTCTTGACTTAGTTAATATAAATCAAAGAACTAGCCCGTACTTAAATATGTTTTCACTTCCCCTGTTCAAAAAGCACGTATTAGCTTAGACTAAAATAGTACATCAAGCCCCTAGGGTTTAATAGAAAGCAATATAATCGCATACATATTTCTATGAAACTAAAAAAAAAAACGTACGGCCAGCTACATACAACTTACGAATAATTAAAAACAAACAAACCAACCTGATTACATTGGCCAACATTTCTGATCGAATTGCTCAAACTGTTTTTTTTTTAATTTTTCATGAAATATACAATTTTAATGTTTAGTCTTTTTTATTTTATCGCAGTCGAAGTGAAAAGCAGAGTGTTTCACACGTGGCTAAAAGCTATTATGACACGCAAACAATCACTTCGTGTCATAATGGCTTAATTAAGCCCCTTGTCAAACAGTCTACTATTTCGGAATTGGAGCATACTTATTAATTAGGACCAGTTTACGGTACTAAAGTCGACACACATACCTGGCGTGGTCGCAATCGGCAGAATTGCAGCCAGGCATGCCGCTGCCTCCATTTGGGTAGAAATCAGACTGACCCAGGTTGGCCACATAACCTAGCATGCCAGCGTTGGTATGGATGACTTCGGTGTAGGCGCCGTCGTCAGCTCGGAACTTGTGGTCATTGGTGACGAAGCCGGGCAGAGCTGGCTCCAGGGCTGGAAGATCATAAACAAATATAAGTACATACCTTGCAGGAAAAAGCCCACGAGTCATCGGTCCAACGTTATATTAGCGTCTACCCACCACAGACTAATAAGAGATACTACGTATCAGACTGCCAACTCAGAAACAAATATTATTTGCACTAGGCAACTATATTTAATCCGTACGATTAGTGTTGACAAACGTTAATTATTTTTTCTATTCGAGATTGCTATATGGCAAGGGATCGTAATATAACGTTTTCAGCAGGCAGCATAAATTCGTACACTTCCTTTAATAATGAAATAATGAAATAATGATCTTTATTCTGTAAGTAGGCCGCAAGGGCACTTTTACAAGTCTGACTCTACGGCGTTTCCCAAGAGGAGACCACTGAAGAGAAGAAAGCCGAAACAAACTCAACAGTCAGATATTTTTTCGAAATAACTCTTATATCTATTACAATATTCGTGCTTAGCCTAACCTAAATATATGTTTTGAGTATAAACTCAATGCGTAGTTCTTCAAGGAAACATGTCAAAACTTATAAAAGTAAAAAAAAAATCTAGAATATAAAAAAGCAAAATAGTGATTTTTATTTAAAACAACTTACATACGTTTGATATGCCACCTTATAAGAACCGTGTCCCGGTAAAAGTAAATTATTTGGTTTCTGTTTTGGGCCATGCATTTTTGTCTGTTAAATAGTCCTCTACCCTATAATAAGCCTTTGCCATTAGGGACTCTTTTAAGTACTTTTTGAGAGCTGGAAACGATTATTTCAAAGCATCATCTGGTCGCTTATTATAAAAATGTATACATTGGCCTACGAATGATTTGGCTACTTTACGAACGCGGAACTTTCTAATAGCGATTTTGTTTTTATTTCTAGTATTAAAATTGTGGATATCTGAATTCCTAGTAAAAGTCTCTAGGTTCTTAATAACATAAATAATGTTCATTGAAATAAAACAATTTAACGGATTATATCGCGTATATTATCTCATTTTAGTTCCCGACGTTTCGGAAGCTTTCCAGCTTTCCATGGTCACGGGAGGTTAAATTGTTTTATTTCAATGAGTAATAATCGCGGAAACAGAAGAAAATATTATAAATAATATTCTCATAAATATATTGGGACGCTACGGTTAATATGTTGATGTCTTTAAAAAGTTCTTTAAGTTATATATAGAACGAATCGCTCTTTTTTGTAACACAAATATAGTCTGTATGTCAGCTGCTTTGCCCCAAACCAGAATACCGTATGACATGATACTATGAAAATAACTATGATATACTAAGCGAGCAGTATCAACATTGGTCAATTGTCTAATTTTTCTAATAGCGTTAGCTGCTGAACTTAATTTACCTGCAAGCACTGCTAAATGGTGACTCCATTGCAAGTTCTTGTCCAGTGTTATACCTAAGAATAATGCCCTATCCACCATTTCTAAACATTCACCATTGAGCGATATAGCAGAATCCACTGCTCTAACATTCGGTAAAGCAAATAATAATTTATCCGTCTATTATGTATAAAGTCGACTAGTACTCATAGTACAAGCTTGGCTTGGGTTGGGACTAGGTCGATTTGTGTAAAATTATTCATGTGTGTGTGTGTTTAAAAAAAATACACAAATTGTTGTGGGTTTTGCTTTGTAACTACATACTCTTTGCGTTTTGACAGTTCAGAAAAAGGAGTTGGTTTCATCAGTAATATATATACACTGGCTATTTGCCTGGTTTTCTTATAACTTACCGGTCAAATACGCAGGCGCGCCATTCATGTTACGACCAATAATGCCAGCCATGTGGGCTCCGAGGCTGTGCCCGACGATGTGGTAGTGTGCTGCGCTGGCGCCGGTCACGCTATTCAGCCAGTCGATGAAGCGGGCGATGCCTTCGCCTAGGGAACAAAAAAGTATACATTGTTTAGTAAGAGTTCAACGGTTTTATTTCGTGTGTGTTATACTTAGAACAATAAATAGTATAACCTTCACAGTTTCAAATCATTCATTTGGGGTCAGTGCAGCATGTTTTTTCTATAATTATTTTCTATCAGCATCCATCTCTTGTCGACACGTTTGGCTCAGTGGGTTGTACAGCGGCCTACGAAAGTGGCGGTCCCGGGTTCGAATCCCGGCCAGGGCAAGTGTTTGTGTGATGAGCACGAATGTTTGTTCCTGGGTCATGGATGTTTTCTATGTATTTAAGTATCATAATTTATCTATATATTATGTATATCGTCGCTTAGTACCCATAGTACAAGTTTTGCTTAGTTTGGAACTAGGTCGAACTGTGTAAGATTGCCCCTGATATTTATTTATTTAAACTTGTTTCTTCCGAGTGGTACATGATGGTATTCTTTTTTTCTTCATAGTCAGATACTCTTGACAGAGCAGTCGTGGTCACGTAGCACGCCGAACAATTCTGCGCTAATTTTCCCCAGCCGTTGCTTCTCTGGCGCATGCGTTGAGGGAAGTGTTTGTTAGTTGTTTGATTTGGTCAGTCCAGCGCATAGGAGAGCGTCCTTGCGGTCTCCTGCTATTGACCCTTTCCTGGACGACAACTCTTTGTATGGCATGTTTTCCACGTCGAGTCACATATCAGGAGTATCTCAGGATACGAGATCTAACTATGGATGAAAGCCTCTCTATATATGATATGGCATTACGTGGTAGGATAAAATTACGTTTGTAATATTACTTTCATCACTTAAGGTGCGTCCACATTTGTATCACTTGCCCGATCAGATCTTCGTCCCGTGGCATGATCGCGTGTCACGATCACGCGTTTGGTCGTTACGCCGATCCGATCGCTCGAAATCTATGTTGCTACGCGTATCATACACTTAGATCGGACAAGTGGGGCATGATCGCCGCGCCGACAGTGAGCGTCTAAGCAGCGCGATAAGCAGTCATGCCACACCACGTTGATCGGATACGAGCACATGATACAAGTGTGGACGCACCTTTACACAGCTCTGCTCTTGTACCTGAGCAATGTACTGGACACTCACCAGCTATCCTGGTGTTCTCAACTGCGGCCAGATAGTTGATGGTGTTGGAGCCGGCGGTCCAGTCAACCATGATAACATTCACGTCCTCAGCCTGGAGGAATGCTGGGGAAAAGCAAAACATTAGTTTAAGAATATATTCACACTACATATTTCTAACTAGCATTTACTTTCTGGCTTCGCCCTCGTTACTGACTCACTATCCATACTGATATTATAAATGCGAAAGTGTGTCTGTCTATCTGTTACCTCTTCACGCTTAAACCGCTGAATCGATTTGGATGAAATTTGATATGGAGATAGTTTGAGTCCCAGGAAAGGACATAGGCTCCGTAGTAAAAAGTAGCCTATGTCATTCGCTGGGACTCAAACTAAACAAATACCCTTATCCGCCCGCGATAAAGGAATTAAATGCGGACGAAGTCGCGGGCAGAAGTTAGTGTTTTAATAACTTAGGGTCAATTTCACCGACGTAGTATAAGCCTTATTCCAATAATAAATCATTAATTACACGTGAGTAAACTCATTTTACGTTTCGCCAATAATTAACCTACATATAAAATGTCTAAACTAGAGAATACTCTTACACCGCCAATTTCGGCTGAGTAAACTGTTAGATGTAGATTAGTGTTGTCATTGTCACTGTCAAGTGAATTCAACACTTACTTCGCAATTGATGTATTACTCGAATTAATTTAAAAAATACGCAGCGCCATTGCTCAAACATGGCACAAATTGTCTATCTTACTCGGGTGCATTACGATTTCATTCAATTCATTCGTTCAGCGTTACTTAGTAACTATGCGAGACATTGTTATCCGTAGACTAGCATGGTGAAATAAAGTTAACCATTGAGTAAATCGTTCGATTTTGTTTATACTGGGTTAGACATTCTCGTGTAAATTGATTGTTAGTGAAATCGGCCCCTTAAAGAACGATTTCTAAGCAAAAAAGCTATTCCAAGGTTTTACACTATCTCAATATTAAATTTAACCGGTTCAGCGATTTACGCCAGAAAGGTAACATGGAGTAGGTAAGTCACCTAGACAACAGTATTAATGCCGCATTTATAATGTTAATTATGGATGAAAAAACGACGAGTATATCTTGTGTATTAAATTATTTATACAATCCAGTGCCTTGTCCAAAAGTGCCAAAAATACTTGCAGCGTGCCCCCGCTGCTGTATAAACAATGCTTATATATACAGACATAAAGATAGTTTTAATACAGCAAATCATTCCTTGAAAATGGGATGGAGATTTTTATGGGGAACCAATTATTTATATGTAGGGAAAGACAATGCGAATAAACAATCATCTGTCTTTGATAAGCACTGCTGAAATTATCTGAAAGCTTCTAGTAAGAAAAAGAACAGAAATTCTTAAACTAAAAACCTCTTTTTTGATAAAGCATCGCTGAAAGTATCAGATATGGAGGCTTCTAGAAGCATTTATAGAAGATGAAAAACCATGATCTCAACTGGAGACATCGAAGACAGCAGGGTCGACGTAGGGTACAATAGCCGTGTCAAGATCAAAATCCATGTAAGAGGAATACGTCCAGTAGAAGAGACATGTTGCTGAGAAGAAGTAGCAAGCAGATAATGGTTGAAAATATGCTGATGAGATATTTACGTGCCTGGTACGAGCACGGTGTTGAAAGGCAAGGTGGTGCCACTGTTCCAACCATGGATGAGTACTATGGTGCGCTGAAGAGGATTGTAGTTGGTCATGCCCAGGAGCTCGTAGGTCAAGCATCAGTTTTGGTGCCAGTCAAATTTGAACAGATATTGTAGGAAGAAAGACTAGAAATTTTATAAATAAACACTTCTCCTTTGATAAAGCATTTGTGAAAGTATCAGAAATGGAGGCTTCTAGAAGCATTTAAAGAAGACGAGTAAAACCATGATCTCAACTGGAGACATAGAAGACAGCAGGGCTGACTTAGACATGTAAGAGGCATATGTTCAGCAGCATGTGTGCTGAGAAGAAGTGGCAAGCAGATAATGGTTGAAAATATGCTGATGAGATTTTTACGTACCTGGTATGAGCACGGTGTTGAAAGGCGAGGTGGTGCCACTGTTCCAGCCATGGAGGAGGACAATGGTGCGCCGGACAGGATTGTAGTTGGTTAAGCCCAGGAGTCCGTTGTTACCCATCAGCATCGGCTGGCTCACGGTCGGGTTCAGTCTGAAAGGCATTTGGAAAATTAGTTATTGTTATTTTGTAATTAAAAAAGTGCCGAGAAATGAGACGCTGTTGTTTATCATAACGCTATATTCCGACTGACACGGGACTGCCGCCGGACGCAGCCGGTCGATGTACATTCTCATCTACCCTTTATTTTAAACCTAACATCCCTCCACCAATAGATTTTGACCAAAGTATTCTTAAACTAAAATAACTGTCCATAATTAACCCGTTTTCGAGCGCGTTTTGTCTCGGCCGGCGTCCTGCCGTTTCTTCCTGATGTTTTGGGAACCAGGTGCTCTACTGGGCCTTTTTTCCATCTCAGGTTCACTAGATCTGCGATCCCCTGACAACGCGCAGTCGGCCCATTCATCCGTTTCTATTCCGGATACGTTTTCGATCCCTTCCTCGTTGCCACTGTTATTTTGTAATAGAAAAGGTGCCGAGAAATGAGACGCGGTTGTTTATTGTCGCGCTAGATGAGAATTTACATCTACCGGCTGAGTCCGGCGGCAGTCCTGAGTGGTTACTCCGAAACATAAAAACGAACTTCGTAACGTGCTGTCACTCTTGCGCTTATGTTATGCTATATTTGAGTGAGCGGGATGGCGCCATACGAACTTCGTTTTTCGGATTTCAGAGTAGGTGCTCTGTGTAAGTCGGAATATAACTTACACAGGACTGCCGCCGGACTAAGCCGGTCGATATAAATTCTTATCTACCCTTTATCTTAAACCTAACAGTTATCGTCCTAGAGTAACAGTAAAAGCAAAGGAACTGTAATCCATTAATTTGAAGATTAAACTTCCCAAAGAATATAATTTTAACGTGCTTACCAGGGACTGAAAGTGGTGGACGTGAGATCGTGGGATCGATCTTATGTTTGAGGAGATTAATGAAGATAAAAAGGGTGGTACATTTTATGAGTGACAGGATTCAATAAACACTGCCATATGGAATGGAGTGTGGAGGTTGCTCTAGCTTTGATAATAATGATATATATATCCGCGCATGGCGTGAAGAACTTGGTAACTCGCCAGAAACTCATGCCCTAAGTTCATGTTCTTTAAATATATATTTCGACTTATCAAGTTCTTCACGCCTTGCACAGATATATGGTTGACACGGATGATGATAGTATTACCTTGTGAAAAGGTGGTAGATATTCTGGGCGTCAGGGTTAAACCTCGCAGACTCGGCGATGTCGCTGGCCTTCTGCCACATGTCCACCAGGTGAAGATTGCCTTCTCCATCAGCGACATGCTGGTAGCGAGGCCCATCGTCCATCTTCCTGATCACAGGGTCGATGGTAGGGAGGGCTGAAATGAGAGGACATCATGTAATCCTATTATATTACTTTAAATTAGTAATTATTGTATGTATAGTGTGCAAAAAATCTATAGACCTTGCTAAAGCATTTACAAAATGTGCTTCAGCATTGAATGCAGCCCGGGCGGACTTGTCGGTACCATAATTTGATCCCTAGACACGTATTAAGTATTCATTTTCATGGGTCTCGCCCTTGGCTTCGTTTTCTTCTTCGTCAGTTTTGAGACCCTGCTTGACTTGCCAATATATTTTGACCTGTGATCTGGAACATGTAACTCTACTTCACGTGTCCAGTTATATTAGGGGCGAACTGAAGGCCATCGAGGAGTAATTTAAGAATGACACCCCAGGAAGTAAACTACTTTAAATCCCAAAGATAGCTCATACTTAAAGGAAATATTTTTTAGGATCCGTAGTACCCAAAGGGTAAAAGGGACCCTATAACTAAGACTCCACTGTCCATCGGTCTGTCTGTCTGCCTGTCTATCTTTCTGTCAGTCTGTATGTCTGTCTGTCTGTCCGTCTATCACCAGGCTGTATCTCATGAACCGTGATAGCTAGACAGTTGAAATTTTCACAGATGATGTATTTCTATTGCCGCTATAAAAACAGATACTAAAAACAGTGTAATTTTATGTCCGTCTGTCTATGTCAGTAACCAATATAAAGTGATCGTGCACCGCGTACATTCTGCTCAGGAGTACGGCTCTCCTAACACTGGATAATACATTTTCATAGATACGGCCATTTGTAGCGTACATTTTGTTCGGAACCCTCGGTGCGTGAGTCCGACTTGCACTTGGCCGGTTTTTTAATTTTCCTAACATGAATGCATTCACAGAATTAATGAAAAACTTGCCTGAACCGGGAATCGAACTATTCGTTCATTTCGTTCGATTCCAGGTTTTTGCTCAATCTTGACGTACAGCCTTTTGTGGCGATTTTCCGTGAATTAACGCCCCTTATCAGTTATGAGAATATTCAGGAAAATGTGAATGAAGCATACAATTCTTTAAGTGACGTCACTAATACCAAGGACCATTAAAACGTTATTGTTTTAATGGTCCTGACTGATCATCTCCATACAAAAGTCGTTCCCCGATATGTACAACGCCATCTATGTACAAGAATTATTTTTTACAATTTTTCAACTTTGCAAGCGTGACACAGTATTTAAATGTTACAATTCATTTATTAATATTTTCTTCTGTTTCCGCGATTATTACTCATTGAAATAAAACAATTTAACGGATTATATCGCGTATCTCATTTTAGTTCCCGACGTTTAGGAAGCTTTCCAGCTTTCCATGGTCACGGGTGGACTGAGAAAAGGTGTATTTTCCTCTGTCAAAGTTACAATTTGTGCAAACTACCCATTTTTGAAAAAACAAATAAAGGTGTACATACATGCCAGATGGGCCTAAGCTGTGAAGACAGTAACACATGTGCCAGAAGGGCTTAATTATTTTATTCCAATAATTTACCAAGCAGAATTTCACAAATGAGGCGCACTGAGGAGAAAAGAAACGCTGCAAAGAAAAATGGGATAATATACGCGATATAATCCGTTAAATTGTTTTATTTCAAATTCATTAACCGACTTCCAAAAAAAGGAGGAGGTTCTCAATTCGACGGAATGTTTTTTTTTATGGATGTTCACCGAATACTCAGAGACTATTTGACCGATTAAAAAATTTTTTTTTGGTTTTATAGAAGGTGCTTTCAAGTTGGTCCCATTTAATTTTGGTGAAGATCTGATGGTGGAATCCATGAGGAATTGAAGGAACTCCTCAAATATTGTAGGCATATATATAGCGATTTTGGTATTATAAGAAACATAATAAGCATTTGCATTCAGAAAGTGTAAATTAGTGAAGTGGAACTGATGCAGAAGACCACAGAATGCCATCGGAACTCCTCAATGATAAATGATTTACGGTTGGCGACAAAATATCTTGATTAATTTAGCTAAGCAACTTCATAGTCATAAATTTAAATGTTCCTGATGAGAATGGTACCATCGAATTGATTTGATGATGGAGCCGGAAGGTAGGCACCAGATCTATGTAATAAAATAATGTATCTTAGCCATGTTTGGGCTTGTTCGAATCGTCACGAGATACACTTTTAAGTAACGATTAACTAAAAAGTGTAAAATAAATAAAATTTTAAACAAAAAAATAAAACCGACTCCAAAAAAAACTAAAAAGTAAAAAATAACGCCATAATTCAGTTTCTTCAAATTACTTACAAGTAACCGTTTGTATACTCAATCTATACAGTATATACAATTAATGTTATTTTGGAGTCGGTGCCATCGTGTCACAACTTACTAAAATCGACAATTTTCAATATTTTACACATTCTTTATATGGCACCGACGCCAAAATAAGATTAATTGTATATACTGTATAGATTGAGTATACAAACGGTTACTTGTAAGTAATTTGAAGAAACTGAATTATGGCGTTATTTTTTTTACTTTTTAGTTTTTTTTTTGGAGTCGGTTTTATTTTTGTGTTTAATTTATTATTAGCTATTTGCGAACTAATTGTTACTATATTATGTTACTTTATTCAATTATAACATCGTTAAGTTTAGTTTTGAAGCGCCATCTAGTTTTTGCCAGAATAACACCTTGCGATCGGAACACGATCCAAAGTATGGCGAGTGTCAGTCCTCTTGTTTTAATGGTCCTTGCTAATACACACAAAAATGGATATGTGTGAGTCACAGTATACAAGAAGAACAGCAGTACAATTTCGATAGTAAATCCGTCTTAGTAATAGAGCTTCTGTTGGAGTCTTCTGTCAGAGTCATGCAGAGGCTTTGCTCGGGATCTCGTTACGAGATCGAATCAGAAATGAGGAGAGTCGTAGACGAACCAAGGTCACCGACATAGCAAACAGGGTAAGCAAACTGAAGTGGCAATGGGCAGGACACACAGTTCGAAGTCTCTTCTATTATTATCTTCTATTTTAGGGTATAAGCTTCTTAAATAATATAGTCAAGTGTTTAGTTTAAGTAATTTAGTCTCTCCTTTTTTGAATTCGCTTAAAAATAATTGCATATCATATATCTAAATATCAGATTAAATTTGTTTTCGTTTTTTGTATTTTATCATTTGATTATTTTTATATCATGATTGCATTAATTATAATATTTTTTTATCATGATTATTACCTTCTGTTTTAGGGCATAGGCTTCTTATATAATATAGTCAAGAGAGATCCTTAAGTATACTAAAGGTTACTGGTTACCGGTTTCACGAACGTTCCGGTTACCGTTATTTAAATATTTTAAATTTATAGGTAACCAACAAGATGGGCTGATGATCTGGTGAAGATTGCGGGAAACCGTTGGATGAGGGCGGCGCGTCGACCGGTCGTTGTGGAGATCCTTGGGAGAGGCCTTTGTCCAGCTGTGGACGTCCTTTGGCTAATATGATGATGATGATGATGAACCAACATAGAACCACCGTAATCTAAAGTATCGTAATGAATAAGGGTACTTAGTCCCTGCTAAAAATGCCAAACGAGTCGATCAGTTTCGCTGAGCTTTACAACTATGTCATTCGAACGCTTTTTCGGGTTCCGCAGCCGTTCATACAAAAAAATGCACTACAGATGAAAATAAATAAGATATGCAAAAGTGCACACGGAAAAGAGCGTATCTCCACGACACTCACGTCCGATAGCTGAGAAGCGCAGTTTTTTGGCAATAACTCAAAAACTATCCTCAAAGTCTTTTTAAAATAACTAGCGAAATATGTGCCACACATTGATCATTGCTAAAAAATATTTGTTTTTTCGTTTCCGTTATATGTATGGAGTGCCCACCTTACAAATATATGTTATTATATATCCCTGTCCCCCAAATTTCATCAATATACATCCAGCAGTTTTTGAGTAAAATGTCTGTAACATACGGACGTACGGACGGATGGACATGTTGAACCTATAAGGGTTCCGTTTTTGCCATTTAGGCTACGGAACCCTAAAAATATCGGTTTGTTATAATTCCACAGTTACTTCCCACATTTGTCTCGCTGTAATGAGATGAATAGTTGTGAGTTTCACACGGCTGCAAAATTATTTGGCTTCTCGTGCCTTGAAAGCCTCGTTACGCTCAGGAACGTATATATAATCACGAGTGGAGCGAGTGAAATTTTAGATTCCTTCGCTTACTCGGCTTTCAATTCAAGCACTCGCGACGCGACAAATAACGTTTTTGAGTTATTGCCAAAAAACTTTGCTTCTCAGCTAAAGGACGTACGTGCCGTGGAGATACGCTCTTTTGCTAGTGCACTTTTGCATATCTTATTTTTTCATCTGTAGTGCATTTTTTTGTATGAACGGCTGCGGAACCCTACACTGAGCATGGTCCGACATGCTCTTCGCCTGTTTTTCTTTTACAATAAATAAAAAGTGTTACCTGACACCAAAGCCAGCCCGGCGGCAAAAAGAACTACGGTGGCCACCATATTGAAATACAGACTGTCAATTTATTCCATCCAACAAATAAAAAATGAAATTTAAATTAGCAAGATAAGATATGATTTGTAGTAATTTAGTTATCCATTATCACTGCACGATTAAAATTATATCTTCAGGTGCCCACACAAGTGCCAATATTATCATATCTTCTTAATCTTTATTACAATTGATGGCTCTTAGGTACTTATTATTTTGGCAAATGAAATTTGTTGCTAATTGAAATTTGGAATATTTATAAACATGATCTGCCCACATGTATTGCACAGGAAACATTTTAATATATATTTTTATTTCCAAAAAAAAAAACGACGTATAAAGGGGGGGGCAAAAATTAAAAATCTGGCTACTAGGTCAAGTAGGGATATGAAAGGGCTTGATCTGCAAATTTTCACCATTTATTCATCTCATTTGTCCCCTCGTTCAGAGGGCATTTTTAGGGTTCTGGTTTTTAGTGTCCTGCCTGTAGTTCCTCTCTCCGTCTGTCTGCTATCTATCTATATTCCTCCAATCAAACTATTGAAGATATAAAGCTAGAATCTGTCTTATTCGCAGAAAATATTTTGGGGTACTTATTATTACAACATAACAAACGAGGCTTAATCGCGTATAAATATGATTTTATTTAATTACCTTTCGTTCGCAAGAAAGTAGAATAAATTCAGTAGAAATGAGGGCGTTAAGAGGCATGATTGGTGTGAAATTGGGTGACAGGATCAGAAATAGCGTGATAAGGGAACGTTGTGGTGCGACTAGAACTCGAATCGAGAAAGGGATGCTAAGGTGGTTTGGGCATGTAGTGAGGATGCATGAAAGAAGATTAACTGGAAAAATCTACAAGGCGAATGTAAGTGGAAATGTTGGAAGAGGATGGCCTAGACTAATGTTTCGCGATCAGATTCGAGACATCCTGAAAAAATGCCAAGTGAAGAGTACTCTAAACCGGCGAGCATGCATGTAGAGATTAATGAATGTTGATGAAGCGGCAGTTGTGTGCCAGGACCGTAGCAAGTGGAAAGAGGTAGTCTCTTTCTACCCCGTTGGGAAAAAGGCGTGATTGTATGGATGGATGTATGTATGTATGTATGTTTATATACCTTTCGTTGGTAATTCTTGACGTTTCAGATGTTGCGTTATGTCCATGGTCTTGAAGGAACAGAGGAGGCGGGTATCAACATCTTCTAGCCGCGTGAGTTTTGCGATCTACCCGCCCTTGGTCTTAATTATTCATTTGAACACTAAGGTTGTCGCTGTACCGACAAACTACACTCACGACATCTGGCACTTCATTGGATGATGTTTGATGCTGTTTACATTTACTAATAACTGGATTCCACAAAGACAAAAGTTTGAAACCGTCTTCCCGGTTGATATTTCAGTGTTTCTTAATTTCAATAGCTTCACGTACGATTCTAATATAATAATTACGTTCGTAGAGAGGATCTTGGGATTATGAAGCTCAATCCAGTGGTTTGGTCCTGATTCTTATAACTGTTCGGCAAAAGCGGACTTTTTCATCTGGCGGTTCTTAACAGCTGCCATATGACCACAGTATACTTTCTGAAACACCCGTTGCATACAGCTAAAGGGCTGCACAGATTCTAACCATTTTTGGTGCCAGGATAGCTGGAAATACCAGGATAGTTATGGGATACTTTTTTACCCGACTTGAAAATACAAAGATCTTGTAACAAGTAGTAACAAAATTTGAAGACAAGCTGACTGGACTCTGTAGCTCAAGTGGCAGAGCGTGCGCCCCGGCAAGGCACAAGGTACTGGTTCAAATCCGGTCGGAGTCTTGAAATTTTTTCATTATATCTTTGTGTCTCAAGATTATAGATTCTTAGTGAAGAAATTCACTTTAAAAATCACGAAAATCGTGGTGGTAAAACATCAAGATTTTAGTTTAAAATGTATGTTATCTTCACTTCCTCATCCTCATAGGACATAGGCTAAATTGAATGTTGACATTCATTATAGCCCTTTTAGGGATGAAAAAGGGATGAATATTTGTATGGACAGTAAATATTTTTTTACGCTAGGAATTTGAAATCTTGGTAATATGATTCACATTTAAATTAGTAAAATATCGAGTTTTGGGGGAAGACATAAGCTACTTTTTATCCCGGACAAAGTCGCGGGCGGCCGCTAGTTTTATTATAAAACTAGAAGATGCCCGCAACTGCGTTCGCGGAGGAGAAAAGTCATAACCCGTCGTTTTTTCTTCAGCGTAGTCGGGTAAAAAGTATCCTATAACCATCTGGAGATACCCAGATACCCGTGTACCAAAAATAGTTGAAATCCGTTTAGCCAATTTTGCGTGATGAAGCCACAACGACATATACAAACATACAAACTTACATAAATACCAAAAAAAAATATTTTGCGTTTTGGTTATCTCCAAATAGTCCATAACAATCATTTTTTTAAGTATCTTCAATGTACAGACAATTCATTTTTACAACTTCAGAATAGTATAGATTAAAACCAAGCTAGAACCCTTTATTTCACAAAACGAAAAAAAAAACACAATTCAAGCCTCGGTGCCGTTTAATAGACTTAAAAATTTTGATTAAAAAAAAAAAAATGGTCGAAACTATGTAAATGCGGATATACAGTATGAAATAAAGGGTTAAAACTGCCCTCCATACTTCACTCCTCTCTCTTCTACTTTCTCGTATACGGCCATAATACAGCCAGTTTGAACGTTATAAGCGCTGTATATAAGCTCTAATGCAGTTGGAGTACTGTGTTACTTGGAGAGTACTGAACGTAAAAAATGGCGGCGATTGTAAAACTTGCCACAAACCCAGATGAGACGACCACGACTACTCTGTCAAGAGGATTGATTAAAAAGAAGAGCACGTATAATCTGTACTATGTTACCAGAGGATAATAAGGCTCACTTAATTATTTTCGCTTTACATAATTATTACTTTAAAATAGCTATTTTTTAAGGTCGCCAAGTATTACTTCTTATAAATTTAAACGTAGATAGAAATTAAAAACATGTGTTTATGCATCTTGTAATGATGCGTGATTTGGAACGCAACCGTGCTCCGTGAACGCGCCCTGTGAGGTTGGCAGCACAGGCTTTTTGACAGCGAGCGCAGGCAAGGGGCGCCGCGTGGTTTTTACGCAAAGGGAATTGTTGTAATAAAACCGGGAGAGAAACACTCCAGCATCGCGGGCCGGTCTGCTCGACTACCCTGAACGCCCAGACGGTGAGGTGCGGTGAATTCCAGTGTTGGCTTGCCACTGGATACCCAGAGTTGTCATCGAAGAACTGAACCCAAGCGGACTCGTTTTCCTCCAAAAGGTTGGTCAATTTGATATATTATCCGCTTGTTCGCCGGTCGTAATATGGTTTATTGATTACATCAATGTCCTGACAGTCTACTAACTCAGCCGTGAGAGGTTATACGTTCACGACTCACATGGATTGCGTTTGATTCACATTGTACTTGACCAAGGTCAATAAGCGCCACTGTTGCCTGAACCCCTGATGCCAAGGAGCCGGCGCGCTTTGTAAACGCCGCCGCATTCTTTACTTGTGTCTTAGTATTTGATTTTGCTGTTAAAGGAGGTCCGTGGTAGACCTGCGCTGTGAGGTCACTGCAGCTGTCGCCCTGTGATCCGTTCCCCGGTACCGGACGGCTCACTATGGGGCAAATCAACGATCTACGCGGCCAAAACTAATTCATTGCTTAGGATGGTGCTAGATAATTTAAATAATACAAAACATATAATTTTGTGTCAAATATTTATTTATTTTAATGAAATAATGGTTAATAACATATATATGTATGAATCTAAACCTAATCTTCTTCAGTTTGTTCATCTTCACTTTCTGATGAATGAGCCCTTGGATTCGGTTGTGGTGACTGCAGCAAGCTTATGGTTTCTGGAAGATATGAACGTGTCCTCCTTTTTTTTATTGTTCTCGTACAACTGAGCAAGGGGTCCGAGCTCAGAAGAAGCCGATTGAAAATGTCTTGATTGCAGGCCACTCTTGAAAATTTTCTTGAGTAGTCTTGCCGATATATTCTGAAATTTTTATTGCGTGCCTCTGCCGCCTCCTCTGAGAGCTGTCCGATAGGTACTAAGGCGTGTTTTGTTATTACAGCTCCATGTATCAATACTTTATGCAGTGTCGGAGTCATCGGGTGCCACGGGTAGAGTTTGATGTAAAGCCGGGCAGTTTCAAGTGCATATTCATCATATTTTTCTACGTCTATCATGTATCCGCTAGAAATGGTTTCTAGAATAACTTTCAATCTGTATATTAAGTCGTAGTCGATGCCTGTTATATCCGCAGCTAATTTGGGATCCTCGAAGAATCTCCTGCTCGTGTTGCCATCATTTGTATTTCCAAAATTAGCCTTTGGCATATCGATAATTAAACCAGTTTCTTTTCGAAATCTCCTTTGTATTTCCAATTTTCTTTCTTTTTCCATTTGCTTTTCCTCATTTGTTTTTCTCACGTGGTACTTTTTTACAGACAATTTGTAGGCTAGGTGGAGAATGCTTTCAAAAATTCTTATTCTAGCATGTAGAACTGACAGCCCAAATTCAATTGCTTCAAAAGATACATCTCTTTTCACTTCTAATTTGTTGAAATCTTTTGAAGTCGCACCACAAGTAAAGCAACGACTAGTGGAAGTCGTGCTAGTGGCTGCATTACATACTTTTCCGTCAACCATTGTCATTACAAACTGATGTTGCACGAAAAACTTGTTTCCATCAACATCAACCTCTGTGGCGGTTAATGAGTTAATGGAAGCTGTGACGTAGGATATTTCTTCTTTCGTGATGCCAGTGGTCTCTTTCAAAAAGCGGAATCTTATCGGTCGACAAAAACGTGGAGAAGAGGGTGTCGCATTTTCCCATATAACTCTTTCATGGTCTTTTCCACAAACTAATCGAACAGGCACAAAGCAACTCTGAAAAATATTCGCATCTGAATCTTCAACATTATCAAATTTTTGCTTGAATTGGGTTTGCTGAGATCCATCGCATCCCCACTTGCATATTATTTTTAATGTTTCCCGTTCTTGCTCCTCTATTGTTAATAAGACATCTTTCAAGTATACTGATAAGCGCTTAACGGTAACATCAATCAAAGCTTGCAATTTGCTTTCGGCGCTGGTACTCGTTACTGTACACGTTTCTTCTGGCGGAAAACACTCCTTTTTTGCTTGCTGTAGAGTTTTATAAGAAGGAAAGAACATTTTGTTGGTGTTTCTTATAATTTCATATTGTCCTCTTGTTAAATCCGCATCAACAAACATTTTCAATGCCTCTGTTGGAGCTAAACGCGCAGTTTTTGTGCCTTTGGAAGTGGCGTATGCTCTTCTATATTTTTTCGCACGCGTGGGGCTGTTCATAATGTCTTTAAGAACATTGGAAGCAACCCTCTTTCCAGATGTCCTCAGCTTAACTTGGGCTGCGTGGATTATTATATCGTCTTCTGCACTGGAACGGAGTTCCTCTGTTTTCCTCCTTTTGGTTCTTTCACTGCACTCTGCAAACGATTTTTTTGGACGGCCACCCGACCGAATTTGCGTAGCAACAGGAATCTCAAACGTTCCTTCTAACCACAGGTGATTATTTTTTAGGAAAACATCTTTTGTTTTATGAGCCTTGGTCCATCTATGTTTCATTTCTGATTTAAAATGTGCGAAGCTGCTCTTAAATTTCTTGTATTGATCTTCAGTATATTCTTCGCCCGACAATAGCTGGTCTTTTAAAAAAATCAGTTTTTTTTCCAAATTAGGCAGATTTTCATTTTTCATCAGGTCAAATAAATATTGACGGGTAACTACCCTCACCCCTGACGTACCCAATGAACCTGAAATCAATAAAAAGTTATTTTAAAACGCGTAAAATTTGGATCGTATTTTCATACTTTTTCATCGATCAAAAGTAAAAGTACTAAAATTTTGTAAATAGGCGCTATTCGGCGGCTAATTTTGATATTATCTATAACTAGAAACAATAAAATACCATTATCAGTAAAATAGAATACCGGATCTTTCCCGATAACACAACTAAAACCTCTTTGTATTCAAATAAACGTGGAAAATATTCCTCATAAAACGTGGAATTTTTAAATTACCAAAACTTTCATTCGATGTGTCAAAATAAAAATATTGTTATTACAAAAGAATAGATTATTACCTGCAGAATAAGGATCCATCGCTTTTTTATACAAGAGTAACTTAGTCTATTTATAATTCACTTAGAAACTCAAGAGTTTTCACAAAGTCGCCGAGAACAGACACGTACGCTAGGTTCAATGATCAAATTCCGACTGACGCTGGCAGGGCGGTAGGTACTGTAGAGGGGCGGGAGGGGATGGATATTGTTTCGGGGGTGTCCACTACCTCAAGTAGTGGACTTTAGGCAGTTATTTGCAATTTAGTAAAATCTAGTTTTGGCCGCGTAGATCGTTGATTTGCCCCATAGTGCGGCTCCAGGACTGACTACGTTCCCTCTTCGCTGACAGTTGCTCCGGTAAGCTGTGAGGCCGGCCTAGTTCATCGTTCTCCAGCTGAGTGCATCTTTCTTAGTTTAATCTGTCTAAATATAAAAGAGTGAACGACCAAAATTAGGCTTAGAATCCTAATAATAACAACCTGCATAGGGCCAGTCGGTACTGCTACTCCGCTGGCTAGGTTCCCTTAGATTTAGTAGTTTAACGCAAGAGAATTAAAAGTAGTTCTAGTTAAATAACCTTCTGTTTCATTTATATGAGTCCAATGTGATATCCTTCTATAATTAAATTCTTAAACATTTCAATCTCATTTAGTATTACTGTAACAGCTGGGAGATCAAAGCACCAGTAAAAAGTCCAGAATACACGAGAAATGTATATTTTTTTTAAAAACACGGTACACATGCAAAAAATATGAGCGCAAGAGACGTGCGGCAGTCGCGAAATATAGTTCGGCACCACCCGGGTTCGCTCGGCTGACCTTAGACGCCCTCCGCGCACCCCGCGCCTCTCGGCTCTTACAATCAAGTACGGTAGCATTATATACTTGGGGTTACGTCGCGAACAATTACAATTGAAACAAAAATCACTTACAAGGTAGCCTAATCGCTAATAAGGCCCAGGTAGTTTGTGAAGGCCCTAACCATTTTTATGAAATGGTTCACGAATTGTATTGAAACTGAAAGCACTTATCGTTATTTAGTTATATTAGGTGTAACTATTTCTGTGAGAACAACATTTTAAGCAGAATCGGTTTCCTTTAATTGAATAGGCTTTATTGCGCGCTGCATATTGGCCTTATTAACCGCAATTTTGATTAGTTCAATTAATACGAAATATTTAAGATCTAATTTACGTAGTGAATTGGTGTTAGCTTTTAATTATCATTTTGTACGTCCATTTCAATAACCAAGATGGTTACACTGTTGGAAGTCCATTATTCACAGAATTACATCATCTTGAACATTTTTAAAAATTGCTATTGCTTCAATGAGTAAAAAAAGGAATGAAATTCGTGTTTCTATAAACTGTTACTAAATGCGTTTTAAGAAACAAAACAGTCGTTTGAATTGTGATGGTTGAATGATTTTAGAGTGGGGGGGGGGGGGGGGGGGGGGGGTCGCAAAAAGATATGACGGAATTTATGAATTGATTGTATTATGTTATGAGTACTAGACGACGATATATGTATTTCATAGATATATTAAATGATTGCCAGCGCCTATTTGTGGGTCGCTCAATCGAAAAAAACATTTTTGGATTTTTTGTATGTTTGTATGTGTCGTTGTGGCTTCATCACGCCAAAACGGCTAAACAGATTTCAACTATTTGTAGTACACGGGTAGCTAGTTATCCACAGATGGTTATACAGGTAGGATACTTTCCGTGGCGGGGCAAGACCTAAATTTGATATGGGCAAGACAGATTTCGCAAGGTCCTGTTCTGTGGCGATCGTTTTTTATTTTATTCTTACTTGTACCGCGAGGCCGCAGGCGGTGGCCAACGTCGCCCACGCCTTACGCCGCCACTGGATAGTTTTTATCCAACTAAAGCTCAAGAAAAAAAGAGGGTTATAACTTTTTTCTTTCAGCTGATGAAGTTGCGGGCATCTTTAAATTAAAAATGAAACAATATATACTTTTTATTTATATAATTTCAGAAGCTAATGTTTCGAAGTCTTGGCAGCATCTGTGGTCCCGTGTAGGCTGGTCTAGAAGGATATCTAGCTTATTTTAGCCTCGGGAGAACGGCGGTGCTGCGTTAGTCTCCAAATAGAAGATGCCAGAAGATCTGTAAAAGAAAAACTCTCTTTACGTGCGTCCACATTTGTATCATTTGCCCGATCAGATCTTCGTCCCGTGGCATGATCGCGTGTCACGATCGCGCGTTTGGACGATCTGATCGCTCTAAATCCATGTTGCTACGCGTATCACACACTCAGATCGGACACGCCGCGCCGACAGTGAACGTCCAAGCAGTGCGATACGCAGTCATGCCACGCCACGGTGATCGGATACGAGCAAATGATACAAGTGTAGACGCACCTTTTTATATCTAAAATACTATAAAGTACATATCATCATCTATTTAAGAGCTAGGCTCGTGACGGTGGAGTAATTTCCAGCTTACTGTTTTTTACTTCTTTAAATGATGTAGCATTTTTTTTATATATTATTTGCTCCATGTATGTCCTTCTAGGTCTCCTCCTTTTCCTCTTGCCATCTACTTTTCACTCTATTGTTTTCTTCATCCAGTTCTAATGCCGTTTAAGATGACCTAACATCTTCCCTGTCCTGTTCTCAATAATCTTCATATTTATTTCCCTTTACAATATTCAGAACTTGTAATTATAAAGCAGTAAAAATTAATTATACAAAAGGTACTTTCAAGAAACCCATGGAATAACAGGATCTTTTCTTATAGAAAACTCGGAGGTCACAGCGTAGTGGGATAAAAAGTATTAACCATCTGTGGATGCCAAGCTACCTGTGTACCAAAAAAAATTTTAAATAAAGAAAGAACCGACTTCAAAATAAACTAAGAAACCAAAAATTCTCTTTTATGTACGGTACGGATCACATTTGAATCACCTTTTGAATTCGGTGCCAAACCATTCATTTATTACTATTAACACAAATGACACGCAAGAATCGCGGCGGCGAGCCTTTAGTTATTGTTATTACCTAAATTTAGTTATAGTAATTCGTATTTTTGTTTCAAAAAGGACTTTACTTCAGGTTTGGCACCATCTTCAAAAGGTGATGGAAATGTGATCCGTACCGTACATAAAATTGTATGTTTTGCTTTTTAGTTTATTTAGAAGTCGTTTTTTTTTTATTTAAAAATTATTATTTATTGTTTTTAGGGATGGATTTTAGTGATATACAGTATTTTTAGAGCTCAAAATGTGAAGATTGAAGAGGCCCTATTGTAAATAAATAAGACCAATTGTAGATATCACTATTGTAAATAAAATCTAAATTATAAGAATTGGCTAGGTCAAAATGGTGAAGTCCAGTAGCTTGCTGGTTAAAAAAGAATACGACTAACAGTCTCAACTGACCCATAATATTTAAAGAATTATCTCGCAACTGAAATTGGCGTAGAATCTTAAGTGATGTTGAGACGGAATACTTCCGTCTCTGATGGACTAGTGAGTTATGGGCATAATAAAAAAAATGGCCGGCCCTAAGACGAGATCAGCTAGAGGACGGGGAGCTCCCGGAAACCGTGTACGTAAAATTTGACGATGAAACTGTTGGTTTTAGGTTAAAAGATAGTGACGGTTGCATACCCATACCTCCATCATGTACTACGTTTCAAGTGACAAGGGGATACGGAGATGTGGAGCGTCGTATCTTACGTTTAATATTAAGTTGGGCTGTTACTGTTCATAAGCTACAAGGTACCTTAGAGAAAGATGTGACTGTGATAGTCCTTGATAAAAATAATTTCGCTAAAGGGAAAATATATGTTGTACTAAGCCGTGTCAAAGCTTTGGAAGGCATAGCGTTGTTAGATTTGTGCGCCAATCGACTACATGATGAGAAATCGTTAACCGAAATAACAAGACTACGAAATCTGCCTTCTGATGCCACACATAATACACGACTTTTATGACTTCTACGGTTTTTATACGACACTTACAGCCATAATGCATTCTAATGTCAATTGCTCACGACCTTCAGCTGAACGTTGCTTTTTCAGAATCAGGGCCGTTAACCGTTGAGGAGTTCTCAGGTCCTCCACTTTGCTACCCTAATCTTTACCAACTTCTGCCTGTAAGCAAAATATGATAAATAGTTATATTGCGATTAGTGAATTAAATAACATTGGTTGAGCCCTAATTAGTGACTGGTGGCTTGTGACTTCATCATCAGTTTTTCTTTACCAAATGATGATTTTCAAGTGTAAATGGTTGTTCTACTTTAATAAACATCAATATCGCCATAGATGTGCCCATAACATTTGAGGAATTCCTTCGATTCCTCATCGATCGCATCATCAGATCTTCACCAAAATTTTATGGGATTAATTTGGATATTCCTACTCTGAACCGCAAAAATAATTTTCTAAATCGACTTGCTTCCGCGAATTAAGTAACACTGGTAGAGCCCTCAGTGGTAACTGATGGCTTGTGTCTTCATCATCGGTTTCTCTTCACCAAATAGTGATTTTCAAATGTAAATGCTTAAACTACTTTAATAAATACCCAAATTTCCATAGACGTGCCCATAATATTCGAGGATTTCCTTCGATTCCTCATGGATTCCGGCGTCAGATCTTCATCAAAATTTTATGGGACCAACTTGGATATTATATATATTGGATATACTTATGAACAAAAAAATATTTTTCCAAATCGTCGTGTAAATGATGGAGTTCTGAGGTAACAAACATAAAAAAAAAAATACAACCGATTTGAGAACCCCCTCCTTTTTTTTAAGACGGTTAGAAAAAGTTAAAATAAATTTAACTGTTTTGACTTGATGACGCCACAACGACACATACAATTACACGAATGTTTTGTTTTTGAAAATTTAAGTTTTTGGATTATTTTTTGTAAGACCACAACACCAACCACCGAACAACTAGTTTATTGGAGTACTTCATAGACGATGTTGTTTTCTCCTCGGACCTACAAGGACAGAGAAATATAGGCACTGAGAAACTGCCTACCTTGAAGCTCTGAACGAACATTGCTCCATATAGGCACAGAGAAACTGCCTGCCCTAGAGCCCTGAACGACCATGGCTCCATACTGGCACAGAGAAACTGCCTACCATAAAGCCCTGATCGACCATGGCTCCATATAAGCACGGAGAAATTGCCTACCCTGATGAACGACCATGGCTCCATATAGGCAGAAAAACTGCCTAATTTGGCCAAAATACCTATGCACGCTACTGAAGTCACTGCTTCTCTTACCCAGTTTTTGGTCGAATTCCTCCCATTTGCAAAGATCCCCAAAGGATACAGTTGCCAGTCATAGCGCCGACGTAGGTGGCACATCTGGTTCCGGTGAACCCACCCGTCAGCAGGGACTCAGCCATGTAGTAGAAGCATCTGGAAATGCAGACAAACGGTATCCTTCCATTTCATCGCCAAACGTTTCCTAAAAATCTTTATTTCATAGAATTTCCATGCAATCAAGAACTTTTTTCCCTGATACCATAGGGTTTTTATGCTTTAGAAAATAGGTATCATCATTTAGAAGCCATTAGGTTAGGTTTGTTTTATTACAATCTCAATCATCAAGTCGATAAAATGATATACCTATCCATGGAATGAAGTATTTGATGAAACGTTTTTCATCATCATCAACATTATCTTCACTTCACTTGGTTGTAGTCGCATTTCTTGTCACTGCAACCTAGGATGCTATCATCATCATCATCATTACCAGCATAACTGCTATTATCATCAAACGTCATCATCATTATCAACGCCATCATCAAAATCATAATTATCATCGTCATCATCATCAACGTCATTATCATTACGTTACCTATCATGATCACAAGTCATGTCACTGCAGCCGGGCATGCCAATGCCACCGTTGGGGTAGAAGTCCACATCGCCTAGGTTGGAGACGTAGCCAAGATTACCGGCGTTAGAGTGGATCACCTCGGTATAGGTGCCGTCGGTCGCGCGGAACTTTTCGTCGTTTGTGATCCAGCCAGGGAGGGCCGGGTCCAGGGCTAGAAAAATAACGCTTACAAATAAAACCAACATGGAAATCAATTTGATGACGATAATGTTGATCATAATGATGATCAAGAAAAAGATGTTGATAATGACGATGAAGAATATGATGATAATGATAATAATGAAAACGATAATAATTAATATGAAGAAGACGTTGATGGTAATGGCGATAGGGATATTTAAGCGTAAGTACAAACCTGTGATACTAGCTATGTTTCAACTAACATGTCTGCCTGCGCCGCCACACGAAGCCGCCACTGCTCAGGAGTGAAACCGTTAGAACCCAGCAAGCAGATCTTGATGTTAGTAAAGGTCCCTGCCCACTTCACCGTATCATACCTTGACCCAACTATGAACATGTCATATAAAATAAATGTTCTTTGTATTGATAAGTATGAGACGTTTCGTCACCGTCGCGTGCCATGACTGATACGTTCGTAGTACGGTCATAGAATGATACTGTGTTGTGAGCAGAGACCTTAACAATGATGCAGATAGTCATATTGAAAATAACTGAGATGATAATAGTGATATTGTTCATGACGATGAAAATGAAGATGATGATGATGAAAACTGTGATCATGGTAATGATTTTGATGACGATGATAAAGGTGCTTGTGGTGCTAGTAATGACGATGAAGTAGAATGAATCAAAGATGAAATTGAAGTAAAATTTCTTACCGGTGATATAAGCAATGTTGCCATTGACATTTCTGCCTACGATACCAGACTGATGGCCGCCCAATGAGTGGCCAATGATGTGGAACTGCTCAGGAGTTGAACCGGTGGAAGCCATCAACCAGTTTATGAAGCGTGCCACGCTCTCACCTAAACATATTTGATAAAGTTAGAAGGCCCCCAACCCAGAAACCAAATTACTAACTTTTACCGCGACACGGTTCTTATAAAAAGGCATATCAAACGCACGTAGGTTGTTTTAAAAATCATTATTTTCATCTATTATAATTATACTTTTATAAGTTTTGATATGTTTTAGAAAAAAATACTAACTGTTGTGTTTATTTCGGCTTTCTTCTAAACAGTGGTATCATCCCCTTGGGAAATGCCGTAGACCCAAAGCTGTAAAAGTGCCTTTGCAGCTTCGATATGAAAATTGTAAAAATGAAATGTCTGTACATTTAAGATAATACGGAAAAATATTTGGAACAGAGGAGCTACTCTGAAATTCGATATTCGAAGTTTGTATTGGCCCATCGCTCTTGCTCTCATGTTAAACTGTAATTGAGTGAGCGAGCTGTAGCGATATAAACTTCGAATATCGAATTTCAGATTAGCCCCTCAGACTATTTGGAGGTTCTATTTTCTTTTTCAACCATACAGGGACAGAATTTCCGTAAAACAAACTTATCCCGACCTATGAGCATCTACGGATTTATATCGGAATCCCTAACCTCGTTTGTCCTAATGTAGCGTTTGTACTCACGCATTTTTTATGAAAATGTAAACTTTTCAGGATTGTTATAAAAACAAACCTTAGCTGTATACGATAATCTTGTAAAAAATCCTGTAGCATTTACGGTTTTTGAAAAAAATATGACTAACGATACATTAGGACAAACGACGTGAGGGATCTTAAAGAATACCCGGGCATCTACGCAACGGTTTTAAACATCTGATGTTTTTCGATTGCGGAGCTTCGCACTGAGTAAGGAACTGAGACAAAAATAAAAAATAGTTTGGTGACAAGCGATCACCAGAAGACTTCATTGGTGACTTACCAGACGTGACAGTGTTCGTAACAGCGGTAATATAGTTGATCGTGCCACCACCAGCGCTCCAGTCCACAGAAATGACGTTCACATCCTCAGCACTTAGGAAAGCTGAAACATTCTGAACTTTAGGACTGGATTCATTCAATCAGAAAAACGCCGCTAATTCAAACGAGATAAAAAATGTCGGGTTATAGGATACATTTCTTAATTATGCTGAAACAAATCAGTGGAATATGACTTTTCTGCCTCGGTGAACGAAGTTGCGGGCATCATTAGTAGGCTACAATATTGCTGTGAGTTTTTTTCATGGTACCTACTGACGATATATTTGTTTTATTAATAAAATCACAACGGTAAAAATATAGGCATACACATAGTGTTCATGTATTAGAGTTATCTGTTTATGCCTATATCTAGTATCATCATCATTATCAGCAAAAAGATGTCCACTGCTGGACATAGGCCTCCACTAGTACATCAGTCCACCTTGTTGGGGGCCTTTCTTTCAGCGCATGGTCTCCACTCAAAATCTCGATGGCTCCAACGGTTCAAATGGTTCTATGAGCGATATGGCCTGCCCATTGCAACTTAAGTTTTGCTATCATTCGGGCTATACCTATCTATCTATCAGCCACTGACGTCCACTGCTAAACATACGCCTCACTTATAATTCACCACAGGGTGCGATCCTGACTCACCGACAACCGCGACCCTTACGAGGTCATCCGTCAACCTATGCTTTTCGTTTCCCTATGTGTGATCGCCACTCCAGGATCTTACTACCCCAATGATTATCCGTTCTCCAGGCTACATGGCCCGCCCATTGCCATTCAACCATGCAATCCTGTGAGCTATGTCGGGTACCTTGGTTCTTCTGCGGAGATTCACTTTTCGGATTCTATCACACAAAGAAACCCCAAGCATAACCCTTTCAGGCTATATCACCAAGAGGTATCTTATCAAAGATTTTATTATTATTAGTATCTGTATGTCGCACCCGCTCACGAGACAAAGGTGTTCCGGACCTTTGTTAGGCGTGCGCGAAGCCAAAGCCAACGCGTAAAGGCCCTTTCGACAATTTAATGAAATGTAAGGTGTATACCGCGCGGGTGCTGATCCTGCCCGCATCATGGGACGTGCACAGAGACAGCACTCGCTAAATGCAAGAACTATTGGAGAGTGATGAGATCTAAATATGCTGGGTTATGGGATTGAAATGATGGACTATAAATACTGGGCTATTGCTTGAGAAAATCGGACGTCTACGAGGAAAAAGTGTCCCATGGCTAAAGGCACTGGTAGACGATGACTTGCTCACCGCTAGATGGACCCCCGTAAATAGCGACACATATAGTGGCCTGAGGGTAACATCGGTGCGGAGGGCTAAGGGTGGAGAGGAGTCACTGGGCTTTCTACCGAAGCCAACTCGCCACTTACTTTCCACATCCACCCTCGAGCATAATAATTATTATTATCAAAAATATATACGTAAACCGACCTGGTATAAGCACGCTGTTCGCGCTGCCGAGGACATTGTCCAACCAGCCGTGAAGAATGACGATGGTCCTTCGCTGCGGACTGTAGTTGGTGCTGCCCAGCAGACCATCAGAACCCAGAAGAAGTGGCTGGCTCACTGTGGGGTTAGCCCTGGAATATTGAGCTGGGGTGTCATTTCCCTGATCGAACTAGACACGTACCACTAGTACCTGCACCACTAAGCATTGTGAGCAGCAAAATTGCATAGATAGATTTGGACCCTCATGCTGCAAAATTATGGTTGAACTATCTACACAATTTTGCTGCCCATTGTACATGTTCCAGATTGCAGGTCAAAATCTGCTTTTTTATTACATCTAATAATTAAAAGTCTAAATTGGCCTAGTGAGCGCAGCGGGCGAAGGACTCCGTTTTAGCTTGGGCAATTTTGTTTGTCGGGCTGGCCATTGTGCCTCAACAAGTTGCATTTATTAACGGATTTTAGTCAAATTATTTGAGCAGAATTTGATAATAATGTTTTTTTGTGAATTCAGTATTTGTTTTTTTTTGTAATGGCTAAGATATCGGTGAATTTTCAGGGCCAAAGGGTCCCGTAGAATCCATTACGAAAGGTTTGTTTTGTGACAACCTGAAAAGTTAACGGTATAAAAATGCAATTATGACAAATCAAAATCGTCGCTTACACCTTTTTACAAGCTTTTATTTTCTTTCACCTGTCCCGTTGTCTGTCTGTCGGTCTGTAATCAAATCTTGCAAGTTTTTGATCCATTGTCCGGTTTCCAATTTAGTCAAAATCTTGCATATTTATGTAAGTTCGGTGACAATGCAAAAGTATGATACCATCGAGCTGATCTGATGATGGAGTAGGAAGGTGGTCATAAGAACTCTCTAATAAAATAATGCAATCCTAACGAGTTTAGGCTCTTTAGAATCGTCTCGGTGAGTAGTTGATGGATGTTCAAGAAAAAGTACAGTCAGCGACAAAAGCTTGTCACAAAAACTTATTTGGAATACTATAGCTGGAAACCCGCTGACCGCTGAATAACACCACCTGCTGTGGGTTGTTGGGTCCCTTATAGACGAGTAGAGAGTAGACTCCGCATTGAGTGGATACAGATAGAGTAGATAAACAGAGCTGAAAACACTTGCCTGGTGAACAGATGGTACACGTTCTGGCTATCAGGACTAAACCGTGCCGACTCCCGAAGGTCGCTGGCCTTAACCCACGTGTCCACCATGTGGACCACACCGTCCCCACCCCGCATGGGCTGGTAGCGCTCCCCGTCGCCCAGCTTCCTGATCACTGGGTCGACCACATCAGCGGGCAGAGCTGAAAAGAAAAACAGTTTAATAATCAGATCTGTTCCAGGGTTACAAAATCCAGACGTGCCACTGAATATCAAAGCAAAGAGATTTAACATAATACTTAGTTAGTTAATATTGATTGTCTTTGTATGAAAGAGACAAATGTATAGTGATATGATAATGTGTATGATAACAGACAAAAACGCATGGCCCAAAACAGAAACCACGGTTCTTATATGGTGGCAAACGTATGTAATTTGTTTTAAATTAAAAATACATTATTTTGCTTTTTATATTTAATATTTTTTTTACTTTTATATGTGTTGATATGGTTTCTTGAAGAACTACGCATTGAGTTTATACTCAAAACATGTATTTAGGATAGGCTAAGTACATATATTGTAATAAATATAAGAGTTATTTCGAAAAAATGACTGACTGTTGAGTTTGTTTCGGCTTTCTTCTCCTCAGTGGTCTCCTATTGGGTAACGCCGTAAAGTCAGACTTGTAAAATGTGCCCTTGCGGCCTACTTACAGAATAAAGATCATTATTTCATTATTTCATTATGCGGTACGCTTTACGGTAAATATGATTTTTCAAAATTCAATATTGCTTTTTGTACAGATATGTATGAGCTTCTACTTTATCACATAAATTTGGAAAACGTAAGTACAAAATATTTAAGTGGCTGTGCGTGTTTTCAAATAAATATATGACAAATTAGAAGGCGCCCGCAACTTCGTTCGCGGAGGAGAAAAGTCATATACCCTCTTTTTTTCGACGGCGCAGTCGGGTAAAAAGTGTTCTATTACCCAGCTACCCGTGTCTTAAAAATAGTTGAGATCTGTTCAGCCGATTTGGCGTGATGAAGCCCCAACGACACATGACTAGTTGAAGTTTTGCGTGATATATGTTCATTTAGTTTTGAATGTGCGAACCGTGTTTTTTTATATCCTTTAATTTTAACAGGTACTACAACCTATTAAAAACCCATACTAATATATCCATATCCATACTAATATTATAAATGCGAAAGTGTGTCCGTCTGTCTGTCTGTCTGTCTGTCTGTTACCTCTTCACGCTTAAACGGCTGAACCGGTTTGGATGAAATTTGGTATGGAGAGAGTTTGAGTCCCGGGGAAGGACATAGGCTACTCTGTATCCCGGAAAAATCCCCTTATCCGCGACAAACGAATTGAAGGCGGAGGAAGTCGCGGGCAGAAGCTAGTATTATAAATGCGAAAGTGTGTCTGTCTGTCTGTCTGTTACCTATTCACGCTTAAACCACTGAAACGGTTTGGATGAAATTTGGTATGGAGATAGTTTGAGTCCCGGAGATTGGACACATAGGCTACTGTTTATCCCAGAAAAATCCCCTTATCTGCATTAAACAAATTTAAGGCGGACGAAGTCGCAGGCAGAAGCTAGTAAGAAAATAAATGAAACATGATATATTTTCGAACTCGACAATAACTACAGTATTTTCTAAAAAAAAAATAACACAGCAACAAAACGGGGCTTATAGCTAATAATTATGATTTATTTAATTACCTTTCGTTGGTAATTTTTCGACGTTTCTGACGCCGCGTTACGTCCATGGTCTCGAAGGAAACTGGAGCAGCGAAAATTTTGGCCCCGTTTTGTTGTGTTGTGGCAATGAGTGAAGATCGTGTGAGTTTAAATCAATGTTTTGTAAAATTTGACGAGAGCCATTATACCTATCGGAAAAACCGCCTGTCAACTGTACCTACCTGCCGAAGCAGCTATCAAGCCAAGGAGAATCACCAACAAAGCCATGTCTTCGGAGTTCGCCGACAGACTATACCGAATCCAAAATACGCCAAGATTTATACGAAACAATTGATGAGGATTTTGGAAATACTATCGCATTGATAATTATAATTGATCATTTTATTGTGCCGATTTCTAGGGTTCCGTGCCTCATAAGGAAATACGGAACCTTTATATGATAACTTGTGTGTTTGTTCGTCCGTCTCTCATAATCAAATTTCGACGGAACTACTGGAGCGATTGTGCTGATTTTTGGAGGTAAACTAAAAAAAATGCAAACTATATTTCTTCTCTATCCTGGTCCTGGGTTTAAATACCGGTAAGGGCAAATAGTGTGATGAGCATAAATATTAATTCCTTGGATTTTTTTGTGTGTATAAGTAAATATTAAATACATCGTCGTCCAGTACGCATAACAAGCTATATGCTCACATGCCATGGGACTAGTTCAATATGTGTAAAAATGTCCCGTAATATTTATTATTTATTTATTTTGTTACAGATAAAAAAAACCTATAAAATATATATCGTATTCCTAGTAACATACTAGTTTTTTAAATATTTGTCTATGCTGACCAATATAAAATAACCCCACCTTGCGTACATTCTGCTTAGGGACAGGGCTCGGCGAACACTGGATTTTTCCAGGTACGGCCGTTTATGACGTATACTTTGATATTTCGATTCCCTGGATTGACAAAGTACTTATTTCCCAACAAATTTGAACGGTACCCTCGGTGCGCGAGTCGCACTCGCACTTGACCGGGTTTATTTTAATCTGGACGTAATATCGTAATCTTATCACTCTATTAGATCGTATTTATTTCCGAGTTAGTGTTCATTGAATGAATGACGTTTAATTTTATACAAAACAAGATAAACACAAAACCTAAATCAACTAACGTCCTGTAAAAATATTCTAAGTGAGGTTTTGCCCACGACTTCGTCTATGCATAATTCAAATTTCGCCTTAGAAAGAGACATCTATATGTATATAAAACTCTTGCGTTACTGACCTATTGACAGACAACGCACAGTCTAAACCGCTAAAGATATAAGCATGAAATTTGGAACGTATATTTTTTATAGTACGTGGACGTGTTTAAGAAATAATTTTTCTAAATTCAACCCTTAAGGGTGTGAAATAGGGGTTGAACCGTTGTATGGAAATCGTTCATTTTGAAAGTTAGAGACTTGAATTTTTGTATAAAAGTTTCTTACTAAAAAACAAAACGAATGATTAAGGTTGATATAAAAATTCATCCCCTAACAGGGTTAAAACTTCGGTCACAACCTTCTATTGTACAGTAAAAAACATTGATAAGGGCATTTTTGGGAATTCATCCTCTAACGGGGTTAAATTGCGGTTGATGTTTGGTATGGAAAACCTGTAATTAATTAAGTTACTGTTATAACATTTCGCGTACAGACTATTCATTTAAAATTAAGAAAACTTATTTCTGAATTTTTGGAAATTCATCCCTTAACAGGGTTAAATGGGGATTGAAAGTGTATATGGAAAATCTGTAATTATTTGAGTAATTGTTATAATATTTCGCCTATACTCATCATTCAAACATAGGCAAAATGGTTTCGGATTTTTTTGAAATTCATCTAACGGGGTTGGATTGTGGTTGAAAGATGGTATGGCAAACCTTTAATTATTTGAGTTGTTGTTAAAATATTTCGCGTATAGACTATTCATTTAAAACTAAGAAAATGTATTTCAGCATTTTTGGAAATTCATCCCCTAACGGGGATAAATTGGGGTTCAAAGTTAGTATAGAAACCTGTAATCAATTGAGTAATTGTTCACGTATAGACTCTTCATTTAAAACCAAGAAAACAAATTTCAGCATTTTCGAAAATTCAAATAAATTAAATTTGGTTAAATTGGGGTTGAAAGTTTGTATGGAAAACCTGTAATTAATTGAGTATATCTTATAATATTTCGCATATAGACTTCATTTAAAACTAAGAAAACGAATTTCAGCATTTTTGGAAATTCATTCCTGAAAGGTGTGAAATAATGGGTAACAGTCTGGGACGAAAGTACAATGCGCATAAAGGGTGTTTTAAAGCGGTGAATAGAACTTTGAAAGTCATGAGACGGAACGATGGTCTGATGGGTGGAGTCACTATGTTGTTAGCTGGAGACTTCCGTCAGACTCTGTAGTTTCGAGGGGAACAGGTGATGATGAAGTTAAAACTTGCATAAAGGCGTGAAATATTTGGCCTTTTATCAAAAAACTTCACCTTAAGATAAATATGCGAGTGCACTTTAAGCGCGATATTTGCGCTAGAGAATTCTCCGACCTTCTTCTTAAAATAGGGAATGGATAATATCCCGAAACTGGGAGAAGGATTACATTTCCATTGGATCTCGCCTTAGTTGTGCGGACCTTTGACGACCTAAATCTCTCAAATTTACCCAGATGTTTAAAATCTACACAGCAAGTCCATGGAGTTGTTGTGTGAACGAGCGATTCTGACACCTAAGAACGACCAGTCTTCCATTATTAATAACATTTTATTGAAATCGTTCGAAGGTTCAGAATACGAATACAAGTCTGTAGACTCTGTAGTGAACACGGATGATGCCATAAACTATCGCGTAGAGTTTTTAAATGCACTTAACCCACCCGGACTACCTTCTCACATACTTATCTTAAAAGTGGGTGCTCGAGTAATGTTGCTGCAAAATCTCAATCAGCCGAAGATGTATGTAGAGGCGCACTTAGGAGGATTTTTTTAAATTCGAGCTACACGCGGACGATATTGCAGGCAAAAGCTAGTTACATATAAAAGTAATTCCTCCATTTCACTCTTTGAATTACGCCTCTATAGAAAATATAGTGAAAACACTATATTTAGGCAACGGCCTTAGGTTCGATTTCACTAACGTAGTATAAGTCTTATTCCAATAATAAATCATTAATTACTCGTGAGTAAACTCATTTTTGGCTGAGTAAAATATTAGAAGTTGATTAGTATTGTCATTGTCACTGTCAAGGGAATCCCACCAAAAACATTCTGTAAAAAACTAGCCAAGTCTCGATGGAGCTGCTTGTTTATCTTTAAAAGTAATGAAATCTAGACAAAGTCGTGCCAAGTCTAAGGTTCTTTAATGCGATTTATTTATTATTATAGTTAATGTTGTGTGACTTGGCCGTTAAATGGTACACAAGGGTACAAAACCAGGTGCTCCATGACACCATTGCATCAATCTTTGACGGTCGGACGTCGGACGGTGTCTAGATTTCATTACTTTTAAAGATAAACAAGCAGCTCCATCGAGACTTGGCTAGTTTTTTACAGAATATTTTTGGTGGGATTTCACTTCTTTTTGTAGAAACGTGGGCATAGATCTTCGATTTTTGACATCAACTGAAGCGGCCTACCAAGTTGAATATTTTTTTAAAGGCGGTATGTCGATCTCTAATAGTTTGGTTGGGCTCTTGTGTTTTCTAATCAGGGTCACCAGGTACTCCAGATCTTCGATTATCCTAGTTTTATAGTTTTCCCTTTATGTGGCCATTAATTCCTAATTCTGTACCAAATTTCAGCTCTCTGAGTTTATGGGAAGTACTAGTTCTATTCTGATGATCATGAGGGAGTGAGTGAGTGTCATAAATGCGAAACTTTGCTTTCGCTTAACTTCGGAACTAAATGACCTACAGACTTGAAATTTTGGATTTTAAGTATGTGATTATAGTTTACTGGATGACGAAAATTTCTGCGTTCTGGTCTTATCCAGAGATTCTCAAATAGGGGCCTGAAAATGCGGCGAAATGGTTCCAGTAAAGGATGGTACGGCTGTGTTTGCTTCGCGCTCGACTTGGCGGGGGCACTGCCGTGCCTTCTGATTCAAAACGTATTGATGTATTACCCGAACAAAAAACGCAGCACCATTGCTCACGTATGGGACAACTGTCCATCATTGATTTAAACTTACACGATCTTCACTAATTATCACAACACAACAAAATGGAGTTCCTTCGAGACCATGGACGTAACGCGACGTCTGAAACGTCGAAGAATTCCCAACGAAAGGTAATTAAATAAATCATATTTATACGCGACTAAGCCCCGTTTCGTTGTGTTGTGATACACTGTCTAACGATTTCATTCAAGATAATACGATCTTGCGAGAGAGTGTTATTCGTGGTGAAGTGAAAATGAAGTTAATCATCGAGTAAATAGTTAGATTAAAGTTATACTGGGTTAGCCACTCTCTTGTAAATTAATAGGCTTGTATCCTAAAAAAATATAATTAGTCTGCCAGTTAGATTATCAGAAAATATTCGACACGTATTTTTCTTTTTTTAATTAATCAAAAAAAATATTTATTATTTATTTATTAGTTTATATATTAAAAAACAAGTTATATAACATTACAGTGTGTACACCAATGCGTCATGTACCGAACAATGTTTATTTAGACGGCAAAATGCCGTGGCCCCGTTGTGTCGACATCTCGTGTGTTGGATTCGGTAGGTTGCCCCGGAACCGACGAAACACGACACCTTTCGGCCAGAAATCAGCACACGCGATGGTCTCCTGGAGCGGCCGCGGCACGTGCACTACAAACGAGCTGAAGTGCACGTAGTGACGCGAATGCAACTGGAACACCCGCAGCGAGTAGCCGGTTTTCTGGCGAACATTCTGCGTCACTTCTTCAGCGGTGGCAGTGTGATGCAGGCGCGACACGTACAGCGCCTTGGTCGGTGTGGAGACTTGCAGAACACAACCAACCGAAAAAACTAACCAAGAAAACCAACCAAATATAAAGATGTGCCCGCGACTTCGCCCGCGTAGAGATGCAATTTATAGCTTACAAAGTTTCACCCCCTTTCTCGGCCTTAAAAGGGATAGGCCTATATCCTATTCTTATATATAAGGTACATAACTGGAAGTTTCATAAAAAATCGTCGAGTAGTTTTTGAGATTAAGTGGAACGTATATACATACTTTCGCGTTTATTATATAGATAGGATAGGATTTAGCCCGTTAAAGTTCCCCGTAACGTCACGTCGTGCGACCATTTTTCGCAAGGCGTGACGTCATGCGCCCCCACTCCCAAATTTCGACGCGCTTTATCTTTGTCTTTTTGTTTGATTGACAAAAGAAAAAATACGTGTCCGATATTTTTTGATAGTCTAACTAATTAGAATAATATTTTTTTACCCAGGAAACTACCCTATTGTTGGTGAAATTGGCCCTTAACGAAATAAAATGCATGTCCGGATACTTACTAACTTTCTAAGGTGCGTCCACATTTGTATCATTTGCCCGATCAGATCTTCGTCCCGTGGCATGATCGCGTATCACGATCACGCGTTTGGACGTTGCACCGATCCTATCGCTCGAAATCCATGTTGCTATGCGTATCACACACTTAGATCGGACAAGCGCTACGTGATCGCCGCGCCGACAGTGAGCGTCCAAGCAGCGCGATACACAGTCATGCCACGCCACGGTAATCGGATACGAGCAAATGATACAAGTGTGGACGCATCTGAAGCTGGCTGGGCGATCTAAAGAGGATCTTGGCCTCTGACACGAGAGCATGCCACTCTTCCCTTTTATGCGCCACGTGACGCCAATCGGGTACTCCGAGGGAGGTCAGATCTTTGGGGGCTTTTTCGCTCCAGCGGGCGGCCCACCTTTTTCGCTAGGCCGCCCACATACGCTCTCTCGACAGCACGATAGTCTCCCATCCTCTCCAAATGACTTAGACAACAAAGTCCTGTTGCCTTGACTTCGCCAATAGGGAATATGAATGTATTTTTATTTTTACTTTATTAAAACTGCCGCCGTTAGGAAAAGGGGCGCTTCGACAATAAATTGAAAACGGAGAAAATAAATATTTTGTGATGTAGAAATTAAAAAATTCGCTGCGAGAAAGATAATAAAAAATATGATAGTTTTTTAATGTGAAAACGAGTATTAGCATTTGAGCTATTCAAATAGATATGCAAAATACAATTTATTTAATATATAATAATAAATAAATTAAATTTTACTTTTTTCTTAGTAAAAAAAATACAAATAAATGCTTGATACTGCATTGAAACGACGTTTCTGGCTAGATACGTATTTCAACGTAGTAATTTATAAAACGTCTTGTTTACTTAGTAACAATAAGGGTAGCCGGATTTAGTTAACGATATAGAAAGGACGCTTTTAGCCATTTACTGCTTTTCAACGTAGGTTGTAAGTGAAATATCGACCAATCAAAGTAAATAAAACAAAAATACGCTTGCAGGGCATTCCGGTTTTCTGATTTTTGGTCAGCCCGATACCTAATTTAAAGGTTTATTTTAATATGACAATCATTTATATTTATTGGTAAAACACAGATTTTAAAATTAACGTATAAATTTATTAATGAGAAACCTAAAGCCTCCTCTACTTTCAACATAAAAATAGGTTTTTAGTTGTTGGGATCAACTGATTTTGTACTTTAATTTCTCTGAAGAACTATAATCACAGGCTCAGTACCTACTGACATTAAGTAGTTAAATAAATCGAATTATAATAAAATAAACAGACTAATGATATTTGTAGCAATAACAGCCAATTAAATTAGAGAAAGGACCTACATTAATTATTAAACGCTTTGAAGTTGTTGTTAGTAGTTGTGCTTACAAACTGCTAACACAAAACAAAAAAAAAACACGAGGAAAAATAAATAAAATTTTAATACAATTTGACTGTTATCTTTCTTATCAAACAGTCACTAAAAGACAAATGGTGTTATGCTTCCCGTAACTACCTGTTAACCAGTCTTAATGCACTTGAGTGAGATCGAAACTATTCTTGTTAGTAGAGGGAAGTTAGAGGGATTATACCATAACGGTTTCCTGATGTCTAGCATTGACGTAGAACAGTTAGAAGTAGTTAACGGAACCATAGATATTGATTTAAACTTACACGATCTTCACTCATTATCACAACACACCAAAACGGAGCTTAATCGCGTATAAATATGATTTATTTAATTACCTTTCGTTGGTAATTCTTCGACGTTTATGACGTCGCGTTACGTCCATGGTCTTGAAGGAACTGGAGAGGCGAGTATCAACATCTTCTAGCCGCTTGGTGTTGATTATTAGGCTGAATACTAAGGGCTGAAAACCAAGATATAAGCTATTAAACATTTCATTCTATCTCTTACTTGCAAATCAGAATTTAATATCGAGTTTATATGGCCAAAGTGCACTGTGACGTAACAGCGAGTGCATATCGGACTCTCTGTCTAATTACTAGTTTAAAATGCCTGTATTATGCGTATTTCTTGGCCGATTTTAATTTTAATTCCACATTCTGAAATAGTTTTAACGGTATTTAGATATTTAGTTAAAATAAGCGATAAAAAAAATATATGCATATTCCCTATTATGAGTTGCCGTCAAGCTCGGCCGAATTTCACCTTCCCATACAAACGGAGTTTCGTTCTCATTTTAAAACCACGTGTTGGATCGTAACGAAACTTTGCATATACAGTGACATGACATATATCTCGGCCTGTAATTAGTTTATATGGCTCCAGTTTATAAAACAAACGAAATACGGCAAAAACCAATTTTGTATGAAAAACTTAATTTTTTGTATGAAGAACCGATTTTACCGGGGTCTTCCAGTTCCATGAAAGATACCAGCATCTAATTTTAGTATGTTCTCCAGTGCCCAAAAATCATCATCATCATCATCATATCAGCCCCGAGGACGTCAACTGCTGGACAAAGGCCTTCTCCAAGGATTTTCATAACGACCAGTCGTGCACCACCGTTTCCCGGGATCTTCACCAACTCATCGGACCACCTTGTGGCAGGCCCCCCACGCTGCGTCATCCGGTAGGCGGTCACCACTCGATAACCTTTCAGCGGCCAACGGTTGTACGAGCACAGTGCCCCGCCCACTGCCGCTTAAGTCTAGCAAATCTTTGAGCTATGATGTATCGACGACCTTGGTTCTTCTGCAGATCTCATTTTTGATTTCTCAGTTACGTCACGGTGTCATAAAAATGACCATTACCGTTCATAGCCACTCACTTGCTTTTGAATTTTAAAAATGGTGGCCTATATTGCTCTGTCTTTTTGTGCAAATTTCCGCGAGATGCCGTGTTTTATTAAAAAATTCATAACTTGGTTTCTACTAAATCATTTGCTATGTTTTTTTACACAAAAAAGCCAATGAAACAAAGAATCTGGTGGTGTTACTTATTTTATGGATTACTTTATTGAAAATAATTATAAAAAATGGGTAAAACTGACACACTGATAAAGTTGACGAATTCAAGCAGAAATATATTTTTAGAAAAAAAACTAAAGCGATAACATCCTTTTTGTTTACATGCAAAATAAAATTGATTCGTTTTTCTTTCATTTAATGCCAAATATTGTATAACTGTTCAAATAAAATTGTATAGTAAACATCATTTCATTTTTAGATATCAGACGCAAGACGGGGCGATTTTTTGTCTTTGATTCGTGATTTATTTGTGACTAATTTAAAAACTCAAGAACCAAAATATAGTTCTAATTAGAACAAGCAACTAGTAATCATAAATTAAAATGGATATATTTTGCAATAATAACGTTAATTACGGTTCTAGGAGTCTAAATAACAAAAATTATGTACGTACCAACGAAGTTTTGGTTTTCAGCCAAACTAAAAACCCTTAAAGCCACAATATCACACGACACAAACACATTATAAATCACAGTCAGTACCTAGGAAACCACAATCACACAAAGAAAACCATTAATACATTATATTTATCACACTGATTTTAAGGTAAATAAACACTAATAACGTGCCATGTTACCGGGGCAACTGCCCAACATGGCGCCCCGTTAGGGTCGAACACAACGAGCGCCGCCAGGTCCATGCAGTGTTTTAGAAATTGAGCATATGTTATTTTAAGTGTTACGGTCCATAAATAGTTTAATATAAACAACGTAATATTTGCAAATGATTTTACCTACTTTTCATTTACTTTATGTACGAGTCTTTACCTGTTATTAGGAACAAATCACAAAATGTACCAAACGCGATCGCATCGCTTCAGGTGTGCTCCCATGCCTTACAACGTCAAAGCGAGTAATTAGCTAAATCGCTTTTGGTAGCTACAGCTACCACCACCCGTAACCGTATTTAGATGGACCGTTACTTGTTTTATTCGCTAATCCTGTGTAAATAAGTCATAGATGTTAATGATTTAATGTTTATTTATGCAACTTAATACTTAAACTGTTTTAATGACTAGATATTTACGAGAAATATTCTTTATTCTTAAAAATGTTGGCCATTTCAATCGCAAGTCACCGAAAAAAAATCTGTCTTAACTACTTTGAAGTGAGATTGTAATTCATAATTATTCATTGGGACCGAAATATAGCTATAATCTGATAGTTGGATAAACACTGAATCGTTTTATGTCTAAAATATATAGGTAGGTACTTTATTTGTAATTTACACTTTTCCAATCGCGGCGGCGATGATTTTGATGACCTCATAACTAAGATTGCTTCTCGTCAGTGATACGGACCAGAGAACATACCTAACATCATACTAAAATTTGATTTCGTGATCCAGAAGCAAGCTATTATGTTCCGGCCCGGAAGATTTATCCGCAGAGAAGAAAAAAACATAACCCTCTTTTTCTTTCAGCGTACTCGGGTAAAAAGTATCCAATAACCCGTGTACGAAAAATAGTTGAAATCTGTTTAGCCGATTTTATGATGCCGTGCGTGATGAAGCCACAACGACACAATAAAACATACAGAAAATCCGAAACAAAGTATTTTTCGGTTGAGTGACCTGAAATAATCCTTCTCACTTATTTTTTAAATGACTCCCAAAAAGGTGGTGGTTATTAATTGCGTATATACGTATCTACAATAGAAAAAGCAAAGCAGAAAAAGTTATTTAAAATGATGTGGCCTTTTTAAATAAGGTAAGAAAATGGCTTATGACGCGAGCGTTCTACAGCCTAGAAGAATTTTATAATCTTAATGACATATAATGATACCTTTTTTAATGTACCTAATTTATAGTCAACTTTATTGATTATTGTATGAGATTATTTTAATATTCCTGATTATTTGATTATTTTATTGTATAATTCTATGGTATACGTCCAAATGTTATTCTAGTATACAAATGTTAATTTAATAGGAATCAAATTGATGATGTAATTTATAAAATCTGACATGTAAAGTTGCAAAAAACCTTATAAATAAAATGAGTATGAGTATGGGTATCAATTCAGTAGTATGTTTAAAATATAAGTTTAACACTTAAATAAAACAATTTGTGCAATTGTAACTTTACAGAGAAAAATATATCTTTTCTCAGTCAACCCGTGAACATGGAAAGCTGAAAAGCTTCCAAAACGTCGGGAACTCAAAGGAGATGATATAACTACGCGATATAATCCGTTAAAATTGTTTTATTTCATTGAGTAATAATCGCGGAAACAGAAGAAAGAAAATATTATAAGAAATAACATCTCGGTTGTTTGAATTTCTACAAATAAATAAAAAGAAATATAAGGGACAATCTTACACAAATTGACCTAGCCCCAAACAAAACAAAGCGTGTACTATGGGTACTAGGCGACGATATACATAATAGATACATTATATTACTTAAATACACAGAAAACATCTAAGACCCAGGAACAAACATTCATGCTCATCACACAAACACTTGCCCTGGCTGGGATTCGAACCCGGGACCGCTAGCTTCGTGGGCCGTTGTACAACCCACTGAGCCAAACGTGTCGTCAAAAACGTGTCTGCAGTAGGTTAAGTAGGCGGGTACAATACAATAAAAAAACAACGGGTTGCACTCCGGGAGTGTCAGCAGAAGTGAAAACTTAAATATTAACGTGACAATGTAACAGTTCAATGACATTGTAACAGTTTTTCGATCAGGTCACGTGACCGTCTTATGGATTCTCAATCTGTCGGTCACGTGACCTATCGCGATTTTAATATTTTTTCCCCATCACAAAAAGTGCACAGCGCCGCTAAAGAAGTTTTCACTTCCAATACTCTTTATTGCACATAACAAAACAGAGTACAAAAGAAAATAACACATTGAGAGAGAGGTAAACTGAAGGTGGTCTCATCGCTAAACAGTGAATTTTGCCAGACAACCTTTGAGTATAAAGAACAACGAGGTGATTTCTTTTATCCTCTTGAGAACGGGGGTCGGGCGTTCGTCTCCAACCAGTAGGTTCCTCGCGATCTGCAAAAAAAAAACAGAACTTATTCTATGACAAGGACCATTAAAACAAGAGGAGTCATTTGCCATACTTAGGATCGTGTTCCGAACGCAAGGAAATATTCTAGCAAAAACTAGATGGCGCTTTAAAACTAAACATTTAATGATGTTATAATTGAATAAAGAAACATAGTATAGTAACAATTAGTTCGCAAATAGCTAATAATAAACAAATCGTAACATTCTGTTTCTTCGGTTTGGATGAAGAAGGCTTAGCATTCTCATTAATCCGTGTTCGTAAGGCAGTATCCGGGCTAGTTCTTGCTGGTTTATTCAACTTATTCAGTAATTTTGTTTTTATCAAATGCACGGTAATGTCTATATTGGAGTTTTCAAAGGCCATTACTAACGGGGCATACTGAGGGCTCAGACCTCCTAGAAGAATCGCAGCTATTGAAGCATGTTCCATGGTTTTGCCTATATCTGCTAAATCTTGAAAAGTTATCATAACAGCATTTATATACGTCTCAATATTGGAATCAAAATCAACAAGGCAATACCGAGAGTTTACGTTCGAGGCTTATACGTCGTCCTTTAAGCCTTTGTCCTCACACGCGGACGAAAGAGCGTCCCAAGCCTCCTTGGCTGTATTGCAGGACCTTACATGTGTAATTGCCATACCATCTACCGTCAAAAACATTCTTGATAACGCTTTTTGATCGTTACGTAATTCTTCTCAATAGAAACATCGCTACCTTGAGGGTAACCGTTCACGGTTGCCCACAAATCCTCGTGCAATAGCTACATACGGAGTTTGAATATGCAATAAAGTTTAAATAAATAAGTCGTCTTCTCTCCACGCATTTTTGCTGTGCCCAACAGGGTCCACAATTAAGTTCACTGTCATGTAACTTTTATGCAACTTAAGTTTACCTAATACCTATCCTGTAAACTAACATTGTGGAATGCAATAAACGATTGAGTATTGAGTATTGAGTATTGAATTTCCATACGGAACAACCTTCTCTGTTTACGAGTGGTTTTATAGCACAGATAGTATTATTTGAAATGCTTACTACTTACAGCTGTATAATGTCAGTATAAAATATCTTGCGCATTATATATTCGTGAACGTTTAAAAACATTCACCGATTTTCATAAATCATGCACGTCCACATTAAAAAAACTTGTCTCTTGAGTTTTAATTAAAATAAATGCAGTTTTATTCATGGAAACTCAGTTAAAATAGAGATTTTCGTGCTGATAACCTGTTATAAACAATTATGTGTGCCATATTGAAGTATATTTTAAAATATTGTCAAAAACTAATAGAATACATGGATGTTTTATAAAATAATTTAAATAAACAAATAATTAAGGCCAGTATTCTACAACAAAAACATGTTGTGTCGTTATGCTCTAAGAGTTGTGGTTTAGCTTAGTTGCCACAGGAGGCCACTAACTTGTTCAGATCCTTACCCAGTCTTGGGGGCAAGGCCTCCCATATTCAGATTGCCGGGCAGGAGACAGCCTCCAGCCATAGCAGCTATGTAGGTGACGCAGCGACGGCCATTGAACCCGCCCGAGGTCAACGACTCGCCCAAGTAGTGGTAGCCTCTGGAATTTAAGAAATCAACATGCCATTGATTAACATGTTTGAAGAAATGCTCTAGGTTCTTCAAAAGTCATTGGTGCTACAGGCATATCCAACCTATTGTTAATACATATACAGGTTTCGAGTCTGTTTGTTTATAGTTTTACTTCTGCACTTACATTTTTTGTGTCTTATATACTATTATAATAATATACAATTATAATAAAACTCCTCAACTGAGCAGAAACACTTCGTCAGCACAAAAGAACTCAGTTTCCTTTTAAACATGCTCACGCTAATGACTGACTTCAATTCTACCGGTAACCTGTTAAAGAGCAATACCCTGAAAATCCCGAAGAGTGCTTTGTCTGTTGTTTGAGTATTTTGTCCTAACCACTAAGATTTATTTACCTAGCGTGGTCGCAAGCCTGGCTGTTACATCCAGGCATATTTATGCCTCCATTGGGGTAGAAGTCCACATGCCCCAGGGTCCCTATGTAACCCAGCAGTCCAGCATTAGTGTGGATCACCTCGGTGTACGTGCCATCATCAGGTCGGAATTTGTTGCTGTTCGTAATCCAGCCGGGAAAGGCTGGGTCCAGGGCTGAAAGAAAAGTTAAATATTAGGCTGGATTCCCTATCTGTCGCTGTTATGATGACGAAGTCAAGGATCATAGTAATTTGAGAGAAACGGAAATAAGTGTCAGAAGACGATGACCAAAGTATGAGTTTGCTATAGGATGAAGCACACAGCGTAACGCAAGATCACAGAAACAAAAGAGAAAGCTTCAAGTAAGAACAAATAATTTCAAAAATATTGCTGGGAGTACACAAAATTTAATAAACATTGAATAATCTTATCAATGCATATTATAAATCTTTTGCGTTACTGACCTATTGACAGACAACGCACAGCCTAAACCGCTAAAGATATTGGCCTATTATGATAATGATGATGATGATGATGATGACAGTCACGACAATCCATACTAATATTATAAATGCGAAAGTGTGTCTGCCTGTCTTTCTGTCAGTCTGTCTATCTGTCGATCTGTTACCTCTTCACGCTTAAACCGCTGAACAGATTTGGATGAAATTTGGTATGGAGATAGTTGGAGTCCCAGGGAAGCACATATACTACTTTTTATCCCGGAAAAATACCCTTATCCGCGATAAACGAATTTAAGGCGGACGAAGTCGCGGGCAGAAGCTAGTATTATATAAATCGACGTAGTCCCAAACTAAGCAAAGCTTTGTAGTATGGGTACTACACGACAATATACATAATATATAGATAAATTATAATACTTAAATACATAGAAAACATCCAAGATCCCGGAACAAACATTTGTACTCATCACACAAACACTTGCCCCGGTTGGGATTCGAACCCGGGACCGCCAGCTTCGTAGGCCGTTGTGCAACCCACTGAGCCAAACGTGTCGTCAAAGAAGAAGACATTGAGCGAGCAACGAATTACTGGGCACTCCGAACATTATCTAGAAAACCTCGACTTGTCATGACGACGATTCGACACGAAAATGTGATGCAAATCGTGTGTGCTTCTGATAATAATTATTCATATCGTATTTTTTAATACATTTCTTCGTATGAACGGCTGCGGAATTCCACACTGAGCATGGCCGTCATGCTCTTGGGCGGTTTTTTGTATGATTTCATAGCTTGAGTTCTGCATTGGCAGTGTCCTGCAGGGTTTTCAAAGTTCTTATTCTGATGTAATGCCAAGGGAATGAAAAAACTAAAACTTTCTTCGCCGAATTTTTGTATCAACTTGTATAAACTCGAGGAGCAGCTCATAAGGGCATACCCCTAAATCCCATGGTCTGATGACTTAGGGAAATGGGGTAGAGAAATAACATCCAAGAAGAAATACCTAATAATGAGCCTAATGTATCGTCAAATTTTTTTAAGTGTGTAAGCTTACTTGAGAAAGTAGAAACTGTACCAGTAATGTAATCAGGTGCGCCGACCAAGTTGCGCCCGATGATCCCCGCCATATGACCACCGAGGCTGTGCCCGACGATGTGGTAGCGGGCTGAGTTGGCACCGGAAGCTGTGTTCAGCCAGTCGACGAAGCGGGCGACGCTCTCGCCTGGGGAAGAATTTCAATGTATTTTAATGGCAGAAGTCTAAGAGAATAAGAAAAAAAGAATAACGATGATAATAACGATAATATTCTACATAGTATAGAAACTTGAAGAGGGAAAATGGTAGGGCATTTGGTACGACACGACGAGCTAATACAAAATATAATAGAAGGAAAAGTTGAGGGAAGGAGAGGAAGAGGAAGGCCCAGAATCAGTTATATAGACCAGATAAAGGGAACGGTAGGCGTCGTGACGTACCAAGAAGTTAAAGAACTTGCACTGGAAGGATCTGCACCGACAAGGGTCAAACTATTAAATAATGAATTAAAATGGCAGTGTACAAGGTGCAGTGATAAATTGAAGCTCGCTTTAATCCACTGGATGTGGGTGGCGCAATATCAGTCATGATAGTGTTCTTCAGCGTTCACTATATCCAGAAGTCTATGCTGCCTTAGCATTTAAAATTCAAAATTTGAATGAATTATTCAAATTCAAATAATTTATTTCGGACTTTGAATCCATAGTTTTAGAGGGAACAAACTTATAGCTATCCTTAGTATTTTATGATTATGTTAACTTAAATTAAATTAAAGGCGCCTCGGCACCGGCATTACAGGCGCGTGCAGTTGCACATAGCGCTGCAGCAGCGGCGAGTCCCAGCGGTGGGCTAGCATGCTCAGGATGCTGTTCGTGCTGCCACGACTGCAATTGAAGAGAGACGCACACCTTTTCCTCATGATGGTAAAAAAGCAGTCCGTGTGCGCCTCCGCGAACGTTGTTGACGCACTGCAATACCGTGGCAGCTCGAACATCATCCTGAACGCGTGATTATATTGGACGCGCAGCGCGCTGTAAGCCCGCTGAGTAAGGTTAGTCCACAGACCGCATGTGTAGAAGGTTTGGCAAAAAGCCTTAAATAAAGTAAGCTTAACCTCTACACTACAGCGCGCGAATCTGCGGGCCAGCATGTTACAGCAGACGCACAGCGCGCGGCGCTCGCGCTCGATGTCATCGACGTCCGACATCGTCTCGGTCACCCAGTGGCCCAGGTATTTAAACCTGTCCACTCTCTTTAAAGGGGAACCACAGAGTGTGACCGGTTCCATTCGGTACGTTTTGTTACCCGTTTTATTATTATTATCTGTATGTCGCACTTGCTCAGGGGAAAATGGGGGCCTTTCTTTCAGCGCATGGTCTCCACTCAAAATCTCGATGGCTCCAACGGTTCAAATGGTTCTATGAGCGATATGGCCTGCCCATTGCAACTTAAGTTTTGCTATCATTCGGCTATACCTATCTATCTATCAGCCACTGACGTCCACTGCTAAACATACGCCTCACTTATAATTCACCACAGGGTGCGATCCTGACTCACCGACTACCGCGACCCTTACGAGGTCATCCGTCAACCTATGCTTTTCGTTTCCCTATGTCTGGTCGCCACTCCAGGATCTTACTACCCCAATGATTATCCGTTCTCCGGGCTACCATTGCCATTCAACCATGCAATCCTGTGAGCTATGTCGGTTACCTTGGTTCTTCTGCGGAGATTCACTTTTCGGATTCTATCACACAAAGAAACCCCAAGCATAACCCTTTCAGGCTATATCACCAAGAGGTATCTTATCAAAGATTTTATTATTATTAGTATCTGTATGTCGCACCCGCTCACGAGACAAAGGTGTCCCGGACCTTTGTTAGGCGTGCGCGGAGCCAAAGCCAACGCGCAGAGGCCCTGCAATTTAATCAAATGTAAGGTGTACACCGCGCGGGTGCTGTTCCTGCCCGTATCATGAGATGCGCACAGAGACAGCACTCGCTAGATGCAAGAATTATTGGAGAGTGATGAGATCTAAATATGCTGGGTTATGGGATTGAAATGATGGAATATAAATACTGGGCTATTGCTTGAGACAATCGGACGTCTACCAGGAAAAAGTGTCCCATGGCTAAAGCTGGTAGACGATGATTTGTAAATCGCTAGATGGGCCCCCGTAAATAGCGACACATATAGTGGCCTTGGGCAACATGGGTGTGGAGGGCTAAGCCAGCCAGCCAGCTCGCCACTTACGTTCCACCCTCGAGCCGCAGCTCTAGCGACTCCACTCTGACCGGCCGGTTAAGGCAAGCCAAAGGTAAAGTAAAGTAAAGTAAAGTAAATAGTTTATTTATTGCACAAAATATACAAGGAATACAATTTACATTTCAACTATAAATATAGACATATTTTAGTGCACAGAGATAAGGTTGCCTGAGATAAGCAGGGGTCCCCAAACTAGGCAATGCCTGTATCTTGGGAGACCAGATAAATTTAATGTAATTTTCATATTTTTAAGCTCAATTAAACAAATAAAACAAAACAATACTCATAAAAACTTTACAGATTAAAAATATTATTCATTACAAGAAAGAAACTTAGCTACTAATAAGAATACAGATTAAATGTATCCTCTGTTTTTTGGTAATCCAGAGATATTAGCCATTCTGTTAACAATGTTTTTGCCTTATGGATAGAGCAATCTTTAATATCAATGTTATTATTTACAGTATTGTAAATAAAATACTTGGTGAAATCACCAAATCTTTCGCCAAAGTGAGTATTGACACACGGAAGTCGTAATTTGTAGACACGTTTTGCTAACATTGATTTATGTAAATCTGAACCGAGCAGGCGCTTATGAGTTGCAATACTGACTTGCAATACGAAGAGTTGGCGTAGATTTAATACTTGCGCTTCTTTGTACAGTTCCACTGTAGGAAATCTAAATGGTTTCTTTAGCATAATCTTTAATACTGACCTCTGAGCTCTTTCAGCGACGAGGAGTGTACTTTTGGCAGCACTCCCCCAGACGGAAATACAGTAATTAGCAACAGATTGACATATGGCGATATAAACCAGTTTTAATACCTTTAGGTTGGCTGCATTCCTAATTCTTTTCAAAATTGCTGAGAGCTTTCTTAGTCTTTTTGATAGATTTAAAATGTGCAATTTAAAATTGAGATTTTGGTCTATCACAACTCCAAGGTATTTGACTGCAAAGGAACGCTGTATAGAAAGAGAGTTGTGGTCGGAATTTGGATTAATTATATTTGAGTGCGTTGATATATTCTTAGGCAAAATTTTAATTGAAGTAATATTTGTAGGAGCTGAAGCAGCTGTTTTATGAAAGCAAACAAAGAAAGATTTTTTAGCGTTCAGTGTTAGCAGGTTATTTTTGAGCCAAACGTTGATTATCGACAATCCAGCCTCAGTGGATGAAATTACGTCCGTCCAAGAATTCCCCTTGAATAAGACCACCGTATCATCAGCATAGCATATAGTTTGGGCGTTCGGAAGATTAAGGTCAAGGATGTCGTTCATGTAAACTATAAAAAGGGACGGGTCGAGTATGCTCCCTTGTGGGATGCCGAAGTTGATGGGAAGTTGATCACTTTCATGTGGGCCATTTTGGATAAGTTGTTTTCTCCCAGAGAGGTAACTGCGGAACCAATTTAGGGCGATTAACACCAAAACGTTCAAGTTTATTTAACAGAATTTTTGCAGAAACTGTGTCAAAGGCCTTGGTCAGGTCAAGGAAAACCCCAACGCAGGTGCCCCCACCTTTGGCTTGCCTTAACCGGCCGGTCCTGACCCAACACCTTCCGTCAGAGTCTTTATTATTATTAATTATTTAAGACTGTGACGGGTGAAATATTATTGTTTAAATTAAACTATGTAATTTTTGTATGTTATTTTCAAATTTTAAACACAATGTGCAAATTGTTTATGAATAAATGATATGATATGATATAATATGATATGATAAGTAAGATGATGATAACGTTATATTTTTAACAAAATTAGTATCATCTTCACCTGTTGCTTTTTTTCCAAATTTCATAACACATCTTTGATTTTTCAAGCGATCCGGATGTGGAATACTTTACCGTTGGACGTAAGGTGTGCTAAATCGATTCCCTTAATCTGAGATGTCGATATCATATAGTTATTCTACCCGACAGCGTCAGAAGGAGGGAAGTGTTATTTATATGTTAAGATGTACGTCTATTTTTTTGCAATGCTTTGGAGACTAGACGCCTTGAATTCGGTCTTTTAATATATAAATATGTATATAAACAGAGAGCGCTAGTAACGATGGTTAATTTTATGCAAATAACGTACCTAACTATGTGATAGCTTAGTTGGTAGACCACTGCTACGGAAAAACAGGGTGCTTTTAATGTCTCGCGTAGAGAATAATAATAAATAAATAATAATAAATATCAGGGACAATCTTACACAGATCGACCCAGTCCCAAACTAAGCAAAGCTTATTCTATGGGTATACCTACTAGGCGAAGAAAGACATAACACATAGATAAATTATAATACTTAAATATATATAAATCATCCAAGACCCAGGAACACCCATTCGTGCGCATCACACAAACACTTGCCCTGGCCGGGATTCGAACCCGGGACCGCTGGCTCCGTAGGCCGTTGTGCAACCCACTGAGCTAAACGTATCGTCAACAATACTTCAACTACGGCCCGCTCCGTGCTTTCGGTGTTACGCCGAAGCTCGACCTTCGGCCTAGCGATGTTTAACGACCAGGATACAGTTAGTGGGTAGCTCGGTAGTAGTGACTTTATAGAGTGGTGATGGTCAAGTTACCAGCGGCCCTGGTGTTGTCAACGGCTGCCACGTAGTTGGGTGTGTTGGCTCCAGCCGTCCAGTCTACCACGATAATATTCACGTCTTCTGCCGTCAGGAACGCTGACAACAAACAACTCCATGAGAATAAACCTAAGAAAATACTTTTTAGCGCATTACATGTAAAGTTCAAGTACAGAGTGATTAATTTGATTATAAAAATGTTTGACATGTGCAAATATTATAATCATTAATTAATGATATTAAATCGAAATGTTATTTTAGTTTATTTACACAAAATACAATGTGAAATCTTAGTGGTTGTTTTCCCGCAGCGAGATGATTTTGAACATGATACTGAACAACTTTCCCCAAGGAACATTAGGTCGAAATATGGAAAAAATTCGACTCCCCAGAGATCAGCTGATTGCTGATAGCATATTTTCTATCGAAAGTCGTTTTTTTTTCCATATTTCGACCTATGTTCCTTGGGAAAAGTTGTTCAGTATCATGTTCAAAATCATCTCGCTGCGGGAAAACAACCATTAAAATTTATTGTTATATTTGTACGTATGCTTGCTCATTACGCGGACGTCTATATTATACCTTAAGACCATGTGTACTCGTATAACTGTATTCTAACAAATAAACAATTTTGTATTTGAATTAAAAACAAAATGGCTCCAACAGAATACTCAGAGAGAAAATCATGATTAGTCAGAAAAAATAAAGGCGCTAAAGATTTATGAACTGAATATTACTAATATTTTCTTCTGTTTTCGCGATTATTATCATTGAAATAAAACAATTCACCCGTCACCATGGAAAGCTAAAATGCTACTGAAACGTCGGGAACTAAAATGAGATAATATACGCGATATAATCCGTTAAATTGTTTTATTTCAATGAATATTACTAAGTTCCTTTTGAAGGGAGAAGTTTCCACTATTCTGCCTACCCGTGTTGCCATGAAGCATAGACTGACTAACTATTCGACGCCTTTTTCTTCTAGTTGCTGCACAGTGATCTCAATTATTGTACTAATCCTGTCCTGTCTAAGTTTCTCATACACTACACTGGTATAGTATATAACGAATAAAATGTGAAAAAAAAAATCTCGTCATTTCACAGTCTTTTACAACCCACAAAAAAGTGACGTTGTCTTTTTATTCACTATTATGGAAAATGTTATTGATTTAAACACTGAACTGACACTCCCGCCTTACTAGTGCATATAGATTAGGAAATAATAATTTTCAAATTTTCGATACTGAAAAAAAGTTTATTTCCAGATATAAGTGCAATATACAATTTTGGGTTAGACGTCAAATTTAGTCCCGTATATAACACACAATCCTGCAAAATTTCAGCTTTGTATACTCACCCGTAATTAAAATACGGAAATCGCGAAACGGGATTTTCAGTCCAGTGTTTTAATGAATTGTTCATAACATGGGATGAAAAGACCACCTCATATTTTTGGATGTTTTAAAAGACTGCATTCCATATTAGAAGCGTTTGCGGTAGGAAAATCTTGAAACGTTAGGTCTGCCTCGTCTGCGTTGTCTATCTTGCGGGACCAACTAAACTACGCTGGACTACTGATCAAAGAATGGTCCAGCGTACTGATGTGCAAATTGCGGAAACTTTCCAAACTGCTTAAAAAAGGTCATTTAAACAGATAAGTTAACACTAGTCTTAAGACCTTTTATATACTTAAAAAATGCTTAAAAAAGGTCTTATAAACATGTAGTTAACACTAGACTTTTTTTAAGCATTTTGGAAAGTTTCCGCAATTTGCATATCAGTACGCTGGACCATTCTTTGACCGTGTACAGAGTAAAAGTTTGACAACTTTCCCTGGATTGTATACCTGGTACAAGCACGGTGATGAGTCCAGACGTGGTTCCGCTGTTCCACCCATGGAGTAACACGACGGTGCGACGTTCTGGATTATAGTTCGTCAAACTGAGAAGACCTACGTTGCCGTGAAGCAGAGGCTGGCTTACAGTCGGGTTCAGTCTAGAAGCAAAGAATTACCATCATTCCTTAGAGCTTTTTTCCCGGTTATTTTGAGATGTGTACGTGTATCTCTGTAAAAATCTACTATCTCCAATATATCCGGTTTAGCTCAGAGGGAGTAACGTTGCCTGCGAAGCTGTAAGTCCTGGGTTCAAATCCCGGTAAGGGCAAATATTTGTGTGATGAGCATAAATATTTGTTCCTGAGGCTTGGTTGTTTTCAATGTATCGTCATCTAGTACCCCATAACATAAGCCTTATTGAGCTTACCGTGGGACTAGTTATATTTTTGTAAAATTTTCCTGTAATATTTATTCCTTTATATACGAGACAATATCATATGATATTTTAGAATAGTACCCGTTTTCCTGTGGACCATACAATCGTTGATGGCTTGGGTACAACCATATAAAAAAAAGTCGTATAGGTATTTAGTAGTGGAGAATTTGTACATGCCTATAATGTGCATGCGTGCAAGGCAAATTTGAATTTAAAGTCCTTAGTAGTAACCTGCGCAGAAAGCATTTCTTGAAACCAGATTAACTAATTATAAAGCAGCGTGTTTGCGCGGGTAAAATCTTCAACGCCCACTGACCGAGTCACCAAAATTCCCAATGCGAGCACACTTCAAACTTGGAAACAAGATATTTAATATCGATTAGCTGATTATTGATAAAAATCACGATAAAAAATGCATATTCCTTCTGAATTAATAATTTAAGCAAAAATATTTTTTGAATCGGGTGCATATGGAACACATTCACGACCGAGAGCCCGCTCAGCGAGCGCTCTGCTCAGAGCATGTTTTAACTACAAACGTTTTTTCTATGTTCATGGCTAGGTACGAGCGCTACGAAAATGTCGGTTGCGATAGTGTGAAAAATGCGTAAAAGAAAACATGTCCCGACAATTTGCGTGATCAAACATGCATAAAGAAACATGAAACTCCCCCTTTTTTGAAGTCGGTTAATAAAAATAGTTAATCTGTTTCGTTAAAACCGTGTTGAGAAGGTGGACGAGTTGGAAATGTGTACGAGTAGGGAAACTGGACAAGTTGGGAAAATGGATGATTTGAAAATATTGACAGGATAGAAAGTGGTTGATTTGAAAAAAAGGAAGTTTAGAAAATTGTGAATGTGGACAAAGTGAACCTAAAATAAACTCTGTGTGAGGTTTATATAGTGACTAACTTTTGCCAGCGGCTTCGCCCGCGTACTAAACGTAATTTTTAACCGTCTATAAAAAAGGAGGTTCTAAGTTTGACCCTTATGTAGGAATGTATGTTTGTCCGCGATAATCTCGCGTTTGGCTGAACCGATTTAGATGCGATTTTCGAAAAAGTGTTTGTTACTTTCTGGAAGTCTCGGTATACGACGTTTTGGTGAAGGCAGTTCTCTTAGTTTTTTTAAAGAAATGATTGCAATAATTGTTGAATTGTTACGCCGGCAATGACTTACTACTACGAGTACTAAGTGATTATGAATCATGCAGATTTCTACTCTTGAATATAAACTTTTGCCCGCGGTTTCGCTCGCGTCAAATTCGGGGTTATTTTGAATTTAAAAACCAGCTAAGAGCAGGTCCGCAGCCGTTACTACAAAAATAAGCTCTACAGACCAGCAAAAGAGCGTACCTTCATGCGGCTTACGTCCTTTTGTTGAGAGGCGCAGTTTTTCGGCAATATCTCAAAAACCATATATCCAATCGCATTGCACACAATTATTTTTTCGTTGAAAGTATTTTTTATTAAGTTTTACGTTTGTAATTTTTTTACGACTTACGGTTTAGAAAATAGAGGGAGGGGGAGGACACAAAATATTCTCTAACTCAATTTTTTTTTTAGAAACTTCAAAGTGTTTTACTTTTTGTTTTACAAATATCATGATAATAATCACAATTTTTGCAATTTATTAGTGGATCACTCCACTAGTGTTATTATTATAAACAAAGATCAGAAACAAATGAAAAATTTTTTCGACGATACTGGACTTGAACCAGTGCCTTGAGCCAGACCGGGGCAGCACGCTCTACCATCGGAGCTAATCGTCCACACCAGTAGTCGACGAATTTTGTCATCTGTTCTTGCTTATGGATCTCTGTATGGTGCATCCGACTCTTTAGTCGTTAGCGCTGCCTAGTGAAGAACTATGAAGTTACTTTCACCCCGAGCAGATACCTTTACAGGTACCATTGCTCGGCGAGAGGTGGCGCTATTATCAAGACTGTACTTTTTGTTTTACAAATATCATGATAATAATCACAATTTTTGCAATTTATTAGTGGATCACTCCACTAGTGTTATTATTATAAACAAAGATCAGAAACAAATGAAAAAAAATTTCGACGATACTGGACTTGAACCAGTGCCTTGAGCCAGACCGGGGCAGCACGCTCTACCATCTGAGCTAATCGTCCACACCAGTAGTCGACGAATTTTGTCACCTGTTCTTGCTTATGGATCTCTGTATGGTGCATCCGACTCTTTAGCCGTTAGCGCCGCCTAGTGAAGAACTATGAAGTTACTTTCAATTTTTTCATTTGTTTCTGATCTTTGTTTATAATAATAACACTAGTGGAGTGATCCACTAATAAATTGCAAAAATTGTGATTATTATCATGATATTTGTAAAACAAAAAGTACAGTCTTGATAATAGCGCCACCTCTCGCCGAGCAATGGTACCTGTAAAGGTATCTGCTCGGGGTGAAAGTAACTTCATAGTTCTTCACTAGGCGGCGCTAACGGCTAAAGAGTCGGATGCACCATACAGAGATCCATAAGCAAGAACAGATGACAAAATTCGTCGACTACTGGTGTGGACGATTAGCTCAGATGGTAGAGCGTGCTGCCCCGGTCTGGCTCAAGGCACTGGTTCAAGTCCAGTATCGTCGAAAAATTTTTTCATTTGTTTCTGATCTTTGTTTATAATTCAAAGTGTTTTGTCTACCCAAAGGAAGAGATCGCTGTGTAGCGATAAGACCGCCTGTTGTTTACCTCTCCTTAAATGTATTGTAATTAACGTCCCAAAAAAAACATAAAAACAACACCTATATTGATATTTTCACATTTCATCCCCATCGCATACCAACAGGGACATGATATTTCACGTCCGCTACATTGGATTTCAAAATCAATGCTAAAATAGAGATTAACGTGCCAAAAGGCCATAAAAACGACATCTATATTAATATTTAGGCATTTCAACCCCGTCACACCCGGGCAGATTTCAAAATCGATGCCATTTTTGTAATTCACGTCCCAAAAAACCATAAAAACGACATCTATATTAATATTTAGGCATTTCAACCCCGTCACACCCGGGCAGATTTCAAAATCGATGCCATTTTTGTAATTAACGTGCCAAAAAACCATAAAAACGACATCTATATTAATATTTAGGCATTTCAACCCCTTCACCCCATCGCACCCCGACAAGGGCGATAGTATTTCACGGCCGCCACGTCGGATTTGAAAATCGTTGTTGTTTTCGTAATCAGCGACCGGAAACAATACCCATGTTTACTTTTAGACTTCGTAACCAAATTCCCTCTTCTAGGGGATGAATTTTCAAAAACCTTGAAACACGTATTTACTGATTTATTGTTAAAAATACTTGTGTGAAGTTTAGAATTAAATAGTCGAAACTTATCTGATTTCCCCATATAATCTTTTGACCCTCATTTCATCCTTTTAGGGGTTGAATTTTCAAAAACCCTGAAACACGTATTTACTCATTTATACTTATATTACTTTGGGCCCTCATTTCATCCCCTAAGAAGTTGAATTGTCAAAAAACCTGAAACATATGTTTACTCATTTATTGTTAGGAATACTCCTGCGAAGTTTCGAATAAAATAGTATAACTAATCTTGTTTCCCCATACAAACTTTGGACCCCCATTTCACCCCTTTAAGGGCTGAATTTTGAAAAACCCTTTCTTAATGGATATTAACGTTATAAAAACTACCTATTGTCAAAAATTCAGGTCTCTAGGTCCAACGGTTTGGGCTGGGCGTTGATTTAAGTGAGTTAGTCAGTCAGTCAGTCCGTCAGTCAGGACTTTGCCTTTTATATATATAGATAAATAAGAATTTATAAAATGATAATAAATGAAATGAGTTCTTGGATTTGGCTGGATATTTATATAGGCTTTCTGCGACTGTATTTATCCGCTGTGATAGGAAAACAAAACAGATAAAAGGTCAATGTTAATACAACAAGTAATTATCAGTACCTATTACTTGATGATAAGCGCTTGAAGATATGTATTTAGGTTTTTGCTTTAACATTAGACCTTTATCACTAATAACTAATATTGATGTGGTTAAAGCAACTATTGAACAAGCGTGCAGCGTTCTTCAAACCGAAGACGGGTCTGCTGACAGAATTAACAAAGAACACAATTGAGATTTTTTTCGTACTTCTCTTTGAGCTCGGTAGGTCTGGCTGGGCCTCCTTTACGATGGAGCGTAAAGCCACAAACAGGAATGCCAGCTGCGCCTGATTAGACTTAGGGTGGTGCATTGAACCGGTTCAACACGACTTGGGGAAGCTGATTGGACCCACCTGGTAAACAGATGGTAAATGTTCTGTGCGTCAGGGTTGAATCTCGCAGACTCGGCGATGTCGCTGGCCTTCTGCCACATGTCCACTAGGTGCAGGTTTCCTTCACCATCAGCGACATGCTGGTAGCGAGGGCCATCGTCCAGCTTCCTGATCACAGGGTCTTGAGTAGGCAGCGCTAAAAATAATTGATATGGGTCGTCTTATGGTAGTTCAGGCCGTAATAGTCATAGGAATCTTGCCCTTTTAGACCTGCCAGTAGGGCAAAATTCCATTTTGTATACCTATTCTTCCAAACTGCCGTGTTTCCCAACTATTTATTGAATAATTTGAAATTGGAACAAAAATATTTCAACTCACGGAGCACTTTGAAGTCTAAAAAGCGTTTTAGTCTCCCGACTGTCGTGGCCGACAGATGGGACAGTGGCCTGATAAGGCACTGGTCCTCTCTGCATTTAAGTTTAGTTCCTAAGATAGTTACTTAAGTTAACCTTAGTATAAGTGTCTTTTACTAACAAAGTATGGACAATATTGATGTGAAATAAATGCATTTTATTTTAGTTTATTTTATTTATAGTCACAGAAAAAGGTCCAGAAGGGCAAGATTCCATTTTGGATACCTATTTTTCCAAACCTGCCTCGTTTTCCAACCATTTATTGAATAATTTGAAATTGAAACAAAAACACGGAGCACTTCGAAATCTATAAGCTGTTTTGCACCGTTGTGTGTAACACAAATTTTTGTGTTTCTGTGTTTTTAATGAAGGAAAATTAACACCACATTATTATCTATTATGATATAGATATAAATATCAAAGCGGAAAAAAAAACAAGATTTCTTTCGCACGTAGTCACACCAGGAATCGAACCTGGTACGTTTAATAGAAAATAATATTATAATCAAAACTATAAAAAAAGATTTATTATAAAGCTGAATCATACTTTGAAACTTTATTATAGTTATACAATTCTGTTTTTTAATGATCACGGAAGACATGAACCGAAGAATTTAATTTATCGAAGAAAATGCGTGTAACTTACGTACGTAAAAAAGGAAGGTCATGATGAAGTCTAAGTAGATTAAGATAAGATTTCGATTTAAATTTCAGATAAAGTGGAATACCTCTGTGAGTGGGAAATGGGTATATCACTTCAACAAAATTAGCCAAATTTCTCTAATGGTGGCCACACTGACATCGTCAGGGTCTGTCAGTAAATGTCTCGGTCGACGTGTGTATCTGTCTTCGCCCTTTTAAAGAGAGGCCATTGGAAACTTGCGACGCCATGCTGTAAAGGACTCTACAGCTGATTTTTTTCTATTTTCGTCCTTTCAGACAGGCTAAGACCATAGGTCATACTGCCACGTCTTCCAGTGCTCTACAGTTGAATTTTTCTATTAACGAATTTTTGACAGCTGTCATTCCAGTACATTTACGCTTGCGCGCCATTGCGATTGTACTGGATGACGGCTGTCAAAAAGTCGCTGCTACAAAACTTCAACTGTAAATTTTGTCGGCACTTTCGTCAGTTATTATTAGTCTAAAAAAATCTCAATTGATTATGTGGTAAGACTACTTTTGAAATAAACTTGCAACTGACACAGAATAACGTTAAGATAATTTACAATTTGTAAAAATAACCTGTAGCTACAGCCAAACCAAAAACGAGAAACACAACAACCTTCACCATTTTTAATCGTCAACTGATATAAAAGAATATTTTAATGAATATAATAGTTGATTTATTACTTGAGATCTGAGAGAGAAATGTAGGATTAGATAAGATTACGCGAAACGTAATGTTGTTTTTCATGTGACATAAAGGATAAGGTAATTTTGTAATGATGTTTTTTCAGTGAGATTTTGTTGAAAAATATGGTATTAATAAGAACGATTTACATATGCTTATGTAGAGAATAACGAAAATTTAAGGCCGCAGGGTAAAAAAGGACATCATTCCGGTCACGAAAATACGTTTACACAACTAACGTCATACATTTTGTATGGCTCAAACTTCTAACTTTGCGCGCTCCTCAGTAAACTATTTTTCTCGTTTTTTTATCTAATATATAAGTGGCAGACGAGCCACCTGATGGAAAGTGTTCAACGTCGACCATGTATATGTGCAACAGCGGAGAAATTGCCCTTACATTGCCAATGTTTGAGAGCCCTGTTAACTCGCTTCTTGAGGAATCCCATGTTATAGCGCTCTGGAAACACCTCAGGGGGAAGGTCATTCCACAAATTGCAAGTACGTGATAAAAATTAGCGTGATGACCCTTTATTTTTGAGATGCCAAGCATCCAGATAGTGGGGATGTACTTTATTTCTGAAGCGGGAGGTGCGATGATAGAAACGTGACGGTGGCACCAATTCAAAAAGTTCTTCAGAACATTTCCCATTGTACAAACGGTAGAACAAACACAGAGAGCCAACATCTCTTCGGAAGCTAAGTGGTTCCAGGCCGTCTGTCAGTTCGGAATCGTCGACAATACGACCGACTGTCGGTAATCGGGTAAATTTAGTTAAAAATTCAGAGCTACTCAAATGTAACGCTACTACATACAAAACAAGGAACTACTTTATGCAGATAACAGATCAGAGTTTTGAATATCTTTTTTGTCTGTTAAAAATATAACGTCAAACATCCGTTTCTGGTGCTTTTTTCACTGGGCTCTTAACATTAGAAAAGCAACTACCTGACTGATTAAAATTAACGATAAACTATATTTGTTTTTGATAAAGTATCTGATATTGTTAATTAAGTAGCGATATGACGTGATATAATATTGCAATATCACAGATTTAATCTTCCAAAATTACACTATTATACGATTATAAAATCCGGTAGCCTTATAGGGGGTCATGATTCCAATGAAATTCCTAACGGCGCCATCTACAAATGTATTTTACCTCCTTTTTAGGGTTCCGTACCAAAAATAGTAAAAAAGAAACCCTTATGGTGCGACTTTGTCTGTCTGTCTGTCCGACTATTAGAGCACCATATTTCAAAAACTACTTATGCTATCTATTTGAAATTTAGAATAGCCCACATTTATTGCAAAGGAAACATTTTAAAATATATTTTTATTTGCTAAATATTAAAAGCTACCAGGTCAAGTAGGGTATCATATAAAAGGGCGTAAATCTTTACATTTTAGAACTATTTTTTTTTAATTAGATTTTGTTTTACTAACACCATTCCCTTTATCTCCGAAGTTTACCAAAGAAAAATTTTAAAATTTTCACAATTTGTGTAAATAAACATAAATATTACACGAAAATTATAACTAGGTCTCAAATTAGCATTTTTTTTATTTTATCTTCAAAAACCCTATTTGAACAACCCGGTTGCGTTAAGTGTGCACCTCATTTGTACGCAATGCTATATATATCAGGTGCAAACTTAACTCAACCGAAACCGGATAATATAATAATGCAAATACTCTTTATTGCACACCTCAGATACACAGAAATACAGAACATGACAGTAACATTCGAATTAGCAGAGATAAACAACAGGTGGTCTTATCGCTAAATAGCGATCTCTTCCAGACAACCATTGGGTAGCGGAGTGTTTAAAAGACAACAATTTTAGTTGAGTAGGTGGTGAGAAACAGTTATGAAGCAAAACAAAAAATCCATATAGACACATGTAAAGGCAATAAACATACACAAATAAGCTTGCGTAAATGAACATACATAAATACTTATACATAATAAATATAAGATATGCAAAGTAAGTAGATAAATAACCATAACAGTGTCAGCCGCAAAGTTGAGAAAGTGATTTCAATAGCAGTGTGTTACGGGAGAGACAGGTAATGTTTTTTAAGGTGTGACTTAAATGTTGCAAGGGACTGGGCACGCTTTAAGTCATGGGGTAGAGAGTTCCACAGTAGAATTGACTGGAATGCGAAAGAACTATTGTAAAATTTGGAGGATGACGAGGGGACAGCAAGAAGCAAATTTTGAGTGGACCTAACAGATCGCAAATAACTGAAACGCTCTTTAAGGTAGCGGGGAGTTGCGGGATTAAAAAGTACGCTGAACAGAAGAGACAGGATATGAGAGTTACGACGAGAACGGATTGGAAGCCAATTAAGCTGAGACCTGAAGATGGAAACATGGTCATACTTGCGTAACCCACATATGAACGGAATGCAGATTTTTGGATGCGCTTATTGAGCTGTTCTTCTGTGAGGTCAAGATAGGAAATATCAGCATAATCCAAAATAAGGAGAAGTAATGTTTGAGAAAGCGCAATTTTAGTGGCGATGGGGAGAAAATAACTAAGTCTTCTAAGTGAGCCGACTGCCGCAAACATCTTCCTGCTAACCTCATTAACCTGTGGCACCCAAGATAAAGTGCGATCGAAGATAATACCGAGGTTCTTGACTTGCTGCGAAAAGGGTATAAATACGCCATTAAAGCATATGGGTAGGACATTATCGAAGTCAACCCTGGAGATCAGCTTAGAACTGCCAATAATTATAGCTTGAGTCTTAGCAGGATTGACCATAAGACCACAAAAATATGTTAGGGTAAGTGAAGGTTGTTGTAAGGTTTTGAGAAATAAGTGTTGTGGTGGGTAGATTTCGATGAATAAAAATCAGTCATAATCGAATACGCCTTTCATTCACTACAAAGGTTTGTACGGAACCCTCGGTGCGCGAGTCCTACTCGCACTTGGCTGATTTTTTCAAGTCAGTTGCGAGGTAAAAACAGGAGGTGGAGTTGAAAAGGCCGTGGGGCAGATCGCTGCGGGCAGATGCGATTTACAGACCAAATAAAGGCAGTTGGTTGTTGGTGTTCCGCCACGAGTGCACCCGGACTGTGTAAGTAGTAAGAGGTAAGTGGCGGGAGGAGATGCGGCGGGTCCTGTCTGTTGCCGAGACTGTTATCATATTTGTTTATTTATTTATTTAATCTTTATTGCACAAAACAAACACTTATCGTACAAAAGGCGGACTTAATGCTATAGGGCATTCTCTACCAGTCAACCTTGAGGCAAAGCAGATAAATTGTGGGCGCTGCAACTAATTTACAGACATAATTTAGGAAGATAAATACTTATAAACATACATATTCATATAATATATCCCTATATATATATATATATATTCCTATATATATAAATAAATTCAGACGAAACAAGCTAATCAGAGAAGCTAAGAGTTTGCGGTTCTGCTAACAAAGAGTTCGCGCAAAGATTTTTTGAAAGCGGGGCCTTCTTAATCTTGAGAGGAAGTCGGTTCCAAAGGCGGGCCACTTGAATGGTATAGGATTTGGACATAAAACCTGATCGGTGACGAGGGATAGAAAGAGATAGATTGCCGGAAGAGCGAAATTGACGGTCACGAGTTACACCATAATAGTGAAAGAAGTTTATCTATATCTTACTATTAAAGTCCTTACTGATACCCTTCGACCCAGTGGGATCTTTTGTGTAATTACCCCTTCTTGCTACTCAATGCCTTGTTCTACCATCTCCATAAACCGGATGATAGATATGTAGTAGCGTCTGGAATTCCTTTAGTCTTGGGTATCTAATACCAAACTCCTTCATTTTATGTCTCGCGAGGCCATGACAGACATGCCGAGAGTGTTACAGGGTGGTTATCACCACTCTGCCAAGTGCCAAGAGTGTAGCGAGATTGTACGAGAAAAAAAATACGAATATATTTTATAACAACGCCATCTATCGTGGGAAACTTTGCGGCCAGATCAAGTCAAAACCGTTTTGCGGATTTAAACCATTTTTGGTACAAGGATGTAAAATACATTCAAATGTTTAAAATGAAGCTTGTAAAAAGAAACACAGATCAGTTATAGGTATTCATTTATTTGCACCCACATCCACATTTATCTTTTTTCACGACGACGACGTCCTTGCCACAGCCACAAGACTTGTGTCCTGCAAAAAAAAACCAATCGATTGCCAATTTTATAATATTGATATTTAACATATAGTTTCATTAATTTATTTTTTTACTAAATTCTGCCCGCGACTTTGTCCGTTTAAATTCGTTTATCGCGGATAAGGGTATTTTTCCGGGACTCAAACTATCTCCATATCAAATTTCATTCCAATCGGCTCAGCGGTTTAAGTATGAAGAGGTAACAGACAGATAGACAGACAGGAAGACAGACACACTTTCACATATATAATATTAGTATGGATAGTATGGAGTTTGACATTGTATCTATCGGTTAATTTAATTTTCATTTTATACTTTTACTAGAAGGGACCTTCTCTCGGGGAGGAGCCAAAATCATAACTTCTCTTTTTTTTCGGTGTAGTCAGTTAAAACGTATCCTATAACCATCTGGAGATACCCAACTACCCGTGTACCAAAAATAGTTGAAATCCGTTAAGCTGTTTTAGCGCGATGAAGACACAATGACACAAAAAAAAATCGATTCAGTGAACAATTTTTTTGAAAATAACTATCTTCAATGTACAGACATTTCATTTTTACAACTTAATAATAGTATAGATATACTTAATCCAGATGCCTTTCTAAATAGGGGTTATAATCTTTAGACAGATCTTAATAGCGCGATTGACAAATGAGTCAAATAGTATGAACCTTAAGAACAGCGCCTTCTCTCCGAAGAAGGTTATAGAAAAGTTTTTAGCCAACAACGCTGAGCAAATAAGGGGATTATGACTTTTTCCTTTTCCATATACGAAAAAACATAACCCTTTTTCGAAACGAATGACTAAACTCCGTTATCTTGTCGCACTGACGTTGCGTTTTCGTAGGGGTTGAATGTTTTTTTATCGACTTTCTAAATGTTGATTGTGTAGTAATTAGAGTTATATGTCACTGACGATTAATCAAAGACAATCACAAGACACGAACGGATATAAATAGGATAAAAAAAGAATTAAAAGTCTATAAATAAAAGTCTCGGGTGTTTGTTAGTTAAGACTGTTTATCATGGTTTTTCCACAATAATAACAATAAACTTCCATTATAACATAGTTTTATGTACAAAGCAAATAAACTCCTTGACAATATTTAACAAATACTATTGTTGCGAAGACCATAACGTCATCAATCGTCGAGTAGTGTTACTAAATGTGTATCAGTTTTTCACAGACTAAATAAGGAACCGAATGACCCTGTCGTAAGACAGTGGCTTAATGATCGTGAGGTCAGCGGTTCTAATCCCAGCACGGTCGAGCTTTTTGCAAGTTTTCTTCGCATGTTTAGATTTTAGTACTACTCTCTAATTGCCTGGTACTCGCCGCTCGGTTTCGTGAGTTAAGATGAACAAATTGGACGTTCAAGACCAAGGCGAGGGCGCCTCCATGCTCTCGGTCCAAAGCGTGATGGAGCAGGATGGTGAGGAACTACACACCCCGCCAAATTACGTCACCCAGCGTGGCAATAAACGACCGCGAGACAGCCCAGGGACGGACTTGGCTAATTTTAAGGAGGAGATGAAGGAGTTGATTACGGGACTTATGTTATCCCACCAAAATGAACTGAAATTAATTACTCCCACTTTGCTACAAATTAAAGAGTCAAATACGAATATTGAATCTGCAATCACATTCCTCACGGCACAGACCGACGAATTGAAGAAAAAAGTTGAAACGTTAGAGGCTGAAAAAAAGGAAGATAAACGGCATATAAATTTATTGGAAGAGAAAATTGAGAATATGCTTAGGGAAAATCGGAAGCGTAACTTGGAAATTAAAAATGTTCCTAAAATCGAAAATGAAACCCGTGACGACTTGATCAATATGGTGGTATGCCTATCTGAAGAAATCGACTACAAAATCCCGCCTACGAGCATATCTGACATTTGATCCTGACATTTGCAGGTTGACATGTGATCCTGAGGGCTGCCCAAATTATCTGCGGTCATGGCATTCCGATCTCAAAGTACTTCACCTAAACATACGCAGTATAAACTGCAACTTTAATGGTTTACAAGCACTAATCCAAAGAACAAATACTCAGTGTGATCTTATTATACTCTCCGAGTGCTGGTTGAATTCAGCACCTTCTATTCCACCGCTGTCTGGCTATGTATCCTATAATTCGAAACACAGTAATCAAAATGATGGGATAATTATTTATGCAAAACATGACTTAATGCTCTGCATTGAAGAACCGGAAGTGAATGATGCAAATTGCTTGATGATAAAAATTAACTCTGACGTTGCTATATTAGCTATATATCGCTCACCTTCAGTTCATGCAATTAATAATTTTCTAAGCAGCTTAGGTCAAATTGTCACCCCTCTTTCTACCTTTCGCTCGGTCGCTATCATTGGAGACATAAACATCAATATCTCCCCCAACTCTTCTGACTCTCGCACTGATGAGTATCTCCTCTATACTGCTGCACTTGGACTCCTCCCAGCTCACGTTTTACCCACTAGAAATGAAAATTGCTTGGACCATGTTATGTTCAGAAGTAATCTAAAGGCTCTTGTATTGGTGTTAAACACTTTTGTTACTGATCATGCTCCTGTTCTCTTTTGCTGTAAATACAAACCTGAATTGTATTCCACCCAGTTACCAGGGAAGGTCAATATATCTGGTGTAATTGATGACATTAACAACTCGGATTTTTCTTCGATTCTGTCTCTCCAAGACCCTAATCAGGCGGCTGAAAGCTTAGTGGAAATCTTGTCATCAGCAATTCTGGATCATACACGTCCGGTAAAAACTCCTAGAAGATCTTACATTCTGAAACCATGGATCACCCCTGGTCTTTTACGCTGTATTCGAAATCGAGATAGACTTCACATCAAATCAAATAAAGATAGTAACAACTTAATTCTAAAAAAAAACGTATCAACGTTACAGAAACTATTGCAACAACCTTCTAAAGAGAGTTAAATTGGCTTATGATAAACAATTAATAGAAAACGCTAAAGGTAAGCCAAAGGATACTTGGAACGCCATTAAGAAAGTTGCTAATATTCAGCAAAATAAAAAATCTTCTCGCGAACTATTGTCACTTTGTCCAGATGCTCGAGCGTCGGTTGACTGCGTAAATGGATTCTTTGCTGGTATTGGCAACTCGCTTGCCCAGAGTATAATCAGTGATAGTAATTATGAGCATATCTCTAAAACTTACGCAAATTATGGTCTTGATAACAGGAGAGACTCTATGGTAATTCTTCCTGTTGACGCCGCGGAAGTTGAACGAATTGTTCTTGAACTTAAAAATAATTGCTCGGTTGGCCACGATGGTGTACCTACGTCTGTATTAAAGGCCTCTCGTAATCAACTTGTTCCCGTCCTGACATATATTTTCAATTTGTGCATTTCTACCGGTAGCTTCCCTGCTGTGTTCAAAAAAGCACTTGTTCATCCGATTTTCAAAAGTGGCAGCAAAAGCAATGTTAACAAATTTCGACCTATTTCAGTCCTCACTAGTATTTCTAAAATTTTTGAAAAACTTTTAAATAATCGCTTGATTAATTTCTTAAATAAAAATAACATCCTGGCCCCCAATCAATTTGGTTTCAGAAGTGGCAAATCTACCGAGGACGCCGTGGTGATGCTGATAGATAATATTGTAAAAAACTTAGAAGACAAACAGAAAACTATCGGCGTCTTCTTAGATTTGTCTAAAGCGTTCGATACAGTATCTGTTCCTATACTTCTCTCGAAGATGTCTGCTCTAGGTATCAGAGGTGTTGCTCTAGACATTTTCAAAAGCTATTTGACAGGACGGACTCAATGTGTTATTATTGAACAAACAATCAGTACGGAAACAAAACTAGATTACGGGGTCCCCCAGGGTAGTGTCCTCGGACCTACCCTTTTCTTAATTTATATTAACGATTTGTGCACACTTCGTCTTGATCAATGTCAAATTATAACCTACGCTGATGATACAGCTCTAATTATTAATCGAGAAAGTTGGGACGCTGCTCTTAAAGCAACTGAAAACGCGCTACGTCAAATAGCAAAATGGTTAACTGCCAATTTACTGACCTTAAACGTAAAGAAATCCAGCTTCCTTACTTTTTCCCCAACTTCCGCACTGCAGCCTAACTTAGGATCATGTAAAATTTATGTTCATAGTTGCCCATCTGATTCACAAACATTTCCACCATCTGAGCAGTGTTCTAACTTAAATATAGACAATCCCTGCGCATGCCCTGTACTCTCCCATGTCCAAAATATCAAATACTTAGGAGTAACACTTGACTGCCACTTACGATGGCACCTGCACATTGAAAACCTAATCCTAAAAATGAGAAAACTTATATACGTCTTTAAAAACCTAAGAGCTGTGTTAGACATACATTCGCTCAAGACAGTGTATTTTGCACTTGCTCAGTCCCTTTTAACATATTGTATTGGTGCTTGGGGTGGAGCTGGAAAAACCTTGCTCCTAAGATTAGAAAGGGCTCAACGTGCAGTTCTGAAGGTCATGACTAATAAACCTTTCTTATATCCCACCACAGACCTATATCGCGACTGCAATGTTCTAACAGTCAGGGCCCTATTCATTAAACAGATCATTATAAGGAAACACAAAATGTTACCCTTCAATGAGGATCTAGTCAAAAACAAACGCCGCAAAGATCTCATCTGTACGATTTCCACTCACCGTATGGCTTTGTCTGGACGGCAATTCCTCTATTTGAGTCCGAAACTATACAACCGTATCAATAATAAAATTTTCATTTACAGTGCCACACTACAAGAATGCAAGTCTAAAGTTACTAAATGGCTGGTCACATTAACTTATAATGAACTTGAGGAACTCCTCGAGTTTCGTTAACGTTACCCACATTTTGTCTCACTTACACTCACACTCACACACATTCACACTCCACATATACACTCACACACACACACATCGCGTGCTTCTTCTTTCATTATTCTGGCTCAAATTCTTTAATGTGCTGTACGTACTATAGTTTAGAATTTACAATAGTTCATTTTATATACCTCATAAGGTTACCTATTACGGGTAATTATTAACTTTAGTTTTGATTGTGTCGCTGTCCAGGGTGAGGGCCTGGAGATCTGTATTACAGGTTTTTCAATACCTAGTTCAGACTCCAGTCCCTCACAAAGGATACTTTTGTACCACTTAAGCTACTTCTTTGTAAACCGTTTTTCTCTGTCCTTTGTGAGGTGAAATAAATGATTTTTATTATTTATTATTTATTTATTTATTAGTAAGTGACACGAAAGTTTCTAGAATGTTTGAAGAAAAGAACATACCGTGCCATAGAAGTTTAAAGGACCAATGTATGGGGTTGGAATATGCTAGAACCTTCGACACAGCCCAATTTACTAGAAAGACGACGCTACTCAAAACAGCAGAATAACGAAAATATGACGACAAAAAGTGACAAAAGACGAGCGAAATTAACGGGTATAAAAGGCGGTGAATCTGAAGCGAGCAGCAGTCTTAAAGTGGCAGTGAAGGAGGAACAAGTGGAAAGAAGAGGAAGTTAAAAGTGAAGTGATAAAAGTGAAGTAGTGGAAGTGAACTAGATAGTGTTCAGTGTCAGTGACTCAGTGTGTGCTATTCACGGTGCAAAATCTATTATCTGTACCGGGACGCGTTTAACAGTGAATCCCTGCTACTGTAAGTCGCAAATAAACTAACATGGAACTGTCAAGGTGTTATACCTCTATCCTATACCCTACGCTCGTAACACTATTACAGAGAGCTGCAAGGTATTGCGGCTGTGTGTCAATGTGACATGCAGTTGCAAATAGATAAATCATTTATCTGAGATTAATGAGGTAATCTACTTATTTTTATTCAAGAAGTTTAATACTTACGCTATATTGAGATTGAGCAAAGATTTAAAAGGCGAATAATCAATCGCATCGTTGCATAATTTAAACATCGATATCGAGAAAGTCGATAAAAATATAATTCAACCCCTACGTAAAAGTAACGTCAGTACGACAAGATAAAGGGAGTCTACTAATAATAACTCAGTTGGCTAAAAATATAAGTTTATTATTAGTTATTTAAATAATACTTACCGAGATCAAGACAAGGCTTGGATTCTACAATGGGGGTCAAAGTCATCTGGAAAAATAAATACATATAATTAAAGCAGCTAACATACAGAGGGTACGTATTACAATCCCGAAAGTTCATAATACCTACAGTTGAAATACCGATGGTCAAAATACCGAAAATCAAAATAACGAAAGTACAAAAACCGATATTCGATATACCGAAGCTCAAAATATCTACCTATTTTCAAAACATCGAATGTTCAAAATCTGGAAATTTTATCACCCCGAACGTTTTAAATCTCATAATTTTATAATCCCGAAGTTCAGCCATTGTTATAATCCCGAAGATTATATCCCGAAGACTATGATGGTCACAATACAAACCTAAGCTAACCTACAGTTTTCGGTTTTTGATCAATTTTGACGCTCCCCTCGGTTCGCTCGCTCCGCTATACATGGTCACAATACAAACCTAACCTAACCTACAGTTTTTGGTTTTGGACCCATTTTGACGCTCCGCCCGCTTCGCTATACATGATCACAATACAAACCTAACCAGTTAGGAAGAACTGCGATAAAATGGAACATGGGTCAAAAATGCGATAAAAATATGATAGTCTTCGGAATATAATCTTCAGGATTATAGAATTCGGGATTACGGTCTTCGGGATCTTAAACTTTCGCGCAAATAAACATTCGACATTTTAATTTTCGGCCTTCCGTTTATAGCTCTTATGAAATTTGGAATTTTGAACTTCGATATTGCAATCCCCCATACAGACTATATTTGTGGTATAAAAAAGAGCGATTCGTTCTATAAGTATATAACCTGAATTCCCATGACTCCTTAAGATAACTTTTTAAAGACATCAACATAATAACCTAGATTATTTTACTACGAATTCAGATATCCACAATTTTAGTACTAGAAATAAAAATAAAATCGCCATTAGAAAGTTCCGAGTTCGCAAAGTAGTCAAATCATTCGCATGCCAATGTACACATCTTTATAATAAGTTACCAGATGATGCTTTAAAATTACCTTTTCCAGCTTTCAAGAAGTACCTACTTAAAAAAATCTCCAATGGCAAAAGGCATATTATAGGGTAGAGGACTATTTAACAGACAAAAATGCATGGCCCAAAACAGAAACCAAATAATTTACTTTTACAGGGACACGGTTCTTATAAGGTGGCATATCAAATGTAAGTACTTAAAAAAACATATTTTAATATTTTCTTCTGTTTCCGCGATTATTACTCATTGAAATAAAACAATTTAACGGATTATATCGCGTATATTATCTCATTTTAGTTCCCGACGTTTCGGAAGCTTTCCAGCTTTCCATGGTCACGGGAGGACTATGTCCTGTATGGTCCTCCCGTGACCATGGAAACTAAACTGAGATAATATACGCGATATAATCCGTTAAATTGTTTTATTTCAAAACATATTTTGATTTTTCGTTTTCTATTATTATTATTATTATTATTTTAATTTTATTGGTTTTGATATGTTTTCTTGGAATACTACGCATTGAGTTTATAATTAACACAATTATTTAGGATAGGCTAAGACCAAATATTGTAATAGATATGAGTTATTTCGAAAAAAATGACTGACTGTTGAGTTTGTTTCGGCTTTCTTCTCAACAGTGGTCTCTTCTTGGGCAATGCCGGAGAGTCAGACTTGTAAAAGTGCCCTCGCGGCCTATTTACAGCATAAAAATAATTTTATTTCATTAAAATAAGTCGCGGGCAGATGCTATAGTTGTTTTATATATAATTGTCTTCTATTGTTTGTTTCGGCTTTATTTCCTACAGCGGTGATCTCCTCTTGGGAAAGGCCGCTAGATTGAGACTAATTAAAGTAATTTCAGCTCAACGTAACTTTTAAATACTATCTCACGCTGTCAAAGTTGAATAATTGTATATAATAATTCTTATACATAGAAGGCGTTGTACATATCGAGGAACGGTTTTTAGTATGGAGATTGACAGTCCTCTTGTTTTAATGGTTACCTTATGGGTCACGAAAAGGTTATCTTGTAAATGTACAACCAATTAAATTTGAATATATTTATTTTATCAAAATCATTACACAATGCTCTTTCAGAGAAAAAATTGAAAATTATTTATAGGCGATAATGCGGACGAAACAAGCGGAGCACTTAATAATAAAATTTCAACCGCACTGTAATAGAAGGCACCATTAATACGGTGACACTAATGAGTACGGTTGAAACGCTCTGAAATTGATCCTAAAGCATTATCTACAATTAAACCGATTTAAACCTTGAAATAAAGCAGATAACCGATTATTACAAAGTAAAAGAAAACTCACCAGAATACTCGCCAATAACAGAAAAATGTAAAAGAAGTTCATTTTTTTATTTTTGACTTTTGACTTTATATTGTCTTTTTCTATTATTTATTTTTCTTTTCCTTAACACCTTGGAGGGCTATCTGATATAAAATGTTAAGTTGGCACCTTTTTATACATAAGTATAGTTATTTACGTGTATATTAATAGAAAAGTAAATAATATTTACAAAAACGTCATAAGTAGTGAATTAGGTTAGCTGGTTGATCCCTGACGTGAAAGAGAATATTCTATTCTATGGATTAACCAGTCTAGTCAGTTAATTGTTTTTTAAACATTCATTCGTTGGCACCTATCAAAACAAAACAATTATTATTATTGAATATTTGATACGTAACAAAGTATACTAGTACTGTAATGTAGGTTTGCTTATTAAATAAAACAAAAACCAATATATAGGTCATAATTGGATCCCTTCAATAACTATCATAATCATTGAAAGTCGGCGATTCTCACTGATTCAAATAAAAAAATTAAACGGAACGGGATTTCTCTACAAGATCGAATCAGAAAAGAGGAGACTCGTAGACGAACCACGGTCACCGACATAGCAAACAGGGTAAGCAAACTGAAGTGGCAATGAGCAGAGCACATAGTTTCAAGAACCGATGGCCGTTGGGGCAAAAAGCTTCTCGAGTGGAGACCGCGTACTGGCAAGCGCAGCGTGGAAAGCCTACAGTAAGGTGGTCAGATGACCTGGTTAGGGTTGCGGGGACTCGCTGGATGCGGGTCGCCTCTATCCGGCCCATGTGGAAATCTATTGAGGAGACCTGTGGCTGAAATGATGATGATATATATAGAAAATGGCTAAAAGATTCTTAAGGGGCTTACAGCTCTGAATGACCTTCGATCTCGCTTTTCCGTATTGTATAATGTCTCATCATGTTGACAGGGACCGTCTTTACCAATATACAGTTTCAGTTTATCCTCAAGAGTCACCGAAACCAAGATAAATGCCATCAAACTTTGTAATTTTTACCTTAAACCCCCCCTTTTTAAACCAGTATTTGCCAATTTTTAAAAAAATACACGCTTTTTAAAGAAAATGCTTGCGTAGCAAGTAAGGTTTTTTCATAATGAACAATTAGGCATACGTTTTGAGTCTATAAAAGGTTTATTGAGAGATTAGGTACGCAATCTTTATTTTTATAGACCTTTCTGTAAAAATCCATATTTAATTACATAGAAATATATTCTAATTTTCGAATGCAAGAAATTGTTAAATAGAAACTGAACTTTCATATGAACCATATTTCGAAAGTTAGTTTGGCCATTCCAGGGACTAGGTACAAAACAAAAACCATGAAAAATCGTACATTTACGCTTGGAGCCCCTTAAGACCCCTTAATAGAATCCTGATCCTGATGGAACGTACTCTACTAACCAAATCAAATTATACACACATTTTTTTATTCTGCCCTGTAACAGGGCGTACAAACAGACAGTATTTATTTTTTAAATAATAAATTATGCAAATATGCATGATTATAGACTGCAATATAGATCTACTTAGCTTCGCCCCGGGACTTCGTCCGCCTTGAATGCGCTTATAGCGGATAAGGGTATTTTTCCGGATTAAAAGTAGCCTATGTACTTTCCTAGGATTCAAATATCTCGATACGAAATTTGATCCAAATCGGTTCAGCGGTTTAAGCGTGAAGAGGTAACAGACAGAGCGAAACACTTTCGCATTTTTATTATATTAGTATGGATTTCATCATTATGAATTAACGTCATTACGGCTTTATCATGATTACATGTCGTACTAATACAGCTCATAGTATTTATATTGTTTTTCTGAACTGTTAGCACAGGTGGGTCATTATTTAAAAATACATAAGTGTTTCGTATTGTTCGAGAAAATATATTTTCACTTCTCCTGCTCTAAAAGAACGTCATAGTAGCTTCGTGAAGTGACATTAAAATAGTACATTTAGCTCCTAGAGTTTAAAAGAAAGCCATATAATCCCATACAAATTTCTATGACACTGAAAAAACTAACTTGCGGCCAGCTACATACTCATTACGTATAATTGAAAACAAACGAACCAACCTGATCAGATTGGCCAAACTTTCTGATAGCATTGCTCAAACTGTATTCTTAGTTTTTCATGAAATATACAATTTTTAATTCTTTTTTATTTTCTCGCAGTCGACGTGAAAAGCAGAGTTTTTAACACGTGGCTTAAAGCCATTATGACACTCAGACATATTTATATTTGCTACATCTTTGCTCTTGGAACCTGGATCTTAATAGTTACGGTAATGGAGTTACAATTCTCTAGTTAGTTTTTATCCAAAATCTGGCCTTCTAAGCCCCATAACTATTTTGTGTGTGCTTTTACATACAATTTTTTTTGAATTGTCTGAACTCAAAGTGTTTTTGCTACAAGCATACTGTTAGAAACGTGGTAAACCAAAGAAATTTCTTAAATAAAACGAAGCTCTCAATAGCTGTAGCACCTTTTTTGATTTAATTGAGAGGTAGAGATGTTTTCGTACTTTAATTTTTTTGTAAATAAAAGGCCCACGCTTTAATTTCATGGTGTTACTTGCAACAATTAATGGGTAATTTTGAAGCACACACACAATGACTTAAGACAATTCAAAAAATTATGCATGTAAATCAAAAAAACTAACTAGAGAATTGTAACTCCATAACCGTTAACTCTTAACACCCAGGTTCTAAGAGCAAAGATGTAGCAAATGACCCTACAGAAAGTAATGTCACACCAAAAAAAATTACAGTCCATTTGCCGAACACCCTGTAAAGAGTGAATCAAATTGTTAATGACACAATGTTGGTATGACGTGTGACATCACCACATAGAATGGATGAAAAAATAACTGCAATGGGTCGATCGATTTTCGCAATTGATTGAATTAATCAATTTATTTCTGTATTTAGTTGCCATAGTTAAGTCTACCAAGTTACTCTTTAGAACTACAATTTTATATCAATTCAAATCAAAATATTTTTTCTGTAAATAGGCTTATGCTAGTAACTCTTTTACAAGTCATTTTATAACTAATTACACCAACTAAACCGAAGGTAACTTACACAAATGCAGTCTTATCATTTTAAAAAGTCATTTACAGTATAATTATGGTTTTTGTAAAAGATGACGTTTGAGCATGTCAGATGGTAACTTATTGTAAAACCGTACAAAGTTCCCCATATACGACATATTTACTCTACGGAGACGATATCCTGGGATGGCTAATTTATTTTTGTTCCTAAGGTTAAAATCATGAATGTCGCTATTTAATTTCAACTTGTTCAGATTTTTACGTTCAGATGTACTTGTAATTTTCATACATATACTGTAAGCCAACAGTAAGGATGCCGATTTCTTTAAATCTATCTCCAAGAGAAACCCGTGACCGTTGTATATATAACGAATAGCACGTTTTTGTAAAACAAAAATTGCATTTATGCCAGCGGCTTTGCCCCACAGCAAAATACCTTAAGACATAACGCTATGAAAGTAGCTAAAATACACCAGTCGTGCTGCTTCAACGTCTGCGAGCTGCCGAATTTTTTTATTGCGTAAGCAGCTGAACAGTCTACTTGCTAGAGTAGAAATATGTGAATTCCACTGTAATTTTGAATCTAAAGTTATGCCAAGTAAAGCTGTTTTATTAAAAGACAAAAAGGCAACAAGAAAGTTTTTTTATGGCAAAACATAGGTCCATTGTCAAAGGTCAGTATGTTAATAGTCTAGATTATTAGCATGTTTCAAAGTAACTCTGACACTTTATCTCCTGCGTTAAGGGACGGAGAACAATAAGAAAAGTTGATCCTAGTTTGTTCTTACAGCTGAGGTGAAAAGTTGCATGTTCCACACGAGACCTAAATTATTCTTCTTAAATTCTATGCTATTTTGCATCGCCTAATAATATTTTATTTAATCAAATTCTTCACTGTGATATTTTCTTCTGTTTTCGCGATTATTACTCATTTAAATAAAACAATTTAACGGGTGATATTGAGTATATTTATCTCATTTGAGTTCCCGACGTTTAGGAAGCTTTTCGGATCTCTATGGCCACGGGTGGACGGCTGGTGGAGAGTCAATATACGCGATATAATCCGTTAAATTGTATTATTCAAATTCTTCACTACCAAACGGTTGTCGGGAAGAGTTCGCTCTTTAGCGATAAGACTGCCAGTTGTCTACCTGTAATTGATTTGTTAATGCATTTTTTGTAAATTCATATATATTTTGGAGGTGTGCAATAAGGAGTATTTGTATTGTATTGTTATTTGCACCTCGAGCCGTTTAATCACTTGCTACGCTCAGGATCCAATAATCGGCACTCGTAGGAGAAAACAGCTTTAATCATTTTGCGCTAATAACTATTGCGGGTAGTTAACATTTAACTTAAGAGTCCCCGGCAAGCACTGAAACTTTTGACTGTGCCACGCATGTATATAATAATAATAATTATTATTATTATTTATTTCGGACAATTTTTTTTTACATCCATAGAGTGTTAGTAGTACTTAACCTATATTAGTGACGTACAAAAAACTTACAAATTATTTATTTATATATTTCTAAATTGGGCAACCCCCCTCGTTTCACTGATCCAATGATGTAAAATATATCTACGAAGTATGTTTATTTGTTAAAAAGCACCCAAATTTGTTCAAGACTTATGAAGACACGTGTAAGTTTAATACAAGATATCCAAATCGTCTTGTATTTCCTGTTGCATAGACAAAGTTGTATGGCAAAACCACTAATTGTATGTCTATAAAAATTTACAATCAGTTGCATAATGACATTAAATAAATGCTTGTTCAAAATTAAACTTAAAAATTGGCTAGTAGAATAATGTGTCCACTCTATCGATGAATATTTTGATTATTATAAATATTCACATATTAATAGGGTAGTATTTGAGTTCTTTATACCTAATTCGTAAATTGAAATTATATTTTATTGATTTTAATAATTATTCATTCTCATTATTGACAACGTAAAACCGCAATAGTAATTTCTTTCTTTAATTTATTTTTATAACCCTGATATTTACATACTCAACATATTTCTAAATGAGATTGTTAATATTAAAATCATAGCTTATGTGGGTATACCAGATAGATATACTTCATTGTATTTTGCATGCCAGCTGCTGGTGAAATGTGTGATTCCATGTAACTATTATACAACCTTGTACCACATTTTAAGCAAAATTGAGATCATTCATTCATTCATTCATTCATTCATTCAGATGTGCCAAGACGCTGCGGTACGAATTTGTAAAAAAAGGTTCAGGGAAGGCCAGGTAAGGTTGTCGACGGCCATAACAGAATACTGAACGAAAGAATACCATTGACCGTTGTGAATTTTGTTTGATGAAAATCGGACCACTCGTCTCCAAGATATTCAGCTTTTAGTGGGACAATTCGGGGGTTTTTAAAACTTTTAATTTTGTTTTTTGAAAATGACTACAACGGAAATATCACGGATAGATTTGGGCTCTCTGAACACATTATTATTATTTTTGGAATTTTCGGATCACATATGATTGAAAAAATTGATATTATTAGCAATTGGTGATCTGTTAAGGTGCGTCCACATTTGAATCATTTGCCCGATCAGATCTTCGTCCCGCGGCATGATCGCGTGTCACGATCACGCGTTTGCACGTTGCGCCGATCCGATCGCTCGAAATCCATGTTGCTACGCGTATCACACACTTAGATCGGACAAGCGCGGCGTGATCGCCGCGCCGACAGTTAGCGTCCAAGCAGCGCGATGCGCAGTCATGCCACGCCACGGTGATCGCATACGAGCAAATGATGCAAGAGTGGACGCGCCTTTAGACGGTACAAAGTTAATTCCTTTGCTTAATTTTTTTGTGGCAATTATAAAAAAAAAATTATCGTGTCATATTAGCAGTTGACATTTGTGTCATAACTAGTGGTGGGTAATAATAACGACACGATAAAAAAAACACTGTGACGAGAAAAGTATAACTGTGACTGGTCACGACGGCACGTTACAAAATAACGTAGGTTAAGGTGCGTCCACATTTGTATCATTTGCCCGTATCAGATCATCGTCGCGTGGCATGATCGCGTGTCACGATCACGCGTCTGGACGTTGCGCCGATCGGATCGCTCGAAATCCATTTTGCTACGCGTGTCACACAGTTATATCGGATGAGTACAGCATGATCGGCGCGCCGACAGTGAGCGTCCAAGCAGCGCGATACGCAGTCATGCAACGGCACGGTGATCGGATACGAGCAAATGATACAAGTGTAGACGCACCTTTATGTGAGCAACAAGCGTGATAAAATCACAGTAAAATTGCATCGTAATTGTAAATTGACGACCGGTTTGGCTCAGTGGGAGTAACGTTGCCTGCGAAGCTGAGGTCCTGGGTATTATATTTCCGATCTTGTCTGTGACCCCTTTCACATATGGTAATACGGCAGGTTTACACTCGACTGTTGGTTTCTTCATACTTCTAACCAGGTCATCCTGCGGGTGGCCTTTTCACGCTGCGCTGCTCGGTTACGGTCCAAACCCTCAATTATGATATGGGCCTCTTAAGGAAGTTCAGAGTCTCTCAATTTTAATTGCACAAAAAAATTATCGTACAAAAGGTGAACTTAGTGTCATAAATTAACCCTTAACCACTTACCTCCCGTCTCACAGACTCATTCAAACTTAAAATTGTTAATATACCTATGTGCAATCATCCTAGAAACGTTGGTGTCCTTGTACCTTATCCCCTCCTGTCTCAGTGTCGTGTCGACGCTTGACGAGGTCGGTCGTGCACGCATTTAGTTTTGGTGAGTATATGATTGTCTCCGACCGTCTCTGAGACGGGTGTTAGGTGCATACGTATTTTTTCTTAAGGGTCTCGGAGACGGGTTCTAGGTGGTTACGTGATTATGTATACTTTTTTTCTTTACTAAGCCGACCGCTTAGTCTAGTAGATAGTGAGAGTGACCTTGACCCTTGACCTTTTTATGTATATGACGACCGGTTTGGCTCAGTGGGAGTAACGTTGCCTGCGAAGCTGAGGTCCTGGGTTCAAATCCCGGTAAGGGCAAATATTTGTGTGATGAGCATAATTATTTGTTCCTGAGTCTTGGATGTTTTCTATATATATAAGTAATATATCTATTAAATATATCGTCGTCTAGTACCCATAACACAAGCCTTATTGCGCTTACCATGGGACTAGTTCGATTTGTGAAAAATTGGCCCGTAATATTTATTATTATTATTATTTAATATTATATAAGTACCTATTGATCCAAATAAATAAGGATGCATATCTTTGTTTAGTACCTAAAGCACTTTGATTTGAGTAAGATTGTCAGTATTTTATTTAATAATAGATGGTGTCCACAACTTTGTTCGCGGAGAAAAAGTCATAACCCCTCTTTTTTAAAGGTATTCTAGAACCATCTGTGAATCCAGCTAACCGTGTACCAAAGATAGTTGAAATCTGTTGAGCCAATTTTGCGTGATGAAACATCATAGTGTTTTTAGAAGATCTGTCGAATGATGTGCCACACATTGATATTTGCAGATAATTTTTTTTTTCAGTTTCGGTTACATGTATGGAGTGCCCCCCTAGAAATATATATATTTTTTTATTTAACTATGAAACTAAGTAGCGGCTTACACCCGACATCTATGTTCCAAATTTGATTGAGTAAAATGCCTGTGACATACGGACGGACATGACGAAACTATAAGGGTTCCGTTTTTGCCATTTTGGCTGCGGAAACCTAAAAATGGACTTTCTCATCTAACTTTAAAGGCTATAAAAAAAGCTACACGTAATGTATCGAACTCAATTTTTGTTTTAGGAAATGCATCATTGGAACTTCCATTTCGCATCAAAATCTTATTATTATTCGAGTTCACTCAACATCCCTATTTAGTGTGATATATTACACTATTATCTCGTATTTTTCGCAAAGAAATATACGATTACTCTCGCACGTGGTCACACCAGGACTCGAACCCGGTACTTCCTGATTACGCGTCAGGTGTGTTATACCCTTTCACTAGCGAGGACTGTGACGTACGCATCGAATTTATCTATCCGCCTTAACTGTGCCTATTTTTATTGAACCGTATTATAACCTTACCCTGTGGTGTTAATTTTCCCGCATTAGAAACAAGGAATTCCACTAAACTTGTGGTCCATATAAAGATAAACAATCCCAAAAACACAAACTTATACAAGTAAAAACAAATATCAATATACAGGGACCTCGTCTAGCCTGTACCTCAATTACAGGTGTGCAACAGCATTCACTATAATAGCCGGTTAGACATCAAATTTAGAGGATTGAAAAAGAAATGAAAAACAAACTATCTATACAAAAATTCAATAATAATTGAAATGGCACGTTATTTCTCAATTTAGCACTAGCATTTTACGCTTCCAACTGTGGAGAGTATCCGAGTATATATCCAGGTCATGCGCTTTCTGGTGTTTGTTGTACAGTGTCTGTAATCTTTGCAGAGCAGAAAACTTGCCCGGGTTAGACTTGGCCAGCTTAGGTCGGAAGGTGGTGATTCGTGAGGACCTTACATTAGCTTTAGGCACGACAAAGTTCAAACGCTCCAGTATAAATCCTTCATGAACCCATTGACTAACTTGTGTAACAAAACAAGATCTAAGTAGTCCCTTCTTGTACGTAGGGAACGCATCCTGAAATGCTCGAGCCTGTCGTCATAGCAAGAACGTTTGCCGATGCCTTTAGTGGGGTTTTTAAAGACAATAAATCGGGTAAAAGAACGCTGGACCTTTTCCAGCCGGTCAATGTGGATTTGGTAGGAGGGGCTCCATACCTGACTACAATATTCGAGCCTCGAACGCACGGAAGTGTCATAAAGTGTTGTAAGAGTCTTAAACCGCTTAAAGTTACACCCGGCTCTCTTGATGAAGCCCGACATTTTAAAACTGCCTCGGACTACATTCTCTATATGGCTATTGAAGTTCAATTTACTATCGAAGGTAACTCCCATTTCTCTGATAGTCTGTACCTCTTTTAATTCTACATCACCAAGTACATAGCTGCTCTTAGTAATGTTCTTTTTCCTAGTGAACTTTATATGTTGGCACTTAGAGGCATTAAGGACCATATTGTTAGTGTCACACCATTTGCTGATATTATTCAAATCACTTTGGAGCAGCTCTGCATCTGCTGTACATTTAACGTTCCTGTACAATTTTAAATCGTCGGCATATAATAGGCAATTGCTATACTTTATGACGTCAGTGATGTCATTGACAAACAAAATGAAAAGCAAAGGACCTAGATGCGAACCTTGTGGGACACCCTAGGTTGCAGCATAATATTCTGATACGTATCCATCTTTTACTACTCTTTGACTACGATTGGTGAGATAAGATCCGAGCCACGACAAAACCTCACTAGAAAAACCAAAATTGTATTGCAGGTTGTTCAGCAATATATGGTGATCCACTTTATCGAAAGCGCTGCTGAAATCTGTGTAAATAGCGTCAACCTGTTCTTTTGAATCAACGGAGTGAGATAAATCACTCACATATGTTATTAAGTTGGTCGTGGTGGATTTACAAGATACGAACCCATGTTGTGAAGAAGAAATTTGTTCTTTGACATGCCAGAATAAAACTGGGTGGACCAACAATTTTTTGAGAAAGTACTTAATAAAGATATCGGCCTCTAGTTATTTACCTTTGAGCTATGCCCTTTTTTAAAAACCGGTACTATATTGGCCTCCTTCCAGAGCGTAGGGAATATACACGTTTCTTGAGACTTATTGAATATCAGCGACAATGGAAAATGTAAACGCACAAATGTAGACGCGCATTTTTTAATGAAATAGGGTGGTATACCGTCCGGTCCAGCGCCCTTGCTGATATCGAGTCATTTAGGAATAACTAGTTTATAGAAAAACACATATCAGCTAGAAATATTTATTTACTAGCACCCACAGCCACATTTGTCCTTCTTCTCGACAATGACGATGTTCTTGTCCTTGTCACACCCGCTTTTTTGCTCTGTGAATAAAAAAAAAATAGATTTGTATTATTATAAACAAAGATCAGAATCAAATGAAAAAAAAAATCGACGATGCTGGACTTGAACCTGTGCCTTGAGCCAGACCGGGGCAGCACGCTCTACCAACTGAGCTAACCGTCCATACCTGTGTGCCTACCATGAGCTGAGTTTACGATCGGCGCTGGCGAGTATCTCGAATCGAGAGTCAGTGCACCTCTCTCGCACGCGCTAATAGTGCGAAAGAGATAGACCGTCATCAAGCGCTCGATACTCTCTCGTGCCGAACTCATGGCAGGCGTACAGTAGTCGACGAATTTCGTCATCTGTTCTTGCTTATGGATCTTAGTATGTATCCACTTATAAATTGCAAAAATTGTGATTATTATCATGATATTTGTAAAACAAAAAAGTATAGATTTTTATTGTTATTGCTTTCATTGGTTTAGGAACTACGAAAACATGATCCATTAATAAAAATTAGGTACCATACTCTGTAAAAACTGAGTGCAACACCCCGAATGAAAAACCGGCCAAGAGCATGTCGGACCATGCTCAGTGTAGGGTTCCGCAGCCGTTCATATAAAAAAATGCACTACAGATGAAAAAAATACGTTATAAAAAAGGCGCAGTTTTTTGGGAATAACTCAAAAACGGTATGTCTGATCATATTGAAAACCATTTTCGTTAATAGTATTTATTAAGCTTTATATTTGTAAATTGTTTAATATTTTTTTAACATACCGTTAAGAAAATAGAGGGGTGGGGACACCATTTATGCAACTTTCGGAGCGATAATTTTCGAAAATATTTACTTAAGCAAAAATTTTTTTTAGAAACCTCAGTTTTTTTTTAAAAACTGTCGAAATATGTGCCATTGATACTTGCTGAAAGCAAGGAAAGTAGCGGCTTTCAAAAGACACCTATGCTCCAAATTTCATCAATATGCATCTTATAGTTTTTGAGTAAAATGCGTATGTCATACGGACGGACAGACAGACAGACAGACAGACAGACAGACAGACATGACGAATCTATACAGGTTCCGTTTTTTGCCATTTGGCTACGGAACCCTAAACATGCTTTGCTAGCGGGACTTGGCCGGTTACGTCTGCCGCAAGCACCCGGAAAGGTGGGCTAGTGTGTCACTAAATGGGTGCCACAAGATAGGCAACGTATGAGATGGCGGGACGATCTGGATGCGTTTCTCAACAACTGGCCGGAGGTAGCATCTGAGAGGGAGTCGTGGGGATCTGTATCGGAATCCCTCACGTCATTTTCCTTAATGTATCGTTTACCCTAACGCATTTTTTTACGAAACTGTAAACTTTTCGGGATTATTATAAAACAAACCTAACCTAACCTAAAGGTGCGTCCACATTTGTATCAGGCAAAAGATACAAATGTGGACGCACCTTCAATGTATACAATGATCTTTTGAAAAATCCTGAAAAATTTACGGTTTCTGAAAAAAAAGCGTTATGGCAAACGATATATTAGGACAAACGACATTAGGGATTCCAAAGGAGACCCGAGTCGTGGAGATCTAAGGGAGAGGCCTTTGCCCAGCAGTGGGACACTGAAATAGTCTAATAAAAAATGGTGTATATTTTAACAGTGGAGTGATGAAGTATTTTTGCTTACCATGACAAGGCTTAGCTTCTCCAGTGGGAGTCATAAACATCTGAAAAAATAAATACAAAAAATAAGGTATGGCAATTAAATAAATTAATACATTAAAAAACACAAGAAAAACACGCTTTACAAGACTTTTTAACAAATCCAAACACAGCTATGATACAATGTTCCATCATGAAGTTCCAGTTCATATCTTCCGGCTCCATCATCAGATCAGTTCGACAGTACCATATTATTGTATTGTCATCAGAACCACATACAGCTGCGAATTTTCATGACGCTACGATCCTTGGAAGATGGTTAAATTAGTTACCTTAGATTCCATTACATACTTAGTTACATACAGGTCGACCTAATAAAAACGTGTTAAAAATATAAAAAAATGTACTAGATTGTGCCCTCAACTTTGTGAGCGGAGATAGAAAAAATATAACCCTCTTTTTTTTCTTAAGCGTTGTTGGATAAAAAGTGTCTTATAACCATCTGTACCAAATATTTTTGAAATCCTTTTGCAGTTTTGCCTTTATATGAGGCCACAACGACACATAAACGTCCAAAAGATATTTTATTGAAAAAAAAATATTAAAAATAACAAATTAAGTGACCTTCAAATAGCCCGTTTCATTTTTCTAAAACTCCGGTGTCGGTCTGTCTGTCTGTCCGTTTGTCACCAGGCTGTATCTCATGAACCGTGACAGTTGAATTTTTTACAGATGATGTATTTCTGTTGCCGCTATAACAACGAATTCTAAAAACAGTTTAATTCTATGTGTGTCTATGTCAATAACCAATATTAAATTGATCGAACACCGCGTACATTTTGGACTTTGCTAACACTGGATTTTCATGGATACGGCCATTTGTAGCGTATATTTTGTACGGAACCCTCGGCGGGCGAGTCCGACTTGCACTTTTATAATAATATTAGATTAATTGCGCAAAATACATAAGGCAAGCATAATGACGTCAAGTATTCTCTATGAGGCAAAACAGATAATTATTAAGATACTGTAATGAATAAAAAACATACTTACCAGAATAGAGGCCAGCAAGAAGAAAATGTAAAAGAAATTCATTTTCTTTTATATTCTTTCAGATTTTTTCTTTTTCCGTAACACTCTCAAGGGACTTATAATTCTGATATAAAATGTTAAGTTTACCACCTTTTTATACAAGATCTTGTTTACTTGTATAATTAATAATGTTCACAAAAACGTCATAAGTCACTAAGCTGGTTCATCCCTGAAAGCAAAAAATATATTCTACTCTATGGATCAACCAGTCTAGGCAGTTAATTGCTTTAGTAAACTTTCATTCATTGGCACTTCTCGCAACAAAACAATAATAAATGCTGTTATTCATTATTTGAAACGAAACAAACTACACTAGTAGTGTAAAGTAGGTTTACCTAAAAAATATACATTATCGGTGCTATCTAAAAAATGTTGAAAATTGAAGAGTTAAGAAAGATTTGATACGATGCCATCAAGTCTAAAATAACATTGATTGGATATAAGCATACTTTGTCCGCGGAGGAGAAAAAGTCATAACCCCTCTTTTTTTCGCTAGCCTAGTCGTGTAAAAAGTGTCCTATAACCATCTGGAGATACCCAGCTATCCGTGTACAAAAATTGTACAAATCCGTTTAGCCGATTTAGCGTGATGAAGCCACAGCGTCACATACAAACTTTTCATTTTTACAACTTTGTAATAGTATGGATGTATAAATTGAATGGAGAAACTGTTTTATAAGTAATTTGAAGAAACTGAATTATGCAGTTATGTTTTTGACTTTTTAGTGTTTCCTTTTGGGAGTTGGAATTAATTTTTCGTTAAGAAGGTAAATTATTTTACACTTTTTAGGTTAATCGTTACTTAAAAGTATATGTTATAGAACGGCCTTTCAATAATAGAAATACTGGTGAAAAAACTACTTCAATGTCATAAAAACTCCACGAGGTACAACGACGATAGAATCACACTTTTCGACTCTCCCAAAAACGCTCATGGTCAACCCGTGACCATGGAAAGCTGAAAAGCTTCCGAAACGTCGGGAACACAAACGAGATAATATACGCGATATAATCCGTTAAATTGTTTTATTTAAATGAGTAATAATCGCGGAAACAGAAGAAAATATTAAATGCTTAGTAAGTTCCTTAAAATACCTAAATCGCTATATGCATGTATGCCTACAATATTTGAGGAAATCCTTCAACTTCTCACGGATTCCATCATCAGATCTTCACCAAATTTATATTGGACCAATACACGAACAAACAAAAAGAGGTAACAAACATTAAAAAACAACCGGATGGAGAACCATCTACTTTTGTGTGAGTTACCAAAATAATAATGGCAATACATTGAGTCAAAATGTCGCGTGACGTCACGCCGAGGTACTTTTTTACATAGTTATGACGTCACAGACATATAAACTTTAATGCGATTTAAATACAGCAGTAATGCAAGAAAGAATCGATAAAAAGGCAAAAGGATTATTAAAATCCCTTTATAGAAATACTGAGGGTAATTCCATTTTTCCTCGCATTGAAAAAGTTGTTTAAGTTTTGTTCTAGGACGTACAAACTAACAGTATTTTTTTCTTTGACTAGAAGGCGCCCAACTTCGTTCACAGAGGACAAAAAGTCATAACCCCTCTTTTTCGACAGCGTAGTCGGGTAAAAAGTATCCTATAACCATCTGGAGATACCCAGCTACCCGTGTACCAAAAATAGTTGAAATCTGTTTAGCCGATTTGGCGTGATGAAGCCACAACGACACATATAAACACACACAAAAAAATTGTTTCAGTTCCAAATAGATATAATAGAGATACAATATATATTTTTTAAATATCTTCAATGTACAGACTATTCATTTTTACTACTTTACAATAGTATAGATAATAAATTATGCAAATAAGCAGTCTGGAATAAAATTCTATTTCATCATTATGACGTCAACATTAACGTCATTTCGGTATGATCATAATAATATGTCGCATAATTAATACAACTCATAATTTTTGTATTGTTTGACTGTACTGTTGGCACAGGTGGTACATTATTTAAAAATAAACAAGGGTTCCGCATTGTTTTTAGAGAAATTAACCGCAATTTTTTAAGTTTTTTTTTATAGTGCTTAAATTTCGTTGTATTAAGGAAAATGTAGAAAAAATACCAGTCCCCCTTTATTTCCGAAGTTTACCAAGCGAAAAATCTGAAATTTTCTAGAATCATATAATTTAATGGGGATATTACACGAAAATTATAACCATATATACGTGTGCGTTACTTTTTTTATCATCAAAAATCATTTCAATCATGTTTCATTCATCATCGGTTTGGTTAAGTTTGCCCATCATTTGCATGTGAAGCCATAGATACCAGAGGCAAACTTAACTCCATCAACTACTCACTGAGATGATTCTAAAGAGCCCAAACTCGGTAGGATTGAGTTATTTTATTACAGAGTTCCTATGACCACCTTCCTGCTCCATCATCAGATCAGCTAGATGGTATCATAATATTGCACTGTCCCCAAACTTATATAAGTATGCCACATTTTAGCTCAATTGGGATCCGGGAAGTAGGTCAAATTTAACTTGCAAGATTTCACCCGAACAAACATAATATTACATTCGGTAAGATTACTTTGAGTTTACCACTGACATATGTTTTTATTATTTTATTATTATTGGATATTCGATTTTAACACTAATGTATAATGTATAAGAGTTTACATTAGGTACTTACACACTGTCTAGAAGTCGTTTGTTTGTAATAGAAACTCTTTCGTATTAGTGTTAAAGTCGAATATATCCAATGGAATAAAAGCATATATGTTAGTGGTAAACTCAAAGTAATCGTACTGTACTTACATTGCAAGTTAAATAAAAGTTTGTAAAAAACTTTACACTTTACAAACTGACAAGTACCGAATGAAACCGAACGTGTGACCATTTCAATAAAGCCCTTGATGCACTATAAGTACGGTACATATGTAATGACAGGTGAACTCGTGCTCTCTCGCTCATGGCGATTGACGCGGCGCCAGATAAAATGGCGGGCGCTGGAGCTGCCGGCGTCGCGCGCAAAATTTTGGACTGAGCATTGAAGATTTTACCCGCGCAAACGCGCTGCCTTATAATTGGTTAATCTGTTTTCAAAAAATGCTTTCTGCGCAGGTTCATCGTTGTAACTTATATTTGTGGTACTACTGTAAATTGGTGAAGTGGAACTGATGAAGACGACCACACAAGGTCACTAGAACTCTTCAACGATAAGTGATTTACAGGTGGCGACGAGATATATCTTGATCAAAATGGGTAGGCTACTTCATAGTCGCAAATTGAAAAGGTCTTGATGAGAATAGTACCACATAGTTGATTTGATGATGGAGCCGGAAGTAAGGCACCGGATCATTTAAATAAAATAATGTATTCTAGCCGTGTTCGGGCTTTTTAGAATTGTCACGAGATATACTTTTCAGTAACGATAAACTGAAAATTGTATAAAAAATTAACTGTTTAACAAAAAAGAAAACATTAAAAAGGAAAGAATTAACTGTATAATTTAGTTGCTTCAATTTATTTATACTTTTTTTATTTCCTAGATATTTTTCGTCTGGAACCCTATAATATGGGTATTATTTATGCATCAAACGCATATGGTGATATTATTTATATAAAAAAAAAACAATTATTATGTAAAGTTAAGTATTCTTTTGTCTACTCCTTAAACATATTAAAAACGTGCAGACCGCGATCGGCGCTCACGTCCTTTTTACTTTTTCAGCCATTAAAAAAGGTAAAGATTTACGTAAGCGCCAGTAACTCGTAAGATTAATATTTGATTGAACGGAAAATATATCTGTGTTCTTTAGGAATTTTACAGAATATTTCGAGCTGGAAAACATTGTATTTCTATGATATTATAAAGTTGTAAAAATGTCATGTCTCTATATTGAACATATTTAAAATTGAAAGGTCAGTGATTGAAAAAATATTTATTTTTCATTTTTTTATGTCGGTATATATCGTTGTGGATATTATATAATAAATTTAGACGGTGCCCGCAACTTCGTTCACAGAGGAGAAAAAATCATAACCCTTCTTTTTTAACAGTTTAGTCGGGTAAAACGTATTCTATAACCATCTGTGGATACCCAGTTACCCGTGTACCAAAAACAGTTATCTGTTGAGCCGATTTGGCGTGATGAATCCACAACGACACTTACAATATATATTAAAAAAAAATTTTTTTCGATTCAGTGACCTCCTAATAGGTAGTCCATTACAATATTATTTTTGAAAATATCTTCAATGTATAGACATTTAATTTTTACAACTTTATAATAGTATAGATGTTAAAATGTCCTGCGCGATGCCTAGGTACAATTTCATACTTAGTTATGACGTCACGAGCCCCCAATCCTTACCTTTGGTGCAATATGTCTGAGTGTTTATTGCTTAATTTGTAAAAGCCAAAAATACGTGTCCCTTTTTTATGATCTTACTGACGGACTTAAGAATTTTGATAATTTAAATAATTTCAGGAGGAGGTAATTTGGAAGAAAACAAATACTCACTTCAAATTCACTTTTATTAACTTTCATAATAACAATGTTTTATTTCTTTTGTGCAATAAAGCACTTTTTTTTCTTTTTATAAATTGCAAGCTTAACCTATAAATCTAGTCCATGTACATTGCCGGGTTGTTTTTTAACGACAACTGCCAAAAAAATTATATCTTATGTTATAATATATATTGAATATTATAATTAAAAATTATATTACATTCCAGAATCTATAGTACGAGTATATACATATATTATATTATATCTCTAAGCTGAATGAAGTCGCACTTTCAAAATAAATAAAAATTATAAGTACCGATATTATAATAAAATAATAATAAATATTACGAAACAATTTTTATACAAATCGAATTAGTCCCATAGTAGCTCAATAAGGCTTGTGTTATGGGTAATTAGACGACGATATATTTAATAGATATATTAATTACATAGAAATCACAGGAGCATAAATATTTATGCTTATAACACAAATATTTGCGCTTGTCGAGATTTGAACCTTCATTTGCAGGCAACGTTACTCCCGCTGAGCTATACCGGTCGTCGAAGTAAATTTAAAGGGCGTATCCACCATTGATTTATGTGGTGTTTCTAGATATTTTCCTTATTTTTCTGAAATTGGTCATTTAATTTAATAACTGTTTTTATTTGGGCCTTCATTCGATTTTTTTCTGCGCATCAAATAAGAAATCTCATCAGAATCACTTTCATGATTGTAATGTTGACTCAATTTTTTTTTACAGTTAAGGTGGCATGCAGTACGAAAATAGTATTTTATGCAATCGTTATATACATAATGTATACCTTTTTAGTCGAGTACTGCGTTTAGGCCTCGAAGCTTGCTGAGTGGCCTAATTAAGGTACGAGACTTAAAAAGCTAATTATATCACTATTGTATAAAATACTTTTTCAACGAGTAACCCATAAACTACAGGAAATAAAACATAGCTAAAAAATAATTACAAAATCACAGTTCTTTTTTTAAAAATTTATTATATTTCTGTGCGGAGCTGTATAATAAAGATATTCACGAAAAGAAAAATGTTTCGTCACTATTCTAATTCTATTGTATCCGTTCTGATTATTCCTCTGTATTATACTTCTGCACTTAAGGTTCTCTTGCTTATTTAAAGAAATATTGCTTTTAACTGTTTTACTTTTCAAATTTTGCCCTGACTTATATTGCAATTAAAATGTCTTAAACTGAAATATTGTCTAGATGAGATCGTTCTTTAATCTATTATCTACCTCACCTCCATCATAAATGATTCTCTATTTTGTTGTAAATGTTAACGAAAGCGAATAAGACTTTATTTTATCCTTATTGTGGAACAGATCAAGTATTTCATTAGATTTTTCATTCTCCAGAGACTTTACCTTTCGTTCGTGGTTATGATTTTTATTTTGACATTCATGTGTAACCTGTTTCGTGACATCATCTTCTTTAGTTACACTTTCTGTCTCGTCAGTGACAGATTTTTCTCCCCCAGTTACATTTATATCTTCCCCAGTAACATTTGCTTTTTCCGCAGTGACGGATTTTTCTTCACCAGTTACATTTATATCTTCCTCAGTAACATTTTCTTTCGCCGCAGTGACGGATTTTTTTTCACCAGTAACATTTTCTTCGGTTACATTTATATCTTCCACAGTTACATTTGCTTTCTCCTCAGCGACCAATTTTTCTTCTGTAACATTTTCCTTGGTTACATTTATATCTTCCTCAGTAACATTTGCTTTCTCCTCAGCGACCAATTTTTCTTCTGTAACATTTTCCTTGGTTACATTTATATCTTCCTCAGTAACATTTGCTTTCTCCGCAGTGACGGATTTTTCTTCACCAGTTACATTTATATCTTCCTCAGTAACATTTTCTTTCGCCGCAGTGACGGATTTTTTTTCACCAGTAACATTTTCTTCGGTTACATTTATATCTTCCTCAGTTACATTTGCTTCCTCCTCAGTGATGAATTTTTCTTCTCCAGTAACGTCTTCCCTGGTAACATTTGTATCTTCCTTAGTAACATTTGCTTTCTCCTCAGTGGTGGATTCTTCGTCACCACTAACATTTTCTCCAGTTACATTTATATTTTCCTTAGTAACATTTCCTTTCTCCTCAGTTATAGAGTTTTCTTCCCCAGTAACATTTTCCTCAGTTACATTTATAACATCTTCCTCAGTAATATTTTCTCTCTTCTCAGTGACGAATTTTTCGTCCTCAGTAACATTTAGATATTTATTCTTTACGTGTTTCGTTTTTCCAGCACGAGTTTCTTCCTTATCAGTAAAAATTATTAACTCATCTGATATATTGCTTTCTTCACCAACGTTGTTGCTTTGCTCGTGTGTGATTGGCTTTGCTTTTATGACAATCCTTTTCTCCGTTGTCACGTTATCTGTCTCCTTCTCAGTTACCTTTATTTCCTCTTTAGTTACATTTTCTTCTTCTGCGATTTTCTCATGATATTTAGGATTTTTGGTGTAGTCTTTTCTGCTTTTGGGAACGTTATTTTCTTTTTGTACCTCCTCAGTTACATTTTTTGTCTCTTCAATCAAAATTCGGTCTTCTTTCTCTTTTATTACATCGTCAAGATGATTTGCTTCCTGCACAGTAATGTTGTTCTGCTCATTGAAATATAACTGTTCTTGGATAGGACTTTGTTTTGATATTGATAAGTTTTCATGATCACTCTTACTATCATGACGATGGTGGTGATGATCACTCTTATTATGATGACGATGATGGTGATGGTGATGATGGTGATGGCCACTCATATTATGATGACGATGATGGTGATGGTGATGGTGATGATGGTGGTGATGATGTTTTGGCTTGTGCCCCTCAAGATCTAGATCTGTATCATAATTTGCTTTCAGTGCTTTTTCGTTTTCTTCTCCGTATGGTACTTTAACATTAGTTTTTTTTTTCTCATCGTTTTCATTATTGAGATCATTTGTCTTATCAACATACTTTAACTCTCCGCTTTTACTTATTTTGTGAATGATAGATTGATGCACGTCATTGCCTACTTCACTTTTTTTTGGGTCACTATTTTTTGTACTAAAGTGTTCACCATCATTTTTTAACTCTATTATTATTTTATTATAGTTCTTATTCGTCACATTTCCGATACTTTTACTGTGGCCTAGCACTGTTACTTGATTCGGTTCTTGATTTAATTTACCATCTTTATGTTTATTTTCATGTTTGCTTTTGGATAATTTCGTTTGCAACAAGTTTTCATCAATATCCATGTTGTTAGCGCTATCATACTTTATTCCTCCATCATCGTTATTATCAACATTAAATGTATCTTTCCGTGAGTTATTTTCTGCGTGTTTTCCAAGAACGTTTGTTTTATGATGCTTTTCGTCCTTATTACTGTTCGCAGTTCGCTCGCTATTTAAATTATGACCCTTATAACTGGCTCCGTCCACATTTTCTTGGCTTAAAGAATCGCTTAAATCTTTTAGAGCAGATTTCAAAATTTCATCTATATCTATAATTTTTTCAATCTCTTCAGTAACGTCATCATTTTTATTTGTATGAGACACATTTTCTTCGACGACATGACTGTCATTTTTGTTAAAATCTGAGATAGTATTATCATAATTATCTTTGTCTGACTTTGCTTCATTGTCTTCTTTCATTAAACTGTCTTTTTTAACATAATGATTATCAATGGTGTCTAAAACTTCTTTTTCTATTGTTCTGTCTTCATCTTCTCGTAGAAGCTCATCTACTACGCTTCTAAGTGCTACATCACTAGAATCTGTAAATATTAATATTGTTACAATCTGCTTATATTTCCATTGAAATAATGATAAAAACCTGTCGATAGATAGAATCTTAATTTTAACTTCTAGAGAAGGTTAGGATAAGATATTGAAATACAAATTCAACTGAAAATTAATGACAATTTCATTAGCCGCTACTACCTCATCATTTGTCTCATCTTGAAAAACTCCTAATGATTTTATGTATGAGTACATATTATACTATATAGGGAGTTATTATGAAGTATCTAGCTTAATATTTTCTTCTGTTTCCGCGATTATTACTCATTGAAATAAAACAATTTAACGGATTATATCGCGTATATTATATCATTTTAGTTCCCGACGTTTCGGAAGCTTTCCAGCTTTCCATGGTCACGGGAGTTCTCCCGTAATATACGTGATATAATCCGCTAAATTGTTTTATTTCAATAAGTATCTAGCTTACCTTGAAGTGAATCAGTCAAGACCTTGATCGTGCCAGACTTTTTGGATTTTAGATCTTCACTACTAGAATCTATGTTCTTCTTTTTTGCTTTTCGGATTAAGGGTGGAAGCACTTTGGTCTTCGGTTTCAATTGTATTTTTAGTAGGTCTAAAACATTATAAATAATATTAAGATAAAGCGGGATTATTTCGTCTGTGGAGAATAAATGTGAATATTGACAATATCACGGAAACACTTTCTTTGCACCTGCCCTAACCTAACTAATGCTCTCTTTATACACTTCAAATGAGGTTGGTACCTCATTTGAAGAAACTTTTAGGGATCTTTAAATAAAATTTAAGAAACTTTTTGTACCTATATAATATTGTTGTATTATTTGCCTGATAAATAAATAAATAAATGGAATATCTACTCAAACATAGCGATACTGTGCATAAGAAAATATTTTTCAAAACATTGGCATTTATTTATTTTAGTAAAGGGTTCAGTTATGTAACCAGTGAAGAGGTTTGCCTAATTTTCCCTAAAATCGTAACAAACTTTATGTCCCCCTGGGACAGTTTCAAAGGCAAGACAAATGATATATGTAAAAGACGCATTTGTTGCTATAAACGCAATTATTCTGGTTAACCTTCAACTTTTTGTAAGATTTAATATGAGGAGTATATTGAACTGCATGCAAACTTAATGTATTGTGAAGGTGATAAAATTATATAACCAATAGAAGGCAATCGCTAGCGCGTGTCTGGTCTAATACTATTAAATGAGTATTTCTTCCCCGACGGGTGGGTTTTTAAGTGGCAGTCACTCATTTGTAAATGAAGTGAGGAAGACCGCCAATTGATTGAGGGCTTTGTCGCGATCGTGGCAAACTGTTTGTTGAAGATGCTATCCCGGTGGGTCTTTGGAGAGATGCTTAGTTAGGTCTTTGTCCAGAAGTGGACATCTTACAGGTTACATGTTGATGAATTAATCCTCTTAGAGGTCTATATACAGCTATATGAATTGTGTCACTGAAGTTGTTACGCGGTCATAACTAATTGCTTGCTTCGGAACAGGGTTTCAACATTTGCCTTGTCTTATTTCCAAGTAGTATTTAATTCTATGCTTAATATTATTATTATAATTTTTCTTGCCTTTGTTTTTTTTTGCATAAAAACCTGTGACTAGACATGTTCTGTGGATACTTAGCGCTTAGTTACACGTAATTGATGAAATATAGTCTGTGGATAACTTTACTGGTCCCACGCGCCTGATTTTATGTACCTAAAGCCCTAAGCTTGTTACTGTTTATTGTTCTAAATAGATTGAAAAGAAGTGTATTTTAGTTGACATGATAATTGAACTGGCTTCATCGTTGTTTGGCGAAGAAAGTAAGTTTGAATATAATAAAATTAGATAATCCTTATAGTGTGTTGTTGGAAGATGACTGAGAGTGTCAGATGATGGACGGAGTTTTAGATGCAAATAATGACGAGCATTTGTAAATATAGAGTAATTAAAAAGACCCCAGCGTTTCCTTGCACTATTCCTCCGTAGATCCTTGTAACAGAGATATATCAAGCTAGAGTGAGCTATATGAAGTCGTATAGAGACATACCCTGCTTACCAGCGATGCGTTTCACTCCATCCTCTAGCAACGCCGAGAACTTTGATTCCAGGAGCTGCTTCATATTATCTATGACGCTACGTCGAACCTTCTCTGAACCTAGCTTGTCCAACACACTGTCCAACGCCTCCAACGGATTGGGCAGCGCGTCCAACTTGTGAACCAAAGTGTTCAATGGATTCAACTGCGTAAATGTGTCCAATTTTAAGGGAGCATGCAGCGCCTTTCTGTCCAATGAATCTGAATTTGCTTCCGTCTTGCTTTCTGCATCTAATGGACTGCGAAGTACGTCTGCTGCAACCGATGGAATAGTTGATGTGTCCAATGTGCCACCTGATTTGTCCAATGGGTAGGCCAGTGTGTCCGATGGATTGGACAGTGTGGGAAGAGAGGCAGCATGAACGCCATAAAAGGCGATTATTAGCACTGAGGAAGTAAACAAATAAATATTTTTATGATGCGGTTATAGGTCTACGAATCATTGTTTGAGAATTGAATATCGGCAAAGTGTAAGTTTGAAAATTGATACGTCACCATATCGGGCCCTAGAGTAGGTTTCGGTTATAGCCAGAGACACGCCTATGTAATCGTAAATATCCCAGAATTTAACATCATAATTCCAATATTTCAACTATGTTGACTGCATACCATGCGTACGTCTCTTCGACATTAAGATATGGGGTAATATTCAGGGGTAGCTCGGCTGATCGGGAATTGGTCTATGGCGCATAAAAAATGTAGAAGAGCAGAATGTGGTGGGTAGTGGGTTTATATAAAACTCATTTTGTAGACCTACATAAATGAGTTTCAGTATTTTTCAAGTAGAAGATTACAAAAACAAGACTTATGTCAATCGGGGGGCACGGCAGTGCCCCCGCCAAGTCGAGCGCGAAGCAAACACTGCCGTACCATCCTTTACTGGAACCATTTCGCCGCATTTTCAGGCCCCTATTTGAGAACCTATAGATAAGACCAGAACACAGAAATTTTCTTCATCCAGTAAGCTATAATCACATACGGCCAAGTCACACAACATTAACTATAATAATAAAGAAATCGCAGTAAGGAACCTTAGACTTGGCAAGACTTTGTCTAGATTTCCTTACTTTTTAGAAATAAACAAGCAGCTCCATCGAGACTTGGCTAGTTTTTTAAAGAATGTTTTTGGTGGGATTAAATATTATAGGAATGCCCCTGAAATGTTTAACCATGTACCTGTTGATATCAAGAAAAAGAATCTGTTTTAGAATTTAAGCGCGCTTTAAGTAGATTACTACTTAAAAAAGCTTACAATTATGCAAATGAATACTTAAATGATACAAGTGACTCTCATCTACCACAATGAGCAGGTTAGATATAAGATTTTTATATGCTCTTGCGGTTAAATATAGCTGGACTAATTCATTATGTAAAAGTAAACCAGAAATATATGACCATTGTCAAGAGGGCGCTATTTTTCTGATTGACATGGCAACAGTTATAATGACATCTTGAGTTGTTTACCTGTCAGCTGAGATGTTAATATTGAAATGTTTTCTAGCGAAATAGTTTCATTTCCTGTACGGTTTTTTTTTCAGCAATAGATTATATACAATATTAATAATGTTCCGCTCTTGACTTTCAATTGTTTTGGGCATTTTTATTCATTTATCATTTAATATAACACTTCACTCTTATTTGAATAAACCGCCACAGTGACACTGACAACTTATTGTAATTAAAATTATTGCCAGTGTAAGAAATTAGTTCAGATGAAATTCCGCCAAATGGCGTATGGTCATATATTTCTGGTCAGGCTTTACCTACCATCTAGCATAACTAGAATTATTATATTATTCATTTAGTTTTTTTTTATTTAATTTCATTTGAATAATTCACACCCAGATTGTCAATTGCAATAAATTAAGGTCGTAGGTGCCAATTTTCTGACTATGCCCTGCACTGGAAAATTTACTTTAGTTTGTATGGAAAACACTTACCAAGCACCAATGCCATCTTTGACCACGTTGATTTGAAGAAAGCAAGGGTTTTATAGGAGTCTCAATTTTTCTGGTATATTAGTCATGCTTTACTACTGTACGTATATTAGTAAAGCTCTGAAAGTGATAAAGGTTCCATGATATTTTCTGAAAACGGTTAATACATTTCCAAACCCAAGTCCAATCGTAGATTTCATGAATTCTCAGTTATTAAGCATTTCTGTAAATTCTACCTGAATGTCTATGTCTTAAGTGTGCAAATAACATTGTGAGTGATTTGGGTGTCCTGTAAACTCACAATGTAATGTATTATAAATCAAAAATTAATTCATAAAAATCTAATAAATAACATTTTTTAACCAAGCTAATTTCCAATGATAATAGATGATCAAAAATTGAATAAAATCGATTTTTTATCTTTTCTTAAATACGTATCCCAATTTCAACTTTCGCAAAATGCTAAAACATGGCAACAATTTAGTATGGATTTTTTTAGGTCCATTTTATTTAATATCTACTCTTTTAAGTAGCACTGTAAGTCCGTGGCTCCGTTACGTCGTCTGATCTGGTGTAGTATGATGATGATGATGATGACGATCCACCCTAATGGTTTAAGCTGAGGACAGAACCCTGCACCCAAAATGATGGATTACAGCTTAAATTAGAGCTATAATTGACTGTTCGCTTCATTACAGGATTGCGTTAATCAAGTCGTATTGATTAATTAACAAGACGAGATTAATCACTATAATACTTGCATTTCCTGCGATTTCACTCGGAAAGAGTCTCTTTGTTTTTATTTACGCTTTCTTATCTTCTATTACTATTTATAATGTTGTAAAAATTAAATGTCTGTAAAAATATTGTAACCGGGGTTTGTAACCCGGTTATTTCCGTAGCTATTGGAGCAACACTGAGAGCCTAAGCCATATTAAAGATTACGCTCGTAGAATATCGCTCTAACCGGTTAATATCTCGGAGCGCAAAACAGGGAGCAAATTCATTTGCCGGTTAGAGAGCGGTTCCTCCGTGTGAGCGGAGTCTAGGATGAATAACCGCTCGCTTAGACAGAATTGGTTTGCTTGCACGCCAGTATCGGCCTGACAGTGGTCATTGATCACGTATTCGAACACGGAATAACCGGTTAAAAAGCGCTTCGAAATGAAGGTCGCAAATCAATTCGTCCGAACGAAACCTGAATAATTAACCGGTATAACCTATATAAATACCGGTTTATTTGCAACCGGTTAGAAGCCCTAATTGTGACTGACTATTTGGAAGGCACTAAATTGAAAGTAGTTATATAAAAATTATTCTATAACAATGTGTGGATGACCAGCTACCCGTGTACCAAAAAATGTTGAAATTTATTTAACCGTTTTTGCAAGATGAAGCTAGAACGACACACATTAAATCCAAATCAAAAATCGATTTATTGACCTTCAAAGGGTCCAAATCACTGTTTTTTCCAATATCTTCAATGTACAGACATTTCATTCTTACAACTTTATAACAGTATTAGATATCTTTTGCAAATAAATGTACAATCACAATAGTGAACGGAGAAATGATTATATAATCACAAAAGTATTTAAAAATGCGACTTGAAAAAAACTAAAAAGAAAAAACAAGTCGGGACCCATAAGAAATAAACCGTTGCAAATCTTCCCAACAATGGGTGCCGACTGTTTAAAATCGCTATGTTCCACATTACAATTTATTATTTGTTTTATGTGAGTATCGATCATGAATCAAGAAACATTTCCATTAAAACTTAATAAATTTCTAGGGTACTGGACTTGTTTCTTCTTTGTTTTTAGTTTTTTTACGCAGTCGGTTTTTTTATTTTTTTGATTATATTTTTTGTTTTATACTTTCTAGTTAAAATTATAAGTCAGTAAATTTCGCAATTTTTATCGTGGGGGTAATTGAGAAGTTTGCACAGATTTATTACAATTCTATGACAATTTAGTAATAACAGCTTGTAAACCAACTTGAAATTGTTAAAGTTCCTTACTGGTTATTAAAAATAATAAAAAAACCTAATAATGGTTTTAAATCCTCGTTCATTGATACCCTACTCGTTTAATCACGTCGATTTTAAGTTTTTCTTTTTCACAATGTTATGGTATCTCATTATCGCCATTTTGAGTTTTCATCATATTCATGTCTTTAGTGACATTTGGACAATTAAGACAAATCGATTGACGTAAGAGTCATCAAAATCGGTCCACGCGTTTGGTCTCTAGAGTGCCAGATAGGAACAAACATACATACATATAGTCGGGTAATTAACACATTACCCTCCTTTGTGTCGCGCAGTCGGGTAAAAATGGTAATCGTTAACTGACCGATCAATAGAATAAAACAACAAATATTGTCGTCTCAGAAGACATTATGTAATCTGGTAGTAATTAGATAATTACAACTTGTTTAAATTAAACACAATTCTTAACTATCATGAGACACACATGAATCAGTCAAAAGCAAACAAAAAATCAACGTATTAAATTTTTTGTATAAATTCCAACAGAATATTTCATTAAGAATACGGTTACAATCATAATAGTAAAACATAATGATATTTATAATATGTGAAGATTCAACAATACAATTATGTAATATATTAACGTTTCTGTAAAAAATACAAATACAAAATATTTTCACTAGTCAAAAATAAACTTGTGTAGTTTAATATTCATACTTAATACGTAAAGACAACAAGCATAATTATTGTGATTAAAAAACTTAAATATTCAATTACTTTAATCACTACCAGTCTTACATACATACATTCACTCATCGCATTTGCAGCACACCTGCACCAATTTTAACTTAAAAGGATTGTAATATTTTCTTCTGTTTCCGCGATTATTACTCATTGAAATAAAACAGTCCTCCCGTGACCATGGAAAGCTGGAAAGCTTCCGAAACGTCGGGAACTAAAATGAGATAATATACGCGATATAATCCGTTAAATTGTTTTATTAAAAGGATTGTATTAAACGTAACAAAATAGATAATTCTGTAAATATATAATAATAAACAATTCTAAGTTACTTTTACTAACGAACGGAAATCAACGCAACTTAATACCATAAATTCTGTCAAAGCCTTTAGAATATGGAGTTTTTTAAAGTAATCAGTTGCAGTACTTAACCAGAATTTTGGAGTTACAAGTGTGTGCTACGCATACGCTCATTCACACAGGCGCAGTCAAGAGGCGATTGGTCGAACGCTATATCATTGTAAAGATAAGGGTTCGTTCCAGTGCAAACTCTCAAATTTATTTACTTATTGGAGGTTTTTCAAGAATGGCTAATGCTACTAATTCTACTTAAAATAAACGCAGTGCTCAAAACATATAAAAGAAAATATGTTTTTATTACTTATTTCATTGAATTTTGATTATTTAGAATATACACCGGAACGATTGACTTAACTACTAAAAACACAGGTGTTTGAGTAATATATTATTTGTTGCAATGAGAAAAAAATGCATCATATTAGTTTAACAAGGTAGGTCATATTTTTTGTTATTTTTTTTTTATTTTATTTAATCGTCAGACACCTAATAATATCATTTAATACACTGACGTTATGTTAGCTGATGGATTTTTTTCATAAGCTGTATAATATTATTGAAATTTTAGATGTTTACTTTAAATCCAAAACAGCTAAAACAAACAATTTATTTCTCAAATACCTATGATTGTAATATATAAATATTTCAAGGTTAAATGAAAATATACTCTAATTGGAAGAGAGAAGTTTCATAGTATAACGAGGAAATATTTAACGATTAATATAGTAAATAGGATTTCTTATATAGTATTGCCTTTATGTGTTCCGCAAGTTTAATATTTTTCTTACTCAAATAAATAACAAAATACTAAAAATTATACACTTAGTATGATATTACCAAAAAAAATGTAAATAAAAACATATAAGTATCTTTAATAATAATTAAACATTGTAAATTGTACGTTTAAGTATAGACTTCGTTTGATAAAACATAAATTTAAATTTATTATAATTTAGATTAAATTATACAAATTCATACAAAAAAGATACAATGGATACACTTATATTAAATTGTAGAATAATTTGTAAATAAGTCACATAGCGTAGTTAAATGCCTTACCACTACACAACAATATCAGATTGTTTATAATAAAAGTGAGCATCGACATTCCAAAATAGGCATAATCATTTTCTGCGCCATCAAATATATCTGTACATATCAGGGTGGTCTAAATATCTAAACATGCACTCTAACACCTTAAATAGAGTCATGTTCAAATATTTCTGAGCACCTTGTTTGCTGCGATATATCTGATAGTGACTGTACTTGGGGACTTGTCCTACTGCCAACGAAGCGATTAACTATCGAAGATTTCCTCGCTTAAGAAGTGGATAGATATTACAGGACAATTTTTCACAAATCGTACCAGCCCCACGGTAAGCTCAATAAGGCTTGTGTTATGGGTACTAGATGATATATTTAATAGATATGTTTACATACACAATACATGGAAAACATCCAAGACTCAGGAACAAATATTTATGATCAGATATAGCTCCCGTGTCAATTAAAAAGTTAGTATCAATGTATGGCACATATTTAGAATTAATTCATTTTTTTAGAAACCTCAAATTTAGTGAATATTTTTGGAAAAAATCGCTCCGAAAGTTGCATGAATTGTGTCCCCTCCCCTCTGTTTTCTAAACGGTATGTCCAGAAAGTATGAAAATGATTACAAAGATAAAACTTGATAAATACTTATAACGAAAATTGTTTTCCACATGATCGAATGTACCATTTTTGAGTACCTTATTGCCAAAAAACTTCGCTTCTCAGCAAAAAGACGCAAGTGCCGGGGAGATACGCTCTTTTGATAGTACTCTTTTTCATTTTATTTTTTTTTCATCTGTAAGTAATGCATTTTTTTGTATGAACGGCTGCGTAACCCTATACCGAGCATGGTCTGACATGCTCTTGCCCGGTTTTTGTTTAGTTGACAAAAGGAAAAATACATGTCTAATACTTTCTGATACTCTAATTGACGGACTAAGAATATTTTTTAGGACACCAGCCTGATTTAATTTTGCATGATGTTTTTACTTACTTTGGAATGTCACTTTGCACGGTTTTTTTTTGCAGGGTGTACTTTTTATAAATTTCAATATTATATTATTAAAAACATGTTTTTGGTTTATGTTTCATTTTAGTTTATTGCCGGAAGCACACCTTCGCCGTGAAACAGCGAAACGCCATACAGAGCGCGCGAAACTACAGCGGAACTACCTTGAGTTTGACATTTCGCGGCGGAGGAGTGCTACCGGCATATTAGTGCGAGCAAATTGATATAAAATATATTACTTTATCTACTTTGTGAACATTGATATAATCTACTTCTTGCTATATTTGGATATGTGGATAAGACGAACAATCTTTTTAGATATTATAACATTTTTTTGGATTAGATATGTATTTCATTTGTTACGATTTAATACTGTTTTCTTATTTTTTAATGAAATAATCATGATACTAAGGCCCATACTCACCTATGGTTCAATGTTGGGTGCTGAGTAAAAAAGACGAGAATTCCTTGTTAGTGTTTGAGCGAAAAATACTAAGACGCATTTTCGGAGCTGTGATGGAGGATGAGAGATGGCGTACGCGCTATAACCACGAGCTATACCATATGTACGATGAGCCAACTGTTATAAAAGTAATAAAGATCGGACGCCTGTGATGGGCAGGTCATGAGCTACGAATGGACGAGGCCAGAGTACTTAAACGCCTTCTAGAAGGCCGGCCGGAGGGCCGCATGAGTAGAGGCAGGCCCAAGCTCAGATGGTTGGACGGCGTGGAACAGGACACCAGGATATTAGGGGTGAAAAGTTGCAGAAGGAAAGCCATGAATAGAACGGACTGGAAAGATTGGCTTGACTAGGCTAAGGCCGACCAGCGACTGTAATGCTTCAGATGATGATGAATCATGTTAGGTTGATTTAAGCAACATTGGAGCAGATATTTATTAATTTGCTAATATTATAAATGCGTTATTTTATTATAACTTCAATTTGCTCGCTTTGGATATGTGCGTGTGTAGATAAATAGTGCTTGACCAAAAGTCGTTTTAAGAAGTCGGATTGTTGTTCGACTATTTAATTTTGATATATGCATTTTCCAAAACAACCGTCAAAAAGCTTAGGGCCAATTTATTGCCTATTTATCGCCCTGTCTTATCTTTCTGTTTAATGATAATCCAGTGTGATGGTAGCACTACGTTGTGTCACAGATGTTCTAGGCGTACGACCCATTATTTTGAAGTTTTTCACTTGGTGCCCTAGGAAACCTCTAGATTTTTTGTGATATGTGAATTGTACCAGCGCCTGGGTCCTTTTATATGAACTAAGATGACATGTGAAGAAGTGAGTAGTCATTTGGTTTTCAGTTTTGAAGTTTAATACATTAGAAATTAGATAGTCTTAGAAATTTCGAAAATTTACTTTTAAGTGCGTTCTCAATTAAATACTTTTTCCTTACAAAATATATATAAAAGAGTATTTACTAAAGTTTAAAAGATAAACATAATAAGTTTACGTTGTTTCCATTGATTAAAAATTTTAATTTGATGTTTTTCAGAAAAAAATATAACAATGAAACTAAACATCGTGTTTGGTTTTAAACTTTTTGACGGTATTGTAAGTAGATTTTTTTTTCTAGCGATTTGGCACCAGCTTGGCACTATGAGTTTCTATCTCCTCTCGAACATCTAGAGATCCCATAGAGCTTGAACTGAACTCCTTCGATCGGATCAGATATGAGGAGATCTGCAGAAGAACCAAGGTAGGTACGTTGTCCGATCACCGCTTAAGAACCTTTCTTCTAACCAGGTTATCGATACAACAAGCAATGCCCTGCCTACTGCCACTTAAGTCTGGCAACTCTCTGAGCTCTGTCACCGACCTTGGTTCTCCGGGGGTTAAACTGTTTTAAATAAATAAATAAATATTACAGGACATTTTTTTACACAAATCGAACTAGTCCCACGGTAAGCTTTTACATGTCATTTTGACAACTTTATTAAAGTTTTAGAGCGACAAATCGTATAACATAACAAAACATCTTCCCTCTTATTCTCGATCAAATTGTTAGTTTAAATATTCGTACAACTTTTGTTTAAGCGTCATTGTATCCGTGTAAATACTGCATTACGTGCTATTACTGTAAATAAGTATTGTCTAAGCTAATTAATTGTGCCATTACCTTATTAACTAGAGCAACAAGTTTGTCAAGAAATGGTCGATTTAAAGATTAAAGCATGCAGTTAGAATTACGGAGACCTCGTCAAAAACCATTCTTAGTTTCTGAATGTTATACTCTTAGGACCAATACAGTAGATTCAATGCGTTTATCTTTTATAATAACTGCATTGAATTATCGTAGAAATATCAAGTTTAGTCTAAAAAGAAATAAAATAAAATAAATAAAAGTATTTTATGCTGCTAGAATGAGGTTGTTTTGACAAGGTCAAGCAATTATCTCTTAGACGTATAATATTAATAAAGATCGATTAATACTGAAGTATTGCTTTATCGTAATAATATTCAGAATAAAGATACTTACTGGCCAATGCCAAAATTTTTATTATTGATCCATAGTCACATCACAATAGTAATCAGAAAAAAATACGACTTCGTGCAAAGTTGACAATATCTAAATGTTGATTGATAATTGAAAAAACGCATATTTGAACAAAAAAACTTACGATATAAAAGTTTATACACGGTCAGTAAACATTTTTATTCGTATGTTAGAGGGTCGTAATCAAATTTTGCGCAGGTAACCTTGTTTCAGTAAATAAGTCGTTTTCCGCAAAAAATACACAAACAACAATACAAAAAACAATAATTATAAGTTGTATATCAATTGATCATGTATAGTCAGCAATAAAGCATAGCTAACCTATGACATGACATGTCCATAATAATGCATGGTAACAGAGATACGTAGCTCCATACAAAAAGTAACAGAGCGGTGTGCGCTAAATTTGATAATGACATTAGAAACATTTACGCAAGGTACATTCATTTTCTACCCATAAACATATTTTTTATCACTTTAACCGAATAATGGATTAGATTTCCTTTGTTTTACCGCAAAATAGTGTTTTGGTTCGATGTGCCAATAAATTGTAGTCACGTGAGCTTATTTTCATGCAGTTTCAACAAAAAAATACGCATGAAAATACAACAAACCACCACCAGACAGTATAATCCTGGACACGTATTTCGCCTCTCTACAAGGCATAATCAGGAGATGCAGAGGATGTTGACGGTCCGTCGTCCACTCGAGAAATGAGTTGTCCAAAACGGTCGGCCCTATTTATATCCTGAATAGGATTTCTAGAAAGAGATGGAAAACACGTAACAAAGGTGATGACGTAACATTAAGTGGTTCCGGGTGATAGTGGGACTGCCTCGTTTTTGTAGTGCATCGGGGATGATTGCGGAGGCGCGTGTCGACTGTTTTTATGCAACCATGCGCGGGCGGGCCGTATCCCTGGTGCGCCGAGTGCGGGACAGTTCCAAGACCATTCTGAGAATGATAGCTGATAAACCTGATTGTGCTATTATGTCACACTGTGCGGGACTGCATGCTCCCACTAATGTAATTTTATGGTAGATAGATAGATATAGTAATAATGATAATGAAACAATTTAACGGATTATATCGCGTATATTATCTCATTTTAGTTCCCGACGTTTCGGAAGCTTTCCAGCTTTCCATGGTCACGGGAGGACCATGAAAAGCTGAGCATGAGGAGGATAATATACGCGATATAATCCGTTAAATTGTTTTATTTCAATGAGTAATACTCGCGGAAACAGAAGAAAATATAATGATAATGAAGTTATAATGTAATGTAATATGTATATGTGTCGTGTAACACAAAATAAATAAATGATTTGATTTGATTTTGATTAATGATTAAACCTCTATTGCTGTACCTGACTATCTCCAAACTTTTCCGCAAACATGTAAGGTGTTAAAGTAATTGTCTGACAAGTAATGGCTGTGTTCTAATAAATGTTTTGTGAAATTGGTTTTGCGGTAAAGCAAAGGGACAATTAATTAATCTGAAATGAAATTTAAAAAAAATCTAATAAAAAAATAACGCCTGAATCTATCAATCACTTTAAAGGATACTGAAAATATCTTAAATGATAAAAAATACACTTATAATATAATGTAACAAAATTATATTATTTATTTTTGTAGTATTTACCTGTAGTTATCTATTTTTTATATTTTAATTGATATAAATTTGATCCAGTTAAAACACATACATATTTAATAAAAAAAATACCGCTTATCAATTTAGCTTTAAGATATTGTCAAGCATTAAAAAGTAATTGTTATTTTAAAATATACTTTATACACAGCCGTATAAAGTTTTCTTCATTTCTTTAGTACTTTAGCATCCTTTAAAAACAACAATAATACCGACACGGTTATTTAATTGAAGTTCCTAGAATTAATTCTAATTAAATATAATTTGGAGGAATTCTAGCGTTTTTAGAAAGAGGAATTTTATTTTATTTATTAAGATTAATAGAAAATATCTCATATATTTTCCATGAACGATCAGAAGATCAGATGTTGAGATTAATATCACATTAATTACGTTTTAATAACATAAATATTATTGATTATGAATACAATGTGGTATTGAAATTAAGGCAAAAAACACATCTTTGGAATTAAAAAAATACTGTGTTTTAAATTACATCCATATCTTTCTTTAGAGAAGTAATAAAATAAAATAAATAATACTCGTTCATCCGTTTTAAATTTAGCTGTACATCATAAAACTTAATCAAGACATGAAGGAAGCAAAATAAATATTTTCTGACAACATTAGTCTCGATTGATTGGGTAATAATATATTTCGTAAACACTTAAAGTCGGAAATGATGAATAATTAGCGCTAGTTAAGTAACCATAGCTAAAATTAAACAAAAAAATTAAAACCTTACATACGTAGATTTAGAAGAACTATCGACGTACCGTTTAACGAATTCGTCGCTCGCGGTAAGAGAGGCAAGTATATAGGTATCTATTAGGTATGGCTACCATGGGTTTGAAGGGTAATGGTTCAAAAACCCTTTCTCCTCCAAGTTCCATAACTCTATCTTACCGCGGGCGTTTCAATAAAGCGGTAGATCTATAGCTCCACTTTAGTAGAGCTAGCTTGGTACCCAAATTAAAAAGAACTAACTATTAAAGTTGGTAACCATTAAACACAGTAACCACAGTCAGCCTTTCACACGTTCAAAGGTCTTATAGCACAGAGCAGAGACGATAGACTTTGAATTTTATGAAGAACGCTTTTGAGTCTCTTTTCGTTCAACGCGACTGCGGCGTGGACTTCCTTCGAGAAACCTGTTTGTTTTTACGAGACGCCTCTTCAGTTACCTGGAAGAAAAGTTTTTTAAAATTAAATCTCCTTATTTACACCTTTTTTTAAATTATAATACGTTAATAATGATTTCAGAAACAATGGATGTTGATAAAAAGTATTTTGACAAGTTCATTATCTGTGGTATTATAATAACTTATTGAAAGTATCGGTATGGTTACTAAAATGTCCTAAAGCATTTTTTGAACCTTTGTTTTCTTTCCATATCTGTAGAATGGCCCCTAATTTGTATCAAAATATTAATGAAATACATAAAATCCGTGTAACATTGAATAAGTAACAATAATTAACATCCTTAAGAACTTATACTAAACATTGTGACATAGATACAAGTCAAAGCGCAAAGAAAAATACGATTGCTCTCGTACGTGATCACACCAGGACTCGAACCCGTCCACAGTGCTCGCTGGTGGAGGGGTTGACACGCTCGTCGTGTAATCGAGAAGTACCGGGTTCAATCAATCAATCAATCAAAATACTAGTTATTCAAGTATCTCGTTACAAGCACTTTCGAATTGTCAGTTACATGAGAGTGAAGTGTTTGCTGGGAGAAATACAATATGATCCAACATTTGCTGCAAGGATTAGGGAAAACCCAGAAAAACCTAATCAGATCATTTAACTTAAGTATAATATTATTGATAAAATCATAATTTTAAAAATTAAATAATCAATAAGATAAATCCCAAAAGGATTGTGATAAAAAAGAAAAAAATAATAATCTAGAATGTGTCTAGAATAAAATTCTAAATGTCTCAATTATTATTAATAAATAATCTGACACTGAGAGTTATTTATTAGTAATATTAGCTGCCGCTACCGCTGTTCGCGGTCCCGCCAACGCGTACGCGGGGCAACTCTCACTCTCCACTCCTTAACTCGCTAACGTTACTCAATGACATCTTACTCAGTGACACCGATCTGGATATATTTTCTAGCTCCAGGCGCATGTCCTCAATTACTAGCTACTTGGAGTCTAATGTTAGGCCTATCTCAATAAATAAATAAATGTTACAGGACATTTTTTACACAAATCAAACTAGTCCCATGGTAAGCTCAACAAGGCTTGTGTTATGGGTACTAGACGAGGATATAATTACTTATATAAATAGACAACATCCAAAACCCAGGAACAAATATTTATGCTCATCACACAATTATTTGCCCTTACCGGGATTTGAACCCAGGACTTCCAGCTTCGCACAGCGTTACTCCCACTGAGCCAAACCGATCGTCAATTACCGTGGATTGGAGTTACTTTGGTCAATAACAACAATAAAAGGTCTGTATCTCCCTGAACTTATTTCCAAAAAAATGAGGAAAAAAATGCAGTGATCGGTTTTTGGTCCTCTATCGATTGCACCAACAAGCAAAAATGTTATTAATATATCTCTTAAGAAAATAAATATTAGGTCAGTGATCAACTTTATACTGATATATCGGGGTTACTTTAAAACTCCCCTTTTTTAGCGGATTTCGATAGAAACCCCAATAAAGAAAAGAACTCTAGAACATAAAAAAAAATCCGTTCGCAGGCTTAGGATTAATAAAGGTTTATGTGCCTTTGGGTTACTTTGACAAAGAAAATAAGGGTTTTTTAGGAAATCATCAACTTTATTAAACTGATTGAAATAAACTGATTATTTAACTGACAAACAAAAAATATGAACATTACTGTCCCAACAGAGTACCTACGAGACCACTTGTGTTAAGGCCCGATTCAGTACGCTTTCGGTGAAATTTCGATATTCTTGGGAACCTAGACGTTTTTTATGTATTCAGGGCATCTCCCTTAAAAAAAGCAGTCAAAAACCGAATAGAAAACTTCAAATTATCTAAATTACCCGAAAGAAGTTATTTCGCTGAGTGTTATTGATCAACTAAGCTCCGGATATATAAGACCGTTATCCGCCCCGTCTTAATGTATGGGTGTGAAGCTTGGACGTTAACGCTTAAGGAGGAGCATAGTCTTTTAGTAGCGGAACGTAAGGTGTTCAGAATAATCCTGGGACCTGTCAAAATGGACGATGGGACTTGGAGGATCCTAAAAAATACCGAAATTCAGGAACAAGTGGCCGAGCCGAATATCATTGGTGTGACCAAGGCCCATCATCTTCGCTGGCTTGGCCACCTTGAGCGAATGGGAGAGGAACGGCAGGTGAAAAGAGCATACCTGGGTCGACCAACTGGACGACGCCCAGTCGGTCGACCTAAGTACCGCTGGATAGATCTGGTAGAGGCGGATCTGCGTGAGCTTGGAGCCATTAACTGGCGAGAGATTGTGCATGCTCTTGTGTCGGAGGCCAAGACTCATTTTGGGTCGCTGATCTAGCGCGGTTAGTTAGTCATTGATCAGCGATCAAAGTAAACCCTTATAAGTAGTGATCAATGACACCCCATGCTACAAATATCGAAAAAAGCAAATGGCCGTCAAGGTTGTGATTTGCATTTGCAACAGTATTTGATAATACAGCCAGTTACATGCCTGATACAGTAAATTACATAAAATTAATGTATTTACCATACTGAATGTTGTACCTTAGAAGTTATACAAGCTAGTAAAAGTCCGTAAAATCAGTAGTCACGTATTTTTTTTTCCATCGACCGGCGTGCTTGATACATACACTGACAGAGACGTTCCATGCTTCCGATCGTAAAAAAAAAACAAATGGATGCGTTCAGAAAGCGTATAATTAGAGTTTAAACATGAAGAGAAGTTTTTATCAATGTAAACCCAGGAAATAAAGTCACCCCATTCCACGGTACTGTGTAATTTGTTTTTTGTAAGTATGTATACTAAGTTAATCAGCATGCTTAATTATTTATTTATTTATTTAATGTATTTATTTATTTATTTATTTATCAAATCACATAAAATGCAACATGACAGTTTAACACCAAAACGTTACATGGATTCTTAAGCTTGCCTAATACTTAACTAAAATCTACTAAGTATTTTACAACTACAAGGTGTTTATCTTGTTCTCTCTCTAGCACTCTGTCATCAGCCTCGATATCCCACTCGCAAACAAATCACATTCAAATTGTGCTAAGAGTAGGGAGTTGATGAGCGCGGTCGCGCGCTGAACGGGCGAGTGCAGGCGCAGGCGCGTGCGCGCGTGCTCCGCGGCCAGCGGGGGGGGCGGTAAGAGTAGGGAGTTGATGAGCGCGGTCGCGCGCAGAACCAGAGGGCTTGCAGCGGGCGGGGCGAACCGAGATATTTACCTTCTCGCCGGCTAGACCGGGTTGTGGCGATCAGTCCGGGGCTGGCGCCGAGCGAGTAAGCACGCGTACGTCTCGGAGCATGTCGTATCGCGCCATGAAATGCACTTTGAAAAGAGGTTACGTGAATTGTTCTGTGAATGGACGTTTGAATACATATTATAAGGATGGAAAGTACTCTTTTTGTCAAATTGTGAACAGTAAGTTATTTTTTTTTATTATTTACGAAGTAGGTACGTGTTTATTTTTAAACTGTGTTTTACGTGACTTAAACCGTTGATTAATAAGATTTAATAAGCATCTACGGAAGTACACAGTAGGTACTGTGTATGTACAAAAGATGAAACACTTTACCTTTATTTAAATTGTTTTAAACTACCGCGGTTATTAAGTAGGTATGCGGAGGTGAATTTTTCGCATCATATATTATTATAATAATAAATAGGTTCATTATTACATTAAAGTCACACACTTGTAAATACAGATATTTGTTTCGAATTATAAAATTTGTGTCTTTTGTGGAACCCATAGTAAGCTCTCACAACATCCTATCCTTTCCTATCCTGTTATCTTTATTTCCTTTTAAGGATTACATAAGAAATTGTTAATTAAATAAATGTAAATTAAATATATATTTTTTTATCACTATGTTATGTGCGATAGCTACGCAACGGCTGAGTTGTTGATTTAATAGTCATATGTCAAGTAGCTTGTACAGTCAGCGTCAATTTGACATATTCCAGTAGTAAAATCGTCAGCTACTTTTGATGCTGACTGTACTTAATATCGGCTCACTTTACCCAAACGATATCTGATAAGCTACAACAAACACACTTTGTCCTCATCGATGTATTCCTGGCGTGACAACCCTAGCACTACACGTGCCGCGTGCGAATGAATACAAGTTATACGATAGTCAGAGAGGCATATAGTCGGCACGTTTCTCATGCGTAAACAGTGTTTTTACGAGGAAGTGAAATTTCTGTACTTGTACTATTACTATTCTGTGGCAGAACGGGCGAGTGCCGGCGCAGGCGCGTGCGCGCGTGCTCCGTGGCCAGCAGGAGCGGGCGCCGCCGTCTGCTGCAGTACTCATCGGGTACGGACAGTTTCAGGAACTTTTCCGAAAGACCGATACTATCTACCCTGTTCTTCAGGATGTTAATTACAAAACTTATTAGCCCTAAATTTCTACGCAACTCCAATGAGTCGTAGCCTAAATGCCCCTGTGGAAATCGTGTTGGGTACATAAAAGGATAATAACTACATAATTTCATATATAAATTCCGAAGAAACTTCTTGTCTTTTTTCTCATGCGGATTCCAGACCACCGTATTCGTCTCCAGGATACTCCTGACAAGCGCAGCGTATAGCGCACGCGTCGCCGCAACAGTCAATGGAGTAGCGCTGAGCAACATAAATCCGAGCCGCTGGTACGCATCGCGAGTCACATTTTGTATGTGCGGCCGAAACGTGAGGTGCCGGTCAAAAACCACTCCGAGATCACGGACTTCATCAACACGGACCATCACCTTCTCGGCTTTGTGATAATCGTAGTAAAGTGGCGACGGTGAGAGAGAAAAGGTCATTACTTCGCACTTGTCGATATTGAACACTAATTTGTTCTCCACACTCCATTTGTAGGCCAAATCGATGTCATTTTGTAGAGTTTCGCAATCAAGAGTCGATTTGACCGGCAGCAGCACTGTGGATTTTTTAATTATCTCAGGGAAGTCATTTATAAGAGTTAAAAACCCTAAGTTAGATCCTTGACTTATACCAGATAGCGTGTGATAGGGTTTAGATAGATAAGGGCCATATTTAACAAATTATTGCCTGTCCCTGAGATAGCTGGCAAATAGTTTTAGCAAACGAGGGGTGAATCCCATTTGTGCAAGCTTAATCAATAAGATATCATTATCTACCCTGTCAAACGTTTTCTGGAAGTCAAGGTAGACAACGTCCACGTGACATCGGCTGTCCATCTCGCCCGAGAGAATGTCCACCAATTGGACCAAGTTGGTAGTCACAGACCTACTAGGCAAAAAGGCATGCTGTTCACTGACAATGTAGGGCATGCATTCGGGTAGAAGATGTGCATGGAGGACCATCTCAAAGACCTTAGCCATAGCAGATAGTATGACTATGGGCCGATAGTTTTCCACCTTCAACTTAGATCCTTTTTTGGGAATTGGAGTCACGCGGGATAATTTCCAAATATTCGGATACTCTCCACTATTAAGGATCAAGTTGAACATGAAAGTAATTGGAGAAACCAGGAGATCGATGCATCCCTTCAAAACGTAGGCCGGGATAGCGTCAGGGCCTGCAGAAGTACCAGCTTTGAGCTTTTTAACTGCACGTTTGACAGAGTTTGCATCGATTGTCCTGACATCTACCAGCCGAGCACTGGCCAAGGTCTCCGAGCTCGCCGGCCAGCCATTATATACTGTAAGTATTGATTGTGAACTTATAATTTAAATAAATAAATAAAATATTTAACTAATCCGGGAAACGCATTCAATAAAAATAAATCATTATTGTTGTCAGTTGTAACTACTCCTAATTAAGTCCTCCAGTAATAGTAAAAGAGGTACTACCTATTCCGAGCTTTGGTTATTAACAATCCTCTTGTTTCAATGGTCCGCGGTTCACACTTACTGTAGTGACAGTCCTGGCAGGTACAGGTGGGGGAACGCGCTTTCCGGACGGCGCGGGGGGCGTGGGGCCAGCAGGGGGCGTGGCCGATGCTGGCGGAGAAGGGACAGAGGGGGGTGCGGGCGCGGCAGAGCAGCTAGCTTGCTGGTTGCTAGAAATACACATGCAAATTTTAAGCACTTAAAATACAAAATTTGTATTATACTGCATTTTTAAAGATGTGTCAAACTTTTAGGACTCAAGGGCCACACTGCACTTAATATAAATTTGCGCGGACCAAGACTTTGGTTTCATGGCTGATCATGGGGTACATTAGTTAAGTAGTCTTATTGCACAAAAAAAATGCGTCAGAGCAATGTGTGGAATGCGCCCTACCGAATCATGTAGACCAGTGTTCAATAAGCTTAGCTTATTACCACTTCCTGCACATTATGTTTATGAACTATGCGTGTTTGTACATAAGCACAAAGACTTTTTTACAAAAGCCTGTGATAGGCATCCACGGTCCTGCCGAGACCCAGACAGATTGCTAACTGACGGACCTTCCAGATCAGCGAAGCACAAGAAAAGTTGTTTTACTATGTCTGTAAAAGTATATAACAAAATTCCAGGTGAATTTAAATCTATGAATAACAACACATTTAAAAATAAATTGCATCAATGGTTGAATAATAATATGATTTATTAATATTATATATTTAAGCGAATTCTTTGACATGAAGTAGATTGAAATTGTAATATAATTATAGTAATTAATTTAACTACCGTTAATTATGTTCATTTTTCGTATTTTTAAATTTATTGTAAGAAATATTGTGCTGCATGTATGTAGTCGCACCTCCTAGTTCTTGGCCTCTTTTTTAATAAAATTTGCATACCGTCCACGGTTAAACATGTAATCCTACCAATAATAGAATAAGACCTATGTATATAATGGTAATGTTTATCGCAAATAAATGATTATCTTATCTTATCTTATCTTATCTTATCTTATCTTATCTTATCTTATCTTATCTTATCTTAGTCTTCAGGGGGCTTGCACTCATAATCAACACTATGTTCATGAGTGGCTATGATCATGACCGTCAGTTTGTATAAACTGAATACAGTAATAAGTTGATTATGGGTTTGTTTTATTTTGAACTACGCCGGACCGTGGGCTGCCCCGCTTTCTTTCCGCGGGCCGCATTAGAAGGCCGTAGTTTGGCGACCCCTGATCCATACTATTATAAAGTTGAAATATTTGCAAAAGCAAGCACGGGCAATTGGCCACTGAATGGAAAAATATTTTTGTGGCTTCATCACGCCAAACTAGCTCTAACTATTTCTGGTACACCTTTTCATTATAAACGTGTCAGGATATATATAATACTAAAAGGCGCCCACAACTTCCTTCGCGGAAAAGAAAAAGTCATAACCGCTCTTTTTTTCAGTAGCATAGTCGGGTAAAAAGTATCTTTTATCTTATAACCATCTAGAGATATCCAGCTACCCGTGTACAAAAATTGTTGAAACCGTTTAGCCGATTTTGCCTGATGAAGCCCTAATGACACATACAAACATTTCATTCTTACAACTTTATAATTGTATATAGAAGATATGGTTGAGCCCATGACAATTTAGTTTGGCTTTAATACTTTAGGCTTAATAAGTTAGATCTAAGCTGAAAGATTTTGAATTAGGAATATTATTTTTCAACTAAATTAATGATTAAAAGTAAAAGGCAACTAATTAAATGATGATGATGACTATGGTGATGATGATGATTATGGCGATGATGATGAAGATGACAAACGGTGACGATCATGATGATGACGACGACGGTGATGATGATAATTATGGCGATGATGATGATGATGGCGACGGTGATGATGATGATGATGATGATGACGAATTGTAACGATCATGATGATGATGACGACGGTGATGATGACGATTATGGCGGTGATGATGATGATGATGATGACAAACGGTGAGGATGATGATTATGGCAATGATGATAAAGATGATGATGATGACGAGGGTTATGATGCTGATTATGGCGATGATGATGATGATGATGATGACGAACGGTGAGAATGATGATTATGGCGATAATGATGATGATGACGAACGGTGACGATCATGACGAGACGATGATAACGACGGTGATAATGCTGATTATGGCGATGATGATAATGATGATGATGACGACGAACGGTGAGGATGATGATGATGGTACCTCTCATCGTGTGCCGGGTCCCGCAGCGCCGCCGGTCACAGCACAGTGTCTAGTGTGTTGAGGGAGCTCCGTAGTGCGGGGTCTCGCGAGCACCAGCGGGCTAATTCATCAGGAGTCACCACCCCATCGGCATTGGTGTCGATCAGCTGAAATTATGAAATTATTTCACAACTTAAAAAAAATGCAACAATATGCCAACAATACCATGTAGGAATAGCTTTTGGAAATACTAAAAATGCGTCTACATTTGTATCATTTGCCCGATCAGATCTTCGTCCCAGGCATGGTCACGATCACGCGTTTGGACGTTGCGCCGATCCGATCGCTCGAAATCCATGTTGCTACGTGAATCACACACTTAGATCGGACAAGCGAGGCGAGATCGCCGCGCCGACAGTGAGCGTCCAAGCAGCGCGATACGCAGCCATGCCACGCCACGGTGGTCGGATACGAGCAAATGATATGTGTGGACGCACCTTAAGGGGCTACTTCGTCATTTGTAAATCACGCCCCAAACGCGGAGCTAGCCAATAAGTGTGATTTGTAATAAGGGACGCATTTATTGCTCGCGCGCATCAAAGAAAGAGAAAGCTAATACACTATATGCTTGCCATGAAATCGAAGATATTATTATGTTTTGTTAACATTTAAGTTAATCACTTAAAAGATAAAGGGAAGAATGACTTTTTGACATAATTTAGCCGTTTATTAACCTGTCGTTTGTACAAACTAGGCAAAAAACGGGAAATGAAGACGCGTTTTCGGATAACTTTTCTATCGAGGAAATTTTCATTAAACATATTTCCGCGTTAATCACTGAATAAGTTATATAGTCAAGAAACACATAGCTGAAAACCAGCCTGTTTTATGTACTAAATTTGACAAAAAATGCGCTACAAAATAGCTTAAATTTTCAATGCATCCCTTTAAGAGGGCTTTACGGCGTTTTCCATAACAGATATACTAAAATGTATATTATAAAATAAAACAAAATTGTTACTAGGAATTCCCATGTATAAAGTTGTTTTTTGGGGTTCCGTACCTCGAAAAAAAAAACTGAATTATAGGATCACTCGTGTGTTCGTCCGTCTGTCTGTTACAGCCAGTTTGCTCCAAAACTACTAGACCGATTAAGTCGAAATTTGGCACACATATGTATATATATAAATGAATTTTAATTATAGGGGCCACTTTTGGGCGGTAAAATAGAAATGATTAAAAAAGAGTTTGAATAGTTCAAGTTCGAAATCATTTCTAAACGTTTGCGTTAAGTTTGCACCTCATTTGTATTCGACGCCACAGATACCAGGTGCAAACTGAACTTCACCGGCCACTTAAGTTAGGTTAAATAAAATTATGTATTGTGCATTTTCAAACATGAATTGAAATAAACAATAAAAATATCAAAGTTCGATCTTTTAATACGCATAGTGGCAGAATGTCATGATGCCTGTGCTACTTTACGTGGAATGGAAATTAAAAAAGAGGACATCACCAGCCTAGGTCTGCATGATTTGTATGAAATTCCATTAACGACCTCTTGTCCCAGCCGCACCTGAAACGCAGTACGCATACTTCGCAGCCTATTAATAAGGAACATAACATCAATATTTCATTGCATGTTTGAGAAAAATGTATTGTTATTAATACATTTACGACCAGGAATGGTTAAGCGGGCTAACCGCTACGAAAATGTCGGTTGCGAAAGTGTTAATGGAACACTTTAACAAGCGACTTTAGAAGGAATCAGAGATGGAAAATAAAGCAGAATGGGAAAGATTGGTAGTCCTTAGAAGGCACTAAAATTATGTTATCCATCACAATGCTTCTCGTTGACATTTCCATGGTGCCTGGTTACCTCATTGCATGGGATGGAAAATACCCCCATAGTATGTAATCAACTTAAGTCTTCACTAGGACATGACATTTTTTACAACGTGTTTTAGACTTAAAATGGCACCTGGATGGTTCTTGAATACAGCCCCTCTTCATAGGAACACCCTAGTTAAGAAGGCAGTCGACTACCTTCCGATGACTCCCGATCCCTGAAAAGATTCACCCCACAGAAGCCGATTGCTAAATGATCAGTTCACCAAATTTTCTAGGAACGCTTTCTCTGATCCTGACGACGAATGATATCTTAGAGTCGTCTATGGCGGTGGGGGATCGCGAAATCTCTGGTTATAAAAATCTGCGTCACGGCTTGCCGTGGCATAAAGCTGAGTGGTGACCCCTTTCAGCGTCATTTGTAATTTTTGTTTATGCTGGCGTTGAATAAATATGTTTTCTTTCTTTCTTTCTTTTTACTGTGGGCGTTTTCAGAAATTGGAATTTTCGTAGTGAGCTTTACGTGTTTACCTCACCACCCGCTAAAGTGCATGAATTTGTTGTATGATATAATGCATGAATACACGTCTCGTCACCTCTATTAGTTAAATCCTCTAAGCTTTTCGGTCTGGTTGAACTAGTACAACCCAAAAAAAAGGTTTTGGTTTTTATTTCATCAAACTTACGTGGAAGATCCGATCGACGTGGTCTTGCGCAGCAGCGGGGTGCGCGGGGGGTAACGCTGAGCCCCCAACCAGTTCATATATTGCCTGTGTACCAAACATTATGTTTCTATCATACACGTAATAGGTAAAACGATAAAAATATCCCAAGACAGCTGCCAGCCATGGCATGCCATGTTAAAGAGATATGAAAAAGCGAATGAGACGCTTAAAAAAATGGTTCATACGGTTCGAAGCAACGATGTTACAGATAAACTAACAGATACGATTAGAATACCTATTTCCTATTTTCATCTATTTGGGCAAGTATTCGATTTATACTCTTTAGCACCAGTCTGGGAGTACGTGCAAGAATCTTAAGGGTCCATTTGCTGTATAATTTCAAGCACATTATACGCGTCACTGGTCAGGGTATGCTATCGCATGCTTTGCTCTGCCAAAGAATGCCATCGCATGCTTTCAGCTTCTAGCATATGATGGCCCCCTTTAGCAGCTGAAAGCAAGTTATGGCACCCTTTAGCAGCGGGAAGCATGCGATGGCACCCTTTAGCAGCGGGAAGCATGCGATAGCATACCCTGACCAGCAACATAGTGTTGTAGTTACTTGTTTGTAGCAATATTCATGCTACGCCCTAGTTGGAGTTGGATAATGTAAGATTGGAGTTGGTAACAGTAATGGATTGGTCGTCTGCAAATGCCTTTCTCCTAGCACGTGCTGTGACTTGAGACATGACGCGGCCGGCAGACGTAACGGTGCCCTCACTCCTCCCCTTTCGCATGCGGCAGCAACCATTCTCATTTGCAAGCATCCTGTCTCTTGAGTAAGCAAGTGTTATCGTGCGTTAAGTTGAATAAGCATCCTTCAGCAAGTGGGTTGCTACACTTATACGCATTTAATGTCGACGCTGCAGCAACGCGGAAAGGTGAATTGATGCGGACGCCTTTTCATACAAAACAACCATTTTCCATGTAAGAAATGCGATTGGATGCTAATTGATGTCACTCCACCCTTAGGCAATAAATCTATTCAGCATATCCCCTAAGACTGTCATATAACTCGATAATGTGGCCTCTGCAAAGTGTATTCAGTGGCTAACTAATCTTAACATTAACCTATAAATAGTGAATCCGAATTTAATTGTGATTGTGACATAATTATATAAGAAATGTTCATATATACATACATATGAACATTTATCAATAGCATAGATAACATACTTGAACGACTTTGGTCATCTCCTGTCTAGTGACGCGACCGTCGCCGTCAGCATCGTACAAACGGAACACCCACGCCAGCTTCTCCTGCTCTGACCCTCGCGCTACTCGGGACAGGATCTCTAGAAACTCCTGCAATGATAACTTCATTATCATCTCCATCTTCATCAACATTATTATAATCGTTATCATCCTCACTATCACCATAGTTATTAGACATCATTATCGTCATTATTTAAGACGACTGCACGAAATAATGATGTTCTAGACATTCGAATTAAAGATGAAAAAATTAAATCCGCAGCTAACATTAAAATAGTAGAAATGTACATAGATGACAGATAAAATTGGAAGAAAGAACTAAATGCTATCGAAAATACAATTGCTTCTGCTTGTTATGCTCTGCGTAGTTTTAGGGACGAGTTAAGTATTGAACAGTTGAAGTTAGTTAATTATGCCCTCATAGAGATGACAGTACAGAGTATGAAGAATGGAAAAACAGTTGGGCCAGATGGTATACCAGCGGAAGTATGGAAGTTTTTGAAAGCAGATGGATGGAAGTGGCTGACTCTATTCTTCAATAAGTTGTTGCAAGAAGAGGTAATGCCTAACGAATGGTGCAACAGTTCCCTGGTGCCCATCTTTAAGAATACAGGTGACATACAGGATTGCAACAACTATCGAGGAATAAAGCTCATGTTACATAGTATAAGATATGGGAGAAAGTGCTAGCGAAACGAACGAGAGAAGAAAGTGAGGTAACACAGAACCATTTTGGGTTTATGCCAGGCCGGGGAACTATGGACGCTATATTTGCAGTCCGCCAACTTTGCGAAAAATACCGACTTGCACAAAAGGACTTGCTTATGGTGTTCATAGATCTGGAAAAAGCATACGATAGGGTCCCCCGTAAGGTTCTGTGGTGGGCTATGAAAGGGAAAGGTGTGCCAGAAAAGTATGTACGACTTGTTCAGGCGATGTGTGATAAAGCTAGTACTCGCGTCCGGTCCGAAGCTGGAGTAACTGGCAATTTCAACGTGGCGGTAGGTCTGCACCAGGGGTCGGCTTTAAGCCCGTATTTGTTCCTCCTAGTTATGGATGCTCTAACATCAGACATACAGGAGGAAGCACCCTGGTGTATGCTGTTTGCCGACGATGTTGTTCTTGTCGGGGACAATGCTCTTGAGGTCCAGAGTAGACATGGAAAATGGCAGGAAAGACTGGAGAACGTGGGCCTAAAAATAAGTAGAACCAAAACCGAGCACTTGTTCTGCGATTTCAGCGGCTTATCCAGTTTTTCCCATATTGCCTTGGATGGTGTATCCCTACCAGCCTGCTCCGACTTCCGGTATCTCGGGTCATTAATCCAAAATGAGGGCAATGAGGGCAGTGACGTGAAAAATAAAATAAATGCGGGATGGATGAAATGGCGACAGGACTCTGGAACAGCTTGTGATCCAAGAATGCCCCTTAAACTTAAGGGGAAAATCTATAAAGTGATCATAAGACCTGTCGTAATGTATGGATCAGAATGTTGGGCAGCGAAAGTGACGGACGAAAGAAGAGTGCACGCAGCCGAGATGAGAATGTTGAGATGGATGTGTGGAGTGAAGAGGAAAGATCGGATTAGAAATGAGTATATAAGGGGAAGTTTGAAAGTAGCACCTTTAGTTAGCGTGGTATGGGCATGTAATGAGGAGGGATGAGGTTCATATTGGTAGAAGAATGTTAGAGATGAGTGTCGAAGGACGAAGAGCGATCGGTAGGCCAAAAAAACGATGGATGGATTGTGTGAGAGAGGACATGAGAAAGAAAGGAGTAAGCGCTGAAATGACGAATAATAGAGATGAATGGAAGAAGAAAACATGTTGTGCCGACCCTACGTAAGTGGGATAAGGGCAGGGAGATGATGATAGTTCAAACTTCGTTATAGCTTTAAGTACTGGGGTAATAGCTTAAAATATAATATTAAACGCGCTTTTTCTGCGCAGAAAAGAGCAATCCGTACCATGATGCGAATTCCGCCATAGGAGTCTTGCAGAGACCATTTCAAAAGCCTAAAAATACTTGCTATTTTTCCGGGATAAAAAGTAGCCTTTGTCCTTCCCCGAGACTCAAACTATCTCCATACAAAATTTCATGCAAATTGGTTCAGCGGTTTCAGCGTGAAGAGGTAACAGACAGGCAGACAGACAGACACACTTTCGCATTTATAATATTAGTATGAATTATCCAAAAAAGTGACACAGCATTATAGTTAAAACTAAGGCACTGTGAAGTACGAACAACAAAAACATAGGAATAAACTTAAAACTAGATTGATTTATATATATTATGTACTTTATAATAGAAAGCTATTTAACAGGGCACTCAAAAGTTGGGACCTTTGAGTACCCTGTTAAATAGCTTCCTTCCAGAGCTCTATTATATGGGATACTTCCATATTATAGCGCTCTGGACACACCTCAGGGGGAAGGACGGGAGAAGGGGGGAGGAAGGGAGAGGCGTTATACAAATTCAACAACTAAAACTGGTGTATCATGCTTTTGTAGAATCCAAGCTACGATATAGCATCAAACTTTGGGGCAATAGTTATAAATATAATGCAGATACTACCTTTAAAATGCAAAAAAGGGCTATTCACACTATTGTACGCATCCCTCAGAGCGAATCTTGCCAAGAACACTTTTTAAATCTTGGAATCTTAACTGTTCCATGCCTCTACATCCTTGTACTGCTCACAGACTTTGTAAAGCACCTTTATAAATGGGAGAGCACAGAAGACAGAGAAAAAGATATTCAACAAGAAGTTCGTGCAATATTGTCCCTAGGCTGAATTTAATTAAACACGCGGAATATTTCCAATCGGTACACCTCTATAATAAATTGCCAACTGACCTCAAAACTGTGGCAAATAGTAAAATTTTCAATGCAAGGCTTAAGAAGTTCCTGTTAGAAAAGTCGTAGTACTCAGTAGATGACTTCATCAAACAATTATAATTAAGTTTAGCACATTGTATTGACATTGTTTTTGTGTTTTTTATGTTTATGACACTTAAAATCTAAATTTGAATGAATTATTATTATTATTATTACTAATAATTATTTTTCTTTAATTTAACACTGTGTGACGGGTGAAATTTTGTTGTTTAAATTAAAACTATGTGATTCTTGTATGTTATTTACAGATTTCAAACACAATGTAAAATTGTTTATGAATAATTGTTTATGATATATGATAAGGTTATCCCACAACCTGCATTTAATTTGAGCAAGTCATTATATTTCCCCTTAGTTCCTGTCATACGTCGTCAATTGTTCCAGGAATTATCCGCACTTGAACAAAGACGCCGTGAGGTTGGCAGTAATTTGGCAACCAATCTGTGCAGTCAATATTCCCACGACATATGGCCCCACTGTTAGCGGAACAGATTTAAATGGGAACATTAAGTTTGTGATTCATATAAAAATACTTATAATAGCGCCAACTCTTAGTTCGATTTGACAATGCTGTAAAGGAGTGCAATCACGTGCAATAAATACATGTTCTCATAGATGGCGCTAAAGTTAATACATTTCAAAATGAAAGTAGGTACGGGGGTCAAAGCGGATAAAATCGAGGCATACAGTACAGTGCTCTCTGGTGCAGAGGTTAACACGTTGGACGCGTAATCCAAAGGTACCAGGTTCGATTCCTAGTGTGACCACGTGCTAGAGCAATCGTGTTTTTCTTTGCGATTTGATTTGTATCTTTATCACAATAGACAATAATGTGGTGTTCATATTCCCACATTAAAAACACAGAAACACAAAAAATTGCGTTTCATGTAAAAACATTAAGTTTCTCAGAAATTTTCATACTATCTTTCTTCTCAATTAACGACGTGTTATATGGTGCTCAGAATCTACAGAGATGTATGCAAAATATAAGCAATATGTATGTACTAGGGTAAGTAATTTCTAAAATAAGACAGACTCAAAAAAGTGTCCCAAAAAGAATCTACTCGTATGTACCTAAGGACTGCTTACACAAGCCACCAAATCAATTCATATATCTAAATTTGTATGAAATTTTACAAATTTCGAAAAGTACATTCCATACTAAAAAAATAAACAACACATGGATAAGCTTACACAAATCGACCTAGTCCCAAACTAAGCAAAACTTGTACTATGGGTACTTGGCGAGGATATACAAAAAATATAGATAAATTATAATACTTAAATACATAGAAAACATCCAAGACCCAGGAACAAACATTCGTGCTTATCACACAAGGCACTTGCCGTTGTGCAACCTACTGAGCCAAACGTGAAATCAAAAATAACAGTGCAAATGTCTCCATTTTCTAGCCACCCATGCACCATCCACCAAATTTCTGCCAGTGGAGTTTGAATCAAAAGTGTAGGAAAACGGTTGTATCGCCTTTTGTTAAATTCGAACGATAAAAGCAAATGCAACTGTATTCTGATAGAAAATGACGCAAAGCTTATTGAACAGGAGAAGGCCTTTTATTAGGACTTTGGGTGGCTTTTTTTGATTCAGTGACATCCAAATCGTCCGATACAATAGATTATTTTTAATATCTTCAATCCTTCAGTACAGACATAATTTTTTTACAATTCTATAAAAAGTAGTATAGACATCAGACGCGTGGCATCAGGAAAATTACCAGGGAAGGCAAAGAGTCTTCATTTACTCATATTTAAAGAAAATGGTGTTTATAAGCCTTTCCTTGAGCAACCCGGCGGAAATCGACTTATATGGACGCCGCTGATAGTTATCCACTTTAAGGTAATCGAATCAAAATTGGCTTAGTAATTTCCGCACTCAAAAGGCTGATAACTAAAAGTTTAGATAACATATTAGATAAGATTACTCGGGCAAAGACAGGTTCCTTTAAAAATCCGCTTACACTCGGCAGTACATCATAATCTAATACCCACTTTTTCAATAATTGGGAGTCCGCCAACTCTGCGAGAGGCGGTTCTAATCCGGATTTTGCCATTATTCAGCTAACAAAAGCGGTTTAGACAATACTATTGACAGTTGGAGCTTTGTCAGATTTTTAATTTTGAGTTCCATTGCATTTATGAGAAACTAAAAGGTACTTCGTCAGCAGTGAAAAATAGTTATTGGTTATACAAGGGTGCAAAGTTGTATTTTACCCGCGAGTGTGGAATTGAAACAAAAGCATGCGAAAGGACTCTATCGTTGAGCTCTAAAATAGAATCCTGAGCGTAGCGAGTGTTGCAACATACTAGAAGTAAAATACAACTTTGCACCCGTGTGTAACACAAAAATTTTCACCTCACTATAGCGAGGAAAGTGAAACATGCAAAAAAACAGGTCATAAAAATAAGTCTTTATTTGTACACATAATAATCATCATCAGGTTAATTAGAATCATCATCAATAGAAAAGTTAAGTAATTTTTTGTTGACAATGTTGCCATTTCTGACGATGCGTTTTGTAATTGCATGAGTCGATGCAATTACAAAACGCATCGTCAGAAATGCGATGCAACTAATGCGTTCAGAATTATATTCAACATCATTATAAAAAAAACACAAATGTTTCTTATGGAATTTTAAGGTTAATGACTTAATCATTAAATAACCCTAAATAACAAGTTTTATTAAATTCTCAAAACATTTGCTTAATGATAATTAAATCGAACGAACCATTATTATGAGCGTTTTACGTTTTGTTATCCGTCAAAACCTACTTAATCACGCTCCAAGGTCAAATTACTTTCCCCAGTAGCGGATAAAATGCGTTTTTACCCACTTGTCTTAAAGGATAAAAGACGGCTTTCCGAGCTAGTGAGGTTAAAAAAATTACCCTCTGTCTGTGAGAAACTTAATGTTCCCACCAAGCTTGATGATTGGGTATGAAAATAAAAAATGTAAAGAGTCCGGCAGCTGGATAATAAAAAAAATATTGACATGTATTTTTTGTTGTTTGAAAATAATAAAAATTAAAATGTTTAGTATATAAGATCAGTATTATTATTTATTTATTTATTTATTACTATGAACCAGTTCTGGATTAAATTATATTCATTTCATTTCATTTCATTCATTTCATTTCATTTCAAATCTCAGATATCGCATTGAAGTTAGGAGTAGGGGCTCGTGACGTCACCTAAGTAAATTTTGTACTTAGGAGTGACGTTACGCAACATTTTGGCTCAATGTATCGCCGTTATGTTTCGATTATGTGGAAAAAGAATTAATGATCTACATGGCGGACTAATTATTAAATATTAGTCATCATCCCTATTGTATTGATATGTAAGTATGAGCTAATTGGGATGCTGATTGTACTCACATCAAAATCAAATTTTAATGAAAAATGGTAGTTTAAATACTAGATATAAAAAAAATATTGAGTTCGATACCTTGTGTTTAGCTTATTTTATGAGCCTTTAAATTTGGGTGGAAAACTCCATTTTGAATATATGAAAATATTAATTACTAGCTTCTGCCCGCGACTTCGTCCGCCTTAAATTCGTTTATCGCGGATAACGGTATTTGTCCGGGATAAAAAGTAGCCTATGTCCTTTCCAGGGACTCAAACTATCTCCATACCAAATTTCATCCAAATCGGTTCAGCGGTTTAATAATAATAATAATAAGCCCCCCAAATCCAACCATACATCCGAATCGACCATCAGATTCATGTGGGGGGCGGACACACGATACAAATTTACAGGCGTGGCAAACATGGCTCTGGGCACCCATGTATATGGAAATGAACTTAAGAAGTAAACGTTCAGGGCCGCTTCCCGGGGGCAATCGCCGGGGCACACCTGGAGCTGACGCTGGGTGTCACAGTATGCGAACCGTCAGCGGAGAGGAGTTGAATAGGCGGGTTCCCTTCGGTTCTTCCGAAAATGCTACAGCCAACCAAATCGACGACAGACAGACAGACTATGACGATAGTAATTTAAGTTCAACTGTAGAGCCATACAGTCCATCAACAGCATCATTTATCCCATCACCAGTATCCTCCGTGGGTGCGAGCTCACGCAGAGCACCCACGCCCGACTTAGATATTGCGCAGGAGGCGAATGCCTTTTTGCCTGCTTCCACTAAGGCTGGGAAACCGAGGGTGCGCATGAGCTGGAACAAAGATGTAAACTATTCATCATACGCACCTACTACTACATTACTAAACTACAGACAGACATGACCACTTATCGTAAAAAGTTGCATGAACTTTTCTCACGCCAATACCCCACTGTTAAAGTTACCGAGCAACGTGTATCCGACCAATGAAGAGCAATTATTAGAAATAAATTACTAAGTGATCAAGAACTAGCCCAACTGAAAAAAGAATTACAAGCACAATTAAATGAAGACATAGAACATAATTTAAATACCACTGCTACTACACCATCGCTTAATCAAGATGATACACAACATTATCCACAGCAAACCATTTACACACAATCAGACATCTCGCACAGAACCACCCAAACTGAAACTATAACGTTAACTTTAGAAAACGAAATAGAAGCCTTACCTGACCCCAAGCCTATAACGGAACCAACTATACAAAAAAATCTTGATAAATTTCACACTGCAATCGCTAATTACTCTGAAATGGACCCAGCTAGTAGACAGAAATTACCAAAATTAAAATACAGTAATCAACTCTCTCAATTTGTTTACCTATTTGATCGAGACATACTGAACCGATTCCTTTCTGACGACACGAAACTAACAGACATTCATACTCTTATTTACTGCACAGCGGTAGTCATCTCTGAAGAGCTGAATTATAAAATATCATAACACTCAACAAACATTAGGAAAAAAGACATTAATAGGCCTCCGTGGCAAGTTAGACTAGAAAAAGATATTGAAAAACTAAGAGCAGACTGCGGTAGACTCACCCAATACATAAATAATAATAGGTCTCGGAAAGTAGTGAAAAGAGTGGAAGAGATATTTAGAAGTAGGTTTACACACACTAGACATGAAACAGATAATAGATATCCAGAAGAATACTTAGATACATTGAAGCAGAAATTGGTGGTTAAATAAATCACAAAAAACTGAAAAATTACAATATTTTATTAACCACAAATGAAAAAGGATTTTACAGCAACATGCGCAGTAATACGCAACGGGCACAGACAGATACATTCATGCCAACACAGATACAGCTTGAGTCATTTTGGAGCAACATATGGGAAGAACAAGTAGAACATAATGACAAAGCAGATTGGATAGAGACAGAAAGAAGTAAATGGGATACAATAGAAGAGATGGCATTTGAGGATATCACAGAAACAGATATAAGGAATATTACAGCGAGACTTCACAATTGGAAATCACTGGCGATAGATAAATTACATAACTATTGGTATAAAAAGTTAACATCACTACATATATATATTGCTAAAAATTTGACTGATTTTATATTAGGCAAACAAAATATACCTGAGTTTATAGCTACCGGTATAACATATATGCTGCCCAAAACAACTCATTCCACGGATCTATCCCAATACAGACCAATAACATGCTTACCCACTATATACAAAATATTAACGTCATCAATAACTAGGAAAATTAATAGTCATATAGAACACAACTAGATTATATCAGAGGAGCAGAAGGGATGCAGGCGGGGCCACAGGGGATGTAAGGAGCAGCTGATGATAGATTCTACCATCCACAAACACGCGACTGCAAAAAATAGAAACCTACACTGCACATATATTGATTACAAAAAAGCCTTTGATAGCATACCTCATTCCTGGTTACTACAAATTTTACAAATATATAAAATAGACCCGAAATTAATACACTTTTTACGTAATATTATGTCTCAATGGTCGAGTAAATGTCGGTAATAATACAGTAACTACACGCACTATCTCTATAAAGAAAGGTATCTATCAAGGCGATTCCTTGAGTCCCATGTGGTTCTGCCTCGCCCTGAACCCCTTATCACACCTACTGAACAAAAGCCGAGTCGGATATAATTTCAGAAACTCTTCTATAGATACATACATCTCTCACCTTATATATATGGATGACATAAAATTATACGCCAAAACAGACAAAGACATGAAGAAATTAGTAGATATCACAACAACATTCAGTAAAGATATTAACATGGAATTTGGCATTGATAAATGTAAAACACTACACATAATAAAAGGAAAAATACAACCAGGAAACTATACGTTACACGACAACAACAGTATAACAGCTATGGAAGCGAACGATCTATATAAATATCTTGGATACAAACAGTTAAAAGGATTGGTCCATAATATCACGAAGCAAACATTAACTACTGAATTCAAAAACCGATTAAGTAAAATATGCAAAACTCAATTATCTGGCAAAAACTTAATTAAAGCCATAAACACCTACGCCATTCCCATCCTAACTTATTCATTTGGCTTATAAAATGGTCCAAAACGGATATAGAAGCATTGAAAGAACTACACGCACAACACTAACAAAACACAACCATTTACACCCTAAATTTGCAATAGAAAGACTCACTATTAAACGACACAAGGGAGGAAGAGGCATGATAAATATTAAGCATCTTTGGCAAGAACAAATATACGGCTTACAGACATTCTTTCAGGCGAAATCCCACACAAGCAATATACACAACGCAATAGTCCAAAATTACCTCAACTTCACTCCACTTAATCTAAACGTACAACTTGAAGCGCAAAACCCTAACAAAAGTAACAACAACGATCCACAAGCACAACAGATACACAATTGGAAGAAAAAAGTACTTCATGGACGACATCCCCACGACTTAGAACAAACTCACATAGACACCAATGCATCAAACGCGTGGTTGAAAATAGGCAATTTATTCCCAGAAACAGAAGGTTTCATTATTGCAATCCAGGGCCAAATAATAAATACTAAAAACTACCGAAAATACATTATAAAAGATACTTCAGCTACAAGCGACAAATGCCGCAGATGTCACACCCATACAGCACATAACCGGAGCATGCACAACGCTAACACTCACAGACTATACACACAGGCACAATCAAATCGCAAACATCATTCACCAAAATCTGGCACACAAACATAATCTTATTCAAGACACGCACAGCCCATACTACAAATATACTCCGCAGACAGTACTAGTGAACACCACACATAAATTATACTATGACCGCGCCATACTCACAGATCGCATCATTCACTATAATAGACCAGACATTACATTAATAGATAAAATAAATAAAATCACTTACCTCATAGACATATCAGTCCCTAATACACACAATATACAGAAGACCATCACAGAAAAAATAACTAAATATGCAGACCTAAAAGACGAAGTTGCTAGACTATGGAAACAAGAGAAAGTGTATGTAATACCTGTAATCCTATCCACAACAGGCGTCATCCCAAAACATTTACATTATTCTACAGAAAGGCGCTATACTAAATACATGCCGAATTGTTAGAAAGTTGATGCAATTAGACCCCGATGATAATATACCTAATTTACCACAATCTCCTTAAAAATAACTTACACCCTGCTACATTTACTTGGTGGATAACCCGTAAATGTAGTTATTACCAGCCCAAAGCTGAGAAAAACGTTCCTTCCGAAAATAATAATAATGCATTTATTTCAAGTAACAATGACTCATAATTACATGCAATTTCGTAAATAATTCACAATTTATATATAATATGTCAAATTGGATTAAATTAAATGAGGTTAGCCTAAGTTACATTTTTGTTAAATTAAATTATATTATTAGAATTAGATATAATAAATATATTAAGCGTGAAGAGGTAACAGACAGACAGACAGACACACATACACACTTTCGCATTTATAATATTAGTATATGGATTACTAATACCATTTAATAATCCATGATATTTATGGTAACTTATGTTAAGAAACCGTTTCGATAAACGCAAGTTTAAGCATAGCTGCATAACAAAGTTCTTAATATCCCCATAGAAGGCAGGAACGTGTGACGTCACACATTTTTAGACTTTAGTATCAAGCATTTTTATGGGAAAGGCCGAAAATGGGATTTTAATACAACACGGAAAAAAATTTCAAAAGTTCTCAACATCCCAATTGCATAGGTTGTACAGTAGTACCACAAATTTAATATGAGTTACAACGATGTACCTGCGCAGAAAGCAGTTTTTGAAAACAGACTAACCAATTATAAGGCAGCGAGTTTGCGCGGGTAAAATCTTTAACGCCCATTGGCCAAAATTCTGCGCGCGACGCCGGCGCCGGCCATTTTGTCTGCCGCCGCGTCAGCCGCCATGAGCAAGAGCACGAGTTCACCTGTCATTGCATATGTACCGTACGTATAGTGTAACAAGGTCTTTACTGAAATGGTTACACGTTCGGTTTCATTAGGTACTTATTCGCACTCGTTGGCGTGGCCGCAGATTGCCGATGTAATATATTCGTGGTACTATTGTACAAATAAGGGCCGTAAAAGGTTAATAAAACTCACCTCAAAGTTAATCTTGCCACTTTGTTTATGCTTGACCGTGTTGAAAACAAGCTGCGCGTACTGAGTTGCATCTGTAACAAACATGTTCCTCTCGCATAACCACACCACACCACATAAACGCATGTTTGCAGAATTATCTGAACGACAATATTAAAAAAAGATGTAAACTTCGCTGATCCGCATGTAGCACTTCATTCAAAATGGCTGCGGAATTTTAGTCTCTCTTCTCTCACTTGTTTACGGCTACTAAATCCTGTTAAATACGGTATTTAATTCTATTTCTATCTATTTATCAGCCACGCACGGATGTCCACTGCTGAACACGGGCCTCCCTTATAGTTCGCCACAGGGTGGCATCCTGCGTTGACCACATCCACGAACGCCCCGCGACCCTTACGTGATTATCCGTCTACCTAGTCGGGGGCCGTCCTACGCTATGCTTTCCTATGCGTAGTCGCCACTCCAAGACCTTACTGCCTCAACTGTGATGTAATTATATTTAATGATTAGGTAATTCCATTCTAAAGTTTTCTGGTTCTACACGCTCCAATTAAATCCCATCTACTAATTCGCATTATCATATGAACAACACTAGTACTGTTTACTATGCTGGCTCAGTGATATTTTAATTTTTTAAATGATGATTTTATCAATAATATTATACTTAAGTTAAATGATCTGATTAGGTTTTTCTGGGTTTTCTCTAATCCTTGCAACAAATGTTGGATCATATTGTATGTCTTCCAGCAAAGACTCAATGTAACTGACAATTCGAAAGTGCTTGTACCTAGGTCTACTTGAATAAATCATATTTTGATTGATTGATTGATCCAAACAGGATCTTGATTTCTGACAGAAGAGAACGTCATTGTTCTCTGCTTTGAGCCACCACCCGCCAGTTGAGTATTTAAAGTCTTCACAGATCCTTCTGTGCTTCGTATCTTACCAGCAGTATCGTGGGTGGCTGACCAAATATTTCTCATTTGTCCCTGATACACTTTTTTAACGGCACTATCGTCTCCCATTCCAGAGTCGTGTGGTTTTAATCTAGAAGATTACAATGAAAAAATTATCTTTATTCTGTAAGTAGGTCCACTTTTACAAGTCTGACTCTACGGCGTTTCCCAAGAGGAGACCACCGAGGAGAAGAAAACCGAAACAAACTCAACAGTCAGTAATTTTTTCGAAATAACTCTTATATCTATTACAATATTTGTGCTTAGCCTATCCTAAATATATGTTTTGAGTATGAACTCAATGCGTAGTTCTTCAAGAAAACATATCAAAACTTATAAACGTAAAAAACAGAAATAATAGAAGATACAAAATCTAAAAATGTGTTTTATTTAAAACTACTTCAGTACGTTTGATATGCCACCTTATATGAACCGTGTCCCGGTAAGAGTAAATTATTTGGTTTGTGTTTTGTGCCATGCTTTCTTGTCTGTTAAATAGTCCTCTACCCTATAATATGCCTTTGCCATTAGAAACTCTTTTAAGTACTTTTTGATAGCAGGAAAAGGTAATTTTAAAGCATCATCTGGTAACTGGATTATATTGGACATATCTACCAGTTCATCTAGCTCCTAATCATTCCGTTGGCTCCAGCTTCCAACCTGACCCTTTGATATGAGTATGAACTATAAAACATAATTATAATGAACTAGAAAGTGACCGCAATTTCGTTCGCGGAAGAGGAAAAGTCATAACCCTTCTTTATTTCTTTAGCGGGGTCTCAAAAAAAGTATCCTATAACCATCTGCAGATGCCTACCTACGCGTGTACTAAAAATAATTGAAATAAGCTTAGCCGTTTTGGCGTGATATAGCCACAACGACACATACAAAGATACAAAAATGTACAGACATATGTTTTTTACACCTTTATAATAAAATATAATAGCATACATACAGGTTTCCAAAAGTCCAAAAATTCACAAGTGCTTGAAAAATTATATCAAACTACTATGTTCTAAATTTTTTTACAGATTTTGTAAAACGATTTTCAGCTGTTAGTGAAGGTGTAATAGTTTAATTTGGTATTCAATTACTGTAAAAGTGCCCTTTAGGCTTAGGTACTTGCAGAATAAATGATTGTACTTGAATAAAGTTTTGAATTTGTATTTGAAAGTAAACACTGGTTGAAAAGTTAAATTATGCTCACCACCAAGAGGAAAGAATTGGCAGAAGATGTGCTTGAAAGATTCCTCGTCGACTACTCCGGAAGGACATTCCTGAAAATATTAACAACGCAGTTAGCATAATTGATAGTGGTTCATCGATTCAAACATCAATGCTTGCGTATAGCTTAGACTACTAAAGGATGATGTTGACAATTTGTCACAAATATTATCATCTTTTTCCGCGATTATTACTCATTTAAATAAAACAATTTTAAAGGATTATATCGCGTATATTACTTATCTCATTTGAGCTCCCGACGTTTCGGAAGCTTTTCAGCTTTCCATGTTCACCCGTGGACGTAAGCCCGAGAATATGGAAAGCTGAAAATCTTCTGAAAGGTCTGGAACTCAAATAAGATAATATACGCAATATAATCGGTTAAAATACGAATGTTGACTTTACTCAAATAACATTAAAATTTTAAATAAAACAATTTAACGGATTATATCACGTAAGCATGGTCACGGGAGGAGTCCTCCCGTGACCATGGAAAGCTGGAAAGCTTCCGAAACGTCGGGAACTAAAATGAGATAATATACGTGATATAATCCGTTAAATTATTTTATTTCAATGAGTAATAATCGCGGAAACAGAAGAAAATATTATTAAAATTTTAATGCAAAACGGTAGTTTTTATGAGGAAATTAAAAAAAAATATATTTTGAAATCGATTCCTTACGTGTTGCTTGTTTTATGAGCCTTTAAAGTTAGGTGGGAAAGTCCATTTTTAACGTATGAAAATATTAATACTACAATAATACCATTGGATAACCCATGAAATGTATGGTAACTTTTGTTATGAAACCTTTACTTTTGTTTAAATAAAAGCAAGTTTTAACATAGCTGCAGAACAAAGTTTCTAATTTCCTCATACAAGGGAGGACGGTGTGACGTCACACCTTCCTAGGGCTCAGTATGGAGCGTTTTTTGGCAAAGTCCAAAAGTGTGATTCTAACGTCGTTGTGTCTCGTAGAGTTTTTATGACATTGAGGTAGTTTTTTCACCAGTATTTCTATTATAAAAAGGTCGTTTTATAATATACCACAGAAGGAAGTTGTCAATATCCCTATTGCTTTATTTAAATTTTTGACATCTTTTTTCTGTGGTATTGTTATAGAACAACCCCTCAATAATAGAAAAATTGGTGACAAAACTACTTCAATATCAAAAAATGTATCCTTTAAACATCTGGGGATGTCCCGCTAAAAGCCCAAAGCCCGCGTATTAAAAAAAAATAGTTGAAATCCATTAAGCCCTTTTGGCGTGATGAAGCCACAACGACGCATACAAAAAAATCCATAAAAAAATACCTTACTAACTACTTTAAATGTAATTTGTAAAATTTCATATGTATAGATGTTGCGCTTTGATCAGAACTTAGTTTTTTAAAATGAGCAGTTGCTCTTATTTAATGGTCACTTGTGTCTTAAATATCCTACCACTTAAATTATTTTAGAAGAAAATTTATACCCGCAATTTCTTTAAATTGCAGAACTTACTTTGCGTTCTCGTGAAAGTTTTCAGAAATTCGGAGTGCAATTCTAACTTTTTGTGAATGTTCCGCTTGCTTGTTTTAACCCATTTTTACTCAACTGCATGTATATAATGTAAGCATTTATTTGGCAGACTCTGTAGCCTAAGCAGTTTGAAGGATTTTATCGTATGAGGTTATTTCAACGGAGAATGGATGAAAATGTTCGAAAATCTTGATATTTTGTTTATAGGTAGGTATAAGCCTCCTTATTGTTAAAAAAAAATACAGATTTTTCTGTGGCTTAGAAAAAAATAAAAAGATGAAAAGGTGTTGGTGGGCCTATACCCCTGCCTTATACGGTACGGCAAATGCAGCATTGATATTTTCGATTAAAATGGGTGTAAATGCACTGTCATTTTTCAAGTTTTTAAATGAAATAGTCACTTGGCCTAATTAAATACGAAAACTTGAAGAATAACAGTACATTTACAGCCATTTTAATTGAAAATATCAAAACTGCATTTGAAGTACCGTATAAGGCAGGTATAGGTATCATATTAAGTAGCCAGACATACATACGCTAGAGTATATAGGCCTGGATACTTAAGTTAGGGCACCAACTGTACATAAAAAAAACCGGTCTAGAGCATGTCGGACCATGCTCAATGTAGGGTTCCGCAGCCGCTAATACAAAAAATGTACAACAGATGAAATAAATACGATATGAAAAAAAAACACTAACAAAAGAGCGTATCCCCCCGGCACTCACGCCCTTTTGCTGAAAAGCGCAGTTTTTTGGCAATAACTTAAAAACGGTATTTTCGATCATGTTCACAACAATTTTCGTTGAAAGTACTTATTAAGTTTTATTTTTGTAATTTTTTTCATATTTTTGGAACATACCGTTTAGAAAATAGAGGGGGGGGGGGGGCACATATATTTTCTTAGTTAAATTTGCACCTAATATCTATAGTATTGTATACAAATGAGGTGCAAACTTAACACAACCGGGTTGTTCAAATAGGTTTTTTGATAATTAAAAAAAAAAGTAGCCAGTTAGAGACATGGTTATACTCGTAATATTCGTGTAATATTTTTGTTTATTTATACAAATTGGGAGGGAATGGTGTTTCTTTTCACATTTATCTTAATTAAACAAAAACAAAAATTGTTCAAAAATGTACAGATTAAGCCCTTTTATATGATACACTATTTGACCTAGTAGCTAGACTTTATATTTTTGCCCCCCTCATATACGTCGTTTTTTTAGAAAATAAAAATTATTTTTTAATATGCTTCCTTTGCAATACATGTAGGCTGACCATGTATATAAATATTCCAAATTTCAATTAGATAATATAAGTTGTTTTTGAGATATGGCGCTCTACTAGTCGGACAGACAGCAGACGGAGTCACACCATAAGGATTCCTTTTTACCATTTTTTGTACGGAACCCAAAATAATGTAAATTTTCGCTTGAAGCGCCTTAAGTGGTCATTCTGGTTACTAATAGCCCTGGAGGGTAACTTTGACCATCGAGATTTACTCGGTCCAGGTTATATTATTACACTACAGTTATGGACATATGCCATGAGTTTGGTTTTTTTAAGCTAGCCTTTAACGTTTGTGTGTTTTTTATTCGACCCTTTTAAATAAGGTTCCCATTAGGGTCAAAGTTACCCTCCACGGGGTCAAAGTAACCCGAATTTACGGTAATTACCTGTTTGAAGCCTCGGTACATGAGCTGGATCTCTCTAGCGGTGAATTTGGAGCCTTTGGCAAGTTCTTTGAGCCCCTCGGGCCTATGTCTTGCAGGCAGCGGGGCTTCTTCACATTCCTCTTCTGCAAAAACAAGCATAGTCCGTGAAAATTTAAAAACAGAATAGGATTCGATGTGGAATTCCATATTCGCGTAATGAATAAAGTTCCTTTACGATTCCGCGTTTTTAGGCCAAGTTTTCGATAGCAAAAATGGTAATATCGGAGCCCATTTAAGTAAATAATTTATACATAAATAAATAAAACAGGGACAATCTTACACAAATCGATCTAGTCCCAAACTAAGCAAAGCTTGTACTTTGAGTACTAGGCGACGATATACATAATATATAAATAAATTATAATATTTTTATACATAGATAACATCCAAGATCCAGGAATAAACATTCGTGCTCATCACCCAAACACTTTGCCCTGGCCGGTATTCGAACCCGGGACCGCTAGCTTCGTAGGTCGTTGTACAACCCACTAAGCCAAAGGTATCGTCAAGTGTCACGAAGATACGCTCTTTGACTAGTGCAATTTTTCTCATCGTATTTTTCAGCTCTAGTGCATTTATCTTCTAGTAACTGGTACGAAACCTTGCTCAATGGTCCGAAATTCTCTTGGCCAGTTTTTTGTTAAATATCTCATCTTACCTGAAAAGTTTTTGTTGCCTTTAGAATCCAAAAACAGAGCAGAAAATGATGAATGCACCCTATTCAGGGTTTTTGCACGCCTTGCTTTGCTTTAGCCGAAAAGGTTTAAAAACAGCTCAGAAGCTTTCACCTAACTGGAAAATCTGTGAAGCGCTTTCAGTTTGAGTTTACGCGTATAGCTATTTAAAGTCAAAATAAATAGTGCATCAAAATTATTCGAATATTTTGGACGGTTGACTGGTCAATTTATTATGAACTCAATTTATACCGTTTTCAGCAAAAAAACGTTTTGTGTCTTGATATAACGAAAAACGTTTCATTTCGTCGACATATTATTTCATCGAAAGCATTTTTCTCAGAAACTGTTAATAATTAGGAATTGTTAGAAAACAATTGCAATCTACATGATGATCTTTACAAAAAAAAATTGAATAAAAAAAGAACCGACTTCTAAATAAACTAAAAAGCCATAAATAATATTTTATGTACGGTACGAATCACATTTGAATCACCTTTTGAAGTCGGTGCCAAACCATTCATTTATTACTATTAAGAACCGCGGCGGCGAGCCTTTAGTTATTATAGCCTCTTTTATCGACAGATATACTCAATCTTCAATATGTGCATACCTAAAAAGATTCGACCCTTAAAACCTTCCAGACGTTACCCTGTCTGGTTTACTGTTGATCTGATTGCGGATATAAAACGCAAAGCTTTTTTTCATCGTGAGTGGAAGCGCTCTGGAAGTACCGAGGCGTATGCTCATTTCTCTAGACTAAGGGCCGACATTAAGCAGCGAATATCAAGCGCCTACAATTGCCACGTGAACCATATTCAGTCTAGACTTAGTAGCGACCCTAGAGCATTCTGGCAGCACATAAGTAGTCTGAAGTCTAAGGGTGGTTTTGAATCGCAGGTTTCGTATAATAGGACAACTTTTGAGGGCCAAAAGGCAGCACAAGCCTTCTCGGACTACTTCTCGAGTGTCTTTTTGCCCTCGGTTCCACGCCTAAACTGTAATGAGGTTCTCAGTGAAGACTTTACGAATACCGCTAATTACGTTCAATTCCATAGTGTTTCACCGGAAGACTTAATAACTGGCATTAAATACCTGAAGCCCAAGAGCTCTCCTGGTCCAGATAATGTCCCAGCTTTCTTCATAAAAGGATGTAAAGACGAATTAACATTGCCCTTGCTACACATTTTTAATTTGGCCTTGCAGTCAGGTAATTACCCTGATCAGTGGAAAATCACTCGCGTGCGCCCCATTCCCAAATCAAAAGACACGGGCAAGGTTGAAAATTACAGACCAATTGCAATTTTGTCAGCTATTGCGAAGCTTTTTGAGTCCATCTTGATGAGTCACATATCTCCCCAAATAAAACCCTACCTTACCGACGCGCAGCATGGGTTCAGGCCTAATCGGTCGGTCGAAACGAATCTCCTGACTCTGGTTGACTCGATATCTGAACACTTAGATGAGGGAATGCAAGTTGATGTGTTGTATTTAGACTTAAAAAAAGCGTTTGATCGTGTGGATAATGACGTTCTCCTGAGGAAACTGACTCGTATAGGATTTTCTCCCAAGTTAGTGAAATTCTTCAGCGATTATCTACGCGACAGACGGCAGTACGTGCAACACGGATGCTTCATCTCCGAATCCTACCACACCCGTTCAGGAGTCAGCCAGGGTTCAATTCTGGGACCAATGCTGTTTGGTATAATGATTAATGACCTGGCTTTGGTCCCGAACAATGCCAGATGCCTGCTCTATGCCGATGACTTGAAGCTGGTGTATGGAGTGCATCAGCTTTCGGATTGCGTATCACTTCAGGAGGATATTGATCGTCTTTATAGGTGGAGCACTGACAATAAGCTTTTATTTAATATAGAAAAATGCTCAGTTATGACCTTTGGGCGTAGTCATAATCCCCTGCAGGTTGAATACACACTTGGGTCAGTACCCTTGACTTGCACGGATACTGTCAAGGACTTAGGAGTCACTTTTGATTCACGCCTCTCTTTTCATGACCATATAAAAGACCTGGCCAAAAATTGTTTCCGGAGGTTGGGGTTCGTGATCCGAAATACCCGTGACTTCTTTAGTCCGACAGTCATACAACTGGTGTTCACTGCCCTAGTTAGAAGCAAGCTGGAAACAGCTTCCATTGTCTGGAATCCGCATGAGGCTTCATATATTTTGTTATTGGAGAAAATCCAAAAAGCCTTCTTGCGTTTTCTTTACAAGAAGAGATTTGGATATTATCCATTTTTATATCCGACTAAATTTTTATTAGGAGTATTAGGTTTTAATTCACTTGAAGTTAGGCGTAATAACATCTTACTAAAAAACGTTTGCAAGATCATGCGAGGACAGTCAGACTGCCCAGAATTGATTGGTCAAGTGGTGCGTCTGTTCGTTCCGTCTGTGCCGAGAATCACTCTTCGCCCGCGCAACCGGCTATTGTTTGCTGCTCCTGAAGCACGCACCGTTTCGCGGAAGCAGTCTCCTCTTGTTCGAGCTTTGCACAGGCTTAATGAGCTTCTCGCATCAGCACCAGATTTGGATGTTTTTGCAAGTGATTGGCGAACGGTGTGTCGTGAATGTCTACGGTATTGTGAGGCGATGGATAGTAGTAAGTCTAGTATTGTCTATTAATTTGTACCTACCTTATTTAAAAATTGTATCTGTAATGCACAGTGATTTGGTATTAACTGTTATGCTGTGTTTTATGTGGAAATAAATAAATAAATAAAATAAATTATCTACCTACATATATATTTAGTCATGCTAATTCGTATTTTTGTTGAATAAAGAACTTTATTCAATTCAGGATTGGCACGGACTTCAAAAGGTGATTCAAATGTGATCCGTACCGTACATACAAGATTATTTATGGCTTTTTAGTTTATTTTGAAGTCGGTTCTTTTTTTATTAAAAAAAAATATTTTTGCTTTTTAATGATGAATTTTAGTGGTGATATAAAGTATTTTTTAGAGCCCAGAATGGGAAGATTGAGGTAGCACTTTGCACGAATCTTGAGTCTTAGGAAGTAAGAAATGTAAAATTTGATTAGTTCATATTCATTTGTACCTTCTATCGTCAGCTCAGTTTGTTTGTCCGATGATGACAACCAGACGAAAACAACTGAATAACTTTAGAAAAATAAATACAAAACATTGTTAGTGCCTATAATATTTGAGGCTTTCTCTCGATTTCCCTGGTATTCCATCATCAGATCCTGACTTGGTGATAAGGAGACTACCTCAGGGACGCACTATAAAGAATATGACTAACAGTCTTAACGTACCTGCCTACAATAGATGATTTTTTTAAGAATTATCCTCTAACTCTTGGAGTTGTACCTTCCGTCATCAGCTCAGCATGATGAGATGATGACTACCATATGCAAATACTTAAATAGCTTAAGAAAATATATGAAAAACGTTATAAGTGCCTATAAAATTTGAGGATTGCCCTCTATTTCCCTGGGATACCATCATCAGATCCCAACTTGGTGGCAATGAGACCACCTCGGGAGTATATCCTTTAAAAAAAAATTGAATTTTTAAAATCGGTCCACAATTGGCGGAGTAATCAGTGAACATACATACAAAAAAATAAATACAAAGTATCGAACATATAACTAATTTACTTAATAAATACCTAAAAAGACCCTAGTTACCCAAAACAGTAGACGATACCCGGTCTGGTTTAGCGCTGATATTATCAAAGACTTGGGTATCAAAGCTAGACTTCATAGGCAATGGAAAAAAACTGGTAATATGACTGCATATGACAGTTTCTCGAAATTGCGCACTGACATCAAACACCGTATAGCAGACGCATATGATAATTATATGAGCCGACTGCAAGCTAGGATAAATACTTACCCTCGTGCTTTCTGGCAACATATAGGCTCACTTAAAAATAAGGGCGGCTTCTAAACAGCTGTTCTATATAACGGACAAGAGCACAACGGTTCGGCGGCAGCAAAAGCTTTCGCTGACTTTTTTACAAATGTGTTTTTACCTGATGTACCATGCCTTGATTATACCACCGTTAACAGCCAGGATCACGCTCGTACAGCTAATTATGTGCACATTGATACTGTCAGGCCGCACGACATCGATACAGCCATCAGGCGGCTAAAACCAAAAAGCTCGGTAGGGCCTGACAACATTCCGGCATTTGTAATTAAGGGTTGTAAGGACTGCCTGATTCTTCCAATTTATCACATATTTAATTTATGCCTATCAACAGCAAAATACCCGGAGTGTTGGAAAGTTACCAGGATTACCCCCATTCCTAAGACTAGTGATACCCTCTGTGTTGAGAATTACAAACCAATTGCTATACTGTCTGCGCTGGCAAAAGTGTTTGAATCAGTTCTGCTTAAACTAATATCCCACCAGCTCTCACCTTTCCTATGCGATTGTCAACACGGTTTCAGATCGAATCGCTCATTGGAGTCCAACCTCCTCACATTAGTGGACGAGGTTTCGTGTTGTCTTGACAAGGGTGCGCAGATAGATGTAGTTTACTTTGACTTTAAAAAAGCGTTTGACCGTGTCAATAACGATTTACTGCTTGAAAAACTGTGTCGCATAGGTTTCTCACCTACCCTCAAACTGGTAGCTAATTACATGAGCGATAGGAGGCAATACGTCCGGCACGGATGCTATGTTTCCGACCTATATCCGACGCGATCTGGTGTTAGTCAAGGTTCCATTTTGGGTCCCCTTCTGTTCAGTGTCATGATTAATGATCATGAGGCTACGGTCAAGCATGCAAATACTTACTATATGGAGAGGACCTGAAACTGGTCCTCGGTGTGAGGCAGACAGACGACTGTAAAAGGTTGCAGGAGGATATTGACGCAGTGTTCTCGTGGAGTGTTGCCAACAAGCTACTTTTTAACGTTGCCAAATGCTCGGTGATAAGTTTTAGTCGTGTCCAGAGTCTATTGCATGCTGAATATAAGCTAGGCTCAGAAAAAATACCCCGGGTTACGTCTATCAAGGATCTAGGGGTTTTATTTAACGAGCGGTTTTCTTTCCATGGCCATATCAGGGAATTAGCCACTAACTGCTTCAAGCGTCTTGGCTTTGTTATCAGGAATGCGCGTGATTTTCGGGATCTAAATGTTGTTAGATTGCTGTATACGTCTCTGGTGAGAAGCAAGCAGGAGTCGGCAGCGATCGTTTGGAGCCCGCAAGAGAGTGATTACGCGTTGCTTCTAGAGAAGATACAAAAGGTCTTTCTAAGGTTCCTTTATAGGAAATTATATGGATATTACCCATTTCTATATCCTACAAAGTTTTTACTCGGCGCACTTGGGTTCAATTCTCTAGAGGTAAGGCGTAATTACAATCTTTTGACCACTGCGTGTGGTATTTTGCACGGTAGTGGTGACTGCCCTGATTTGGTTTCTAGTCTAGTAAGGCTCTATGTTCCGTTTGTACCAAAGAATGCACTTAGGCCACGTAGCACCAATGTACTTGCGGTTCCTAAGGCCCGTACGGTCTCTCACAAAAATTCTCCCATTGTTAGGGTGCTGCAAATGCTGAGCTCGCTCCAGACATCAGTACCCAAGTGTGATGTGTTCGCGTGTAAATGGACGGATGTGTAACGTGAGTGCTTGAGATATTGTGTGATGATGGATAGTAAATAATAATGAATTATGATTACATTTTTAATGTGTTGTTAAATGAATTTAGTGATCATACTGACATAAAAATGTGTAAATTTTTGTAATAAGACATTCGGAGATAATGTGTAAATATAATGGTTAATATATAAATTTGAATTATTCCTAATTAGTTTGTAATGTGTATTAATAATAGCATATAATATAATATAATAATGAATTTTCCAGCGCTTTGGTGAAAACCGTTATGCTGTGTAAATTTTATATGACAATAAATAAATAAATAACCTCCTCCTTTTTCGGAAGTCGGTTAAAAATCATCTGATGCACGCACATGTGTGCTTCTAACGATTTTTGAATTTAGAACCTATTTTTCACATCCGTTATGATAGAATTTTCATCAAATTTTCTTTTGACAACGGCTTAAAAGATGGAATGACAGTAAAAATTGCATTTTCTAGTCAACATTGGTCCATTTCTAAAGGTTTAAAGGATTTGTTCTTTTGCTGTTCCGCGAAATAGTATCTTGGTTAGATGTGACAATAAATTTGCTCACATGCGCATATTTTCATGCAGTTTCCGCAAAAAAAAGAAGACACTTCCTGGGTGGACGCCGGAACGTCAACATCTCCTGCATCTCCTGATGATGCCTCGTACAGAGGCGAAACACGTGTCGGGGTAATCCCCGACACGTCTGGAGGTTGTTTGTTCTATTTGCATGCGTATTTTTATGTGGACACTGCATGAAAATATGCATGTGAGCACAATTTATTATCACAAGACGCAATTTTGCGGAAAAGTAACTAAATGAATAGTGAATAAATATCAGGGACAACCTTACACAAATCAACCTAGTCCCAAACTAAACAAAACTTGTACTATGGGTACTAGGCGACGATATACATAATATATTCATAGGAAGTTCTGTTGACTACCTGTGCCTTCTGGCGGAGCTAGGTCTTAAACCGACAGTTAACAAACCCACGCGCGGAAATGCTTGTCTGGACCATGTTCATGTTTCATCCAGACGTCAAGCTACATCTGCTATCTGTAGGACAGATATAACGGATCACGACATGGTTGTCACTGGCATTAAAACAATTACTCGACCACTACAGAGCCAATAAGCAAACGAGCTCGGTTCGTGTTCCAATTTATTTTTTTTTACTTTTTAATTATGTCAACGTAATTTTGGGCCACGGTGTATAATATATAATAAAATAAGTCTCAAAATTCCTCTGAAAGAACTCTAGATTAAAGATCTTGAATCTAAAGTACAAACTTGGCCGAAATCACTCTCCTATGAGGATGTGGAAAAAAATACAAAAGTGGATAAGTAAACGCTCGTATTCGTGCACACCCACACGCACGCCTACAAATACACACACACACATACACACTCAAACACGCGTAAATATTTGCTTCTTCTCTTCTGTTTTGGTCACCTACGGACAGGCTTTGCCTAGTGTAGGGACCAATGTAACTTTGTATGAATATACGCCTTAAGTACATGCTTCTAAAGGTAAACCTTGCTTGAAAACACATTACACTTTTTGTTATACCATCTGAACCTGGAGTGTATTTCAAATGTATAATTGTAATTTTATGTACAAATGAATAAATTTGATTTTGATATAGATAAACTATAATACTTAAATACATTAAAAACATCCAAGACCCAGGAATAAAAATTCGTGCTCATCGCACAAACACTTGCCCTGGTCGGGATTCGAACCTGGGACCGCCAGCTTCGTAGGCAGTTGTACAACCCACTGAACCAAACGTGTCGTCAGGACACAATTTCGTGGAGAAGCGAAGGAACTTTAATCCATTAATCCAAAGACGTGAACGCCGATAATGATTTATATTTTCAATCCTCTTATCAATTCCTGGTGTTGATTGTATATCCTCTTGCAATATAAGAAGGAAATACATTCTTAATATCTCAAAATTAACAAAAAAAGGTAATTCCGCAGTTTAGCACTTTAAACCTCTTTCGTACCCATCTTTGCGGAATTCCATATTAGATTAATATACTCCATTAATCTAATATGGAATTCCGCAAAGTTACGCCTAAATTCATCAATTAGTAGATTAATAGCATAGACTGTTGGAAATAAACTGAAATTTTAAGTAACTCTGTATTTGTTTCCTGAGTACGGAACAGAATAACAAAAAAACCGCCAAGAGCTTGTCGGACCATCCTCAGTGTAGGGTTCCGCAGCCGTTCATGCATTTGCACTACAAATACGACATGAAAAAAGTGCATTAGCAAAAGAGCGTATCTCCACGGCACTTACGTCCTTTAGCTGAGAAGCGCAGTTTTTTGGCAATAACTCAAAAACGCTATATTTGATCATGTTGAAACCAATTTTCGTTGAAAGTGTTTATTAAGTTTTATCTTTGTAATCTTTTTCAAATAATTTGGACATACAATATAAGTTTAAAAAATAAAAGGGACACATTTTATGCAACTTTCGGAGCGATTATTTCCGAAAAATATTCACTTAATTCAATTTTTTTTTTAGAAATATTAAAGTCTTTATAAAATTACTGTAGAAATATGTGCCACACAGTGATATTTGCTGTTTTTTTTTTATTTTCAGTTTCGGTTACATTTTTGAGTGCCTCCCCTAGAAATATATTTTATTATTATTTAACTATCAAACTAAGTAGCGGCTTATACTCCAAACTACTTTAACTATAACTTATTCAAGTTGTGATTATAAACTTAAACTTATTCACTGAACATCTTAAACACTTTAGCCACTTTAAGACCCCACAGTGAGAACTTAGAAACTTCTGAGTTCGTAGCAACGCTACGTGGCTACGGCGTGGTGTTGCTACGAACTTTATAAGAAACTAGAAGGTACCCGCAACATCGTCAGTGGAGGAAAGTCATAACCCGTCTTTTTCCGTCAGCCGTAGATGGGTAAAAATTATCCCATAAACATCTGTGGATAGATAATAGTTGAAATCAGTTTAGCCGATCTGGCGTGATGAAGCCACAATGATACATACAATACAATACAACAATTCTTTATTGCACACCAACAACAGAAACAGTACAATAGAGCCTTAACATAAAATACGGTAGACAATAGGCGGTCTTATCGCTAAAGAGCGATCTCTTCCAGACAACCTTTAGGTAGCGGAAATGACACGAAGTAGCTAGGAATGAGTAGGTGGTGCGATAAGATTACAAATAATACAAAACTAAATAAAAAACAAACATACATATTATACATATATACTAAACATACATACTTAATATATATATATACATACATATATATATTTATATATATATATATATATATATATATATATATATATATATATATATACTAAACAAGAAAGAAAACTATGATACAGTTGACATCAAAATGATTAGAAAACCAGTAGCAGAATTAAAAATAGAAATTATGGGAGTGATAAATAATGATCCTTTAACTTAGTTTTAAAAATAGGCAATGACTTCGCTTGCCTTAAATCGAGTGGAAGAGAGTTCCACGACACAGTAGCCCGGAATGTAAAAGAATTTGTGTAAAACTTTGTCTTTGATGATGGAACAGCTAGAAGAAAGTTTTGTGCAGACCTAGCTGATAGAAGATAACTAAAACGTTCTTTGAGTACTTCTTCTACTTCTTCGTTTTCTACATACATACATGCAAATAATTAAAAAAAAAATGAATTCGTTGCACAACCATTTTTTCTATATCTTCAATGTACAAACATTTCATTTCTACAACTATCTAATAGTACTAGATGGCTCCGCAACTTTGTTTGCGGAGGAGAAAAAGTCATAATGCCTCTGTTTTTCGACAGCGTAGTCGGGTAAAAAGTATCCTATAACTATCTGTGGATACCTACCCGTGTACCTACCAAAAATAGTTGAAATTAACATTTTTTTTAAATATCTTTAATGTACATACATTTTTTTTACAAATTCCTAATATATATAATATGTCAGTGGAATCACCCTTAAATAATACCAGCAATGTTAAGGTATTATCAGGATCTAGAACCCTCTATACGAGCAACTCGCGCTTGTAAAGTATTTTCCCACTATTATCTATTTCCATAGCTTCACAATGTCACCTGCCACTCAGCAGAGACAGACGGACTGACAGCCGTGTGGGAACAAATAATCCCTCTTTTAGTTTGTATCAAAGAAATATTCCCTAGTGCATTTTTTGTGTATCTAAGATAAGTTTTTGGCCGAGACACCGAATTTGGCATAATAACAGGTTTTTTCGAACAGAGAAAAAACAGCCAAGTGCGAGTTGGACTAGCGCTCTGAGCGTTCCGAACAAACTGTCCCTTATTCCGACTTAACTAGTCGGTTGAGTTAAGTTTACCTCTAGTATTTTGCTGGTATATGGCTTGTGGCCCAAAAAACTTCTCGTGATTTCTGAATGAATCCTAAAATGTAGCTAGACTTGACAGTTTCGACCCCCTCATATTGGTACAGACAGACAGAGCTCTACAATGGTTCTTTTTTGGTACGGAACCCTAAAAATAGGAGCCTTATTACTGAGCACCTACTGCATGTACATTATGTATATCATAGGAATAAGTTCTATTTACCCAAAACTAGATAAGCTTTATCTCGGAGAAATGCTTACTGTATGGCGATCAAGATATTTAACATCCTGTTTGACCCATTCAAATATCTGCCATTCAAAATTATTCAAAAAAGAATTTTTAAACATTTAATTAAAAATTGCCTAGGCTCAATTTCACCGACGTAGTATAAGCCTTATTCCAATAATAAATCATTAATTACACGTGAGTAAACTCATTTTACGTTTCACCAATAATTAACCTAAAAATAAAATGTCTAAACTAGAAAATAATCTTACACCGCCAATTTTGGCTGAGTAAACTGTTAGATGTAGATTAGTATTGTCATTCTTAGTGTCAAGTGAATTCAATACTTACTTCACAATTGATGTATTACTCGAATAAATTTAAAAAATACGCAGCACCATTGCTCAAGCATGGGACAAATTGTCTATCTTACTTGGGTGGATTACGATTTCATTCAATTCATTCGTTCAACGTTACTTAGTAACTATGCGAGAGATTGTTATCCGTAGACTAGCGTGGTGAAATGGAAATGGAAGTTAACCATTAAGTAAATCGTTAGATTTAGTTTATACTGGGTTAGCCACTCTCGTGTAAATTGATTGTTGGTGAAATCGGCCCTTAACACCGTAAATTAATACATGCTTAACTATAAGCTATAATACGAGTAATATTGAATAGAATTATATTAGGTCTATATATTTTTTTGATAAGTAAATAATGTAATTAATAATGTCATATTTAGTTAAGTGTAATATTATGTTGATTAACAATCAATGTTCTTACTATTTGTACGCCAGTAATGGTAAAGACGAGACACGATCTCAACAATTGTAAATTGTAGATTGTTTGACAAGGGGCTAGAATAAGCCGTTATGATACGAAGTGATTATATGTCTGAGTGTCATAATGGCTTTTAGCCACGTGTGAAACACTCTGCTTTTCACTTCGACTGCGAAAAAATAAAAAAGACTTAACATTATAATTGTATTTTATGAAAAACTAAAAGTACAGTTTGAGCAATTCTACCAGAAAGTTTGGCCAATCTGATCAGGTTGCTTTGTTTGTTTTTAATTATTCGTAAGGAGTATGTAGCTGGCCGCAAGTTTTTTTTCAGTGTCATAGAAATTTGTATGGGATTATATGGCTTTCTTTTAAACCCTAGGGGCTAAATGTACTATGTTGGCCTCGCTTTGCGAAGCTAATATGACGTACTTTTTAAGCAGGAGAAGTGATAACAATATATCTTTTATATACGCTTGTTTACTGCAAATAAATCATTCATTCATTCATACATCATTACTGGGATGAGCATCTTTACACATGTCTGAAATTAATTAATTTCGTAGATACACGTTCGCAATGCAATGTTAATTTTGCAAGTTATTTTAGGCGATGCCAAATAGTAACATAACGTTCAACGTTATAATAATATTTTATTACCTAAAGGCGTCTGCAAATTCATTTACGGAGGAGAAAGACGTAATTATCTTTTTTGCTATCAGGTAAAACGCAATTCAAATATTTTTGCATAATATACTATATTGTTATACAGTTGTAGTTTAATATTTGTATATACATTTATAATATTTAAAAATAATAATGAGTGATACGGATTAGTTGAAGGTCACTGAAACTTGTTTTCGCTGACGCCCCCAGTATTAAAAAAAACATTCCAAATAAAAGTTTACGTCATATACTTTTATTACAGTAAATCTATGCTTAAGCAACGGGAACGCATATTAATTTAAGTTTAATTTTTACATATTTAAATTAATGTAATTATTATTGCTGTAAAGTAAGTCAGTGAAAAGTAACCTGTGGATACCCCTGTATCAAAAATAGTTGAAATCCGTTTAGCCGATTTGGTGAGATGAAGCAACAACGGTAAATAGAAACATACAAATAAAATCGATCAGTGAATAGTCCGTTACAATTATTTTATATATAAAGGAAATGTCTTTATACAAAAGAAGTTGTAAAAGTTATATAACTTTTACAACTTTATAATAATACTAGCTTACGGACGGACGGACGGACAGACACACTTTCGCATTTAAAATATTAGTATGGATCGTTTTCGTAAAAAAAATATATTGATGTCATAAAACGTGTGTTCAAGGAGCTACGTTTCATACATGTTCTACCCAGTATAAGTCCGTGTATATTGTGTCACCCTTAATATTGTGGTAGGAGTTTCTCATAGTTTAACGACAACAATTTTAATTAAATTATGAAGCTACGTTCCGTAATTTAGTAAGTAATTATTAATATCTGTTCAGGGTTGTCATTCTGAAAATTAGCTTTCAACAGCCTCCAGTTAGTCCCTGATATAAGCAGACACGTGACCTAGAGGTACATGTTCCAGATCGCAGGTCAAAATATATTTGTCAAGCAACTTGTCAAAATTTACTTAATACTCTGACTACGGAGTACCCGCTAGTTGGGCGCTCTGCTATGCTGGTAGTTTTCGCATATTTCCTTATTATAGGCTTCGTGCGTAGTGCTACCAAAATGTTGGCATTGAATCGCTCAAATATGAAATTTTTGATTGATATAGATGTCATAAAAAATGTTTTGGTAATAAAATTGGTTGCCTCTAAAGTCGGTTTATGGACTATCGTATATGACAGTAGAAAAAAAAATAAGATCCTGATAAAACAGGCAAAATAAAAAACAACGTTAAAATTTTGAGTTCGCGTAGCTTGTTTTTTACGAGTCTTTAAACCTTACGCGTAGCTTGTTTTTTATGAGTCTAAAGTCCAGTTTTAAAGTATAAAAATATTTTAAATATTTATAATTCAATTAAATAACCAATAAATGTTTTGTAATTTTTGTTACGAAATGTCTTCGATAAATGCAAGTTTTGACATAGCTGCAGAACAAAGTTGTTATTTGGGAAAGTCCAAAAATGTGCTTTTAACGTCGTTGTATCTCGGGGAGTTTTTATGATATTGGAGGTTACGTGATGACGTTGTGGTGCTGAACGCTTAGGACGATCGTGTTTCTCTATCGCTTGTTTCGTGCTCTCGCTTGCACGCTCGGCTCAGGCGGAACGTGACAATGAATCATGCTTATTCGTGCGCGAAGCCGGCGTTCATCGATTTATAAGACGTTATCATGCCAAAAACTTCTTAACGATGCACAAAACAATATAACTATACAGCAATGACAACATCTTAATCATTCTTTAAATATGTGCGATGAATATTATTAACTATTTTCATGGCTCAATTTTGTATTTTAACAAATCGGCAATGTAAGCCTCGCTCTCTACTTCATATTTTATTTTTTATTAAAACTGTTGCCGCGTTTGGAACCCTTATTATTCTTAGATTTAAGATAAACTGTAAAGCATACGATGCTGTACCCGTTAAAGGTTAGGTTGTAACGCGACAAACCGCTTTGGCACAATACTGGCCAGTAATAAATAGCATCGGGAAAATTTGAGTTCCACGATTGTCTTTTGTTACTGGCCAGTATTGTGCGAAGGAGGTTTGCCGCGTTACAAGGTACATAGTCACTACAAAAAGTGCTCCACTTCACAAGGCGCTGTATAAATTGTAAATAGTCTGATAAAGACGTTTAGTAATTGACAGATTCAGGCGTTACTTTGCAGAATTCCATTTAAGATTAATGGATCCTGACTTCTTGAGTAGACGGACCGCCAACATCTCGTGCAACTCGTGATGATGCCTTTGAAGAGGCGAAACACTTGTCGGGGATTATACTATCTGGTGTTGGTTTGTCGTATTTGCATGCGTGTCTTATTGTGGAAACTGCATAAAAATATGCGCATCGGAGCACAAATTTACTGTCACGTCTAACCAAGACAGAATTTTGTGGAGAAGCAAAGGAACTATAATCCATTAATCCAAAGACGTGAAGGCCGATGATGATTTATGTTTTCAATCATTTTTGAAAATGTCTACTGTAGATTGTTTATCTTCATTCAATTTAAGAAGACACGACCTTCTAAATTACTCAATATTTACAGAAAAAGAAAATCCCGCATTTTATCACTTCAAACTTCATTCGTTCCCATCCTCATCCTCATTATCACTGTTATTATTATCATCATTACATCATCATCGTCATATGTTCGTTAATATTATCATCATTATATCATCCTAATTAAAAAATTACACAACTGCCGTGAGGTTCAGACTTATTTAATTTATATTAACGGTTACGCACGTCATGAAAACCGAGTACCGCTCGACATGTTTCGGTCTACTCCGAAAACCTTAGTTATGAGCACGAGTGGACAGCGACGGTTTCCTTCTCGCACGGGGCTTCTTAGTTAGTAAACGCTAATATAATCTAGATATCCTTCTGTTTAGATATCTTCCTGGTTCGCTTCTCTTTCTCGTTAGCGTGACCTGAGACACCAGCGCGCAGCTCGTCCCCCTGCATCGACAGGTGCAACATTTATGTGTCAAATATGCGGCCGCGGCTGTCGCTCGAATCGGCCTTTCAAGTCACGTACAAAAGTGCCGCACTTTATTGGACGCTGTTTGAATCATCTTTCATAGATGCAATAGCCCAATGATGATGATGATCCTCATCAGAGGTCGGAATAGGTAGTGCCTTTCAAGATAAACTTTGTAGTAGTACGTAATTAAGTATGGCTAATAAGCATCAAAACGAATGCATCATTTATATTGAACATTCCGGATTAGTTATGTTTGTTTGTTACATATACTTAAAACACATGAACTCACTCTCGTGGTCAGTCCTACGAGTATGTCCGACGCACCTTTTATATGTTCACTTTAAGGTTGAATTCCCTGCACTATGCATTTGTTATTCATGAATAATCTGACATTGAGAGTGATTTATTACAAATAATTTACTGCTTCGGGAATTCCAACTTTCGATCATCATATCACCTCACAAGAAATGAGTTATCGAACCACCGAGTACGAACTACTCGCGACACATTATAATCCCGCACACGTACTCGTAGCTGGTACGCGACACACGTAACGTGTAACGTTGCACATAACATACCAGACATGTGTCGTATGTCTGGATGAGAACTACAATAACATCCCAGAGGGCAGCTGCCCTACTTTGATTTGATTTGCTTTCCGCAAACCATCAAATCGCCGTCCTAGGTATTTGGGTAACGCCTAAATATGAATCATCTATATTATTATAAAATTGTAAGAATAATGTGTCTGTAGGTAGAAGATATATATACCAAGTGTGAGTCGGACTCGCTCACCGAGGGTTCTATACAAAATTTACGCTACAAACGGCCGTATCTATTAAAATCCAGTGTTAGCAGAACCCTACTCCTAATCAATGTGCTCGGTGTTCGGTTATTTTATATTGGTCATTGCTTACAGACATAGACAAACAAACATAAAATTATTCTGTTTTTAGTATTTGTTGTTATAGCGGCAACAGAAATACATTATTTGTGAAAATTTCAACTATCAATCACGGGTCATGAGATACAGCATGATGACAGATGGATAGACAGACAGGCAGACGGACAGTGGAGTCTTAGTAATAGGGTCCCGTTTTACCCTTTTGGGTGTGGAACCCTAAAAAGGCCAGATGAGAAGTACCCGCAACTGACGAGCCTGTATGAAAAGATGCATAGTTGTAGGTAAATAAAATGAAGGAAGTGTGTAAGGACCGTTTGAGTCTTGCATTTGGTAGTCTCTGCCTATCCCAGTGGGATACAGGCGTGAGTATATGTATATTTTGTACGTATGTAATAGGGATGCTGACTGTCCTCAAATAATAATAAAATTTTGATGCGAAATGGCAGTGCTTAAGATGTAAATCCTAAAAAAAATATTTGAGATCGATTACGTGTAGCTTATTTTATGAGCCTTTAAAGTGAGTCGGAAAAGTCCATTTTAAAAGTATGAAAAAATTAATAAACAATAATACCATTAAATAATCCATAAAATGTATGGTAACTTTTGATATGAAACCGTTTCGATAAACGCAAGTTTTAACATAGCTGCAGAACAAAGTTCTTAATTTCCCCATACAAGGTAGGAAGGTGTGACTTCACACCGTCCCAGGGTTCAGTATGGAGCGTTTTTGGGAAAGTCCAAAATTGTGATTCTAACGTTGTTGTGTCTCGTGGAGTTTTTATGATATTGATGTAGTTTTTTCACTAGTAATTCTATTATTAAAAGATCATTCTATAACATACCACGTTTTCCATGGTTAGTTAAGTAAGTTATCAACATCCCTATTGACAGAGGCCGGAATTTTCATGGCACTTTTGAGCTGTTTTAGGGATTTCAGAATTATCGACTTCCGATATATTACATCGGTCTATTATAACGCAACATTACTACCGGTGGAAACCTGTAATTGGCTTTCTGATACTGATTCTATGCCGCAAATGTATTACTTTTAGCTGTTGGTTCTCCGAATAAATAAAATAAAATAAAAAGTAAAACATATTAAAGAAGATTTAAAGTAGAGGAAGAGAACAGGCGGTTTTCTCGCTAAAGAGCGATCTCTTCAAAATAAGCTTAGGATCCCAACTTTTTGGTCAAAAATTTAACAGGAATTGTAAAAATATCTTACGAGGTTTTTGTGATCATAAAACAAATTTAAACAGTGTTTTATATTGCGTATATTATATTTTAAGCGTCGGGATAAAAGACTCTAATATACGCGAAATACAAGACATTGCTAAAAGAACTGCTATCGAACCTAATTATATTATGTATTCATGTTATGTAGGTACTGGGCATTATTCTAATGAACTTTGAATAGTAGTTATATGATGGATCAGTATAATATGAATATCGGAAGTCGATAATTGAGAAATCCCTATGACAGCTCAAAAATGCCACGAGAATTCCGGCCTCTGGTAATTGATTCTATTAGCCACAAAATAACATGGTTTTTTTATGTTCTAAATGGCAACACCGAATCTCATGCTCACCAAATGACGGTCGATTCCTACTTTCCTGAACTGACAAGCGGACAGATTTTAATAATAGATGAGGTACAGTCGCTATCGCAAATGGGAACTTCACTTAAGGTGCGTCCACACTTGTATCATTTGCTCGTATCCGATCACCGTGCCGTAGCATGACTGCGTATCGTGCTGCTTGGACGCTTACTGTCGGCGCGCCTATAATGCTGCACTCTTCCGATACAAGTGTGTGATACGCGTAGCAAATGGATTTCGAGTGATCGGATCGGCGCAACGTCCAAACGCGTGATCGTGACACGCGATCATGCTACTCGACGATGATCTGATACGGGCAAATGATACAAATGTGGACGCACCTCTACATTTCCGGTTTATTGACCGAGCGAGCGCCGCGAGCGGAACGTATCTGTCAGCTTAGACAAAAATGCTTTCGTAAAATGTGAACAAGTTAGTGAAAAACTAGAATGTGCTCGCAAGTTTATTCGTGGAGGAGAAAAAGTCATAACCTCTCTTTTATCAGCGTAGTAGGGTAAAAAGAATCCGATAACTATCTTGAGATACCCATCAGCTACCCGTGTACTAAAAATAAGAAGTTGAAATCCGTTTAGCCGATTTGTCGTGATGAAGCCACAACGACATATACAAACATACAAAATAATCTAAAAAAAAAACAAAAATATGCATTTCGATTCAATGACCATTATCAATAGGTACTTTCAATTTTTTTTTAATATTTTTAATGTGCCGACATTTCATTTTGACAACTTAAAATTGATAATATTTTCTTCTGTTTCCGCGATTATTACTCATTGAAATAAAACAATTTAACGGATTATATCGCGTATATTATCTCATTGACGTTTCGGAAGCTTTCCAGCTTTCCATGGTCACGGGTCCTCCCGTGACCATGTGAAATTGTTTTATTTCAAACTTAAAATTGAATAGAACAGACTTAAAATACCTCTTGCTGAAGGAACCATGTAATTAAAGATATTGTTGAACACCTCCCTTATATCTTTTGTCGTACTCACTCACTTCTTATATGGAGATTTTCAAACCCAACCTTTTTACTTTAAGGTTGTCTGGAAGAGATCGCTTCTTAGTGATAATACCGCCTGTTGTTTACCATTTCTCATACTGTTTTAGATTAAAGTGTCTGATGTTATTTTCTTTTGTGCAGTAAAGAGTATTGTATATATTTTGTCTTAGTCGTTACTTTTCTTTTCAAAATGTCTACACTAACTCCCCGCGACCCAAACGAGATCATCCGTCCACCTAGTCGGGGGCCGGGCTACGCTGCGCTTTGCTATCCGTGGTCGCCACTCCAGAACATTACTGCCCCAACGGCCATCTGTTCTCCGGGCTACATGGTCCGCCCATTGCCACTTCAACGATTCAATTCTGTGAGCTATGTCGGTTACTTTGGTTCGTCTGCGGGTATCCTCATTTCTGCTTCTATGACGAAGAGAAATCCCGAGTATAGCCCTTTCCATTGCACGTTGCGTAACTCTGAGCCGCCTTATGAGTCCCATTGTGAACGACCATGTCTCAAGTCCTACATGGTCTGCCCATTGTCACTTCAACAATGCAATCCTGCGAGCGATTTCGCCTTTTTAGGGTTCCGTAGCCAAAATAGAAAAAAACGGAACCCTTATAGTCTCGTCATGTCCGTCCGTCCGTCCGTATGTCACAGGCATTTTACTTTAAAACTTGGAGCTGTATATTGATGAAATTTGGAGCATAAGTGTCTTGAGTAAGCCGCTACTTAGTTTGATAGTTAAATAAAAAAGCATATATTTCTAGGGCCGGCATTTCATACATGTAACCGAAACTGAAGAAAAAAAAAATCAGCTAATAATATTTTCGTCTGTTTCCGCGATTATTACTCATTGAAATAAAACAAGGACTCCCGTGACCATGGAAAGCTGGAATGCTTCCGAAACGTCGGGATCTAAAAAGGGATAATATACGCGATATAATCCGTTATATTGTTTTATTTCAAATTCAGCTAATATCAATGTTTGGCCACCTATTGTGACAATTCTTTAAAAACAATTTGAGGTTTAGTATTTTCTTCTGTTTCCGCGATTATGCGATGGAAAGCTGGAAAGCTTCCGAAACGTCGGGAACTAAAATGAGATAATATACGCGATATAATTCGTTAATTTGTTGTATTTCAATTTGAAATTGCTTTTAAAAATAAAAATGTAAATATTTTCGGAAATGATCGCTCCAAAAGTAGCACAAATTGTGTCCCCCCCCCCCCCCTCTATTTTCTAAACGCTATGTTCAAAAAATATGAAAAAATTTACGAGTGTAAAACTTAATAAATACTTCCGACGAAAATTATTTTTCAACATGATCGGACATACCGTTTTTAAGTTATTGCCAAAAAACTGCGCTTCTCAGCAAAATGACGTAAGTGCCGGACAGATACGCTCTTTTGTTAGTGTTTTTTTTTTCAAACTGTTTTTTTTTTTTCATCTGTAGTGCATTTTATTGTATAAACGGCTGCGGAACCCTACACTTAGCATGGTCCGACATGCTCTTGGCCGGTTTTTTGGTTCTTTTGAAGAAAACAACAATATTCCTTACTTTTAGAACAAAAAACCGTTTAGTGCCCGACAGTCCATATTTCACGTACCTCATACAATATGCATGTCGTCTAACGATTCGTCTTAATGGATTATATTTCCAGCGAAACATCAACCTTATCACTAACACATAAAGTTGACATTGATTATGTAATAGAACACACTTAAGACGCTTTGATGTAATTTTTTACAGTTTGTTTTTAGACAGTATTGATTTTGGTAAAAGGGAAAATTCACTAACATTAAACTAGCTTCGATGCAGGTGAGTTCGTCCATTACTAAACAGCTATCACATCTATCCATACTTAATATTATAAATGCGAAAGTGTGTCTGTCTGTCTGTCTGTTACCTCTTCACGCTTAAACCGCTGAACCTATTTGGATTAAATTTGGTATGGAGATAGTTTGAAACCCGGGAAACGACATAGGCTACTTTTTATCCCGGAAAAATACCCTTATCCGCGATAAGTGAATTAAAGGCGGACAAAGTTGCAGGAAAAAAGCTATTCCTATTATAAAATTATAAAAATGAAGGCAAAAATAGATGACGTAAGTTATTGAACAGCCCCCCCTATTGATAAATACTTTTTACCCGACTCTACTGTCGGAAAAAAGAGGGGTTATGACTTTTTCTCCTCCGCGAACGAAGTTGCGGGGTGCCTTCTTTAGGTATAATGGAGAAAATGTTATAGCCCCTCTTGTATGAACAGCGCAGTCGTGGTAAAAAGTATCCTATAACCTTCTGCCAGTACCCAGCTACCCGTGTACCAGAAATGATTGAAATCCGTTTAGCCGATTTGGCGTGATAAAATGTTAACGAAAAAAGTGCCTGGCGTTCATTGGCTCGTTGGATGGACGACATTCGTAAGATTGCGGGTCACTCCTGGATGAGATTGGCTCAGGACCGGGATAAGAGAGGCCTATGCTCAGCAGTGGGCGATAAAGGGCTGATATGACGATAATGATGATGGTGTGATAAAGCCAGAACGTCACATACAAACATACAGAAAATCCAAAAAAATCGAATCTGTGACTTCCAAATAGTTTGTTTCAATGTATTTTCTTGAAATTCTTGAAATACAAAGATCCAAATAATGAAAAAATTTCAAGACTCCGACCGGATTTGAACCAGTGCCTTGTGCTTTGCCGGGGTGCACGCTCTGCCAATTGAGCTACAGTTGAAATTTTGTCACTACTTTCTTTCTTTCTTTATTCATGAAATTTAAATTGTATTTACATTGTATTTGAAATATTTATAATTAATGTCATACTTAAGGCTGAATTACAATAACAATAATAATTTACAATAAAAATAATAATAATTAAAAAACATTACTTCTGCCTATTTTAGATTATGCTGATATTTCCTATCTTGACCTCACAGAAGAACAGCTCAATAAGCTTGAGCGCATCCAAAACATCTGCATTCGGTTCATATTTGGGTTACGCAAGTATGACCATGTTTCCATCTTCAGGTCTCAGCTTAATTGGCTTCCAATCCGCTCTCGTCGTAACTCTCATATCCTGTCTCTTCTGTATAGCGTACCTTTTAATCCCGCTACTCCCCGCTACCTTAAAGAGCGTTTCAGTTATTTGCGATCTGTTAGGTCCGCTCAAAATTTGCTTCTTGCTGTCCCCTCTTCATCCTCCAAATTTTTCAATAGTTCTTTCACATTCCAGGCAACTCTACTGTGGAACTCTCTACCCCATGAAGCGTTCCCAGATCCTTGCAACATTTAAGTCACACCTTAAAAAGCATTACCTGTCTCTTAACACACTGCTATTGAAATCACTTTCTCAACTTTGCGGCTGACACTGTTATGGTTATTTATTTATGTACTCTGCATATGTTATATTTATTATGTATAAGTATTTATGTATGTTTATTTACGCAATCTTATGTGTGTATGTTTATTGCGTATACATGTGTCTATATGAGTTTTTTGTTTTGCTTCATAACTGTTTCTCGCCACCTACTCAACTAAAATTGTTCTTTTAAACACTCCGCTACCCAAAGGTTGTCTGGAAGAGATCGCTATTTAGCGATAAGACCGCCTGTTGTTTACCTCTGCTAATTCGAATGTTACTGTCATGTTCTGTAATTCTGTGTACCTGAGGTGGGCAATAAAGGGTATTTGTATTGTATTGTATTGTAATAATTACATAATTTCATTACAATATTTTTTCTAGTTAACCATAACATCTTCTTGTTACAAGATCTTTGTATTTTTTAACCAGCTTATTGCCGTCAAAAAAAAACAATGTATTTTGTTTAAAATCTTCAATGTACAGACATATCATTTGTACAACTTTATAATAGAGTATAGATGAGGATATTTTTCTCTTTCCGCGTATGACGTATTAGGATACCTGTTATTTCTGCTATAAAAAGTGTCATTTAGAAAGTACGAGTATTGCAATTTAAGAAATTCCTTATCGGCACATTGCTAGGCATGATGGAAAATATACAAAGCATCGAATATTTCCTTTCTTCCATTCATTTCCTTAATAAACAAATATTCCCTTTTCTGCCCTAGGGCGGAAAGAGTCAATCTAATGGCAAAAGCATGTCCTTTACGACCTTTGCTTCGGAGAGCGTCTCCAGTAAGTCTTTTCGGGATGAAAAGGGTCCGGCTTTATCAAAAGGACTACAGGTTTTGTCTTAGATGTTTGTTTGCAAAGAAGTAAAATATTCTTGGCATAAATAAGAATTGATAAATGGAAATAAGTTTTACTGAATTCATGTTCGATTGAGATGGACCAGAAATATTAACGACTATTTTATATAAAATTCAAAAAAATAATAATGAAATGTCTACCCGCGGAGATATAAAAAAATGTGAAACGGACAATTTAAAGGTCGGTGACAGATATATCATTAGGGTTCCATAGCCTAAATGGCAAAAACGGAACCCTTATAGTTTCGTCATGTCCGTCCGTCCGTCCGTCCGTATGTCACAGGCATTTTACTTAAAAACTTCCAGATGTACATGGATGAAATTTGGAGTAAAGGTGTCTTGTGTAAGCCGCTACTTAGTTTGATGGTCATACATGTAAACGTAACTGAAAAAAAAAACAGTAAATATCAATGTGTGGCACATACTTCGACAGATCTTGTAAAATCATTTCGAGGTTTTTAATTCTTTTATTCATATATAGTAGATATTTTAATAATAATAATAATAATAATAATCGTTTATTTGTTCAGCATAGGTAGGTGCTAAAATACATTAGGGTCTTAAAAATTAAATACAGTATCACTATGTTGGGCCCTCAGGCATACAAAATTTATGTGTAATTTGGTGTGAGCCGTGTGGTACACATCTCCACTAACTACATGGTGTCTGTTAAGAAATCTATCACTTTATAATAGGCTTTACTAACAAGAAATTTAAACAATGCTTTTTTAAAATCAGCTATGCTTTCTATATTAATAATTTCTTTTGGAACCTTGTTGTACATTGTAGGTGCTGTACCAAGTACACTTTTACGACACAGAGCGGTTTTACAGGACATTGCGACTAATTTATTCCTTAGACGTGTACTATTAAAGGTCTGGAACAAATGCAAGTTACGTTTTACAAACAATATGACTTCGTAAATGTACAGGCAAGGTAGAGTTAAAATTCCTAATTTTATAAAGTATGATTTACAAGAATCACGATGGTGTAGACCACATAAAGATCGAATGCACCTTTTTTGCGCTCTGAATGCAATTTCTCTATCAACCGAGTTTGCCCAGAAATATTATTATTTTCGGAACTAATTGCTCCGAAAGTAACATAAACTGTGTCCCCTCCCCCCTCTCTTTTCTAAACGGTATGTCCACAAAATATGAAAAAAATTACGAAGATAAAGCTTAATAAATACTTAGAACGAAAATTGTTTCCAACATGATCAGATGTACCGTTTTTAAATTATTGCCAAAAAACTGCGCTTCTCAGCAAAAGCTCAATAATAAGCTTTTAATTTTAATTTTGTTATTTATTTGAATTAATTTTATCTGTTATTGGTTTTATTTTCACAAGCTTCCTATTTGTTTCTTTCATTAATTAAATTATTTGTAAATACTTTCAATTTTACCTAAATTTTATTGTTCATTGTTTTTTTTTTAGTTTTGACTTTTATTTTGCACCAATTTTGCACCATGACATTTATTACCTATTTCAAATTTGATTTCAATTAGTTTTATATATATTTTAGTTGACCAGCGTGTGTATTGTATATATTTGATTTGTCTCCGAAATGCCTACTAACATTTAGTTTTTAAGCCATGTTACTAACACAAATGGATCTTTGTTATATGAAAATAAATGATGATTATTATTATTAAAAGGACGTATTGCCGGGGAGGTACGCTCCTTTGTTAGTGTTTTTTTTTTCATATCGTATTTTTTTTCATCTGTAGTGCATTTTTTTGTATAAATAACTGCGGAACCCTACATTGAGTATGTTCTGACATGCTCTTGGCCAGTTTTTTAAGAAAATATATGACGCAGCTATTAATATTTCCTCCCTCATAAGGTTACACTAATTCGTCCAATTTTTCCTGTGCGTTATGTTTCGTACATTGACGGATGAAGACGTATAGAGATGGATGGTAATGTATTGTTTTCGGCACAAGGGCAGAGTTGAGGTTGACAGTTGGTTGATTTTATTTTTGTTTCATCTAATGACACCCAGTCTATAATATGTGTCTACATATTTGACGACCGGTTTAGCTCAGAGGGAGTAACGTTGCCAGCGAAGCTGAGGTCCTGGGCTCAAATCCCGGTAAGGGCAAATAAGAATAATAAGACTAAGAATAAGAATAAGAATAATTTATTTACCAAAAATGATTACAAGCAAATAACAATGTAAAGCAGCGACTTCCACACTAGGCATAGCCTGTATCGTGGAAGTCGAGTCACACACGAGAGATACAAGAGCGGCTATTTACAATTCTGAAGGAACAAGGATAATAATAATAATTTTACAGTAATCCCAAAGATTTTATCAAACAAAAATAACTAAATTAAAACGAGTGATGAAACTAGTTTCATGCAGTGTGAATGTATTTATGTGTGTGTGTAGTGTGAGAAAGGAGTGTGAGGGGTGCGAAAGGTCTCATTACCTCAAAGCTACTTCAGCTTGTTCGTAAGTACACGATAGCAAGAGCTCCCGTATTCGCTTTTTAACCTCAGGGATTCGGCATAGTTATATGTCACATACGTTAGCAATGTTGTTATAAATTTTGGGAAATAGCCGTGTTTTAAAACTCCCGTGACCATGGAAAGCTGGAAAGCTTCCGAAACGTCGGGAACTAAAATGAGATAATACGAGTATACGCGATATAATCCGTTAAATTGTTTTATTTGAACATGTTTTAAAACGTTTCGCAAACGCAGTTTTTACTGTAGGTACGGGAATTCCAAATACTCTTTTCTTTAACAAGTGAGGATAGGATGGCAGTTGCAGAATTTTCTTGCGAGTGGTGGTAATCGCTCGATATAAAAATAATTTCCGGACGCTTAAAACTTCTGCTTCCTTGTAAAGGTCTGCAGTAGGATAGAGCCGTGGTTTGCACAAAGCTGCCTTTTGTACCGCTCTTTGAGCTCTTTCTAGCGCTTTGATACCAAAGAAGATTTAGCACAGCCACCCCAGGCTAAAATACAATAATCTAAGACAGATTGACACAGGGCAATATACACCATTTTCAGCAGAGGCTCGTCAGCGCAATGTCTTAAAAATTTCAGGGTACAAATAAATTTACGCACTCTGCCGGACGTGACTGAAATGTGCTTCTTAAAATTAAGGTTTTCGTCTAATGTAACACCCAGGTACTTCAGCGAAGCAACTCTACTGATAGATGCGCAAGCTCAGACCAAACCACCAGCAACACAGGAGATAACACAGTTTGGTTCATGAATTTTAAGGTGTTCCATTGAAATCGTAGGACAAGACGAAGCCGTTTTATGACAACATAAAAATTGCGTTTTGGTTTCATTGATAGTTAAGAGGTTGTGATTTAACCAGCTTACAACTCTTTGTAAACCCTCAGTCGCTGCATCCCGTACCTCCTGCCAAGAGTTACCATGAAATAGTAACGCAGTATCATCGGCGTAACACAGGATTTCACTGTTATGAATTTCCAGAGACATGATGTCATTAATGTATGCAATAAAAAGCAAGGGACCCAAGATACTTCCCTGTGGTACGCCAAAAGATACAGGTTCAATGTCACTCCTTCTATTACCTATTTTCACAAGCTGGCTTCTGTCTGACAGGTAACTAGCAAACCAATCCAATGCGATTCTGCGGATACCAAAGGATTCCAGTTTTTTTAAGAAGCATGGGAATCGAGACCAATGTCGACCCTCATCGAGATGAGATACTGCAGTATCTATTAACATGGTTACAGCATCCTCAGTAGATTTCCCTCTGCGAAATCCAAATTGACGGTCAGACAGAAGTTTGTTTTGCTCCAGGTACCCAATGAGAGGTTTGTTCACAACACGCTCGAGAAGTTTAGAGAAGGAAATATTTGTGTGATGAACATAAATATTTGTTCCTGAGTCTTGGATGTTTTCTATGTATATAAGTTATATATCTATTAAATATATCGTCGTCTAGTACCCATAACACAAGCCTTATTGAGCTTACCATGGGACTAGTTCGATTTGTATAAAATTGTCCCGTAATATTTATCTATTTATTTTGGTTTACTAATGTTTGGCAAATGTTTCCCAAACGGTTTCACTTCCCAAATATTTCATTTCCCAAACATAGGTTTTTTCGAGAACAGTAAAATTTTCAGAATTTCTATAAAACAAACCTAACCTAACCTATAGGGTTCTACACAATGGCTTAAAAAATATCTGGACTTTCTTCGGTTTCGGAGAAAAGCTCGAGTTTGGGAAATAAAACATTTGGGAATTGAAGCAGTTTGGGAAGAATAGTTTGCTAAAAGAAAGTATCCGATTTATTTTTTATTATAGACTGGGTTATTATTAGACACACCAACAAAACCGGTCTACAATATGTAGACACATATACACTCACATCTATACTATTATTAAGTTGTAAAAATGAAATATCTCTACATAAAAAATATTTTCAAAAAAATGATTGTAACGGTCTATTTGGAGGTCACTGAAACGACCTTTTTTTTGTATGTTTGTATTGGTTTGTATTGTGTCGTTGTCCTGGGTATCCACAGATGGTTTTCGGATGCGTTTTAAGCATGGACTAGGTAACCCCTAGACCCCGCATACAAAAGGCGCCCCCGTAAGCCAAGCTTAAGCTCAAAAAACACCAAGCAGCCGCCACGCCCCCAAACATTCTCTTAGTATCGGGTCTCTTCGCAGTCGACGTGACTTGCTCGCTCGCCTTACCTAGCCAATCACGGTGCACTCGCTGCCCCCCGCGCCCCGCCATTTTAGCGAGATGAGATACTAAATAAAATGGTGTGAAGCGGGGTCTATAGGGTTCAGTGATTTGTGGTTTTAAGTAAGTGCGCTGACGAAAAAAGAGTAGTCATGACTTTTGAACTTATGAACTTAAGTATTTGTTTAATACGTTCACAGTCCAGTGCCCCATAAATGGGTCACGACGAAATATCTTCACAAGTCCGTGCCCCACACATGGGTCGCTATAGACCGTGGACGTGACCCATACGTAAAGAAACATTTCGTATGGGGACTGTGAACGTGTTAATCCTCAATTTTACCACTAAATCGCCCATAAATGGTCTGGTCCTTGACAGAGTACAGTCCAAGAGAGAAATGAAAATCTACGGTTTTTTATGGTTTATCCTCATTTGGCATAACTAACTTTTTGTTATAATCATAATTTGGCATAATTCATCAGTTGTATTTTTTTCTTGGCTTTATAACTTGACAATTTCGTTCGTGACACTTCCACGGTCTGCGGGTGACGGGGGGGGAGACAGCGGGGGCGCGTAAGAAGTGTGCTACACCGCGGGCTCCTCATATCAAAGCTCAAATCAAAACTAACTAACTGCGCTGGCTCAGCGACCCAAAATGAGTCTTGGCCTCCGACACAAAAGCATACCACTACCCGATCCTGCGCAATTTCTCACCAGTCCATGGCTCCGAGCTTACGCAGATCCGCCTCTACCAGATCTATCCAGTGGTACTTAGGTCGACCGACTGGGCGTCGTCCAGTTGGTCGACGCAGAGCTCTTTTCACCTGCCGTTTCTCTCCCATTCATGGCCAAGCAAAATCAAATCAAGGATTAAACAAATACTTAAATATTAGGTAAAATAGAGGACTAATAAAATACTTAAGTTCATCTACTAATTTGCAAATTGCGGAAACTTGCCAAAATGCTTAAAAAAGGTCTTAAGTCTAGTATTAACTTGTTGGTGTAAATGTTTTTTTAACCCTTTTTGGAAAGTTTCCGCAATTTGCTCATCAGTAAGTTCATTACAACATTTGCTAAGGTAGCCCAGAGTACACTCCCTACCCTGTATGTGGCCGTACAGTTCGCTCTGTATTCTGATTACATTACGCCGGTGGCTTAGGTGCTAAAACTTTGATCGTGTTATTCCGTGTCTTTGAGGCGTTATCAGCTGGGTCAAATACCGTTTCAGGCCGTTTCTGAGAGGCCCTATCACGTACTAGCTTAAATAAATATTAAACAAAGAGTTGGATTTTAAAGGAAAAAATCAATGCGACAAATATGGCAAGCAGGCTTTGTACCTCTTCTTTAGTGCAGAAGTGCTCTGACCAACTGAGCTATCGCAACTTTACGTACGTAGCTTGAAATTTTCGAACACAATCTAGTAAGCACTCGTAGCGCCCTCTGTATTTTTTATTAATGCAACGCTAAGCGCATTAGCCATACTCCAAGACATGCGTATCACGCTACGTCTCTGTTTCATTGCTTCTCCAGTAAGTACTAGGACAGTGTGAGAGATGGCGCTGTTCTTCAATAAAGAAACTGAATCAAGTATTGATAAACAATTATATGTCGTGGAGCGTGCAACGGAACGTCAAGTCCGAACAGATTTGGGTGTATTCGGAATGAGGTTGTGGCAACACTGATTTGAGCGGGAAACCGACGAGAGCCGTTGGCAACACTACCAGCTGTCACTTCAAAATGGCGCTCGAAACGCGCGGGAAATGTTCGATGACAGTTGCTTTGACAGTTGACGTTGGCGGGCCCGGAGCTCACTTTTCGATCAGACGCCGGACAGTGCGGTTGTATTCCTAACCTCATTCCGACTTCAACACGTTCCGTACTAGAATCGTAATCTGTTTTCATCTGTGTTGTGTTTGGTTATTTTGCATTGATTGTTATTGAAATTAATCGTAATAAACGTGAAGAGTGTAAACCCAGTTTTATTTCGATAAAATATCATGGACGAGTGTGTTAAAAGTACCGAATCTCCACCTACCCCGCTCGACCTTCCGTCATCAGGCGTGGGATTGAACCATGACGAAAATCAACGTGACGCGCCCATGGGTTTGATAAACAATGAAGAAAATCAACGTGACGCGTACATTAACGATGATTCAAGATGGCGGTTGATCATGGAGCAGCAAAATCGTAACTTTCTTGCGCTGATTGAAGCAATGAAGGTACCGACTGCGAAAAAAGACATTCAGTTACCGGAATTTAACCCGGACAAAGACAACGTGGATGCTCGCGCATGGGTAACTACAGCGGACATGTGCATCACGAATCCAGATCTACAAGGACCGGAGCTGATGATGGCGTTGAGCCGCGCGCTGAAAGGCCAGGCCTCCGCGTGGCTATTGCAAGTTTCATTTCACGGAATGACCTGGGCAAATTTTAAGGACCTGTTCACTGCAAGGTACGAATGTCCGGAAACTGCTGCTGCATTTTTGATTAATTTGCACAATGGTAGACCTAAAGACAATGAGTGTTTGGCTTCCTACGCGGCTTCGTTGATGTCATCTGTAATGTCTAAATGGAAAAACCTTACCGTGGAGCAGATTGCTGTATCGACCATCTTAGCGCACATCTCTCAATTTGAACATCGGATCCAACGGTTATCTTTTACGCAATATATTAGGACAAGGAACCGTATGCAGCAAGAATTGAAGGCTGCATCGTTTAGGAAGCGGAAGTCATCTAGCCAGAACGATCACACCCACGATGCAAAGAGATCCCGTCAAAATACTGAAGCACCACCTGTCAAATGCTACGTGTGTGGAAAAATGGGTCATAAGGCGATACACTGTCGCTCAAGAAAAGGAACAACACATCAAGATGTTAGATCGAAGATTTCGACTGGTGATATCCCTCCTAAGAAGACATCGACGGCGCCCTCTGTCACCTGCTACGGGTGCGGCTCCGTCGGCCACTACGCGAAGAACTGTCCACGTGGAAGAAGCGGAGCGGCGGAGAGCAGCACCAGCAGCGCCACGGGGTCGTCGCAGGAGAAGCGGGTCAACGTCTGCGTGGTCAACACGCCTACTGGGATGCTGCGACATGCTGGTGAGCAGTTTCTTTTTACATATGACTCTGGAGCTGAGTGTTCTTTAATTAGAGAATCTGTAGCATGCAAATTTCGTGGGCAACGTGTGAATAATGTTGTTACATTGACTGGTATAGGGCAAACTGCTATTTGTAGTACAGTTCAAATTTCATGCCAAATTGAGATTGATGATATTCCTTTGAAGGTAGTTTTTCACGTGTTACCCGATCATTGTCTGCATTATGATATCATGCTTGGACGCGAGATGCTAGCCTTAGGCATCGCAGTACATATGTCAGCTGACAGATTGTCATTTACTCGATCCAAAATTGTCAATAGGTGTAACACTGACAAACCCAACATTGACTTTGACTCTCTTGACACCGATGTACCCTCAGAATTCAGAAACGAGTTAGTAGAGCTTTTAAAATCATTTGACAGTTCATTTACGAACGGTGTCCATACTAAACGCGCTGATACTGACCCTATGAAGATACGATTGAAAGATCCGAACCAGACTGTGTACCGACGTCCCTATAGGTTGAGCCCCGATGAGCGTAGCGTAGTTCGTGGTAAAGTAGATGAGCTTCTTAAGGCGAATATTATCCGACCCAGCTCGTCACTATTCGCCAGTCCGATACTTCTGGTAAAAAAGAAGGACGGGTCTGACCGAATGTGTGTCGATTATCGCAGACTCAATGATAACACGATATCCGATAGGTTCCCCCTCCCCCTGATTTCAGACCAGATCGCCCGATTACACGGTGCACGTTATTTTACCAGTTTGGACATGGCCTCTGGTTTCAATCAGATACCAATACATCCCGACTCTATTGAGTGTACTGCGTTCATTACTCCTGATGGTCAGTATGAGTACCTCGCTATGCCCTTTGGTTTAAGGAATGCACCATCAGTTTTTCAACGTGCCGTCATTAAAGCTCTTGGCGATTTGACCAGTACGTACGTGGTCGTCTATATGGACGACGTGCTGATAATTGCGGATAGCCCACAGCAGGCACTTGAACGACTGAAGGTAGTCCTTCAGACACTAACCAGTAAAGGATTCTCACTCAATGCTAAAAAATGCTCCTTTTTGAAAAATAAAGTAGAGTACCTAGGTTTTGAGGTCCAAGACGGTGAGATTCGACCCAATCCCAAAAAGATCGCAGCATTAACTGCTTTACCTCCCCCAGAAACCGTTACTCAGTTGCGCCAATTTATTGGCTTAGCCTCCTACTTCAGGCAGTTTGTGCCTAAGTTCTCACAAGTCATGGCCCCTTTATACTCTTTGACGACCGGAAACGGAAAACTTAATTGGAAACCGGAACATAAGGAGATAAGGCGTCACATAGTCTCTATCTTGACCAAAGAACCCGTTTTATCTATTTTCAACCCCGATCGCGAAACTGAGCTTCATACAGACGCTAGTGCCGTAGGTTATGGTGGCATCTTAATTCAGAAAGACGAAGGCGTACCACACGTGGTTGCCTACTACAGCCACCGTACCACGACCGCTGAGTCAAAGTACCACTCATATGAGTTGGAAACTCTCGCGGTCGTGAATGCGGTGAAACACTTCAGGCATTACCTGCATGGCCGGAAGTTTGTTGTCGTCACCGACTGTAGCTCACTGAAGTCGGCACGTAAAAAGCTCGATCTAACCCCTAGAGTCCACAGATGGTGGGCTTTCCTTCAAAGTTTCGATTTCGACATCGTACATAGAGACGGAAAGCGTATGGCGCACGTGGACTTTTTCTCACAAAACCCCACCCCCCTGAAACCCAGTAAGACATTCGATAAGGTAGAGCTTAAACAGATCAACGTCACTGAAATATCTCAAAATTGGCTCCTAGCGGAGCAACAGCGAGATAGTGGCATCGTGAAACTCGTAGGTGACCTTGTTGATGAAAAACTAAACCCTGACGTGGCCAAAACGTACGAACTTCGTTCCGGTATGTTGTATCGCAAGATCTTTTTTTTTTCGTCGGTACGATCTCATACAGGCAACTGCTATTTGTTAGTGCTCTCAGAATAATTGTCCAAAAGTGCGTTTAAAGTTGATTATCAAATTAGTATTATATATCAAAATACGCCGGACGATACCATCTAATTAATAGTAATATCACTTTTTTGAAAATCGCCGTAGTTTTGAAGCAATCACAGTGTTTTTGTTTAAAAATCTGAGTCATCACCGCAAGATTAGCGAAGTTCACGGCCAACGGCCACCAGAGTGCATTGACCCCGAGCGCTTCGTCAACCATCGGGAGCATTCGGCAGATGCAGTGGTCAACATCGCCTCAACGCGCCCTGCGCCTGCGCTAGCATCAACCTCGAGTGAGTCATATTAATCTTATCTACTCTCCGAGCTACTCGCCGTTCTATTTATCGAGTCGACCGCTGCTACATTACGATGTCAACAGTAAACATTTGCGCTGGCTGTTTAAGCACTGTTAAAAGCAAAAAGTACTTGCGATGTTCTGTTTGCACCGACATATATGATCTGCAGTGTGCAAACATCACTGAGGAACCTTTTAATAAGATGACTGCCGATAATAAGAACGGCTGGATATGTCAACAATGTTTGTGCAGGCAGCCGAAAGGCGATAATTCGAATACCCCAATACGTTTACCAGGAGCCGGCATCAACAACAGGTCCCCGTTAGACCTAGGCCGTGACGATTCAATTAATATTAGCTCGCCCATGATTAAATCGACACAAATATCGGCAGATAATATTACATTTCGTCGGCATCAATTGAAGACGAATGGTTCAAATGCCGTATCTGACCACGTTGGTCATGGGGAAGATGATAACGCGCCCTGCTCGAGCAGCATAAGAGAAATCATCCGAGATGAGCTGCAGCAGGCGCTGAACGGGCGCCTGATAGATATAATTAGCAATTCTATTAAAGAGCAGTTTGCTACCATGTTCAACGCGGTATCTCGGCTTGGTAACAGGCTAACGGAACTGGAAGCAAAATTAGAAGTAACTATGAATGAAAATGCGTCGAGGGTTCTTGAATGCAATAAGGGCGATAACGCTAACACCATGCAGGCAAAGCAAACCAAGCCCGGGCAGTCTAAGAATAAGGCTCAAAAGACTGACTCATCGAAAAGTGTGGCAACTAAACCAGGCCCATTGAAAACTGTGCCGTCCAAGCCGGGCCCATCAACATCGCAGCCGGACCTATCAGCACAGGCGGGATCTACACCGGCGTTGTCCCTGCTATCACAGCCACCAACTTCTAAGCCCGAAACTACCACTACTTCAACCGACTATAATGTCACAGAGGATGATGATGGAGCCGGCGAGTACAAAGAGATTCACTACCAGAAACGGCGTTTCACATCACTTCGCTGTACCGCTGGCCCTGATGTAACAACGCTTAAAGCTGTGGAGTATCGCAAGTACATACACCTATGGAATATGGTTTCTGGGGCTGAGGAAATACGAGTGTACCTGCAAACCCTGTGCCCGGGGGCCACCTGCACCGTCGACGAGTTGAAGTCCAAGGGTGAATATAAGTCCTTCAAAATTGGAGTTCCCCCAGAAGAGTATGAAAAATGTTTATCAACAGCTGTCTGGCCTGACAATGCCAGGGTCAAGGCTTGGTTATTTCGGAGGGCAAAAAACGACGGCAACTTCCTCAAGCGTTCCAAAAACCCAAACAAAGCTTAACAGATCAAAATCCACATTGAATGTCCTGTATCAGAATGTAAGGGGCCTCAACACAAAGCTGACTGACTTTAGGCTCAATTTTCTGTCCTTGGATTGTGATATTGTGGCTGTGACGGAGTCCTTCCTGACTGATGCTGTTGATGATCCTGAGCTTGTGTCCGGTGGTTGGAACGTGATGCGCCGAGACCGCGCCACCGGTTCGCGGGGCGGCGGTGTGTTATTCGCTGCACGCCCTGGTCTGGAGATGCGTCGTCGCCGGGATCTGGAGACTGCGACAGGGGAAGATTTGTGGGTCACTTTCACACTGGATGCCACTGTCTATTTTCTGTGTGTAGTTTACATTCCGCCGAGTGCCTCTGCCTCTGTTTACATGACTTGGTTCCAAACTGTAGAACTAGTCATTGAATCATTGAATGGTGTTGTGCTTGTCTTTGGTGATTTAAACTTAAATCCATTGTATACTTCTCATGACCTTTTATGTTATTACTCGTATTTTCTAACTGTGTGTGAACTATTTGACGCGAATGAAGTGACGAATGCATATGGTGGAAAGTTGGATGTTGTGCTGGTGTCGGAGCGCATTAGCGGCGTAAGCGTCCTGGAAATTGAGGGCGGAGGGGTTGTCCCTCGACGGGATGCGTATCACCCGCCGCTAGAGATATAGGTCCCTGTAATTGATGATACGCGGCAGTGTATTCCGGAACGAATCGATCCTAGTAATCTGGATATGAGACGGGATTGGAATTTCGCAAAAGGTAACTATGAACTTTTATACGCCCTTTTATCTGAAGTCAGTTGGCATGAAATTCTTCAGTTGGATAACGTAGACATTGCAGTGGAAAGCTTTTATCAAATTCTATACAATATCTTTGACTCCTGTATACCTAGGAGGATACGACCTAAGAGAGTAAGTCCACGTTACCCGGTATGGTTTACGTCAGACATCATCTCTGACTTAAAAGTAAAAGCTGAAATCCATCGGAGATGGAAAGCCACTAAAAGTTTAGATATATATAATGAGTTTGCCTTGCTTCGAAAAGACATTAAAAAACGAATAAGCTTGGCGTATGACTCTTACATTGTTCGCATCCAAGAAAATGTTAAAAATGACCCTCGGTCCTTTTGGCAGCACATGGGCAGTCTCAAATCGAAGGGCGGGTTTGTGTCCGAGGTCACGTTTGAGGGGACAAATTTCGTTGGTGCAGAGGTCGCACAGGCCTTCTCCAGGTTTTTCTCCAGTGTATTTTTACCAGACATTCCTCGGCTAGATGCAAACTCGTTTAAAGGTGTCGGCTGTAGTCAGAGAGACTCTGCCCAGTGTGTAGACATAGAACATATATCGATGAAAGATGTTGAGGCCGGCATTAAGAAACTCAAACCGAATAGCTCCTTAGGGCCCGATAATTTGCCTGCCTATGTTGTCAAAGGTTGTATGGAACACTTAAAGGTGCCTATACACTTTTTATTTAATTTAGCGCTCTCTACTGGATCATATCCGCATTTGTGGAAGATTACAAGGGTAAAACCTATCCCTAAGGGTAGCGACACTGCCAATGTCGAAAACTATAGACCTATCGCAATTCTGTCAACGCTAGCGAAAGTGTTTGAGTCCATATTGCATAAATCGATAGCCATCCAGACTAAACCCTTTTTGTGTGACTCGCAACATGGCTTTCGTGCTAAACGCTCCGTTGATACTAATCTTTTAATCCTGACTGACACCATCTCTGAGTTCCTAGACAAAGGAATCCAGGTAGATGTCATATATTTTGACTACAAAAAAGCATTCGATCGCGTCGATAATGACGTGCTATTGGAGAAGCTTGATAAAGTAGGGTTTTCTCCAAAGTTGCTTACTCTTTTTGCGAGTTATCTGCGTGATCGAATGCAGTATGTTCGGCATGGTTTTTTCGTCTCAGCGCCGTATCCTACGAGATCTGGTGTCAGTCAGGGTTCTATTTTGGGCCCGCTCCTCTTTGGGCTTATGGTCAATGATCTCGTCACTGCTGTTAATCATGCGAAGTGCCTTTTATACGCTGACGATCTTAAGCTGGTTCTTGGAGTGAAGAGCGTGACAGATGGTGATTTGCTTCAGGATGATATAGCGTCGGTTACCCAATGGAGCATAGATAACAAACTCCTATTCAATGTGTCCAAGTGTTGTGTATGCACCTTCAGTCGTGTTTCTGCCCCTTTACACGTGCAATACACACTTGGAGTAGACCTCATTAGGCGTGTTTCCTCCGTGAAAGATCTTGGTGTGGTCTTCGATTCACATCTCACATTTCATGAGCATATTCGAAGCCTCGCTGCCAGTTGCTTCCGTAGGCTGGGCTTTGTCATTCGCAACATGATGAACTTCTATGATCTCGGGGCCATTAAGTTGGTCTTCTGTGCGTTTGTGAGAAGTAAACTGGAATCTTCAGCGATCATATGGAACCCTCACGAGTCGACATACACATTGCTTTTAGAAAAAATCCAGAAGGCTTTTCTTAGGTTTTTATATAAAAAAAGATATGGCTACTATCCTTTTCTATACCCAACTAAGTTCTTGCTTGGCTGTTTAGGGTTCAATTCACTAGAGGTGAGACGGAATAACTTTTTGCTGATCACTGCGTGTCGTATTTTACGAGGTGATTCTGACTGCCCTGAACTTGTGCAGCAGGTCGTAAGACTGTTTGTTGCGGACGTTCCGAAAATAAACCTGAGACCGCGGGTGCGCCCTCTGCTGGCCGTGCCGGCGGCTAGGACGGTGTCGCGCAGAAACTCCCCGCTACTCCGTGCGCTGGCGATGCTTAATGCTCTTCTGGCATCAGCACCTGACTGTGATTTGTTTGCATGGAGTTGGGCAGCTGTTTGCCGTGAATGTCTAAAATTCTGCGAGATGATGGATGATCGGTAGGCTAACTAGATTATAAATATGTAATAAGTAATTAATTTACCTGTTTTATACATATTATATTAAGTTAAATAAGTTTCTCAGTGCATTGGTTCTACTGTAATGCCGTGTAAACATTATTGTAAATAAATAAATAAATAAATAAATAAAAAAGATACAGCGTTACGGAAAAACTCGTTGTTTACCTGTAATCCCTAGATCGCTACGATGGTCTATCGTTCATAATGTGCACGAGGGACTGATACATTTGGGTTGGGAGAAAACTCTCGAGAAAATGTACGACTTTTACTGGTTTGAGAACATGTCAAAATTTGTAAGAAAATTTGTTGATAATTGTGTAACATGTAAAGTTTCTAAATCTCAGTCAGGCAAAATCCAGGCAGAATTACATCCTTTACCCAAAGTAGCGATCCCTTGGCACACGGTGCACATAGATGCTACTGGCAAGCTCAGCGGGAAGAGTGATGCAAAAGAATACGTCTTTGTTCTCATAGATGCATTCACAAAGTATGTAATTTTGCATCACACTCACCACATTGACACAGCTAGCAGGATTGAGGCTGTGGCAAAAAGTGTGTCGTTATTCGGTCCCCCAACGCGACTCATAGCAGATCAAGGTCGCTGCTTTGCGAGTCAGGAATTCCGTAACTACTGCAACTCGATCAAAGTTAAGTTGCATCTGATTGCCACTGGAAGCTCACGGGCTAATGGCCAAGTAGAGCGAGTGATGTCGACCCTAAAGAATATGCTCACTGCGGCCGAAACGTCTGATAGGTCTTGGCAGGACGCTCTTCGTGATGTGCAATTAGCCCTAAATAGCTCATTCAATCGTGTGACTCAATCAAGTCCGTTGGAATTACTCATAGGCAAGGTGACTAGGCCTGTAGATGTTATGTTGGCTGACGATGTAGAGCAAACAGTTGATATTGAACGGGCTAGGTCGACTGCTGTGACCAATATGAAGAAAACAGCTGACTATGACAAAACACGTTTTGACCAATCAAAAGCTAAGATCGTCCCATTTTGCGTAGGTGATTTCGTTTTACTAAAGAACGAGGAACGAAATCAGACAAAACTAGACTCCAAATATAAGGGACCATGCAAGGTCATTGAAGTGCTAGAAAATGATCGGTACACACTTAAGGCTTTAAATTCTCGACGCACTTATAAGTATGCCCACGATCGTTTGCGAAAAATGCCCAGTAATGATGTTATGATAGAAACTGATAATGACAATGATGATGATGTGACGGATGTAGATAGAGATACTAATTGACCACTATTCAACATTGTTTTTATTTTAGATTGTGGTATCTTAGTTCGGTTATGCATCACTCGATTTAGGTGATGTGTTATGTTGCTTGACGGAGGCAACTTGGGATATCGTCACTCGAGGGAGTTGGCAAGGACTCGTCACTCAAGGGAGATGGCATGAGCTTTTATCACTCGATTTAGGTGATAATAGCGACCATATGCGCTCGATGGAGGCGTATTATGGGTGAGGTACTTAGCGGCGGATTGATACTTTTTGCGAAAGTAGAACGAATATTGTCATTTTGAGTAGTGTGAATACTGGTCAATGGTTTGATTTCTGTGAACTAAATTGTAATGTGTGGCTTATTACTTGAAAATAAAAGTTGTGATTGATTATTAGAGTACTCATTGAAGTTATTGCAAAGTAATAGTCTAGTTACTTATTTTAAGCATAGTCAGGTTGGCCGAGACTGTTTGATATTGCGCTCCTTCTCTCTCTTTCCAGTTACATCACACAGGGACGTGTGACGTGTCAAGATGGCCGTGGAACGTCAAGTCCGAACAGATTTGGGTGTATTCGGAATGAGGTTGTGGCAACACTGATTTGAGCGGGAAACCGACGAGAACCGTTGGCAACACTACCAGCTGTCACTTCAAAATGGCGCTCGAAACGCGCGGGAAATGTTCGATGACAGTTGCTTTGACAGTTGACGTTGGCGGGCCCGGAGCTCACTTTTCGATCAGACGCCGGACAGTGCGGTTGTATTCCTAACCTCATTCCGACTTCACCACGTTCCGTACTAGAATCGTAATCTGTTTTCATCCGTGTTGTGTTTGGTTATTTTGCATTGATTGTTATTGAAATTAATCGTAATAAACGTGAAGAGTGTAAACCCAGTTTTATTTCGATAAAATATCATAGACGAGTGTGTTAAAAGTACCGAATCTCCACCTACCCCGCTCGACCTTCCGTCATATAAATGTGGACATACCACAATTTTTATTCAAATAAATATTAATTTGCCTAATTTTAATTTCTTCCGTTGTGACACGAAAATTATTAATATTACAATTTATATGTTAATTTTCGTGTCACAATGGAATCAATTTAAATTAGGCAAATGCCTTAACTACCTGCCTAAACTTTGGTCCTCCCCTTGTAGCGTATATTCTGTACGGAGCCCTCGGTGCGCGAGTCCGACTCGCACTTGGCCGGTTTTTTAAATTGTTTTGCCAAATATAACGGTAACTTGAACATGTTTTCAATATTCATTACGTTTTCGGTAGTTAAACTGCATTTGCAGGTCAGAATAGGTCCGTGGAGTGTTTGGGTTGCGGAAATAAAGCCGGTCCTAATGAAACCGGTGTGTTTGTTCGTGCTGTTTTGGCAACTTGATGTTATAGTAACAATACATAACAGCCTTATTAGCTCATGAAAGCTTCGGTTCAAATATCAATGGATTGACGTGATATGACAGTGACAGAGTGGGGTGATGGTGAATGACGTTGATTATTTGATAATTTATGTCTTCTTTTTCGAAGTTATGTCAGCGTGCGTATGATGACGTCACCGGTCACCCTGTCGCAGCTAACCAGGCCTTCTTGTATTTTAAGGCAAGTGTAGTACGTGTTTCCTATAAGGAAAAGTCCTTCCGCACTGATGTGGATAAGGAGGGATTCACAATAGTGGAAAGGAAGAGCAAGGCGTACAGGGCACCTTGCAAAACTTTTTGTGGCATTGCTGAGCTGGTTCAATTATGGTGTTCGATCGATGTAGCAAACCGAGTAAATAAGGCGCTCTACGTGTCGCGCTTGCATCATTTCGCCGTGGCTGATGATTTGGTGGAGTTCGTCGGCCAGAAGACTGGCTTCTCGCTGAGGGTGCACCAGCTGCCACTACGTGCACTTTAGCTCGTTTGTGGTGCGCGTGCCGCGGCCGCTGCAGGACACCATCGCAAGTGCAGACTTCTGGCCGAAAGGTGTAGTGTTTTGGCAGTTCCGGGGCAATCTGCCGAAACCTACACTAGATCAGACGACGCAACAGAGCCACGGAGTTACATCGCCTAAATCGACTTAGTATTAAGTTTTTTTATGTTTTTGTTTTTTTGTAGTTCACAGTGCCTTAGTTTTTACTGTAACTTTTTGAATAATAAATAAATGACATTAAATGAGAATTAGATTTTTTTTTTATTTTTTATTTATTTAACTTATAAAAATAACATTTTACAAAGTAATTATTACTCGCCAAACTGTGACGTTTAATGGCGAGAAGCGCTCAGATTTCAAACACTTAATATAACTACATGATATACAAATGAGCCGGTTAGAAAAATCTGCACACGCATCATATTTATTATGTAGGTACTTCGTCCTCGAGGACAGCGCGTCAGCGTGTTTACGATGACACTGGCTTATCTTCGAGGAGGAAGTCCTTCAGTTTTGATTTTAAAACAGTTTTACTTATTTTACAGTCGTGTCTAAGTAAATGAATCTTATTAAAAATTTTTGGTACTAAATATTTTGAGGTCCTTTCACCGTAGTAGTTTTTTACACTCGGTTGTATTAATTTTCTCTGTGTAACACTTCTAGTATTAATTCTGTTATTTTTAGCCACTTTGTGCTCATCATCATTTATTAAATGTAGTATTTGGATATAAGAGGGGCTTTCGGTATATTCTCGGTATCAGTATAAAAAAGTGAATTTATTCGTATTATATATTTTTTGTAATAATTAGGCTCTTTCCTATTCTGTACACGTACTTAATATTATATTAAATTATATTGTGACATATTTTTTCTTGTTTTTTTTCCTAATATTAATAGTTCATACTATTGCTCCTTTTTTATTAGAAAAATAATTTTGTAATTTAATTTCATTAGCAATCTTTTGTGGATGCATTTAATTTGACGTGTAAAATATAATGTAATCTAACCTAATCAGCCCGTTAAAGCAGTCTCAGAATATACCACACAATGTTTGACTTGTGAAAACACGTCTCCTAATAAAACCGTTTTGTTTGCCCGCCATATTTGTTTTGGTAACCTAGCTTAATATTTAACAGAAACGGTTGTACTCGGTATTATTGAAAAACGTTTTAGAATACTTCATTTCGTCGACATGTCATTTCATCGAAGGTATTTAGTCTGAAACCGTTAATAATTTGGGATTTCTATAAAACGACATTGTTGCTGCTACTAAAACACTGGAATTCGCAAAATTGTTACACTTATTCCTTTTTTTATATAGTGACGATAGACGGGCATTTGATTACAATCTCACCTGTTGTTAAGTGACGATGCGTATTAATTATAAGGTTCTGTAATACTCGTATAAGTATTTTTCCCTCACTATCTCTGAAAGCCATCTTTTATCCTTTAAGACAAGCGGGTAAAAACGCATTTTATTCACAAATGGGGAAAGTAATTTGACCTTGGAGCGTGTTTAAGTAGCTCTTGACAGATAACAAAACGTAAAATGCTCATAATAATAGATCGTTCGATATTAATTATCATTCAATAAATGCTTTGAGAATTTAATAAAAATGGAATTATGCTTTATTTAATGATTAAAAATCCATAAGAATGTTTATTTCATAATGATGTTGAATATAATTCTCAATGCATAAGTTGAGTCGATGCAATTACAAAACGCATCTTCAGAAATGATAACATTTTCAACAAAATTTTGCTTATAAACTTTTACATTGACGATGATTCTAATTAACCTGATGATAATTATAATGTGTACAAATACAGACTTATTTTTATGAGCTGTTTTTTTGCATGTTGCACTTTCAGTGAGGTGAAAAGCTTTGTGTTACACACGGGTGCAGTTGTACTTTACTTCTCGTGTGTTGTAACACTCGATACGCCCAGGATTACATTTTAGAACCACTCGCTTCGCTCGTGGTTCAACTATAGGTACCTTTCGCTTGCTCTTGTTTCAATTCCACACTCGCCGGTAAAATACAACTTTGCACCCTTGTATAACAAATAACTATTTATCAACGGAACCCAATTAGAAACATACTGTCCAGGGGACAAACCACAGTTTTGATACAAAATCGGAAGACATTGCCCTCCACTGTATTTAACAAGTCTTGTGCCTAGTTTGAAACAAGGTTATTCGTGTAAGGCTGTCCTTTGATATCTTATATAGAGAAACTCATACAATGCGTGTCTGCACATCGTCAGTTCTCGGAGCTGGAGTGTTTAAACATTTACATTCAACCCCCTACGAATAAAGAGGTCTTAAGTGGGCCGTAACCCTTTAACATCTAGCCAAGTGCGAGTCGGATTTGCGCCCCGAGGGTTCCGTACAAACTTTCACCTTGGTACTCTAGCATTAATACCCGGTTCCGGTTGAGTTAAGTTTGTATCTGATATCTTTAGCATTGCATACAAATGAGGTGCAACCTTAACTCAACCAGGTTGTTCAAATAGTTTTTTTTTTATTAAAAAAAAAATAGTAGACCATGTCTGTTTGGTTATATTATAATTTTCATGTAATATTTGTGATAATTTATACAAATTGAGAAAATTTCAAATTTCCGTCTGGTTAACATCGGAGATAAAGGGGGAAATGGTGTTTTTTTTCTCATTTTCCTTAATAAAACAAAGTGTAATCACAATAAAAAAAGATCATTTTGTTTTTCAATAATTTACAGATCAAGCACTTTCGTAGAATTCCCTATTTAACCTAGTAGCTAGACTTTTAATTTCTCCCCCCCCCCATATTCGTTGTTTTTTAGAAAATAAAAATATATTTTAAAATGTGTGAAATAATGAAATTATTTATTTATTTATTATTAAAGTACAGCCACATTGTATATGTTATAACATTCACATTAATTATAGGTATTATTACAGGTATCTACATCTAAATAATGATCTTTATTCTGTAAGTAGGCCGCAAGGGCACTTTTACATGTCTGACTCTACGGCGTTTCCCAAGAGGAGACCACTGAAGAGAAGAAAGCCGAAACTAACTCAATAGTCAGTCATTTTTTCAAAATAACTCTTATATCTAGTACAGTATTTGTACTTAGCCTATCCTAAATATATGTTTCGAGTATAAGCGTAGTTCTTCAAGAAAACAGATCAAAACTTATAAAAGTTAAAAAACAAATATAGAATATAAAAAAGCAAAATAATGATTTTTCATTTAAAAATTATGATATGCCACCTTATAAGAACCGTGTCCAGGTAAAGTAAATTATTTGGTTTCAAAGGCCATGCAATTTTGACTGTTAAATAGTCCTCTACCCTATAATATGCCTTTGCCTCCTTTGCAATACATATTGCTGTCCAGGTTTATCCACATAGCTTATAGAACCCTAAAAAGACCACCCTCTATGGCTTTTTGGCAAACCTTGAGGGTAGATATCTGAATTTGTGTCCGAGACCAAGTCTGGCCTCCATAAGTCAAGATTAGAAAAATTAACATGTCCGTGAGTTTCCGTTTTAATAAAATGGCAAGGTTTCGCTTCATGTTTTCCTTAGAATAATTAATTTATATTAAGCTGGCACTACTCACTAATATATTATTTAAGTGGGAGGAGTCAACCGCACATGAATGAAGGTGCGCAATTCGAATATCATAAAACATTCGTATCGTTAACTCATTGATGGATTATATAGAGGTGCATCCACATTTGTGTAATTTGCCCGATCAGATCTTCGTCGCGTGGCATGATCGCATGTCACGACCACGCGTTTGGACGTTGCGCCAGTGAGCGTACGAGCAGCGTGATACGCAGTCATACCACGCGACGGTGATCAGATACGAGCAAATGATACAAGTGTGGACGCACCTTAGGGTGGGCCATATTTTTTTGTGAATAGCAACACTGAATTTTTCGGAAACTGTCAGAGTGAGCGGCGGGAAATAAGCGGGGAAACTATAGATCACTTCGTGCAATTTTATTTATAATGGATCATTTCACGGCCAAAACAACGGGCTTTTTATGTTAAACAGTTTTATAAAAAGATGATGAGATAGCCGCGATCCCTGCAGCATGTGTCAGCGAGTTTTCCAAAGTTTGCGTAGTCGATTGCAGGAGTGCCAACGACGAGACGGAGCATATCTGGATGATGTAATTTTTAAAAAATAAATTGCAATTATCTGTTACTAGGTTAAATAAATAAAATATAGAATAACATGAATAGTTTAATTTTTATCGATGTTTCATAAGTGCAATAGTTGCTTTGCTTTTGCGCGAAATAGTGTCTTGGTTAGATGTAACAATAAATTGTGCTCACATGCGCATATTTTCATGCAGTTTCTACAAAAAATACGCATGCAAATACAACAAACCACCACCAGACAGTATAATCCTCGACACGTGTTGCGCCTCTCTACGAGGCATCATCAGAAGATGCAGGAGTTGATGTTTCAACGTCCACCCGAGAACTTGTTATATCTAACCAAGGCACTATTTCGTGGAAAAGCAATGGATCTATAATCCATTAATCTAATATGGAATTGCGGAAAGTAATGCCTGAATTTATCAATTATTCGACTGTTAAAAAGTAAATATTCATTTCACTACTTAGATTACACCCTGTATACCAAAACTGCTAGTAGAATAATTAATCAACTTATATTAAGCCAGCACTACTCACTTATATATTATGTATGAGTTAGCCGTAAATAAATACTGCGCGAAGTTTCTCGAACATCATAAATTAAATCCATCAGAAAAAAAAAGTTTTGTTTCATGACTTACATTGCAACCTGTATACTCACACTGCTAGTAGAATAACTAATCAATTTAAATTAAGCCAGCACTACTCACTATTGAATTACTTTCGTGGCGAAGTCAGCCGCAAATGAATTCATATTGCGAAGTTCGAACGTCATAAATCATTTGCGTCGGTATATCTCATACTAAAAGTTGACTTAGAAAGAAAAGTTTTGTTTCACGAATTAAATTTTACCCTGTATAGTAGCACTGTAGAATAATTAATCAATTTACATTAAGCCAGCACTACTCACTATTGAATTATTATAGTGGCGGAAGTCAGCCGCAAATAAATGACGGTGCGCAATTCGAACAACATAAATCATTCGTGTCGGTATATCTCATACTAAAAGTTGACTTGGAAAGAAAAGTTTTTGTTTCACGACTTACATTTCACCCTGTATACTAACACTGCTAGAAGAATAATTAATTAATTAATATTAAGACATCAACATCACTATTCAATATAGCTTGACAAGTTCTTTCGTGACACTCTCATGGTCTGCGGGCGACGGGGGGAAAGAGGGTATGAAGTGTGCGCGGGGCGGAGCACGATCTCCCTGCCGCGCGCTCACTTCTTACTCACCCCCGCTGTCTTTCCCCCGTCACTATGCTGTATTAATATTATGTAGGTGGTGAGTTGGTATTATCGCAAATTAATAACGGAGCGAATTTGTTCGAATAATTATCATAACACTTTTGCTGGCAAGCTTTTCGTAGCGCTACGCACTTTTCTCTACATTCGTAGAAACGCATGGTATCGGCTACGCGTCTACGAACAGAGCGCCCCGGCAATGAATTTGATTCGTTTGCGAGTGGGATAGCGAGGCTGATGACAGAATGGAAGAGAGTGCTAAACTCTGATTTTTAATTCAAGACCAAAATTTAACATCAACGGGCGCACTTTCGCTGTGATCACTGCATACCGGTTTAAGTGTCAGTATTTTTTATCTATAAAACTTACTCTAATATTACTGATCGCACGATTTCTCATTAATAAATACCACGGGCTGACGGCATCCACAGCGTGTTTGACTTGGTCTACATCAGAGGTGATCTACCACGAAGTCTAGTGCCTTCCACCTTACTCTGCACTACTAACTTTGGTAGTAGAATAATCAATCATCGACTGCTGAGTTTGCTTCGGCTTTCCTCTCAACAGTGGTCTCCTCTTGAGAAATGTCGTAGAAGCAGGGTGTGTTAGATCACCTAAAGATGTTATTCGGTTTCAATCACCTGGCGTTTACAAGATTCTGCAATCAATCTTGCGGGAGTTTTTATATTGGACAGACGAAGCGCACTATTGCTGAAAGAGTCAAGGAACATATCGCAGCTGTTAAGAACTGCCAGGTGAATAAGTCCTCTATTGCCGAATATTTACTAGAATCAGAACTGAACTGAATTGAGCTTCATAATCCCAAGATCCTCTACGGAATGTAATTACTACATTAAAATCGAACGTAAGCTATTGAAATTAAGAAACACCGAAATTTCAACTGGGAGGACGGTTTCAACTGTCATCTTCGTGGAATCCAGTTATTAGTAAATGTAAACAGCACCAGACATCATCTGATGTTCGAGTGTAGTTTGTCGGTATCGGTATAGTGACAACCTTAGTGTTCAAATAAATAATCAAGACCAAGCGCGGGTAGATCAGTGAACTCGCGCGGCTAGAAGATGTTGATACCCGCTAACCCGCCTCTCCAGTTCCTTCGAGACCATGGACGTAACGCGACGTCCGAAACGTCGAAGAATTACCAACAAAAGGTAATTAAATAAAATCATATACGCGATTAAGCCCCGGTTGTTGTGTTATTATTGTGATATACGCCGTAGAGTCAGACTGGTAAAAGTGCCCTTGCAGTCAACTTACACAATAAGCTATTTGAATTTGAATTGCTCGACCACGTGGTTGTCGTTGTATTATGGTTGTGGGACGACTTTAATAAATATATATATATAGGCCTTTGCGTCTATTGCAGACGATTTATGGTGTAGTGTTCGGGAGACACCGTTTTTGGTGGCTGTCCAAATCGATACGAGACCGACATGTTCTACCGCAGGCCTGACAAGAAAAATTTGCGACAGATGGTACTTAGTCGGCTTGACGACGTCTTTGTCTCTTGTCAGCGAGTTACCCTCAATATAAGGCCAGCACTATTCGCTAATATATTATATAGGCGTGGAGTTAGCCGCAAATGAATGACGGCGCGAAGTTCGAACATCATAAATCAATCAGTAACGCGGTCTGAGTGATTTAGTAGACTTCTAAATATGGCTTAACTTGCTTCATTATACCTCAATAGTTCTACCTTATTAGCAGAGGGACTAAGTTCGAAGTTCATATTTCGCAGTTCCACATTAATATGACACAGAATAATGTAATTTTAGTTTTTTTTTTATGAAATGAGGCAAACGAGCAGATGAGTCGCCTGATGGTAAGCGGTCACTGCACCGTCGCCCATAGACACTTGCCCATAGTACTTTTAATTTTAATTTCTTTGCGTGTAAGAGCGTGTAAGTTAAATTATTATTTGAATATAGTGTCTTATTTTTTTTTTTTACTGAATTATAATTTTTCCATTTTTTAGGGTCAATGCAATGTACCAAAATATAAATTAATAGGCCATGTCACATTTATCCGTCTAACGCTTAACTGAGGCTGTTCTTGAGGTATGGGAGCGGTACGGGAGGGGTGACAAGTGACGTGACATGACGTGTCTTAAGGGGATGCATCGAAAATTTAAGCTATTTTGTAGCGCATTTTTTGTCAAATGTAGTATATAAAACGGCTGGTTTTCAAATATGTGTTTCTTGACGATATAACCTATTCAGTGATTAACGCGGAAACATGTTTAATGAAAGTTATCCGAAAACGCGTCTTCATTTCCCGTTTTTTGTCTAGTTTGTACAAACGATTAATAAACGCCTAATTTATGTTAAAATGTCATTCTTCCCTTTATCTTTTAAGAGATTAACTTAAATGTTAACAAAACATAATAATATCTTCGATTTCATGGTACTTTTACATCGGCCGCTTACGCCAAAAAACCCCAAGCATGTAGTGTATTAGCTTTCTCCTTCTTTGATGCGCGCGAGCAATAAATGTGTCTCTTATTACAAATCACGCTTATTGGCTGGCTCCGCGTTTGGGGCGTGATTTACAAATGACGAAGTAGGCCCTTAAAGTGCGTCCACATTTGTATCATTTGCTCGATCAGATCTTCGTCCCGTGGCATGATCGTGTGTCACGATCACGCGTTTGGACGTTGTACCGACCCGATCGCTCGAAATCCACGTTGCTACGCGTATCACACACTGAGATCGGCAGCGTGATCGCCGCGCCGACAGTGAGCGTCCAAGCAGCGCAATACGCAGTCATACCACGCCACGGTGATCGGATACGAGCAAATGATACAAGTGTGGCACCTTTAAGTGTTTCTCTATACACATATACGTCACTTGTCACCCCTTCCGTACCGCTCCTATACCTCTGAAACAGACTCAGTGCTTTAGGCCTATTGAAACAAAAACTAAATATATTAAATAATATACACATGCTTATAAATACATTATATAAGTTTAAATATACAAATTAATTTAATAATTTATGTAATTAAATAAATACAATTATTTATTTGTTTAATTAAAACATAATAATTCTACGCTACTTACCCATCGTGCTGCTAATGTTGATGCCAGCACACGCGGCTAGCTTTTTCTAACCAGCCTGCTTGTCTTGACAAGACTTCTGCTCAAGATCTTCTTTAATCAGATCTGCTTTGTAATCAACTTGATCTGATCAGGTTTCCGATGAACTACTTTGAACAATGTTTAATCTGATCTGATTGTTTGATGAGGTACTGAAAGGTTGGTGCGAAATTATTTGCTAATTTGAAAATGGAATGTTTAGAGGCATATAATTTAGAGGTAACAAATCTTTCATAATAATGTCTAGGAGGTATTAAGGCCCATCTGGCTTATAATGTACAGTAGTACCATAAATATAAGTTACAACGATGTACCTGCGCAGAAAGCATTTTTTGAAAACAGATTTATTTGCGTGGGTAAAATCTTCAACGCCCATTGGCCAAAATTATTGCGCGCGACGCCGGCAGCTCTGGCGCTCGCCATTTTGTCAGACGCAGCGTCAGTCGCCATGAGCGAGAGAACACGAGTTCACCTGTCATTGCATATGTACCGTACGTTTAGTGCAACAAGATCTTTATTGAAATGGTCACACGTTCGGTTTCATTCGGTACTTGTTAGCACTCGTCGGCGAAGATTGCCGATGAAACTTATATTCGTGGTACTACTGTACACCTTTATTTGTTTTTTGAAAGTGAGTAGTTTGCACTAATTGTAACTTTAACAGAGATTAAATATATCTTTTCTCAGTTGATTCCATGAATAGGGAAGCTGCAAAGCTTTCGATATGTCGGGAACTCAAATGAGATAACGTACGCGATATAATCTGTTTGAATTGTTTAATTTAAAAAAATCACCGACCAAGTAAAACCCAGTGTGAGACTTTCTTTCTGGATAAACTTACGAGGTGCATAAGGCCCAAACAATTGCCTTCAATAAATGGTACTAGGGTTGTTGTAAATTGAAGTTGTAGGCGTAACCATAGCAACGAGGTGCAAAAAAAAGTTAATTGACCCAAATTTAAAACATGAACCAAATATAACTCAACAGCCCAGTTCATTTCCCTTTATTATTCTTATATTTGTGAGAAATACTCAAACATCTGCAGCGACAAAGTTTTCGGTTCACAACTTGTAAAAGGAAAGTTTTTTCACAGCCACAGTAGGTTGTATATACGAATGAAATATCTTTAACATAGGCCCTATTTGATTTTGAGGCTAAAACAGCTTAATCCTGACGTGAAATCGGGGTTTGGTCGTTAAATAAGATTGGGTTTCTTTATGCGTTATACCGCTTGATCAAATCAGATCGTCAAGACGATCGTCTGACTCAATATCAGACGGCTGACAGACGCTAAAAGTAATAATGTACCTCTTACATGATCACCGATATAGCAAACACAGTAAGCAAACTGAAGTGGCAATGGTCATAGTTCAAAGAACCGATGGCCGTTGGGGCAGAAAGGTTCTCGAGTGGAGACCGCGTAGTGGCAAGTGCCGCGTAGAACGGCCACCCGCAAGGTGGTTGGACAACCTGGTTAGGGTCGCAGGGACCTGCTGGATGCGGGTCGCCTCAATCCAGCCCATGTGGAAGTCTATTGAGGAGGTCTGTGTCTAGCAGGGGCCGGCCTTTTGAAATGATGATAATGATGATATTTCTTACTTCTATTGATGAAATTTGAAACACATTTCATTTTTTTATTTAAATTATACGCGACGTTTTCGCGGGAAAAAGTTTGCAGTTTATAAAGAACTAGCTTCTGCCCGCAACTTCGTCCGCCTTAAATTCGTTTATCGCGGATAAGGGTATTTTTCCGGGATAAAAAGTAGCCTATGTCCTTCCCTGGGATTCAAACTATCTCCATACCAAATTTCATCCAAATCGGTTCAGCAGTTTAAGCGTGAAGAGGTAACAAACAGACAGACAGACAGACACACTTTCGCATTTATAATATGGATTAGAAACCCCTTCGTTCGCGGATGAGAAAATGGTCATAACTGTATTTTTTACTACAGCGTTGTCGGATATAAAGTATCCTATAACAATCTGTGGATGCTCAGCTACCCGTGTACCAAAAATAATTGAAATCTGTGGAGCTATTTTAGCTTGATGAAGCCAAAACGAAACATACAAAATTTCGCGTCACTGATTTTAAAATAGTCCGTTTCACTTTTTTTATATCTCCAATATATACACAACAATCAAAAAGTTTAAGATCGACAGGGTACATGCATGATTTTTTTATCGCTTTTCGTAAATAAATATTAAAATACAGTAAAACTATTTCAAAATGTGTATTAAAAATTTAAATCGGCCAAGAAATACGCAAGATATAGGCACTTTAAACTATTTTTTGTGATATGTGAATTATACCAGGTCCTTTTTATATTCAATTCAATACGTTTACTATCAGATAACAGGGATCCATACAATGTGTTAGTAAAATTAACTATAACTAAGTTGAAATAAAACAATTTAACGGATTATATCGCGTATATTATCTCATTTTAGTTCTCAGTTTAGTTATTGTAACTTTGACAGAGGAAAATACATCTTTTCTCAGTCCTCCCGTGACCATGGAAAGCTGGAAAGCTTCCGAAACGTCGGGAACTAAAATGAGATAATATACGCGATATAATCCGTTAAATTGTTTTATTTCAATGAGTAATAATCGCGGAAACAGAAGAAAATATTATAACTAAGTTGTTAGTAAATGTAAAATTACAATTAAAATTTCAAACCATGTAAAATTATAAAAATAAAGATAATATACAATAATAGTCATTTCAACAACAATAATAAATAAATTGAATACAACACTAAAATTCAAATTAGCACAGCAATGTCACTTTGTACAATTGTAAGATTATTAAATAAAAATAATAAAAAAATAGAAATAAAATATATTGACAATTATGGTTCAAAAAATTCAATTAAATATATTTGCGTGTAGATTAGGCCATTGTCTCGCTATAGGGCAATCTAATCTATTAGCAATCACACCAAGGATGCTGTTAGGCTCTCCCGTATGCGGTGCAGTATGTAGGCGGCATGTTTTCTCCTGATGGCATGAAAATCGTCAATTCGCATTTCTGCGCACATGCCAGATGCACTGCAATACTTAGGTCGGCCCAAGAGCATTCATAGTCTGTTATTGTACTGAACGCGTAAAGCATTAACTGCCCTAAGGGTATACTCGACCCACAGGCTGCATATGAACTAGCATGACACGTGAAGAATTGAGTTTTTTTTTTTTAATTTATTTATAATATTCGCACATATTTAACAATATATTTACAGTACGCCAAACTGTAACACAGTTTGTTGGCTTCGCGTTCTGACAATACAATTCTAGTGCAACGTGATGCTTACTATTACTAACTACATACCTAACTAAAGATAGATACAAACAATGTACAAATGAGGACTCAGTCACCATCCCGTGTTATTTTAATACCTACTTCGCTAAAGTAAAGTTTACATCCGTTTACAAATGGATCGTAATTGACGTCCTCGTTGGTTCGACACAAGGTATTACAGGTGCATAGGGCCATTGTACATACGAATCCTGAGTAAGTACATTTAGTCATCAGTATCATTTAGTATCTCTTTCAATTTGATTTTTAAACTTCCTATTTTATATTTTTCCTCCTCAAGCAGTAAAAGATAGTCATTTGGTTTTCAGTTTTTAAGTTCGTAGATTGGAAATATTGATAATTTACTTTTAAGTGCATTCTCAATTAAAAACGTTTTCCTTACAAAATATGTATTGAAAAGAGTATATTGTATTGAGTTTATGATGGTAGTGTAGACATTTTATTTTAATAACTTTATAATAGTATAGACTAGTAGGTGCCCACAACTTTGTCAGCAGAGGATCAAAAAATCATAACCCTTTTCTTTAACATCGGCGTACTCTGTTAAAAACTGTTTTATAGCCATCCATAGAAGACCAGCTAACCGCGTACCAAAAATAGTTTAAATCCGTTAAACCGTTTTGGCGTGTAAAGCATACAAAATACATACAAACATACAGAAAAAAAACTATTCAGTGACCTCCAAATAGTCCGTTTTTTAAGGTTCCATACCCAAAGGGTAAAACAGGACCCTATTACTAAGACTCAACTGTCCGTCTGTCTGTCTGTTCATCTGTCACCAGGCTGTATGAACCGTGATAGATAGTTGGAATTCTCACAGATGACGCATTTCTGTTGCCACTGTAACAACAATTACTGAAAAACAGAATAAAATTAATATTAAAGGTGGCTCCCATACAAGAGACATGATTTTTTGTCGTTTTTATAGATAATGGTACGGAACCCACTATAGAAATAACTTGAATTTCGCCGCAATTTTGCGGTATAAACGAATATGTCAACACATTTGCACATTTAACTCGAAAGTTTAAATCACAATAGTCGTAATTTGGGCCGTATCACGCACGAGCGCACGTGCGTAATCGACGCTTGTGAAAACGGCGTAATAGCCTTTAATAGAGGCCGTGCATGTATTACGTAATAACAACAATATTACATAATATTACAGGACAATTTTCACACAAATCGAACTAGTCCCATAAGGCTTGTGTTATAAGTACTAGACGACGATATATTTAATAGATAAATTTTACTTTATATACAAAGAAAACAACCAAGACTCGGGAACAAATATTTATGCTCATTACACAAATATTTGCCTTTACCGGGATTCGAACCCAGGAACTTCAGCTTTGCAGGCAACGTTACTCCCTAGATCAGTGGGTCCGGTGGTTAACTTAACGTAAACAGTAAAAGGTTCTGATCTGAACACACTTGGCATCTCTACCAATGCATGATAAATTGTTCCTGGTCTTGTATTTTGTTTGATTTGATTTCATACTATGATAAGAAGGTCAGGTTTACGCGAGAAGAAACTCAAAACCCTCTGTCTTCACCGTAGTTTAGCAAAAAAAGTACTTATTCTGTTACCATCGTCGGATCTCCAGTTATACTTGTAATAAAAAGGGTTGAAATCTATTTAGTGTAGGGTTTCGCAGCCATTAATACATTAAATGCAGTACAGTATGATAAAAATACGATATGAAAAAGTGCACTAGCAAAAGAGCGTATCTCCACAGCGCTCACGTCCCTTTGCTGAGAAGCGCAGTTTTTCAGCAATAACTCAAAAACGGTAAAATAATAATTGAAAGTTTTTATAAAGCTTTATCTTTGTGATTATTCGTATTTTTTACACATAAGGTTTAAATAGGGGCACAATTTATGAAACTTTCGGAGCGATTATTTCCGAAAATATTTACAAATAAAAAAAAATTGGAATCAAAGAATAAATAATCTGATCCCGTAATACTTGAACAGCCCTGCGCTGAAGTAGTTACGCCCTTTTTCAGTTTGAGTTAGTGGAAATGTGAGTGATTTATCACACGAGGTAACTGTTACGGACAAAAAGATTTTGCCCGGAGCGGTGGCGTTTAATACATTCCGAGTTTAAATTTTAAGCAAATAAAATACTGTGTGAAATATTAACACTCCATTTTTTTTGCATTACAAAAAGGGTTAACAATCTTGACGTGTCCTTTTTATTGAAAAACGCTTTAAAAAATAGTTACTATAACTTATGAAACCAATATCATGTAAATTAGCGTCCTTGCTATATATTTGTTGATTTATGATTCGAAAGTGTTTTTCAATAAAAAGACACGTCAAGATTTTTGACCCTTTATCTAATGCTAAAAAACTAACAATTAAAACCAAGGTTTCGTTTGAATTTGGTTTCAATCGTCCCCATACTCTTACATTTTTAATTGGAGACCCTTTACATCTCCAAAACTTATGTGTTGACCATGGAGATCTTTTACATCTCCTAATTTAAAGTTTTGACCATAGAGACTCCCTAAATCTCCTTTAAACTTAGTAAAAACATTAAAATTAGTAAAATTGTTTTATTTCAATGAGTAATAATCGCGGAAACAGAAGATAATATTAAAAGCTTTTTTTATTTACATTGTTATTTATAATTATTCCTTTTTACGTTTTTTTACGCCTAGAGACCCTTTACATGTCTGTAAGTATAGGTTAAGTTATAATATCTTATGGACCCGAGATTATATACATCTCCCTGTAAAGTGTGCCCAGGTTTTTGTTTATTGCATTATATATGAAGTAAGTAAAAAAATATATATTAATTATAGAACACAACACGAACGATGTTATACAAATGTGCAGTTAAACAGAGAGTGGGCGACAGAAGCGCCACCTGATGGCAGTGAGTTAAAGAGGTACTACGTACAGTTTATGGAGTATTGTTTATAACCAACAATATTGCCCTTGCGGCATACTTGCAAAATATTTTTTTTTTAATTTGAACTCTATATTGCACAACAGAAGACTTATTGTACAAAAGGCGAAATAAAGAACATAAGGCATTATCTACCCGTCAACCTTAAAACAAAGCAGCAAAATAATAAATATATGTATGACACAAAAAAAATGGACTGAAATTGGTCCATCCATATGGGCGCTACGATGCCACAGACAGATACACAGATACACAGTCACAGACACGTTAAACTTATAACACCCCTCTATTTTGTCGGGGGTTAAAAAGATTAAATTTCACATTATATGGAAGTACGCACTTGATAGTCAAGCATTGGTAAATGTTTACCCCACCTTGATAGTTTTTGAAATGAGGTAGGCATAAAAAAATTGCACATCCCTGTGGTTTTAATCAGGTCAATTTTTAATCCCCGACAAAAAAGGAGGGGTGTTATAAGTTTAACGTGTCTGTGACTGTGACACTGTGTATCTGTCTATGGCATCGTAGCGCCCATACAGATAGACTGATTTTAGTGTGTTTTTTTGTGTCAGATAATTTTATCCCAAGTGTTCTTAGCTTTCTTTGAAGAAAATCGGAGCACTCGTCTCCAAGATATTCTGCATTCAGTGGAACAGGTTGGGGCGTTTTTTAATTTTCTATACTTATGTGCAGAAACTTATAAAAGTCAATATGACTCAATATTCAAATTCCTTTCTACACAGAGGCCCAGAAACGCGGATGACCATAATTTACGCATATTACCTGAATAATTTTCGCATCAAACTTGATACGCAATACCTGGTACTACTCTTTATGTGAGCCTTACTGAAAGGGGAACGATTTGTAAAGCAGTCTGTTACAAATGAAAAGCCACCTGTACGAGCCTATTCGATAAGAAGGATCGACCACAATGGGTGAAAATACATGTCTACGTCTATTTTTTTCTATATTCTATATTAAACTCTCAGGACAAGGAAAAGAAACAGATAACAAACAATATATTGTTCTCACATGCGCATATTTTCAAACAGATTCCACATAAAAATACGCATGCAAATACAACAAACCACCACCAGACAGTATAATCCTCGACACGTGTTTCGCCTCTACGAGGCATCATCAGGAGATGCGGGAGATGTTGACGGTGTGACGTCCACCCGAGAAGGCTTGTTTTTTATTTGCATGCATATTTGTATGTGGAAGCTGTATCATGTGAGCACAATTTATTGTCATAAGCAACACACTTTTTCGAGAAAAAGCAAAGGAACTTATAATCCATTAATCTAATGTGGAATTCCGCAAAATAACACCTAAATCTATCAATTAAATAATAATAATAGCAAACGGTCTTATTGCGAAGAATCTCGACCAACATCTTAAGAGACTCTCGCTAGATGGCTGAATCAAGAATCTGATGCAGAAGGCAGTAATCCTGGACACGGCCACTTGTCAGGAGGTTCGTCTCTGTGTAGCCCTAACGACCGGTAGCTTGGGCCTTGCTCCGCTGCCAGCGGCACCCTAGGTTAGGTTTTTATAATGTGTTTAGATTTTGTATTTAACTTTTTATATTCATATTGTAAAACACCTAACTTATGACGACAACTAAACAAAGTAAATAATAATAATAAATATCAGGGACAATCTTACACAAATCGACCTAGTCCCAAACAAAGCAAAGCTTGCACTATGGGTACGGCGACGATATACATAATACCTACTTAAATACATAAAAACATCTAAGACCCAGGAACAAACATTCGTGCTCATCACGCAAACACTTGTCCTCGCCGGAATTCGAACCCAGGACCGCCAGCTTCGTAGGCCGTTGTACAACCCACTGAGCCAAACGTGTCGTGTGTCGTGTCGCCAAATTATATTTATCAATTCATTTTCTTGTTTAATTTGCATCTTACACTCAAAGTGACACATCTGAACGAAAAGTGAAACAAAAATGCCGAATGAATTCATTCGGGTGAACATTAATTAAAGTGAACCTTCATATATCACCTTTACAAAGACTCATATGAAGCCAAGAAAACTATGCCCAATTAGAAATCACACGTGCTCACGCACACACAAACGAAAGAGCGCTTTTCTGTGTATTCGTGTGGCTGAAGATACAACGAAATATTTTTGAATTACTTTCGTTTCTTCTTCAATTTAAGAGCTACGCTCTTCTCGGTGTAGCAATCGCCAGCCGCTTCTTTCTTGGGCTTCCTCCTTCACTTCTTGGTAAGACATGACTTTAACCTTTTCTTTTATTTGCTCAAAGTAATTTCATCTTGGCCTTCCTCTGCCTTGCTTTTCCTCGATTTTTCCTTCTATGATATTTGGAGGAAAAAATAAATAGTTTAAAAAGTGACCAAGTGCGAGTCGGACTCGCCCATTAAGGGTTCCGCAGCCGTTTATACAAAAAAATGCACTACAGATGAAAAAAAAACGATATAAAAAACAAAAAAAAACACCAACAAAAAGCGTATCTCCCCGTCACTTACGTCCTTTTGCTGAGAAGCGCAGTTTTTTGGCAATTGACAATGTTAAATTTTTCAGACCAATCCTTTTTATTATGCAGTTCGAAAGAGGGTATTTTTCAAGTTAAACGTAATTTTTATTTTCCTCGAAAGCCTCTATTTCGAAGCAAAAAATCAAGTTTTAGAGTTACTCATTCTAAAAAAGCGTAACCGCCATAATGAAGTCATTTAGTGGATGATGTGTTTCCAACAAAGAAAAATGTTATGGTTATCAAAATACTGCTATACACGCAAACGATTTTAATAACTATATCATGTCGGTAAACCTACTCAGATCTGATTTCGCAAATTTAGTGAACTAATGTTTGTAAAATAGAGCATAATTAGCAAACAAAAGTCTAATAATCAGCTTAAATACACGAAACGGGCATCTGTCGTGTGTGTCAGCCGTAATATTACCTAGAGTATGAGTACTTATGTATGAAATTGAATATTGACGTTTAGTGATACTTCAAATATTTGTTTACAAATTTGAGAAATTTCGGTGAATATGTCTTCCGCAAAAACTATATATTTTTACGTAAAAAAGTTTAAAATTACGGCTGTACGGTACGTGTGCTAGAAAAAAGTTATTTGCACTTCCTCTACAAAATAAAGCTGACTGGTGTAATTTCGACTTCCCATAGAAAATATGCAATCAGCTGATCAAGTCTATTTATGGGGAGCCGATTTTTTTTTATATATTTCGATCTATGTTACTTGGGGAAAGTTGTTAAGTATCATGTTAAAAATCATCTCGCTGCGGGAAAATAACCACTAAAACTTCACACTGTTTAGTAATTTATTTCAGATAATTTAGATAGATATGTTATTTATTTAAACTTTATTGCACAATAGAAAATGGTACAAAACGGTAATCCTTTCACAATTTGTTTCACACGCGATGCTCTGGAGTCATACGGCGTTGCATAAAACATATGTTGGAGACTCAGCGTACCTCCACGTACCCCACTGCATTATCGACTTAAGTGTTGCGTTGTGATTATGATACTTTCGGCATCTCTTAACTTAAGGCGGCCACGTAATACTTATCACAGCTTTGAGCGTATTCCATTCACGAGCGTCTCTACTCGTGGCAAGTTTGTGCTATCAGCATGAGTGAGTCAGTCGGAGTTCTTCATTTCTCAAATCCGTGGAAAAGTCGAGTCATAAAAAAAATGCGAATCAGTGTCCGTGGAAAAGCAGAGTCGCAATAGAACAATCGGAAACGGGAAAATAGTGCACGAACGAAATTCGAGCAAGACAAAGCAATGACATGCTTGGATTTAACTGTCAAACGTGACTTAGTGACAACCGGAAAATATATTTTTTTAAATCTATGGAAGTACCTCCACGTACCCCACTGCATTATCGACTTAAGTGTTGCGTTGTGATTATGATACTTTCGGCATCTCTTAACTTAAGGCGGCCACGTAATACTTATCACAGCTTTGAGCGTATTCCATTCACGAGCGTCTCTACTCGTGGCAAGTTTGTGCTATCAGCATGAGTGAGTCAGTCGGAGTTCTTCATTTCTCAAATCCGTGGAAAAGTCGAGTCATAAAAAAAATGTGAATCAGTGTCCGTGGAAAAGCAGAGTCGCAATAGAACAATCGGACCTTCCATCCTCTAAATGACGTCATCTTCCGGTTTAGCACTATCAGCTATTTTTTTTCGAAAAGTAGGAGAAAAAAAAATCTTAAATTTTTTTTTTTGGATTGTATATGCGTTTTTTTATACATTGGATATCAATTTAGGGCTATAGCCAAATATGAAATCTTGTCAATTACTTAAAAACGGTATGTCTGATCATGTTGAAAACAATATTCGTTGGAAGTATTCATTAAGCTTTATATTTGTAAATTTTTTCATATTTTTTGAACTTACCGTTTAAAATATAGATTTTTGCTACTTTCGTAGCGAATATTTCGGAAAATATTCACTAAAACATTTTTTTTGAAACCTCAAAGTGTTTTTAGAAGTACTGTCGACACATGTGCCACACCTTGATATTTGCTAAATTTTTTTTTTTCAGTTTCGGTTACATGTATGGAGTGCCCCCCCCCCTACAAATATATATATATATTTATTTAACTATCAAACTAACTAGCGGTTAACACACGACACCTATGCTCCAAATTTCATCAATGTACATCTTATAGTTTGTGAGTAAAACGCCTGTGACATATGGACGGACAGACAGACAGACAGACAGATAGACATGACGAATCTATAAGCGTTTTTGCCATTTTGACTACGGAACCCTAAAAACACTCGAAAAACACGCTTTAAAAGACTTTTCTAACAAATCCAAACACAGCTATGATACGATATTCCATCATGAAGTTCCAGTTCATATCTTCCGGCTCCATCATCAGATCAGTTCGACAGTACCATATTATTGTATTCTCATCAGAACTACATACAGCTGCTAATTTTCATGACGCTACGATCCTTGGAAGATGGTTAAATTAGTTACCTTAGATTCCATTACATAGTTACATACAGGTCGACCTAATAAACGCGTGTTAAAAAGTCATGTCTTAATCTTAACAGATGGCCTATCATATTTCCTCTAATATTATCTATTACTCGTAGTGTAAGTATTGCCCTTTTCTCTTCTATCCTATTCAAGACCTCTTCATTTGATTTTTTTTCCGTTCGGCTTATGCCTTCCATCCTCCTCCAGCTACACATCTCAAATGCCTCCAACCTCTCCCTATCTTTCTGTATCAGGGTCCACGTTTCGCTGCCATACAATGCTAGACTTCATACATATGATTTTATAATTTGAATTACTATAGATTTCAAAAAATTATCTACGTATCCATATTAATATTATAAATGCGAAAGTGTGTCTGTCTGTCTGTCCGTCTGTCTGTCTGTCTGTTACCTCTTCACGCTTAAACCGCTAAACCGATTTGGATGAAATTTGGTATGGAGATAGTTTGAATCCCGGGGAAGGACATAGGCTACTTTTTATCCCGGAAAAATGCCCTTATCCGCGATAAACGAATTTAAGGCGGACGAAGTCGCGGGCAGAAGCTAGTAATATTATATGCCAATGTGGTAAACATTTCTACCCAAATACATACGGTAACCAATAAAATTCAAAATGAGTCAGCACTCAATTTGCTCTCCCTTACATAAGGTTTAGTGAAAGGGATGATTTGTAAAACAGAACAGTGTTACAAATTACGGGCCGCGTATACCCCATACGTCAAGAAGGACCGACCGCATTCGTTCAGACTATCCTATGTTTAAAATGGTTACCTATTTTTAGGGTTCCGCAGCCAAAATAGCAAAAACGGAACCCTTATAGATTTGCTTTTGGACAAGAAAAAGAAACGTAATTTTGCGTCGCAATAGAAATATATAATGATATATGACGACCGGTTTGGCTCAGCGGCAGTAACGTTGCCTGCGAAGCTGAGGTCCTGGGTTCAAATCCCGGTAAGGGCAAATAAATAAAATAAATAATAAATAATAAATAAATATCAGGGACAATCTTACATAAATCGACCTAGTCCCAAACTAAGCAAAGCTTGTACTATGGGTGCTAGGCGAACGATATACATAATATATAGATACATTATAATATGTACTTAAATACACAGAAGACATCCAAGACCCAGGAACAAACATTCGTGCTCATCACACAAACACTTGCCCTGGCCGGGATTCGAACCCGGGACCGCCAGCTTCGTAGGCCGTTGTACAACCCACTGAGCCAAACGTGTCGCCAAAATTTGTGTGATGAGCATTAATATTTGTTCCTGAGTCTTGGATGTTTTCTATGTATATAAGTAATATATCTATTAAATATATCGTCGTCTAGTACCCATAACACAAGCCTTATTGAGCTTACCATGGGACTAGTTCGATTTATGTAAAATTGTCCCGTAATATTTATTTTATTTATTATTTATATAATATACTTTTTCGTAAAGAGATAAATGTTTTTTAGGGTTCCATACCCAAAGGGACAAAACGGGACCCTATTGCTAAGAATCTACTATCCGTCCGTCTGTCTAACCGTCCGTCTATCACCACAGGCTGAATCTCATGAATCGTGATAGTTAGACAGTTGAAATTTTCACACTGATTTATTTCTGTTGCCGCTATATATAACAAATACTATAAACAGTATAATAATTTTATGTCAGTCTGTTAATTATCAATATAAAATGATCGAACACCGCGTACATTTTGCTTAGGAGTATAGCTCTGCTAACACTGGATTTTCATAGATACGGCCATTTGAAGCGTATATTTTCTATGGAACCCTCGGTACGCGAATCTAACTCGCACTTGGCCTGTTTTTTTCTTTATTTCACCTTTTAACGCTCTATTTGTTTGTTTAATAAACTTATTATGAAAAACGTATACTTCTCTATTCTACCACCAATTCAAACCTCGTTTGCTTATTATTAGATTTTCTTCATAATATTATGTATGTTTGCATATTCGTTTTCCCAAAGCTAATAATAGTAGATTTCCCAAGATGCTGGATTGTGAATCAAAGTAACATTATAACTAAGGAATGCAATCTGTTAACCGATTTGTATGAAATAACCGTCGGTTTCAGTTAAAACCCGTTTTTTTCCCATACTAAAAATAACCGATTGCATTCCCTAATTATAACGTCTCAAAATTTGTTTTTCTTTAAATTGTTATTGTAAGATAAATTTGAACATAATTTATTATTTTTCTGCAAACTTAAGAGTCCCCGGTAAGCTCGATTCTCCATACAAACGTGGTTACGCTCTCATTTTAAAACGACTGGCTAGTTTATTCTGAATTTTAAAAAATACAGCAAATTTAAGTTTTTCTTGCAAAACTTGTTTTTTACTGTATTTCGTTTGTTTTATAAAATGGAGCCATATAAACTAATTACAGGCCTAGATATACTTCATGTCATTATTTATGTGAAGATTTCGTTACAATACAACACGTAGTTTTAAAATGAGAACGAAACTCCGTTTGTATGGGGAGGTGAAATTCGGCCGAGCTTGCCGGGGACTCGTAACATATAGGCGTGCCTGATCATCTACGCACAAAAAAAACGCATTTAAATTAAAAAAATCCACCACCAGACAGTGTAATCCTCGACACGTGTTTCGCCTCTCTACGAGGCATCATCAGGAGATGCTGGAGATGTTGACGGTCCGGCGAACACCCGAGAAGGCTTAGCGAGACACGTGTCGAGGATTACACTGTCTGGTGGTAGTTTGTTGTATTTGCATGCGTATTTTTTTGTGAAAACTGCATCAAAATATGCGCATGTGAGCACAATTTATTGTCACGGCACATACAAACATATAACGGCCTCCGGGCTTAGTAATACCTAAATACAGACTCGTAAAATCTAGTCAGTTGTTCCAAATTATGGTGCCAGGTATATATAATAAACTGCCGCCTGAAATAAGGAAGGTAACCTCGGACCTAAGTTTCAGGAATAAATTAATATGTTTCGTAATTAATAAGGCATTTTATACAGTTGCAGAATATCTCCAAGGCAGATTTAACCTAAGTAGTTACCTGAAGTGTAGGAGCAAATTAGTATTTGTCGATATGTTTTCATTTTAATCTTAATTAAATTATATTTAAGTCAGGGATTACTCATACGAAGTTGCCTTTCCGGCATTTTTGTTATGGTATACCGGTATGCGACCCCGGCTTCCCGAGCTGCTACTGGCTCATAGGTTTCCGGGACATTAGTATCCTGTGGACCCTTTCTCCTGTCTAAATTCGTACGATTCCTTTCTTTAGTCTGTTATCCTTCCTCCTATTCCGCCAATCCAAGGTATGCCGTGCCGATAGATGCGTGGCTAGAGGCGAGTCTAGTCGTTAGCGTGCTGAATTGCCCTGGGACGGTGACCCCAGAATAAGGCTAAACCCTGACCTGGTATGCGGGAGCTCTGCTGGGTTCCAATATTTTATCCCTAGCTGCTCGTGGGAACGCAAATGGCGGCGATGTGGTTCGCAACCCATCACGTCTCGCTCCCAGCGAGAGCAAAGATTGGGCTATGGAGAGCCACTTTGCTAGGTTAAATGTAAGGGGAGGAATGAATGATAAAATAGACGAAGTATGTGGGATGATGGATGCGAGAAATATTGATATTCTGTGTGTGAATGAGACAAAGCGAAAGGGTTGTGACAGCACAAAGTGAAAAGATTGATGAATGTTGATGAAGCGGCAGTTGTATGCAAGGACAATAGCAAGTGGAAGGAGGTAGTCTCTGCCTACCCCGTAATGAGAAAAAGGCGTGATTGTATGTATGTATGTATGTTTAATTTAAATTTTATTTGACATTAGAAGGTGTGTCAGGAGGACTCGCTTTTTCTAAGGTGATATGTACAATTTGTTTTCATTTTACCCACTATTTATTATACAATTTATACTTAATGAAGAACTTAGCTATATTACTAGACACGTATGTGTATGTGTGTGTAGCTGTGTGTGTGCTTACATTTTCTTAAAAGTAATTTTAATGAATGAGCAATGATGATACAGATAAATTATTGACTGTCTTAAAATAATGTTAGAATTATTGTCACGTACTACTTAATAAAAATAGCGTTGTTTTATTTTATAGTATGTTTCAAAATGATTTTTTTTTCTCATGTGATCGCTCAAACACCTTCAAAACGATATAAGCATATCCTTATCTAAAATCACAAATTGGCTTTTCTGGTTAAATCTTAAGTTAAACCTGAACAAAACCCAGCTCATTCAGTTTAGAAATTATAGAACTGCTCCTATCCCCTTAAGTGTATCGGAAGCGGGGAGTACTATAGAAGAAGTAATTAACATAAAATTTTTAGTAGTTTACGTAGATTCACATCTAAATTGGAAGGCTCATATCGAATACATAAATAAGAAAATTTCCAGCAATTGTTACGCATTGTCTATACTGTCCGAAACTTGCTCTGAAAGCATAGTTATCAGTGCCTACTACGGAAATATATATCCTTTATTGATGTACGGAGTCATGTTTTGGGGTAATTCTGTGGATATGAACAAAACATTCATACTTCAGAAACGATGTATTAAAACAATTTATCGTATGAATGTAAGAGATTCGCTTCGACAAGTTTTTCGAGAAAAGCGCTTTCTTACCTTGACAAGTATATACTGGAGATAAGTTTGCTTGTAAAAAATAATCCGAATTATTTTACAACACTATCATCTAATAAGTGTAATCTTAGATCACAGTATAGATATAATATTCAGCTACCAAAAATTACTACCTCCATATACAAAAATAGCACTATTGTAACGGCAATACGAGTGTTCAATCACCTCCCGGCTGACATAAAAGCTCTGGAGGGACACAGCTTTAAAGCAAAACTGAAAAACTGGCTTATTCATAATGTATTTTATAGTGTTAAAGAGTTTTTTGAATGTTAAGTGTACATTGAACCTAATAAGGTTAGTGATCTGTAATTTTAAATATAATATAATAATTAAGTATTGCTGCCTGTGTCAGGTAACTGTTGGCACGATGTATTTTTACCACCTATTGATATACACAGTTCGCAATAAATTATTCGTATTCTTATTCTTAAAATAACATTTTTTTTATTGTTTGTTACCTTGCAGTAATATAGAATAACTTTGATTATGATCTTAAAATAACTATTGCTTTAATTTTTAAATTTATTTTTACAAAATAATTTTGTGCTATTATTTTGTAAAAATAAATTTAACTACCATACATTCGGCATGTGAATATGTAAAATAGATTGTGTAAGTCCTATTTTGTCTGAAATACAGGGAATCCGGGTTCAGGCTTATAAGTGTATCTACCCTAAATTGTTTGTTTTAGCCTATAGTTATCATTATTGTAAAAAAAAAATTTTCAATAAATTTTATTTTTATTTATTATGAATGTTAACCCCTAGGGCTAAAGTATCGCGACATTACAGAGTATATATGATGTATATGTATGTATGTATGTATGTATGTAGGCTCATGTCGATTACGGCCGGAAGCGGATATTGGTCCGTCGCTCGGCCGGAAGAGGCCGGCGGAGTCCGATTTATTTATTTGGACGGTGATATATTTACACGCTAGCTGCTTGCTTACTTTGTCCGCATGAGTGTTTTTAGGGTTCCGTACCAAAAACGGTAAAAAAGAAACCCTTATGATGCTACTCTGTCTGTCTGTCTGACTATTAAAGCGCGATATTTCAAAAACTACTCATGATATCTATTTGAAATTTGAAATATTTATAAACATGGTCAGCCCACATGTATTGCACAGGATATTAGGGGGGTTACATTCAATTTTTTATTTTCTAAAAAAACGACGAATATTAGGTGGGGGGGGATTAAAAGTCTAGCTACTAGGTCAAATAGAATATCATATGAAAGGGCTTGATCCGCACATTTTTGAACAATTTTGTTTTTCACTTTGATTACATTTATTTTTATTAAGGAAGATGTAAAAAAAATCATTTATCTCCGAAGTTAACCGAACGAAAATTTAGAAATTTTATCAATTTGTTTAAAGAAATACAAACATTACACGAAAATTATAACCATATTTCTGACTACCTAATTTTTTTACTTTTATTACGGTTGCGTTAATTTTGCCCCTCATTATATCAGGTGCCAACTTAACTCAACCGGAATGTTTCACTTATGGTAACATTGTTGTATAACCCGGGTAATATAACATTGTTAGCGTAAGTGATACATTGTACGGAATCTTCGGTCCGCGAGTCCGACTCGCACTTGGCCGGTTTTTAATTTATTTGAAGCCTCCAGGAGCGGGTCACAGGCCCTCTATCCTTTTGACCAATCCATTAAACCGAGGCCAATTAATTAGGATAAAATTTTACACGCTCTTTTAGAACCTGTCTCTGCTCCGTTTCTGTACTCATGTGACGGAGAGCTAAACGCAATACACGAAAGTATTTCTATTTTGAACGCAGCGTTAAGCAAGCGTTAGCTTGTCTAGCTTGATAAGTTTTTTCGTGACACGCTCAAAGTCTGCGGGCGACGGGGGGAAAAACAGCGAGGGTGAGTAAGAAATGTGCGAGGCAGGGTCATTGTGCTCCCCCCCGCTGTCTTTCACGAAAGAACTTGTCAAGATATAGTTAGTCATCTTCAATCTTCATCAGCATCATGATCATCATCATCATTGTCAGCCCAGAGTCATCCACTGCTGAATAGGCTCTCTCCAATTCACGCCACCACACCCGGTCCTCAGCTCTCTGTATCCAACTGCTTCCTGCCAGCCTTTTTAAGTCGTCGGTTCACCGGGCGGGGGTCGTCCCACAGGGCGAGTTGTTCGAGGTCTCCACTCCAGACCGCCTTCCCCATCGCCAACGGTTCGTCGACAAATAAATCTTTAATCTTAATTCACAGAAATAGAGCTAATATACATGGTTGACACCATGTATAGCTATTTCTAATATAATTGGAATAAGGGTGACAAAGATTGGGAGTTTTACCTTAAATAGTCATAAGAGTTCCTTATCTTATCTTATTACTAAGGGTCCTTACGAATGGTATTTTTTGTGCAATTACCCCTTCTTGCTACTCAATGGTTTTTTCTACCATCTCCATAAATCAGATGATAGATGCCAATGGTAGCATCTGGAATTCGTATGGCCTTGGTTACCCAACACCTAATTCCTTCATTCTCTGTCTGGCGAGGGCATGGCATTCACATAATATATGTTCCACTATTTGAGCCTCTTCACCGCACCTACAATCCGTGTAGTTAGAAAGTCCTAGTTTGGCCAGGAGATCTTTGACTCCGAAATGACCTGTAAACACACCCATTATGTGCGTAAGTTGTCTTTTGCTTCAGTTCCACAGTTTGTTGGTCCAGCCTGATTCTACCCCTTCTATAAATAGCTTTGCATGCTTCAGGCCCTCCACCCTCTTCCAGTCTTGTTGATGTTGGTGCTTGGCATGGTCTTTAATGGCCGTTACTATGGTTCTCTGTGAGAGTCCCACACATGGTTCAGGTCCTACGAAGTTGCAGACCCTTTTCTTGCTAGCATCAGAGTTCCTTGTTTTAAATTATTCTTCATGATTAGTCCCATGGTAAGCTCTCATGGCTTGTGTTATGAGTAGGTACTGAATGCTATCGTGTATAATAACATCCAACTCGACATTTTCTTAACATTAGAGTCCACGTTCTTGACCGCAACATGTCGTTTTGTAGAGGCAATAGCGACTCCCAGCTTAATTTAGGAAGGTATATAGCCTAGTATTTAAGTAATGTGTTTGTATAGCCTAAGCAGACATAATGATGTTAATATACTGTTGTTATTTAATTTGATGATGGGGCATTTTAAATGGAATGGTAGCATAGTTATAAGTTGACATTCATAGTTTTATATTAATAATTAGTTTTATAGAATGTGATTATAATAGTGTGAATAAATGCATAACAATTAGCACGTTTGTTAATATGTTATAAATAAATAGTTCTAGATGCGGATATATTTACCTATATACATAGAAAACATCCAAGACTCAAGAATAAATAATTGTGTTCATCACACAAATATTTTCCTTAGGGATTTGAACCCAGAACCTTCAGCTTCGCAAGCAAAGTAACTCCCTTTTAAAACCCATCCATTCGCTTATAAAACCCATTTAAACTGTTTCAAATATGTTAAAAGTATTGAATAAATAACTCGAATAGGTACAATTTCCGAATGTAATGGAAAATATTCCCTTGAGGCATGTGTGCGCGAAGTGAGAGTTTGTACCGCAGATTGGAAAAGTTCTAATTGTCGCCCGGACGACGCTCAATTGAAATGCTTAAATATTCTCACCTGCTACCATTTTATATATACAGGGTGATTTCTAAGTTGTGACGCGCACGACACGCGCACGTCACTCACACGTCACGCACACGTCACGCGCACGTTACGCACACGTCAACCACACGTTACGCAAGCGGTGTGTCATCTCTTATGAGGATTCTTACTTTACAACGCGCACGCCACTACGCTCAATTGAAATGCTTAAATATTCTCACCTGCTACAATTTTACATATACAGGATGATTTCTAAGTTGTAACGCGCACGTCACGCGCACATCTATGTACACGTCACGCACACATCATGCACACGTCACGCACACGTCACGCAAGCGGTGTGTCATCTCTTATGAAGATTCGTACTTTACAACGCGCACGTCACGCGCACGTCTACGTGCATGTTACGCACACGTTACGCACACGTCACGCAAGCGGTGTGTCATCTCGTATAAATATTCATACTTTACAACGCACACGCGTCACGCACACTCTTTCGGTGTGGTTCGGCCTCCTACCGTACTTTTAAAGCACTCAAATTTCGAACGGTTGAATACCAAATCTCCCATTTAACCTGCGAATGAACATCGTCTATGGATCGCCCGTATCGAATGCCTTGTTTATTCTGTCTGTTTGATTTGGACGTAGCTCTGTAAACAGTTTCGCATTTAAATCGCTTTTTGATCCGCAGCAATTAAAACGAGCAAAAAAGACAGACTGATAGATGGACATGGCGATATAAGGGTTCCATTTTGTTGCGAAAAGGGACGAAACAAGTGGCCTTCCAAAAGTAAAATGGGTCTCTTAACAAAACTTTCATTTTACTTTTTGTTTTTACAAATATCATGATAATTACAATTTTTGAAAGTAACTTCACAGTTCTGCACTAGGCGGCGCTAACGACTAAAGAGTCGGATGCACCATACAGAGATCCATAAGCAAGAACAGATGACGGAATTCGTCGACTACTGGTATGGACGATTAGCTCAGTTAGTAGAGCGTGCTGCCCCGGTCTGGCTGATATTTATTTCATTTGTTTCTGATTTTTGTTTATAATAAAATCTTTCATTTGTTGTATAAGGTTGCGCCCGCAACTTTGTTTGCGAAAGGGAAATAGTCATATCACAACCCCCTTATATCTTCACCGTAGTCGCGTATAAAGTATCATTAATTATCTGTGGAAGCCTAGCTACCCGTGCACCAAAAATAGTGACATTTGTTCAGCCGCTTTGGCGTCATGAAGCATACAAAAATACCACAACACAAAAAAAACGGGGCTTAATCGTGTATAAATATGATTTATTTAATTACCTTTCATTGGTAATTCTTCGATTAAGCCCCGTTTAAATCAATACAAAAATACAAAAGCCAAACATACAAAAATAATGTTTCGATTCTCTAACCCTCAAATGGTTCGTATCACTTATGTTTTTAAAAAAATATTTTCGAAGTACAGACATTTAATTTTAATAGCTTTATAAAGTATTGACGATAGTGTAAATTATGGTACATTTTAGGTTAATACGCTATGAGACAATGTAATAAACGACATGTGCCTGGTGACAGACGGACTGACAGATAGACAGATGGACAACGGAGTCTTCGTAATAGCGTCCCGTCTTACCCTTTGGGTACGGAACCCGGAATCTAAGCTAAAATGAGAGCTCGCACAAGCACCACACATTATTATGAGACTGTACATCTAATCTAGTATTATTACGTTCTACGTACACTACAGGCCATCCGACGTTATTACGGAGATTGGTCTTGAGGGGCCTCGCGACAATATGCCTGCACTTGGAGGCTATAATTAATAGTAGTAAAATACTAGAAGGTGCCTGCGACTACGTTCGCGGAGGCGAAAAAGTCATAACCCCTCCTTTTTTCTGTAGCATAGTCGGGTAAAAAGTATCCTATAACTATCTGGAGATAGCCACCCGTGTACCAAATGTGATGATGCCTCTGATATGGAGCCATGGTCGTTTAGGGTAGGCAATTGCTTTCTGCCTATATAGAGCCACTAGATTTTGCTCGCGACTTCGTCCGCCTTAAATTCGTTTATCACGGATAAGGGTAATTTTCGGGTTAAAAAGTAACCTATTTCCTTCCCCGGGACTCAAACTATCTCCATACCAAATTTCATACAGATCGGTTCAGCGGTTTAAGCGTGAAGAGGTAACAGACAGACAGACACACTTTCGCATTTATAATATTAGTATGGATTTATTTATTTAAACTTTATTGCACAATACAAACTGTTACAAATGGCGGACTTAATGCCTTAAGGTATTCTTTACCTATTCTTTATGGATTCAGGATAGGCAATTCCTCTGTGCCTATATGGAGCCATGGTCGTTAAGGGTAGGCAGTTTCTCGGCACCTATATGGAGCCATGGTCGTTCGGTATAGGCAGTTACTCTGTGCCTATATGGAGCCATGGTCGTTCGGTATAGGCAGTTACTCTGTGCCTATATGGAGCCATGGTCGTTCAGTATAGGCAGTTCCTCTGTGCCTATACGGAGCCTTGTCGTTCAGTTTAGGTAGTTCCTCTGTGCCTATATGGAGCCATGGTCGTTCAGGGTAGGCAGTTTCTCTGTGACTATATAGAGCGATGGTCGTTCAGTTTAGGTAGTTCCCCTGTGCCTATATGGAGCCATGGTCGTTCAGTATAGGCAGTTCCTCTGTGGCTATACGGAGCCTTGTCGTTCAGTTTAGGTAGTTCCTCTGTGCCTATATGGAGCCATGGTCGTTCAGTATAGGCAGTTACTCTTTGCCTATATGGAGCCATGGTCGTTCAGTATAGGCATTTACTCGGTGCCTATATGGAGCCATGGTCTTTCAGTATAGGCAGTTACTCTTTGCCTATATGGAGCCATGGTCGTTCAGTATAGGCAGGTACTCTTTGCCTATATGGAGCCATGGTCGGTCAGTATAGGCATTTACTCTCTGCCTATATGGAGCCATGGTCGTTCAGTATAGGCAGTTACTCATTGCCTATATAGAGCCATGGTCGTTTAGTATAGGCAGTTACTCTTTGCCTATATGGAGCCATGGTCGTTCAGTATAGGCATTTACTCTGTGCCTATATGGAGCCATGGTCGTTCAGTATAGGCAGTTACTCTTTGCCTATATGGAGCTAGGGTCGTTAAGTTTAGTAAGTTCCTCTGTGCCTATATGGAGCCATGGTCGTTCATGGTAGGCAGTTTCTCTGTGCCTATATGGAGGCATAATCGTTCCGGGTAGGCAGTGCCTTTGTACCTTTATAGACCGAACGCCACTGCCACGAACATGTTAAGTACTTTATCATATGTGATATTTTCCGTAAAATATGAGTCTAATCTATAATTAGAGCTTGCAAACAAGCACACACATTATGGTTATGAGACTACAGATCTCATCTAGGAATAATGTTACGTTCCACAGGCTATCCTGCGTTGTTACCGAGATTGCTCTCAAGGGGACGAAATAGCCAAATTCAGCCTCGTTAACACTAACTTCATCGGCCATTTGGTGAAACATACTCCTTAATTTAGGGTATTCCACGTGAATGTCGTTTACGTTACGTAATAGTTACGTAAAATAAAACAAATGACACAATACCGGCCAAAAGCTATCGGAATATGCTCAAGGTAGGGTTCCGCAGCCGCTCATACAAAAAATGCATATGGAAAAGTGTACTAGAAAATTATCGTAGACAAAATAAAATACATAACTTTTGAATATTTTCTCTGTTTCTGCGATTACTCATTTAAATAAAAGAATTTAACTGATTAAATCGCGTATATTATCTCATTTGAGTTCCCGACGTTTCAGAAGCTTTTCAGCTTTCCATGGTCACGGGTTGACTGATCAGTCAACCGTATACGCGATATAATCCGTTAAATTGTTTTATTTAAAAACAAATCTTTTTGTAGACACACTAAAAGCATATCCTATAATCTTCCTCTGTTGAATTCCACCAAAAAGTCGGGTACGTGACGCCAATTATTTTCATACTTCTAAAAAAGTTAGGAAGTTTTTGTTATGCCAATATTTTAATCTTAATCTTATCTCACCACCTACTCATTTCTAGTTATTCTGTCATTTCCGCTACCCAAAGGTTGTCTGGAAGAGATCGCTATTTAGCTTGTCTACCATATTTTATGTTAAGGCTCTATTGTACTGTTTCTGTTGTTGGTGTGCAATAAATAATTGTTGTATTGTATTATATCGTATTTTGTAACTTGGCTTTTGTTGGTATTAAATTCTTGGACTTTTTCTATGTTTTTAAGTTAGCTATCATAGCCGTCACGTACCCGAAAAAGTAGAGGTTCTGGTGGAATGCACCCTCTACCAATGACTAAAGTAAATAGTATTAAGTTTTTAGGTGTGAAATTACATAAGCAATGCCGCTGGTCAACCCGAATAGACACATTACGAATTAGATTGGCCAGTGCTTGTTATACACTAAAACATCTATCTAAATGTCTCAAATCAACAGCCCGCAAAATTGTTTACTTTGCTTATTTTTAGAGTATTTTAAGGTCTGGTTTAGAAGTATGGGGAGCAGTGTACACATCAATACAATTTTTTCTCCTCTCATTCTTCCACGTGTCCCGGTTTTGGGAAATCTCCCACGAATTCTTCTGGAAAGAGTCAAGCCTGTCCCACCATCGTTAATACAATTCTTATCTTGCGAAAAAAGCTGTAAGACATATTGGAAAAACTAAACCTAGAGATTATTGTCACCTGTTGTATATAAAGCACAAGATATTGACAGTAATTTAACTTTATATCTAATTAACATGAATGTAAATTTTACCTCCAAATATTAAAGTAGTTTTTTCACATTAATTAAATAATTATATGATAATTTTGACATAAGCAAATTTGAATTGTAATCTTTATCGTGAAATAAAATTACCTTATCTTATCTTATCATTCCAGGCAACTCTACTATGGAACTCTCTACCCCATGATTTATTTATAATAAGATTATTTTTTAAAAATATGTAGCAATATAAATATGTTCAAGCAAATAAATTAATTTGCAATTGTAACGCTCACAAAATTAAGCTAATTAAAAATAAGTATAAAATATCACAAAAGCCTTTATTACGCCACGAAAGCTCTCGCTTATGCGAAAATAATTTATTACAACATAAATTATGCGCAATTTGTAAATTATGTCAACGGCTTTGATAAACGGGCTTTTTAACAAAGGCTGTATTGGATTTTATGCCAATGGAAATCGGTCAAGCATGAACCGAATAACCCGTCAACGCCCAACTGTCCATTTAAGTTGGTACAGTTAGAGATAAGTATAGTCGTAATAAATCATCAATAGGTAATGGCTTGTGCACACGACGTTTTTTAAACGCACCGCCGCGTTGTGTCTTACCCCGGCAATGATTTCAAGCGGCGGTGGCAGTGGCAGCAGTTTATAGGGTTCTGCACTCAAAGGGTAAAGCGGGACCCTATTACTAAGACTCCACTGTCCGTCCGTCTGTCTGTCTGTCACCAGCCTGTGTCTCATGAGCCGTGATAGCTAGACCGATGAAATTTGCACAGATTATGTATTTCTATTGCCACTATAAGAATAAATACTAAGAATTAAACAATATATATATTATTTAACTTTCAAAAATCAGCTTTGAACAATCCGGTTGCGTTAAGTTTGCACCTTCTTTGTATGGAACGCTATTAATACCAGGTGCAAACTTAACTTTACCGGCCAGTTACAGCATAAGGTTGTAAAAATAAAATGTTTGTATGTGTCGTTGTGGCTTCATCACGCTAAATCGGCTAAACAGATTTCAACTATTTTTGGTACACGGGTAGCTGGGTATCTCCAGATGGTTATAGGATTCTTTTTACCCGGCTATGCTAAAGAATAAAAGAAGGGCTATGACATTTTGTCCTACGTGAACGAAGTTGCGGGCGCTTTCTAGTATAGTATGTACGTGGTTGAATTATCAAGGGAATGTCTCTATCCCGCTAGATTAGACCTGGTCTCATGTTATACACCAACCAACGAGTATCTGCGTTTTCTGAGTACTCAGTTAATGTCGGTAACGCTAGTTAGTATAGCTTAACAAGTTATTTCGTGACACTCCAAGGGTCTGCGAGGGACGAGGGGAAAGAAAGCTGGGGCAGTGCTATTAATCTGCACCATGGGAACTCAGAATTATACCTACGCTTTGCGCGCCGCCGGCGGTACGTGAGCTAGTTGATTGCCACACGCGCTCACGGCCGGACGCCGCCACTCGCATAATAAATTTTATGACTATAGAAACGACTTCATTACGTAAAAACTATACTTAAACCTAAAACACAAAGGGTTCCCGTTCGGATCCTTACTAAAATTATACATCAGATTTAGAATTTTCGCCACGAATTTAATAACCGAACATTTAAAGAAGGATTAAAATTTATTCAGCACTTTATTAAGGTAAAACAATCGAAGACTACAAAAAAAATATTAATATTATTTCAAAAATAAACCGTTTTCAGGATTCCGTAGCTAAGATGGCAAAAACGGAACCTTTATAGTTTCGTCATGGCCGTCCGTCCGTCCGTGTGTCACAGGCATTTTACTAAAAACTACGAGATGAACATTGATGAAATTTGGAATACAGGTGTCTTGTGTAAGCTTTTACTTAGTTTGATAGCCCACTGTCTTTCCCCCCCGTCACCCGTTGACAATGGTAGTGTCATGAAGGAATTTGACAAGCTATAGTTACAGGACACATTCTTATATTAAACTAGAAATTACCCGCAACTTCGTTCGCCAAAGAGGAAAAGTCATAATCCTCTTTTTTACTGCTGCGTAATTGGGTAAAAAGTGTAATCTGTGGTTGCCCAGCTACCTGTGTACCAAAAAATAGTTGAAATCCGGCTAGCCGTATAAAGTATTTTCAAGGTTCCGTACCCAAAAGGTAAAACGGGACCCTATTACTAAGACTCCGCTGTCCGTCCGTCTGTCTGTATGTCCGTCTCTCACCTGGCTTTTTCACAGATGATGTATTTTTGTTGCCGCTCTAACAACAAATACTAAAAACAGTATAATTTTATGTCTGTCTACGTCAGTAACTAATATAAAATGATCGAACACCGCTTACATTTTGCTTAGAAGTAGGGCTCTGCTAACACTGGATTTACATAGATATGGCCGTTTGTAGCGTAAATTTTGTACGGAATCCTCGGTGCGCGAGTTGGAGTCGCACTTGGCCAGTTTTTTTATAATGTTTGTCGAAATAAATTTTTAGGTCGTTTACCACGCATACCTAGTAAGGGTCGCAAGGAGTCGGTGGATGCGTTCTGCGTAGGATCGCAACCTGTGGCAAACCATAGGAGAGGCCTATGTTCAGCAGTGGACGTCCGTGGCCGATAGATTACCTCGTACGTAGCTCGAATATCCGCGGTTATAATGGTTCCTGGGTAAGTTAAAGTTACAAAAGTTTATGTAAGTACCTACTTTGCATTTTACAAAAACCTTGATGTTGTAACCATCACGATTTTCGTGATTTTTAAAGTGAATTTCTTCACTAAGAAACTATATTCGAGAACTAAGAGACAAAAATGCATGGCCCAAAACAGAAACCAAATAATTTACTTTTACCGGGAGACGGTTCTTATAAGGTGGCATATCAAACGTATGTAAGCTGTTTGAAATAAAAAATCACTATGTTGCTTTTTTATATTCTATATATTTTTTTACTTTTATAAGTTTTGATATGCTTTCTTGAAGAACTACGCATTGCGTTTATATACTCAAAACACATATTTAGGATAGGCTAAGTATAAATATTGTACTCGTAATAGATATAAGAGTTAGTTCGAAAAAATGACTGACTGTTGAGTTTGTTTCGGCTTTCTTCTCCTCAGTGGTCTCCTCTTGGGAAACGCCGTAGAGTCAGGCTTGTAAAATTGCCCTTGTGGCCTACTTACAGAATAAAGATCATTATTTCATTATTAAATATTGAAAAAAAAAAATATTCAATACTCTGACTGGATTCAAACAGTTCTTGAATTTTTAATAATTACCTAGATCTCTATATTTGAAAGAATACAGTACCTACTTTTTATTAAATAGCCTTGCAAAGTGGTTTTATTTTTGTCATGGTAAATTTCCTCACTGATTGGAGTATGCGGTCATTATGCAAATGTGGTATTTGCCTGCAAGCCGGAATTTCAATTGTATAATTATGGAAAGGTACCCATTAGGGTAACCATAGGTACAGTCAGCTGCGTGGAAATGTAATCCGGCGGTGTCAACCTGAAGAGCAATTTACAAGTACAATACTGCCGCCTCAAGGAGATTTAACGAGACGCATTACGACTCGATGCATACAAATTATGTGAGCTTTTTACAATTATTCTTCTGACAACAAATTAATAGTACATTACTACTGAGGCCGGGATGAAAGCGGTTGCCGGCCGAAAACATATAGATGGCCGCAATACATTCCGTTAAATTGTTTTATTTAAGAGAAGAAAATATTTTGTTTTATTTAATTTAAAAAAACATAGTTTGCTATTTTTCTTCCATTATATTTTTACATTTATAATTTTTGGTATGTACTATTTATAATAAGCTAAGTACGAATATTGTAATTTGTGATTATTACTCATTGAAATAAAACAGTTTAACGGATTATATCGCGTATATTATCTCATTTTAGTCCACCCGTGACCATAGAAAGCTGGAAAGCTTCCGAAACGTCGGGAACTAAAATATTATAGATAAAATTTTGTTTGAAAAAATGATTGACCGTTGAGTTTTTTTCGGCTTCTTTATTGAACAGAGGCCTTCTCTTGGAATACCGTCGAGTCAGACTTGTGAAAGTGCCCTTGTGGCCTACTTACAGAAAAAAGATCATTATATTCATATAATAGTTTTTATCTCGGAAATCATCCCTCAAGGGGTTGAAAAGAAGGGTAAACATTATATGCGTAACCAATCATTTAAACTCTGGCTACTCAGTGCTAGGTAACGTGGGCGAAGCCACGGGTACAAGCTGGTAATAATTAAAAAGAATTATGTACCTAAGACGAAATATTAGGAAATTATACCTATCAGAATATGCCCGTAACTTTGTCAGCAGAGGAGAGAAAACTCATAAACCTCTGTCTTCTCCACTGTAGTTGAGGAAGAAGTATTCTTTAACTAAGTATCTGTGGATGCCCAGCTACCCGTGTACCAAAAATAGTTGAAATCCGTTTAGCCATTTTGACGTGATGAAGCCACAACAGGACATACAAAAAATCCAAAAAAATACATTATTCAATAATATGACCGTCAAATGGTCCGTTTACTTAATTTTTTGAAAATTTCTATTATTGTACAGACATTTCATTTTAACAAAGTTAAAGTAGTATCTATAGATGTCACATAAATGTACATGTATCATTATCGAGTCAAAGGCATTTTTTAATCAATCAACAATATGTTTTGAATAATCATTAGTGTATGGTAAAGATAACTATCAATATCGACAAAATTTTACTAAAACAATCGAATTCAAAGCCATTTTTCAATCAATTTCCATTTTGTATCGAACGCTTTCCAGTTTAAAAGTTAAAAAACGTCAAAACATTCCATTTTCAAAATAATATTCGCACCAACCTGTGTCGATGTAATGTAAGCTTTAAGTGTCGCTCAAACAAGTGGTTTTTGCACGATAAGCGAACGCACGGCCGTACCGCCGGAGGCCGTAGGTAGACTAAGGGCTGGATAGAGCTCTGTGACTGGATTGATGAGTTTGGGGTGAGGAGGGAAAGAGACGAACTGTGTTTTCATTTTGTCTCTTTTTAGGGTTCGGTTTTCGTTTTGAAACGGAACACTTATAGTTTCGTCATGTCCGTCCGTCCGTCCATATGTCACAAGCATTTTACTCGGAAACTACATGATGTATATTGATTAAACTTGGAGTATGGGTCTCGTTTCTAGCCGCTACTTAGTTTGGTAGTTATATAACAAACAAATATATTGAAATAAAACAATTTAACTGATTATATCGCGTATATTATCTCATTTGAGTTCCCGACGTTTCGGTAATTTCCGAATAGTATAAAATATTTTATCTGTAAAAAGTAGTTTAATAGTCTCTGTTTTTTTTTAAATATTATAATTAGTAATGTTGTAGCCTGGGGGTTTTTTTTGCAGCGTTTCTTTTCTCCTCAGTACGCCTCATTTGTGAAATGATGCTTGGTAAATTATTAAAATAAAATAATTAAGCCCTTCTGGCACATGTGTAACTGTCTTTACGACTTAGGCCCATCTGGCATGTATGTACACCTTTATTTGTTTTTTTTAAAAAAGGGTAGTTTGCACAATTTGTAACTTTCACAGAGGAATATATATCTTTTCTCAGTCCACCCGTGACCATGGAAAGCGGAAAAGCTTCCGAAACGTCGGGAACTCAAATGAGATAATATACGTGATATAATCCGTTAAATTGTTTAATTTCAATTAGTAATAATCGCGGAAACAGAAGAAAATAAAAAAATAAATTTATAGGGGGGCATTCCATACATGTAACCGAAAGTCTCTAATGGCAAAGGCATATTATAGGGTAGAGGGCTATTTAACAGACAAAAATGCATGGCCCAAAACAGAAACCAAACAATTTACTTTTACCGGGACACGGTTCTTATAAGGTGGCATATCAAACGTATGTAAGTTGTTTTAAATAAAAAACACATATTTTGCTTTTTATATTCTGTTATTTTTTTACTTTTATATGTTTTGTTAGTTTTTTTAAGGAACAACCCTTTGAGTTTATACTCAACACATATATTTCGGATAGGCTACGTACAAATATTGTAATAAATATAAGAGTTATTTAGAAAAAAATACTGACTGTTGAGTTAGTTTCGGCTTTCTTCTTAACAGTGGTCTCCTCTTGGGACACGCCGTAGAGCCAGACTTGTAAAAGTGCCCTTGCGGCATACTTAAAGATCATTATTTCAGATCATTATTTCATTAAACTTAAAGAATCAACAAATATCAAGTGTGAGTCGGACTTGCGTACCGAGCGTTCCGTACAAACTTTCACTTACCCTAACATTATTATATTAACCAGTTCCGGTTGAGTTAAGTTTGCACCTGATATCTATGACATTGCATGAAAATGAGGTGCAAACTTAACGCTACTATACTTTTTTTATTATTTAATTACAAATGTATAGTTTTCAGATTCTTGTATGTATTTGTAGTATGTATTATTATTATTTGCCAAATTTCATAGTTCTATGCTAACAGCAAGTACCCTATCATTTTATTTCCCTTGAGTGTCGGAATATACGTTTTTTGCGGCATAAATGGCCTGGATCTTTTTTTTACGTTAATTTAGAAGTTTGGTTTCCTCACAGCTTCAAGGGACCGTAGACTTGAGTATATAATGTTAATTATAACTCGATACCTCTACGCGTTTTTGAGAGAAAAGGTCTTGACAGACAGACAAACGGACGAACAGACGGACATTAAAGTGATCTTATAAAGGTGCGTCCAAACTTGTATCATTTGCTCGTATCTAATCACCGTGGCGTGGCATGACTGCGTATCGAGCTGCTTGGACGCTCACTGTCGGCGCGGCGATCACGCCTCGCTTGTTCGATCTAAGTGTAATACGCGTAGCAACATGGATTTAGAGCGATCGGATCGGCGCAACGTCCAAACGCGTGATCGTTACACGCGATCATACCACGGGACGAAGATCTGATCGGGCAAATGATACAAATGTGGACGCAACGTTCCGTTTTTTCCAATTGAGGTACGGAACCCTAAAAGTGAAATGTCTGTACATTGAAGATATTTCCAAAAAATTGGTGAAACGGACTACTGGAGGTCACTAAATTGATAATATGTTTTCGGATTTTTTCTATGTTTCTAAGTTTTTTTTATGACATAGGAGGCAAACGAGCAGTCAGGTCGCCTGATGGTAAGCGATCGCCTATAGACACTTGCATCGCCAGAGGAGTCAAAAGGTGTCTTTGTTGCTTCATCCGCCAAATCGGCTGAACTGATTCCAACTATTTTTGGTACACGGGCAGCTGGGGATCCACCGATGGCTATAGGATACTTTTTACCCGACTGCGCTGAAGTAAAAAAGAGGGTTTAGACTTTTTTCTCTTCCGCGAACAAAGTTTCACACATTTCTTTTTCAAGTTTCACCTTCTAGTTGGTTCACAAACCTGTCTCACCTATGTATCATCAAAGTTAGCAATCCTCCCGCTCATATCTTCACACCACGCGTGAAACGCGCTTGCGTGCCGCCATTTCCAATTTTGAAACTATTCCATCACTCCTCTTCACCCTAATTCAAACCTTAATCAAAGCTATGCAAGGCTTATAGTTGTATTTATTGAATACAGCAAACGACTATAAAATATGTGCCAATAACGAAACGACGGAAAAGGATTTGAAATAAATCGAATTTAATTCACAAAGCATTCATTTGGTAGCCATTTTCAATGAACTTTGACATTAAATTGAAACGTGCTTTGTTGAAACAAATAAATAATCAAAATTAAAATTAGATATGCAACGGATATATCTGGTAAAATGACATACTTAAAATCGAGGTACTCAGCCCTCACAAGATCAATCGAATTATTCGTGTTATGAAATTTGAACTTTTAGTAAAGTTATAGGTTATAGAAGGCGCCCGCAACTTCGTTCCTTTTTCCTCTACCGTAGTCGGGTAAAAAGTATCCTATAACCATCTGGAGATACCCAGCTACCCGTGTACCAAAAATAGTCGAAATCCGTTTAGCCGATTTGGCGTGATGAAGTCGCAACGACACATACAATACATAAACAAAAATCATGAAGAATTTCGTAATAATCAAAATTTGTTCTCGTCATACAAACCGGTTTCCACATAAGATTCACTTTTGTCTGTATCTACTTGTGAGTTAAGTCGTTTTTCTTCTTCGTTTTTTTAAACAAGACATTATTTTCCGTTGGGTCTCCCGCGAGTTATAAGAAATAATACTTGGCAGGAAACTTTTATACACTTCTTATCCCCTGGTACTTGTGGGCTATTAAATTTGGGTAAGCGTGTATATTTATTAGAGACATTTATGGAAGATACACATTTCTGCATAGTATCAATTCCATTTTTAACAAGAAAACGAGCCAAGAGCATATCGGATCCAGCTCAGTGTAGGATTCCGCAGCTTTTCATACGAAAAAAATCGGATAAGAGCATGTCAGACCATTTTCAATGTAGGGTTTCGCAGCCGTTCATACAAAAAAATGCACTACAGATGATAAAAATACGATATGAAAAAGTGCATTAGCAAAAGAGCATATCTCCACGACACTTACGTCCTTTTGCCGAGAAGCGCAGTTTTTCGGTAATCGATTCGATTAGGTTGAAATATATATGGTTAACAGTATAAAACTTAAAACTAAAGATAAGAAAGTTCCCCCATGTCTCTGCTGGACGGCAGGGTACCCAGAAGGCTGGCAGCATTGCCACGCTGAATGGCAATGCAATCAGCAGCAGTCTGGGCTAATCAAATCAAATCAAATCAAAATATTCTTTATTCAAATAGGCCTAGTGACAAGCACTTTCGAAATGTCAGTTACATGAGAGTGAATGTTTGCTGGGAGAAATACAATATGATCCAACATTTGCTGCAAGGATTGGGGAAACCCAGAAAAACCTAATCAGATCATGTAACTTAAGTGTAATATTATTGATAAAATCATCATTTTAAAAATTAAAATAATCAATAAGATAAATCCCAAAAGGATTGTCAATAAAAAATAAATAATCTAGAATGTGTCTAGAATAAAATTCTAAATGTCAGAGTATATAAACCAATTAAGATTAAAATAATAATAATACCTTAGGTATTCATTGAAATAAAACAATTTAACGGATTATATCGCGTATATTATCTCATTTTAGGTCCCGACGTTTCTGAAGACACTAGACCTCCCGTGACCATGGAAAGCTGGAAAGCTTCCGAAACGTCGGGAACTAAAATGAGATAATATACGCGATATAATCCGTTAAATTGTTTTATTTCAATGAGTAATAATCGCGGAAACAGAAGAAAATATTACCTTAGGTATTCGTTAAAATAATTATTCATATACCTACATAACGCTATAATTTACATTACATTACATTATAAGCAAATTATCAAATACAATTCAAAATAATATGTCAAACATAGTAATAATAATTATCAGGCATTATGTTGAAAATAGTTTTCTTTGAAAATATTTATTCAGATTTATCTTTGTGATTTTTTTCATTGTTTTTGAACAAAAGGTTTAGAAAATAGATGGGGGACACAATTTATGTAACTTTCGGAGCGATTATTTCCGAAAGTATTCTGTAAACTTAAAAAATAAATAAACCTCCATATAAGAAAATAACTGGCGGAATATGTGCCGTATATTGACGTATCTTTCGGTGCAGTTACGGATTCCGCAATCCGCTAATGGTCATAGGATACTTCTGATATCTCTCTCTCTCGATCTTCTAGGCCGAGAGGTGTCCGGTAGAGTAGAATAGCACCTACCCAATCATAGTTCAGGGTGTCGTAAGAGGCGACTAAGAAACACAATCAACCAATTGATGGCGGGATAACGATCCATGACCACGTAGCTAACAAAGTTCGACAGCAATAACAGGCAACAGCGTTACTCGTATAAGTAGCTACGCACTGCGATCGCCAACACGCATGCCCAGCGTGGTGATTACGGGCAAACCCTCCAATGATGAGCCAAAATGAACCAAGGCCTATAGTTCCCGGCCGCCCTGCTATTCCTGACCATATTAGCAGGGTGGGTGGCGGCGGCTGGAGGTGAGTGGCTGAGGATAGGGAATATGCATGAATATTTATTTTTGCCTTATTAAAAGCCCATTCATGTAACAAACAGTAGACAAAAATAATTTTTCGAATAACTATAAAAATAACCAAGATATAAGCCGTCAAAGATTTCATTCTATCTCTTTCTTGCAAAACGGAATTTAATATGGCGTTTATATGGCCGGAGTGCACTATGGCGTAACAGTGCATATCGGACCTGTCTGTCTAATTCGAAGTTTAAAATGCCTATATCATGCGTATTTCTTGGCCGATTTTAATTTTAATTTCACATTTTGAAATAGTTTTTACGGTATTTTGATATTTAGTTGAGAAAAGCGATACAAAATTCATGCATGTACCTTATTGTGCTCAGTGGTGCACTCTTGGAGAGACCTATGTCCAGCATTGGACTGCAACAGGTTGATGATGATGATACTTCTGATCTGACTACGCTGATGAAAAAGGGTTTTTTTTTCCTCCACTGACGAAGTTGCCAATTCCAAGTATGTAATTTTCCCGTTATTTGATTAAGGGTTAATTTCACATCACTCAACGGAGCTTTAATGTAACAAACTTCAAAGGTATGGTTTCATCGAAGGCCGTCCCTTGTTCCTTTGTTACAATAAATTACAGAATATGGATTTGAGTCTGATGACTAAGCGTTTTCCTGGGGCGTTATAGATGTGTGGTGTTGGGGTTTAATCAACTTTTTTTAATAGCCTGTTGAAATTATCCTATCTATATTATAAACGTGAAAGTATGTACCCACTTAATCTTAAAAACTACTGGACGATTTTTTATGAAACTTTCCAGTTATGTACCTTATATATCAGAATAGGACATAGGCTATAATGTATGTCAAATTTCATCCCTTTTAGGGACGAAAAAGGGGATGGAAATTGGTATGGACAATAAATATTTTTTTTACGCTAGGAACTTGAAATGATGGTAATATGCTTCACATTTAAATTAGTAAAATATCGAGTTTTGGGGAAAGACATAATCTACTTTTGATCCCGGAAGAATACCTTTTATCCACGATAAACGAATCTAAGGCGAAGGAAGTCGCGGGCGGCCGCTAGTATTCTTATACATACAAAGATCTGAATAATTAAAAAAATCAAGCTTCCGACTGCATTTTAACGAGTGCCTTGTGCCTTGCCGGGGCGCAACGGTGTCTTAGTGAAGAAATTCACTTAAAGAATCACGAAGATCGTGATGGTAAAACATTATTTATTTATTTAAACTTTATTGCATAAAACAAAAGTAATCTCTACGAGTCAACCATAGGGCCGAGGATAACTATAGAGATCAGATCCGGTATTTTTTATATTTTGTAAAATACACGTTTTTTTCTGGAATATTTTAAAGCCGTATTTAGGAGAAGAGAAAGTAATCACAAAACAACTGATTCAAGCTCTAGAATTTTGATAAAATATACGAAAATCTCGTAATGGAACGAAAAAATTTTATCGTTATTTCGGAAATTTTGTATCAAAAAAATAACAGTTCAGATCCATGTTTAGGATACACAACCAAATAATGTATGCATAATTACTTATACCTAAGCTATATGTGATGTACAATACATATATAAAATTAAGATTTTCATAAAAAATCAAAGCCTGCTCAAGTGTTTTACTGCTAGGTAAAGGCCTCCGCTATTTCTTATCCGATAACTGCGTATCGCGCTGCTTGGACGCTCACTGTCGGCGCGGCGATCATGCTCCGCTTGTCCGATCTAAGTGTGTGATACCCGTAGCAACATGGATTGCGAGCGATCGGATCGGTGCAATTCCAAACGCGTGATCGTTACACGCGATCTTGCCACGGGACGAAGATCTGATCGGGCAAATTATACAAACGTGGACGCACCTTTAAGCGCATACGCCCGCCAGTGCTTGCAAAATGCATTAAAATCGTCCCGCCATCTCCTTTTCGGTCTGTCTCGGTTCTGGTAGGTATTTTGGGGGATACTTTTGGGAGTTACCTGGGCCCAATGTTCTGGATTCATTCGTCAGATATGTCCCGTACCATTTATTATGGACGTAACGCGACGTCCGAAACGTCGAAGAATTACCAACGAATAGTAATTAAATAAATCATATTTATACGCGATTAAGCCCCGTTTTGTTGTTGTGATAATGAGTGAAGATCGTGTAAGTTTAAATCAATGTAGTGTACATTATTGTGCAGGTTTTTAGTTTTAATTTCATCCAAGACTTTGAAAATTCACCATACAGTCAATAGTAACGTACAAAAACCGAGATTTTAAAGAACTTTAATTGTTTTCTGCATTTAGTTAATGCATGATTAATTGTATTGAAAGTAATTTAATTTTTTTTTACATAATACTGTATAATCTTTTCCTAACTATAAGTTATTAATTTTGAATTTACAGATGAATATAATAATTGTAGGTAATAATATATCATAATAATTTTCTAATTGTATTTTTATCTCAAATTATATTTTAATAATAACTTATAGAATAGAATAATGAATTAACGTGTAAAATGTTAACATTTTATTAATAAATGAGTATGAGTATGAGTATGATTAATGCCAATAATAATAGGAAAAAAAAACAATAATTATTGTGTCCAAATCATAATACAGTTTATTTAGTCTTAATGATCTTCTGGGACTGATAAATATTTTGTAGCAAAGGTATGTTTTTTTTAAATGTTGTGCGTTTAGGAATTACCGATTCAACTAAAAGTAATAATGCATATATTTATTTTAACGATTGCTATGGGTTTTCTTTTTATTTATTTTCATTACTATATTTCATGTGGAATCAAATATACGAGTACAATTCGGACCCAAAACTTTTAACTTTAATATCCTTTAAAAAAAATTAAGACCGGAACGTGAATTTCATTTTGTGAGAGATTGTCTGTCGTGTTATTTTTACCAAAATAAGTTATATAAACATGTGTCAAATTTCCTCGCATATTTGGAGAAAAGCAGTATAAATGCCTCGGCAGAAATGTCATTTCGTGGATTCGTATCTATTGAAGGACTCGGCTACGCGTCGTCCTTCAAAACCGTACTCATCCACGAAATGACTTTTCCCAGCCTCTGCAGCAATATACTATTACGTCACATCTAGCCATAATGTAGCGTGCGGTAAAACACGCATTATGGCCAGGTGAAGACGTACAATTGTGTACTCACCACGGGCAATAACGAAGAAAGCCCCCTATCGCATATTTACAGCCCTCGCCTGTGGCTCGGGTCACAAATACCTGCGAATTCGGGCTTTCTTTCTTTTACACTTGGTAAGTAATGTGCTATTCTTATACATATAGCTAGGCATACAAAAATGGTTAAAGGATTTTCTAATAACACTCTAATAGCCCCGCGCACCAAAGTTTAAAGGTACATTTTATGGCTCCAGTCCCCGGCCCCTTTATTCCTTTGTTCCAATAATTACGTGGGTTATGGATGTGTGGAAGTCGAGTGACTTAGCGCTTTGCTGGGTTCAGAATGACGGGCTTAGCCGATTGCAAAGGTGATGGTTCTCATTGTTTTAACGTGACGTTGGTTCAGAAAACTTTTTTTTAAATCGTGCTGCTTGTTGATCATAACACGGCCGCCATAAATTTATTTAGCAATCTTGAGGCCTTTATTGAGGGACAACAGCGATTCGAATTCTGAGTTCTTGACTTTCGCTCGATAGAAAAAAATCACGTAGATAGGTCTAACATACATTTAAAACATTCGTAACAAATTATGCACAAAAGCTAAAAATATGAAAATTGTTTCTCAAAGTTGGCAGTATCATGTTTGAGAGAAAACAAGCTATTACTTTTTTAATTATTTTAATTATAAAACACGCGCGCTCCCGAGCATGCACTTCCATCTCGCTCACGCTTATGCACAGTGAGAGAGAGAAGAACAAGAACGTACGTCACCTTAAATTCTGTAATTGAACGTATTTTTCTACAAACTTTTTATAAGGTTGACCTGTAACTATTGTAAACAAATATTGTAAGTTAAATGTGACCTAGTTGGGTGAATTAACTTTTTGACCAACACTTTTGACGTTCCTGGCGTTACCAAAAATGCCTCTGGGGTGGTTATCAAGAAATCGGGCTTATAATATGATAATTTCCTGTTTATTAGGTTAAACAGACAGGCACATTTAACGTACACCATAAAAAAAGAGAAACCATTATTTAGAGGCATATTTTTACAGCGAAGTTTAAAAATTGCGGACAGATTTGTGTCGGTCTAAAAGTTGATTCACAAAGTTCTCGGTTTGTCAATTTATGTATAAGTGAGGCGACAATACAATATGACAGTATCGAGCTAATATGATGATGGAGTCAGAAGGTGGTCGCAAGAACTCTGTAATACTTAGAATAACGCAATTCTACCCAGTTTGGGATCTTTATAATCATCTTGGTGAGCAGTCAAATAGATGTAGAGTTCCTTCGAGACCATGGACGTAACGCGACGTCCAAAACGTGGAAGAATAACCAACGAAAGGTAATTAAATAAATCATAAATACGATTTATTTAATTACCGATTATGCGCGATTGCGTATAAATATACGCAATCGCGCACAACAAAACGGGGCTTAATCAAGCCCCGTTTTGTTGTTAAATGTGATATTGAGTGAAGATCGTGTAAGTGTTATGTTAATAGATGTTAATAGTTAGTAGTTACAAAAATCATATTATTGACGGAAACTTATTTTCTTGGAAATTTAAATAAATTTCAGTAACCTACGGTATTGGTAAATGTTCATTGTTTGGCTCTCGTCCGCCGCCCTTTATACATCTATTCCAATAATTACGTGGGTACCTATTGGCTATATGAGCCTCTTAAGAAAGCTCAGAGTCACTCAGCGAGCAATGGAATTGGAAACGGCTATCCTCAAGATCTCTCTACGAGATCGAATCAGAAATTAGGAGATTCGTAGACGAACCGAGGTCACAGACATAGCAAACAGTTTGCCCCAACGGCTATCGGTTCTTCGGACTATGTGCCCTGCCCATTGCCACTTCAGTTTGCTTACCATTTGCTATGGCGATGACCTTGGTTCGTCTACGAATCTCCTCATCTCTGATTCGATCTCGTGGAGAAATCCCGAGCATAGCCCGAGCAAGCCCCTATTTCACAATCGTGCCAATTGTCAGGTGACAACGACAATTTTATGCTCACGGCGATCCCCGCAAGCTCAATACATCTTCTTACTTTATACTGGGCACGCAATGTACGTGAAACTGTCATTGTCACCCGACATTTGTTACGATTGTAAAATAGGGGCCAGGCTCGATGATTATATGGAATTTGATTTTTTTCAAAATGGCGGGGATACGGGGTTGTGTGGTCTGCAGCTCACAGAACCTATAAATTATATGTACAATCATCAGCATCAACATCTGCCACAGCAAAGCGTGCTAAAATACCTGACACGTGCTAATAAAGGTCCTAGAAACAGGCGTGTCAGATATTTATGCGCGTTTTGTTGTGGCAGATATTAATGCTAGACTGTACAACAAAATCACATAGCAAAGTATCCCCGTGAAATATCCAATAAGGGCCGTGACAGATGAGTGGATCCCCGGATTATGTATACGCGAGTTATTGTGTACTGTATCACCCCAACCTTAAACAAAGTCGGTAAGCTGCACATAAATTATACCTGAATTAAGCGAAAAAATTACAAATGCTTACTTAGACATATATTATTATTTTTAATGCCTTTGCATATACAAGTTATTACAAGCTTTTATTTAACTTGCATTGTAACCTATATGTATGTTTGGGTAGAATATTGCAAGTTAAATTTGACCTACTTCCCGGTTTCCAGTGGAGCTATAATTTGGCATAATTATGTAAGTTTGAAACCTCGTATAACTCAATCAAATCACATTTTACAGTAGGCACAAAAACTTAACTTTATCTATATGGCGGTCGGGTATTGCGATTTCGGTTTTTAAAATTAAACGGTTTTTCCTAGTATTTAAGAGATTTGCCATTATATGCGTTCAGATTTTAAGTATCAAAAAGTGCAAAAACGTTATTTAAAAAAAAGGAGTTAAAAGAGAAAATAATCATCATTTAAACGCTACCCTGAAATCAAAACTACTTAAACCTTAGATTACCCAGTTTATTTATATTCTTACTTAATATAGCTAAATAATTATAATATTTAAAACAGCCCTGGAACCTCCCTGGAACAATCATTCGTGCTCACACAAACACTTGCCTTCGCCGGGTTTCGAAGTCGGAACCTCTAGCTTCGTAGGCCGATGTGCAACCAATTTAGCCAAACGTGTCCACGTAATTTCACGCTTACTATGAAGTCTGACGAAAAATCAATTACCACGCATCGAGTGTTCTCGACAAATGATGTGTTATCCCTTTAGCGCGTATGTGGGGAAGAGGGGGGGGGGGGGCAGGTCAGATGCAGAAGATTATTATAAAAGAAAAAATACGTGTTCAAAATTTTCTGATCATCTCTGACGGACTAGTTATACTCTTTTTAGGACATACCTAAGCATATTGTTACTGTAACAATTGTTTTGTATTTTTGTATTGCAAGTACATAGAAATGAAGTGAACCTAACAATAATTACTTGGGTACGGTGTCAACGTGTTTATCCCGGCGTTGCTATAATTCCCGCGGCATAATTGAGCCTAAATTGGGGCTTAAACGCCGACGGTGGGATACTGCTCGTTTGCGAGCTTAATTATTACATACAAAATGTTGTAAATTCAATAATTTGCGAAGTGACTAGATTCACATCAAAACGACATAATATTAGTCATAACAGTTTAATATGGATATAGTTAGACTTGGCGCAGTCGGTAGGATTCAGCAGATGTCTATGTTCAGATGATAACGCAAAAAATGATTACATTAGATTACTTTATTTCATAAAATAAATAACAATATAAATAACATTTAGTCAATTTACACGAATTTAAATTATGATCGTCAAATACAAAGAAATAATAAAATAAAATAATAATAGCTATGCAAAATGGGAATGTCACAGATGAAAAAGACTGTAGAAGATATTCTGTGACCTTGTTAGCTTTATAATGGTATCACAGATACTATTGATACAGTATTCTGATGAGCATGGATCAAGGTAAGCCGATATAGTAAAGGAGCTAATTGTCAGAATTCTTGTAATATTTTAATTTATTACTTAATGGTGATATTAAAAAGAATCAATATAATATAATACAATAACTTTTTTATTTCACACCTCAAAAAACAAAGTACAGACAAATAACTACAGACACAATACATTCAAGGACAGGTAAACAACAGGCGGCCTCATCGCTGAACGTCTGGAGAGTTCTCAACGTCTCCCGTTGAGAAAATTGACTGTGCGTATAAGTAAATAGGCGGCAAAAGCAGTTTGGAATTGAAGTATGTATGTATACATTACACAAACACAATAATAAAATTATATAATTGTGAATTCTCATCTTTAACTGTGGAAATACCACATTTTTGTAGAGATATTAATACAAAGTTGAGACGTGGTGCAAAACGAAACAAATGTGGTTCTAGCGAAGGATGAAAATTAGTTAGATAGGAAAGTCACAAATGAAGAAGTACTCAGAAGAGTGGGGAAAGGAGCAGCTCAGTAAAAACAATAGAAAATAGAAGAGGGAAAAATGTTACGTCACCCTTTAAGAAATGATGCCTTTATTAACCCGTGGAGCGTTATGTCAAAAGTAAATTTAATGAAAATTCAATCGTAATAAATGTGGGAAGTAGGTTCTAAATTCAAAAATCGTTAGACGCACACGCATGCGTCTAGCGCGTTTCAGGGTTTAATAACATCGTAGTAGAAAAAGTTGAAGTTAAAGTAATAGCTGACCGAGCTGGCGTAGCGAGCGAAAGGTCTCCGTTTCAGTTGAGATAAATTTACATATGTCTGTCCAGCTGTTCTCCTCTACAGGTCGCATTTCTCAACCAGCTGTAATGAAATTTTGTGAGCTGGTTTCCATAATTAAATGGATTTTTTGCCCATTCAGTTTTTAGGTTTTTTTTTCTTCAAAATGGCGGAGATATGGGGTGAAAGACTCACGACGTCTACAGCTGTAGATTTGCATGTATTACATTACAATACAATACAATACAACAATACTTTATGGCACACCATCAACAAAAATAGTAAGTTTAAAAAAAAAAAACATTTGATTTTTTATCTTCTATTATTATTGTTTTTTTTACGTTTATAAGTTTTGATATGTTTTCTTGGAGAATTACGCATTGAGTTTATTCTTAAAACATATATTTAGGATAGGCTCGATACAAATATTGTAATAGATATAAGTTATTTCGAAAAAATTACTGACTGTTGAGTTTGTTTCAGCTTTCTTCTCCTCAGTGGTCTCCTCTTAGGAAACGCCGTAGAGTCAGACTTGTAAAAGTGGGATCTATATCGGAATCCCTAACGTCATTTTTCCTAATGTATCGTTTGTCCTAATGTATCATTTGCCATAACGCATTTTTTTCAAAAACCGTAAACTTTTCAGGATTGTTATAAAACAAACCTAACCTAACCTAACCTAATCTATACGACGATCTTTTAAAAAATCCTGAAAAAATTACGGTTTTTTGAAAAAAATGCGTTATGGCAAATGATACATTAGGACAAACGATACATTAGGACAAATGACGGTAGGGATTCCGAATGAGTCCCGTAAAAGTGCTCTTGCGGCCTACTTACAGAATAAAGATAGTTATTTAATTTAATTTCAGTACAATAGAACCTTAACATAAATTACGGTACACAATACTCTGGTTAGTGATTACAATACAATACAAATACTCTTTTTCTAATCGTGAAGTATAATCTGTGTATAAGATAAGAACTCCACAAATCATACTAAAAAGGCATAGTTTTTAGATTGGACCGTCACTCTACTACTCTACTTTATGGTTTATATTATATGCCACTGAACATTAATACCTATATTATACAACTCCGCACAGAACTATACTGAATTTCAAAAACAGAACGCGGTGTTTAAATGTCAATTATTATTTTTTAGTTTATAGGTTACTCGTAGAATAAGTATTGTATACAATAATATTAACTGATATTGCTGTGCGCTTGCAGGGTGTCACATGTCTCTACCTACTTATATTTCCATCTGTATTTTATAATGTGATATGCAATAAATGATTATGATTTTTCTCGTCACTAGCTCTTGGCCCTGGTTGCATTACGACGGCGTATTGAGAGGGTATCCATTCAGACCCTCCGTCGCATTATACAGAACCCTTCTGTCAATAAAACCTGAGTCTGTACTCTGAATAACCCCAGTGTTCAGAAATAAGGAATACTAGAAGGCAACCGTAACTTTATTAAGTGCAAAATAAATAAAAAACTTAACCAGACAAGATATCAAAATTTTGAAGATAGAAAAATATACGCGTCGACTTGCGAACCCCCTCCGTTTTTTCGTCAGTTTAAAAATAAAACCGACTCCAAAAAATCTAAAAAGTAAAAACTAACGCAATAATTCAGTTTCTTCAAATTACTTACAAGTAACCGTTTGTATACTCAATCTATACAATTAATCTTATTTTGGCGTCGGTGCCATATAAAGAATGTGTAAAATATTGAAAATTGACGATTTTAGTAAGTTGTGACACGATGGCACCGACTCCAAATTAACATTAATTGTATATACTGTATAGATTGAGTATACAAACGGTTACTTGTAAGTAATTTGAAGAAACTGAATTATGTCGTTATTTTTTACTTTTTAGTTTTTTGGAGTCGGTTTAATTTTTTTGTTTTAAAGTTTATTTATTTTACACTTTTTAGTTAATCGTTACTTAAAAGTGTATCTCGTGACGATTCGAACAAGCCCAAACACGGCTAGGATACATTATTTTATTACATAGATCTGGTGCCTACCTTCCGGCTCCATCATCAAATCAATTCGATGGTACCATTCTCATCAGGAACATTTAAATTTGTGACTATGAAGTTGCTTAGCCAAATTAATCAAGATATTTTGTCACCACCCGTAAATCATTTATCATTGAGGAGTTCCGATGGCATTCTGTGGTCTTCTGCATCAGTTCTACTTCACCAATGTACACTTTCTGAATGCAAATGCTTATTATGTTTCTTATAATACCAAAATCGCTATATGTATGCCTACAATATATGAGGAGTTCCTTCAATTCCTCATGGATTCCATCATCAGATCTTCACCAAAATTAAATAGGACTAACTAGAAAGTACCTTCTATTAAACCAAAAAAAATAATTTTGAAATCGGTCAAATAGTCTTTGAGCAATCGGTGAACATCCATAAAAAAAAAAAAACATTTCGTCGAATCGAGAACCTCCTCGTTTTTTTGGAAGTCGGTTAAAAATTAAGCACTTTATTCTGTACAAGAAAGCGCCCGCAACTTCGTTCGCGGAGTAGTAAAAGTCATAACCTCTCTTTTTTTCGACAACGTAGACGAGTAAAAAGTATGCCCTGCCCGGGAATCGAGCCCCGGACCGCCAGCTTAGTAAGCCAGTGTGGAACCAACTTAACCAAACGTGTAGTTAAAAATTACGGGCACATTTCAGTAAAAACCGGCCAAGAGCATGTTGGACAATGCTCAGTTTAGGGCTCCGCAGCCGTTCATACAAAAAAATTCACTACTGATAAAAAAATACGTTACGAAAAACTGCACTAGCAAAAGAGCGTATCTCCACAGCGCTTTAATTTTATCTTTGTAATTTTTTTCATATTTTTTTAACATACCGTTTAGAAAATAGAGGGGGGGGGACACAATTTATGCAACATTTTTTTTCGAAAACATTCACTTAATCAGTTTTTTTTAGAAACCTCAGTTTTTTTCAAAGAACTGTCGAAATATGTGCCACACATTGATATTTGGTGAAAAAAAAATTTTTCAGGTTCGAGTGCCCCCCCTAAAAATATTTTATTAACCAACTTCAAAAAAGGAGGTTCTCAATTCGAACTAAATTTTTTTTGTATGTATGTTACTCGATATCTCCGAGATCCGTGATCCGATTTTCAATATATTTTTTTAATCGAAAGGGTATAACTCAGAGTTGGTCCCGTTGGCACTAAGTCGGGATCTGATGATGGAATCTTGGAGAAATCGAGGGAACTCTTCAAATGTTATAGGGACATGTACGGTGCTTTCAGTAATTTATTGATAAAGTCAAGAATTTTCATTCAGAAAGTGTAAATTGGTGAAGTGGAACTGATGAAGAAGACCACAGAATGCCATCGGAACTCCTGAATGATAAATGATTTACGGGTGGCGATAAGATATCTTGATTAATTTAGCTAAGCAACTTCATAGTCACAAACTTAAATGTTCCTAATGAAAATGGTACCATCGTATGATTTGATGATGGAGCCGGAAGGTAGGCACCAGATCTATGTAATAAAATAATGTATCCTAGCCGTGTTTGGGCTTGTTCGAATCGTCATGAGATACACTTTTAAGTTACGTGTAACTAAAAGTGTAAAATAAATAAAAAATTTAACAAAAAAGTAAAACCGACTCCAAAACAAAAACTTAAAAGTAAAAAAATAATGCCATAATTCAGTTTCTTCAATTTACTTACAAGTAACCGTTTGTATACTCAATCTATACAGTACATACAATTAATGTTATTTTGGAGTCGGTGCCATCGTGTCACAACTTACTAATATCGACAATTTTCAATATTTTACACATTCTTTATATGGCACCGACGCCAAAATAAGATTAATTGTATATATTGTATAGATTGAGTATACAAACGGTTACTTGTAAGTAAATTGAAGAAACTCAATTATGGCGTTATTTTTTTACTTTTTAGTTTTTTTTTTGGAGTCGGTTTTGTTTTTTTGTTAAAAAGTTTTTTAATTTAGTAGTGGCTTATACAAGACACTTATCCTGCAAATGTAATTAATATACATCTAGTAATTTTTGAGTAAAATGCCTGTGTCATACGGACGGACGGACGGACGGACGGGCGGACATGACGAAACTATAAGGGTTGCGTTTTGCCATTTTGGCTACGGAACCCTAAAAATTTATTATGTTATAAGCACTCGTTAGAGCAAAGCTTTTAAGATGTAAATTAATGTGTTCCGGTGCAGTAATGAAAAGAAAATCCTGCATTACCTGCATTCTGAATAGCACCAGGTGTGGAGTATTTATATTTGTAGTAAATACTTGTTCGTACTCGATATATATCACAAGTATGTGATACCAAAGCATTGTATACATGCTGAGTCCGTTCGAAAAGAACGAATATATTAAAAAAAACAAGTACGAGTCGGGCTCGAGCACTGAGGGTTTCCTACAAAATATACGCTACGGTGTTAGCATCTGCTAACCCTACTCCTAAGCAGAATGTACGCGGTGTTCGATCATTTTATATTGGTTACTGATATAGACAGACAGACAGATAAAATTATACTGTTTTTAGTAATTGTTGTTATAGTGGCAACAATATACATCATTTGTGAAAATTTCAACTGTCTAGCTACCACGGTTCATGAGATAGAGCCTGGTGACAGACAGACATACAGACGGAGAGCGATGTCTTTGTAATGGGGTCCCGTATTACATTGTCATTATTATTATTAAAGTATATTATATATGTATTTAAGTCAATTTTAAGATTTGCCCAGTTAATTGTATTTTTTGAATTAGTATACATTATGACAATTATTAATTGGTTTTAAATAACATATGACTGTGTAAATTATATAATTTCAAATGTTTCTGTTGATTTAAAAATGCTTATTGTGTTTTGGATCATAAAACTAAAACTAACATAGCGTAAGTAACAATGTTACTAACAATTATATGGGTCTCTGGCCTGAAAAAAAGTTTTCATTTCATTTCATTTCATTACCCTTTGGGTACGCAACCCTAAAAAAGACGTTTTCATTTAAATTTTCATAGATTTCATTGTTTGCTATTCTTTTTATTATATTTCATTTCCCTGCATGTTTGAGAAAAACATTATTCATACCTCGGCGTGAAATTAGATTGCCGGCCTTATCCGCCCTCGTTTCGCTTGTCCGTCTATACCTACTTGGCAATCCCTATTTTCCCAACCTCTGCAGTAATGTACTACTTATATTCTATTTTGTCTAACCGTACCAATTTCCATAAAAATAATGTTAGGTACACTTTTCCTATTATTTTGACGATCGGTTAAGTTCAGCGGGATGAACGTTTCCTGCGAAACTGACGGTCCTGAGTTCAAATAGTTCTTCAGTGTAGTTGATTCAGTAAATTATAAGTCGGTAGAATACTAAAATATTAATGAGCGCTTTATGCACCAACAAACTGTCCTCAGTTTGGCGGAATATAATTTTGTATATAGCACTTAAGAGTCCCCGGCAAGCTCGGCCGAATTTCACCTTCCCATACAAACGGAGTTTCGTTCTCATTTTAAAACTACGAGTTGGATTGTAACGAAACTTTGAATATACAATGGCATGAAGTACCTAGGTACTTCATGCCTGTATATGCAAAGTAGCCTGTAATTAGTTTATATGGCTCCAGTTTATAAAACAAACGAAAAACAGCAAAAACAAGTTATGTATGAAAAATTAAAATTCACGGTATTTTTTTAAAGAAAGAAAGAAGAAGCTACATAAACTAAATTTAAGGCCTGCGTATACCTTAACTTATTCTAAATACAAATTTTCAGAGCAAACTAGCCAGATGTTTTAAAATGTGAGCGTAACTACGTTTGTATGGAGAACCGAGCTTACCGGGGACTCTTAAGATTCTCTATGATAAATAAACTAAAAACAAACCCGGTAAGGGCAAATATCTGGTGTGATGAGCAAAAGTATTTGTTCCCTACTCTTGGATGTTTTCCATGTATATAAGTAAATATAATAATTAAGTAGTTCTAGTACTCATAAGTTATGAGTTATAACACTAAGCCTTATTGAGCTTACCATGCATACCTATAATTTCATGTATGTAAAAATTGTCCGCATGTTTTTTTGTTATTTATTATTTACCAAGTATTATAAATACTAAGTATCTCTCAACGTATCTAAGATACACACGTACCACGTATGCACCAATGTGCAATAACATCTCGGCTCAACTCACTATACCCGTCCCGCTCGCTCTCTAGAGCAAAGTATGTGCGTCTCTGTCGATGGAGCTAATAAAATGGTAATTTGGAGTAATTTCGAGATCCCAGCTCTGATTCAAGATGGCGGAATTGGTTGAGTTCCTGTGATGCGACTTTTCAATGTAGATGTGTTATTTGACAGTATGAATATTGATGCTGATTTCTGGAATAAATAATACGTTTTAGGATTTTGAGTCCAATAATGTACTGTCTGACTGTTCTGTCCGTCTGGCTTCAACTCTGTAACGGTAATAGTATACATTTGAAATCACACAGAATCCATACTTAATATTTTCAATGCGAAAGTGTGTCGGTCTGTCTGTCTGTCTGTTAGTTAACTCTTCACGCTTAAACCGCTGAACGGATTTGCATGAAATTTGGTATGGAGATAGTTTGAGTCCCGGGGAGGGACATAGGCTACTTTTTATCCTAGAAAAATACCCTTATCTGCGATAAACGAATTTAAGGCGGACGAAATCGCGGGCAGAAGCTAGTAATAAGTAAATAAATATTATTGACAATCTTACACAAATCGACCTAGTCCTTAACTAAGCAAAGCTTGTACTATGGGTACTAGGCGACGATATACATAATATATAGATATATTATAATACTTCAATACATAAAAAACATCCGAGACCCAGGAACAAAAATTCGTACTCATCACACAAACCCTTCGTAGTCCGTTGTGCAACCCACATAGCCAAATGTGTCGTCATCAGAATGTTAAATCACTATATTTCTATCCCTACCACTAAAATGGTTGGCAGTCCACAACTATGAGTAAATATTGCTAGAAATTTCCTGCCTCGCACGACTGCACTGGGGAATAAATTGTCGCCGGCAGTATTTCCGGACCGATGCGACCTTCAAGCCTTCAAGAAAAGAGCGTATTCCAACCTGAAAGGCCGACAACGCACTTGTGACTCCTTTGGTGTTGCAGGTGTCTATGGGTGACGGTGATCGCTTACCATCAGGCGATCCGTCTGCTCGTTTGCCCCCTACAACATAAAAAACCGGCCAAGAGCATGTCAGACCATGCTCAGTGTAGAGTTTTGCAGCCGTTCATACAACGCATAATGCGGCACAATTTATGAAACTTTCGGAGCGAGTATTTTCAAAAATAATAATAATTAAGGAATATGTGCCACACATTGATATTTGCTGAAAAAAGATTTTGTCAGTGTCGGTTTCATGTGTGAAGTGCCCCCCCTATGAATATTTTTTATTATAATTTAACTATTAAACTGAGTAGCGGTTTATACAAGACACCTATCCTCCAAATTTCATCAATATACATCTAGTAATTTTTGAGTAAAATGCCTGTGACATACGTACGGACGGACGAACGGACAGACGGACATGACAAAATATAAGGGTTCCTTTTTTGCCATTTTGGACCTACCCATTTTGGAACCCTAAAAACAATCCTACCGGATAATACAATTCTAAATATAAAGATATTTTATTCTATTCTATTCATATTGAGCAGTACTCGGCTTTTACTTAGTGAGTAACTGCTACAGTAAACTTAGTATCCATTAAGTCCCATTTTGTTCTGATACTATTTATACTTATTTAACTTACGACTCCACCGTTTCTTTTTTGCTGTGTGTTAGGGTTATAATTTATTAAACTCGTCTTGAAATCCGTTGCTGCAAATAAAAGTGCTTTTAGTAGCCGGCAAGCTACTTACCCCAGTCAATGACGACAATATCCGCCGAACGCTCCGCTCTGAGCGTCTACTCAGGCTTTACACTAACACAAATTATTGTATGTATGCTTTGTATTACGGAAACCTGTGAACCGCATTATATACCTACAATCTTAACTTTTCCATGTCTATATATCTATGAAGTCGCTGTATTCGTAAGGAATGACACTACAATTTCGAGAATATAACAGCAAAAGACAACGACATAAATTGTTCGCACATCCGTCGAAGACAGCCCTCATGTCTAAAGGCATTTTAGGGATGGCTCCAAAAATTTATAATAAACTGCCAAAAGCTGTTAGGGACGCTACAACCATTGTGCAGTTTAAAAGAATTAAAGAACTTCTTGCTTGAAAAAGCGTACTATAATATTGACGAATATTTTAACGATATATATATACATTTTAATGTTTACTTTTATTATGATTTGTTTTCTATATAATGATAAATGATAAGTATTAGACATGATAAATGACAATAAAATAAAATAATGTATTACGTCCATCTTTTGCATGCCACTTGCGGGCAAATTGTGCCGTGCTAAAAATCTATGTACCGGCTCTATGTACAGCTTTCATTTTAAAATGTTCTTTTTCTTTTTACTTTTTTTATGCTTGAATGTTTAATAGGTATTAGGAGTTTTATTGTAAGCATAGTACCCGCAAAGGAACTAGTAATTTTCCAGTAGTCATTAGGGGTGGTCTGAAAATTAGCACTGCGTGCGCAGTGCAGGACAGTTGCTCTACGCCGCGCCGCAGCAAACGCTGAGTCCACACGTATTGTCACACTGTTTATTCTGTTTCTCTGCTCTTAACCCATATTATAGGATAACTTTGTTGTTCGTCTGTCTGTCAAGATCCTATTACTCAGAAACGCATATTGGTATCAAATTGAAATAAACATGAAATAAGGTTTCAGAATTATGATAAATAATTTGATGACTAACATTACAATGACTTTCTATGATAATCGAAAACAAAGAGATCCGAGGGGCTACTCTGAATTGTGTAGTTCGTTTGGCTTGGAAACCCGTAGTTCGTATGGCACCATCTCGCTTACTCAAATACAGATTAAAATGAGAACGAGAGGAATGGCACGTTACGAACTTCGAATTTCGAGGTTTTTTTTGTAAGTGTTTTTCCCGCAAATTTGTTCGCAGTTTTTTTACTTCGGAGTAGTCGGATCAAAAGTATAACCACCAGCTACCTGTGTAATGAAAATTGTTGAAATACGTTTAGTCGTTTTAGCGAGATGAAGCCACTTATACACTTACTTATATACAAAAAATCCAAAAAAAACATGGATTCAGTGACCTTCCAATAGTCCGTATTCACTTATATTTTTGAAAATATATTCAATGTACAGACATTAAATTTTTACAACCTAATAATAGTAGGTACTTATAATATCATCAATGTGCAGACATTTCAGTTTTACAACTTTATTTATTTATTCATTATTAATGCACAATATAAAACTTATGGTAAAAAAGGTGAACGTAATGCCATGAGGCATTCTCTACTTGATCAATGGATTATAGTTCCTTTGCTGTTCCGAAGAATGAGTTGTTCTCGGGTGGACGCCGGACCGTCAACATCTCCTGCATCTCCTGATGATGCCTCGTAGAGAGGCGAAACACGTGTCGAGGATTATACTGTTTGGTGTTGGTTTGTTGTATTTGCATGCGTATTTTTTTTTTTTTAATGGAAACTGCATGAAAATATGCGCATGTGAGCACAATTAATTGTCACATCTAACAAAGACACTAGTTCGCGGAACAGCGAAGGAACTATAATCCATTGATCTAGTATGGAATTCCGCAAAGTAACGCCTGAATCTATCAATTATTCATTCTCTACTTGTCAACCTAAGGGTAAACGAGAAAGAAAAGCAGAGCGTCGGCTAAATTCGCAAACCATCAGATCAAATTTTACAGGAGGCACAAAAAACTAAACTTTAACAATATGGCGGTCGGTTACTGCGAGGTTTTCTATGTCGGTTTTTAAACTAAAACGGTTTTTTCCTAGCATTTGAGAGTTTTGCCATTATATGCGTTCAGACTTTAACTATCTAAAATATATAATAAATAAATAAATATCAGGGAAAATATTACACAAATCAATCTAGTCCCAAACTACACTGCACATAATATATACAGATAAATTATAATACTTAAATACATAGAAAACATCCAAGACCCAGGAACAAACATTCGTGCTCATCACTCAAACACTTGCCCTGGCCGGGATTCGAACCCGGGACGTTGTAGTACGTAGGTCGTTGTACAAACCACTGAGCTAAACGTGTCGTCAAATCAAAAAATGACAAAAAATCTATAAGTGCCAAAACATTATTTTGAAAAAAAAAATGAGGTTACGAGATTTGCTACTTTAGCCGACGATAGATATGTAACTGCTTCATTGACTAGACTAGCAGCAGACAAATCCTTGCAGCATTAATTATAGCATTACAGTGGCTATTTTGGTTAATTAATGAACCCGGACCCGCACGATTATTTATGGAATAACAGGGTTCACGTATTTAGACAAAAACTGGTCAAGTTCGAATGGCACTCAAGGTGCGTCCACATTTGTATCATTTGCCCTATCAGATCTTCGTCCCGTGGCATGATCGCGTGTCACGTGTTTGGACGTTGCGCCGATTCGATCGCTCGAAATTCATGTTGCTACGCGTATCACACACTTAGATCGGACGAGCAAGCCATGATCGGCGCGCCGACAGTGAGCGTCCAAGCAGCGCGATACGCAGACATGCCACGCCACGGTGATCGCATACGAGCAAATGATACAAGTGTGGACGCACCTATAACCCGTAAATCCAATCGACAACTGAACGATTTAGAATATGTATTAGTGCGTTCATGTTATAGGTATTATAGTGATATCGGCGTGCCGCCGCCGCCGCCGTTTTTGGCACGCCGCCGCCGCCACGGCGTGAAATCGGCGTGGCTTTCATAGTACTTTTTATTTATGCGCATGCGAATAATGCAACCTGTCCGACAGGCGATGGGGTCGTCACATCCCTACAGTAGTACCCAACTGATATGGCTTACCGATGTACCTGCGCTGAAGATGAATTCTCAAAGCGCGGGAAATGCTATTGACCAATCGGCACGCTCCACGCACCGCGCTTCTTTTTCCTGTACAGCTATTGGTCGACAGCTGCCGCCATGTTAGCGCGCGCCGCGTGGCATGTTAGTCAGCCGCCATACTTCTGATCGAGTGCACGCGCATCAGGCAAAAGTACACGTAGTGGCAAGAAAAGTGTTTTCTTATTTATGATTTAAAATGAGTTCTTTAAAAAGGGGGCAACCACTTAAAAGTCAAGCTAGAGAAATAATGTTCAATGTGCACCAGTTTATGGAGAAAAAAGCGCAGGAGAACAAAACATTTATAAAAGATCGATTTTTGAAAATTATTGACAGAACCGCCGAAGCTACAGAAATTTCAAAACGTACAATAACGAGAATTCTCAAAGAGAAGGATCAACCTACGAGTGAAAACACTGCGGGGCCTTCTTTTAGAACGCCGAAAAGGGTAAATTGAAAAAAACGTATCCTAAGGAATAGGACGATTTTTCATACCAAGCCATACGTAGGAAAATTTATGACTTTCACCGCGAAGAAAAGCAGGTAGTCACAATGAAAGTGCTATTCGAGAAATTAAAAAGAGATATCGACTTCGAAGGGAGCAGAGAAACTCTGCGCCGAATTGTAAAAGAGATACGATTTAAGTTTAGGAAAACGCAAACGAACCGTAAGTTGCTGGCGGAAAAAGACGAAGTAAGGCTATTAAGAATACAGTTTTTAAGAAAAATAAAAAAGTATCGGTATGAAGGAAGACCTATTGTGTATGGCGACGAGACTTATCTTCATTCGACCCACCCAAGGAACAAGCCTGATCTGACGGGCAAGGCAAATGTATAAAAAAACCAATTTCGAAGGGACCGAGGTTGATTATAGTGTATGCTGGTGGTGCTAATGGATTCATACCAAATGCTTTGCTCATTTACAAATCAGCTCAGACCACAGGAGATTATCACAGTGAGATGAACAAAGAAAATTACGAGAAATGGTTGCAAGAGAAATTAATTCCCAACCTCCAACCGAATTCTGTGTTTGTCATTGACAATGCGTATAGCACATAGCACATTAGAGAACAGGGCACCAAACAGTAACTCTGAAAAAAAAATTATGCAGGATTGGTTAAAAGATAAAAACATACCTTTCGATATCAAAGCGTATTAACCGGAATTGTACGATATAATTAAACGTCATAAGCATCTCTATGTAAAGTACTCGCTTGACACTATAATGGAAGCTCACGGCCACACAGTGTTGAGGCTCCCTCCATATCATCCGGACTTCATTCCGATAGAAAACATTTGGTCGCAGGTGAAAGGTCACGTAAGCAAAAAAGCAACGTTGCCATGAATTTGACCGAAGTGCGGCGTCTTTTGTCTGAAAAATTCGCATCCATCGGGCCAGACGAATGGCAAAAAGTTGTAAATCATGCCATCAAATGCGAAGACGAATTTATGACATTGGAAGGGGCCATAGACGATAGATTGGACCAATTTGTTATAAACACCAATGAAGATACATCATCCTCATCGGATAGTTCGACTCGTGATAGTGATGGTCATAGCAGCTACGCTCAGAGTGATACTGGGATAGCAGGAGTGCGGCCTTTAGATTAAGTTTTTTCTATTTTTCACTAAATTGTTATAAATACCTATTTGTTTATTCAATAAATCTTACATTTTAAATAACCTCTGTTTTTAATTAATTAAATATATATTTGATGGAAACTGGTGACCTGATAAAATTGGCACGAAGTGTAATTGAGCGGAGGGGCGTGACTTGCGAGTGAGATGGAAGTAACAGCTGCAGTGTATTATGAACCTTATAAAAGTGAACTAAGGTTGATTGTATGTTTTAAGCTTTCTTTCATTAATCTTCGGAGCCATACTTTCTTTTCTGCGCGAACGAAGATTCACGACGCGCCTTATCAGTTGGGTACTACTGTACTTCATTATGATTATTATCATTGTTTTTCTTTTGTTTTAGGTCTGTTTATCTAATAGGTCACTGACGATCCCTTCTCAAGAAAGGTTCTCGAGTGGAAACCGCGTACCGGCAAGCGCAGCGTGGGTAGGCCATCCGCAAGTTCGTTGAATGACCTGGTTAAGGTTGCGGGGACTCGTTGGATGCGGGTCGCCTCTATTCGGCCGATATGGAATTATGTCTACGCTTCCTATATGCGCGCTGACGACCGCGGGGAAGGTGCGGAGCTGGGGGGCGATCCCAGCTGATGTGTCGACGCCCGCTCTCCACCGCCGTCACTTCCCTACATATCTTGATTAGAACGGACGTACTAAGTCCAAATTATTGTTATTTATTATTTGCATTATATTTGCATAGAAGAGCAAGTCACCTTTTATTTAAAACAAAGTCCCTACCCTGGACAAATTATATTGGCCTGTGTCCAAAAGTGGACGTCCTAATGGCTTAAACAATGATTGTTTTACTAATTTAATTTGTGTATTTGATATTGTAATGGTTATTATTATTATTTTTTTAAGATTTAAATACTTGTAACTTTGACTAAGGCAAAAAAAACTGTTATTTCATCATGAAATAATCTAATCTGGTATTTTTGCTTTACGTATGAAGACATGCGGACCCTAATTAATATAATAAAAAATACGTAGACTATTAAAATCACAACCCTTCTTTGCCTTTGCCTTTGACGTAGTCGGGTAAAAATTAATGAACGCTTAATTATGATGATTAAGCACCGGGTTAACCCCGGACATAATTACATCCGGCTCAGATTATATGGTTGGAATATAATAATGATGTTGGCAGGCTCTTCCGTTCAGGACCTATATACCATACCACTGACAGACAAAACTTTAATATTTATTTTATTTTATTATTATTATTCTGAGCCCGTTGTACCCACTGCTGGGCATAGGCCTTCCCTTTCCTCTTCCAATATTCTGGGTCTTGGGTAGTTTCCGGCCGTTCCTTAAGAAATAGTTGCTTTTAATATTTTGTCGAATAATGATGTTGATTTGTAAAAATTGTAAAGGAATCGGGCATTTGAAATGAACTACATTTCAATGAAAATGACATGTAGTTATCAAATCAAATCATTTATTCGCAGTAATATGGTTACAGGGGTCTTCTTAAATTAAAATTAGAACAAGCATATTACGCCATTTCTGGCGTGCGAATATTTTGCAAACAAGAATACTTGCAAGCATACTTAATAACTAAAGAACTCATTAATAGAGTAAAAGGGTCGGTCCAACAACCATGTATGTAGATTTGTCTTGAATCTATTCAGAGGCAGATTACACAGGTCTCTGGGCAACTTGTTAAATACTCTGATAGCCATAATATAGGCATTTCTCTTATAAATTTGCAATTTCAGTTTAGGAAGGAATAATTTACCATCATTACATTTTCTTTGTGTTCTGCTACTTACATCAGTTATTTTTTTAAACAAATCTGGATATTGTTTTACAAATATTGCTAGCTGCTTAATATATAGGCACGGCAAGGTAAGCAATTTTAATTTTTTAAAAAGTGGCTTACATGATTCCGTTATATACGCACCACAAATAGATCTTACGCATTTTTTTTGTAGAATGAATACCTTATTTACATGCACCGAGTTCCCCCACAGCAACAATCCATATTGAAGCACCGATGCCACATAGCCATGGTATGCTGTTAAACTAGTAGCCTCCGATGCTACTTGTCTTAAACGCCGAAGTGCAAATATAAAACTACTTATTTTATTACAAACTTTGTCTATATGCGAACTCCAAGAACAGTGTGAGTGAACAAGTTATGAGTTCATAACAGTACAGATCCGGGCCGACGCTGGGTTACTGTATTACTGGATACGGTACGGGGTTACGGGGCTCTGTATATTGTCTCCGAGTGCATTTATTTTGTATAAATTCCTTTATAAGCTCTCGTGAGCCTTTGTGACAACCGACCCGTAAGACAACCTTGCCCGGTTTCCCTATTTAATAAATATTTTATTTAAATCTTGATTTATCAGAACGATTTGCAATTCGTTTCATACTGAAACCTCTCTTGGTCGTCAATATTTTTGAGCTTCCATTTTAAACCGCTCAAATCGCGGCATTTCTCTCGTAAATATACTAAAGCGGGATGTACTGCTTCGTCCGTCGCCGCTACCCCATACAAAGCAATCATTTGAAATTTTACTTAATTTTTGGAATTTCTAACCAAAAACCATTTAATGTCAATACCAGCTGTTTTCTCGCAAGGAAATAAATTTAATGTATAAAATTGACAATTTGGTACTAAAAATATTAATTCCCGTTACTCTATTTACACGAAAATGGGAGTGTAAGACAAAAAACCAGCCAAGAGCATGTCGGACCATGCTCAGTGTAGGGTTCCGCAGCCGTTCATACAAAAAAATAATGTACAGATGGAAAAAATACAATATGAAAAAGAGTAATAGCAAAAGAGCGTATCCCCACGGCACTTACGCCCTTTTGCTGAGAAGCGCAGTTTTTCGGCAATAACTCAAAAACGGTATATTGGATCATGTTGAAAAAAAAATTCGTTGGAAGTATTTATTAGGTTTTATCTTGCAATTTTTTTTCATATTTTTTGAGCTTACGGTTTAGAAAATTATGAATTTTGTGGACTTGACTTTTTTTGCTTGTGCACCTAATGTGTACGGCTGGCACAAAAAAGTTTACTAATTTATAACTTGCGATTGCATGTTTATTCGGGTGGAATCATTCAAGTTAAAATCCAGTTTCCGATTGAGATAAAATTTCGCCTACGTATTTAAATTTGATGACAGTGCAATGGTATGATACACTCGAGCTGATCTCTGATGGATCTGCTATTAACCTGTTCTGCTAATGGAGCAGGAAGGTGGTCATAGGAACTCTGTAATAAAAAAATGCAATCCTACCGAGTTTAGGCATTAAGAATCGTGTTGGTAAGTAGTTGATGGATGTTCAAAAGTATAGTCGGCAAAAGCTTGTTCTCCTAAACCTTTTCAATGTGTGAGACCTCACTATCTAAGAATTCCGGGTCTCACACATTCAAAAGGTCCTTAGATAGAATGGGTATGAGGTGAACAGACAGCAGCACAGACGACAACCAAAACGTAAACATCCTGACGTTTGGAGGCAACCAGCATTCATGCCGTACTTAAGAGGAATAACGGACAAAATTGGCACAGTACTACAAAAGTACTCGATAAAAAACTATGTACAAACCGTTATCTAGGGTCATAGGGCATGTAAGATCACCTCAGGATGTTATTCGGTTCCAATCACCTGGCGTTTACAAGATCGATTGCAGTTGCGGGAGTTCTTATATTGGACAGACGAAGCGCACTATTGCTGAAAGAGTCAAGGAACGTATCGCGGCTGTTAGAACCGCCAGGTGAATAAGTCCGCTATTGCCACACGTTTATTAGAAGCGGTACCAAACCACTGGATTGAGCTTCATAATCCCAACGTCCTTTCTACGGAATGTAATTACTATAGTAGAATCGTGCGTGAAGCAATTGAAATAAAGAACCACCGAAATTTCAACAGGGAAGATGGTTTCAAGCTTTCATCTTCGTGGAATCCAGTAATTAGTAAATGTAAGCAACATCATATAGCATCTGATGACGTCGTGAGTGTAGTGTTTCGGTCTAGTGACGACCGTAGTGTTCGACATAATAATAAACATCAAGCGCGGGTAGATCGAAAAACTCGCGCGGCTAGAAGATGTTGTTTTGGCCGCTCCAGTTCCTTCGAGACCATGGACGTAACGCGACGTCTGAAACGTCGAAGAATTACCAACGAAAGGTAATAAAATAAATCATATTTATACGAGATTAAGCCCCGTTTTGGTCTGTTGTGATAATGAGTGAGTATCGTGTAAGTTTAAATCAAAAGCTTGTCACATTTTTTTACAGAAACTTATTCTTTATGTAATTAAGAGCATTTGTATGACAGCCGCAGTTTTAAACTGTAAAATGAAGATGGCGGCGATGCGGTTTTATCGTCTCTCTCGCTTTTGGAATGGATAAAGGCAGTTTCGAGTTGATTTGCCCTTTCTTATCTTAAATGGTATATTTTCTGCGCAATTTGGTTTTAAATACTAATACTATATGACTTAACGTATAAACTTACTATTAAAAAGTTGTAATAATGAAATGTCTGTACATTGAAAATTAAAAAAAAAAATTACGGACTATTTGAAAGTCACTGATATAAACATTTTTTATTGGTATTTTTTTGTATGTTTGTATGTGTCGTTGTGGCTTCATCACGCCAAAACGGCTGAACGGATTCCAACAATGTTTGGTATACGGTAAGTTGGGTATTAGCACTTGGTTATAGGATATTTTTTACTCGACTAAGCTGAAGAAAAAAGCCGGCCAAGTGCGAGTTGGTCTCGCACACCGAGGGTTTCGTACAAAGTTTTTCTTAACCAAACCTTACTGGCCGGTTAAATTAAATTTGTACCTAGTATAACGTTGCATACAAATGATGCACTCATTTGTATGCAACGTGCAAATTGAACGCAACCGATTGTTCAAAACTGATTTTTGAAAATTAAAAAATAAAATTATTTTATGCTGTTTTTAGTATTTATTCTTATAGCGGCAACAGAAATACATAACCTGTAAAAATTTCAACTGTATAACTATCACAGTTCATGAGATACAGCCGGGTGACAGACAGACAGACAGACGGGTGGACAGTGGAGTCTTAGTTAGTAATAGGGTCCTGTTGTACGAAAATATAAAAAGAGCACCACCAGCATATTGGTACCTTTTGAGATATTACTTTTGGTGGAACATGAGAACTTGGCTTATTTTTCACTTTGGTATTTTGGTAAGATATCATTACATTTTTAACTGACTTCCAAAAAAAGGAGGAGGTTCTCAATTCGACGGAATGTTTTTTTTTTATGGATGTTCACCGATTACTCAAAGATTTTTGGTGAAGATCTGATGATGGAATCCAGAAGGAATTGAAAAAAACTCCTCAAATATTGTAGGCATACATATAGCGATTTTGGTATTATAAGAAACATAATAAGCATTTGCATTCAGAAAGTGTAAATTGGTGAAGTGGAACTGATGCAGAAGACCACAAAATGCCATCGGAACTCCTGAATGATAAATGATTTACGGGTGGCGACAAAATATCTTGATTAATTTAGTTAAGCAACTTCATAGTCACAAATTTAAATGTTCCTGATGAGAATGGTACCATCGAATTGATATGATGATGAAGCCGGAAGGTAGGCACCAGATCTATGTAATAAAATAATGTATCCTAGCCGTGTTTGGGCTTGTTCGAATCGTCACGAGATACACTTTTAAGTAATGATTAACTAAAAAGTGTAAAATAAATAAACTCTTAAACAAAAAAATAAAACCGACTCCAAAAAAAACTAAAAAGTAAAACATAACGCCATAATTCAGTTTCTTCAAATTACTTACAAGTAACCGTTTGTATATTCAATTTATACAGTATATACAATTAATGTTATTTTGGAGTCGGTGCCATCGTGTCACAACTTACTAAAATCGTCAATTTTCAATATTTTACACATTCTTTATATGGCACCGACGCCAAAATAAGATTAATTGTATATACTGTATAGATTGAGTATACAAACGGTTACTTGTAAGTAATTTGAAGAAACTGAATTATGGCGTTATTTTTTACTTTTTAGTTTTTTTTGGAGTCGGTTTTATTTTTTTGTTTTGCTAGGTAGTATCAACCTATAATGATAATTTTGTTTATTCAGATTATGTCATCCATTTTGTTAGTAAATTACAATATTATTTATTGCAACTAATGTTATGTGTACTAACACATAAATTTATAAAATGATGTCTATTGCTTAATATTTGGTCTTAATACTTCAAAAGCCAAACTACGCTTAAACTACAGAACCGCAGAGATTTATATTATAAACTTTGTTTTTAAGTTGTTTCTTAAGCTCCTCTGTCTAGTGGTTGCAGATTTTGAAAGTTGAAGGCTAATAATATTTTGCTTATTTCGGGCTTTACAAAACACATTCTCGGCGAAAAAGGATCATAACTTTACTAGAGTCTGCCCGCGACTTCGTCCGCCTTAAATTCGTTTATCGCGGATAAGGGTATTTTTCCGGGATAAAAAGTAGCCTATGTCCTTTCCCGGGACTCAAACTATCTCCATACTAAATTTCATCCAAATCGGTTCAGCAGTTTAAGCGTGAAGAGGTAACAGACAAGACAGACAGACAGACCCAATTTCACATTTATAATATTTAAGTATGGATTCTCTTCCGCGAACGAAGTTCGTGATGAAGCTACAACAACAAACATACAAACATACAGTAGTACCATAAATATAAGTTACAACGATGTACCTGCGCAGAAAGCATTTTTTGAAAACAGATTAACCAATTATAAGGCAGCACGTTTGCGCGGGTAAAATCTTCAGCGCCAATTGGCCATAATTTTGCGCGCGACGCCGGCAGCTCCAGCGCCCGCCATTTTGTCTCGCGCCGCGTCAGTCGCCATGAGCGAGAGAGCACGAGTTCACCTGTCATTGCATAATGTACCGTCCGTATAGTACAACAAGGTCTTTATTGAAATGGTCACACGTTCGGTTAAGGTGCGTCCACACTTGTATCATTTGCTCGTATCCGATCACCGTGCCGTGGCATGACTGCGTATCACGCTGCTTGGACGCTCACTGTCGGCGCGCCGATCATGCCGCACTCTTCCGACATAAGTGTGTGATACGCGTAGCAAATGGATTTCGAGCGATCGGATCGGCGCAACGTCCAAGCGCGTGATCGTGACACGCGATCATGCCACGCGACGATGATCTGATACGGGCAAATGATACAAATGTGGACGCACCTTTACATTCGGTACTTGTTAGCACTCGTCGGCGTGGCCGAAGATTGCCGATGTAACTTATATTCGTGGTACTACTGTACAAATAATAAAATCGATTCAATTGTAATCACCCTCGGAAATAACGAACACTTTTTAGTTTTGACAACGTATATTTCACAGTTACTGATAACTATATTGGAACAATAGGTTATAAATTATCTAATCACAACTAGCTAGACACGTCCGTCTGGTTTCACCGTCCGACCGAGAATGCCCGTGCGCGCCAACTCCCCCACTCGCTATACCCGCCGTCGGTCATGACGTCACCAGAATGGTCAGTACAGCTACTTTTAATTTAAAATGTATGTCCAAATATAACAAAACCTTACACAATGACCTTCAAAAAATCCGTATCACTTATGTTTTTAAAAATGATCAATGTACCTACACATATGTAATTTTTATAATTTTCCTGGACGGTTCTCGCAACTTCGTTCGCGGAGGAGAAAAAGTCATAACCCCTCTTTTTCGTCAGCGTAGTCGGAAAAAAGTATTCTATAACACGTCACGACTAGCTCCTACCTACGCGAGCCCTAGGGCGAGCCAAGCTAGACACTTACTATACCCCAAAGTAATTTTAGCTTGACGGAGGGCCGCAGGCCCGACGGCGAGCGTCAGCGACCGCGAGGCCGCAGGCCGAGCTTCCGCGTAGCACCGAAGGTGCGGAGCGTCACGACTTGCTTCCACCTACGCGAGCCCTAGGGCCCAAAGGGTCCGCAGGGCGAGCCCACCTAGACACCTACTATACCCCAAGTAATCTTAGCTCGACGGAGGGCCGCAGGCCCGACGGCGAGCGTCAGCGACCGCGAGGCCGCAGGCCGAGCTCCCGCGTAGCACCGAAGGTGCGGAGCGTCACGACCGGCCCCCACCTACGCGAGCCCGAGGGCCCGCAGGGCGAGCCTTACCGGATTATTACTCGACTGAGGGCCGCAGGCCCGAAGGAGAGCGTCAGCCGAGGCGAGGCCGAAGGCCGAGCTTCCGCGTAGCACCGAAGGTGCGGAGCGTCACAACCGACTCCCAACGACGCGAGCTCGAGGGCCCGCAGGGCGAGCCTATCCAGATTTTAAGTCGACTGAGGGCCGCAGGCCCGAAGGCGACCGTCAGCCAACGCGACGTAAACACACCCGCGTGCAGACCCCTTCTCCTTTTCACTCTCCTTTCACCTTCCCACAGCAAATTTTTAACTCGAAACACATTTTCGTCTACAATTAGACTGAGTCCGACTCCTGCGCATAAAAACACACAGACCACTGGGGCCTGTGTACTAAAATTAGTTGAAATCCATTTAGCCGATTTGGCGTGATGAAGCCACAACGACAGATGGTTATGATTATGGGCTCCGTTTTTCCGCACTTAGCCCGTAAGAGCCGGGCCATTGTGTGTAGAAATGTTGCTGCTTAGGGGTCTAGCTAGCCTAGCTCCGTCCAGAAGCGCAGGATCCTCCTGATGTCTCCACAGGCTTCTCGGAGCGACCTCGGTGTAGTGACGATTTCAGCCCGTTGTTTAGCTACGCCGACGCATTCCAGGATTACGTGGGGAATTGTTTCTTCAGCCGACAGGCAACCTCTACACAGGGGGCTGTCAGTTATTTCTAGAACATATAAATGTTTGTTAAGTGGGCAGTGTCCAGTGATGATGCCTACGATTATACGTAGGACGATTATCCTGTCAAGTGACAACAAGCGCCTCGTCAGGCGCGTGTCTGGGTGTGACACCACTTCGCGGGACTGTCTGCTTGTAATGGTTTTTGATCAGCATGTTGTGTACGTGTTCTATGACAAAGCCATGTCCGCAGCTGGTTAAAAGCCAGAGGAATCATAGGACAACGACACATACGAACATACAAAAAATGAAAATCATTCAGTTTCCGTTACAATATTTATTTTTTAATATCTGCAATGTAAAGACATTTAATTTTTACAGCTTTATAATAAGATGATGCAGTTAAATTGCGCGCCGCATTAGTTTGTATGAAAAAACTATTTACTTTTTTAACAAAATTACCTCGGGTTTCTGGCCAAATTGCAAGAATACGACATTGGTCAGTATCTCGATGCGTGTACTAAATTTAGTTTTTTTGAATTGTTATTAGAAACTGGAATTAATATCCCTGAAGTATTTTTGAAATGTCGATTTCAACTATTTTTGGTGCACTGCTATGGGTATCTCCAGATGGTTATAGGATACTTTTTACCCGACTACGTTGAAGAAAAAAACAGGGCTTATGACGTTTTCTCCTTCGCGAATGAAGTTGCGGGCGCCTTCTAGTATGGAACACAAACGATGTAGACATGTTATTAGCTAATGGCTGAAGTCAAAAGTTCAGCCTAATCCAATATGGCGTCATGCGTCATGACGTCATCAATCACATTATCCGTGTCAGCCCACCCTCGGCCACTTTAGGGACCCACGAAAAATTGCGTTAAACGGGAATAGAACTAAGGCAAAACCGTGGACACATTGAGAATTCTGGACATACGACTATATAAAAAAATCACAGAAACGAGTATGTATAGGTAGGGGCGAACGAGGTAAGTTGTGACAGTCAACTTTTTGGAATCTATGAACTGACAGAGAGCTCGCAATGGCGCGCGTTTGTTAGTTCAAGTTTCGAGCTAACAACCGCGCACTGTTGTTAGCTCGCGAACAGTTAATAGGTTCCAAAAATAGACGATATCACAACTCTATTCTGTCACAACTCAACCTCGGTCTCCTTACTAGTGTTTAGGATATGCACACCAGTCTGGCGCAAGTCCCCTTTTAAAAAACGTTGTATGAAACATAAGCTAGCTGCTATGGCGGATATATCTATCTTGCTCTATCAGCGGTATCCCTTTCTCACTCAACTACACATCCGCCATTGTCCGCCATGATTTATGTTTACGTCTCGCCGGGCTTTTTGAATCGTGGATTTTTGTGTTTGTATTTGTTAAAACTAACTTATTTCGGCGTAACAGTTACGACCATTACTTGGTTACAACCCGTATTCAAACGTGTGAGATTTGTGGTGTAAAGACCGGTCGTGTTGGCGGTCAAAAACGAACATTTATGGCTAAATTTCCATTGGATGAAGATAGGTAAGTTCAAAAATCTATTTGTTTTCTACATACGACACATAACGCATGTTTGTTTAGAACTTAAAATAAATTCTGGAATAAAAATAATATTATTGTAAAAGTTAGTGCGGTACTCAGATAATATCGATATTTTTTCTAACCAGTTTTTATGTCCTGATCACACGTACCGCGTAGAATGGCGAGAGAGTGTCTTCGGCCGAGTGCTCAGTTCGTGTGTACTATGTGACGGTGACGAGTACACGGCCTAGTACTCGGACCTTGGTTTGTATGAACACGATCAGTAGCGTAGCGTCGTCGTAGCGAGCGGCCGCCCAACCGCGCACCTCTGGCAACGTTCTTTTGTTTGTTTTATTGTATGATTATTTTGATAAAATGGCTAAGTGGGACAATGAGACAACGAAAAAGTTTATAAAAATATACAAACAGCATCTGTGTTTATCTTATAATAATGAGTGGACATGCATAACACACTTTTGGTTATTACAGAATCTTCTACGGAAACGGTATCTGTGAACCAAATACCCCTCAGAAAATCAAGCTACTGAAAAAATTAAAGAAAAGCAAATAAAATTAATAAAAAAGAAATATGTTTTATTATTTGCTACAATCATACTTTTCGTACCTTGTATTTTTCCTGTTAAAACGGTTTTAGCAGAAGAACGAAAGCTTAATAATTAGTCGAAAAGCAACGCAATTTTTTTTTTCAAGTTATCGATGAAGATAAAATTGTCTAACAGTGTATGCAGCACATCCCTTTTTGTTGCTCATGTTGGCAGCAGTGCCGTCCACAGCTTCTGTCATCAAGCTGTCAGAATGTTAAGTCAATGTTTGGTCAATGTATGGCACTCCCGTCTCTTAAAACGTAGTGGTTATATTCTCTTTGATGCACACAATTTCGCGTCATTTACTGACAGCGGAATTGGGATGAGCCATTTTTACAAGGCATGTTCATTCAAAAACACAAAAATAAAAACATTCTTTGTTTTATATACAGAAACTTATTCTAAAGTAGAAGTGATAAATCCTAATCTATTCTATTATAAAGTTGTAAAAATGAAATGTCTGTACAATGAAATTGTTTTTTTTTTCAACAAATATCAATGTGTGGCACATCATTAGACAGACCTTCTAAAAACACTTCACCGTTTCTAAAAAAATGATTGATTTAGTGAATATTTTCGGAAATATTCGTTCCGAAAGTAGCAAAAATTGTGTGCCCCCCCTCTATTTTCTAAACGGTTTGTTAAAATAATATGAAAATAAATACAAAAATAAAGCTTAATAAATACTTCCAATGAAAATTGTTTTGAACATGATCGGACATACCGTTTTTAAGGTATTGCCAAAAAACTGTGCTTCTCAGCAAAAGGACGTAAGTGCCGGGGAGATACGCTTTTTGTTTGTGTTTTTTTTTATATCGTATTTTTTCATCTGTAGTGCACTTTTTTGTATAAACGGCTGCGGAACCCTACATTGAGCATGGTCCGACATGCTCTTGGCCGGTATTTTTTGTTTTAACTTGCGTACTTCCACTAGGTTACAATGTAACAGTAACCTTGTGGATAACTCTATGCGGAACCTTACAAATAAGGGGGAGTAATCTAGTGGCAGTGAGTTATACCGCTGCAGACGACATACGATAAATATCGGATAATTGCAAACGGCCGGGACGTATAGCACCGTCTATCTTTCGACGTGTATATCCGTCGTATCACAACATTAACATTTGTTACACATGCGTAAACTAGTAGGTATACATTGCTGCTTAAATCTTTTTTTTATGTAATAAAGTCGTAAATAATTTAAGCCAAATACTGATAGTTTTAGGGTTACGTACCTCGACGCTTTTGCTCCAACTGGCTTGAAGCCCCTAAGCCCTGAGGGGTTACTCCGAAACTTGAAAATGGAAGTTCGTAACGTGCTGTCACTCTCGCGTTCATGTTATGCTGTATTTAAGTGAGCAGGATGGCGCCATACGAACTTCGTTTTTCGGATTTTGGAGTAGCCCCTCTGATTTTACTAACCCTATACCTTGGTTTCAAAAGTATAGCCTGTCCCTTTCGTAGAGAGGAATTCAAATTAGTAATATTATCACAATTGAAGACATCTACTGATGTATGAAACGGCCAAGCCATACTTTTTAAACCAAGGTGTAGGGTTCGTAAAATCAGGGCTTAAGTGCTTCAAGCCAGTTGAAGCCATACTTTTTAAGATAAGGTGTACGGTCGTAGGGCAAACAAACAAACAAACTTAAAGGACGTGTTTAAAGTAAAATTTCGGTTGTCTGAGTGAAATAACGCATATACTGCATTAAATATATTACATTGCGTAACACAATTCACGTAACGGACGATAAATCAATCTCGCTCGATCTCGTCCTGTCTCATCTAGTCTCGTCAGCAGTGACGGCATAAGTCTCGATGGCGATTGGACCACTGGACTGTTCATTATAGTGGACATTGGATAATCCCTACATTACTTATTGCGTAGCACACTATGGAGTGTCGAGTGGCAATGGACGGGACACATAGTTCAAAGAACCGATGGCCGTTGGGGCAGAAAGGTTGTCGAGTGGAGACCGAGTACCGGCAAGCGCAGCGTGGTCGGCCACCCGCAAAGCGGTCGTGCGACCCGAGGGGTTATTGCCAAACGAAATTTTGACAATTCGTATCGGAATCAACTGTCATAGCCCATACAAAATCATGACACTTGATTCTGATTACGAGCGTCAAACGCGTTAGGCAATAGGGGGGCTGGTTAGAGTTGTGGGGACTCGCAGGATGCGGGTCGCCTCTATCCAGCCCATATGGAAGTCTATTGAGGAGGCCTGTGTCCAGCACTGGACCTCGTATGGCTGAAATGATGATGACGATGAACGCAAATTCATTTTCTTTGACACTATTCCTATTAAAGTACTGAAGTTTGTTCCGTTAACTTCAGTAGATTGCGAACGGAGTTTTTCAGCTCATAAGTATATTTTGGATGTAAAAAGGAATAAACTTACCACGGAAAATTTAGAAAAAATACTGTTTATTTACTTTAATAAATCTACACAATAAGAAGTCTGTGTTTTTATTTAAAACGTATACAAATAAAATTACAGGTAAGAAATTAATCAATCGAAATTTTGAATCATGTCCATGTTATTGCGAGCAATGACGCCCATATGTCCGACCTCTGATGATAAGATTGATAAGATAAGTATTTATTGTTAAAACTGTGTACAAAAGGTCTTATATAAAGGTCTCTTTTAAACCCGATAGCACATAATCAGCCGCGTCCCAATTAAATCAAGAGCTGAGCCGAGTAGCGCAGTGGTCGGAGCAAAAATCTTGTTCTCAATCCTGTGAAATCAAAGTTTCTGGTGTTGGGTACGAAGCAAAGTGTGGCTAAGGTGATGGCTTGTAACCCTCAGGTTTCGATAGTTAATGAGAATTTAACTTGCGTTTCTAAAGCCAGAAATCTGGGTGTGAAACATGTGCTCGAAACTGTACGCAACTGTTTTTATCGATTAACAGTTCTGTATCGAGTTCGAAAGTACCTAACTGTGGATATACGAGTAAAACTATGCGACCCTCTAATTCTCTCTAAACTTAATTACGCTGATACAGTTTTTGGTACTCGTTTGCTATCACGCTCTAAAAAGTTGATACAGCGCTTACAAAATGTATGTGCAAGGTTCTGTTTTCCAATTCCACCCCGAGACCACGTTACTCCCTTTTTTAACAAAGGTAAGCTTCTCAAGATGGAAGCTCGTCGAACAATGCATCTTGCCACGCTCTTATTCGATATAATTAATTTTAAAGAGCCGTCGTACCTTTTCCAGAAGCTTCGATTCTCCAAGCCTCAATCCAGACGTGCCTCTCGTCTGATCTGTCCTCGACACGGAAGCGCGTCTTTTCGTGGCAGTTTTAGTTATTCTGCCACGAAATGTTGGAACAACATCCCACCCCCAATCCAAAATGCTTCCTCGGTTTTTATATTTAAAAAACGTTTAAAAAACTATTTGTTAGACCAATAAATCAATCCAACATAACATTTTTGTGTCCCAGGGTAGATCAGAATGAACCATAGGTTATGATTACCATTAGTTTGCTTCTATCTGAATTTGTTATTATTATAAGAGCAACTAAGCAGAGTATGTACTGTGTAAATTGTAGTTGTTAAGTTTATTTTTTTAAATGTGACTATAACGTGCAGTCTGTTTCGCTCAATTTTCTGGATCCACGTAATACCAGCGTCAAATCACTCTTGGTGGTTTGGCATTTTGCCGAGTGGACTCTTTTTACGCACAAGGCATTTTTTTTCCTCTCTTGTATGTCATGTATATTATCGCTGCGAAATAAATTATCTTTCGTTCTTTCTTCTTTCTATATATGTATATGGTTTAGTGTCAACAGTTTGCCCATTTCGGACGTACAATGATTTGCATTATACACAAGGAAATAAAGAAACAATTTTTACACAAATCGAATTAGTCCCATGGTAAGCTCAATATGGCTTGTGGTCCATGTACTAGACGACAATATAATTAATAAATATATTTATTACAAAAATATAGGTATTCACATTTTCTGAATAAAACTAAAAATAAATAAGTGATGTAAAACCTTAAAATAAATTTGTGTCCGTCACAAAATATAAACTAACATACCAAAAACCGAGTCGGACTCGCGCACCGGGGGTTTCTTACAAAATATACGCTACAAATGGCCGTATCCTATGAAAATCCAGTGTTAGCAGAGCCCTACTCTTAAGCAAAAGGTACGCGGTGCTCGATCATTTTATATTGGTAAGGATATAGTCAGACAGACATGAAAAAATAGTTTTTCAGATTTATTTTATTGATTGTGCTATAAGAGCTTTCTTCATACCCAATTTCAAGTTTCTAGGACAACTTTTTTTGACGTCACGTTTGGCTAAGTGGGTTGTACAACGGCCTACGAAGCTGGCGGTCCTGGGTTCGAATCCCGGCCAGGGCAAGTGTTTGTGTGATGAGCACGAATATTTGTTCCTGGGTCTAGGATGTTTTCTATGTATTTAAGTATTATAATCTCAGGCCTGGCGGATGCAGAGTCGGCATGGAACGCCCGCAACCCCGGCGAGAGCCCGCCATCTGAAAAAGCCAGCCAAGCTGCCTGGGATCTAGTAAGAGTAAAATCAATTCACAAATATTTATAAGATAATTGTCACACAATGAATACGAACGTTGTTAACTGGTTACCTCCAAGGATTTTATATTCTTCGCAGATAACTATTATTTTTTTTAAGTTTTCTTTGAGGAAATTGTATTCCTCGGAGATAACTAGCTATCTCCAAGGAATTTAAAATCTTCGCAGATAACTATTTCTTTTTATAGTTATCTTTGAGGAAAATGTATTCTTCGGAGATAACTAGCTATCTCCAAGGAATTTAAGATCTTCGCAAATAACTGTCTTTTCTAACAGTTATCTGCGAGTAATTGTCACAAAGAAAAACAAAGATTGAAAAATTTTAACAACTTACTATTTTTAAAAACGTTTAAAATAAAACCCAAATCTACAAACAAACGAATTTTATTTTAAACTTAAAAATACCATAATTAAAATTGTCTCCCTTCAAACACGTCAAAAAATAATTGAATAAGCATATGGGCATATCATTTCTTATTATTTTAAGCATAAGATTAAAACTCTAAAATCATTTTTTAGGAAATGAATTCTAAATTTGGTCGGATTTAGGGTCCATAGAATTATTTATTTCCGCCGTATTAGATTGAGATATTTATGCTTCATATTCAATATATACTCTTCCACCTATAATAAACGGCATGCCACAAAAATGGAGTTTACAAAACACTATGCTAAGTAGGGCAATTTAAATTTCCTCACAGATAACTATTAGAAAAGACAGTTATTTGCAAAGATTTTAAATTCCTTGGAGATAGCTAGTTATCTCCGAGGAATACATTTTCCTCAAAGAAAACTATAAAAAGAAATAGTTATCTGCGAAAATTTTAAATTCCTTGGAGATAGCTAGTTATCTCCGAGGAATACAATTTCCTCTCAGAAAGCTTAAAAAAATAATAGTTATCAGCAAAGAATATAAAATCCTTGGAGGTAACCAGTTATCAACAAGGATTGGATTTTCCTCACAGAAAACTGTTAAAAAAAAAGTTATCTGCGAAGAATACAAAATCCTCGGAGATAACTAGTTATCTCCTAGGAAAAAAAATCTTCACATTTCACTAGTTATATAGCCACGGTTATCTGTAAGGAGTAAGGGTGGATTATTAGGTCAAAGTTGTATTTGCATGCGTATTTTTTTGTGAAAACTGCATGAAAATATGCGCATGTGAGCATAATTTCCTGACACTGCAAAGGAACTATAATCTATTAATCTTATGAATGAAATTCGTGTAACTTAAAATCGATGTTTCACACTCCTCGTACAGTCAACTAGCGAATTGTCAACGCGTCGGCAAAGCACATGAATTTCATTACTTTCCAGCCCTCGTGCAAATTTTAGTGACGAAATAAACTAATTACTCTCGACAACTTATTTGAAACATTAATCACTTGCATTTGCCGCCGGCTGTTCGTAAATTAATGAGAACGCGTTAATTAAAAGCATCATAATTAAATCCTGTGACTTTATTAACGCTTTGCTATTAATTATACCTTATTGTATATGTCTTTTATTATTATACAGTATGTAACCAAACGAAAGGCAAAGAAATGTACCATATATTTTTTATTTTATAAGAATGTAAACAAACGGTACCTGATTTGTTGAAATGAAAGTGACTTTTACCGTCGGTTGAAAAAAAAACATAATTGAATCTTTTTGTATATAACCTCCTCTATTATTTGCTAACCATCTTATCAATGACAAAAACGATACAAAAAGAGAAATGTCACAACGTCATTTGAATTGTAAAGGTGTGTGCACCCTCACGAATTAAAAAGAAATTAAATTTATGGGCTTAACCTAACCCCTTTACTAGCATACAAAAAAGTTTAATTACGTAATTACTTATCAAAGTTTGAGGTTTGACGAAAGAAATTTAATTTATGAGTTAAACTTAACCTCTTTACAAGCATACTGTTCGGTGTACTCCTCAAATAAGTTATCTTCTGACCAGGAACCGTAGGATCGTCAATGAAGGAACTTCAGGATATACAATATCTTAATTTATTACTTATGTACAAGTGGTTAGATAGGTAGTAAATAGTTAAATATATATATACAATGTGTTGCCGCTACGGCTGTGTGGTGCAGTCTGAAGTACTCGGAGCGGCGGGGGGTGACGTATTCGTGACGTCACCGTAGAACCGGTAGTGTGCAGTTGTATGAGCGCCCTTATGTTGCGCCAACATCCTCCCGCCTCTTAAAGCTCTACAGCTTTAAGCTTGTTCCTCGTCTTCATGGAACGGACATATTCTATTAAGAGCTCTGCGAATCGTACCCTTCGTGGTTAGGATATCCGCGACTCGACAAGCTCCATCGGTGCCAGCATATACCTTTTGAATTCGTCCAAGTGGCCATCTGAGTGGGGACGTCGCCTCGTCTTTTATCAGGACTATTTGACCGGGCTTTATGTCTGGACGTCGTTGCTGCCATCGGGTCCGTTGCTGTAGCTCGCTGATGTATTCCTGGCTCCATCTTGACCAAAAGTGCTGCCTTACTTGCCCTAATCTGGCATATCTATGAAGCCTGTTAGGGTTTACCTCTTGTAAATCAGGTGCCGGTAGTGAGGTAAGCGGTCTTCCTATGAGGAAGTGCCCAGGAGTGAGGGGTGCTAGATCATGTGGAGAGGAGGACATAGGATAAAGGGGCCTTGAATTAAGTATAGCCTCGATTTGTGCGAACAAAGTTGTGAGCTCCTCAAACGTCAAATGAGTATTCCCTATCACCCTATTCATGTGATATTTAGCTGACCGGACAGCTGCTTCGTATAATCCCCCAACATTTGGAGCATATGCAGGCGAAAAATTGAATTTTATTTTATCGTTGACAAACGCATCTGACACAGAGTTGGAAGCGGCATTTAGCAATTCGCCTAATTCGCGATTTGATCCTACGTAATTTCTGCCATTATCGCAGAATATCTCCCGAGGTGATCCCCTTCGGGATATGAAACGACGCAGTGCTAAAATAAAATCCTCTGTGCTCAAAGAACTGACAAGTTCCAGATGGACTGCCTTAACCTTAAAATCTATGAATACACATAGGTAACCTTTGTATAGTTTTGCTCCGCGACCCTTTCTATCACTTACTAAGAATGGGCCTGCAAAATCGGTGCCCACCACTTCAAAGGCGTATCCCGGTGTGACCCTCTGATGTGGTAAGTTACCCATTATTTGCTGCGCAACTTCTCCTTTCATTCTTTTGCAGCGCATACAATCACCATAAGTACGCCTCGCAAGCCCTCTGCCATTTAATGGCCAATATTGGTCTCGAATGACTGAGAGAAGAAGTTGTGGCGGCGCATGCATCAGCTTAAAATGGTAATACCTAAACAGCAGCTAGGTAAAATAATGTTTTGCATCCAAAATAGTTGGATGTTTTTTGCCATAATCGTAATTAGAATTATTTAATCTTCCTCCCACACGAATCAAACCTGACTTATCAATGAAAGGATTCAACTTGTTTGATCCGGGAATGGAATTTGGTTTGCTGTTATAATCAGAAAAACTTTCACATTGTTACAAGAATGCCAGCTTGGATTCGGCCTGTTCAAGCTCGTCCACCGTTAAAGAGCTGGACTTACATTTTTGTTTATACAACAAGCTATTGATAAACCGACATACGTACGCAAATATGCGGCGAAGTTTGAGAAAACTGGAATATATTGACATGTCGATTACTATGGATATCGGTTTCTCAATGCTTGCCGTATGCGCACGCAGCTCAGGTATGGACGTTTGCGTTGATTCGCTTTGTTCCGGCCATCGATCTGCTGTATCCTGCAGGAATGCAGGTCCCTCCCACCACAGTGACAACGATTGCACTTCGTCGGGGTATACGCCACGAGAAGCCAGGTCAGCTGGGTTCTGTGCTGAGGGAACGTACATCCATGCAGCATTTGAACATTTATCATTGATTTCAGCGACTCCATGCGACACAAACGTACATAACTTGCTAGGCGGAATGCGCAGCCAACTCAATACTATTTTGGAGTCTGACCAAAAATATCTATTTGTAATATTACATCTTAAAGCCTGTAAGACCTTTTCACATAATCGCGAAACTAGTAAGGCTGAACATAGCTCTAACCTTGGCACCGTTATGGCCTTCAAAGGAGAAATTTTTGACTTAGCGCATAAAAGCCGAATCGTACGATTGCCTAGCTCATCTACTGACCTTAAATAAATGCGCCCAGCATATGCTTTCAAAGAAGCATTCGAAAAAGAGTGGATTTCAATTGTCACAGCATTGTTACAACTTGCATGACGTGGAATAATTATTTCTTTTAAATAAAACATATTTTTAATGAACCTAGTCCAGATACAGTTCGGCGCCTGGGGAATTACGTCGTCCCAGTCCAATTTCTGTGACCAAAGTGATTGCAAGAAGATTTTACATAGAATAACACATACACTTAACAGCCCTAAAGGATCAAAGATACTTGACACTACAGATAGGACAGCCCTTTTAGTGTATTTTTCATGGTTATTATCTATTAACTGCAATTTCGTACATTTAATTAAAATGTTGTCTTCATTTGGATTCCATTCGACACCTAAAGTGTGACTTTGATTTGATATTTTTAAATTATCCTGTTGACAGCTACTTTTAGATGCTATATTCCTTAGAAATTCCTCAGAATTACTCTTTAATTTTCTTAGGTTAAAATGAGCTGAGCTTAAAGTTTCATTGATCCTTTGGTATAGATCAATTAATTGTTTTTCGTCATCTAACCCGGTTATTAAATCGTCTATGTAAAAATCATGAACGATTATTTCTCTTATCAAAGGATCATTGCACTCATAACCAAGTTGGGCTAGACACCTCGTGCTGAGGTACGGCGCGCATGAAGTACCGTACGTTAAAGTGTTTAAATGCAAGTACTTCATGCGCTCGCTCTCCTCATTACGCCACAATATCATTTGAAGATGTCTCTGTGAAGGCTCCACGGCAATTTGTCTGTACATCTTTTCTATATCTCCAGTGAATATGAAATCGTGTTGACGGAATCTTATTAGAATAGAAAAGATGTCGTCTTGAACCGTGGGGCCCACCATGAGAATGTCATTGAGTGAGTAGTTTGAGTCACTTTTTGTCGAAGCATCAAAAACAACCCGACATTTAGTGCTCTCGCTTTGCTCTTTCAATATTGGATGATGCGGCAAGAAGTAAGCTTTCTCAGGCTTCTCACATCTCAAATTACGTTAAGAACCTTCACCCTCACAGTATGTTACAAAATAACTTTTCACTTCTCCTGGTCAAAAAGTACGTCATATTAGCTTCGCGAAGCGAGTCTAAAATAGTACATTTAGCCCCTAGGATTTAAAAGAAAACCATATAATCCCATACAAATTTCTATGACACTGAAAAAAAAACTTGCGGTCAGCTACATACTACTTACGAATAATTAAAAATAAACAAACCAACCTGATCAGATTGGCCAAAATTTCTGATCGAATTGCTCAAACTGTACTTTTAATTTGAAATGTACTATTTTAATGTTAAGTCTTTTGTCATTTTCTCGCAGTCGAAGTGAAAAGCAGATTGTTTAACACGTGGCTAAAAGCCATTATGACACTCAGACATATTTGTCCTGGCTCACTTCGTGAGCTCGTCCAAATAATCACTTCGTGTCGTAATGGCTTATTTTAGCCCCTTGACAAACAATGTACTCTACTGCAAGTAACAAGTAGAACTGAAATTTTAAATAATGGAATTTTAAAACTGCTGCAAAGTTAAATACAAATCATGCCATTACACTATATCCCTTTTTTTATTTATTATAAAATAAATGGGCATTTGACCGCAATCTCATCCGTTGTTAAGTGACGATGCGGTCAAGGATGTATCATGCCCATCTAGAAATAGCCTATGCACTCTTGTCTTGAACACGCCCAAATTATAATGGTCGGGGAACACACTCGCAGGCAACGAGTTCCACTCCTTTGCGCGCATGATACAAGTTGCACCGAAGCGCTTCGTGCGGATTCGCGGAATATTGACCACGTGCGGATGGAACGAACGCACGCGTCGTGTGTCCCGATGATATGGACGTTAGCCAGCTTAAAGGTTTGCTTCAGGATCAGATTTTCGAGTGGTTTTGGCTGCGTTACCTGGACCTGAGATAGCTTATCGACGGCAAATAGCAGAAACGTAGTAACCGCCAATGGATTCAGTTGTATTAATACGTTCCCGTTATTTGCCGTCACATGTCTTCCCTTTTCACCTCCTTAAGGGATGATTCCCGGAATAAAAACTATTGTCTTTCCTATGTTCTCAAAACTAGTTTTGTAACTTTAAGCTTAATCAGTGGAATAAAGTCGAGTAGAGCAGAACAGTGTAGTAACTTCGTTCGCGGAGGAGAAAAAGTCACCACCCCTCTTTTTTGCTTGAGCATAGTCGGATAAAAAGTATCCTATAACCATCTGGAGATACCCAGCTACCCGTGTACCAAAAATGGTTGAAATCTATTTAGCCGATTTAGCGTGATGAAGCCACAACGACACATACAAACATACAAATATACAAAAAAAAAAAAAAACGTTTTAGTAACATCCAAATAGTCCGTTACAATCATTTTTAGAAAATATCTTCAATGTACAGACATTTCATTTTAACAACTTTATAATATTACTAGATGTTTGTTTTTATTTATTCTTGTATATAATATTATCTCACCTAGGTGGCTCATTCCTAGCTATTCTGTGTCATTTCGGCTACCCAAAGGTTGTCTGGAAGAGATCGCTCTTTAACGATAAGACCGCCTATTGTCTACCATATTATATATTAAGGCTGTATTGTACTGTTTCTGTTGTTGGTGTGCAATAAATAATTGTTGTATTGTATTGTATTGTAGTACACAACACAGCCCTAGTACGCAACCTCAAAAGTTAGAGCCCTTTAACTGACAGGTTAAGTAATAAGTTTTAGTTTGTACGCTTTGAGTACTGAACCCTATACAGGGTGAATTCTAAATCATAAGCAGACATATTATTTTTCGATGTACTTTTGTATGCTGATTTAGAACATCTGGTTCTAATGGCAGTCAAAGAACATTTCATATTATTTTTTTATCGTTAAAAGCTTTTCACTTTGCTCTTTGTGTGTGAGACCACACCTTTTTTTTTGGTCACCCTACTTATCTTATAGTTACTTGTTATTCATGTGTCAAATGCATTAAACATTTAGGGTAACCATGAGTTTTGATGACATCGAAAGCATTTCTTTTTTTCCACTAAAAGATTATGTTATCTCTTTGCCCTAATCATCACCCTTTAGTTACAAGTTTCTGTTCACGATTTAGGATGCACCTGGTATATATATAAGGGTTACGTTGATGCCCTGTGACTACAAAACCCTAAAGACGAACGATGCGAGAAACTCTCCTAGTTAGTCAGTTCCCGCAAAACGAATAGTTAGCGCACTAGGCTTGAAAAGGCAGCTAGTTTTTCAGCAAATTAAAAGTTTCTGCCTCTCTGACTCGAGGCTGTTTAGCGGAAAAGCCAACAACAGCTTTTGGCTTATTGAAGCCGAAAGCTGCAATAATAGTGTGGGTAAAGATTGCCATAATGTAAGAAGATATTTAAAAAAAACGATAGTAACGGACTATTTGGAGGTTACTGAAAGAAAAAAATATTTTTTTAGATTTTTTGCATATTTGTATGTGCCGTTGCGGCTTCATCACGCCAAATCGGCTAAACGGATTTCGACTATTATTAGTACGCGGGTAGGTGGATATTTCTAGATAGTTATAGGGTACTTTTTATCCGACTACGCTGAAGAAAAAACGAGGGTTATGATTTTTTCCTCCCCCGCGGACAAAGTCTGTGGGCACCTTCCAGTCTGTTTTTTTTATTAATGAAATAATGAAATGAAATAATGATCATTATTCTGTAAGTAGGTCGCAAGGGCACTTTTACAAGTCCGACTCTACGGCGTTTCCCAAGCGGAGACCACTGAGGAGAAGAAAGCCGAAACAAACTCAACAGTCAGACATTTTTTTTAAATAACTCTTATATCTATATCAATATTTGTACTTAGCCTATCCTAAATATATGTTATGATTATTATCCATAAACCTACTACAGTGCACTTTTTCATATCATGTGTTTACGTCAGTAGTGTATTTTTTTTATGAACTGCGGTACCCTACACTGAGCATGGGCAGACACTCTTGGCCGGTTTTTTTGAAAATATTTTCCATTTACTGACATTTCATTTTTACAACTTTATTTATATATTTATTTATTTTGAAAAGGCATGGTTACAAGTAACAAACTTAGTAATTAATTAAAGTACATAACGTTCAAGGCATATATGTGTTTGTTACTTAATTACAACCGTGCACAACATTTGAGAGTGATTGTAAAGTGCATGTACCTAAGAACTAGCATGCATTAACTAAATAGCTTTTTAATAAATATTAATGTACAATAGTTACTGTGTGTATATTGCCTTATTAATATCACTAATACGAAACTATCTTGCTCTGGAATTTTCTTTAACAATTCATCATAAGAACGTGTCATGCGTGTTATGGGGTTATTATATAATAGTAAAGATACATCTATCTATATCCCACGTTTCTTGCATGATTCTACTACCTCTTAATATTTAATTTTTAATGATAGCGAAATAGTACATTACTACAGAGGCCGGGACGAAAGGGGTTGCCGGTCGAAGACATATAGACGGCCGAGCAAAGCGAGGTATGTATAGGTGCGTCCACATTTGTATCATTTGCCCGATCAGATCTTCGTCCCGTGGCATGATCGCGTGTCACGATCACGCGTTTGGACGTTGCGCCGATCCGATCGCTCGAAATCCATGTTGATACGCGTATCACACACTTAGATCGGACAAGCAAGGCAATCATCGCCGCGCCGACAGTGAGCGTTCAAGCAGCGCGATACGCAGTCATGCCACGGCACGGTCATCGGATACAAGGAAATGATACAAGTGTGGACGCACCTTATAATGCTTTTATAAAACATGCAATGAATTACACAACAAAAAATCAAAGTTTTATTTTTTAATACTCATAGTGGCAGAATGTCATGATGCCTGTGTCACAAATTTATGTGGAACGGAAATTAAAAAAGAAGACTTTGCTAGCTTAGGCCTGCATGATTTGTATGAAATTCCATTAACGACCTCTTGTACTAGCCGCACCTAAAACGTCATACTTCGCAGCCTATTATGAGGAAGATAACATCAATATTTCATTGCATGTTTAAGAAAATACCATTAAATAAATGCGGATTAGTAAATAAAGTCCCAAGTTTTTGGTCTGTTCCGACCCTTTGTCGATAATAATCCCATTCGAAGTTTGCTCATAAAACCCTCCAAATAACAATCAATTGAAATTGAACCCGTTCAAGTTTTAATTGTGTTCCGTACTGTTTCTTAGGGCCTGTGCACACCTGTTTAAAAAACGCGTCGTTTCGCCGCGTGTCGATAGCGCGTTTTTCATTCCACAGAGCACCATACTAACTCTGCTTTTAAAAAGCTTTAATGTAACTTGCAATGTATGTTTGTTCGGATGGAATATTGCAAGTTAAATTTAACCTACTTCCCGATTTCCGATTTAGCTAAAATTTGGCAGACTTATGTATGTTTGGTGACAATACATTAGTATGATACCATCGAGCTGATCTGATGATGGAGCACGAAGGTGGCCATAGGAACTCTGTAATAGAATAATGCTATCATACCGAGTTTGGGCTCTAGAATCGTCTCAGTAAGTAAAAATCACAGTCGGCAATAAAAGCTTGAAAAAAATGTTTTTTTTGACCGAAACACATTAAGAACCTGACTTCGAACAGGATTGGTGTATGTTGCATCAAACTCGTCATGTGATTATACCATTATTAAACTCATTGCTGCCAACATAAGGCACTTGTCCCACCGCCGGCGATAAGCGATGAGCTATCGGCGATTTTCTCGCCCAAGAAACGAACAAAAGATAACCGCTCCCTTTTTGGGCCGTTTTTTAGGGCCGGACGTGTCAGATATTATCCCCCGCTTTGTTATGCAGATATTGATACTGATGACTGTACTAGTTTGATTTATGTAAAGTTGTCCTCTAATATCTATCCATACTATCCATACTAATATTATAAATGCAAAAGTGTGTCTGTTTGTCTGTCTGTCTGTCTGTTACCTTTTCACGCTTAAATCGCTGAACCGATTTGGATGAAATTTGGTATGGAGATAGTTTGAGTCTCGGGGAAGGACATAGGCTATTTTTTATCCCGGAAAAATACCCTTATCCGCAATAAACGAATTTATGGCGGACGAAGTCGCGGGCAAAGCTAGTACTATTATAAAGTTTTAAAAATATAAATGTCCGTTCAGTAAAGATATTTATAAAAATTATACGGACTATTTGAAGTTCACACAATCGAAATTTATAAGTGTGTTTGTGTCGTTGTGGCTTCATCACATTAAAATAGCTAAACATATTTCCACTATATGTAGTACACGGGTAGGTATCCACATATACCTACAGATTGAAAGGGCGTATCTACCTTTAAGTTGTGTGGCGTTTACGTCCTTTGAGTCTAAAGGTATCGATATGGTTCTAGAATACTTTTTACGCTATATGGTTATATACAAAAAACATTTTTTTTTTTAAACAGAAAAAGTTATGGCTTACATTATATTCGAAGTCAGTTAAAAAGTAATACCGGTCAAAAAGAGGATATCTTCAAGGCACTTACGTCATTTTGCTGGGCGGCGCTGTTTTTCTCTAATAATTCAAAAACGGAATATGTGTACATGTACATTTGTAAAAATATTTTTTCATAAAAGAATTTATAAAAAAATATCTTTGAATTTTTTTCATTTTTTTGGGCATACGGTCTACAAAATAAAGGGGGGAGGTGGCAGAATTTATTCTAGGTACTTTTGGAAGGATCATTTCTGGAAATATTGACAAAATAAAAATTGGAAACCTCAAAGTTTTTAAAAGAACTGTCTAAATATCTGCTACTTACATGTTCATGTTTGCTGAAAAAAAGTGTCCCTTCTAGATATATATATATATTTATATATAAATTATATATGTTAACAACCAAACTAAGTAGCGGCTTATACAAGACACTTATATTTTAAATTTCATCAATATACATTTTGTAGTTTTTGAGTAAGTAAAATGCATGTGACATACGGACGGACATGATGAAACTATAAGGATTCCGTCCATTATGGCTACGGAATCCTAAAACCAATAACCATGGCAACACTCACCGCAAGCGGAGCAAAAACCAGTTTTATATTTCATTTTTTCCGCAATCATAACTCTTGTTGGTAATTTTTTCGTTTCTCTTGATTTATGTCGTTTAGAGGCGTGAGGAAAATACCAAAAAAAATGAGAAGACGTATTCGACAAGCTAAAAAAGTTAAAAAAGGGCGCCTATGAATTCGAAAGTTTGTCCGCAATTTTATGAACAGACGTCAGAACTTCATCAGTGGATGAGAAAAAAAACATCGATTTTTTATAAATTTCTTGATGTTTTATCATCACGATTTTCCTAAATTTTAAAGTGAATTTCTTCACTATGAAACTATCCATACTAATATTATAAACTAGAAGGCGCCCACAACTTCGTTCGCTGAAGACAAAAAGTCATCACCCTTCATTTTTTCTTCAGCATAGTCGGGTAAAAAGTATCCTTTAACCATCTGGACATAGCCAGCTACCCGTGTACCAAAAATAGTTGAAATCTGTTTAGCCGATTTGCGCGATGAAGCCACAACGACACATACAAACATTAATATAATCCAAAAAAATATTTTTCGTATTAATGGCCTCCAAATAGTCCATAACAATCATTTTTTTGATAATATCTTCAATGTACAGACATGTCATTTTTACAACTTTATAATAGTATAGATGTGAAAGTGTGTCTGTCTGTCGGTCTGTTACCTCTTCACGCTTAAACCGCTGAATCGATTTGAGTGAAATCTGGTATAAAGAGAGTTAAAGTTCAGGGGAAGGATATAGGCTACTTTATATCGCGGAAAAATACCCTCATCTGCGATAAACGAATTTAAGGCGGACGACGTCGCGGGCAGACGCTAGTATTCTTGTAAACACAAGGATCTAAATAATGAAAAAAATCCAAGACTCCGACTGGATGTAATCCATTTTTTTCTTAAGCGCTTCGAGTAAAAAGTATCCTGTAACTATCTGCGGACGACCCGTTTACCAAACTTAGTTGAAATCCGTAGCCGATTTGGCGTGATGAAGCCACAACGACACACACAAACATACTAAAAACAAATTCTTAGGTACTTTTTTCGACTCAGTGAACTTCAAGTAGTCCGTATCACTATTTTTTTTGAGAATGTCTTCAATACAGACATTTCATTTTTACAACTATATACTAGTATAGATAGAAAACATCCAAGACTCGTTGAAGGATTTTTTTTCTAAATATTGATTGTTACGGACTATTTAGAGGTCACTGAATCGAATTTTTTTATTTTTATTTTATGTGTTCAACACGCCAACTCGGCTAAACGGACTTCATTTTTACGATTCCGTACCAAAAATGGTAAAAAAAGAACCCTTATTGTGTGACTTAGTCTGTCTGTCTGTCTACTATTGAAGTGCCATATCTGAAAAACTACTTATGTTATCTATTTTAAATTTGGAATATTTATAAACATTGTCAGCCCACAATACATGTGGGCAAAGAAAATATTCAAAAATCTATTTTTATTTTCTAAAAAAGGACCAATATGATGAGGGGCATAAAGTAAAAGTCTAGGTACTAGGTCAAGTAGTATATCATATACAATGTAAAAGGGCTTGCTCTGCACATTTTTGAACATTTTTTTTTTATTGTTATTAGATTCTGTTTTAGTTAGGAAAATGTAAAAAACACCATTCCCTCTTATCTCCGAAGTTTACCGAACGAAAATGTTGAAATTCTCACAATTTGCATAAATAAATATAAATATTACACGAAAATTATAACCATGTCTCTGACTAGTTATTTTTTTTGTTTTCAAAAAAACCTATTTTAACAACCCGGTTACGTTAAGTTTGCACCTCATTTGTATGCTATGCTACAGATACCAGGTGCAAACTTAACTCAACCGGAACCGGCAATGTTAGGGTAAGAGAGACATAAATAATAATATTAGAGCAAGTGAAGGCACTTAGATGGTTTGCAGTCTACAACTGTGCGTTTTTCTAGAAATTTTTCTGCCTCGCACGACTGAACTGTGGAATAAATTGCCGCATGCAGTATTTCCGGACCGATGCGATCTTCAAACCTGCAAGAAAAGAGCGTACTCCCACCTGAAAGGCCGGCAAAGCACTTTTGACTCCTCTGGTGCTGCAAGTGTCTATAGGCGACGGTGATCGCTTACCATCAGGCGACCCGTCTGCTCGTTTGCCCCCCTATGCCATATAAAAAAGAAAAAAAAAGTGAAAGTTTGTACGGTACCCTCGGTGCGCGAGTACGACTCGCACTTGGCCGGTTTTTTGGTACATGGGTAGCTAGGTATCCACAGGTTATAGAATATTTTTGTTTCTTTTGTTTCGAGGTGAAATTTAGGTGCATTCGTTCCAAGTCACCAAAAAAATGACGATTTGACGACATTGTTTTTAAAATCTGTTAAAAAAAAGATTGATGGTGTCTTTGCTTTCCGCGAAATAGTGTCTTGGTTAGTGCGAAGCCACTTTTGCTTCCCGGGTGGACGCCAGACCCTCAACATCTACTGCATCTCCTGATGATGCCTCGTAGAGGCGGAACACGTGTCGAGGATTACCGTCTGGTGGTGGTTTGTTGTGTTTGCATGCGTATTTTGTGGAAATAGAATGAAAATCAACGGAAAATTTAAAAAAAAGGGTCCTAAAAATTATGTAGGTCCACCATCGTAATCTTAAAGTATAACTAACCAAACCTAACCTACCTTATTTTTTTATTGTTATATTTATACTTTAATAATCGCATATGAGCACAATTTATTGTCACATCTAACCAAGATACAATTTCGTGAAATAGCGAAAGAATTATAATTCACACCCTTTATTACGCAAATTGTAAAAAAAATCCACAATTCTAGCCTGCCGGTGCCGTTAATTAGTCTTAAGAGGCTACTAGCAAAGGGCCTTTTGGAAATTAGGTATTTTTAAAAACTATTTATTTATATATTTCTCCACACTTACAGCTATTTTAATAGGACTTATACCTAAGACAATAGCGTTACTATTTATATAATTTTACATTATTAACCTTTAAATCTATTTATCTATACTAGGTACTGAGTTTATAACTAATTCTGAATAAAGCTGACCTTGTGAATCCATTCAGAGAACACGAAAACAAATCCAAATCTTCTGCTATTAGGTTTAGGGTGCGTATTGCGCGCGTCAGCGGGGCCGCATCGAGCAGGTTGGTACGCCCGCACGGCTCGAACAGCAGCCGTGGCCGGCGGCGGCGCCACACGTACCTATCAGGTACACACAGACTCACACAACTCAAAACCTGACCGTTAAAGATTTTACCCCTAATTAATTTAAATATGTATGTCACTATACCTAACTCTACACTATTGCTATCGCATCGTCTAATATCCCCCGTATTACAGTGCAAAAGGGACAACTGCAGCTCGGAACCATCTGACCTACAAAAAATTCGCGAAAACAGTGTTTTGTAGTCGCCTATTTTCTCTTCCAACACTAGACTAATTTTATTGAAATAAAACAATTTAACGGATTATATCGCGTATATTATCTCATTATAGTTCCCGACGTTAAATTGTTTTATTTCAATGAGTAATAATCGCGGAAACAGAAGAAAATATTATGGACTAATTTTAGTTTTTCTTTCACATATATTATAACGAGGGCTTCGGCTATGCTTCTCTGTTTTCTGTTTTTCTTTTATATTCGTCAAATTTGTTTACTGAACGTGTGCTTATGGTGCCCGTCGGTGGGATTTTTTGGAGTTTTAGAGGGCCTCTTATTCTTAGAAAAAAAAATAGGAAAAATAAAACATAGGAGCATGGCACAGGTAAGTATAGATTATGTTTATAAAAAAAATGTTCTAAGACAATTATCCAGGGAGAAAACGGGGGATTACGTTTGTATGGATGAACGGCCACTAATTTATCCTCTAAAATTTCTAATTAAATAAAAAATACATAAATATAGTCAAAAACTATGTATACACGGATATACATAATAAAATAAAGGGTTTCAAACACTCTTCTAATCCATTAATCTAATATGGAATTCCGTAAAGTAATGCCAAAACTATCAATTATTAAAAAAAAACTGTATTTTTGTTTAGTTTAATGAGTTAGGGTTAGGCTCAAAGACGCAGTAGTAATGAAAGGGAAGTGTTTATGCAAGAGCGGTATTTGGGGCGCCGCGGGCTCATTGAGTCCCGGCTCGGGAGCCCCTGGCCGTAGTGGGGGGAAAACGTCTCCTAAAATTAATCTAAAAATATTTTTAGTATATTCGAGAGCAAAACTTGCATGTCACCCTAATTTCAATAACATCAATAGGTCTTTATTATTATTGAACCCTAGTTTTATTTATATAAATATACTATTCTTTGTAATACCCAAGTGCATTAGCAATTTCCGCGATCTTATGCAATATCTCGCTCCGTTGACGACTTTTTTTTCATGGGTTTTTACTAATCCGATTTATACCCAGAAACAGTACAATCAGGATTGCGCAGTATGTGAATTACTTGTATAATTAAAATACAAACACGTAGGTAGTATTTGTATTTCAATTACTTGCTTAAAATGTAATTTGTAAATCGTATTTCAAATACCTAATGCCGAGGTATTTTGTAGTTAGTATTTCAAAGACTTAATAGCTTTAAAATAAATTTGTACATAATTGCATTTAACCTTCATTTAGTGATCTTATTAATGGGTGCGTTCTGAAAAAAATAGCGATGGAGTGAAAGTAATAAATGCTTTGATGGATCTGCAAATTTTAACTCGAGGAAAGTATTTCACAGTGATCAACATACAAGCGGTAATAGTGTCTACGATGACCACGACACTGTCCAGGCAACTTGTGTTACGTTGTTTTCTAGTATTTTGTAGTTTGTATTTCAAATAAGAATTGCTAAAATACTGTACCTATTTTGTATTAATATTTCAAATACATTACTTAAAGATATTTTTTCGTATTTTCAATAATAATGCGTCCAGAGTGCTGATGGGGTTGCCCCGTGCAGCACATCAGGGATGCTCGCGACAGCCCTGGTGGACTGTTTCTACGCCACCATGCGCATGCGCTGCGCTTCCTTGGTGCGGCGGGTGAGGGGCAGCTCCAACAGCATTCTGACAATGATCGCAAGCAGGTTTGACTGCGTATTTTTGAACACGATATCGATTATGTATCCATATTAATTATTAATTAATATTATAAATGCGAAAGTGTGTCTGTCTGTCTGTCTGCCTATATGTCTGTTACCTCTTCATGATTAAACCGCATAACCGATTTGGATAAAATTTGGTATGGATATAGTTTGAGTCCCGGGGAAGGACATAGGCTACTTTTTATCCCGGAAGAATACCCTTATCCACGATAAACGAATTTAAGGCGGACGAAGTCGTGGGCAAAAGCTAGTAAAAAATAAATGATTTTACAAGCGTGATAGGTATATTCGAAATCAAATAAATTATTTTTATTTTTCCTTTGTTCATGTCGAATAATTCACAGGGAATGGCGATTAATCGGTATTCGACTATTCGCGGCAACTCTACTTATTATTAATCTCGGGTAATATGGCCTAGGCGTCCCATCCCTACGCAGAGCGGAGGTCAAGTGGCGCATTTTAATACCAAACCACCATTCGGAGTTGCAGTTACCGACTAATACGCAGGGATTTTTTTATTAGTGTTTTAAGTCAACTCTGGTTCAATTCTACCATGTCCTGTTATGTATTAACGGCTGACATTGATAGAAGTAATGGTAGCTGACCGAGCGAGCACCCAGTTAATACAATCTATTGTAAAAATGAATTGTCTGTACATTGAAGACATTTTCAAATAAACAATGGGGATTGGATGAAAATTTTCAAAAATCTTGAAATTTTGTTTATTTGTACGAATAAGAATCCTTATTGTAAGAATAAATTACAGATTTTTCTGTGGCTTAGAAAAATTAAAAAGATGAAAAGGTGTTGGTAGGCAGGTATATAGCTGCCTTATACGGTACGGCAAAGGCAGCATTGATATTTTCTATTAAAATGGCTGTAAATGTACTGTTATTCTTGCCATACCGTATAAGGCGGGCATTTAGGCCCACCAACACCTTTTAATTTTTTTTATTTTTTTTTTGACAATAAGGAGGCTTATTCCTACCTATAAACAAAAGTTCAAGATTATTGAAAATTTTCATCCATTCCCCATTGAAATGGACTACTGTAGATCACAGAATCGAAAAAGATTTTTTTATTTTTTTTACATGTCTGTATGTGTCGTTGTGGCTAACGGATTTCAACTATTTTTGGTACACAGATAGCTCGATATTTACAGATCGTTAAAGGATACTTTTTTACCGGACTATGCTGAAGAATCAAAGAGGGGTTATGTATGACTTTTTCTATTCCACGAGCTAAGTCGGGGGCATCATCTAAAGTATAAATATAAATTGTCACCGGCAGTATTTCCGGACCGATGCAACCTTCAAGCCTTCAAAAATGAGTGTACTCCCAGTGTTGCCACCTGAGGTTTATGAAAGTCGCTATATTTTAAAAATACCGCTAGTTTTTTAAAAATTTTGCTCAAATATCGCTAAATGTAGGAAAGACATCCTTAAAAAAAGCGCTAAATATATGAAAAGCTTGAAATAAAAAGTCGCTGACTAGTAAAAAAAACCGCTAGATTTAGTGACGAAATAGCTAAGGTGGCAATACTGATACTACCACCTGAAAGGCCGGCAACGCACTTGTGACTCCTCTGATGCTATGATGGACTAGTGGAATCCTCGAATTTGAAATGCCTTTAGCGCCTTGTTGCTTAGAGTTCAAATCATGTTGCATACATTTATGTGTTTTTAGGGTTCCGTAGTCAAAATGGCAAAGACGGAACCCTTATACTTTCGTCATGTCCGTCCGTCCGTATGTCACAGGCACAGAACTATATCAAGATAGAAGGAAAGAGTTTGTCGATTTATATGAGAACCGAGCGTTTAACATTTTGCGTAGGTACTTTGACGCAACGAATGTAATTTAGTGATGGGAAACATAAGCCGCGCGAAAACAAATCAAAAGCATCGATTCACAGATCGATTAGAACACGGCACTGATTCTATACACAGCTACCCCCACCACACTGCGCCGCGGCCCCACCGTTGTCAGTCACAAACAAAAACAGACGGATAACAACATTAACAACAATAGAGTTTGGCCAGAGAAACATGATATTGACCTTGAAAAAGAATTCTTTATATGGCAACAATTTTACATATTAAAAAAGCTGACAATTATGAAACCTACTTCGTTTCTATGCATTCCGTATTGCCAGGTCATGATGTTTTCAAATTTGCGGCATATTTTTAGTATCATATTTCGCTTGCCAAACTTTAGAAGCTGGAGGTTGCGTGCGCGCTGCGCGGACAAAGTCCAAAACATCGGACCACTAAAATATTTTTCTATATAATGTGCATCGTATGTTCGTCTTCGTTGCGAAAAGAAGTACTTAAATATACACTTTTATTCGTGTGATGACAAACAATTTACTCGCTCATAATTGTTATTCAATTATATTACTAGTTTTTATAGGTGCATTTTTATCGATTTAAAATATCGATAAGAACCGACAGAGGAAATGATAATTATTTTCGACAGAGGAAAAGAAAGAAACCTCAGAATTTCAAATCGAAAAATATAAATGTAGGTAGGTACCTACCTAACCAATAAATTGCGTTACATTTGTCAGTACCTACTAGCTACTCTACCTATCATCTGTTGCACAAATTGTAATATTATTAAGATAAAATATACCACGCACGCACGCACATTTCTAAAAATTTAGTCTTATGTAAATGTGTACCTTTTCATCATTTGACATCATCACTACATCAATAGTCGGATTAGCTGCAGTGATTACTCGTCGGTACTTTGATGGGCCAGTAAAGGTGTCTTTGTGGAAATGTATAGAACAAATTCGGCTGATTTTTGTAGGAAATCATTTTTTACGACCAGTTGCTTCACTTCAATACATTAATTTATAATACGAGGATCATTCGAAACTGAAATAAAATTGCAATATAGAAGTAAACATAACCTGCTTGTTAATAATATTTCCTTTACACTACGTACCTACATTATATAGTTACATAATAATACAAAAACGTAATTATCATTTTCTCTGCTTTCAAAATCGATTTTAACCGAGTAAGAAAATCGCAGTCTACAGCACTGGGTACAGCACTATTCCTACTTTTGACAAAAACAATGAGAAATCGACCTTGAACGTAACTCGAAAATTTGTATAGCATATTTTTACATCGCTGGTTTTGAACGCACGGCAAGTCTAGCTTATCAAATTAAAACCCCAATGGAAAACTAGCGTCGGACTCACAATCGCCCGCTACTGTTTTGACGAAAATAATAAAATAAATTGTGTTTTAATTAATCACACATATTTTGGGACAAGTACTTACCGACGAAAGGAAATATCATGATTAACAGCTCCAACTTTGTTGGTAGTATTTGAACAGTTAATTATTGAACAACGAGTCATTTTGTTTTTTTAACCCGACGTCGCACGCAGACCACGGTCGGGAGCAGACTGATGATCGCGGCGAGCAAGTCCGCTGACAGGGCGAGTTTTCGCCACGCGAGGTACATACACTCTTTCCTTCTATCTTCTTGATATATTTCTGTGGTCACAGGCATTTTACTTAAAAACTACAAGATGTACATTGATGAAATTTGGAATATACTCGTAGATGTCTTATGTAGGGCGCTACTTAGTTTGATGTTTGATGGTTAAAGAAGAAAATAAAAAAATATCTGGGGGGCGGGGGGGGGGGGGAGGGGAGGGCACTCCATACATGTAACCGAAACTGAAAAAAAGAAATATCAATGTGTGGCACATACTTCGCCAGATCTTTTAAAATCATTTTGAGGTTCCTAAAAAAATGTTTGACACAGTGGATTGTTTCGGAAATAATCGCTCCAAAAGTAGCATAAATTGTGTCCCCCCCCCCTCTATTATCTGAATAAGATGTCCAAAAAATACGAAAATAATTACAAAAATAAAGCTTAGTAAATACTTTCAACGAAAAATGTTTTAAACTCAACTAAAGGACAAGGAAAAACCGCGAGAGATACGCTCTTTTGCTAGTACACTTTTTCATATCGCATTTTTTTTCCAACTGCACTTTTTTCGTATGAACGGCTGCGGAACCCTACACTAAGCATGGTCCTATTATGCTCTTGGCCGGTTTTTTTTTACCGGTTTTTTCGGCGCCTAATAGTACGGCAATGTGTAGATTTAAGTAAATTTTGTACCAAATAAAAAAAGATTAAGAACGTTGTTTGTACTTACACTTAAATATGTTACCATATAGGTTTGCAATAAATATCTTATCTATCTGATCAAATTACAAGATTATATCTTATTTGTGTATGTTTATTTCGTCTACATGCGCCTATGTAGCTGTTTCTCACCTACGCAACTAAAATTGTTCTTTTAAACACTCCGCTACCCAAAGGTTGTCTGGAAGAGATCGCTACTCAGCGATAAGACCGCTTATTGTTTACCTCTGCTTATTCGAATGTTACTGTCATGTTCTGTATTTCTGTGTATAGGTGTACAATAAGCAGCATATTTCTAATGTAGGAGTAAACTATATGAATGCACCCAAGGTAGATGGCACCAGAAAGCTAGCGCTATCTATTAAAATATCAAGCAAACTTCAGCTTTGATTACAGCGCCATCTGTCGGACAACAGCGGAGAGATTGTAAACGCCTCTTCAAATACCCGTACGTTCGAATACCCGACAACACGAAGGCACAAATTGCTAAAACTTGCCATGGCAGCACTGCAGCCCAAGAAGCTTGCTACGTTTGAGTTAAAGTGTGTGGTATCCGCATTCAACGATAGATGGCGTTAAAATTAAACATAATGACTGAAGTATTTGACTCATAATTATAGTATTATATAATCTATGTTATGGCTTAGAGCCTTTAACCAATGAAGATGCCATGCCATACGGATACATTCCTCTGCCACAGTATTCGCGAAATCGCCGGTCAGTTTATATGGTAAATTGTCAGTGTGTGGGCATTATTTTGTTTGTAGGTGTTTTCTTATAAATGAGTGCATTTTTAAAAACAGGAATATTTCCGTAGTGGTAAAAATGCATGATTTTTTTTTAATAATTAAAAGAAAAATTTGGTCTATAAATTTGATTTTTTAACGAAATTCCATTCATACAAATACTCTTTTGTAATGATCGAAGCACATTATTAATAATTCAACGATATTAAGAAAATCCATGTGTTTTCAGTGAGATTTTGTTGAAAAATACTGTATATGTAATGAAAACGATTTACATGTAAATATGTACAAAATAACGAAAATTTGAGGCCGTAGTGTAAATAAAGGATATATTTCAATTGTGAATAAAGAATGAAACAACTAAATGTGCGTCCACACTTGTATCATTTGCTCGTATCCGATCACCGTGGCGTGGCATCACTGCGTATCGCGCTGCTTGTCCGATCTAAGTGTGTGATACGCGTATCAACATGGATTTCGAGCGATCGGATCGGCGCAACGTCCAAACGCGTGATTGTGACACGCGATCATGCCACGGGACGAAGATCTGATCGGGAAAATATTTATGAATAGTGTTCATGACCTCGTAAAGTTTTTAAGGCTCAAACTTATGACTTCGCGTGCTCTTCAGAAAACTACTGTCGGTAATCGGAGGCGTTACTCCCAAACTCGAAATTCGAAGTTCGCAACGTGCCGTCCTTCTCGCCCTCATGTTAAGATGTATTTGCGTGAGCGGGATGGCGCTATACGAACTTCGTTTTTCGGGTTTCGTAGTTGCCCGTCGGGTTTCTTCTTCTTAGTTGACATCTTCATTGCTAAAGGTCGTATCTAATTAGAAATGTTGGTCACTTGCTGAACCATGTTCTTCTAGGTATTTCTATCCTCTGGGGTCCTAATAGCTTTAGGTATTGGCAGGCCAGTTAGCGACTTTATTAGGTCTGCCTAACGGGTAGGGGATCAACCGCGCGGTCTTTTCCCGTCAACCTGACCAACTACCATCAGCTTTTCCAAACTATCCGGGTTTCTTCAAGCGTCGTGTAATCGGGTAAATTTAGTTAAAATATGTGCTATCAAAATTTGAGGCCGCTACTTACAAAAAAATAAATTGACTTAAGCAAACAATTAATAATTTTTTTTTATATCTCGTCTGTTTCTTAGAAATACAACGTCAACAAATCCTATTTGGCACTTTTTTTCTATAAAAAATAGGAAAGCATTCTTAAGAGGACCCGGCAAGCTCGGACGAATTTCACCTTCCTATACAAACGGAGTTTCGTTCTCATTTTAAAACTACGTGTTGGTTTGTATTGAAACTTTGCATATACAATGATATGAGGTATATCTGGGCCTGTAATTAGTTTATATGGCTCCAGTTTATAAAACAAACGAAATACAGAAAAAACAAGTTATGTATGAAAAATTTTGCTGGATTTTTTTTTTCCATGGTATCTGAAGCTACATAAACTAATTATAGGCGTGCATATATACCTTACCTTATTCTAAGTACAAAGTTTCAGAGCAAACTAGCTAGTCGTTTTAAAATGAGAGCGTAACTACGTTTGTATGGAGAACCGAGCTTACCGGGGACTCTTAATTTAACTCACCGACGGGCGGGTTGAGACGCCTCCTTACATAGGCCAGAAGTCTCTCTCGGATAGTCAGTTTCTTTGCTTCGGCTTTTTCTTCGGCGGTCTGCAAATAACATACACACATATTAATATTCCTAGAATATACCTAGGTACACATTAAAGGCGCGGACCGTCCGCTCCAGGTACCGTTTCCTGTATATTCTTTCTTAGAGCAGCGCTACGTCTGGTGGATCGCATCGCACGCCGCACGTGAATATACAGTAAACGCACTCGGCGCCGCGCTCAAAGTTAAGTGGCGCCCTCTTTATTATAATAACCTACATTATATGCTTCGAGGACTATTTTACACAAATCGCTAATCCCATTTAATCTCCACCAGGACTTGCAGCATCTAGGACTCAGGAACAGAACTAGATTAGAATATTTATCTCTCAATTTAATAGTAGATTGTTTGACAAGGGGCTAAAATAAGCCATTATGACACGAAGTGATTATTTGGACGAGCTCACGAGGTAAGCGAGGACAAATATGTCTGAATGTCATAATGGCTTTTAGACACGTGTTAAACACTCTGCTTTTCGTTTCGACTGCGAGAAAATAAAAAAGACTTAACATTAAAATTGTATATTTCATGAAAAATTAAAAGCAATACGATCAAAAATTTTGGCCAATCTGATCAGGTTGGTTTGTTTGTTTTTAATTATTCGTAAGTAGTATGTGGCTGGCCGGAACTTTATTTTTCAGTTTCATATAAATTTGTATGGAATTATATGGCTTTCTTTTAAACCCTAGGGGCTAAATGTACTATTTTAGTCTCGCTTCGCGAAGCTAATACGGCGTACTTTTTGAGCAAGAGAAGTGAAAATTACATTTTATGTTGAGTCACATGCTGTGATATTAATATTATACAGGATAATTCTAACATAAATATTCAAATTTTGATATAAGACTGTTCATGAAAAATAAAAAATTACGTGTTTTTCTTTTACTTCCACTTAGGAACCCTTACAGGATCACTTTGCTATCCGTCCGTCAGCCCGTCTGTCTGTCAAGCAAGACCCTAGCTTTATCTCGGGAACGCGTTGAGGTATCGACTTGAAATTAAAATTATATACTCAGGTCTACGGTCCCTTGAAGCTGTAAAAAAATTAAACTTCTAAGTTTACGTAAAAAAAAGATACGGCCATTTATGCAAAAACGTATATTTCGACACTTTTTGAAATTGATAGGGTACCTACCTAGGTACTGCCTGCCAGTTGTTCTAGAAACTTGAAATTTGGTATGAAGGAAGCTCTTATAGCACAATGAACAAATAAATCCGATAAACTATTTTTTTATGTCCGTCTGTCTATGTCAGTAACCAATATAAAATGATCGAGCACCGCGACCGCGTACATTTTTCCTGAGGTGCGTCCACAGTTGTATCATTTGCTCGTATCCGATCACCGTGCCGTGGCATGACTGCGTATCGCGCTGCTTGGACGCTCAATGTCGGCGCGATCATACCTTGCTTCTCCGATACAAGTGTGTGATATGCGTAGCAACATGGATTTCGAGCGATCGGATCGGAGCAACGTCCAAACGCGTGACGTAGATCTGATCGGTTAAATGATACAAATCTGGACGCACCTATACGAGTAGGGTTCTGCTAACTATTAATTCTCATAGATAACGGCCATTTGTAGCGTATATTTTGTACGGAACCCTCGGTGCGCGAAACTCGCACTTCGTCGGTTTCCTTTGTAGTTCACAATGCCTTTAATAAATAAATAAATAATACGCTTAAATAGTGACAAATATTAAAAAGTCAGGCTGATCCAGTGTGACGTTCTAACAGGCCTTAACTCGATCCCAGGGGCGCCGTAAGGCGCGTTTATTATTTAACAGCAATCTCCTCCATCTAACGAAGGTGGTCGAGGCTACGCAGACATGCATACACAGTGTTATACATGATATTACAAAAATAAAAGACCCCTTGAAAACCGACAGTCATTTCGCCGTAGAATCGGTCGCCGACAGATATTACACCATTGGGTATTTTGCCGACATAACGTTACATAGAAAACATCCAACTGTCAGGAACAAATATTTATGCTCATCACCAAAATATTTGCTCTTACCAGGATTGAATCTAAGACATTCAGCTTTGCAGGCAACATTACTACCGCTGAGCCAAACCACTCGTCAAAATAATTACGAAATTGATACTTATTGCATCCGACTGTACTTATTTTTAACAAATACTAAGTGGACAGTGTTTAAACTCCTCTGCATTGCGACAAGTAATATAAAGTAAGTATGTTTTGAGACTCTTGGTTTCCACAGACGGGCGCAAATTCTCGGAGCTAAAACAACATTTTAACTACTTTAAAAATGGCGGAATTAAGAAGATTTTTAACTCCCACTTTAACTCAAATTCAAACTTTTTATTGCACACGCATATTATAATTTATAACAGTAAAAAGTCCCCGTAACGTCGGTAGCGGAGGAGTTATAAATCATAACCTTCTTTTTGCTTCAGCGTAGTCGGATAAAGAGTATCCTATAACCATCTGGAGATACCTAGCTGGTGTGTACCGGGTATGTACCAATAATAGTTGATATCTGTTTAGCCGATTTAGTGTAATGAAGCCACAACGACACATATAAACATATAAAATAAATATTTTTCGATTCAGTGACTTCCAAATAGTCCGTTATACTCGTAATCATATCTTTGAAAATACCTTCAATGTACAAACATTTTATTTTTACAACTTTATAATAAGTCTAGATTTACGAACGTTAGGAGGCGGCACACCAATAATTCAAGGGCATTAATTACTAATAATCAAATTCTTAAAAAATATACTTATATTCCGAATGCGAAAGAAAGTGTCAAATAGAAACACTCTCATATTTTCTACGTTTCACAAGTTTTAATCACCATTTCAGGGACTAGATACACAGCACAAACTGGCCAAGTGCGAGTTGGACACGCGCATCGAGGGTTCCGTACAAAGTTTCACTATTGGTCATTTTTAATAGGTTATTTTTATTTAGTTTATATTTGCAATATACATACTTGATCTAGCCATCTTTATAATTACTTATTCTTAATTTCAAATAGATATCATAAGTATATACTTCCTGGGATATGGCGCTTTGACAGTCGAATATACAGAATCACACCATAAGGGTTCCTTTTTCACCATTTTTGCACGGAACCCTAAAACCATGAATCGTACAATTTCGCTTGGAGCCCCTTTTAAGTAATGTTGGGTTTTCCGTATATTTACTGTGTATTCAACCGTGCAGTATTCCCCATATCACGCGCTAAATCACCTAACCGTTTAGCCTGGAACGTTTGACAGACCATTTGTTGAAATCGCTTCAGTGGTGGCGTGAACTCAGCAATATTACCACTTTGCCGACCAATTTGCTTTGCCGTTTCTGTAGCGCCACACTGTTAAAAATATTTTTTACATAAAAAAAGACAAACATGTAAGATTCACGAAAAAGCAAGGAATTTCATAATATATTATATAATTTCACATAATGTTCACTATTTTGAAGCATAAAAAAAAATGAAAATGATAAGGAATTACATGATTTTTCGTAAACCTTGCTTTTTCGGTAATTTTACAGGTTTATGTTTTTATTGCATTTAAAATTACATTTTTACTATTATAAAGTTGTAAAAGTGAAATTTGTGTAGCGTAGTCGGGTGAAAAGTATCCTATAACCATCTGTGGACGCCCAGCTACTCGTGTACAAAAAATAGTTTCAATACGTTTAGTCGTTTTGACGTGTTGATCATAATAAACTCTGTATTTTAATTTTATTAAGAAAACAAAAAATGCTTATCATTATTGTCTATACTATTTTAAAGTTGTATAAATAAAATATCTGTATATAATATTAGATACGGACTATCTGACGGTCACTGAATTATTTTTGCTTGTATGTTTGTATGTGTCGTCATTGTTTAAAGAATATTTTTTCCGACTACATTCAAGAAAAAAAGGTTATATTTTTCTCCACCGCTTACGAAGTTATGGGACACCTTCGGGTATTGAAGCGGTCTTCAAAGGCGTTCCTATATTTAAATATTTGGGCTGTACTATAACAGATGCCAATCAGAGGGATGAAGGAATCAACATCCGTATCCAAAACGCCCTTAGGTGTACCAGTAATATTTATTTAGCTAATTATTTATTTTTTGTGAGCAGGTGTGATAATTATCTATCACTTCACTCTCTAGTCTCTGAGCGAGTGAGCAAGTTACCGAACAGATAGATAAACTGAAATACTGAAGTATTGAAGTAAATTAATCTGAGCTGAACTAGTGAATGAAGGAGTTACACATGTGAAGTACTTCATTTGAATCATTCATTCACGAACTACCCAAGTCCAGTACAGCCGGTATCCACAAGGTCTTGGTGTCCAAGCTCATGCGCAGGAGTACTAAGATTCGAGAAACAAAAATCGTTATTAGACCAATCTTAACTTACGGGTTCGAAGCTTGGACTCTGACCTTGAAGGAAAAGAGTAAGATATTAGTGGCGGAAAGAAGGATATTGCGAAAAATTCTGGGACCGACCCAAAGAGAGGATGGAAGTTGGAGACTGAGGAAAAACCAAGCGATCGAAGACCTAGTGCGCGAGTCTAATATTATAGGGGAGACCAAGGCGTCCTGACTCCGCTGGCTCGGGCACGCTGAGAGGATGGGAGAGGATCGTGCCGCCAAGGTCGCTTTTCTTGGACGTCTGAGTGGTCGCAGACCCGTAGGACGGCCTAGATATCGCTGGAGTGATGAAGTCCATGAAGACCTCAGGGACCTAGACATCCGTTACTGCCGCGAGCTGGTTCAGGATCGCGAAGCGTGGCGTAAACTGGTGTCGGAAGCCAAGATCCACTTTGGATCGCTGCGCTCAGCTAGTTAGTCAAATTCAAATTCAAATTCAAATTGTTTATTTGCAGTTACAAGTAATTGTACAAGACAATTGTACAATACAAGATGTTAGTTATTATATCGCTAGTGGCTGTGTAACTTGCCGATTCGGCGTGCAAAATTATATTTCTTGATCCTTGTGCAGCGTGTGCACATCATCAGTGGTAAATTACATTATAATTAAATCAAGGAATAATACAAATATTATTACAATTAAAGAAATTACTATTACAATTACACATTAATTTATAAAACACAAGCTTCTGCCCGCGACTTCGTCCGCCTTAAATTCGTTTATCGCGGATAAGGGTATTTTTCCGGGATAAAAGTAGCCTATGTCCTTCCGCGGAACTCAAACTATCTCCATACCAAATTTCATCCAAATCGGTTCAGCGGTTTAAGCGTGAAGAGGTAACAGACAGACAGACAGACAGACACACTTTCGCATTTATAATATTAGAATGGATTATTATTACAGTTACATATATTTTAAATATAAGTAATCATTTCATTTCATGTCAAATATAATTATTATTCCCATTACATTGTTAATTTTGGGCTTTAATATGTTAACATTTATACACACACCTACTTATCTATTCGTCAAGGTCATGATTTAAATATTCTTATTTAATTATTATTATTATTTAAACATTTGCAGTAATCTATTTTTAAAGACTGTTAATGTAAATTGTTTAAAACAATTTGGCAGGTGATTATAGATAACTATAGGCGCGTAAAAAACACTTTTCCTATCAGTTCTAGTATTGACTATGTATGTAGCTAATATGCATGTATTTAGCCATTTATAGCTTACATTATGTATGTATTCAACCGTCTTGATATTAATAAAATAATAAACTGCTCAAAGCAATATAGGGAGGGACCACTAAGAATTTTTATCGTAACGTGAAAATATTATTACTTAGTAAAAATATTTTAAAAAGTTTCCAGCTCATGAGGCTTTTGTTTTGTTTAGGCTAATAATCGATTAATTAAATAGTCAATTGTTTTATTTGTTTTAATTGAGGTAAAATAAGTTTATTGTGACACAAAAACTGAAAGAATTTCTCTTCGAAAATTTCTCTTCGCCCCTATTTTGTTTTAAGTACTATAATATTTTCAAGCAACAGCTAGAAGATATTGATTCTCCTCTTCAGTTCCTTCGAGACAATATCATATTTTTATGCGACTAAGCCCCGTTTTGTTGTTTTGTGATAATAAATATGTCATGTTCAAATGTAAATTTATTATTACATTTTATAACTAAAGTCAAAAGTCACCTGGTGTGAGAATCAGAAAACAAACCTTCATTCTCGTAGTCGGTAACAAAACAGCACCAACGACCCTGATGCTGATTGGGTACATCCAATAATATATATAGAATATCGAACCCCAATTCAATAGACCGAGCTACCGTCGGTGACCCTACAACCAGATCAAGTACGAGTAGTATAAGACAGAGAGAGTGTACGAGAGAAAGGGGCCTGAATTAAATGGGCATAAGAAGTGCTATCTGAAAACTGGATTATTAAAAATAGTAATCGCAAATAAACCTATTTTCTTGGTTAATAAACTTACTTACTATCTAAGCTCTTCGGTTGGCCGGTCGTATTTCAGATCAGCTTGACTCCTTGGCACTGCGTAGAGATGTGGCCTCGCTCTGCATTTTCTGTAGCTTGTATAAGGGGGAGTGCTCCGAGAAATTGTTCGGTTTGATCCCAGCTGCATCTTTCCGCTATCGTCCTACGCAGAAATATATCCACCCTCACCACTTAGATGGTTGGCACTCCACAACTGTGCGTTTTTCAAGAAATTTCCTGCCTCGCACGACTGAACTGCGGAATAAATTGCCACCTGCAGTATTTCCGGACCGATGCGACCTTCAAGCCTTCAAGAAAAGAGCGTACGTGAAAGGCCAGTAACGCACTTGTGACTCCTCCGGTGATACAAGTGTCTATGGGCGACGGTGATCGCTTACCATCAGGCGACCCGTCTACTCGTTTGCCTCCTATGTCATAAAAAAAAGCTGACTCAGTGACCCAAAGAGTATCTTGGCCTCTGACACGAGAGAACGCCACTCTTCCCTTTTCGTAGTAACGGGTAGTCAGGGAGTTTTCTTTGCAGTTTTTTCCTCTCAGTAAGCCTCATATTGTGAAACGGTGCTGTTTGTTTATTTTTAAAATAACATAATTTGAACCCTTCTGACACAGGCATGTACGTGAACCTTTATTTTTTTTTTAAAAGTGGGTAGTTGGCCTGTTGGCACAAATTGCAACTTTGACAGAGAAAACTATATCTTTTTTCTCTCGACCCGGGAACACGAAAACTGAAAAGCTTCTGAAACGTCGGGAACTTAAATGAGATAATATACTCCATGCAATTGATTATATTATTTTAATAGGTCAAATTTAACTTTATAATACGTTATTAACAAAGTAAAAATTCGTAGAATTAGCTTTTTAAGTAGACACGAGAAAAGTAAACTCTCTAATACCTACATTTCCGAACTTTTTTGACGATGCATGTTTAATCAAGCCTCCTGTATGTACAATAAAGATATTAAAAAAAAAGTGCTATGTACTATTTGAAAGTATATGAATGAAAAAAAATGGATTTATTATGTTTTTTTATTAGTCGTTATGGCTTCATTACGCCAAATCGACTAAACGGCATTCAACCATTTTTGATACGGTAAGTTTTAGGGTCGCTGGTTATCCATAGATGGTATAATCTTTAGCCGACTACGCTGAAGAAAAAAGAGGGGTAAGGACTCTGCTGCGAACGAAGTTCCTTCCTTTTAGTAGTAAATATAACAATAAAAAAACGAATCAGGTCAGTTTTTCTATTTTGTCACGATAGCTTATGCTTATATTAGATCAGGTTGGGTTACCATCGACCGTATCTCGGCCTACAAGGCTTACGTATAAATATAACTAGGCTAGTCTAGATACTCTGGCGCGAATGGGCACTAAGCTGCGGCTCAGTCTTATCAGGGATGCCTAGTTTTGGTATGTGCCGCCTTCATCCCATTTGATATTATGAAAAATGTAAGGTTCTGTTGACAGTACCCACTACTTGGCTTTTACTTAGGTACAAAAGCAAGAACTTTGGCGGAAAGGTAGGGAAAAAGAAAACCATCGAATTGAGAACCACATATGTTTTGAAGTCGGTTAGCAAGTATATGGATGTAAGCCATACAATTGTTGCTTTATTCTATGACAAGGATACTGAAAAGAGTTTTTACTTTTTAAAAAATCACGAAATTTGCATAGCTTTGAAGCTTTGTATTTCAAACTATTTTTTTTAAGTATTAGGGAGCGTCCAATAATGAGATCATAAGAGACTCTCTCTCTGGCTGATCAAGGGGCAGATACAGAAGGCAGTAATCCTGGAACGACGACGCGCATGGTCAGGAGGTTCCTCTCTGTGCAGTCCTAACCACCGGTAGCTTGAGCCTGCCCCGCTGCCGGCGGCACCCTAGGTTAGGTTTTTTAAAATGTCTTTATATACTTTGTATTTTACTTTTTATATTCATATCGTAAAACACCCTAACGTATGACGACAAATAAATAAAGTAAAAATAAGACTAAAAGTATTTAAAATTGGACAAGTGTCATCCTCCGTATTGGATACGGAAACGGAACCTTTATAATGACTGTGCCGCGTTCCGCGCAACCCTCTAGAACCCCAGAGAGCGGTTGCGCCAAAACTTATGCGACAAATTGGCTGGGAATACGCAGTGGAGCTTATTTTTAAAGCTACAAGCTTTCAGTAAAATAACTATACCCCTTTGCGGCGGAGAGGCAGAGCTGCAAAGCCTGTAAAGCTTGTACTATGGATGACGATACACATAATATATCGATAAACTGTAATACTTAAATACATAGAAAACATCCAAGACCCAGGAACAAACATTCGTGCTCATCACACAAACACATGCCCTGGCCGGGATTCGCACCTGGGACCGCCAGCTTTGTAGGCCATTCTGTAACCCACTGAGCCAAACGTTTTGTCTTTTCCGCGAAATGTCTTGGTTAGATGTGACAATAAATAGTGCTCACATGCGCACATTTTCACGCTGTTTCCACAAGAAATACGCATGCAAATACAACAAACCATCACCAGACAGTATAATCCTCGACACGTGTTTCGCCTCTCTACGAGGCATCATCAGGAGATGCAGGAGATGTTGACAGTCCGGCGTCCACCTGAGTTCTTAGGGGGAACTTTAATCAATTAATCTATCTTTTCTTAAACTCGCAATCAAGTGAGTGTTATAAAAAAACATTCATTGAAAAATGAGACGATCTGAAAGGGAAATAATTGGGTCACTTCAGTTTTGTGAAATTGTAAATTTTGTTGTGTCACGAAAGTGACGGTCAGAGTTTTCATCCAATTTTTCTTTATTCGTGAAATTGAGTGTTCTTGATTCTGAGTAAAACGAACCCTCATGAAAAGAGCTTACACTCACCTGAAAGGCCGGCAACGCACTTGTGACTCTTCTGGTGTTGCATGTGTCTATGGGCGGCGGTGATCGCTACCATCAGGCCATGTCGTATAGAGGGAAAGAGGTGAAACTCATGTAAGAAAATAAGTGAAAAAAGAAATTAGTAAATAATAGTTTCAAATCCGTCCACTATGGCGCTAGAGTAGCAAGATAGTATGAAGTCAACAATCAATTACAGATGTAGTGAACAATCATTTCCCATCGTATTTTCTCGGAAATGTTCATATTCGTCTTACTACTTCATTCACACTCAGTACCCATCAAGACAACGTAGGGGACGGTCGCATTGCGAGACGAAGTATCGATATGGAGTGGTAATACCACAGGATTTATTTAAGTTAGTATTTTGGTTACTGAACGAAATCTTTATATGATTGGATCGTGGTGGTTTTAATATCTCAGTGTGATATACTTCAAACTGGTGGTTTGACATTTGACATTGATGAATAAAGTACTCAATTTATTTGATACAAACACGTTACTTAATAATACAATAATTCATGGACACATCGGCGCCATTGGGAAGAAGTCGCATGTACCGAGTTTTAACGATGGGAACGGATTATTCACTACATCTGTACACATTTTTATCGAAATGATACTCAATCGTTCGTTCGTCTTCTATTATATATATAAATATTCAATTGGGTTACTCGTGGTTATTCGTGTGTCAAAAATAGTTCAAATCCGTTTACCCGATTAGGCGTGATGAAGCCAAAACGACACATATAAACACACAAAAAATCCAAAAACAATATTTTTCAAATAAGTGACCTCAAAATAGTCCGTTCATTTTTCTGAAAATATCTTCAATGTACAGACATTTCATTTTTACAACTTTATAATAGAATAGATGTTTTGAGATAGGTACTCGTACCGTGAAATAACTGGAGTACAATAAATTATCTGATACAAAGTCCCTAATCCTTCTGTCAAATTCTGTTATCCTTCGCCTTATATCTTATGTCTCTTTTGTAAATCTTCCTACGGGTAATGTGGCATTTATTTTGTCCTATGTCTAATCAATAATGTATTACTGCCATCTAATTGATACGTTTGACACGATTATTTATCATTCAGATTGGACAGAGTAATAGCGTTTTATAAAATTGAGTTCACCCTAACAGCTATTCATTTAGCTGTTTGGATGATTGGATTTTTCCATATTTTTATGTTTATTGTTAAATATAACGTCAAAATAGTTATATATTTGTATCAATATAGTAATATAAATTGGAATGTTGTTATCATATAAAAAATAAACAAAAAGTAAAACATTATAGTGGCCACAGCGCCATCTCTTTCATAAGCTTGACACTACTGAAACAGCAGTTCAGCTTGACGAATGCTGCATAAACGCACGATCTTAAGAGTGGTGCTGTAAGGTACTAAGCCTTTCTTAAATTAATGGTCGTGAGTAACATATCGTTCCCGAAGGTAGAGGATTAATTCGTTGTGAATCACAAGCGGTCTGATGGTTTAGTGGTTCAGGAAGCTGTTCCGGTATAACAGAGACGCTAGTTCGAATCCGGCTTAGACTGCAGTGGATCTAGGGTTTCCGTCCGTCCGGGTTTCCCCGGATTTGTCCTAGTTTGGGGCCGTCCGGGGACCACCCGGGTGGGTTTTTAAAATGTGTCCGGGTAAAACCTTTATGTATCAGGGAAAACCTTATTCAACTTAATAAAATCTATCATGTCCGGGGAAAGATTTACTCCAAATATTCCAGATTTTTGAAGTTTTGTCCGGATTCGATCATATTCAAGATGACAGCCGTAATTGGATAGCAATATTTTTTTTAATACAGCTGCTCAAAAAGTGCTACTAAGCGTGCGCAAAGTTGGTTTTCGCGGACTAGTGCTTTTCACTTTTCCAATGTTTTTAAATGTATACTTGTTCCAGTTCATGACTACTTTTTGATGATGATGATAATGATGATGATGATGATGATGATGACGATGACGATGACGTTGACGATGACGATGACGGCGACGAAGACGACGACGACGATGACGATGACGACGGCGACGACGACGACGACGGCGACGACGACGGTGATAGTGATGGTGGTGATGGTGATGGTGATTGTGATGATGGTGGTGATGTTGATGATGGTGATGGTGATGATGATGGTGATGGTGATGATGCTTGTTGTTTTTCTAAAAAACGTCGTTCGATACACGTGCGGAAATGTCATTCTTCATTCGTCCCGTCTCATCCATTATCTCGGTACTCATGAAGAAATGACATACTTTCGGCACTAGCATCGAAATGTACTATTTCTTTCTACTTAGCTCTTTGTATCAATATAGTAGTTTAAAAGATTGTGTGATGTTTTCACATAAAAAATATATATAAACAAAACAAACAATAAACATGTTAGCCTCTTTTTTTACTTCAGCCTAGTCGGGTAAAAAGATCCTATAACCATCTATGCATGCCCAGCTTAATCGCCCCATAACCCATGTACTAAATCCGTTTAGCTGTTTGGACGTGCTGAATCCTCAACGATACTTAAAAACATACAAAACTAAAAATAATATAAAACAAATCAGTGACCTTCAAATAGTCCGTTTCACTTTCGTACCCAAAGGGGAAAACTGTCTGTCGTCTGTGTGTCACCAGGCTGTATCTTTTGAACCGTGACAGCTAGACGGTTGAATTTTTCACAGATGATGTATTTCTGTTGATGCTTTACAACAAATACTAAAAACAGAATAATTTTAGGTTGGTCTGCCTACCTATATCAGTAACTAGTATAAAATGATCGAACACCGCGTACATTATGCTTAGGAGTCCCTACTCCTAAGCATAATGTACGCTCAAAATCCCTATCTGCTAACACTGGATTTTCATAGATACGGCACCCTCGGTGCGCAAGTCTGACTCGCACTTGGCCGGTTTTTTAATTATCTTTAATGCACAGACATTTCATCGCAAGCAAAGTCACGCGTAAACGCTAACCATCGTATTGTTTGTGTAACAGCTGTTTTCATTTAAAACTAAGCACATTCCCGTGGCACTTATTTTCTTTAACAGTGCTTTGTTATTTCTGCGCCATATGCTTGGAATGTCACACAGAATATAGCGCTGTGCGAGTTTATATTCTGTGTTTAAGAAATGTATAGAAAGGGTTACCCTCATCTGATATAAACTTTTTTGTAATAATCATTATTCGACATATTTTTTTTTGACTTGATAACGTCGTATAAATCGATGAACGCCGGCTGCACGCCGGAAAAAGCATACCTTTTTTTTGGCAGTTGACTGAATACTGAAGCCAGGTGGCTCTGTTTCTGCTATCGGACAAGCGGGGATGAGGTTACCTTATAAGGTTACCTGTCCCACCAAAAAGCATAATTTATTGTCACGTTCCGCTGTCCCGTTCCACCTGAGCCGAGCGTGCAAACGAGAGCGCGGAACTAGCGACGGAGAAGCATGATCGGCCTAAGCGTTCGGTTTGTAAATTCATAAAACAAGTTGCGAGTTTATATTCTGTGTTTAAGAAATGTATAGAAAGGGTTACCCTCATCTGATATAAACTTTTTTGTAATAATCATTAATTGACATAATTTTTTTTGACGTGATAACGTCGTATAAATCGATGAACGCCGGCTGCACGCAGGAAAAAGCATACCTTTTTTTTGGCAGTTCACTGAATCCTGAAGCCAGGTGGCTCTGTTTCTGCTATCGGACAAGCGGGGATGAAGTTACCTTATAAGGTTACCTGTCCCACGAAAAAGCATAATTTATTGTCACGTTCCGCTGCCCCGTTCCACCTGAGCCGAGCCTGCAAGCGAGAGCGTGGAACTAGCGACGGAGAAGCATGATCGGCCTAAGCGTTCGGTTTGTAAATTCATAAAACTATGCAATTTTTCATCAATGTTTTCTTATGACGTCATTACGTAAAATTATCGTCCGTAATTAGACTTTACAGACAACCAATTTTTTACTGATCACGTATACTTTTCAGAATTGTTATAGAACAAACTTAACCTAACATAATGCATTTAACAGGATGATGTCTAAAAAAGTCCAGAAAATTGTACAGTTTCAGAAATAAATGCATTATGCCAAATCATGAATTATGCCAAATGATGATTATGTCAAATGATGATTATAACAAAAAAGTTTACGAGTATGCTAGGTGAAGGTAACTACTAGAAGGTCCCCCCGCAACTTTCTCATCATCATCATCCCATCTCCGTACATGAAAAATTAAAAATAAAATGTTTATTTAGGTTTTTTTTTTTGAAGTTAACACATAGTAAAAGGTTGGAGTCACCCACTAAGCAGAATAACATGCTTGTGTTGGGAGGCCCCGCTCTTCCGTAACTAGAGATGGTAGCACACCGTAAACGATTATGTAAATGTGTGTTTGTGTGTGTGTGTGTGTGTTTGTGTGTGTGTGTTCTACATCATATAAGATAAGAGCGCCTCTGTCTCATCATAGGTTAAATGTTTTATCCAAGTTGATACATTTTTTTACAAGTATGCAGTTGTAATGGATAAATATTTAGTATTTTGTTTAGGTTGTTGTATATGTGTACAGATTGGGTGGCAAATTGAGGCCTATGTCCATTGCTAAACATAGGCCTCTCCCATGGCATGCCAGTGAGCTCGGTCCTGAGTTTTTTGTTTCTAACCGCTGCGACTTTTCTTATATTGTCACTCAACCTAGCTGGAAGGCACCCTACACTACGTTTTCCAGGACGCGGTATCCACTCCAGAATACCTTTTTCATAACGGTTATCAGTTCTACGACAGATGTGACAGGCCTACTTTAGTCTGATAATCCTTTGGGCTATATCGAAAACTTTGGTTCTCTGTCGGATCACCTCATTTCGAATCTGATCCTTCAAAGAAATTCCGAGCATAGCCTTCTCCATAGCTCGCTGAGCGACTTTTGGTGTTGGTACCAAAAGTGCAAGTCAGGCTCGCGCACCGAGGGTTCCGCACAAAATATACTCTACAAATGGCCGTATCTATCAAAATCCCGTGTAAGGAGAGCACTACTCCTAAGCAAAATGTACGCGGTGCTCGATCATTTTATATTGGTTAATGATATAGACAGACACACATAAAATTACAATGGTTTTAGTATTTCTTCTTATAGTGGCCACAGAAATACATCATATGTGAAAATTTCAAGTGTCTAAGTTCATGAGGTACAGCCCGACAGACAGACAGTGAAGTCTTAGTAATAGGGTCCTGTTTTACCCTATGGGGTACGGAACCCTAAAAACACAACCCTTCTTTTTCCTCAGCGTAGTCGGGTAAAAAGTATCTTGTAACCAACTATCCGTGTACCAAATACAGTTGAAGTCCGTTTAGTAATTTTGCCGTGATGAAGCATTAACGACACTTAAAATAGTACATTACTACAGAGGCCTGGACGAAAGGGGTTGCCGGCCGAAGACATATAGGACTAAGGCGGGCAAGCCCATATTTCCCGCCGAGCTATGTGTAGTGCTTTTTTCAAACATGCAATGAAATAAACAACAAAAAAATCAATGTTTTATGTTTTAATACGCATAGTGGCAGAATCTCATGATGCTTGTGCTATAAATGGATTTATTTATTTATTTAATCTTTATTGCACAAAAGAAAAACTTATCGTACAAAAGACGGACTTAATGCCATAGGGCATTCTCTACCAGTCAACCTTGAGGCAAAGCAGATAAATTGTGGGCGGTGTAACTAATTTACCGACATAATTAAGGAAGATAAATACTTAGATACATACATATTCATATAATATATATAATATATACCTATATATATAAATAAATTCAGACGAAACAAGCTAATCAGAGAAGCTAAGACTTTGCAGTTCAGCTAACAAAGAGTTCGCGCAAAGATTTTTTGAAAGCGCACTTGTTTGGGGCTTTCTTAATCTTGAGAGGAAGTCGGTTCCAAAGTTGGACATAAAACCTGATCGGTGACGTGGGATAGAAAGAGATAAATTGCCAGTAGAGCGAAATTGACGGTCACGAGTGACACCGTAATAGTGAAAAAAAATTTTGAGGTACTCGGGTGATTTAAGATCATTAATTGAGAATGGTGAAAAGGAAGCAGAGCATTCGAATTTCGCGTCTTTGACGGATAGGAAACCAGCCAAGCTGGGAGCGGTAAGCAGACACATGATCATACTTACGAAGACAGAAGATAGAAGATGTATGTGGAATGGAAATTAAAAAAGAGGACTTTGCCGGCCTAGGCCTGCATGATTTGTATGAAATTCCATTAACGACCTTTTGTCCTAGCCGCACCTGAAACGTCATACTTCGAAGAAAATATGCATACATTCCTTTGTCCTCTATTTAGTCGTCTCAATTTCAACAAAATTGTCTTATTTTAAGCAACGTAAATATTAAGCGAGGATATCACGTTCAACTCAATTATTGGTACATTTTGTACTCTGTTTTGTAGATATAAAGTTTACAATTAGATGTAATAAGAAATCTGCGTTGCGGCAATCGTGGGTTGAATTTAAATGAGAACTCTGTTAGTTGAAACTGATGCGCAGTCGAATTGGGGTTGGTTGAACCGAAAAATGCAGAATTGTACAGTTAAAATTATGTTTCTTCAATGAAAGCAGTTTCCAACATTTCAATTTCGGTAATTCAATATCAAGGAACTAAAATACAGTTTTTTAGCTGCTAATTTTGAAGATTGGTATATATTGGGGAAAATGTGAAATTCAAATTCAAAACTGCATTCTGCAAGTAGGCCTCAAACGTCAGAATTAGATTTTTTTCTTCTATAATATTTTTACTTTTAAAATGTTGACATGTTCTCTTGAATAACCTCATTAAGTTTATATTTAAAAGTGACTGCCAAAAAAATCATTTTTGTGGCAAACTTTTATCGCTGACTGTACTTTTCCTTGAACATCCATCAACTACTCACCGAGACAGTTCTAAAGAGCCTAAACTCGGTAGGATTGCATTATTTCATTACAGAGTTCCTATGACCACCTTCCTGCTCCATCATCAGATCAGCTCGATGGTATCATACTATTGCATTGTCACCGAATTTACATAAGTATGACAAATTTTAGCTCGGTCGAAAACCGGGAAATGGATCAAATTTAACTTGCAAGATTTGATTACAGACAGACGGACAGACAACGGGACAGGTGAAACTAAATGAAAGCTTGTAAAAACGTATATTTAAGATAGGCTTATTACTAATAATGTAATATAGATAAGAGTTTTCTAGAAAAAAATATTTTCTGTTGTTTAGGCTTTCTTCTCAAGAGTGGTCCCCTCTTGAAAAATGCCGTAGAGTCAGACTTGTAAAAGTGCCCTTGCGGCCTACTTACAGAATAAAGATCGTTATTTCATTATTAGTTACCAAATTAAAATGAAAATGTCTATTTAATTAATTTTACAGTGAATAATAATATGCAGTAAAACAACATTTATTTCCAGACCGATGCGACCTTCAAGCCTTCAAGAAAAGAGCGTACTCCCACCTGAAAGGCTGGCAACGCACTTGTGACTCCGGTGTTGCTAAGCTAAGCCGGTCGGCATACATGAACACCAAGGTCACTTAAATGGAGGGAGCTATTCGGAGTCAGAAAATGAGATCCGCAGAATAGGCAAGATGACTGGGTATGGAAATTAAAATTCCAATTACCTAAAATATTTAGAACAAAAAATATTTAGATGAATCGCATTAAGGTTTAGGAGTGGGGGCTCGTGACGTCACTCCTAAGTAAAATATGTACCTAGGAGTTACGTTACGCCAGTATCACCTAAAGGTTATCGATTATGTAAAAACAGAAAATAATAATAATAATATTATTAAATAATAATAAGCCTTGTTATTTCCTATAAACCATTTTTTTACGAAAGGGGTTTCTTATATCCTAGTGTTAGTAAATTTGACTCTACTGTTAAAACAATTTTTATCATGATAATTTGATGTTTAGTTTGTTTTACAGGAATCCCTTTAAAGGGTACAGGCCTCCTCCAATTTCTTCCATTTTTTCCTGTGCTTTCGTCGTCCAATTTTTTCCCCCAACCTTTATTATATCGTCCACCCATCTTTTCTGTTGTCTTCCTGTTCTCCTTTTTCCGTGTGGGTCAGTCCATTCAGTACACTTGGTAGTCCACCTCTGGTCGGTATATCTTACTACATGTCCGGCCCACTTCCATTTTAATTTAAGTGCGTGTTGTAGGGCATCTGTAAGTTTGGTCTTTCGTCTGATTTCCTGGCTTCTTACTTTGTTAATCTTTCTTAAGCCTAGGATGCTCCTTTCCATTGCTCTCTGGCAACTTGTTATTTTTTTTTTTACGTTTTTTGTAAAGGTCCAGGTCTGGGAGCCATAGGTCAAGCAAGGTAGTATGCATGTGTCCATAACTGTTTTTTTAGATCTAGGTCGTAATTGCCTTTTAGTATTTCTTTATGTGCCCAGTATTTGTTCCAGCTAGATGTGATTCTTCTATTGACCTCGTCTTCATTATTCGTTTTACAGAATGATACTTGTTTTCCTAGATATATGTATTGATCTATATACTCTAGTTCCACGCCGTCTAACATGATTTTGCTTTTCTTTCCGTTTGTCATAATTTTTGTTTTGCTAAGGTTCATGTATAGACCGACCTATTTACTCTCTATGTTTAGTTGGTGTATCATGCTTTCCAATTTTTTGTGGGTTTCGGCGGAAACAGAAAAAAAACGTGTCCAATATTTTTTATGAATCTACATGACGGACTTTATTAAATTTGGTTATCATCACTATTAAAGTCGTCGGCACCTGAAAGGCCAGCAATGCACTTGTGACTCCTCTGGTATTCCAGGGGTCTAATGACATCTAAAATGTGCGTGCATGCAGCTCTCCGTGGCGCCACATATGGTCTCACCCGAAGATCAGCGCTGGCTCCCGAGCCGGCATTATGCTGAGGTGGGACCATTTCGGGGCATAGGTTTAGTTTTTTTGTGTTGCATATACTATACTACCGAATTTTTTTTCGACTGCATTACGTCCGTGCAGCCAGCTTGCAGTCGGTGTGCGGTTGACAGGACTGCACGTCAAATGCAAGCAGACTGCACAGTCAGTTTGCATTTCGGATGCAGTTACACCAACTGCAGCAGAACTGCACTTGAACTGCCATTTTGCAGCTGTCTGTATCGGCCCTTAGTAATCGCAATAAATAGGTTAGGTACATGAAAATTTATAAAATCTTCAAAATTAAGCTAAATTTGCCTGTGGTTAATATAACAGTTTTTGGTATAATTATGCCGGTTCCTCTGGAACACGTTGTAGAAAACCGTTGTATGTAGATTACTGATAATGGTAAGGTGCATGAATCATTGAACATGTCACTTCATTACTCAGGGCCCGTATTCAACATTGGCGAAGCGATGGGGGACACTTTTCAACCCCTGATAAAAAGGAAGGGTTATAATATAAGTTCGAAGCGTGGATGTGTGTGTTATGTATCTTTTCAAATTCAAATTATTTATTTCAGATCATGTTCATAGTATTAGCAGGGATTATTAAAAGACTCAGTTAGGGATTACTCATACGAAGTTGCCTTCTCGGCATTTTTGTTATAGTATACGGGTATGCGACCCCGGTCCCCGAGCTGCTACTGGCTCATACATAGTCTTCCGGTATAGTAATATCCTTTAACCCTTTCTACTGTCGAAATTCGTACAATTCCTTTCTTTACCCTGTTATCCTTCCTCCTATTACACCAATTCAAGGTATGCCGTGCCGATGGATGCGTGGCTAGAGACGAGTCTAGTCGTTAGCGTGCCGAATTGCCCTGGGACTGGTGACCCCAGAATAAGGCTAAACCCTTACCTGGTATGCGGGGCTCTGCTGGGTTTTATCCCTAGCTGCTCGTGGGAACGCAAATGGCGGAGATGTGGTTCGCAACCCATTACGTCTCGGTCCCAGCGAGGGCGAAAAGTGAGCTATGGAGAGCCGCTTTGCTACGTTAAATGTAAGGGGAGGAATGAATGATAAAATAGATGAAGTATGTCAGAGAAATATTGCTTTTCTGTGTGTGAATGAGACAAAGCGAAAGGATTGTGACAGTACAAAATGAAGAGATTAATGAATGTTGATGAAGCGGCAGTTGTATACCAGGACCATAGCAAGTTGAAGGAGGTAGTCTCTGCCTACCCCGTACTAGAAACAGGCGTGATTGTATGTATGTATTAAAAGACGGTTACCCTCATCTGGTATAAACTTTTTAGTCATAATCATTATTTGGCATAATGCATTTTTTTTTGAAACTGTACAATTTTCAGGACTTATTAAGGCATCATCCGGTTAGGTTAGATTTAATATTTTGTTCTGTTTCCGCGATTATTACTCATTTACATAAAATAATTTAACGGATTATATCGCGTATATTATCTCATTTGAGTTCCCAACATTTCGGATGCTTTTCAGCTTTCCGTGGTCACGGGTCATTCGTCAACTAGCCTTTTCTTTGCTCTATATTTAAATAAAATTAAGTGGCAGTTCTTTGATGTATATTTATATTCTGTTCATATAACAAAAGTCGCAACGACAATCTCGAACGAGGTGCCAGGCATTAAAATTCAGTGCTCCCACACTGCAGCCCGTATATCAAAGAGATGTTGAACTGGATATCGGCTCCGCAAGCGTTGATTTTGCAAAACTAGTGAGGAAGTGGATCAATCGAGGGTTCCGTTTTTAACCCCCGACAAAAAAGAGGGGTGTTATAAGTTTAACGTATTTGTGACTGTGTGTATCTGTGTATCTGTCTGTGGCATTGTAGCGCCAGCGCCCATAAGGATGGCCCGATTTGAATGCGGTTTTTTTTGTGTCATAGATAATTTTATCCCGAGTGTTCTTAGCTTTTTCTGATGAAAATCGGAGCACTCGTCTCCAAGATATTCAGCTTTTAGTGGAACAAGTGACCAGATCTCAGCCAATATTGAAGCTAGGAACTCCAAATTTTGGTGTTATGTTCATTTGTGTCGGGGGGTTTTAATTTTTTTTTTAAATTTTATAGTTATTCGTATCCCGTGCGGCAAACTTTTTGAGCATCGAGTTGAGTGGTGGAAGGTTCGCGCATAGAAATAGAGTCCAAATTACTCTGAAAAGATAAGGTCGTGTGCTCTATAAGCTTGCCGGGAACCAATGATATAACATAAAAAGAGGTAGATAGGTTCTATGGACTCCGAAACTGGCACACCAACACTACGCCAATTGGCAAACCTTAACTCAGTCTCGCGCTCAGAGTACTTTGTTATATATTGAATTATGCGTCAAATAAACAAAAATGCCCTCATACATACTGAGATTTTGCACTAATTACTCAATAAAAGCGTCTAAAAGCTTTTACGATTAGTGTGTTATTGCAATATTATCAAATTTATGTGTGCGTACGCCTGGCCATTTTTACACGTGGATTATCGTGTAGGTAACCTATCTACCTCTTTTGATATTATATCATTGCCGGGAACTGTAACAGTGGTGTTTTTAGGGTTACCCTTTCCTTTTCATGTCCTCTCTCACACAATCCATCAATCGATTTTTAGGGCTGCGTAGTCAACTACGAACCCTTATAGTTTCGCCATGTCTGACCGTCTGCGGCTAAGCTTCGTGAGAATTGATACTAGAAAGCTGAAATTTGGTATGAGTATGTGTATATATCACGCCGACAAAATGGTAAAATAAAGACTAAATATAAACTTTTTTTCGGGTACCTAATGTGAGGGTGATTTTTTTGTCATTCCAACATGAGTACGGTGTCGTTGAATAGGCCTTTAAAAAATTATAGGGGTCTCCAAACATTATGTTTTGATAAAGTCCGGAAATCCAAAAAATAGTTCCCCCTACCCCCTTTCTAACTTTTCAACCATGGGTCAAAAAATTAGACTTCTGGCCGTGATTATGAGCGCTGCGATTGATTATATTACCCCCTACCTAGCACTTCGCACCCAGCGAATATTTCACGGTGCATAAAAGAAGTATATCAATCTTTCCTTTTTAGTGACACACTGTGCGCATGACTACGAGGAACCCAGCTAGCTGATGAAGTCGTTGTTAAAATTCATGGCGTACATCGTTAGCAGTATATCAGAAGGATGCGCCAATCGTCAGTTATTTCAGTCACACGATCACAAACAGCGGGATTTTGTTGATGCACTATATTATTCTCGATTCAGTGCCTTTTACTCGTAGAATCAATTGTTTTTAACCGACTAAGGGCCGATTTTACCAGTATAACTTTATTCCGGTTCCCCTTGTTTACGCATATTTTTTTCTGTCATAATTCTATGTCGCATAATCACAATAGGCATATTGATCTACTAGCTGTTGCCCGCGCCTTCGTCCGCGTAGAGATGCAATTTATAGCTTGCAAAGTTTCACCCCCTTCTTCGTACCTAAAAGGGATGAAATTGGACATAAATTATAGCGTATGTCCTATTCTTAAATATAAGGTTACATAACTGGAAAGTTTCATAAGAATTCGTCCAGTAGTTTTTGAGATTAAGTGGAACGTACATACATACTTTCACTTTTAAGGATAAGCATAATTTCATGACGCCGGATCCTGTTATCGCCGAATCTATTTTCGCCGAATAGTCTTTACGCATAACTTTTTAATACTGAAAACCTTCTTTTCAGGCAGCAGTCATCTTCTGTTCGGGATTGCAGTTCTACTAAGAGACTTCGGTTCTGCCAGCAAAGAAGTTGCACAAGAACTTTTTGAAAGCAAACTTATATGGGGCCTGATTTGTATTATAGCAACAAATTGTATTTTTCCCTTACCTGTTCTTTATGCTGTGTTCTGGCCTTCCGCGCGCCCTCCTTCTGTCCTGCTACAACGCCGTACATGGTCAACTATTTCCACTATCACTTTTCACTACACTTGCTGTCTATTCATGCCGCTTTTTCACTATGACATATAGTTTAGTAAGCACTACAGTGTGTAGTTTATGTATTTCAAGTATCACTGTATTTTTTATCAGAGTTAGCTTAGGGGTAACTTAGCTATGAAGCTGTTGGTCCCAGGTTCAAAGTACGGTAAAAGAAAATATCCTATGATATTACTTTAAAAAATCAAATTATGATCTTTATTGCGTTTTAGAAGGTACTCGCATTTTCGTTCGCAGAGAAGAAGTCATTATCCTCTTTTTTATTAGGGTTCCGTACCCAATATAGCAAAAAGGGAACCCTTATAGTTTCGTCGCATCCGTCCGTCCGTCCGTCCGTATGTCACCGGCATTTTACTCAAAAACTACTAAATGTACATTGATGAAATTTGGAGAATAAGTGTCTTTGAAATAAAACAATTTAACGGATTATATCGCGTATATTATCTCATTTTAGTTCTCGACGTTTCGGAAGCTTTCCAGCTTTCCATGCTCACGGGAGGACTGAGAAAAGATGTATTTTCCTCTGTCAAAGTTACAATTTGTGAGAAAATATTATGAATAAGTGTCTTGTATAAGCTGTTAGTTAGTTTTAACCGAAACTGAAAAAAATGTTTTCAGCAAATATCAATGTGTGGCACATATTTCGACAGTTCTTTTAAAAATACTTTCAGGTTATTCAATTTTTTTTTTGATTTAGTGAATATTTTCGGAAATAATCGCTCCGAAAGTTGCATAAATTGTGAAAAAATTACAAAGATAAAACTTAACTACTTTCAATGAAAATTGTTTTCAACATGATTGAATCTATAGTTTTTGAGTTATTTCCAAAAAACTGCGATTCTCAGCTAAAGGACGTAAGTGCCGAGGAGATACGCTTTTTTGCTAATGCACTTTTTTATATCGTATTGTTTTCGTCTGTATTGCATTTTTTTGTATGAACGGCTGCGGAACTCTATACTGAGCATGGTCCGACATTCTCTTGGCTGGTTTTTCAGTGTAGTCGGGTACCTAAAAAGTATTCTATAACCATCAGTGGATACCCAGCTACTCGTGGTCCAAAATTAATTGCAATCTGTTAAGATGTTTTCGCGTGATGAAGCCGAAATGAAACATACAAAAAACCAAAAAAAAATCTTTTTAGTGAGCCTCAAATAGTCGGTATCACTTAATTTTTAGGGTTCCGTACCCAAAGGGTAAAACGGGACCCTACTAAGACTTCACTCTCCGTCTGTCTGTATGTCTATCCGTCTGTCACCTGGCTGTATCTTATGAACCGTGATAATTTCAACAGTCTTGTTGAAATTTTCACAGATGATGTATTTCTGTTGCCACTATAACAAATACTAAAAACAGTATAATTTTATGTCTGTCTGTCTGTATATCAGTAACCTATTTGAAATGATAGAGCCCCGCGTACATTTTGCTTTGGAGTAGGGCGTTGCTAACACTGGATTTTCATAGGTACGGCCATTTGTATCGTATATTTTGTACGGAATCCCTGGTGCGCGAGTTCGACTCGCACTTAGTCGGTTTTTTTTTAAATATTTTTAAGGTACAGGTATGGATATTCAATAATTTGCATAAAGTAATATTAATAAATGACTCCGACATTCCCCGTTCGTGAGCACAGATTTTGTTTTTAAATAAGTATTCTGTACGACGACGATATTTCTGCGCTCCCGCTCCGTAAAAACTGAAAACTGATTAAAATACCTACAGTTAATGAAGGCAGACACTGACACCTATGCAGAGTTTAACGGTCTGTTAAATTAAACCAAGATTTCAAAAAGTTTTTATTTTCGTCTAACCTCTACTCCGTTTTTAACCAACCTCGAAAAAGATTCTTTTATTTGTGTAACGGAACCCTTATATGTATATGATCAGTTTGTTTTCCGCCTGACTGTCTATCAAGACCCCTTTTCTAAAAGCTGAAATGTACAAAAAAAAGCGCGAGGCCAAAATATAGATTAATGAGCGTATCGATCGAGGCCTCAAGGCACGAAAACCCAAATAATGGTGCAGCTTTGCAAACCACAGTCACCTGACTACAGTGAAGAAATAGTACAGACGCAAAATCAAAACTAGATTCATTTGAAATAAAACCAGATTCATTTTTTCAATTAAAACAGTGAAAATGAAGCTAAGCTTAAACACACTCCTGCACATAATAAACACTAAAAATGGACTTTTGTATGTATTATAACTATAACTTCGTTTGCGGAGGAGAAAAAGTCATAAACCCTTCTTTTTTTCTTCAGCGTAGTCGGGTAAAAAGTATCCTATAACCATTTGGAGATCCCCAGCTACCCGTGTACCAAAAATAGTTGAAATTCATTTATATCAAATGTCAGCTTTCTAGTACTAATGATCACGGAGCTAAGCCGCGGACGGACAGACAGACGGACAGACGGACATGGCGAAACTATAAGGGTTCGTAGTTGACTACGGAACCCTAAAAATTGATGTATGGTTTGTGTGAGAGAGGACATGAAAAGGAAAGGAGTAAGCGCTGAAATGACGAATAATAGAGATGAATGGAAGAAGAAAACATCTTGTGCCGACCCTACATAAGTGGGATAAGGACAGGGAGATGATGATGTCGCGGCTAAAAGCTAGTTAATACTATAAATTATTCACTACAAGACTGCAAGTCTGTTGGCCCTGTTTGCGTTAATGCCCGAACTTGGTTCTGGCTCTGCCCGGCTATTACAATGCAAATTAGGATTAGATTAATTTAGAGGACTTGGAGTTGGTTCAGTAATGGAACAAAGCTACAGGGTGGAAAATGCTAATGGGTCAATAAGAGCATCTAGATCCCTTTCCGCTGGGCGAAAACAATGCGACAGTAAGTAAAAATTTCACTTTTGTCGTACTAAACGAAACGAAATAAAATGTTTTTCCCCTCACCAGCTCGGAAAGCCGTTTTTTATTCTTAAGGACAAGTGGGTAAAAACGCATTTTATCCACTAGTGGGTAAAGTAATTTGACCTTGGAGCGTGTTTAAGTAGCTTTTGATAGATAACAAAACGTAGAACGCTCATAATAATGGTTCGTCCGATATAAATTATCATTAAATATATGCTTTAAGAATTTATTAAAAAAATTGTACTTAGCTTAATTTAATTATTTAAGTCATTAACCTTAAAATTCCATAAGAAACATTTGTTTTTTATGATGGTGTTGAATATAATTCTGAACGCATTAGTTGAGTCGATGAAATTACGAATCGCATGGTCAGGAATGACAACATTGTCAACAAAATTTTATTTAAAAACTTTTCTATTGACGATGATTCTAATTAACCTAGTGATGATTATAATATGTACAAATAAAGTCTTATTTTTCACGAGCTGCTTTTTTGCATGTTGCAGTTTCTTCGCTATAGTGAGTTGAATAGTTTTGTGTTTCACACGGGTGCATTTGTACTTTACTTCTCGTGTGGTAAAAGACTTGCTACGCTCAGGATTCTATTTTAGAACTGTATAATCCTTTCGTTTCTCTTGTTTCATTTCCACACTCGAGGGTAAAATACAACTTTGCAAACTTGTATAACTAATAACTATTATTTGCGTGAATCAAGGTAATGTACAAAAATGTGCTTAGATTGTAAGTCCCAAGGACACTTTCCCTTTTTAAGGTTTAAATAAATAAATAACACATGGACAAGCTTACACAAATCGACCCAGGCAGCCCCAAACAAAGCCAAGCTTGTACTATTGTGTACTATGGAGACTATAAGCATAATATTATATAGATGAATTATAATAACGGCTAAAGAGTCGGATGCACCATACAGAGATCCATAAGCAAGAACAGATGACAAAATTCGTCGACTACTGGTATGGACGATTAGCTCAGTTGGTTAGAGCGTGCTGCCCCGGTCTGGCTCAAAGCACTGGTTCAAGTCCAGTATCGTTGAATTTTTTTTCAATTTATTCTGATCTTTGTTTATGATAAACTAGCTTCTCCCCAACGACTTCGTCCGCCTTAAATTCGTTTATCGCGGATAAGGGTATTTTTCCGGGATAAAAAGTAGCCTATGTCCTTCCCCGGGACTCAAGCTATCTCCATATCGAATTTCAACCAAATCGGTTCAGCGGTTTAAGCGTGAAGAGGTAACAGACAGACAGACAGACAGACAGACAGACAGACACACTTTCGCATTTATAATATTAGTATGGATTAGTATGGATTATATCTAATACTTAAATACATAGAAAACATCCAAGACCCAGGAACCTACATTCGTGCTTTTTTCCCTGGCCGGTATTTGAACCCGGGACCGCCAGCCTCGTAGGCCATAGTGCAACCTACTGAGCCAAACGTGTCGTTGTGTCGTATGCAAAAGTTATTTGTTATTGCTGCAAAGTTGCTATTTGGCGCGAGTGCTTGAATGGAAAGCCGAGTAAGCGAAGGAATATAAACTTGAACGAGTGGAGCGAATGGTTCAAATATAGATACCTGAGCGTAACGAGGCTTTCAAGGACGAGAAGCCTAATATTTTTGCAGCCGTGCGAAACTTCTCACTTCGCTACTACAAGGAAAATGTGATCTTCAAAATTATGAGAGAATATGAGAGTCTGCATAGTAGTTTAGAAGCAAGTAACCGTATGTATATATATAAATATATATGTATTATGTTTATATAATATACCCTTTGTCGGTAAGATGTGATTTGAGCTTCGTCTTGTTTAAAACGTATAAATTATAGAGGCGTTGTTAATTCCGACAAATTAATGATGGAACTTTCCAAGAAAAAAATTATGCACTGTATTTAGTTTTGGGTGTTTTATATGCAAATAATGTAAATTATTTTTATATATATCGTATTATGTATAGTTTGTATAATATATAATCTGGGTGTCTCACCCTTGTAATTATTATTAATTTGTACAAGTTAGATCCCGATATCCCGCACCAATAATCTCTCTGTTTAGCCAAATTGTTGGCTGGTAGAGAATGCCTATATGGCATAAAGTCCGCTATTTTTACTTTCTTCTATTGTGCAATAAAGTTTAAATAAATAAATAAATATGTAAGAAACCTATGGAATTATAACTAAACGATTATATTTTTAAAACTAGTGATAATTAATCTACGAAACACACTCATAATTAAACAAACAAATAAACATATAAAAAAATCGAATTTTCAATGACTACGTACATATATTTAGTCGCTTTAACATATAGTAAAAATAAAGCTACTTTTAAAAAACCAGAAAGGTGAGTATTTTTTTTTGCTTACACTGCTACCGAAAGCTCCGCCCGCGAAACCACTCACACTTCGCCGATTTTTTTAACAAAAACACTTCACTTTTCCGGTTCCCGCGTGTCAGTACACACTGAACTCACCATACACACTGACGTACATACATATAGCTGTTGCCGCATCATTTTCCACAAATTTACTCAAAACAACCCAAAAACTCAAAAGAAACCTTAAAAATAGACCCACAGAGACCAAAAGTAACGCAGGGTTTAATATTGCAAACAAAATTACTGTATACAGGGGAAACAGATAAAATCTGCTTTTATTTCCTAGGTAATATGGACTATTGGAACGAAGCATCTCAACGCAATACTACATCTAAACCAAAATCAGTTTTCTTTGTACACCAGAGAGTTAAAACTCTATTTGTTTACAAGTAAAGAAGTATGTAACAGCAATTTTCTGTTGCGCTATGCAACGTTTGATTTGCAGCTGTTTTAAGGGTTGTGCAAGTGGAAATAGGGTTTATAATAACATGATTTAAGCGAAGAAGCGAAAGCTAGAGGATTTTGAGAAAAAAATGCAATCCTTTGCTCTCTTAGTAGTGATTTATGTGCTGTATTTGTTAAATAATATAGGTAATTAAATAAATACTAGGAAGTCGCAAATTCGTTCGCGGAGAAGAAAACTTATGACCTTTTTTGCTTGGGTGTAGTCGGATAAAAAATATCTTAAAACAACCCTCAGATGTTGAGCTATGTTCGTACCAAAAATGTTTGAAATGAATTTGACGTGACGTGCATGCAAAGTCACATATTAAACCTAACACAAAAATAAAAAACCGGCCAAGTGCGAGTCGGACTTGCGCTCTGGGGGTTCCGTACAAAATATACGCTACAAACGGCCGTATCTATGAAAATCCAGTGTTAGCAGAGCCCTACTCTTAAGCAAAATGTACGCAGTGTTCGATCATTTTATATTGGTTAATGACATAGACAAACGGACATAAAATTATACTGCTATTAGTTGTTATAGTGGAACAATACATCATCTGTGAAAATTTCAACTGTCGAGCTATCACGGTTCATGAGATACAGCCTGCTGACAGTACAGGCAGACAGACGGACAGACGGACAGCGGATACTTTAGTAATAGGGTCTCGTTTTACCCTTGGGTATGGAAGCCTAAAAATAATATTTCTCGGTTCAATGGCGTTCAAATAATCCCTATATTCGATGACACATTTGGCTCAGTGGGTTGTACAACGGCCTACGAAGCTGGCGGTCCCGGGTTCAAATCCCGGCCAGGGCAAGTGTTTGTGTGCTAAGCACGAATGTTTGTTCCTGGGTGTTAGATGTTTTTTTTATGTATTTAAGTAGTACCCATAGTACAAGTTTTGCTTAGTTTAGGACTAGGTCGATTTGTGTAAGATTGTTCCTAATATTTATTTATTTATCACTTTTTTATATTTTCTATACACATAATTTTTAATATTTTCTTCTGTTTCCGCGATTATTACTCATTGAAATGAAACAATTTAACGGATTATATCGCGTATATTATCTCATTTTAGTTCCCGACGTTTCGGAAGCTTTCCAGCTTTCCATGGTCACGGGAGGACTGAGAAAAGATGTATTTTCCTCTGTCAAAGTTACAATTTGTGCAAACTACCCATTTTTTGAAAAAACACCTTTATTTGTGTTTTATTTCAGAATTTTTAATTTTACTATTTTATAATAGTCGAGTATGAATTAGAAATACTTCATTAGGGTAAATTTATTACAATTTCTTACCGTTTTTCTTAACAAAATATGAAAACCGGCCAAGAGCATGTCGGACCATGCTCAATGTAGGGTCCCGCAGCCGTTTACTTATACAAAAAAATGCACTACTGATGAAAAAAAATTCGTCATGAAAAAACAACTCTAACAAAAGAGCGTATCTCCCGGGCACTTACGTCCTCATTTTTTTTTTCCGAATCATGGTCATGATAAAGCAGCTGGATTTAGTAAATTTATAATACGAAAGTAATAAGTATAGATAGATAAGTTGTATAGATATTAATTAATTTAGGGCTGCCATCTTGGTTATTCTATATATTTGTTACTACATGACTTTTTCCTCCAAAATATCATAGAAGGAAAAATTGAGAGGAAGCGAGGTAGAGGAAGGCCAAGACGAAATTACTTTGAGCAAATAAAAGAAAAGGATAAAGTCATGTCTTACCAAGAAGTGAAGGAGGAAGCCCAAGAACGAAGCGGCTGGCGATTGCTACACCGACAAGAGCGTAGCTCTTAAATTGAAGAAGATTTTGGTTATTACCGAAACCAGGAAAAAACACCAAAAACCTTAAAAACCGAGAATGTTTGAAGTAAATTGCATTTTCCCTAGACGCGTTAGATGTCTAGATTTTACCCAAATAGTAAAAAAGCCCCCGTATCCAAATTAGGAGAAATCCGGGAAAACCCAGACGATGGCAGCCCTGTATAGTGACTATGGGCGATGATGAGCGCTTTCCATCAGGCGATCCGTCTATTCGTTTGCCCCCTATAACATACGAAATGTACAGCCTCCTGCGATCGAATGTACTAATATTAGTACAAATTAAAATCGAGAATTCAACTTCCATCAAATTCCACGAGGTTCGAAATTCAAAAAATCATAAATACTCTGGGCCGAATGAGGATAGGGTACATCGTCAATAACCGGCCACCGTTCAATAACTGGCCATCTTATACTAAAAATATATTCTATTTATGTTTTAGTACTGATGTGCAAATTGCGGAAACTTTCCAAACTGCTTAAAAAAGGTCTTAAGTCTAGTGTTACCTTACCTGTTTAAAAGACCTTTATAAGGCGTTTTGGAATCATTCCGCAATTTGCACATCAATAGGTTTTAGTATAAGGTAGCCAGTTATTGAACGGTGGTCGGTAATTGATGATTGACCCTATATATATTTACATGCTAGAAAATGCCCGCAACTTCGTTCGTGGAGGAGAAAAAGTCGTAACCCGTCGTTTTTCAGCGTAGTCGGGTAAAAAGTATCCTTTAACCATCTGGAGATACGCAGCTACCCAAAATAATATTTTTCGTTTAAGTGACCTGCAAATAGTCCGTAACAATAATTTTTTTGAAAATATCTTCAATGCACATTTAATTTTTACAACTTTATAATATTATTGAAATAAAACAATTTAACGGATTATATCGCGTATATTATCTCATTTTAGTTCCCGACGTTTCGGAAGCTTTCCAGCTTTCCATGGTCACGGGAGGACCATTTATAATATTAGTAAATATACTAGAAGAATATCTCGAATTTTCTTTAGCGTAGTTGGTTAAAAAGTATCCTTTAACCATCTGTGAATACCTACGCTACCCGTGTACCACAAATTGTTAAAATCCTTTAGCGATTTTGGCGTGATGAAGCCCCAACGACACATAAAAACATACAAAAAAATATAAATAAACTTCTTATTGAAATGTAGTAAAAATTGTATCCCCCCCCCCTCTATTTTCTAAACGGTATGTTCAAAACATATGAATAAAATTACAAATATATAGCCTAAGAACTACTTCCAACGAAAATTGTTTTCAACATGATCGGACATACCGTTTTTAAGTTATTGCCAAAAAAACTGCGCTTCTCAGCAAACGACGTAGATGCCGGGGAGATACGCTCTTTTGTTACTGTTTTTTTCATATCGTATGTTTTTTCATCTACAGTGCATTGTTTTGTATAAACGGCTACAGAACCCTTCATGGGCTCGTCCAACTCAAACTTGGCCGCTTTGTTTTTCATATAGATTCTATTGCTATGTGCGATTGGCAAGTCATTTTATTTATTGAAAAGATAATGTGTTATATTGATACGGTCCCTTTAACAAATTCTACGAGTATGTCCTTCATAACATGTCTCAAAATATTGATTTAAACTTACACGATCTTCACTCATTATCACAACACTACAAAACGGGGCTTAATCGCGTATAAATATGATTTATTTAATTACCTTTCGTTGGTAATTCTTCGACGTTTCAGACGTCGCGTTACGTCCATGGTCTCGAAGGAAACTGGAGTGGCCAAATCAACGACTTCTAGCCGCGCGAGTTTTTCGATCTACCCGCGCTTGATGTTTGTTATTAGGTTGAACACTACGGTCGTCACTAGACCGACACACTACACTCACGACGTCAGGCGATTTATCAGATGTTATTTGATGTTGCTTACATTTACTAATTACTGGATTCCACGAAGATGAAAGCTTGAAACCATCTTCCCGGTTGAAATTTCGGTGTTTCTTGATTTCAATTGCTTCACGCACGATTCTACAATAGTTGAAACAGCACTTCACTTTTCTTCACGGTTAATTATAAATAAAACCAATAAATGTTCACTGAATGTTATATTTATCAATATAGACACTTTAACAAGCAATCACTAACAGCGCTGCCTACACACCTGCTCGTCCCCACTTGTCCCAATACCAACGTCAAGCCTGTCTGGTAGTTTTACCGTAATACTACCCACAATAATTAATAAAGTGTCACAATAGTAATTACGTTCCGTAGAAAGGATCTTGGGATTATGAACCAACGAAAGGTAATTAAATAAATCATATTTATACGCGAATAAGCCCCCTTTTGTTGTGTTGTGTTAATGTCTCAAAATATCTTCATATCAGAAAAGAGATAAGAGGATATACTAGTGGCCATTCTTCCATACAAATGTAATCCCCCGTTTCCTCCCTGGATAATTGTCTGAGAGCAATTTTTTTATAAATATAATCTATAACTACCTGTGCCCAATATGTTTTATTTTTCTTAATATTTTGTTTATTTTAAGAATTAGAGGGCCTCTAAAACTGCAAATATGCCACCATCCGGCACCATAGGCACACGTTCAGTAAACAAATTTTACGAATGTAAAAGAAAAATAGAAAACATAGAAGCATAACCGAAGCTCTCGTTATAATATATGTGAAAGAAAAACTATAATTAGTCCAGTTTTGGAAGAGGAAATAGGGTACAGCGAAACCCTGTTTTCGCCAATTTTCTGTAGGTCAGATCGTTCCGAGCTGCAGTTGTCCCTTTTGCACTGTAATAAGGGGGATTGCAGGTGATGCGATACCAAGTTTTTAAAAGTAGGTAACTAATTTTCAAAAGGCCATTGCTAATATATAATCCTCTTAATGCCCCGTTTAAAATATTTATATGGAACCATCCATCCATTTTTATTAAAATTTTAAATCGACGCAATGGTTCCTCAGAACAGATTTCGCTATATCTCTTAGTATCTGAGTACTCCCTACTGACCCATTTGGATTGATCACTCTGTATAGTATTTTAAGAAAAGCAGACTAAAGCATTATTTATCAATGCCTTTGTTATTATAGTAAGTGGATCGGCTCAATTGAAAAGATAGAATCTATAACCGAGATAAGTAACCGGTTACAAGGTTACAAGACCAGCCTTCAACCGTTGGTAGCCAAAGTAATTTCTAAAAGGAAAACAACAATGTCTAAAATGTACGTGGAAGAGACAGTTGCAGTGATAAGTATCTTAATTTATGACTGCAAATAGCGTTACTCAGCATTTTATAATACATTGAGTATTAGTTATCACTTCAGTTTCAGTATTATCTAAATCTGTATCTATACTTTTGTATAATTAAATTCATTGTTACATTTATCAGTGAATGTATTTTATTCGTTCACTGATAAACTAAAGTATAGAAGCATTCTGTCCGCTCTATTATTCACTGGGCGCGAAGTACTAGGTCGGGGTAATATAATCGATCGCAGCGCTCATAGTGGCCAATAGTAAAACTCACGTTGGCGCTGTTATCTGTCATTATAATAATATTTTGTTAAAACGTCGCGATTAAATGTCAAAACGTCAAAGCCAACAAAGTTGTGAACGCTAGGTGGAGCTGAACTCGTGCACGGAGCCAATACGCAATTAAAACTGAGCAGCGGTGGGCCGTTCCTTAAAAAATATACCGCACACGACTTCAGTTGCTGTATGTTTTGCTAGAAATTTCCTGCCTCGCACGACAGAACTGTGGAATAAGCTGTCGCCGGCTGTATTTCCCGACCGATGCAACCTTTAAGCCTTCAAGAAAAGAGTGTACTTCCAGCTGAAAGGCCGGTAATTCACTGTGACTCCTCTCGTGTTGCCGGTTGCCGACAACGCTTTAACAAAAAAGAGGGTTATGACGTTTTCCTCCTCCGCAAACGAAAATAATAATATAAGTTTGTAAAACTGATGAATCAATTACTACGAAAGAATGGTTATTTGTTATATAAACTTTTCACCTCAAACAAAACAACAGCTCATAAACAATAAGTCTTTATTTGTACAAATTATAATCATCATCAGGTTAATTAGGATCATCATCAATAGAAAAGTTTTTAACTAAAATTTTGATGACAATGTTGACATTTCTGACGATGCGTTTTGTAATTGCATCGACTCAACTTATGCGTTCAGAATTATCATTCATCAAGATCATTATATTAAAACAAATGTTTCGTATGGAATTTTAAGGATTAAGACTTAAAATCATTAAATTAATTTATATACCATTTTTTATTAAGTTCTTAAAGGATTTATTTAATGATAATTAATATCGAACGAACCATTATTAGGAGCGTTTTACGTTTTGTTCGCTGTCAAAAGCTCACTTAAACACGCTCCAAGGTCAAATTACTTTCCCCAGTAGTGAATATGCGATTTTACCCTCCTGTCTTAATGGATAAAAGACGACTTTCCGAGATAGTGAGAGCGAAATACATTTTTATTGGATGGAATTTAATAAATTCTCAATCGGTACTTTACTCTTTGCATTGACTATTCTAAGAATAACTAAAATTATATATTTACTAGAAGGCGCCCGCAGCTTTGTTCGCGGAGAAGAAAAACTCATAACCCCTCTAGTTTCTTCAGCGTTGTCTGGTAAATATCTGCAGCAACCCAGCTACCCGCGTACTAAAAATAATTGAAATCCGTTTAGCCGATTTGGCGTGATGAAGCCACAACGACACAGTCATACACACATACAAAAAAATATTTTTCGATTTAGTGACCTCCGAATAGTCCGTCACAATATATATTTTTTTAATATCTTCAATATACTGATATTTCATTTTAACAACTTTGGTTTCCTTTTTCGAAATACCGGTATTTTGACAATGTAAAAAAATTGAAGGTTACTGAATCCAAATAAAAATTGTTTACTATTTGAAGGTTAATGAGTCTAAAATTTTTTTTTTACTAACAATGCTACGCGAAAAATTGCTTCAAGAAAAACATTCTAATGAGATTTTCTTGCAATTAGGTGAAACGGTACAATATCTTTTGCTTTTGACGTAAAATATTATTAAATGATTTATATTTAATCTCATATAGACAAGACATGTGTTCCTTACGAAAAACAGTAATCATCTTAATTTATAAAAAGAAAACGACAATCTCTAGATATGAGCCATGGGGACATTTGCAGTGATAAGACTTTTAATTTATGACTTCAAATAGCATTACTCAGCATTTGATAAAAAGGATATAATTGTATGAATTATCACGTAATTTTTATCTACAGATATATATAATACTAGTGTTTTATACAGTGTACATGGTGTTAGTTGGTCTATCTTCTTTATATCTTCACTAATTGCTCAAAGGTTTGGAAGGGATTCTTAATAGGGATAAGTTAAGGGATAAGTACTTATATCTTTTAAGTTGATTGAAGAAGAAGAAGAAGAAGAAGAAGATACATTTATTTTGTAAACAACAACAAAAATTGCAGTACATTGGAAAAGTGACATGTATAAACTTAACCTAGACTTAAAGCTAAACCTAGGAGCCATAATCAATCATATTTGTGTTTACAAAAATGGAGTCCACTCAGCATATGTCAGAGCACTCATGAGTGCCATGACGCTGATCTTCCGTGGATCCAGAACAGGACATGTGTGAGACAGCTGTGTATGTACACTGTGTACCTACTCATTTATGTGCGTGCCTGTGTGAATGGCATATATGTATAAAGATAAATACATTAAATTAAATTAATATGGACAAAATAAACACAATAACCCTGATATATATATGTACTTACACCAGCCTATCTTTAAGAAGCATTATCTATACTATACTATCATATTATAGATGCGAAAGTGTGTCTGTCTGTCTGTCTGTTACCTCTTCACGCTTAAACCGCTGAACCATTGATTGCACTTCTAACTGGTTACTATGTACAATAAAGTGTTTACATACATACATACTATTACAAACAGTGATCGGCCCTATCGGTGCGAGATTTTAACAAAACTTGTAAAGCTGAAATAAAGGAGAACTTACAAGCAAGAAAAATACAAATGTTATTGGCAGATTAGTGTTCAATTTAACTCTATATTGGAATCTCGGATTTCTAATACTTGGATATAAGGATATGACATTAATATTTCCAAGGCTGTAAGCGCTCTTTTATCACCGCTTGCAAAGTTTTGTTAAAGTTTTGCACCGATAGCGATCACTGATTATAAAATTACGAAATCCAGATGCCTTACAAGGACAAATCCTGAATTATAGACAAATCTCTTGACATCAGCACCGCGTTGTTGTGTGAGAGTTGTGAGAGAGCGCGGAGTAGCAGGTTGTGTGGGCTACAGTGGCGTGACGTCCATATAAGCCAATTCCCACCGGGTTGCTTAAGGAAAGGCTTATATACAACCTTTTTTTTTATATAAGCCTAACTAAGTCCGCCCGCGACGTCGTCCGCCTTAGATTCGTTTATCGCGGATAAAAGGTATTTTTCCGGGATAAAAAGTAGCTTATGTCTTTCTCCAAAACTCGATATTTTACTAATTGAAATGTGAAGCATATCACCAAGATTTCAAGTTCCTAGAGTAAAAAAATATTTACTGTCCATACAAATTTTCATCCCCTTTTTCGTCCCTAAGAGGGATGAAATTTCACATAATTTATAGCCTATGTCCTATTCTGATATGTAAGGTACGTAACTGGAAAGTTTCATAAAAATTTGTCCAGTAGTTTTTGAGATTAAGTGGAACATACATACATACTTTTACGTTTATAATATAGTAAAGATAAGAATAACGATAATATAGTAAGGAAGTAAGGATGAATACGCGTGCCCCATTCTACATATTCATTCTACATATTCATTCTACATATTCATTCTACATATTCATTCTACATATTCATTCTACATATTCATTCTACATATTCATTCTACATATTCATTCTACATATTCATTCTACATATTCATTCTACATATTCATTCTACATATTTATTCTACATATTCGCCAGGACCCAGAGGGATCTTCGTCCCTACGGTCCATATAACCCGAGTTTCCGGGTGGTCCTTCGTTATGCTCCGTAACTTGTAATTTTCCTGATGCCACGCTTCTTCTTTTTTCATGTCGAGGTTCCTCAAATAATGGATGCCCAGTGGGCAGCGGTATTGACAGCCCTGGCTGTCGCGTCTCTCAGTTCCAGTTCCGAACAGGAGTAGGGGCACACCGGGCACGCCGGCAGGTGCACCATGGTTTGTGGTGCTGTGTTGCAGACATATTGGGTTAGGTGGTCCGAGAGCAGACCCAGTCTGGCCATGTTTTCCCTGCAGCGGCTGTCTTGAGTCCCGAGCTATGACAGTTTATTCGGAAACCCATTGTCAATATTTTGTTAGGCAATAACCCCCAACGGGTCTATGATGGTTGCGTTTGTCACGCGATAAATAAATTAAATAGCTGCCGTCAACTTCTGACACGTATGTGAGTACGAAGGTGACAGGCGCGTTATCATATCATTTATCGCATGATAAATGCGACCATCATAGGCCCGCTGGTCACAAATTTTCACGACTTTCGGTTAAGAAATATGACATAAGAGAAGAACAGCCAGGCGGACACCCAGAATTCTTCGCTAACGGTCAGACAACTAATGCAAATTAAACTGTGATACATATCATTCATCCTGCACGAAAGCGCAGCGTAGGACGGCCCCTGACTAGATAGACGAATGACCCCGTAAGGGTCGCGGGGAGTCGGTGGATCCGGTCAGCGCAGGATCGCATCCTGTGGCGAGCTATAGGGGAGGCATACGTTCTGCAGTAGACGTCTATGACTGATAGATAGATAGATATATCCTGCTAAATAAATAAGAGTTCTAGACAATATCCCGCTGCCGATAGCTAGGGCAGAAGGGTTCTCCAATGGTGACCGCGTACGGGAAGACGCATCGCTGAAAGGCCCACAATAAGATATGACGATGACCTGGTGAAGATCGCGGGACACCGTTGGATAAGGGCGGAGCAAAACCGGTTATTGTGGAGGTCCTTGGGGTAGGCCTTTGTCTAGCAGTGGACGTCCTTGGGCTAATGTGATAATGATGAGATAATATGAAAGAAATAAATACTGTCTACGATAAAATATATCGTGCTACTCTTAAAAAACCGGTCAAGAGCATGTCGGACCATGCTCAGTGTAAGGTTCCGCAGCCGTTCATACAAAAAATGCACTACGGATGAATAAAATACGAAATGAAAAAGTGTACTAGCAAAAGAGCGTATCTCCACCGCACTTAAGTCCTTTAGCTGCCAATCGCAGTTTTTTGGCATTAACTCAAAAACAGTATAACCGATCACGTTGAAAATAATTTTTGTTGAAAGTATTTATTAAGTTTTATCTTTGTAATTTTTCTATATTTTTTAAAAATGCCGTTTAGAAATTAGAGGGGGGGGGGCACACTTTTTGCAATTTTCGGAAGGATTATTTCCGAAAATATTCACTACATAATTTTTTCTCTATAAAACTCAAAAATCTTTTTAAAAGAACTGTCGAAATATGTGCCACACATTGATATTTACAGAGACACATTTTTTACAGTTCCGGTTACGTGTATGGAGTGCCTCCCCTAGAAATATGTTTTATTATTATTTAACTATCAAACTAAGTAGCGACTTATACAAGACACCTAACCTCCATATTTTATTAATATACATCTTATAGTCTTTGAATAAAATGCCTGTGACATACGGACGGACATGACGTAACTTTAAGGGTTCCTTTTTGCCGTTTTGGCTACGGAACCCTAAAAAATAAGGTATTTTCCGAACCAAGACAAATCTAATGACATCTCATTCTTATGTCAAAATCCATCCATATAATTTCTCCCCCACCCGACCTCCACGGCTCCGAATCGACGTTTTACTTACGGTAGCTAATGTAGATCTGTAATCACAATTGGAAAACCACAATCTTCGAATGTAATCCAGAGGCATTTTGCTCTGATAAAGTGATAAAGGACCTAACTTTATGAGCGCGAGAAAGGATTATTATAGCTTTTTATTATCAATTGAGTATTATAGTTATCAGCATATTATCTATTGTATTAGAAAGATGTAAAAATAAAATGTCAGTAACACAGGTAGCTGTCTATCCTCAGATGATTACCCGACGAAGCAAAAACGAGGGTTATTACTTTTTCTGCTCTTGAACAAAGTTGCTATCTGGAAGGTGTGTACTTTTAGTTATTAAATCTAAGGCACTTTTTACTATCATTTAAATGATAATTTCGAATGAACTCTGTGTCATATATTTATTCAACGTAAAATTTGAATGTGTTTAGTTAATCCAGTATTTATTGCTAAGTTTTATTAGTAACTAGATTCTGCCCGCGACTTCGTCTGCCTTAAATTCGTTTATTGCGGATAAGGGTATTTTCCCCAGATAAAAAGTAGCCTACGTCCTTTCCCGGGCCTCAAATTATTTCCATAGAAAATTTCATCCAAATCGTTAAGCGTGAAGAGGTAACAGACAGACAGACAGACAGACAGACAAACTTTCGCATTTATAATATTACTATGGATAAAATTTTATGTCTTTCGTATGTATTGAATGATGTTAATTTAGATGAAGGATAAGCCATATTTTATTATAATGTTAAATGAAATATAGTGAAATTGAAATATGTAATTATTCACGATCGCAATAAATATGAATATGAGCATAGTAACTGATACCATCGGAGTATTTCTTTAAATTAGATCGTGTTTATTATCTCATGTAGTATTAATAGCATTAAGTGACGATTGCATAAAATACCAACTATTTAATTGAAAAGCCGATGCTATACAGCAGATTTATGCTTTACAAGGGGTTCCAGGCAATTTTGACACAATTTGATTAAATGTGTTATACTAGAAAATTTAAAATCTTAGCATCGAAAGCCTTCAATTTGGACTTGGAATGAATCGTGCTAAGACCCAAGTAATGACCAACTGCACGAAACGTAGGGTCGAGGTGGACAGACAGGTACATTTACTTGGGCCAGCTAGTCTCTTTCAGCAACAGACAGGACAAAAAAGTCGAACGCCGCGTTGAAAATGCCTGGAAGAGCTACTGGTCCATGAAAGAGTTCATGAAGGGAAACCTTTCACTGTCACTGAATCGGAAACTCATTGACATGTGTATTTTGCCTCTGTCCTAACCTACGGTGCCCAAACATGGTCACTTACTGAAAGCGAAAAGTCCAAGTTGAAGGCTTGCAAACGGGCCATGGAGCGCAGCATTTTAGGTAGCAAGACAGCCAAGCTTAAGTGGGATTGGGCAGGCCACGTATACCGTATGCATCCAGAAAGATGGGCCAGTATAGCCACTAAGTGGGTGCCTAACGATGGACGACGCAGACGGGGCAGGCCCAAACGGAGATGGCGGGATGACTCCCTTCCTCAGCAACTGGCCGTTACAAGCATCAAACAGGGACATGTGGAGATCCGAGGGAGAGGCCTTTGCCCAGCAGTGGGACACAAATGCAGGCTATTAAAAAAAATAGAAAATATTTCCTTCCCTCTGAGGTGTTTCCAGAGCGCTATAACATGGGTTTCTTCGAAAAGCGAGTTAACAGGGCTCTCAAAGGTTGGCAACGAATGGGCGATGCCTCCGGTGTTGCACATATCCATGGGCAACGATGACCACTTTCCATCAGGTGGCTCGTCTGCCCGTTTGCCACTGATTACATTAAAAAAATGTATATACCGGCTGGAACGGAACGAGGAACTTTCATTTATTTGATGTAGAATCGACCTGCAATAGTTAAAAGCTTTTAATAATACTAAATAAATAAATACTACGGGATAATTTTACACAAATCGAACTAGTCCCATGGTAAGCTCAATAAGGCTTATGTTATGGGTACTAGATGACGATATATTTAATAGATATATTACTTATATACATAGAAAACATCGAAGACTCAGGAACAAATATTTATGCTCGTCACACAAATATTTGCCCTAACCGGGATTTCAACCCAGGACCTCAGCTTCGCAGGCAACGTTACTCCCACTGAGCTAAACCGGTCGTCATAAAAATAAACAAAACTATTGAAATAATATTTTTTTAATAAAGTAGCTCAAAAAGTGCTACTTTACGTAGCTGTTTAGCCTGCACAAAGTTGGTTTTCGCGAACTAGTGCTTTTTACTTTTCCAACGTTTTTAAATTTATACTTGTTCCAATTCATGACTACTTATTGATGATGATGATGACGGTGATGGTCATGATGACGGTGATGAAGGTGATGAGTATGATGATGATGATGATGACGGTGATGATGATGGTCATGATGATGATGTGATGGTGGTGATGATGATGGTGATGATGATGATGACGGTGAAAATGATGATGATGATGATGATGATTATGATGATGATGCTTACTTGTTGTTTTTCTTATTTTTTCGCAACTTTATTAAAAAACGTCGTTCGATACACGTGCGGAAATGTCATTCTTCACTCGTCCCAAGGTATCTCGGTACTCGTGACATACTTTCCGCACTAGCATCGATTTGCCTGGGGTTCATATAGCATTTGGTCCTATTGGACAGATATGTATACGCTGGTAAAAAAAATTGGATTCCTAACGAGACACCTGTATAGCCATTTCAGTATTTTAAAACATGTCACATATTTTCATTCAGAAAACATAAATTAATGTAGTAGTTATCGAAGAACATCACAGAAGGCTACCGGAACTCTTCCATGATAAGTGATTTATATGGGTGGCGATAAGGGCTTCAGCTGAAATGCACAACAGGCATTACAGGCAAAATGTACAAACAATCAAAATATACATACGTAAAATGACAAATTTATAGTACGCAGAATGTACACGCCATTAAAGTGTACAATTAACAGCAGAGAAACGTGACCACCCTGCCATATAATGTTAGTTTGGCAGGGGGGTTACTTTTCTCTGCAGCTGACTGTACATACGCAAATAGAGAATATGGATAAATCTTAATAATTATTCCGTCTTGTAGAATTTTCACGTCACCCAATACCACAAAGCCTGAAGATAGTCTTCAACCAGTGCGCCTGTGCCAGCACACGCAGTGTTTATTCTTCTCTCTCATTTTGCTCTAAGGTTAACTGGAAGAGATCCCTTAAAGGGATAAGTTCGCCTTTGTACAAATGAGTTAGTTTACTTTCTTTGTTTTGTTGTTTTTATGTACAATAAAGTGTTAACAAACAAACAAACATATGTTCACGATGCTACATACGTTGTCTCTACTTAGTAATAGTAATTCTAATATCAACGTCTATTATGAAAGTTTTAATGCTAAATGGTAGTTCCTATTATAGAAATACAATGTATGAATACCGTAAAAAAACGAAAATATATACTCGATAGAATTTGAAAAAAACCTTTATACGTATTCATTCTATTCCTTGCCGCCTTTAACAAAGATTACTCGAACTAACTTTAATAAATTAATATTATAAAGGCGTGTGTACGCTAGATGAGGCAAGCACGAGTCAAGCACAATTTGTTTAGTGTGGACCGACTTACAGTAGTACCACAAATATAATTTACAACGATGTACCTGCACAGAAAGCATTTTTTGAAAACAGCTTAACCAATTATAAGGCAGCACTTTAGCGCGGGTAAAATCTTCAACGCCTATTGGCCGAAATTTTGTCTGGCGCCACGTCAGTCACTATTAGCGGGAGCACGAGTTCACCTGTCATTGCATATGTACCATACGTATAGTGCAACAAGGTCTTTATTAAAATGTTCACACGTTCGGTTTCATTCGGTACTTGTTAGCACTCGTCGACGTGGCCGAAGATTGCCGATGTAACTTATATTCGTGGTACTACTGTACAAGCCTTGAACGAGCACACTTCGAGCATTTGGTTCGTGCTCGACTGTGCTCCACCCATAGGCTTGTGTCCTAAACAAATATAATAAGTCCGTCAGTTATATTATCAGAAAGTAATGAACACGTATTTTTAGTTTTGTCAATCAAACAAAGAATAATGAAGATATAACCCGTTAAAGTTCCCTGTGACGTTACACCGTGCGAAAAACGGTCGCACGGCGTGGCGTCACAGTTCAGGAGTGAGGGCTCGTGACATCACTCCTAGGTAAAATTTTGTACCTAGGAGTGATGTCACGCAACATTCAATGTGTCGCCTTTATTTTTTTATTACTTAATAATACGTCTCCAATATTTTTTCTTAATCTACATGATGGACCAATTATTAAAATTTATTCATCATCCCTATGGTTGGTTTTTTGACGAACACCAAGGAGCAATAAGAGGACTGACACTTGTCATACTTTGGATCGTGTTCCGATGGCAAGGAGTAATTCTGACAAAAACTAGATGGCGCTTCAAAACTAAACATTTAACGATGTTATAATTGAATAAACAAACATAGTATAGTAATAATTAGTTCGATAATAGTTAATCCTATCCTATCTATATTATAAACAAGAAAGTATGTATGTACCTACGTTCCACTTAATCTCAAAAACTACTGGACGAATAATATTTTCTTCTGTTTCCGCGATTATTACTCATTGAAATAAAACAATTTAACGGATTATATCGTGTATATTATCTCATTTTAGTTCCCGACTTTCGAAAGCTTTCCAGCTTTCCATGGTCACGGGTGGACTGAGAAAAAATGTATTTTCCTCTGTCAAAGTTACAATTTATGCAAACTACCCATTTTTGAAAAAACAAATAAAGGTGTACAAACATGCCAGATGGGCCAAGCTGTAAAGACAGTTAAACATGTGCCAGAAGGGCTTAATTATTTTATTCTAATAATTTACCAAGCAGCATTTCACAAATGACGCGTACTGAGGAGAAAAAAAACGCTGCAAAGAAAAACTCCCAGGCTACCTCATTACTAATTATAATACTTTAAAAAACAGAGACTATTAATTAAACTACTTTTAAACAGATAAGATATTTTACACCGTTCGGAAATTAAGGTTTTGCTGTCCTGTGTCCCGCTTGTTCCTTGATGAGATGTATTACTGGATCCCAAGCTGATGGTAGTGACAATCCATCTTCTTTATTGAAATTAGGATGCTTTTTAATCTCAATAGCCTCGCGTAACATTCTGGGAAAATATCTTTTTTCTTTGGCAAGGATAGAAGGTTTATCAAACTTAATTAAGTGGTTTGGTTTGTCAATGACATGTTCACAGACTGCAAACCTTTTACACCGACGGTGCTTGACATCTGCTATGTGCTCCTTCACTGCGTTTCGTTTGACCAATGTATGAAAGACCACACTCGCAGTCCAGCTTATAAATGCCTGCATTCTGCAAAGGGATGCTACTCTTCACGGGTCTAAGGTATTGAGACACCTTCTTCAACGGCTTGAAATATGTTTTCATAGAAGCACGCTTCAAGATGTTTCCGATCTTGTCTGTGACCCCTTTCACATATGGTAATACGGCAGGTTTACGCTTGACTGTTGGTTTCTTCATACTGGGATTCTGCTTGGAACGTGGTATCTGGAGCGCGTTGGCTCAAAGCGCAAGTTTGATATTCTGCAACTCAGCAGTCAGATGTTGATCGTCGCAGATACCCCTGGCTCTCTGAAACAAAGATTTACTTACTGTAGCAAGTTGACAGGGATCGTGCTGAGATTTGCCATTCAAATACCTATCTGTATGCGTCGGTTTCCTATATACAGTATGATCTATGTCATTGTTAGGACCTCTAATTACTAGCACATCTAAGAATGCAAGTGAATTTTGATTTTCCAACTCCATAGTGAATTTAATTTTACTATGCATGGAGTTCAGATGGTCTAAGAAAGCTGAAACACTAGATCTAGGTAAAATAGTAAAGGTATCATCTACGTATCTTTTAAAGATCCTCGGCTTGACAGGTGCCAATGAAAGCGCTCTCTACTCGAAGTCTTCCATGAAAATATCGGCGACGACAGGAGACACCGGAGACCCCATTGCCACACCATCAACTTGCCCGTAGAATTCACCATTCCATAGCATATAGCCAGATGTAAGGCAGTGTTGTAATAACTCAGCATATTCTATTGCCATCTGTTGTTCACTCAAACTTCTTTTCACAATTTCGATACATTCTTGAACTGGTAGGCATGTGAAGAGAGACTGGACATCAAAACTGACCATAACTTCATCATCAGTTAGTTTCAAATCCTTAATCTCACTGACAAAATGGTATGAGTCCCTTGTGTATGCTTCCGTCTTCCCTCGCAGTAAAGAAAGCACACCTGCTAAGTGCCGAGCTAATCGATAGGTAGGAGCATCGATTTGACTCACTATAGGGCGTAACGGAGCACCTGGTTTATGCATCTTTGGTAACCCGTACAACTTTGGTGGCACCGGGCAAGAAGGCACTAAACTTTTCACATCCAGATTAAGATTTTCAGTGCTTACTTATCAGCTCGGCTGTCGTTTTTACTACTTTCGCCGTTGGATCTCGCTTAACAAGCTTGTATGTCGTAGCGTCTGACAAAAGTACTTCCACTTTCTGGTTGTAATCACTAGTATCCATAACATCCGTCGCATTTCCCTTGTCAACCCGAAGAATGGTGATGTCTGGGTCTTCACGCAAGGTCTTCAAAGCGTTGAATTCAGTTCTGGGTAAGTTAACTTTAGGAGACTTCGCTCGTCTTAAAATTGATGACACATCCTGGCGTACGGCCTCCAAATCCTCCTTACGCATATGATTTTGGACCAAACAATCTTCTACACCGAATATAATCTGTTCAAAAGGGATATTCCGTGGAGTAACAACATAATTAAACCCTTTTTTAAGAACCGAGGTTTAAGACTCGTTTTTTCGAGCTAATATTCACTACAGGTGCAACGGCATTTAACGTTGACGTCTGATTACCTCCACGGAGCGTTTCATTCCTAGTGCGTTTTGATTTCAACTTGTCAAACTTAGCATTTTCCTTACGTGTACAACTTTTAAATTTTGATGCGTAACGTCTGTCGCTTTGTTCAAAAATACTTTTGAAGTCATCATCTGTCAATATCAACTGCAATTCAATTCAATGACAGATGATGACTTCAAAAGTATTGTGTATTGTTTGGTAATGGCAAATCTCACCACAATCCCTGTCAACTTGCTACAGTGGGTAAATCTTTGTTTCAGAGAGCCAGGGGTATCTGCGACGATCAACATCTGACTGCTGAGTTGCAGAATGTCAAACGTGCGCTTTGAGCCAACGAGCTCCAGATACCACGTTCCCAGTATGAAGAAACCAACAGTCGAGCGTAAACCTGCCGAATTACCATATGTGAAAGGGGTCACAGACAAGATCGGAAACATCTTGAACCGTGCTTCTATGAAAACATATTTCAAGCCGTTGAAGAAGGTGTCTCAATACCTTAGACCCGTGAAGAGTAGCATCCCTTTGCAGAATGCAGGCATTTATAAGCTGGACTGCGAGTGTGGTCTTTCATACATTGGTCAAACGAAACGCAGTGTATCAACCCGGGTGAAGGAGCACATAGCAGATGTCAAGCACCGTCGGTGTAATAGGTTTCAGTCTGTGAACATGTCATTGACAACCAAACCACTCAATTAAGTTTGATAAACCTTCTATCCTTGCCAAAGAAAAAAGATATTTTCCCAGAATGCTACGCGAGGCTATTGAGATTAAAAAGCATCCTAATTTCAATAGAGAAGATGGATTGTCACTACTACCAGCTTGGGATCCAGTAATACATCTCATCAAGGAACAAGCGAGAGACATGACTGCAAAACCTTAATTTCCGAACGGTGTAAAATATCTTATCTGTTTAAAAGTAGTTTAATAGTCTCTGTTTTTTAAAATATTATAATTAGTAATGAGGTAGTCTGGGAGTTTTTCTTTGCAGCGTTTTTTTTCTCCTCAATACGTGTCATTTACGAAATACTGCTTGGTAAATTATTAGATTAAAATAATTAAGCCCTTCTGGCACATGTGTAACTGTCTTTACAGCTAAGGCCCATCTGGCATGTATGTACACCTTTAAAGAAAATTACGAGGAAAATACATCTTTTCTCAGTCCTCCCGTGACCATGGAAAGCTGGAAAGCTTCCGAAACGTCGGGAACTAAAATGAGATAATATACGCGATATAATCCGTTAAATTGTTTTATAGGACGAATTTTTATGAAACTTTCCATTTACCTTATATATCAGAATAGGACATAGGCTAGCATGTATGTCAAATTTTATCCCTTTTAAGGGACGAAAAAGGGGATGAAACTTTATAAAGACACTAAATATATTTTTACGCTAGGAACTTGAAATCTGGGTAATATGCTTCACATTTTATTTGAGCTATACGCGGACGAAGTCGCGGGCAAAAGCTAGTAATAAATAAATCGTACCATTTAAATACTGGTTCACGCTGGCAAATTCGATAAATTGTAAAAAAATATTCTTATACACAGATGGCGTTGTACACATCGGAGAACGGCTTTTTGTATGGAGATGGCCAGTCTTCTTGTTTTAATGCTCCTTGACGAACACAAAGGTATTTGCTTCGCGCTTGCGTAGTTGGTTCGTTCTACGTCCACACTTGACGCCGCGAACGACAAAGCCGAGAACGGCTCCGATTGTGCTCGGCTCGCCTAGTGTAGACGCACCTTTACAGATACATTATCTGATTCGGTTTTTGAGCAATAGAATAGAAAACGGAATCGAATAATTCCCACATACCCAATACTAAAACAAATAGATTATAGGCAGATAAGTAATCCGGTCATAAAAGTGATGATAAACTTTTATATAAAACGGCAAATCACTTTCGTTACATCACATTTAGTGCAATGGCTTCCCTTAATTTAGCTTCCCTGTGCGCTGTATTGGCAGGTAAGATATTTAATAGAAGATAATAGAATAATTTCGTTGTATAAAACTGTGTAGAAAAATAATGTTTTCTTCTGTTTCCATGATTATTAGTCATTAAAATAAAACAATTTTAACGGATTATGTTGCGTATGTTATCTCATTTGAGTTTCCGATGTTTTGGAAGCTTTTCAGCTTTTTATGGTCACGGGAAGACTGAGAGAAGATATATTTTCCTCTGTCAAAGTTAAATTTTTACAAACTACCCATTTCGAAAATACAAATCTCATCAACCAACCAATAAATAATATTGATAATAGTATTTGTTTTCTCAAAGTGGGTAGTTAGCACAAATTGTAAAATATATCTTTTCTCCGTCAACCCGTGACCATGGAAAGCTGAAAAGCTTCCGAAACGTCGGGAACTCAAATGAGATGATATACGCGATACAAAACCGTTAAAATTGTTTTATTTAAATGTGTAGGAAAAGTTCGTTTTAACCGCTAGCGTGGGAAAGTCATCTAAAGTTCGAGTTTAATTTTTTTTTGTGTTTGTTTTGTTAAGTGTGTTTCGTAGGTTCACTACAATTAGTTTTAAATGATTATGTTCTTCATTATTATACACAGTGTAAAGGAGTAAACTGACAGATCTTAATTATCAAATATAGAGCCTAATTAGGGACATCAAGTTTCCGAGATGTTTTTTTTTAATGTAATATATTTGATGTGTGTTGTTTTTTCATCTATATTTTTAAACCGTTATATTACATTTGTGCAGTGTCCTCGGCTGTATATATTTTTACTTTGGTCTATATGGATTAGTAAAAAAATAAAAAAGTCATGCCATTGGCAGCTAACTTTTTAATTTTTCTTACTAATACATATATTGGCCAAAGTAAAATTGTATACAGTGGACGACACTGCACAAATGTCATATCGAAATAAGAAATCATCATCTATACTATTATATTTTTGTAAAAATAAAATGTCTATACATTGAATATATTTACGAAAATATATTGTAACGGATTATTCTGAAGTAACAAAATTACGTTTTTTTTTTGTGTTTGCGTGTGTCTTGTAGCTTTTCTACCTAGCCACAACGACACATACGAACATACGAAACATTAAAAAAAAAAAATTCGATTCAGTGACCTCCAAATGTTCCGTACTAACCATTTTTTTGAAAATATCTTCAATTTATATATAGATATCGTCGCCTAGTACCCATAGCACGAGCTTCACTTAGTTTGAGACTAGGTCGATTTGTGAAAAATTGTCCATAATATTTATTTTTAATTTATTTATTAATTCTGTTTCAGTTTTGTCGGGGGTAGTCGAGAGCCAATCGACATACAACCCCGATAGCCAGAATGTCTATCATCTATTCACCAGGTAAGCCATACAATGTATTCAAAAGTAATTACTCGTAGATGTGTTAAGGGAAAAACAGGTAATATTTGGGCAACTTTATTGTTTATTGTCGGGCTTCGAATCCCGGTCGGGACATGTGTTTGTGTGATGAGGACGAATGTCTGATCCTGGGTCTTGGATGTTTTCTGTAATTGAATTGTTCATTATATATCTTTACCTAAATTATGCTATGCTATGTAGCTATGGACGGCTATGAAGGGCTATGCTCGGGATCTCTCTACGAGATAGAATCAGCAATGAGGAGATTCGTAGACGAACCAAGGTCACCTACATAGCAAACAGGGTAAGGAAACTGAAGTGGCAATGGGTAGGGCACATAAAGAACCGATGGCCGTTGGGGCAGAAAGGTTCTCGAGTGGAGACCGCGTCCCGGCAAGCGCAGCGCAGGAGAGTCAACCGAAAGGTGGTCGGACGACTTGGTTAGGGTTGTGGGGATTTGCTGGATGCGGGTCGCCTCTATCCGGCCCGTGTGGAAAATCTATTGAGGAGGCAGGAGTCCAGCAATGGGCGTCTTTTTGCTGAAATGATGATGATGAATGATGATGTGTATCTTCAGCTGGCACCCATAATACAAGCTTTGATTTGTTTGGGACTAGGGCGATTTGTATAAGATTGCTTAGGCTAAGCCCGGATAGTTGCCCCACTTTTTGAAATTAATTTATATCTCTTGGTACAAAAAGCAAGATTCTTAATTAGTTAAACGGGTAGGTACTTTGGTTTATTATCTTCAAATTTGTGAAAAACTAAACATTATCTTTGATGTTACCAGAATCTTGGTGATTTTTGCGGACCTCTAAATCTTGGGGCAAATATCTCATATAGGGGAAATACCTAATCCACGTAAATTACGTTTAGGATAGATGCCCCATCGAGAAAGAGGACATTTACTCCGCAAAAGCTTTGATCGTGCCTAGCCGTCCCATGCAATTGCACAGAGACATGCAACACGGTTAACTTAGTTGTGGTTGCAGAGTTTCTCGATAGATAAATAAAATAACATGTGTTTTATTCGCGAAACTCGAGTAATTGCAAACGAGGCAACTATACCCCCGGGGCAACTATCCGGGTTTTATCCTACATTTATTAATTTATTGTTCTTTGCAGACGAAACCCGACCATCAGCCAGCCCATGCTTCTCGGTTGGCCCACCCTGATCGGCTCCAACTTTGAGCCCACCGGTCGCATGGGTGTGCTCATCCACGGCTTTAACTCCGGCCCTACCTCTCCCTTCATTAACTACAATGTTCCTGGTCAGTAACATCTTGATTGCTTCATTACATTTCTTTAATTTCTTTAATTTCTTTAATTTATTTTTAACCCTCGACAAAAAAGAGGGGTGTTATAAGTTTGACGTTTCGGTATCTGTGTATTTGTCTGTAGCATTTTGACACTGATTTAAGTGCGATGTTTTTGTGTCATCATTTTATCCCGAGTGATATTAGCTTTCAAAGAGAATATAACCACTACGTTTTAAGACGCGGGACTCTCATACTAGCCAATAGAATCAATTTGCATGGCACACTCATACCAACACGTATGTCAAAGAACCGTCAAACAGCAGTAGTACCAATCTAACAGACTGAAAATAGTGTAGTAGGCTATACGCTTGCGATTTTTATCGATAAAATGGACTGGGTTGGAATATAAGCTCATGTCAACAATTTTTGTAATCAAAATTTAGTTTAGGATTGAGTCCACGTTTAAGTCCTATGTTGTACAGTGGATATTTATTTAAATGTGCTAATACAAGGCTGGACTTAAATGTGAACCGGAAATAAAAAAACAAGCTTTTTGTTTTAATGTAATTGTTTATTGTTTTACTAGCACTATTAGATCTTCTTTTGAGACTGTCGTATCTGAAAATATTTTATAATTACAACAGTAATATATTTTCTTATATCTAAGGTCAAAATATTATATAAGTCAACAAAAAAATGTAAGAATCGTCGCATGTTCTGGTATGGATGGCAGTAAACTTTTCAGTTGAAACGTAGGTACGAAGTATTTTTATTCAGTCTGTCAATATACAATATACGCACCGCACCTGGTCTTTGATTTATCATTTATGATCATATTTCATGCAACTTCTCACGTAATCCGAATTATTGTGTATAATTATTTCCACTGATAAGCAAATAAGCCTGAAGTTATCGATAGTTACAGTACATCCCTAGTACACAATGAAAATAGATGTAAAATATCCAATTTTGTTTATTTATTTAGCATGCTGCACTTAAATATGGCCAAAAGAATCCAAGGCAATACTTACCGGCCTTCATCCCAGAGAAATTTCGCCATAAACATCCTTTATCGCAATTTTCATGACTAGCTCGAATTCCATAAATTTCACATGTGATAAACCGTCTTTTCGGTGGCTTTTTTACAAAATGTTTTCAATAAATAGTGTTCAATCACATTTCACTACTTTAAATAACAATTAAGAGTAATTTAATCAGAAATCTAAAAACAAACATACAAAACACGCGAGCTGCAATGACAAGCATTATGGTTGACAATGTATGACATGACATATAAACTGTACTGACGTGCTGGTCCAGTGTCATGGCAACGGTTTGCCATGACAAGTCTAAACAGAAGTTTTTTTCCTACTTGCGTTAGACTGTTAGCTTTGTTTGATGAAAATCGGAGCACTCGTCTCCAAGATATTCAGCTTTTAGTGGAACAAGTCGGGGGTTCTGATTTTTTTTTATATATTTCTATATTTATCTTAAGTTTAGTCTAATTAAACTTCATTTCATTTCATTTTAAATCGTATTGTTTCACTTCCATTTATAATATTTGTTTCATTCAATATTCTATTGTATTCGACTCATCTGTCTCATTTGGTTTCATTTGTCTTTGTTTTACTCATTTTGTCTCTTTCTGACTATTTTATATCATTCTGACTCGTTTGATTGACAGTCCTGGGTCCAGGTCCCGGTAAGCGTATATATTCATGTGATGAGCATAAATATTTGTTCTTAAGTCTTGGATGTTTTCTATGTATATAAGTAAAAATATCTATTAAATACATCGTCGTCGAATAGCACAATCCTTATTGAGCTTACTATAGGAATAGTCAGATTTGTTTAGTATGAAATTGTCCCCTAATATTAATTTATTTATAATTTCTTTATCTCACCTCGATCCATTCATTTGCCAAACTATTATGCATCCTATCTTGACGCTCCCGCGCACTTCACCCCGCCCGTCCCACCAGCAACCCACTCTCGGCTGCTTCCTGATTGGTAGCCTCCACTACGATCCCTTCCGTGTCTCCAGCATTTACCTCCACGATTGGAACTCAGGCCCAACGTCCTTTTTCGTCGTCACCATGGTGCCTTGTCAGTACACCACAAAACTAGTAACAAGTTGATTATTTGTCTTCATTTCCATGAATTTCTTTTCATCTTGTCTTTTCCATTTTACTTCTATTCATCTCAATTAATTTAATCCCAAAGTATCTCTATTCAAACAATTTGATTTAGAATCATGTCATTTTGCTTTAATTTTTACATTTAATCTACTTGCGCCTGATTTAACTTTATTTATTTTCCACTTCACTCCTTTTTATCTTTTATGTTATTTCAACTTTTTCTTTCTTATTTAATTTAATTTATTTTTCAATCATTTAATTACCTTGTATTTCATATCATCTTATGTAATTTCATTTCATTCACATTGCGACACATTTGGCTCAGTAGGTTGCGGAATGAATCGCGGCCAGTGCAAGTGTTGTGTGCAAGTTATGTGTGATGAGCACGAATATTTGTTCCTGGGTCTTGAATGTTTTCTATGTAATTAAGTAAAATAATTTATCCATACTCAAAGTTCAAGCTTGGCTTAGTTTGAGACTTGGTAGATTTGTGTAAAATTGTCCCTGATTATTTACTTATTGTTTTATTCAATTGCGTTTCATTTAATTCTGTTTCACCTCTTTTCCTGTAATCTCTCCTGACTTCATTAAATTTCCAAATCGTTGTGAATGCTACTTATGCTACTCCTACCCACTATATTAACTGGGTTTATATTATATTGGCAGGCCAACATTAAACCATAGGAGTGAAAACCAGAGTAATGGTGGAAAATGTGGTGTTCATTAATGGAATTAGGTGCCAAAGTTTGGGATGTTCGTTTAATAATTATAGTATTTGTTGACAGCCATCCTAGCCGGTCTTGACGTCAACTTGATTGTCGTGGACTGGAGCGCAGGCGCCGTGACCGATGATTACAATACCCTTATTAACACCAACGTGCCTGCCAGTGGTAAGCACTAATCCTACTTATTTTTTGCAAGCTTTTGTTTAACTTGTTAGTATGTTTGTGTGGATCAAAACTTCTAAGTTAAATGTCACATCCCCGTCGCCAAGTTCTTGATTTAGCTAATATTTTGCATACTTGTGCAAGTATATATATATAAGAGCTATCACTTTAGTTGTTTAAATGAAACGGCAAGAAGCTAAGTACTCTAGATATAATAAAACAGAAGAAAGTTATAGTCTGGAGTTATGAAGGTGTAGAAAGTTCGAGAATCGGAAAGATAGATCGATAGGAAAGATTACAGAACACAAAACGAATTTAAGGCGTTTGCGAAGCGAGATGCGAGATTAAGTGCGCGCGGGCGATCAATGAGAGTGACGCTGATGAGCTCTCTGGTGAAGGACATAGCCGATTTTAGCGGTAAACTTGCCACATTTACTGCATGTCAGCACCCCTCCGATATAATTATATTGTATGGCCGCTGGTGGTAAGGCCATAAGCTCGTCGCACTTGGCGTCGACTTCATTACGTCATACCGTCTCAAAATTATGCACCTGCGTGATCACAATATGTCTCCACTGTGACCAGCCTTCTGCGGTATTAACGCTCATGTATTAAGGTTTATATCAGCTCTCTTTATGTGCCGTTTGAGCAATATTTATATTACCTGACGGTAATAATAAAATATTATGACGCCAAGGAACTGATCTGAGCCGGATTTTGACCATAGGAACTCTGTAATAGAATAACGTAATCCTACCGAGTTTGGTCTCTTCAGAATTTCGCTGGATGCGCGTCACCTCTTTCCGGCCCGTGTGGAAGTTTATTGCATGATTTGAAGGCTGAATAAGCGAAATATCTACTTCTGAGAGCATATAACCACTGAAGATGGTACTCTGCCAAAGAAATTGCAAAATCTCCAGTTAGATTAAACGGTAAATTGTTCGTTCGCGGGTGTTTTTTTGGTTGTAGGTAATTTCTTTTAATTGTATGCGTTTGTAGAGATAGAAGTATTTCCGTAATGGACTGTACGTGTTTACCTCAACCCCTGCTAAAAATGCATTGGGAACTCAAATGAGATAATATATATACGCGATATAATCCGTTGAAATTGTTTTATTTAAATACTAGCTTCTGCCCGCGACTTCGTGCGCCTTAAATTCGTTTATCGCGGATAAGGGTATTTTTCCCGGATAAAAAATATTATCTCCATTCCAAATTTCATCCAAATCGGTTCAGCGGTTTAAGCGTTAAGAGGTAACAAACAGATAGACAGACAGACAGACACACTTTCGGATTTATAATATTAGTATGGATGTGATAATCGTGGAAACAGAGAAGAAAATAATTGATAAGCTTTGTTTGATTTTCAGCTGCGAGTATTGCTCGCTTCCTCACCTGGCTGAACCAGGAGACTGGTGCAACCCTGCTCCAGTACCACATCATCGGCTTTGAGGTCGGCGCTCACCTGGCTGGCATGGTGGGAAGGTACCTCGATGGCCAAGTTTATTATATAACTGGTAAGTTATCCTTTGATATAGTTGAGGCTGGTTTTAGTGTCAGGCTGATCGTTTGCACCGAGCGATCGACGCGTAGCTGGTCAGCGCTAATGGGGATTTTGAGTACTCAAATAATAATAACTTTTTGATGGTAAATGGTAATTTTTATGACGAAAATCCAAAAAAAATGGTTTATTTTCGATACCTTACGAGTATCTTGTTTTATGAGCCTTTAAAAATAGGTGGGAAAGTCAATTTTTAAAGTATGAAAATGTGAATAAATTATAAAACCATTGAATAACACATGCAATGTATGGTAACTTTTGTTATAAAACCGTTTCAATAAACGCAAGTTTTAACATAGCTGCGGAACAAAGCTCTTAATTTCTCCATGTAAGTTAGGAAGGTGTGACGTCACGCGTTCCTAGGGTATAGAATGGAGCGTTTTTGGGAATGTCCAAAAATGTGATTCTAACGTTTTCGTATCTCGTGAAGTTTTTAGGACATTGAAGTAGCTTTTTCACCAGTGTTTCTATTATTTAAAGGTCTTCTTATAACATACCACAGACAAATGTTCTCAACATCGCTTTTATCGGCGCGAGTCGTTTTAGTATTCACAGATCACTTTAATTAAATACTTTTTGAACACCATTTCTAAATTACTTTTAAGCGTTTTTGAGATTTTTTGTGTGTTATGTTCAGGGAGTGTGTTTGTAGCGCCATCCATGCTTATTTTTAGGTTTCTACCTTATTATTCATCATAATATTAGTCATCTTTACTTTTATAAAATCCAGATGATTTACAGGGATCATGATACGAAGTAAAACAGGGCGATCTACGAATAACTTAAAAAGTGTCAACGTTGATTACAGCGCCATCTGTCGCATATTTTTGTGGCCTCACGCGGTTAAAAGCTTTGAACCCATTTTCTACCAACATGCTCCCAAACGAAACAGATGGCTATATACGAGTATGTCTTCTCCTCAATCAACACTTTAGTCAAGACTTGATCAGAAAAACAATTTTAATTTTCTAAGGCCATTAATGAATAATTGTTTTTTTTTTCAGCCCTAAACCCTCCTAGGCAAGGCTGGAACGAATCAAATATGTTCCGCCCCTCCGACGCTTTATACACCGATGCCATCCATACAGACATTTTTGGAACAGGAATGATGGAAACTTGTGCTCATGTGGACTTCTACCCCAATGGTGGGCTTGTTCAGCCCGGCTGTAATGCGTTGGATTGGGAGTGCAGTCGTGACAGGTAACAGAATTTGATAATAATCATCTTATCATTATTATCATTTTCTCCACTGTTTTAATTCCTTCATTTTTATTATGATCATGATCATTATAATGTGAACCATCGTCAGCATTATTATTTTAATTCTCATCTTCATCTTTCTCATTCTGATCATAATACTCCACATCATAATCACCGTCATTATATTCATCCACACTTTTATCTTCATCATTATCGTAATCATCCTCCCCGTTCGCGTTATAGCTATCATTATTGTCATGATTATCATAATCATTACACGGAGTATGTGAGGGAGTCCTTTTCCGATGTCAACTTAAATCTCAATGGCGGTCTTATTCAGTCCGGCTGTTAACCGATGGATTGGGAAGGCAGTCGTGACATGTAACACAATATCATCATTGTATTTATCATAATATCATCGTAATCAACTGGAAGAGATTTCTTATAGGGAGAAGTTGGCCTTGTATCATATTTCTTAATTGTATTTATAACTGGTTCTTATGCCCAATAAATTGTTTATATACAAATATACATACATCATCCTCATTATCACTAGCAACATCTACATCATCATTGCCATCATCATCAGCATTTTCTTTATGACTCCTATTGTAGTCAGCATTATTGTCAGGTACAAACGTACACAAAACCGACCTATCCCGAACCTACGGGTGTCATATAATAAACATAATTATTATCATCGTATTTACATTCACATTCCAATCAACAACTAAAGTTAAATTCATCATTTACTATAGCAGTTAGCAATAGATATAACATTCTCTTTACTTAACTCAAATTTTGGTAAACCCTTGCTTATAATTTAATAAAAGCGAACTATGGCAATATTTACAGATGTATTGAATGATATTTTGCTTTTTGTATTTTGTCGCTATCTTTCTTGCTACCTATCTATATTTACAGGTCCTACATGTACTTTGCGGAGTCCGTTGCCAGCGCAGGTTTTACGTCCACACTCTGCGAGTCTTTAGAGGACGCCCTGACAGGGAACTGCAATTCTGAGGAGACGCTTCCCTTGGGTGGTACCTCCAACAAAACTGGGTACGTCCGGCACGATGTATTTGAGATCGGTATGGCATAAGCTATCGGAATGGTATACCCGTCTGGCACATTGTCTGGAACGGCCGCGCATCTCAATTTCCATTGAATTGGTCTGCTGCACACTAGATTATTCCGATGACACGGGTTATTAAAATAAGAGGACTGTCAATCGTCATATTGTGGATCGTGTTCCAACCACAAGGGAATATCTAGTATGAAAACTAGATAGAGCTTTGTAACTAAACATTTGTACAACATTACTCCACGTCCGTCCTCTCCACGTATCTATATCAGAGACGAAACGAAACGCCTCTAGAAATGATTATTGTAGGACAAGCCGTGATAACCGAGGCTATCCACCTTCCACTCAATTCATTATTTGTTTAAATTCGATATTAGCATTTGGTCTTTAGTTAATTCTTATGTTTTCCTCTAAAACTTCTATGACTGATTATAATGGGAATCCTTTTTCAAAGCCGAAAGCGATTACTATTTTACCCGCAATATGGACCCAATTATAGGCTATAGTTTTATGTCTGATTGTGAGTTTCTGATTAAAGAGGGAATCCTCTTTAAAGGTTGAAAGCGATTACTATTGTAATTGCGATATGGATCCCATTATTGGCTATAGTTCTATGTCTGATTGTGATTGACTGATTATAGTGGGAATTATTTTACTAGGCCGAAAGCTACTATTGTACCTCTGATTTGTACCCTATTATTGGCTATAGTTTTATGTCTGCTTGTGATTGAATAATTATAGTAGGAATCGTTTTAAAGACCGAAATCGATTACTATTGTACCTGCGACATGGAACCCATTATTGGCTGTAGTTCTATGTCTGATTGGGATTGAATGATTATAGTGGGAATCCTTTTTCAAGGCAGAAAGTGATTACTATAGTTCTATATTTGATTGTCAACCAGCCTAGATTTCTGTATTGGTTTCAGAACAACTGGTATCTACTACCTGACCACCAACGCGCAGTCTCCGTTCTCCACTGGTTAAACCGTTACCATTTGAGCTACTTACTTCCTTCGAGGTTCAAATAAAAAAGCATATCCTAATACATCTTGTTTAATTTTCAAATAACAATACCCCTTAATTGGAAGATCAGCGCTGGCTTCCGAGCCAGCATTATGCTGAGGGACCATTTCAGGGCATAGTTTTAGTTTTTTGTGTGTAATTTGTTTATTTTTTTGTCTTCTATATGCTTTGCTACTAAATAAATTTATTATCTTTCTTTTTTCCTTCTTTCTTCACTCGTAAATGTGTGTACTATGAAGCTTGTAAACCTACACGTTACAATTCCTAGACGGGTTAGGTAGGATATTAAAAAATATATTTTAAATGATTGTCGAAGATCATCTGTCTCACCTGTCATTTGTATTAGAACATGCGAATTAATTTAACCGTGATTGAATAAGCATCTATATTGAAGATTTAAGTCAGCTATCGAATAGAAAATCTTTACAATACCTCTATATATTGTTTTAAATGCTTCCTGAAGTTATAACCTTCACAGTACTCCTCTACAAACGAGGAAAATCACTATGTATGAAAAAATCAAATACTAATTTTATAGCCTACTGGATGGTATTTTCTTTTTACTGAAACTATCTACAATCTATGAACCTACATATTCTGCAATTATTCGAAAAGCGCTTGAACTATTTGTAAACTAATCGACTCCTATACAAACTATTGTAAAACCGGCTAAAAGCATGTTAGACCATGCTCAGTCCAGGGTTCCGCAGCCGTTACCTTCTAAAAAAAAGCACTGCACATGGAAAGAATACTATGTGAAAAGTACACAAACAAAAGAGAAGCGCTGATTTTTGGCAATAACCAAATTTTTATTATTAAATTGGATGTCCTTAGTTTTTCCAACATTAACTTGTAAATTATTATCATTCAATCATTGAATCATGTCAGAAATAGCATTATTAATAATTTTTTCATAATTTTGATTATTAATGTCAGGAATAACAATTGAAATATCGTCTGCAAATAATGTACAGTTGTGATTGGTATTTAAAGGCAAATCATTAATGTATAACAAGAATAATAAAAGGCGAAGGATAGTCCCTTGCGGTTCTCCAACTCTCTTTTATAACATGTTTGATTTATGAATCTGCTGTATTTTTTCAGTGCCAGAACCTATTACTTCTACTATTTGGCGCCGATCGTTTAGATAACTCTCAAGCCACAAATTTACCAGTCCTCTTATTCCATAGGTTTCACATTTATTAAGTAATAATCTGTGTGAGACATTGTCAAACGCCTTGCTCATATCGAAGAAGATGGCAACAGTTTTATGCCCTTTATATACATTATCGATTATTTTGTTAATTAGATTGAAAGTTGCAAAGTGGCTAATGTAGTCGATTTACCTTTCTGAAAGCCATTCTGGTGGTCACTTATTATCCCACATTTACTAAATTTTAAAAACTTTTAAAAACCTTAAAATGTTTTTCAAGGAACTATCGGAATATGTGTCACAGTCATCAGAAGATGTTAGCTGAAATAAAAATCTACTTCTAGTGCCCCCCCTAGACACATTTGTTTGTATACTTTAACTTGAAGGCGCCCGCGATTTCGTACGCGGAGGAGAAAAAGTCATAAACCCTCTTTCTTTCTTTAGTATAGTCTTTTAAAAAGTATCATATAACCATCTTGAGATACCCAGCCAGCTACTCGTGTACCAAACATAGTTGAAATTCATTTAGCCAGTTTAACGTGATGAAGCCACAACGACACATACAAACATTTTATTTTTACAACTTTTTAATTGTATAGATAGACTACCAAACTAAGTACCGAAATATATTTACTACAACACTACAACTAAAATTGAGTTCGTATCAATGTCACTAACAATTATATGGGTCTCTGACCTGAAATAAAGTTTGCATTTTATTTCATATACAACGGAGTGTCCTTTGGGCCCACAGTGTCCCCTGTATCAAAACGTCCACCGTATTAGAAGTCCACTGTGTCAGAGTGTCCACTGCGTCAGATCGTCCACTGTGTCAGATCGACCCAACAGTGGACACTCTGATACAATTATCAGAGTTTCCACTGTGTCAGGATGCCCACTTTATCAAAATGCTCACTGTACTAGATCGTCTACTCTAGTAAAACGTTGTGGGAACACAGTAGCGTCGCAATTCCCACTAGGTAGGCAAATTCCTGTAACGTAACGCGGGGCGCGGGCGAAGCCTACCGAGGCGACTAGTCAGTCGCTCCTTACACATTGTATCAAACACTTTACTTTCTCAATAAATAATTAATTTAAAGAGCACCTTGTTTCCTTGGGAATCACATCTAGCAATACTCGCACAACGTCAACTGTACCAGACCGACCACTTTATCAGAATGCCCACAGTATCACTTTGCCCTTTTATGAAAATGCACATTATACCAGAACGTCCACTGCATCAGAACATCCACTATATCAAAATACCCACTCAATGAAAATGTCCAATTTTGGTAAGGTGAGCTTTTTCAAAAAGGTACACTTATTATAGAGTTGACGTATCGATTTAGTCGACCATTTGATGGAATGACATAGGTGTTACAGTGGACATTTTGACATAGTGGACCTTTTCGTAAGGCTATGTTCTCTGCTCATTGCCGATTCAATTTGCTCACCCTGTTTGCTATGTCGGTGACCTTGGTTCGTCTACGAATCTCCTCATTTTTGATTCGATCTCGTAGAAAGATCCCGAGCATAGCCCTTTCCATAGATCGCTGAGTGACTTTGAGCTTCCTTAAGAGAACCATAGTTAGAGACTACGTCTCGGCTCTCTACATCTTGTAATTTTTGAGTAAAGTACCTGTGACATACGGACGGATGGACGTGACGAAACTATAAGGGTTCCGTTTTTGGCTACGGAACCGCAAATAACTCGCTGTGCATTCGCTCTTAGAGTAGAGTGGGTTGTTTAAAAAAAGAAAATATATTAAAATCTTGGTTTATTTTGAACTTTGAAGTAGCAATGGCTTCAGCTTAGCCGGTGGAGAATGGAGACTGCGCGTTGGTCGTCAAATAGTAGATGCCAGATGACCTGTAACCAATACAGGATTAAAATTTATGACTCATAACATAATCGATGTCAGGAATATAGCGATGCTACGTCTCGACTAAACTTAGTAAGTAAGTAAGTAAGTAAGTAAGTAAGTAAGTTTTTTATTTGCATTAAATGTGGTTAACAGCAAGTCTTACAAAACATTTAAAGGGATCACACATTTAGCCCTATTACGGCATGCAAAAATTACGTCTTAATAGCTCTAGTAATTAAACATTTGAATAAATAAGTTAGTACAATTATTAATAATAACTAATACAGTTCAAGGATTCCTCATTATTATTTTGTCCAATAATGCAAAATGAAATAATTAAATTATTAATAATTACTTCATCTTCACACAACTCCTAACAATTATAATGTATCATCATCTATTTATTCGTGTCAAAATTAAAATAATCCGTAATACTATAAAATATATTACCTATTAGCCATGAGTATAATGTCCGCTTAAATTCTTTTATGTCAGAAATAGTTTTAATATCTACTGGTAGGTCATTATAAGTCTTAATAGACATTATATAACAATTATTCTTATACAGCGCACTTTTACATCTTGGCCCTATTAACTTTGATCTCTAGGATCTCTAGGTCCTAACTTCGGATTCGCTACAAGTGTTGTAAATAGACTAGGATTTGATTTGACAAAGACACCAATTTCCAAAATGTACATGTTAGTTAGGGTCAACAATTTAAGTTTTTTAAATAGAGGTCTACATGATTCAAGAGATCCTACTCCGCAGATAGCTCTGATGCATCATCTTAGCGATATTTTTATAGATACAATGATCTCAATAATGAAACAATTTTAAGACTCCGATTGAATTTGAACCAGTACCTTGTGCCTTGCCGGGGCGCACGCTCTGCCAAATGAGCCACAGAGTTCAGTCAGCCTGTCTTCAAATGCTGTTACTATTTGTTAAAAGATCTCTCTCTATTTTTTGTGAGAGACGTGCGTCACCGGGTTCAAGCGAGAGAACGAACTATGCTTGAGTGAGAGGGCTATAATTTTTGCAACGATTGCGTCACTCAGGAGGAGAGCATTCTCGCTTCTTATGCACGATACGGAGTGAGTAAGGCCACTAGTAGGTACTTTTTTCCGGAATGTGACGTGCCTGGCTTTACGAAACACCGGGTGACTAATTGGAGCCTTCTTAGTACAAAGAGTCAGAGTACTATTCAGTGTAACAACACTACCAGTTCTGGGCGACCTGCCGTCCGAGAGGAAAAGGGGGCGAATTAATCGGAAAAAAAGGGGGCCGGATTAAAGTATGGTTGAGACCTTGTTAACGCTAGCTTAGTATTGGCTTCGTATAAATAGCTTTTCAAGCCAAGTCAGCACTAGCGTGAATAGAGCGCCAGTCTATACTTCAAGCCATTTTTGGCGCCAGCAAAACTGTGGAAATACAGCAAAAGACAACTCAGAATTATAATGGGAATGTTCACAGGTCACTACAGAGTCTGGACTGCTGGCAAATCGGGAACTTTCGGATTGCAAAATGTGCCCTCGCCAGACAGAGAATGAAGGAATGGAGTATTGGATACTCAAAGCCAATGGAATTCCATTGGTATCTACCATCTGGTTTATGGAGGTGGTAGAACAAAACATTGAGTACCAAGATAGGGTAATTACAGAAAAGATCCCACTGGGTTCGAGTGTATCCGAAAGGACTGCTAGTAGTAAGATAAGAGACTGGCTTCGTATAAATAAGACCTTATTTAAACAATTCAAGAATCTGTTGGACGTACCCAGTTTTGTTGCTGATACCGGCCATGGGAAGCGTGTCCTCAGAAACGCAGTCCCCTGCCAGTGCGTTTTCTAGGGAATCGCAGCGAGTGGCCGTGAAGCCTGCGTTGGCGATGGACTCTGCGAAGTACTGGTAGGACCTGCGGATATAGATAACTTCAAGGTACCCGCAATTTCGTTCGCGGAGGAAAATAAATAATATCTTCAATTTACGGTCATTTAATTCTTACACCGTTATAATAGTGTATGTTATTTTATCGAAATATTTTCCTCGGTATCCACAAATCACTTACTTACTTGTTTACGCATTAACTAATTTAACTTAACTTAGTAAAATAAAGGTTTACCGATTTTTTTCTTGAAAAAAAGATTACACGTAATCCCAACATCTATTGCTTAGCGAGTAAATGATATACAATACAATACAATATGATTATGATGATAATGACGAGGAAGATGATGATATTGATGATGATTAAACGATGATATTTAAAGTGATAGCTGTATAAATGATGTTGATTATGACGAGTGTAATGAGAGTAATAATGACAATGGTGATGGTAATGGTGATAATGATGATGCCGAGTATAATGAGAGGGATGATGAAGAAAACGATGGGCTTAGCAATGACAATGATGATGTTGACGTAGATCATGTTAATGATGGTAAGGATGATGATCAGGACAATGATCGTAATGATAGCTATGATGTCGACGACATTTTATTACCTGTCACGACTGCACTCCGAGTCCGACTCATCACAGCCGGGTTGAGTAAGACCGCCATTGGGATAGAAGTCCACATCAGCAATGGGTTTCCTCATCCCTGATTCCAAGATCTCTGTATGGATGGCCTCAGTGTATGAAGCGTCGGAAGAGAGAAACATATTCGATGGGTCCCAGCCTTTCGAAGGAGGGTTCAGGGCTGAAAAAAATGCATAAATTTATAATTTTTAAAAGGCCTTGGAAAATCTAAATTCCTTTTTTTAATCAAATCATATCAAACGTATTGCTAACCACTTTTGACAACTTTGTTCGTGGAGAAGAATACAGTCGTTACTCTGTTTTCAGTAAAAGTATTCTATAATCAATATTTAGCTATACATGTACTGAAAATGGTGGAAATGCAGCCAGCCGATTTATAGTGATAAGGCCGCTAAGATAGCTACTTTGAGATAGCAATGTTATCAATTTTTATGTGTTTAAGGTATCCGACGATCGCTATTTTACTTTGATTCATGCCCGCTGTATGGCAATTGTTTTTTTTATTTTATATTAGTATTCAGGACTAGTAAATAATAATAAGAAAGAAAACGCAACGATAAGTTTAGATGGCGCTGCAATCACACAGCGTAAGCAATATGCAAAAATAGCTTAAAAATAGCTTAAGAATAATTTCGAAATATGGTCTCAAGAAAATTTTTTATAAGTGAGTTGTTATGAATTATGAAATTAAATTGATGATGATAATAAAAGTTTAAATACCACTAATAGTGAATTTATTTAATGCGAAAGCCTCTAACGGTGTAACTTCGCAGATATACAGGGTGTTTGGTAACAGGATGCAAATTTGAAAGGAGGTGATAGCTTAGGCCATTTAGAACCTTTTTTAGCGATATATTGTGTTAGGCAAATGTTATTAGTTTTTTTTTATTTAAGTTTTAATATTTTTCTGGGAAAACTCCAAAATTTCAGACTACATCGACAATAGTACTTTTTTTACTGTAGGTAGCATTTTTTAGTATTTTTTTTTGTATTGTGAAATGTTTATCGTACATCACACGTAGTCTTCGGAAGGAAGTGTAAAACACTCTCACATCAGGCAACCTCCGGTTTGGAAAACGCTCTTGGTATAACCGTCGAGCCATTGCTCCATTACCGTCAGCTCTGCATTACATGTAGACAATGTCGGCGTATTCTTCGTTCGTAAACTCCATGTTTACAACCAAGGAATCGTAATTACACGTGAAGGAGCGCCTACGGCAGCTACAACTTGACACGGTAAATTTTGGATGACGGAGGGAATAAAAACACAATGATCGTCTAACCGCAACTGAAGCTGTAATTAGACTAAATTAGTAGTTTTTGCATAAATACGCAAGTAGCAAATCAGTTTATCTTTAACAATAAAGCATAATAAAACGGCTTGAGTCATCTTTGTTAAACGCCGCCCGCCGCTATCGGTCCCTTTTGTTTCACACCACCGCGAACCTTTGTTTATTAAAATTGCATGTGACAGTTTTGTCCACTGCACTTAACCCTTTCAAAACATTTCAAATGTTTGGTAAACGCCAACTTAGTATTAAGAACCAATGTTTTATTACAAAATCATAATTAGATTCGTCACAAGTATCACAAGTAGAGTGAAACATTTTAGCTCTCTAGTTGGTTTAAGTGGCTTATTTTTAAAGATACGATAGCTACAGTCGTGCTTGATAGCCTAAATGAACGGGCTATTTTAGTTTTTTTTTATCGTCCTTAGTTTTGTTTTTTAATTTTTAAATCGTTGTAGTTTTTTTTTCTTTAGACACAGATGTTTCAAATAACTTTTATAGTGTACGATAGACATTGCGTAATACAGAAAAAAATACAAAAAAATGCTATCTACAGTAAGAAAAGTACTATTGTCGATGTAGTCAGAAATTTTGGAGTTTCCCCAGAAAAATCTTAAAACTTAAATAAAAAAAGCTAATAACATTTGCCTAACACATATATCGCTTAAAATGTTCTAAATGGCCTCAGCTATCACCTCCTTTCAACTTTGCATCCTGTTACCAAACACCCTGTATTGTCCTTTTGAACTTAGTGTTATCTATAATATCATAAAATTATATTATCCTGTTGCCTTACGGGTTGATGAAACCACACATTACTAAGGAATAGTTTAAAAATAAATTTAAATCTACAGGCATATCTATAAAAACGTATTCGCAAAACTGACACCAAACGCCCAAATATTACGTGACAAACATTCTCTACAAGATGATGAAATATCAAGATACTTACGGTAAATTATAGTCAAAAACAAAGAATTTCTGTGCGTTTAAAACGTTTAAGGCGACGCATATAGAAATAAAAATAATAAAAAGTCGGTACATAAAAAAACGAAGGATCATTTACCAGTTACGTAATAAGCTTTGCCATCGAGGTGCCTTCCAACAAGGCCAGCCACGTGGGAGCCGACTTCGAAACCGACAATGTGGTACAGGTCCAGGGACGCACCAGTCTCCTGGTTCAGCCAGGTGATGAAGCGAGCGATACTCTCAGCTGCAAAACAAACATAGGTGATTATCAATTTAATGTACAACTGTTTGGTCTGTTAAATGACCTGACAATATTTCATCAAAAGCACGACGATCGAAGTAAAATAAAGAATTGCATAAACGTCGGCTTCATTGTCACTTTAAAACAGGGGATATTGAAGTCAAGTGCTAAATATATATAAATATATATATAAGTAGTATTGCTCACCGCAGACGGGTACGTTGGTATTTATGAGGAAGTTGTAGTCATCGTTCATGGCACCTACGCTCCAATCGACCACGATTAAGTTGATGTCAAGTCCGGCTAGAATACCTGCAAACACAGAAAGACAATGAATGGACAGAATTTATATGAAATATAAATTAATAGTTTCAAAAACACTAGAAAAACACGCTTTACAAAACTTTTCTAACAAATCCAAACACAGCTATGATACGATGTTCCATCATGAAGTTCCAGTTCATATCTTCCGGCTCCATCATCAGATCAGTTCGACAGTATACATATTAATACATATTATTGTATTGTCATTAGAACTCCACACAGCTGCCAATTTTCATGACGCTAAGATCCTTGGAAGATGGGTGGATGGTTCAATTAGTTACCTTAGATTCCATTACATAGTTACATACAGGACGACCTAATAAAAGCGTGTTAATTAAACTTTTCCCGTGTTACAACTGAAGCCTAGTTGTAAGTTGTAACATATAGTTATAAAGGAAATATCCTTTTTTAGGGTTCCGTAGCCAAAATGGCAAAAACGGAACCCTTATAGTTTCGTCATGTCTGTCCGTCCGACTGTATGTCACAGATATTTTACTCAAAATTTACTAAATGTATATTGATGAAATTTGAAGGATAGGTGTCTTGTATAAGTTGTTCCTTGTTTAATTGAGGAGGAGGGGGGGGGGGGGGGGGGGGCGGCACTCCATACATGTAACCGAAACTGAAAAATAAATTCTCTTTTTTGAGGTGCTAGTGAGTAGTTTCAAAATGTCGCGTTTCTATGATATCAGGGTCAATCACCTTTTTCCAGTCATTACCATGGATACGTCCCCTAAGTTACTTTTTAGAATAAAGTTAAAATTTTCACAGATGATGTATTTCTGTTGCCGCCATGACAGCAAATAATAAAAACAAAATAATTTTATGTGAGTAACCAATATGAAATGATCGAACACCGCGTACATTCTGCTTGCTGAGTTACCAGACTGAATATCAACAATTCTTTGAAATACATTTTAAGGTTTTAGAAAATGATTCCTCCGAAATTTGCATTACTTGTATACCCTTCTTAATATTTTAAATAAATTACGAAGGTAACGCTGACTAAATACTTTTATCGAAAATTATTTTCAGCATGAACTGAAATACCGTTTTTGATTGATTGCTGAAACTGCGCTTATCAACAAAATGACGTGAGTGCCATGAAGATACGCTCTTTTGTCGGTGCCCCTACACTGGAACCCCAACACTGAGCATGCTCCGACATGGTCACGGCCTATTTTATGTAAATATCAATAAGGTAGATTACGTTATGTTAAATTTGTGTTTTTTTGACATTAGCTGTTAAGGCACGAACGTTTTGTAAAATATCCAAGGACCATTAAAACAAGAGGCCTGACAGTTGCCATACTTTGGATCGTGTTCCGATCGCAAGGAGTTATTCTGGCATAAACTAAATGGCGCTTTAAAACTAAACATTTAACTGTTATAATTAAATAAAGAAACAGTATAGTTACAATTAGTTCGCATATAGCTAATAATAAATAAATGGTAACATTAAATAGCTGTGTCACAATCGCAAAGTTGAATAATTGTATAAAATAATTCTTATACATAGATGGCGTTGTACATATCAGGGAACGGTTTTTGCATGGAGATAGCCAGTCCTCTTGTTTAAATGGTCCTTGAAAATGACATGAATAGATCAATAAACAAATAAAAACGAATGAAATGAAATTTCGTGAAAAGAAGAAAGAGGGAGTTGACGAATATTCGGCAGTGGATCATAAAGCTAGGTGACAAGATGGGGTTATGTTGACAGCAGATTGAGTACGTGCGTTTTGCTCAAACTCGTAGAAATCGGATGATACGCAAACCCCGAAACGGCGTGAATGCTGGTTGTTATTTTCGTGCCATCGTGCAGCGACTCGGTAGCCTAGCTGCTTTCGGGCTGACTTGAAAGCGCTGTACTTCTCGTTAATATTCGTATAAATCGTGGGTTCGAGCCTGCGGAGGGAGTTTGTTTATTTCTCTCCTTTAAATTAGTTTCATTTAGTGTCGGCAATTCCTATCTGTAAATTCGAATCATATTTTGCTTTATTTTCATTCTGATTTAGTTTTATTTTTGATTGTTGTAATTAAATTGTCTTGCTCCTTTTACTATTGCAAGGCCTGTATATTTTGATATTATAGCATTCAGATTGAACTTGTCTGTCGCCGTTATTAAGTAAGTTTTAATCAATTCTGTGTTCTGTGCTTTGGAGCTTTTCAAAGCTAAAGTTTGAATATATGTTTAACTCCTACTCACTTACCCTTACGTTCTGAGCCAAACGCATTTCAGTGGCTCACTCATTACAGCTGTACTTACCAGGCACCATGGTTTGGATGAAAGGTGAGGTGGGGCCGGAGTTCCCACCATGGATGAGTACACCAGTGAGACGGGACGAGTCGTAGTTGGAGGCGATCAACGTGGGCCAACCAAGCAGCATAGGCTGGCTAATGGTTGGGTTTTGTCTGCAAAGGACAATACATAATAGTACTACGTGTTGCGGGTATCCGTGAAGCAGTTACAATCCGTGGCATCATTTAAAGAAAACTTTAAAAAGTTATGGCCTTTAGAGCCCTGACCTCGTCATTTAATGCTTATAAGATTTAATCCTACTGTTATATATGAGTCAAATAGAAGCAAAGTCAGCAACATCCGCTGTACATAGTAACTTGATGTAGAACATAATTTAATGTGGAACACTGCTCTTAATTCATTTCTTTTTACTGTGGACGTTGCTAACCTTGCTTCTATTTATCAATTTTTGTACACAGTACAATTTGTCCAAGTCAGTTCTATGCTCAGAGTTGCTGCACAAACCGTCACAACGACAAACCACTATAAGTCACTAGGAAAATAATTCTAAGCTTATCATTACATAACTTGTAGTATGTTTCAATTTGTGCAGCATCTCTGTGCCCCCACAGCACTCTGTAACAGGGTGCTGTGTGTAAACATGTACATACTTTAACAATTCAATATTACAGCTGATCTTTAGTGTAAGGCTTACCTGGTGAATAGATGATAGACATTCTGAGTATCGGGATTATATGTCGCATTCGACATAAAATCCCCATCGCCCTGGACTACGCCCGACAAAACTGCAACAGAAATTTAATTGTCAAAACTACAAGATAAAGTGCTCAATGCAGTTTTATTCCAATAATGGACATCCTGTATGTCTTTATTGCTAGGACTTGAAGTAGAAAACGCCCAATATAAATATATATAATACATATTAATTCAAAGTAATTCAATATAAAAAAAAACGTAACAGAAGATCAATTGTCAAAGCTACGAGATAAGGTGCCTAATGCTTGACAGCTTCACTGCAATAATTGACATTCTGTAATGTCTCTATTCCTACGACTAAAAGTAGAAGAAGCCTATATACATATAATATTAATTCTTAGTAATTCAATTTAAAAAAAGTAAGAATAGATTAATTGTCAAAATTACAAGATAAGGTGCCCAATGTTTGACAGGTTCAATTAAAATATAACAAATTAAAAATAATATTAAACTTATAATATTCTTACCTGCCAAGACAGCGCACCAAGAAATGACAAAATTGCAGTAAGCCATTGCACTAAATGTGATATAATTCAAGTGATTCGTCGTTTTATATTAAGCTTTATCATCAATCTTATGATAGGTCTACTTATCGGCCTATATCTTTTTTTTTGTATTGGATAACTTAGAAACAAGCACCCGCTTTTTTAAAATGCAATTTGATTGCAAAAAACCGGATCAGATAATGTATCTAATAAAATAATAATCCATTTAAACAATACTAATCCATCCATCCATACTAGTAGAATAATAAATGCAAAAGTGTGTCTGCCTGTCTGTTACCTCTTCACGCTAAAACCGCTGAACCGATTTGGATGAAATTTGGTATGGAGATAGTTTGAGTCCCGGGAAAGGTTATAGGCTACTTTTTATCCCGGATAAATAACCTTATCTGCAATAAATGAATTTAACGCAGACGAAGTCGCGAGCAGAAGCTAGCAATATATTAAATGCGAAAGTATCTCTGTCTGTCTACGAATCCCTTCCATAATTATAGAACGTCATATTGTTATCTTAGTCATAAAATCATTTGTCATAATAGGGATGATGACTAAATGTTAATAACTAGTCCGTCTTGTAGATTAATAAAAAATATTGGACACGTAGTTGCGCAATCAAAAAATAAAGGTGTCGTAAAAAATGAACTCCTAAGTAGAAATTTTACCAAGGAGTGACGTCATGAGCCCCCACTCTTAGTATTTTTTTATTATTTAAAAAAAAAAAAAAAAATACGTGTCCAATATTTTTGTATTATTTAACTGACGGAATAATTATGATTTTCACACCCAGTCATCAATTCATCATGCCTAGGGCGGCCATCTTGATTTTAGCCGAACGGACAAAAACTTGAAAAACCTTAAATATTTGGAGTAATTCGCATTTTCCGCGGACGTGATAGATTTTATTCAGTTCCATAAGATCTTCCTGATACAAAAGTGTCCTGGTTTTACCCGGACACAATACAAAAATCCGCCCGGACAAACTAGGACAAATCCGGGGAAACCCGGACGGATGGCAGCCCTAACATGCCCATTCTAAAATAAGGTAAGGTCATTCTGTAAAACCCAATAAATATGATAAGGTCATTCTGTAAAACCCACGTTAGATTTGTTTTACTTCTAAGACAAACAATCCAGTTAAGCAGGTCCAACTTGGAGAAATAGCTCAATCGACGGATTCAGCAGCGTTTGGGACTTGGGAGACTGCGAAGCGTTTTCTCGAACAAAATACCTCAGTGCTTGAAGACGAAAATCTTCAACCAGTGCGTATTACTGAAGACCTACGGTGCCGAGACGTGATCTCAAACTATGGGCCTCTTAAGAAAACTAGAGTCGCTCAGCGAGCTATGGGAAGGGCTATGCACGGAAACTTTCTATACGAGATCGAATTAGAACTGAGGAGATTCGTAGACGAAATAACGTCACAGACATAGCAAACAGGGTAAACGAAGTGAAGTGGCAATGGGCAGGACTCATATCAAATCAAATCAAATCAAAATATTCTTTATTCAAGTAGGCCTAGTTACAAGCACTTTCGAAATCAAGTTACATGAGAGTGAATGTTTGCTGGGAGAAATACAATATGATCCAACATTTGCTGCAAGGATTAGGGAAACCCAGAAAAACCTAATCAGATCATTTAACTTAAGTGTAATATTATTGATAAAATCATCATTTTTAAAATTAAAATAATCAATAAGATAAATCCCAAAAGGATTGTCAATAAATAGTTTGAAGAACCGATGGCCGTTGGAACAGAAAGGTTGTCGAGTGGAGACTGCGTACTGACACAAGCGCAGCGTGCGAAGGCCAAGGTAGTCGGACGATCTGGTTGGGGTTGCGGGGACTCGCTGGATGCGGGTCGCCTCTATCCGGCCCATGTGGAATTCAATTGGTTAGGCCTGTGTCCAGTAGTGGACGGCCTATAGCTAAAATGATGATGATGATGAGGTTTGTTTTGTAACAATGCCTAAAAGTTAACGGCTTCGACCTAAAATGCAATTATGACTAGCAAAAATTCGGACAAAAAATTACATTAAAAAATAATATTTTTGTTTATTTCACTAAACGACTACAATCTTCTGCTTAGACTCTTAAGATTTTCCTGAATCTCATTAAGTTTTATATAAACTAAATTTATGGCATTAAAGGGTAGTAACAAGAAACTAGCCGGGAAGGCTGTTTATTAATAGTACATTACTACAGAGGCCGGGACGAAAGGGGTTGCCGGCCGAAGACATATAGACGACCGAGCAAAGCGAGGCCGGATAGGTCTGAGGCGGGCAACCCCATATTTCCCGCCGAGGTATGTATAGTGCTTTTTTCAAACATGCAATGAAATAAACAGCAAAAAATCAAAGTTTTATTTTTTAATACGGATAGTGGCAGAATGTCATGATGCCTGTGCTACAAATTTATGTGGAATGGAAATTAATTAAAAAAGAGGACTTTGCCGGTCTAGGCCTGCATGATTTGTATGAAATTCCATTAACGACCTCCTGTCCTGTCCTGTCCTGCCGCACCTAAAACGTTCTTCTTCGCAGTCAGATATATCTAAGTAGGATATATGTCATAAGGAACATAACATCAATATTTCATTGCATGTTTGAGAAAAAATCTTTTATAAGTGTTCACCACTTGCTTTTTAGTTGTTTTGTTCATGGAGTTATATGAAAGTCTATTCAAAGTTCGCGGCAAGGCTTATACATTGACTTGCGATTTTATGATACTCAAATAGACCCCACCTTTTTGTCTGTCTATTACCTTTTCACACTTAAACCGCTGAACAGATTTAGATGAAAATTTTCACTAAGATAGTTTGAGACCCTGGGAAGGACAAAAAATAGTTATTATCCAGAAAATCATTTTTAAATGGGTCATAAGGGGGGTCGGAAGTTTGTATGTAGAATCGAGGTAACGCGAGTGAAGTCGCGGGTAGATGCTAGTGTCTAGTATAATACTTTTGTCCATGAAAGAGGATTCGAGCAATCTTTATAAATATTAAGCTAATAAGATAATGAGTAATTCAACTATAAATATTTTCAAGACACTTGCTTGTAAAGTGGCTTTTTATTGCACCCGTATTTCCGGCCTTAATCCATTAAATTAAACAAGACTTTGGGGCAATCAAATGTACCTCGTTGCTATGGTAACGTTTCCTGAGTCATTTTTAATAATAATAAATATCAGGGACAATCTTACACAAATGAACCTAGTCCCAAACTAAGCAAAGCTTGTACTATGGGTACTAGGCGACGATATTCATTATATACAACGGAGAGCGACTCGTATCGTCGGTTGCCAACATAGCTTGACTCCTGGACACTGCGTAGAGATGTAACCTCGCTCTGCATTTTCTACAGGTGCGTCCACATTTGTATCATTTGCCCGTATCAGATCATCGTCGCGTGACATGATCGCGTGTCACGATCACGCGTTTGGACGTTGCGCCGATCCGATCGCTTGAAATCCATGTTGCTACGCGTATCAAACACTCGGATCGGACACGCGCGGCATGATCGCGACGGTGTGACGTCCACACTAGCGATCATGCTACGCGGTTATGATATGCCGCGATCCATCTCGAGTCGGTTTTTGCCCGATCATCAAAGGCGATACGGACTAGTTTGTACGTGCATCGATCTGGAATACATTCGATCGGATGATCATCTTCTGTCTCGTCCATTGCAGCTACGCGCGAAAGAGATGGCCGAGAGGCGTGGCTTGAGTCGCTGGCACAGGTGTGTTACGGCGAATTTCCAAAGTACTGCCATTTTTAGTTGCTACGCGCGCGGTACCGCCGACGCATGGGCGCTGCTGTCCACGCCGTTGCTCGCTCGCGTTGGCGCTCGCGGCTTATCACCTGTCGTGATAATGATCTTCAAGTTTCTGCACGGGTGTCAACCAATTTGATGAGCGATCGAAGAGGGCAACAGTTTTACACGGAACACAACGCTACTACAGAAGAACGATCACGTGAAAAATGATGATCAGCGAAATGCCAATATGATCGGAGCGGTGAAACGATACGGCTAGCGTCCAAACTGCAGCATGCAAAATGATCGGCGCGGTGATCGGATACGGTGATACGCTACGGCTTAGTGTGGACGCGTTTCTTCACGCGGCGGCGTAAATGATACGGAATGCGAGTACGAGCAAATGATACAAGTGTGGACGCACCTTATCACTTGTATAACGGGGAGTGCTCCGAGGAATTGTTCGGGGTGATCCCAGCTGCATCGTTCCGCCATCGTTCTACGCGACAATATTTTCACCCTCACCACTTAGATAGTTGGCAGTCCACAACTGTGAGTTTTTCTAGACATTTCCTGCCTCGCACGACAGAACTATGGAATAAATTACCGCCTGCAGTATTTCCGGACCGATGCGACCTTAAAGCTTTCAAGAAAAGAGCGTATTCCCACCTGAAAGACCGGCAACGGACTTGTGACTCCTCCGGTGATGCAAGTGTCTATGGGCGACGGTGATTGCTTACCATCAGGCGACCCGCTTGCCTCCTATGTCAAAAGAATAAAAGTAATATATGGATAAATTATAAAACTTAAATACATATAAAACATCCAAGACTCAGGAGCAAATATTTATTGCTCATCAAACAAATATTTACCCTTACCGGGATTTGAACTCAGGACCTCAGCTTCGTAGGCAACGTTACTCCCACTGAGTTAAACCGGTTGTCAAATTGTTGTATTAGACAAGCAAAAAAGTTGAAGCCAATAGTGGTACTCGTAGTTAATTTTCTTTCTAGTAAGTCATAATGTGCCGAATATTCGGTATCTTTTGCCGACTATTCGCGACTATAAATCTGGCCTCCTCGGCTTTCCCTACTAGTTGGTACATCTCTACTTTAAGGTGTGTCCACACTTGCATCATTTGCTCGTATCCGATCACCGTGCCGTGGCATGACTGCATATCGCGCTGCTTGGACGCTCACTGTCGGCGCAGCGATCACGCCTCGCTTGTCCGATCTAAGTGTGTGATACGCGTAGCAACATGGATTTCGAGCGATCGGATCGGCGCAACGTCCAAACGCGTGATCGTGACACTCGATCATGCCACGCGACGAAGATCTGATCGGGCAAATGATACAAATGTGGACGCACCTTTAAATTTAATTTGCGTAGCCATCGAAGACTAACCTCGAAAAATGACCTAACAACAGCGGTTCAGGAACCCATTATCGACGAAAGAGCGAAAGTGCGATAAGTTGCACTAAACGGTCATGTCTATTCGTCTTAACGGGACAGTAGCATCGTCCATCTACATTCAATTTAATCTTATCACTGATTATTGGCAAATGAGACAAAAGCCTATCAATTTAATTTTTATCATACAATAACGTCTGCTTACAAACAAAATTTTACCTGGGTAACTCTGGGTAGAGTTCGATTGTAGAGGAGAATATCAATGCGACATACTAAATTCCTAGCAGAATTTGAACCAGCAATATAATTAACAAACATACAAAAAGAAAAAAAAAAGTTTTAGTAACCTCAAAATAGTCCTTAACATAAAATTTTTTGAAAATATCGTCAATGTACAGACATTTCATTTTTACAACTTTATATTAGTACTAGAAGGCGCCAGCAACTCCGTTCGCGGATGAGAAAAAGTCATAACCACTCTTTTTTTTGACAGCGTAGTCGGGTAAAAAGCATCCTATAACCATCTGGAGATAGCCAGCTACCCGTGTACCAAAAATAGTTGAAATCCGTTTAGCCGATTTTGCGTGATGAAGCCACAACGACACATATGACACATACGACACACATGACCTCCAAATAGTCCATAACAATCAATTTTTTGAAAATGTCTTCAATGTATAGACATTTCATTTTTACAACTATAAGAGTATAGACATCTTCTGCTAGTCCTCTTCTTACTTATTATCACTATGTTACACTAAAAATAAAACGCACACCTATCCAAATACTTTAATTTTCTTCATAAATACCCCTTTTTCCTACCAAAGGTATCGATGTCCCCATGAAACTAGGCAATTTGCTTGACATTCGAGCTATCGGTCGGAAACGATTCACACTATTCTTGGCAATATACTTCTTCGGTCTGATGTCTCTTTCTATACTTTTGTCTATCTTCTTCCAGTTCCTCTCGTTTTTTTTCACGTGCTCTGTACTCCTGATATCCTCTGCTCTTCCTTTGACATATTTGATTGGAACTTGAGCTATACTCTTTTCTCTTTTCTTCCAAGAATTATTTTCACTTATTTTCTGCTGCTCTTTACTTCTGTTATCATCATCTATTTCTTCGAAATACTTGGTTGGAGCCTGCTTTTCTATCTTCTTCCAATTATTCCTCTGGCTAGCTCTTATTTGTTCTTCACTGCTTTCTTCTCTTATTTTGTCATATTTGGTTGAATGTTGTGAATCTGATTGATATGATCTTGTGTCAGGATGGTCTTCATCAGTATCGAATCTGTCTTCGTTCTGTCGTCTCAAATTATTGAGTGCATTATCAAGAAGTGAAAACGAAATTGGTAGTTTGTTAACTGCTCCTGTAATTCAAGAGATAGATATGATTTAACTTTTTTATTTTATTTGGCATACTAAATAGATAACATTTAAACTAACATTATGACAATACATAAAACAGTAGTAACATCGTAAAATATCCTATATAAAAAAAAAACCACGATCAACATTGCTAAACTGTTAAATATAATGATGTAAGAAATTTATTTATATCTCAGAACAGAATTAATTTACACTATTGTTACGAGTAATAATTAACAATATGAACAGGTGTTTAATGCGAAAGCACTTCTACTATCTGCCTCCTGAATACCAAAAATCGTGGATTGAAAATTTCAATATTCTTGTCTTTTGTCACTAGGTCGTTGTACTGACGGCACATTCTTACAATGGGATTGTAATAGGAAGTAGTTTTTGTGTATCTGCAGAGCGAAAACTTTAGGCGCAGGCAATCTGAATCATGGTGTATTAAAGGTGACATGCGACAGGAGGGTGAGTCAATTTTAGAGTGAAGGACTTTGCGTCAAAATAGCATGTCATTTAAAATACGACACGAGTGAAGGGAACAAATGATAAATGTTCGTAAACGCTGGTCGTAATTTAGTCGGATTTGGTCTTGGTTGTAGATTCATATAGATATCCTATAGATACGACATGATTCTCAGGCACTTTTCTGAAGACTTCTTAGGGGAAGAAGGTGGGCACAACTTATGCTTCTTTCGGAGCGATTATTTCCGAAAATATCCATTAAATAAAAAAAAGCGATGAAACCTTGAAATGATTTTAAAAGATGTGTCGAAATATGTGTGCCACACATTGATGTATGTTTGATGGAGTACCCCCCATATTGTGAATGAACCGAGTAATGCGGTGATCAGACAACGCAGCTATATTTGAGCACAGTACGTGCGAGACTTTGAAAGAGACACAACTTCACTTTTTTAAATAATATTTTTTGTAGACAGGAGCGAGCGCCCGCACGCTGACAAGCCACTCACGCTCTCGCCGCCATCTTTCATATACGTTTTGACGTGTCGCGAACGGTTTGAATCACAAAGCAAGAGAATAAAGTTAGAAATGCTATCAAGTACAATTTGTATCAGAACCAACCAAGCCATTAAATTCATTCCACTTCAACTACTACTCACGTAAAGAAAATAAATACAGTCAAACACACACACAACATCTTGCAAGAATACGTAGCTTTGATACAAGGTTTTCCGATAAACTGGTAATGCCGGCATAAAGAAAGCACTTACTGTATGTCGGTTAGTATATATAATAGACTACACAAAGACATCAAAAAATTGCCACTGAACAGGTTTAAAGGCGCATTCAAACAGTGGCTGATTCAGCAATGTTTTTATTCTGTTGAGAAGTTCTTTGACTATTATAACAACACATAATATTGCATCTTGCATATTAAATATCATGTCTAATAATTAGTTGTTGCATTAAAGAATCCTTAGTGTATTTCGTTATGTGTCCATTTTTATAATATAAATAACATTACAAGTTGTAAACTTGTACTGTTTTTTTTTATTAAAAAATAGATGGGCATTTGACCGCAATCTCACCTGTCGTGAAGTGACGATGCGGTCAAGGATGTATTCATTCGCGAAGTAAACAAGTCTACCAACAAAGCCACCGAGTCCTGTTAGCGATCTAAAGCCAAGAAACTTTTTTATTATTTAAAATTTACATTTTAAATTAAACATTCTTACGTGCTTCTCTCTCCTGAAGTCTAGCTTCAACTTGGATAAGAAACTCCAAGATATCTTTGATGCTGAGGCTGTTTAAGTCGTCGTTCTCCAGTGAAAATCTGGAAAATCAAACAACATTAAGTGCAACCGGCCGGATATTGCCTAACGCGTTTGACGCTCGCAATCAGAATCAAGTGTCATGATTTTGTATGGGCTATGACAGTTGATCCGGATACCAAGTGTCAAAACTTCGTTAGGCAATAACCCTCCGGGATTATTACGTCTGGATCAGTGCGTCATACTAAACCTGCCATGCGACGATCTGTTCCTTATAATACAGCAGTTAATCGCAAAACGTTTGATACGTCTATGTCTAATTTAAATCTGTAGGTTTAAAAATATCGTAACAGGTAAGTTGTCATAGAAACTTGAAATTAGGGAGCTTCTATATAGCACAAGCCACGAAATACATCTGAAAAACTATTTTTTTTATATCTGTCTATGTCTGCAACCATATAAAATGACCTCGCGTACATTTTGCTTATGAGTAGGACTCTGCTACATCTGGATTTTCATAGACACGGCTGATTTAGCGTACATTTTGTACCCTCGTTGCGTGAGTCCGACTCACACTAGGCCGGTTTTTTTCTTATTGAGGAGTGAAGTACGGGAAAACTAAATGTATCCTTAAAATGAATTGAATTGCATTGGACGAATACTTTTAGACCGTGACGTACGTACCCCCTGAGTTTTCGTTTTTTCAGCTTCTTCTGGTAATCTTGTAGTACTTCAGGGTTACTAACGTACACGATACGAGGCCTGTACGGAGTGTACGGATGGAGGGAGTCGAAACGTGATTGGTCGAAATCTGAATCCTGAAAGCAATACAATTAGTGTATTGTTACATTGTGGATGTGTGCAATGTCTAACTAATCAACTGTAGAGCAGAGCTGTTGTTTTTTAGTTCAATACCTTGACTATACGTGTGTAACCAAGGACCTGTGTACCAAGAATGGTTGAAATCTATTCATCAGTTTTGAAGTGGTGAAGCCGTAAAGACACATACAGACAAAATACATTAATATCTCTCGATTTAGTGGCCCTTAAACAATGCGTAGTCAGGTGGGGTAAGAAAAACATTGTAAATGTGAAAGTGAAAACTGATATATGTGTCAATGGAACTAGAGTTGGGCCAATTGCATGGATTCTCTTTCCCCACGAAATAAATTATGTCGCCCTTACCCCACCTGACCTTATCACTTATTTTTTGAAAATATCTTCGATGTTCGAAAGGGTTGTATGTACGTTAAAGATATTTTTATATTAAGCGCTGCAATAGTTGCAATAATTGATTACTATTTGTTGGATTTCTACGAAAATCCTGACGTTTTACTATCATAATCTTCACGATACTTAAAGAGTATTTCTCTACACTTAGATGTTTTCTATTCTATCATAAACCAAGCAACTACCAGGAGGTAGAACGCAGGGCACGGTTAACGTGGAATAAATACTGGAGCCTTAAGGAAATATTTAAGAGTAACATGCCGATCAACCTGAAGACCAAGGTTATGAACTCCTGCTTTATACTATGCCTGACTTACGCCTGCCAGACCTGGAAGTTCAATAAAAATATAAGAAATGAAATTACGACGTGTCAACGCGGGATAGAGCGCAGTATACGAAACATAAAAACGATACAAAAAATACGACATACAAAAATACGAAATATTACAAAAGCAACAGACGCTCTGAAAGAAGCTCTTGCACTAAAATGGAAGTGGGCTGGACACGTAGCCGTCTGAAAGACCAGCGATGGACAAAAAGTGTGACGGCGTGGAAAGGGCCGATAGGAAAAAGAAGGAAAGGAAGACCCCAAAACAGATGGGAATACGTAATAAAAAGCACAGCGGGTCCAAAATGACAGAAGACTGGCAGAATAATTAACAATAACATAAATTCTTAAGCTCGTTAAAAAAAAGAAAAAAAAGAAAATTAGTTATAATAAAACTAGGAACACATAAGGTTTAAGGTTTAAAGACATTTATTCTCATATAAGATATACATCATTTCCATGAGAACATGGTTATTAACACAAATACATGTGTTTACTTGGTTGTTGTCACCGCAAGAATGCGCAATCATATTTTAAGGTAGACAACACATACAACAAGATTAGATAATAAACAATAACAACAATTGACACATGCAAATATTGAAACGGTACAGAGGTAGGTTATTATTTTTAATTGGCTTTAATTACTCATTCAACTCATTGATGTGTTTACTTATAATTTCTGGTAACTTAATTTTAATGGTTTGCTAATATGTATTCAGTGAGTCTCTTTTTGAATGTGTTGAATGAGTTTACATTTTTAATATCGGGCGGTATTTTATTGTACAGGAGCGCACCCTCAAACGTAACTGTTTTTTTACCATAATTATGAAGCTAGCACGGCGTGGATTAATGCGGAGGTTTGGAATATTTTTTCGTTTGGTAAATAGTAAGTTCGTGTGGATGTCCTTTTTTATTGTTTTTCTGATAAAAATGCAAGTATTATATATGTATAGCTGTTTGATGTTCATCAATTTCGTTTCCGAGTAAATCTGGTTTGTTGGTGTTAGATAATGATAGTTAAAAAGCATTTTGATAATTTTGTTTTGTAAAACTTGTAGTTCTTTTATTTTTGTTTTAACAGCACTTCCCCAAAGCTCGACAAGGTACAAAAGATGCGGTTTTACAAGCCCGTTGTAGAGAGTGAGACGTAGTTGATTTGGAATACATTTAGTGAGGTTACGAAGAGACCCGCGAAGTGTTGCCATTTTTGTTTTTATGTAATCGATATGGATGTTCCAAGTTAAGCGTGAATCAATGTGTAGACCGAGATATTTTTCGTGGGTTTTCTGTTGCAATGGGATATTATTTATTGTAAGAGGTGCGTGTGGAGGTATGGGCTTATTTTTAGCTTTAAATATGACATAACATGTTTTTGAAATATTAATTGTTAACAAATTATATTGAAACCAGTTGTATAGAGTGTCCAGGTCTTGTTGAGCTTGGGAAACTATATCCTGTATTCGTGAACCAAAGTAAAAGAGAGAGGGGTCGTCTGCGTATAGAGCAATGTGTCCATTTAAACCTAGTTCATGAATATTGTTGATATAAGCCAAATATAGCAAAGGCCCTAAAATGGAACCCTGTGGGACTCCGCATGTTATCGGTAGCGGGTCACTCTGGTTATTGTTATCTATTCTAACAACTTGCGTTCTGTTTGTTAAATACGATTTTAACATTTGTAAGGCTTTGTCTGTTATTCCAATGACCTCTAGCTTTTTTAAAAGTAAGTTGTGACACACAGTATCAAAAGCTCTTTTAAGATCAATAAAAATGCCTAGAACTATGTTTCTATTGTCAATTTTTTGTTTTATTTTTGTAACGAGATCGATAGTTGCTGCAAGTGTGTTACTTTTAGGTCTGAATCCATATTGCCGATCGAAAGTGAAGTTAATGTCATCAAAATAGGTATTTAATCGTAAGTTTAATTTTTGATAGTACTGGCAATACAGATATAGGACGGTAATTGCCAGGATCTGTTTTTGGACCACATTTATGGATAGGAGTAACCTTCGCAGTTTTTAGCGAGTCTGGAAATATACCATCTAGTAAGAGCTTATTGATACAGATTGTTAATTTTTTTGCTATCAGGCCTTTTATGCATTTTATAACTTTTGTACTTATACCGTCTAGTCCTTTGCTACAGCTTGATACATACTAACACTAAATCAAAAATAATTAATCCTTTACGTTACTAACTCACTACTTTGTAAACCTATAGATTCTGTAAGAAATACAGGCTTTTTTATTTTTATTTATTATTATTCTATAATAAAGTTGTAAAAATGAAATGTACATTGAAGATATTTAAATAGTATTTTATGCAATCGTTATGTAATGTAAACTTTTCAGTCGAGTACCGCGTTTAAACCACGAAGCTCGCTGATTGGCCTAATTAAGGTACGAGGCTTAAAAAGCAAATTATATAACTATTGTATACACTACTTTTTCTACGAGTAACCCATAAACTACAGTAAATGAAACATAGCTAAAAAATAATTGCAAAAACACTGCGTTCTTTTTTTGAAATTCATTATAGTTCTGTGCGGCGTTGTATTATATAGGTATTATAGTTGAGTGACATATAATTTAAACCATAGAGTATAGAGTGATGGTCCAATCAAAAAGTATGCCTTTTTTGTATGATTCACGGAGTTCTCATTCACAGATAGTTCACGAGTTGAAAAAAAAATGTTGAACGGCCATTCCAGTCAACTATTAAGCTATTTAAAGGTCACTGATTGTTTTTTTGGTATTGTTGTATGTATGTATGTGCCTTTATCACGTCAAAACGTGCTTACGTCTTTCAAACGTGTACCAGTGTCTCCGATAAGCAGTGAGTGACCGTGCTATTCTACTAATCACCTTGCGTAAAGAGTACAGCTGCGATTTTTTGTCCCAGTCATACGATCGTCGTTACGAACAAGTACCTTAACCACATACACAACTGATATAGAAATATTCTTGTACAAAAATGAATGTGAGAAAATCACCTATTAAGGGAATTGGTGGATCGCAGCCGGACCTCTCTAAACTAAACGAAGCCGATGCAGCCGACATGCAAGTTACACGCAGAAAACGTAAACAACCAGGGCCGGACTGTACTTGCAATAGTGAACTGGCATTATTTCGTGAAGAAATCACTGGGCTTCTTAAAGACTTCACAGGCAGTCAAAAAGAGTTTATGACGTCTATGCGAGAAGATATGTCACAAATAAAACATCAAATTAGTAGCATACAAACTGTAACTGAGAACCTTGCTCTAGAAAACCAAAAAATTAGCTCAGTGATATCACAACTAAAACAACAAAGCTCGGTAATGGAAGTAAAATTAAAGGACTTGGAATCTAATGTCAATACAATAAAAAGTGAATCATCTGGAAGCGCGGCATCATTTGTTCTGGATAATGAGCACTTAATCCGCAAAATACGGGAACGCACAAATGGAGAAAATAACATAATCATCCATGGGATAGGGGAGAAACCAGCAGAAAATAATGAAGATAGACTAAATCAAGAAAAAAACGAAGCACTTACTTTACTCAGATCCATAGTGAACAACCTCCCAGATCCATCCAAAATTATGCGACTTGGCAAACCTACAGAAGGAAAAGTTAGACCCATCAAAATATGTTTCGATTCACCGCAGTTTCCCAAACTGATTCTTCGCAATAAAAGCAAAATAAATAACGAGGCTATAAAAATATTTGCGGATCAAACTCCTATCCAGCTTACATATTTCAAAAATCTACGACAAGAGCTTCATACTCGTGAAGAGAATGGGGAAAGTGGCTTAACAATAAAATATATCAAAGGCATTCCGAAAATAGTATCCTCGTTTACACCAGCAAAAAACGGCAACCAATAGCAACGAATCTCCCCTTATCGAAAGATACCGATATCCAAATAAGTCATAGGTTATTACACTCATACGAAGATCTGAAGCTTAACCACGGATCACTTAATTTCTTCTACACGAATATACGAAGCATTGTTAGACAAGGAAAACTCGACGAAATTAAATGTATAATAAAATCTACCGAAAATAAAATACATCTGATCATGATAACAGAAACATGGATAAAAACAGAAGAAGAGGCCATAGCCATACAACTTCCGAACTACACTCCCTACTTTAATTATCGGACCGATGCAAGAGTCGGCGGAGTGTCTATTTTTGTGCATAATGACCTGAAACATAATTACGTAGACGGAAAGTATTTAAATGGTAACAATTATCTCTGGATTCATATAGACAAACTGGCAATGGATGTAGGTATAATTTACAAACCAGGTGACACTAATATTGCAAGTTTTTTGGAGGACTTTGAACAGCAGCTACAAAATAGGCCAAGAGCAATTGTATTCGGGGATTTCAATCTAAACTTACTAACTGAGGACAGAACTACAGAAAAGTACCGTAACACGCTGCAAGAATCTGGATACTTGACCCTAAACAAAATTCATGAAAATTATTCAACCCGTACTACTGCAACCACGAAATCCATACTTGATCACGTACACATAAACATAAAAGATGTCCACCACAGCATGGCGCTTCTAGACTCATCACTTTCTGACCATACACAGGTGTTCCTAGAAATACAAAAATGTAAATATGAAGCTCTACAACGAATTCATTATGAGGCCCTAAATTATGAAGAGCTTTCTAAAGAAGCCGCAGGATATGACTTTAGCTCTAAATCTCAAGACTACTCATTACTAAAGCAAGCAATTGAACTTAACATACACAACAACATAGTAGTAAAAACTAAAGTCCTGAACCCTCCACGTAATGACTGGATCTGTAAAGAAGTAATAGACAACATTAACCAAAGAAATGAGATGTGGCAACAACTGAAAAAGAATCCTAGTAACAAAGAACTACAAGCAACATTCAAGAAAAAACGAAACGAAGTAACTAAACGTATAACCAAAACCAAAGACAACTACTATTATGAATCCTTTAGTAAGTGTAAAAACGACCCTAAGAAAATGTGGGCATTAATTAACCAATTATCTCAAAATAAAATCAAGTCAAATCAAGCTCCTCCAAAACGTATGACAATCTCTGGTGTTGTTACGGATGGCAACAAGATATGCGAGGTATTTAACCAATTCTTTGCAACTATAGGATGTCAATTGGCTAACGAGATAGCAGCTCAATCTCACAACAGGTCAACATACACAGTAACTTGCCAAACTCAAACCACTAATCACCTATCAGTCTTAGAACCGTGTAGTGAAGACGAGATTTCCAAGATAATAGATAACTTAGATTCAAATTCTAGTACTGGTATTGATGGTATAAGTACTAAAGCTATAAAATGTTTAAAAAATCACATCCTCAAAGAAGTTACACAATGCATTAACAACCATTTTGAAACAGGTACATTCCCAGATGAATTAAAAATTGCAAAGGTCAGTCCTATCTATAAAGCGGGCACTAAAAGCGACCCTGGCAATTATAGACCTATCTCTGTACTACCAGTGATGTCTAAAATCTTCGAGAAGGTCATGTATAGCCGACTAGACAATTACCTATCACAAATAAATTTCCTTTCTAATCGGCAGTATGGTTTTCGAAAGCAATCAAATACACTTGCAGCAACCGTAGATTTAGTAACCAAGATTAGGAAACACATAGATGCAAAACACCTAGGGCTGGGAATATTTATTGATCTGAAAAAAGCATTCGACACTGTCAGTCATTCGATTCTATTGCAAAAGGTCGATAGTATTGGGATAACCGGCTTAGCGTACCAAATTCTTGAATCTTATATTTTGAATCGTACCCAAATAGTTAAAATAAATAACTATCAAAGCCCATCCCTCCAACTAACATTCGGAGTCCCTCAAGGATCAATTCTCGGCCCTCTGCTATTCCTAATTTACATCAACGGAATCAGCGAGTTACCACTACATGGGGAATTATCGTTGTACGCCGATGACACGTGTATATTCTATTTTGGGGATTCAATGGATAAAATCCAAGAATTAGCTCAAAAAGATCTGGATACACTTCACCAATGGTTCCAGTCCAATTTACTTACCATAAATATTGCCAAAACATCATACGTCATTTTTAAAGCTAAAAACAAGAGAGTTCAAGACCGTCTTCCATTACTTATCAACAATGTTCAACTAAAACAAAATGCACAAGAAAAATATTTAGGATTAACATTAGATAGTGGCCTGACGTGGAAAGTACATATAAATAAAATCAGATCAAAGCTATCCTCTCTTTTGGGTAGTTTACGCGGACTTGTAAGATGCCTCCCGCGACAGGTCCGCTATAATATCTACTATTCACTAGTAAAATCACATCTGGATTATCTCATAGAAATATGGGGTAATGCAGCCAAAAATACTCTTAAAGACCTACAAATCATACAGAATAAAATAATAAAGATACTTTTTCATTATGACTTTCTCACACCTACGAACAAATTATACATAGAAACAAAACTAATGAGCCTTAAGCAAATATATACCTATAATACGTGTTTATTAATAAAAAAGATTTTAAATAATTCCATAAATTGTCAAATTACTTTTGTTACCAACCGAGAAAAAGGTTTCCGTAACCTTCGTAACGCTGATAACTTATACATACCTCCAACTCGCACAAAACATTTTGGTCATAAGAGCATAAGTTTTGAAGGAGCTCGCATGTACAACCACTTACCAACTGATATTAAAAATATCGAATCATCTATCAGGTATAAACAGAAATTAAAAGCTCATATTTTAAATAATATTTCACCTACTTGACCACTCGACCGAGTCCGGCCCTGGCTCCTGTCTCAGTTATATGCGTTATCTGCTAGCAAGTAATATAGTTACAAACAAATTTAAGTATACCCGCATTATCTTAAATTGCAGCAGTACCTTAATTAATTTGTTAGATTTACCTAGCAATACCCCAATTGTATTTAGTTGTAGGAACTGTAGTGTAGGTATTAAATTAAGTAGGAACGTGTATGTAGTTACTGTATATTTAGTTAATACGAATTATATTTAGTACAAAGTAATTAGGTAATGCATATACTCGTATTAACGTGATTGTTTACGAAAGTGATATGATACATTACTATCACGATCTTTGACATTATTTTATGTTTTCCGTGTATTAAGTAGGTACTTATAGTTTACTGTACAATGTTTAGAACTTTGCTTTTTTTTTTCTTTTATCGTATACGCTCACTGGCGTAAATATAATGCATGTTATTATGTACTGTCTCATGAAGTGAAATGTAAATTTCTTTTGAGATAAATAAAAATATTCTTTAACCCGAAAACGGCTACACGGATTACAGCTACTTGTGATACAATGATAGCTGGACATATGATGATAGTTATAGGATACGTTTTACCTGACTACGCTGAATTGAAAAAGATGCCTTTTTTCTCCGTTAACAAAGTTGCGGGGTCCTTTTAGTCTATACAGGGTGTTTGGTAACAGGATGCAAAGCTGAAAGTAGGTGATAGCTTAGGCAATTTAGAACATTTTAAGCCAGACGTGTCTTAGACAAATGTCATTCGTTTTTTCCGACAATAGTAGGAGTTTTCTCAGAAAAAATCTTAAGACTCAATTTATTATTTTATACATTATAACATTTGTCTAAGACATGCATGGCTTAAAATGTTTTAAATGGCCTAAACTACCATCTACTTTCGGCTTTGCATCCTATTAACATACACCCTGTATATAAATAAATACTAACTTCTTCCGTCTTCATCTCCTGAATGGGTTCATTCCTATCTAAACCCCCATCGTAGTAGTCCATATCAATTCGAGGATCTGCAAAAGATGATGATGAAAATCTGGTTAGGATCGTTTCGTCTAAGATGCATTTATTCTATACAGTGATTGGTCTGAATAGCAATTGGTCATAACTAGCGAATCGACTTGAAATAATTTTGTCTAATTAACGCTTTTTTTTTTTATTGTTTCGAATCTCTACCGGTTATGGAGACCGTTTTAGAGGTGTGAAGTGAGCGCCTCGCTCCGAAGGAGCGTGGCGCCTGAGAAGGAGCGTGGCGCCTGCGAAGGAGCGTGGCGCCTGAGAAGGAGCGTGGCGCCTGATAAGGAGCGTGCCGCCTGTCTAATTAATGTTTCGCCCAAAACGCAACTGGTCTATGCCGCAACTGGTCGAAACAGCAACTGGATGATTATCAGACAAGCAGCTTTTTATCAGACAAGCCCCAAGCAAGGTAGTTTTCTAGCGGATGCTACGTAGGCATCTGCTGAAATGAGAACTCAAGTAGCGTCCGTCGCACATGCAGTAGCTGGTTTTATTTTGTATTTATTATTTATATTTAACATCCATACTTCCATACTATTAATATTATAAATGCGAAAGTGTGTCTGTCTATCTGTCTGTCTGTCTGTCTGTTACCTCGTCACACTTAAACCGCTGAACCGATTTGGATGAAATCTGGTTGGAGATAGTTTAAGTCCCGGGGAAGGACAAAGGCTACTTTTTAGCCCGGAAAAATACCCTTATCCGCGATAAACGAATTTAAGACAGACGAAGTCACGGGCAGAAGCTAGTTATATATACGAGGGCTGCTATTTATATATCCGGAAACCGGGATTACAATCTTCTTAAATAGCATATTTGACCGCCATGGTAAAATTTGAACTTTTTTAAGTATATAAGGTATATTTTTTCTTCCTTATTAACGCTCGTGTTTTGTTTTTGACGGGTTTTAAATGTCATCTCGCAGCAAGAATGGAACTCACTCGTGAAAATATTCGTGCTATGATTTATTATGATTTTCGGCGTGGTTTAACGCAACAACAGTGCATAGATCAACTAACTTCAACTTTTGGTGATGAAGCCCCATCTAAAACTACTGTGTATCACTGGTTTAGTGAGTTCAATCGTGGACGTAGTATGCTTACGGACGAAGTTAAGGCAGGTCGCCCGAAATCGGTCGTTGTACAACAAAATATCGAGGCTGTGCGAAAACTTATAATGGACGACCGACATGTTACGTACCGCGAGATAGAGGCGACTCTGGGTATTTCTATGACCAGCATTAATAGCATATTACATAATTATTTGGCTGTAAAAAAAATTTGTTCGCGTTGGATACCCCACAACTTAACAAATGAGCAAAAACATGCTCGCGTCGAATGGTGCAATAAAATGTTAAAAAAATATAACCGTGGTGACTCAAAAGCCGTTTACGAGTATAACATCTATACAGGTGACGAATCCTGCATCTATGCATACGATCCCGAAACGAAGCAACAATCAACGGTATGGGTGTTTCAAAATGAGCCGAACCCTACGAAAGTTACTCGTGCAAAAAGTACATTGAAACAAATGGTGGCCTGCTTCTTCGGTATTAATGGCCATGTAGCTACAGTGCCACTAGAAAACCGTAGAACGGTTAATTCAGAGTGGTACACGACCATTTGCTTACCGGAAGTATTTGAACAAATTCGTAAAACTAACCAGCGACGAAGAATCATTCTTCATCATGACAATGCCAGCTGTCATACGTCACGCGAAACAACTCTATTTTTGGAGGGTCAAAATGTGGAATTAACGGGTCATCCGCCGTACAGCCCTGACTTGGCACCCAACGATTTTTATTTATTTCCAAATATAAAGAATAAATTACGCGGTCAACGATTTTCGACCGCTGAAGATGCTGTCGACGCATTCAAACAACACGTTATGGAGGTACCTCAGGCGGAGTGGCAGAAGTGCTTTAAAAATTGGTTCACGCGAATGCAAAAGTGCATAGATCATCAAGGGGAATACTTTGAAAAACAATAAAACTATTTTCAGCCGTGTACGTTTGTTTGTTTTTTTGTTTCCGGATATATAAGTAGCAACCCTCGTATATTGTACTATCTCCATAGCAAATTTCATACAAATCGGTTAAGCGGTTTAAGCGTGAAGGACATAGGCTACTTTTTATCCCGAAAAATACCCTCATTCGCGATAACCGAATTTAAGGCGGATAAAGTCACGGGCAGAAGCTAGTGGATTATATTATAGTATAGGTATAAGTTAATTATGTATGCATTACTTCTTTATGCGTCCTAACGCTCTCAGCACTGAATGATTTTTCCCACTGCACTATTTTCTTGTATCTCTCTTTGACCCTATGGTTGACTGGTAGAGAATGCCATTTGCCATTAAGTCCGCCATTTGTACTTACTTTTGTTTTGTGCAATAAAGTTTAAATAAATAAATAAGACTAGCAAATCGTCTTAAAATGAATTAAAATAAAATTTAAAAAAAAAACGACTAACAGATTATATCGCGTAAGTCAGTCAGTCAGTTTCTTCTTTTATATAATCTAAATAATGAAAAAAATCCAAGACTCCGGTTGGATTTGAAACCAGTGTCTTGTGCCTTGCCGGGGCACACGCTCTCTCGGAGAGAGGAGGATATTTTAAAATTATGTGGATCTTTGTGTTTATAATTATAATGTCAAATGTCATAATTTGAACTTATAAATATCACCTGCTTTCCTAATAATGACAATTACTATTCATTATACCTAATGTTTTCTTCTTGTAAAATCATATACTTTCTGTCGCAGCTTTTTTTCTTTTACGCAAATGTATAAAAAGTAAAGTTTAATTAGTTAATACTGTAAACATGAGTAAAGTTCTCTTTATCTGATCTTAAAACATGTCAATACATCAAAAAAAAATACAATTAACTTAAGACGAGCTTAAGTCTATTCTAAACAAAGATCAGAAACAATTGAAAAAAAATGTCGACGATACTGGACTTGAACCAGTGCCTTGAGCCAGACCGGGGCAGCACGCTCTACCAAATGAGCTAATCGTCCATACCAGTAGTCGACGAAAGTAACTTCACAGTCCTGCACTAAGCAGCGCTAACGGCTAAAGAGTCGGAGGCACCATACAGAGCCACCACCCACCATACATCCATAAGCAAGAACAGATGACAAAATTCGTCGACTACTGGTATGGACGATTAGCTCAGTTGGTAGAGCGTGCTGCCCCGGTCTGGCTCAAGCCACTGGTTCAAGTCCAGTATCGTCGATTTTTTTTTTCATTTGTTTCTGATCTTTCTTTTTAATAATAACGCTAGTGGAGTGATCCACTAATAAATTGCAAAAATTGTGATTATTATCATGATATTTGTAAAACAAAAAGTATAGCTTAAGTCTAGTCAAAAAGGCCCCCTCGAATTGTCCCTGGCGCAAAGTACCCATCGCACCGGCCGCGTTACCTTACTACGTTGAATGGCGATGGACACCATTTGGACCAGAGTACGAACCCGCGCAGGCGTCAAACCCCTATCTCTAATTTGTTAATACTGTAAACATTATATTAAAATGTACTTATCCCTAAATAGGTATTAAGACATTTTATATAATTTGTCTCTAGCGATTAATTTGTACTTGATCATATTAGTCTTTCTGCGCACACATTGTTTAGAATTATAGTCCAGACCTTAACTTTAAGCTTTTTATGTCGACTTTAATGTGACTGTAACTTGTTGTGTGAGCCTAATAAATAAATAAAATAAAATAAAGTTCTGGAAGGAACGTCTAGATTACTGTTAGTATGGTGTAGGGCAGAGGATCTCAAACTTATTTTGTCTACTGCTCACTTTAAAAATAAATTGTTTTTCAGCGCCGCCTGATTTTTTTTACTTAAAAACCACTATAACTTAAAATTAATTGAATTAAAGTGTGCTATATTACCCACATTTTTTCTGGACACCTTACCGCCCCCCTCTAGGCCTCCAGCGCCCACAAGGGGGCGTTATCGCCTACTTTGAGAACGACTGGTGTAGGGCTTCCAATCCCGGGATTTCTTGTATAGACAATCCCGGGATCCCGGGATTAACCATACAAAAATCCATTTGGATTGGAAGCTCTAGGATGGTAATTATTTACCATAGTGGTGTTCCTTTAACTTGGAGATAACCTTGGAAATTTTGGACAAAGACTGCCCCTCGCCTGGCTTCAGCTTCGATTGGTGTGGTTTGTGACCCTCTAGATTTCGATCTTCGAGAGAAAATGATAAAACCAAAGGAGCTACGAGACCTGAAACACAAAACTACCACTTAAATAGTGTATCTTCAGCAGGTACAGTAGTACCAAATATAAGTTACAACGATGTACCTGCGTAGAAAGCATTTTTTGAAAACAGATTAACCAATTATAAGGCAGCGCATTTGCGCAGGTAAAATCTTCAACGCCCGTAGGCCAAAATTTTGCGCGCGACGCCAGCTGCTCCGGCGCCCGCCATTTTGTCTGGCGCCACGTCAGTCGCCATGCGTGAGAGAGCACGAGTTCACCTGTCATTGCGTACGTATAGTACAACAACGTCTTTATTGAAATGTTCATACGTTCGGTTTCATTCGGTACTTGTTAGAACTTGTCGGCGTGTCCGAAGATTGCCGATGTAACTTATATTCGTGGTACTACTGTAACTACATAAATATTGAACTGTTAATTCGTAAAAAAATATTAATGCCATAAGGTGTTCTCAAGGAGTCACGTTTTCATGTTTTATTAGAAAAATAGGTGATACAGCTGCAATTGGGACATTGACTGTACTAAAAACAAAACATTTTGATGTTAAATGGTAGTCCATTATGATAGAAATCCAAAAAAATATATTGAGTTCGATGCCGTTAACTGGTCCTACTTTGCTCCCCCTAGGATAGTATGCTCGGCTTAATTTGATTTCCATTAATTAGTCAAAAAAATTAAGAACACGCCTGAAATATGTGATGACAAATGGTTACACCACTGTTGTTTTACCCCCGACAAAAAAAGGGATGTTATAAGTTTGACGTGTCTGTAAGTCTGTGTATCTGTCTGTGGCATCGTAGCGCCCATACCGATGAACTGATTTGAGTGCATTTTTTGTGTCATAGATAATTGTATCCCGAGTGTTCTCAGCTTTGTTTGATGAAAATCGGAGCACTTGTCTCCAAGATATTTATTTATTTATTTATTTATTTATTATACAGAATTACCACTAACAGCTGAACCTTACGTGCTAATTGTTAGTTGTTGGAAGAATACATCATTACTTAATTTAAACTAGGTAATTTACATTATTGCTTATTAATACATTATTGCATTTGATTGCTTATATAAATAAATTTAATTGGATTGAAATACGGCATTTTTACGAATTTACATAGCTAATAACATACAATAAGTTTTTTTTTTTTTATATACAGTATAACACATAATCACATAATTCTACAAGTAAAAAATAAAAATAAAACATGGCACAGATTTTGAATACATTACAAATTGCTTGTAGCGTTAATTATGTAAGTAGGTAAGTACTCATTCTTGGACACTGCTCGGGGTAACTATCGTTTCCAAGTAGCGAGTTGATGCGGTCAGAAATTTTGCCTCGGAGGTGTAAAACATATCTAATTGGCTGTCACTGTTCAGGATATCGTTCAGTAGTGTTAGTGCTTGGTGCAGAGGAGAGTATTTGAGTACGCGGGTCCTCGCCGGCGGGACGGCGAAAGGGCTGCGGCGACGAGCGCGGAGTAGTACAGGCGTAACATGCGGAACACGTATGGTTATCTGCGTTAGCAGTTCCTGATTGTTAGCGAGTCCACGCATTAGTCGGAAGAAATATCTGATTAAATGAATATTCCTTCGAGTCTCAAGGGACATGTAGTCCACCATACCGAGTACAAATAGCGTTGGGTAAAGAAAGGGGTAATTGCCATATATTTTTTTGTAGAGAAATCGTAGAAATGGTTTTTGTACCCTTTCTACGAGAAGAGTGTATTGTTTCTCATGGGGGTTCCAGATGGCATAATTTTTCATTAATTTTTTTTGGGAAAGTCCATTAAACATTGTCCTATCCCGATGAGTTTTTATAAGATTGAAGCTCAGACCCAGAAAAAAAGATAGACATGACGTTACGAACAATCTTGTGACGCCGTTTTGACAAATCAAAGAACTTCACACACATGGTTTGTTTACATTTGTATCGGGTGAAGTTGGCTTTGGTATGGTTTTTTTGTGGCCTCACTAGATTGTTGTTCGGAGGGCGCGGAGACTATTTCATCTGAGTTTTCAGAGGTAGTCGCTCGGTATAGGAGTACTCGTAAGTCGTTTAGTTTTTGGAAGGAGTTTTTTGACGAACTGTCCCGCACTAAGGGGATTTGGTATAAGACTATCCAGTCGGAGCCTCCTCGTATGTGGTTTGATCGGATCTATATCGGAATCCCTAACGTTAAAAAATGCGTTATGGTAAATGATACATTAGGACAAACGATACATTAGTAAACTTTTCAGGATTGTTATAAAACAAACCTAACCTAACCTAACCTAATCTATACGACGATCTTTTAAAAAATCTTGAAAAGTTTACGGTTTCTGAAAAAAAATGCGTTATGGCAAATGATACATTAGGACAAACGATACATTAGGACAAATGACGTTAGGGATTCCGAATGAGACCCGGTTTGATCAGGCCATGTTATGCAGGGCAAATATTGTAAGGGCACTAAGGCTTAGGTCCGGACATGTTCCACTAAATAAGTTTGCACATCTTATGGAGAAAGCAGTGTCGCCAAATTGCGAAGAGTGTTGTACGGTAGATCATGTACTCCATTTTTTAATGGAATGTGTCCGAACAAACGCTAAAAGAGACAGGTTAAAATACACTGGGGGTAACGGGTGATAACAAAGAAATGATAATACATTTTATAGGTGTTTAAAAGAAACTCTTGTGATGTTATTAAAATAGTTATAATTGTAGATTATATGCAAGAATAATGTGTATATAAATGTTCATGACCATTGGCATAGGGTCCGTGGTCAACTGTCCGTCGAAACCTGGACATGATGTTGGTGCAAGAACGCTGGACGGCAGTTTTGTCCATTTTACGAATACATGTCCTTATTACTTTTATTAGTTTGGCACAATTTTCAGCTCTCCAATTGTTTTTATACACCAAATTGCTCAAATTACCGAAAAAATCTTCTATCGGACGATATTGAGGAAGATTTGTAGGTTTACGCTTTTTTGGTACAAATAGGATGTTATTTGCTTCTAGGAAGTGTATTGTTTTTTTGGCATAGTGCGATGATGCTTTATCAGGCCAAAAAATATATTCTCCATCTGAGTGATGTTTATGAATAAAAGGCACCAATATTTTATTCAGACATTCATTTTCATAAACTTTTTAATTCACCGCTATACCGCTTGGCTTAAACCACAGTCTTGATATACCCTTTTCAGAAATGGCAACATAGAGCATAACTTTCTGCTCAAAATTGTGGTTGTACTTATGCTTTATGTCCTCCGGTGTATTAGAAACATCGCTAGTATAGAACCGGACATTTCCAGGAATATGGGTTTTACTTAAAGGAAAATAACTTTCATCGTCCAAAATAAACGATTTTCCTTTATAATTTCGCGTCATCCAACGACATTGTGACATAACCGTCGATTTTTGCTCGTCAGTGTATTCCTGTGCTTTTACCTTATTTCTGCATTTCAGACCAATCTTTTTTTAACGATTTACAAATGTACGGTTGAGTACATTTGATTTTAATAGCGGCATCTCGTTGGCTTAAGGAATCGTTACATTGATTTAAACTTACACGATCTTCACTCATTATCACAACACAACAAAACGGGGCTTAATCGCGTATAAATATGATTTATTTAATTACCTTTCGTTGGTAATTCTTCGACGTTTCGGACGTCGCGTTACGTCCATGGTCTCGAAGGAAACTGGAGTGGCGAAATGAACGTCTTCTAGCCGCATGCTTACATTTACTAATTACTGGATTACACGAAGATGAAAGCTTGAAACCATCTTCCCGTTTGAAATTTCGGTGTTTCTTGATTTCAATTGCTTCACGCACGATTCTACAATAGTAATTACGTTCCGTAGAAAGGATCTTGGGATTATGAAACTGAATCCAGTGGTTTGGTCCCGCTTCTAATAAATGTTCGGCAATAGCGGACTTATTCACCTGGCGGTTCTTAACAGCTGCGATATGTTCCTTGACTCTTTCAGCAATAGTGCGCTTCGTCTGTCCAATATAAGAACTCCCGCAACTGCAATCGATCTTGGAAACGCCAGGTGATTGGAACCGAATAACATCCTTAGGTGATTTTAGGTGCCCTTTGACCGTTATCTAGCGGCTTGTACACAGTTTTTATCGAGTACTTTTATAGTACTGTGCCAATTTTATTCGTTATTCCTCTCACGTACGGCATGAATGCTGGTTGCCTCCAAACGTCAGGATGTTTACGTTTTTGTTTTTGTCTGTGCTGCTGTCTGTTCACCTCATACCCATTTCATCTAAGGACCTTTTGAATGTGTGAGACCTCACTATCTAAGAATTCCGGGTCGCAAAGGTGCCCTGTTATAGAGGGAACTCACAACAGCTTGGAGATGACGAGGATGGTGATGAGACAACGCATTCAAATACCTGTCGGTGTGTGTCAGTTTCCTGTAAACAGTGTGCGTCATGGAGCCATCTACCCGACCTGTCACTTTTACGTCCAGAAAAGGCGAGCTACGTTCCAGTTCCAATTCATACGTGAACTTAATTTTGGGATGAAAGGAATTGAGATACTGCAGTAATTGCTCAACCTCCTGTTTGCCACCCTTCATATCGCAGAAAACATCGTCAACATATCGCTTTCACAACTTCACTGCCCATGGTCGCAGATCTAAATTGGCTTCAAAATGTTCCATCCAGATGTTTGCCATAACCGGGGCCACAGGGCTACCCATGGCAACACCGTCGATCTGGAGGTCATGCTTTCCACGATATAAAAAGTAACTGCCTTCCAAATAGTTTCTTAGCAATACCATTATAGACTCCGGCAGCCCATTGTCACTCAGCCATTTTCTGATTACTTCAAGACACACCTTTACGGGAACATTGGTGAAAAGTGACTCAACTTCAAAACTCACCATTATCTCATTCGGTCCCAGTCTGATGTCCTTCAGTATGTCTACAAAGTGGCGGGAATCCTTCACAAAAGACGACGTGTTACCGACAAACGGCTGTAACACCGACACAACATGCTTCGCAAGATCGTAAGTGGAGGACGCAATCTGACTTCAGCGGCACGTTGGGTTTGTGTACTTTCAGTAACCCGTATAAATCATCTTTATACGCGATTAAGCCCCGTTTTGATGTGTTGTGATAATTAAGGAATCATTATCATTAAAATTACTTTGGAGTAACTTCAATGCCCTTTTGGTCATAATCTTCGCTGGTCGACCGCTGCCACCCTTTCGAGCTACCGTCAAGGATGCTAGAATTCTATAAATGGTAGAAATTAGCATATTTTCCTTGCTGAAATGGTCCACTGTGAACTTTTTACCGAAATTTATGTTGGAATTATAAAAATGTACAACGCGTTTTCTTAAAACTTCTTGTTTTGAAGCCATCTTTGACAAACTAACTGGTTGTGGAAAAAAAACAAATGAAGATTATGATACACAAAAGACGTTGCAATAACTTGTAGAAAAAACTTTTTTTTCAATGTCGACAGAATCAATTTTAGAGCTGCAAAAATGTCTATTCATTTTTTTGTTATAACCCGTTATATTGTACTCATGTTGGTATTTTCAATCAATCTATATTGGCACAGCCCATGTCGGGAGCGGCGAAATTTGTATACAGTTTTTTGTAAAGTGTATACAATTTTAGTTGGTTTCTCCTTAGTATAGTACTTTTTTCTTTTGAGTTTTTTTTAATATTAAATAATGATTTTGTAAGGAGCTGTTAAGATTTACGTTTAGGCCTGCTGGAGCTGGCATGTTCATTTCCTTTGATCAAAGCTTCTTAAATAAAGATACAAAATAATTGCCAAAGAGCCATGCGTTGGATAAATCTATCATATATAAACTAAGCTCTGACCACTGTGGACAACATGCATCCTTCAGTTTCAGTAGAAAAAATGAAGAGAAACCACAAGACACTATGTGCAGACCTATTACTGAGTATCGCTTAGATTTATTCAATCGGAAAATTCAGCAGAAACTGTGTTATCTTTGTTTTACTCAAAAGGATGCAAACTACATTTAGCGACTGGGCTACGCCTGATATTCATGAAAAAAGACTTCGTCTTTACGATCTTTATGATCAAAGGTCATTCGATAAGAGACCGGAATTTCTGGAATACGTGAAGAATTTTTTCAAGTCCTTCAAACAATTGTGCGCTGCTGCTAAATCGGAATATTTGTCTAAAAAAATATTAATTCTAGTGACAAGGTGAAGGCCGTCTGGAAGGTCATAAATGACGAAACTGGGAAAACTAAAGTTAAAAATCCTCATTTTAGCCTAAAAATCAACGATGACAGTAAATGCGGACATTGAAGTTGCGCATCAGTTTGAGCGGTTCTTCTCTAATATACCTGTAGAGACAACACAATCTTTAAATTCATCGCCAGATATTGCATGGTAAGATGTCTTCCACGTCAGGTTCGCTATAGCATTTATAACTCTCTTGTGAAGTCACACTTAGACCATCTCATCGAAATATGGGGACATGCTGCAAAAACTCATATTAAAGATCTTCAAGTTATGCAAAATAAAATCATAAAAATACTTTTTTCTTATGATTTCCTTACACCTACAAAAAATATTTATACAGATACCAAGATCATGAGCCTGAATCAGTTATATAATTTCAATACATGTCTATTAATTAGAAAAATTCTAACTAAACAGATACATTGTGAAACCACAATGCCTACCAATAGGCAAAAAGGAAAACAAAGACTTCGCAATGCTGACAATATTTTTGTGCCTTTCTCCCGCACGAAGAACTATGGCACAAAAACCATAAGGATTGAAGGAGCTCGGATCTATAATAATCTACCTAGAAAAATTACGCAAACAGATTGTTACAATATTTTTAAACATAAACTTAAAATCCATATTCGTGATAACACCCCAATAACTTTAATTTGAATGCGGCCCTGGCATTCACTGTTTATCTGTTATGAGCGGTGCATCATAGTGTGCGTTCTATATTATCCATAGATTCTACCCCACGCCACAAAATGTATTATTGTAATAGCACAAATTACGCAATGATAACTTAAACTTGTTTCAACTTATTTGTATCTAATCTAATCTAATTATTCTAGCACTTAAGTAGTACCTACATTAAATACGAAAACAGACACTAGATTTAATTAACAGACGCTCACGGCCGAAGATAGATAATTATAACATTTAATTAAGCCGTGTAATTCTCATTTAAGTGAAATGTACATTTCTTTATGAGATAATAAAATTCTTTAACCAGATATTATCAGAATGTAAAGACTTCTTCAAATTTACTTATGTTACTCCAAATACTATTATCAAAACCTTTAGATCGTTAAATTTGAAGAAGACTGAAGACCTGTGAGGCCTTTCCGTTAAAGTATTACATTCAATAATAGAGGCGATTGCACCATATTTGGCTGATATATTCAACAAATGTATTGACACTGGAGTATTTCCTAATTTGATGAAGCACAGCTAGATTATTCCTTTATTTAAATCAGGAACGAAAACAGACCCCACAAATTATAGACCAATATCTATACTACCCGCATTGAGTAGAGTTTTTGAGAAACTTATTTTTAATCAACTTACATCTCATTTTAATGGATATAACCTATTTCATAGCAGTCAATTTGGATTTACCAAAGGTCGCTCCACTGCTGATGCTGGGGTAGTGCTAGTTAAACACATCTTTGATGCCTGGGAAAACGCTCAAGATGCTATTGGGATTTTTTGTGACTTATCAAAGGCATTTGATTGCGTTGATCATAATAATTTAATGCGTAAGTTGGAACACATGGAATAAAGAACGGTGCACTTGACCTCATCTCATCATATCTTTCAGACAGAACGCAACGCGTAGTCATCTACGGGATGCAATCAACTGGGTCATCTGTTGCTATGGGGGTACCCCAGGGCTCAATTCTAGGCCCCTTTCTGTTTCTAGTGTATATCAATGATCTACCAAACCTTGTGCAAGATAAACATGATATTGTGTTATTCGCAGATTATACTTCTCTTCTTTTTAAAGTGAAAAGAAGAGAAAATAACTTCGTTACTATAAACGATGCGCTGTCTACTATTGTACATTGGTTTACTGCAAATAACTTACTTTTAAATGCCAAGAAAACCAAGTGCATCAAATTCACATTACCGAATGTGAAACAAGTAGATTGTGCCAAGGTGACATTGAAATGCGATGTGCTAGAATTTGAAGACAAAACAGTATTCCTGGGTGTTACTTTGGACTCTAAACTGCAATGGAATGCGCATATAGCCACTCTTGCAGGTAAACTAAGCTCCGTAGCCTATGCAGTGAGGCGAATCAGACAGTTAACAAACGTCGAGACGGCAAAGCTCGTGTACTTCAGTTATTTTCATAGTGTAATGTCATATGTAATTCTGTTGTGGGGCAAGGCGGCGGACATACACACGATCTTTGTACTACAAAAACGGGCAGTACGCTCAATCTATGCACTGGGAGCTCATGCATCACTGAGAGAAAAATTCAGGGAAACCAATATTCTCACCGTAAAATCTCAGTACATTCTCGAGAATATTATGTATGTTTGGAAAATCAACATGATTTCAAACACAACAGTGACATTCACCACTACAATACAAGAAATAAGAACAAGCTTGCCGTGCCTGCTCATCGTCTCCGCAAGGTCGGAACTTCGTTCGTGGGGAACTGTGTACGCTTCTATAACAAAATACCTACGGATGTAGTGAATTTACCTTGCAGCACATTTAAGTCCCACATAAAACGTTACCTACTAAACAAGGCGTATTATACTGTAAATGACTTTTTAGACGATAAAGATGTCTTTAAGCCAGTAGTTTAGTCTTGTGTATGTAAAGTTAGCATTATTTTAAGAGGTAATAATAGTTCGCATTTAATGTAACATTAGAGCACATTTGTTGTTTCTCACCGGGGAATACTATTAGTGTTTAATTCCCGGCAGTGTGAGCATGTCATGCTCGCTTACAGGTCTTTGCTTACGGTGGCGTCGTTGATCAGGTCGCAACCTTCCCTAAAATATGGTTGAGGGAGGCGATGGCTGAGATATGCGTCATGCTCGTGAACGGGTGCCGTTTGTGGGGTCCGGTCTGTTCATGCTAGCAAGGGCCAAATTAATTGTATACCTAGTAATTGCCTACCAGTGTTTAATGAACTGATGACGTGAGAGACTTCATCCTGTACTCGTCGATTGAAGTTATTCATTTTTTATTTGATTTAGAGACTGTATACATCTCTAAGAGTTTTGTTTTATTTATAGAGGTATATCCTTAAACATTTTTGAGGATTTTAATTAACAAATTTTATCTTTTTGCATGTTATGACGCCTAGAGACCATATACATCTCTAAGAAATTTAGATTTAATAATAATTATGTTTAATGTATTATTCACTTTGACCCCTAAGAGACCTTAAACATCTCAGTAGAATTCAGTCAAATTATTATATTTAATTTTATCGCATGTCGTGACGCCTAGAGACCTTATACATCTCTGAAAAAAAAAATAGTTTATATTTTATATTAACATTGATCTGGAGAATTTGTACATCTCTGCGTGTATCAATTATAAATTAGTTATAACACAATTGTAAAAGTTTTAAGTATAATTAAGACAATATTGTAATAGTTAATTGGTACACGCATATTAATTATTTTATATACTCTGACATTTAGAATTTTATTCTAGACACATTCTAGTTTATTTTTAATTTTTTATTGACAATCCTTTTGGGATTTATCTTATTAATTATTTTAATTTTTAAAATAATGATTTTATCAATAATAAGTAAGTATTATTTATACTTAAGTTAAATGATCTGATTAGGTTTTTCTGGGTTTCCCTAATCCTTGCAACAAATGTTGGATCATATTGTATGTTTCCCAGCAAAGACTTCTCTCATTGTAACTGACAATTCGAAAGTGCTTGTATCTAAGCCTACTTGAATAAAGGATATTTTGATTTGATTGATTTGATTTGATTTGATTTGCCATGGAGCGTATTTTGGGCGTGAAACTAACGGACCGGACTAAGATTTAGTGCTACGTTCCGAAACTCGGATAGCCAATATAGCTCAAAAAGCAGCCAAGATGAAGTGAGCCTGGGCTGGACATGACAGTCTTTTTTTTTGATGATATACGGGCATTTGACCGCAATCTCACCTATTGTTCAGTGACGATACGGCCGAGGATGTATCATGAACATCTAGAAACAGCCTATTCACTCGTGTCTTGAACACACCCAAATTATAATGGTCGGGGAACTCACTCGCAGGCAACGAGTTCCACTCCTGCCAGGTGACTTGTGGGCTAAGTAGCCACCGAGTGAGTCCCACAAAATAGGGTCCAGTGACTCGGTAGGCCTTGACCACAGTATAATAAAGAGTACTACGTACAGTATGGACACTCCCTGAAAGTGCCGCCCACCCGCGCTCGGTTACCTCGCAGTAACCGGCTGAACTGTGAGTGGGAAGAGCGTGGGTGGGCGAAGCTTGCGGGCGGCAGGCGGCAGGGAGTGTCCGGCGGGAGGCAGGGAGTGTCCACAGTGTGCCTTGACAAAGATGGCAAGACGAGCTTGATTAATTCCAGAAGATATGGCCGGAAATTGCTCAAGACGGGCATACGTGCAGGAATCAGAGGGAGCCCTTTGCCCAGCAGTGGGACACTCTTAAATAAATAAAATAGTTTTTTTCACTTACCCAGAATAAAATACAAAATAAACGTCATTTTTTACTATCGCATGATTATTTATGTGTGGGCACTATTTTATTAGTTTTACTTCTTATCGTTTCAATAAATTGAATTGCTGTTAACTTTTGATATCATTCTTTTATACTAACACTAGAAGGCGACCTCAACTTTGTTTGCAGAAGAGGAAAAAATCATAACCCTCTTTTTTGCTTTGGCGTAATCGGATAAAAGTATCCTATACTATAACTATCTGAAAATGCCCAGCTATCAGTGTACTAAAAATAGTTGCAATCATTTAAGCTGTTTTGCCGTGGTGAAGCCACAACGACTCATAAAAACATACGGAACCCTAAAAAAACGATTCAATGACCTTCAAATAGTAACTACGCATCATTAATCTTTTTGCTTTTAATAGCTTCAATTTACAGACATTTCATTTTTACGACTTCAGTATAGATTACTAAGCAATACATATTATGTAAGTTCTAGAAGCGGCCCATTTGTCCACTAAGAAAAAAAAACATTATTATGATTTTTTAAGAGTATGTAAATTTCACATGGGCGAATATTTTGATGATGATTAATATATCTCCTACTATTTTCTTGCCCAAATCGCACAAGAAGCGCACAATAGATCTCCGTGTCAATAAAAGATATACATATATGAGAGAGTTCTCGCCGGCAGTGTGAACAGCCAGCGATGAAAGAACTATTAAACGCGCTGCGGACGCTGCGTCCGATGCGTGCGATGCCGGCCTGTGGACGCTTACCTTAATATAAGTGTCTATCTTTTGTTCGTTTGTTGGGCGAGAAAATCGCCGATAGCTAATTGCTTCCTCACTCTTGGTGGGATCAGTGTCTAGAAGAGGTTCATAACACAAGGACTTATTACTTTAAGTGCCGTCAAAAAGATATATAGTTTTCTCATTAAAAGAAGATTTGCCTCCTTTGAAGTTCAGCTGTTTGATGTATGTACGGTTTAAAATAAATGACCTTGATTAAGCTGCGCCGGAATGTGCATGCACTATTAATGTATACACAACAAAGTTTCAAAAATATGTATACTGACCTTATTATTATGGCTGTAAGGTTTATGTATACATATTTTGGAACTTTGTGTGGATATTTATCTTTGCCTTGATAAATATCCACACAAAGTTTATGACTGTACATATTACGTCAGTTGTCAAACCAAGTTACAGATGTAGTGAATAATCATTCCCATCGTATTTTCTCGGAAATGTTCGTATTTGTCTAACTACTTCATTCACACTTAGTATCCATCAAGACAACGTAGGGGACGGTCGCATTGCGAGACGAAGTACCGATATGGAGTGGTTAATACCACAGGATTTATTTAAGTTAGTATTAGTCCTTTTTAATGGTTATGTTACAACATAATATATTTTGTATACGTCATACAAACTTCATGCTATTAATACTAATCTATGACTAAAATATCCTTGGTAACAAGTTTGATATTTGTTTACCTAACGAATTCTTTATATGATTGTATCGTGGTGGTTTTACATCTCAGTGTGATAAACTTCAAACTGGTGGTTTGACATTTGACATCGATGAATAAAGTACTCAATTTATTTCATACAAACACGTCACTTAATAATACAATAATTCATGAAGTAGTCGTATGTGCCGAGTTTTCACGATGGGAAAGGATGATTCACTTCATCTAAAGGTTGTGTAGAAATGTAAGTGCTGCTCGGTCGCACTTTAAAAATACGCCTAATTTTTAAAATTATAATATTAGGTACTTTCTCATAATGAAATAATGAAATAATGAAATAATGAAATAATGATCTTTATTCTGTAAGTAGGCCACAAGGGCACTTTTACAAGTCTGACTCTACGGCGTTTCCCAAGAGGAGACCACTGAAGAGAAGAAAGCCGAAACAAACTCAACAGTCAGTCATTTTTTCGAAATAACTCTTATATCTATTACAATATTCGTGCTTAGCCTAACCTAAATATATGTTTTGAGTATAAACTCAATGCGTAGTTCTTCAAGGAAACATATCAAAACTTATAAAAGTAAAAAAATAATAATCTAGAATATAAAAAAGCAAAATAGTGATTTTTATTTAAAACAACTTACATACGTTTGATATGCCACCTTATAAGAACCGTGTCCCGGTACATAGCTAAAAGAGTTGTTAAACTTAAATGCCTGCATCGTCAATCGTAAACCACGCCCCAACGCCGAGCGGGCCAATAAGCGAAGTTTGTAATAAAAGACGCATTTATTGCTCGCGCGCAATAAAATAAAGAAAAAGCGGCCAAGTGCGAGTCGGACTCGCCCATGAAGGGTTCCGCAGCCATTTATACAAAAAAATGCACTACAGATGAAAAAAAACGATATAAAAAAAAACACTAACAAAACAGCGTATCTCCCCGGCACTTACGTCCTTTTGCTGAGAAGTGCAGTTTTTTGGCAATAACTTAAAAACGGTATGTCTGATCATGTTGAAAACGATTTTCATTGGAAGTATTTATTAAACTTTATATTTGTAATTTTTTTCATATTTTTGAACATACCGTTTAGAAAATAGAGGGAGGGGGACACAATGTTTGATACTTTCGTAGCGAATATTTCGGAAAATATTCACTAAATCAAAAATTTGTTTCAGATACCTCAAAGTGTTTTTAGAAGTACTGTAGAAATATGTGCCACACATTGATATTTGCCGATTTTTTTTTTTTTTACTTTCGGTAACATGTATCGAGTGCCCCCCCCTAGAAATATATATTTTTTTTATTTAACTATTAAACTTAGTAGCGGTTTACACACGACATATATGCTCCAAATTACATTAACGTACATCTTATAGTTTGTGAATAAAATGCCTGTGACATACGGCCGGACAGGCAGACAGACAGACAGACAGACAGACAGACATGACGAATCTATAAGGGTACCATTTTTGCCATTTTGGCTACGGAACCCTAAAAAGAGAAAGCTAATACACTACATGCTTAGGATTTTTTGGCGTAAGCGGCAGATGTACTCGTAAAAGTACAATGAAATCGAAGATATTATTATGTATGTTTTGTGAACATTTAAGTTAATCACGTAAAAGATAAAGTGCAGAATGACATTTTTACATTATTTAGCCGTTTATTAATCTGTCGTTTGTACAAACTAGACAAAAAACGGAAAATGAAGACGCGTTTTCGGATAACTTTTGTACCGAGGAAATTTTTAACAAACATGTTTTCGCGTAATCACTGAATAGGTTATATAGTCAAAAAACACATATTTAAACACCAGCCTGTGTCATATACTAGATTTAACAAAAATCTCACTAAAATATTGCTTAAATTTTCGATAAATCCCCTTAAAGTATCAGTTGTCATGGCACATTGCTCGTAGAACCGATGGCCGCTGGGGCAGAAAGGTTCTCGAGTGGTGACTGCGTACAGGACGACGCATCGTGGGAAGATCCCCAACAGGGTGGACCAATGGTGATGGTAAGGATCGAAGGAATCTGTTGGATGAGAGCGGGTCCATATATGATGATGATGATGTAAAATTACATATTTTTTAACACAATACGAGTATACATACTATTTGCACAATCATGCTAAATGCACAAAAAGTAATTAAAATTTCATCTTTCGATTACAATTGGGAACATTAAGTTTCACAAAGGTGTGCATTTTATATTTTTCCCGATATCACAACGTTATGTGGACTCAGAATCTACGAACAGTTTATTTTTAAATTGTATTGTTTCTTAGATATCTTTTGTTAAACACCCGTCGTGACATTTGTACAGTTCCGTCGTATGAATACATGTTTACTTTGGTCTACACAAATTAGTAAGAAAAAAAAAAAAAAAACATGACATTGACAGCTAACTTTTTAATGTTACTTGCTAATCTAAAAAAATATCTAAAAAACAACACGATGTAAAAATAAACTTTTTGTAGATTCTGAGTTCACATAACGTATACTATCGGGAAAAAATATAAAATGCACATCTCTGAGAAACTTAATGTTCCCAATTCATATGAAAATTAATAATTAAATTCATTGACGCAATACGTGTATTCTGCTTACATATTTCCTGTAATTAATATTAATATGTTAATAATGCTGTCACGCTTATAAATATATGACCCGAACTTATACATATGATACGAATATATTATTACACAACAACCAACCAATTGAATACATATTTAATAAGTAATAACTTTAACAAAAAAATATTTACTTGCAAATCACTTTTACGTAAGCTATACAAATTTGTGTCTACGGGAACTAATTGCGTCTTTTGGTGATATCATAGACACTCCTGTTTCCATTTTAGGTTCATAATTCGTCAGAACCTTTTTTAGGGTTCCGTACACAAAGTGTAAAACGGGACCCTATTTAAGACTCCGCTGTTCGTCCGTCCGTCTGTCTGTCCGTCTGTCAACAAAGCCCTATTTCACAATCGTGACAAATATCATGTGAAGTTAAAATTTTCACAGATGATGTTGCCGCTATAACAACAAATATTAAATACATTATAATTTTATGAATGAATGAATGATTTGAATGAATGATTTGAATGAATGATTTGAATGAATGATTTATTCGATGTATGTGAGAGATGGGTTACATTTGCAGGTTGAGTTACATAACACAGAATCACCAGACCCTACCTTTACAGGCGTACATACATGTTGGCATATACATAATTTAATTACATAATTTACTATCTTCTATCTTAAAAAATTACAGTAAACTACACTATTTTCTTAAATTACATGTCAAGGTCTCAAATTGTCACAGTTAACATAATATTCATAATTAATAATAGTTAGCAATTATCATTAAAGAAATCATTGATATTGTAATAATATTTTTTTGCAAGCCATGTCTTAATAGATTGTTTAAAATTACATATATTTTTTAATTTAAAATCATCAGGAATTTTATTATAAATTGAGATACACATATTATAAGAATTTTTAGAAGTTAGTCTCAGTCTGTCTGTCTGTGTATGTCAGTAAGCGGGGACGACATAATGTTTGCTATTGCCGCTACTGCTCTAGTCTGCTCTGAATGTGACGTGAAACTTTTAGTTATATTTTTAAAAATGAACAGTCGAATTTTATTTAATTTATTGGCTTTTGTGCCCAATTCTTGAACTGGTAATGAATCAAAATGACGTCCGTTCGTAGCAGCTGAGCTATCGTCAAATATTGACTGTACAGGGTATATAAAGATTTCAAGGTAACGAAAATGTATTCTGAATCCAAAAAGACGTTGAGATGGCTGCATTCAAAATCGTCTGCTTCCTCGCTCTGGTAAGATTTAAAAATTCATCATTCACCTATTTTCATCCTCTGTATGACATATTTCTTTCATTTGCATCTAAAATAAATGCATCACTTAACGTCTAATTTTTTTTCTATAATTTATTGTAATTAGGGACATTAAATTTTTTGATATGTGCATTTTTTTCCCTAATTAATAGTCATATGTTATGTGAACTCAGAATCTACATTAATCTGACTTTTGTATCTAATAGTTTTTTGGTTATAATTTTTTTTAAACACCCGACGTGACATTTGTACAGTTCCCTAGTATGAATATATTTTTTACTTTGGGCTACATAGATAGGTAAGTATGAAAAATAAAAAGGTTAGGTTACGTGTCAATGACATGTTTTTTTTCTTAATAATCTAAATATGTAGACAAAAGTAAAAAAATATTCATACCACGGATCTGTAAATTTGTCACGACAAAGATTTCAATAATAGAAAAAAATACTGACTGTTGAGTTTATTTCCGCTTTCGTCTCCTCTTAGGAAATTCCGTAGAGTCAGACTTGTAAAAGTGCCCTTGCCGTCTACTTACAGAATGAAGATTATTATTTTATTATTTCTTCAAAACAATATGATGTGAAAATAATCTATTTGTAGATTTTGAGTTCACATAACGTTATTAACGAGAAAAAAAAATCATAGGACGCGCAGACAACAAAATATGATGACGGACGGAAAAGACGTTATTATCATTTTGGCTACGGAACCCTAAAAAGGAAAACGTAGGGACATCCTTACTTCCTATTTTCTATGTAAGAAAATATTTTTTCCCGCTTTAAAAACTGAGAAAGAAACAATTGAAAGCGTTTGTATGGAAAAAAGCTGACATATAACCTTCTTAAGAGTCCCCGAGCTTTCCAGCTCGGTCCACCATACAAACGTAGTTACGCTCTCATTTTGAAACGATTAGCTAGTTTGCTCTGAAACTTTGTATTTAGAATAAGTTTAGGCCTGTAATTAGTTTACGTAGCTTCAGATACCATAGTAAAATAAATACAGCGAATTTAAGTTGGTCATACAAAACTTGTTTTTGCTGTATTTCGTTTGTTTTATAAACTGCAGGCATATAAGCTAGTTTCAGGCTAGACATACCTCATGTTATTGTATATGAAAATTTTCGTTACAATCCAACACGTAGTTTTAAAATGAGAACGAAACTCCGTTTGTATGGGAAGGTGAAATTTGGCCGAGCTTACTGCGGACTCTTAACTAGATAATCGTTTTTTCACTACTCAACTACATTTGCTAGTCTACAGACGGGTTCCTGGTTTTATATATAATATTTAATTGTATTCCAGGTTGCTCTGGCAGCAGCGAAGCCAACTGTAAGTATCATTCATATTATTTTGTTACATTAAAACTAAAACCTGTCTTCAAAATGGACGATGGGAATTGGAGGATCCTGTAAAATGCCGGAATATTGGAACAGGTGGCCGAACCGAATATCATTCGTGTGATCAAGGGCCATCGTCTTCGCTGGCTTTGCCACCTTGAGCGAATGGGAGAGGATCGGCAGGTGAAGAGAGCATACCTGGGTCGACCAACTGGACGCCGCCCAGTCGGTTGACCTAAGTACCGCTGGATAGATCTGGTGGAGGCGGATCTGCGTGAGCTCGAGCCATTAACTGGCGAGAGATTGCGCAGTATCAGGTAAAGTGGCATGCTCTTGTGTCGGAGGCCAAGACTCATTTAGGGTCGCTGAGCCAGCGCAGTTAGTTAATATAAGCTCATTCATGTAACAAATAATAGAGACAAATATTTGTAGAAATAACTTTAAAAAAAAAACAATAAGCTATTAAACATTTGTTGTATCTGTTTCTAGTAAAACAGAATTTAATATGGAGAGGACCTCTATTAAATCGCTGTCTAATAAGTAGTTTAAAATGCCTATATCATACGCATTTCTAGGCCGATTTAAATTTGCACTTTTTGACATCTTTTTACGGTTTTTTCATATTTTTTTAAGACATAAAAAGTACGCGAATAGGTCTGAATTTGGAATTTCGTAATCTAGTCTAGACTAGTAGACTAGTGTGATTGAGTTACTATATCTTGGACGGGCGACATGATTCTGTGTGGATCAACTCATTATTTTATTATTTTTTGATATAAAACTGTACCCTGGCTTTTAAACCTTGACACTCGCTAAATTGTCCTAATAAACAGAGGCCATTAAATTTAAAAACTGAACTAAACTGATCTCCTATAAACTATTCAGTCAACCATTCGTGAACAAATTCTTTTTCTTCTGCTAGGCTTTTATAACATTGGTTACCATATATCACCATCTCCCTGCCCTTATCCCATGTATGTAGGGTCGGCAAAACATGTTGTCCTCTTCCATACATCTCTATTATTCATCATTTCAGCGCTTACAGCTGAAATTAGTTAGAAGTTTAAGTTATCTTTTAGTTCCCATAAATCTGCTCATAAGGTGTCAAACGTTTTTTTCGAAAATGCCCGTATTTGTTCACACAAAAGGTGGCGTTGAATTTCTCTACTAACGTGTCTTCGTGGATGTTCAGGCCATTAACGCAGGAGCTGGCGTCGGCGGGAAAATTGGAGGCGGTCTTCAGACTGAAGTAACAGGTGGAGCTAAAGGTCAGTATAGGGATGTTGATAATTTTTTTTTGTGGTATGATATAGAACGACCTTTCAATAATAGAAATACTAGTGGACACACTACTTTAATAATATTTTCTTCTGTTTCCGCGATTATTACTCATTGAAATAAAACAATTTAACGGATTTTATCGCGTATATTATCTCATTTTAGTTCCCGACGTTTCGGAAGCTTTCCAGCTTTCCATGTGTAACTGTCTTTACAGCTTAGGCCCATCTGGCATGTATTAGGAAGATATGACGTCACACCTTCCTACTTTGTATGGGGGAATTAAAAACTTTGCTCTGCAGCTAAGTTAAAACTTTCGTTTATCGAAACGGTTTCATAACAAAAGTTATAAATTTCATGAGTTATGTAACGGTTGTTATTTAATAATATTTTAATACTTTAAAAATGTACTTTACCACCTAGCTTTAAAGGCTTATAAAATAAGCTACACGTAAGGTATCGAACTCAAAAATGTTTTTTAGGATTTGCTTCATAAAAACTACTATTTCGCATCAAAATTGTTATTATTATTTTAATACAGTCAACATCCCCCCAGGTAGCTCACCAAATGTCACATGTTTTGTAGTATTGAAGCAAATGAAACATTTATATTTTATTCGAAACTCAGCATAAATCAAAAGACAGAAAACGCTACTACGAATATGAAAAACAGTTGAAACCTTTGCAGGTGCTGGTGACGGGAGACATTATTTTCTAAGTGTCTGTACATGTTCGTTGCATTTCGAGCTATATAGTGCCGATCCCAGATTTCTAAGATATAGTTTGAAGTCCCATTAGAATCTACAGGTATTTTGTTAAAAAGGTTTTAACGATAGTAATGCAGGATATGGCGTAAAAGTTGGAAAATTTGCAGGTGCTGGTGACGAGGACTCCAAAGCTGCTGGAGGAGTTGGTGCTGGTGTCGGGACTGGAGTAAATGCTGCAATCAATGCTGGCAAAAACGTCAAAGGAGACCTGACAACTAAAACTCAAGGTCAATCTTCAGAAACTACTTATGGTTGAGATTATTGCTCATGATAGACTTAAGTACTATTAACAAAAAACAAATAAAATCAAAATCAAAATATGCTTTATTCAAGTAGGCCTAGGTACGGTCAAGGAATTTAATTTGTGTACCATTTCGTGCCTTGTCATAGTGACATGATATGGAATCTTTATCGGCTTTCATATTGATTTTGACTGTGACAAGGTACAAAATGGTATATAAATTAAATTCCTTGACTGTACAACGGTACAAGCATTTCCGAATTGTCATTATACCTGCAAACAAAACCATTGTGGACTTAAATAATAATCGATTACTTTAAAGTGGATGCCACTAAATGTTAACACACAAAGGGGCAATTTTATTTAGATTGTATTCTTTATTCTTTTAGTTATTAAAATCAAGGCTTTTGAGGTGTAAATAGCTTTTTTTACAAAAATCATTGGCGGTTACACCGTAAAAATTAAAGATAATGGCTAACTACGTACGTATATGTTGTGTTGTTCCATTCTGTACACGATATACCATATGCCTTTGCAAGCTTTTGTTTAGCCTGTCTGTCCGGTCTGTCCTGGTGTCTATAATCAAATCTTTCCAGTTTAATTTGACCCACTTCCCGGTTTTTGATTGAGCTAATTATTAGGCATACTTACGTCAATTCAATGGTAATGCAATATTATGACATTATCGAGCTGATCTGACAATGAAGCTGCATGATGGTCATAAGAACTCAATAATAAAATAAAGCAATTTGTCCGAATTTCGACACTTTAGAATCTTCTCGGCGAGTAATTGAATCATAAAGAAACTAACAACTAACGTAAAAAAGTGGATGTTGCTGACTTTGCTTCTATACGATCAATTAATGGATACATAAAAAAAAAGTACAATCAGCAATAAAAGCTTGTTTTGATAGAAACTTATTAAAAAAAATATTTGGCACACGTATTTGCGTGTGGTTTTACCTATAATTGCGTTTTTCTATTTATTGTAAATTTCGAAATAATTGTGACTTGTGCTATAAATAGTATTTGTGCTTATTTCAGATAAAGCCAAGACTGGCGCCAATGCTGGAGACAACAGCGGCAATACTGACGACAAAAAAACCAGTGACCTTGGAGTAGGTGGTGGACCAACCGCCGGCGCTGATTTAGGAGCCGCTGTGAACGGTGGTGCTGACATTGGCAAAAAAGCTGGAGCAGGTGTAGGCGGTGCTGTTACTGGTGATGCTAAAGCGGGCGCTGATTCAGGAGCCAGTGTGACCGGTAATGCTGACGTTGCCAAAAAGGCTGACACAAATGTAGGCGACGCTGCTGATGGTAGTGCTAAAGCTGGCGCTGATTCGGGAGCCAGTGTAAACGTTGGTGCTGACGTTGCCAAAAAGGCTAAAACAGATATAGGTGGTGCTGTTAATGGTGATGCTACAGCGGGCGCTGATTTTGGAGCCGGTGTGACTGGTAGTGCTGACGTTGCCAAAAAGGCTGACACAGATATAGGCAATGCTGCTGATGGTAGTGCCAAAGCTGGTGCTGATGTAAGATCCAAAGTGAACGATGGTGCTGACATTGCCAAAAAAGCTGGAGCAGGTGTAGGCGGTGCTGTTACTGGTGATGCTAAAGCGGGCGCTGATTCAGGAGCCGGTGTGACCGGTAATGCTGACGTTGCCAAAAAGGCTGAAACAGATGTAGGCAATGCTGCTGATGGTCGTGCTAAAGCTGGTGCTGATTTGGGATCCAAAGTGAACGGTGGTGCTGACGTTGCCAAAAAGTTTGAAACAGGTGTAGGTAATGCTGATGATGGTAGTGCTAAAGCTGGTGCTGATATAGGATCCAATGTGAACGGTGGTGCTGATATTGCCAAAAAAGCTGGAGCAGGTGTAGGCGGTGCTATTGGTGGTGGTGCTAAAGCCGGCGCTGGTTTAGGAGCCGATGTGAACGGCGATGCTGACGTTGCTAAAAACGCTAAAGCCGATATAGACGGGGCTACTAAATCTGGCGCTTCAGTCGGAGCTTCTCTTGGTGGTTCTGCCGATGTTGGTGTTGGGCTAGGACTTTGACGAAAAGCTTAAGCTAAGCAACAAATAATTGACTACTAGCTACATCGAAAATTCGGAATGGCAATCTTGTTATTATAATTTGCAATGATTTACCGCCATATTATTGATAATAAACGTCTTAAGTTCCAAACTTGTTTTTTTTTAAATTAATTACTAATTCTTCAAGAGGACGGATGAAAGAAGATTGCATTGTATGTAACCGAAATCCTTACGTCGAAATACGATAAGCGGAAAATACCAACTGAAACATTAGTAAATTTTAAATAATATATACGTATATTACTAACTACGTAAAATACTAGGAAATACCACCACGCTTATTTCGAAATCAATATTTTGATTCGCCATAAAGCACAATTTACATTATTTACCAACTACATAAAATACCAACTTAGATTTGCTACCCATGGTTGCAGTTGAGTGGTTAGAAAGTACCTATTGTATCATAAACTTGACAACACGTTTGTCTCAGTGGGTTGTACAACGGCCTACGAAGCTTGCGGTCCCGGGTTCGAATTCCGGCCAGGGCATGTCTTTGTGTGATGAGCACGAATGTTTGTTCTTGGGTCTTAGATGTCATGTAAAAAATAATGTAATATTAGGCTTTCCTTTTGCCTGAAACACAGGGAGAACCCTAGTTCAGGATATATCAAAATCCAAATTTAATTGTGTATTACAGAATTTAGCCGTAAATCTCTGTATATTATGTAGGTTCAATAAATGTATTTGTATTTATTGTATTTGTGTTCTACGTATATAAGTATCATCATTTATCTTAATATTATGTATATTGTTGTCTAGTATCCATAGTACAAGCTTTGCTTAGTTTGGGAGTAGGTCGATTTCTGTAGGATTGTCCCTGTGTATCAAAAACCACTTCATCACACCAGCTCTCAACATCAACATGCTCACTGCATAGCCGTGCGTGTTAAATTAACATACCTGACGTACAAGAGCCAAGCAAAAGAAAGTAGTAGTTGGGTGTATATTATAGTATTATAATAGATTTCCATTAGCTAGCAAGCAGCAAATAAAAACAAAAGTTAATAAACAACAATTTATTATACCTTTTACTTATTTATTCCACAAGGAAAATGAAGGGTTGTAATTATAGAAAGCAATAACTACCTTTGATTGCTTAGATAATTTAGCATGAAACTTATTATAACAATACAAATGTTCCTCCATTTATTGCAACCGTAAGAATGTACTTGAATTGGTAATGCTTTTAAAATAAAAGCAATACTTTCCTTCATCACAGTTATCTACTAATAAATTAGAATGCACGTTGTACAATTTGCCAAATAACTATTTGATTTCAATCAAAACTCAATATACATTTGGCATTTTTTTTTATTGTACCGCCTGTTGAAAAAAGATTAGTCGATAGGAAATCGACGGAACTAAGAATTAAATTAATGGATTATAGTTCCTTTGCTTTTTCGCGGAAAAGCAAATAAATTATAATCCATTAATTGAATACGGAATTCCGCAAAGTAACGCCAGAATCTATCAATTGCTAGGAATTATTAACTTTATTTTTAACCGACTACGACTCCCAAAAAGAAGGAGGTTCTGAATTCGTCGGAACCTTTTTTTTAGTCATCTCTTGGGAGTAGGTTTTTAGTTTATGATAAAAAAATTATTACTCATATTCTTTAAAAACAAAGTTGTTGTTTTTTTTCATTATTTACATTTTTGTATTTTATGAATATTGTTTCTTAGTGATAACCGAAGGTCATTTGCGTGTGGAAGCCCCTTAAACAGAGCCATTTGCGACACCTGTGAATGCATAGTGGACTTACGCCCCACCCAGTATTTTCAGAAGGCAATGCTATATAATCCTTTAAATTATATACGCGATATAATCCTTTAAATTGTTTTATTTAAATGAGAATCCTTTTATGTTTGTTACCCGATTGCTCTAAAACGGCTTCCGCTACCATATTTCTTTTGTTTTATAGGAAGTATCTTCAAGTTGGTCCGGTATAATCTTAGTGAAGTTCTGATGATGAGACCCATGAGGAATCGAAAGAACTGCTAAAATTTTGCATGGATTTCGCTGTTTTAAAATAAGTCAAGCATTTCCATTATAAAGTGGTGAAGTAGAACTGATAAAAAAGACCACTGAAGGCCATCGGAACTCCTAAATCATAAGTGATTTATGGATGACGATAAGATATCTCGATTAAGGATTATGTCGGTAGTTACCAACCGTGTAGCATCTTACTAAAATTGACAATTTGGAATAATCTGCCCTGTCTTTATTTTATATCGCCAGGTCCAAAATAATATTACAATTTGGCGTTAATATTGCACATCGGTCATTGGAAAGAGACAATAGGGATGATGACTTTTAATAATTAGTCCTTCATGTTGATTATTATAAAATATTGGAGACGTATTTTTATCTTTTTTTACGTACTTAATCAAGAAATAAAGGCGACACATTGAGTCAAAATGTCGCGTGACGTCACTACTAGGTACAAATTAGACCTGGGAGTGACGTCACAAGCCCTCACTCCTAAACTTTAATGCGATTGATCTGAGTATTTTTTCATTATTTAAAAAAGCAAAAACTACTTGTCCAATATATTTTTTATCATCTAATGATGGACTGATTAGATTTTTTATTTTCATACCTAACTTTGACAACCTGTTAAAATGTGGCTGGGGAGACTCGCCAGCGTATGACTGTGGGGCACCCATACAATCCATCCACCACATAATTTATGACTGCCCAAAACGGGAATTCAATGAAGGTATCCTGGATCTACACTCTCCTAGAAAACACGCCGCCCCGATGGGTGAAGAATTTAGATATACGTCTAAATGCCATACGATTAAATAAATAAAATTGTCATACCCGTCATCATGCTCATTGTCTCCGTAATGGTGCGTCCACATTTGTATCATTTGCCCGTATCAGATCATCGTCGCGTGGCATGATCGCGTGTCACGATCACGCGTTTGGACGTTGCACCGATCGGATGGCTCGAAATCCATTTTGCTACGCGTATCACAGAGTTATATCGGAAGAGTGCGGCATGATCGGCGCGCTGACAGTAAGCTTCCAAGCAGCGCGATACGCAGTCATGCCACGACACGGTGATCGGATACGAGCAAATGATACAAGTGTGGACGCACCTTAAGACGATTCCCGAACACTGGGGACCGTCCATCAATCATTTTATTTATTACTAGAAAGCGCCAGCAACTACGTTTGCGGAGGAGCAAAAGTCTTAAACCCTCTTTTTCTTTGACATAGTCGGGTAAAAAGTATCCTATAACCATCTGGGGATACCCAGCTACCCGTGTACTCAAAATAGTTGAAATCCGTTTAGCCGATTTGGCGTGATGAAGCCACAACGACACATACAAACATACATAAAATAAAATAAAAAAATCGTTTTAATGACCTCCAAATAGCCCATAACAATCATTTTTTTGAAAATATCTTCAATGTACAGACATTTATTTATATATTTATTTATTTATTTATTTCATTTTTACAACTTTATAATAGTATAGAAGTGTCGTTTCTTGTCAAATAAATACTGCACTTTATGATCTTTATACGTTTACGTTAAATCTGGTGTGCAATTTGTTTTTATTCTGGAAAAAAATAAGTAGGGAGAATTGGGGGAAGAATACAATGGTAAATATAAAAACTGCATACACTAGTCAAATGATTATCTGGCTTCATTTTTAGATCGTTATCTTATTGTTTTCATGAATAAAACTCAACTGACATTATTTTGATCATAAAATTGCTTATGGACAATTTTCTCAAAAAAATGCAATTCGTATCAAACTACCCCATATACGGGGCAGATTGATTCAATATGCATACTCATATAAAGCATACAAATATGTTTCAAAGATAGTTAAATCACGTTTATAAATAACTTTAAACTCTCATTTTCTACAAATAAGCTATTTTTTTGTCCCATTTTTTTATTAAATATTATTTTGACTTCAAAACTAAAACCATGCATTTTTTTCGTAATTTATTTACTTATAAACCGACGTAGAAAAGGTGATTAATCTGTTATCAAGTGGGAAGTCAGCGGGTTTAGATGGTATAAGGGATGTCAAATATTTGCGGAGCCAGTTGAGTCCTATTATATCTAAGTTGATAAACACATGCCTAATACGTGGTACATATCCCGACCAATTAAAGTGTGCAATAATACGGCCTATTTATAAGTCTGGAAGCCACTTACAATATTCAAATTATAGACCAATCGCCATTTTGTCTGTAATCGACAAAATCGTCGAAAAAATTATCGTGGGTCAAGTTAGTGGTTTTTTAGAGCGCTATAATGTATTATCAGACACGCAACATGGTTTTCGTAAAGGGCGCAGCACGGTCTCGGCTCTAATGGGTTTCACGGATTTTGTCAACGACTGTCTAGACTCGGATAAACAAGTAATACTCTTTTTATAGACTATAAAAAAGCATTCGATACACTGGATCACGACATTTTATTGCAGGCAATGGATGAATGTGGAATACGCGGTCCCACGAATAACTGAAGAGCTACTATGAAACCCGAAAAACGAAGTTCGTATGGCGCCATCCCGCTCACTCAAATACAGCATGACATGAGAGCGAGAGGGGCAGCACGTTACGAAATTCGTTTTTCGGGTTTCGTAGTAGCCCCTCTGGTTTAAAGCCTTTCTGACAGGAAGGAAAATAAGCACGAGCATCGCGGGGTTCACGGGTGAGGAGGTGAACGTGGACCTCGGGGTGCCGACCGGCTCCGTGTATGGTCCTGTGGGATATATAATGCACGTGAACAGTGTATCGAATGTTGTTAAACACTGTACAGTTTTTATGTATGCGGATGATATGTGCATGGTTTATGCATCAAGAGACATAAGGGAAGTGCAAACATGCGTGCAACAAGATTTTGAAAGTATCACAAAATGGGCACATGATAACGGTATCATCCTGAACTTCGCAAAAACTAGATGCATGCACATACATTCTCCATACAACCAGAAAGCAAAAACTGTTGGAAGGGAAAACCTAGACATAGTAGGACACACGTATGACTGCTTACATGTAAACAAAATTGCCTGTAAATGTACGAAACTAGAGTATGTTGACTTTCAAGTATTTAGGCTTAATTATTGACAAGAAATTTAACTGGAAACCGCATGTAAGCGATGTCTGTAATAGGTTAAGATCTGTTCTGGGGAAGTTCTACCAACTAAATGTAGTGTTAAATAAGAAAACACTACGAGTCGTGTATTATGCGCTCGCTGACTCGCTACTTAGTTATGGGCTTATTGTGTATGGACGAACGTTTAGTACTTATATTAAAGATGTAAAAAATATACAGATAAGACTGATAAAATTCCTCGTAAGTAAAAATGTTAAAAATAAGTGTAATGGAGAATATGACAAGTTATTTAATTTATGTAAAATTCTACCAGTTGATAAAAAAGTTAAATATCTGATAGGTTTAGAGTATTTCTATGATGATGAGCACAAAGTGGCTAAAAATAACAGAATTAATACTAGAAGTGTTACACAGAGAAAATTAATACAACCGAGTGTAAAAAACTACTACGGTGAAAGGACCTCAAAATATTTAGTACCAAAAATTTTTAATAAGATTCATTTACTTAGACACGACTGTAAAATAAGTAAAACTGTTTTAAAATCAAAACTGAAGGACTTCCTCCTCGAAGATAAGCCAGTGTCATCGTAAACACGCTGACGCGCTGTCCTCGAGGACGAAGTACCTACATAATAAATATGATGCGTGTGCAGATTTTTCTAACCGGCTCATTTGTATATCATGTAGTTATATAATTCAGTTATATTAAGTGTTTGAAATCTGAGCGCTTCTCGCCATTAAACGTCACAGTTTGGCGAGTAATAATTACTTTGTAAAATGTTATTTTTATAAGTTAAATAAATATAAAAAAAAAAAAATAAGTCATTCATATGTATTGTACTTTTTAGTTTAATCGAAATCTAGCCATAAATAGCATTGTTTATTTATTTATTAAATAGCCATGTTTTTTTTTGGCTCATATTAATTTCATTCATTCACAGAGTATCAGTGTGCCCCTTTGGTCTTCGTATCAGAGTGCCCCGAAGTAACACGATTAAAATTAATTAAAATTAAGTAAATGTTGAAAGCATCGATGTAAAAAATATATTTTTGTCTCATTATTGTATATATATACTGGCTGCATAATGTGTATTCACACATCTACGCGAACGTTTACTATAAACAGTATCTCTACACAACATAGACAAAACTTTACGCCGTACCGCAAAATACACATTCATACCTGCGGGCCTATGATGGTTGCGTTTGTCACGCAAATAAGTGACAAAGCTGCCGTCAATTTCTGACACGTATGTGAGTGCGAGAGTAAGAGGCGCATTATAATATCATTTAACGCGTAATAAACGCGACCATCATAGGCCCGCTGCAGTGTGAAGTGGTGATTAAGCGAAGATGAAATTGGGGCAGCCTATTGGTTGTGTTGATGGTTTCTTTGTGTACAAGATTAAGCTGCCAATTTTTTTTTTTAATTTCTATGACCGATGTATCCATGTGTCCCTTGTATCAGTTTACCCTCATTCCCCCTATGGGTCTGGATTAAAATACTCAAATATATCTGAAATCGCAAAAGTAACCATATTATCCTCATAGATGGTAATAAAATAAATTATTTTTGGTAACTTGGCATAGTACATATTTTAATTACAGCTACTTTAAAAAAAATCTCGATTACGTTAAGTTTGCATCTCATTTGCGTATGTTACGACATACATGCCAGGTGGAAACTTAACGTTACCGAGTTATCAGAGAAATAGGTATTTATTTTTCCTGTGCGAACGAAAGGACTTTAGATTTTTCCATACACTTTCCTGTAATTTATTATCAAAAAATACACACGTAAAATTTCAATGATTATCATTGAAATTTTACGTGTGTATTTAAAAAATACTCCGTTTCTGGATAACTCGGTTACGTTAAGTTTGTATTTAAGTCGTCACATACAAATCACGCACGCCTGACGTAGCCAATTAAAAATAATGTGTACTATGCATAAAAAAATCGGCCAAGAGCATGTCAGACCATGCTCAGAGTAGAGTTCACTGCTGCGAAACCGTAAGAAAAAATGCACTACAGATGGAAAAATATACGACATGAAAAAGTGCACTAGTGTTGCGAACGCAACCCTTAATTTCTATATTTTATCCGTTGCGAAGCAGTGTCGAAAAGTTTATACGAGGCGCTGTTAGCATGCGGGGGGCTTCTTAAAATGGGCCAATAACATTGGACCACATACGACTTTCATCCCTACTCCTAACTACCTAGCCGTTTAGTTAAATCATGCAAATCATGACACACTACCTTTTCTTATCATCTTAACCTATCCACCTCTGTTTGCGACCGCGGCACTACTCTTTGTAAACCAGTCAACCTATAGTAAATATATAATACAGTCCACAATATCGAAGTTTTCATCAAATAGTCGTCGAGTACCTCTTCTCATCAGATCAGCTGGCACCGGCGGCTGCAACTAGCAAAAGAGCGTATCTCCACGGCACTTAATTCTTTCCTTTTGTTAAGAATCGCCGGTTTGCAGCAATAACTCAAAATCGGTATATTCAATCATTTTGGAAGTAATTTTCTTTGAAAGTATTTATTAAGCTTTAACTACTTATTATACTATATGAGTCCTTGTTACTCGAAATAAATGTTTTTCATTAATTTTATTTATGTTTGTGATTTTTTACATATTTTTTGACATAGGGTGTAGAAAATATCGGTGTTTTTTTTTTAATATCCATTAAATCAAAACATTTTTAGCAGTCAAAATAATTTTAAAAGAAGGTTTTTTTTTCTGTTTTTACAATTTGTTATTATAGTAGCCACAGAAAAACGTCTCTTGTGAAAATTTCAACTGTCTCGCTATCACAGTTCATGAGATATAGGTGTATATACCAAGTGACTGACAGACAGGCGCACAGCGGAGTCTTAGTAATAGGATCCCGTTTTACCCTTTGGGTAAGGAACCCTAAAAAAGTAGTGAAAAAAATATGTCGGAAAAATTAAATGCACATTACGTATTGCAATAAAATACCCCGCTGACACTTCCCCCACGGATTAAGTTCCTACTTTGTCAGCATATATGTATACACATATCGTACAGTACGATTACTTTGAGTTTACCACTGATATATGCTTTTATTCCATTGGCTATTCAATTTAAACACTAATATAAAGGAGTTTATACATATTACTTACACACTGTCTCAACGTCGTTTGTTTGTAATAGAAACTTTTGTATTCGTGTCAAAGTCCAATATCCAATGGAATAAAAGCATATGTCAGTGGTAAACTCAAAGTACGTACGGTACGACTAGTTAACTCAAACTAGTCGTACCGTACGTTGCTCTAATGGGTTCTTTTTTATAGTAATGTCATAATTATATTAAAGTTTACATAATTCCAGATCTAGAAATGAAACATCACAGTTTGACGAGTAAGAATTAATTTCTATGTTGTTTTGTTATGTTATAAAGAAAAGACATAAAACCATCTTAAGCAGGGATAGAATTAACACGACAACAAATAAACTATATTAATTTTATTTCCATAATAAACACAAAGATTTTTTTACCAAATTTTCCAATAATGAAGATCAGTCAGCAATTTGGCCTTAGTGATTACTAAGACCAAATTTTCCAGCGAGACCAGCTCCAACGTCGGCACCCAAGTAACCACTTAAGCCAATTTTATCTTTCTTGCCTGCTTCACGACCTACTTTGCCTCCTTCACAATCTTCCTCTTCCTTTACTGGTATCTCTGGCTTTCCTGATCCATCACAGTCACTGTCATCTATTTTTCCTAGCTTTCCTGGCTTGCCTGGATTTTTTGGTTTATATGGCTTGTTTGGCTGCCCTGGTTTACTTGGCTTGCCTGGATTTTCTGGTTTATCTGGCTTGTCTGGATGTCCCTGTTTACCTGGCTTGCCTGGATTTCCTGGTTTATGTGGCTTGTCTGGCTGTCCTGGTTTACCAGGCTCACCTGGATTTTCTGGTTTATCTGGCTTTCCTGGTTTATCTGGCTTGTCTGGATGTCCCGGTTTATCTGGCTTGCCTGGATTTTCGGGTTTATCTGGCTTGTTTGGCTGTTCTGGTTTACCTGGCTTGCCTGGATTTCCTGGTTTATGTGGCTTGTCTGGCTGTCCTGGTTTACCCGGCTCGCCTGGATTTTCTGGTTTATCTGGCTTTTCTGGCTTTCCTGGTTTATCTGGCTTGCTTGGATTGTCTGGTTTATCTGGCTTGTCTGGCTGTCCTGGTTTACTCGGCTTGCCAGGATTTTCTGGTTTATCTGGCTTGTCTGGCTGTCCTGGTTTACTCGGCTTGCCTGGATTTTCTGGTTTATCTGGCTTGTCTGGATGTCCCGGTTTACCTGGCTTGCCTGGATTTCCTGGTTTATGTGGCTTGTCTGGCTGTCCTGGTTTACCAGGCTCGCCTGGATTTTCTGGTTTATCTGGCTTTCCTGGTTTATCTGGCTTGTCTGGATGTCCCGGTTTATCTGGCTTGCCTGGATTTTCGGGTTTATCTGGCTTGTTTGGCTGTTCTGGTTTACCTGGCTTGCCTGGATTTCCTGGTTTATGTGGCTTGTCTGGCTGTCCTGGTTTACCCGGCTCGCCTGGATTTTCTGGTTTATCTGGCTTTTCTGGCTTTCCTGGTTTATCTGGCTTGCTTGGATTGTCTGGTTTATCTGGCTTGTCTGGCTGTCCTGGTTTACTCGGCTTGCCAGGATTTTCTGGTTTATCTGGCTTGTCTGGCTGTCCTGGTTTACTCGGCTTGCCAGGATTTTCTGGTTTATCTGGCTTTTCTGGCTTTCCTGGTTTATCTGGCTTGCTTGGATTGTCTGGTTTATCTGGCTTGTCTGGCTGTCCTGGTTTACCCGGCTCGCCTGGATTTTCTGGTTTATCTGGCTTTTCTGGTTTTCCTGGTTTATCTGGCTTGCTTGGATTGTCTGGCTTATCTGGCTTGTCTGGCTGTCCTGGTTTACTCGGCTTGCCAGGATTTTCTGGTTTATCTGGCTTGTCTGGCTGTCCTGGTTTACTCGGCTTGCCTGGATTTTCTGGTTTATCTGGCTTGTCTGGCTTTCCTGGTTTATCTGGCTTGCCTGGATTTTCTGGTTTATCTGGCTTGTCTGGATGTCCCGGTTTACCTGGCTTGCCTGGATTTCCTGGTTTATGTGGCTTGTCTGGCTGTCCTGGTTTACCAGGCTCACCTGGATTTTCTGGTTTATCTGGCTTTCCTGGTTTATCTGGCTTGTCTGGATGTCCCGGTTTATCTGGCTTGCCTGGATTTTCGGGTTTATCTGGCTTGTTTGGCTGTTCTGGTTTACCTGGCTTGCCTGGATTTCCTGGTTTATGTGGCTTGTCTGGCTGTCCTGGTTTACCCGGCTCGCCTGGATTTTCTGGTTTATCTGGCTTTTCTGGCTTTCCTGGTTTATCTGGCTTGCTTGGATTGTCTGGTTTATCTGGCTTGTCTGGCTGTCCTGGTTTACTCGGCTTGCCAGGATTTTCTGGTTTATCTGGCTTGTCTGGCTGTCCTGGTTTACTCGGCTTGCCTGGATTTTCTGGTTTATCTGGCTTGTCTGGATGTCCCGGTTTACCTGGCTTGCCTGGATTTCCTGGTTTATGTGGCTTGTCTGGCTGTCCTGGTTTACCAGGCTCACCTGGATTTTCTGGTTTATCTGGCTTTCCTGGTTTATCTGGCTTGTCTGGATGTCCCGGTTTATCTGGCTTGCCTGGATTTTCGGGTTTATCTGGCTTGTTTGGCTGTTCTGGTTTACCTGGCTTGCCTGGATTTCCTGGTTTATGTGGCTTGTCTGGCTGTCCTGGTTTACCCGGCTCGCCTGGATTTTCTGGTTTATCTGGCTTTTCTGGCTTTCCTGGTTTATCTGGCTTGCTTGGATTGTCTGGTTTATCTGGCTTGTCTGGCTGTCCTGGTTTACCCGGCTCGCCTGGATTTTCTGGTTTATCTGGCTTTTCTGGTTTTCCTGGTTTATCTGGCTTGCCTGGATTTTCTGGTTTATCTGGCTTGTCTGGATGTTCCGGTTTACCTGGCTTGCCTGGTTTTTTTGGTTGATCTGGCTGCTCTGGCTGTCCTGGTTTACCTGGCTTGTCTGGATTTTCTGGTTTATCTGGCTTGTCTGGCTTTCCTGGTTTATCTGGCTTGCCTGGATTTTCTGGTTTATCTGGCTTGTCTGGCTGTCCTGGGTTACTCGGCTTGCCAGGATTTTCTGGTTTATCTGGCTTGTCTGGCTGTCCTGGTTTACTCGGCTTGCCTGGATTTTCTGGTTTATCTGGCTTGTCTGACTTTCCTGGTTTATCTGGCTTGCCTGGACTTTCTGGTTTATCTGGCTTGTCTAGATGTCCCGGTTTACCTGGCTTGCCTGGATTTTTTGGTTTATGTGGCTTGTCTGGCTGTCCTGGTTTACTCGGCTTGCCAGGATTTTCTGGTTTATCTGGCTTGTCTGGCTGTCCTGGTTTACTCGGCTTGCCTGGATTTTCTGGTTTATCTGGCTTGCCTGGCTTTCCTGGTTTATCTGGCTTGCCTGGATTTTCTGGTTTATCTCGCTTGTCTGGATGTGTCGGTTTACCTGGCTTGCCTGGATTTTCGGGTTTATCTGGCTTGTTTGGCTGTTCTGGTTTACCTGGCTTGCCTGGATTTCCTGGTTTATGTGGCTTGTCTGGCTGTCCTGGTTTACCCGGCTCGCCTGGATTTTCTGGTTTATCTGGCTTTTCTGGTTTTCCTGGTTTATCTGGCTTGCTTGGATTGTCTGGTTTATCTGGCTTGTCTGGCTGTCCTGGTTTACCCGGCTCGCCTGGATTTTCTGGTTTATCTGGCTTTTCTGGTTTTCCTGGTTTATCTGGCTTGCTTGGATTGTCTGGCTTATCTGGCTTGTTTGGATGTCCCGGTTTACCTGGCTTGCCTGGAATTTCTGGTTTATGTGGCTTGTCTGGCTGTCCTGGTTTACTCGGCTTGCCAGGATTTTCTGGTTTATCTGGCTTGTCTGGCTGTCCTGGTTTACTCGGCTTGCCTGGATTTTCTGGTTTATCTGGCTTGTCTGGCTTTCCTGGTTTATCTGGCTTGCCTGGATTTTCTGGTTTATCTGGCTTGTCTGGATGTCCCGGTTTACCTGGTTTTCCTCGATTTTCTGGTTTTTCGGGCTTGTCGGGCTTTCCTGGTTTATCTGGCTTGCCTGGATTTTTTGGTTTATTTGGCTTGTTTGGCTGCCCTGGTTTACTTGGCTTGCCTGGATTTTCTGGTTTATCTGGCTTGTCTGGATGTTCCGGTTTACCTGGCTTGCCTGGATTTTTGGGTTTATCTGGCTTGTTTGGCTGTTCTGGTTTACCTGGCTTGCCTGGATTTCCTGGTGTATGTGGCTTGTCTGGCTGTCCTGGCTTACCCGGCTCGCCTGGATTTTCTGGTTTATCTGGCTTGTTTGGCTGTTCTGGTTTATTTGGCTTGCCTGGATTTTCGGGTTTATCTGGCTTGTTTGGCTGTTCTGGTTTACCTGGCTTGCCTGGATTTCCTGGTTTATCTGGCTTGTCTGGATGTTCCGGTTTACCTGGCTTGCCTGGATTTTCGGGTTTATCTGGCTTGTTTGGCTGTTCTGGTTTACCTGGCTTGTCTGGATTTCCTGGTTTATGTGGCTTGTCTGGCTGTCCTGGTTTACTCGGCTTGCCAGGATTTTCTGGTTTATCTGGCTTGTCTGGCTGTCCTGGCTTACCCGGCTCGCCTGGATTTTCTGGTTTATCTGGCTTGTTTGGCTGTTCTGGTTTATTTGGCTTGCCTGGATTTTCGGGTTTATCTGGCTTGTTTGGCTGTTCTGGTTTACCTGGCTTGCCTGGATTTCCTGGTTTATCTGGCTTGTCTGGATGTTCCGGTTTACCTGGCTTGCCTGGATTTTCGGGTTTATCTGGCTTGTTTGGCTGTTCTGGTTTACCTGGCTTGTCTGGATTTCCTGGTTTATGTGGCTTGTCTGGCTGTCCTGGTTTACCCGGCTCACCTGGATTTTCTGGTTTATCTGGCTTGTTTGGCTGTTCTGGTTTATTTGGCTTGCCTGGATTTTCTGGTTTATGTGGCTTGTCTGGCTGTCCTGGCTTACCCGGCTTGCCTGGATTTTCTGGTTTATCTGGCTTGTCTGGCTTTCCTGGTTTTTCTGGTTTGCCTGGATTTTCTGGTTTATCTGGCTTGTCTGGATGTTCCGGTATACCGGGCTTGCCTGGATTTTCTGGTTTATCTGGCTTGTCTGGCTGTCCTGGTTCACTTGGCTTGTCTGGATTTTCTGGCTTGCTTGGCTGCCCTGGTTTACCTGGCTTGCTTGGATTTTCTGGTTGTTCTGGTTTGGCTGGTTTGCCTGGCTTTCCTGGCTGTCCTGGTTGGTCTGGATGATTAGGCTGGCCTGGCTGATCTGGATTTTCTGGCTGTCGTGGTTGTCCTGGCTTGCCATAACATGGCTTAGTCCATGATTTGTTGTCGTTATTACATGATTTTATACAGCTGGATATGACTGGCTGGTGACCACTGATATCTGTGCATGAGTAAAAAGAAAACAATTAACATTTTATCGTTGAATAACGAACCCTCACGTGTTTCTTGGGTTAAAGCTAAGAACGCTCTCGATGAAGTGTCCCTTAAAACACCTGAAAATAATTAAATAATAATCCTTAATAGTCCGCCGGGGCTTTTTACAAGTCTGACTACGGCAGTTCCCAAGGGGACACTAATTTTGAGAAGAAAGCCGAAAGAAACTCAAATGAAGAGTCAGTATTTTTTCTTAATGACTGTGATCTTGTACAATATTTGAGCTAAGCCTATCCTAAATTTACGTTTTAAGTATACTGCTCAAAACAATACAGGGGCCACTAAAAATATTGATCGTAACGTGAAAATGTATATTATTGGCAAAAAATATTTTACATACTCTGCAGCTAAAATGACTTTTGTTTTTGTTTAGCTAATAATCTATTGATTAAATAGTTAATTGTTTTATTCGTTTCAATTGAGATACGATTACTTTATTCTAACCACTAAAACTGAACAAAAATTTTCCGCGCAACAGTGGCTTCTATATTGTTTTTCGTAGTATATAATCTCAATGCGTAGTCCTTGAAGAAAACATACGAAAATTAAGGGGGACTCTTAAGTTTTAGTATGTCAAGCTCGGTTCTCCATACAAATGCGTAGTCCTTGAAGAAAACATACGAAAATTAAGGGGGACTCTTAAGTTTTAGTATGTCAAGCTCGGTTTTCCATACAAATGCGTAGTCCTTGAAGAAAACATACGAAAATTAAGGGGGACTCTTAAGTTTTAGTATGTCAAGCTCGGTTCTCCATAAAAATGCGTAGTCCTTGAAGAAAACATACGAAAATTAAGGGGGACCCTTAAGTTTTAGTATGTCAAGCTCGGTTCTCCATACAAATATAGTAACGCCCTCATTTTAAAACAACTCCCTGGTTTGCTCTGAAACTTTGTACCCAGATTAAGTTAAGGTATATGCAGGGCTGTAATTAGTTTATAAAGCTTCAGGTAGCATAGTAAAGAAAAATACAGCGAATTTAAGTTTTTCATACAAAATTTGTTTTAGCTGTATTTCGTTTGTTTTATAAACTGGAGCCATATTACCTAATTTTAGACCTAGATATACCTCATATCATTGTATATGCAAAGTTTCATTCCTTTTCAACACGTAGTTTTAAAATGAGAATGAAACTCCGTTTGTAAGGAAAGGTGAAATTCGGCCGAGCTTGCAGGGACTCTTAATAAAGTAAAATTATAATGGATGATAAAAAAGCAAAATATATATTATTATTAAACAACTTACGTACGTTTGATATGTCACCTTATAAAAACCGTGTTCCGGTAAAAGTAATTTATTTGGTTTCTATTTTGGGCCTTGCATTGCTGGACCTGGACACGGGCCTCCTTAATAAATTTCCACATGGGCAAATAAGAGAATATACGCGAAATAATCCGTTAAAAATTATTTTATTTAATGTTTATAAAAAAGTGGCCAGTCGGACTCGCGCACGAAGGTTCCGTACAAAATATATGCTACAAATAGTTCATAATTGTGCCTGAAACACAGGGAATCTTATTTCAGGCTTATAAGTATAGCATAAGCATCTACCCTAAATTGTTTGATTTTAGCCTATAGTTAACATTATTGATTTTATTTTTTTATTTCGTTTAAATATTTTATTTATAGTTCATTTAATCATTGGCTATCAAATGGCCGTATCTATGAAAATCCAGTGTTAGCAGAGCCCTACTCGACGACCGGTTTGGCTCAGTGGGAGTAACGTTGCCTGCGAAGCTGAGGTCCTGGGTTCAAATCCCGGTAAGGGCAAATATTTGTGTGATGAGCATAAATATTTATTCCTGAGTCTTGGATGTTTTCTATGTATATAAGTAATATATCTATTAAATATATCGTCGTCTAATTCCCATAATACAAGCCTTATTGAGCTTACCATGGGACTAGTCGTTTGGTGTAAAATTGTCCCGTAATATTTATTTATTTATTATTTTACTACTCCTAAGCAAAATGTACGCGGTGCTCGATCATTTTATATTGGTACTTATATATACAGACAGACTTTAAAAAAACAATCAGATAGATTTTTTTGATTGTGCTATAAGAGCTTCCTTCATACCAAAATTTCAAGTTTTTAAAACAACTGAAAGTATCAATTTCAAAAAGTGTCGAAATTTACTTTTTTTGTGGTGTGTCTACACCACAAAAAAAGGCCGTTACGTAAACTTAGAAAATTGTTTTCTTCACAGCTTCAAGGGACCGTAGATTTGAGTATTTGGTTTTAATTTGAACTTGATACCTACACGCGGTCCCGAGATAAAGGGTCATGATAGACAAACAGATAGATGGACAGACGGACATACGGACGGTTAACAAAGTGATCCTATAAAGTGTTGTGGGTAGATTTAAGTAGATTATATGCACCCGCACTCGGGATGAATAAATCAGTAAGTTGTTGTAATGGATTCACTGTGTTTCATTGAAATTATAACATTCCGTTTTTTCCTTTTGAGCTACGGAACCTATTACCAAACGGCGTACCAAAGCTTTCGGTATAAATCAATATTACAGTGTAAAAGGTCTCTTACAGTTACACACATAAGTTTGTGTCAAGTATGACAAAGTTTAAATTTCATCCCTGATAGCACATGCCCACACACAGCTTAATGGTAGTTTGGTTATGGAGTGTGTGGTCCTAGGATCAAATCCCAATAACTTACTTATTCGACTTTTAATTTTTCTTTTTTTTTTTACTGTTATCTATCTCTGATAAGTTAGTGAGAAGTGTGATAATTATTTGAAAGTAATTTCTAATCATTTCCTTTTCCCGAAAGTAACTTCACGTTGACATTAAAGTTTCCAAAACATTCGGGTGTTGTCGGGTATGCCGATATAACACAACGACCAATTACAGATCTAGCACCCGTAACCAACGTCCTCGATTGAAATTTAATTGGTCTTTATTATGAACAAAGATCAGAAACAAATGATTTTTTTTTTCGACGATACTGGACTTGAACCAGTGCCTTGAGCCAGACCGGGGTAGCACAGCGCGCTCTACCAACTGAGCTAATCGTCCATACCAGTAGTCGACGAATTTCGTCATCTGTTCTTGCGTATGGTGCATCCGACTCTTTAGCCGTTGTTTATAATAATAACGCTAGTTTTTTTTTATACTACTAAGGTGGCAAACAAGCGTACGGCCTGCCTGATGTTAAGCAGTCACCGAAGCCTATGAGCGCTTGCAACGCCAGGGGCATTACAAGCGTGTTGCCGACCCTTTAAGAACCTCTTCACTCCCCTCTTGAAGAACCCCATATTGTAAACTCCAGGAAAAACCGCGGCAGGGAGGTCATTCCACATACGGAGTGTGCGCGGTAGAAAATTCCGTTGATACCGTACGGTGCGCGACCGTTTTGGTTGCAAGGTGTGTGGATGAATATCCGCCGATGGCAAGCGGTTCGATGCTAGAAGCGGAGTGATCCGCTTATAAAATGAAAAAGATGTGATTATTATCATGATATCAGAATCTTCCCTTGAAATTACAATACACAATTAAATTTTAATTTTTTATAACCTGAACTAGGTTTCCCCCTGTGTTTCAGGTAAAAGGAAAGTAGTAAAGTAAAAGTAGAAAAGAATGAAACTTAGTTACCTGAACATCCCCATATCTTCAGGAACTTATTGCACGCAGGAAGCAGAGTAGTACAAATTTTATCTCCAACTGAAATAAAACATATAATTATTTTATTTTATTACCATATCGACGACACATTGTAATTTGTTATGGAAGTAGCTGAACTCCTGAGCTGACGATTTTTTCCACCTTAGGTTCTGGGGTGCATCGCTGTGCTATTTATTACTTTTATTCTTATAAAAACATTGATTGTACAAATATGCAGACAAAACTCCTATGTGAAACCTAGACCCCGTGATCTCATCGCACTGACTTATACGTAGGGGTTGAATTATTTTTATATGGACGTTCTTGATATCGATGTTTAAATTATGCAACAATGCGGTTAATTTTTCGCCTTTTAAATCTTTGCTCAATCTCAATATAGCGTAGATGTTAAACTTCTTGAATAAAAATAAGTAGATTACCTCATGGTCTTACATGACGCGATAACCTTAGATAAATGATTTATATATTTGCAACTGCATGTTACATTGACACACAGCCGCAATCCCTTGCATTTCTTTGCAATAAATAAATAGTATTTGCGAGGAGTATATTTGCTTAGTACATATTACTATGTTACGATGGAAGTTTATTGTTATTATTGTGGAACAACTATGATAAACAGTCTTAACTAACAAACACCCGAGACTTTTATTTATAGATTTTTTTAATTCTTTTTTTATCCTATTTATATCCGTTCGTGTCTTGTGATTGTCTTTGACTAATTGTCAGTGACATATAACTGTAATTACCATACCATCGACATTTAGAAAGTTGATAAAAAAACATTCATAAAACTGTTCGATATTTTCGTTACTCTCTATTCATGTCAACTTGCCGAGCCGCAACGAATGTACTTGCGCAGAGCAACGGTGCGGTGGGTCGCGGGGAAGCGGGCGGCGCGGGCCGCCGACGCCAACTCGCCTAGTTGGCGTTCTTAAACTTTCAGGACCGGCACGTACATGTTTTTGAGTGAGCGGTGAATGATTTTGTTTTTTTTTTTTTTTTTTTTTTTTTTTTTTTTTTTTTTTTTTTTATCTTAATTTGAGGAGCTGGGTCGTTGAACGATCATGTCGCTCCATACGTTCTCCAAAGTATAATTACAATTTACTGAACGCACATTTTATAAAACTTATACAACAATTTGGCTTGCTCTGATTCAGGGTCGGCCAACCCAGCATTACAGGTTCCCGTGCTGAAGGTTGCACGATGAGACCCCCTCCGTACACATTCCATTAAAATATGATGTACGTCCTCAATGACCCCACAGTCCATACAGTTGGGAGTAATAGATTTTCCCATCAAAAATTTAAATTTATTGGTAGGGACGTGTCCAGAGCGTAGTCTCATCGCTACTACAAGATCTTGCCGACTTAGAGAACAATGGGCTATCCATGGAGACTGTAACGGTTCGGGTTGAATAGTCCTGTACCAGATTCCACATTCCTGGGATCGTTTGTCGAAAAACTCTTTCCACTGATCGGAGCAGCTCTCCCTGACTTTACTTAAGGCCTCTGTGTAAAAAGGCACGATATTTAGTAAGATACCCTCCGTGGAAGCCTCCCTAGCCAATCTGTCCGCGACCTCATTACCATCAATACCTACATGTGCAGGGACCCATTGAAGGATAATATTTTTATTTTTAGCCTTATGCTTCCGGATGAGATCTAAAATTAAATAAGCTGTCGGTGTTCCTCGATACATCGAGGTACATCGAGCTATATGTTGTAAGGAACTCTTAGAGTCTGTGAAAATGACTATATTAGTCGCTTCAATCGAGTCCAAGTAAGCCAATGCCTCCGTAATGGCCTGTAACTCAACTGACATCGTAGACATTTCGGATCCCATCCGGAAACATATACCTATTCTCAACTGAACATCAAAGAAAGCAGCTCCAGAAGCCTGTCTGTCCTTCGACCCGTCTGTATATATTTGGTAATATCCGGAGTATTTGTTGTTGACGTATTGGTTACATATCTGTCTCAAATCATGGCTATTGTACTGCCTCTTTGGCTTTTCAACAAAATCAATGTCGATGCAGATATTTGAAAGGTTTTCATAATTTACCCACTACTCTAATGCGAACATTTCTAACTTGTCACTACAGTGTACTGGTACATCTTTGAAAGTTTCGTGAACTGACCATAATACTGGTTCTTTTCTCCTTTTCCATGAGTGGCTGTTAACATTCAGGTCTTCCAGCATAGAAATCATTGCATTGTTAAATTTAAGCGACTTAGACTTGAACCAAAACTTCCCTGCTAGGTATCGTCTCCTTATAGTGAGGGGTTGCAGGCTAAGCTCGCTCTGCATTACATGTATGGGCGTCGTTTTTATGAAGCCACCAATAACCCTCATGGCTTGATTCTGATTTTTTTCTAATTTACACGTGTGACAATTAGCTGCGTCATCGAATAAAAAGCTACCATAGTCTAATCGACTTCTCACAACCACCATATAAATACGCCTCAAATGTTTTGGGTGTACTCCCCAGTTAGACCCAGCCAGTACCTTAAGGATATTTAAAAACCTTAGTGTTTTATTGGTGATTTCATTAATATGTTTAGACCACCTCAAAGACCTATCCAACCAAAGGCCTAAATACTTAACGTTTGGTACTGTTGGCAATGTGTTATCGTCAATTTCTAGCCTAATTGCTGACTGTTTGTGTCCACTCCGAAAAATACACATCTTACTTTTTCCGGGTGATATCACCAAGCCCATGTTACCCAACATTTGGTTGAATAGGTCTAATGAGGCTTGTAAACGTGTCGCCACATTATTTATGTTCTTGTCTGTCCAGTATAAGACGAAATCATCAGCATATTGGGATATGTGCTTCAACATGAGCTTTAGGTAATCATAAATGAACAAAATATATAGGTATTTTAACTAAAAAAGCTATAATTATTCTAAAATAAAGTAAATATAAATTTTCATTTGAAAATTTTAAAAAATAAATTATAATATAATATTCTCTGTTAAAAATATAAAAAATACCTAATAATAAAGGCAAAGATGCAAATAAAGTATTAAATAAAAGATATATTCCCGCTTGAATACGTTCAGGTTGATACCCCCAAAATAATTTTCGGGTACCTATAGCGCATTCTGTTTTTTTGTTACTATATACAAAGTTTTTATAGCAAGTTAGGCCATTTATTATTAATCAGTGGGTATGGAATAATCATACGAAACAGCATTTTACGCGAGATTTAGAAACTTTAGTGTCGTTTGTTCATACGAGCCTAAGTTCCTTTATGCTTTAACTTTGTAGGTAGCTACCCGCGTCAGCTGTAGTCATAGAACCTTTACCGAGCGATATTTAAGTATTTATTCATTTTTTTTTATCTCACTACATAAATATGTTTTTTAATAGTGTTATGTACACCGTTATTGTTGTGTATATCAGATGTATAATATATACAATGTGGCTGTACATTAATAATAAATAAATAAATGAAACACTGTATAATTTATAATGTACTAGCTTCTGCCTGCGACTTTGTCCACCTTAAATTTGTTTATCGCGGATAAAGGTATTTTCTGCGTTTACATTTATAATATTAGTGTGGATGTAAAGTGTCTGTGTGAATTAATGTTAATCTTTATGTTCTTGACAATTCATTCTTGTCTATTAATGTAACACCTCATAGTCTGTATTTATTTATGACTAGAAATGGTGCCCGCAACTTCGATCACGTCGGGTAAAAAGTATCCTGTAATCACTCTGAATGCCCGGCCCACCTACTAAAAATAGTTCAAATCCGTGTAGCTGCTTCGATGTAATGAAGCGGCAACGACACACACATTTATGCTCAAGTTGTTCATACGCATCCAAATAAATTACATAGTTAAATTTAATAATAGAAAACTGAAATAAAATTCCGCGTGAATATATCTGGTTGTGCAACATCTGTAAATACATGCTAGCTAATCGTCACGTACTTGTAAATAAAACGTTGCGTAATAATGACGCTTTTTTTCTATTTTGTGACAACCCTAGCACATCCGCGCGTGACAGCTTAAGTACTTACACAAGCGGTGGCGTCGCCCGACATCAAAAGCGTTTCACTACTGTAGGGAATATATTGTAATACTGTGCCCCTGTATGCCTATCATGAGTTTACGATCGGCGCTAGCGAGTATCTCGTATCGAGAGTCAGCGCACCTCTCTTGCAAGCGCTAATAGTGCGAAAGATATAGACCGTCATCGAGCGCTCGATACTCGCTCGTGCCGAACTCATGGTAGGCGCACTGTAACCGTTCGTACTGGTATTTCTGTTACGTACTTAGTTACTAATATATACTCGTAATATGCGATATAAGAATATGTATTATACTTACGTCCTGTGTTGCAGCTGTTACCGATGGCACCCAGAATTATGGTCACTGAAAAATAAAATAAATAGACATAACTAAACAAAACTAACACGTAAGTAAAAGTAACTGGTTACGCTACTGGGCAGATACCCAACCCCCGCTGCCTCGTTGCTATAGAAACGTGCAATGCGTCCGCCCTGCCCCGCCCTCACCTCAGGTGTGACTCTAAAATCGACTTCTGCGCAGGTTTTACTAACATGGCGCGCATTATAAGTCTCGTTCCTCTTTTTAACACATTGAATCTGTATCCCCAATATACAACCTTATTACGGTACAAATTACACAGTCTTAAATGTTACATTACTATTTTTATATTTAATAGGATAGATTTACGATTTTTTATGCATTTATATTTCTATTAGTTTTCAAAATTAACGTAACAGAGGCTTCATTGACACCTCGTCACATATTAAAAAATGGTGCCATTGGCGATAAAATATTTTACCGAAGTTAGAATGAGGCACTGTTTAACATAAAAAGTGAAAAAAATACTATACCTATTTAAAATATTAAAATAATTGATACATTCAGGCGTTAGTATGCAGGGGCTACTCTGAAATTCGATATTTTAATTTCGTATCGCGCTATCTCGCTCACTCAAGTGCAGTTTAACATTAGAGCGAGAGTAATGGCACGTTAAGAACTTCTAATTTTGATATTCGGAGCTACTTTAGCCCTGGATTTTTTCCACTGTAATATCGAAAATGCATGAATTTTAATTTTTAAAGCTCATTAATGAAACGAACAGTAGACAAAAAAAATTGAATAACTATATAAAAATAACCAAGATATAAGCCATCGAATATTTCATTCTATCTCTTTCTAGCAAAACATAATTTAATATGGAGTTTATATGACCGGAGTGCACTATGACGTAAGAGTGCACGTTGGAACTCTCTGTCTGATTAGTAGGTTAAAATGGCTATATTTTGCGTATTTCTTGGACGATTTATTAAATTTTAATCAATCAATCAATCATGGACATATACCATGAGGTTGGTTTTAGCTAGCCTTTAACGTTTTTTGTTTTTTATTACACTTTTATATATTATTATTTAAGAGTTTCACTCTTGTCGGTGCAGTTCTCTCCAGTCCGTTCTCCTTAATGTCAGTTATTTGACTTCTCGATACGACACGACATCTACCTTTTTCTTTATCTGGTCCAAATAACTAATCCTCTTCCTCTCCTTACCTCAATTTCCCTTCCATTATCTTTTGTATTAGATCCTCGTGTCGTATCAAATGACCTGTCATTAGACTTTTAAATAAGGTTTTTATGTGGGTCAAAGTTACCCTCCATTGGGTCAAAGTAACTCAAGTGGAATGGATTATTAGTTCCTTTGCTATTCTGCAAAATAAAAAATGAAGTATAATCCATTAATTTAGTATATTGAAGACTTACATTGAACGTAGAGGGAGCTCAGTACGTCCTTAGTGATGATTGATTTATCTGCAATGGGAAATATTAAATGATTAAATACATTTCTGTCAAATATTACATTTCTATACATGCCAATAGACATGATGAATGGGTATGAAATAAAAATTCTAATTAGTTTGTCAGTAAGATAATAAATAAATACTGCATACGTCGCTTTTACTTTAAAAAAAAACAGGGACAATCTTACACAAATCCACCTAGTACCAAACTAAGCAAAACTTGTACTATTGGTGCTAGGCGACGATATACATAATATATAGATAAATACTTAAATACATAGAAAAGACCCAAGACCCAGGAACAAACATTCGTGCTCATCACACAAACACTTGCCCTGACCGGGATTCGAACCCGGGACCGCCAGCTTCGTAGGTCGTTGTGCTACCCACTGAGCCAGACGTTTCGTTAAATGTCAAAACGTGTCGTGTGTGTAACAGATAAATCGCTTTAAAGTTCGGGAGTAGGGGCTCTGACGTCACTCCTAGGTACATTTTTTTTATAGCATAGGGGGCAAACGAGCAGACGGGTCGCCTGATGGTAAGCAATCACCGTCGCCCATAGACACTTGCATCACCAGAGGAGTCACAAGTGCGTTGCCTGCCTTTGAGCCTGGAAATACTGCATGCGGCAATTTATTCCACAGTTCAGTCGTGCGAGGCAGGAAATTTCTAGAAAAACGCACAGTTGTGGGCTGCCAACCATCTAAGTGGTGAGGATGGAAATATTGTCGCGTAGGACGATGGCGGAAAGATGCAGCTGGGATTAACCCGAACAATTCCTCGGAACACTCCGTTATACAAGCAACAGAAAATGCAGAGCGAGGCTACATCTCTACGCAGTGCCAAGGAGTCAAGCTGATCTGAAATACGCTGGCAACCGACGATACGAGTCGCTCTCCGTTGAATTCGGTCTAGAGGGAGAAGCTGGTACTGTGGAGCCTCAGCCCACAGATGAGAACAGTATACCATGTGCGGGCGGACCTGTGCCTTGTAAAGCTGTAGGAGGTGGGCCGGAGTAAAATACTGTCTCGATCTGTTGAGCACGCCGAGCTTCTTAGAGGCTAATTTGGCCTTACCCTCTAGATGGACGTGGAACTGGACTTCACTCGATATATCGACGCCAAGGATTCCGATAGTGGCTGTTGCAGTTAGGGGAGTATTCTCAAAACGAGGTGATGCAACAAACGCAGACTTTTTAGCGGTGAAAGCGCAAACCTGTGTCTTTTGTACCTAGGAGGTCACGCAACATTTGGACTCAATGTACCGCCTTTATTTTTTGATTACTTAAAAAAATAAAAATAAGTCTCCAATATTTTTAATTGATCTACATGATGGACTAATTATTACAATTTAGTTATCATCCCTATTATTCTTTTGTTTCAACATCCATCAAATACTTCATCAAGACTGCAGTACTGGGTCCGGTTCCAAGAATAATTTCCCGGTTCAAGGCAGGACCGGAACCGGGATTCCCGGTTCTTCCCAGTTCTTCGATACCATGTATGTTTTTTTTAAGAAACTAAGGAGCCTAAACTTGGTAGGTTTGAGTTATTTTATTACAGAGTTCCTATGACCGCATTCCGACTCCATCATTAGTATGCCTACCATGAGCTAAGTTTACGATCGGCGCTAGCGAGTATCTCGTATCGAGAGTCAGCGCATCTCTCTCGCACACGCTAATAGTACGAAAGAGATAGACCGTCATCGAGCGCTCGATACTCATGGTAGGCGCACAGATCAGCTCGATGGTATGTATTTTATTATTGCATTGTCACTGAACTTACATATACCCTTACATGTATTATAACATTTGACCCGGATAAACATACAAACATCTGTATTATAAAGTTGTAAAAAAGAAATTGAATATATTAGAACGAGGTGGAATGAGATTTTTCCACCTCTTTCTAATATATTCACGATCACTGAACCATTTAACAACCCCGATGTCGCAGCATCATGCTGAGTGGTGGCCTTTTGTTGCGGTTTTAGTCAATTGTTTCTTGTCAATCTAGATTTAAGATAATTTTAATTTAATTATTTCTTTAAGCTTTCTTCGTGTAATGGTGTAATCTTTTCGCTGCAATAAATGTGTTTTCTTTCTTTCTTTCTTTCTTTCTTTCATTTTTTTTGTATGTATGTTTGTTACTTTGCGGCTTCACCATGTCAAAACGGCTGGATGGATTACAAACAGTTGTAGTACACAGGTAGCTGGTCACAGCTGGTTAAAGAATACTTAAAAAAGAGGGTTATGACTTTAATCTTCTCCGTGAACTAAAAATAAAAAGAATACTTACTTGAAACGAGTTTAAAGATTTCGAGACAGGCATTTACGACCACTTTGTGGGAGCCGGTCAGTTTGTCCAAACCTGAAACAAATTCAAGAACATTTTAGGATATTGAGAAAGATTACTAGGAGAATTATTAGATTTTGAAGTTGTCTAACTGGTGGCACTGGCGATGGCGTGGCGTGTGACTTCAACTTGCGGTCAAGATGCGGCTTTGTCTTGCTAGGTCACCTGGCTATCTTGGAGCTTCGGGAATGCGCAGACAAGGAGCGTCTCATCCAAAGATGAGACCACATACATCCAGCGTGTGTCTGACACAACTCTAACCAACCAGGTTATCGTGGCTTGTTTGATCTTGTTCGATCACCTGGCAGTCTTGGACCGCCCGGAATGCCAGGATAAGAAACGTCTCATCTAATGATGGGGCCACATACCTGCAGCGTGTTTCAGCACCAGCTTCAAAGCATCACCTTGGCAGCTGCTAAGCCGCCTTTTACTGATAAGACCCTCGATGCTAGATGAGAAAAGACTCTCTTTTCTGCCAGAATGACGACTTACCTCCAGCGTATTTCTAAACCAGCTGTAAGCAGCCTGGCAATCCTAGCTTGCTTAGTCTTGCTTGGTCACTTGGCTCTCCTGGGATGCAAGGGTAAGAAGCTTCTCCTTTGATGATGAATAACCACATACCTCCAGCGTGTTTCTGGACCAGCTTCAAGGCATCACCATGGCAGCTGCTCAGCCGCCACTTGCTGATGAGGTCATCGATGCTAGTTGAGGAGCTTACGCCGAACTTCGAGTCGAAGTTGGGCGAGCAGACGTGAGGGATGCCTTTGGAGCCACCATAGCAGACCGCCCCCTTCAAGATGCATCCTACAGCTAAAACAATCAAAGTATGGATAAAAACCGGCCAAGTGCGAGTCGGACTCGCGCACCAGGGTTCCGTACAAAATTTATATGCTACAAACGGCCGTATCTATGAAAATCCAGTGAAAGCAGAGCCCTACTCCTAAGCAAAATTCATGCGGTGTTCAACCATTTTATATTGGTTAGTGACATAGATAGACAGACATAAAATTATACTGTTTTTAGAATTTGTTGTTATAGCGGCAACAGAAATATATCATATGTGAAAATTTCTAAAGTCTAGCTATCACAGCTCATGAGATACAGCCTGGTGACAGACGCACAATCAGCCAGACAGCGAAGTCTTAGTAATATTTATTGGACTCCGTTTTACCCTTTCGGTACCGGAACCCTAAAAAAGATGCTAACGACTTAAAATAGTTTTCTGGTTGAACAATAGGTTAGAAAATAAATTATTTATGTTTAAAAACGTTACTTACATCGGTCGAGAATATCTCCCACTGAAAAATAATAAATGTGTTAGAATAATGAAATATTCATGTTCAAAAGATTTTTTTATACTGGCATTGTTGTTGTAAGATGTGTGATTTGCAGAAAAAAATATCTTTAGTTTTTTTTTAGAATAATTACTTTTTGGGCTTATCTAACATCATAATTAAAGAATAAAATAATCTCAGATTCGTTACATTTTTTAAAATACTGTTTTTATTATTTATTGTTACGAACGTAACGCACTTGAAAAATATTTTTCTATGCAAAATTTTGGGACATAAAAGTGTCCCATCTCAGTTTCAAAGTACATGATCTAATTGTAGTAAAAATGCTAGTCTATACGAAACTCACATCCTGGGATCCAGCCGTTTATGATACCACGCACTCCACTGCTAGCTGAAACATTTTAAAAAATGAGTATAAAATCTGTCTATGATATCGCAGCACTTAATTTTTTTGTTTATTATTCAGTGTTTAATTCGATATCGTCTATAATATAAGCTTAATAATATACATAAGTAAAGGAGGGAGTCTTGCCCATCACTAGTAAATTTATCATTTAGACACAATTTAGCAGCACTTAATGGACCAATTTGATTTTGATCTATAGCGTTTTAAAGATACCAACTGAATATTTACATCAGAAGTACAACGAAAGGTCAAGTAGCATTTCAATATAGTATTTTTCAACACACTTGCTCGTAAAGTGACTCTTATTACACCGTTTTTATGGCTGTAATCCAGTCCATTACACATGCGTGTTATTTACCTTACATAATCGCACTAGTGCCTTTTTATTACAGTTTTTTTTTAAACTTCAGCAAATAGGTTTTAGGTACAAAAAACAATTTAGGTTATTTTAATAAATCTAAACTGGTACTTGTAAAAAGCAATTAATTTCAATAAATTGTAAATTTTTCTAAATAAAATAACAAATAGATTTTATTAAACTGATTTATTTATTCAGTTTATTATATTATTAATGTTTGGCTGATTGCCCCACTACCCTTTGCCTCATTGTTCGTGCGCGCACATAGACAAATGCACCGGTCGCAGCGCGCCATTTTGATTTGATTTGACATATTTAATATTTACAAATATTTCATATTGAAGTATGATTATTTAAAAAAAAATGACAATATTGTGTAAATAGTTTCAAGCAAAGATCATTAAAATATAATCATTATGTAGGTACGTAAATTTGAGGTACTGATGATTTTATTTACGGATTAATGTTAAACTTACGACTACAGGATTGGTTACGCACATAGCACGTATAACCTAGACGAAATTTTAAGTAAAGTACCTTTTTTGTTTTTTTGCTTTTTTCCTCGCAAGTGTGTTGAAAACCGTCGTATGAAACTCGTGTGCATTGGTCATTACACTCTCGGCTTTATACAGCACTCGTCTACGACTCGTGCTGCAAGACATAGCCTCGAGTGTAACAACCAACGTACCACACTCGTATCATAATGTACTATTATGCAATCGTTATAATATAATGTATACTTTTTCAGTTGAGTACCGCGTTTAAACCACGAAGCTTGCTGAGTGGCCTAATTAAGGTACGAGACTTAAAAAGCTAATTATATAACTATTGTATACAAGACTTTTTATACGAGTAACCTAAACACTACAGGAAATGAAATATAGCTAAAAAAATAATTACAAACACACTGCGTTCTTTTTTAAAATTCATTATAGTTTTGTGCGGAGTTGTATAATTGGTATTATATAATAGTTCAGTGACATATAGTATAAACCATAGAGTATAGAGTGATGATCCAATCTAAAAAAGTATGCCTTTGTAGTATCATTTGCGGTACTAAAGACATTATTAACTGGATTTAACACTTAATAATAATCACGAGAAGACGGGGCAGTATGGCCTATGGTCTTAGCCTGTCCGAAAGGACGAAAAGAAAAAAATAAAAAAGTATCATTTGCGGAGTTCTTATTCACAGATAAGTTCATGAGTAGAAAAAATATGTTTTGTAATTGGTTGTTGACATGAGTATCTTGCTACTCTAGCGCCATTGTGGACGGATTTGGAACTATTATTTACTGCTTTCCACTGAACAGTTTTTGATCTGTTTTCTATTATTTTTCCATACCTCTGTACTATATTCTTTAATGGTTGCGCTACAGTGTAAAAAGCATACAATGGGCCGACGCCTTTGACGTTTGCGTAAATGACAATGACATCTCCCGAGCTACTAAATATATACGGACTATGCAGCTCGGGCTCGCCCCGCCCGCGTCTCGCCCCTTGCCCCCCGCACGATTGCTCTGTCTAGACGGCTTCGTCGGATGACTCTATTAATTTCAAGACTGTGGTTGCGCTATATCTCAGAATTAACTTCTTACCTTGAGTTCAAATTAAGCATTACAATCTCATTGTTGTTCTTAAATCGTATGATTTAAGAGTCCCCGATAAGCTCGGTTTTTCATACAAACGTAGTTACGCTCTCATCTTAAAATGACTAGCTAGTTGGCTCTGAAACTTTGTACTTAGAATAAGATAAGGTATATGCAGGCCTGTAATTAGTTTATGTAGCTTCAGATACCATAGTACAAAAAATACAACAAATTAAAAAAAAAACATACAAAACTTGTTACTTCTAGCCCTATAAACTAATTACAGGCCTAGATATATCTCATGTAATTGTATATGCAAAGTTTTGTCATAATCCAACACGTAGTTTTAAAATGAGAACGAAACTCCATTTGTATGGGAAGGTGAAATTCGGGTGAGCTTGCCGGGGACTCTTAAGAAAATAACCAACTTGGCCAAACGCGTTGTCAAAATGGAAAAATCGACTAACAACACTTTTGATAGTAGTAAATTTGAAAATATTAATACCTTTGACACCGAAGTTGACGACGTCTTCAAAACATGTTGGGGGACCTGTAAGTAAAAAATAAAGTAAATAAAGTTTGTTTAAATTATTGAGGCAGCAAACTTGCTGAGTAGTCATTGAAATGGGCCAATTGCGAGTCAGACTCGCGTACCGAGGGTTCGTACTAAAAATACACTACAAACGGCCGTATCTATTAACATCCAGTGTTAGCAGAGCCCTACTCCTAAGCAAAATGTACGCAGTGCTCGATCATTTATATTGGTTACTGACATTGACAGACAGACATAAAATTATAATGTTTTTAGTATTTGCTGTTATAGCGGCAACAGTAATACATCATTTGTGAAAATTTCAACGATCCAGATATCACGGTTCATGAGATACCGATACGACCTGCGGGCCTATCATGGTCGCGTTTATCACTCGATAAATTACATGATAACGCGCTTGTCACTCTCGCACTCACATACGTGTCAGAAGATGACGGCAGCTATGTCATTTATTTATCGCGTGACAAACGTAACCATCATAGGCCCGCTGGATACGGCCTGGTAACAGACGAACAGACAGACAGACAGACAGACGAACGGAGTCTTAGTTATAGGGCCCCGTTTAAGGCATTCACTGCCGGTTGTGGCCTAGGAACAAACTTGTATGGAGGTGAACGCATATCTATATGCGTGTAGGTGGCATTAAATGTGTTAACTCTTTAGGTACGGGAAACAAAAAATAAGGTTCTTGACTGACAGATCAAAATAGTTCCTATTTATGAATATTCAAAGGCCGCAAAAGGCAAAGGGGCCACCGACGAGCGTGTATGAAGAGATGCGTGGATGTAAATGAAATTAAATGGAATGAAAATAATTTATACTATTTAAATTATTTATTTATATTAGGTAAATTAAGAGTGTAAGGACCTTAGAGTCTTTTACTCGTATTCAATAATCTATCCCTATCCCAGTGGGGCGCAGGCAGTATATGAATAAATAAATAAAATTAATATTACAGGACATTTTTTTACACAAATGGAACTAGTCCTACGGTAAGCTCAATAAGGCTTGTGCTACGGGTACTAGACGACTATATATTTAATATATATATATTTACTTAAATACATAGAAAACCCTTTATGCCCCTCTCACAAATATTTGTCCTTACCGGGATTTGAACCCAGGACCTTCAACCTCGGAGGAAACGTTACTCCCGCTGAGCTAAAACGGTCGAATACATTTCACATACATAACGTATGAAATGTATAGTTCTCAGGTATATCAAATCAAATCAAATCAAAACTTATAGAATACTTACTAAGGTTGCACAGGTCATCGATAACATTGTTGTCAACTAACGGATGACCTGAAATCAAAAGCATTATCATATTGTAATACATTAATCGTTGCTTAAATATCGTTTAGCCATTAATATACGAATGTGGGATACTTGCAAACTACAAGCAGTTTGAAAAAATATGATAAAAATAACTTTAATTTATTTTGGAATGGGACGTTTCGTAGCCAGCTTTGAATTAGGAATGTATTTACACATTTCGAAGCTGGTTACCAAATCTGTCTAAGAGATAGGACTAAAAGAAATATCCCTTTTCATCTCACTCGCTCAGAAAAAATCCATTTACAGCGGCGAATCTGCGTGGAAAAGTTCGTATTATCCGCTAGCGTGGAAAAGACATTTGAAGTTTGAATTTGTATTTTTATATATATTTATTTGTTTGTTTTTTTATTAGTGTGATTCGTAGGTTCATTATCAGTTGTAAATGAAACAAAAAAACAGTATTATAAACAAAGATCAGAAACAAATGAAAAATTTTTTCGACGATACTGGACTTGAACCAGTGCCTTGAGCCAGACCGGGGCAGCACGCTCTACCATCTGAGCTAATCGTCCACACCAGCAGTCGACGAATTTTGTCATCTGTTCTTGCTTATGGATCTCTGTATGGTGCATCTGACTCTTTAGCCGTTAGCGCCGCCTAGTGCAGAACTATGAAGTTACTTTCACCCCGAGCAGATACCTTTACAGGTACCATTGCTCGGCGAGAGGTGGCGCTATTATCAAGACTGTACTTTTTGTTTTACAAATATCATGATAATAATCACAATTTTCGCAATTTATTAGTGGATCACTCCACTAGCGTTATTATTATAAACAAAGATCAGAAAGTAACTTCATAGTTCTGCACTAGGCGGCGCTAACGGCTAAAGAGTCGGATGCACCATACAGAGATCCATAAGCAAGAACAGATGACAAAATTCGTCGACTGCTGGTGTGGACGATTAGCTCAGATGGTAGAGCGTGCTGCCCCGGTCTGGCTCAAGGCACTGGTTCAAGTCCAGTATCGTCGAAAAATTTTTTCATTTGTTTCTGATCTTTGTTTATAATAATAACGCTAGTGGAGTGATCCACTAATAAATTGCGAAAATTGTGATTATTATCATGATATTTGTAAAACAAAAAGTACAGTCTTGATAATAGCGCCACCTCTCGCCGAGCAATGGTACCTGTAAAGGTATCTGCTCGGGGTGAAAGTAACTTCATAGTTCTGCACTAGGCGGCGCTAACGGCTAAAGAGTCGGATGCACCATACAGAGATCCATAAGCAAGAACAGATGACAAAATTCGTCGACTGCTGGTGTGGACGATTAGCTCAGATGGTAGAGCGTGCTGCCCCGGTCTGGCTCAAGGCACTGGTTCAAGTCCAGTATCGTCGAAAAATTTTTTCATTTGTTTCTGATCTTTGTTTATAATAATAACGCTAGTGGAGTGATCCACTAATAAATTGCGAAAATTGTGATTATTATCATGATATTTGTAAAACAAAAAGTAAAAAAACAGTATTCAAAAAAATTGTGATCAGTAAAGTGGGTTTACGGACGATAATTTTACGTGATAACGTGGAAGAGAGATAGATACGTCACAAGCCGAACACTTAGGCCGATCGTGCCTCTCTATCGCTTATTCCGCGCTCTCGCTTGCACGCTCGGCTCAGGCTGAACGTGACAATGAGTCATGCTTTTTCGTGCGTGCAACCGGCGTTCATCGATTTATAAGACGTTATCACGTCAAAAATAAATTGTTGCCTTTATATCGGTTAATAAAGTAGTGTACAAGAAGATTCATCTATAAACTACTATATGAAATATAGGTTAAAAAAGTTCCTCCTTAAATATATGATCATTCAGGAGACTAACCGCGGCAACGTGATGTAGAAACAAGTTCATTAACCCACTTACTTTTAAATCCCGAAAAAAGATCGCCAATGCTTCCTAAAAGACCATGGGCGCCCTGAAATAATAAAAAATAAATAATTAAATTGTAATTATGATATGTGTGTACATTATTCCGATACGGAACTGCGCTTCTTGGCAAAAGGATGTAAGTATAGGGTTGCAAAAAACGGTTTTTTTTTCTGTCGTGAAAAAAAACCTGAAAAATAACCGTGAAAAAAAAACAGTATTTTTTCTGGAATATGTTTATTTTCAAAAGTAAGAAATCCCAAAATTTGCAAGGCAGTTAATGCTTTTATACGGTTGTTTTAGACTTTATGTTAAATATTAAACTAATTTAATTAAAAATAATAATTTCTGATTGAAATAAAACAATTTAACGGATTATATCGCGTATATTATCTCATTTTAGTTCCCGACGTTTCGGAAGCTTTCCAGCTTTCCATGGTCACGGGAGGACTCCCCGTCCCCGTCCTCCCGTGACCATGGAAAGCTGGAAAGCTTCCGAAACGTCGGGAACTAAAATGAGATAATATACGCGATATAATCCGTTAAATTGTTTTATTTCAATGAGTAATAATCGCGGAAACAGAAGAAAATATTATAATAATTTCTGGTTTTTTAAGATTAATTAAATCTGTAGTTGTAGTTCACAATTCAAAATTGAAATCTCAAAATCTTTTGCTGCAATACAAGAGGAACCAGAAAAAGAAACAGTTATGGACAATATAATAGACGAGACGGAAGAAGAAGCAGAAAATTCTGATACTGACCGAATTAGTGTTGATAGTGCTGCTGATAGTTCTAGTTCTAGTGAATAAGTTCAAAGTTTTTTTTTTAAATTTACTGATAATAGCTTAGTTTTAGTTACATAACATAGATATACTTACTTTATTGTACTTAGTTTTAAGTTACTTATATAAATAAATCATTCAACAATCAATCAACCGTTATTGACGTATTATTTGTTCATCTGAAAAAAAACCTTATTTAGAAAAAAAAGGTCTTTTAAACAGGTAAGTTAACACAAGACTTAAGACCCTTTCTATACTAAATATGCTTAAAAAGGTATTTTAAACAGGTAAGTTAACACTAGACTTAAGACCCTTTCTATACTAAATATGCTTAAAAAAGGTCTTATAAACATGCAAGTTAACACTAGACTTTTTTTAAGCATTTTGTAAAGTTTCCGCAATTTGCACATCAGTATCTAATGTTGTATTTTACACACATACATAAATGTTAATATTTTCTACTGTTTCCGCGATTATTACTCATTTAAATAAAACAATGTAACGGATTATATCGCGTATATTATCTCATTTGAGCTTCCGAAACGTCGGGAACTCAAATGAGATAATATACGCGATATAATCCGTTAAGCTGTTTTATTTAAATACCTATAAATGTTACAAAGTACTACGATGGGGACACTTACAAAGCTTGTAGGGCTAGTAGACGCCGCGGCGACCTGTAAAAGAAAAAAACATACTTACATGAAATAGGCTATTTCACAATTTTGTCTTAATAATAGAAATATAATAATATAAAAATCTATTCCAATATTATAAAAATTCTCCGAGATACAACGACGTTAAAAGCACATTTTTGGACTTTCCCATAAAATGCTTCATACTAAAGCCTACAAGCATGTGACGTCACACGCTAGTATCTTGTATAGGGAAAATAAGAACTTTGTCCTGCAGCTATGTTAAAACTTGCGTTTATCGAAACTGTTTCATAACAAAAATCACAAAACATTTTATGGGTTATTATATTACAATTAAATATAATTGTATTATTAGTTAATAATATTTTCATACTTTAAAAATTGACTTTCCCACCCAACTTTAAAGACTCATAAAACAAGCTAGACGTAAGATATTGAACTCAAGATTTTTACGTAGTTTTTTATTTTGCTTGTTTTATCATCTTATATAATTTTGTTTTTTTTTTCTATTGTCAAATACCCAATTAAAGAGATTCCAATTATCAAATTATTCGGTTCAACTAAAACAGTTTTTTTTATGTTATACGGGGCAAACTCGTAAACGGATCGCTTGAGCGTAAGCGATCACCGTCACCCATAGACACCTGCTGCACCAGAGGACTCACAATCGTCTTTCCGGCCTCTCAGGTGGGAGTACGCTCTTTTCTTGAAGGCTTAGTCGCATCGGTCTGGAAATACTGCCAGCCACAATTTATTCCACAATTCATTCGTGTGAGGCAGGAAATTTCTAGCAAAATTCACAGTTGTGGACTGCCAACCATGTCAGTAGTGAGAATGAAAATATTACATATCCAAAAATCTTAATTTCTTCATACTAAATTTAAACCCCAATTTTAGGATGAAATGGCGAAAATTATTTTTCTTAACTTTTAATGAAGACTTCTTACACGAATTAGAATCACTGATCCCTACCTTCTTTTAAAAAACATGTTCCCCATATTAATTTAACTACAATTTAAACCTCTATAGGGATGAATTAAAAAAAAGGTGATTTTTTTCTTAAATTTTTAACGAAGACTCTTTGTAAGGAGTTTCCAAATCTCTTAAAGAATATTCTAGATACACACTTAGCCCCAGTTTAACCCTTTTAGGGGATGACTATAAAAAAGCGGTGTTTTGCGAGACTCTCTTTGCAAAGCGATGTTTAACTTTAAAAAAAATGAGACATTTTTACAAATCGTCATTTTTCCTTTTAGTATCAAGTCGCATAAATCATTCCAACCTGTACCTACTTTCAAACCACGAATAAATTGTTCTATTTGTGTGATTCACGTCTAAACCTTTAATTTGGTCGAAAAACACATTTAATTACGGCAGAACACTGTTTTCACAGCTGTTTTCAATGACGTTGGTCACAAATATTGTTCAATAATTGGAAGTATTGGAACTTTCCATCCGTCACGTGATCTATAATTAATAAATTGATATTAGCTATTGAATATTAAGTGAACGCAAATGCGAATGTTTAAACAGCTGTGAGTTATATGCGTGATAACAATTTCAGAAATATACAGTGCCGTATTGAGAAGTCTTCATGAGTCCACTTATATACACGGTGGGTACGAGAAACCCAACAGAGCTACACCATCGAATGTAGAGCTTGATTCGAGCAAAATGTGGTCCTGATAAATTATGTAGTCCAAAAACGCGTAATGTTTGAGATATTACTTATTTATATAAACTCATTAACGATGTTCGGACGCATTGTTCAAAGACTTTCGTCTAGAGGCACTGGGGCAGCGGAGACTAAAAATATGGCGAACCTTTCTATATGCTGCCCAGCTTAACTCTATTCTAGTGTCAGGCTCCATATCGAAGTTGTTCCAACCTAGCTTGACAATCTGCCCTAGGTATTGTACTCCTGTACAATTTCGATGGTAACACAATCAAAGGTGATTGGTACTGGACCCACGAATGAATTGAATATGACTTTTGTCTAATCCAAATTCACTCCTAGGCCCACCCGTCTGGAAGAATTAACTAAGCTTTGCAACATCTCCATCAAGTCCTCCAGCGATTCAGCCATTATGACCATGTCGTCTGCGATTCGAAGATGTGAAATGTATTCGCTGTTTATACTGATGCCACGTCCGTTCCAATCCAGTGTTTTGATGATGTTTTCCAGCGCGTTTGTGAACAGTTTTGAAGAGATGATATCTCCCTGTCTGTAATGGAATTGATCGTGTCTGGACATCCTTGAATTGGACGGTCATCGTAGCAAATGTTTACAAAGACCCTAGCACCTCGATGTAACGCCAATCGACTTGGGATCGCTGAAGGGAGTCTCGAACGGCCTAGGTTTCGATGGAGTCGAAGGCTTTTTCGTAGTCGACAAATACAAGACAAAGCGGGCGATTGTACTCCTTCGAATTTTCACAAAAGTCATATCTTCACTACACGCGAATTTATAAAAATAAAATGTATTTTTTTTTAATTGAACGATTTAACAATGTCGTCCAAACAGGCATTAAACTCGATGGTAAAAGTTTGTACGCTTAATCGTTTCCACCGTGTATAGATGTACACGCAACGGCCTTGAAATTAAAACAAGTTTTTGTTCAAAGTAGTTAAGCAGTGTTTTTATGTTCTAAAATAATTTTCAAACATGCATGAAATAAACAACAAAAAAACATAGTTTCATTTTTAATCCGCATAGTGGCAGAATGTCATGATGCCTATGCCACAAATTTATGTGGAATGGAAATTAAAAAAGAGGACTTTGCTGGCCTAGGCCTGCATGATTTGTATAAAGTTCCATTAACATCCTCTTGACCTAGCCGCACCGGAAACGCCATACTTAGCAGCCTATTATTTTAGTTATAGGGAAGATAACATCAATATTTCATTGCATTTGTGTGAGAAAAAGAATTTACGAAATTTATATCATTTACTTCAAACCTTTTAACACTGTTTTTGTATAAGTGTGTTTTGACGTACTATCTACGTGTGGGTCAAGTTTTAGAAGCTTCATTAGAACCACTTTCCGATTGGACAAAATTTGGCATATAAGTACTTGTGTAAGTTCGGTGATTTTCACGGAGACTGGGCTCTTTTCTTTATAATCTATATGAGCAGTTTACGTATTTTTAATGAGATCGTCACAAACCTAGATTTTTCACAAAAACTTATTTCGTTATAATTAGGGTTCCGTACCAAAAAAGGTACGAAAGGAACCCTTATGGTGTGACTCTGTCTGTCTGTCTACTCTCTAAACTACTCACGCTATCTATTTGAAATTCGGATTATTTATAAACATGGCCAGCCCACATATATGATGTATTGCACAGGAAATACTTAAAAATGTATTTTTATTTTCTAAAAAAATGACGAATATGAGGGGAGGTCAAAAGTTAAAAATCTGAAAGGGCTTGACCTGCACATACTTGAACATTTTATTTATTTCTTTACTGTGATTTTATTTTGATTTAATAGGGAAGATGTGAAAAAACACCATTCTCCCCGTTATCTCCGAAGTTTACCGAATGAAAGTTATAATATTTTTACAATTTGTATAAATAAACATAAATATTATAAGAAAATTATAACCACCAATTATAACCCGGTTGCGTTAAGTTTGCACCTCATTGGTTTTGTTTCACATTATCCTGAATAAACAAAAACTCTAATCACAATAAAAACTTCATCCACTAGCTAGACTTTTAAGTTTCGCTCTCCCCCCCCCCCCCCTCATCCTTTCATACGTCGTTTTTTTAGAAAATATACAAGAATATTTTAAAATATTTTCTTTGCAATACATGTGGGCTGACCATGTTTATAAATACTCCAAATTTCAAATACTTACATAGTGTAACTTGTTTTTGAGATATGGCGCTCTAACAGTCGGACAGACAGATAAGACAGACAGACACACAAAGTCGCTGGTGCGGGGTTAAAAGGTTTCTTAAAAGAAATGGTAAAAAGGTTTCCTTTTTACCAACTCTTGAATAATAGAAAATAATAAAATAGAAAATGGGGCAACTCCTACGTGAGGTAGGCTTGACCCTCATCCCGAGTCTTTCCTGATGCAAAGACGTCTATAAGTGCATCCACATTTGTATCATTTGCCCGATCAGATCTTCGTACTGTGGCATGATCGCGTGTCACGATCACGCGTTTGGACGTTGCGCCGATCCGATCGCCCGAAATCCATGTTGCTACGCGTATCACACACTTCGGACAAGCGGAGCGTGATCACCGCGCCGAGAGTGAACGTCCAAGTAGCGCGATACGCAGTCATGCCACGCCACGGTGATCGGATACGAGCAAATGATACAAGTGTGGACGCACCTTTAGAGATTGCTTTTTAAATCAGGTGAGGTGCGAGGTGAGAGCTTTAACGAAAATGGTCTTAGTCATTAAAATAAAGTTTACCTCTCAAACGTCGCACTGCTGAATCACTACAGCTCATATTCGGTCTTGTTTCGTTCGATTTTTTTTTTTGGGTTCCGCAACAAAAAGGTAAAAATGGAACCCTTATGGTGCGAATCTGTCTATCTGTCTGTCCAGCTGTTACAGCGTTTTATCTCAGAATTACTTATGCTATTCATTTGTAAATATTTATGAACATAACTAGCCCAAATATATTAAAAAGGAGACTTGTTTATATTTTTTTTTAATTGCTTTGAAAAATATCCATTATTTGAAAGAAAAATCAAACACTAGCTTCTAGGTCAAATAGGATATTATATGAAAGCGCTTAATTTGTAAATTCTGAAGCAATAATTTTATTCTTCATGTAGTTAAATATTGATTTATGATGGATCATGTCGATAACAAATACAATATAATAAAATCAAGATATATGTGTACAATAAAGACACATACATACGTACGCAATTTTCTTAAATTATATATAACTAGACGACGCCCGCAACTTCGGTCGCGGAGGAGAAAAAGTCATAACCCGTCTTTTTTCTTCAGCATAGTCGGGTAAAAAGTATCCTATAACCATCTGGAGATACTCAGCTACCCGTGTACCAAAAATAGTTGAAATCCGTTTAGCCGATTTTGGGTGATGAAGCCACAACGGCACATACAAACATACATGAAATCCAAAAAATATAATTTTCATTTTAGTGACCTATAAATAGTCCACAACAATATTTTTTTTGAAAATATCTTCAATGTACAGACATTTCATTTTTACAACTTTTTATTAGTATTCTTGTTGAAGCCAGTGTTATCTCTGGCTTCAACAAGAAATCGTAAGGTACACACAATTAATATTTAAAAGTTATACATTATGCTAATGTATCATTAAATAACTAGTCGAGCACTCCTCCACCTATCAGACATTTTGTTTGGCCGTGGCGGGGATAAAAAAAGCGTTAAAAAATATACTTATATATTTTTGTTTTTCCAAAATCATATTCCTCGGACGCAAAAACCCCGCGATGCTAAATTTAACCCCACTAGGATCATTTTGAAACATTTCCGCGAGTTTGCGGTCGCCATTTGTAAGAAAATATGGTGGCTCGAGAAACTGCCAAGGGTTCTCTATGCCATTTGGTTGAACACCCCCCCCCCCCCCCCTCCCCTCCCCCCTCCTGATGGAGAACACCGTTTTTAAGAACCGTGCATCAAATGTTAGTGGGACATAATATACTAATATTTAAAAGTTATATATTACTAGCTTCTGCCCGCGACTTCGTCTGACTTAAATTCGTTTATCGTGGATAAGGGTATTTTTTCGGGATAAAAAGTAGCCTATGTCCTTCCCCGGGATTCAAACTATATCCATAGCAAATTTCATCCAAATCGGTTCCGCGGTTTAAGCGTGAAGAGGTAACAAACAGACGGACACACTTTCGCATTTATAATATTATAGTATGGATGTACCACTAAATAACATAATTTTTTTTTTTCCAAAAAGAAACTAAAAAAAATATTACTTTTAAATATTAAATTTGTGTATTCTTATGATTTCTTGTTATTGGGACTGTAATCCTTACTACATTTTAAACGTGAAAGTATGTATGTACGTTCCACTTGATCTCAAAACCTACTGGACAATTTTTTATGAAACTTTCCAGTTATGTACCTTATGTATCATAATAGGATATAGGCTATAATGTATGTCAAATTTCATCCCTTGTACGGACGAAAAAGGGGATGAAAATTTGTATGGACAGTAATTATTTTTTTACGCTAGAAACTTGAAATCTTGGTAATATGCTTCACATTAAATCAGTCAGCTACTTTTTACTACCGAAAAAATACCATTTATCCGCATAAACGAATCTAAGGCGGACGAAGTCGCGGGCGGCCGCTAGTAATACATAATTTAAGAAAATTCCGTATGTATGTATGTGTCTTTATTGTACACATATATGTTTGTAATGTCACATGCCAAAACAACAAAACGGATAATGTTTTCTTCTGTTTCCGCATTTATTACTCATTAAAAAAAAAAACAATTTAACGGATTATATCGCCTATATCGTTTCAGCTTCCGAAACGTCGGGAACTCAAATGAGATAATATACGCGATATAACCCGTTAAATTGTTTTATTTAAAAGCAGAACGGATTTCAATTATTTCAAGGGTAACTGTTAGCTGGGCATCAGAAGCTTGTTAGAGACTACTTGTTACCCGTAGAAACCAAAAAAGATAATTAAGATTGTTTTTGCAAAGTTGCGGGCACTAGAAGGTGCAAAGTAAAATAAAATATAATAAATAAAGTTAAATGTTTTTTTTTCAACTTATGACACAAAACCAATACAATCAAGTAGAAATATTCAGAACTCACCAGAGTCAACGTAGCTAGCAGCTTTAGGGGCAGCATTTTAACAACTAATGTCAAGTTGTAAATAATCGATTTATATACGATTTTGGTTCGCCTCGTTTAATTCATGGATTTACACAGATGTTTCCGTAATAAAGAAAATACGTCATAGGCTTAACAAGTATCAGACTTTATATAATTGTAAACACCAGGCCGGAATCAATAATGCTAATTTACTTAAAATTTTGCTTGAGGACACACATAGAGTGGTTAACACCGCAGTTAGTACATTACTACAAAAGCCGGGACGAAAGGGGTTGCCGGCCGAAGACATATAGACGGCCGAACAAAGCAAGGCCAGATAGGTCTGCGGTGGGCAATCCCATATTTCCCGCCGAGGTATGTATATAGTACTTTTTTCAAACATGCAATGAAATAAACAACAAAAAAATCAAAGTTTTATTTTTTAATACGCATAGTGGCAGTCCCTGTGCCACAAATTTGGGGCGGCGCTTACGAGAAGTATGTCTTGACCCTCGCTCCGGGTCTTTCCTGATGCAAAGACTGTCTATCGCGGTTCAACGTCGTGTCAACGCTGCGAGCGTTATGGGCACCTTTTGCGTCTAGAAGGGCGTGGAGCGCGAGCTTTTTGATTAGTTTTGTGAATATTTCAGTATAGTTTAGCTCTACGATTATATCTTTTCTCTTTATGGCAAATTATTTTTATTGAGTTTTCCAATGTTGGTATAGCTAGTTACCGGAAACGTATGGTTAATGAAAATTGTTCTGCGTGACCCCCCCCCCGCCCATCAGCCCCGCTCATAACCTCAAAATCACCCAGTAGTTTATTCTAATTAACACGTTCCCGTGCCCCCAATGTGGAGCCATGAAGCTTTTCTTCAGGAGTCCATGCTCCCACTGTGGTTTCACGTCCCCATACTAATATTATAAATGCGAAAGTGTGTCTGTTTGTCTGTTTCCTCTTCACGCTTAAACCGCTGAACCGATTTGGATGAAATTTGCTATGGAGATAGTTTGAGTACCATGGAAGGACATAGGGTACTTTTTATCCCGGAAAAATACCCTTATCCGCGATAAACTAATTTAAGGCGGACGATGTCGCGGGCAGTAGCTAGTACTAAATATATAAATAAATATTAGGTGCAATTTGACACAAATTGACCTAGTCCCAAACCAAGCGAAGCTTGTACTATGGATACCAAGCGACAATATGTATAGATATAAATTATAAGTACTTTAATTCATAGAAAACAACCAAGACCCATGAACAAACATTTGTGCTCATCACATAAACACTTGCCCTGGCCGGGATTCGAACCCAGGACCGCCAGCTTTGTTGGCCGTTGTGCAAGTGTTGCAACCGACTGAGCCAAACGTCTCGTCAAATTGAAAATGATTCAGCCTCGCTCTGCATTTTTTTTTTCGTTTGTATAACGGGGAATGCTCCGAGAAATTATCCGGATTGATTCCTGCCGCCTTTCCACCATCGTCCTACGCGACCCTATTTCTATCCCCACCACTAAGATGGTTGCCAGTCTGGAACTGTGAGTTTTGCCAGAAATTTCCTACAAAAAACGTTTGAATTGTGGAATAAATTGTAGCTGACACGAATAGTATACATCGACTTTGAAACCCTCAAGAAAAGAGCGAACTCCCACCTCAAAGGCCGGCAACGCACTTGTGACTCCTCTGGTGTTGCAGGTGTTTATGGGCGACGGTGATCGCTTACCCCCTCGGCTGGTTTGCCCTCTAACACATTTAAAAATTTCATTTTTTGCGTAGATAGTTCAAATGTTGTTGATCTGTTTTGTATTTTTATCATTGTTTTGTTAATATATAATCTTCTTTTAAGTTTTATAATATTGTAATTTATATAGGATGTAATCCCATAATTCAGAGCTGCGTGCACGAGCATTTATTTTGTCACCTGCACCTGACACTGACAGTTGACATGACTGCTTTGTCGGTCGATGGTCGCTGTCGGCTGCGTTCAGGAAATGCAGCTCTCCGTAGCGCGACATATGGTCTCACCAGAAGATCAGCGCTGGCTCCCGAGCCGGCATTATGCTGAGTAAGGACCATTTCGGGGCATAGTTTTTTAGTTCTTTTGTAATTTGTTTTTCTTTATGCTATGCTACCTAATAAATTTATTTTCTTTCTTTTAAAAATAAAATCCTGTGTATCCATCGTATTGCTATGACCAACTTTGATAAAATTCCTGTAACCGCTCTGTACATAGATATGATGACTAAGACTTTCAATTTTGTTGATCACGTTAAGTATTATATTATTAACCAAACTGTACAAATATGGTGATCACGCAGAAATGATATCTTACTTGTGTTATTCGATGAGTCGAAAATAAATTGCTCAAATAGATCACATGTGTTAAAACCAGAAAAAAATCACCTGTTCCTCCGAATCCAGAATGATTACATTCAAAGTTCCACAGGGAAGCATCATGCGTCCGCTTTTTTTTAGGCATCTGAAGCCAGAATAGCAAAACTGGAACTCTTATTAGATTCGTCACGTCCGTCCGCCTGTCTGTCACAGGCAGTTTAATCAAAAACTACGAGATTGATGAAATTGGCAGAAAAAGCCAATGCTAAATTTGACAGTTACATAACAAAAAATACATGTAGGTAATATGTACCTGAAACTGAAAAACTAAATTTCAGCAAATATGGCAAACCGAGTACTGTGAAAGATCTCCTATATGGGCGCAAATTATTGGGCGTAACGAAGAGAGAAAGATCAATACTTAAGCGGAGCCGGTGGCCCCTGCCAGCCGCCATACAGGCAAATCTTTCAGAGAAATAAAATGGGGAAGCGGGATTGAATAACACGAATTGAAAAGCAATGACCAGACATCATAAAACTTTCGCAGACCAAAAATATATCGTATGCAAACATTTTGCAGACGCGCAATCTTGTCAAGCAGCTCTTCCTTGAGGTCAAATTCAAATTTAATTTTTTATTGCATGTGACATTACAGACAATAGGTGGAATATGAAAAAGGTATACATGTAACGCCCTGCAAGGGCACAGCAATTTGAGAGGACTTACTAGCCCTTAATAATTAAAACTAAAGGAGCAAATTATGTTGCACTAGTATTTCACTAATAGGAACGTTCTCTATTGCACACTTACACTTAAAGTACTTATTAGTACTAATTATACATCTATGCAGGATCAACAATGTATTTATTTAGTACTAAAGAACTCGTTTAAACTATAATAGCATTTACTAATAAGATATTTTTTGAATTATTTAGTAAATAAGTTCGGTATATCTTAGTCTTTTATTGTATTTAGTAAATGGTTATATATTCTAATGAGCATATGATGAGGTCATTATCTCCCTGCCCTTATCCCACTTATGTAGGGTTGGCACAACATGTGTTTTTCTTCCACTCATCTCTATTTTTCGTCATTTCAGCACTTACCCCTTTCTTTCTCATGTCCTCTCTCACACAATCCATCCATCGCTTTTTTGGCCTTCGAGTATCGATCGCTCTTTGTCCTCAGGTCAGCTCTTCCTTGAGGTCCAGGAAAGCGATGTTACCATAAACGAGAAGAGGAATTTAACTTCAAAACTTTATTATGCAAGTAGACCTTAAGGCCAATTTTATGTATCTGACTTTACAATAAAGAGAAAAACATTCCGATTTTAGATAATGACATTATACTTCATATCAATATTAAAGCAACAGACACACACCCGGGCACACTTTACAGGGAGAAGTATATTGTGTTCGTGTCCATTTGATTTTAACTTTACCTATAGTTACAATGATGTTACATCATTACACTTTAGGGTCTCTAGGCGTCAAAGAAGTAAAATAAAACTATTTTAAAACTAGTATTAGGGTTTGATGTAAAAATGGCATTCGTGAAGTCACCCACTAGGTCTAGGTTTAGATACTAAACTAGGTAGGTATAAATGAGTTTTAAGTTACAGGGCACCACCGAAAATCAGCGTCACGGCTTGCCGCGGCATAAAGCTGAGTGGTGACCCCTTTCAGCGTCGTCAATTGTTTTTGTAATTTGTATTTCTTGTTTATGCTGGCGTTGAATAAATATGTTTTCTTCCTTTTCTTTCTTTCTTTCTTTTCAGCATAGTAATTTCTCTATGGTTAACATACCCGTTAGTCGACCTGTCAACACGAAAGTTAAAAAGCTTCCATGACGCCGGGAACTCAAATGAATTAGTATACGCGATTTAACCCGTTTAAATTGTTTTATTTAAATGTTTCGTTATGGCTTCATTACGCCAAATCGGCTAGATAAATAAATAAATACTACGGGACAATTTTACACAAATTGAACTAGTCCCATGGTAAGCTAAATAAGGCTTGTGTTATGGGTACTACAAATACAAATATTTATTGCTCATTACACAAATATTTGCCCTTACCGGGATTTGAACCCAGGACCTCAGCTTCGCAGGCAACGGATTTAAAATAGATTTCAACTATTTTTGGTAAATATTTTTTAACCCAATTACACAGTCTTAAACAGAGTGGTTATAACTTTAACTTGTTAAACCACCTTCTAGTTAGAATGAAAGTTCAAACTAAAATTATATTTTTTCTTGTGGTTTCAAAATTATCGTTAATTTTCATTTCCAATGAATGCCTCCTTTTCAAAATCAATAAAAAGCACGACAAACACGTAATATATATATTGTTACTTATGTAAACAGTAGCACTGACGTTAATTGTGATTTCTTTGGCTAGGCGAGACGTCTGTATCAACTTGCAGAATAAACATGGCAGTTGGCAAAGTGCATGGATACTATTTTTAAGATAACATCGATACTAGTTGTAAGAATTAAATGTCTGTACATTAAACATATGTTCAAAAAATATTATAATGGACTATTTGGAGGTCGGTTCCCCTTGTTTAAGCATATATTTTTTGTCATAATTCTATATCGCATTATCACGATAGCCATAATGATCTATAACCATAATTTCACTACGCGGATCCTGTTTTCGCCGAATGTATTTTCGCCGAATGGTCATTTTAAAGTCGGACAAATAATGATTCGGTGAGACGAGCATTCGGCGAAATCAAATTATGCGAAGCCTGTTCGGCGAAATCGGTTACAAACATATAGAACTTTGACTTAACTTGACTGACGCAGCGACCCAAGTGAATCTTACATCGCAGCTGACGTCATGGCCAGGCTCCAAGGGTAAAGGGAAGAGAGGACGGCCAGTAAGTAGGTGGACGGATGACATCATACAAATAGCAGGCAAAGAATGGATACAAATAGCCCAGGATAGAGACTAGTGGGTATAACTGGAGGAGGCCTTCACCCGCTAATAAGTGGGGTTCTTGCATTTATACCCAGCAATTTATGTGTGTACATAGTAGATTTAATTATTATTTCCTTTATTAACTATCTTTAAGGTAGCATGCAAATAAGATATTCTTAGCTATTAACTTGTACTTTGTAAGAAATAAAAGGCTTTTAATTTGTATTTATTTATTTATTTAGTTGTAACCTGACTGGAGTTCACAAAAATGGTCGTAAATCATTTGTCTTGTGTATAATTTAATGAAGTAGGTATAGGTTGAGTGTGTTAATAATGTAATATTGTAATTTATTATTTATTTCTTGACATTTTATATTTGGCATAATAGTATAGTATGTATCATGCGTTGGATAAAATAGTCTGTAATTGATATGTACCTACATTGAATAATAAATCTTAATCTAATATTATAAATGCGAAAGTGTGTCTGTCTGTCTATCTATCTGTTACCTGTTCACGCTTAAACCGCTGAACCGATTTGGATGAAATTTGGTATGGAGATAGTTTGAGTCCCGGGGAAGGACATAGGCCATTTTCCCGGAAAAATATCGACGCTGGAAAGGCCAAATTATCCAAGCGACACAGAGCTAACTTTACAGGAGAGCCAAAAACTTCGAACTTTTTCGAAAAAAAAAAACATTAAAAAAAAGTCTGTTAACCAATTTTTTTAATGATGCATTTTATATAAACATTTTCATGTTTTCTACATAATGACATTGTTATTTTACCTATTTATGGCATATTTTAGGATTTAGCGTCGGTTATGCAAAATGGTCGTCGAAATGGAATCAGGTAAAACTATCTAAACGACAAGTTTCACGAGAAATTAGTCAGCTAAAAGAGTCCAATCTAAATTTTCCACAACTATAAACAGAGGAAAAAATATCTAAGTGCATAAAATGCTTATTTTATGCTCAGGTAAATATATATATCTGTATTAATAAGAATGAAATAAATCAAGAAAAATCATCTAATCGCCTTTGGAGGGAATATTTCAGACGTGAAAAGCTACATTTAAGGTACAATGAAACCTCATCATTAATGTTTTTTTTAAGAGGAAAAAGCTTTATTTTCAATCATTAAAATAACAAAACATACATTTATTGCCCCTTCTTGGCAAGTAACTAATATTAAAAATAACAGAATACTTCACACATGAGTTAAAAACAGAAAAATGCTATCTAAATAAATTCTCGTTATTGAGATCAAACTGAATATTATAAATAAAATAACAAAACATACATTTATTGCCCCTTCGTGGCAAGTCACTAATAAAAATAACAGTCTTACAAAGTTCCTTCAGGCACATGAAGTCTTAAAATCATTACAAAAGTGTTTTTCCGAATGTTTAAGTAATAGTTGACCAGTTACTAGTGAATCATTCTTTATTAATAATTATGTTAGTCTTATCTAATCATCGTCAACATCCTCAATATCCGACTCTGGTAGAGTATCTCTTACAGTACCAGCAGATGGGAGGCAGGTATAACATTGTCTTTGCAAAGTTTGCTCAGATCGTCATACTTTGCCTTTGATATTGGCAGCAAATTTTTGTAACATGCTGTAGGTATAATTTTAGTCTTACATTGCACCTCCACAGAGATCGATTCATCAGACTTCTCCATAGAGTATTTCACGGTTATTTTAGAAACGTCCTTTTTTTAAAACGTAGCATACGTATTCTACTAATTTTACCCGTTAAATTTCCCTTGAAGTATTGCTCACATGATATGTCCCACTTCATGAAATCTTTGTGAGCTCGACTTTATAGGGCATCGGATTTTGCCTAGCTGGAGAAAACATGGTATACCACTGTGATAGTGCGTAGACTATGATATTTTTTGTATTTCGCTCTATCACGCATGCACAGAATCGACTGGCATGTACGTGTGTCCGGTAAGTAAAAAATTCATTTGTATAGTCTCTAGGTTCTTGCAGGATTGTAGAGTCGAATGAATCATACCTAATACAGTTTTATTGCGATTTTGACCGGGGCAGCAGTCAGAATATAAAAGCAAATGTTTCACGGTACCCCTTTCATCGACCATTTCAATGTAGGTATTAAGTATTGATGCTATTTCATTTGCCCCACGTTTTCCGTTAACCTCATCCCAATAATAATAATACACATTACGCGTATTACTTTCATACAAACAAAGGTTATAAACAGCAAGTTTTCGAGAATAATATAGCAACATACTCTGCCCGTGAGCAGTGTTTAAAAGCTTTTCTAAATCAAAGCTAACAAACACAGTTTGGTTGAGTTGTATGAACATTTTGGTGAGCTTTGAAACGTTCATAACTGCTTTTTTTCATCTTCGTGCTTTAGCTTCTCTTCTTCAAGGGAAGGGTTTTTTTCGAAATTCAGACATTTTGTACATTTATCCTTTTTAGGAACATGGAACCCGATATTATAATCTTCATTAACCTACAAAATCAATGCCTTCTTCACAATATCGGTTTTTATAAATTTGGTACAGGTTTGACAGATTTTTATATTCCTGCGGCAAATAAACGCGAGTTGAGTCACTACGACATCGATGCGAGGGCAAGGCGGGTAGGCTTTTGATAAAATTGTGTGTTAAGATTTTTGTAGCTTCTTTTGTTTTATTGGGTGGTTCACATTTGCCTCGTAGATCGTCTTTGGCGGTTCCAAACACAGCAGTGTAATAAATGGTTTTGTGAGAGATTGCGATTGTTGCAGCTAGAAACTGAAGACATACGGGTTTTTTTCCTTCTCCTTCGTTTATGAAGTATTTATTTATACGTTACACTACGCTTACTAGAGTCTGCATTCCGTTTTCTCTTTATAGAAATTCTTTGACTCAGAGATACAAGCCAGTTTCTACGTTGCTCAGATGTCAATTTCCAATAGTGGTTAAATATGCACTGTCTCCTATCTTCAGGAATTGAACCACAATCATTGCCACATTTTTTACCGTGACATGGATTGGGTTGCATAGTTTTGGCATTTACTACACCACCACTACGTTTTGTATACTCTTGTCCGCTGATTTTTTTTTTTTTCATTTCAGCCCGTTTGTTCTTTTTTTTGTTTTTAACACCGAGTTCTCCAACCATCCCGTGTTCTTCTAAGCGCTGTCCGTCTTTTGCCCTTCTTTTTCTTTTTTTACCTGGCCTTTCTTCTTCATTTTCGGTACTAGCTGAGTCCGAGCCCTCAACCCAAAAATTTGAGTCTGAATCGCACTCACCAAAAGCATCAATTAGTAGAGCTTCTTCGTCTGATATATAATCTAAATATTGTTCCTTTAGTTTGGCTCTGCGTTCTCGACGACGCCTTGAAGACGATTTATTGCTTGATGTAACTGGAGGAGATTCGGAACTTACAGTTGAAAACGTATCTTTCTCTGGTAAAGCAAACATTGCGGCTTCTTCGTTTACAGTTTCATTAGGAGAGTTCGAAGGTACATAATTTTGTAACGCACTATAAGTCGGCACTGCAGTGCTATTCTCTGGCAAAGCAGACATTGTGGCATCTTCCTTAGATGTTTGATCAGACGAGGGCGAAGGCACATAATTTTGTAACTCAGTATAAGTCGGCAATGCAGTGCTATTCTCTGGCAAAGCAGGCATTGTGGCATCTTCCTTAGGTGTTTGATCAGAAGAGGGCGAAGGCACATAATTTTGTAACTCAGTATAAGTTAGCATTGGAACTGTAGTTCTATTCTCTGGCAAAGCAGACATCGTGGTATCTTCGTTAGGAGTTTCATCAGAAATTAATGAAGGTACGCATGTTTGTAACTCGGTATGTATTGGTGCTGTAACATCATTATCATCTATTTTGTGTGCAAACGTATCGCCTAATAACGGCTCTGTTCTAGAGTTTTTCGAATGACAACGTTCGGATTCTAAAGGATGTTCTTCAATACTGTTAGGCCCATTTGTCAACGGTTGTATCTCGGCTTCTATGTAACGACGTCTTTCCTGCAAAAAAATGTGATTAATTAAGTGTCGACCTATTTATTTATTTATTGAACAATGAAAAAAATAGAATTCGTAGACTTAAAACTTAAGGTATTCTCTACTAGTTAACCTATAGTATCCAATTTAGATAATTTGCTGAAGAAATAAGGATATGATGAACCGTGCATTTATACACCAACTAAACATTCGTAAGTACCATCAAGAAATACTTATTAGTTTTATACAACTAAAGGCTTTTTTCACTTGCTGATAGTTATTGAATGTTTTAACCGATTTTTACGAGACATAGCCAAGAATACTCAGTGATCAAACCAGCTTTCATAAAAAAACGCATCCTAATCGGTTCATCCATTTAGGAGCTACGATGTCACAGTTACGTTAACTTTAACTCAATGTAAAGTATTTACTTAGTTACACTAACACGTAAGATTTTAACGTGAGTTAGGCTTAGGTGCCTTCTAAACGTCAAATGTAAGTAGATTTCGATAACTACAGTAACATTACATTTATTAATCATTTATATAACAAAACTAACAAATAAGATTTCATGATTGACGTTGTTAGGGTTCCGTAGTCAACAAGGAACCCTTATAGTTTCGCCATGTCCGTCCGTCTGTCTCAGTACTAGTATATATAATGAAATACCTACTTAAATAATGTCTAAAACGACGTAAAAGTTCTTAGGTAGGTACCTACTTACCGAATTGATTGAGCCGAAGTTCAATTTTCGACGCGTTCCTAGCAATTGCTGTGATCCATTCCGTAGGACAAGCCCCAAAATACGCCCTTGTCTTTTCATCTTTACCTAAAAACAACAAGAATTAAATTTAACTATATAATAATTAATAGGAAAGTCACTAAAAAATTTGTAATAAACTAACGTCAAAGTTACGAAAGTTAAGGACGAACGCGCTAGCTCCGTGCGCGTGCGGCGTGATGGCGTGTGACCTAGGCGACGTCTCGTGAGACACTGTTTGAGTGAGATGGAAACAACAAGCGAGTCCAAAAGTTATGCCCAAACGCCACAGTTTTATAACGCCGGTAGGCCTAACCGTCTTAATAAATATATTACATTACTACTAAATGTGTAATATTTTATAAAACAGAATTGGTAAAGTTGTCTAACAAGCAATTTTACTAAAATATTTGTAATTTTAGTTCATTCTATGCGACAAATATGCCTGAATTTACGTCCAAGCAATTTCGGATAAGCGACAGTGGTAATTAAAAGTTATTTCAGGTAAAAAGGGATAAGCGACAATGGTTTCATATTTTGAAAGTAGGTAAATTTGGATAAACGCCAACAGTTTAGATATTACACTCAGGTAATTTTATCTAACCATGTTAATTTTTGAATACAGACACGGGTAAAATGGCTCAAACGACATTCAGATATATTATTCTACTAGTGAAAGGTTAGTTGCAGTAAAGTAAAATTATCCAAGTTAACTTTAATCTGTTCTGACAAATAGGAAAAAAGATCTAAGGTTCATTATGCGAAAAAACATTTTATCTAATCTCCATTTTGCACAAAACTGCCAAAAACCAAGTCGTTTAGTAGAAAAAGAAATGGTATTTCTCAAAATCACCGATGGAATAAGCGACACAAAAGTCGTCAGACGGACACGAGACCCAGCTCATTCGATGCAGAAAAATCTGCCGATTCCAACGGTGTATATAACTCAATTTCACCAAAATTGTCGCTTAGATAATTTGGCCTTTCCAGCGTCGATATCCTTTATCCTTATCCACGATAAACGAATTTAAGGCAGAGGAAGTTGCGGGCAGAAGCTAGTAAATAAACAGTATCTTGGGCGTGTTTCATTCTAACTGCATACGATCCCTTTACACGATCTCGTTGTAGCCATCAAAGGTGTTCCCTTGTTTCGCAGACTGAATTTTCGTAGAATTTCGTTTCACAGTAAATGTTTCATATAATGTTTAGTCCTTGTATTTTTACTTCGAATATTATTGTTTCAACGACTATTTACTTCAATGAAACATTTTTTACAGAAACACAATTCAATGAATTTTATAATCAATTTTTTTTTATCAACATACTTATCAAACAATAGAATTATGTTTCGAGTATTCTTATTTCACAGACAGAAATTTCATAGAATTTTGTTTCGCTGAAAAAGGTTTCACGTAATATTTGTTCCGCGTATTTTTATTTAGAATATTATTGTTTCAACGACTATTTACTTCAATGAAACATTTTTCACAGAAACGCAATTCGATGAATTTTGAAACCTTACTTTATTGTTTAATAACTTATATATTAAAATATTGTACCTATAAAAAACCTAACGATTGACAGAAAATTAGGTTAGGGTAAGTTGAAACTGCTACCCTAACAGAAGCAAACGGCTACTGGGACAAACAAAGTGGGGAACCGAGGGATCTGGGGGGGGCTTTGTCTATCATTAAAATGGCTACAATTACAGCATCTAAACTGTGGTGACTAAAGGTGCGCCAAATGTATAGTATGTCAAAAACCGAAAACTGTAGGTTAGGTTAGGTTTGTATTGTGACCATGTCTAGCGGAGCGAGCGAAGCAAGCGGAGCGTCATCAAAATGGGCGAAAACCGAAAACTGTAGGTTAGGTTTGTATTGTGACCATGTATAGCGGAGCGTCAAAATGGGTCAAAAACCGAAAACTGTGGCTTATGTTAGGTTTGTATTGTGACCATGTATAGCGAAGCGAGCAAAGCGAGCGGAGCGTCAAAATGGGTCAAAAACCGAAAACTGTAGGTTAGGTTAGGTTTGCATTGTGACCATGTATAGCGGAGCGAGCGAAGCGACCGGAGCGTCAAAATCGGTCAAAAACCGAAAACTGTAGATAAATGCGTCAAAATGGGTCAATTTTAGCAGTTTTAATACTAGGAACATCACAATTATACACATAATTCATTTGACAGTTGAATCTTAGCCACAACAAACGATAGGATAAATAATATTTAGGAAAAACGATTATTATTGTGAACGCGGTGTTGTGATTTTATAGGAGGTATGCATTTTGTCTATGGTATGTAATAACTAAAAAATATACAAATTGGAAGTCCACGATATGATCATCTACGAAAAAAAAATCTACGAAGTAAATATTCTGCTAAGTATTTTCTTCTGTTTCCGCGATTATTACTCATTGAAATAAAACAATTTAACGGATTATATCGCGTATATTATCTCATTTTAGTTCCCGACGTTTCGGAAGCTTTCCAGCTTTCCAGGGTCACGGGTGGACCACCCGTGACCATGGAAAGCTGGAAAGCTTGACTTAAATTGTTTTATTTCAATAAATATTCTGCTTATTGATGAAATGATAATATGGGAAAAAAATATTCATTGGAATCAAAATCTATTAAACATTTGTGTACGTAATAAGTTTTACGTAAACTAAATAATATATGGATAAAGAATATTTGAATTGAAAGTCTATGAAATGAATATTATGATATTAAATTTTCTTCGAAACAAAAATCTATGATACGAAATTCTATAAAGTAAGTATTCTACGAATTGATTATTCTATGAAATGATAATATGGGAATCATTTTATGTAAAACGAAATTCTACCAAACTTCATTCTATGAAACATCCATCATTAAAAATGTTCTGGGATTTTTTGTCCATCAGTAGAAGGCTGCATTATATATATCCTGATAGTTTAGTTCATTAGGTGATAATTCTAATCTTTATAAAAAACCGGTCAAGTGCGAGTCTAACTCGCGCACCGAGGGTTCCGTACAAACTTTCACTTATTCCGACTTAACTTGCCTCTGGTATCTATGGCGTCACATACAAATGAGGAGCAAACTTAATCAAACCGGGTTATTAAAATTTTTTTTTGGTGATGAAAAAACAAGTAAGACAGATAGATATATAATTGTCGTGTAATATTCATCAAGTACATAATTCCAGAAAATTCCAGATTTTTCGCTTGGTAAACTTCGGAGATAAAGGGGGGGGAATCGTGTTTTTTTTTACATTTTCCTTAATAAAACAATCTACTCTCAATAAAAAAAATGTTCCAAAATTTACAGATTAAGCCGATTCATATGACACCCTACTTGACCTAGGAGCTAGACTGAATTTTTCGGACACGCTCTAATAGTCGGACAGATAGGCAGACAGACAAAGTCACACCATTTGGGTTTTTTGTACGGAACCTTAAAAATACCAAATTTAAACGATCAGTGAATCCTTTCACATTCTTTATTTGCATTTTATGGAAAACAGATGGATCTTACTTCAACATTTCTTTGTTCATCTTCATTTTATTGTATAGGGTTATTGCGAATATATATTTTATCACAAATACTTGTTTTACGACACAAAAACTCACAATGAGAAGCCTATCCAAACATTTTATGTTTGGTTTCATTCAATAGCTATAATTAATTTATTGGTTTGCCTTTCGAATAATACAGGAGCGATGGAATATTTCAAAATCAGCTATTGAGCTGTGCACGTCATTGGGCGCACTTGTACAAACAAACATGATATCATGTAAATTGATACTTTGTGAGTTTAGTTATTCAATTAATGTCTTTATTGGAATTAATGTTGGTAAAGTACCTAATAATAAAGTTTTACTCAGTTAAAAACAAGTCGGCATGAGTATATATTCGTATGCTTCCACGGATTAGATATTATAGTAGTCTATTTGACTTGCATCTAATTGTAAAACTGGAAATAAGGGAACCTTTTTAGAATGATATCTTCTTTAATTGTCACAACGGTTGGTCGCCATCAGGCCGGAAATCAGAAAAAAAATCTTTCTTTTAATCGCGAATTCCAACATGTTCAAATATTCTCACATTCTCCAAAAAGTTGACGATATTTTCGGATTTTTTTTTTGTTCAAAAACTTACCGGCGATTGACTTCCGTATCAATTTCTGAGAATTTTTAAGACGACATAGTTAAATCTAGTATTCTATCAAAAAACTGACAGAAATTACTGGGAATTTCTCAATCGAAAGATGTTACGACTTGGACAAATTTTTTTTTTAATACATTTTCTAGTAGAAGGTCCGTCTAAGTATTCAATTATAAAAATTCAAAGACAGGTCATCAACAATATTTTTTACGGAATCTATCGTTCTTCATAGGTGGTGGTGGCAGCCGCTAGTCCAACGTCAAGTGGATTGTAAGTATTATATGTAGTAGCACTTATTGATATAAACTTTCATGATTGCGTGTAAATATGATATCGAGGGCTTCAAGCCATAGGGGCGTACAAACAAAACCCTTTCTTTTTTGGAGGCGAAAAAAATAATGCGCAGATTTTATTATAGATTTGCATAGAACATTATAATTAGTGGTTTTATTTTTCAACATGGTTAATTTTGTGTAAAGTATTATAAAAATAGAAATAACGTGCTTACGCCCCTTTGGCTTGACCACAATATTATAATATCGTAACCTATTTTGTCAAATTATACTTGAGTATATGGGGCGTATAATAAAAAAAATATCTGTTTAATATTTAGTATAACACACACCTCTATTAATTAATTAAATATAAATGAAACAATTTTACAGCAATTGATTGTTAATTATACTCATATTTATATTTTTTCGTACTTTTATACGCCTATATGGCTAGACGAGACGTACAAAGATAGTTCGTTTGATTTGTGGGCGCATAGTAAAAATGGGTTTGATTTGAATAACTAGTTTTAAATTAATTAAGATCTTTTAGGCTAATTTACAGATTTAAATGATGAAGCTATAACGATACACACAAAAAGCGTATTAATCTAAAATAAAAACAATTCAGTGGTCTCCAAATAGTACGACACATTTTTTTACTGGTATTTCATTTTAATAACTTTATAATAGTACACAACTAATAACAAGCCTTGACGAGCATCTTAAGTCATATAGCAAAGAAATTGCTCCTGAGCAGGCTGCCTTTATTAAGCGAAAGGGAATCCGGGGGTAAATCTTGGCAGTCCGACAGATTCTAGAGAAAGCCCGGGAATTCAACAAGCCCACCTGCATATACTTTGTAGACTTCTCTAGGGCGTTCGACTCAGTCCAGTTGCCAAAATGCTGGGAAACATTCAACAAGCAGAAGGTGTACCAGGTGTTCCTAAACACCTGGTACACCTTCTGCAAAGGCTGTATGAAGATGGCACAGCCTCAGTGCGCGCAGATGACGTCCTATCCAACCACTTTCCAGTGCTGGAGTCCGTCAGAGATGTATTATCTCTCCACTTCTTTTCAATGTATACACAGAGCTCATAATGAGGATTACACTTGAAAACTGGCCAGATGGCATCTCGATCGGCGGTTTGAAGATCTCCTGCACCTGCCGATATGCAGACGACGCCATTTTATCCGCTACTAGTACCCGTCTCATGGAAGAACTTCTTGGCAAGATGGAACGCGTTAGCCTTGACTTCGGTCTTAGGATAAACCAGAATAAGAAAAAAATTATGATGATTAATGCCCCAATTCAATAATCACCAGGTGGGTAGTTCGTTCACCAGACTTAGTGCCATACATGGTGGGTCGTTAATTATATTAAATAGTCAATTGAAATTTAAGGAACGTAAGGACATTGTATCCTTGTCTGTTGAACGGACCATAGAATTAAGTGCAGTAGAATTAGAGCAATTTATTGTAGTTTGTATGTATAGGCCGCCATTAAGTAATTTCGATATTTTTCAAACTATTATGGAATATGTGCTTTTAAGATGTCGCGTGCTCGTAAAAAAATACTTATTTGCGGCGATTTCAATGTAAATCGTTTGGAAGATTCAACACTAAGAATTAGATTGTTGAATCTATTCAAATCTTTTCGTTTAAGCCACGTATTTATGGAACCTACTAGGGTGACCGATACCAGCGCCACCTGTATTGATACAATTTTCACTGATATTTCTCCTTCTAAACAAAGTATAATCAGTAATTTTTTTTTTATGCCAAGGACGACAAACTCAACGTGTCAAGAGTGACCTTTTCATAAAATAAACTGGAAAAATAATCAGGCAAAACGATTATCTACGGAACCTTTACAAGATTTTCCTACATAAACAACACGGCTGTGCAATTGAAGGCAGCGCATGACATATATGAAATCAGCTGATTTTCAATAACAAAGAAGCAGTTTTAGAAAGACCGACATTTATAAAGTGACATGACATGAGCCTCACGTTTCCCAGGGCAACGATCACCCATTGGTAGACGACGACGTCTCCCACGGCAACGAGCCAAGCAACGCGCTCATCTCGCAGGCTGCGTGTCAAGTCAACCAATGTTTTCATTTTTAGACATTTGGTGTCAAATATTCCTAATTTAGCTTTATTTGTACGATTGTTTTTAATTCTTTATTACTAATACGTTTAACAATATTTTAATTAAGTCTATTGACAGTTTTCAACAATTTTTTTTTCCAAATGCAATGTTGTGTAGTGTGCCAAAAAAATTTACATCCACAAGAGGCTTGCACATTCACCAAGCCCGTGTTCACCAGGTTCGTATTCTACCCACTCTCTCTCTTTCTAATTCACAAAACCCCAGCCCCTCATCTTCACCATCAAATCATTATAACGCCATTCCACTCCAAACCCTCCTCGGCCAGCTCAAACAGACAACGCCACTAATAAAACGTATACCCCGTGGCGCCAGGCCCACAGCAGCCGAGGCATTGTCGCAGGCTATCACCGGTTGCGTCCGGAACAATAACACGGAATCGTGGCATGACCTCTTAACCTTCGCATACAAAATATTTCACATCACCGAAAATAGCACTAAAAATATCTCCCTAACACAAAAAATAAAAAATAATACCTTGATCCCGGCAGTACCAACCTCCACCGCACCCTCTAAATCCCGTCCGAAAAAGTATGATCTATTTGGGAAGGTCGAGGAAAAGATTCACGATGGAGACCTAAAAGGCGCTACGCGTCTCTTATTTTCTGATGACATCATCGCCCCCGATACGCTAGAGACCATGGCCGCACTACAGACTAAACACCCCCCAGGCCCTTCCACCCCCATCTTCGCCGATCCGCCCTCTGACCCCGCGGATTGCCTCCGAGCTACAGAAAGGGATATAATAGCTGCCTAAAACTGCTTCTTTGTTATTGAAAATCAGCTGATTTCATATATGTCATGCGCTGCCTTCAATTGCACAGCCGTGTTGTTTATGTAGGAAAATCTTGTAAAGGTTCCGTAGATAATCGTTTTGCCTGATTATTTTTCCAGTTTATTTTATGAAAAGGTCACTCTTGACACGTTGAGTTTGTCGTCCTTGGCATAAAAAAAATAAATACTGATTATACTTTGTTGAGAAGGAGAAATATCAGTGAAAATGTTATCAATACAGGTAGCGCTGGTATCGGTCACCCTAGTAGGTTCCATAAATACGTGGCTTAAACGAAAAGATTTGAATAGATTCAACAATCTAATTCTTAGTGTTGAATCTTCCAAACGATTTACATTGAAATCGCCGCAAATAAGTAATTTTTTACGAGCACGCGACATCTTAAAAAACACATATTCCATAATAGTTTGAAAAATATCGAAATTACTTAATGGCGGCCTATACATACAAACTACAATAAATTGCTCTAATTCTACTGCACTTAATTCTATGGTCCGTTCAACAGACAAGGATACAATGTCCTTACGTTCCTTAAATTTCAATTGACTATTTAATATAATTAACGACCCACCATGTATGGAACTAAGTCTGGTGAACGAACTACCCACCTGGTGATTATTGAATTGGGGCATTAATCATCATAATTTTTTTCTTATTCTGGTTTATCCTAAGACCGAAGTCAAGGCTAACGCGTTCCATCTTGCCAAGAAGTTCTTCCATGAGACGGGTACTAGTAGCGGATAAAATGGTGTCGTCTGCATATCGGCAGGTGCAGGAGATCTTCTTTATAAGCCTAGCAAGATAGCCTTTGGATAAAATCCGAAATATAATTGCTAATTAAATGACCTTCGTTCGGAGCAGCTGAGCTATCATTAAATATTGGCGGTGCAGTGGGGTATAAAGACAGGTGCGGCATAAATACAGTTTGGATCAAGAAGGCCGCAGAAATGGCTGCTTTCAAAATTGTCTGCGTCCTCGCTCTGGTAAGATTTAAATATATCATTGTCCACCTATTTTCATATACTGTCGAATGTATTTAATTCATGTAAATGTTTAAATAAGTTTGTTAATCTACTACTCCTTGTTTATTTTTACCATAATTTAAATTATTATCTTGGTTTAATTCATAGGCACCAATTGAGATTCGTGAATTATAAACTACTAGTTAGACAGTTTCCGCAACTTCATTCGCGGAGGACAAAGTCATAAACTCTCTTTTTTAACTGCGTAGTCGGGCAAAAGGTAAGCTATGACCTTCTGTCGATATCAATATAGCTACCCGTATTTTTGGTACCAAAAATAGTTGAAATCCGTTTAGCCGATTTGGCGTGCTAGCCCACAATTACAAACTTACAAAAATTCGAAAATAATATTTTTCGATTCAGTGAAAATATCTTCAATACAGACATTTCATTTTTACAACTTATAATAGTGATGACGGTGTATAATGAATGAAAAGGGGGTTAAATATAATGACCATCAAAAAATACTTTGATACCCTACGCTGGAAGTGAATGAAAAGTACATACAGTCGGATATAAAACTTGTCACAAAACCGGCCACGAGCATGTCGGACTATGCTTTAGTGTACGGTTCTGCAGCCGCTCATACAAAAAATGCACTACAGATGAAAAAAATGTGTTTGTTTGCTGTGAAGCGCTGTTTTTCTCCAAAACGGTATATCCGATCATCTTGAAAACAGTTTTCGTTAAAAGTATTTAATAAGCTTTATCTTTATAAGAAAACTCAAAGTATTTTTGGGAGAACTGTCGAAATATGTGTCATACATTCAAATTCAAAATTCATATTTATTTATTTATCAAATAACATTGATCCATTTTGTTAGTACAATACATAGTAGAAATAAAGGAATTTAACGGTTTATATCGCGTATATTATCTCATTTTAGTTCCCAACGTTTCGGAAGCTTTTCAGCTTTCCATATATTCAATGAGTAATAATCGCGGAAACCGAAGAAAATATTACAATACATAGTTTTAAAGATAAGTGTTAGTAAATAATAAATTAATAAGCATGTCGAATGTCAATTACAGTCAAAACTTAAGTTCTAAATTCGACTTTATGACATTAATTAAACTAAAAATTATTGGGCATTCAAATTGGCCGGCAATCATGCTGAGTATGCCGTTGTTACTGCCCCGCAGTCTGCATAAGAGAGATGCTACTTTTTTTCGCCGAATGGCGTGAAAGCCGTCCGTGCGGGCTTCAGTAAACATCTTTGACGCGCTGCAGAAGGGTGGCAACCCCAACAGCGCTCTAAATCCATTATTATACTGGATCCGCAGAGAATTGAACGATTTTTGGCTACATTGATATTATCAAAAAAAAAATTTTTTTCAAACAATACCGTACTAACTTGCTATCTCAATACTCAACGGTTTATTGCATTCCACAATTTTAGTATTAGTTTCCAGGATAGGTACTAGGTAAACTTAAGTTGATAATAAACTTAATCTCCGTGTCTTTGTGGATGCTCAGGTCATTGATGCTGCAGTTGAAGGCGGCGTGGCAGCTGGTCTTGGTGCTGATAGCAAGGGTGAGTCTTCATGATAAATAATGAAAGCAAACTGTCTTATAGCCAAGAGTTGACCGACATCTCAAGAGACCCCTACCAGATTGGAAAGAGAGAAAGAATAATTTATTTTGAAATACACACAGGTACAACATCGTCATAGTGTTTATGACTAAAGAACAAAAACAGGAGTGAGTGTTGGTGGTATTTCAAAAAAGGAGCCCACTCAGCATGTGTCGGTGCATGTAGTGCATCAACGCTGATTTTCAGTGGGTCTATAAACACAAATAAAACACATAACTTAACCTAAGTAAATAACAAATGTAGTATACAGTCTTAATACTACCTATTACCGGCGAAAACCAAACCAGGACGGGGGGACCGTTAATAAATTGAGACCGGGAGTCGTTAATGGGTAAACTTACGAATAAATCCATACCATCTATACTAATATTATAAATGCGAAAGCAATTCTGTCTGTTATCTTTTCACGCTTAAACTGCCGAGGCGGAAGTTTGTATGGGGAATTACTGAAAACATATTAGGCTCTAGGCAAATGTTAGTACCTATTACATGTAGACCTATATATGCAGATTATATATAAACACAGTCAGCAAGACGTAAGAAACTTGTTCTTGATATAGGTGGAGTTAGGGATATAGAGTAGATTAAGGATAGATTGGCTGGATTAAAAATAGCGTATCGTTAGGAGGTTTCTCTATTTTATATCACGAGGGGCAAACGAGCTGAAGAATCGCCTGATGGTAAGCAATCACCGTTGCCCATAGGCACTTGCAACACCGGAGGAGTCACAAGGGCGTTTCCGGCCTTTCAGGTGGTAGTACGCTCTTTTCTTGAAGGTTTGAAGGTCGCATCTGTCCGGAAATACAGCCGGCGATAAGCTATTCCACAGTTAAGTAGAAGCAGGAAATTTCTAGCAAAACACACAGTAGCGGACTGCCAACCATGTAAGTTGTGGGGATGGAAATATTGTCGCGTAGGACGATGGCGGAAAGATGCAGCAGGGATCAATCCGAGCAATTCCTTGGAGCACTCCCCGTTATACAAGCGGTAGAAAATGCAGAGCGAGGCTACATCTCTAAGCAGTGCCAGGAGTCAAGGTGGTCTGAAATGCGCCGGCAATCGACTTATCCTCTCTGCGGCAGCCCTAACCAGGTAGCTTGAGCCCTATCCCGCTGCTGGCGGCACCCTAGATTAGGTTTTTTATAATCTACACAATTCTAAAATTATAAAAATGTCTGTCTATTGAAGATATTTTCAGACCGACTTTTTGAAGGTTACAATCAAAAAATAATTATTTTTAATTTTTTGTATGTGTCGTTGTGGCTTCATCACACCAAAATGGCTAATGGGATATCAACAATTTTTAGTACACTTGTTGCTGGACATCTACAAATGGTTATAGGATATTTTTAATCCGATTACGCGAAAGACAAAAAAGGGTTAAAAAAAATCTCATTCCGCTGATGAAGTTGCCTTTCTTACTCTTAACCTTCTAGTACGATCACCATCGGATATATTATATGTTTGATGGCTGGATCAAGGGTCAGATACAGAAGGCTGTTACCGATAGGGTGGAGTCTTGATGGTTAAGTAAAGCACGGAGTTCTAATACACTTTTTATTGTCCGAAAACACGACAAAACAATGACAGGTTAAGGAATTAAGATATTAACTTATGCAAAGTAACGCGCGGCCCCGTCAGTGGATGCATGCAGACTGCCCGGGCGCGGCAACGGTTAACAACAACATTTTGCTATAGCAAGGTATACACATATATGTAGGTATCTATTGTAGCGTTAAAATCCCATTTAGGGGTTTAAAACGGGGAAAAAGGTTTGCTACAATAATATACTTACAATACTTGCTATAAAAGTAATATGCAGAGCGAGCAGCTGAAAGCTTGCCGGACAGGACTCTCGGAGAACTTGGGCTTTTAGCTTCAAGAGCCGTTCGTTATGGACACACAGGGAGCGACGTTTGTTGGCAAAATTAAACAAAGCGATTCCACTTAAAAACCTATATTGGGCTTATTACGTTACAGAGTAGACCGCGAAACAAGGGCTCGATGCCGGGACAATAAAGATATTACAGACCCACTTATGGGTATATTAAGACTAGGTACACGCGAGAGGATCCATCTCTTATCTTTAAAAGTAAGGTTAAATTGAAAAGAAAGACGACGGCGCCTTACGCGCGACGGACGCGACCGAATCTAGGCCTAGATCGAACGTATAAAGGTCGAACTGACTCACGTATTACGCACTTTCTTCGTGTGAAATCCTCCGGGAGCAATGGCGGCGGCACCCCGACGACGCGTGCGGTGCGCTACGGCGCACGCGGCGGCGCGCAGGCGCAGCTGCCCTCGGCGGTTCCCGCAACGGGGCGGGTTAATGCAGGATTAAGCTGGCGGACGGCGCTGCGCGACCGCGCCGCGCTGGTGCACAAGCGCGACACGCGCAGCGACGTGCGACACGCGGCCTCCAAGGCCGCCTGAAGGGCGCGACAAGCGTACCGATGTTGAAGCGGAGAAAAAGGGTCGGGCGCAGAGGCCGGCGACGGCGCTGCGCGGCCCGCTCCGCGTTAATTAACGGGCGCGGCTCGGGCAGCGACGCGCGGCCTGTCCCGCCTGGAGGCGCGGCGAACGCGCTGTGGTCGACATCTTCAACTACTATTTGCGGGCCATCAGGGCTGGCCGGTGTTGAACACCGAAATTAAAGATGGGCGCGGAGACCGGCGGCGCCGGCTCACGCGGCGGGCGTTGGCGCGATGTCCATCGCGAGGATGGGGGTCGCTGGTGCGGCCTGAGGCGCCCGCGGCTCTCGCCGCGAACGCGCAGATGCTTACGCGCAATGAGCGCTCACAACACTCCACTAAAACCGCTTTAAAATGTAACAAAAATGGACTTATACTCAGGGAAACGTACCACGCCTTTTTGGGCCCCAGACCAAAGAGAATCTTTTTTGCTTCGCCCTCCCAGAGTTGCCAACCGCCAAAACGCACTCTATGGTTCGATGGTTTTCTTATTTCGACGTTATGATCTCTCGGGCAAGACTCTTGTTTGACCGCGATTCCGCAACGTACGAAATGTTGATTTATTATTTTAACTTTATTTTCGAAAAATAATAAATTAGGAATTAAGCAATTATTACGATGACAGTTGGTTTCGCTAGTCGGAACATACAGCTGTCAAACTGACAGCTGGCGTTTTGACCTAACCTATCATATACATGACTGATGTCTTGTGTAATGCAATGCAATGTTTATCGTTTAAATACAATACTTTGCGTTCTTTCTCTGCTCTCCACGGCTGCGGTGAAGGTAGCTCGCATCGGCCGTGATTAGCTCAGACGTTTTGGAGACATGTCGGTGCCCGACAGTGATAAAATAGCCATCTTATTATGTTAAACAACAAGACGCTTCTGCAGATTTTCTTAAGCCCTGTCTGAGTTTAAATAGATGTGGGAGGTTTGTATGATTACCATAAAGGTAAGCACTACACTATAGTTTAAAGGGTATGCATGAGCGCGTCGCTAACATAGCCCACCCCTAGTGCGAAGCACTATTCTACTATCGGCACGGGAGCGACGCGAGCCGCAGACCGGCTTAGCACTCCGCTTTGAGTGGAGACCTCGACGACTCTTACACGACCATCTCGACCTAGAAAGACCGTTTTTATGATACCCCGAGGCCAAACATTACGCGGTGAATGGGGGTCCGCAATTAAGACTAGATCACCCTCGCGGAGGGGCTTCTGTTCCTGCTGCCACCTCTTTCGGGGTAACAACAGGGGCAGAAACTCCTTCAACCAACGGCGCCAATACATATCGGCGAGCTTTTGTGCGATTCGCCACCTCTTCCGTAAGCACAGATCGGAATCGTGAAATTCTCCAGCTGTGGGCAAATTGGAAGAGGTACCCAAAAGAAAATGGTTTGGAGTTAATGACTGCACTACCGGGCTTAACTGAGACGTGGGTCAAAGGGCGACCGTTCACTATATTTTCAACCTCGGCTAGCAATGTCAATAGAACTTCATCTTTTGGCGCGCACTCCTTAAGGACGACGCCAAGGGATACCTTAACCGTACGGATGAGGCCCTCCCATGCACCCGCCCAATGAGGGGTCCTGGGAGGAATAAACTTCCACTGAGCGCGGTTGTTGGCCGCTTCAGTTTTCAGGGCCTCATTATTTATATCCCGAATGGCATTTTTTAACTCAGTGTTAGCTCCACGTAGATTCGTACCATTATCTGAAAAATAGTGGCAAGGCCCCGTTCCCGTGCGCGGCCTTGATGTGTTGGTGCCACACCAGGAGCCGCGCCACCGGGTGCCGTCCGTCTAGGATGACGGGTCTCTTTGTGGCCAGAGGCACGTCCGGCGCCGCGTCGATGCGCCCACCGACGCGCAGTAGACCGTCGTCGCCTAAATATGAAGACAAGGTCAACAATCTACTATCGCGTTGCACACTTTTACCATTTTTTATTTCAGCGATTTCAATGCCGAAAGAGTCCTGTGCTTGCTGCAAAAGCAACAGCTCCGCCTGTGCCATCAACGTGCTGTCATCATAAGTAAGTTTTCGACATTTAAATATAAACCTTAAAACCGCGGCCGTAGACCTTAGCAATCGAAGCCAGGAAGAAAAACGTTCCGGCTCAGGAATAGGTAAGCTAAACGATGTGTTCTCCTGTATGTTTACATTAACATAACCAGAAAACACATTATTTGTTTCAGGTTCCAAAAAGTTAAGCGGCCAGGACCCTTCATGCGAGTATAAGAACTGAGGACCCCTAAACCACTCATTCAAAAAATACTCATAATTAAAAGCGTCTCTGGTAGCAATATCAGCGATATTTAATTTTGTAGGCACGTAACGCCACTCCGATATATCCGTGAGATTTTCAATTTCACCTAACCGGTTCGCTTCATACGCTTTGTAAGTGCGCGTGTTATTATTCAACCAATGCAACACGGTAGTCGAGTCGCACCAAAAATAACGGCGCGCGGCGGACAGTTTATGTTCCTTCCGAATGGTGTCCGCCAACCGTGCAGCCAGCAGTGCCGCCTGGAGTTTAGCTCGAGGCACCGTTAAGTGCTTCACCGGCGTCACACGACATTTACTGGCTACGAATGCGACATAAATTTTACCATAACGTATCCAGCGAAAGTAAGCCACCGCGCACATTGCCTTAACAGATGCATCACTAAAAATATGTAAAGATAGATTAGTATAGCAATCATTAACGGCTATTATATTTTTTGCGATCACCCGTGGCTGCGTAGTACTCGTAGGACTCCCACCGGGCACGGCGTAGGCGACCGGTTGCGGTACATCTTTCGTAGCGGGCAGGCGTAGACCCGCTACGATATCGACATGACAACGCGTAACATAACACGCTTAGACGGCCTTTGTTTATGTCGTATTATACTGTCAGGAATACGTTTTAGCGAGACATCAAAACCTAACTCGTCCGTACCTGGGTACCATAAGAGCCCAAGAGCCCGCTCGCCTTCAAACTGCTGATCGACCTTGAACTTAACCGCAACATTACCTAAAGATTCTTTTGGTACGCTATCGAGCACGGCGACGCTGTTGCTAGTCAAGTTACACATCTGGAAACCGCCCTTTTTATGTATGTCGGTGATATGTCTAATCATCTGGATAGCCGTTGCCTCGTCGCCGGCAGACTCTGTATATAATCATCCATATAATGAGAGTTTACTATCGCGTCAACCGCGGTGGGCATAGATGACTCATATCGCAAAGCGTTTTTATTTCTTATAAATTGAGCAATAAAAGGTGCGCAATTCGCGCCAAAAATTAGACATGTCATGGCATACGTCTTGACCGGTTCCGTAGGGCTACTTCTCCATAAAAAGCGTAAGGCGTCCTGATCCTGAGCTTGAATCATGATTCGTAAAAACATGTCCTTTAAATCACCTGTGACGCCTACTTTATGTTCACGAAAGCGTAGCATGATACCTAGTAGCGAGTTTAGTAGATCGGGACCTTTTAATAAGTAATCATTTAGACACAGATTTTCGGAAGATGTGACCGACGCCGATCCGTCAAATACCAAACGTAGCTTTTTTTTATTTACGTTGTCAACGCCAAAATGTGGTAGATACCACGTCCTTGGAGTGTGTTGAGTTTCCTTCAGTTCCTTGGCGAAACCATTTTTAAATAAATGGTCATCGCGTTCGGAGTACCTCTGAGCATAATCGGGATCCCGGCTCATTTTCCTCTCGATTCCCTTAAGCCTACTCAGAGCGTTAGGGAACAAGTCGGGCATCACAGCGTTAGGGTCCGTCCAAGGTAAGCCGACTTGCCAGCGCCCGTCCACAAGTCGGGCGGTGCGCTCCAGGTGCTCGACGGCGCGCACGTCATTAACGTTCAATCGCGGCTTACCTGCTATTCCAACGGCGTCCAGCGCGAACCCACGCTTCGTACAAGTCCCGTAGCTGGCGCTCCTCGCGGTCGCATTCGTCCACGTACAGCACCGGCGCGATGCCGCCCGCACCTCGCGTCGCTCCCTTCACGCGCACTGACCCATGTATACACCACCCCAACGGAGTTAAAGTAGCTGACGGCTCATTTCTATTACCAAAATAACTTTTAATGGCAACAATAAATGGTAATTATCCTGACCTATAAGTACCTCTGGTTTTAAATCAACATTAGACAATGATCTCGTAACATCTTTTAAGTGAGAATATCTAGAACAATCTACAAATAACAAGTTATGCGTAGGGAAACTCAATTCGGATACACTTCTTGCTTTGATAGAATGAACCTTATTGTCCTTACCAGAGAGTTCAAAATTCAGCACCACACTGTCACAAGTTATAACTTTGTCACTCCAAGGTCCGCATACACGCATTGGTTCTCGACGACCGTGTAGTCCCGCACGCGTAGCTAAATTAGCGCTTAACATAGTAACGCTCGAACCGTCATCCAGCAATGCACTAGTGTTTATGACTTTACCGTTAGCCGTATGCACACGTATGGGTACCACTTTAAGCAACACTTTGCAACTACTCGCATTTATGTTTGCAACTGCTTCCGTCGACGGTGTCGCGCTGCCAGCGAGCCTCGCCGCGGGCTCTCCGGGTGGGGCCGGCTCCGCGGGCGCGACCGGCACCTCCCAGGATTGCGCGCTCTCGCGCTCGCTAGGCCGGCGCGCATCGCTGTTGTTTACGCTTGGCCACAGTTATCTTTATCACATATTGGCGCGGGGCAGGTTTCTCGGCTGTGGCGTGAATCCAGGCACTTATAACAAATGCCGTTACGTTTTACATACTGCCAACGTACCTTGCGAAGTGATTTTCGAAATTGTTTACACTCGGAGAGCTTGTGTTTTGATTTATGGCAAAATTGGCACTTATCGGTTTTATCTTGCTCAGATTGCAGAAAAACATGTTGCGGGTGGGTGTTCTTATCGTAATGTTTAATTTTAACGTGTTCAGTACGATGACTCATGGTATAAATGTTAGAAGTAGTAGATATACGTATAGCTTCCGTATTCAAGAAGTCTGTTAAAATATCCAAACGTGACTTCAATCCACTTTTGATAACAGGAAAGCTATAATCCGACCACTTGGACAGTAAAACAGTAGGTAGCTTAGATAAAATTAGCGACACTAAGCTCATGCCCTGTAGGTATTCTTCGCGACCTACTGACCGTACAGCTTCTACGACGTTCTGCACCTTTACAGAAAATTGGACGATATCCTTTTGGTACTCTGAAGAGACGGGTTGAAGCCTTTTAACGTCCTGCATGAGCTTGGAAATAATGCAGTCTGGATCACCAAATCGTAGCTCCAGCGTTCCCATGATGCGTTCAGGCGAAGTTGCACTGATAAAGCAGAGCTGAGACTGCATCTTTTGCTGCTCCACGCAGGCACTTACGAAGTCTCCACAGGTTTTCTATGGGGCTAAAATTACACACTTCTGTCGACTCCTCATACGCCCTTTTAAATTGCAGCCACTCCAGCGGGTCTCCGGAAAACTCTGGCAAGTCTCGGGGTGTACAAATACGGCTCAATAGGTTGGCGTTAGGTTTATCGTGGACAGAGGCTGCAGCCAGTCGCTGAATTGTTGCAGCGAGCATCTGTATCGTGTTCTGAGAGGTACCTGCGACGGGTTCATTGTCAGGCGGTATCTGCGACTTGCCCAGTTCTTGCTGGCTTTTCTCTATCCAGTTCTCGATGTTACGTGTGCGATTGTCCTTCTCGTGTGAACTGTATGCTTCTCCTTCTTCCTCCAAGTCGGCTAGGTCTGCCTCTAGCTCTTTATCGATGAGTTGCATCCGTATTTCGGCCTTTCGCTTTTCAGCCTCCAACAATAATCTCTTCTTACGTGCCTCGATAGATGATACCGAAGACGTAGATTTCGACGGTGGAAGCGATTGTGCAGGGCGCGGCTCGGGCTTTAAACCGCTACCCGCCGCCGGTTCGGAAAAGTGACTAGTAAGGTTCGATGCTTCTGGAACTCTCTTTGTCTCTCGTTCGGTTTGAACAACATCCTCTGCACTTTGCGCTTGACTTTCCAGGAGTTCTTTGCGCATCGTGCTCCGTGTTTTTACCATTTTCGGTGTTTGGAACATCAGATCCGGTTTGAAGACCACTGTTACCGATAGGGTGGAGTCTTGATGGTTAAGTAAAGCACGGAGTTCTAATACACTTTTTATTGTCCGAAAACACGACAAAACAATGACAGGTTAAGGAATTAAGACATTAACTTATGCAAAGTAACGCGCGGCCCCGTCAGTGGATGCATGCAGACTGCCCGGGCGCGGCAACGGTTAACAACAACATTTTGCTATAGCAAGGTATACACATATATATACGTATCTATAGTTTAAAGGGTATGCATGAGCGCGTCGCTAACAGGCTGTAACTTAGTTTAGAAGTTGAATAACAGGAACAAGCCTAGAGCATGTCGGACAAAGGGTGCCGCAGCCAAACACACAAAAAAATGCAATACTTGCACATGAAAAAAATGCCATATGAAAAAGTGCAGCGAAAGAGTGTTTCTCCACGGCACTTACGTCCTTTTGCTAAGAAGCGCAGTTTTTCGCCAATAACTCAAAAACGTTATATCCGATCTTATTAAAAATAATTTTCGTTGAAAGTATTGATTTAGTTCTATCTATATTTTTTTCATATTTTTTGGACTTACAGTTTAGAAGATAGGCGGGAGACAATGTATGCAAGTTCCGGATCGGTTATTTCCGAAATAATTACTTAATCAAAATTTTTGAAAAGAACTCTCGAAATATGTGCTGAATTTTTGTGTGTCTGTAAAACAAATTGAAGATATCCAATAACAATTGCTTGCAATTTCTTTGCATTAATTGTTAGTCTAAAATTATTTATTGCAATACAAACAATATACACCATAGAGCCTTAACTTAAACTACACAATAAGATGTGTCATAATAAATATCATACAATGGAAAGGGCTAATCACCCGCTACCCGCACCCCGCACCTCCCCGGGAGTACCTATTTTGTTTTGAGTAGTGTAATAATGTATCTTTTTTGGCTACACAATAAAACCTTAATAGTTTTATTCTTTACTAGAAGAAGTAGAGAAGTAGAGAAGAAGAAAAAGTCATAACCGCTCTTTTTTTCAGCAGCATAGTCGGGTAAAGATTATCCTATAACCATGTGGAGATACCCAAGCTACCCGTGTACCAAAAATAGCTGGAATATGTTTAGCCGATTTGGCGTGATGAAGCCGAACACATACGAACATACAAACATACAAAAAAATATTTTTCGATTTAGTGACCTCCAAATAATCCGTAACAATATTGTTTTTGAAAATATCTTCAATGTACAGACATTTAATATTTACAACTATATAATAGTATACCTAGATGTTTGTAATCCGATATACTGTGTGGATACCGACCTATTGTCTATTGTACCGTATAATGTAAAAGGGTTAGTATATAAGCACCTGAATTAAACCAATATACATGCATTATTACACCGAGTGTCGTTGTGTTTTTATTTAAGTACTCCCAACACTTCAGTTTCAAAGAAAGTTCGTAGCAGGTTTTCGTTTGGAGCAGCTCTGTTCAAATATTAGCGGTGCAGGGTACGATTTTAAGAGATTTGTGCCTAATAAATGCATTTTGGATCACAAAGGGCACAGAAATGGCTGCTTTCAAAATCTTCTGCTTAATCGCTCTGGTAAGACTTAATATTCATTTATTTATTATTCAAAAAGTTACACAGCATTACAGTAAAACCAAGGCACTGTGAACTACAAAAAACAAATAGGAAAACTTAAAAACTAGTTTGATTTAGGCGACGTAACTCCATGGCTCCGTTGCGTCGTCTGATCTGGTGTAGGATTAGGCGGATTGCCCCGGAACTGCCTAAACACTACACCCTTCGGCCAGAAGTCTGCACTTGCGATGGTGTCCTGCAGCGGCCGCGGCAAGCGCACCACAAACGAGCTGAAGTGCACGTTAGTGGCGGGACTGCATATATATCATCATCCGCCTATTTGCATACACTATCTGATGTATTTCTTTCATATAATTTTTTTAAAAAGTTGGTTAATTAACTCATACCTCAAAAGTAAAAAACGGAACCCTTAAAGGATCACTCGTGTGTCTGTCCGTCCGTGTGTCACAGCCAGTTTGCTCCGAAACTACTGAACCGATTGAGTTGAAATGAAATTCGGCATACATATATAAGTCGATGACCCAAAGACGGCCGTGTAACATAAATAAATGAATTTTAAACATAGAGGCCAATTTTTGGGAGGTAAATTAGAAATTATGAAAATAAGTTTTGTAAACGATATTGTGTAACATATCAAATGAAAGGGCTCATTGTGAGAATTTCAAATATATATTTTTTTATCATTTTAAAATATATAGTTCTTAAGTTATTTAAATGAAATGAAATGAAATATGATTTAAATGAAATATGATTTGTTTGCAGAAAAAGGGTTAGTTACAGGTCTTAAATTATATTATTCCACCTTTTTCAGCTGTTTCTAAACAGCATGCAAATGTGTGTTAACAAAAGTTTATACAGCAAAATGAATTATGTAGGTGAAGTGAAGTTGTACAATTTAGTATTATCACGATTAAATATTGACAGTATTCATTTGATATTATATAGGTTCCTTATCATAATAGGCACTTAAAAGAAAAACCAGTTATACTTTTACTAACTATGGATACAATATATGGTACAATACAATAGTTGGTAATTTAATTCATGTCACAGCACCTTGTTTATAGTTTAAAAAATCCTTTATGTCATAAAAATTACGTTCAGAAAGCCACACTCTTAAAGTTCGATTGAATTGTTTGCCTTCAAGTGACTTTATGTGGATTGGCAAGTTATTGAAAATTAGGATGCACATATTATAGGCATTTCTTTTCTAAATATCTGTTCTGCAGCGTGGCTAGTATAGTTGGTCTTTGTACTTTATCCTTGGGATACCTGAGTACATCTCATGGTGTTTTTTAAAAGATTTTGGGAACTTCTTAACAAAATTACAAACCTTCCAAATGTACAAACACGCTAGGGGTAGGATGTTCAGCTGTTTAAAAATGGGCCTGCAGCTGCTCCCTATCCATGCATTAGCTATTGCACGAATGCATTTTTTTTGCAATACAAACACTCTCTTAACATCGACAGAATTACCCCATAGTATGAGGCCATTACTGAGAACGGATGAAACATGGCCATGATAAGCAGTAAGTGCCGCCTCTTTAGAAACGTTCTGTCTAAGCTTTCTTAATGCGAATATGAAGCGGTCTAATCTAGAGCATATTGCGTCAATGTATACTTTCCAGTTTAAAAACGAGTCAATATGCATACCCAGAAATTTGATTGTATTAGTTTCTTGTATTATAGCATTACTGAGATTAATATTAAGCTGAATAGGTTTTGCTCTAGTGGAGTGAAATTGCATGAATTGCGTGTTCAGAAAATTAATTAAAAGATTATTTTCAATCATGCATTTGTTTATATCAGTTACTGCTTCATTTATATCTGATTCGTATGTTTCCAGGTTGTTTTCCTTAACTAAGATTGTTGTATCATCCGCAAATAATATAGATTTGGGCTTTGTAGCCCAAAAATCATTTATAAATACTAAGAATAACAGAGGACCTAAATTACTACCCTGAGGGACTCCTGATGTAACAGTACATAGAGGTGATCTGTGAACTACCCTATTTAAATGATTTGTTATTTCTTCGGTTTTCGTTATTTCCGTGCATTGTTTCCTATTGGTTAAATATGACTTGAGCCAATTATTTGCCTAGCCTCTTATTCCGTAAGCGTCTAGTTTCTCAAGGAGTCTTGAATGGTTAACAAAATCAAATGCTTTAGTCATATCAATTTTCTTTCAAAATTTTCTTTTTGTATTTTTGAGCTAAGTATTCTAGTAAGTTTTCAAGTTTATGAAGAAATACACCAGTATGCGATAGAGTTTGTTGGGGAATTCTATAGATGGTAATTATTATTAAATTGATAGCAGTAATCTCGACACTACAACATTCAAAATAGAAAGCTTGTCTGGAAGAGATTGCTCTTTAGCGATAAGACCGCCTATTGTCTACCGCATTTTATGTTAAGACCCATTGTACTGTTTCTGTTGTAGGTATGCAATAATGAATTGTTATATTGTATTTTTATTTAAGGAAATACACGAAAATTTAACATTCCCCTCCTTATCTCTCAAACTACTGTCAATTTTTTTTTAAATATACATTATAAAGTTCTTTTCCATAGTTTACATGAAAACCTATAAGAATTATATGGTATTTAAAGTAACAAAGTTTTTTCAAAAATCATTTTTGAATTTCGGTTGCGTTAAGTTTGCACCTCATTTTTGTACGACACCATAGATACCAGGAGGAAACTAAACTTAACCAGCCACTCAAGTTGGGATTTATTAAGTGAGTGAGAAGTGTGCCTTCATACCCCTCCCCGCTGTCTTTCCCCCCGTCGCCCGCAGACCATAGAAGTATCACGAAAGAACTTGTCAAGCTATAGCTTTATATATCCGTGTCTTTGTGAATGCTCAGGCAATTGATGCTGCAGTTGAAGGCAGTGTGGCTGGTCTTGGTGCTGATGGCAAGGGTGAGTCTTCATGTTAAATAATAAAAGTACACTGTCTTATAGCAAAGAGTTGATCAACATCTAAGGAAATCCTTGCCAGATCAAGGATAAAATGGCTGGATCAAGGGTCGCGTATCGTCAGGTTCCTCTTTTTTAACTCCCCACAAAAAAGAGGGGTGTTATAAGTTTAACGTGTCTGTGACTTTGTGTATATGTGTATCTGTCTGTGGCATCGTAGCGCCCATACGAATGGACCGATTTTAGTGCTTTTTTTGTATCATAGATAATTTAATCCCGAGTGTTCCTAGCTAATCTTGATGTCGAAGGAGCACTCGTCTCCAAGATATTCAACTTTTAGTGAAACAAGTGACCGGATCTCAGCCAATATTGAAGCTAGGAGCTCCAAATTTTGTTGTTATGTTCATTTGAGTCGGGGGGTTTTTAATTTTTAAATTTTCTATTTGTATTATAAGGGGCAAAGGAGCAGAAGGATCACCTGATGGCAAGCGATCACCGTCGCCCATAGACACCTGCAACACCAGAGGAGTCTTGAGTGCGTTGCCAGCCTTTCAGGTGGTACACTCTTTTCTTTGAAGGTCACATCGGTCTGGAACAGCCGGTGACAATTTATTCCACGGTTCTGTCGTTTGAGGCAGATTTCTAGTTAAACACAGAGTTCTGGACTGCCAGTCATCTAAATGGTGGTGATGGAAATATTGTCGCGTATGACGATAGTGGAAAGCGGCAGGGGTAAATCCGAACAATTCCTCCGAGCACAACTAAATCTCTACGCAGTGCCAAGGAGTCAAGCCGATCTAAAATACGCAGGCCAAATCCTCTCTGTGCAGTCTTAACTACCGGTAGCTTGAGCCCTGCCCCTCTGCCGGTGGTACCCTAGGTTAGGTTTTTATCCATACTAATATTATAAATGTGAAAGTGTGTCTGTCTGTCTGTTACCTCTTCACGCTTAAACCGCTAAACCGATTTGGATGAAATTTGGTATGGAGATAGTTTGAGTCCAGGGGAAGGACATAGGCTACTTTTGATACCAGAAAAATACCCTTATCCACGATAAACAAATTTAAATTGACGAAGTAAGAAAGAAGCTAGTAATCTATATAAAAATGAAATTGTAAAAATAAAATGTCTGTATGTACTATCAACAGCATAATTGCATGGACATGGCAAAGACAATAATCGCTTGGCTGTCTTAAGATGCTGAGAGCACGTAGCTCACAGCATGGCATGATGGTTACAAGATAATAAATTAGATGGCGTTGTTATCAAAACGAACAAAGAATTTAATGCTTTGTTTGTTGATATCTAAGTCACTAAAATTCTTCTGTAATAGAATAATCTACTGCATGGATGAAATATAATTACTATTAAAAAAAAGCTTCCACTGAAATTAAAACGGCACCTGTATTTAACTTTTGGAACACGCTTCTTTTATAGTATAGTAAAATATAAAAATAAAATATACTTAACGCAATGACGCCCTGTTTAACTACTAATAAACATCAGTGTAACCCTATCTCCACTTACTTCTATCCTTAATTGGTATAGCCACAGGTTTTCAATGGGATTTTAATCTGGTGATCTAGCAGGCCACGAAATGATATTTATGTTATAACGCCGGCGAAAACACTCACTCACACTTTTGGAACGATGTATAAGACAATTATTTTGCACAAATGAAATTATGGGTCATTCTTCCTCCGGATACACATTTCGAATCATGGTCTCCTCCAGCACATTGACGTAATCAGCAATTAGCCCGACTCGGCACTCTGACGAGTTCTCCCGCGTCAGCCCCGCTCAGCCAACGCCACATATTCACTGTAATGCGACCAGATTGCACATTGGGCACTACGTGATCGTTATTTTAACGCGTATTATTTCGACGCCAAAGCTATAACGTGCGTGTTGACTAGTGAAACGTTTTTTCGTCAGTGAAAATGACATTACTTCAATCGGCATTTAAGTATTCTCGAGCTAATTTTAATCTCGCTTCTTTGTGCTGTGGAGTCAGCGAGGGTTTGACTGCATGCTTGCGAGGATGTTAACCCTCACTGTGTGGAGAACACGGCGAACAGTGTCCACGCCTGTGTTAAATAAACGGGTGTAATGGGTTGTTGGTGGAAAACCATTTTCTTCATATTCCTAGACCATGCTTTGACGCCGCTGTGCGCTTATAAGTCGAGGTCTACCGGTCCTTTGGCGGTGCAGATCCTATATGATCCTTCCTCTGTGAATTGTCGCACCCACAACACTATTGTTTTCCTCTGTAACAATTTTCAGAAATGTATAATCATTATTAAATTAGCATACATATAACACTAATATAAAAAATCTAGAAAGAAATGTAAACAATGATACTTACGCTTACACCGGTTTCTAGTGCAATTTCTGTCAAATTTTTGCCTTGACTATGCAAAGTAATTATTTGTATCATTGTGGCTAAGTCAATATTGCAACGAGAACCCTTTATAACAAAATAAATACTAAAACTCAATCAAAAATACAATCGAATGGACGGCAGCCGCAAGGGAACGAACGAACAGTTTCTTTGTATAAAAACTATTACAGTATATTCATAATCTTAAGTCTACCCTCTAAGTATGGGCGGTAATTTTTATATAATTGTTGCACTATTCAACAACTATTCAACATATGACTTAATTATAAATATTTATTTGTTTAAATAATAATGTTTTGTTTAAGCAGCTGTTAATTAATCTCAGTAAAAAAATAAATTAAAAAAAAACTATTAACACTAAACGCATGCCTTGCAAACGTAGGTGATTAGTGATTACAAATACGGTTATAAATTTCATCCACGTTGAATATGGCTTGATGGCTAAGGGGTTTAATGAGTTTATCTATAAGACGAATGTTCTGGGTTCAAATCCTCTCGAACGCGGTATAAGAAAAAAGCGTTTTTGTATTTTGTGCTTGAATTAGCAAAATCATCGATGGCTTTGGTTATGACGGGTGAATTTAAGTAATATTTAATTGAAGGTGCATTCAAAAATACTGGATTCTGAAAATACGTTCCATAATGTAAATTGGATATGTGAGTGACTTGCCGTGTGTGTTTGGCAATCGTAAGTTCAGCCGAGATTTTTTTTTAATATTTTGATGTTATCAACGCCATCTAGTAAGATCTTATACAACCAATGTAGTTACTGGATAAATGGCGTCTGGTTTCGCTGCAAAGCAAACTTTCTGACAAATGTCCATGCAATTATGCTGTCCTTATTAAAGATATTTTCAAAAAAATATAGTTTTTGTATGTGTCTTTGTGACTTCATCACGCCAAAACGGACTACATGTTATACCACTTTAAGGTGCGTCCACACTTGTATCATTTGCTCGTATCCGATCACCGTGCCGTGGCATGACTGCGTATCGCGCTGCTTGGACGCTCACTGTCGGAGCGCCGATCATGCCGCACTCTTCCGATATAAGTGTGTGATACGCGTAGCAAATGGATTTCGAGCGATCGGATCGGCGCAACGTCCAAACGCATAATCGTGACACGCGATCATGCCACGCGACGATGATCTGATACGTGCAAATGATACAAATGTGGACGCACCTTTATATGCTCCAATAAGGCTCTACATTCGATGGTTAAAGACTGTTAGTATACTCGTTCCCACCCTATCTGATGGCGACCGTACTAAAAGGTTAAGGGTGAGGAAGGCAACTTTGTCAGCTGAAGAGAAAAAAATCTTACCTCCGTTTTTTCTACAGCGTAGTCGGATAAAAAGGAATATCATTTTACCATCTTTAGCTACACGGCACGTGCACCAAGAATCTGATTAGCCGTTGTGACGTGATGAAGCCATAACGAGACATACATCATACATTTTTTAATTCAGTACACTGGCCATGGCCTTAAAATAGGCCGCTTCACTTACTCGTATTTAATTGAAAATATCTTCACTGTGATGCTGATGCAGGGGCAGAACGGTTCTCGAGTAGCGACCGCGTACAGGACGATGCAGTGTGTGGAGGCCCCCAACAAGAGGGACCGATGATCCGGTGAAGAGCGTGGGAAACCGTAGGATGAGGGCGGGGCGCGAACGTTCGTTGTGGGGATCCATGGGGGAGGCCCTTGCACTGATATTATGATGATGAAAGATGTTTAATTTTTACAACTTTATGATAGCTACATAGACGGGGTATTCGGTGGGGGTAATATAATCGATCGCAGCGCTCATAGTGGCCAAAAGTAAAACTAATGTTGACGCTGTTATCTGTCATATCTCAAAGTAATCTGTTTAGACTTGGTTACCTAAAAAAACCCTTTTTGATTTGAATATACCCGGTCCTGAAAATAATACTCATTTCGATCCGAAAACGATATTTAATTTATCACAAGCAATACAGAAACAATTATATAATGTTTATTACTATTGAATGAAACCATTAAACTAGTGCCTTTTCATTACATTTTTTGTAACTTCAGCAAATGGGTTTTAGGTACACAAGAAACATTTTAGGTTATTTTAATAAAAATATATATTATATAATAAAAAGCAATTAATTTCAATAAATTATAAAGTTTCTAAACAAAATAACATTTTGTATTAAATAGATATAATTATTCAGTTTATTATATTATTAATGTTTCGCTGATTGCCCAATTAGCCTTTGCCTCAACACTCGTGCGCGCGCATAGACGAATGCACCGGTCGCAGCGCGCCATTTTGATTTGATTTAACATATTAAATATTTACAAATATTTCATATTCAAATATGATTATTTAAAAAAAATTACAATATTGTGTAAACAGTTACAAGCAATGATATTTAAAATAATTATAATCATTATGTAGGTATGTAAATTTGAGGTACTGATGACGGATTAATGTAAAACTTACGACTACAGGATTGGACAGGATACGCACGTATAACCTAGACCAAATTTTAAGTAAGGTACGATTAATTTTTTGCTTTTTTCCTCGCAAGTGTGTTGAAAAACGTCGTATGAAACTCGTGTGTATTCGTCATTACACTCTCGGCTTTATACAGCACTCGTCTTCGACTCGTGCTGCAAGACATAGCCTCCAGTGTAATTACCAATGTACTATTAGCTTCTTATTTTACAGTAAAACTAAAACTAAAAATTAAGTAAACAAACCCTGACATATTCAAAGTAAAACACACTTTTTGAAACAATTTTACTTGCCCCATTTGATTTGAATGACGATAATTGATTGATTATTTATTGAACAACCCTTTCTCCACCCAAATTAAGATATCACAATTATTGTGGAAATAAATAAATTAATAATTTGGATTATAATAATATCTTGTCACAACGTCGCGATTAAATGTCAAAATGTCAGAGTCAACAAAGTTGTGGAAGCTAGATGGAGCTGAACTCGTGCACGGAGCCAATGGGTGAAAAAAATAAGTAAGTCGCCTGTTGTATGTAGTATTAGCGTAACCGTATAGGCAATTTGACGTTCGATATTAGAAAAAAATGACATAAGTTCCACATCAATTTCGTACACAACTACATACAAACAGGGCTTTACTTAAGTGTTTTACCTATAATAACTTTTTTTTAACAGGAAACAGTTTAAACAAAGAACAACCATCTCAGATCCGTAAATTGGGCCGTGTATTTGACAGTCTGTCAAAGCAACAATGGGACCCTGATGAGGCGTCGTGCCGTGACAGAATATTTAACATTTTGGAAAATGTTGAAAACTCGACGTTATGGGCCAGGGGTATGTATATTTCTGTACCGACCCTGTTAGATCTTAAGTATTTTTTTTTAAACACCTTAAAATGTTTTTTACATAACCGCCGAAATATGTGCCACACAAGCTAGTGATGGGCAGAAGCTAGTGATGTATAATAATGAAATTTAGTTTTTGAGTAAAATGCATGCGACATATACGGACGGATGGACGGACGGACATGGCGAAACTATAAGCTTGTGTTAAGTTTGCACCTGATATCTACAGCATTGCATACAAATGAGGTGCAAACTGAACGCAACCGGGTTGATCAAGTAGGTTTTTTGAAAAAAAAAAAACCTAGCTAGGAGTCATGGTTATAATTTTCGTGTAATATTTATGTTTATTTATACAAATTGTGAAAATTTTAAACATTCGTTTGGTAAACTTCGTAGACAAAGAGAGGGGGTGTTGTTTTTTTTTTAAATTTCATAAAAAAAATCCAAGCACAATATAAAATTGTTCGAAAATGTTCATATGAAATGTTCATATGAAATTTAATAAATAAAATACTTGACCCAGTAGCTAGACTTTTAACCCCCCTCCCCCCATCTCATATTTGTAGTTTTTTAGAAATTAAAAATATATTTTTAAGTATTTCCTTTGCAATTAGTAATATTTTTCACACAAACTTGGGTACGAGAAATCCAAATAAGTATTTTTCTACTTAGTGACTTTCAAATAGTCCGCATTACTTGTGTTTTTGAAAATATCTCCAATGTAAACATTTATAATAGTAGTATTGCTCGCAGGTTTGCTCGATGTTCATAGGAAGTAAAAATAACGCTTTTTAAAGCTTATACTCAATCATTTTACACGAGCAGCCTGTGGGTTAGGTATACAAAGCGAGCCTATAGCGCCCTGCGCGTCCAATACAATAATGCATTTAGAATGCTGTTGGGGCTGCCGAGAAGGTGTAGTGCCTCGGGCATGTTTGCCGAAGCCCGTGTAGACGGGTTCCAGGCGATCATAAGAAAAAAGATAGCCTCGTTATTAGGCAGGGTGAGAGCTAGCGACAACAGCATTCTAAAGGCAATAGCGTGTAGATTTGACTGTCCTATTCTATCTTTTTGGGTGGGACAGCTAAAGGGCGTTGCTGAATTTAATATTTAAAAAAAAAAAAAATGTATTTTGTTTAGTAGGTAAGTGTTACTAATTTAGTCATAAGTCGATTGTTACTAACATGCTATGGATCGCGATCTGAAATAAAGAATTTTTATTTTATTTTATTTATTAACATGTTTCTCTTTCGATATGCTTATAAAAATAAATTTAAATTAAAATTAAAGTTCATTTATTTCAAATAAATTAATCCATAGTATGTTATATAGTACCTATTACAAGAGACTCAAATGTTAGTACCTAATTTTAAATGAAGAGAGGACCAGTGCCTACTGATGTGTAATTTGCGGAACGGTTCCAAAATGCTTAAGAAAGGGTCTTATAAACATGTAAGTTAACACTAAACTTAACCTAAGACCTTTTTTAATCATTTTGGAAACTTTCCGCAATTTGCACATCAGTACCAGTGCCTGATTAGGCCTGAGACTGTGGCAGCCACCGCGCACCCTGTGGAGCATCTCGGCGCAGCGCTTGCCAGCGTCGCGTGAAACCCGTCCTCATACACGTCCGCATTTATTAAATAGATAAACCACCTTATTTCAGTCTGGAACTCCATAGAACAGTCACCAACGGGAATCTTTTTTGGTGCGCGTTACCACCTGGGTAACTACGATCAGTGTCTCCGCCCTCCCTGGCTTTCATCGCATCCCGAATTGCGGACTCAGTACTGCTTCGCTGAAATCGAGATGAATAAAGGAGGCGTGAAGAAGTTTCGACAGGATACCGATCCTTTCACAAGAGCTGAAGACTATTACCTACATGTAAGTGAATTCTACACGAATCACGACACTAATGGTATAATTTGACGACACGTTTGGCTCAGTGGGTTGTACAACGGCCTACGAAGCTGGCGGTCCCGGGTTCGAATCCCGGCCAGGGCAAGGTTTGTGTGATGAGCACGAATTTTTGTTCTTGGGTCTTGGATATTTTCTATGTATTTAAGTATTAATCATTTATCTGTATATTATGTAATGTATATCGTCGCCTAGTACCCATAGTACAAGCTTAGCGTAGTTTGGGACTAGGTCGATTTGTGTAAGATTGTCCCCGTGTTATTTATTTATTTATTAATGCACGAGGAAGGCGGCCATTAAAGAATAATAACGGCGTGTTATGAAGCTTGCCACCAACACCTGAAATAATGAACACAACCACTCTGCCATGAGTGAGACCGACGTTGAAGAGAATTATTTTTTTATTGACGATAGACGGGCATTTGACCGCAATCTCACCTGTTGTTAAGTGATGATGCGGCCGAGGATGTATCTTGAACATCTAGAAACAGCCTATTCACTCTTGTCTTGAACACGCCCGAATTATAATGATCGGGGAACACACTCGCAGGCAACGAGTTCCACTCCTAGAAGTGACATCTAATGGCTGTTCTACACAATCGGCGATGATCATTGATCTTTAATCGGCACGATTATCGTGCAATGACCCATCTACACGAACGCTGATCATCGGCGAGCAGATGAGACGTGGTCATACGTTAGAAAGAGCACCATATATTTCCGTCTCATTCTAACGTATTGCTGCGTCCCACCTGCTCGCTGATGATCGGCGATCATGTAGAGGGGCCACGAGAATCCATACGATCGTCCGCAGTTCATAAAGGTTGCCTGCGAAGCTGAGGTCCTGGGTTCAAATCCCGGTAAGGGAAATATGTATGTGGTGAGTATAAATATTTGTTCCTGAGTCTTGGATGTTTTCTACGTATATCCTTAAGTATCCTTACTTTATTATAAACGTGAAAGTATGTATGTACGTTCCACTTAATCTCAAAAACAACTGGACTTTTTTTTATGAAACTTTCCAGTTATGTACCTTATATAGAATAGGACATAGGCTATAATGTATGTCAAATTTCATCCCTTTTAGGGACGAAAAAGGGATGAATATTTGTATGGACTATAAATATTTTTTTACGCGAGGAACTTGAAATCTTGGTAATATGCTTCACATTTAAATTAGTAAAATATCGAGTAAAATTTTCCCGTAATGTTTATTTATAAACTAGAAGACGCCCGCGACTTCGTTCGCGGGGGAGTAAAAGTCATAACCACTCTTTTTTTTCGCATAGTCGGGTAAAAAGTATCCTATAAACATCTGGAGATACCTGTGTACGAAAAATAGTTGAACTCCGTTTAGCCGATTTAGCGTGATGAAGCCACAACGACACATACAAACATTTCATTTGTACAACTTTTGTAATTGTATCGATATATTATATACAATTGTACATATTGTACTTATTAATAGATTGAACAAGTCAGTGAAGATATCTTCACTGACTTGTTCAAAGGTTAACTGAAAGAGATCTATACGGGATGGGTCTTGGAAATCTTTAAAAAAAAAGATACATTTGACACTGAAAATATTTATTGGGAATTTTGAACAGAAATTGAGTGTGTCCGGCGCAAGAATAAAATCAGACTGTTTACATGTAAATTAAATTTACTGAAGAAAACGATTGCAGTTGCTTACATATGCAAAAACGCAATAATAAGCATTGAGGGCAATCACCTACATGTTACACATGTTGGATCAGCGAAAATACTTATATAGGTATAATTGTTCTTTAATAAGCATTTACTGGTATAATAGATCGCTAATAGGTATAAGTTCTCCTTTGTACTTATATCTTCAAAGTTTATTGCACTTGTAACTGGTTACTGTGTACAATAAAGTGTTTACATACATACATACATAATGATAGAAAAAGATACAGAGGGACGCCGATGGTGCTAGTTCAAATGTGTTCGATTTTGTTTTGTTTTTTCAGACTAAATCAAAGACCGGGCGTAGTTTTTCGTGCATGGCTCAAGGCGTCTGCGTCCCCGCTGGGTGTCCGACCAAATCTGTGGAGAAATTTGTGAAGGCTCTTCTGAATACTGGTTATCTGGACGCGGCCAAAAACGCCTCCGTGTCCGTGAACCACTGCGAGGAAGCCGGGGCTCTGCATGAGTATTCAAAAGGCTTTTACGTCTTTATGTAAGTGACACATTCCTATTTCGCACAAATAATTGTGATAGTGTACGATGATCCAATTACAGACAATATAGCTTACTGTTGCGTGCAAGTCGTAGTGTGGATAACGTGATGAAAAAACTAGATATTGACATATTTAATTGTAAGATCCCTTCCGTGAGGCGAAGTTTGACTATTAGATGTTTTATTTGCATATAATGTTATTGAACCATTTTAATTTGACATAATCCAACTTTGTTCGTACTAGTTTAAAAGTGTCTTATATATGTCGCAGGGAAATAGCCAAGCAAGCAAGTGAAATGACGAAATCAGCGAAAAAAGGCAACTCCTTTTGTCATTTCACCAGATTTGTTTAGTGATTTGATAAATCCCTGAAACACGCCTGTGATTTGACGAAACGAATTCGCAAAGTCAACTCGTTTTATCATTTCACTAGGCAGAGACACGTTCAGTGATATGATAAAATCTTTATCATATCACTAAACGTGAGACATAAGAGACTTTATAATATCACTGAACTTGTCTAGTAAAATGATAAAACGAATTGACTTTGCGAGTTCGTTTCGTCAAATCACTGGCGTTTCAGGGATTTATCAAATCTTTAAACAAATCTGGTGAAATGACAAAATGAGTTGCTTATCTTGGCTGATTTTGTCATTTTACTAAACTGATTCAGGGATTTTATCAAATGACTGACTTTTTCTAGACAAATGATAAAATTGATTCGCCATTTTAACATCCTGCGTGATTTGGTCATATCTCTTAGGGATTTGATCAAATCTCGGTTTTGGCTATTTCCCTGCGACATATACACTTGTTGTTGTGTCGAGTGTGGCACTTACTTTAAGTTTAGGTATACTTAGACTCCGGACTTGTGCCGCGATGCCGTCACAATGGGGTATGTTGGGGACTAAATGTAACAGTCTACTTTAAGTCAGGGAGTGAATACCGGTATTCAGTTTTTGCTTTGTTTCCACTGGGTTTTTATTCTATTTAAACGTTTTTCTTGTTTGTACTTGTTTTTCTAGTTTATAATTATTAATCTGAGCTGTACGCACGATGCATTCTGTTATCCATTTTCCATTCCAATTCCACTTGACAGCTTTTGACAATCGATACTCCCGACAGCTTGCTAAACGCTGCGTTCACAAAAATGTTTTCATGCGTACAGTTCTCCGTGGCGCTACCTACCTATGGTCTCACCGGAAGACCAGCACTGGCTTTAGAACCAGCATTATGCTGAGGTGGGACCATTTCGGGGCATACTTAGTTTAGTAATTTATTTTTGTATTGCTGTATAAATATGCCTTCGAATAAATGTATTTTCTTTGTTCTTTCTTTCTTATTCTTTCCATACAATATAACCGGTATTTATTTCCAGTATCTCGCTTATTATTCCATATTTTTATATTTTATTTGAGCTAATTTCGAAATTCAGTACCAGTAAATATCCTTTTTCTTTCTTATTTGTGGTAATATTTAAATTTAAATTAGCAGCGGCAACAGTCCTTGGTTTAAATATAAATGTGTTTCTTGATAATGTGTTGAGTACTTGTGTAGGCTTATAATAAGTTTTTTATTTTTATAAAATGTTTTGAGCACTTAGTACTACTAAATCCGATAATTCTCATACGTATAACATAAGGAACGAAGGAAAGTCTTTTGATTTATATTAATATATCTCAACATATTTGAGTAAAACGCGCTTATTTATACAAATAGATTAAAATTATTTATTATATTGTATGGAAAGAATACCAGTATTCAGTCCGTGATTTAGATTAGACTGTTCCATTTACTCCCCGACATGCCCTATTGTGACGTCATCGCAACAAAAGTCCGGTCTTCTGTCCGTGTATTCCTGTAATTGACTTTTCTTTTGCTATCTTAATTCTATTTAACTTATGTAAAGCTGTTGGTTCTCCAAATAAATACAAATACATATGATGTTTGGATGTTTGGAGGTTTGATAGAAGCATTTATTTAAGTAACTTTATTAACAGAGATCAGAATAGGTAAGTGCCTTTTACGTAAAATTTGCAAGAGGACGTAATAGGGAATATGCATGATTTTTTGTTTTTGCTTTATTAAAGGCTCATTCATGTAAGGTCTTTGTTGTTGTTGGTTCTTATAAGGTGGCATAACAAACGCTTGTAAGTTGTTTTAAATAAAAAAACATATTTTGCTTTCTTATATTCTATTATTTTTTTATTTCTAAAAGTTTTGATATGTTTTCTTGGAGAACTACGCATAGAGTTTATACTCAAAACATATATTTAGGATAGGCTAAGTACAAATACTGTAATAGATATAAGAGTTATTTAGAAAAAATAACTGACTGTTGAGTTTGTTTCGGCTTTCTTCTCTTCAGTGGTCTCCTCTTGGGAAAGCCGTAGAGTGAGGCTTGTAAAAGTGCCCTTGCGGCCTACTTACAGAATAAAGATCATTATTTCACTATTTATTTTATTATATAATACATTTTTTTTTTATTATTACATTATTTCTAATTTATACGCGATTAAGCCCCGCTTTGTTGTGTTATAATTAACTAATACGGGAAATCCAGCAATCAATAAAAAATCAATCATTATTTTGGTATTTATAACCGCTCTTAATTAAGTCCTTCCATGAAGTTTAGGTAAATAGGCACTTCCTACCAGGGCTCTCAAAGGTTGGGGAAGTATGCGCGAAGCCTCCGGTGTTGCACATATACATGGGCGACGATAACCACTTCCCATCAGATGGCTCGTCTGCCCGATTGCCACTCATTACATAAAAAAAAATCAAAACCTATGTATATAGACATACGTCATCACAAAAATCAAAAAGTTTTTTGTGAATTTTATAATACAGTGCAGTCTTTGAAGTGAATTAGACACAATTCAAGATTTTTGAGTTAAGAAGATATACTAGTGGCCGTTCCTGCATACTTTTTTTTTTATTATAAAATAGATGGGCATTTGACCGCAATCTCACCTGTTGTTAAGTGACGATGCGGTCAAGGATGTATCATGTATACAAACGTAATCCCCCGTTTCCTCCCTGGATAATTGTCTTAAAGCAATTTTTATATATTTTATAACTATAATCTATACTTACCTGTGCCATGTCCCTATGTTTTATTGTTCTTAATATTTTGTTTTTTTTTTTTTAATTAGAGGCCCTCTAAAACTGCAAAAAATGCCATCCGGCGCCATAAGAACACGTTCAGTAAACAAATTTAACGAATATAAAAGAAAAATAAAAAACATAGAAGCATAGCCGAAGCACTCGTTATAATATACTCGTATGTGAAAGAAAAACTAAAATTAGTCCAGTTTGGAAGAGGAAATAGGGTACCAGGAAACCCTGTTTTCGTTCCGAGCTGCAGTTGTCCCTTTTGCACTGTAATACGGGGGATTTGTGGCGATGCGAAATGATGCGATAGCAATAGTTTATAAAGTACTTACCTAATTTCCAAAAGACCTTTTGCTAGTATATCCTCTGCTTGCGATATGCTTATATCTAGGAGTGACGGGATTTTTTTATCGTGCAATTTTTTCCTTCCAGATACACATTTGTGGTGCTGCTGTTATTAGCAACAGCATCCACATACTATATCAACGAGTATCCAGAGGCTGCCAGCTCTAATTCCTTTGGTACGTGTTGGTTGGTATTGTGTAAACAAAGTCGTAATTAGGTGGATTTATATTTAAATAATAAATAATGATATTTATTCCGTAAGTCCAATATAGCGTCATAATATATTTATGACCATATTTTTTTTTTTTTACGAACGTGACTCTTTCACTAACAATTGAGATATCCAACATTTTAAATAATATAAATAAAAATAAAATTGCCACTAGAAAGTTCCGCGTTCGTAAAGTCGCCAAATCATTCGTAGGTCAATGTATTCATTTTTATAAACAGTTACAAGATGATGCTCTAAAATTACATTTTACCGCTCTGAAAAAGTACTTTAAAAGTCAATAATGGGAAAGGCATTATTATAGGGTAGAAAACTAACTCACAGACAACTTAATTAACAAAAATACATGGCCCAAAACAGACACCAAATAAGTTTCTTTTTATTGGGACTCTGTTTTTATAAGAAATCATATTAAACGTATGTAAGATGTTTAAAAAACAAATATTGCTTCTTTACTTCTTTAAATTTTTTAGTATTAAAAGTTTTGATAATTATGTTTTCTTCGAGAACTGCGCATTGAGTTTGTACTTCAAAAGATGTATTTGAGATAGTCTAAGTACTAATATTGTAATTGTTTTTTGTAATTGTAAAAATAGTGACTGGTGAGTTTGTTTCGGCTTTCATCTAAACAATGTTCTCTTGGAAAATGCCGTAGAGTATGACTTGTAAACTTAAGAGTTACGCTCTTGTCGGTGGAGTAATTGCCAGTCTTCCTTATCCTCTGTTAGCCTTTTGGTCTCCTGATATGACACAGCGCCCACTTTTTCTTTTATTTGATTAAAATCTTAGTCTTCCTCTGCCCCTTCTTCCGTTAACTTTCCTTCCAGAATGTTCGCAAAAAAGTATCATGTCGTATCAAGTGGCCCACCATCTTTTCTCTCCTATTTTGTATAGTTTTCAATATGGATCTTTTTTCGTTCACTATACTCAATACCTCTTCATTGGTCTTCCTTTCGGTCCAGCTAATACTTTCCATTTCTCTCCCACACCACATTTCAAATGCTTCTAACCTTTCTCTGTCCTTTTGTGTCAGTGTTCACGACTCACTTCCAAACAAAGCAATGCTCCAGATGTATACCTTAATGAGGCGTTTCTTAGCTATCTTGATCATTTTTCATTTAACTAGATACTTCTTGCCATTGAATGCTTTTTTGGCCATAGCAATCCTCTGTACAATGTCTTAGGTGCATCTGGAGTAATTTGTAATTAAACTGCCAAAATATTTGAATTTAGTAATTTGCTCTATTGTCTTGTTTTGAAGTAAAATTACTTACAGAATAAAGATCATTATTTCATAATTTAAATTTAGTCGCTATCTGACCGTTTAATTACCAATACGAGCTCTATTCGCTAAAATGCTCCAATGACTTTTTTCAGTAAATCACGTAGCGAAATCGTTCTGTCTTCATCGCAACTGGGAATCTATAGTGAAGGAAGACAAGGATGACCTTAGTTGTTTGCACGGTATACGGTTTCTCACGGGGGCCTACCTGGTTCTAGCCCACTCCTTCATATACAGCTATGCGACATCTGTCAGTAATGGCCTGGATTTCGAACTGGTAATACTCAATTTCAACACACTTATTATGGCTGTAATGGAGTCTGTCAGATTACACACGCGTGTTTTTTACGTTACATTATCGCACTAGTGCCTTTTCATTACAGTTTTTTTTAACTTCAGCAAATAGGCTGTATGTACCAGAAACATTATAGGTTCTTTTAATAAATCTAAAGTACTATTTCTTTGAATATATCTTCAATTTTACAACTTTATAATAGTATAGATGTAGGTACGTTAAAACTTACGGACTACAGTATTGTTTACCTAAGTATAACCTTTACGATATTATAAGTATTTACGACGGTTCAAATACAAAATTAACACTGTCCCTGGCAAAACGGCGCTTCTACGAAACAGCATTCTAGGCATGGCCTCGAAAATATATAATAATTTGCCAGAAGGACTAAAGGAGCTACAATTAAATGTGTTCAAAAGAAAATTAAAGGATAACCTCATTAGCAAATGTTATTATACAATAGAAGACTTTTTTAAAGATTACTTTCAAATGTAATGTATGCACATAGGTAAAAATAATGATAATGTATCCTAGTTTAACAATTGATCAATATTATTATAATTACACTTATATTAATAAATTTGTAAATCTTTACTATATTGAATTATATTTAAGAATTGAATAATGCATGAAACATATGTTATAATTTTCACATGCCTAACGGCCGAATATATTAAGGATCAATTTCTGCACTGTAACATCTTATGTACCATATGTTCTGGTGAATAAATGATTGATTGATTGATTGATAAGGTACGAATCTTTTTTTGCTCTTTTCTCGCAAGTGCGTTTAAGAACGTCGTATGAATCTCAAGTGCATTGGTCATTACACTCTCCGCTTCATACAGCCTTCGTCTACGACCCGGGCGGAGGCTATTTGAATTTTTTTTAAGGTACGTTATACGTCTTAATAAAAGAAATATTGGTGAAAAAACTCCTACAATATTATAAAAACTCCCCGAGATACAACGATGTTAAAATCATATTTTTGGACTTTCCCAAAGAACGCTTCATACTAAAGCCTACAAGCAAGCATGTTACGAAAATAAGAACTTTGTTCTGCAGCTATGTTAAAACATGCGTTTATTGAAACGGTTTTATAAAAACATCAAACATTTTATGGGTTATTGAATAGTATTATTATCTATAGTATTAGAAAGTTGTTCAAATGAAATGTCTGTAAATTGAAGATATTTTCAAGAAAAATATTGTTACGGACTATTTGGAGGTCACTAAAGCGAAAAATATTATGTATGTTTGTATGTGTCGTTGTGGCTTCATCACGCAAAATCGGTTAAACAGATTTCCACATTTTTTGGTACACGGGTAACTGGGTATCTCCAGATGGTTATAGGATACTTTTTACTAGACTACGCTGAAGAAAAAACGACGGGTTTTGACTTTTTCTCTTCCGCGAACGAAGTTGCGGGCATCTTCTAGTTTATTAATATTTTCATACTTTAAAAATGGACTTTCCCACCCAAGTTTAAGGACTCCTAAAACAAGCTACACGTAAAAGTGCGTCCACACTTCTATCATTTGCTCGTATCCGATCACCGTGGCGTGGCATGACTGCGTATCGCGCTGCTTGGACGCTCACTGTCGGCGCAGCGATCACGCCGCGCTTGTCCGATCTAAGTGTGTGATACGCGTAGCAACATGGATTTCGAGCGATCGGATCGGCGCAACGTCCAAACGCCTGATCGTGACACGCGATCATGCCACGCGACGAAGATCTGATCGGCCACATGATACAAACGCACCTTAAGGTATCGAACTCAAATTTTTAATGTAGTTTTTATTTTGCTTGATTAATTGGGATCTTATATATTTTTTTAATTTTTTTTCTACTGTCAAATACCCTATTACCAACGTACCACACTCGTATCATAGTGTTCTATTGTCTACCGCCTTCGATCAATAATCTACTGGTGGCGCCACATGGATACACTTCCCTTTGCTAAAATGATTGCGAAGTCGCCGGACAGTCTATACAGTATATTTTCAATGTCTGAGTGTTTTTAGGGTCCGTCCGTACGTATGTCACAGGCATTTTACTCAAAAAATACAAGATGTACAATGATGAAATTTAAAATATAGGTGTTTTATGTAGGCTGCTACTTAGTTTGATGGTTAAATAATAAAATAAAATAAATCTATGGGGGGCACTCCATATATATGTAACCGAAACTGAAAAAAAATGAGCAACTATAAATGTGTGGCACATACTTCGACACATCATTTAAAATAATTTTGAGGCTCACGTCTCGGTCCCAGCGAGAGCGCAGAGTGGGCTATGGAGAGCCGCTTTCATACGTTAAGTGTAAGGGGAGGAATGAATGATAAAATAGATGAAGTATGTCAGATGATGGATGCGAGAAATATTGAAAAGGAAGAAGTATGTCTGGATAGATAAGGAGGTACAAGATCTACAAGGCGGATGTAAGTGAAAATGTTGGAAGAGGAAGGCCTAGACGAATGTTTCGCGATCAGATTGGAGACATTCTGTAAAAAACGCCAAGTGAAAAGTACTCTAAACCGGCGAGCATGCATAAAGAGATTAATGAATGTTGATGAAGCGGCAGTTGTATGCCTGGACCGTCGCAAGTGGAAGGAGGTAATCTCTGCCTACCCCGTAATGGGAAAAAGGCGTGATTGTATGTATGTACCTATGTATGTTGTACAATTAAATGAAGAATGAAGTATTAAATGAAGTATGAAATACAAACGACAGATTAATAAACGGCTAAATTATGTAAAAATGACATTCTTCCCTTTATTAACGTTAACAAAACATAATATATCTTCGATTTCATTATACTTTTACATCTGGCGCTTACGCCAAAAATCCCCAAGCTTGTAGTGTATTTGCTTTCTCTTTCTTTGATGTGTGCGAGCAATAAATGCGTCCATTATTACAAATTACGCTTAATGGCCGGCTCCGCGTTTGGAGCGTGGTTTACGAATGCAGCCCAGCCAACGCCAACGATGCAGGCCCTTAAATCCCATTCAGCCACTTTGAAGCGATGAAGCTGCAAAAAATATTTCTCAATTAGACGGAGCCCGCAACTTCGTTCACGGAGGAGAAAAACGTCATACCCTTCTTTCTTACTTCTTACTTAAATGTCCTTTAACCATGTGTGGATGGCCGTTTATTCTGCGGTTTTGACGTGATCAAATTGCATCGACATACAAACATACAAAAATGTTTTTAGTTAATCTACCGCAATAGTACTACGAGTATTATTTATTTCTGACGTTATAACGTCTTATAAATCGATAAACGCCGGCTGCACGCACAAAAAAGCATGACTCATTGTCACGTTCCGCCTGAGCCGAGCGTGCAAGCGAGAGCGATAGAGAGGCACGATCGGCCTAAGCGTTCGGCTTTTCTTCAACGTTATCACGTAAAATTATATTCCGTAAGCCGACTTTACAGATAACCAATTTTTCGTTTAATATACCTGTTTTTCTAGGGAATGGAAAATGCAAAAACATCGGTCTTCGCGGTCCATTTCGACGTCGCAGTGGACTCGTTTTTTGCAATATCTGGCGTATTATTGGGGAAAGCTCTCATCACGATGGATATAACGAATCCATGTACTTTGATAAATACTATATTGAAGAGATATATAAGGTATATACACTGTTATTTTTGTTGATAATGTTCCAAGGCATCGCAGAAAGCAAAAAAAAAAACGGCCAAATGTGAATCGGACTCGCGAACTAAAGGTACTTTACAAAATATACGCTACAAACGGCCGTATCTATGAAAATCCAGTGTTAGCAGAGCCCTACTCCTAAGCAAAATGTACGCGGTGCTCTATCATTTTATATCTTTTGCCTTTCACTTTTCCATTTTTTTCTTTAATTTATACTTGTTCCAATTCGTGACTGATTCGTGATTGATAATGATGATGATGATTTCTTACTTTTTCGCAACTGTATTAAAAAAACGTCGTTCGATACACGTGCGGAAATGTCATTCTTCACTCGTCCTGATATCTCGGTACTCGTGATGTAATCACATACTTTCCCCACTAGCATCGAAATGCTCCAATTAATTGTTTAATAGTTGTGTAAAGCTTATCGGATAGCAAAATTTTTTTATTGCTTTTTTTCAGACTTATCGGGGTGTTTGCAGTCATAATTTTCTATGTGGCGTATGTATTACTTCACACGGCCGATGGCCCTTATTATCGTATTGCAGCTGGGTCACAACAACAGGCCTGTCAGAAGAACTGGTGGCTGGCATTGCTGATGGTCGGAAGCTATTTCAACATGTCAGAACAAGTGCGTATTAACGAGGCAGCCTGTATACACTTCAGATAGGTTTCCCTTGTTTACGCATATTTTTGTTTGTCATAATTCTATATGGCACAATCACAATAAGCATAATGATCTATAAGCATATTTTCATTACGCCGAATCCTGTTTTCTTTTTTTATGGCATAGGGGGCAAACGAGCAGACGGGTCGCCTGATGGTAAGCGATCACCGTCGCCCATAGACACTTGCATCACCAAAGGAGTCACAAGTGCGTTGCCGGCCTTTCAGGTGGGAGTACGCTCTTTTCTTGAAGGTTTGAAGATCGCATCGGTCCGGAAACACTGCATGCGGCAATTTTTCGCCGAATCTATTTTCGCCACATGGTCTTTACGCATAACTTTTTAATGCCGAAAACCTACTTTTCTTGCAGCAGTCATCTTCTGTTCGGGATTGCAGTTCTAACTTAACCTACTTTACTGGCAGCAGTTTTTTATTGTTAGAGGTTGAATTTGTAGCTAACTAAAATTCGGCGAAACTAAATTATGCGTGTTTAAATTCGGACAAATAATGATTGGGTGAGATGAAAATTCGGCGAAATCAAATTATGTGAAACCTGTTCGGCGAAATCAGTTTCGGATATAAAAAATATGCGAAATAGATAGCACCCCTTCAAATTACGTCATTTTCAACACACTTTCTCATAAAGTGTCTTTATTACACCATTTTTGTGCTTGTAATCTACTCCATTAAACACGCGTTAGTTTGACATGCTTTTCATTACATAATCGTTATATCACTTATTATATATTTATATGTAGGTATATATATTTTTGTAGTATGTGAGCATTTATTTTGTGTTTGTTTAATATATTATGTAGATACAATACTTTAATTTCAAACTGCTTTCCGCCATTTACTTATACGTACAGTTTCTTTTCTCAACGTCAGACACTACCCAAAGGTTGTCTGGAAGAGATCGCTGTTTAGCGATAAGACCGCCTGTTGTTTTTCCATTAGTCAGCAAAAAGTTTTTATGTACAATATTCTTCTAATTAAATAAAATTATTTACTACCACAAGATTGTCTGGAAGACATGGCTCTGACCGCCTGTTGTCTGCCTCTAATTGTGTTTTGTATACATTATTTAAAACCTGTATATTTGTTACGTGTGCAATAAATAATATTATATATATTGTAATCTACACATGGATTTTACATTTGATTGTACTTTTCAGTGCCACACAGCATCCTGGTACATTCCTTGTGACTTTCATTTGTATGTTGCCACGCTGGTCCTTCTTCACGTATACCGAAAGAACCCAGGCCTGGGCAAAACGGTCGCCGTCGTCATGGCAACGGCTGGGTTTTTAGCTCCAGCGGTCACTACTTACGTTTATGATTTGCCGGCAGTAGTAATGAGCTCTGAAGGTCGAGGGTAAGTTTCATAATATATACCAACTTTTGATATAATAGGGCACTGCTGTGCAAATTGCACAAACTTTCCAAAATGCTTAGAAAAGGTATTTTAACAGGTAAGTTAACACTAGACTTAAGACCTTTTCATCATCAACATATATTTAAAAGTTAGGCTCTTGTCGGTGGAGTAATTTCCAGCTTATTCTACATTCCGCTTTTTCTTTGACTTCTTTATATGATGACATATTCATTTTTTCTTTTATTTGCTCCATATATATCCTTCTTGGTCTTCCCCTTTTCCTTTTCTTTTCTATTATAATCCAAATGTAAGTATCGTGACGTAAGAGACCTTTGACCTTTTATATACTAAAAAACCCTTAATAAAGATCTTATGAACATGTAAGTTAACACTAGACGTAAGACCTTTTTTAAGCATTTATTTAAGTTTCCGCAATTGGTACCTCTTATATGTCATCAGTCGTTACTTACCTTGTTAGATCAGTCTTAGTATAGATCATCAGTATAATAGATCTACTATACTGATGATACTTTTTGTTTTACAAATATTATGATAATAATCACAATTTTTGCAATTTATTAGTGGATCACTCCACTAGCGTTATTATTATAAACAAAGATCAGAAACAAATGAAAAAAAAATTCGACGATACTGGACTTGAACCAGTGCCTTGAGCCAGACCGGGACAGCACGCTCTACCATCTGAGCTAATCGTCCACACCAGCAGTCGACGAATTTTGTCATCTGTTCTTGCTTATGGATCTCTGTATGGTGCATCCGACTCTTTAGCCGTTAGCGCCGCCTAGTGCAGAACTATGAAGTTACTTTCACCCCGAGCAGATACCTTTACAGGTACCATTGCTCGGCGAGAGGTGGCGCTAATATCAAGACTGTACTTTTTGTTTTACAAATATTATGATAATAATCACAATTTTTGCAATTTATTAGTGGATCACTCCACTAGCGTTATTATTATAAACAAAGATCAGAAACAAATGAAAAAAAATTTCGACGATACTGGACTTGAACCAGTGCCTTGAGCTTTATACTGATGATCTTTACCAAGGAAGCTACTCTATTGGTAAAAAAAAGTAATAAAAAAAATGGAGTCGTATTTTTTTCTTTTGTCAATCAAATTAAAAAGACAAAGATAAAGCGCGTCAAAGTTTGGGAGTGACGTCACGGGGAACTTTCACGGGCTGTATCTTCATATTTTTTTATCTGACTGACAAAAGCAAAAATAGTTTGCATCCAATATTTTTTCTGATAATCTAGCTGACGGATTAAGTATTTTTTTTTAGGACACAAGCCTTTAGGGATGATTATTCGTGTTTTTCATTTTGACTTTCATTTGTATTTGCCACACCCTGGTGGAAAAATTTCAACTGTCTAGCTATCACGGTTCATGAGACAGACAGACAGACAGACAGACGGACAGACAGACGGAAAGACGGACGGACAGACGGACGGACGAACGGACGGACGGACGGACGGACAGCCTAGTGGTCTAAGGAATAGGGTCCCATTTAGCTCTTTGGCTACGGAACCCTAAAAAAAGAAAAATATTTTTCTGTTCAAAGACCTCCAAATAGTCCGCTCACCATTTTTTTGAAATTCTTAAACGTACAGACATTTTATTTTTAAGATTAAGAATGATTTATTCGCTTAAACATGGTCTCCCAATGGGCCTCATAACTCGAAGACTCAGTCACTCAAAGGGCAATGGAGCGAGTCATTGTCGGAGTCTCCTTGCGTGATAGAATCAGAAATGAGGAGATCCGCAGAAGAACCAAGGTTGTCGACATAGCTCAAAGAGTTGGTAAGCTTATGTGGCAGTGGGCGGGGCACATTGCTCGTAGAACCGATGGCCGCTGGGGCAGAAAGGTTCTCGAGTGGCGACCGCGTACAGGACGACGCAGGGTAGGGATGCCCCCCAAGATGGACCGATGATCTGGTGAAGATCGCGGGAAACCGTTGGATGAGGGCGGCGCGTGACCGGTCGTTGTGGAGATCCTTGGGGCAGGCCATTGTCCAGCAGTGGACGTCCTAGGGCCGATATGATGATGATGATGAAACATGGTAGGTACAGTATGTAGGTGGTCATTGGATCTATATCGGAATCCCTCACGTCATTTGTCCTAATGTATCGTTAGTCATAACGCATTTTTTTACGAAACTGTAAACTTTTCAGGATTGTTATAAAACAAACCTTACCTAACCTAACCTAATCTATACGATGATTTTTTTAAAAATTCTGAAAAATGTACGTTTTCTGAACGACAAAACGAGATTAGGGATTCCGAAGGAGACCCGTGGTCATTATAACTATCATATTTGTGGGTGCCGAATTGCCCTGGGACTGGTGACCCCAGAATAAGGCTAAACTCTTAACTGGTATGCAGGGTTCTGCTGGGTTCGAATATTTTACCCCTAGCTGCTCGTGGGAACGCAAATGGCGGCGATGTGGTTCGCAACCCATCACGTCTCGGTCCCAGCGAGAGCGAAGAGTGGGCCATGGAGAGCCGCTTTGCTACTGTAAGGGGATATTCTGTGTGTGAATGAGACAAAGCGAAAGGGTTGTGACAGCAGAAAATGAAAAGAAAGAAAGAAAGAAAGAAAGAATAATTTATTTTGAAATACACACATACACACAGGTACAACATCGTCATAGTGTTTATGACTAAAGAACAAAAACAGGAGTGAGTGTTGGTGGTATTTCAAAAAAGGAGCCCACTCAGCATGTGTCGGTGCATGTAGTGCATCAACGCTGATTTTCAGTGGGTCTATAAACACAAATAATACACATAACTTAACCTAAGTAAATAACAAATGTAGTGTACAGTCTTAATACTACCTATTACCGGCGAAAACCAAACCAGAAGGGGGGACCGTTAATAAATTGAGTCCGTTAATAAGTGGAGTCGTTAATGGGTAAACTTACCAATAAATCTATACCATCTATACTAATATTATAAATGCGAAAGCAACTCTGTCTGTTATCTTTTCACGCTTAAACTACCGAGGCGGAAGTTTGTATGGGGAACCAATCACTGAAAACATATTAGGCTCTAGGCAAATGTTAGTACCTATAACATGTAGACCTATATATACAGATTATATATAAACACAGTCAGCTAGACGTAAGAAACTTGTTCTTGATGTAGGTGGAGTTTTAACTTTGTTTTAAATATATGAAGAGAATAATGAATGTTGATGAAGCGGCAGTTGTATGCAAGGACCGTACCAAGTGGAAGGAGGTAGTCTCTGCCTACCCCGTAATGGGAAAAAGGCGTGATTGTGTATGTGTATGTATTTGTTCGTTTCACATGTTTAGCCAGTTATGGCATGAAAATTATAATTATTTCACAAACATTTATATTAAACCGAAAGTGATTTCTAGGCCAGAAGCAACGCTTAGGGCGATGCAAGGGTACAGGCAGACCCACAACAGGATGGGCCCATACATTGCCGGCCTAGCTGTTGGCTACCGTATGTCCATCTACAAGCCTAAGGACTACAAGAGAGTCTGGTCTAAAGTAAGTAATTATTAAAATTATTACATTAGTCGCGGTTAGTCGCGTCATAAAAGCGGAGTACTGCCCGACATACTACAAAAAACTACGTTTTATTTAGTTGTATAGTGGCATAACACGCATTTTAAACTGTAACATTGTACATTTTGCGTATGTACATTTTAATCACGTGTACATTCTGCGTACTGTAAATCTTTCATGATGTACATTTTATGCCATGTACATTTTGATTGTTTGCACATTTTGCGTGTAATCATTTGGCCTTTTGTACATTTTCAGCCGAAGCCCATTTTTGGGTATCGTAAATTGATAATTTTGAAGTGAAAACTTCTTTAGCGGCGCTGTGCACTTTTTGTGTTGGGGAAAAAATGCTAAACTCGCGAAAGGTTACGTGACCGACACATTGAAAATTCGTAAGACTGACACGTGACCTGATCGAAAAACTGTTACAATGTCATTGAAGCCAGTAGAATTGTACTAGTTCTGAAGTGTTAAAATTTTAATGTAATATAAATTGTCATGTTTGTGTAAGATAGCGCAATAATGAATATTGTATTTTACCACATAAATGATAGTATTTGTATACATACATACAATCACGCGTTTTTCCCATTACGGGGTAGGCAGAGACTACCTCCTTCCACTTGCTACGGTCCTTGCATACAACTGCCGCTTCATGAACATTCATTAGTCTCTTCATTTTGTGCTGTCACAACCCTTTCGCTTTATCTCATTCACACACAGTATATCAACATTTCTCGCATCCATCATCTGACATACTTCATCTATTTTATCATTCATTCCTCTCCATACATTTAACGTAGCAAAGCGGCTCTCCATAGCCCACTCTTCGCTTTCGCTGGGACCGGGACGTGATGGGTTGCGAACCACATCGCCGCAGTACTTGTTTACTAATAATTAAAGCAATTCGTGCAAAATTATTCCCTAACCATTCCAAAGTATCAAAAATGCACAACGTTAATATTCAAGTTTTGACTTCTGCCGGCACTCCCGCAGTCCAACCCATTGTTTTTTTTATTTTACAGATGGTGTCCTTCCTGGGTGCTTCTGCCAGCTTGAGCCTGATGCTGGCCGTGCTCATAGTCGGGAGACTATGCTACCTGTATGACGTCTATGGTCTCCTGGCTTGCATGTTTACGATTTTCAACAGAACCACCTTTGCCGTTGGCGTTCTAGGCGTCATCGTTTTTTGCACTTACGGGGATGTTCGTAAGTGGTTTATACATTCTTGAGCAAAAATTTCGAGTCACCCTAATTTAAGTAACAGCAATAGGCTTTTTTTGTTATTTTACTCTAGTCTCATCCAACTTGATTAGAAATTTCCGCGTGTACATAAAAATATCAATATCCAAAAATTACGTTTTTGCCAACCCGCGGGGTTAATTGCCTATCGAAATTTTGACACTTGGTATCCGAATCAACTTTCAAAGCCCATACAAAATCATGACACTTGATTCAGATTGTGAGCGTCAAACGCGTTAGGCAATACGGGGCAGATTTTTTGCGATATCTCGATTTGTTAACGTCATTTTCATAGGTTTTTGGGAGTTTTTTAACTGTTATCTTTGCAGTTTTGGTGTAAAATTTAATGACAAGATTAAAAAACCAAAAAAAACCTTGCACTATTTTAGGAAATTTGATAGTAATTTACCGACCCAAAATTCTTTCTCTCAAGTGTAGGTATTATTTCGTCATTACCTCTCAGATTGGGTTTGTCTAAGTCTAACACTAGCGATATCTACGGACGAGACATCTAGAGAGTGAGCTTATCATTTCTGACCCTAGATCAAGGACCATTAAAAGAAGAGGACTGTGAATGTCACGTTGTAAAGTAGAATAGTTTTAAACGCGTTGTACATATAGGGAATGGTTGTACGGCGATTCACATGTCATCTTGTTTTAATGGTTCTATAAATACCAGTACTAGTGGACCAGATTCATTCTAGAAGATACCACTAACGGGCAAACATAGTGTTGCAGTACCATATACATATATTCCATATAAACGGAACTAGTCACCGTGTGAGGAGATTTACTGCGAACGATTGTATGATCATGCTTGATGTTGATGATTAAATGAACGAAACCAGACCTGACCTTTACATATTTCGTATTCATCTATACTATTATAAAGTTGTAAAAATAAAATGTCTGTACATTGAAGATATTTTCAAAAAATGATCGTAACAGACTATTTAGAGACATCCAAATGAAAGGCATTTTTTGTTTTTGTGTTAGAGTTTTTCATATGACTTGAAATTGGTTTCGCAGCTCTGATTAACCCGTTCCTCACCTGGCGCGTGTTTGCGCCGCTCGGTCGGCTTTCATACGGCATGTATCTGATACACATACTGGTGCTGAAGCAGAACATTACGACTCAGAGAAGTCATCTGAAACATCATATGTTTGACATGGTAGGTATATAACACTTTCTTCTGTTTTCGCGAGTATCAAGTGAGTTGAGTTGTGAAAACTCAAATGAGTTTTATTATATACGCGATATCATCCGCTTAAATTGTTTAATTTTATGGTAGGTATACTTCTAAGTATGTTTGGTTCTGTTTCCGTGATTATCACTCATTAAAATGGATTATACCGCGTATGCTAGAAACCCCGTGAACACGAAAGCTGAAATGCTTCCGAAACGTCGGCAACTCAAATGAGATAATACGCGACATAAATCGTTTAAATTTTTATTACATATTTAATTACTTTCTCGGAAACTGCTCTGACGATTTGATCGTAATTTGGTACATAAACATGGTTTTGTGTTCTTAGTTCATGTGGATAGATGGCACCCATTAAGCAAAGCTCGGTTCCTAGCTTCGATATGCTTAAACGAATTTTTCTTCTGGTCCAATCCCACAGTGTCTCAAGACGAAAGTATTTGACCAGTGTATGTTGCTTTTCTAATCGGACTAGTTGGGATGCGGGCGGCGCTGGAATGGTCATGGTGGTGGTTTGGGGAGGCCTCTGTTCAGCAAAGGACGTGTTTTGGCTGATAATGATGATGATAAACGGTGTTAAACGTTGGAAATGTGTATTTTGACGGAGTGACTGAACGAGAGCGTTTTTGGCAAATGATTCGAAATGACCGATTCCACCTTTTGAAAATCTTTAACTTATTTCGAGGTTTTTCGGGGATTATTGTATGTATGTATGTATGTAAACACTTTATTGTACATAGTAACCAGTTACAAAAGCAATAAACTTAAAAGATATAAGTACAAAGGCGAACTTATCCCTATTAGGGATCTCTTCCAGTTAACCTTTGAGCAAGTGAGTGAAGATATAAGGAAGATAGACAAACTAACACCCTGTACAAATTATATGTATATATGAATAAAAAAATATAAATAAATAGATATATATCAACATAATATATAACTAAATAAAATATAACAATAATATTTAATAAATATAAATATAAATAATATTCAACCATTTTACAAATCACTGGAAAGCGACAACTTATACAATTTACTCTTGAGTGATGCCACAGACTGCGACTGTCTGAAAGATAACGGCAGCTCGTTCCACAACTTAACCGCGTTTACCGTGAAAGACCTGGAATATGTTCGCGTCTTGTTGGATGGTATAGCAAGTGTCAGGTTGGTGCTTGACCGCAAGCGATGTCCACTGCCAACAGCCATATAACTAAATCTCTCAGAGAGGTAAGGAGGAGAAGCCGGATAATAAAGTATTTTATAGAGCAATGACAGGATATGTACGTCTCTGCGCCGGCGGATCGGCAACCATCCGAGCTGTGCGCGATAATTTGAAACATGGTCACACTTCCGCAGACCAAATACGTACCTGATACAGACATTTTGTAAACGCTCAAGCCTATCAAGTAACTCTTCTTTATTATTTTCATATCAACGAATAAACGATATATGAATAATAAGTTGCTGTCTTTTGTCTCTTTTAAAAGCTTGTCACATTTTTGTAACAAGCTTTTATTGCCGACTGTATTTATTTTTTTATTTCCATCAACTAATCACCGCGACGATTCTAAAGAGCCCAAACACGGTATAGGGTTGCATTTATTTTTTACAGACTTCCTATGATCACCTTCCTTCTCTATCATCTGATAAGCTTGATGGTATAATACTATTTATATTGTCATTGAATTTACATAAACCCCTCGCATAAATTATGCCTGCTTCAAATTTATAAAAATAACACTTCATTTTATAACCCTATTATACGAATGTGCCGATTGTATAATGAAACGGAGTCTGAACATCCTTCTTTGGACATTTTTAAAAACAGCTTACTCTCATTTAAAAACACTGTTAAAAAAATATTTTAGGTTATTTAGTTTTACGCAAATGTATAATATGTAAAGTTTAATTAGTTAATACTGTAAACACAATGTTAAATTGTTGTTATCCCTAAATATTAAGAAATTTTATATAAATTGTCTTTAGCGATTAATTTTCACTAAATCTTATTAGTCTTTCTGTGCACACATTGTTTAGAGTTATAGTCCAGACCTTAACTTTAAGCTTTTTATGTTGATTTTTATGCGACTGTAACTTGTTGTGTGAGCCTAATAAATAAATAAATAAATAAATATGCCAAATTTTAGCTCAATTGGAAACCAGGAAGTAGGTCCAATTTAACTTGCAAGACTCCACCCGAAAATACATAGCTACATTGCAAGTTAAATATAAGCTTGTAAAAATGGTGTTTTTGCTTTGGAATGCTGAGCTTAAAATCGCTGTTACGCAAGCTGTAGGGCAAGGAAGGGACAACATAAACGCCTGTGTTTAGAGTGGAGCAAAAAGGTATATTGCCGGGTGATTGCCTTTCAAGCCAATTAATGCTCCAAATACAACAGTCTCCTAAGGGCGTCTACAGAGCGCTACAATTGCCTAATCAGGGAAGACGTTAACCTAATCACTAAGGGTCTACTCGGACGTACCACAAAAACACTAGAGCGAAAACCTCGTAGTCGGGCGATAATTTCAAATTGAAAATGATTTATTTCAGTCAGAAGTCCATATATTGTAAGTATCATTATTAAAACTTACGAGCTATGTTAGTAGTTACAAAAATAAAATTGTTGACACAAGACTGGTTCCTCCTGTTGTCAGGTTGACATACGTCAAGGCAGTCCTGACCTACTCAATCCAATGCCACATTATGGGGAAGTTAAACCTACATCTAAAGGCGTTGTTGTATTGTATGCGTACGGCCTTGTAAGCTTGTTTGCTATACCGAACCCACATAGGTACCGTTAGAGTAAAACAATTGAGAGAATGCTTTTAAGAGTCCCCGGCAAGCTCGGCCGAATTTCGCACTCCCATACAAACGGAGTTTCGTTCTCATTTTAAAACTACGTGTTGGATTGTAACAAAACTTTGCATATACAATGAGATGAGGTATATCTAGGCCTGTAATTAGTTTATATGGTTCCAGATTATAAAAGAAACAAAATACAGCAAAAACAAGTTTTGTTTGAAAAACTTAAATTCGCTGTATTTTTTTTTGGTATTTGAAGCTACATAAATTATTTACTGGCCTGCATATACCTTAACTTATTCTGAGTACAAAGTTTCAGAGCAAACTAGCAAGTTCTTTTTAAAATGAGAGCGTAACTACGATTGTATGGAAAACCGAGCTTACGGGACTCTAAATGGAAAGTGAGTGCTATAATCGCCAAAAAACGCATGTTTCCATGCAGAGGATGGCCAAGACGAAATTAATTTGAGCAAATAAAAGAAAAGGTTAAAGTCATATCTTACCAAGAAGTGAAGGAGGAAGCCCAAGAAAGAAACGGCTGGTGATTGCTACACCGACAGGAGCGTAGCTCTTAAATTGAAGAAGAGAAGAAGAAACGCACGTTTGGCGTATTATCCTTAAGAAATGTACTACAATATTTATTCAGAGATAAAAAAGATGCCCTGATAAGGTCCCAGGATCGGTCATGTAAGCGTTCTTTGGGAGAAGCCTATATATCCAGCAGAGGATGTCTTTCTGCTGATGATGATGCGTGGATACACTGGCGTTGTCCCACCTTCCAGTGACCTCCACCAAGGCCGGTGCTGCTGCGGACGCAGCCGAACACCTCAAGCGGCGCAAATATGCAGCCATCGACAGTGCCTGCTTGTTTGAGCCGTTTGGGGAGGAAGTCCCTTAAACATTTTTGAGGAACTAGGGAAGCGACTCGTCGAAGCGACGGGTGACCACCGGGCTGGCTCTTACCCATGCCAAAGAATAGCTTTAGCTATTCAGCGGAGTAATGCTGCCAGCCTGCTGGGCACCCTACCGCTCGGCTCTGACTTGGAGCCCGTGCATTATTTATAGTTTATTTTCTGTTTTTTTATTAGTTTTAATTATTTAGTTTTATTTAGTTTAATCTATGTTTATTTAGTTTAAATTTATTTATTTATTCGACACACCAATAAAGTACAAGGCTCTACATTTAATTTACACTGATAACTAGGAGCACTTCTAGCCCGCACCTCAATAGCAGATGTGCAACAGCATTTACAAATATAATTAGATAGAGTCGGACCATTTTATCTCTTCCAAGCAAATAAACTGTCAAATATATCAAAACTTAATATGGCAATGTTTTGTATCTGTCACAGGCGTCGAGTTATTTATGTGTCTTTAGAAACAATTTTTCTTTACGCGAGTTGGTTTAAGAAAAAATAAAAGGTTTAAGTATGGGAAAACCATATAAAAGTGGTCAGCGGGAACTGCTTTTCCGCATGATCATTAACTTCGATGCTGCAAGAAGCGATTATCGCTGAAAAGCGGCCATGTTTACATTGCATTAAGTCTTTGGCTGGTAAGATTAACCAATCTTAGTACTTTTGAATAACACCAATATGGTTTTTGTTGCTTTTAGCAACCTCTTAAGTGCACTTAAAATATATTATGTAGTATTATTGACTTATTTATTATTCATATTAAATTACAGCTGGTTTAAATGATGATCTTAAGAGGAGTATGAAACTCATTCTAAATAAATTTAAAAAAATAGAAGATGTTAATGTCACTAGTAAAAGATATTATCTGAAGAGTATTTCTGTTATGTTGAGGATAATACACAAGTATCAAGACTATTTAGTGCCCTATATTCAGTGTTGCCATATACTAATGCACAGATAAAGCAATTAAAATTAGTGGAGTAGAGATATTATAGCCAAACTCTATTAACATATTGTTATTTGCTTGAATGATGATAATGATTGGAAGTATGTTTATTGTTTTTATATTATGTTTCAGATAACGGTATCCCTTGGAACAGTGGTGGTGTCGCTGGCACTAAGTTTAATAGTATGGCTGCTGGTGGAGGCTCCCCTCATCAACATCACCAACCGGTACCTCAGCACCAAGTAAGCTTAAGGCTGCATCAGGCGCAGTATACAATACAATACTTGTAGGCACAGTCTAGCTTCGTCAGCTCATATCGTAGTGCATGTGCACTTGAATATGAGCTGACTAGCGGAAACGCGCAAAACTCCCGGGTCCCACGGGCCCCGGCAGTCACGCGAGATACACCGTACAGGTTTGACGAGTGCACTTCCGAACGTCCGGACGAGTTAATCCGGAAATTGAGAGTAGCAGAAGAAACCATTAAAAATAATAGAAGTGCATTCAGACGTTTAAAAGACAACTTTTTTCGGCGATGTCGCACTTGCATTGAGCAACAGGGGGGGCATTTTGAAAATTTCTTGTAATTAAACACCTTGTAATTGGTTTTACTTTGTTTGTATTAATCATCATGTAAATTAAAATTTTGCACTTACCACATTTAGATTTCAATTTTTTGATTGAAGCCTTATGAAGAATAAAATGAAATTTTCAGGGTAGCTACCTGATAGATAGAGCAAGTTTTTAAAAGCCAAACGGTCATTTTTTTAAGTGATTTTATCTTTTTAAAGCCCCTTGAAGTTGTGAACATATTGGGTAATTTTATCATTCTTGGCATTTAATTTTTTTTTAGTCCATTCAAAGATCTATCGATAGTAAATGTTACCATACTGAATTGGCCTATCTATCAGCTTAGCACACAAAAAAAAACAAGCATCTGCCGCAATAGTTCACGTCACCATAAATAAAAATCTCATCGTACTCGGCGACAGGTGAAAAATTAAAAAAAAAGTCATAACTCCGAAAATACGAAAAATCGCGGAACATACATAGGGGTGATTTAGATAGCCCTCTAGGTCCTCTACCTCCCAGCTTCAGTATATCACTACTTCTTGGGACACCCTGTATATACTGTGACGCGTTGTGTGAATTGGTATGTGTATACCAAATACACTTATGAGGTCAAGACTGCGTTTCATTTAGTCACCACAAGGACACGCCCTAAACTCTTTATTGCACACCAAATGAAAATAACATCAGACACTTATATCTAAAACAGTATGAGAAATGGTAAACAACAGGCGGCCTTGTAGCCAGGAAGCGATCTCTTCCAGACAACCGTAACGTAGTAGATATGGCGCGAAGTAAACTACCAATGAGTGAGAAAGTGGTGCACAAGATGATATGTTCACCGAACAGAGTTTTGGAAACATTTTAATTCGTTCATTTATATAATAATATGGTTTCAAATAAATATTAATAGTAGTCTGTAGACTTTTCTGCGGGGACTGACGCTATTCGAAACATGATTAAGCATTTTTCATTCGATGGAAAAAATAAGTTTCTGTCAAAAATTTCATTTTTGTGACAAGCTTTTATTGCCAACTGTACTTGTCTTTAAACTTCCATCAAACTATTCACCAACGCGATTTTAAAGAGCCCAAACTCGGTAGGATTGAGTAATTTTATCACAGAGTTCCTATGACCACCTTCCTGCTCCATCATCAAATCAGCTCGATGGTATCATATTATTGCATTATTACCAAACTTACATAGAAGTATGCTAAATTTTCGTTCAATTAGAATATGGGAAGTAGGTCAAATTTAACTTGCAAGATTCCACCCGAACAAACATATTACATACATACATACATTGCAAGTTAAATAAAAGCTTGTAAAATCACAAACATATCTACATCTATTCCCCTATAAAATATTTAACATTCTTTTTTTTAATAAGCTGTCTGCATGGAAATTACATCAGAAATTGCGTAATATAATCTTCGATAGGAATCATCGATTCGTTTTTATTAAATAAAAACAATCAAAAGCGCGTGTGTACACTAAAATACTGATTCATTTCATATAAAAAGCGATTTCCATAACTTTAACTTAAAAAATAAAGATGATCTAACTGCGCTTGATAGTAGGCTCCATAGAATAAACAGGTCGTTTAGCAGCACTTGTCTGCGGTACTATAATAGGCTACCCAAAGATGCATATCAATTAATAAATCCAAACAATTTATAAAACCCAAATGAGTCAAAAAGGCGTACTATGACACACATCTTACCTTAAATATAAAGATCTGATCTGATCTCATCTGTCAAGTTATTTCATGCCAAACAAAATGAATTGTAAAAATAGATATATGACTTCTTTCTTCAATAATGACATGTTTTAAGTGTAATAATGATATTACTTCATAGGTAATTTCATTATTACACCTATCTATCATAAAGTATATTTGAGCAACAATTTGGTAAAAAATATAACTGCGATCAGATCACGCACGTTAAGGTGTGGTATGTTCAAATGTGGACGCACCTTTAACGACCGTCGGCCTCCAAGCAGTTCCTTTATAATAGGGATGTTGACTGAACTCAAATAATAAGAAAACTTTGATGCGAAATAGTAGTTTTTATGTACAAAACAAACCGTTTCCATAAACGCAAGTTTTCACATAGCTGCAGAATATTTTTTTTTTATTTCCCTATATAAGGTGGGAAGGTGAGACATAACACCTTCCTAGGGTTTAGTATGGAGGATTCTAACGTTTTTGTATCTCGTGGAATTTGTATGACAATAAAGTAGCTTTTTCACCATTATGCCTATTATTGAAAGGTCGTTCTATAACATAACACAGAAAAAAGTTATAACATCCCTATTAATGGGTGTCTATTTAAAATTACTACGAAATTTGAAATTATGTCAATTTCGCTTACCCCACTGGACGAGTAATTACAACCAAAAGCGATAAATAAGAATTACCCTAAACTGTCCTCGCAAAAGTCTGTGACTACATTACTTTTTATTCTTTTTTCCAGGTCCCCACAGAACGAGAATGTAGATAAATCTAGGAATGAACTTCACTACAAAGACTCAAGTAAACAAAAGCTAATCTAATGGTTCAACTGTCAACGTGTTTTGATATGGACGGACAAAATAAAACAAGTCGTTCTTAATTCGCATTTTTTTTGGCCAAATAATGATAATCTTTAAATTCAGGCGGTGCCCATGTAAGGGCCGATACAGACGGACAGCATTTGAACTGCAACCCAGCTGCAAAATGGCAGTTTAAGTGCAGTTCTGCTGCAGTTGGTCCGCATCCAAACTGCAAACCGATTGTGCAGTTCGCTTGCCTTTGCCGTGCAGTCCTGTCAACCGCATACCGACTGCAAGCTGGCTGCACGGTTTTAATGCGGTGACATTGCAGTTAACTTAAAACTTGATGGCGCATTTAAACTAAACATTATCTATGTTATCATTGAATAAAGAAACATAGTATACTAACAATTAGTTCGCAAATAGCTAATAATAAGTAAATCGTAACATTTAAATACTGTTTCACGCTTCCAAAGTTGAATAATTGTAAAAAAATATTCTTATACATAGATGGCGTTGTACATATCGGGGAACGAATTTTGTATGGAGATGGTCAGTCCCTTTGTTTTAATGATTCTTGGTTTTTGACTATGTCGATTTTTGTAAGCTTGTCCCTGTGTTATATACTTATTTTATTTTTATAACTTAATAATAGGATAGTTAAACAAGAATTGCTCGTTTTAGTCATTAGGATTGTAGCAACAGAGGCACCTTTATAATGTTAAAGCAATCACTTCAATCAAAGCAAAGATTAAATTGGGAACAAGCCAGGCGTCTGCAGCTGTACTGAGAAATTTTCCTAAGCGTCGATGAAAATTGACGAGTGCTATACATTGAAATCGCGTATCGGTGTATCTGTCTGTCGCATAGTAACTTGTAAACTAATAAATCGCTAGGTTGTCACGCCGTTAGAGACGCCATGTCAAGTACCTTCAACCACAGCAAGTTGGTTTTGGTACAGCTGGAGGTTGCGAGGCGGGAATACACGCCACCAGGTCTTTTGTTATGACGCATGATAATGAAGATTCAGTTGTTGTCAAAACAGATTTAAAAAATGCTTTTAACAGTGTCGAGAGGGACATTTTACTGAATGAAGTTTTAGATAATGTACCATCTCTATATCGCCTTTTGTACCAGTGTTATTCAGCCACTGGTAATCATTACCTTAAAGAACATTTAATTTCATCTCAAGTTGGAGCTCAGCAAGGCGATCCTTTGGGTCCTTTAGTTTTCTGTTTAGCCATACAAAAGGCGATTATCACAATGAATTCACCTCTCAACGTGTGGTACCTTGATGATGGTACCATTGGTGGAAGACCCGAGACAATAACCGAGGACCTAAAGCGGCTAATTCCTGTGCTAAAAGAGGTGGGTTTAGATATCAATCCGGCTAAATGTGAGCTCTACGCCTGCGGCCCTATAACAGATTCATCGTTAGTGATAATAAAAGATCTGCTACCGGGAATCAGGACAATAGATAAGGCAACATTCTCGTTACTAGGTGCTCCTACCTTTCCTGATGGAGTCAGGGCTGCATTGCATGCCAAAAAGGATTGCTTGTTAGCAGTCCGTGAACATCTAACCAGAATATCGTCCCATGTGTCACTGACACTACTACGTAATTGTTTTGCAACACCCCGCATGACCTATATACTCAAAACCACTCCTTCGTGGTTATTCATGAGTGAAGGAGACGAAGTGAAGGAAATTGACAAAACGTTGAAATGATCTTTAGAATTGTTGCTTTATGTAGAGTTGGATCAGACCCAGTGGATACAGGCTGCACTCCCCATACGCTATGGTGGACTGGGTATACGCCGCGTCGAAGATGTAGGACTTATTGCTTTCCTTGCATCCTCTCATGGAACGAGGGATCTTGTCACTCGCATATTATGTTTAAATGGTGACAACGTCCCAGTTCCCTTCCTCACAGAGGCCCTGGTGAGGTGGTCAGCATTTTTACCTGGAGATGACCGCCCTGAAAACCTAATCAAGCAAAGACAATGGGATGAATTGTACAGCAAACAAGCCTACGTCTCATTGGTGGAAGGTGGATTGGGAGCTGATCTTGCGCGCTTTAAAGCCCTCGCACAACCAGAATCATGAGCTTGGTTGGACGCTCTGCCTTCACCTCTACTAGGCACCTGCTAGACAACGATTCCCTTATAATAGCAGTGGCATTAAGGTTGATTACGAGGGTGTGTGAGGCCCACCGTTGTCGATGTGGAATTATGGTGGAGGAGAATGGTCATCACGGTCTCTCTTGTAAAAGGTGCGCCGGTCGGTTCCCAAGACACCACTTGCTCAACGACATCCGGCGGGCCATGGTTTCAGCCAATGTGCCTTGTGTTTGGGAGCCACCGGGTTTAAGTCGCACGGATGGCAAGAGACCGGATGGCCTTACTTGAGTACCGTGGCGTAGAGGGCGGTGCCTCTTATGGGATGCAACATGCGTTAGCACGTTCGCTGCATCCCATTTGATACAAACTTTGCGGTGTGCTGGCTCCGCTGCGGAACATGCTGCAAAGATGAAGCACGCCAAATATTCTGCATTGGAGTCAGCATACGATTTCGTGCCGGTCGCCGTTGAAACAGCGGGACCTTGGGGTTGCGAAGCTCGCGAGCTTCTTAAAGAACTCGGCCGGCGAATACGAAACAGGGGTGGCGATCCTCGCTCTGGGTCATATCTGGCTCAACAGATCTCCATAGCCATTCAGCGAGGAAACGCTGCTGGCATTATGGGCACCTTTGAGCCAGGTACATACAATACAGGGAGGGGTCTTTTAAGTAAGGTTAGGTTAACTTTTGGAGGATTTGTACATTTTAGGATTGATTTATTTAGCTAAGGATACGTTTGTTTTATTTTAGTTTTAGCTGAATTGCACATATTTATTTTTATGCAGTATTAAAATAAATTTTAAATATTTAAACAATTAGTTGCGTATTAAAAACTATTACAATTAATTAAATAAGAATTTATTTGAAATAAATCAAAAATGAAAATGAATGAAAATGAAAAAAAAAAGATTAAATCATTTGTTACAGGTCATTCATATATTTTTTTGTCGTTAATCCATACTTAATATTATAAATGCGAAAGTGTGTCTGTCTCTCTGTTACCTCTTCACGCTTAAACCGCTGAACCGATTTGAATGAAATTTGGTATGCAGATAGTTTGAGTCCCGAGGAAGGCCATAGGCTAGTTTTCTCCCGGAAAAAAACCCTTATCCGTGATAAACGAATTTAAGGCGGACGAAGTAGCGGGTAGAAGCTAGTTACTTAGATACATAGAAATATAACTAATTCAATCTTCTCTCACTTGTGGACCATGTAGCTAAGAAACTGAGACAAAGATAAGCGCTAGCTAGATAGCGCGTCTAAGTTTGGGAGTGGGGGCGCATGACGTCACGGGGACACTCGCAAGCTATATCTTAAAAAATACGGGTCCAATATTTGAGTCGGTTAACTTCAAACTCGGGTAAATCCATTTCTGACATTTTATAAGATTCTTGTATGTAATAAAAGATTAAGAAATTGGTTTTGTTTCTATTTAATGGGTTAAGTATAATTTCGTCTAGTTTTTGAGAAAAATAAAGGTAAGATCACAATATTTTGTCAAAATCAGGTAAATCCATATGACAGTTTATTTCAAATGAAGGCAAGTCCATCAAAGCCAATCAGCGAAAGAAGTTTGTTCAATATGGCTGTCAGTTGACGGCAACTCTGCGTTAATAAATCTACATAAATCCGGGTCTGTTAAATCAAAATTATACAAATCCACACTGAGTTTTTTCGAAGATAGATAAGTTGCAAACGATTTTATCAAATGAAGGTAAATCCAATCAATATTTTTTTTGAAAAGAATACACCGGTGAAGCTGAGTTTGTCGAACAGGATCGATTTCTTAATGCTTTAGCCATAATACAAATAATCTGCCTTTCAAATCACCGAATTATCACTTTTTTTCAATAATCTCCCAAGTGGTTAAAGTGGATTTATCTGAGTTTGAAGTTAACCGACTCATTTTCTGATAATTTTACTGACGGACTAATTATCCTTTTTTAGGACAAAAGCCTATTCCTGCGCTGATGACCTCAAGATAGAAGTCAATATCCGGAGTCCATCGGACTGTCAGGGAATGCAACGATTGTGTTTCTGTTAATGTGGGAAAACTAACATCACATTACTATCTATTGTAACATAAATACAAGTCAAAGCGCAAAGAAAAATACGATTGCTCTCTCACGTGGTCACACCAGTCGAGCGTGTCAACCCCTCCACCAACGAGCTCAAGCTCGCTGGTGTGACCACGTGAGAGCAATCGGTTCTCTTGGAGATTATTTTTTTATGAAAATTCGGCGAAATCAAATTATGCAAAATATGTTCGGCGAAATCAGTTTCGGACATTAAAAAAATATGCGAAATGGATAGCACTATTTAATATGGTCACTGAATCGTTTTTTTTTAATTGTTTGTATGTGTTTTTGAGGCTTCATCACGCCATAATGGCTAAACGAATTTCAACTATTTTTAGTAAACGAGTACCTGGGCATATACAGATGCTTATAAAATACTTTTTACTCGACTACGCTGCAAATAGAGGGTTATGATTTTTTCCCCTCCTGTGACGAAGTGAAACCTTCTAGTAAAAACATAAAGGAACTAGAAGGTGCCCGCAACTTCGTTCGCGGGGGAGAAAATGAAAAGTCATAACGCCTCTTTTTGCTTGATGCTTTAACCATCTAGAGACACCCGTATTCCAAAAATAGTTGAAATCCGTTTAACCGATTTGGCGTGATGACAACGATATAGACGTACAAACACTCCAAAAAAAAATTGATTTAGTGACCTCCAAATAGTCGTAACAATATTTTTTTGGAAAATAACTTCAATGTACAGACATTTCATTTTTACAACTTTATAATAGTATAGATTACGGCGACGGGCCGATACAGACGGACAGCATTTGAACTGCAACTCAGCTGCAAAATGGCAGTTCAAGTGCAGTTTTGCAGCAGTTGGTGTAACTGCATCCAAACTGCAAACCGACTGTGCAGTCCGCTTGCATTTGCCGTGTAGTCCTGTCAATTGCAGCTGGAATGACTGCAATATAACTAAATTATACCTGCAATAACGCCTCTTGCAAAACCCCGGTTATCTATTCAGTTCAGCTGTTTAATTGGGTAAATACGCACGTGTCTTTTGTTGGTAAAAATGGCTAGTGAGGATTAAGATCGTACGAAGAAAAGTACCTTTGATACGGATGCATGATATGCATGATATAAGCACAATTAAATCCTTTCCATGCATTTGGAATTACAAGATTGAAGGATAGTAATACAATTAAAATTAACACCCGGAAGAGAGGAGAGGAGATGAGGTGCGGAGCGACAAGCTCTTTGCCGTTGCTCATCGGCACATAGGGGGTGGAGAAAGTCCACAAATTTACCTACCTCGGTAGTGTAGTGTCGGAAACAGGTGGGACTGAAGAGGACATCGCTTCGAGAATGGCCAAGGGGAAGGCAACCTTCGCACAGCTCCGTCCTGTATGGCAATCGTGGAAACTGACTAGGAGAGTTAAGCTCAAAATATTCCGGTCCGTGTTGCTGTACGAATGTGAGGCGTGGAAGGTCACTAAGGACATCTCGCGCCGGCTCCAAGTCTTCGCCAACCGCTGTCTTCGCCGCATTCTCGGTGTATACTGGCCCGAGAAAATCTCCAATGTAGACCTATGGGAACGCTGTGGTGAGACCCCGAACGACCAGCAGATCAAACGCCGCAAGTGGAACTTGATCGGCCACACGCTCCGAAGGGACCCCGATCACATACCGAGACAAGCCCTAGACTGGAATCGCCAAGGAAAGCGGAAACGTGGTCGCGCTAAGCAATCCTGGCGGCGGACGATCAATGCAGAAGCGAAAGCGATAGGAATGACCTGGAGCGAAATAAAACGCGAAGCTCAAGACCGTTCGGGATGGCGAGGTACTGTGGACGCCCTCTGCCCCATCCAGGAGACATAGGACATTAAGACAAGTAAGTCATAGTAATACGGTTTCGCTTCATCTTCACTTTACGAGTTCAAAGACTTCGACGTCGAAGCAAAAGAAGCAGCAATAATATTTCGTCAAATCACATACTGAAATAAGTGTGTACTTCCACGAGTAACTGGCGGAGCGGAACATAAACACTGCAAACATTATGAGCCGTTCTATTGCAGTCAAATTGCAGTTGCTTCAACTGCAATACGACTGTATTACGACCGTGCAGCCAGCTCGCATCCGGTCTGTGACAGGACTGCACGACAAATGCAAGCGGACTGCACAATCGGTTTGCAGTTTGGATGCAGTTACACCAACTGCAGCAGAACTGCACTTGAACTGCCATTTTGCAGCTGGGTTGCAGTTCAATGGCTGCCCGTCGGTATGGGCCCTAAACGGATTTCAACTATCTAGAAACGGACTTCTACTATATTTGGTTCACGAGTAGCTAGGCATCCACAGATGGTTATAGGATACCTACTTTTTATTCGACTACACTGCAAAACAAGATGGTTATGTTTTTTTTCCCCTCCACTGACGAAGTTGCGAGCACTTAAAAAAATATAAAGGTTTTTATTCTTATTATCACCTTCGCTTCGAAATAAAGGTCATACCTACATTGAAAAGAAAAATAATGTCATTGCAGAAAATTAATTGTATAATTATGTTAATATCACAATTGTACAATAATTATGTTTATTAAATAATATAAATATAGTGTAACTATTTAATACATGTTTTTTAATTCATATTTATCTTTACACTTGCGCAAACAAGTGTTGAAAAGTATAGAAAAGGGTCAAGTGGGATTTTTTCATAGAAATAAAATTTCTCGAATATTTTTTATAAGTTCTTGAAATATTTCTGCAACTTGGATTCTAAAGATTGTCTGGACGGAGATTGCTGTTTATTGACAATAATTGTTATATTTTTGTTTATTTCTGCTAACATCGCCGTGTGGAACATATTTCAACACTACTTTGTATAAACACTTTAAGAATTCTAAAATGGTTTTGATTAAGTGCATATTTTTGGAAATAATCGATCCGAAAGTTGCATAAATCGAGTCCGCCCCTTCATCTTCTAAACCGTATGAAGAAATTAAGTCAAGAAAAAAATGTACCGGTTGGTGCATTTTTACGGGTAGATACGTATTACAATCCCAAACGTTCATAATACCTACAGTTGAAATACCGATGGTCAAAATACCCAAAGTACAAAAAGTCGATATTCGATATACCGAAGCTAACTACCTATTTTCAAAACATCGAAAGTTCAAAATCTCGAAATTTTATAATTCCGAAAATTTTAAATCTCGAAATTTTATAATCCCGAAAGTCAGCCATTGCTATAATCCCGAAGACTATGATATTTTGACATGGTCACAATACAATCGTAACCTAACCTATAGTTTTCGGTTTTTCACCGCTAGTTTAGGTTTGTATTGTAACTATACGCGGAGCGTCAAAATGGGTCAAAAACCGAAAACTGTAGGTTAGGTTAGTTTTGACAATAAAAAAAGGGGAAATCAACATTATTATACAGTATGTAAACTTACTAAAATCATCCCTTTAAGCCAGTTGATGGCCATGTCGAGTTAAACGTCTTACCACATTTTTTGCTAGTGTGTGTCGAATATTTTTAATTTTCTCATTGTATAAATATTATAAAATCTTACTTTCAAAGTCGGTTAACCCAAAAAGTATCGTCCTGTGATATGTAATGTTTACGTCGTGAAAGATGAACACAAGATCACTATGAATACATTAATACCTACTTGAAATTTAATTATCTGTTAGTTAGAATAACTTCGTTTTTCATACCCGTTTTACGCTCTTGTTAGTCCGTGGCAGCCAAATTATTTTTAATTTATCATGTAAACAGCATTAATTAATGCTTATTTATTAAATGTCATTTCAATTTTACTAGTGTCACTTCAATGTAAAGATTTCTTTTTCTTAATTATTCCAACAAAAGTTTTGGCTAGGAATGAAATGTCAAGATTAATTTTCAATGAGACGTTTCTTTCAATGAAATGGGGCTGTGGATTGTACAAACTTTTAACGAAATCAAGCGATCTGCTTCGCAAAATCCAAATTTGATGCGTAGCGTTCACGAAAACAGCCCCCGTCGCTTGGTTCAAGTAACAACTAACTCGTAAGTGTGCACATAGCCTTAATTTAACTGTCATTGCATGTATTGAACTTGACGTTGTCTTGACAACCTGATGACAATGTTACAATTGTAAACAAAGAATACAGGATGTTAAAATCATCAATGATTATTTTATTTTTTGTATTTTAATTATAAATTTTAAAAAGCGTTAGTATTTCAATAATTTATATACCACAACCTTATTTATCACCTAGACATGTCCGGATTTAAATAAATCGTTTTAGTAAGTTTACATACTGTATATCTCTATGCTATTAAAAGGTTGTACAAATGAAATGTCTGCACATTAAAGACATTAAGAAAAGGGATATTTTCAATAAAAAAAAACACTAAATCGAAAAATTTTGGTATGCATCGTTGTGGTTCGTCACGCCAAAACGGCTAAACAGATTTTAACTTTTTTTGGTACACGGGTAGATCCACAGATGGTTATAATTATAATTACGTGTCCGCCATCGCTAAAAATAATGATATATTTTTTTCCTCCCACGAGACCAACTTGGTCCTCCCGTGACCATGGAAAGCTGGAAAGCTTCCGAAACGTCGGGAACTAAAATGAGATAATATACGCGATATAATCCGTTAAATTGTTTTATTTCAATGAGTAATAATCGCGGAAACAAAAGAAAATATTAAATACTAATAGTCTGGCTATTAAAATACATTTTTTATTTTTTTTATTTATTAATACAGAAAAAAATGGTACATTATCAGGGTACATGCAACTATGGTGTTATGAATAAAGTATTCCATTTGTACTCATATTTCACAGGTATTATTTTTTAAAGCTAGGTTTTTGTACACACTAACTGAACCCTTTTTTTATTCAATTGCAAAATGTATAAACAGGTATAAATTGTTTTAAACACCCACTTTAACTCAAACCGACGAAATGGTTGGATTGAAAGTGCTTGTATTTTTCTCAGTGGTAAGTTTAATTTTGACAATGATTCACATCTATACTTTTATAAAGTTGTAAAAATGAAATGTCTGTACATTAAATACATTTAAAAAAAGTTTTTAATGGACTATTTAGAGGTCACTGATTCGAAAAATATTTATTGTGAATTTTGGTATGTTTGTATGTGTCATTTTGGCATCATCACGCAAAATCGACTTAACGGACTTCATTTATCTTATAGTATACGGGTAGCTGGGTATCCACAGATGGTAGTAGGATACTTATATCTTACCCGACAGCGCTGTAGAAAAAAACGAGGGGTTATGACTTTTCCTCCTCCGTGAATGAAGTTGGGGGCATCTTTTAGTACCGACATAAATATAAGCCTTGTACTTACCGACGATACGAGGGAGGTCAAAGATATTGAGCGAGAGAGAAGAGCTCTAAGGGTTAGTGACAACATGACAGCCCGACGTTTTCGACGATATAAACTACGGTACGGTAATGATGATCATGATGATGACGACGACGATGACATTGATGATGGACGAACGTCACTCTCTTGCTGTTTGTTCATAATTCTTGCTATTTGTTTATAATTTTTATATATACACCTGTGTCTGCTGTATTACGTGTTATTACAATACAATACAATACAAATACTCTTTATTGCACACCTCAGATATACAGAAATACAGAACATGACAGTAACATTCGAATTAGCAGAGGTAAACAACAGGCGGTCTTATCGCTAAATAGCGATCTCTTCCAGACAACCTTTGGGTGTTAATGTTTGTGTTATGGTATGAAATTTACAGTGCCTTGGTCTTATGCTGTAATGCTGTGTAATTTAATTAAATAAATAAATGATTATGATGATATGTATTGTCCAATGGAAAGACCGCTAAATCTCGAATCAGTATGTCCGATTCTTAGAGTTTTTGGCCACTATAAGGTGCGTCCAGATTTCTATCATTTGCCCAATCAGATCTTCGTCGCGTAGCATGATCACGAGTTACGATCACGCGTTTGGACGTTGCGCCGATCCGATCGCTCGAAATCCATGGTGCTACGCGTATCACACACTTAGATCAGACAAGCGCGGTACGACCACCGCGACGACAGTGAGCGTCCAAGCAGCGCGATACGCAATCATGCCACGCCACGTTGATCTGATACGAGCAAATGATACAAGTGTGGACGCACCTATAGATGCCTTACTAAATTCCGCTCTGCTAAAGTATTCGCGAAATTGCTACAGTGTGGGTGTTGTTTTGTTTGTAGGCGATTTATTTTAATTCTGTGCGTTTGTAGGTATACGAATATTTTCGTAGTGTGCTGTATTTACCTTACCCCCCACTAAAAATGCATGGAAAATTTATGCCATAATGACGCAGCTATCTTCGTTAGTTAAATTCTGAGGACCTATTGTCCGATCAATAGGCTATTTGTAATTTTTTATGGTATGTTATAAAACCACGTCTTAATAATAGAAATGTTGGTGGAAAAACCACTCCAATATTATAAAAACTCCCCGAGATACAACGTCGTTAAAAGCAATTTTTTGGACTTTCCCAAAAACGTACTAAAGCCTACAAGCATGTGACGTCACACGCTAGTATCTTGTATAGAGAAAATAAGAACTGTTCTGCAGCTATGTTAAAACTTGCGTTTATCGAAACGGTTTTATTACAAAAATTACAAAACATTTTATAGGTTATTGAATGGCATTATTAGTCATTAATATTTTCATGCCTTAAAAATGGACTTTCCCACGTGTATTGAACTCAAAATCTTAACGTAGTTATTTATTTTGCTTGTTTTATCAGGATCTAATATATTAAAAAAAAAACTCCTGTCAAATAACCTATTGTGTTCAGAGTGCTTTAGGTATTTTTTTGACGTTATAACGTCTTATAAATCGATGAACGCCGGCGGCACGCATGAAAAAGCGTAACTCATTGTCACGTTGCATTGTCACGTTCCGCGTGCAAGCGAGAGGCACGATCGGTGTAAGCGTGTAACGAGGCGCATTACGACTCGTTGCTTACAAACTGTCTGGCTATTAAAAAATATTCTTCTGACAGCAAATTCAACATTATTTAAAATTCCGCACTCAAACACACGCTCGAGATTCATTCAAATTCTGAGCTTCGGACTTGATCAAATGTCGGTCTAAGTCATCTTACTCATCTATTTTTATTTATTTAATTGATCTAACTCTTTCAAAATGCTTATAATACTATGTAGCTAAAGACTGTCTGTTTTGTCCTCAGGTTTCTCTTCCTTTATTAAATCCACTGATACTTAAATAAATATCATGTCCCTGGTCGCGTACTCCTTTCTCTGCCAAGTTATCACGTTATTGACCATAAACAGCCTTTACAGCATTCATTTCACTTAAGAGCTACGCTCTTGTCGGTGGAGTAACTGCCACTTCTCTTTGTCGTCAGCCAGATACTTTACTTCTTGGTACGACCTGACGTTTACTTTTTTCTTTACTCGTTCAAAGTAGCCGCCTGGGTCTTCCTCTTCCTCTCTATCCTTCAACTTTTCCTTCTATGATGTTTTTAAAGAACTCTGTCGTATCACGTGCCCTATTATCTTCCCTCTTCTGGTTTCTACGGTTTTTAAATTCTTAACAGGTAGCTATCTTTTCTCCTCTACCGTTCTTAGTACTTAATCTGACTTTACAGACAGCCAATTTGTTTTCAGTTGGCTATCGCCACACCATGCCTTATTCCACTCGGTAAGCCTAAAGGATGCAGGTGCCATAAACAGGCGGCCCTCATAAATCCAGCCGGCATCGAGCTGCCAAAGATTGGGCTACCAAAACCAGTAAGTTCTTTTCTATTAAGTAAATTATTACAATACGATAGTTTCCTAGGTAAAAAATAGTAGATTGTTAACCAAGAGTTGAAAGTGACTCATTTTACTCGAGATATTTCTTCGAGGGTGAAATAGGTACTTTCACCCAAGTTAAACACTCTACTTTTCATTTCGACTGTGAGGAAAATAAAAAAAATAATCATCACCACCATCATCATCATCATTATCATTATCATCATCATTATCATCATCATCACCACCATCACCACCATCACCATCACCATCACTACCACCCCTCTGTGGCTAATCGTAACAATAGAATACTTTCCACCCTAGGGATGGAAAATCTATTTTCCACCCGGCTTAATACCCATATAAATAAACTTTCCGAGCAGGAGAGATGAAAAATATTATTCTAATTAGTTTGCCAGTTAGATTATCAAAATATATAGGATAAGTTTTTGTTTTGTCAATCAAAAAAAAATGCAAAGATAAATCGCGTCAAAGTTTGGGAGTTGGGGCGCATGACGTCACGCCGTGCAAAAAACGATCGGACATGGGGAACTTTAACGGGTTATATCTTTATCATTTTTTTTTAAATTAATATATCGTCGTCTAGCCTTATTGAGTTTACCATTGAATTAGTTACATTTGTGTATAAATTTTCCTGTAATATAAATTTATTATTTACATATAAAAAGACCATATACCGAAATCTTTACTAATACTATTTTTACTTTTTTTCAAACTAATAAACGACATAAACATGACGCAAACATATTAATACAAAATATGACTTCCATTTTATATAACAATCCACTGTAATACTTTTCAGAAAGGCGACGGCAGCTTTTTCCAGGCCATAGGTATTTATTATTTGATTCATTTCATTACTTCACAATCAATAGTTTTTTTAAAAGGTGGGCAATACTCACGTAATGCCCCTAGCATTGCGAGCGTTGATAGGCTGTCGTGATTGCTCATAAGGCAGGCCGTACGCTTGTTTGCCACATTAGTAGTATAAAAGAAAAGAAAACATATTAATTTTATTTATATATGAAAGACAAATTTTTGTTTTTTGTTTTAAATGTGGGAAAATCAGGGTTCATAATGCTATCTCTTTCACACCTGCTCTCAGTGCTCGCTAGTGGAAAGGTAATACGTTGGACGCGTAATCTAAAGGTACCAGGTTCGAGTCCTGGTGTGACCACGTGCGAAAGCAACCGTATTTTCCTTTGCGCTTTGATTTGTATCTATATCACAATCCATTAATTTTAGCTTTTTTAATTCTGTGTTTTATTTTCAGGAATACTCGTTGACAGCTTAAGTGGTACTTATCTTTTTTAATTATAATTATTTTCAATGCTTATTTAAAGGCAAGGACCATTAAAACAAGAGGACTGTCGATCTCCATACAAAAAGCCGTTCCCTTATATGTACAACGCCATCTATGTATAAGAATCATCTTTTACAATTATTCTACTTTGCAAGCCTGACACAGTATTTAAATGTTACGATTTATTTATTATTAGCGATTTGCGAACTAATTGTTACGGTACTATATTTCATTATTCAATTATAATATAACATCGTTAAATATTTAGTAGCCAGCGCCATCTAGTTTTTGCCAGAATATCAGTGTCAGTCCTCTTGTTTTTATTGTCCCTGTTTAAAGGTAACGAAATTAGACAGATAACAGTTTTTGTCTAATTAAACGTGGCTATTTAAATTTAGAAAAGCCATTTCGAAAAATGTTCACAACTTTTATAGATATGCTCTTCCCGTTCGAGTACTTTTTTAGGGTTCAATACCAAAAATGTACAAAAGGAACCCTTATGGTGCGACTCTGTCTGTCTATTGTCTGTCTGTCCGACTATTAAAGCGCCATATCTCATAAACTACTTATGCTAACTATTTGAAATTTGGAACATTTATAAACATGGTCAGCCCACATGTATTGTATAGGAAATATTTAAAAATATATTTTTATTTTCTAAAAACACGACGAATATGAGGGGGGGTAAAAATTAAAAGTCTAGCTATTGGGTCAAATGAGGTATCATATGAATGGACTTAACCTGCACATTTTCTAGTGTGTTGTGATTAGTTTTTGTTTTATTAAGGATAATGTGAAAAAAGCACCATTCTCGCCCCCCCCGCCCCCTTTATTTCTGAAGTTTACCAAGCGAAAATTATGAAATTTTCACAAACTATATATTTATGTATTAATAAACATAAATATTACACAAAAATTATAGCCATGTTTCTAACTAGCTATTTTTTTTTAATTCGCAAATAACCTATTTGAGCAACCCCGTTGCGTTAAGTTTGCACCTGATTTGTATGCAATGCTATAGATATCAGGTGCAAAGTTAACTCAACTGGTACCGTGTAGTAAAGTTAGGGTAAGTAAAAAATTGTACGGAACCCTTGGTGCGCGAGTCCGACTCGCACTTGGCTGGTTTTTTTATTTACACTGACTGAACTAAATATTATTAACAAGTTTAACAACCTGCCCTAACTGACTGCAACTTTTAAATTTCAGATATCGTCAAAGGCACCAAAAACATACTGAACGACATCATACATTTGAGTAAGTTATTATTTGAAATATGTAGTGTCTATATTAAGCTTCTTAGAACAGAAATATACCCGTTTTTCTTGACTCCTGCTTGACTGCGTAGAGATGTAGCTTCGCTCTGCATTTTCTATCGCTTGTAGAATGGGGAGTGCTCGCGGAATTGTTCAGATTGATCCCTGCCGCATCTTTTTACTATCTTCCTGCGCGACTATACTCCCATCCACACCACTTACATGGTTGGGAGTTCACAACTTTACGTTTTGCTAGAAATTTCCTGTCTCGCAAGACTGAACTGTGGAATAAATTGTCACCAGTAGTATTTAGTAAGTATACAATCATATACCGGTAGATATAAAAAAAATAGAAAAAGAAACATTGTTTTGTAAAAAATTTAAAGAATTTTTAAAATTGTTTTTATAATTTACAAGTTTTTTTTTTAATTTTAGTAATAAGAAGAATTGATGTCCTAGATTAAGGTTTAGAAAAAGCTTATATATTGCTGTGCCCTAACAGGGTTTATGCTGGAACATATCAAATGTAGCATCTTGTAAAACCCATAAATGCAATAAAGAAATTATGAATTATTTCCGGACCGATGCGACCTACAAGCCTTCAAGAAAAGAGCGTACTCCCTCCTGAAAGGCCGGCAAGGCACTTGTGACTCCTCTGGTGTTGCAGAGGTGTCTATGGGCGACGGTGATCGCTTTCGATCGATCCGTTTGCTCGTTTGCCCTCTATAACATGAAAAAAAATATGTTTTTAGAGTTAAATCACAGAAGACTTAAATGGTTAAGAGTCCCCGGTAAGTTCGGTTCTCCATACAAACGTAGTTACGCTCTTATTTTAAGACGACTAGCTTGTTTGCTCTGAAACTTTGTACTTAGAATAAGTTAAGGTATATATGCAGGCCTGTAATTAGCTTATGTAGCTTCAGATACCATGGTAAAAAAAATACAACGAATTCGAAGTTTTTCATACAAAACTTATTTTTGGTGCATTTTTTTTCGTTTTACAAACTGGAGCCATATAAACTAATTACAGGCCTAGATATACCTCATATCATTATATGAAGCAAAGTTTCGTTACAATAAAACACGTTGTTTTAAAATGAGAACGAAACTCCGTTTGTATGGGAAGGTGAAATTCGGCTTGGCTTGCCGGGGAATCTTAATACAAAAATAAAACATATATATTGTACCATATACACAGTACACATACAAAAATAAATTATCAAGGGACCACCTATAGGCATGACACTTAACTGAGTCTGTTCCTGAGGTGGGAGCGGGACAGGAGGGGTGACGAGTGACGTATATGTGTATAAAATTACACATATACGTCCTACCGATACCGATACCGATTGTCATAATGACGCAACGACAGTAAGGACCATTTCTGTACATAGCTAATTTAGAAATTTGCAAGAAAAGTTGGTTTTTATTTCGTCTATTTGAGGTGACCTTTTGCAATGGAAATAAGTATAAAGTGTACAGACACAGAATTTTGTTGATATAGATATTGTATAAATTTTTTAATTTATTTCAGAAATACCCGGTACATTGAACGATGTCATCGATATAGTCGTAAGCCGTAAGTCGATGCTTTAATCCTACTAATATTATAACGTAGAAGGTGCAAGTATGTTTGTAGAAGAAAAAAAAAGTCATAACCCTCTTTTTACTCCAGTCAAAGTATCTTATAACCATCTGTCGATGCTTAGCTACCCGTGTACCAAAAATAGTTGAACTCCGTTTAGCCGTTTGGCTTGATGAAACCACAGCGACGAATACAATTTATATAAATAAATATAAAAATCGTTTCATTGTCTTTTTTTAACGGATTATTTGGTGGTCACTGAATTGAGAAATATTATTTTTGGATATTTTGTATGTGTTGTGGCGTCATCGCACCAAATCGGCTAAACGTGTTGAAATTATTTTTGGTACACAAGTAGCTGGGTATCCACAGATGGTTATAGGATATTTATTACTCGACTACGATGAAGAGAAAAATACGGGTTATTAAAGTTTATTTATATTTTCATTTTTTTATAAAAGAAACCAAACCTTACGGCTTCTACATGATGATATTTTCTAAAATCATGACAATTGTGTGGGTCCAGGGTTTTTTTATGAAATAAAGCATTCTAGTCTATATTTCCAATTCATTCTAAAATGTTTGTCGATGGAATAGAAGGACATCGTATTTAAGTACTTGAATAAATTGTATACTTTTTTTCAGTTGGCAGAGGTCTTGGCTCAATTATTGACGTGTTAATACCTGGCCGTAAGTATTATTTTAATATTTCATAAATCATTAATAAAATCGAATTTAACTACTACTACAGTGTAAAACATACCTAGGGTAGGCCGAGTAAGGTTGACTCACGGGTTGGTTTCACGTTTCACGACGGCCATAACAGAAAATTGTACCAACGAATAAGTTCATCGATCTGTGTCAAAAGATCGCGTGAGCTTTATCTAGGAGAAAGATATAGCTCTCGCGATTTTGAAATCTTTCGACACCGGTTCATAGTCCATTTACGGCTGCTGTGACAACGAACCCGTAAGACAACCTTACCCGGTCTCCCCTACTTGTTATAGGTAAATTTTGAAATTTCTAAGAATAATCATTTATAAAAATATCTATATTTATGTAAGTATTATTTACTTTTTTTGTAGATATCCATAAGTGAATTAAACAATAAACAATATGTATTTATAATTATATACTAATGAAAAAAAAAACAACCCGTTGCACTCCGGGAGTTACGGCAGAAGTGAAAACTTGAATATTAACGTTGTCCATTTTTGATATTTTGGAATGGTTAGGGAATAATTTTGCACGAATTGCTTTAATTATCAGTATAAAAGTACAATCATTTATGTGGTAAAATACAATAATTACTTATTCCGCGAGGGGGGCTCCGCAGGTGGAGTTATATCAGTCGATCTGTGATGATGAGCTCAAGCAGCTTGACTGTCCCGCAGAGCTAACGGAGTGTGCTGATAGTATATGCAATGACCCAGGTCACAGAAGGGTATTAGATAAAATGTATATCAGCATAACTAACATTTTGACGGATGCTGCGAGGAAGTCGAGTAGGGTGGACCGGGGGAAGAGGGGAGGCAGAGGTCAGGTAGCCGGTTGGAATAAATACGTGGCCGACGCTCACAGGGATGCCAGGAGTAAGTTTTTATTATGGCTGACGTATAACAAGCCTAAGCAGGGTCCCATTTATCGGGATATGGTTGAGAGCAGAAAGCTTTTTAAGTCCAAGTTGAAGTGGTGCCAGGACAGGCAAGAGCAAATTAAATGCGACATTCTGGCCACTAATAGAAAAAATAAGGACTTTAAAGCTTTCTGGAAGAATACTAACAAATGGAATGTGAGGGCAGGTGTCCCTGTGAGCGTGGGTGGCGAGAGTAATCAGAAAACCATTGCCAATAATTTTAGGCACGCCTTCGATGTCAGTCCGCTCTTGAGAACTAGTGGTGGTATGCAGTGCTGAGACGGTCGCGGGTGTGAGCTCCGGTAGATTTACTTCTAAGGAAGTGAATAAAATCATTATAGATATGCAAAGGGGTAAGTCGCCGGGGCACGACGGTCTCAGCATTGAGCACTTCAAACATGCGGGAAAACACTTGCCTCGCATTCTGGCCATGTTTTACACTTTGTGTCTCAGTCACACGTATCTGCCTATGCAGCTCACACGTACAGTGGTAGTGCCAATTGTAAAAAACAAGACTGGCGATTTGTCAGACCCGAGTAATTACAGGCCCATCTCCCTGGCAACTATACATGCTAAAGTCCTTGACAGCCTACTTAATGCACAACTTTGCAATCATATCAAACTTCATGACGCACAATTTGGCTTCAGGCCGGGGCTGTCTCCAGAATGTGCGATTTTGTGCCTTAAGCGAGCTGTCGGGTACTATAAGGACAGAAACACGCCCATGTATACGCTTTCTCGACTTATCGAAGGCATTTGACCTGGTTGTTTACGAGAAGCTGTGGAGCAAACTAGCGAAATCGGGAGTACCAAGTGAATACGTTGCGTTGCTTAAGCATTGGTATAACAGCCAGGTCAACCGGGTGAGATGGGGGGCAGAGGAGTCTGACGAATACAAGCTGCAGTGCGGGGTAAGGCAGGGAGGGCTGACGTCGCCTCTCCTTTTCAACCTCTACGTGAACGAGTTGATCGAGCTGCTCGGAAGCGCACATGTCGGTTGACATATAGGCGATGTGTGTTTTAACAATATAAGCTACGCGGACGACATGGCGCTGCTGGGGCCCTCGGCCGACTCGGTCCGGCAGCTTATTAAAATTTGTGAGGGTTACGCCGAGCAGCATGGGCTTAGATACAATACGGCCAAAAGTGAGCTGCTTATTTTCAAAGCACGTAAGTACAACCCGACGATTGTGCCTAGGATCATGTTGTGCGGCGTGCCACTAAAAGTAGTCGATCGCTTCAAGTATCTGGGGCATGTGCTCACAGACGACTTGAATGATGACCTGGATTTGGAAAGGGAGAGAAGGGCGATGGCAGTCAGAGGTAACATGCTCGCCCGCAGGTTTGCACTTTGTGACGAGTCAATTAAATTAACGCTCTTTAGAGCCTACGGTCAGACGTTTTACACGTGCGGCCTGTGGGTGAGGTTTACACAATATAATAACATCCTGAGGATGCTTTTGCGGCTGCCGAAGCACTGCAGTGCATCTGGTATGTTCGCGCTAGCGCGACTAGATGACTTTTTTGCGATCAGGTGAAAGAGAGCAGCTTCCATGCTAAGACGAGTGCGCGGCAGCAGCAACGAGCTACTCAGGGCGTTGGCCGAAAGACTCGACTGCCCAATTATAAAGTTTTGGGTTGAGGTTGCTATTGGGAGAGCTAAGTAGCCGCGCTACCTACTCTTCGCACTCTCAATAGCTACTTATTTTATACTTATTTTTATTTTAAATGCTTATGTCTACTAACCTAGTAAATAAGATTTCGCTAACTAACACAAATACGGATCTATGTGGTCCGAAATAAACGATTTTTATTTTTATTTTATTTTTATTTATTTATTCCGCTATCGTACACAAACATGACAATTTATATGTATTGTCTACTGGCTTCAATGATATTGTAACAGTTTTTTGATCAGTTCACGTGTCCGTCTTACGAATTCTCAATCTGTCGGTCACGTGACCTGTCGCGAGTTTAACAGTTTTTCGCCATCACAAAAAGTGCACATCGCCGCTAAAGAAGTTTTCACTTCAAAAATGAGTTTTAATTATATAGTGCATTAATTTATAAAAGTAATGTAATATCGGCAATATTTCAAAATATGCTTTAAAGAGAGTAACAGAGTTCAAGTACCTTGGTCATTGGGTCACTGAAGACCTCTCAGATAATGTAGATATTGAGCGGGAGCGAAGAGCGTTGGCAATGAGAGCGAATATGTTGGTCCGCAGGTTTTCCAGATGCTCGCGTGCAGCTAAAATAACCCTATTTTGGGCGTATTGTTAAACTTTTTATACCTGCAGTCTGTGGACCAAATATTCGCAAAAATCGCTTAACTCTCTTCGTGTTTAATATAATAATGCGTTCAGGATGCTGTTGGGGCTGCCCCGATACTGTAGCGCGTCAGGTATGTTCGTGGACGCTAATACCGTTAGTTTTAGGACGATATTGCGAAAGCGAGTAGCCTCACTGATGCGAAGAGTGAGGAACAGCACCAACGGTCTCCTGAACAGCGTACTAGACAGAGTAGACTGCCCGGTAATAAAACACTGGAATGCGGTGCATATGCAGGACCGAGCACCCATGTTTAATGTTAAGTAGGTGACATTAATTTGAATTTTTACTAACATAGTTTTAAGCAAAACAATGTAACTAAAAATTCTATGGATACTTTATCTGAGAATAAATGAATTATTATTATTATATTATCAAAATAAATTATAACTATGATATTAACCTGATCTTCAATTTATGTTTCAGTTGGAGGATTGTTTGGAAATCGTAAGTATAATTCATAATTCATTTGATTAGTTATAATTGGTTTGGCTTTTCGGTAATGACCCTGGCAAATGTTTGTGTGATGAACTGTGATCGTAAAGGTAGAATGATGGAGTGGGGATGAATAGTGGAGTGCCATAGGTATGGCAAATTTCAACCAAGATGATTTGACGTTTAGCTGGCATGTTCATTTCCTTTGATCAAAGCTCCGTAAATAAAGATTTAAAAAAACCAAGATGATGTATTAGCGTTACTGTCGACAATATTTACTATGTTTAATCGTATAAATTGTTTTTTTCCACATCTGGAGCGCAATTCTTGATCACTGTACCAAAAATACTACCTTTACTATACTTTAATAATATATATAAATACTCACTGTGATGAGCAAAAATAGTTACTACCGAATCTTGGATGTCTTCTATGCATATAAGTAACTATTTCTATCAAATATGTATACTATATTTTGACGACCGGTTTGGCTCAGCGGGAGTCACGTTGCCTGCGAAGCTGAAGGGCCTGGGTTCAAATCCCGGTAAGGGCAAATATTTGTGTGATGAGCAATAAATATTTGTTCTGTAATGTGAGTGTTGAATGTTTTCCATGTATATAAGTAAATATATGTATGTATTAAATATATCGTCGTCTAGTACTCATAAGACAAGCTTATTTAGCTTACCATGGGACTAGTTCCATTTGTGTACAAATTGTCCCTTAATATTTATTTATTTGAATATATCGTCATCCAGTAGGTACTCATAACGCAAGCCTTATTGAGCTTACCATGGGACTAGTTCGATTCGTTTATACTTGCCTTCAAAATTCATTTATATTTTTTTATTTATTATATATACCGTCGCCTAGTACCATCAGCCATACACTTAACTATTCATTGTTAGACCTAATTATCATTGACATAAGGCCTGCCGATGGTCACTTAGTGTGATACTGTTTCTACACATAGTACAAGCTTTGCTTAGTTTGGGACTAGCTAGATGGACTTATATAAGATTGTCCCTGATGTTTATTTATTTATTCTAAAGATCTCGACTTGTTAAATTTTATATATATTCATCAAAACCCAATCTATCTAGGTATCTGTCAGCCACGGACGTCCACTGCTGAAGATAGGCCTCCCCTATAGCTCGCCACAGGGTGCGATCCTGCGCAGACCGCATACACTGACTCCCCGCGATCCTTACGAGGTCATCCATCCACTAAATCGGGGGCCATCCTACGCTGCGCTTTCTTATGCGTGGTCGCCACTCCAGGACTTTACTGCCCCAATGGCCAGCCGTTCTTCGGGCTTCATGGCCCGCTCATTGCCACTTCAACGATGCAATCCTGTGAGCTATGGCGGTTACTAAACTCAAATAATTTTTTTTTTCAGTGGTCATCTCAATTACTAGAATCCTATTCTGCGTGGTTGGCATAACTGGCGTCCTAGGAGATATCCTAGGAGATAAAAGACCAAGTAAGTTATTAATTTGATTATATATTATTTTCTAATAGACAGTGCCCGCAACTTCGTCAGCGGAGGGAAAAGATCTCATCCCTCTTTTTAGGGTACCGTACCCAAAAGGGTCAAACGGGACCCTATAATTTAGACTCCGCTGTCGGTCGGTTAAGACTAAGTACATTATTTCATTGACGCCGGATTTCACTACATCTGAAAGGACTTGTACGGGAAGTTCCGGATTTTATTGATCTGTTATGATTATGAAGCAGTTTTCTCTCAATTTTGTAGCCCTAATGACATTATTTAAAGCCTGACCAGAAATATATGACTATGCACCATGTTGCGGAATTTCATCGGAACTAATTTCTTACACTGGCAATAATTTAAATAATAAGTTGTCAGTGTCGCTGTGGCGGTTTATTCAAATGAGACTGAAGTGTTTTAAATGATAAATGACTAAAAATGCCCAAAACAATTTACAGTCAAGAGCGGAACATTATTAATAATGTATGTAATCAATTGCTGAAAAAAAACGGACAAGAAATGAAACTATTTCGCTAGAAAACATTTCAAAATTAACATCTGAGCTGACAGACAGGTAAACAACTCAAGATATCATTATAACTGTTGTATCAGAATAAAAGTGCACTCTTGACAATAGTCATTTATTTCTGGTTTACCTTTATCAAAAAATAATTATATTTTTATGGTTCCGTACCCAAAGGGTAAAACGGCAACCTATTACTAAGACTACGCTGTCCGTCTGTCTATCTGTCTGTCTGTCCGTCCTATCACCACACCACCACCGTGTATCTCATGAACCGTGATCGCTAGACGGTTGAAATTTTCACCTGTGACATATTTCTGTTTTCGCTATAACAACAAATACTAAAAATAGTATAATTTTATCTCTGTCTGTCTATGTCAGTAACCAAAATATAATTATCGAACACCGCGTAAATTTTGCTTAGGAGTAGGGCTATGCTAACACTGAATTTCCATAGATACGGCCGTTTGTAGCGTATATTTTGTACGGAACCCTCGGTGCGCGAGTCCAACTCGCACTTGGCCGGTTTGTTTCTAAAACGTATGCTTAAAACTATAAGCGAGAGTGGCTTGTATCGTCGGTTGCCAGTGGATTTCTGGAAGGAAGGAGTTGTTCCGAATGATCCCCGCCGCATATTTCCAACATCGTCCGCCATCAGTTGGTAGTCCACAACTGTGCGTTTTGGTATTTAAAAACCGAGTATTAAAAAAACTTTAATTGTTTTCTGCGTTTAGTTAATGCATGGTTAATGTCAATAATAATGCACGGCGGGCAGCGGCGCAACGGTGCTCGAAGCGAATTGAAACAAAAGATGGTCGCTTTGCTGGCCTTGGCCCGCAATTTTCTATGAAATTATCATTATGTGTCCCTCGTTGCACCGCACCCGAAATGTGAGACTTCGGGGTTTATTACAAGGAACACAACGTCAATATTTCATTGCGTGCTTGAGAAAATGAATTTTATTTTACTATCTCGGTCTATTCAAACGTACCACAACCACACGACAACGCAGCGACAAAAAGTCGTTACGCAGTGGTTACGTGTGAATAGTTGCGCTGCAGCTTCTTGCAGTTGTTTTGATGAGATCAGACCGACCACACGGTAGTGTTTGACGGCAAAATGTGGTTCGTGTGAACAACACTGTTTATACTTATATAAATATACGCCAGATCACGTGGTTGTGGTTGTCTTGTGGATGTGCTTTGTCTGAATAGACTCTGACTAAATGTATTTGCTTTCAGGATTGATCAATATGGGAGGCCTAAAGCCAGTCTGTGGCCCAGATTACGGTTGCAAATGGGGATGGAAGAGGTATGTATATAATAATACAAAACATCTAGAATTGTTACTTATACAGTAAGCTAAATATGCTTATCTACACCCATATATTAAATGCTCTTTAATATGTTCAAATCCCATACATATGTTACTTGCAACTTTTCAATACCTACTATACTCCGATTTTTAATTCTGGCCGCTGCACTGCTATCAATACACCAGAGCCTCGCAGCTAAACGAAAATCGGATACACTACACTGCGCCACCTGTAAATTGTGTATCCGTCTTAAATAAAACCTTGTGCCATACGATTTAATAAATAAATTCAAGGCCTTAATCTGAAAACTCTCATCTTGATTATTTAAACAAATAAACATAATTTCATAAAAACACGAATGATAACACGCGTAAGCGTGTAACCAGTAATATTAGGGTGAGTTTTATTGATTAAAATACTGTCACCTAAACCAATATGCAGTAATCACAGTGAATGTGTGCCAATGTGTCACAGTTAAAAATCCGAATTTAGATCTATATCGATAATATCGTAACGATGTTGTTATGAAATAATTACAGTACGGTTCCGGGCCGTCGCCGGCAGCCGCTACACTTTAAATTTTTGCCATCTGTGGAACATTTGACGTGGCATTAGAAGTGGCAACGCATTGGCAAAATAAAATTTAGTCTAAGAAATTTGATCCCTTCACACGAAGAATAGGAAGAAGCACATACATTTATTTTAGAAACTTTAAAGTGTTTTAAAAAGAACTGTCAGAATATGATGTGCCACACGTTGATATTTGCTGTTGCTTTTTCTGCTTCGTTAACATGTGGTTACATGTATGGAGTTTATTATTGTTAATTAACAAAAATAAATATTTCTTTATTTGAAAGCTAAGTAGCGGCTTATACAAGACACCTATACTTCAAGTTTCATGGATATACATTTTGTAGTTTTTGAGTAAAATATAATAATAATAAATATCAGGGACAATCTTACACAAATCAAGCTTTGCTTAGTCTCAAACTAAGCAAAGCTTGTACTACATGTACTAGGCGTCGATATACATAATATATATATAAATTATAATACTTAAATACATATAAAACATCCAAGACCACTTGCCCTGGCCCCGGGACCGCCAGCTAAGTAGGCCGTTGTACAACGCACTGAGCCAAACGTGTCGTCAAAAATAACTAAATGTTAAATACTATCATGGTGCTACAAGTGAGATCCTGTAATTGGCTCGCTTTTACTATTTAAGTTACTTCTAACATATTTTAAGCTGGGATCTCCATGTAAATAAATAAATAAACAAAAAAATAAACAAAGAAACGGACGAACGAATGGACGAACGAACGAACGAACGAACAAACAAACAAAGAAATAAACAAATAAAATCATTAATTAATTAATTAATTGATTAATTAATTTAATAATAAAATCAATAAATAAATTAAAAAATAAATAAAATTGCCTGTGACATACGGGACGGATGGACACGAAGACCTATATATGTTCCGTTTTTGCCATTTTGGTTGCTGACATTTATCTCCTTCGCGTAGGGCGGGATTTTATGGCCTTTGTAACATTTTATTTTTAACTTTTAGGTATTCAGGATCTTACAAAGACTCCAGAGATCTTTTGAAGCATTACAATGTCTTAGACGCTAAGGTACAACTGGACTTAATCTGGAAGAAATGGTGCAGAGGACGGAGCGAAGACCAAGTTGATAGTAAGTAAATTATTTATTTAAACTTTCAGCACAGCACAACAAAACGAAACCTAATCCCGTGTTACGCCATACGGACTCCCACGAAAGTGCTGATGGAAAATTATCGATAATTACGCCATGCGGTTCCCTCACGGCGATTACGCGACTCACTGAGTCACCCGATTTTCCCGATAAATCGATTGCCGGACTCCCACGGAAGTTCTGAGTGAACATTATCGACTTTGGTTCGAATAAAAGTGTCGCCAGTGCCTTATGTCTTCCGTCGCGGTCGCGTAAGGTCGCCTGGTCGATCTTGATCAATAGTTTAAGTGTAGAATTAAGTTAATTTCACGTCTGCACCGCTGCATTTTTGATCATTAAAATCACTTTAAATTCAAGTCTTTTATAAACTATTCTCGCTAGCGGCCCCCTATATAAGTCGTGTATAAATGTGATTTATTTAATTAGGTACCTTTCATTGGTTATTCTTTGACGTTTCGGACGTCGCGTTACGTCCATGGTCTCGAAAGAATAGAAGCAAGGAAAACTGCCATGGACGTAAAGGTGCGTCCACACTTGTATCATTTGCTCGTATCCGATCACCGTGCCGTAGCATGACTGCGTATCGCGCTGCTTGGACGCTTACTGTCGGCGCGCAGATAATGCCGCACGGTTCCGATACAAGTGTGTGATACGCGTAGCAAATGGATTTCGAGTGATCGGATCGGCGCAAAGTCCAAACGCGACACGCGACACGCGATCATGCCACGCGACGATGATCTGATAGGGGCAAATGATACAAATGTGGACGCACCTTAAAGCGACGTCCGAAACGTCGAAAAATAACCAATGAAAGGTAATTAAATAAATCATATTTATACGCGATTAAGCCTCGTTTTGTTGTGTTGTGATACTGAGTGAAGATCGTGTAATTTTAAAGGATTGTGATTTAAACCTTATTGCACAAGCAAAAAGTGTACCAATGACGGAATTATTGCCAAAAGGCATTCTCCACCAGTCAACCATTAGGTTAAACAATAACTATTATATGGTGCGGGGCGTACAAAGTAAGAAAATTGAGAAATAAAATTCACGAATATACCTACTTATAATAAGACACTAGAAGGTGGCCGAAACTTCGTTTGCAGAGGAGAAAAAACATAACCCCTGTTTCTTTTTTCTTTAGCATAGTCGAATAAAAAGTATCCTATAACCATCTGCATATACCCAGCTACCCGTGTACCAAAAATAGTTGAAATCTGTTTAGCCGATTTAGCGTGATGAAGCCACAATTGTGAAGACACATGCAAACATAGAAATATTAAATTTATACAAGTTTATAATAGTATTATTAACTAAAATTATTACATTATTTCAGTATTGCGTCTATAGTATACTACTCATAAAGATGTAGGAATAAAATGTCAGTACATTGAAGATATTTAATATTTTCTTCTGTTTCCGCGATTATTACTCATTGAAATAAAACAATTTAACGGATTATATCGCGTATATTATCTCATTTTAGTTCCCGACGTAAAATAAAGTAATTAAGCCCTTCTGGCACATGTGTAACTGTCTTTACAGCTTAGGCCCATCTAGCATGTATGTACACCTTTATTTGTTTTTTCAAAAATGGCTAGTTTGCACAAATTGTAACTTTGACAGAGGAAAATACATCTTTCCTCAGTCCACCCGTGACCATGCTGGAAAGCTTCCGAAACGTCGGGAACTACAATGAGATAATATACGCGATATAATCCGTTAAATTGTTCTATTTCAATAAATATTGAAGTTTTACAAGTTTATAATAGTATAATTAACTATAATTATTACATTCTTTGAGTATTGCGTTTATAGTACATAGAAGATATTTTAAAAAAAATGATACGAACTATTTGAAGGTCAGTGAACTGAAAAATATTTTTAGTTGGATTTTTTGTACCGTTGTGGCTTCATCACGCCAAATTGGCTAAACAGATTTATTTTTGGTACACGGCACGGGTAGCACATCCACGCCGCCTTACTCTCGTATAATAATACTAGAATTAAGGCGAAACTTCTTTCGGGGAAGAGAGAAAAGTCACGACCCTCTTTATGACTTCAGCGTAGTCGGGTAAATATCCTATAACTATCCGTCAATGCCCATCTAACCGTTTGACAAAAATAGTTGAAATCCGTTTCGCTGTTTTGGCGTGATGAAGCCACAACGACATATTCATACAAAAAGAATACATTTCGATTCAGTGACCTCCAACTAGTCCGTTACAATAGTTTTTTTCAAAATATCTTCAATATACAGACATTTCATTTTTATAATTTTATGATAGTATAGGTAACATGATAAAAGGTTTTTTTTTATTTATTTTACAGTTCTTTCAAGAATGCTATACGAGCATATCCTGATCTTGGTCAACCTTTCAACCAGTGAGTATGACTTTTGTAGTTTCTTACTTTGAAACCAGAAACCGTGGGTTTATTAGTTAAAAAGAAAAGCTTATTTTTTCTTCTTTGTTTGAAGAGGATTTTTGAAACTTACCATCGAGATTATCGCAGAGTATTATATAAAATAAACAATTTGTGTTTTCTGATTTGGTAACGTACTTTAAAATGGTGTCCAAATTAATTATCTCTAGAAAATAAATACCCACTTATAAAACTGGGGCGATAATTACTTTAAAAGAAAATTAAATTAAGTAAAATATTCATTTCTTTCATATAAATACAAAAGATCTTGTCGATATCTGTTATTGTCTTTTCTTATATTTTTTTTTGAATGTTTCATGTTTTGTTTTGCTGTTGATGCCCCAAATAAATAAATAAATGACAAAATTTAAAGCCTCTGACTGAATTTGAATCATTGCCATGTGCCTTGCCGGTTCACACGCTCTGCCAATTGAGCTACAGAGTCCAGTCAGCTTGTCTTAAAATTTTGACAATATTTATTATTATTATGTTTGTTTCTCGCATTGAGTCACGGGCTCGTCCCGGATTTTTGTGAGGCTTGCGTGGGGATATGGATCCAGCACGTAGAGATTATTTATTATCAGGCAGGTAGTTCCAGCAACTGATAATGCCTATATCCAATTTATCTAGAGTCTATACTCTCTGTTCAATGGTGTTCAGTATTTCTTACAAGATCTTTTAAATTTTGCATTTTAACCGAGATTTCTGCTGTCAGCGCCATGGTGAGCATTTATGAAACTAAATATTCACCCTAAGAGAGCGAACTTTACAGTTGCCAGATATTAGCTAGAGATGTCGCTAGTGTAAACATTGTTTTTTATGAAAATCTTGATGGTTTACCAACACGACCTTCGTGATTTTTAAAGTGAATTTCTTCACTAAGAAACTATATTCATATAAATACAAATATCTAAATAATGAAAAAAATCCAAGACTCCGACTGTATCCAGTGCCTTGTGCCTTACCGGAGCGCACAGTCTTCCAACTGAGTTATAGAGCAACTGAGTCATCTTGTCTTAAAATTTTGTCACTATTTGTTACAAGATGCGTTTGGTATTTTTTTTTAATTATTGAGAATCTTTGTATTTATAAGAATATAATAAGGTATCTATATATAATTTATATCGTCAACTGATATCACCCAATAGAACACGCTTTGTTAGGGATTAAGGCGATTTGTGTATAATTGTGTTTATGTCGTTTTCATTATTTCAGGATGCTCCAGCTCATGGTCTAAAGAAGACTTAATTTCTCTGTACAGAGTTTGTGAGTCCTTTTAATTATTACATACAAATTTGTTTACCTAAGGGTGCAATCATGTGACGACATAACTAAAGAAATTCCCCCCCAACCCCGCTTTTCTAAGCCGGGGGCGTGCGTAACGCATGTCCACACCGTCACTTATTGTTATATTCTTTGATTTTGTTATATTCTTTGGGATTGCCAGCCGAGTACTTACAGATCCATCTAGAGATACGAGGCCCACAATTCCTGTTCGCGCCGAGGATTTTATAGTACTTTTCTCGAACGTGAAGTAAATTTAATTTCACTTAAAAGATTTTTTTTTCATTATAACCACTCAAAATGTAAGACTAAAGAATAAAGCCTCGATGTGCGAAGCGTAGTCCCTGCGCTTGAGCACAAACTGAGCGACTCTAAACCGGTTTCTTTGCGTACGTGGCGAAGATTTAGTACTTACGCATCACGCATACACACGCGCATCCCGCTTGTAATAATACCTATATCTATCGCAGAGCGGCTGTATGAAGCTTATTATTTCTGTTTTTTTATTATTTATGTGTGTTCGGAGCGGGGTGAGGCGGTTCAGTAAATATTACGAAATATCATAAGGGGAGACGGGAGCTGTAGTGGGATATCACGTGATAAATGGATGACCCCTCCGGATCCTGCAAAAAATTTTTTAAATGGTTTTTCTTGTTTTTGTATAAGAAAAATGTTTTCCTCTAATCAAAATTCGCATGTCTGTAAATTCCACTGAAAATAAGGTTTAGTCAATATCATGGACCATTAAAACAAGAGGACTGAGACTTGCCATACTTTGGATCGGGTTCCGATCGCAAGGAGATATTCTGGCAAAAACTGGATTGCGCTTAAAAACTAAACATTTAACGATGTTATATTCAATAATAAAGAAATATAGTATAGTGACCATTACTTCGCAAATAGCTAATAATAAATAAATCGCCACATTTAAATACTGTGTCACGCTTGCAAAATTGAATAATTGTAAAAAATAATGCTTATATAGATGGCGTTGTACATATAGAGGAGCGGCTTTTTTCAATGGAGATGATCAGTCCTCTTATTTTAATGGTCCTTGGACAATGTGGAAGATTTTGATAAAATGTTTAAGATGTGAGAGACCTTAATTAAAATAATGTTGACATTTTATTATTTTCGAATAAATACAAAATTTTATTAAGTACTTATGTTTGACCGACTAACACAAATGAATTATTTTACAGTGATGGTCATTTTCGGTACCGTTGGAAACAGCTGCAAGCCAGGAAGTAAGTAAATGTTTTATTTTTTTACATTCGCAACGAATACAGAATTCAATTGTTCAATTAAATTCTGTATTGGTTTAAAATTTTACTAACCAAACACATACAGGATGTCCGTAAAACTAACGAGAAAAAGGCTGTCCATAAAACTAACGCGAAAATGATAAGGGGTGATAGAACAGCTCATAAGCTACCATATTAAGTAAATTTGACCTTGATAAGAAGTTCATGGTTTTCGAGATATTGGCACATTTAAAAAACTCGTGACTTTTTATACCCTGCGTCAGTACGTCGATTTTATTTTGTAAATCTGTTTTTTGCAGGATGTTACTATAAACATATCCTATCGAATGTTATTTAATTTTATCACATGTTAAGCTTTGTCGGTAGAAATAATTTAAAAGACAAATTAAAGTAAAAATCAGAAGTGACGAGTTTTTAAAAGTGCCAACATCTCGAAACTCATGAACTTGTTACTAACCTCAAATTTACATAGTATCTTATGAGCTGTTCTATCACCCCTTTTCATTTTGGCGTTAGCTTTTAGACATCCTGTAGACTGACGCCTGTATTCCACTGGGGTAGGCAGAGGCTATCGAAGGACAGAGTCTACGGTCCTTTATTAAATTAAATTTATTTTTTAGGGTTCCGTACCCAAAAGGTAAAGCAGGGCCCTGTTACTAAGACTCCTGTTCGTCCGTCTGTCTGTTTGTTTGTCTGTCCGTCAGTCACCAGGCTGTATCTCATGCACGAACTGTGATAGCTAAACAGTTGAAATTTTCACAATTGATGTATTTCTGTTACCGCTATAACAACATGTTTATGTCATTATTCAATATAAAATGATCGATCACCGCGTTCATTTTATTGAGGAGTAGAGCTCTGCTAACACTGGTTTTTGTACGGAACCCTCAGTGCGCGAGTCCGACTCGCACTTGGCTGGTTTTGGTTTTACCTTACCTCTGTGTCCCACTGCTGGACGAAGGCCTCTCCGCCGAACAAAGTCCTCGAAGCAGTTCTCTACAAAATGTTTTTATTGTGACAGAATATTCTTACTTAGTTTTAAGCGTTTTTAGGTTATGAAGAAAAGATTTTGGCGCCATCTAAGCTTAATTTTGTGTATTCGATTATTAATTATATTAAAGTTCCTAACATTTTTTATTTTATTTTAGTTGGTGACCAAATAGTTGATGGTAAGTAATAAATCACATCTATTTTTAAGGATATTCACTAGTCATGTGGACAAGTCCGTCTGACTTTTTATAATCAGATCTGGCGTAGTGATTGGTCGTGACGGAGGCATGATAAAAAACATGATTGTACCCTTCTTCGGCTTGGGCAAGATACGCTTGTAGTAGTTTATGCAACTGAATACACAAGAGTCCCCAGCAAGCTCGGCCGAATTTCACCTTCCCATACAAACGGAGTTTCGTTCTCATTTCAAAACTACGTTCTGGATTGTAATGAAACTTTGCATGTACAATGACATGAGGTATATCTAGGCTTGTATCTAGTTTATATGGCTCTAGTTTATAAAACAAACGTAATACAGAAAAGACAAGTTTTGTATGAAAAATTTAAATTCGCTGTATTTTTTTTACTATGTTATCTGAAATAAACTAATTACAGGCCTGCATATATCTTAAGTTATTCTAAGTACAAAGTTTCAGAGCAAACTAGCTAGTCGTTTTAAAATGAGAGCGTAACTTCGTTTGTATGGAGAACCGAGCTTACCGCGGATACTTACTAAGATATCATGACGCACGTGCAGTATCTGTATTGTAATGAGCAGCGCGGCGTGCGCTGGGCTATCCCGGACATCATTGCAGTTTTGAGAATGTGAACATTTAGTATTAAAAAGCTGGTCGTTATCTATGGGATTTGAACACGTTAAACAGAATTTATTAAATATATGGGTGTAGCACAACTGAACGGGGCTTAATCGCGTATAAATATGATTTATTTAATTACCTTTCGTTGGTAATTCTTCGACGTTTCGGACGTCCTCGCGTTACGTCCATGGTCACGAAAGGTTATTAAATAAATCATATTTATTCGCAATTAAGCCCCTTTTTCTTGTGTTGTGATAATGAATAAAGATCGTGTAAGTTTAAATCAATGTATATGGGTGTAGATTATTTGTTTTCGAGATAAAAAAATATCTGTAAATACCAATCAATATTTTAAATCGACTGTAAGTGACATGATTATTTTTCGTGAGTGTTTCGCTCGCCACGCAGAAATATTTGAAAACTACGGGTAAAAAAATATAGAAAATGATGGGTAAATACTCAAGTAACAAAACGCTTAAACCGGCTCTAATGGCTCATTTAAATAAAACAATTTAACGGATTATATCGCGTATATTTGTATTATTTTAAATGAAATGTTTAATATAGATACAATCGTGAATAGTAAGAATTATTAATAATGTTGATTATTTACTTACAGAAATAGAAGGATTCAGCAGGAAGCAACTAAAGGAAAATGGATTCAAAGGTATTTCTTAAAATAAATAACATATTATATTTATTTATTGCACAACAAATAAAGGTACATCTGGCGGACTTAATGCCTTAAGGCATTATCTACCAGTTAACCATCGGGCCAAACAAAGACGTTCAGTTGGTGCAGGATCGTGGCAATCGATATGTTATAAGTGAAAATAATAGACACGAATCAATATATTTCATATGCTTAATTTTTATTTTACTAATGCAGCATTAATCAATGACAAAATCAAAATATAAAGGTATCATAACATACTTAAACTAATAGAAAAGGAAAAATAAATAGAGTATAATTACAACATTATCAAACTGAGGTCCCCTAAATCAGAGGGGTTATTGAATAACGAAATTTCGACACTTTGTATCCGAATCAACTGCCATAGCCCATACAAAATCATGACACTTGATTCTGATTGCGAGCGTCAAACGCGTTAGGCAATAGGTGGGCAGTTCCCAGTTTGCCCATGAGGCTGGCTGCATTTCCCCGTTGAATGGCGATGCCTATTCTTTATCTTGAATGAGCCAGCCTTAGGATCGCGCGTGATTTCAATGAGTTTCTTTTTTAAGCTTTTAAAAGGTGAATGGGCATCCCGACTCCACGGCCCTAAAGTCTCCACTGAAAACGCCGCAAATATGTGATTGTGCGTTAGAACAGCATATTTGCAGCGTTTAAGGGCCTCAACCGCCGCCCCGCCAGCCCTCATGTGGCGGCTAAATGAATTTTGGGATATGATAAATATATATTTTAAATAATATACGTACACAAATACTTGGTATAATATACGTACATAAATAATAAAGTAAGTACACGTGCAAAACATCATGGAGACAAATTCACTCTTGTTAGTTGTTTAGGTCTAAGGAGGGCTTGCTCTGAGGTTTTCGTATGAGACTGATAGTCAGAATGCTGCATTACGTCTTACTTTTTTCAAAAATTGCGATCAAGATGCAAATAAATGAGGAGCTGTATATTAAAAGGTCTAAGCAATGATTGGAGAAAAGGCTAGCATAATTTAGAATTTAATAAAATGAATATCAAGGATTATCTTACACAAATCGACCTAGTCCCAAACTAAGCAAAGCTTTTTATCTATACTATTGTTAACTTGTAAAAATTAAATGTCTGTAAATTAAAGATATTTCCAAGGAAATAATTGATATGGACTATTGGAAAGTCACTGAATTGATTTTTTTTGTACGTTTATATGTGTCGTTGTGTCTTTATCACGCCAAAATGATTAAATGCATTTAGATTGTTTGATAGCTGGGCATCCACAGATGGTTATAGGACACTTTTTAACCGGCTAAACTGAAAAAGGAGCGTTTTGTTTTATCATCCTCTGAAGAATTGCGGGCACCTTCCAGTTTGTCATGATCAGTGATGGTAAATTTAGTATCATTTTCTAAACTCACCCTGGGGACCTATTGCTTCTATGCAGCCATACAACTCTGGAGGGATACTCCGGGATTGAACCATTTTAAGTCACTGATAAAATCTTACAGCAAAAACACATCTTTGGAGGTCTTAGCATTGTCCAAGAACAATCTTTGCATCTTGGTGAGGGTGCTTACAGGCCACTGTTGTCTGAATAAGCACATGCAGACAGTTGGGAAAAATGACACGAGGTTGTATAGGCACTGCCGAATAGCAGAGGTAACACCTTTGCACTTTCTCACGGACTGCCTTTCCCTAATTCGCAACCTCTATACTGCGAAAACATTTACTGTGCCCAGAAGAGATACAGACTCGGAATCAAAGATGTTCTGAAGTTCTTTACATCGACAGAACTTGACCAGGAACTATAGGTGGTGGCGATCACAATAGATCATCTATGATCGCAGTGAATCGGAGGCTGTATAGCCTGGAATAGCCACTACCACTAGAATAAGAAGAGGTTTTCTACCGCGCACACTCCGAATGTGGAATGACCTCCCTGCTAAGATTTCCCCTGGAGGTTACAGTATGGGGTTCTTTAAGAGGGGAGTGAATAGGTTCTTAAAGGGTCGGCAACACGCTCGTAATGCCCCTGGCGTTGCAAGCGTTCATAGGCTGCGGTGACTGCTTAACATCAGGCAGGCCGTACGCTTGTTTGCCACCTTAGTAGTATAAAAAAAAAAGATGTGGAAAATGCCAATTTAAACATAGTTAATATTGTCGACAGTAAGCCTAATTCGTCATTTGGATTGAAATTTGCCACACCAATGGCACCTTACCATGATCGCTGCACCAAAAATGCAACCAAATTTACGATCACTTATAATAATTTAGAAACCGTTAAGTTTTATGACTAGCAATTACATTATGACTTTCAATAATTAGGGGTATTAAGGGATTTCTCATTTTCGCGATTTTGGATCTCCAATTTCTGACTCTTCTCATAAATAGGGGCTAAAGTTCAGTCAATCTACACTCACTTTGCTAAACTTGGAGCGGTGATAATACTAGCCGTCTCGCTCGCGCACAGTTCGCTTTCTGTTCTTTCTTCAGCTTTCCGTACTTGAACTATTTTTATTTCAATGATTTAATAAGCATTTCTTTTTTGTACAGATATAAAAGACCAAAACAGTTACATCAAGAAGCGGATTGGGGTGATTAAGTGCTGGAAATGGAAAACAGTTTTCACTTCTTCTGAAGATAATTCTGAATCAACAGCCACCGGGGACTACTCTGAAGAAACTGATATTGAATCAAAAACCAACAATTCTTCGGAAGAAACTGATGAATCTAGAAGATCTAAAGCTGGATCTGATGAAACCAAAAATTCAAACTCAGATGAATCAAAATCTGATAATTCAAAATCTGATGATCCAAAATCAGATGATCCAAAATCAGATGACCCAAAGTCAGACGATCAAAAATCTGATAATGAAAAATCTGATGATTCAAAATCTAAAGGTGACACTAATGATTCTTCCAATAGTTCTGGCACAGATAATTCTAATAACAAAGGAGGCAAAAAGACAACAGAAGAATCAACAGGATATAAAAAGGTTTCTGATGACCGTAGTAGCAAACAATTAGATGAAAATTCAAGTAATGGATCTGAAAAAACACAGGTCAACATAAAAGACGGTATTATTAACCAGGAAAGAACATTAGAGACTAAAAGTAAGAGCGAGAAAGAGGATAAGTCTTCCTTTAAATCCGACGAGGGGTATCAAAGTAAGAGGATTATTGAAGAGAATTAGGTAACTAAGTATAATAAGACTTCTTTCAATCTGGTTATTCTAAAAGTTATAATAGCAAATACATAAAATGCTTCAGAACGTTTATACTAAAATCTCTTGAATTAATTTGTACAAGTCGTACTAACAAGCTGGTTCGGTGACCCAAAGATGATCTTGGCCTCTGACACAAGAGAACGCTACTCTCTCCTTTTCTGCGCCACTTCTTGTCAATCGGGTACTCCGAGGGAGGTCAAATCTTTGAGGGCTTCATCGTTCCAGAAGTATCTGTGGCGGCCCACCGGACATTTTCCGCTGGGCCAGCCCACTTACGCAATCTCCATGGATCGTCTCCCATTCTCTCTATTCTATTTATATAATATCAATTTTTGTGTAAATGGACTCCTTGTCTTTATATTTTGATTTCGTTAAAGTAGGCTATTCTAAGATACTGATTTCATGCGTTTTACGTTAATTTTTTTGTTGCCTAGGAGATATTTCGAGTGACGTCACTACTGACTGACGTCTGTACTAGGGTTTGGCAAGGACAAGTAAAAGTCAAAATTAAAAACACGAATAACTATTCCTCGAAATGGTTTTTGAATGAGTACACCTTGTAAAAAATTGGCCCATCCCAATTTCATAACAACTGAAACAAATTAAGCAATAGACTACTTTATAAAACATAAAAAAAAAAATTCTCAATACTATCAAATTACTGAGTGCTCCCCATGACGGTTGCGAAATTGGCTTTTCTATATTTTTTTGCATTTTTAGAACATTTCTAAAATTCAGTACCCTCAAATTATTTAAACACCTTTGCTACATTCTTTTGTTTTTGTAAATACTTCTTTTGTGTATGTGTGGTTTAGCTAAATTTATTAATAATTTTTAATATCAAGCACTTTTCATTTTTCAAATCAAATCAAATGAAATCATTATTTATTTGCTAGAATACAGTCAAGTGGATGTTGTCAAATACATTTTTGTACTACAGTGTATTCAGCCTGCTAGTGGGCATGCAAATATTAGGTAATACAATTAAAACTATGCACTTACTAAAATTAACTCAGATAGTATTTTTCTATAACTACGACTCAGCATGCAAAACACTAAAAATAGAATATAAACCTAATATTTACTAAACTTAATAAATATGCGGTGTATAATCAAGGTATTCTTTTACTGAAAAAAGCATTTTGTACCAAAAAGTCCAATAAATATTTTCTAAATTGAGGCATTTCACATTCTCTAACTTGGTTGGGTAACTTATTGTACAATTTGGGTGCCATTGCCATGCCAAATACACTTTTTGCACGTAAGGCTGTTTTTGATTGCTGACAAGTGATTTTATGACGCTGCAGTGCAATATTAAAACAGAAAATTGGTTAATATTTAACTTGACGTATATAACAATTTCAAAAATATACAAACACGGCATTGCATCAATCAAGCATCTTTAGGCCACAAGCAAAACGCAGACACTTTTTCTGAGCTTTAAACACTAATTCTCGGTCGGATGAGTTACCCCAGAACATGATACCATAGCGCAACGTAGCTATTACATATACGCGGTATGCAGTGAGCACGTCAGTCCGACTTAGAATTTTAATTAAATTATACAATGCATATGAAAAACGATTTAACTTCTTACAAATAGTGTCGATTTGGTTTATCTACGTTAATATATTTAACAATTTCTTGTGTTAATTATCCGAGATGTGTTGTATTTGTTTAAACAAATTAGCTTGTGTCATGTGTACTTTTTTATACCTCTATAGTAAGGTTAAATAGTTTAGTACATATTCTTAATACTACTGTTTGTTATTTTCATTCTCCAATTCCAACCAACTAAATTCGTACAACTTTTTAACGAATTTTTTTAACCGACAACTTGTAGCTTCACGCTGTAGCTATTTCATCTAAAAACTGATTTTTTATTTTATTTGACTTATAAAAATAACATTTTACAAAATAATTATTACTCGCCAAACTGTGGCGAGAAGCGCTCAGTTTTCGAACACTTAATATAACCTATATTATATAACTACATGATATACAAATGAGCCGGTTAGAAAAATCTGCACACGCATCATATTTATTATGTAGGTACTTCGTCCTCGAGGACAGCGCGTCAGCGTGTTTACGATGACATTGGCTTAGCTTCGAGGAGGAAGTCCTCCAGTTTTGATTTTAAAACAGTTTTACTTACTTTACAGTCGTGTCTAAGTAAAAGAATCTTATTAAAAATTTTAGGTACGAAATATTTTGAAGTCCTTTCACCGTAGTAGTTTTTTACACTCGGTTCAATTAAATTTCTCTGTGTAACACTTCTAGTGTTAATTCTGTTATTTTTATAGCTACTTTGAGCTCATCACTATGAAAATACTCTAAACCTATCAGATATTTAACTTTCTTATCAACTGGTAGAATTTTGCATAAATTAAATAACTAATAATAATTAAATAACTGAACTGAATTACTGGAATATTATGAAAATATTTCAAAATGTTTGTAATCTGAACATACAATTTATACAATAAATCTATTATGCATCTCATTTTTGTTTTACTTAGTACTTTATTCTGTCATATCATCTTCAACCTTGCCATTCTACAACAATTGATAGCTTCAGCTGTTACTTTGCGGAATTTTATATTGAATGAATGGATTACAGTTCCTTTGACTTCTCGGGTGGATGCCGGGCCGTCAAAATCTGCTGCGTCTCCTGATGATGCCTCGCAGAGACGAAACATGTGTGTGGATTATATTGTTTGGTGGTAGTTTGTTGTATTTGCTGCCGTATTTTTTGTAGAATCTGCATGAGCATATTGCGCATATGAGTACAACTTATTACCACATCTAACTAAGACACTATTTCGTGGAATAATAAAGGAACTATTATCCATTCATTTTCAGAACTAACTAATGATTTATGATGAAAATCTAACATTGTCTATATTAATTTAAAACTATCTAATTTTGTAAGTCGCACCCGCTTGGAATATTGGTGTCCCGGACCTTTGAGAGGTGTGCAAAGTTAACGCATAGAGTCCCTTTCGACAATTTAATGAAATTTAAGGGTCACACCGCGCGGGTGCTGTTGCTGCCCGTCTCATGGAACGCGCACAGAGACAGCACCCGCTAGATGCAAGAACTATTGGAGATTGGTGGAATCTACATATACTGGGTTATGGTATTGAAATGATGGACTAAATATTGGGCTATTGCTTGAGACAATCGAACGTCTACCAGTGTCTCATGGCTAAAGGCACTAGTAGACGATAACTTGCCAACTGATAGAAGGGCCCCCGTGTAAATAGCGACACATACACCGTGTAAATAGTGACCTTAACCAATAACGATTTTGAAACAAATAAAACATGGCATTTGCAAATCAACTTTATTGTTCTTGATAAATAATAGAATTATTTTAAATCCATTTTAATTAAGAAAATTAAACTATTGCATGGACAGGCTGATGTGTGGATCTTTGGTGACGGTTCCAATCTGAAAAAAAAAGGATTTATTAATTCAACATTCTCTTAGGTTTCCTAGGCTTCTATTAGGCTATTAAGAAAACCGAGCAGTATTTGAGAGTGAAGACATAGTTATCTTTGAGGGTGGGACAGTTGGAGTCCCTATATAACGTGAACTTAACTAATTTTTCGTGAGAGTGCCAATTATGGTGTGAGCTATGAAAAGAGCTGTGCTCGGGATCTCTACGAGATCGAATCGGAAAGGAGATTCGTAGACGAACCAAGCTCGCCGACATAGCAAACAGGGTAAGCAAGCTGAAGTGGCAATGGGAGGCACATAGCAGAGAACCGAGTGGAGACCGCGTAACGGTAAGCATGGAGGGACCCTATCGAAACAGGTTTTATTTGCATAGGAGTAAGGGTGTGTTACGATATATTTGGCCGCTTTGACTGCTGACTATATAATGCGGACTGTACATTCATATAACTTTACAAATATGTTTTTTTTTTCTTACCGTACTTTATTTAGATGCCGTGGTGGCCACCGGTGACAACTGGAAAAACAATAGACTATAATGATTTATGAAACATTGTTTTTTTACGAAAATCTTATTGTTGTATCATCACGATCTTCGCGATATCCAAACATCAAGATTTTCGTAAAAAAACATTTTTTTGCACTACAGCGACATCTCTAGATTACATGTGACAACTTTAAAGTTCACTCTGTTAGTTTTATACATGCTCACCAGGTGCGCTGACGGCGAATAGCCGATTAAAAGCAAAAATACAAAGATCTTGTAACAAGTAATGACACAATTTGAAGACAAGCTGACTGGGCTCTGTAGCTCAATTGGCAGAGCGTGCACCCCGGCAAGGTACAATCACTGGTTCAAATCCGGTCGGAGTCTTGAAATTTTTTCATTATTTGGATCTTTGACGACCGCTTTGGCTCGTGGGAGTAACGTTGCCTGCGAAGCTGAGGTCCTGGGTTCAAATCCCGGTAAGGACAAATATTTGTGTGATGACCATAAATATTTGTTCCTGAGTCTTAGATGTTTTCTATGTATATAAGTAATATATCTACTAGATATATCGTCGTCTGGCACCCATAACACAAGCCTTATTGAGCTTACCATGGGACTAGAGCGATTTGTGTAAAATTGTCCCGTAATATTTATTTGTTTGATATTTATTTATTAATTATTTGTATTTCATGAAAATGATTTATGAAACATTCGACGACACGGTTGGCTCAGTTGATTGCACAACGGTTTACGAAGGAGGCGGTCGCGGGTTCAAATCGAGCTTCGAACTCGAGACGCCAGGGCAAGTGTTTGTCTGATTAGCACAAATGTTTGTGTTTAATGTTTTCAATAATTTCTATTATAATTTATCTAAATATTAGGTAAAAGAAGATGCCCGCGACTTCGTTCGTGGAGGAGAAAAAGTCATAATCCCTCTTTTTTTCTAAAGCGTAGTCGGGTAAAAAGTATCCTATAACCATATGAAGATACCGAGCTACCCGTGTAACAAAAATAGTTGAAATCCGTTTAACTGTTTTAGCGTGATGAAGTCACAACGACACGTACAAATATACAAAAAATATAAAACTCGATCTAGTGACCTCCAAAGAGTCCGTGAAGGTCAGACGATTCACTTGAATGAATTCATTCAGCATTTTTGTTTCACTTTTCGTTCAGACATGTCACTTCGAGTGAAAAATGCAAAATGAAAGAAAAATGAACCGTCTGATATCACATTTACTTTAATTTTATTTTCATATTTTCAATGTACAGACATTTAATTTATACTACTTTAAAAGAGTATTAGATGATACCTTATACGATATAGGTCCCAACAAAAGCATTGATATGAACCAAAAACTGTACATGCGTGATATATGAATGGCCCCTTATTTACTTGTCATTACAACTTACCACCAGTTACAATACTAGCAGGCGCCGTGATTACTGAAATGGAAAACAGTCAACATTATTAATATTTTCTTCTGTTTCCGCGATTATTACTCATTGAAATAAAACAATTTAACGGATTATATCGCGTATATTATCTCATTTCGGTCCTCCCGTGACCATGGAAAGCTGGAAAGCTTCCGAAACGTCGGGAACCAAAATGAGATAATATACGCGATATAATCCGTTAAATTGTTTTATTTCAATGAGTCAACATTATTGTTAACCGATTAATACAAGTTGCTTTACAGTTTCGTCATGTCCGTCCGTCCGTCCGTCTATCCGTCCGTATGTCAAAGGCATTTTACTCAAAAACTACAAAATTTACAGTGATGAAATTTGGAGTATAGGTGTCTTGTGTTTTATTTTTATTTATCTCAATAAATAATGTGGATCATTTCTTACAGATATTTCGCCAAACATGCGTTTATTGGTGATTATAACACTAACTTTACATTTATTTTTAAATGTAGATACCTAACCTAACCTGGAAGCCTCGTATTAATTAAGTAGCTTGATTATTTCATTTAACTTTTTTAACTTTTTAGACATAGCTCTTCTACACATTTTGGTGACTTCTTAAAAAAATTCATGCACGTAACTATTTTTTTTAAGCAATAATTCTAGTATAATGCAGTTCTAGGTATATTACATCTGTCAAAACTGTGATCACGTGTGCCGTTCCCGTATTGGCTTACATATCCATGAAAAACGTTGTTTTCTGACATGACACTGTTTAAATAGTCTGTAAAAGACTTACAGTACAGGCCTTTGATTGATCGAGGAATATCAAACCGTTCAGGATTCCGTTAGTTTCTAGTAGGGACGCTTTCAGTTGTTTTAAGGTGCGTCCACATTTGTATCATTTGCCCGATTAGATCTTCGTCCCGTGGCATGATCGCGTGTCACGATCACGCGTTTGGACGTTTCGCCGATCCGATCGCTTGAAATCCATGTTGCTAATACGCGTATCACACACTTAGATCGCCCAAGCTCGGCGTGTTCGCCGCGGCGACAGTGAGCGTCCAAGCAGTCATGCCACGCCACGGTGGACGCACCTTTAAGGTGCGTCCACACTTGTATCATTTGCTCGTATCCGATCACCGTGCCGTAGCATGACTGTGTATCGCGCTGCTTGGACGCTTATTGTCGGCGCGCCGATAATGCCGCACTCTTCCGATACAAGTGTGTGATACGCGTAGCAAATGGATTTCGAGTAATCGGATCGGCGCAACGTCCAAACGCGTGATCGTGACACGCGATCATGCTACGCGACGATGATCTGATACGGGCAAATGATACAAATGTGGACGCACCTTTAAATGACTACATAGGCCTCTTTACAAATATACATATTTACATAGTTGAAATGTAAAACATACCTTTAAGTTTTAAGTGATCGATGGTAGAAGGAACAGCATAGGCTGGAAAAAAAAGTATAATTGAAACGTTTGTTACAAAAAAAAAAAACCATAATATTTGCGATAAAAAGTTAATGACATCAGAGTTGTGTTCAGAAATTACAAGACACAGTGTAATATGCTGCTGGCGAATGATGGAAAAGATTAAAGTTGGACGGAACAAGTCACAAATGAAGAAGATTAATGGATTTTTAGTTTCTTTGCTTTTCTGCAAAATATTGTCTTGGTTAGATGTGACAATAAAATGTGCCCACATGCGCAAATCTTCATCCAGTTCCCACAGCAAAATACGCATGCAAAGCTCTAGAGAGGAGAAACACGTGTCGAGGATTGTACTGTCTGGTGCTGGTGCGGCATTTGAGCACAGTTTATTGTCACATCTAAAAAAGATAATATTTTGCGAAAACACAAAGGAACTATAATCCATTAATCTAATAGGGTACATGCATGATTTTCTTTTATCGCTTTTCTTAACAAAATATGAAAATACCGTAAAAACGATTTCAACAAGTGAAATTAAAATTAAATCGGCCGAGAAATACCAATGATAAAGGCATTTTAGACGGCGTTTGACAGAGAGGTCCGACATTGTACTGTTATGTCATAGTCCACTCCGCCATATAAATTCCATATTAAATTCCGTTTTGCTACAAAGAGATAGAATTAAATGTTTGATGGCTTATATCTTGGTTATTTTTATAGTTATTCGAAAAAATATTTTTGTCTACTGTTTCATGTAGAACGAGCTTTTAATAAAGCAAAAATAAAAAAAAACATGCATATTCCCTATTCCGCAAAGTAACGCATGAATCTATCAATTATTACAAATAAAGAAGTACTCAGGAGAGTGGGATCAAGAGGAGCTTAGTAAAAACTATAGCAAATAGGAGAGGGCAAATGTTTAATCACCTTGTACGACATGACGCAATAACAAAGTAGGAGGAGTAGAAGGTAAGCGAAGAAGGAAACGTAAAATAAGCTACAATTTTACATGAAACAAAAGGGAAAGCATGTTATGTCGTATAGGGAAATTAAGGAGGTAAAGATAAGGCGAGATGGAGACAGCTATACGCTTTTTTAGCTATACCGACAAAAGTTTAACTATTATAGATGATGATGATGATAGTAACCATAATGGCGGCGATGTGGTTCGCAACCCATCACGTCTCGGTCCCAGCGAGAGCGAAGAGTGGGCTATGGAGAGCCGCTTTGCTACGTTAAATGTAAGGGGAAGAATGAATGATAAAAGTAGATCAAGTGTGTCAGATGATGGGTGCGAGAAATAGAGAGATTAATGAATGTTGATGAAGCGGCAGTTGTATGCCAGGACCGGAGCAAGTGGAAGGAGGTAGTCTCTGCCTACCCCGTAATGGGAAAAAGGCGTGATTTTATGTATGTATGTATATATGATAGTGTGAAAATTAGCAATGTTACTACTAGACTTCTCGGCTCAAGTCAATTTGGACCTTAAATCGATCTAATCGGTTTGAGTCTATATTGGCAAGCGTATTATTTGCTTCGTTCTTTTAGTCAGAAATATATACATTATGATTAGATTGTCTGGCTAAGCTTTGTATGTAAGAAGGAAGATCTCCATATAAGCAGTGAGTGAGTGAGACAAAAGATATAAGTACACCCGTGCAAAGCCAGGGCAGGCTGCTTGTTATAGATTTTGATTTCATTACAAAACTTACTCAATTTCAATAGCCAAATATAAATTAGAGACTAAAGCTACTTTCTTAACTTCTTGAAAGAAATCTCCATTTTATCCACTCGTATGTCTATATGTATATATAAGCTTCTTCGAAATAATATTTAATTATATAGTTCATACAGTAAAGGCAGCTTAGGTCTCATCTTCTTCCTTAGTACACCGTGCGAAGCTGGGGTGGGCAGGTACTATAATAATATGGAAATAAAAATAATACTTACCAGCCAGGGCTACGGTTCCAAGTCCAGGAACAACCTTATTTGCAGCCTTGGCAACGCCTTTCGCTGCTGCAGAAGTAAAAATTACTCATGTCAAATTTTACAACATACCGTGGTTAAGTTAAGCACTTGGATGTAGGTACATAATTTGCCAATGACTTTATTGTTAATTAATACAAAGGAAAGAATCTAAATCTAAGTTAAAAACTATTAATTGACTATCTAAAGATAAAAGATGCCCTCCAGGTCACCTTCACCGGATATTGTACCCAGTAGGCTGGCGGCGTTTCTTCTTTGGATGGCTAGGCTGAGTCCTGTCCAAAGCAGCAGCCAGCCCTCTGGTCACCCGATGCATCGATAAGGCGCTGAGCTATTTCTTTATACAGCTCCTTGGCGCTGGGTCCCCACGGTCCAATTGTTTCTACACCAAACGGCGCAAATATGTAGCCCTCACCGAGAGTAGCATATTTGCGCCGTTTGTGCTGCTCGGCCATCGTTGCCGCCGCTGCAGCCCTGGAGGAGGTGCCATGGAGATGAGACGGCGCCAGAGTATCGACACAGGTGGCGTCCCAGACAAGTGTCCTGCCCATCTTCCACGGGACGAGCGTCATACCGTCGGGGCGCTTGCCATCGTCGCGTGCAATACCGTTCGGCTCTAAAATGGCCGGCACGTTGACGGAGACAAGAGCCCTCCGGATGACGTCGTTCAGGGAAGCATGGCGGGAGATGCGGCCGGCGCTCTTTTGGCAACTTAGGCCGTGGTGACCTTGTATGTCTACGCATGCACCGCAGCGGCAGCGGTGGGGCTCATTAATTTTGATCCCAAGACGCAGGCTAGTGGCCAATTTGCCAATTAAATAAAAATCTCTTTTTAGAATCCTTAAAATTCAATAAAACGATCGCTGTAAGGTAAGGCAACGTACGTATTCACAGCCAAAATAACATTTTCCCTTTGAAATTGGGGACCCCATAAATGACTTCACGCTGCCTATGTATAAGGACAGAGCAATTACAGCGGGCAGCAGAAATGCCAAACTTTGACAATGATTTTTAGAGCACTTCATTTTAATCTTAAAAAATATAGTTTCTTGTATGCCCCCCTTTAATTTTATTTTATTAGTTGCTGTAACGGCCTTAGTAATGCACATTCTGCGAAAATTTTAATTGTACCCGCTTAGGCTCAAAGATGCGGTACACTTTGGGAAAAATGACAGTCGCCTTAAATTTTAAGATTGCGGATAAAACTTCAAAGAGTCTTCACCCCAAAACCTAGGAAACGATACCCATGAGTATATTCTTCCGATGCATAGATTGGCAGATTTAACTCTTGACCAAAAAAGTGGGGTGTTGGTTTGATTCGTCTATCTGGGTGCATGTTTCGTTTTGTTATTTCATTTTCGTGTGTCTCTGTCTCTGTACTGTATGTCTGTATATCTGTGGGTAATAAAACCTGTCACGTGATGTCCAGATCGAATAAAATCGACAAAGTATCCAAGATTTCTACTAAATTTAAAAAAACGAATGTAATTGAATTTGTTGAACTTACCAGCGTCAACAGTACTAATAGCTCCTTGAGCAGCTCCATCGATGTCTGAAAAGAATATATATTTATTATTTAAGGTTTATTGTACATTATAAGAAGGTACAAATGACAGACTTAATGTCATAAAGACATTCTCAACCAGTCATCCATTAACCTAATGAAGTGTTAGGAGTACGGAGGTACTGACACAACGAGTCTCGGTATAATAATGTGTATTTATTCAGTGAATTGAGATTCTTATATACTAGAGCTTATTACCATATAGGGAGTAACACGTGTTCCAACAGGCAATATGCGTTCAAGGTTTACAGTCCAAGGTTGCTCCACAAAAGGAGTTGCTATTTTTATTAAGTCTCCGATTTATTAAATATTATATCATCCGTTCGAATCAGCTGTGAATCAGCTGAGACCACATACACCACACTAAAAAAAAACATTATTGGTTCAGCCAAGCGGTTTCTTGCCCTGCAGTCAAATTCATCCTCTTAAGGGACTACCCAAGATGATTTCGGTAAATTTCACTGTTTTTAAAGAGATATAAAATTATTCCTCTTGCTGCAAACCACGTAAAATATATATATATATTACGGCTTTTTGTATGGAGATTGTCAGTCCTCTTGTTTAAATGGTCCTTAATTTACACGTTTGTACGGAAATTCCATGGAATCTGTAGTATACGACACCAGCATTTCAAAAGCTTTTTCTGACCATGCCCTTTGTGTACGGAACCCTAAAAAAACTTACCCAAGTGCTTAGCCTTGTGAAGAGCGTCTTTAAAGGTAGAAGAAACATCTGAAACAAAATAAATGAGAAATAAGTAAGTGTTTCACAGATTTTAATTATTTTCACACACAGCAGAACAAGGAATATTCATGAATTTTAATTTTTGCTTTATTAAAAGCTCATTCATGTAACAAACAGTAGACAAAAATAGTTTTTCGAATAACTATAAAAATAACCCAGATATAAGCCATCTAACATTTCATTCTATCTCTTTCTAGCAAATCAGAATTTAATATGGAGCTTATATGGCCAGAGTGCACGATGACGTAACAGTGCATATCGGACCTCTGTCTAATTAGTAGTTTAAAATGCCTATATCTTGCGTATTTCTTGGTTGATTTAAATTTAAATTTCACATTTCGAAATAGTTTTATCGGTATTTTGATATTTACTTAAGAAAAGCGACAAAAAAATTGTTCCCCATTACCGAGCTACCTATAGACACGGACACGTTGTGCAAGAAGGATAATGACTATATTTTAATACTAAGTCCGTCATGTAAATTCACAAGAACAATAGGGATGTTGACTGTACTTAAATAATACTAAATTTTTGATGCGAAACGGCAGTTTTTAAGACGTAAATCCAAAAAAATAAAAATAGATCGACACCTTACGTGAAGCCTGTTTGATGAGCCTTTAAAGTTAGGTGGGAAAGTCCATTTTTAAAGTATGAAAATATTAATAAATAGTAATACCATTAAATAACTCATGAAATATATGGTAACTTTTGTTATAAGATCATTTCCATAAACGCAGGTTTTAACATAGCTGCAGAACAAAGTTCTTAATTTCCCCATATAAGATAGGAAGGTGTGACGTCACACCGTCCTAGGGTTTAGTATGGAGCGTTTTTGGGAAAGTCCAAAAGTGTGATTCTAACGTTATTGTCTTTCGTCGAGTTTTAATGACATTGATGTAGTTTTTTCACCAGTATTTCTATCATTCAAAGGTCTATAACAAAGAAAAAAAACTTGTCAACATCCCTGTTGGAGACGTATTTTTTCTTTTATAACTTAATCAAAAAGTAAAGGTGTTAAGTTGAATCAAAATGTCGCGTGACGTCACTTCTAGGTACAAATTGCGCGCCTCCTAAACTTTAATGCGATTTATCTGAGTATTTTCTTTATTTTGAAAAAGGAAAAAATACTTGTCAAAGCGGCCAAGTACGAGTCGTAATCGCGCGACGGTTCCATACAAAATATACGCTACAAACGGCCGTATCTATAAAAATCGGCTGTTAGCAGATCCCTACTCCTCAGCAAAATGTACGCGGTGTTCGATCTGATATTGGTTACTAATACAGACAGACAGACATAAAATTATACTGGTTTTAGTATTCGTTGTTATAGCGGCAATAGAAATGCATCGTCTGTGGAAATTACAAATGTCTTGCTATCACAGTTCATGAGATACATCCTGTTGACAGACAAACAGACAGACAGACGGACAGTCTTAGTAATAGGGTCTCGTTTTACCCTTTGGGTACGGAACCCTAAAAACAAAGTAACAATATACTAACCCTCCTTGGTGTCAGCGAAGACTTGTCCTGAAACATTAGAAGAAATTATGTCAATAATTTTATTTTATCGCTTTTTAACTTAGCCCATAATTTAATGAATACATAAAATTATGGGCTTAGTTAAAAAATCCATCATATTCGGAATACTTTCCAAATAAACATAACGTTTTCGACATTTCTTAAAAAGAGTTTGATTGATGCAAAGATGAATCACAAACGAAAACTACGCAGTATATACCTACTTCGTGTTTTTCAGCGTTAAATAAAAAGATAAACAATCTTGACTTGTCTTTTTATTGAAAAACAATTTCGAATAATAAGTCACAGCAAATATGTAGCAATTATATAGCAAGGATGCTAATTTATATTATTTTGGTTTCATAAGTAATAGTTACTATTTTTTAATGGTTTCTTTCAATAAAAAGACACGTCAAGAGTCAAGATTGCTTACCCTTTTTCTAATGCCTAAGAAAACTAATTAGTATTCTCCTTCATAATCTAGCAACGTGCTAGCGCCCTCCATATTTTTAGTAAATTAGTACCACCAAAAAAATTTAAACAAGAGGACTGTCAATCTGCATACGAACATTCGTTCCCAGATATGTAACACGCCATCTATGTCTAAGAATTATTATTTAAAATTATTTAACTTTGCAAGCGTGAAACACTCTAAATAATATTGTCTTCTGTTTCTGCGATTATCATTAATTTAAATAACACAAATTAAACAGATTCGATCACGTATATTATCTCATTTGAGTTAATGAGATAATATACGCGACATAATCCGTTTAAATTGTTTTATTTCAACAGTATTTAAATGTCACGATTTATTTCTTATCACTAAGAGCCCTCGGCAAGCTCGGCCGAATTTCATCTTCCCATACAAACGGAGTTACGTTCTCATTTTAAAACTACGTTTTAGATTGTAACGAAACTTTGCATATACAATGTCATGAAGTATATCTAGCATGTAATTAGTTTATATGGCTCCAATTTAAAAACAAACGAAATACAGAAAAAACAAGTTTTGTATGAAAAACTTAAAGTCTCTTAAAGCAGCATAAACTAATTACAGGCCTACATACACCTTAACTTATACTAACTAAAAAGTTTCAGAGCAAACTAGCTAGTTGTTTTAAAATGAGAGTGAAACTTTGCATGGAGAGGACAATCGAAGTTTCCGGGAACTCTAAACTGAGTACGAACTAAGTGTTACTGTACTGTGTTTCTTTGTTCAATTAAAACATCGTCAAATGATTAGTTCTAAAGCGCCATCTAGTTTCATCCTGAATATCTCTTTGCGTTTGGGTCGCGATCGAAAGTATGGCAATTGACAGTCCGCTTGTTTTAATGGTCCTTGCTATATCACAAATATCAATAGATGAAATCAATTCAACACTATGTACTTCTGCTTCATCTTCCTTGACTAGTTTCTTATTTATTTGGGTAGGCCTTTCTTAAACTTTCCCTCCAGTACACGATCTTTGGCTATTTCAGCGTATTAGTATCGTTCAAGTCTTTTTCGATTGTCGTCAGCCAAGTGGCAGGCGGTCTTTCACGTCCTCGTTTTCGTGTCCGTATCATTAGGGCCATATGATCTTCAAGGCGTCGTAAAATATGCCCGCACCACCAGATGGGCTACTCCGAAATCCGAAAAACGAAGTTTGTTTGGCACCATCCCGCTCTCACACAACTACAGCATAACTTGAGAGCGAGAGAGCTGGCACGTTACGAACTTAGATTTTTGAGTTTTGGAGTAACGCCTCAGAGGCGATTTTCAACACTATCCGGACCAAATAAAATTAAACTATTTAAATTTTAATTAGTAGAATTTTAAATTTTATAAGAAACTTACCGATTGGTGGAGAGCTCTTTGGGCTATCAGAGTTATGGTCTGGTGAAGCTGAAGACAAAACAATATCATTTATTATCATCATATAAGCCCAAAGCACTGGACAAAGGCCTCACACAAGGACCTCTTTAACGACCAGTCATGCGCCTCATCCAACGGTTTCGCGCGTTCTTCACCAGATCATCGGTTCAGTTTGATAGGGGCCTAGCCACGCTGCGTCATCCTATGCGCAGTCGCATCTTGAGCACCTTTCTGCTCCAAGGCAATCGGTTCTACGAGCAATGTGCCCCGCCCACTGCCACTTAAGTTGATAGCTTGACCAATACCCCTGTACCGCGCCTTAAGGTGCGTCCACATTTGTATCGTTTGCTCGATCAGATCTTCGTCCCGTGACATGATCGCGTGTCACGATCACGCTTTTGGATGTTTCTGATCACGCGAGGAGACTCCGAGCGTAGCTCGGTCCATTATAGAATAAAATACACATACTCTTTATTGCACACCTCAGATACACAGAAATACAGAACATGACAGTAACATTCGAATTAACAGAGGTAAACAACAGGCGGTCTTATCGCTTAATAGCGATCTCTTCCAGACAACCTTTGGGTGGCGGAATGTTTAAAAGATAACAATTTTAGTTTAGTAGGTGGCGAGAAACAGTTATGAAGCAAAACAAAAACTCATATACTAAGTTGCTTATTTATAATAGGTTGTTAAAAAAAAATATTTATGCGCAATGCATTTTTTATATGCACTCGAGTCAGTATACAGCTCTATAGGGCTTATTACATTTTGCTGAATAAAGTCAGTGATGACAGGGAAACAGCAATACGTTAGAGTGAGAGGCTTTAACTTACCTCCTTAATAAAGCAAAGTGTAAAAAGCCCTTTTGGAGTGATAAACGAGCGGTCTAGCCTAAAAAACCAATATTCTGAAGATAAATAATTCTTTTTTTACGTACAAGCCGTTCTTTTGATTTTCACACACATATCACACTATAGGTCTAACGCTTAACTGAGGATGTTCCTGAGGTATGGGAGGGGTGACAAGTGACGTATCCTAACTGTCTCGCTATACACATATACGTCACTTGTTGCCCTCCCTGATCAAGCTTACATAGCTACATTTTCACAGGTCTATATAGCTATCACGAGATACAGCTTGGTCAAAAACAGACAGACAGATGCACAGGGAAGTCTTAGTAATAGGGTCCCGTTTTACCCTTTGGGTACGGGACCCTAAAAACTTAAAGAAATAATATACTAACCCCCCTTGATGTCAGCGATGACTTGTCCTGAAATATTAGAAAAAAGCACGTCAATAAATATAAGCCTCTCTTAAGATAATAATTGACTGTTAAAAATACATTGAGAACAGCGCCATCTTTCTCGCCATCGTGATACTTGCTGGAAAGTAGTGTTACGCATATTCTTGAGGCTTGGCCAGGAATCGGTTTCAATTACGAGAATTACGAGATTTCCATATCTATACTAATAAGAAGTTTTAAAAATAAAATGTCAGTACATTGCAGATATTAAAAAAAAATTGTGAGGGATTATTTCGAGGTCATAGTAGCGAAAAACTTTTTTTGGTTTTTTTTTACGTTTGTAAGTGTCGTTGCGGCTTGATTACGCTTAATCGGCGAAACGGAACTAGTTTTTGAACACGGGTAGCTGAGTATTTCCAGATAGTTAAAGGATACTTTTTACCCAACTGCGCTGAACAAAAAAAAAATATGATTTTTTGTACTCCGCGAACGAAGTTGCGGGCGCCTTCTAGTATTTTATTAAAATTTTAGAACTTGAATCAAGTATTTTGTGATTAATTTATCTTCTCCTAAATACAGTTTTAAAAGAATTTAGAAGTAGCGTGTATTTTGGAAGATTTAAAAAATAACGGTTCCGATCCCTGGCCTGGACCATTAAACCAAGAGGATTGTCAATTGCTATCTATAAATGAATAAAGAAACATAGTTCTAAACATAGTATTGTTTAGTTTTTAAGCGACATCTAGTTTTTGCCAGAACATCTACATGCAATCGGGTCTGGCAATAGGGAATGGATGAAAATTTTCAAAAACTCTTGAAATTTTGTTTTTCGGTAGGAATAATAAGATTTCTTATCGTCAGAAAAAAATTACAGATTTTTCTGTGGCTTAGAAAGAAATAAAAAGATGAAAAGGTGTTGGTGGGCCTATATGGCAGCTTATACGGTACGGCAAGAATAACAGTACATTTACAGCCATTTTAATCGAAAACATCAATGGTGCATTTGCCGTACCGTATAAGCTGTCATATAGGCCCACCAATACCTTTTCATCTTTTATTTCTTTCTAAGCCACAGAAAAATCTGCAATTTTTTTCTGACGATAAGGAGTCTTACGAGTATTCCTACCTATAAACAAAATTTCAAGATTTTTGAAAATTGTCATTCATTCCCCATTGCCAGTCCTCTTGTTTTAATGGTCCTTGCTATTTTACAATAGTTGGAATCAGTTCAAAATTATTTAGAAAACCAGGGAAAAGTTAAATAGGTTTGTCTTAGCCTTGAAAAGACTTCAAGAAACAGTTTCGATAGAAGCTGCACTAGCAGCTTACCATGGCTATGTATCCTTGCTAAGTGCTAAGGTACGAATGAATACTCTGGGGAAATGCTGGCGATACTGCGACAATTTATTTCCTTCTTTTCTTTAGTAACTGTATTTTTGCAAATAGATATATTTGATTTGAGACCAATACAAAATGTAAAATTAAGCTGTTGAAATTTTATATACTTACTTTAAATATAACAATTTAACGGATTATATCGCGTATATAAGGTATCTCATTTGAGTTCCCATAGATATAATCCGTTAAATTATTTTATTTAAATGAGTGATAATCGTGGAGACAGAAGAAAATATAAACCTACTTTAAGTTTAAATTTCATGAGATACTTTACCTATTGGTGAAGTTTTCTTTGGGCTATCCGAGTGAGGGTCTGGTGAACCTGAGGAGCCAAAGTAGCTTTTTTATCATCAGGTCGGACTAGGTACCCAAGTAGCACAGAAACTGTATAAGTACTACGGAGTATGCTGTAAGGAGTGCAAGACAGAACTAGTACGCAAAGATTTTTGGGAATGGCACCTCAAATTCATAATAAAATCCCAGCTAGCATATGGGACTTAAAATTAGAACAATTAAGAAAATACTGACATTGCTGTTACTCCAAAAATGTTACTATAATATTCAACACTTTCGTCAATGACATAGAATTATGATAAATTATTGTTACTATTTTTTAACCGACTTCCAAAAAAAGGAGGAGGTTCTCAATTCGACAAAATGTTTTTTTTTAATGGATGTTTACCGATTACTCAAAGACTTTTTGACCGATTTCAATTTTTTTTTTGGTTTTATAGAAGGTACTTTCTAGTTGGTCCCATTTAATTTTGGTGAAGATCTGATGATGGAATCCATGAGGAATTGAAGGAACTCCTCAAATATTGTAGGCATACATATATCGATTTTGGTAATATAAGAAACATAATAAGCATTTGCATTCAGAAAGAGTAAATTGGTGAAGTGGAACTGATGCAGAAGACCACAGAATGCCATTGGAACTCGTCAATGATAAATGATTTACGGGTGGCGACAAAATATCTTGATTAATTTAGCCAAGCAACTTCATAGTCACAAATTTAAATGTTCCTGATGAGAATGGTACCATCGAATTGATTTGATGATGGAGCCGGAAGGTAGGCACCAGAGCTATGTAATAAAATAATGTATCCTAGCCGTGTTTGGGCTTGTTCGAATCGTCACGAGATACACTTTTAAGTAACGGTTAACTAAAAGTGTAAAATAAATAAACTTTTAAACAAAAAAATAAAACTAACTCCAAAAAAACTTAAAAGTAAAAAAAAAACGCCATAATTAAATTTCTTCAAATTACTTACAAGTAACCGTTTGTATACTCAATGTATACAGTATATACAATTAATGTTATTTTGGAGTCGGTGCCATCATGTCACAACTTACTAAAATCGACAATTTTCAATAGTTTACACATTCTTTATATGGCACCGACGCCAAAATAAGATTAATTGTATATACTGTATAGATTGAGTATACAAACGGTTACTTGTAAGTAATTTGAAGAAACTTAATTATGGCGTTATTTTTTACTTTTAAGTTTTTTTTGGAGTCGGTTTTATTTTTTTGTTTAAAAGTTTATTATAATTTTATAATCCAATTACCTTAATTTGACATTGTTTTAATTTTATGTGGGCATTTTTTTAAATGTGACTATTTCAATTATATCATTTTTATTTATTATTATTTAATTCGATATTCTATTTTCTCTCCAGCCTGAGAATGTTTAATTTTTTAAATTATTTATTTTAATTGTGCATTCACTACTCTGCATTGTATAATGCGGTCAAAAACCCACAACATTTGTACATCTATCGGCAAAACATCGAGGATCTTCACCATATTGTAAAATCAACATTGTACCTATGTTTGACAAATATGTTTATCTTTATTATTATCGCCTTTTACAGCTATGTACAGTCAGTTTGAGCTTCATACGACCCCCCCCCCCCCCCCCCCAACCATATAAAATGATGTCATTTCCAAAAAAAGCGTGTTTAGCAACAGTTTATAAAAACACGAATTTCATTATTTTTTACTCATTGCACGCGCTTTGCATGCACTTTTTAAAGATGCCAATGATGATGTCATCTTGGGAATGACCCCCCCCCCATCCTTCGTCAAACTACCATCATCCAGACCCCCCCCCCCCCCCCCCCCATTTGAAATGACGTAATTAATGAATAGCCCCTTAGTCGTACAAGAAAACTTTAAATTTAACATAATATTTGGAATCTTACCATCTGATTCGACCGAAGGATCAACACCGCCTGGTGGATAGCTGTCATCTAAAGAAAAGAATCAGTAAAATATATATATATTTTTTTTTATTTATGAAAGGTAAATGTTTTAATGTCTAAACTTGTCCCAATAGTTCATACTTATCGGGACTGTCTGATCTGTCTTGTCTGAACAATCTTAATTAATTCATTGAAATAAAACAATTTAACGGATTATATCGCGTATATTAAGCTTTGCACTTTGGTCCTCCCGTGACCATGGAAAGCTGGAAAGCTTCCGAAACGTCGGGAACTAAAATGAGATAATACACGCGATATAATCCGTTAAATTGTTTTATTTCAATGAGTAATAATCGCGGAAACAGAAGAAAATATAATCTTAATTAATTTAGTATGAAAATAAGGATATTGCGAGCGTCCATAGGCTATGGTCACTGCTTAATATTAGGCGGCGTGGTACGCTTTTTTGCCACCTTAGTAAATTTAGCTTTAATATAATAATAATAAATCAAAAAATAGGCAGAGTGATGGCAGATGGGACGAAAGAAGTGCCCGGCGTCCGTTGACTCGTTGGGTGGACGACATTCATTGCGGGTCACTTCTGAGTGAGATTGGCTCAGGACCGGGATAAGTGGCGTGCACGAAAAAAGACCTATGCTCAGCAGTGGGCGATAAAGGGCTGATATTATGATGAATTATTATTGATTTCATTCCTACAGACCCATAAAAGTTGTTAGTTATATAGTGCTTATATTTAATGTTAGTATTATTTTATTGCACAATATTTAACCTACTTTACATATTTATAAACTGGTTAGACTTGCTCAATCCAATGCATTAAGATTGGGCAGTCAAACCTGCCAGCTATAAGTCTCAGGATGCTGTTGTGACTCTTGCCTAAGCAATACAATTTTCTTCCGCGTTATTGCCAAGAAGCCGTCCGTGCGGGCCTCAGCGAACATGCCCGAGGCACTACACCACCTCGGCAGACCCAAAAGGGTTATTGTACTGCACTCTCAGGGCGCTATAAGTTCGTTTTGTGTACTTAGCCCACAGGCCGCTCGAGTAGAAGGATTGGCAATAGACTTAATATAATACATATTTAGAATCTTTACCTCCTGATCCGACCGAAGGGTCAACATCGCCTGGTGGGGAGTCACCGTCTAAAAAAAAAGAATCCATTCAGTACAGGACTACAAAGCTCGTAATTCGAAATTCGTATAGCGCCGTCGCGTTCACTCAAATATAGCTTAACACGGAAGCATAAGGGGCGGCACGATACGAACTTCCAATTTCGTGAATTTCGTTCCCCTTGGATTCGTTCACGATGGGTTTCGTACATAGACCATTTAACCCTAGATTAGTTTACTTAATAAATGGAAAAAGACCTAGAGGGAGACCTAAGACTGACAATACAAGTTAAGATGAAATTCAAACACAATGTAAATTGTTATTGAATTAAATGAAATTAAATGACCCCTTTTTTACTTTTTTTGTCTCTTTTGGTCTTGAGCAAACCATTTTAGAGTTGTTGAATTTGCGCCTTATGAAATGATCCCACCACCATGTGGGCTACATATTCGGGAAGAGAGAGATAATAAATAGATTGAATAGCCATCGCATTAAAACACAATGTATCTCACAAGTAATATAATTAACTATACAACTGTATTGAACATTTTCGTTGCACAACGGAACATTTCTCTTTCATCGGCTTTGTATGGTCAATTATGACCATACATCCAATCCAAATGGGTCAGTATGGAGAAGTCAGAAACTGTGAGAGATAGCGAAATCTGTTCTTAGGAACTATGGCGTCGATTTTAGATTTAATAATAATGGCATTTTTTTTAACTTATACATTACCGGGAATCGAACCTGGTCAAAATCTCTGTAAACATTGTTATAAATTCTGCAGGTATTTTCGTTGTTATTGTTGATGGTGCGAATCATAAGTCATAAGGAACGCATTTTTAATCTTGAAAAAAGACTCAAAAATAATATACTTATTTTATTTAAGTAAATGTTCAAAACCATGTTACAGGGTGCAAAAATTAATTCTCTATAGAGTTAAAGAAAAAATTGAATGCCATTTATTATTAAATATAAAATCGACGTCATGGCTCCTCAGAACAGATTTCGCTATCTCTCTTAGTTTCTGAGTTCTCCCTATATTGAGTCAAAATCCCAGCAGCATTATTTACGCGTCCGAGTTGAGAATCCCAGTGTAAAATGTATATTCTTTACTAAAATTTTTATGGTTCATTATTTGAATAACAAAAAAGTTGGCTTGTTGGGTTTAGATTGCAGTAAACATAACTATTTATTGAAAAAAAAAGTAAGTTATTTATGAACAAGGTAGCTTGTCCTCAACTTACTTCTTATGAAACAAGCGCTCGTGTTAGGCTTTGTTTTAAGCTTGTATATAAATAAGGTAACAAATTAACAATTTATGCAGTCCTAGCCTCTTAATGTTGGTATAATTTCATAATTTGACCTAATCAAACTGTTACTTCGAAACTCAAAAATGGAAGTTCGTAACGTGCTGTCCCGTTCCCTCTCATGTTATTGAGTGAGCGGGATGTCGCTATACGAATTCCGTTTTTCGGATTTCGGAGCAGCCCCTCTAGTCATCGCATCGTAGCGTTCCACCACCCATAAATCTGTTATAATTTTTGAAGAAAACCGGCCGAAAACCCTTAACCTAAAACGCCAAACTCAAAAAGAAAGACCTAAGCCTCCCTATACCTATTCGTTCAACTCGCAAGGCCAGCTCTATTGTATCCCGTGCGATATAATATTTAACACTAAGTTCGGTCTAGCGAGCCATATTAGGATTCACGCTAGAAAATAATTCAAATTAAATATTTTCTTTTTCTTCGTAAATATATATGTGTACAATGTAAAATACATAATTATTCGTAGTCAGGATCGCCGTCATCGAAATCGATGAGGAGGATTATATGGCTACATAGTTACAGGTAACGATGGTCCAATTTTCTTGAATTCACACCATTACGGCTTTTAGACAAAAAATCTGCTAAAATATTTGCTTTAATATAATAATTGAAATCTTACCATGCCTATCAGAAGGTATTTCACCTGAAAATAAAATTAGAAAATCAACTTTCATTTTGGGTTCATACAGTTTGACGCAACAAAATATCTAAAAGTCCAGTACCCTAGAAATCTGCTAAGTTATAGAGGAAATGTTTCATGATTCAGGAAATATACTCACATACAACAAATAATAAATTCTAATGTGGAACATAGCGATTTTAAACAGTTGGGACCCATAAGAAATCTAGATCGATGCAAATCTTCCCAACAATGGGCTTATATTACATAACTAATTGTATAGAAAATATTTATAGTACACTAAGCTTTTGCCTGCAACTTCGTCCGCGTATAGCTCGAATTTCAAAGAATCCTTCTTTAGTGCGCCTCTACATACATCTCTAACGGAATATATGTCTCAATTCTCGTATTACTTTTTTTATATACTCGTAATTTGAAACAAAAACAGATATAGGTAATTGGACAATTGAGATTTAACTATTGATAATATTGAATATTAGGTAGTTTTTATAAATACTGAAAAAAATATCGCAGTACTTCTTTATATACCACTAATTAAAAAAACTTTTTTAGGTTTTATGTATGTTTGTATATGTCGTTGTGACTGCATCACGCCAAATAATAAGCTAAGAAGATTGTAGCAATTTTTTTTACACGGGTAGCTGCGTATCCACAGATAAAACAATTTAACGGATTATATTGCGTATATTATCTCATTTTAGTTTGATTTTGACCAGATGGTTATAGGATACTTTTAACCCGAGTTCGCTGAAGAAAAAAAGAGGGGTGGGAGGGAGAGGGCTCCGTCTAGTTTAATTATATACATTGAAAATATTCATGACTCAGGAACGTATATGTTGTTTGTCACACAATTTGCCCTTACCGGGTTTTGAACCCAGGAACATCAGCTTCGCAGGCAGCGTCACCCCTAGAGCGGTTGTCAAATATTATCAATTGTTTTATTTTCACAGTTTAATAGTAGCTACTAGGATAGAAGGTGCACCTTCATTCGCGGAGGAGAAAAAGTCATAGCCCATTTTTTGTAGTCGAGTAAAAAGTATCTTATAACCACCGGGAGATACCCAGCTACCCGTGTACCAAAAAAATTAAAATCCATTGAGCCGATTTCGCGTGATGAAGCCACAACACATACAAACATACAAAAAATATATGTTTCGTTTTAGTGACCTCCAAATAGTCCGTTACGATATTTTTTTTAAAATATCTTCAATGTACAGACATTTCATTTATACAACTTTATAATTGTATACATTAAGTATAGAAAGTTTGAAGACAAGATTTACGTACCATTGCCGTTGACAGTGCCTCGATGGATTTCCGTCGTTATAGTGCCAGTGACGTCACCATCGTCATACGCTGCAAAAAACAGTTAATGTTATAAAAAAACCCAGCTAAGAGTGAATCGGACTCGCGCACGTGTTCTTCACCACCAGCCATAAAGTCTACTATTCCACTCACTTCTCAAGCTCGATGCCTCAATTTTGGAAGGGGGGGGGACACAAGCTAAATTTAATTTCGAGAAACAATGTTACATTTTCAAAACAATTGGGTTTATTGAAGTAATTGTATCGTCACTAAAATTTGCCTAAATCTTACACAGTATTTATCGTGTTTCAAATAAAAATACTAAGCAGATTATGTCTTTTTAGAGTAAATCCAACACATTTACGAGTACATTATGAGTAGCAACATACATTTTGAAAGATCGCACGTGAGATTGGGGGACGTGCGTTCATTATTGTCTTGTAGAAACTTTTTTGACATATATCTGTTTAGCATACTGATACTTGGCAGAAGTAACGTTTGGCAGACACACCTTACTCAGAGGATAATTTGTCATAAATAAATTCGCAGAATTTTATAATATCAAATCTTATATTTGCATAATGTTGATAAGCATTACTGTCTTCCAAACGAATCGTACTTTTGCAGATAATTATTTTGCATAATATTGAGGGGCCATAAATTTTTATCATTTATTCATTATAAATCTATTATTATTATTGTTTATTCATAATACTTATAATTTCTTTTTTCTTCCTTTTTTTCTATTATGATTAGGATTTTTCTACCGCTCAATGTAGAACTCCGCGGTTCGCTCATTTTGCTCGCTCGTTAGGGTCGCAGTGCAACCTACTACTCCTCCTCGCTTCGCTCATCGTCGTACCTAACCTAAGCCAAGACGGACCTGCCTTACGGTGAAATAGGTAATCTTAGAATTTTTCGACCACTCGATATAGTCCTCCGCGGCTCGCTCGCTTCGCTCGCACGTTAGGGTCGCAGTTCAATATAAATCACTCCTCCTCGCTTTGCTCGTCGTCGTACCTAACGGTGACTCTGGGACTATATTTATTGAATGATAGCGACTCGGGTGTTTCAAAGCAAATTTGTTGGGACGTATATTCTACTACGTACCATAAATCAACCTAACCCACTTTTCTGGACGCAGAAAATAATTATGCTATTACAATTGTATGCCATAAAGTGATTATGGTACATAAAATGATGCTAAACCAAATTCGGCCAAAGTAATGTTCTACAAAGCAATGTGCTGCAAAATGTGTCGTATGCAAGGTAGTAGTAATGCCAACTATACCTTTATGCAAAACTACTATTCGACCGAAAGTGTTTCTGCGAAAGTATTTCTGCCAAGTGTAATTCTGACCAATATATTTCTGCCAGATGAAGGTAACGCGGGGGACGAACCATCTCACAAAATCTCACCAAAAAGGTCACACGTAATTTAATTGACAACCCTATATTGCTAAGTATTACGGTTCGACCTGACTATAGCGGCGCTGCGAGCACATTCTCTCTTCATTGCGCGGTCGAGACGCTCACCGCACGGTAGTTAGTAGGCATACCACGCAATGTATTAGCAATTCGCTTGCCGTGCCGCTGGTGGTTGTGACCGGGCCGTTAAGAGTGAAGGTGCCAACTAATGGAATAGTGACGGGCGCTGGCACATTTACCTTATTTTATCTCATAATGGCTAAATGGTATATTTCAAAGAATACTTACACGTGGGAGCGCCGAAGCAGATTTGGGAGCAAGCCTGAAATTAGAAAAAAACAGTAAAATATCACAAACAGTTAAACAGTGAAACTATAACAAAAAAAATGAAATGTAAAACTTGATAAAAATATAATTTTCATTATTTATTTATTATTTAAAGAGATATGTCGCTGAGTGACCATATCGCCCGTTAGAATAATGAACAAAACAAATCACTTCCAACTAAAATAAAATATTACTTTCCAAACCGGTTAACAATGACGATAAACTTAAACTAATACGTACGAGTATGAGAATATCATCGAAATTATTTAAAAAAATAGACCTCCCAGACTAAATTAGTCGGTTAGCTTCAAGTTTTATATGAAGAAGACGATTTTTTGATTGCATAATGAATAATTTATTTACATAATAATTTATTAATTAATATTTACTGATTATAAACAAAGATCAGAAACAAATGAAAAATTTTTTCGACGATACTGGACTTGAACCAGTGCCTTGAGCCAGACCGGGGCAGCACACTCTACCATCTGAGCTAATCGTCCACACCAAAAGTAACTTCATAGTTCTGCACTAGGCGGCGCTAACGGCTAAAGAGTCGGATGCACCATACAGAGATCCATAAGCAAGAACAGATGACAAAATTCGTCGACTACTGGTGTGGACGATTAGCTCAGATGGTAGAGTGTGCTGCCCCGGTCTGGCTCAAGGCACTGGTTCAAGTCCAGTATCGTCGAAAAAATTTTTCATTTGTTTCTGATCTTTGTTTATAATAATAACGCTAGTGGAGTGATCCACTAATAAATTGCAAAAATTGTGATTAATATCATGATATTTGTAAAACAAAAAGTATAATATTTACTGAGTTTTTTTTAAATTAAAAATGTACCTAAACCCCAATCATTTATCATTAAATATATTTATGATAGCAAAATGGGAATACTTAAGATGCGTAAATGTATAAACTTAAAAACAAAAATGAAATTTAAAACTCATATTCCTACATACGGATACATACGGATTTTTTGAACATGGAATTGTACGTGGACAAAGTTGCGAGCAAAACGTAGTGTTCAATAAAATAGTCAACATTAATAATTTATTTATCAATATAAATAATATATACAATAAGTAATTAATTAAATTAATGAGTTATTGTTGCTTTAAATAATGAGTGATAAATTATTCATTAATTTTATTAACAAATAATATATTTAATTACTTACTACCTATTAATTAAATTTATTAGTAACTAATTAGTGAAATTAATAATCTTTTATGAGCACTTAATTAATCTAATTTATTATTAATATTATATTTAATGAATTAATAAAATAAATAAATTAAAAATTAAGTAATTATAAGTATAAGCACCACCTGGTAGAGAATGCCTCATGGTATTAATTTCGCCTTTTGTACTATAAGTTTTCTATTGTGCAATAAATATTAAATATATAAATCAATAAACTAGTGGTTCTGAGGGCTATAGACCTCGCAAGCCTATCAGCCGACAACTATTCTAATTACTTAAAATAATAAGTAATTAATTATTCATTAATTTTATTAACAAATGATAAATTTCATTACTCACTACCTATTAATTAAATTTATTAGAAACTAATTAGTGAAATTAATAATCCATTGATTAATAAAATTTATGAGCACTTAATTAATCTAATTTATTATTAAAATTATATTTAATGAATTAATAAAATAAATAAATTAAAAAATTAAGTAAGTATAAGTAAAAGCACCACCTACAATTTTCCTGCTTTGCCCTAAGTTTGACTGGTAGAGAATACTTCATGGTATTAATTATGCCTTTTGAACTATAAGTTTTCTATTGTGCAATAAATAATAGTGGTTCTGTGAGCTATAGACCTCTCAAGCCTTTCAACCCCCATATTCACCGCCATTAAAAAAAACCAAAAGCTGAATCGACAAAAATAACATATTACTATCGAACCTTCTCACAAAATTTCACTAGAATCCGTTGAGAAATGCGACCTGCAGAGAAGAGCAGCCGGAAATACGAAAGCGGTATTTTGGCCAATAAAAATAATTAATTAATTATTATAATTACCAGAAGCAGGAAGCAGAGTGAAGCCTTCATGATGAGGTATTTGAGTGAACTGCTCCAGATTGTTCTACAACGCCCTTATATACTGATGTATATTCATGAAACATGACTCAAAACAGGTGGTAAATGATCTTTATTCAACTGTAAAATTGATTCAATTGTTACTTGTATTCTGGAAATGTAAATCAGATGTTACTAGGCCTATTATATTGCTGGAAAATAAATATAATTCGCGGAATAGCATACCGACTATTGTCCAGTAACTTTTATGTATAAAATAGTGGTCAAGTGCGAGATTCGTACACCGAGGGTTCCGTTCAAGCTATCACTATCTATATATCAGCCACGGACGTGCACTGCTGAAGATAGGTCTATCCTAATAGCTCGCCGCAGAGTACGATCCTGCGCAGACCGCATTCACTGAATCCCCGCGACCCTAACAAGGTCATCAGTCCAACTAGTCGTGGGTCAGCCCACGCTGCGCTTCCTATGCTCGCCATCCCATTGTCACTAACCCAATCAAAACGGTAGAACAGATTTCAACTATTTTTTGTACAAGGCTAAGTGGGCATCCACGCTGGAAGGAAAGCCGAAGCCCAGCTACTTGTGTACCAAACATTGTTGAAATCTAGAAAGCGCCCGCAACTTCGTTCGCGGAGGAGAAAAAGTCATAACCCTTCGTTTTTTCTTCAGCGTAGTCGGGTAAAAAGTATCCTAACCATCTGGAGATACCCAGCTACCCGTGTACCAAAAATAGTTGAAATCCATTTAGCCGATTTTGCGTGATGAAGCCACAACGACGCGTACAAACATGCAAAAAATTCAAAAAAATATTCATTGAAAGAAGAAAATATCAAAAAAATATTTTTCGTTTTAGTGACCTCCAAGTAGTCCATAACGATCATTTTTTTGAAAATATCTTCAATTTAAAAACATTTAATTTTTACAACTTTATAATAGTATAGATTAATGGATTATACTTCCTTCGCTGTTCCGAGAAATAGTTGCTTTGTTAGATGTGACAATAAAATTGTGCGCAGATGCGCATTTTTTCATGCAGTTTCCACAAAAAAATACTGAATATATATACAGGCCGATTTTTCAGTCGTGAATCAAAATGTTACTTCCCGAGACTACTCACAATGACGATCAACTTTTAGTATGAGACCAACATCGAAATCATTGAAAAAAATTGAATTTCCCGTACTAACCGATTATGGTTAGCTTCAAGTTTTGTATGGAGAAGTTTTTTTTTTTTTACCATTTCGAAATTCGTCTCATACTAGAAGTTGATCGCCATTGTGAGTACTCGTAGCCTCGGAAAGTAACATTTTGATTCACGACTAAACAATCGTCCTGTATATATACAGAGTATTTTTTTGTAGTCTGCATGAAAAAATGCGCATGTGACCACAATTTATTGTCACATCTAACCAAGACATTATTTCGCGGTAAAGCAATGGAACCATTAATCTAATATGCTATTCCGAAAAGTAGGTAACCCCTGAATCTATCAAGTTTTTTTTGAGAAACCCTAAAAACTTGTCACATAGTTACTGTCTACACATTGAGAAATTATTAACACTTGACCAAATAATCCAAGTCAATTTTAGCCCTGACATCATCTATATCTATCTACTCTATAATACTATAGAATAGAAGTACTATATTTAACGCCAAAGTTCCTTTTAAATCAAATCCAATTTTATTTCAGCTGTGCAAACAAAACCCAGGTGACAACAGGTGCCTTAAAGAAATTTAAACCTGTGTAAACGCAAATTTATAATGTCTGTCTTTCAGACAGCCTTAGTAAATGATTTCATAAGAGAGTTTAAGGTGCGTAAGCAGAATAAATATAATACAAGAAATGTTAGAATCGGGAAACTTGTACAAAGTTATGCAAATAACTATTATGGTAGGAGAATGAATAAGTTTGTGGTTCCTATAGGATGTAATATTTTATTCTGTTTCCGCGATTATTACTCATTGAAATAAAACAACGAAACGTCGGGAACTAAAATGAGATAATATACGCGATATAATCCGTTAAATTGTTTTATACGTATAGTATGTGTTATGAAATCGAGTGGTTAAGAGACGACAATAAAGACTACAGCAGGGATGTCGTAAAAAGTAGCTTAAAAAGGATATTTTAGGAATAATAGCCCTAGGACAGACTTTCCAAATATGTCCTTATTACCCGTGTTTGTTAGTAGTAAAATTAATTTGTAAGAGGGAACATGCACGAAATATGAAAATACCGTAAAAACTATTCCAAAAAGTGAAATTTAAATTAAAATCGGCCAAGAAATACGTATGATATAAGCATTTTAAACTACTAATTAGACAGCGATTTGACTGTTACGTCACAGTCTACTACGGTCATATAAACTCCATATTAAATTCTGTTTTGCTAGAATGAGATAGAATGAAATGTTTGATCGCTTATATCTTCGGTATTTTTATAGTTATTTGAAAAATTCTTTTTGTTTACTGTTTGTTACATAAATAAGCTTTTAATAAAGCAAAAATTAAAATTCATGCATATTCCCTATTATAGTCTTACGGTAAATAGTGTTAGGTGCATATAGTGCATGAGTGCGATGTTGCCAACAAAATGTCTTAGCAGTTTTGCGGGTTAATTTATGTTGCATGAATTTATGTAACTACACCATTTTGAAAAAATAAACTAATAAAAATATTTATGTATTTTATATTCGTATTTCCTATTTTAGTCTATTGTACTTGAAAAACTTGAACTTCCGTCGTGGAGAAGAAAATAGTCATAACTCTCTTTTGTCTTTGTGTTCTAATTTATTTATTATAACATGGCTTATTCATTATTTTAACATAATTTTAAAAATTAAAATTATATATGGGTTAATATTTGTAGTATAGAAATGGCTGAATGGCGATAAAATTAATTATGTATAAGATCTCCATGTAGAAACCCGTTCAACACAAATAAATGAGTTTGACTTTTATTCAGCATAGTCAAGTAAAGAGGTGCGTCAACATTTGTATCATTTGCCCGATCAGCTATTCGCCCCGTGGCATGATCGCGTGTCACGATCACGCGTTTGGACGTTGCGCCGATCCGATCGCTCGAAATCCATGTTGCTTGCGTATCACACACTTAGATCGGACAAGCGAGGCGTGATCGCCGCGCCGACAGTGAGCGTCCATGCCACGCCACGGTGATCGGATACAAGCAAATGATACAAGTGTGGACGCACCTTAAAATGTATCCTAAAACCATGTACCCAGTTACTTATAAAAATATATGTTAAATTAAAAAATAATCCCGACACAAATAAACCTAAACAGTAAAATAAAAATTTCTGGGTCTAAAAGTCTATTTTTTTTATTTTATTTACTCGCTCCTTCGGAGCAAGGCACCCACTTTAGAAACTCTATAATGGCCTTACAGGCAAAAAGACATAAATAAAAAATAAAATAAAAAAGAGATCAAAGGGAAGAAATAAAAAAATATATTTTATTTATATGTAGCGGTCCCCCGCCACAACAACGCTTGAATCACAAAATATTATTAATTAAGTATTTAAAGATTGGCCTGCTGGAGTTGGCATGTTCATTTCCTTTGATCGAAGCTCCTTAAATAAAGATTTAAAAAAAAGTGTTTAAAGATTAAAGTTAAAGGGGCTAGGCTCAGAATTTTGACATTTCACAGGCTTTTTTGTGTCAGGGGTTTTTTTTAAAACCTAGAATGAATGAATGAATGAATGAATGAGCTTTATTTATGCAAAATAATAATAAATTTCAAAAGTATTATACTATAAGAATTTAAATCACCAAAAATGTCAGAAATAATCATAAATTGCAAAATTCCTAAACTGTAAAAATTTAAATCACCAAAATGTCAATAATAATAAATAAATATCTTCTCTCAATGGCCTCGCGTAGCATTCTGGGAAAATTTCTTTTTTCTTTGGCAAGGATAGAAGGCTTATCAAACTTAATTGAGTGGTTTGGTTTATCAATGACATGTTCACAGACTGCAGACCTACTACACCGACGGTGCTTGACATCTGCTATGTGCTCCTTCACCCGGGTTGATACAGTGCGTTTCGTTTGACCAATGTATGAAAGACCATACTCACAGTCCAGCTTATAAATGCTTGCGCTAAGCAAAAAACAGCCCTTAATTGGTGTTCCCGCCTCTTTGCAATCGTTTATATTTTTATATTTTCTGTCAATGTCTATGTTTTTTCAAATACTCAGTGTCTGTCAATCCATGTCAAATGTAAATTGTTCATCTCTATTCAATTATATTCTTACGCAAAAGCAAATGTGTTTCATGTTTATACATGAAATTTTGGTCCTTCGAACCGGATCTAAACGGCGACGAATGGATATACATCAAAACAAAGCTAAGTAAAAATGTCAATCGCAATTCAGCAAATATATTTTTCCTTCGTGCTCCAACTCTACGGGCCCGTGTAGCGAGCCTGCCGCGACAATCGGCAGCAACGGAGACGACGTCGTGCAAGCAAAACTCGCCGCGGTGCAGGAGCGAAGTAAAAACGCAACAGCAAATCGACAATTTATTTATTTCAACGTTCATTTATCTTTCACCAGAGTACCCATCAATTAGAAAACGCCACGCAAAATTGACTCAGAATTCCCGGACCATCTAATGTGTGCTGGTACATGAGCTGGCATCTGGTCCAGGAAGTTCTGCGGTAGGTTCGGACGACGGCTGAAAGAAAGTGAGTTCATTCCATATCATACCTACTACTAGTACAGTCGGCAAATAAAATTTAACCTTTAAATTAATAACAAAATTTAAATTTTCATTTTGTTTCATACTATTTAATTTTGAACTTTCGAACATCAATTTGTTTCACATTTTGATTTTTTGGATTTTTTTGCAAAATGTCAACATCGCGTCTAAAAGCGTCAAACAAATCTGGACTTTCCAATTTAATTAGACGACGTGGTTCTATTAAAGCGCACTTACAATTTTTCAAAAGAATGTTTCGAAATATCCTTCGGAAACTTTATTACCGGATGCGGAGCGTAAGGAACTAGAGTTGAGGGTCGCGAAAATGGAATTATTGTCATTAGAGTTTGACGATGTCCAATTACAAATTGAATGTTTGTGCGAGGATCCCGACGAGCAATATATCGAACGCAAAATTTTTGAAACAAATTATCTCAACGCAATGGTACAAGGTAGGCTTTGGTTTCGCATACTAGACGCGCGCGGTCAGGCTCCCTCCTCAATGGTAGTCAAGAGGGTAGTCAGTTCCAGTCTATGTTGAAGTGCAATCAGGGTGCCGATGCTGCCTCTGACGTTCATCATAATGGTTCTTCGAATGGTAGGCCGTACCAAATAAAGCTGCCAACCATTACTCTTCCCAAGTTTGATGGAACCTTTCAAAATTGGCTTCATTTCAGGGACACCTTTCGCTCATTGGTGCATAACAATAATTATCTAGATGATATAAGCAAATTTCATTATTTACGTGCCAGTTTCGAAGGTAACGCATCAAACTTGATAAGCTCACTTGAGCTCACAACAAGCAACTATCCTATTGCATGGGAGACTTGTCGAACGTTTAGATAACAATAGGCTATTGATAAATAATTATGTCAAATCGCTATTTGACGCCAAGCAACCACGCGAAACATCACAGGATTTGCGTGAGTTAGTTGATACCTTCAATAAAAACCTTCGCTCGCTCAAGGCTTTGGGGGAGGCCACTGAAGGTTGGGATACACTTCTCGTTCATATAGTGAGTACTAAGCTTGACCCTAGCACCTTGAAGGAATGAGAGAAGTTTCGAGGATCTCTTGACAACGTTGACTACGCCACTCTCAACACGTTCTTGAAGAAACGAGCAGATCTTCTCGAGAGCTTAGAAGGTCACAACAAGGTCAAACTAATTACTTCATCGAAGCCTCATGTGAACCGAGGACTAGTATCCACCAATAAATCGCGCTTGCTATGGAAATGTGCGGTATGCAACGGAAACCACACAATATATCACTGCGTCAATTTTCTGAAAGAACCAATTCCCAAACGGAAGGAAATAGTCAGCAACCTGAAGGCCTGTCACAATTGTCTACGAGTTGGCCACACTGTTAGCAACTGCAGAAGCTGTCGAGTTTGCGGCAAGAGGCACAACTCACTGTTACATGTCAAGGATGAAGTAATGCCGCCGAAGCAAGAGACCAAGGCTGACTCCAAGTTCAGTGGAGATCAAACAATGAAACTGTTCTGAAAAATCTGTGCAAAGTCGCAGCTGATTGTCAATACACATTTAGCGAATCTCCAGTCTCGAAGACTTTAGGTTTATTATGGAATAGTCAAACGGATACACTCGGCACAAAGTGTCGCTTTCTACAATCGGAAAGGTTGTTACAAAGCGCACAATTTTGATCACAATCTCACAAATATTTGATCCTTTGGGTCTAGTGTCACCTACGGTCATACAAACCAAGGTTCTATTGCAACGATTATGGCTCCAGAAGCTGGACTGGGACGATACAGTTCCAAGCGACATTGCAAACGACTGGAACCAAATTGTTGAGACACTACACCATCTCAATTCAATGGCGATTCCCAGACACGTGTTGCTTAATATGCCACAGCTAGCAGAAATCCACATATTTTGCGACGCATCTAAAGTGGCGTATGGAGCGTGTGCATACGTCAGATCAATTGATTCCAATGATACAGTCCACTCTCATTTACTATGCGCAAAGGCTAAAGTATCACTATTGAAATCTACGACTTTGCCGAGGCTTGAGCTGTATGGTGCGTTAGTAGCATCTCGCCTCTGTCAAAAGATTCAGAAATCTCTTCGGCTTACCATCGACAAATTCGTGTTCTGGTGCGACTCTTCTATTGTCCTTGGTTGGCTAGGAACCCAGCCAAACAACTTAAAAACGTTCGTTAGGAACAGAGTATCAAAAATACAAGAAGCTACTGCTCCTTCTACATGGAGATATATTGCTTCTGAAGCAAACCCGGCCGACGTTCTCTCTCGAGGCATTAGATCAGATGCGATTGAAAATAACAAGCTATGGTGGCGCGGACCTGCCTTTCTGTTGTCAGGAGAACAACTTTGGCCTACGCATTAATGCATCAACCCTGTCGAACTGCCCGATCAGCGAATATGCTCGAACGTTGTAACCAAACCTCAAAACGATATAGTGAATACAATACTTGATCGATGCTCTACGTTAACTAAAATGAAGCGAGTATTGGCTTATGTCTTGCGTTTTTTTTTTAACACAGACTCGTTTACCAGTGCAACGTCTCAATGAACCACTGTCATGTGATGAATTAGACTATGCTTTGGCTACACCAATCAAAGGTATCCAAGCAAAACATTTTTCAAAGGAAATTGAAATATTGCAGTTAAATAAAGAGTTTCCACAAAAGAGTTCATTCACAAAGTTACAGCCATTTTTATATCCAAGGGGACTTATCCGCATTCAAGGTCGGCTATCACAATCGAACGCAAGCTTTGATGTCAAGCATCCTATAGTACTACCTAAACGTGATATTTTAAGCACAAGGCTCTTTGAAGATCAGCATATCAAGTCTATGCATGCTGGTCCTCAATTATTGCTCGCCGATCTACGTCAAAGATATTGGCCAATTGGGGGTAGAGATTTAGCTCGTTCTATTGCTCATAAATGCGTGACATGCAAGAGGCTAGCTGCTCGTATTGTATATCCCCTTATGGGAAACTTACCTGCCTCTAGAATTGAAGTGTTAGTCCCATTCAACGTGTGCAGACTGAGGACTGTAAAGGCAGTCTGAACCCCTTTCGATAGCTTTAAGAGCAGTGTAGGTGAAGTAGAGAATAAAAAGTCACAGTTTATAACGAAATCCCGTTCCTAAACCAATACTTAGGCTTCCTATTTTAACTATGATATCTATCTGACTGAAGCTAATTCACTTGACGATTATTTCTTGTAAGTATTTTCAAAGGCTAGTAAGTAGTACCGATAACTTGTAGTTACGACATGAATAGTATGGGGACTATTTGTATATTTATGTGTTCATTCGTATGCCACATATAGTGGGGTTATTGTCAATTGAATTAGCTTTGGCTTTTATACTCGAGCCGTATATTGGTTGGGGAGGGGGTAATTTTATTATTTCTTAGAATTTTAATTAACAATTATTGTGCAACATATTGGGTTTTCATGGAAAATTACCAATGTTATGGTATAGTTGCAAATGTTGTGCAATACCTGTGGAAAGTTTACATACGTTATTCCACTATGTAATTTATCGCCTTATGGGCTTCATACAACTGATATTTAACTTAAACATATGAATATTATTCCTTTAACTGTTAAGTTAAAGCAATGATTTCATATCTTTCTATCGGGGTTAGATAGAACGATATGAAATTAATTTATTGAACAAATCGTACTTTTTATTAACTTATAAATTTTGTAGGTATTTCAGGTCTTATGTTAAGTCTATATAATATTATATTTGTAATTGTGGGGTCATCCGGTACATTCTCCCGCCACTATGACCTTAGTCATAGGAAACTTCGCCGGTGCCGGTGACTCGTTGATGCTGCCTGATGCACGCAGACGTCGGTTGTTGTGGCTCGATGCTCAGGACCGTGGTGATGAGACGGGCGCCGTGAGCGGCGCGCTGTCTTCGCGCCGCGGTGTCTCGGGCGCCGTGGGTAGTATGACGAGCTTCTTCGTAGGGCGGCGGAGGATGCCACCCTTTGTGTTGACGTCGACAACTCTGGTGATGCCGTCGCTCCCTGGGTACGTAGCGACGACTCTTCCTCGTGGCCATGTGTTGCGAGGTAACGTGTTGTCCATTATGAGGACCACGTCGTTGATGGTTATGACGGCACCTTTGTGTGAGGGGTGCCGTCTGTCCTGGAGGTATGGTAGGTACTCCCGGACCCATCTCGCCCAGAACATATCGGCGAGGCGTTGGGCGGCGCGCCATGTGACGCGTCCGACGACGTCTTGCTCGGTGAAGGTGCCTGGCGCGGGGTTCCACGCCGAGCCTCCCAGCAGGAAGTGGTTTGGAGTGAGGGCCTCTGGGTCCTCTGGATCGGTTGAGACGTGTGTGAGTGGTCGGTTGTTGACGATGAACTCCGCTTCGGCGAGGAACGTGGCGAGGACCTCTTCTCTGGGGTGCCGCTCATGCAGCACTGCTTCCAGGGCTCGCTTGGTTAAGCCCACGATTCTTTCCCACGAGCCGCCCATGAATGGGGCGGACGGCGGGATGAAGCGCCAGCTGATGCCTCGGTGAGTGGCCTCTGTATTGAGGCCTGGGGTCAGCGCGCGCCTCAGCTCCTTGTCGCTGCTTCGCAGGTTGGAGCCGTTGTCGGACCAGATTTCGGTCGGACATCCTCGGCGCGCGATGAATCTTCTCAGAGCCATGATCGCGGAGTTTGTGGTGAGTGAACCTGCAATTTCTAAATGCACAGCTCTAGTGGTTAGACACGTAAATAATGCAACATACCGTTTTTGTGTGGTACGTCCGACAGTTATTGTTATCGGCCCAAAATAATCATGTCCGACATATGTAAATGGCCTCTTATGATGCGCGAGACGCGTGTGCGGATGATTACCGGTGGGTGGGCTCGGTGGCGTAGCTTTTCTTATGGTGCACGGCCGGCAGGCGTGTATTACTTGTCTCGTAGTTTGTCGTAGGTGTAAAATCCAGACTCGTTGTCGCACTTCGTTGATTACTAGTTCGACGCGGCCGTGATGAAGTCGTCTGTGTACGTAATCTATGTACAGTCTCGCTGTAATGTGTCGTCCATCAATCACGGGAGGATTTTTGTTGCAACTCACGTCGATTGCGGCGTCGATTCTACTTTTGAGTACGATGATTCCGTTTGATTCCAGTATCGCAAGTTTATTCAGCTTGCTTCCTTTTGATACTGGTTTTCCGCTGCTTACCAGGGCGAGGTCATCTAGGAAGACGTCTCGCTGTGCCGCTTTCCAAATAATATGTTCGGCGCTTCGTAGCAGCTCTACGGGAAATATTTTGTAGCTATCTTCGTAGCTCGTAGCGGGCGGCGTAGCGCTCGGTTTTCCCCGGCTACGAGTTTTCTTCCAATCTGGGTCCGCTTCGATATTTTTCTTGGTTCTTTTGTAATTAATTGTTTCGTGCTTTTTTCTGCATAATTGTATAAATTGTAGGACTCGTGCCGTTGATCTGACGTATTTTTCCCATTTGGAAAATCTCGTAGCGGCCGGTATGGCGCGGCGAATGTCACATTCGTCGGTTTTCATGGCGTAGCACACTTTTTCTTCGCCGGTGGGCGTGGCCTCGGTCAGATTTTCCGTAGGCCATTTACTCGGGTCTTCATACAGGAAATCTGGACCTTCATACCATCTGTGTTTGGATGAGAAGTCGGCCGGTACATCTCGAGTGGCGTCGTCGGCCACATTCAACTTCGTAGGTACATATCTCCATTCGTTTACTTTTGAATGTTCTTGTATGGCCGATATTCTGTGTGCTACGAACGGTTTATATGAGCGTGAACCATTACGTATCCATTGCAGGACAGTTTTGCTGTCGGTCCAAAAGGTTGTTGAATCGGGTTGCCTTTCATGCTCTTTTTTCACCGCATCCGCCATTCGAGCGCCGATTACGGCGCCCATAAGCTCGAGACGCGGTATACTATGAGCCCGGATCGGGCAAACTCTTGCTTTTCCCATTATGAGAGTTATTTTTATTTCGCCGGATGCGCCTTTTGTACGCCAGTACAATGCCGCCGCGAAAGAATCTTCAGATGAATCCACAAACACGTGAAGTTGTAGCTCTATAGCTTCCGTATAGCCGGCATAGGCCCGCGGAATAGCTATGTTGCGTAGGCATTCTAACCTTTTCAGCCAAATTTTCCATTTTTCCGCCAGGTCATCAGGTAGCTTTTGATCCCAGCCGATACCTCTGCGCGTAGCCTCTTGTAATATTATCTTAGCTCTCACTGTAACCACCGCCGCATATCCTATTGGGTCATATATCGACATGGCTATTCGGAGGGCTTGCCTTTTTGTAGGTCGTTGGTCCTTTATTAGTTCAGGAGGGAGTCGAGCGAGATCCAAGTTGAAAGTTAGTTCATCCGATGCTGGCTTCCATATCAGGCCGAGAACTCGCTCGGAGGGCGTGGCTTCGGCTTCGTCCAGCGCGACCATTGTGTCCGCAGGGAGTCGCTCGGAGCCCAAAGCGGCCATCACGGCGGGCGAGTTGGACACCCATCCACGTAGCTCGAAGTTGCCTTCAGCGTGTATGTCTCGTACTTTGCTGGACACCTCGATCGCTTTCTGTGGGTTTTCAAATGAATCTAGATAATCATCAACATAATGTTTTTTTATGATGGCTTGTACAGCGGTCGGCTCCTGGTCTATAAATCTCATAGCATTCATATTTTTTATATAAATAGCGCATGTCGGCGAACATGTAGCTCCGAATATTAATTTTTTTATACGATATTCGGTGGGCGGGGCTTCGTCTCTCCTATCCCCTCTCCAGAGGTATCTTAAGGCATCGCGATCTTCTCGGCGCACATCGACTCTCATGAACATATGTTTTATGTCCGCCGTAACTCCTATTGCATGTTCTCGGAATCGGCTTATTACGCCGGGTAAGTTTTGGAGTAGGTCCGGACCAGAGAGTAAATTATCATTTAGACTTGTACCTCTCGCGACTGCTGCAGCGTCATGGACCACACGAACCTTGTCCGGTTTCATGGGGTTTATTACGGGAAAATGCGGAAGGAAAAATGTTTTATTCGGCGTAGTCGTCGCCGGGGCTATTTCTGCGTAACCTTGTTCGATTAAATCGTCCATTTCCTTCTCGTACTTGACGCGGAGCGCGGGATCCTTGTCTATACGTTTTTCAACGCTATGGAGCCTCCTCAGAGCTGAGTTATAATTGTAAGGCAGACATACCTGGTCGTTCTTCCATAACAGACCAACCTCGTACTGTTGCGGGCCGACTCGTCGGGCGGTTTCCTCCAGTTTCCGGGTAGCTCTTTCTTCCGGGTCCGAAGCGGGGCGAACGGGGTTTATGGCGATCGAATCAATACTGAAATAATAATCGAGTTTTTTATTTAAATTTTCGTCAGTATTAATATTATTTATGAAGTTTACACGGTGCCCGGGCTCTCTTGTTTGAGCCCCGTGGAGGGTCCAGCCTAGTACCGTTTTACTCGCGATCGGTTGATCGCATCGTCCTTTTCTTACATTTTCGGCTAATAATAACGGCCAGTTATCTTGACCTATCAATATGTTCGGGCGGGCGGTATGATACACGAGCTTATCTTTTATATCTTTAAGGTGATCACACTCGTTAATTACACTTTCACTCACATGTTGAGGAGATAAGGAAAGTTTACTCACGGTTCTCGCTTCAATTTTACTTGAGTTACCCTCTCCCGCCAGTTCTATGCGCACCCGCCGCGACGTGTTATTTTTCAGGCCTTTTTCCGTGAGCGCCTCAATGTGCAGTGGGTCGACTTCGCCGGGCGCTCCCACCTCCGCGGCTAGGGCTTCGTCGATCAGCGTGACGGATGATCCGTCGTCCAGCAGCGCCCAGGCGCCGCGGCTGCCGAGAGGGCCCCTTACCTCGACCGGGAGGATTTTTAGATACGATTGAGCTTTACGGGTCCATGCGCATGACACCGACTCAGATGCGGCTGTATCTGTAACTGATTTAATTAAATCTTTATGCACAAGTATATGGTGATTTTTCCCGCAGTTAGGCGCTGAACAAATCATTTTTTTGCAAAAATGTTGTTTTTTACGTATACACAGGCACTTAAAACACAGTTGCGCCGTTTTCGCGATCTCCCGCCGTTTATCTAAACACATATTTATGAACTTCGCGCACTCTCCGCCCCCACTGTGTTGTGTACTTTCACATACCGGGCATTTCTTCTCCATGGCGGTATGGGTCCTCTGGGGTCGCGGCTGCGCGACGGCGGCGGGCGGCGGATATGTACGTGGCGCACTGTACCTTGTAAATTGGCCGGGCGGGCGCGGTGCGTAGGGCGCGTTGAAGTGGCTTCGTTGCTGGAAGGGCTGATGGCGCGGCGGCACTTGGGTTGCGTCACTGATTACGGTGTACGGTTCTCGTAATCTGGCTTCTTCTCGCATAAAATTTACCATCAGCATGACATCGCTTTCGCGCCTCGGTTTGTCAGCTGAGTAGGTATACCATTTTGATTGTAAATTCACTGTTAGCTTATCATGGAGCGATCGCAGGACTTCAGAGCTATATCTGCTTTCATGGGCGTCGACGAGTTGTAACGTAGCCATTATCGTTCCGAGCTTGAGCGAGAACGAACAGATGTCTTGCGCGCTGTCGGTGAGCTTGGGCAGCTCACGGAGATTTCTATATTCCAGTGCCGCAAGAGTCGCCGTGTTGCCGTAGCACTCTTCCAACTTCTCCATAATGAGTTCCGGCTTGGCACCGGATATGACGAAATCACTTATCGCCGTATTTTTCAGGTTTCGGGTAGCTGTCTGCAGTCGCGCCGTATTTTCGCCCGGCGTGTAGTACGGGGCAGTGTCCGTATATACCTGCTTGAATGACAGCCATTGCCGTCGGGAACCTGTGAAGACTGGTAGATCCGCCGTTTTTCTTGAATGGGGATCTTGCTTGCTTGCCAGTATGGCATTCCGGATCGCTTCTGTGATGGTCATGATGTCGTTGTTCGGCGCGTACGGTTGTACCGCCAATCCATCCATCGCAGCGGGTCCCGCAGAGCCGTGAAGCACGGCGGACGGGAGCGCTGGGTACTGCGTGGCCGTAGGCGCAGGCGCGGGCGGCGCATGCGCTTGTAGTGGCACGGCGTACATCGACGCAGGGGGCGCAGGGGGCGCGGGGGGCATCGTGGCCGCAGGGACGGGCGGCGCATGCGCGCCGGGCGCCTGCGTAAAAGCGGGCGCTCCCGTCGTATACTGTAACTGAGAAGAAAAATTATGGGGATTCAAATCAAGGGCTGGGAGGTGGTGCCGGTCCAACCAGGTCTCGACCTGCCGGCTTGTATCCACATCCGTCGTGGCACTTGCGTTGTCCTCTTCTTCACTAGTTTCTAGCTCCGCTTCAAGCGTTACTAGTTTGGCTGCAGCTAGCACTTCCCGCGCTTTTGCCAATTGGATTCGCCTCTCCTTTGTCGACTTCCGCGATGAGGCCTTTGATTGCGTCTTTCTGGGCGCAATGGGTTTTTCGACCACGGTACTCGGTGCCATCACCGACCGTTGTGCGTCGTACTCTGACGACGCTACGACATCGGCGGGGGCTCGTGCTTGGTTGGGGTCCTGGGTCTCGCCGGCGGCGCCCGCGAGGAGCGCGGAAGCCGGGCCGGGACTAGGGCCCGCCTGTTGCACTTTGTGGTGGAGCTCCGGAGCTGGAGCCTGCTGTGCGCCAGTAGGCGCGGGCAGGGCTCCAGGGGGCTGCGCCGCCGCCAGCCGCTTCCGCCCAGCACCAGGAGGCGCTTGCGGAGGTGCCAACGACGGCGCAGTAGCGCCGCTTCTAGCAGCACTTCTGGTGACCCTCGACGACTCGGAGGTCTGGGTCGTGGTCGTTTCGGAGCTCTGCTCCGAGGTATCGGTAATACCACCGGGGGTGTCGGTCGTCCTTACTGACGACGGAGACGGACTTCCGTTTCTTTGTGACATTTTATTCTATTGAGCTTAGGATCAATCCGGCTCGAAGTGACCAATGTGCAGACTGAGGACTGTAAAGGCAGTCTGAACCCCTTTCGATAGCTTTAAGAGCAGTGTAGGTGAAGTAGAGAATAAAAAGTCACAGTTTATAACGAAATCCCGTTCCTAAACCAATACTTAGGCTTCCTATTTTAACTATGATATCTATCTGACTGAAGCTAATTCACTTGACGATTATTTCTTGTAAGTATTTTCAAAGGCTAGTAAGTAGTACCGATAACTTGTAGTTACGACATGAATAGTATGGGGACTATTTGTATATTTATGTGTTCATTCGTATGCCACATATAGTGGGGTTATTGTCAATTGAATTAGCTTTGGCTTTTATACTCGAGCCGTATATCGGTTGGGGAGGGGGTAATTTTATTATTTCTTAGAATTTTAATTAACAATTATTGTGCAACATATTGGGTTTTCATGGAAAATTACCAATGTTATGGTATAGTTGCAAATGTTGTGCAATACCTGTGGAAAGTTTACATACGTTATTCCACTATGTAATTTATCGCCTTATGGGCTTCATACAACTGATATTTAACTTAAACATATGAATATTATTCCTTTAACTGTTAAGTTAAAGCAATGATTTCATATCTTTCTATCGGGGTTAGATAGAACGATATGAAATTAATTTATTGAACAAATCGTACTTTTTATTAACTTATAAATTTTGTAGGTATTTCAGGTCTTATGTTAAGTCTATATAATATTATATTTGTAATTGTGGGGTCATCCGGTACACAACGTGACTGGAATTGACTATGCCGGTCCAATTATGAATTATACTAAGAAAGGACGAGGCGCGAAACACATCAAGGCCTATATATGTGTATTTGTTTGCTTTGCGACCAAAGCAATTCATTTAGAATTAGCTACCGGCATGACGAGTGCTACGTTTATTTTGACACTCAAAAAGTTTATTGCTCGTCGTGGAAAGCCGTCACATATGCACTGTGATAATAGTTCTAATTTCGTTGGTGGGTGGAATGAGATCACGGCCAAGTTATCGGATACGTTTTCAAGCGATGGTATCCAATTTCATTTCACGCCTCCCCACGCTCCCCATTTTGGTGGTCTTTGGGAAGCCGGTGTAAAATCCACTAAGCATCATCTCAAACGCGTTCTTAGTTTGGCTCATCTCACTTATGAGGAGCTAACCGCCACTTTATATCAAATCGAAGCTATTCTAAATTCACGGCCACTTACGCCAGTATCATCATCACCCAATGATTTGCAACCACTTACCCCAGGTCACTTTCTTATTGGCCGTCCACTGACTTCACTACCGGAATCTATTTGCCCGGTTGGTAATGCTGTACATAGGTACCAAAGAATTGAGCAATTGTGTCAACACTTTTGGCGTAGATGGAGTGTCGAGTACTTGTCTCAATTGCAAGAAAGGAGCAAATGGAACCGAAGGAGTTCTTCTATCGACGTTGGAGCTCTTGTGGTAATTAAGGAAGATTTTGTGCACCCTAGGAAGTGGAAGATGGGCAGAGTCACCGCCGTGTATCCAGGCCATGATGGCATCATCAGAGTTGTGGATATCTTTACCACCCTGGATCCTGCAGACGTCCCATAACAAAAATCGTCCCTCTAGGAGTTTGAAGCTAAGAGCTTCAAGGGGGCCGGCATGTTCCCGCCTCTTTGCAATCGTTTATATTTTTAGATTTTCTGTCAATGTCTATGTTTTTTCAAATACTCAGTGTCTGTCAATCCATGTCAAATGTAAATTGTTCATCTCTATTCTATAATATTCTTACGCAAAAGCAAATGTGTTTCATGTTTATACAATTGGCCAAAATCTCTCCCATCACCCATTCCCCGCGCGGAAGTGCTTCGCAACTCCGTGCTTGCGGTGTCACCACAGTGCGATGTGTTTGCGACTGTTACGGTACAGCTGATGAGTGAATGGAAGAGTGTTAGAGAGGAATGAGCACTGACTATGTCAATGTGCAATAATTTAGCCTAAACTACTAGTAATTAAGAATCGATAACGCCATGGAATTCTTTGTAATGCTGCATCTGCATCTCTAAGATTGTGAATCTCTATAAATAAAAAATAAAGAACCGGCCAAGAGCATGTCGGACCATGCCCAATTTAGGGTTCCGCAGCCGTTTATACAAAAAAATGCACTACAGATGAAAAAAATACGATATAAAAAAAGAACACTAGCAGAAGAGCGTATCTCCCCGGCACTTACGTCCTTTTGCTGAGAAGCGCAGTTTTTTGGCAATAACTTAAAAATGGTATGTCCGATCATCTTGAAAAAAATATTTATTAAGGTTATATTTGTAAATTTTTTCCAATGTTTTGAACATACCGTTTAGAAAATAGCGAATATTTCCGAAAATATTCACTCAATCATTTTTTTTTAAACATCAGTGTTTTTAGATGACCTGTCGAATGATGTGCCACACATTGCTATTTGCAAATTATTTTTTTTGTCAGTTTCGGTTACAAGTATGGAGTGCCTCCCTAGAAATATATATTTTCTTTATTTAACTATCAAACTAAGTAGCGGCTTACACAAGACATCTATGTTCCAAATTTCATTAGTATAAGTCTTATTGTTTTCGAGTAAAATACCTGTGACATACGGGGAATGCAGTACCGGTACCATTTGTCAGTCCCGGGATTTTCGGTACTAGCCGGAAGAAGAACCGGGATTTCCCGGTTTTTTCGGTACTTTCGGGAAATGACTTGTGGTGATTTCAAAACTTGAGTAGTTTTTACCTTATAGTATTTTTGGGCAATAATAATATCCTGATATGATACAAAATGACAATACACGTTTTGTTATCAAACTAAAATAAACTTTAATTCTGTAAAACAATGAACTTGCTAAGTTTTAAGTTTGTTTTAGCGGTTTATAAAAAAAGACTAAAATAAAATCAAACAGTTTGGTAAATGCTCACAATTTGTTCGTAATTATTTTGACTTGAATTATATCAACATTTTTGGACAGGTAATCTCTTAATCAGTAATAATTAAATTAAGTACTTATAGTATAACTGGTAGTTAATTATATTACGTTTATACATATTATTATATTTTTGTACCCACTTATGTAAAATATTATGTCAGATGATGAATCTTACCACTCTGCTCGCGACTTGTCATCTTCTTTCTATTCTCTAGATAGCACAGTATTATCTGAACCAGATACCCCCGATACCTCCATTGCTCGTACATTTCAAAATGATCACAATAAATTTAATATCGGTCACCTAAATGCTCAAAGCATTCCCAGTCATTATAATGATCTCCTGGACACTTTTTCCGCTACAAACGTAGACGCCATTTTTATTTCCGAATCCTGGTTCAAGCCGAATTTAGCTTCCACTTCGTACGGTCTACCTGTTTACGTGTTGCTGCGGAATGACCGTACCGGTAAAGGAGGCGGTGGTGTTGCCATATATCTACGCAGTGACATCCCCTATAAAATTCTTTCGTCGTCTCCCTCACATTACTCAGGTTCCTTAGAAAATATTTTCATAAAACTCTCCCTTAAAGGTGTAGATGCAGTTCTGGGAGTTGTTTACTGCGGGTCTCATTCGGAATCCCTAACGTCATTTGTCCTAATGTATCGTTTGTCCTAATGTATCATTTACCATAACGCATTTTTTTCAGAAACCGTTTACTGCCCCCCTTGGTTGGATCTTATCCTTTTCTCCTCCGTAGACCGTGTGGGTAAAGTAGGTCACTTTCCGGCACCAGGTTTTTCACACCACGATCTAGTGTTTTTGAGCTACGATATTCAGCCTCCCAAAATACAACTAGATTCTATTCAGATCCGAAGTTTTGCTAGGTTGGGTATCGAAGCGCTGAAGCAGGATGCGCTTGCACAGGACTGGTCAGCAACTTTGGAGGCGCCGTCAGTAAACGAGTGGACTCGTTGAACGCGATGATTCTAAAGTTGTTTGACAAGCATTCTCCTTTTCGGACTGTGAAATTGAAGCGACCTCCTGTGCCGTGGATTACGTACTAGAGCGGTCCACATTGCAATGACGAGATGGGATCGGGCATTTCGCAAATTCAAGCGGGACCGATGCGACGTGAACTGGGCGTTGTTCAAATCTGTCAGGAACCGGTGTAATTAGATGGTAAGAGCCGCTAAGCGTAAATATATACATAAAAAAACTATGATACTTCCACCACAACAAAGTTAGTAAATTGCAGCGGTAAAAAACTAAAAAAATATGTCAAACTTAACAAGTGTATACAAAGAGTAAAAAAGTTATCAAAACAAAACAGGTTGTTTCTAAAGAAATTGAGATCTTGCAGTCAAAATGTAAATCTAGTGGATAAGTTAGATATGTATTCTGTACAGTTACAAAATAGTAGGTTAAAATATGAAACTGACACACAGACATTAGTTAAAAATTCAAACCTTAGAGGATTCAATTAAATCATTAGACACAATTAATGAGAGCTCAAAAAAAGTTATTCATGAATACTCACTAGCCATGGATGATTTAATATCACAAATAAATTATAACTCAGAACGGTTCGAGTCCCTGACAAATAATCACTCCTGTTTATGTAAGCAGGCAAGTGGTAATTTGTCGACTAGTGTACTAGAACCATCCTCTCTGTGTGCCAGTTTGCCAGTAAAATCCAGTGAAATTTCCTTCCACACCGCACCAAGCACACCTAAACCTAAGGTTATCATGTACTGTGATGAGATGGGAAGTGGTATGGACCCACTGTTAAACTCATACTTAAAGGGACATAGTGTAAGTAGCAATTGTTTGCCTTATAGTAGCCTTGACAATATTTCAAACCAAATTCTAGAAGACAGTCATATTAATTCCAAGACAACACTGCTTATTCTTTTGGGAAACAGGGGTAAAGTGAACAAGAATGATTTAATTAAATTTTATGAAACTTTGAACACGATTATAGTTCAGGAAATTATTATGTTCACTTTTCCCTATTGTAAACAATTGACAAAATCTGAAAATGATACAAGATATATTTTAAATACATCTTTATATAATCTTTGTACATATAGTAGTAAGTTTAGAATAGTAGACGCTAACAAATATGTTAGTAATCATTATTTTTTGACAAAAGGTAAGTTTTACCTTTCCAATTATTGCAAACGACAAATAGTTTTGTTACTAGCCTATTTAATTGACATTTCTACCAAGAATTTGGTATATAACTCTGCTTCTATTGAGCAGTCCGACATTAATGTTGTTATATGTAATAATTTAAACTAAGTAATGAGACAATGGAGAAATCCTTTTCTGGCAATGAAAAGTATATCCACCTGGTTCATCAAAATATTCAGTGTATTAGAGGGAAAGATTTGCAGATTGAATTATTTTTAAATGCCTATAATATTGATATCTTATGTATAAGTGAACACTGGCTAACTTGCAATGAGATAATGCCCCAATTCAATAATCACCAGGTGGGTAGTTCGTTCACCAAACCTAGTTCCATACATGGTGGGTCCTTAATTATATTAAATAGTCAATTAAAACTTAAGGAACGTAAGGACATTGTATCCTTGTCTGTTGAACGGACCACAGAATTAAGTGCAGTACAATTAGAGCAATTTATTGTAGTTTGTGTGTATAGGCCGCCATTAAGTAATTTCGATGTTTTTCAAACTATTATGGATTATGTGCTTTTTAAGATATCGCGTACTCGTAAAAAATTACTTATTTGCGGCGATTTCAATGTAAATCTTTTGGAAGATTCAACACTAAGTATTAGATTGTTGAATCTATTCAAATCTTTTCGTTTAAGCCACGTATTTATGGAACCTACTAGGGTGACCAATACCAGCGCCACCTGTATTGATAACATTTTCACTGATATTTCTCCTTCTAAACAAAGTATAATCAGTAAATTAGAATCAGATCATTTAGGCCACTTAATGGAATTTGAGATATTAAGGGAAAATATAGTGAAAAAACAAATTACTTTTGTACCGGTAACCACAGAACGTGTGGAAAGAATGAAGCAACATTTGTTTCAGGCGCTACCCGTTCTGTCTTCTGAAATGAGTCCTAATCACATGTATGATTCATTCTTTTCAACTTTTATGAAACATTATAATACAATATTTACTTCAAAATCGGTTTTGGCTGGCGGTGCACCAGTATTTAGCGAATGGGCTACTGCGGACTTACACCAACGTAGACAAGCACTGTATGCCATGTATGAGGAACGGCGGTTTCATACGAGTGATGAATTTAAAGAACATGTAAAGCAATATTCGAAACAATTCAAAATTGATTGTCATATTGCCAAACGTAATTATTTATCCCAGAAAATCAAAAAGAGTTCTAATATTATGAAAACCACCTGGAAAGTGATCAATGCGGAGACTGGTAGATCAAGGCGCGCAATTAGTGATCTAGAATTAAAAATTGATGGCAAAATTATACATTCTAGTTTAGATGTAGCAACAGAATTTGAAAATGTATTCATCGATATACCAGTATCCACAATAAAGTGTAAATTAATCACCTTCGTCTGCCGTTTTGTTGTTAAAAGAAAGAAGGAACGGAGTTAAGGACTTCTATTTTGAACATGTCAGTCCTTCAGATGTAGTAAAGGCATTTAAATCAATTAATGTCAAAAAAACCAATGTCCTATGGGCGGTCTCAGTCCATGCTGTCAAATCCCTAATAGAAGTAATAGCGCCCGAAACAAACATAGCAAAATAACTCCTTTATTTAAATCAGGTAGTACCTCTAACCCCACTAACTTTAGACCAATATCTGTACTACCTACATTTAGTAAAATTTTTGAAAAGCTAATTCTATATCAATTTTCTTCTGTTTCCGCGATTATTACTCATTGAAATAAAACAATTTAACGGATTATATCGCGTATATTATCTCATTTTAGTTCCCGACGTTTCGGAAGCTTTCCAGCTTTCCATGGTCACGGGAAAAACTAAAATGAGATAATATACGCGATATAATCCGTTAAATTGTTTTATTTCAATAATTCTATATCAATTGTTAAAACATTTTAATTTGAATAATTTGATGCATAGTAAGCAATTCGGTTTTACGCGGGGTCGCTCGACATCCAACGCCGGAGTTGAGCTCGTAAAACACATTTTCGATGCCTGGGAGGAATCGCGAGATGCTTTAGGCATCTTCTGTGATTTATCTGAAGCCTTCGATTGCGTTAATCATGAGACACTGATCAGGAAGCTACACCACTACGGAGTTAAAGGATCAGCACTAAATTTATTAGACTCTTATTTAAATGTTAGAATACAAAGGGTTGACGTGAATGGAAAACGTTCACCGGGGTCATTAGACTCTATGGGTGTGCCGCAGGGATCAATATTGGGACCTTTCCTGTTCCTTATCTATATAAACGACTTGCCACACCTCGTAAAGACCCACCATGAGATAGTTTTGTTTGCAGATGATACGTCTCTAATTTTCAAAGTCGTACGAAATCAAAGATCCTACAATGACGTAAACAATGCTATCTGTGAAGAAGTAAATTGCTTTAATGTAAATAATTTATTGTTGAATGAGAAAAAGACTAAATGTGTTAAGTTTGTCACGAGTAACGTAAAACACGAGCAAGCAAGCGTTATGGTTAAAGGTGAGGAACTAGAACTAGTTAATAGTACAGTCTTTCTCGGTATAACATTAGATTCTAAGCTCCAATGGGGTCCCCATATTGCTAATCTCTCGAATAGACTGAGTTCTGCAGCTTTTGCAGTAAGTAAGATTCGTCAATTAACGGACGTGATAACGGCTCGATTAGTGTATTTCAGTTATTTCCACAGTATTATGTCGTATGGCATCTTACTATGGGGCAGTGCTTCCGACATTAATACTATATTTGTTCTGCAGAAGCGGGCTGTTCGTGCGATATATAAAATGTACTATAGAGATTCGCTTAGAGATACGTTTAAGGACATTAATATAATGACAGTGCATTGTCAATACATTTATAAGAATATTATGTATGTACATAAAAATATTACCGACTTTAAGAAGAACTGTGATATACATAATATTAATACTAGAAATAAGCATAAGCTCGCAGTGCCTGCTACTAGGCTCCATAAAATAAGAAGATCATTCATGGGTAACTGTGTGAGATTTTATAATAAACTTCCTACCAGCATAACTGAGTTGTCTATTCGTAAATTCAAAAATAATGTGAAACGAAAATTATTTTCTAAAGCTTATTATAGCACACAAGACTACGTGAATTATGAAGCCGCGTGGGATTAATGTAAATTATAGCGTCATGTAGGTATATGAATAATTGTTTTAACGAATACCTAAGGTATTATTATTATTTTAATCTTAATTGTTTTATATACTCTGATATTTAGAATTTTATTCTAGACACATTCTAGATTATTTATTTTTTATTGACAATCCTTTTGGGATTTATCTTATTGATTATTTTAATTTTTAAAATGATGATTTTATTAATAATATTACACTTAAGTTAAATGATCTGATTAGGTTTTTCTGGGTTTCCCTAATCCTTGCAGCAAAAGTTGGATCATATTGTATTTCTCCCAGCAAACATTCACAAACATTCACTCTCATGTAACTGACATTTCGAAAGTGCTTGTAACTAGGCCTACTTGAATAAAGAATATTTTGATTTGATTTGATTTGATTTGATTTGAAATCATTTTTTCCTTCTCCCCAGCTGATACCTGGAAATTCCTACAAGCCTTGGTATTGGAAAATCAGTTAGCAAATTTAATTCACTATCGTCTACTTCATGAAATGATCTTATCTCACACTTCGCTAAACCTTCCAACTTAGACCCTACCACTAAAGCTCAAAGCATTTCTTACATTAATGCCTTGCCTTGTCCTTCTGAAAATATCTTTTCACTCACTCCAGTCACTGATGACGAGATCAGTAGTGATAATATTGATTAAATCCAATGGTCATGATAAAATAAGTAGGTCAATGATTATCAGCATCCTGGAATGTATTATCCCAGTTATCACTCATGTTGTTAACTTTTCGATGTATTCAGGGGCTTTTTATTTGTCGTTGCATAATGCCCATGTCATTCCCCTACCAAATGTGTCTAATCCCTGTTTACCTAATGATTTTCGTCCTACGAGTATCTCCATACTTCCTTTTCTTTCTAAGGTTTTGGAAGCCGCTGTACATAAAGAATTATCTTGTTGCGTGTACTTCAATCAATTACTCTCCTCTTTTCAATCTGGCTTTCGTTCCAGGCACAGTACGACTTCTGCGTTATTGAAGGTTATTGAGGATGTGAGGAAAGGCATGGATCGTTCTCAACTTACTGTGTTGGTTTAAATCGACTTCTCCAACGCGTTTAATGCTGTTGACCATGACCTTTTACTTGCCACTCTAGACCACTTGAACGTCTCGTCAGCGTCGTCTGAGTGGTTTTCCACCTATTCAGGATCGCAGGCAGAGGATCCGTGCCGACAAAACTTTTTCGGACTGGTGTGAACTTGCTTTCGGGTTTCTACAGGGAGGTATTCTCTCTCATCTTCTTTTGTCCATTTTTATCAACCTAATTACTTCTACCATCTTTATGCTGATGATCAACAAATATACATGCAAGCAAGTCCTGGCGATTTAGATACTGCAATTGGACAAATTAATAAAGACCTCGACAGCATCTCCGTGTGGTCGCGTACCTTTGGGATCTCCGTAAACCCATCCAAGTGTCAAGCCATTATACTCGGAACCTCTGGGCTTCTCTCTCTATTGGACACTACGCGCTTGGCACTTGACACGACCATGCTGTTTTGAGTGGAGTTCCGTTTTAAACCACGCTTGCATTATTTATTAATATCACTTGTATCATTTCTACATTAAGGTATTAAATTTAAGTCACAAATTGTATTTCCCGAAAATACCGGGATGTGTATTTTTTAGTACCGGTTCTTATCTTGGCCAAAAAAACCTGGAAATCCCGGTATTTTCGGTTCCGGTATTTCCCGGGAGCAAACCCTAATACGGACGGACGGACGGACGGACATGACGAAACTATAAGGGTTCCGTTTATGCCATTTTGGCTACGGCCTTTAATTGGTTAAAAATGGCCTTTAATAGGTTAAAAAAATAATTGGTGCCTTTATAATATCATTAAAAAAAATCAGTTTTTAAACAGTAACTCAGGAGTGGTAACCCTGGCAACGAGCTACAAAAAAAAAGATTGACCTTATATACGTTAATGGGTTGATAGAGGGGCTTAGCTTAGCAGCATGCATGCGGGTTGCTACGTGGGGAGCACTTGTATTAACAACGTCAGCTATGCCGATGATATGGTGCTGCTCGGCCCTTCTGTTGGGGCCATCGAACAACTGCTGGCTACTTGCGAGACATATGCCCACGCCCATGGGGTTATGTACCACCCCACTAAAAGTGAGGTCAGAGTTTTTATGGCGGGGAAAATTAAGCCCTACTATGTACACGCCGTTATCTAGCGCTCAGTTTGGGGGCAAACTAAAATAGTTATGTAGCTCCACATAATTAGTTAATTCATATTTACATATAAAAAAATATTTGTCTTAATAAAATTCCTCCTTTGTTAATGCTCTTGAGATAACTCATTCATTACATCTATGTACAAGCTATCAGTTTTCTGTTCTCGGAACATCAATTTGATCAGATTCATGCAAAATTAACAAACATATTAAATAAAAATCCAGACTTTAAATCTTTAAAAAATATTAATCAGTTGTTTGAATGTAAGAAAGCTGAAATTGATTACAGTATTGTAAATAAAAGCTGCATAGAGCTTTGCAAAAAACTAGTGTAGTTTTTGCCAGTTACATCTGTGGAGGTCGAAAAATCATTTTCATTTTTAAAATGGATTTTTACAAACAGTCGAAAAAGTTTGACTTCATATAATTGGGAAAAAATATTGATGATTTATTATAAAACATACAAAAATAAATACTAATAAAAAATTTATTTCATATCATAATAATATCAAAAATCACTCTGCTATAGTGATGGTGCGAGCTCTGTTAAGTATGAATCAGATCTTTTGATTTGTTATTGAGTGAGTAAATCAACTTTTTTTATCCGATTCTGATTATCAAAACTGCCCCATCACTTGCCCCCAATCTGAGCGTTAGATAACGGGGCTTAAGTATATACCACCAATTTGACTAAGTGGTTGTCAGCTGTCGGTCGTAAACAAGGTTAAGAACCTGGGACATATTATCACGAGTGATTTGAAAGATGATATGGATATTGAGAGGGAGCGCAGGGCGTTAGCGGTTCGCTACCAATACAATAATGCGTTTGGAATGCTGTTGGGGCTGCCGAGGAGGTATAGTGCCTCGGAAATGTTTGCCGAAGCCCGTGTAGATGGATTCCAGGCAATAATACGCAAAAAGATAGTCTCACTAGTAAGCAGGGTGAGAGGAAGCGCCAACAGCATTTTATAGGCAATAGCGTGTAGAATCGGTTGTCCGATTTTATCGTTCTGGGTTGGACAGATCAAGAACGTTGCTGAATTTATTATTTAAAAAACAAAATTGTTAGAGAAGTGTTACTAATTTAGTATTAAGTCAATAAAAGGGTACATGCACGAAATATTTTTATCGCCTTTCTAAACTAAATTTCAGAATACCGTAAAAACTATTTCAAAATGTGAAATTAAAATTAAAATCGGCCAAGAAAAACGCATAATATAGGCATTTTAAACTAGTAATTACACAGAGAGGTCCGATATGCACTAATACGTCACAGTGCACTCCGGCCATATATACTCCATATTAAATTCCGGTTTGCAAGAAAGAGATAGAATTAAATGTTTGATGGCTTATATCTTGGTTCTTTTTATAGCTATTCGAAAAAATATTTTTACTACTGTTTGTTACATGAATGAGCTTTTAATAAAGCAAAAATAAAAATTCATGCATATTCCCTATTGTTACTAACATGCTATGGATCATCCGGTCTGAAATCAAGTTTTTTTATTTTATTTTTATTTATTATTTAGATGACTCAATAAATCAACTGTCGCACCAAAATGTCACATTTTGACACCCGCAGCTAGATCCTAATGTTTCAGTCGGTTCATTTTACTTGGAAAAGATGCGTATTTCAGTTAGATAGGAACTTTACTTATTTCTGTCTGTACGAGCCCCTGTCAAATGTAATTAGCACAACACAATCGCAAGCCACATTGCTCCATTAGTTCCGACAGTTGCTAGGCTAAATGTTCTTAAGCTGGATCCATTCCACCTCTAACATAGAAAGGATCGTTCGTTGCGTCCCTCAGAAAAAAAGCTCCGCAAAGCTTAAATAGTTTATTTTAAAATTCCTTTACGCTTTCCAGCTTTAAAATTGATAGTGGTAATTTATTAAATACTTTGGGTGCCATTCCAATAATACTTTTCGACAGAAAAGCAGTTTTCGAAGGTCTATAATTAATTTTAAATTGGTTTCGTAAACTGCACTGCTTAAATGATGCAAATTGATTTAAGTTACATTTGACGTAAATCGATAAGTAGTATATGTAGAGGCAAGGCAATGTCAATATTTTTAAATATTGTATATTTCATGAAAACTAAAAGTACAGTTTGAGCAATTCTATCAAAAAGTTTGGCCAATCTGATCAGGTTGGTTTGTTTGTTTTCAATTATTCGTAAGGAGTATATAGCTGGCCGCAATATTTTTAAATGAAATGTGGTTTGCAAGAATCAGTAGGTTTTATACCACATGTCGATCTCAAAATTTTTTTTTGGCTTTTGAACACCATTTCACGGTCTGTAGCGTTCCCCGGAATATTATAATATACCGTATCTTAAGGTGGGCGTAACATACGCATGGTAAGTAGTCAGAACGGCTAAATGGTCAACTCGTTTTCTTAAAGTAGGTACCTATATAATGCGTAGCTAATTTGGTTAAGTTTTTTACATATGCAGTCAATTTGATTCGTCCAAGTCAAACTATTGTCTAAATTTAATCCTAGAAATTTTGTAGTCAGTTTCATTAATTTGTTGGTCTTGATACATAATCGTTAGATTTGATATATTTTTAGCTCGTAATTAAAAATTCATTATGTTTGTCTTTTCAATATTGACATGTAGGTTATTTCTGTTAAGCGATTCGATTATTAAATGTAGAGTCCTATTGATATTGTCCTGATGCACATGTAGACCTTGCTCAGTAAATATGACGGTGCTGTCATCGGCGAATAATACCATTGGGTGTTTAATAGCTTGAGGAAGGTCGTTAATATAGTGTAAAGTCTCAGTGTTGCCAGCCCGTCAGCCAGCCGATGCCATAAGTCATCACCCTCCCAACCCTGCCAAGCCGCTCAGCCGAGCATTGGAGTGGGGGATAACAAGCCAGCCAGCCTAGCCTATATAAGTCATCGCACTCCTCAGTTGGGGACGAGGACTGCCTACGGATCTCCAAGTGTACGGGCGTTCAACATCGCTCTCTGCTGCTCACCGTCGCCTTCTGAGAAGACTCGCCGTGCGAACAGCGCCCCACCGTTTGTCGTTGGGAGGGGATACCTGCTCACGTGCTGCCTTCCTGTTCGGTGCCCTCGCCGCATGGTGGAACCCGGTCCCGCTCAAACGGATGCCCCGGGGAAAGCCATGTGGAGTCCGGCATAGCCGAGCGGGAATAAACGTCGCAGGATCCAAAATTTCGTCCGTTTTTTGAAAAATTTCAAAATGGACCAAGCCGCTGCCGCTTCCAAGGGAAGAAGGGAGGGTAGATCGGCGCCGCGAGGCGCCAGTCTACCTACGCCGAGCTCAGGCGACCCCCCCAACCCCCCGCAAGAGCCGCACTTTATCGTCGGTAGATGTGAAAACGTCGGTTCACATCTACCGACAGAAAAAATCATCGCCGCCGAACCCAGCGCAGATGACTACGCTGATGCTGAGGAACACGAGGAAGACTCCAGAACCCCAGCCCGACCTCTGAAACCCCGCCAAACCGAAGAAACGCCGTCAAAACGGCGCTCCACGGCCGCGGCCTTCGGCATCTCACTGCCGTCAATCGCCGGCGTCGACCCGCCCGCTTCACCACGGGAATGCCTGGACCGTGACCGGATCCTGGTAGCCCGCCTGGTAGAAATGGGCATAGCTTCACCGGCGCTAATGGCTTGGATGACTGTATTCATCCGGTTCAAAGCGCACGAACTGGGGGAGGACGAAGAGGAGCTGCCCCCCAGCGACCGGCGCTTCCAAATGCTACTTCCACAGCACCCCTACGACACCACCAGCACCTCGGCCACGACCGCCGCCAAGCGGAAACTCGCCACCAGCCCCTCCGCAGAGGAGGAAGAAGAAGGGAAGCGAGCCTGCAGACAAATATCGCCGCCAACCGACCCGAGACTGCGCCGCCGCTCCAAATCGGCGGGCGCTAAAAACATAGAAAACAAAGAAGCCGAAAACCAAAGTCGCCAAAATCTGCCCACCCAGACGGCGCATACTGAGAGGGCTGCCGCCCCGAAGGGAAACAGGGAGGGTAGGCCTGCGCCGCAAGGCGTAGGTCTACCTACGCTATCCTCAAGCGACCCCCCCCCCCCCCCCCCCCCCCCCCGCAAAAGCCGCACAATTCCGTCGGTAGTAGAGAAAACGTCGGATCGCATCTACCGACGGAAAAAATCGCCTCCGCCGAACAACCGCCGCCGCAACCCACAACAACAAGCTACATCGCAGCAGCGAAAAAAACAGCCCCAAAGCGACCTACGCCCCAGGGACCCACCGCCAAGCCTGCAACAAGTCAGCAGCAACCACATCAACAACAACCCGAAGAAACCAAGAAAACCAAATATAGGCCTATCTTGGTCGAAAAGATGCCGAACTGGACCAAGCACTTCGGCACCCTGGCCGAAAAACTTGGCCACCCACCAAACGCCGCCCCCGCGCGGGGGAAGGGGTGCGTTTCTCGCCCAAAACGGACGATGAATTCCGCATCGTCCAGGCCTTCCTCATCAACCTCCAGGATGAGGTGGGTCAGGCGGAGGCCCCCTTCCATGTTTATAACTCCGTGGAAGCCCAGAAGATGAAGGTGGCCATCAGAGGGCTGCCCATCCAGACACCACCGGAAGAGATCAAGCTAGCCCTACACAAAAAGGGCTATGACGTGCAGTATATTAAACCAATAGTCGCACGCAACGGGCGGCCCGGCTGCGTATATTTCACGCAACTGAACACCACGGCGGCGCAGAGCAGCGGAATTTACGGGATAGCAGAGCTGCTCAACATGCCCGGCGTGAAGATCGAAGCTTGGAGGAGCAAAAGAGGCCCGCCCCAGTGCCACAACTGCCAGGGGTTCCGGCACTCTTCGGAAGGCTGCCACCGACCGCCTCGCTGCGTGCGCTGCGCAGGCCCGCACAAAGCCAAGGACTGCAGCCGACCCAGAGAAACGCCCGCCACCTGCGTAAACTGCGGGGGCCCACACCCGGCCAACCACACTGGCTGCCAAGTGTTCCGTAGGGAGGCTAGGAACAAGAAGGCAGGCCCCTACGCACTCATGAAGCCCGCCCGCCCCGGACCCGAGACCCGAGCGGCCATGGAAGTGCCCACGGTGGCTGAGTCGGTGCCGTCGAACTTGATGGCCCCGGCCAACAACCCCCAACCCAGGGGTCCGCCCTCGGCTCGAGCCGAACCAAAAGCGACCGAAGAAAACGTCGCCAAAAAGAAGAAAAACAAAAAGAAGAAGAAGAAGCCCGCAGCACAGTTGCCACCTTCGCAACCGACAACCTCAAACAAAGCTGCGCAGCCACACAAACCGGCAGTGCAGAAAGCGGCGCCAAATGCCGCCGCCGACATGCTGACGCTAATCACTCAGCTGCTGAGCCTCGCCACCTCCCAGGACCCCGCCGTCACAAGCGCCGTCCTACGAGTCGCCACCGCCCTCAAGCCTAACATTCAACCAGCACCGTAACGGTTTGAGAGTGGTTTACTGGAACGCCCAATCGCTGACCGGCAAACTCGGCCTGCTCTGCAACTTCCTCACGGAACAGGAGGTCGACATCATGCTGGTCAGCGAAACACACCTGAGAGAGGGCGTTCCTTTGAAGGTGAGCGGCTACGTCGTTTACCGCCGAGATGAAGTCTCCCCGCAAGGGATTGCCTACAGAGGCCTCGCGGTATTGGTGAAGAGAAGAATAGTTCAACAACAAGTCCCACACACGCAACACACGTCCATCTACGCGCTGGGCGTCGAACTCCAAATCACGGGCCACGACACTCGACTCTTCGGCATATACCGCCCCCCCGGACCGCCAGGCAACTTCGTATCCAACGTGTGTCAGCTCCTGCAGTCCCCCATGCCGACCATCCTGGCGGGGGACTTCAACGCGGAGCACCCCAACTGGAACGCGACAACCACGAACTGTGCGGGACAGCACCTAGCACAGGCAGCCGTGGACCATGATTTTGACATCTCCGGACCTCAAGATCCGACACACTTCTCCAGCTCCTACAACTCCGGAGATGTACTCGACTTCACAGTCCACAAAAACGTGAACGCCCTGATGACGCACGAGGCCCTTCCAGACCTCCCGTCGGACCACCGCCCGGTCCTACTCGTCATCAGAGACTTGCCAACACTGACACCGATGAAACCACCGGGTCGACGGATCTGCTGGGAGACCTTCTCGGCGGCCATGGAGGAGCAATCCCACACCATGCCGGTCTCAACAGCAGCAGACGTCGAGCACGCCACCGCCAGCATCACCTCCAGCATCCAATCGGCGCTCAACTCCGCGGCGCACACCGTTCCAACCAGAGAGAGGCGCAAACCCCCACCTGCGAGGATCCAGGAGCTTATAGCGCGCAAACGCCGAATGAGGCTGGAGTGGCAGAGAACCCGATGCCCCACTCTAAAGACGTCGCTCAACGCACTAGTCGAGAGAGTGAAGGAGGAGCTGGAAAGCCACGCTGCAGAATCCTGGGAGAGCCACCTGGCGTCCATCGACGAGGACATGCCCTCTGTCCATCGTCTCTGCCGAAGTCTCGGCATGACGCCCACGGCCACACTCCCACTAAAAGACGAAGACGGCCTCCCGAGGTACAAGGCGGAGGACAGGGCGGAACTCTTCGCCAACTGCCTTGAGAGGCAATTCCAGCCGAATCCAACTGATGTGGAGCACGTATCAGCAGTAGAGACACACCTTGAGAGCTACTTCGCGGCACCGATCGAGGCGGAAGAAGACCTCATCTTTTTCACCCCCGGCCAAGTCCAGCGAACACTCAGACGCGCAAAGCCGAGAAAGGCACCGGGCGCCGATGAGATCCCGAACAGGGCGCTCCACCACCTGCCACCGCGAGCAACGCGCCTGTTCAATGGGATCCTGCGCTCCGGACACTTCCCGTCATCCTGGAAACTTGGCCGAGTGATAATGCTGCCGAAAGGGGGGAAAAATCTTCGGAAACCGGAAAGCTACCGCCCGATCACCCTACTGAGCACCATCTCCAAGGTGTTCGAACGACTCCTGCTGAACCAGCTCCAGCCCCACATCGAGCCCAGAGAAGAGCAGTTTGGATTTCGCGCTGGTCACTCTACAACTCTGCAGCTAACGAGAGTGCTGCACCACATGGCTAACGCCATGAACAGGAAGGAGGTCACTGTCGCAGCACTCCTCGACATGGAGAAGGCGTTCGACAGGGTATGGCACGAGGGCCTGCTGTACAAGCTGTCGACGTCCCCAGCTCCTCGGCGTGTGGTGCGAGTCAGCGCGTCATTCTTGTCCGAGCGGAGATTCCAAGTGGCGGTGGAAGACGCCACTCCAACGGAGCGCCCGATCCTCGCGGGCGTCCCGCAGGGAAGCTGCCTATCACCGGCCTGCTACGCCCGATATACCGATGACTTTCCGGTACTGGGCGACGTCAAGCTGGGCCTCTACGCGGACGACGCGGCGCTGTATGCGACGTCCATGAATCCCAAGCACGCAGCAAAGAAGCTCCAGCGCTCACTTGACGTCGTGCCAGAATGGCTAGCCCGTTGGCGGTTGTCGGCCAACGTGGCGAAGACGCAGGCCATAGTGACCGGCAGATGTATGCAACCTCCCCCCCTCCAGATGCTCGGACAAGAGATACCCTGGCAGCACACCGTGAAGTACCTGGGAATCACCATCGACAGGGGACTCACAATGAAGCAACACGCAGAAGCCACCGCACGACGGACGAAGTTAGCACGCACACAACTCCGCCCAGTCCTAGCCAGCAGCCTCGCCATCCGCACCAAGTTGGGGATCTATAAGACGTACCTGCGGTCCCGTCTTACATACGCGGCCCCCGCATGGTACGCCTTAACTTCAGAAACCAGCAGAAAGAGGCTGCGTGCGCAGGAGACCCAAGCCCTGCGCACCATAGTCGCGGCCCCGCGCTACATGCGCAACGACTTTATAAGCCGCGACCTAAAGTGGCAAGGACTGGACGATTTCATCGGACAGCTCACCGGTGCCATGTTTCGTCGTGCGGACAACTCCACCATCCCATCGCTGGTGGGAATTGCGCCGCTTCACACCCGTCCCCCGGACAAGCGGTATCGAGCTCTGCCGAGAGAGCTCATACCACCAGCAGAGTCCCCTGTAAATCCAGGAATCCACAAAGCCGCTGAGAGGCCACCGTCCGCAACGCCGCAGACAGGCCAACACGATACACCACATCACCAAGCAGAACCCGACCACAACAAGCCGCGGAAGAGGCTTAATCGACGTCAAGTCGTTCCCGACAAGACCGAGAACATAGGCCCCGCGACAAAGCAGCCAAGCCAGCAATGGCACTAAAGACACGCCCGTTGTAACGGGCGGGGAAGAGAACCGCCAAAAAGGGATCTGCCCTGATATGGCATCCCCACACCAGAAAGGTGTGAGAAGACAACCTTGTATGTAGTTGGGGACTTTTTTATGATTATAAAGTATTGTAAGGGGAAACTGTCCAATTATAAAAATAATAAAACAATCATCTATTTTCTTTAAGTATTTATTATTTCACATCTGCTACTCTTTTCGCATTTACAATAGACAAGAAAGAGTAGGGGGGCTAGTACACTCCCTTGTGGTACGCCATAGCTAATTTCCCTGAAGCCAGATGATTAGGTGGTTTCTTTTTTGGTTTTTATACATATTCGATCAATTTTTGTGCATTGTTTACGACCGGTCAAATAAGATTCAAATAAATTGTAAATATGAATAGAAGATACTATTTAGTATAAAATGGCGGTAACAAATTCTGTAACGATAGTTTTTTATTGAAATATCGCCAATTCCTTTAGGAGGCTAGCGTGGCAACATTAAAAAGGGTGTACCACTTGTTACATATATAGATGGCATTGAAATTTCCGTGTAAGTTATTTTAAATTTGATAAATAATAATATAATCATATTTTCTCCGTGTCGATTAATTTATTGAACAGATATTTTAGTAGCTACAAGACTATTAAATTTAATTAAGCCATTAAAACCGATAGTTTTGGTCACAACGACGCCATCTAGTATTTTTTTGCAAAGCTAGCCTGCAACCGGCCAATCCATTACCGCCTTCAAGGTGACCATCCAATTTTGCTGCCGATAGTAGTTGTATTATGTACAATAAATAAATTCGGTTTGGTTCATAACGACTAATTCCCCGAATGTCTACCTCCCCGAATGTCTATTTCCACGAATGTCTAATTCCGCGAATGTCTCATAGGAATATACCTGTTTTTACTTAGGTTTTTACCACTTGCCACTACCAGTAGAGTGAAAGAAAATTTTACTTTCCCGTGATACTATTATCCTTGGTGACAAGCGGTAGTTCCTAACTAAAAAGGGGAATAAAACAAAACAGGGCTTATACTTCAAAATTACGGATCGTCCTGTCTTTCTCACTGCAATCTAGCAAAACAGCTAAAGCGATAGGGACGGCACTATTAGAAGTTCGATCTTCGGTGTTGATGGTAATGGCCTGATATTAGAACTTAAGGCGAGATTCGAAGTCTTACATCTATACCTACTAAGTATTATGGAGAGTAAATAGGTATGACATGACAACTGAGAGCTGCTGCTCAACGAAATCTACCCTTATTTTATGTATTAATAAAACCCAATCTATACACGGTATTATATTTACGGCTATGTACGGCTACTAGAGGTTCAGGGACTTTACAGATGGCGACTAGATATCAAAATCAAAATAATTTAAATAAATAAATATTACGGGTCAATTTTACACAAATCGAACTAGTCCCATGGTAAGCGCAATAAGGCTTGTGTTATGGGTACTAGACGACGATATATTTAATAGATATATTACTTATATACATAGAAAACATCCAAGACTCAGGAACAAATAATTATGCTCATCACACAAATATTTGCCCTTACCGGGATTTGAACCCAGGACCTCAGCTTCGCAGGCAACGTTACTCCCACTGAGCCAAACCGGTCATCAAAATTTATTTGTGAACAATAGGTAAACACATAACATTTAGCTATGTTTGGTGGTACATGTTCATTTATTATGTCCAGCTATGTTCTACCCTATCTAGAGCATACAAAATAATGATAGTATATTAGTCACATTATTATTTTACGAAGTCTTTAAATACATTAATGTAATGCAAATAATTCCGAAATGTCGGGACCTCAAATGAGATAGTATACGCGATATAATCCGTTAAACTATTTTATTTCAATGAGTAATAATCGCAGAAACAGAAGAAAATATTATACATTACGGTAGTCAATATTTAAATTCAATAATATTCGAGTTCATTTATTTATTTATTTAACTATACAAAATATTTGTGCCTTAACAGCTATTGCCAAAACAACACAAATCTAAGGTTATGTGTAAATAAAAAGTTCGTCCATTCACACTATCGTACTCGCAGGCATCTCTCGTTCAGCCACTCTCTTACATTCTGACATTAGTCGCCCAATCGCACTCGCAAACAGATCACAGTGCGGGGCTGCATCGAGCACAGAGTTGATCATTGAAATACTCATAGACATTCAGGGACTGGACGTATAGCGACTAGACATTCAGGGAATTAGACGTACGGCGACTAATCATTCAGGGAATTAGACGTACGGTGACTAATCATTCCGGGAATTAGTAAGGCGACTAGTCATTCAGGGAATTAGACGTACGGCGACTAGTCATTCTGGGAATTAGACGTACGGCGACTAGTCATTCTGGGAATTAGACGTACGGTGACTAGTCATTCCGGGAATTAGTAGTAAGGCGACTAGTCATTCTGGGAATTAGACGTACGGCGACTAGTCATTCAGGGAATTAGACGTACGGCGACTAGTCATTCTGGGAATTAGACGTACGGTGACTAGTCATTCCGGGAATTAGTAGTAAGGCGACTAGTCATTCTGGGAATTAGACGTACGGCGACTAGTCATTCAGGGAATTAGACGTACGGCGACTTGACATCTGGGGAATGGACGTAGAGCCACTAGACATTCGGGGAATTAGACGTCATGGCCCAACCGAAAAAATCGGTTTATTACTTACTTACTTACTAAGAGCTTCCAATCCCGGGATTGGATGCCTCACTTACTATTACTAACACAATACTATGGATACTATGAGTTTTGTTAAAAATGATTGGTGCCATACCCATAAAGTTTCTTCGAAAAAGAGCTGTTTTGCTCATCTATGTATTTTATTAATGTTCGTATTACAATGAGAGCTTTCTTTGATGTTGACAACGGAAAATTCCACAACACACGAATGAATGATGACTCACTATTATGATGTTTGTTTATCAACATAAGAGCGGCAACAGCGCGCCGATGGCCACGCGTCCGTCTACATACAAAATTGTTTGTTTCACGTGGGGAGCCTGTTGACTTTCTCTTTTCCACTCATTTAATTCAGTACTGGTCGCTGTATCGAGCTTAGTTTCATTGGAGTGCAATCGCTAGCGCTCCACTCGGTGCAATTTCGTACCAAGCGAACTGTGTATACACACACATACACATACAATCACGCCTTTTTCCCATTACGGGGTAGGCAGAGACTACCTCCTTCCACTTGCTACGGTCCTGGCATACAACTGCCACTACATCAACATTCATTAATCTCTTTCGCTTTGTCTCATTCATACACAGAATATCAATATTTCTCGCATCCATCATCTGAAATACTTCATCTATTTTATCATCCATTCCTCCCCTTACATTTAACATAGCAAAGCGGCTCTCCGTAGCCCACTCTTCCCTCTTGCTGGGACCGAGACGTGATGGGTTACGAACCACATCGCCGCCATTTACGTTCCCACGAGCAGCTAGGGGTAAAATATTCGAACCCAGCAGAGCCCCGCATACCACGTAAGGGTTTAGCCTTATTCTGTCGGTATGGTGTGTCGATTTTTTTTTGTTAAAAAAATAATTTACTTTACAATTTTTAGTTAATAGTTACTAAAAAGTATATCTCGTGGCGATTCGATTAAGCCCAAACACGGCTAGGATACATTATTTTAATATGGGGATCCGGTTCCTACCTTCCAGCTCCACCATAAAATCAGTGGTACCATTCTCATCACAAACATTTAAGTTTGTGACTATGAAGTTGCTTAAATAACTTATTCAAGATATGTTACCTGTAAATCATTTACCATTGTGGTGTTCCAATGGCATTCTGAGGTTTTCTTCATCAGTTCTACTTCACCAATTTACACTGAATACAAATGCTTATTATATTTCTTATAATACCAAAATTGCCATATATGCCTGTTTGAGAAGTTCCTTCGATTCCTCATGGACCCCATCATCAAATCTTCAACAAAATTATATAGTGTACCGGATGACCCCACAATTATAGTATTATATAGATTTAATATAAGACCTAAAATGCCTACATAGCTTATAAGCTCATAAAAAATATAATTTGTTCAAATACTTCATTTCATACCTTTCTATCTAACCCCGATAGAAAGATATGAAATCATTACTTTGACTAAACAGTCAAAGGAATAAAACTCTTATCTAATCAAATATCAATCGTATAAAGCCCATAAGGCGACAAATTGCATAGAAAACTTATGTATGTAAACTTTCCATACGAACTACGCAACATTTCACAACTATTCCCTAACGTCGCATAAAGACTCATAATTTTCCATGGAAATCGAAAAAGTTGCACAACAATTGATAAATTAATAATAAAATTACCCCCTCCCTAACCAATATACGGCTCGAGTATAAAAGCCGAAGCTAATTCTATTGACAATAACCCCACTATGTGTGACATACGAATGAACACACAAATATAGAAATATTCAGAAACAATTCGTCAAGTGAATTAGCTTCAGTCAGATAGATATCATAGTTAAAATAGAAAGCCAAAGTATTGGTTTAGGAACGGGATTTCGATATAAACTGTGACTTCTTATTCTCCACTTCACCTATACTGCTCTTAAAGCTATCGAAAGGGGTTCAGACTGCTTTTTACAGTCCTCAGTCTGCACATATAGGACCAACTGGAAGATACCTAATATAAAAAAATAAAAAAAATTAAATCGGTGAAATAATCTTCAAGTAATAATACGATCTTAATAGGTGAACATAGATAAAAAAAAAGATTCCCAAGAAATGAGTACATCCTCCTTTTTTAAAAGTCAGTTAAATATAATTTTATTACCTGATGCCTGCGAATTCGTCCGCAAAAAGATGCATTATACAACATTACAAGAAAAGTTTGTTGAGGTCCGTTCAGTAGTTTGTAAATAAATAAATTAATAAATAAATAATAAATAAATAATAAATAAATATTACGGGACAATTTTACACAAATCGAACTAGTCCCATGGTAAGCGCAATAAGGCTTGTGTTATGGGTACTAGACGATATATTTAATAGATATATTACTTATATACATAGAAAACATCCAAGACTCAGGAACAAATAATTATGCTCATCACACAAATATTTGCCCTTACCGGGATTTGAACCCAGGACCTCAGCTTCGCAGGCAACGTTACTCCCACTGAGCCAAACCGGTCGTCGTCCGACCGGTCGTAAAATTATTAGGAAAGTACGTATAAAAAAAAATGGTACGGGACAATTTTACACAAATCGAATTATTCCCATGGTAAGCTTAATAAGGCTTGTGTTATGGGTACTAGACGACGATATATTTAATAGATTAATAGATACTATAAGATGCCCGAAACTTCGTTCGCAGAGGAGAAAAGTCATAACCCTTTTTTTCTTAGAAAAGAAGAAAAAATAAATTTATTCAGACGCCAAAAAACAAACAAATTGCAAAAAAACAGTAGAAAAAAAAATAACTATGCCCTGAAATGGTCATGCATGAGCCAGCATTATGCTGAGGTGGGTATATGTCTTAAACATAGACTGGTAAAAAGTATCCTATAACCATCGGGAGATACACAGCTACCCGTGTACCAAACTAAGATGAATTCCGTTTAGCCGATTTGGCGTGATGAAGCCACAACGACACATACAAACATACAAAAAATCCAAAAAATATATTTTTCAATTCAGTGTCCTCCAAATAGACCGTTACAATAGTTTTTTTGAAAATATAATCAATGTACAGACATTTAATTTTAAGAACTTTATAATAGTAGGTATAGATATTACTTATATACATAGAAAACATCCAAGGCTCAGGAACAAATATTTATGCTCATCACAGAAATATTGGCCTTTACTAGTATTTAAACCCAGGACCTCAGCTTCGCAGGCAACGTTACTCCCACTGAGCTCAACCGGTCGTCAGTCGAATATCGGCGGAACACATATCGGCACCAACTTTCACGTTTATAATATACTAGCCTGACTTCGTCCGCCTTAAATTCGTGTATCGCGGGTAAGGGTTATTTTTCAGGGATAAAAAGTAGCCTATGTCCTTCCCCAGGACTGAAACTATCTCCATACCAAATTTCATCCAATTTGGTTCAGCGGTTTAAGCGTGAACAGGTAACAGACAGACAGACACACTTTCATATTTATAATATTACTAGCTTCAGCCCGCGACTTCGTCCGCCTTAAATTCGTTTATCGCGGATAAGGGTATTTTTCCGGGATAAAAAGTAGCCTATGTCCTTCCCCGGGACTCAAACTATCTCCATACCAAATTTCATCCAAATCGGTGTAGCGGTTTAGGCGTGCAGAGGTATCAGACAGACAGACAGACACACGCATTTATAATATTAAGTATGGATTATTCGGATAATTGTCTAAAAATATTATTCAGTCTGATCTAAGACCAACGGTCCACTTAATAGGTAAACACGGTCCGTGTTTACCTATTAGGTGTATTATCTACAATAATATTTTGTATAGTACAGTTGGACGGACATTCTTAATTTGCAAGATAATGGAGTGTTTTTAATCTAGTAACTTGTTCGTAATAATTCTAAATTGACTTTAAAACCAGAAAATATAAATTTCGAAGCTTAACATACGGACAGATATGCAAACAACGGAGGCTTAGTAATAGGGTTCCATTAGGGTACGGAGCCTTTAAAATAAAATAGGGTTCTCTGCCTTTTCAATATTATTTTTTACAAAATTATTTTTCGCCGAATGTTTCATTTTCCAACTCACGATTATCTCTGAAACCAAATGTTTTTCGGAACTTTCATAATGCAAACCTAACCTAAACTACTGTTTTTTTATAAAACCGTAAGAAAATACACTGTGAAAAGTTTTTGGTTGGCAAGATGCCATAAAAAGGAACCTAGACGTGTTCTTTCTCAGCGTTTGTGTACTTTAGATACATCGAAGGGTTCCATAAATCGAGTTACTGAACCCTCCGAGCGTGAGTCAGACTCGCATTTGGTCGGTTTTTAATGAACTAAACATAGGTTATAAGAGCTGAAGCTGACTGTACTTTCCAGCTGTATTGCGTCATATATTAAACCCGCCACGTATAAATGGGCTGTATCGTCGGCCCAAAACATAGTTCACCGAACTCCTTCATCATGAAAGCCGTACTGTTCATCCTATTTCTGGTAAATATAAAACAAATATTAAAGCTTTTTTTATTCCATGGTAACAATGTTACATATTTGTATATTTGAAATAGGGTATTAATTTATTTCCAGTCATTGCATTCGAAAAATTAAAAATTATGAAAAAAATATAGTGTACTAGCTTCAGCCCGCGTCTTCGTCCGCCTTAAATTCGTTTATCGCGGATATGGGTATTTTTCCGGGATAAAAAGTAGCCTATGTCCTTCCCCGGGACTCAAACTTCTCCACACCAATTTTCATCTAAATCGGTTTAGCGGTTTAAGCGTGATGAGGTAACAGACAGACAGACAGACAGACACACTTTTGCATTTATAATATTAAATAGTATGGATATGGATATGGATATGGATATAGTATATATAGTAAGTATAGTATGGATGAAATATTGTGACATTAGATATTTAAAAAAAATATAAGTGAATAATCAATTGTCATTTATTTCCATGTTTAACCGACTCCCAAAAAAAGAGATGACCAAAATAACCGTTTTTTTCTTCTTTTTTTTCATTTATTTACGAGTTTTTCGGATATTTTGTTAATAACGTAGAGCTTGAATGTGGTGGTTCCAAGAAAATGTGTCATCTCCTAAATACAGCTTTAAAACATTCCGGAAATAGCGTGTGTTTTAGACGATTTATAAAAACCGGTTCCGAGACCTCATGACATTACCTACTTTACTCGATTTTGAGTTTTGACCTTGCTGAGTTCTGAATGAGTCCTCTTAAATTCGTCTTCGTATGAATAAAAATATTTGTTTTTGTTTATAACTGCCGTGCTAATTTATATGGATTCGCAAAGATTACCTACTTGATCTCTGGATTGGATCAACGTAGACGAGTGTTTTTTTTAGCTGAATGGGCTTAGAATGAGGAGCGTTTAGAACGAGTACCACCAAACCAAATGGTCCTGATGATGATTGATTTTTAATTCTCCGTTAGTTTTCAATCATCTTACAACCCGAATGATTAAAATATTTTAAGTATTTGTGTTTCAAAAGCTTTAAAATTCAAAATTAATATTTTCTTCTGTTTCCACGATTATAACTCATTTAAATAAAAAATATATTTTCCTCTGTCAAAGTTACAATTTGTGCAAACTACCCAATTTGAAAAACCAAATAAAGGTGTTCATACATGCCAGATGGGCCTAATCTGTAAAGACAGTTAGTTACACATGCCAGTAGGGCTTCGCTTCAAAATTGGCGTGGGAAATACTCCACCGCGGGGGAGCAATCTTGCGATTGTTTGTGGTTAGGCCTCGACTTTTTCACTGGAGCGATGATAAGACACAGCTGATCGGATTTTTTTTTTTTTTAGAATCTGTTGAACTGGATAGGTCTGGTTGGACCTCCTGACCTGTAATCGGATTTAGTGGCGGGAGCGCAAACCCACAAACCGGAATGCCATCCGAGGTCACTTGGGGACGGGGACGCACTGCGCAAGGCACAGGAACTGCGGAGGTAGGTTGAACCAGAACGGTTCAACCCCAGTTGGGACGGGGTAGAGAGAGACAAGAGAAAGTGGGCGTAGGGGAGATTGCGGGACTACGGGCTGCGCGACCCCGCCGGCGGGACAGCTGATCGGGTGGCGCACACGTCATGTCATATAGCCGCCGGCTATCGGTAATATCGGTATACGCGTCGCCGCCGCTCCGCCGCGCGCTGTGACGCAGAGGTATTGGCTCCGCTGCTATCTATAAATTAAAGCAGGATTTCTGGAATTACTGGTCTAAAGACTATCTTTGTCAATTGCAAAGCGGAAATATGGCTAACCAAAGTTGGTCACTTGGTTTTTGTGAAACCTTTAAATGGGTGTATTTTTGAAACGACTCTTTTTTCGTAATTTCGCTGGCAATTTTTTTTGTTTTTGATATTGATGAAAACGATTGGTCCTTTCAAAACACCTTTAAAATAGGATCCCAAATCTGCAACAGGCATTATTCTAATATCTCTACATTAGGTGTATTAAAATTTTGAAAAAAAAATGACAGCGAAATTATTATTGTGGCAGCGAAATGACGATTACATGAACCAATTAGGAAAGTAAGTGTTAATAATTTTAATGCGTACCTTACCAGAGAAGGAATTTAAAAAAAATACGTTTTTAAATTTGGTTTTGATTTCAATAATAACATAAACAACCGTCTCTAAAACTCTTATATCCTCACAACGGCTTTTACACAATAAAAAAGCAAAATTTTAATATGAAGAAGAAAAAATAATGATTTACTAACTCGGTAGTTAACAATGCACCCTTTAATTGTAACATTATGTTGTCATACAAAGATGTAATGGTGGGCATATCCATAAAGTATTAAAAAGTTTAGTCAACCTTAAAAATAAACCTTATATGACAAGCAAAATCAGACTTTTCATTTTTATTTGTAGAATATTAGATAACATTTTAATCAGTACAGTTTAACAATAGCATTTCAGTTTACCAATAGCCACAAAGTTTCACGTATAATTGTTGGATGAATTAGTCCTTTGTAATTTAGAAAATCTTTTAACATAAAAACCCAATAAACTTACCTATTCTAATTAACGTTACCTATTCTAATTTTGTAACTCTCTCATAGGTCAAAGATATCAAGCTTAAAGTGAACTTGGGGCGTCGAGTAGAAAATTACGACCAGCGAGCTTTAATACTCCTTTTATTGTAAATTAGGTCTAGGTATTTACGCTACAAAGCGTGAAAACCTACTAAATTTAAGATTTTTTATGAAAATAAGTTATTAAAGGTCAAAAATAATTTCGCTGGAGCAAACGTCGTTTCGCTGGACCAAACTGCCAGAGAAATGACGCCAGATAGCATGATGATAAACACATATTTTTATAATATTTTTTTCTGTTTCCGCGATTATTACTCATTGAAATAAAACAATTTAACGGATTATATCGCGTATATTATCTCATTTTAAACGTCGGGAACTAACATGAGATAATATACGCGATATAATCCGTTAAATTGTTTTATATATTTTTATGATAACTTTAAAACCATATGCGTAATGAATTACATGGCTTTTACGTAGAAATAAGACCACAATTAACTATTAAATGCTAAAAGATAGAATAAAACAAAGCTACTTTACACCCTTAAATCGATGTCCAGCGATATTACTTTTAAGAGAACCAAAACAGATCGTAAAGGAAACTTACCTCGTTGAGGAGCCAAAATGCGAGAGTTGCACGTCCGTTCCGCTTGACTGCCGTAGCACAACTAAAGATTGTTCCGATAAAAACAAAAACATAGCGGAATCGTCGTCAGTCAATCAAATATTTGCAGGAATTTTAACGAAGTGTTAGTAGTGGCTACTCGTGGGACAGTTACAAAATGGTCGACCACTTGTTAACATTAAGTGCTTACGCATTAAGTATTATATGACATAATGCGTTATTTAATATGCTTTGTAATGGTGTATAATTCTTGTCAATACGATTCCTACATACAAAGTTATGCGCGATTGTTTGAACAAATCCGCGAGTGTGCCATGGCTCACAGACTAAGTGCACCGTACTTTTGTGAAGTTTCGATAATTTTTTTTAACGTAATTTGTATATTAACCGTTCATTTATTTCAATATGCCTCGGTGTGTTTTAATGTGTAAAATGTGTAAAAAAATATGCTCGGTGTTTTATTAATTGGCTTGTGACCGGTAAAAAAGTGCGTTTGAAAATACACCCAAATATTTGTGTTGCCCATTGTGTCGGCCCATGGTTCGTTTTGATAAGATATTTGAGAACCTACTCTATTTTTGGGAGTTGGTTAAAACAGCGACAAATGAACGTCGCTTTCTACCAAGTATGTGAGTGCGAGAGTGACGGACGCCCAACCGTCATAGGCCCTTTTTACTTAGCGGAATTCCCTATTAGATTAAAGGATTCTTTTGTGGATGGTTCCTTTATTATTTAAACTGGGAAACAATCGTGAGACTCAGACATATTTAGATTACATTAACGGTTATTCACGCCGTAATATACGAGTACTGCTCGACATGTCACAGTCCATTAAGGGGACCTTAGTCGTGAGACACGAGTAGACTCCGACGCTGCCCGCCTCGCAGTACTCGGCTTTTACGACGCACGTGAATAAGTACTCTTACAAAACTAAATTTATGGGTATGCAATTACCGTTATTTATTTTATTAATGTATATAATAGCTTTAAGTTATCTGTAATTTCCTTAGCGATTCCTAACTTTTTGGTAAAAAAACTCTTTTTGTATTTTCAGGCTTGTATCCACTGCTGCCTCAGCGTAGGTAAGTTAAAACTCAATACACCCGAATGAAATAATATTAAATTAGAAAGTGCTCGCAACTTTGAATGACGAGAAGGAAAAAGACAACCCTCTTTTGTTCAGCGTTATTGGGTATAAAGTATCTAGCAACCAATCCTCTGATGTGTGGCTATCCTTGTACAAGGATACCTAAACACCAGAAACTTGAAATAAAACAATTTTAAATCGCGGAAACAGAAGAAAATATTACCAGAAACTTGACTCAAAAGGTTGTGCGACATTGAGAATGCTGTCCGCCATATTCAAATAAATGACGTCTTAACGGCATGTTTGCATAACCTAAAGGTGCGTCCACATTTGTATCATTTGCCCGATCAGATCTTCGTCCCGTGGCATGATCGCGTGTCACGATAACGCGTTTGGACGTTGCGCCAATCCGATCGCTTGAAATCCATGTTGCTACGCGTATCACACACTTAAATCGGACAGTGAGCGTCCAAGCAGTGCGATACGCAGTCATGCCATGCCACGGTGATCGGATACGAGCAAATGATACAAGTGTGGACGCACATTAACACTTTCAAATAATGAGAGCTGTTTATGACTGGACTGACAGATGACATCGAATTATTGATTTAAACTTACTCGATCTTCACTCATTATCACATTTTTTCACAACAAAACTCATAGTCAGAGAACTGAGTTTCCTTGGAGACCATGGACGTAACGCCACGTCCGAAGCGTCGAAGAATTACCAACGAAAGGTAATTAAATAAATCATATTTATACGCGATTAAGCCCCGTTTTGTTGTGAAAAATGTGATAATGACATCGAATTGTCTTTATGACGTCACACCATGGCGGCTCGTGTTTCAGGTCAAGTGATAAACAGATTAAAGGGGTTACCTTTGTTGGCAAAAAATATTAACAAACTATAATCCCATAAAAAAAATTACGAATTTAATTTGCGTAATAATCGTTTACCGAATTAACTCTTCACAAATAATTGTTGCGCAAAGTTAGTGTTATGGCACATGAATATTTAGGCAATGATTCGCTTACCAAATGTTACTACTCGCTTACCCGTTACGACGGATGTGTCATTGTTTTTTATGGCATAAGGGGCAAACGAACAGACGGGTTGCCTGATGGTAAGCGATCACCGTCGCCCATAGACACTTGCATCACCAGAGGAGTCACAAGTGATTTGCCATCTGGTGGCATGCTGAATGGGTCGCAGTGAGGCCTTGGTTCTGGTTCTGGTCTATGACTGGTACTGGAACTGAGGCCTCTTCTTCGGCTCTTGTTGTTGCGGTCATCGTGTCGTTGTAGGGTGTCGTGTTGACCTGTCTGCGGCGTAGCTGACGGTGGCCTTTCAGTGGCATTGTGGGTTCCTGGGTTGACACGGGACTCTGTTGGTGATATGAGTTCTCTCGGTAGAGCTATTGTTCATTGAGGGATCCAACTATTTAAAGGCGGCCACTCCTTCCCCACCAATGGCTATGCTCGTGCAGCTGCCTGGGCGTAAACAACACCAGGAGCCTGCACGTGTCCAGTGTCTTGTCTCTGTTGTTTCTGTAGACAACGACGCGCAGTCGCGCCACCATCCGCTCTCCGCCGCTTGAGCTCAGCTCCCGGCGGTAAAGTGTATCTCAACATATTCTGCCATAGAGGATAAAATCCAGAACGAAGAGCGGGGACAATCATCACCTGGACCTCTTTTTTCACGTCGCGGCTTTCTCCAAACACTCAACAAAAAAAAACAAATGTCTTGTCATAGCAGGTATCTGTTGATGGGACGACTGTTTCTATGGTACGAAACAAGTATTATGTGACATATATATTGATCTTTGCTTTAAACTTACACGATCTTCACTCATTATGACAAGAAAAAATAATATCGAAGAATTACCAACGAAAGGTAATTAAAAAAATCATATTTATACGCTATTATGGCCCGTTTCGTTGTGTTGTGATAATATATATTGATTCTGAGTCATAAATACAGATTATTTTTATAATTAATTAAATATAAAAGTCGATAATGTTTAATCTATATATCACGTGACCTCTAACACGAGCCACCATGGTGTGACCTCATAAAGGCAAGAACAATATGATGTTATCTGCCAGTCCAATCATTAAACAGCTCTTATTATTTGAAAGTGTTAGGTTATGTATATGGACGACCGGTTTGGCTCAGTGGGAGTAATGTTGCCTGCGAAGCTGGAGGTGCTGGGTGCAAATCCCGGTAAGGGCAAATATTTGTGGTATGAGCATAAATATTTGTTCCTGAGTTTTGGATGTTTACAATGTATATAAGTAAATAATATATATTAAATATGTCGTCGTCTAGTACCCATAACACAAGCCTTATTGAGCTTACCATGGGACTAGTTCTATTTGTGTAAAAGTGTGAAATATTTATTTTACTTATTTATGTTTTATTCTCTTTGTGTTGCTGACGAGTTCATACCGTTATGACGTAAAGATTTACTTGAACATGGCGGACATCGTTCTTTCGAGGGCTTACGTAGTAAAAAAAATATGTAATTTTAAGGCACAGGCGGCCCAGGCGGCCCAGGAGGCTCAGGCAACCCACCCGGCCGAGGCGGCCGAGGTGGCAAAGGTGGCCCAGGCGGCCAAGACGGCCCAGACGGCCCAGACGGCCAAAACCAGCCAGGCGGCCCAGGCGGCCATGGCGGCAATGGTGGCGCAGGCGGCACACGCGGCACAGGAGGCCCAGGTGGCCCAGGCGGCGCAGGCGGCCAAGACGGCTCAGGCGGACAAGGTGGCCCAGGCGGCTCAGGCGGACACGGCGGCGCAGGCGGATCAGGCGGCTCAGGTGGCCCAGGGGGCCCTGGCGCCCGCGGTGGCCCAGGCGGCCCAGCCGGCCAAGGCGGCCGAGGCGGCAATGGCGGCAACGGCGGCGCAGGCGGTCCACGCGCCACAGGCGGCCCAGGCAGCCCAGGTACCGCAGGCGGCCCAGGCGGCCGCCCAGGTGTGGATGGTACCAATGGCATTTCGGGCTTAGAACAAGCCAGAGGCTTCTCAGGTAAAATGGTTTTAAACATCGATTTATTAAAAAGAAATTCCTAACTGAAGAGCACATTTGAACTTTTGGTAGAAAAACCATCAGAAATGGATTTATGACGTTGTATGTGTCTATTTCTAAAAAACAGAAAAGATATTCAAAATTCTGAAAAAAAATCTGCATGTTCGTTATTTTTTATCTAGCAGCCTCAAATTTGGGTGGCATTGATTTTTTACTAAACTTACCCGATTACTGACAGTAGTTTTCTGAAGAGATAAATAGAGAAATAAATGAATATTAAGCTGAAATTTTACATAAAACGAACTATTCCCAGGGTAAACTCAATAAGGCTTGTGTTATGAGTACTAGACGAAGATATCTATACCATTATAAAGTTGTAAAAATGAAATGTCTGTACATTAAAGATATTTTCAAAATAAATTAATAGTACTTTTTGTTTTACAAATATCATGATAATAATCACAATTTTTGCAATTTATTAGTGGATCACTCCACTAGTGTTATTATTATAAACAAAGATCAGAAACAAATGAAAATTTTTTTCGACGATACTGGACTTGAACCAGTGCCTTGAGCCAGACCGGGGCAGCACGCTCTACCATCTGAGCTAATCGTCCACACCAGTAGTCGACGAATTTTGTCATCTGTTCTTGCTTATGGATCTCTGTATGGTGCATCCGACTCTTTAGCCGTTAGCGCCGCCTAGTGAAGAACTATGAAGTTACTTTCACCCCAAGCAGATACCTTTACAGGTACCATTGCTCGGCGAGAGGTGGCGCTATTATCAAGACTGTACTTTTTGTTTTACAAATATCATGATAATAATCACAATTTTTACAATTTATTAGTGGATCACTCCACTAGTGTTATTATTATAAACAAAGATCAGAAACAAATGAAAATTTTTTTCGACGATACTGGACTTGAACCAGTGCCTTGAGCCAGACCGGGGCAGCACGCTCTACCATCTGAGCTAATCGTCCACACCAGTAGTCGACGAATTTTGTCATCTGTTCTTGCTTATGGATCTCTGTATGGTGCATCCCTTTAAAGTCCTATTCACTGCCCTATTGAATAAGATATTGGGGATCTATTGAGAAACTTTACAACTTTTAACCTATTCCTTTTCTTTTTCAGAAAACCAACCATATTATTATTCCGAAACAAAATATTATCGAGATTAAGAACTCAAAACCATGTATCTATTATAAATAATAATTTCAATATAAATATAACTGAAAACATTAATAACACTTTGTTTTATTTCTGCAGTCTGCAGTGGCATGACAATATAACTCAAGTTAGAGTATCCTGTGCAGGTCAACCAACCCTGTAACTGTGGGGTTACTCCGAATCTCGAAATTCGAAATTCGTAACGTGCCATCCCTCTTGCTCTCACGATAAACTGCATTTGAGTGAGCGGGATGGCGCGGAACGGGTCATCAACTTCTATCTCTACCTTTTTACTTTGATAACTTCTTCTAAGTGAAACTACGATTTTATCGATATTCAACAAATATATTTTTTCTCTCCAATTTCTCAGAACCATCTCTTTAGCATATTACTACTATACGCTTTTGCGTCTATTGCAGACGATTTATGGTGTAATGTTGGAGAACTAAGGTTCCGTAGCAAAAATGGTAAAAAAGGAACCCTTATGGTGCGACTCTGTGGATCTGTCTGTCTGTTTGTAACGGATCATGAGGGTCTACATCGGAATCTTGATCGGACTGATAAAATAAAACTCGAAGAAACTTGACAATAACTCGGATCGCTATTGAAATATTAACCAATTACAAAATAAAAAGAATCACATGGGCATTGCAAGATACGCGGTACAATTCCTAGGTAACGAGCGCACACTTCGACGGATGGAAGCAGAATGATGTCCGACACTGCCTACGCCACCCCTCATAGACTCTGTACAGCGCCACCCGGTGGCACTTGCGTTCCGGTGTAACTTCCGACTAGCCATGAGTATGAAAGCTTCCGTAATCATGACCTGAATGCGACAGTCTGTCTGTCTATCTGTCTTACTATTAAAGCGCTATATCTCAAAAACTACTTATGATATCTACATATTTGAAATTTGGAATATTTATAAACATGGTCGGCTATGGCACTAGCTTGTAAGTCACGGCTTTGCACCAGAACGTAGAGGCCACTCTTTTGACTGGACCTGCTCAGGGAGAAACAGTGTTTGTACCGCGTATTCCATTAATAACAAATGATCTTTCCTTTGCTTTCAAAAGGCTTCAGTTTCCCCTGAAGGTCTGTTACCCCATGACTATAAATAAGTCGCAGGGGCAAACTCTCAAATTCGCCGGAGTAGACCTACGACAGTACTGTTTCTCCCACGGTCAGTTCTATGTGGCGTACTCCCGTCTAAGTTCACCTCAAAGTTTGATTCTATTGATCTTCAAACATCATCATTCGCTTGTCCTTATCCCATTTACTTGGGGTCAGCGCAACATGTTTTTTTTCTTCCATACCCCTCTATCACTCGTCAGCTCGTCACTTACATCCTTCCTCTTCATGTCATCTCTCACACAATCCAGCACCGTTTTCTCGGCCTACCCCTCCTCTTACATCCTTCCACATGCATATCTAATACCCTTCTTGTCACATGGCTCTCATCTCTCCGCATAACCTGTCCATACCACCGTAGGTAATTTGCTCTCAGCTTATCGACTACGGGTGATACTTTCAGGCTTCCTCTTATATTCATTCCTTATCTGATCCATTCTCGTCACGCCACTCATCCATCTCAACATTCTCATCTTCGTAACATCCAATCTGCTTTCATCCGTCACCTTTGCGGCCCAACATTTCGATCCTACATGACGACAGGTCTTACAATGTTCTTGTAAATTTTGCCCTTCAATCGAAGGGGCATTGCTGCCATTTTCAAACATGGCAAAAAAAGTTGTTTATAAGGAAGTACTTTAACAAGTATAAAATTGTTGAACACTTCGTCTGTTTAATTACCACCTGCATTTTTCAGAACATGATTCTTATAATAGCTGGTATCTGTCCAGAGCATGTTCTTCTTCAACAGTTTTCCTGTTTGATATTAAGTGGATCTACATGGTAATTTTCCTAATGAATTGCACAATGAAATAGTGGGGACGCAATGAATTGGAAACCCAACAGTTTGCGATATCGCCTCTGAACTACATTATTTGTCGATCCATCCCAGCTATTTTGCCCCTGCGAAATATTTACTTCATCACAAGCAAACTTGGAAGCGAACGGAATACGCGGTTCAAACACTGTTTCTCCCTAAGCAGGTACATCTACAAAATACTTAGACGTATTTGACTTCCGCGGGCAAAAACTTCTATTCAAGAGTAGAAATCTGCATTAATCATCATCTCTTCATAGTTGTAAGTCGTTGCCGGAGTAACTATTCAACAATTATTGCAATCATTTTCTTTAACAAAATAACGGAACCGCCTTAACTAAAACGTCACCGTTGTATACTGAAACCTCGAGAATATAACGAATACTTTTCCGGAAACCGCATCTACATCGGTTTAGCCAAACGCGAGATAATCGCGGACAAACATACATTCCACATACCTACATACGGGTCAAACTGAGAACCTCCTTTTTTGTAGTCGGTTTAAAATAACATTAAGTACGCGGGCGAAGCCGCCGACAATCTGTAGTACTATTATAAAGTAGATTAACATTGATACATTTTGTATACAAAAAAACACACACGTAAATTAAATAGCCCAAATCTGACCCGGTGGGTAGGGTTCCCATTAGGCTGGCTGCGCTGCCCCTTTATATCGATATACCAATTCTTTGAGCCAGGAACAAGCCAACCCTATGGTTCCCGGTGGCGTCTATGAGCCTTTTTGATAGGGCCCGAACCAATTGGTGGGCGTTAGGGCTCCACGGACCTAGGGTCTCTACCTCAAACGTCGCCAATATATGCCAAAATACTTCCTGCGTTTGCCTGCCTCGGCCGCTGCGGCCGCCCCGCCTGCTCTCAGCGAAGTTGCAACTAGGTGAGACGAAGCAAGGGAATCCAAGCTAGTGGAGTCCCAAATAAGACACTACATAACATAATTCCCGACGAACACCAAAATATTTACATCTTTCCAACACCTACCTAGAATTCCACGGAATTGCCGCCTACGGACACACGACTTTAAAATCGTTAACATAGACGATTAACTGCGAGGACACGCCGTCGAAATCATGACGCTACCAAAATCAGCTTTGCCACCGATTTCACCGAAATATGCGATGCGCTATAATCTGACTACAATTGACCTTAACACATTATACAACTTTCAGCATCAGGTGCTCTTAGAACCGTCAGGGATGCACCAGGAGATTAATTTATACCGAACGCAATGAGTTTAAATAATTTCAAAAACAATAATTGCGGCGATGTGGTTCGCAACCCATCACGTCTTGTTCCCAGCGAGAGCAAAGAGTGGGTGCCGGAGAGCCGCTTTGCTACGTTAAATGTAAGGGGAGGAATGAATGATAAAATAGATGAAGTATGTCAGATGATGGATGCGAGAAATAGAGCGATTAATGAATGTTGATGAAGCGGCAGTTGTATACCAGGACCGTAGCAAGTGGAAGGAGGTAGTCTCTACCTACCCCGTAATGGGAAAACGTATGAATGTATGCCCACATAATGTAATCACTGCTTGGAATAGTTACACTGACCGTCTCATATCACAAGCGCCGTTGATCCTGCATTAAAAGAAAATGAAATATTGAACTCTCAACATTAGAATCCAGCACCCAAACCTTGCAAGATCGTCGAGCCGCAACATTTTCATTGGAAAATAGTTGCTTTTCTAGAAGGGGAGCTGAAACGAGGAGAGGTTCCCACGCTGCAATGAGTTTTCATAGATCGAGTCAACAGCGGTTCCCGATAAACGATTGCCTGACTCCCACGAAAGTGCCGAATGGACACCTTTTATTGAGTAATCCGCGAAGTGATCTGTGACGAGTGTGATGTGCCCGGTGTGTCTTATGTCTTCCATCGCGGTCGCGTAAGGTCGTGATCGACCTCGATCAATAATTAAGTTTCTTAGTTAAGAAAACTTATTTGCACCCAATGATATAATATAATATAAAAAGAGGTAGGTTACCTACATGATAATCCGCGTGTAAAAATGGCCAGGCTTATGCACAGATAAATCTGATAATATTGCAATAACACACTAATGGTAAATGCTTTTAGACGCTTTTATTGAGTCATTAGTGCAAAATCTCATTATGCATGACGGCATTTTTGTATATTTGACGCATAATCCATACTAATATTATAAATGCGAAAGTGTGTCTGTCTGTCTGTCTATTACCTCTTCACGCTTAAACCGCTGAACCGATTTCGATGAAATTTGGTATGGAGATAGTTTGCATCCCGAGTAAGGACATAGGCTACTTTTTATCCCGGAAAAATACCCTTATTCGCGATAAACTAATTTAAGGTGGACGAAGTCGCCGGCAGAAGCAAGTCCAATATATAACAAAGTACTCTGTGCGCGAGACTAGTTAAGGTTTGCCAATTGGCGTAATTTTGGTGTGCCATTTTTGGAGCCCGTATAACCGATTTACCTCTTTTTAACCGACTTCAAAAAAAGGAGGAGGTTCTTAATTTGGTTGTATGTTTCTTTATTTTTTTTATGTTTGTTACCTCAGAACTCCGTCATTTACACGACGATTTGAAAAAATATTTTTTTGTTCATGAGTATATATATCCAAATTGGTCCCATAAAATTTTGGTGAAGATCTGATGCCGGGATCCATGAGGAATCAAAGGAATTCCTCGATTTTTATGAGCACATCTGTAGCGTTTTCGGTATTTATTACAGTAGTTTAAGCATTTACAGAAAATCACCATTTAGTGGAGAGAAACCAATGATGAAGACACCAGCCATCAGTTACCACTGAGGGCTCTACCAGTGTTATTTAATTCGCGGATCGCGAGTCGATTTGGAAAATTATTTCTTCGGTTAAGAGTAGGAATCTCCAAGTTGGTCCCATAAAATCTTGGTGATGATCTGATGATGAGATCGATGACGAATCGAAGGAATTCCTCAAATATTATGGGCACACCTATGGCGATTCCAGTGTTTATTAAAGAAGAACAAGCATTTACACTCGAAAAATCATCATTTGATGAAGAGAAATTGATGATGAAGACACAAACCACCAGTCACTAATAAGGGCTTGACCAGTGTTATTTAATTCACTAAACGCAATTTAATTCTTTATCATATTTTGCTTAGAGGCAGAAGTTAGTTAAGATCAGGGTAGCAAAGTGGAGCCGATAGTGGAGAACAAGAGAACTCCTTAACGGTTAAGAGTTACAGGATAATTCTTAAAAAATACATGTATTGTAGATACGAACGTTACGACTGTTAGTCATATTCATTAAAGTGTGTCTCTGAGGTATTCTCCTTATCACCAAGTCAGGATCTGATGATGGGATCCCAGGGAAATCGAGAGAAACCCTCAAATATTATAGGCACTAACAATGTTTTGTATATATTTTTCAAAAGTTATTCAGTTATTTTCGTCTGCTTGTCATCATTTAATGATGCTGAGCTGATGATAGAAGGTACAAGTCCTTATTGACGGTCAATAGTTGCGAGATAATTCTTTAAATATTATGGATTAGTTGAGACTGTTAGTCGTATTCTTTTTTAACCAGCAAGCTCAGTAGCTTGCTGGTCACAAATACGTTTTGGACTTAACCATTCTGACCAAGCCAATTCTTATAATTTAGATTTTTATTTACAATCAAATCCTCCTCAATCTTCTCATTCTGGGCTCTAAAAATACTTTTATCACTAAAATCCATCACTAAAAGGCATAAAATAAAAAAATTAAATAAAAAAAGAACCGACTTCAAAATAAACTAAAAACGCAAAAATAATATTTTATGTACGGTACGGATTACATTTGAATCACCTTTTGAAGTCGGTGCCAAACCTGAAGTAAAGTTCTGTATTCAACAAAAAAAAGAAATTACTATAACTAAACATAGGCAGGTAATAACTAAAGGCTCGCCGCCGCGGTTCTTGATCTGTGTTAATAGTAAGAAATGAATGGCACCGACTTCAAAAGGTGATTCAAATGTGATCCGTACGTACATAAAATATTATTTTTGGCTTTTTAGTTTATTTTGAAGTCGGTTCTTTTTTTACATAATTTTTTTTTATGTTATATCATTGTCTGCACATGTCTGTCATGTATCTTTTGTGATTAAACGCACTTGGAACATTAATTGTTGTTTCAAGGTAGTCCCATCGACGGCCGTAACGTTTGTCATGTTTAAAGTTTTATGCGCAATACCTATAATGGCGATTCTGTTGCTTTCAAACGTTATGCATAAAACCATTATGCCCGTCCATACTTATGCTTGAAGTTTTTATGCGCAAAAATCTTAAACATTACAATGTATGCTTCTTAATTGTTATAGTAAAAAACATTATACGCAAAAATGTATGACTATTAACTGATATGCGTAATTATGCGTATGGCCAAACTAGTTATGCCCATCAACAATGTGACTTAAAATGTTATGCAACCCGATATGGACCCCACTCTATGTTGAACCGTAACTTGACTTGCTCTGATGTATTGTGCTCTGAATATTTTGCGGGATTTTGAAATTAGCAAGACCGGAATCCCGAGGCATTTTTCAGTCGAGCTAAACTTCTTCGACAATTATATCCTAGACGAATAAACAGATATGTAGAACGTCGAACATCTCTTTGTTAATAATATTTTCTTCTGTTTCCGCGATTATTACTCATTGAAATAAAACAATTTAACGGATTATATCGCGTATATTATCTCATTTTAGTTCCCGACGTTTCGGAAGCTTTCCAGCTTTCCATGGTCACGGGAGGACTGAGAAAAGATGTATTTTCCTCTGTCAAAGTTACAATTTGTGCAAACTACCCATTTTTTGAAAAAACACAAATAAAGGTGTACATACATGCCAGATGGGCCTAAGCTGTAAAGACAGTTACACATGTGCCAGAAGGGCTTAATTATTTTATTCTAATAATTTACCAAGCAGCATTTCACAAATGAGGCGTACTGAGGAGAAAAGAAACGCTGCAAAGAAAAACTCCCAGGCTACCTCATTACTAATTATAATATTTTAAAAACAGAGACTATTAAACTACTTTAAACAGATAAGATATTTTACACCGTTCGGAAATTAAGGTTTTGCAGTCCTGTGTCTCGCTTGTTCCTTGATGAGATGTATTACAGGATCCCAAGCTGGTGGTAGTGACAATCCATCTTCTCTATTGAAATTAAGATGCTTTTTAATCTCAATAGCCTCGCGTAGCATCCTGGGAAAATATCTTTTTTCTTTGGCAAGGATAGAAGGTTTATCAAACTTAATTGAGTGGTTTGGTTTGTCAATGACATGTTCACAGACTGCAGACCTATTACACCGACGGTGCTTGACATCTGCTATGTGCTCCTTCACCCGGGTTGATAAACTGCGTTTCGTTTGACCAATGTATGAAAGACCACACTCGCAGTCTAGCTTATAAATGCCTGCACTCTGCAAAGGGGTGCTACTCTTCACGGGTCTAAGGTATTGAGACACCTTCTTCAACGGCTTGAAATATGTTTTTATAGAAGCACGCTTCAAGATGTTTCCGATCTTGTCTGTGACCCCTTTCACATATGGTAATACGGCAGGTTTACGCTCGACTGTTGGTTTCTTCATACTGGGATTCTGCTTGGAACGTGGTATCTGGAGCTCGTTGGCTCGAAGCGCACGTTTGACATTCTGCAACTCAGCAGTCAGATGTTGATCGTCACAGATACCCCTGGCTCTCTGAAACAAAGATTTACCCACTGTAGCAAGTTGACAGGGATGGTGGTGAGATTTGCCATTCAAATACCTATCTGTATGCGTAGGTTTCCTATATACAGTATGACCTATGTCATTGTTAGGACCTCTAATTACTAGCACATCTAAGAATGCAAGTGAATTTTGATTTTCCAACTCCATAGTGAATTTAATTTTACTATGCATGGAGTTCAGATGGTCTAAGAAAGCTGAAACACTAGATCTAGGTAAAATAGTAAAGGTATCATCTACGTATCTTTTAAAGATCCTCGGCTTGACAGGTGCCAATGAAAGCGCTCTCTCCTCGAAGTCTTCCATGAAAATATCGGCGACAACAGGAGACACCGGAGACCCCATTGCCACACCATCAACTTGCCCGTAGAATTCACCATTCCATAGCATATAGCCAGATGTAAGGCAGTGTTGTAATAACTCAGCATATTCTATTGCCATCTGTTGTTCACCCAATCTTCTTTTCACAATTTCGATACATTCTTGAACTGGTAGGCATGTGAAGAGAGACTGGACATCAAAACTGACCATAACTTCATCATCAGTTAGTCTCAAAATTGTTTGGTCCAAAATCATATGCGTAAGGAGGATTTGGAGGCCGTACGCCAGGATGTGTCTTCAATTTTAAGACGAGCGAAGTCTCCTAAAGTTAACTTACCCAGAACTGAATTCAACGCTTTGAAGAGCTTGCGTGAAGACCCAGACATCACCATTCTTCGAGCTGACAAGGGAAATGCGACGGTTGTTATGGATACTAGTGATTACAACCAGAAAGTGGAAGTACTTTTGTCAGACACTACAACATACAAGCTTGTTAAGCGAGATCCAACGGCGAAAGTAATAAAAACGACAGCCGAGCTGATAAGTAAGCACTCTGAAAATCTTAATCTGGATGTGAAAAGTTTAGTGCCTTCTTGCCCGGTGCCACCAAAGTTGTACGGGTTACCAAAGATACATAAACCTGGTGCTCCGTTACGCCCTATAGTGAGTCAAATCGATGCTCCTACCTATCGATTGGCTCGGCACTTAGCAGGTGTGCTTTCTTTACTGCGAGGGAAGACGGAAGCATACACAAGGGACTCATACCATTTTGTCAGTGAGATTAAGGATTTGAGACTAACTGATGATGAAGTTATGGTCAGTTTTGATGTCCAGTCTCTCTTCACATGCCTACCAGTTCAAGAATGTATCGAAATTGTGAAAAGAAGATTGGGTGAACAACAGATGGCAATAGAATATGCTGAGTTATTACAACACTGCCTTACATCTGGCTATATGCTATGGAATGGTGAATTCTACGGGCAAGTTGATGGTGTGGCAATGGGGTCTCCGGTGTCTCCTGTTGTCGCCGATATTTTCATGGAAGACTTCGAGGAGAGAGCGCTTTCATTGGCACCTGTCAAGCCGAGGATCTTTAAAAGATACGTAGATGATACCTTTACTATTTTACCTAGATCTAGTGTTTCAGCTTTCTTAGACCATCTGAACTCCATGCATAGTAAAATTAAATTCACTATGGAGTTGGAAAATCAAAATTCACTTGCATTCTTAGATGTGCTAGTAATTAGAGGTCCTAACAATGACATAGGTCATACTGTATATAGGAAACCTACGCATACAGATAGGTATTTGAATGGCAAATCTCACCACCATCCCTGTCAACTTGCTACAGTGGGTAAATCTTTGTTTCAGAGAGCCAGGGGTATCTGCGACGATCAACATCTGACTGCTGAGTTGCAGAATGTCAAACGTGCGCTTCGAGCCAACGAGCTCCAGATACCACGTTCCAAGCAGAATCCCAGTATGAAGAAACCAACAGTCGAGCGTAAACCTGCCGTATTACCATATGTGAAAGGGGTCACAGACAAGATCGGAAACATCTTGAAGCGTGCTTCTATAAAAACATATTTCAAGCCGTTGAAGAAGGTGTCTCAATACCTTAGACCCGTGAAGAGTAGCACCCCTTTGCAGAGTGCAGGCATTTATAAGCTAGACTGCGAGTGTGGTCTTTCATACATTGGTCAAACGAAACGCAGTGTATCAACCCGGGTGAAGGAGCACATAGCAGATGTCAAGCACCGTCGGTGTAATAGGTCTGCAGTCTGTGAACATGTCATTGACAAACCAAACCACTCAATTAAGTTTGATAAACCTTCTATCCTTGCCAAAGAAAAAAGATATTTTCCCAGGATGCTACGCGAGGCTATTGAGATTAAAAAGCATCCTAATTTCAATAGAGAAGATGGATTGTCACTACCACCAGCTTGAGATCCTGTAATACATCTCATCAAGGAACAAGCGAGACACAGGACTGCAAAACCTTAATTTCCGAACGGTGTAAAATATCTTATCTGTTTAAAGTAGTTTAATAGTCTCTGTTTTTAAAATATTATAATTAGTAATGAGGTAGCCTGGGAGTTTTTCTTTGCAGCGTTTCTTTTCTCCTCAGTACGCCTCATTTGTGAAATGCTGCTTGGTAAATTATTAGAATAAAATAATTAAGCCCTTCTGGCACATGCGTAACTGTCTTTACAGCTTAGGCCCATCTGGCATGTTGTACACCTTTATTTGTGTTTTTTCAAAAAATGGGTAGTTTGCACAAATTGTAACTTTGACAGAGGAAAATACATCTTTTCTCAGTCCTCCCGTGACCATGGAAAGCTGGAAAGCTTCCGAAACGTCGGGAACTAAAATGAGATAATATACGCGATATAATCCGTTAAATTGTTTTATTTCAATCTCTTTGTTAGTTTCTTTGTCCAATTGACTCGCCCCAGTCCTTTTTGGGATGCTCAACGGCCCGCGAAATTCTCTCTCGGGGACAATACGAAGATTGCGGATGCGTATCTCGTAGGCACTGATGATGAAAACAAACTCTTGACGCTCCTCTTCGTAGGGTGAAGGACCAATGTTTGGGACTCAGGTTCCTTTTTAGGGTAACGGGATTAGCCTAGGTGTATATTCAATTAAGAGTAATATTTTATTTGAAAAAATACAATTTAATTCAGAACTTTGCAATTACAATGCGAAATTAGGTGTCGTTTCATGGTTTAGGCGATTGATTGATGGATTTCCGATTGTCGCTGATCATCAAGTTTGGGACACGAGCGGCCGCCGGTGACGTCAGTTTGCCTGCGTTTTGGACAAGTTGAAACCTAAAAAAATGTTAATTTTTTTAGTAAATATGCTATCCGCATCTTCTTTGGAAACATGTTTAAATATATCAGTTTTTTACCTTTAACCGGAGGTCAATAAGATATATAACAAGACATAAGATCTTTTTCATTAAATTATGATTTCGTATTTGGTCCAATTTAGTTTACGATTTTTTTTTCTATAATGCGTGAAACATGGGCGCATGCTTAACGTTACGTAGGTTACATTTAATTTAATTTAATTTTTACTAACATATTATTTTTAAGGTAAACAATGCTACTAACAATTCTATGGATATTTTATGTGAAATTAAATTAATTATTATTATTATAATATTTGAGAAGTTCCTTCGATTTCTCATAGATTCCATCATTAGATCTTTACCAAAATTTAATGGGACTAACTTAAAGATACCTCATTTTACCAAAAAAAAGTGAAATCCATGAAATGATTTTTTTCCGTTAGATGGCGTTTCTTGAGTATACATGTCGGATCGACCAGTGAAAACCAAAATACAGTTTAAAATAGTACAACTACAACTTAATTTTTATTTATTATGTTTATTTTATTTATTCCGGTTTCTATGAAACACAATTTATTGTGTTTCTGTGTTTTTAATGTGGGGTAACACCATATTATTATAATATATAGATATATAGATACAAGTCAACGCGCAAAATGCGATTGCTCCCGCACGTGGTCACATGAGGACTCGAACCCAGTACCGATTACGCGTCGAGCGTGTCAACCCCTCCACCAGCGAGCACTCTATGAGTTTATTCCGGCTGTAAAAAATATTTACGCAACTGGGTTTTTGTTTGACATCATAAAGTGTCAAGGGCTCAAACTTATGACTACGTGTGCTTTCAGAAAACTAGGGCAGAGCGGGGCTAAACGTGGCGATTTTTCATAAAATACCAATTTGAGCTGAGTGTATATATTGTGTGCCTTACGCACATATTAAAATAATGATTATTGACGTTTCTCAAAAGTGATCTTGTTTTCCGCATCGTTAAACAGTTTTTTTACTAAAACATTTCTTATGAGATTGATCGTAACGCAACAACTAACCCCGCTATGGGGCTGGTTGATCCGTCGTTTTAAATACAAACTTATCTTTTAAGAAATAATTCTCAATTCAAACACGCTAAAAGAGTGCTTTTTAGTTCGTCAAAATATATAATTATTTATTGTGTACTATCAAAATTTAACAAAAAATGTAGTGCAAAAATATGTTTTTCCGTGGGGTTAGTTGTTCCGTCGATTTTGAGTTTTCTTCCATAGCTAATTCTACCATAACGCAAGCACGGTTAAAACGGGACAAACATCATACGAATTACTTCGTTTTTTAGTTGAGTTCCTATTTCCATCGGAACCACTTACCCCCGGCACTTTTAACCCCGCTCTCCCCTACTGTCGATAATCAGGTCAATTTAGTAAAAAATCAGTGGTACTCAAATTTGAGGCTGCTAGATAAAAAATAAGGAACTAACTCATGCAGATAACTTATCAGAATTTTGAATATCTCTTCTGTTTCTCAAATACAATGTCAAAAATACGTTTTTGACGGTTTTAGTACCGAAAATACGATTGGGCACTTAAGTTAGGTATCTTTTTTTAGGAAATCGATGTTTGAAACACTCTTACCTGGGATGTCACCTGCGCTAGGCAGACCTGGGACGCCACCAGTACCTCCTACACCTGGTACGGCTCCTCATAAACCAGAAACGCCATCCTGCCCTGGGCGGCCACCTGGGCCGCCTGGGGTGCCTGGGCTGCCTGCGCTGAATTGGCCGCCATGGCCACCATGGCCGCCTGGGCCACCTTTTCCTTGTGGGCCGTCTGGGCCACCTGGCCCCCCTGGGCCACCTGGGCCGAGTAGGCCGCCATCGCCGCCATCGCCACCTTGTCCGCTAGCGCCACCTGGCCCAGCTGGTCCGTCTGGGCCGTCTACGCCGCCTCGGCCACCTTGGCCACCTTGGCCACCTGGAGCCCCTGGGCCGCCTGGGGCGCGTGGGCCTGAAAATAAAATCAACATTTTAAACCCCGAGAAATCGCTGTCCGCTATGTTCAAATCTACATGATGTAATAACGGTATGTAAGCAACACGTAGAGAACAGAAAATAACCTAGCACTTTCAAACAATGAGTGCACCTGGCGCCGCGCGTGCTCTTCTCCGCCGTGCCTCAGCCCGAACACAACAAGTACGCCCAAGGCACAGTATAATACAGAGTACCACGTACAGTATGGACACTCCCTGCCTCCCACCTAAAGTACCGCCCACCCACGCTCGGTTACCTCGCAGTTACCGGCTGAGGTAACTGAACTATGAACTGGAAGAGCGTGGGTGGGGAGAACTTGCAGGCTGCGGGTGGCAGGCGGCAGGGAGTGTCTACAGTGTGCCCAAGGTGTCCTACCCTAACAGTTGTTAGTATCTGCTATAACGTACGACACTTGCCGCGCCACGCCAAGCGCCCGCGCCTCGTATCCCCGTCCCCGCCGCGCGCGACTATTTATGACTGGACTTTGTTTATGACCGGACTGACAGATGACATCGTATTGTTCTTGCCTTTATGACGTCACGCCATGGCGGCTCGTGTTCCAGGTCACGTGATTTACAGATTAACAATATTCACTTTAAGCTTTGGTTTTATTATACGAATCATGTATATTTATGACTCAGTATAAAAATATATATAAGTTTATTTCTACAAAACTTTTCAATATTGTCGAATTTCATAATTTAGTGGTCATTTTCAAAAGTGACTTTTTGTGAACATATTATTTTAAGGTGATGATAGACTTAAAGTTGTAGGAGGCTTATCAGCCAGGTGTAGAGAGGGCAGCTGATGTGGCAACTGATGCTGGAAAAAGAGCTGCTGGCAAAGCTGGTGATCTCATGGGTTAACTGGGTACTGCAGCGGACGTGGCCGCTAAGTTAAAGATAACTATTGTTCGTAAGTGTGACGGGTTAGTAAGCTGAAATCCTCTAATTAGCAAGTCATCCGACTACCTCCGGACAATTTTCGCGATTCAACACACAGCTACTTGGTAAGAGGTCGGTATACCCGGCATCCTAGGAACGTGTTCACTGATCCGGACGACGAGATCACAGCAACCATCGAAAGGATGGTTACTTAACTGTGAACTCTTCGAACAAAGTCTAATCGACACTTTTGGCGGCAGCGACCACTCTATATTCGATTTTTTCAATGTATCTTCCACGCTTTCAGACGGGTTGAACAGACCCAACACATCCGCAATCCAATGTCCGAGGATGGTATTCCAGTTTGTCACTTTTGTAATTACTTACTTACTTACTACTCTGGCTCAGTGACCCGAAGAGGATCTTGGCCTCTGACACAAAAGAACGCCATTCTTCTCTGTTTTACGCCATTCCTTGCCAGTTGGGGGTATTTAGTGCGCACAGATCCGTTTGCACCTCGTCTTTCCAGCGGTATCTGGGCCGACCGATCAGACGTCTTCCACTCGGTCGCCCCTGATACGCTCTCTTTACGGCCCGATCGTCTCCCATCCTTTTCAGGTGACCCAGCCAGTGGGGTCGTGTGGCTTTGATCTCTCCAATAATATAAGGTATAGCCACCAGGTCTTCTAACTCACTGTTTTTCTTCCTCCTTCAGCTGCCATCCTCATCTCTTGTTGATCCCAGAATCTTTTCCCAGATTTTCCTTTCCGCTACTAAGTTTATTTATTTATTTATTTATTTATTAATAGGTTTGCCAACAGATACAACACAGAATAAAATTACACTAATATCATATGGACATAAAGACAAGAGTGTTTATCCAATTACAGGTAAACACAGCATGCTTTTTCTATATGATGAAGTTTATTTTCTTCCTTTTGAGTCAGTGTCCAATTAAAAGTTGATATTAATTATCTGTATATCACATGACCTGAAACACGAGCCGCCATGGTGTGACGTCATAAAGGCAACAATACGATGACATCTGTCAGTCCAGTCATAAACAGCTCTCATTATTTCAAAGTGTTAGGTTATACCTTTTTTTTACAAATATCATGATAATAATCACAATTTTTGCAATTTATTAGTGGATCACTCCACTAGCGTTATTATTATAAACAAATTAAAAAAAATCGACGATACTGGACTTGAACCAGTGCCTTGAGCCAGACCGGGGCAGCACGGTCGCCCAACTGATGACTATTATGGACGATTAGCTCAGTTGGGAGAGCGTGCTGCCCCGGTCTGGCTCAAGACACTGGTTTGAACCAGTATCGTCGATTTTTTTTTCATTTGCTTCTGATCTTTGTTTATAATAGTGTTAGGTAATGTTCTGTTCTCTGTGTTGCTCAGATACCGTTATGACGTCATGAATTATTTTAAAATGTAATTCTATGGAAAGAAAGCGTATCTATTTCGCCGAAATATTTTGCTCTGTGGCTTTTTGTTAGGAAATCAAAATTTAAAGTACCTACTCTTTTAACACCGTTGCTCGTAAAGTGGCTATTAATAACACCGTATGGCTGTAATCCAGTTTATTACACACGCGTGTTTTTTACATTACCTACATAATTGGACTAGTGCCTTTTTATAACAGTTTTTTTTTAACGTCAGCAGATAGTTTTTATGTACCAGAAACAAGTTAGGTTCTTTTAATAGATCTAATGTGATACTTATAAGAAAACAGTTATTAAAAAAAAGTTTTATATACAAAAAACATTATTATAAACAAAGATCAGAAACAAATGAAAAAAAATTTCGACAATACTGGACTTGAACCAGTGCCTTGAGCCAGACCGGGGCAGCACGCTCTACCATCTGAGCTAATCGTCCACCCGATTACGTGGACGATTTTTTCATTTGTTTCTGATCTTTGTTTATAATAATAACGCTAGTGGAGTGATCCACTAATAAATTGCAAAAATTGTGATTATTATCATGATATTTGTAAAACAAAAAAAAAAACATTATGTTAGTATTAAATTGATATAATTATTTAGTATATTATATTATTAATGTTTAGCTGATTGGCCAATTAGCCTTTGCCTCATCGTTCTTGCGCACGCATAGACAAATGCACCAGCCACAGCGCGGCATTTTCGATTTAATTTGTCATATTTTTAATATTTAAAAATATTTCCTATTGAAGTATTATTTTCTAAAAATGACAAATAGTTTCAAGCAACGATATTTAAAACTAGCTTCTGCCCGCGACTTCGTCCGCCTTAAATCGTTTATCGCGGATAAGGGTTTTCCGGGATAGAAACTAACCTATGTCCTTCCCCGCGACTCAAACTATCTCCATACTAAATTTCATCAAATCGGTTCAGCGGTTTAAGCGTGAAGAGGTAAAGGTGCGTCTACGCTAGACGAGCACGAGCGGAGCACGAGCCGAGCACAATTCGTGTAGTGTGGACCGCCTTACGAGCCTCGAACGAGCGCGCTGCGAGCGTTTCGTTCGTGCTCGGCTGCGTTCCGCCAGTTGTCGAACACAAAGGGATTTGCTTCGCGCTCGCAGTGCGCTTGTGGACGTGTTTAGTGATAGACGTCGGACGCTCGAGCCGAGCATCATGGAAACGTGGACCGAAGATGCTCTGCCTCTTGAAATCTGGTATTTGGTTTTGCAATGTGCGGTCTAATTGAGCGTAGTAAATTCTCAAAGTTTGTCGATGTCATTCGAAGAAAGTTCTTAAATTGGCCAGTTTCCTCTTGACCTCTCAAAATGGTTAGCAAATCTAAATTTTGTTGATTGGATCTCATTTTACATAGATTTGATCCCCATCGTCTTGGCCTTTTTCCTTTTTTGCTGACTACCGCTATAATAATCGCTGCACCATATTCGCCAAGTGCAGCGAGCACACTGCGGAAATCTACGTTCGAGGAAAGTGATCGTTGTAGGTTCGTTGTACATCCACATTTGACGCCGCGAACGACGAAGCCGAGAACGGCTCCACTCGTGCTTCGCTCGTGCTCGGTTCGTCTAGCGTAGACCCACCTTTACAGACAGACAGACAGACAGACACACTTTTGCATTTATAATATTAAGTATGGATATAATAATTATGTAGGTACGTAAATTTGAAATACTGATGACGGATTAATGTAAAACTTAAGCACTACGATTGTTTACCCAAGTATAAACTAGACGTAATTTTAAGCAAATTAATCATTTTTTGTTTTTTTTCATCGCAAGTGTGTTATAAAACGTCTTATAAAACTCGTGTGCATTGGTCATTACACTCTTGGCTTTATACAGCCCTCGTCTTTGACTCGGGCTGCAAGATGTAGCTTCGACTGTAATTACCAACGTACCACACTCGTATCATAACGTACTATATTTCAAACAGAGTAGAATACCCTATTCAAAATTCAAAAAATAAGACCTTTTCCTATAAGGAGGCCTCAAAGGGTTTTTTTTAAGCCCAACGAGAAAATAACTGTCCCCGTTTCAGAGTTGTTAAATACTTTTCGGTATAAGCAACGAATATTAAAACAAGAGGACTGTGACCATACAAAAAGCCGTTCTTCGATATGTACAACGCCATCTATGTTTAAGAACTTTTTTACAATCATTCAACTTTGCAAGCGTGACACAGTAGGTATTTAAATGTTATGAATTATTTATTATTAGCTGTTTACGAACTAATTGTTACTGTACTATATTTCTGTGTTCAATTCCAACATCGTTAAATGTTTAATTTTAAGAGTCCCAGGCAAGCTCGGTTCTCCATGCAAACGTAGTTACGCTCTCATTTTAAAACGACTAGCTAGTTTGCTCTGAAACTTTGTACTTAGAATAACTTAAAGTATATGCAGGTCTGCAATTAATTTAGGTATATAGCTTCAGATACCATAGTAAAAAAATACAGTGAATTTAAATTTTTCATACAAAACTTGTTTTTGCCGTATTTCGTTTGTTTTATAAACTAGAGCCATATTAACTAATTACAGGCCTAGATATACTTCATGTCATTGTATATGCAACGTTTCGTTACAATCCAACACGTAGTTTTAAAATGAGAACGAAACACCGTTTGTATGGGAAGGTGAAATTCGGCCGAGCTTGAGGGCGACTCTTAAAAGCGCCATCTAGTTTTTGCCAGTATATCTTCTTGCGATCGGTGCACAATGCAAAGTATTACAATTGACAGTCCTCTTGTTTTAATGGTTTTGCTATGAGACACAAATTTTTGCGTTGACGTGAACAGCGTGGAGCGTTTTCCCTAAATCCGATATTTTCAGCAAGTTTCCAATGTATAGGTATCCCTGTACAAAGATAGCTGAACATCAGAGGATTGGTTCACAAATACTTTATACCCAATAACGCTAAGCAAGAGAGGGTGTATTGTTTCCTTTTCGTCGCTTAAAGTTGTCACCTTCAAGTTATATATATATCGGGTGTAGTGTGAAGTTTTATCTTACCCCCGGGAGCGCAGAAGCAGCAATGGATACCAACCTGAAAATACACCAGACTTTTTTAACCAAACAATCAGGAATGTTTACGGAAATTACAAGGAACTTAAAGATATTAAATGTATAATCCGTTGAAGGCACAAGTAGCACACAAGCTGTATAAGGGCTTATACAGCAATTATACAGCCAGTTTAAGCGTAATAAGAGCTGTATAAGCTCTTATACAGCTTGTGGTGTTACTTGGAAAGTACCTTGCTTTAATCGTCCTAGGTCGAAGGTCATCTGGGGGGCATCTACAATCTTTCCTTAATATTTATTTATTTACTTAGGAGCAAGACATTCAAAAGATCGTTGGACTACATTGGATAAAACTAGCCATGGATAGAAACTGATGGAAGCCTTTGGAGGAGGCCTTTACTTGAGGTGGGGTCTATGCTTAAAATAACAATAATTAGCTAACATTGAAAGTAAATGACAGTTGATTATGCAATTATAAGGTTACTAGCTTTCGCCCGTCGCTTCGCCCGCATACTAAACGTAATTTTTAATCGTCTACAAAAAAGGAGGTTCTCAGTTTGACCCTTATGTAGGTATGTATGTGTGTCCGCGTTTATCTCGCGCTTGGCTGAACTGATTTAGATGCAGTTTTCGAAAAGTATTTGTTACTTTCTGGAGGTCTCGGTATACGACGTTTTAGTGAAGGCGGTTCCCTTATTTTTCTTAAAGAAATTATTGCAATAATTGTTGAATTGTTACGCCGGCAATGACTTACTACTACTAAGAGATTATGATTAATGCAGATTTCTAATCTTGAATAGAAACTTTTGTCATGAAAACGAGAAACTCATGTCGAACCATAATTAGTATAAGGTTCCGCAGCCGTTACTACAAAGAAAGCACTACAGACAAGCAAAAGAGCGTATCTCCATGCGGCTTACGTCCTTTTATTGAGAAGCGCAGTTTTTCGGCAATATCTCAAAAACCGTATATATTCGATTGTAATGAACACAATTTTTGTTGAAAATATTTATTAAGTTTTACGTTTGTAATTTTTTTACGACTTACGGCTTAGAAAATAGAGGTGGGAGGACTAAATGTATGCTACTTTCAGAGTGATTATTTCCGAAAATATTCCCTAACTCGATTTTTTTTTCTTAGAAACCTCAGTGTAGTCAATGTTTTCACTACCCAAAGGTTGTCTGGAAGAGATCGCTGTTTAGCGATAAGACCGCCTGTTGTTTACCTCTCCTTGAATGTATTATTTTCTGTACTCTGTTTTGTGAGGTGTACAACAAAGAGGTTATTGTATTGTATTGTGTTTTTAAAATAAGTTTCGAAATATGTGACACACATTGATGTTTGCTAAAATGAAAATAAATACTTTAAGTTACATGTATGGAGTGCCTTCCTAAATATTTTTTAATCTGTCATTTAACTATCAAACTAAGTAACGGCTTATACATGACACCTATTCTCCAAATTCCATCAATATACATCTTGTAGTTTTCGAGTAAAATGCCTGAGACATACGGATGGACGGACATGACGTTTTTGCCATTTTGGCTACGGAACCCTAAAAAGCGGGACTTTCCCTGGGCAAAACAATGAGTACAAGATCCGGTCAAAATAGTGGCCTCTAGTATGTTCCGGTGCAAAGCCTTGACTTGCAACCTATTGCCGTTACAAAGTTTGGATGGTCCGTCTGTTACAACCGATTTTCGATCGAATCTACCGGACCGATTGAATTGCAATTTGGCACAAATGTTTTCAAGAATTTTCATATCCGCAACATAAAATTTCAAAATCGATGTCATTTTCGTAATGAACGTCCCAAATAACCATAAAACCGACACCCATATTGATATTTTCACATTTCAACCCAATTGGACACCAACAGGGACATGATATTTCACGTCCGCTAAATTGGATTTTAAAATCGATGCCATTTTCGTAAATCACGTCCCAAAAAAACCATTAAAACGACACCCATATTGATATTTTGACATTTCAACCCCATCGCACACCAACAGGGAGATGATATTACACGTCCACTAATACTAATTACAAATCCAATTGATTTCAAAATCGATGCCATTTTCGTAATTAACGTCCCAAATAACCATAAAAACGACACCCATATTGATATTTTGACATTTCAACCCCATCGCACCCCGACAGGGGAGATAGTATTTCATTTTCAGACTTTGTTACCACATTTCCCCGTTTTAGGGGTTGAATTCTCAAAATACCTGAAACACGTATTTACTCATTTATTGTTAGAAATACTCCTGTGAAGTTTCGAATAAAATAGTCTAATTAATTTTGTTTCCCCATACAAACTTTGGACCCCCATTTCACCCCCTTAAAGGCTGAATTTTGAAAATCTCCTTCTTAGTGGATACTATATAACGTTATAAAAACTACCTATTGTAAAAAAATCAGCTTTCTAGATCCAACGGATTGGGCTGGGTGTTGATTTAAGTGAGTCAGTCAGGACTTTTACGTTTATAGGTATATATAGATTAAAAATCTGTTGTCAAAATATTTCAAATACAATAAATCATTATTATTTTTTTCTCAAACATGCAATGAAATATTGAGGTTGTGTTCCTTGTAATAGACCCCGAAGTCTCACATTTCGGGTGTGCGCAACGAGGAGCACATAATGATAATTTCATACGTAATTGCCGGCCAATGCCAGCAAAGCGACCGTTTTTTGTTTCAATTGGCTCCGAGCACCGCTGCGCCGTATAACGTTTTAGTGGGAAAAAAAATATATATATAAAAATATTGGTTTTTATTTCATTGCATGTTTAAGATACCGTGTACAATACAATAATGCATTTAGGATGTTGTTGGGGCTGTCTAGTAGGTGTAGCGCATCTGGTATGTTTGCGGAGGCCCGCACAGACGGCTTTCATGCCATCATAAGAAAAAAGATCGCCTCGCTATTATCTAGGGTTAGACAAAGCCCTAACAGCATCCTGAATGCATTAGCGACAAGGTATGATTGTCCCATATTGCATTTTTGGGTAAGACAAACCAAAGGTGTTGCAGAATTTGTATTGTAGTGTAAATTAGTACCTACCTAACTACTTAATCTTAATTTTAAGAAATAATATAGTTATAAGTCAACGTTACTAACCAGCTATGGATGATTTTTTCCGAAATAAAGAATTTATTATTATTATTATTATTAAGAAAAGCACTATACGAGCCTCGGCGCGAACAGGGATTATCGGCCTCGTATGTCTAGGTGGCCTCGTTGACACTTGGCCATCTATAACTACTCGGCCGGCAATCCCGTACTTTGCAGCCTCTGCAGTAATGTACTATTAATTATTCGAATAATAATATAAATAGTAATAAATGCATATATCAAGTTAATAAAAAATAAAATAAATATTATTTATACTTACCACAACTAGGAATAACAGTAAAGCCCTCATGATGTAGGTGTTCGGTGAACTATGTTTTGGCCCAACGATATGGCCCTCCTTATATACAGAGGCTGTTTAATATATGACGCAATACAGCTGGAAAGTACAGTCAGCTTCAGTTTCTAAAACCTACATAGGGGCCATAAAAAAACCGGCTAAATTCAAGTCCGACCCGCGCACGAAGGGTTCAGTAACTCGAGCTATAGAACCCTTCGAGATATCTAAAGTACGCAAACGCCGAGAATAAATCTTGATTCCTTTTTATTTTGGAGTTCCGTACCCAAATGGAACCCTATTCTAAGTTAGCAGCATGTCTGTCTGTCGTCAGTGTATTTGCTTTTTTCTATATTCTTATAAATACAAAGACCTAAATGCAAAGATCTTGTAACAAACAGTGTAAGAATTTGAAGACAAGCAGAGCGTGCTCCTTTTGGCACAAGGCACTTGCTTCAATACCAGTCGGAATCTTGTTTTTTTTTCATTAGTTGGATATTTTTATTTATGAGAATATAGTTTCTCAAAAAATAAATTCACTTTAAAAATCACGAAGATCTTGATAGCGAGCATCACAATTTTCATTAAAAATATATACTTTTTCTCTAGTTTTTAAGTAAATTTTGAATTATAATGTACAAAATACTGTATTACAAAAACGCCATTACAATGAAAATTAAGAATGTCCATCTGACTGTACATTACAAAATGTTATTTTACTGCTCACTGTTTACGTATTTAGATGAATCAATGCGTCTTAGACCAAACTGCATAAATATTTTTTTGCGACGTGTATGTTAATTACATAGTTTGTGACCTTGTTAGTTTTAATATAAGAAGGAAGTTTTTTGAAATAAAACAATTTAACGGATTATATCGCATATATTATCTCATTTTCGTTCCCGACGTTTCGGAAGCTTTCCAGCTTTCCATGGTCACGGGTGGACTGAGAAAAGATGTATTTTCCTCTGTCAAAGTTACAATTTGTGCAAACTACCCATTTTTAAAAAAACAAATAAAGGTGTACATACATGCCAGATGCATACCTATCTGTATGCGTAGGTTTCCTATGTACAGTATGACCTATGTCATTGTTAGGACCTCTATTTACTACCACATCTAAGAATGCAAGTGAAGTTTTTTTTGACAACTCCATAGTGAATTGTATTGTACTATGCATGGAGTTCAGATGGTCTAAGAAAGCACCTGCCTATGGCTAAATGCTGTAATAATGGCTTATGGGCCTAAGCTGTCTTTACAGCTTAGGCCCATCTGGCATGTATGTACACCTTTATTTGTTTTTTCAAAAATAGGTAGTTTGCACAAATTGTAACTTTGACAGAGGAAAATACATCTTTTCTCAGTCCACACGTGACCATGGAAAGCTGGAAAGCTTCCAAAACGTCGGGAACTAAAATGAGATAATATACGCGATATAATCCGTTAAATTGTTTTATTTCAATGAGTAATAATCGCGGAAACAGAAGAAAATATTAAGGAAGTTTTTTCCCAAGTATTTGCGTTAGAAGGTTAATAAGTACTTAAAGAGTGTATGAATGTGTTCTTACCCAACCAACTCAAGACCTATTAAAAATTCATAAAAGTGATCTTCAGAATCACAGAATCTGTCAATGTATCAGAGGAGGCTCGTCCTAAGGAGCGCTGGTGCAGAACACTCGCATAAATCGATCGAGTGCAGTCAGAATTGTCAATGCAGACGGACGCTTACACTTTTGTCCTCTGAATATTCATTATACGTTCACGGTGTTCTGGCTCTTAACACTTTCGCAACCATGAACTCGCCTAGTAAGCACTCGTAATGTTTGCTCAGATGCCGGCCAGTAGCTATAAACCAACATGCCATGCCAAAGACCTCGCTTGGTGGGCACACATTACATCTTCGCCAACACAGAGCTGACACTAACATAAAGGTTTTATAACATTGACGACTGCAAGCCCGTCGGGCGATTTGCTCGTAGAAATTTTGCGCTACATACGGTGTTTTCCGTGTTATTGGCCACGAGCGTAGAGCTAAGAAAATGTCGGTTGCGAAAGCGTTTACTTCTGATTATTATGTGGTTCAAAAGGAGGTACAGTGGATTTTTAATTATACAGGCAGTGTTTTACTTCACCTAAGCGATTCTTCACCTTAACTCACGAGCTCAATCACTACTGCGTAACGATATTGAGAATTGAGATAATAGGCGTCTACGAACATCCAAATGAAAACATACATACATAGTTCTGACGGCAGCCTTAAAAAACAGAATCAGGCTCAGCAAGGAGGATATCGACTATGCTAGCCATATTGGCCCTCGGTCTGGCGCAGACCTTTTGATAGAATCAGAGGGTTCGCAAAAACCCCGCCCCTTGGTTATCTGGTTTGTGCGCCATAACAAGCGTCAGGAATTTCTTAAACCAGCTAACTCGAGGCGAAACTTGAGTACAAGGGATATCGAAGTTGAAGGGGTCTCACGAAAACTGTACTTTAATGAACGTCTTATAAGGGCCAATCGGCATTTATTTCTTGAAACCCGCATTAAATAGAAAGTCCTGGGATATAAGTACTGCTGGACTAAGGGAAGCAACATGGTTTACTAATGTTTGGCAAATTATATTTCCCAAACTGTTTCACTTCCCAAATGTTTAATTTCCAAAAACTTATGTTTTATCAGAAACAGTAAAATTTTTAGAATTTCTATAAAACAAACCTAACCCAACCTATTGGACTACACAGTGGCTTAAAAAAATATCTGGATTTTCTCCGGTTTCGGAGAAAAGCGCGAGTTTGGGAAATGAAGCATTTGGGAATTGAGGCAGTTCGGAAAGAATAGTTTGCTGAAAGAAAGTATCCGGTGGCAACATCTATATCCGTAAACGTGAAAGCGATCAAGCAATCGTAATCAGAAGTACCGGGATCTTGAGAGTCTTGGTGGCCCTCCTCAGTCCAATTGCAATCACTCATTGAATTAAACTACCAACCATTACTCATTTTTAAGATACCAAGTCTACAACGGATACAATGAGCCATACTTCCCGCATCTGTCTCTGATTTCTCTTATACTCACATCACACCCCATACACTCACGAGCGCCTCATTACCTAACTTCAAACATCACCCCGAGCCTAACTTGAGTAATTCATGCTTTCTCACCTCTTTGACCCCACCTATTTGTCATTATGATAGGCTATTTAAGGCACCTTTCGTTCTACTAAATAAAATGCTTTCAACATTTACAGTTACTAATGACAATTATAAATAATATTTTGGATAATATTGACGACTCGTTCATCATTAAGTGCCATACAAAGTCTACACCCGAAGAGTGCAAGGTACTTCTTTCTCAATAGTACAAGAATGTTGTCACTGAATATAATAAAGTTATCAGATCCCATGAAAAGCCAAGCCCTTAAGCTCTGACTTTCCTGACCCTACACCTTATCGTAAAAAGTATGGCTTCAACTGGCTTGAAGCCCCTAAGCCCTGATTTTACTAACCCTACACCTTGGTTCCTTCTTAAGTTCTTGGTAACTTTTTTTTTGTTATATTACGATTTATTAATATTACTATTTATAAGTGCTAAAGCCTAGTTTCATAAAATTATTACTAGCCTTATCAAAAATGTATTACGCTTACGGGTAAAACGTTAAGACAATCACCGTGTACTATTGACGACACGTTTGGCTCAGTCGGTTGCACAACGGCCTACGAAGCTGGCGGTCCCGGGTTTGAATCCCGCCCAAGGCAAGTGTTTGTGTGATGAGCACGAATGTTTGGTTTTGGATGTTTTCTATGTATTTCAGTATTATAATTTATCTATTTATATTATGTACATCGTCGCCTAGTACTAAGCAAGGCACTATTGGTATAGTGCCTTGCTTAGTTTGGGACTAGGTCGATTTGTATAAGATTGTCCCTGATATTTATTAATTTAATTATTTATTTATTAGTCCATCAATGTAACCTACCTATGTTTATCATAATAAATTTATCTTTATCTTTAACCGGGTTGTTGAAAAAATATTTTTGAAAAAGAATAAGCCAGATAGAAATATGGTGATAATTTAATTTTACCGCAATATTAATGTTCATTTTTATAATTTGCAAGTGTTTAAATTTTCCCTTGGTAAACTTTGCAGACAAAAACAGGTGGTATTTTTTCCGGCATTTTTCTTCATAAATCAAGATTTAATCATAGTGAACAAAAATAAGAAAATGTATGAGAATGTGCATATACGCCTTTTTATATGAACCTATTTGATCTAGCTAGGCTTTGAATTTTCGCCCCCTAATATACTACCATACATTTATTTCACACAAAATATTTTTTTGTTTTCATTTGGAATACTAGCCTAGCCATGTTTACACTTATTCCAAAGTTCAAATGGACAGTATAAGTAGTTTCTGAGATAAAGCCCTGTAACACCTTCTGTTAGTCTAGGCCAGTGTTTTTCAACCTTCTTCATAACGCGACCCCTTGTGATGGAACAATATTTTGCGATCCTTTTTTCTTAAGCCTGTACTTTAAAATTCAAATAGTTCATTCTGTAAGTACTTACGCCACAAGGGCACTTTTACAAGTCTGACTCAACGGTGGTTCCCAATAGGAAACCTGTGTTGAGAAGAAAGCCGAAACAAACTCAACAGTCAGTCATATTTTCAAAATGATTCTTAACTATTACATACAATCACGCCTTTTTCCCATTACGGGGTAGGCAGAGACTACCTCCTTGCAATTTTTTTCTTTTTTTCATTTATTCAACATCAAAAGAAACTTATAGCTATAATAATTGTTTGGTGAACGAAAACCGCGCGCGGTTTATCTGCCACCAAGAGTACTTGCTACGGTCCAGACATACAACTGCCGCTTCATCAACATTAATTAATCTCTTCATTTTGTGCTGTCACAACCCTTTCGCTTTGTCTCATTCACACACAGAATATCAATATTTCTCGCATCCATCATCTGACATACTATTTTATCATTCATTCCTCCCCTTACATTTAACGTAGCAACGCGGCTCTCCATAGCCCACTCTTCGCTCTCGCTGAGACCGAGACGTGATGGGTTGCGAACCACATCTAAATTAAAATAGTTAATAACAAATCACAAAGAAAGAACAGTGATTTCCACACTAGGCAGAATTCAACTAGTGGAATTCAGTTCCAAAGGATTTACCATAAAAATGCGGCTATTTATAGCCGTTATACTTATAAGAACAGTAATAAGGTAAGCAAGAAACATTTGGCAGAAATACTTAGGTATTACACTCACAATTTAAGATATTTGTATATGTGTGTAGTGTGTAGTGTCTAGGTTTGTATGTGTATGTATGTGCACAGTGCATAAGCTGAAGTGTGAGAGGTAAACAGTAGCCCTACGAGAGCTAACATTTCTTGGGATCGATGACAAATTTGTCGATGTCATCGTAGATAAAATGTCTACGTAATTATTTTATCATCATAAAATCTAAGGGTGCCTTTCCACCAGAGATGTGCTATGGTCTCTGGTGGAAAGGCACCCTATATCTCATTTGGTACTTTGTTAAAAATGATTGGTGTCATACCCATAAAGTTCTTTCGATAAAAAGCTGTTTTGCTCATCATTGTGTGGTATTTGTGTTGGTATTGGAACCCGATAGGCCTTGTTTGATGTTGTTGAAATAGGAAAAATTTCACTCGCGCGAATGATTGACAACATCAGTGACTCACTATTTATGAAGTTTGTTTATCAACATAAGAGCGGCAACAGCGCGCCGGCGGGGCCCACGTGCTAGCGGAACGGCCGCGGGTTCGTCTAGACAGTTGAGCTGGCAACGTAGCGTTTGAGCGGCGCTTCAGATTTAGCTAATATCTCATACAAAATTGTTTTTTTCACGTGCAGAGCCTGTGTTGACTTTCTCTTTTCCAATAATTAACTTCAGTACTGGTCGCTGTATTGAACTTGGTTTCATAGGAGTGCAATCGCTAGCGCTCCACTCGGTACAATTTCATACCAAGCCCACTGAGTATGTGAACGGTACGAAATAGTTTGTAGTGAATTGCTATGTTAATACTTAGAACCTGGGTGACCGAGCTTTGCTCATTAGATAAAACCTACCTTGTTATATTTGGAAGGCAAAACTACGTCTACATACCGAACTTCATCCAAATCGTTGGACCCATTTCCGAGAAACCAATTACATGGATAATAAATATACTAGAATTGCTCATTTATCTGCTCTGTGTGCCAATTATTATTTTTATTATGACATAGGAGGCAAACGAGCAGATGGATCGCCTGACCTGATGGTAAGCGATTACCGTCGCCCATAGACACTTGCATCACCGGAGGAGTCACAAGTGCGTTGTCGGCCTTTCAGGTGGGAGGACGCTCTTTTCTTAAAGGTTTTCAAACCTTTAAGAAAAGAGCGTTCGCATCAGTCCGAAAATACTGCAGGTGGCAATTTACTCGTATTTCACAGTTCAGTCGTGCGAGCCAGGAAATTTCTAGAAAAACGCACAGTTATGGACTGCCAACTATCAAAGTGGTGAGGGGGGAGATATTACCGTGAGATATTATAAATTAGTTACAACACAATTGTAAAAGTTTTAAGTATAATTAAGACAATATTGTAATAGTCAAGAATTATTTTGAACAAATGACTGTCTGTTGAGTTTGTTCCGGCTTTTTTCTCAATAGTGAGTGGTCTCCTCTTGGAAAATGCCGTAGAGTCAGGCTTATAAAAGTGCCCTTGCGGCCTACTTACAGAATAAACATTTTTTATTAAATTATTGAATTTGAACAGAAAGTAAGAGCAAAAAGTAAAATCGATGCAAAATTATTTATTATTTTACAGAAAATTAAAAAAACGTAGGTATATTATATAAGAAAATTGTTTATGGGAGTGCACTGCACCAGCATTCCTTAGGATGAGCCGCCTCCGATACATTGACAGATTCTGTTATTCTGAAGATCAAATTTATGAATGTTTAATTTTGGAGGTGGTAGGGTTAGGATACATACATACTCTCTAAAAGTAAAACCAACTTGTAACGCAAGTACTTGGGTAAAAACTAACTAATTATAATATAATAAAAAAATAGGTATCATTTATTTTAAAACTCATGCCTTCATAAGACAATGATATTTAAAAATAAACAAGGTCATTAAACTATATATATCGACGGCAAAAAGTGGGCAAAAACTCCACTGACGGTTACTACGTTTTCGCTTTTTGCCATCGATATGAAATAATAATAAGACATACCGTTCCCTGAAAAATAGCAGATTCTTTGACAAGGGGCTAAAATAAGCCGTTATGACACAAAGTGATTATTTGGACGAGCTCACGAAGTGAGCGAGGACAAATATGTCTGAGTGATATAATGGCTTTTAGCCACGTACAAGTAGTTTATTGTTATGGGGATCCGCTACCGAATTATTTAAGGAAATTAATATTTTAACAGTAGCTTCACAATATATCTTCGACTGTATCTTGTATGTTTATAAAAACTTAGACCACTTCCCTAAAAACTCTGATTATCATAATTTTAACACCAGAAATAAACACAAGCTCGCTGCTCCCAATCTCAGGCTCCAAAAAGTTGCTAATTCATTTATTGGTCTATGTATAAAAATCTTCAATAAACTTACACAAAGTCTTGTCGACTTGCTTATGCATAAATTTAAGCCACTTATTAAGAAGTGCCTAATGAGTAAATGTTATTATAAACTAGAAGATTACTTTAATGACAAGAACTCGTGGACATGATAGTCTGTTCGCCTGCACATGCTTTTTACTTGTATATTTATTTATTTAATGTGCGAAATTATTTGTAAAGAATCAATTTGCAATAAACCGATTTTGATTTGGATTTTTATTTTGCTTTTCACTTCGACTGCGAGACAATAAAAAAGACTTAACATTAAAATTGTACCTATATTTCATGAAAAACTAAAAGTACAGTTTGAGCAATTCTATCAGAAAGATTAGCCAATCTGATGAGGTTGGTTTATTGTTTGTTTTTAATTATTCGTAAGGAGTATGTAGCTGGGCGCAAGTTTTATTTTTCAGTGTTATAGAAATTTGTATGCGATTATATGGCTTTCTTTTAAACCGTAGTGGCTAAATGTACTATTTTAGTCTCGCTTCGCGAAGCTAATATGACGTACTTTTTGAGCAGAAGTGAAAAAAACAGTTTATTCTGAGACGCAACGGTCCACCTAATACGTAAACAGGGCCAGTACTTATTTACGAATCAGGTGCGTTATCTACAATTAAATTTTTTAATGTACTGTTGGACGGACATTCTTAATTTGCATGATAATGGAGTCTTTTTAATATAGTAATTTGTACGTAATAATTCTTAATTAATTTAAAAACAAGAAAATAAGTGACTAGACAGACGGACAGACATAAAGACGACGAAGGCTTAGTAATATGGTTCCGTTAGGGTACGGAACCCCAAATATAAAAAGGGGTTCTCTACCTTTTCACTGAATTATTTTTCGCCGAATGTTTCATTTGACAACTGTTTCATTTCCCAACTCACAATTACTCTGAAACCACATTTTGTTTGGAACTTTCAAACAACAAACTAACCTACTATCCATATTTCATATTATAAATGCAAAAGTGTGTCTGTCTGTCTGTCTTTTACCTCTTCACGCTTAAACCGCTGAACAAATTTGGATGAAATTTGTTATGGAGATAGTTTGAGTCCCGGGGAATGACATAGGCTACTTTTTATCCCAAGAAAAATACTCTTATCTGCGATAAACGAATTTAATGCGGACGAAGTCACGGGCAGAAGCTAGTATTATATAAAACCGAAAGAAAATACACTGAGAAAAGTTTTTGGTTGACAGGATACCGTAAAAAGGAATCATGGCGTGTTCTTTCTCGGCGTTCGCGTACTTTAGATACATCGAAGGGTTCCATAAATCGAGTTACTCAATGTCCGTGGAAGCTTTTTACTGCAATCAGTATTACAATTCCACTCAAAGGTACTAAATTCCCGTGAATATTTTGAATTATCGCATAAACGCAACTACAGAGTTCATGTTCCTCCAAAAAAATCATCTTTTGCCCGAAGATTCAGCTCATTCCTTCATCCTTTCTTATATAACAAAATATGGAAATTCCCTTTGCAAGATTACTCTCCAAAAGAATTAAAAGTAAAGGTACAATCTTGGCTCAAATCTCTTTCTTATGAGGACTTGGAGAGCTTATTGAGAGTACTAAGGTAGAGCTTACACACTCATCAGCGCACACACACATACATATAAACATATACACATACCCACATCCATGTAATACATATTATGTATATTGTTTTAATTTAATTAAAATATATTTATTTGGTTGTGATTCTGTTTTTGGTTTCCTGCAAGACAAGCGATGCCTAGTGCAGGAATCAGTGTAATTTAATTACTCGAAATGTTATTTTTAATTAATAAATGTCTAATGTCTAATGGCCTTCGTTTGCGAGTCGGACTCGCACTTGGCCGGTTTTTAATGAACTAAATTTAGGTTATAAGAAAGAGCTAAAGCTGACTGTACTTTACACCTTACAGCTGTTTTGCGTCATATTTTAAACCAGCCTCGTATAAATGGGCTGTATCGTCGGCCCAAAACATAGTTCACCGAACACCTACATCATGAAGGTGGTAGTGTTCATCCTTCTTCTGGTAAATATACATATTTTTTTTATTCCACGGTAACAATTTTACGATATTAGTTTATTGCCAGTTCAAAAAAAATCAAACATTTCAAAAATATTTATTTGAAATATTTTGACGTTAGATATTTAAGAACTTTATTATTGAATAATCAATTGTCATTTATTTCCAGTTTCGATTGTTATTTTTATTTTATTTTTAACATGGACCCCCTCAAGTAAACGCCTCCTCAAAATACTTCCATCTTCCATCCTTGGCTAGTTTTATCCAGTGCGGTACCAACGTGTACTTACATGGTCATGGGCTCGGAAAACGTTACTTTTAGCACACTGGTTTCGGTTATTCGGCCGCGAACGAAATGATTTGGTTTCAGTTTGCGGTTACCGTCAAATAACTATTCAATTGAGGTACCGGTTTGTGCCAAATTCGTTCGTCGTTCGATCTTGTTGTGGAACGAAGTGACAGATTTTTTAATTTAACCGGTTAATTTCGTTACATTATGACACCCATCCATCTTTTAAAACAATACAGGAGCAATCCATTATTTGCCGTTCAGGGCTGGGAAACCGTTTTAAAACATTTAAACATTCCAGAAATAGCGTGATTTTTAGAAGATTTATAAATACCGGTTACAAGCCCTGATGACATTACTACTTTACTTGATTTTGAGTTTTGACCTTGCTGCGTGCTGAATGAGTCGTCTTAAATTCGTCGTGGTATGATTAATAATATTTATTTTTGTTTAAACAACTGCCGTGCTTTAAATGGATTCGCAAACATTACCTACTTGATGTCTGGATTGGATCAACATAGACGCGTGGTTTTTTAGCTTAATGGACTTAGAATGAGAAGCGCTTAGATAGAGTACCATCATATGATCCTGATGATAGGCACTGGGGGTACCTACTGGATCTCAGGATTGTATCAACATAGACGAGTGTTTTTTTAGTTGAATTTAATTACAATGAGAAGCGCTTAGATAGAGTACCAACAAATGGTCCTGATGATGGACCCTGGGGGTACCTAATGGATCTCAGAATTGGATCAACATAGACGAGTGTTTTTTTTTAGCTAAATGGACTTAGAATGAGAAGCGCTTGAACAAAGTATCACCAAATGGACCCTGGTCCTTGATGGACCCTGGGGGTACCTATTGGATCTCAGGATTGGATTAACATAGCCGAACGTGTTTTTAGCTAAAGATCTAGTAAGAACCCCCAGGGTCCACCAGTAGATCCATTTGGAGGTACCCCAAATCTAAATTTTCCTCATTCTTAAGTTTATTAAGCTAAAAAACACTCATCTATGATGATCCAATTCTATGATCCACTGGGTATTTTATGGGTCCATCATCAGGACCAATTGATTGTTCAAATCAAATCAAATCAAAATATTCTTTATTCAAGTAGGCCTAGTTACAAGCACTTTCGAAATGTCAGTTACATGAGAGTTAATGTTTGCTGGGAGAAATACAATATGATCCAACATTTGCTGCAAGGATTAGGGAAACCCAGAAAAACCTAATCAGATCATTTAACTTAAGTGTAATATTATTGATAAAATCATCATTTTTAAAATTAAAATAATCAATAAGATAAATCCCAAAAGAATTGTCAATAAAAAATAAATAATCTAGAATGTGTCTAGAATAAAATTCTACATGTCAGAGTATATAAAACAATTAAGATTAAAATAATAATAATACCTTAGGTATTCGTTAAAATAATTATTCATATACCTACATGACGCTATAATTTACATTAATCCCACGCGGCTTCATCATTCATGTAGTCTTGTGTGCTATAAATAAGCTTTAGAAAATAATTTTCGTTTCACAATATTTTTGAATTTACCAATAGACAACTCAGTTATGCTGCTAGGAAGTTTATTATAAAATCACACACAGTTACCCATGAATGATCTCCTTATTTTATGGAGCCTAGTAGCAGGCACTGCGAGCTTATGCTTATTTCTAGTATTAATATTATGTATATAACAGTTCTTCTTCAAGTCGGTAATATTTTTATGTACATACATAATATTCTAATAAATGTATTGACAATGCACTGTCATTATATTAATGTCCTTAAACTTATCTCTAAGCGACTCTCTATAGTTCATTTTATATATCGCACGAACAGCCCGCTTCTGCAGAACAAATATAGTATTAATGTCGGAAGCACTGCCCCATAGTAAGATGCCATACGACATAATACTGTGGAAATAACTGAAATACACTAATCGAGCCGTTATCACGTCTGTTAATTGACGAATCTTACTTACTGCAAAAGCTGCAGAACTCAGTCTATTCGAGAGATTAGCAATATGGGGACCCCATTGGAGCTTAGAATCTAATGTTATACCGAGAAAGACTGTACTATTAACTAGTTCCAGTTCCTCACCTTTAACCATAACGCTTGCTTGCTCGTGTTTTACGTTACTCTTGACAAACTTAACACATTTAGTCTTTTTCTCATTCAACAATAAATTATTTATATTAAACCAATTTACTACTTCACAGATAGCATTGTTTACGTCATTGTAGGATCGTTGATTTCGTACGACTTTGAAAACTAAAAAAAGTTCTCTATCGAAATGCTCTTCATTTGCAGCGCATTCAGCTATAAAACTCTCGTCTATGTTGAACCAATCCTGGGATCTAGTAGGTACCAGCCCCCCCTCCCCCAAACATAAATAAAAACACAAATACACATTATTGGGTCAGCTTAGGTTAGTTAGTCAGCTTGCGTGGTACCCCTTTCGTTAGTTTACTTTAATTTGGCATAATTTATTTCGCAAAATAATAAGGTCGCATAGTAATAATTTGGGCTACTACTTTGATTGGCATATTACGCATTTAGGATAATTTTAGTTGGACTGATTTGTATTCGACTTATGCATACTATTTTTTAGGCTAATAATTATTTGATATATATTTCATTAAACATAATTTCAGCTTATCTCTTTCACCTTAAGGCAGGTTCGACTTGTGTTAAGTAAATTGGATAATTTGTACCCGCCCTAATGTAAAGTGTGTATGCGCCATAACTGATCTAGGTATTTTTTAGTCTGTAAAAATAAAGCGCTCTCCAAAACTAACTAAAATAATGGTGGTTTTTCTTTTATGGCCGCGGCGAAATAAAATAAGATAGTGCTGCATAAGGCAGGTCCAGCGCGACTACGAGGAGCCCGCACAACCTGGCGACCGTGACATTAAAGACAACGGTGAGGGATCCTTATTTAAATAATTATGGATACAAAAAGAAAAGAGCGTGGGGTCGAAAGACGCCATTTCAACAAAATTACAAATACGTTAGAGAGCATGCTCAACTCACGAACGGAAAAAAACGAATATGAGCTTGTTGCGAATTTTAATAGATTGAAAGAATATTTCTCGAAACTGAATGAGCTTGATAAAGAAATACGATTACTCATAACCTCTCGAGAAAATTGGTGCGAATCAGAGTTAGACAAAGAATTGGAAGATATCGCGAAATATGAAACAAAATTTGAGGTGTTGAAAATTAGAATGGAACAATCGCAAGCGAAAAATGATAGCAAAGGCCGTATTAAATTGCCAATTTTAGAATTAAAGAAGTTTAGTGGTCATATTAAAACATGGCTAACATTCTGGGGTTCTTTCAAGAAAATAGATTCAGACCCTAAAATTGACGATGTGGATAAGTTACAATACTTGTCACAATCGATGGAACCAGACACTGACGTGAAGAGATTCGTTGATAGTTTTCCTCTGACCAAAGATAGCTACACACAGTGCCTCCAGGAGCTTCGATCACGATATGCTCGAGAAGACTTGTTGATACAAGTGTATGTTAGAGAGTTGCTAGCATTGATCCTCGATAAAGAAAGTAACTCTGACTTGACTACACTATATGATAGGCTTAACGGCCAACTGAGAGCGCTTGAAATATTAGGTGTAACTAAAGATAAATTTAGTGCCTTCTTAATGCCCATGGTAGAGTCTGCACTGCCGACTGAGACACTCCGTGCATGGGAGAGAATACGTCCCGAAAAATCTGAAGATTTGCTGAATGAGCTACTTAATTTTCTGAAAAGAGAAGTTGAAAGCACTCAACGGATTTTAATGGCAAAAGCAACATTTACAGAGACTACAACGCACAGCCAGAAACATACAGAGCCCACTGCGGCATGCTTTTCAGTGAATTCAAAGGAGCGACGCGATGCAGCAGTAAAATGTGTATGGTGTGAGAAGAGCCATGCAAGCCTAGAATGCTACAAGTTATCAAAAATGTCCATTGAAGACAGAAGAGAACACCTAAGGAAGAAACGAGCTTGTGCTTTGTGTTTGAAGATAGGCCATCATGCGAAGACATGTAAAGCGTTTGTAAAATGCTATGTTTGTGGACAACGACACTCTCCAGTCATGTGCAATGGAGATATTAGAGCGAATGCACCTGCCGAAACAAGAGTACCAATAAAACAAGAAAAATGCAAGGCTGAAACTCTACAGAATTTCGCACAGAATACCCTGAAGTCTACGAACACAACACTTCTGCAAACAGTTGCTGTGAAGATTAAAAATGGTGAGAAGTCGACGACTGTACGAGCTTTACTGGACAGCGGGTCTCAGAGGTCATACATCAAGACGGAGGTAGCAGAGAAACTCGGACTACAAGTTGCTGGTCAAGAGGAGCTGAGCCATGCGTTATTTGGAGGAGTAACTGTATCCTTGAAACAATACAATGTGTATGATTTTACTGTACAAAGTCTTGACAGTTCATTTAAATACAAAATGTCAGCATTAGAACAATCTTGTGTATGTAAAAATGTTCCCAAAGTGGATGAGTCAAATGAATCTCTACTGAGATTGTTGAAAAAACATAACATCAGGTTGACGGACAGTGAGAGCACTGAGATAGGGCTTCTAATAGGGGCTGATTATTCGGGGTTACTATTGACTAACTTGTTTGTCAACCTGGAGAATGGCTTGACTGCCATTAAAACTAAATTAGGGTGGACATTGCAAGGAAAGATAATGACAGTCAATAACAATATTGTAACATCCTTGTTTTGTTCACAAAGTATAAGTAACTTTTGGGATTTAGAAGTGCTAGGCATTAATGATCCAACACAGGTGCAGTCCAAGCAGCAAAAAGAAGAGGAGGTGATGTCGAATTTTGAAGAAAATATCCAGATCAACTCAGAGGGCAGGTACGAGGTGCATCTTCCTTGGAAGACTGGCCATGATGATCTTCAGGATAACCAGCAGCTTGCCATCCGGAGACTGGAAAGTACAACGAGAAAATTAAAGTCTTGCGGTAAGTTTCATGATTATAATAATATTTTAAGTGAATGGGAGCAGGCAGGGATTATAGAAGAGGTGCCTGAAATAGAAAAGGATAGCAATATAGGACATTACTTACCCCACCGAGCTGTAATCAAAGAGACCAGCCTTACTTCTAAACTGAGACCAGTATTTGATGCATCCGCACGGGATATAAATCATATGTCATTAAACTCGTGCCTAGATAAAGGAATTAATTTCCTAGACAGAATTCCCAAATTGTTAAATGGATTTCGAAAAGAACGCATCGGTATTACTGCTGATGTAGCAAAGGCTTTTTTACAGATATCAGTGACACCACAAGATCGAGAGTATCTGAGATTTATTTGGTGGAAAAACGCATCCTGTGATGAGATTAAAGTCTATAGACACCGCAGAGTTGTTTTTGGATTGACAGCTAGTCCATTTTTGTTATCTGCAACCATTTCACACCATCTTAATCAAGTCACGAACTTCAAAATAACGGCGGATATTCTAGCTAAATCTTTCTATGTAGATAACCTAGTAACAAGCCTAGATTCCACTGAACAAACTCTGGCATTCATTCAAGAGGCGAAAAGTATAATGAAGGATGCTAAGTTCGATCTGAGGCAGTGGGTCACATCGCCTTTGCAGATTAATGAGACAAAAAAGAAAGTGATTTCAGTATTAGGACTACAGTGGCATACTGACTCAGATGAACTAAGTTGCAATTTACAAGCCATGACACCATGCACGGAAATAGGTAAAATTACCAAAAGAGAACTTTTGTCTCTGACACAAAAGGTTTTTGATCCGATAGGTTTTACCTGCCCTGTAACACTGGTTCCACGATTAATACTGCAACAAGTTTGGACCAGAGACATAAAATGGGATGAGGAATTACCAAATGACCTTTTAATACCGTTCAAAAATTGGTATGAAAATCTGAAATGTTTGAATGATTGCAGGCTACCGAGACGACTGACAGCTGAAACGCTTCGGGAATGCAGAACAAGTCTGCATGTGTACTGTGATGCCAGTAAGGACGGCTATGCTGCCTGTGTTTTCCTAAGAGCTGAAAATAGAGGTACTGTGACTGTTCGATTAGTTTCTGCCAAATCGAGAATATCGCCTCCAGAGAAAATAACAATACCACGCTCCGAACTTCTAGCAGCACTCATTGGATCGAGACTATTGAAAGAAGCCAGAGAAAACCTACAATTGCAGGACTGCATTGAATATTGTTGGAGTGATTCTGGCGTAGCATTGTGTTGGATAAAGAGAGAATTACCTTGGAATACCTACGTAGGAAACCGTGTTAAAGAAATACGAGAAAATACTAACACAAATGATTGGCATCATATCCCAGGCACAGATAACTGGGCTGACTTGGCGTCAAGAGGTTGCAACGCACGCCAATTGCTAGATGCACGTTGGTGGGAAGGTCCGCCCTGGCTGCTAAAGCGACAAGAATCGTGGCCGCGATCCGCGCTGGTGGTGGATGAAAAAGCTGCTAACAAAGAATTAAAAAAGACTGTATGTATTGCTAACACATGCTCTGAAGAAAGTATACTGAATTCTCTATCACATTACTTCTCTAAGTATACGAAACTAATAAGAATGACAGCATGGATTCAGAGATTTATTTATAATACTAGTCACAAAGATAACAAGAGAAATGGTGAACTTACCTTTGATGAATGTGATGAAGCTGAAAGAAAAATTATTATTATTATTCAACAAGAAAATAAACAGAGCATAGAGAAACAGTGTGGCAAATCAACACAGATATATTATGATGATACAGATAAACTACTGAAGGTGAAAACAAAATTGTTACTTACCGATTTCCCAGAATGCACAAAGTCACCCATGATTGTACCTGCAAAGAATGTCATCATTCAGAGGATGGTACAGCAGCAGCACATACAACTCCTGCATGCAGGTACCAATATGATGATTTCTGAGATCAGAAAGCGATACTGGATCATAGGAGTCAGACTCTTGGTAAAATCTGTAATTAACAAATGTATAATATGTAAAAGACACAGATCCCAGGCCGCACGAGCACCAACAGCGCCGCTGCCTGTAGAACGAGTGCAATTAACAGCTCCGTTCGAAGTGTCTGGAGTCGATCTGGCGGGGCCTCTCTACTTACGTGACGGTGAAAAATGCTGGATTGTGCTCTACACGTGCGCCGTTTACCGTGCGGTACACTTAGAATTGACTAAGTCATTGTCAACTGAAGCGTTTATGAGTACATTACGCCGGTTCAAAGCGCGTCGAGGACGAGTACATGTTATGATATCGGACCACGGTACAAATTTTACAGGTACAAAGAATCTTTTAAAAGAATTAGATTGGAACGTGGTACAACAACAATCTACTATACTACGCATAAGATGGAAGATGAATGCACCAACAGCCGCCTGGTGGGGCGGATTCTTCGAACGCTTGATAAAAATACTAAAAGGATTATTGAGAAGAGTACTAGGTACGTCAAGAGTATCGTATGAAGAGATGGAAACGTTAATCTGTGAATGTGAAGCGGTCATGAACAACCGACCATTGACCTATGTTGAAGATGACTCTTGTAACTCACTTGAACCATTGACACCCTCTTGTTTCTTACAAGTTCATACAACTGATGTCACCGACCTCGATCAAATCGATAGAACAAGTCTTAACTTACGTTTAAGATACTTACAAAAACTCAGAGATGATTTTAAACAGAGATTTAAAAACGAATATCTAACTACTTTAGTGCAAAGAAGTACAGATAAACATGACATTATAAAAGTAGGTGATGTTGTACTAATAGAGAGTGAAGAGAGAAGAGTGAAATGGCCATTAGGCTTGGTAATTAAGACATTCACTGGTAATGATGGTATAATAAGATCGGCTCAGATAAAAACTTCGACTGGTTACAAAACTCGACCGATCCAGCGTTTGTACAGACTAGAACTTTCTTCTTCCGAGGTGGAGGACGCGCCGAACAGAAGCACAAACGATCCTATTGGTAAGAAATATCAAATTGTTATTTTTCCCAGTAGCACTACCCAACTGCCGATGACCCAAGATACTGCAGATACAAGTGACCAGACAGCTGAAAATAAAACTACACGTACAGGTAGAGTAATCAAAATGCCTATAAAATATAAACTTTAAATATTATCTTGCACCCTTATTCTACATGTCATCTTTCAGAGCTCTTCCTGTCCGTCATACTATGATATTCGTTGTTATAATGTATATTGTTTCATATAATTTAACATAAAGGTGTGATATATTGGATCATCAATCATTCAATATAATAAATAAATTAATGTAATGGTCGTATAATATAACAAATGTACCTTACACATTTCCTTTAATCTCTTAATATATTAAATACACTTTGTAACTAATTATTAAAATTACATAGGTACTTCACTTCGTAATTATATATTAATTGTATACTTCACTAGAATTTACTTAAGATTGATATAAAAATAATACTAAGTAAACTTGCTTAAAAACATTTTATTCAATGTGTATATGAATGATGTAGTTAATGTTTAACAATTCATTGAGATACAGTTTGTAAACTTGATAATAATTCATGAGCAGATATTAAATCTAATTAAGTAATTGTATTACAGACTGTGATATAAAATTCATCTTATATTGTATTTTGATAAGAGTTCATTAATTAAACAATGTTGCTGTGAAATTATTAATAAATAATAATATACTTAAAACTTGCCAATTATTAACTGTAATTATGTTTTCAATGTTAATGTTTTATAGAGGATTTTAAACTTTATTGCGAGTGACACTAGGTGCAACTTTGTTTCACATTTAACCCTGTTATAGATTTACAGTCGTAAATGTAATATACGTAATAAAATGATGTTAATTTCCTTTTGGTGGCGGAGGATGTTAAGTAAATTGGATAATTTGTACCCGCCCTAATGTAAAGTGTGTATGCGCCATAACTGATCTAGGTATTTTTTAGTCTGTAAAAATAAAGCGCTCTCCAAAACTAACTAAAATAATGGTGGTTTTTCTTTTATGGCCGCGGCGAAATAAAATAAGATAGTGCTGCATAAGGCAGGTCCAGCGCGACTACGAGGAGCCCGCACAACTTGGGTTACTTTTGTACATTACAATTTCTTAGGACACTACTTTTATGCATTTTGTAATGATGTCAATTTATTATTATGACTTTTGTATTTATGCTGTTTGATGTTAGTCTTAATGATGATTATGCTTTTTAATTTAATGCGTAAAAATATAGGCGTAAAGATGATTATGCAAATCGCTGACTCGGCTAAAAGAAATAAAAATTGTGTGAAATACTGAAGTAATGACCTTTATTCTGTAAGTAGGCCGCAACGGCACTTTTACAAGTTTCACTGAGAGACCACTGTTGAAAAAAAAGCAGAAACAAACTCAACACTAAGACATATTTTCAAAATAACTTATCTATTACAATATTTGTTCTTAGCCTATCCTAAATATATATTTTAAGTATAAACACAATGCGTCGTTCTCCAAGAAAACATCAAAACTTATAAAAGTAAAAAATATTAATAATGGAAGATAAAACAATTAAATATGTTTTTTTATTTATAACAACTTAAGTACGTTTGATGTTATAAGAACCATGTCCAGGTAAAAGTAAATTAATTGGTTTGTTTTGGGCCATGCATTTTTGTCTGTTAAATAGTCCTCTACCTAATATGCCTTTGCTATTAGTGTCAAGAATCACAGCTGACTGTCAGTGGACCTCCGAGGGGGTGAGACGCTGCGCGAGGGACGGGAATGCATTCGTCCAATAACGTCACTCTTCGCCGTTCGCTAATAGCGTGCGCACACGGACTTACGCCGTTTCAATCACTATCATACAGATTGTAACCTTTTTTATAATTAAATTCGTTCAAGTCATACCGGGTTCTTCTTCCCGTACATCGCCAGTTCAAAACCAAAATCTGCATCAAGCATACTATCCACCAGTTCAAAAATCAAAGCAGTTGACGCCAAGTCAATTAGCAACTTTTTATTGTACGTTTTGAGAGCTGGAAACGGTAATTTTAAATCATCATCTGGTAACTCATTATAAAAATGTATACATTGGCCTACAAATGATTTGTCTACTTTACGAACGCGGACCTTTGTAATGGTGATTTTGTTTTTATTTCTAGTATTAAAATTGTGTATATCTGAATTCTTAGTGAAAGAGTCTGGGTTCTTTATAACATCCATACTAATATTATAAATGCGAAAGTGTGTCTGTCTGTCTGTCTGTCTTGTTGTGTCTTCACGCTTAAACTCTGAAATGATTTGGATGAAGTTTGGTACGGAGATAGTTTGAGTCCCGGGGAAGGACATAGGCTACTTTTTATCCCGGAAAAATACCCTTATCCGCCATAAACGAATTTAAGGCGGACGAAGTCGCGGGCAGTAGCTAGTATATAATATTCTCCTGAATATATGCGATCCAACAGGGAAATAGAAGCCCCGCGAATCGGGTCTTAGTCGACACGCTCACATCTTCCGCATGAATTAAAACTTTCCAAACCAACTTCCTTTCACCTAGTTAGGTTCGTTAGTTATCCTGCGTCCCTCAGAGCAGATATAGAAGCTCCGCGAATCGGGTCTTAGTCGACACGATCACATCCCCCGCATGAATTAAAACTTTCCAAACCAACTTCCTTTCACCTAGTTAAGTTCGTTAGTTACCTTGCGTCCCACAGAGCAGATATAGAAGCCGAGAGCATGACAACAGAAAAGTTTGTCGATAATTCAAGTGTAAAAACAATTAATGTTATTTTGGAGTAGAGCTCTCGGTTTACGACGTGTTTCGTGTAGACGGTTCGTGTATTCGTGTACGTGTAGTACGGACATGGGTTTCTGACCCGTTCGGAACGAATAATTAAGGTCCGTGTATTTAAGATGAGTTCGGATCGGTTACACGGATCGGCGGGTTTTAAATAAACGGATCACTACCCGTCCGTAGGTAAAGCTATTATTACAGCTCCGCAGCCAAAATGGCAAAAACGGAACCCTTATAGTTTCGTCATATCGGTCCGTTCGTCCGTCCGTCCGACCGTATGTCATGATGTTTAGTGATGAAATTTGGAGTATAGGTGTTTTGTAGTTTTTAAGTTATTGCTAAAAAAAACTGCGCTTCTCACCAAAAGGAAGTAAGTGCCGTGGATGTACGCTCTTTTGCTAATGCTCTTTTTCATGTTATATTTTTTTTGCATCCGCAATGCTTTTTTTCGTATGAAAGGCTGCAAAATCCTACACTGAGCATAGTCTACTCTTGACCGGTTTTTCAATGATAACTTCAGCCATAGGACGTCCACTGCAGGACACAGGCCTCATCAATAGACTTCCACATGAACCGTATAGTTCCAACCCGCCTCCAGCGAGGCCCCGCAACTCTAACCAGGACGTACGACCATTTTGCGAGTGGCCAGCGTAGGTGCTTGCCAGTACGCGGTCTCTATTCGAGAACCTTCCTGCCCTAACGGCCATCGGTTCTTGGAACTATGTGCCCTGCCCATTGCCACTTCAGTTTGCTGACCCTGTTTGCTAAGTCGAAGACATTAATTCGTCTATGAATCTCCTAATTTCTGATTCAATCTCTTAGAGGGATCCCGAGCATAGCCAATAGCTCGGTGAAAGACTCTGAGCTTTCTTAAGAGGCCTATAGTTAAAGACCATGTCTTGGCTTTTTTTGCAGATTTTTGGAATATTTATCAGTGATAAAGTTTTTCATAGTTATGTTTACTCTCCTAAAATAAAATATTAAACAACATAATTTTAAACTTATGAGCTTGTTGACATAAAAATGTGTTTTCGACGCAAAAACAAAGATAAAAATTTCAAACATAATCGTCTCTGCAAAATGAGATATCGGTATATTACTGGTTTAACCTTTTCATGTGTTTTGCGGCTATTCACACTGACAGACAACGAAAGGTAATATATTAACGAAGTATGCCAACTTTCTAACAAATATTTAAATGTTGAAATAAAACAATTTAACGGATTTTATCGCGTATATTATCTCATTTTAGTTCCCGACGTTTCGGAAGCTTTTCAGCTTTCCATGGTCACGGGAGGACTGAGAAAAAATATATTTTCCTCTGTTAAAGTTACAATTTGTGCAAACTACCCATGTTTTGAAAAAACACAAATAAAGGTGTACATACATGCCAGATCGGCCTAAGCTGTAAAGACAGTTACACATGTGCCAGAAGGGCTTAATTATTTTATTCTAATAATTTAGGAGGAGGAGGAAGAGAAAAGAAACGCTGCAAAGAAAAACTCCCAGGCTACCTCATTACTAATTATAATATTTAAAAAAGAGAGACTATTAAACTACTTTTAAACAGATAAGATATTTTACACCGTTCGGAAATTAAGGTTTTGCAGTCCTGTGTCTCGCTTGTTCCTTGATGAGATGTATTACAGGATCCCAAGCTGGTGGTAGTGACAATCCATCTTCTCCATTGAAATTAGGATGCTTTTTAATCTCAATAGCCTCGCGTAGCATCCTGGGAAAATATCTTTTTTCTTTGGCAAGGATAGAAGGTTTATGAAACTTAATTGAGTGGTTTGGTTTGTCAATGACATGTTCTCAGACTGCAGACCTATTACACCGACGGTGCTTGACATCTGCTATGTGCTCCTTCACCCGGGTTGATACACTGCGTTTCGTTTGACCAATGTATGAAAGACCACACTCGCAGTCCAGCTTATAAATGCCTGCACTCTGCACAGTGGTGCTACTCTTCACGGGTCTAAGGTGAGACACCGTCTTCAACGGCTTGAAATATGTTTTTATAGAAGCACGCTTCAAGATGTTTCCGATCTTGTCTGTGACCCCTCTCACATATGGTAATACGGCAGGTTTACGCTCGACTGTTGGTTTCTTCATACTGGGATTCTGCTTGGAACGTGGTATCTGGAGCTCGTTGGCTCGAAGCGCACGTTTGACATTCTGCAACTCAGCAGTCAGATGTTGATCGTCGCAGATACCCCTGGCTCTCTGAAACAAAGATTTACCTTCTGTAGCAAGTTGACAGGGATGGTGGTGAGATTTGCCATTCAAATACCTATCTGTATGCGTAGGTTTCCTATATACAGTATGACCTATGTCATTTTTAGGACCTCTAATTACTAGCACATCTAAGAATGCAAGTGAAATTTGATTTTCCAACTCCATAGTGAATTTAATTTTACTATTTATGGAGTTCAGATGGTCTAAGAAAGCTGAAATACTAGATCTAGGTAAAATAGTAAAGGTATCATCTTAGTATCTTTTAAAGATCCTCGGCTTGACAGGTGCCAATGAAAGCGCTGTCTCCTCGAAGTCTTCCATGAAAATATCGGCGACGACAGGAGACACCAGAGACCCCATTGCCACACCATCAACTTGCCCGTAGAATTCACCATTCCATAGCATATAGCCGGATGTAAGGTACTGTTGTAATAACTCAGCATATTCTATTGCCATCTGTTGTTCACTCAATCTTCCTTTCACAATTTCGATACATTCTTGAACTGGTAGGCATGTGAAGAGAGACTGGACATCAAAACTGACCATAACTTCATCATCAGTTAGTCTCAAATCCTTAATCTCACTGACAAAGTGGTATGAGTCCCTTGTGTATGCTTCCGTCTTCCCTCGCAGTAAAGAAAGCAAACCTGCTAAGTGCCGAGCTAATCGATAGGTAGGAGCATCGATTTGACTCACTATAGGGCGTAACGGAGCACCAGGTTTATGTATCTTTGGCAACCCGTACAACTTTGGTGGCACCGGGCAAGAAGGCCCTAAACTTTTCACATCCAGATTAAGATTTTCAGAGTGCTTACTTATCAGCTTGGCTGTCGTTTTTACTACTTTCGCCGTTGGATCTCGCTTAACAAGCTTGTGTGTTGTAGCGTCTGACAAAAGTACTTCCACTTTCTGGTTGTAATCACTAGTATCCATAACAACCGTTCAGCTCGAAGAATGGTGATGTCTGGGTCTTCACGCAAGCCCTTCAAAGCGTTGAATTCAGTTCTGGGTAAGTGAACTTTAGGAGACTTCGCTCGTCTTAAAATTGAAGACACATCCTGGCGTACGGCCTCCAAATCCTCCTTACGCATATGATTTGGACCAAACAATCTTCCACACCGACTATAATCTGTTCAAAAGGGATATTCCGTGGAGTAACAACATAATTAAGCCCTTTTTTAAGAAGCGAGGTTTGCGACTCCGAGAGTTCTTTCGAGCTAATATTCACTACAGGTGCAACGGTATTTGACGTTGACGTTTGATTACCTCCACGGAGCGTTCCATTTCTAGTGCGTTTTGATTTCAACTTGCCAAACTTACCATTTTTCTTACGTGTACAGCTTTTAAATTTCGATGCATAACGTCTGTCGCCTTGTTCAACAATACTTTTGAAGTCATCATCTGTCAATATCAAGTGCAATTCGTCACTCTTTTCTTTAATCTGTTGTTTAAATTTGTGAGCTGAATAACGGGTATTGTGGATAAGTTTGCACAGTAACTTTACACTAGCTTGGCGGAGAATGCGTTCACTACCGAAAATGTCCTTCTTCGGTGCTATTTTCAGGCATGTAGGAATGAGATCTTCATCACGGCATTCTTTAAGGAAATTCAATTAACTTCGAGCTTCGATATAATCCGTTAAATTGTTTTATTTCAATGAGTAATAATCGCGAAAACAGAAGAAAATATTAAATATTTAAATGTGTTTAATGTTCTTGCGGGTTCCTCTTGGGGGATTCATCCGGTGCATTTAAGGAGGCTTTATATCGTAATTATTCGCAGCAGGTTAGAATTTTGTCGCTTTTTATTTGATAACAGTTCAAAAACCAACTGTCTTAAATTTGATAAAGTCCAAAACCAAGCTATGAGAACAGTTGGAGGTTTTATAAAAACCAGCCCAATACATGTCATGGAGTCGAAATTATGTTTGCCACCTTTGTTTGTGAGAAGGAAGTATTTGTCTTCAAAGTTCTGGTTAAAGGCTAAATCGATAGAAGACAGTTAGGTCATTGCTACCCTAACTGAGCTTACATCTCTTTGTAACCGCAAATCATATTGGAACAATAAGAAGAAACCGCTATTAGTTCTGGTACACAGGGAGTTATCTAACCAAGCAATACATTGCTCTCGTAGGCTAGAAATGTTCTCACTTAATACGTGGATGACGAACATAGAGATTAAGATTCAGATAAGTCTCAACATAGAAAATATTGAGGGACCTAAGAGGTTGCATAAGTCACTAGAACTGCTGCGTGAATCCATAAAAACAATAAATAATAATTACAAGGGATACTACCATATTTACACTGATGGTTCCAAAGTGGATGAAGGTATAGGAGCAGCATTCTTTGATCCTCAATCCAATGTCACAGCGGTTTTTAAATTGAATGATAAAATATCAATTATGTCGAATTACATGCTATTGCTGAATGTCTGTCATACATACAGTCATGTGATGGAACCAAGTTTGTGGTGCTTAGCGATTTGAAGAGCGCTCTGCAACATTTTGCTCGATGCACCTTGGGTGAACGAGGTCTTCCCGTAGCTTATAATATTTTAGAGGTATATTTGCAGCTACAAAGTAGTGGCAAAAAGATAAAATTTCAATGCATTCCATCACACATAAGTTTGAAGGGCAATGATGAAGCAGACAGATTAGCAAAAATGGGAGCTGACGAAGGGATATTTATAAATCATATGCCTTTTTTCACAGATTTACTCAGAGAAGTGAAAGGCAAGTGTTTTGAAACTTGGAAAGTCTACTTTGACGAGAGGTCCAGGGATAAAGGCATATGGTATAGGACTATGACCAATGAACCACCTAAAATACCATGGTTTAGCGAGGGTCGGTTGAACCGACAATTAGTAGTCATAAGCATGCGACTGCGCTCCGGGCACATGCCTCTTAATGTGTTTGGGCACTTGATGAAAGTGATTGATTCTCCTAATTGTACCACATGTGATGCGAGTGAAGACACCTTCCACGCATTGGTGGAGTGTGCTCGGATCGGACCTGACCGCAGGGCATTTGAAGCACAGGCCAATCTGAGCTTAAATAATGTTGGTACTTGTAACGTTATACTATCTGAGCCGACATCTAAAATATCAATAAGTTTGTACCATTTAATGATAAAATTACTCAATTCTAGATAATTACACAATAGTTGTTTGTCGAATGAATGTGTTACCTATGAGGCTGACGTGGTCGCTCAGCGATCAAAGCCTCTTTTTTTATTTAAATAAAGATAAAAAAAAGGTACCATTGAAGCCAAATTGGCCATACTCGGCATAAAGATTTATAATACATATAACTTTTATTATTGCTTACTAATATAATTGAGCAAAAAGGGATATAATTAAACAAATTTAATTTATATCAAGCCCTAGCTTCATTCTAGTTAATGCTTTCGATGCGCAGGTCGGCGTTTTGCCTTTACATATATAGAGATGTGACCGCTACTTGTTTTATTGTTTGAAATTTTGTTGAAATACATGTGTTACTACAATTAAAAAGTATAATTTAATATTTAAAAGCATAAATATACATTTACAATTTGTATAATCATAAGCCATCTATTAATCATACCAAAATTATTCACTATCAATGGTATTAAATGAGAAACTAGCCTCGCAATCTCAGGTAAACGAGCACTTGTCTGGTCTGTAGATATTAAGAGATTGTCTTGAGCTGGTCTTTAATTTACTTCTTATATTGTTCATTTATCTTAAATTTACATTTTATGTACACAACAAAAACAATTTGCTTATATCTAACAGACCATCTGAGTGGCAAACTGGAGACTAATACGAAGTATTTTTAAAATAAGTCATTTTATTATTTCACCAGCCAGCTATTGTTCTGTCTTCTTTTGTAAACAATAGCTCGTGGACCCGTTTTCGCTTTAGCTTTTGCCGACAAACAAACAAAGCACACCGCGTAACTGATAAGGGCACAATTACACCCGTTGTTTCATAGAATATTTTACCTTATCTCAAAGAAACAAAGTTTAAACTTAACTTTGAAACTATTCACTTGCCATTTATTCGGTGATGTTAAATATATAGTAGTCCGATTGTAAATAACAAAACCTAGATAACCATTTGCAATATGCATTTAACATTATTTTTGATTAAAACACGAAATTAATGTCCGAAATAGTATACAAAATTAACAAAGCCACTAATTAATTGCACATGAATAATGTCTTTATTGAAATAAAGTGTAAGTACATATATTTTATGCTCTGGGGTTAAGCTAGAATTTGGATCTAGGCAGTCGCGACCCGGCAGCCGCGACCCATTGCCACTGCTGTGCGGCGCTGCCACAAGATTTTAACAGCACCGCAGCAGTGACCGAGACCCCGGCAGTGACTGCTGTGCGCAAAGTCAAACAGTTGTGCATTCCAGTCGCGTATCATGGATTAACTATGTCTGACAATTTTAGTAAACGCAAGTGAGAACTCGTGAAGAGACTGATAGAGGATGATGAAATAATGTTGCTTCTACTTTTATCAAGGAGGAATAAATTCGATTCAATATATACATCCAGAGTTGATAAAGCCAGCTATCAAATCCTGATAAAACAGCACTTAAATATAAAGGAACAGAAATTCAGGAAGCGACCGCGACTATACTGCCTCCGGTGCGGCTCAGCGGTGCTGCCGAGGTCACGCGCGTTCTCGGTCGCTTGCAAAAGCGTTGCAAACAAATCCCTACAAAGCGGTGCGGCGCTACCACGGCCGCGGCTGCCAGGCCGCGACTACGTAGATCCGAATGCTACCTTCAGTATTAACAAATTCACAATAAAATACGCTGATCATTCCATATTTGCTGGCCAAGAGCATTGCGGATCATGCTCAGTGTAGGGTTCCGCAACCGTTCTTACAAAAAAATGCACTACAGATGATACAAATTGCGATATGAAAAAGTGCACGAGTAAAAAAGCGTATAACCACAGCACTTACGCCATTTTGCTGAAAAGCGCAGTTTTTCAGCAATAACTCAATAATATAGTCCTGTTATGTTTAAAACAATTTTCGTTGAAAATGTTTATTAAGCTTTTTATTTTTATTTTATTTTCGTATTTTTTGGACATAACGCTTACAAAATAAAGATAGATCTCTTTTTCAAAGTTGGACGTTCCTAAATGGATTTTTTGTCATAGATATACGTATTCGTTGACAACTTCGTTCGAGGCACGGCAAGGTGGTCGGACGACCTGGTTAGGGTTGCGGGGACTCGCTGGATGCGGCTCACTTCTATCCGACCTATGTGTAAATCTATTGAAGAGGCTGGAGTTCAGCAGTGGATCGAGTTACAGAAACATTGAGATACAAAAATAAATAATATGATGTATACACTTCTAATAATTCAATTTAAATAAATTAAATTTTCAAACAATTTCGATATCATTCAAAACGTACGAGACCTTATTAATAATAAAAATGGCCCGTACGCTGTGCCACGATCCGTCAGCGTCGGTAAGAGACGCGTGTAATTAAGGTCCGTTGCTGCGTGTAGTTCGTGTAGTCGTGTAGTACGTGTAGGGGGATAAACGATCCGCCGGGTTCGTTCCGTTCGGGTTCTTAAACTCGGCGGTCTTAAGAACACGGACGTCCGTACGGGCGTGTAACACGGATATCACATGCCCTATTTTGGAGTCGGTGCCAGAGTGTCACAACTTACTAAAATCGTCTATATTTTACACATTATTTATATGGCACCGACGTCAAAATAACATTAATTGTATATACTGTATAGATTGAGTACAGTAGACAAACGGATACTTCTAAGTAAATTAAAGAAATGGAATTATGCAGTTATTTTGTACTTTTTAGTTTTAATTTTGGGAGTCGGTTAATTTTTTTATTTAAAAGAATTTTTTTAATCAATTAATAATCTAATCGATTAAAAATAATCGCCAAAAATGAATTGCAATTAAATTTATCCTGATTAAGTTAGTCAACAGAGGTTTCGATTAACGATTAATTCATCGTTATTTAAATCGATTAAATTTCACGATTAAATCTCGATTAAAACTTGGAACACGCTCATTTGTGCACATTACAGAAATGCAATATGTCTTGTCATATGTACACTTGAAAAAACATTATATTGTGCTGTGTGAAATAACTTGTTCCAGTAATACAAGGTGGTTTTCATAGTTCAGTACTTATGGGTGTCCTAGGTAAAGGTTTACGGCTTAGATAGATGGTGTCAGTGTTGGCCGTTATCGTTAGGAAACACTAAACACTAACAAATCACACTAAACACTAATCGAGTGACTAATCAGACTTACCGTTAATCACACTAACGTTAAGTCTGATTGAATTCATAATAATATAATTCATACCTCATTGTTGTTTAATAAATGTATATTTGAATTTAGAAATGCAGCTTTTTATGCACGCGTGTAATAAGCATCTAAATTACCTACTTGCGAAATTGTTAATATAAATGATTTGGTTTTAAGTTTATCTATTTAAGGATAATTTAATATAGAAGATGCCCGCAACTTCGTACGTGGAGGGGAAACAGTCATAACCCCTCTCTCTTTTAGCGTAGTCGGGTAAAAAGTATCCTATAACTATCTGTAGATACCCAGCTACCCGAACTTCGGTTTGGATTAATGAGATGAGTATTTTTTTAGCTTTATCGACTTAGAATGAGAAGCATTTAGATAGGGTACCATCGAATGGTCCTGATGATGGACCCTAAGGGACAAAAACACTCGTCTATGTTGATCCAATCCTGAGTTCCAGTAGATACACTCAGGATCCATTATCAGGAGCATTTGGTGGTACCCAATCTAATAGCTCTTTAATCTAAGTCCATTTAGCTAAAAAACAATCCTTTACGTTAATACAATCCTGAAATCCAGCAGGCACCCCCGGGATCCATTAATTAGAACCATTTAATGGTACCATGTCTAAATGCTCCTAATTTTAAGTCCATTATGATAAAAGCACACGTCTATGTTAATCCAATCTGATGATGACGATTCTAGTAACTCGTTAGATTGATCAGATAGATATAGTGTTTCAGTGGACGAAACGATCTCTTACAAACGTCAACACTGACGATAGTGGATGGCAAATTTAAAAAAAGTTGCCGAGACACAAAGTGAAAAACCGGCTAAGTGCGAGACGGACTCGCGCCCCGAGGGTTCTGTACAAAATATACGCTACAAACGGCCTTATATATCCTGTGTTAGCAGAGCCCTTCTCATAAGCAAAAAGTATGCGGTGTTCGATTATTTTATATTGGTTTCTGACATAGACAAACAGACATGTTTTTAGTACTTGTTGCTATAGAGGGAACAGAAATACATCATCTGTGAAAATTTCAACTGTGTTACTGTCACTATTCATGAGATACAGCCTAGTGACGGACGGACAGACAGACAAACAAACAGACAGACGGACAGCGGAGTCTTAGTAATAGGCTCCCATTTTACTCTTTGGGTACGAAACCCTAAAAAGTACTATAGTAACAGTGAGATGTTGAAGTGTTTTTACCTAAAGTTGTGAAGAAGTATCAATATGTCGACGTAACTGACTTGACTTACAAAAAATATCTTATTTGTTCCTAATATCAATCGAGAGAAAATTAATCTAATTAATTAATCGATTAAAAATATAATCACTGGATATTAATCTAAGATTAATTTAATCAGGTTAAATTAATCGGAAGTCGTACGATTAAGATTAATTAATCGTCATTCTCATCGTTAATCGCGATTAAGTTCATTTTAATCGTTAATTCATTACATTTTGCCCATCTCTGGCTGAAGTCTCTAATTGAGCGACAGCCGCGTCAGTGAATGACAGCGGCTGACGTCTGTCACTGAGGTACGTTCGGAACACATATAAAAACGTTCGGAATAAGAATAGAGTGTCATTATTTTGTATGGGCTATGACAGTTGATTCGGATACCAAGTGTCAAAATTGGGCAATAACCTCCCGGGTTTGAACAATGCGCGTGCCAGAGTGACGGACGCCCCACCATCATAGGCCCGCAGGCGTTACTTTGCGGAATTCCATATTAGATTAATGGATTCTTCTGTGGATGGTTCCTGTATTATTTTAACTAGGAATCAATCGTGAGACCCACACATATTTAGATTACATTAGCGGTTACTCACGTCGTAAAAGCCAAATACTGCTCGACATGTCACGCTCCATTACGTGGATCTTAGTCGTGAGACACGAGTGGACATCGACGCTGTCCACCTCGCAGTTCTCGGCTTTTAAGAATTTATTCTCCTAATGAGAATTATTCATTACCTTTAAGTTCTCTGTAGTTTTAAAAACCTCTTTTTGTATTTTCAGGCTTGTGTCCACTGCTGTTTCAGCAGGGGTAAGTTAAAACTACTCAATACACCCAACGAAATGACGCAACTTTGTATGAGGAGAAGGAAAAAGACAACCCTCTTTTGCTCAGCGTTATTGGGTATAAAGTATCTGGCAACCAATCCTCTGATGTTTAGGTATCCTTGTACAAGAATAGCTAAACACCGGAAACTTGGCCCAAAAGGTTGTGTGACATTGCCACACAGCAAAGACCATTAAAACAAGAGGACTGTCAAATGCCATACTTTGAATCGTACCTCGATCTATCTAATACTGATAGGAGATATTCTAGCAAAAACTAGATGGCTCTTTACAACTTAACGATTTTCTTGAAATATAAAGATCCAAATAATGACAAAATTTTAAGACTCCGACCGGTGATAAAATTCACTTTAAAAATCATGAAGATCGTGGTAGTAAAACATCAAGATTTTCGTAAAAAATCAATACTTAACGATGTTATAATTTTTCAAAGAAACACCCTCCTTGCATCGGTCTCCTCATTACTGAGGGTCACAGTCATGTCCTCAGAAGAGTTTTTCTTTGATGATGCGTCCCCATCTCATTCTATCTGCTGCCGAGTATAGAGCATCGTGTACTGTGGTATCGGGCGCTGTGCGAATCTGTTCTTTCCAGTGTGTCAAGCTCCTGCCCCTGCCTATTGGCTTCTTGTTTTCGACTTTCCCAGTGACCATCATAGAGCTGTTATTACTAAGTATAGAGAAGAGGGCGCGAACAAAATCTGTGCAACAAGCAAGGCAGTGCGGGGTGCGCGCGGGCGGGAGGGGGGCGGCTAATGAGTCATAGGCGCGACACTGAGTGAACTGGGGCCGGCTGACTGCAGTTGAACGGAACACTAAGTGATTGAGCGGCGTCTTCTCTATACGTAGTAATAATAGCTCAATGGTGACCATCAGCTTAACAAAGTTAATGTTGTGCTGTATTTTCAAAGAAAAAGGGTTCATTAATAATTAGTTCGTAAATAGCTACTAATAAATGGAAACATTTGTATACTGTATCACGCTAGCAAATTTGAATGATTGCAAATAAGAAGACATAGATGAAGTCAAACATATCAGGGAACGGGTTTTTGTATGGAAATTGTCAGTCCTCGTCTTTAAATGGTTCTTGCTCATACCAAAGAGTATTTAACAACACCGAAACGTTGATAGTTATTTTCTCGTTAGGGTAACAAATAACTTTTAAGGCCTTATAGAAAAAAGCCTTAATTTTTAAATAGGGTATTCAATTCTGTTTAAAAAAAGTACTTTAAAATGTTGGTTTCCTAATAAAAAGCCAGAGATAATAATATTTAAGCGCAATGAATACGCTTTCTTTCCATAATATTAAATAAAAATTTTAATTATTTTAACCCTCAAGAGATCACTATCCGCCATGTTCAAATAAATCATGTCGACATAACAGTTACATGTAAGCATGACGTCGAGGATAAAATACAACCTAAAATTTTCAAATAATGACTCGACTTACATTATGACGTCACACCATGGTGGCTGTTTCAGGTCATGTGATATACAGATTAAACATGTCGACTTTTAGTTTTAATTTATTATTAAAATAATGTATATTTATGACACAGAAACAAAATATATATATATTATTTATTTCTACAAAACTTTTCATGTTTGTCGAATTTCATAATTTAAATGTTCATTGTCGAAAGTACCATTTTGTGAACACTTAAAGCTGCAGGAGACCTAGCAGCCAGTCTAAAGGGGGCAGCTGGTGGGCCAGCTGCTGGTCTGACGGTCGGATTGGGTGCTGCAACGGACGTGGCCGCTAAATTAAAGAAAAATATTGGTGGTAAGTATGACGTGCTGGTCAGCTGAAACAGTCTAGTAAGAAAGATAGCCGACTATCATCGGAGGGTTTCCGATCCCTCAGCGAATTCAATTTACAGAAGATACTTGGTAGGAGGTCGGTATACCCGGCGTCCTAGGAACGTCTTAACTGAACCGGACGATGAGGTTACACAGCCATTGAAAGGATGTCTACTGTGAACTTTTCAACAAAGTCTATTCGACCCTTCCAGCGGCGACCACTACAGTCTCATTCTCCTCCCTATATCTTACTTCTTCACGCTTTAAAATGGGTTGAACCGGTCCAACGCATATTCGCAGTTCAATGACCGAGCATGGCAATCCCGTTCGTGGGTTTGTGCTTCCCCTCCTGGATCCGATTTCTTCGTGATAAAGAAGACTACGCTTACCAGTCCAAAGATGTGTTCTAAAAAAATTTTTAAGCTGAATAAGTACTACATAAAAAGAAAAAATGGGTTCCTATCTTATCTTATCTTGTTACTAGGGGTCCTGACGGATACACTTCGACCCAGTGGGATCTTTTGTGTAATTACCCCTTCTTGCTACTTAATGTTTTGTTCTACCTTCTCCATAAACAGGATGATAGATGCCAATGGTAGCGTCTGAAATTCCTTTAGGTACCCAACACTAAATTCCTTCATTCTCTGTCTGGCGAGGGCATGACATTCAAATATCACATAGTGTATGTTCCATTGTTTCAGCCTCTTCACCGCACATTCTACAATCCAAGGTTGTCAGAAAGTCCTAGTTTGGCCAGGAGTCCTTTGACCTTTGACTCCGAAGTGGCCTGTAAACACACCCATTAAGATTCTGAGTTGTCTTTTGCTTTAGTTTCAAAGTTTCTTATTCCAGCTTGATTCTACCCCTTTTATGAATAGTTTTGCATGCCTCAGGCCCTCCACCTTCTTCCACTCTTATCAATGTTGGTTCTTGGCATAGTCCTTAATGGCCGTTACTATGGTTCCCCGTGATGACGAGTGATAGAGAGGTATGGAAGAAAAAAAACATGCTGCGTCAACTCCAAGTAAATGGGATAAGGACAAGCGAATGATGATAATGACTATGGTTCCCTGTGAGAGTCTCACACATGGTTCAGGTCCTACGAAGTTAGTTGCAGACCCTTTTCTAGCTAGTTCATCTGCATTTTCAAAAATGTATTAATCTGAGGAATCGGGAATCGTCCGAAGATATTCGGCTGTCTTCTTGACTAGATAGTTATAGCTTACTAACTTGTCACACTTACCACCAACAGTTTTTTTGACGTCCGCTCCAGCGCCCAATTCACCATTGAGACCACCGGCTTCACCTGGGGCTCCTTTTTCAGCTTCAGCTGCTCCACCAGCCGCCCTCTACACTAGCTGCTAGGCCTCCTGCAGCTTTAAGTCCTGCATCGCCTGCAAATAATTTGTTGACAATAAGGTGACTTCAAATTCAAAATCAAATATACATTTAATTTCATAGGTAATTTCATTATTACACTTAAAACATGTCATTATTAAGGCAAGAAGTCTTATATCTACTTTTACATCATCTCTTGTCGTTTCCTCATGACTGAGGATCGTGGTCATCATCGGATATTTTACCCATGGAGTGGATGATTTTCCTCCATCTGGTTCTGTCCATTGAGTCCCTTTCGACTGAGCAAAACTTGGAGGAAGATGAGGAGTTCAGTTGATCAGTCCATCTTGCTGGAGAACGGCCTGTAGCTCGTTAGCCATTGGTATTTCCAATTACGATCAACTCTATCTACTTTTACAATTAATTTTATTTGGCACGAAATAACCAGACAGATGAGTGATTTAATGCTATGTCCATGGATCTTTATCATTAAGGTAAGATGACGTGTCATAGTAAGCCTTTTTGACTAATTTGGGTTTTATATATTGTTTTCGACAATTAACACTTAATTATGAAATTCAACAAAATGAAAAGTTTCGCATTTTAATATATATTTCGATTAAAAGTCATAACTACACATTTTATAATTAATTAAAATTTAAAGACGACATTTAAATTCTGTATATCACGTGACCTGAAACCGAGCCGCCGTTGTGTGACGTCATAAAGTCAAGAACAATACGATGACATCTGTCGGTGCAGTCATAAACAGCTCTCCTTAATTGAAAGTATTAGGTTATGTTTTGTTCTCTACGTGTTGCTTACATACCGTTATTATGTAATGATTTATTTAACGGACAGCGTTTCCTCAAGAGGTTAAAATAGTAAAAAAAAATATGTTTGATTAAGGCCCAGGCGGCCCAGGCGGCCCAGGCGGCCCAGGCAACCCAGGCGGCCGAGGTGGCCGAGGCGGCAAAGGCGGCCCAGGTGACCAAGACGGCCCAAACGGCCCAGACGGTCCAAACCGCGCAGGTGGCCCAGGTGGCCGAGGAGGCTCAGGCGGCCCTAGCGGCACAGGCGGCCCAGGTGGCCCAGGCGGCCCTGGTGGTCCAGGCGGTCTTGACGGCCCAGGCGGCCAAGGCGGCCCAGGCGGCGATGGCGGCCTGGGTGGTTCAGGCGGCACAGGCGGCCCAGGCGGCCCAGGTGGCCCAGGCGGCCATGGTGGCCAAGGCGGCCCAGATGGCCCAGGAGGCCGGGGCGGCCAAGGTGGACGAGGCGGCCCAGGTGGCCCACGCGGCCCAGGTGGCCCAGGCAGCCCAGGCAGCCCCGGAGGCCCAGGCGGCCGCCCAGGTGCGGATGGTACCAATGGCATTCCGGGCTTAGGACGTACCAGAGGCCTCCCAGGTAAGATGGTTTTCTTCTAAACTTCGATTTATTGAAAAAAGATACCTAACTTAAGAGTCCATTCGTATTTTTGGTAGAAAAACCGTCATAAACTGATTTATGACGTTGGATGTGTGTATTTCTAAGAAACAGAAAAGATATTCAAAATTCTGGTAATTTGTCTGTCCGTTCCTTTTTTTTTATCTAACGGCCTCAAATTTGGGTAGCACAGAATTTTTACTAAATTTACCCGATTACCGACGGTAGTTTTCTGAAGAAATTAATAGAGAAATAAATAAATATTAGGGTGAAATTTTACATAAATCGAACTAGTCCCATGGTTAGCTCAATAAGGCTTGTGTTATGAGTACTAGACAACGACGATATATTTAATAGATATATTTACTTAGATCGCCGAATCGCGCAAAGAGCTACCTATTGAGAGAGCGATGCTCGGCATTAGTGTACTAGATCGTAAGTGCAACGAGTGGATTAGGAAGAAGACAAAGGTCGTGGACGTAGTCACCACTATAGAAAGCTGGAAATGGAGATAGGCTGGACATATTGCTTGTATGGATGCCAAGAGATGGACCAGAAAAACCCTGGAGTGGAGACCCAGAGAAACCACGCGGAGTAGAGGGCGTCCACCAGAAAGATGGGTCAACAATATTAGGAGCTACGCGGGTTCAAATTGAATGCAAGTGGCAGGGGACAGGAAGTTATGGAAGGCTATAAAGGAAGCTTATATCCGAAGGCGGATAAACCAAAGGCTGCGACAGATTTACTTATATACGAGGTTTATGCCATTATTGCTGTTCATTACAAATACTAATTAGCTCCCTATAAAAGGGTTCGCTTCGATGGGTGTCAAAAATTAAATAATGATCTTTATTCTGTAAGTAGGCCGCAAGGGCACTTTTACATGTCTGACTCTACGGCGTTTCCCTAGAGGAGACCATTGTCGAGAAGAAAGTTGAAAAAGACTCAACAGTGAGTCATTTCAAAATCACCCTCAATATACATCGTTTGAACATCACTATTTTCTATCATTATGGACACCTATGTTAGGATCGGGTTTACACAGGTGTTGTACGTTATATTTCATCGACAATATACTATGCAAAGAGGGTATTACCCCTCACCCCTCTGAATGGCAGCCATTTTTATATGTAATGTTTCTTTTTTAAGAACTATTTTGTTTCCATTTACCCGCATACGCAAAAGTGGTGTTATATGAAAGGTGATATTTGCTAGCATTTAAAACAAATTTAGCCAAAAAGTAATGAATATGTTGTGGATAAGGACTGAAATATGTTGGTTTAGTTGAAAAACTTGGTGAAATTGGATGGTCACAGATTAAACAATATCGAGTTGAACGAACTGTGTTCACTGACAATAATAGGTAAATATAAATTAGCGTTATTTTCTCTCTAAACATTATGATTTGAGTAGGTAATTTTCATAAATATATGTTAACTTGGGTTAACAGGCCACTATTTTGTATTAAATAAAAATGAAACGTAATCTTTAACCACTTACAAGTTACGACAAATCGATAGACACCCAAATCATTAGAATCAATCCAGTGGTTGTGAAAATTCGATTGAACAAAGTGAGTCAGATTTATTCGCGTCAAAAACATATCCCCGTCTTTGCTGCCACGTAGCCAGGTAAAAAAATTAAATAAACAAGTGATATGAATTCTGAAAAAACCCACTGTAAAATATATAGCCTATGTCACTCCCAAAACAATCTAAGGACACCCCTACACGTTAAAGTCCATCAAGCCGTTTAATATGTTTAGTAACCCATATCGCATACATGCATAGAACTTACTTACCTAGAAAAATAACCCTCCATCAGCCAGATAAAAAGTTATGAAAGCATCATACATAATTGAGGCACTTACTTAAATTAGTTTTCTGAAATAATTAACTCTACAACGTGCTCCTGAGGAATCCAAATAATTTTACCAGCGTATACCTGAGATCATTAGGACCAAAACATGTTACTCGAACCCCAGGCAAATCTAGCTTAGTTTTAAAGATATCACCAATTTTCATGTAAACAATGTATTGTGATTACTAAAGTGGATTAAGCTCTTTTGGTTTCGACGTTGCCGCGTATGTTTCTAAGTGTCGTGTCGCTATAAGCAGACTTCAAATTGACAGCTACCACTCATTAAAGTCATCCTTTTTTGGAAAAATAAACGTTACCATTTTATTTAAAGGGATAATTCTCATAGAGAAGCGAAAGTCATTTAAGTTTTAAATACAAACATCAAAAAGATGTTAAAAATAATTAATTTACTTAATAAAAAAAAAACTGTTTATTTCACTACACGTCTACAGTCTTCTGCTTAGATTCTAATCTTAAGTTAAAAAGATTTTCTTGGATCTAATTAAGTTTTATATATACTTGGGTTCTGTAACATTTTTTGGTCCTAATGACCTCAGATATACGCTGGTAAATTTGTTTGAGTTCCTCACGAGCACGTTGTATATTTAGATTACATTAGCAGATATTCACGTTGTAAAAGCCAAATACTGCTCTACATGTTTCGCTCCATTACGACATGGGTAATCTCGACTCCGAGAAATGATTCCAATCACTAAATCCGGCTCCGCTACCGACTCCGCCTACTGACTCTTCGACTCCTTTGAATCCTTCAAAGCAATTCACTCCAGACTTGCTGATTAGTGCCTACTTCGCTCCCCTCCGCGGTACCGAAACAAACCGATCATTCTGATAGAACCGAGAATTCAGATATTTATTTATTTATTATTTATTTATTTATTTATTAGGTTTGCCAACAGGTACAATACTATACAATAGGTATACATTTATACAATGGGTACTTAACATTTTAGAGTATTTACCCAATTACAGGCAAACACAACATGCTTTATAGAGAAAAAAGAAAAAAAGTCGCTTACGTTAACATTTGACATTTGGTACATTTGAAGAAGATGGTAACAACAAAAAACTGGATTCCGTAATGTTAACATACTAATTTAGTAATTTGATTTAACTAAATAACTAGAATGTACATGAAATAACTAGGTAGAAAGCTAGATGTATCGAGGGATTAAATATACTCTACTCAAATATTTACATATTTAAACCTGCTTAACCTCGAATCAATAACTACTAACTACTCAAATATTAATCAAGAACTACTCAAATAATTAATTATTTTGACTAGCTTTAAATACATCTTTAACTTATTTAAAGAAATGTTTACAATATCTATTTTACATTCTTTAAACAACTTATTGTGCTCTTTGCACATTCTGGGAATAATGTTATCTATATCCACAATTTTAATACTAGAAATAAAAACAAAGTCGCCATTAGAAAGTTCCGCGTTCGTAAAGTAGCCTAATTATTCGTAGGCAATGTATGCATTTTTATAATAAGTTACCAGGTGATGCTTTAAAATTACCTTTTCCAGCTCTCAAAAACAACTTAAAAAAGTCTCTAATGGCAAAGGCATATTATAAAGGGTAGAGGACTATTTAACAGACAAAAATGCACGGTCCAAAACAGAAGCAAAATAATTTACTTTTACCGGGACACGGTTCTCATAAGGTGGCATATCAAACGTGCGTAAGTTGTTTAAATAAAATAAAAAAAAAACATATTTTGGTTTTTATCTTCTATTATTTTTTTACTTTTATAAGTCGTGATATATTTTCTTGGAAAACTACACATTGAGTTTATACTTAAAACATATATTTAGGATAGGCTAAGTACAAATATTGTAATATATATAAGAGTTATTTAGAAAAAATGACTGACTGTTGAGTTTGTTTCGGCTTTGGTTCTCAACAGTGGTCTCCTCTTGGGGAATGCCGTAGAGTCAGACTTGTAAAAGTGCCCTTGCGGCCTACTTACAGAATAAAGATCATTATTTCATTCATTCGCCCCGAACCAATACGTTACCTAGTCGGGGTATGATGCCTCCTCGGACTCGATAATATATAAAAGGAGTCAATAAGGAAGCTCGGAATAAAAATGAAAATGAATATAAATATTAATATAAATTTAATTTTCAATGGGCATGTAAGGGCAATGTCGATAATTAGGTTGAACCGTAATCGTCTCGTTTCATAGTTAATACACCAGTACTATAGACAAGGATGCAAACAGCTAAAATATTAATGTTAGAGTGAGACAGCATGATTGACAATAAAGATACTTCCAACATGTTGTTGTTGCAATAGTTCACCGTATCACTACCAAGGTGCTGGTGGTGGTGGTGTACTGTTTCTGTTGTTGGTGTGTACAATAAAGAATTGTTGTATTGTATTGTATTGTGCCAACAAGCGTACGGCCCGCCTGATGTTAAGCAGTCACTGCACCCTATGAACGCTTGCAACGCCAGGGGCATTAAGTGCTTCTTGCCGACCCTTTAAAAACCTTCACTACCCTCTTGAAGAATAAAATGTGTTTGTGTATCTATTGAGAAACTTTACAATTTTTGACCTATTTTTTCTTTTCAGATAACGCTATACCAGATTATTATTTCGAAACAGCATATGATCGAGATTGAGAACTCAAAACTCAAAACCATGAATTCATTTGTTTAAATCATTTCGGAATAAATATAACTGAAAAAATTAATAACTGTTTGTTTTATTTCTGCAGTGTCATTAATATCTATACGTGAGTTCCTGTAATTGGCTCTATACTTCTATTTAAGTTTCTATTTCTACTGTATTAGCTGTTGGTTCTCCTACAATAAATCAATAAATAAATAAACTGACCCAGACAATCAGTAAATTCAGTTAAATGGTCCATACAGTTCACTGGCATATATACCGTCATTATTAACACGGTTTTGTCACACAATATAACTTTAATTGCGGAAATACGCGGATTAACGTAAGGCACTACCAATATGCACTGTAAACGAAGGGCTACGCATCTAGTAGCAGCCTCCCAATCAGTATGCCTTTCGAGGAGTCGACTGCCGATGTTCCCGTGCAGCCAAAATTTTCGTCAATATTGGCGTGATCAATAAAGGTGTCAATTCACCCGATAGAAGCCACGATTCCTGTATCGTTACAATATCGGCTATGTAACAGAGCGACCTTTAAGAAACCGTTTGATTGATTTACAGTTAAAAGACACTAGAACCGTGGCATGAAGTTTATTCTACACATCGAGGCCTCGTGACATTAAGGTAGCACTAGTGATGATACTTGTGTTTCAAATCCCGTTTCAGATAAGATAAAATAACTAATGAATATTTATTTATTTATTTAAACTTTATTACACAAAACAAAAGTAAGTACAAATGGCGAACTTAATGCCAAAAGGCATTCTCTACCAGTCAACCATAGGGCCAAACAGAGAAGCATGAAAATGGTGCAGTGGGGAAAAAAAATCCAGTACTGAGAGCGTTAGAATACACAAGCAAATAATGCATACATAATTGCTTATACCTATACTATATATGGTATACAATATATATATATATTAAATATAAATAATAAATACAAAATATACCAGCTACTGCATAGAATATCTATTGGGTTTTAACCTACATAGTTGTAACATATCTGTGAAGAAGCAGAATTGATCGCTTTTAAAAAAAACATCAATTGTCAATTTTATGTCTATCATTTTCATTAATTCAATAACTATCAAAAGACGTGTCGCGTTGGATTTAGTTTCAAATAATGGAGGAAATCATAAAAAAACATCCAGAACTCATGCTTCAAGGTGATAACATGACAGTTTTACTGCAACATTGCAGAAGAATGCTTATCTTACCGATCACTTCCCTCGAAGTTGAAAGATCATTTTCGTACACCAAGGGGATTTTCATAGAGAGAAGACATAGAATAACTTCTTACAATTTAGAACAAATATTAATTGTGTATCACAAATGTCGTATAATTAATGGTTAAAAAAAAACAATTTTCCAATTGGTGTTCTTTTCTCGACTTGTACCTCACTCGTACCTACTCGTAAAATACGGTTACATCACTAGTCTGTCAGAAACGTCAAATGCTGCCTAAATGCCACGCGGCTTCGATGTGTAAATTATTACCTAAGTAGCACAGAAGCTGTATAAGAGCTTACACCTTACAACGTTCAAACTGGCTATATTATGCCCGTATAAGCTCTTTTCAATCAATCAATAAAAATATTCTTTATTCAAGTAGGTCTACTTACAAGCACTTTCGAAATGTCAGTTACATGAGAGTGAGTGTTTGCTGGGAGAAATACAATATGATCCAACATTTGCTGCAAGGATTAGGGAAACCCAGAAAAACCTAATCAGATCATATAACTTAAGTATAATATTATTAATAAAATCATAATTTTAAAAATTAAAATAATCAATAAGCTAAATTCCAAAAGGATTGTCAGTAAAATAATAATAATAATAATCTAGAATGTGTCTAGAATAAAATTCTAAATGTCAGAGTATATAAAACAATTAACATTAAAATAATAATAATGCCTTAGGTATTCGTTAAAATAATTATTTATATACCTACATGACGCTATAATTTACATTAATCCCACGCGGCTTCATCATTCATGTAGTCTTGTGTGCTATAATAAGCTTTAGAAAATAATTTTCGTTTCACAATATTTTTGAATTTACTAAAAGACAACTCAGTTATGCTACTAGGAAGTTTATTATAAAAATCTCACACAGTTACCCATGAATGATCTCCTTATTTTATGGAGCCTAGTAGCAGGCACTGCGAGCTTATGCTTATTTCTAGTATTAATATTATGTATATCACAGTTCTTCTTAAAGTGGGTAATATTTTTATGTACATACATAATATACTCATAAATGTATTGACAATGCACTGTCATTGTATTAATGTCCTTAAACTTATCTCTAAGCGAGTCTCTTTTATTCATTTTATATATCGCACGAACAGCCCGTTTCTGCAGAACAAATATAGTATTAATGTCGGGAGTTCTGCCCCATAATAGGATGCCGTACGACATAATACTGTAGAAATAATTGAAATACACTAATCGAGCCGTTATCACGTCATAATCATAATCATAATCATTTATTGCATATCACATTATAAAATACAGATGGAAATATAAGTAGGTAGAGACATGTGACACCCTGCAAGGGCACAGCAATATCAGTTTCAGAGGGCACTTTTAATTATTTTACACGCTACAGATACACATGCATATTTAAACAAGACATATTCAACATTATTCATTCATTATCATGATTAAAATATTCGTTTATATTATAAAAACATTTATTAATTAAGAACAATTTCAATTGTTTCTGAAACAATCCTGGGTTATCGAGATTTGTAATTGAATTTGGCAATTTATTATAAATTTTGATAGTCATATAATGGGGGCTACATGTGACGAGTTTAAGTTTAGAAAATGGCATTATCAGTTTATTAACATTGCGTTCATTTCTTTTAATTTGAGTTGTATCTTTGGGCGAGTATAAGTTCAGGTGTTTCCTAACAAATTTACATGATTCAAATATATACATGGACGTAACAGTTAGTATTTGATGTTTGATGAAATAAGGTTTGCATGACTCCATTTGGTCTATATTTGCTAAAATTCTGATGCACTTTTTTTGCAAAATAAATATTTTATCGATATCACAGCTATTCCCCCAAAGAACCAGGCCGTATGATATGCGGGAATAAGCATATGAGTAATATGCCGTAAGGGCTGTCTGTAGGTCAGTAACTCGCTTAAGGTGTTGAAGGGCATATATAAAGGATGATAACTTTTTTGATAGTTTATGAACATGGCCTTTCCAGCTCATGTTTGAGTCCAAATTTATTCCCAATAAGGTAGCAGAATTTACGTTTTCTAATTTTAAATTGTTATATTTATAATCTATTGGCAATAATACTTTCTGATAAGGTTTAAATTGAATAATTTTAGTTTTATTCATGTTGAGCTGAAGGTTATGAGATTGCAACCAGATTGTAATTTTATTTAGCGTTGAATTTAATTTATTTTGAATTTCTATAGTACTCGAGCATGGAAACAATATAGATACATCGTCAGCGAAAAGCGTACTATGTTCGTCTAATATGTTAGGAAGATCGTTTATATAAATAATAAATAGGACACAGCCTAAGACGCTACCTTGCGGAATAGAGCCGTTTACGGGGACTCTATCGGATCTGATGTGTTGTAGTGTAGCTGTATCAAAGTCTGCGTGCTCTATTTCTACGTATTGAAAGCGATCACTTAGATAAGATTTAAACCACTCTAGGGCAGTTCCTCTTATACCCGTGTTATATAATTTGTCTAAGAGAATTTCATAACGGACTCTGTCATAGGCTTTACTCATGTCGAGTAAGAGACCTACAGCATATTTTTTAATGTTAATAATATTGAGGATTTCTAGGACATATTTATAGATTGCTAGGGTAGTTGAATGGTTTTTTCGAAAGCCATTTTGATTGTCATGAAAAATTTTGTATTTTTCGCAGAAACTGTAAAGACGCCTTACCATCGCAGTTTCGAATATTTTAGCTGACGTTGGTAATAGAGCGATTGGACGGTAGTTATTTATGTCTGAGGTATCTCCCTTTTTATGAATGGGTTTTATTACTGAAATTTTCAGTGCATCGGGAAAGATGCCTTGTGAAAAGGATTGGTTTATTAATAGGGTATAAGGGTAGCATAGAAATTCAGCACAAGATTTTAATAAAGTGGGAGGGATGTCATCTATGCCGAAAGACGATTTGTTTTTAAGATTTTTTAGAATATTAAACATTTCCTTAGGTTCAGTAGGTCGAAGGTAAAGAGAGTTGTTTATTTGGTTTTTTAAAGGTAATCTATTTACAGGAGTGAGATGAATATTTCCAATGGAGGAGAAAAATTCATTAAAGATGTTGGCTATTTTTTTGGGGTCGTTAATTGTGCCTTGTTCAGATGTTTTTATTTTTAGGTTTATTTTGTTTTTTGATGTATGTTTATTTGTCTCATTGTTTATTATTTGCCACATAGATTTCGTTTTATTTTGGGAATTGGAAAACTGCTTTTTATTTTGTATTTTTTTTGATTTATGCACTGCTTGTTTAAGTATTTTGCAATATAATTTGTAATGATTTTTTAAAATTTTATTTTTTGATTGTGATACCATTAATTTTAATAGCCGTTTGTTACGGCACGACACTTTTAATCCCGGTGTCAAATGTGATTTTTTGGGTTTTATCGTTATTTTTATTTTTGGAATACATTGGTCGAGTATTTTTTTTAACGTATTTTCGAATGAATTATAATTTTCATTTACAGTTTTATTTATATTAATTATAGTATACCATTTTATTTTTTGGAGTTCATTTTTGAATTTGTTTATGTTTTTATCACTAAATATTCTTTTCCGGATAACCCATGGTTGCACATTTATTGGGATAGTGGGTGTACTGAATAAAATACCCCTGTGATCAGAGAATCCATATTCATTAGCACTTATTTTTGAGTCCGTAGTTTTAAAATTGGTAAACAATAAGTCTATACAAGTGGAGCTAGAAGGTGTAACCCTAGTGGGCTCCTGGACTCTTTGGCGAAAATTATATGAGAGCATCAAGTTACATAATCTGTTTTTTTCATTATTATTTAAAAGAAAATCTAAATTTAGGTCACCTCCAATTATAACACGTTTTTTACTGTCTTTGCGACCAATTGTACATAATAACTTATTTAGGCATGTATAGAAAACTTCAATTTCCCTTTTGCTATTGGGCCAGTATATATTTATAATTAGCAGGTTAAGTTTTGGTAGTTCTATTGCACACAGTTCGAAAACCATTTCTAAAGATAAGGATGTAATATCGGGTCTCTCATATTGTTCAATACCATTTTTTATCATTATAAATACACCTCCTCCCTCATGATGTTCACGACAGAAGAACGAGCAAATGTTATAATTGGTTATTTTTACCAAGTCTTTTTTTTCTCTATTAAGCCATGACTCAGAAACACATATTATTTGTACTTGCGGATTATCTTCTGTAAATGTTTGTAATATGTGAATTTTATTCCATACACTTTGCATGTTTTGATAGAGGATAGAAAGGTTAGTCTCGAAAAAATGTGTTTCTCGCAGCTTCTTCATTTGGGAATTGTATGGGCGTCACGCGCGTCGGTGGGTAAGTTGATTGTGGCGTCATTTGAGGCACAGGCAGTTGTGATACTTCTGATCTCTCATCTCTTTTGTGCTCTGCAGAAGGGCCTACTGTGTCCTGAATAGATTTTCTAGTGCTGTTATTTATTGGGATGTTTTCAGATTCTTGAATGTATAGTTTTCCGTTAATAAACAGGCGGTCTTTCCGAATTATAGCATGGTGACCGTGTTTTCTTGCTGTTTGTAGGATACTCTGTAGTTCTCTTTTCCTTTTTAGGTCCACGGGGCTAAGAAAATCTGTAACGCTGAAACCCGCTTCCTTTAAGGGTTCATTGTTTTCCAATATATATTTTTTCATCCTTTTACTTATAAATTCAATTTTGACTGGTCTTTGTCTTCCTCTTTTGCCAATAAATGAAATTTCTTCTATATATCCATACACGTCCAGGTTCAATAGGTCGTAGAAAATATTGGAAATTCTTTCTCTGACGTCATTTTCACTTTCCCAGTAGTTTTCCGCTAGACCATGCAAGACCAAGACCTTTTCAGACGAGTCATTAATTTTCGCACTATTCGGATTTTTTTTGAGGTCCTGAATCTGACTATGTAGGGTTTCGTTTTCAGCTTGTAGTGCACAGCATTTTTCATTCAATATTTCAATTTTGGAATTTATGCTTAGTATGTTATGTTTAATTTCTGTCTGTTCTGTACATATCTTTTTAAAATCTAATCCAAAATTAGACTTTATTTCGGCTATGGCGTTTTCCATTTGAGTTTGGAACGATGTCTGTAATATCGATAGGAAGTGTTTATTATTCTCTTCTATGATGAGTCTAAATTTTGTTAGTGATATTTGGTCATCACTTTCGTTATCTCCTCTAGAGGGCGTCGCTGTGTCTGTGTCGTGTTGGGATTCATGTAAGAATGTATGTCCTTGGGGAGATAACGTCGAGTCGTCATCGCTTAACGTTTTATTTTTGTTTTTATTTTTGGAGCAAGGTCTTGTCCTTATGGTGATATTGGAGTTATCTACTGTACTAGGTTTGACAGAGTGAGTTGAAGTTGGCATGGTAGACTGAAGATGTGAACGAACGGGAGTATTGGTATTATTTCCCTTTGGCTCATTTGAAAGACAGTGTGGACATTTCCAACGTTGTTTCCTGCCTGGGGACATAATGTTGTCAAATACCTTTTCTGGGACTCTGACGCAGTCCACATCATAGCTCAGGCGGCACGATGAGCACGTTAAATGTCTCTTCTTGCCAATTTCCTGGCAGCATCCTTCGCATATTAACGTCATCTTGCGGTTAGATCCAGAACTCAGATGTGTCTACTGAAGGTTGTTTCGTATCTTGGATGTTAGTTCGTCTCTGTGATATTAGATGGCGCTGTCGTCAATATTAGATATTATCAATGAGTTGCAATTTTTGTTCGAGGTTATTAATTTATGTAATTAAATGTACCTTGGAAGTTGATGACTATAAATATTCCTTTGGTCACTAAATAGGTAATTTCACTTTGTTTCCGTAAAAACTTCCACTTATCACTGAGTTTAAGGTAGAACTGTTTTGACTGTGCCGCGGTAGTTCTTTACTAATATTTGCGTACGTACTCAAAAACTATACGCGGATAACACTGATACACGACAATCATTATCGTAGCTATTTGGATTTACACCTAATCCATTAGTTTTAGCACTTTCTTCTTTTTAATTCAATATTATTCACGGAGTTAATGTTTACTCGGCAACTAGCGCCCTCTCACGTCTGTAAATTGACGAATCTTACTTACTGCAAAAGCTGCAGAACTCAGTCTATTTGAGAGATTAGCAATTGATGCTGTATTTTACTTCCAACAGATTGTTAAACAAACAACAATATGCCTACCAGTCCGGTCACTCCACAACAGACGCGGCGCGCGATGTGCTCGGGCGGGTGATGGGCCATCTTGAGGGCGGGCGACAGGTCGCAGCAGTATTCTGCGACTTGTCGCGCGCTTTTGAAATGATTGATCATTCATTACTTCTCAAAAAATTGGCACGGTACGGTTTTCATGGCAACTTTTACAATGCAATTGCTTCATTTTTGTGCAATCGCAAACAGCGCACTTGTGTGCTTGGCGCAAAGTCAAGCCTGGAACCCATAGGCGGCTGCGGCGTGTCCCAGGGATCAATAAAGGGCAATAATCTTTTTCTGATACTTGTAAATGACATCACAGCGGTTTTTTCAGATGCCGAATTTATAATGTTTGCCGACGACACTTGCATTATAGTACACGCGGAGAACTTTGAGAACTTGAAAATAAAAGCAAACCAAACAATGAAAATGGTTTCTCAATGGTTCTCAGCAAACGGAATGCTCTTAAACATAGACAAGACAAACATTATACACTTTCAACTACGCAAAACTACCACCTACCAATTTAACATCACTGTTGACAACATTAATCTACCACAAGTTGAACGAGTTAAATACTTGGGATTCACGATAGATTCTGCCCTGACATGGACTCCTCACATCAACGCTACCTGTGACAAATTATCCTCGGCGTGCTTTGCCCTCTCAAGGTTAGCGCCCAGCCTAACAGTAGATAACGTGAAGGCGGCATACTACGGCTACTTTCACTCTATCTTAATTCAGGGTGTCGACCTTTAGGGTTCTGCTGCAGACCGCGATAGGCCCTTCAAAATGCAAAAGAGCGCCATGCGAATTATTTCAATGAAGCCGTATGACCATCCAGCACGCGAATTGTTTAGACATCATAAAATACTCACATTACCGTGCGTCTATAGAATGGAAGCTTGCAAATTTGTGAGGTCAAACATTGACCAATACACAACTCGTGGACAAAACCACGGCAGAAACACCCGCGGGCAAAATCTTCTGCTCGTTCCACGCCGCAGACTAGCGAAGGCTCGGAGGTCACTCGGTGTCATTGACGTTAAAATATATAACACCCTCCCAATGGAGGTAATAAACTCTCCATCTGATGCAATATTCGTCAAAAGGCTAAAAAAACTACTGGTTGACTTAGCATGCTACAGCCTAGATGAATTTATACATAGAAATAACCAAAATTAGTAATAAAATGATAATTATTATAATTTATTGTAATGGAATGAATAATGTAATATTTTTGTATAATTGTAATTTACGCACTGTACTTAAATACCTGACAAAAACTGACCTGTAAAATGCATCCGTTTTATCAATAAAGCATCTGTATCTGTATATGTATAGGGACCCCATTGGAGCTAAGAATCTAATGTTATACCGAGAAAGACTGTACTATTAACTAGTTCCAGTTCCTCACCTTTAACAATAACGCTTGCTTGCTCGTGTTTTACGTTACTCGTGACAAACTTAACACATTTAGTCTTTTTTTCATTCAGCAATAAATTATTTACATTAAACCAATTTATTGAAATAAAACAATTTAACGGATTATATCGCGTATATTATCTCATTTTAGTTCCCGACACATAGGGTAGTTTGCACAAATTGTAACTTTGACAGAGGAAAATACATCTTTTCTCAGTCCTCCCGTGACCCTGGAAAGCTGGAAAGCTTCCGAAACGTCGGGAACTAAAATGAGATAATATACGCGATATAATCCGTTAAATTGTTTTATTTCAATGAGTAATAATCGCGGAAACAGAAGAAAATGTTATTAAACCAATTTACTACTTCACAGATAGCATTGTTTACGTCATTTTAGGATCGTTGATTTCGTACGACTTTGAAAATTAGAGACGTATCATCTGCAAACAAAACTATCTCATGGTGGGTCTTTACGAGGTGTGGCAAGTCGTTTATATAGATAAGGAACAGGAAAGGTCCTAATATTGATCCCTGCGGCACACCCATAGAGACTAATGACCCCGGTGAACGCTTTCCATTCACGTCAACCCTTTGTATACTACCATTTAAATAAGACTAATAAATTTAGTGCTGATCCTTTAACTCCGTAGTGGTGTAGCTTCCTGATCAGTGTCTCATGATTAACGCAATCGAAGGCCTTAGATATATCACAGAAGATACCTAAAGCATCTTGCGATTCCTCCCAGGCATCGAAAATGTGTTTGACGAGCTCAACTGCGGCGTTGGATGTCGAGCGACCCCGCGTAAAACCGAGTTGCTTACTATGCATCAAATTATTAAAATTAAAATGTTTTAACAATTGATATAGAATTACCTTTTCAAAAATTTTACTAAATGTAGGTAGTACAGATATTGGTCTAAAGTTAGTGGGGTCAGAGGTACTACCTGATTTAAATAAATGAGTTATTTTGCTATGTTTCATCAGATCAGGAAACTCACCGCAGTCAACACTGTTATTGAATATATCTGCCAAGTCAGGCGCTATTACTTCTATTAGGGATTTGACAGCATGGACTGAGACCCCCCGTAGGTCATTGGTTTTTTTGACATTAATTGATTTAAATGCCTTTACTACATCTGAAGGACTGACATGTTCAAAATAAAAGTCCTTACTACATTCTGGGACGTTTTCTTTTAACAACAAAACGGCAGACGAAGGTGATGAATTTAAACACTTTGTTGTGGATACTGGTATATCGGTGAAGAAATTTTCAAATTCTGTTGCTACATCTAAACTAGAATCTATAATTTTGCCATCAATTTTTAATTCTAGATCACTAATTGCGTGCCTTGATCTACCAGTCTCCGCATTAATTACTTTCCAGGTGGTTTTGATAATATTAGAACTATTTTAGATTTTCTGGGATAAATAATTACGTTTGGCAATATGACAATCAATTTTGAATTGTTTCGAATATTGCTTTACATGTTCTTTTAAATTCATCACTCGCATTAAACCGGCGTTCCTCATACATGGCATGCAGTGCTTGTCTACGTTTGTGTAAGTCCGCAGTAGCCTATTCGCTAAATACTGGTGCACCGCCAGCCACAACCGATTTGGAAGTAAATATTGTATTATAATGTTTCATAAAAGTTGTAAAGAATGAATCATACATGTGATTAGGACTCATTTCAGAAGACAGAACGGGTAGCGCCTGAAACAAATGTTGCTTCATTCTTTCCACACGGTCTGTGGTTACCGGTACAAAAGTAATTTGTTTTTTCACTATATTTTCCCTTAATATCTCAAATTCCATTAATTGGCCTAAATGATCTGATTTTTAATTTACTGATTATACTTTGTTTAGAAGGAGAAATATCATTTTACAGGTTGTGTGCTACCTGGGTTATTTAGGTTAGAATCATCCATTACGGTTTCAGGTTAGAGATGTCTTCCTTATTCTACTGTCTAAAATAAATAAACTTCCTAAACAAAATGCCACTAAGCCACATATTATTGTTCAAAAACAATCGCAACGTTTACTTAAAAAGGCACTGAATTTATAAGCATTGTGCCTTTTTAGGGTTCCGTACCAAAAATGGCAAAGGAATTATAGTGCGACTCTGTCTGCCTGTCTGTCTATCTGTCCGACTATTAAAGCGGCATATCTCAAAAACTACTTATGATATCTATTTGAAATTTGGAGTATTTACAAATATGGTCAGCCCACATGTATTGCAAAGGAAATATTTATAAATATATTCTTATTGTGTCAGGGATTACTCATACGAAGTTGCCTTTCCGGTATTTTTGCTATGATACATGGATATGCGACCCCGGCTCCCCGAGCTGCTACTGGCTCATACATAGTCATCCGGGACAGTAGTATCCTTTAACCCTTTCTCCTGTCTATATTCGTACAATTCCTTTCTTTACCCTGTTATCCTTCCTCCTATTCCGCCAATCCAAGGTATACCGTGCCGATGGATGCGTGGCTAGAGGCGAGTCTAGTCGTTTAGCGTGCCGAATTGCCCTGGAACTGGTGACCGCAGAATAAGGCTAAACCCTTACCTGATATGCGGAGCTATGCTGGGTTCAAATATTTTATCCTTAGAAGCTCGTGGGAACGCAATGAGTTTCAATAATTTCAAAAACCATAATGGCGGCGATTTGGTTCGCAACCCATCACGTCTCGGTCCCAGCGAGAGCGACGAGTGGGCTATGGAAAGCCGCTTTGCTACGTTAAATGTAAGGGGAGGAATGAATGATAAAATCAAACATAAATATTACACGAAAATTATAAGTTTGTGTCATTGTCTCTAACGGGTAATATAATAATGTAAGGGTAAGTGAAAGTTTGTACGGAACCCTCGCACTTGGCCGGTTTTTTGTTTCTTCTTCGGAACTCTTTCTAACGTCACTCGTAATTGCGAAGTCTCGAGTATACTGATATCCTCAGTTGTTGTATCTCTGTGCACATTCGAGATAAACCACTCAGTTTTATTAACTGTGGCTCTGCAAATCGATCGACTATTGGATTTTAGAAATACATGTTCTACCGCAGGCCTGACATGAGAAATTTGCGACAGATGGTATTGAGTCGCCTTGATGATGTATTTGTTTCTTGTCAGAGAGTGCAGTAAACCAGGTCCCAGGCCCCTCCACAACGCGTTTGCGGCACTCCAACCTTCTTCTTCTTTCTATTTTAACCAACCGTTCAGTATGTTAATAGCCTAGATATTAGCTTTCTAAGTTGTAGTAAGCGTAGCGTCAGGGTGGTAGGTGGAACGGAAACTCGGTGATTCTTCACATAGTTTATATATATAGTTTTTAACTCTCTATACTCTAGACTACTGTCTCACCTCAACTATATCTTAATTTTATCTATAATGTTACAATACTTAAGTATATATACAATTAATCTACGTGATCAACGTGTTCAACAGAGGAAATCCCTTATCGGATATATAGGCACTTTATCTGGTTTTTTCACGTCTATCTACATACGTGTAGATGAGACTGTTTGCCTATCACACATCCCTTGAAAAGGTAGGGGGTTCCCTCCCCTGAAAAGAACGCTATTCATAATATTATTTTACTCTATTCTTATGTACTAAATAATCTTTTCCATCCTTAATTACATTTAAATTAGAACCTATAATATCCTTTATTTTATATGGACCCAAATACAAATTATTGAGCTTGTTGTAGTTTTCATTTTTAATTAGTACTAATCATAATTTAATTTTCTTTTAATTTTGCTTTCTATTAAATTGTTTCTGGCATCTGTATATGCTTTCTGTAACCTAAATTTTAATTCTTATGGGTAATTGTCATAGTTATATAATGGTTCAACTCTATTTACAACGTTACTTGGTATATTGCATGGTTTCCCAAATACTAGTTCATAAGGTGAGTATTTTGTACTTGTGTTTACTGAAACACCAATACTGAACCCATGAGCTCCAGTTTGTGGTATAATTCCTAGTTTGTATTCTTAGATAGCTACCAAGATGCTTATGCCAATTCTCTAGTGAATCAATACTTTCGTGATGAATATGGTGTTGAGTTGATTTTCTCGATTTGCAATAATTTACACACCTCGTTCAAGGTTGAATTGACAAATTCTGTACCACAACCTGTCGCTATGGTTTGGGGAATACCATACCTTAAAACAAAATTTTCAACAAATGTCCTGGCTACAGTTTGGGAATCCTTGCTTTCTAATGGATATGCCTCTACATACTTAGTTAATTCACATTGCAAAGTTAGAATATACTTATATCCAACTATATCTAAAAATACCTTTTCAAAAGATCTTGTAGCTGTGGTAGTTATTACCATTTTATCTCTCGTTTGTCTACTATTAATTTTTTGTTTTTGACAATCTTTACAACGCCTCACAAACTTGTCCACGTCTTGACGCATGTTTTTCCAATAATACTTCTTCTGAATATTGTAAATAATTCTGGTAATACCAGCATGTCCACTAGTTGGTAACAAATGATAATCATTAAGTATAATTCGAATCATTTCCCGATCGGTAAGTTTCGTTTTTCCCTGTATGATACATAACCTAGGTAATTCATCTTGTCTCGCGCGAAAGACATTAGCTAACATGATAACATGATTTTTATTGAGCTCATTTTTAATAATCACCAACTCTACTTTATTTAAACTTTTACACATCCCAATCAGGTCTCGTAACTCTACGTCTAAGCGTGCCTTCGTTAATAGAGAATCCTGATTCATATAAATCGTAGAGTCTACACCAATTACATTATTATTATTCTTATTCGCGCTCCGCTTCAAATCATTCATCAGTACTGACATTTTCATAAATTCTTTACTTGAGCAAATTATTAATTCTATATCTTCTCGTGTCCTTTTTATGATATCTACTACTTTAGGCTGGCCGGGCTCCAAAGACGTAGTACCTAATTCTCGTGTCTCATTTATTACTTTCGATGAGCGCGCCATTGAACGAGTAACTACTCCAACGAAACTCGAATTTAACGACTTTAACTCATCCGATGTGATGACAATTCTAGATAAGGCATCTGCCGTAACATTATCTGAACCTAATATATTCAATCTCGAAATCAAACTCCTCCAAAGTCAGTCTAAACTTCGTCAATCGACTACTAGGATCCGTCATGCTAAACAAATGTACCAAGGGTTTATGATCCGTCAAAATCCTAAACTTCCTACCGTACAAATATGGACGAAAAAACTTAACTGCCCACACAACTGCCAATAATTATTTGTGAATTGTGGGATAATTTACTTCTGACTTATTCAATTGCCTACTTGCGAAAGCTACAGCACTAGGACTAGTCTTAAGTCCCATTGGTAGTCTCTTTAATTGGTATTGCTTATCTGCTGTGAAAGCAGTAAACTTTCTATACTCTGGTGACAAATTCATCTGGTAATACCCAGAACTCAAATCTAAATGTGAAAAATAAATACAACCCGACAAAGAGTCTAATATTTCTTGCATATTTGGCAGTGGGAATTTCTCATCAACTATTTTCTTGTTCATTGAAATAAAACAATTTAACGGATTATATCGCGTATATTATCTCATTTTAGTTCCCGACGTTTCGGAAGCTTTCCAGCTTTCCATGGTGACGGGAGGACTGAGAAAAGATGTATTAGTAATGAGGTAGCCTGGGAGTTTTTCTTTGCAGCGTTTCTTTTATCCTCATTACGCCTCATTTGTGAAATGCTGCTTGGTAAATTATTAGAATAAAATAATTAAGCCCTTCTGGCACATGTGTAACTGTCTTTACAGCTTAGGCCCATCTGGCATATATGTACACCTTTATTTGTGTTTTTTCAAAAAATGGGTAGTTTGCACAAATTGTAACTTTGACAGAGGAAAATACATCCTTTCTCAGTCCTCCCGTGACCATGGAAAGCTGGAAAGCTTCCGAAACGTCGGGAACTAAAATGAGATAATATACGCGATATAATCCGTTAAATTGTTTTATTTCAATGAGTAATAATCGCGGAAACAGAAGAAAATATTATTTTCTTGTTCTTAAGTCGAAGATCAATAACAATCCGCCATTTCTTTTCACCACTACTGTCTAACCTCTTTGGTAAAAGTAACAGAGGGGAAGACTACTCACTAGTACACTCCTCAATGATATCCTCGTCCCTTAATTTCTCAATTTGCTTTGCTAACTCTTTTTTCTGTGCAAATGGAATTCTGTATGGTTTAACATACACGGGAGAGGCATCGTTCTGCAATTTGATCTCATAATCGAATAAATTAGAAACTGACAACTTATCACCCTGCATGTGAAAAATATCTGCGTATTTCGCACAAATACTCTCAATTGAACGACTTCCTTCGTCGTCGAGATAAGACCTGAGTTTTAATAACCCAAAAAGTTTTTTCACTCTATCAACTGACTTTCCTTCTTGAGAGTCCAAAGAACAAACAAAGTAATCTGATAACCTATTAATCCTCGGACAATAATTACTCAATTTTACTTCGTTTTCTCGAGTATTCAAAAATCGTACCGGAATTCTCCCATCCTGCGAAGATACAACTGTGCCCGCTACGAAAACGTCTGGGGTAACCTCGTGTGGAACAATAACATACTCACCCTGCACATCCGTCAAAACATACTTAACCACCTCACACCTACTAGGAATAACTATCGAACGAGCTGCTCCTAAACCTAATTTTAACAATAATCTATCGCCCGTACTATGGTGCAAACTTAAATTACCTTCCTCATAATTAATATTACACTTATATTTTAAAAGGAAATCTTCTCCTAAAATACCATCACTCATACACGTAAGACCATTAAACACGTAAAACTTGTTATAATACATAATCCTAGCTCGACATAGCCCATCGACTCCAAATTTCCACATACTCCTCGTATTTTTAACCTATCCGGCACTATTCGTAAATCTAACCCCTTAATCCAGTTATATTTTACAATCGACATATTAGCTCCAGTATCAACCAATAACGATAATTTCCTATCTGAACAACCTACAACTACGTGATTACTAATATGGTAAGTTAAGATATCTACATAATCTCTTTCAGACACGAAAAAATTCTAACTCGCTACGCTGATTATCTGAGTCACGCTCTGCAGCCGCTGACTCGACAACATTAACATTATGTGTACGCTGTCCGTTTGACCTAGCGAAATTGTTTGATTTCTGCTTGCTATAAAAATACTGACCCTGACCTTGCTGACTCGCATTGCGATTATAGCTTGAGTGTGCAGAATTATATTTACTACTGCTATTTTTAGCCTGAGACTGCCGTTGACTATAATACTGTTTATTGTTATGGAAAAACCCATTATTTTTTCTGAAAGGTCGTTTTGAAAATTGAAAACAATTTGCCGCTGGCTTGTGAATAACCTCTGATTCATCTATAGCGACAGTTATTGCTTCCCGAATGGACTCAATGGCACGTGATGCAATAAAAGTACTAAGCCTCTCGCTATATAAACCTTCCCCAAAACGCCTAATCGCAGTTTTCTCATTAATTGGTCTCAAAATATCATGTGCTGCCGAATCCCCGTCGGCCTGAGCCAGAGTAAGGTCAGTAAACAGCTGCTCTATCTCATTTCCAAAATCTTCGATCTTCCTATTCCCTTGCCTACACCTCTGAAGCTGCGAAAGAATGGCTGTATACGATTTTTTAGGCAATAAATACCTCTTAATGTCAGAAATTAAACCCGATACGGTCGCGTATTCATTTTTAAGTCTTAACTTGGCTTTACTTGATAACCTTGTCTTAATAACAAAATTTACAAAAACGCCTTGCTCTTTATCCTTTAGTGTGCTACTATAAAACTGTAATCCGTCAATTAATTGATTTATTTGCTTTTCCTCCACGTCTACTACTGGCAAAAGAGAAAGAGCTGTCTTTAAATCAAAATCGGCCATTTTCGACTCTGGATCTGAACCTACTAACTCCTGAATTTCCGAGTATAAATGCTCAAACTGTTCGACGGTTTTCAATACAATCTCGAGATCCACAGCTTCAACATCTTTTTGACATATATCATCTACTAATAAATCAAAACTACGCTTAATCCCTTGTGCTAGCAACAACTTATTCCTACCCTGTTCAGTAGCTCGTTTGTCCTTACTTAATTTAATTATACTATCCCTCACAGCACGTAAATTTCCTAATACGTCTAGAAGGCTAGCCATAAAAATGATTTAACCTAACACTCAAAGTAAACAACATAACAACAAACAAATATTAAAAAACATTGACATATTTACACAGTTTCTCCTCGAATCGCTCGTTGTGCCGCTTGTCGCTCCCAGCCGCTGTATAAGTGTCCTTTGACTTGCTCGCAGACCCGAGACAACGCATAGACCGTGAGGTAGCCCACAACAGCTATGAGCAGGACGTCCGATAGCTCCAAACCCGCCAAAGCCAATGACGCGGTGTTGTTGTTTGGCGCAGTCACGATGACGTTATCCTTTGATTGCTGGCCGCCCATTTCTTTGATCGAAATTCAGTGACACAAATATAGTTAAGCAAAGTCACCTCGCAGATGATATTCTTCGTAGCTCGAGCGCGCCGTATTCGCCTCGTCCTCTAAATCTTCCTGCAGTAACTTGTCTTCACTTGTCACGGTCACCATGTAGTAAGCGTAGCGTCGGGGTGGTAGGTGGAACGGAAACTCGGTGATTCTTCACATAGTTTATATATATAGTTTTTAACTCTCTATACTCTAGACTACCGTCTCACCTCAACTATATCTTAATTCTATCTATAATGTTACAATACTTAAATATATATACAATTAATCTACGTGATCAACGTGTTCAACAGAGGAAATCCCTTATCGGATAGATAGGCACTTTATCTGGTTTTTTCACGTCTATCTACATACGTGTAGATGAGACTGTTTGCCTATCACAAAGTAACTCAAATCCACATGAGTAAAGAAATGTGTAATGTATGGACCTGCTCCATGTATTAAATGATACCATGAGTGTCGGAGGAATATTGAATCTTTATTGAGAGAAAACTAGAGATTTTGTAGTAATTTCTTAGCGTCGCGCAACCTTCAATAGGTCCGTAACGGGTCTCCTTCGGAATTCCTAATGTCGTTGGTCCTAATGTATCGCTCGAATTCCTAATGTCATTAATTAATCTTTTGTCTTTATGAATCGTTTGTCCTGACGCATTTTTTTCAGAAACCGTAAATTTTTCAGGATTTTTTAAAAGATCATCGTACAGATTAAGTTAGGTTAGGTTTGTTTTATGACAATCCTGAAAAGTTTACAGTTTCATAAAACTTGGACTAGCTGGATATGGGGCACAGGCTACAGTTGCAAGGATGGATTTTAGAACTTCTAGTAGGGAAGCTGGGAAAGATTTGCACAAATTAACTGGCAAATCGGGTCAAGAAAATGTATGTGTAACTCAGAAACTGACCAACTCGATAGCAAATCAAATCGTGGAGACTGCACTAGCGCCCCTGCTTTTCAACCTTTACACTCACGACTTGCCGGATACGGCATCCAAAAAGTTTATTTATGCTGACGATATTGCCCTGACCTACTAGCATAAAACATTCGAATTCTCGGAAACCAAACTTACAGCCGGCCTGCAGGTGCTAAATAAGTATTTTTAAAAGTGGAGACTAGTGCCCAATGCTTGCAAATAAAGTTAAATTAAATTAAATAACATCCTCCACAAGCTAACTCGCATCACGTGGTGAGCCAGTGCAGATATGCTCCGCACAATAAGTCTCAGTTTGGTCTACTCAGCGGGGGAATATTGCGCGTCCATATGGCTAATCAGCGCCCATTTGGGGAAGGTGGACGTCTTCGAAGAGCCATGCGCTGCACATCCGACACCAAACTATCGTCTCAAATCCAGTTGCTGCCAACTCTAAGCTACATTCCCCTCCACAAGGAGGCAACAAGCCCTGCTTGCGGAAGCAAACAAGATTACTACAAATCCAAACTTGCCCGTCTATCAGGAATTCAGCCGCCCTCCCAAGCAACGCCTCAAATCTCGATGTCCACCGGTCGGACTATCAAGAAGGACCTAGAAGTGATAGATGTCGACACCGAGACAACACAAAAGCGTATCTTGTGGCGTAAGCGTACAAGGAGGGCTGACCCCAAATGAAATGGGATAAACAGCAAGGAAGAAGATATTTATTGCACTTCGCTGACTATAAAATGTAAAAAATAACGCCATAATTCAGTTTCTTCAAATTACTTACAAGTAACCGTTTGTATACTCAATCTATACAGTATATACAATTAATCTTATGTTGGCGTCGGTGCCATATAAAGAATGTGTAAAATATTGAAAATTGACGATTTTAGTAAGTTGTGACACGATGGCACCGACTCCAAAATAACATTAATTGTATATACTGTATAGATTGAGTATACAAACGGTTACTTGTAAGTAATTTGAAGAAACTGAATTATGGCGTTATTTTTTACATTTTAGTTTTTTTTGGAGTCGGTTTTATTGTTTTGTTTAAAATTTTATTTATTTTACACTTTTTAGTTAATCGTTACTTAAAAGTGGGTCTCGTGACGATTCGAACAAGCCCAAACACGGCTAGGATACATTATTTTATTACATAGATCTGGTGCCTACCTTCCGGCTCCATCATCAAATCAATTCGATGGTACCATTCTTATCAAGAACATTTAAATTTGTGACTATGAAGTTGCTTAGCTAAATTAATCAAGATATTTTGTCGCCAACCGTAAATCATTTATCATTGAGAAGTTCCGATGGCATTCTGTGGTCTTCTGCATCAGTTCCACTTCACCAATTTACACTTTCTGAATGCAAATGCTTATTATGTTTCTTATAGTACCAAAATCGCTATATGTATGCCTACAATATTTGAGGAGTTCCTTCAATTCCTCATGGATTACATCATCAGATCTTCACTAAAATTAAATGGGACCAACTAGAAAGTACGTTCTATAAAACCAAAAAAAAAAAATTTGAAATCGGTCGAATAGTCTCTGAGTAATCGGTGAACATCCATAAAAAAAAAAAAAAAAAACATTCCGTCGAATTGAGAACATCCTCCTTTTTTTGGAAGTCGGTTAAAAATCTTTAATATACATGCAATGAAATTCAAATGTATACCTATAACTTGAACTAGGGTATTATTTACTTTAAATTAAATATTCATCTATATTGAAATATAACTAATTGTAACTTAAATACTATTTTTTTACAAAACTACAAAAAAAACATTATTTTGACGACTGTGAGTAATTTCTCTGTATCTTTCTACGTTATGTTTTGTAGTGAATCACGTAACGTTTTCTTACAATGAACGTAGCTAAGTGGATATAGGTCCAATTTCGCATTTAATCTATTGTAAATAAGCGGTCCTAGAAATATGAAAAACCTTGAAGAGAATGCGTCTTTTGTTTGCAGAGCAAACAATATCTTTACGCCTTTTATTTTTATATTCGGAACTGTAAGGAGTTGCGCAATGCTGTCTTAAAACTGTGCCGAAAATAAATAATTGCCGAACTGTTAGTACTTTACATTCACTATATATGAGGTTAGTAGGGTAGAGGACGATAGTTATAGATCTTCAGGATTGCTCTTTGGACTCTTTTCAATTTTAATATTGTATTTTTAGGCAAAAGTACCCACAAGGTTATGCAGTACGTTGGCAGATTGGCAGAGAGCAAAATAGTCTTGAGTAGCTGTTAGCGGCGCATCTGCAATATAACGCAGTTCTTTGAAAACAAAAATTAACTAACCAAATATTAACAACTGTTTCTGTGTAAACATATCACTATAATAAAGACATAATATTCCACTAGATTAGTAAAAAAAACTGTGATTCGATCAGCGATTTATCATTCAATTAAAAGATGTAACAAATGACTAAAAAACAAGACCCTTACAGTAAGTAATTTGTAATCAATAGATATTAAAAAAGTGATAAATAACCTATTTATTTAATTTTGTGCACATGTGTCGACCCTACCAAATTAGGTATAAATTTTGCACGCTCTTTGAAACCTCAGTCTATGTCCCATTTGTTTACTCAATGGAGTTGAGTTACTCAGATAGCTAATAATCTAGGCTATTAACATATTGGATGGTAAATAAAATATTATTGTTGTATATCGTTAAAATTGTAGTTTTAAGGTGCGTCTATACTTGTATCATTTGCTCGTGTCCGATCACCGTGGCGTGTCATGACTGCGTATCGAGCTGCTTGGACGGTCACTGTCGGCTAGGCGATCACCCCGCGCTAGTCCGATCTAAGTGTGTGATACGCATAGCAACATGGATTTCGAGCGATCGGATCGGTGCAACCGTCCAAACGCGTGATCGTGACACCCTCAGTTACAGGGTTGGTTGACCTGCGCAGAATACTCTAACTTGAGTTGTATTGTCATGACACATACATACACACAATCACGCCTTTTCCCAATTACGGGGTAGGCAGAGACTACCTCCTTCCACATGCTACGGTCCTTGCATAGAACTTCCGCTTCATCAACATTCATTAATCTCTTCATTTTGTGCTGTCACAACCCTTTCGCTTTGTCTCATTCACACAGAATATCAATATTTCTCGCATCCATCATCTGACATACTCATCTATTTTATCATTCATTCTTTCCCTTACATTTAACGTAGCAAAGCGGCTCTCCATAGCCCACTCTTCGCTCTCGCTGGGACCGAGACGTGACACCGTTGAAATAAAACAAATGGTGATTAATATTTTCAGTTTTATTTATATTGAAATGATTTATAATAATAAATACATGAATTTGAGTTCTTAACTTTGATAATATTCTGTTTCGGAATAATAATAAGGTAGGCTATCTGAAAAAAAAAAGAATAGGTTAAACATTGTGAAGTTTCTCAATAGATCCCCAATATCTTCTTCTAGAGGGCAGTGAATGGGATTTTAAAGGGTCGGCAACACGCAATTAATGCCTCTAGCGTTGCAAGCGTTCATAGGCTGCGATGACTGCTTAACATCAGGCAGGCCGTAGGCTTGTTTGTCACCTTAGGAGTATAAAGGAAAAAGAATCCAGAGTTGAAAATTGAAGTAGATCCGATTCTTTATTGACTCCTTTCTATCAATATCGAGTCTCAGGAGACATCAACTCCGACTAGGTAACCTATCGGTACGGGGCCGAATGAATGATCGATTTGCTTCGGTAAGTGCATGTCAATTCATAAGATCTGGCATGAATGATTTGAACGAAAGTAATGTCACTTGTCACTGTGAGTGGCAGTGTGAGTAGGTACTGTACTTATACAGGGGCCTCCAAATGTTTTGTAAACATTTACATAATATGTCTTCGTTATTCTAGAAAAATACAAAAATAAAATTAATTTGAACGTTATTGGGACGAAGCCGTATGCGAGAGGTAAATTTAACGGTTCGATACAAATATTACTATCAAGGAGTCTTTATTTTATTAATGGGACATTATCGAATTTTGCGCGGTAACTTTGTCCCAACCTAAATAAGTCGTTTTCCGCACAAATTACACAAATATTATTATTTATTTTTAGTTAAGCACTAAGCCACCTGAAATTCGTGCCAGAAAAATCTCTAGGTATAATAATGAGTTAACAAAATGGGTAAAGATTTAATATTACTTGTAAATTTGAAATGCTGTCAATTATTTAATATTTAGCAAAAATGCATTAGGGCGGTTATTTGTCTTAAACACGATTCATAATCACTTACAGAATCAACCAGTATTTAATCATTTTGTTATGCATACATGGATAATATCATTCATGCACTCATTCAATCCATTCGTGCCAGCTCTTGTGAATCGACCTGTCCCGCGGAGGGGAGCGAAGTAGGCGTTAATCCTTCAACCGAGTCCGGAGTGAATTGGTTTGAAGTTTGAAGGATTCAAAGGAGTCGAAGACTCATTAGGCGGAGTCGGTACCGAAAACGAAGCCGGATTTAGTGATTGGAATCATTTCTCGGAGTCATGATTGCCCAAGTCTTAATGGACCGAAACATGTCGAGCAGTACTCAGCTTTTACATTTTGAGTAACCACTATTGCAATCTAAATATTTTCTATGTATTTTAGTTAATATATGTATAAAATATATCGTCGTCTAGTACTCATAACCCACGCCTTATTGAGATTTCTGTAAAATTTCACCCAAATATTTATTTATCTATCTATTTATCTCTTCAGTAAACTACTGTTGGTAATCCGATGAATTTGGTAAAAGTTCAGTGCCACCCAAATTTGAGGCTGCTAGATAAAAAATAAGGAACTGAGTTATGTCTGAATAAGAACTTACCTGTCACAATTTTGAATATCTTTTCTGTTTCTTAGAAATACACAAAAAACGTCTAAAATCCGTTGCTGACGGTTTTTCTACCAAAAATACGAATGGGCTCTTAAGTTAGGTATTTTTTTTTTACAAATCGAAGTTTGAAACCATCTTACCTAGGAGGCCTCTAGCTCATCCCGGAACGCCATTGGCACCATCCGCACCTGGGCGGCCGCCGGAGCCGCCTGGGCTGCCTGGGCCTCCTGGGCTGCCTGAGCCGCTTGAGCCACCTGGGCCGCCTAGACCGCCTCGGCCGCCTTGGCCACCTGAGCCAGCTGGGCCGCCTGGGCCACCGCGGCCGCCTGCGCCGCCTGAGCCGCCTGAGCCGCCTGATCCGGCTGCGCCGCCTCCGCCACCTGAGCCACCTGGGCCGCCTGAGCCGCGTGATCTGCTTGGGCCACCTTCACCGCCTGATCCACCTGCGCCGCCTCGGCCGCCTGAGCCGCCTGGGCCACCTGAGCCGCCTGATCCACCTAGGCCGCCGTCGCCGCCTGGGCCGGCAGAGCCGCCGCGGGCGCCTGGGCCGCCGTCGCCACCTGAGCCACCAGATCCACCTGGGCCACCTAGGCCTCCTGATCCGCCTGGGCCACCTCGGCCGCCTGGGCCGTTTCGGCCGCCTGAGGCGCCTGGGCCGCCTGCGCCACCTGAGCCGCCTGATCCGCCTGGGCCACCTCCGCCGCCATTGCCACCTGGGCCGAGTCCTGGCTGGTATCGGCCGTTTTCGCCGTCTGGGGCGCCTGGGCCACCTTTGCCACCTCGGCCGGGTGGGTTGCCTGAGCCTCCTGGGCCGCCTGGGCCGCCTACACCTTAAAATTACATCATAATTTTAACTATTCCAACCCCCAAAAGAACGATGACCATCATGTTCAAATAAATCATTACGTCATAACGGTGTGTAACACAAAGAGAACAAAATATAAACCTTACACTTTCAAATAATTAATGAGACCTGTATATAACTGGACTGGCAGATAACATCGTATTGTTTTGCCTTTATGTCGTCAAACCATGGCGGCTCGTCGTTACAGGTCACGTGATATACAGAACAGGAATATCGACTTTTAATTTTAATTATTTATAAAAACAATTGTTACGTAGTAAATTCTTATGGGGCAAGCAAATCACACTGTGCCATCTAGAGACGGCTGACGCAAGTTTACTTGCGTAGCCGCATCTAGCGGATCGCGGTAATACTGCTAGAGTGCTTAGGCAAATGTTCTACTCAGCCAATCCATAATCCATACTAATATTATAAATGTGAAAGTGTGGCTGTCTGTCTGTGTGTCTGTCTGTCTGTTACCTCTTCACGCTTAAACCGCTGAACCGATTGGAATGAAATTTGGTATGAAGATAGTTTGAGTCCAGGGAAAGTACGTTGGCTACTTTTTATCCCGGGAAAAGACACTTACCCACGAAAAATGAATTCAATGCGGACAAATCGTACTTTACACTGGTATGCAAAAACTACATGACAGATTTACGTAAAATTCTGCAATAATAGCTTAGATAACAGAATAGGAAATAGGCTATCACTTTTGAGGGTATTCATTCATAAAAGGGTTTTTTTTAACAATAAATGGAATAACATGACCTTTTGTTCATTTGACATTATGACATTTTCATTTCTAAACAATTACTAAACAATTGGTAACCTAGCAACAGTGATACTACCTACACGATTAAATAAAGAAAACACCTTTCGTATATGACGTATCATACAAATAAGAGTATATCTGAATATAGCCGGATAATAGCCCGTTGTACATTTTGGACTTGCGATCATCTCTGAATGATAAACATTTTGTTACAAAAGTATATGGTTTATAAATAAGATAAATACATAAACGAGTTCTTTTTAACAATAAATGGAAAATCATCACTTATTGTTTAATCTGAAATTTTCATTCTGAAGAGTTATAAAGAAATTGCTTTGAAACCAATATGACGCATTAGTACCTGTTTGCGTAACTGGATGGCGTTAGTTGTAAACGATATAAACGCAGAAGTACTGAACTTAGAGACTTGAATTTTTTACAATAGACACTATATACAACGTAGGCAAGGAAAAAGATAGGATTTTTGGAAATTTATTTCTAACGGGGTTAAATTGGGGTTGAAAGTTTGTATTGAAAATCTGTAATTATTTGGGAAACTGTTATTATATTTCGACTATAATTTACTCATTTTAAACTAAGAAAACTAATTTCAGCATTTTTGGAAAGTCATCCCTTAACGGTGTTAAATTGGGGTTGAAAGTGTGTATGGAAAATCTGTAATTATTTAGTATATTTCACGTAAAGACTCTTAATTGAAAACTTAGAATCTAATTTCAGCATTCTTGGAATTTCATGCCTGAAAGGGTTAAAATGAGGGGTAACAGTCTGGGATAAAAGGACGATGGCACATAAAGAGTGTTGTGAAGCGCTGAATAGAACTTTGAAAGATATTAGAGGGAACGAAGTTATGATGGGTGGAGTCACTATGTTGTTAGCTGGAGACTTTTGTCAGACTCTGCCCGTATTTCCGAGGCGAACTCGAGCTAATGAAGTTAAATTCAAATTCAAATATTTTATTGCAGGCCAGGGTACTTGCATTAAACTTGCATTAAGGCTTCAAATATTTGACCTATAATAAAAAACTCCATCTTAAGATAAATATGCGAGTGCACCTTAAGGGCGATGTGTGCGCTGGAGAATTCTCCGACCTTCTTTCTAAAATAGGAAATGGAGAATATCCCGAAACTGAGGGAAGGATTACAATTCCATGGGATCTCGCCTTAGTTGTGCGGACCGTTGACGATCTAATCTCTCAAATTTACCCAGATGTTCAAAATCTACGCAGCAAGTCCATGGAGTGGTTGTGTGAACGAGCGATTCTGACAGCTAAGAACGACCAGACTTCCGTTATTATTAACATTTTATTAAAGTCGTTTGAAGGTTCAGAATACGAATACAAGTGTGTAGACTTAATCTGTAGTGAATACCGATGATGCCATAAACTATCGCGTAGAGTTTTTAAATGCACTTAACCCACCCGGCCTACCTTCTCACATATTTATCTTTAAAGTGGCGTGCTCGAGTAATGTTGCTGCGAAATTTCAATCTGCCGAAGTTGTGCAATGGAACCAGGCTACGTAGTAGTTGTGCCTTTCATAAAAACGTTATAGAAGCTGTTGTATTTACTGGCCGTGCTCAAGGTGAATTTGTGTACATATCCCGGATACCATTTATACCCTCCGAATACCCATTCGAATTGAAAAGGCTGCCGCTCCCCCTTAAGGTCTGTTTTGCGATGACGATCAATAAGTCTCAGGGTCAGTCACTGAAAACAGCAGGAATAGGTCTTAGAGGGGACTGCTTCTCGCACGGCCAGTTTTACGTGGCTCGCTCGAGAGCAAGCTCTCCACGCAGTATATTAAGAAATACTGCAAAACCTACCTAATGTTCAATATTATCAATAGTTCAAACTCAATTGCCCAATTATATCTGTTATTTTTCTCAAATTACAGGTATATAACAAAGTAACGTGACTTATAACTATTGACAGACAATGCATAGCCTAAACTGCCGATGGTAGGAATACGAGAATTGAAATACATATTCCGTTAGAAATGTATGTAGAGGCGCACTAAAGAAGGATTTTTTGAAATTCGAGCTATACGCAGACGAAGTCGCGGGCGGAAGCTAGTAATATCATAAATGTGAAAGTGTGTCTGTCTGTCTGTCTGTCTGTTACCTCTTCACGCTTAAACCGCTGAACCGATTGGAATGAAATTTGGTATGGAGATACTTTGAGTCCAGGGGAAGGACATAGGTTACTTTTTATCCCGGAAAAATACCTTTATCCGCAATACAAGAATTTAAGGTGGAAAAAGTAGCGGGCAGAAGCTAGTAAATTAATAAATTAAACATGGTTATCAGGTCTCGTTTTAGAAATTAGAAAGATTATTATCTAAAATCTGCAATAAAATTCTAGATTATTATTAGTGGTGCAAATTAATTGTTTGTTTTGTTGATGGAAAGTCGCGTAGCCCAACACAAATAAAATTGACAGTGTAAAGTTTGATGAACACATCCAAAATCGGTGGGACTAGCTGTCAGAAAAAGTGAGCGTCAAACGCGTTAGGCAATAGGGGGGCAAATTGGCACAGCGCTCGATACCACAGTACACGATGCTCTACACTTGGCAGCAGATAGAATGAGATGGGGACGCTTTATCGGAAAAAGAGTATCCATGTACAAGGATAGCTAAATATCAGAGGAATCGTTTCCAGATACTTTCTACCCAATAACGCTGACCAAGAGAGGGTTGACTTTTCCCTTCTCGTCATACAAAGTTGCAGGCATCTTTTAACTTTATATTATTTTGTTCGGCTTTGCTGAGTAGTTTTAACTTACCCCCGCTGACGCAGCAGTAGATACAAGCCTGAAAATACAAACAGAGGTTTTGTTAACAAAAAGTTAGGAATCCCTTCGAAAGTTACAGAGAACTTAAAGCTATTAAAATTTTCTTAATAAATCTAAGATTCTCGTACTGGTCCGTGACATGACGAGCAGTACTCGACTTTTACGACGTAAGTAACCGCTAATGTAATCTAAATATGTCTGAGTCTCACGGTTGTTTCCTAGTTAAAATAGTTAAGGAACCATCCACAGAAGAATCCATTAATCTAATATGGAATTCCGAAAAGTAACGCCTGCGCTATGATGGTTGGGCATCCATCACCCTGGCACTCGCATACTTGGCACAAAGTGATGCTGCTTTACTGACTTATCTATCACGGTATTAGCATAAACATCATAGGCCCGATGATTCTATCGATTGAATCGTATATGTCGGAAGAAGACCCCGGCTTTGGGTCCCCTTGCGATTAAAGCATTATAGCAGACGAGAACAGGTTCACAAGGATGAAATAAATCAAACGACAACTGTACACCACCGTAACAGTTATAATAATTAATCACGTTATTCACACTCTAATTAACATTAACACAAATTTTAAAGAGGTATCGATCCGTCAGAGTTAAGCTTGTGCATCGGTCGACGGTCGAACGATATCTGTCGTCCGTCGCGAAGCCGGCTCTGAAGTGTCGTTAAACTCGTGCAGGTCCGCCCCGCCTCAGTGACCGCAGGGGAGCAGTAGGTACATGTTTTGCCTTTTGATCTTGATAGTCAAATCAAATCCTTTTTATTATTTCCGCCGACATATATTTACATATTTTATTTCAGAGTGTGACTCCATATTTTGTGTTTGTAACAATAGACTTAAACCTAGTGCTAAAACAGCAATAAACAGAAAGTAATAATAATAAATAGAATAAACTAAAACTAAACATCTCCCAGGCAGAGAGAGAGAGACAGAGAGAGGGTCACAGGGCAGCCTCTCCATCCACATGAAGTTTTATCCAGTGTGTCTGGATAAGACAGTCCAACCTGCCAGCCAATTGTTCTTCGAGCAGATACTAATCTCCTAATAAATAAGCGCATACCAACCGCTTTACATACCTACTTTATTTAACAATGGAGTGACTTTGAATGTGCGGTTCGTTGGCCGCACGTGCCGGCTAAACGAAGCTAAGGTTGACACCGCATAGAAACGATTTTATAAATAGTAGAGTAAAATAAGAAACGGATTTTCTTTTATTTTAATAAATTATTTGTAGTCTACAGTTGTTTTACCTTAGTGTAGTGTTGAATGATCTTTGTTCCTTTCCTTTGTTTAAATGTTCGGTTATTAAATTTAAGCGTGGCGAAAATTCTAAATCTGATGAATAATTTTAGTAAGTATTCGAACAGGAACCCTTTGTGTTGTTGGTATAAGTATAGTTTTTAGGCGACGAAGTCATTTATATAGGCGTAACTTTTATTGTGCGAGTGGCGGCGTCCGGCCGTGAGCGCGTGTGGCAACCAACTAGCTCACGTACCGCCGGCGGCGTGCAAAGCGTAGGTATAATTCTGGGTTCCCACAGACCAAATTAATTGCACTGACAACGCTTAGGATGCTGTTAGCGCTGCCGAGCGCGCGTCGCAACAGTGAGGCTACTCGCTTACATAGTATGGCCTGCAAGCCATCACCGCGCGCCTCCGCGGACATACCTGATGCGCTTCAATATCGCGGCATGAAAGCTGGCTTAAGCTTGAAACCTCTTCTACCTCCTGCAGCCTCCCCGGATTCGTCCTGCTGTTGCTATCTTCATCTATTTATCTTATCTTATCGGTTGTGTTGCTATGTACTATCAACAGCATAATTTCATGGACATGGCAAAGACGATAATCGATTGGCTGTCTTAAGATGCTGAGAGCACGTAGCTCTCAGCATTGCATGATGGTTACAAGAAAATAAACTAGATGGCGTTGTTATCAAAAGGAAAAAAATAATTTAATGCTTTGTTTGTTGAAATCTAAGTCACTAAAATTCTTCTGTAATAGAATAATCTACTACATAGATGAAATATAATTCCTATTAAAAAAAAGCTTCCACTGAAATTAAAAAGGCACCTGTATTTAACTTTTGGAGCACGCTTCTTTTTAACCGACTTCCAGAAAAAGGAGGAGGTTCTCAATTCGTCGGAATGCTCGTTTTTTAAGTAAGGTTGTTTTAAAATGTATCTTTCAAGCGTATTGTTACTATCGTAACAGAACAGAGTCACACTTTGTTTCTTCATGAAACTACAAGGTTTTTAAACATACTTAACTTCATCCACACTTGAATAACATACGTGTTGACGTGAATATTACGGCACTATACTTTAATAAAAATAATATAATAAGTAAGGCGGAACTTTATAATACCCTCCTTTGGAAGGTACTCTACTTTGGATGCAAATTTCCGTAAAAACTTGCGTTGCTAGTTGTTTGAAAGTCATCAAGGATGAAAATCTATTATAATATCATATAATATGAAGAGATAGTCAATTGATACATAGACTAGGCTGAAACAAAATAATCATTGTTTGTGCCTGGACCTTGCCTGAATATTGACTATGCACACATATAGACATAGACTATGTAACTATCTATACTTACAACTAGAAATAATACAACTTTGAAATAAAAAAAAAACTTTATTTCTTACACAATTTTTATTTATGATAAATAACACAATTTATTAAGATATAATTTAAGTAAAATCTCTTCTTAAGATTTTGTCGAGGGTATAGCTTAAGTATTCATTTCCAAAATTGGAAAGAGGATTGAAGCTTCCCTTCAACAAAACAGTATTATAAGCGAATACAATTAATTATAAATCTGAGACTGGTTATGATTGTAGGCGAACGCACTATAACATTACCTTTTACTGTTTTACTAACTTATCATTTCTTAACAATACAAAGACTGAATGACGAAAACAATATCGTAAAATACTGTCACAAAATTGTGTATATGCAAAAAAAAACAATACGTGATTGATTTCCGTTTTGTAGTATAAAAATGTAGTTATTTACTATCATAGTATAGTAAAATATAAAAATAAAATATACTTAACGCAATGACGCCCTGTTTAACTACTAATAAACATCAGTGTAACCCTATCTCCACTTACTTCTGTCCTTAATTGGTATAGCCACAGGTTTTCAATGGGATTTAAATCTGGTGATCTAGCAGGCCACGAAATGATATGTATGTTATAACGCCGGCGGAAACACTCACTCACACTTTTGGAACGATGTATAAGACAATTATCCTGCACAAATGAAATTATGGGTCATTCTTCCTCCGGATACACATTTCGAATCATGGTCTCCTCCAGCACATTGACGTAATCAGCAATTAGCCCGACTCGGCACTCTGACGAGTTCTCCCGGGTCAGCCCCGCTCATCCAACGCCACATATTCACTGTAATGCGACCAGATTGCACATTGGGCACTACGTGATCGTTATTTTAACGCGTATTATATCGACGCCAAAGCTATAACGTCCGTGTTGACTAGTGAAACGTTTTTTCGTCAGTGAAAATGACATTACTTCAATCGGCATTTTAGTATTCTCGAGCAAACGTTAATCTCGCTTCTTTGTGCTGTGGAGTCAGCGAGGGTTTGACTACATGCTTGCGAGGACGTAAACCCTCACTGTGTGGAGAACACGGCGAACAGTGTCCACGCCTGTGTTAAATAAACGGGTGTAATGGGTTGTTGGTGGCAAACCATTTTCTTCATATTCCTGGACCATGCTTTGACGCTGCTGTGCGCTTATAAGTCGAGGTCTACCGGTCCTTTGGCGGTGCAGATCCTATATGATCCTTCAACTGTGAATTGTCGCACCCATAACACTACTGTTTTCCTCTGTAACAATTTTCAGAAATGTATAATGAATATCAAAGTAGCATACAGTTATCACTAATATAAAAAATCTAGAAAGAAATGTAAACAATAATACTTACGCTTACACCGGTTTCTGTGGCATTTTCTGTCAAATTTTTGCCTTGACTATGCAAAGTAATTATTTGTATCATTGTGGCTAAGTCAATATTGCAACGAGAACCAATTATTACACAATAAATACTAAAACTCAATCAAAAATATAATCGAACGGACGGCAGCCGCAAGGGAACGAACGAACAGTTTCTTTGTATAAAAAAAAAAACATTCCGTCGAATTGAGAACCTCCTCCTTTTTTTGGAAGTCGGTTAAAAACTATTACGGTATATTCATAATCTGAAGTCTACCCTCTAAGTATGGGAGGTTATTTTTATATAATTGTTGCACTATTCAACAACTATTCAACATGTGACTTAATTATAAATACTTATTTGTTTAAATAAAAATGTTTTGTTTAAGCAGCTGTTAATTAATCTCAGTAAAAAAAAAATGGCTTGATGGCTAAGGGGTTTAATGAGTTGATCTATAAGACGAATGTTCCGGGTTCAAATCCTCTCGAACGCGGTATAGGAAAAAAAACGTTTTTGTATTTTGTGTTTGAATTGTCAAAATCATCGATGGCTTTGGTTATGACGGTGAATCTAATTATATTTAATTGTAGGTGCATTCAAAAATACTGGATTCTGAAAATACGTTCCATGATGTAAATTGAATATTTGAGTGACTTGCCGTGTGTGTTTGGCAATCGTAAGTTCAGCCGAGTTTTTTTTTTATATTTTGATGTTATCAACGCTATCTAGTAAGATCTTATGCAACCAATGTAGTTACCGGATGGATGGCGTCTCGTTTCGCTGCGAAGCAAACTTTCTGACAAATGTCCATGCAATTATGCTGGCCAGTGTACCTTCGCTTTCATATTCCTTACGAAGTAGTAGAATGTACATCCTCTCCATATACCGGTTCAATAGAATATCTAGTTGTTTAAGTTAAGCTCGGTAAAGTGTCTATTGTTTAAGGAGTATATTACTGTCATCCTGCTGTTGATAATTTTTCATCTTTAGAGGCTCTTTTTTAAACAGTTCGCTGTGATTGGGCACATCAAAAATAAATGGGAAATTTTAACACTGATTTACTGAGAGATGATTGCAGATGAAGCCATCATCAATCTTTTGTCGATGCCACTGACTTTTCGTTAGTGACTCTGAAAGCAACGCCCCATAATAAGAACTCCTCGGACACATCGTTGGATCAGATTTTTACTTCATCTCCCGGTGACGTTGTTAAATATAACATGGATGTTGTTGAATAAAACAAAATGATCATCAGGACCATTTGGTGGTAACCTATCTCAATGCTCCTCATTCTAAGCCCATCAAGCTAAAAAACACATCTATGTTGGTTCAATCCGGAGATCCAGTAAGTACTCCAGGGTCCATCATCAGAACCATTTGGTAGTACCCTATCTAAGTGCTTTTCATTTTAATTCCATTAAAACAGTCATCTATATTGATATAATATAATCCAGAGATCTCGGAGGTACGCCAAGGGTCCATCATCAGCACCGTTTAGTGCTACTCTAAATAAATGCTCCTCATTCTAAGTTCATCAAGCTTAAAAACAGTAATCTATGTTAATCCAATTCTGAGATCCAGTAGGTACCCTCGGGGTCCATCATCAGGACCATTTGGTGGTACTCAATCTAAACGCTCCTCATTCTAAGTCCATTAAGCTAGAAAAACACTAGTCTATGTTGATCTAATCCAGATATCAAGTAGGTTATCTTTGCGCATTCACTAAAATTAGCACGGCAGTTGTTTAAACAAAAACAAATATTTTTAATCATACGACGACGAATTTACGACGAAAAAAGTAGGTAATGTCATCAGGGCTAGGAAAAGGTATTTATAAATTTTCTAAAATACACGCAATTTCTGGTATGTTTTAAAACTGTATTTAGGAGAAGACAAATATCTTTGGAAACACCTGATTCAAGTTCTAGAATTTTAATAGAAAATACGAAAATCTCGTAACTAAACAAAAAAATACGGTTACTTTGTATGAAGAGAATACCGGTTTCCGAGCCCCGAATGTCATATAGTGGATTGCTTCAGTAGTAATATAAAAGAGATAGCAATCCTTGTCCTATCTTGTGTCGTTATGGAACGAAATTAACCGGTTCAATTGAAAAATCTCCACATATCTACAAAAATGAACGACGAACGAATTTGGTACAAACCGGAATCTCAATTGAATAGTTCTTTGACTGGTAACCGCAAACGTAAACCAAATAATTTCGTTCGCGGGTGAATAACCGAAACCGGTATGTCAAAAGTAAAGTTTTCCAAGCCCTGGACCGTGCACACGTTGGAAGCAAGACATTCAAAAGATCGCTAGACCACATTGGATAAAACTAGCTAAGGCTATAATCAAATGGAAGTCTTAAGAGGATAGGCCCGTACTTGAGGGTCCATGCTTAAAATAAAATTAAAATAATAACATAAACTTGAAATCAATGACAATTGATTATACAATTGCAATTTTTTAAATAGGTATCTAATGTATGTATGTATGTAAACATTTTATTGTACATAGTAACCAGTTACAAAAGCAATAAACTTAAAAGCAAAAAGCAAGAAAAAATTCTAATGTCAACATATTTCAAACACTATTAATTTTTAATTTTTCGAATGTAATTTGTTGCGATAAAAATAATAGGGTACATGAATAAAAAAAATATCGCTTTTCTTATATAAATATCAAACTACCGTAAAAACTATTGCAAAATTTGAAATTAAAATCGGCCAACAAATAATCATAATTTTAAAATAGTAATTAGACAGAGAGGTCCGATATGCAATGTTATGCCACAGTGCACTCCGGCCATAGAAACTCCATACTTAATTCTGTTTTGCAAGAAAGAGATAGAATGAAATGTTTGATGACTCATATCTTGGTTTTTTTATAGCTATTCGAATTTTTTTTGTCTACTGTTTGTTGCATGAATGAGGTTTTAATAAAGCAAAAATAAAAATCCATCCATATTCCCTCCCAAGTAACAAAACACTCCTGTAAGACCCGCCTTATAAGATTAACAATCTTATAGCAGTATTATAGTCGTTTTGACTATGACCATTATCTTAAATAGTCTTATAGGATTCTTATAAACGTTATGAATTTGACCAAATATCTTATAACAACATCGTACATGACTATATGAGGAGCAAGACGTATTGATCCTATTACTTAGTCTCACTAACGTTTATAAGATAACTTTATAAGTGTATTATGAGGTCATGCATACTTATAAGAACATCATTTTATAAAACTGTTACCAGTGTCTATATTTAGGTCCTATAAACGCATTTAGTAAAATGTTTACTCCTTTTACTGTCTAACTTCTTGCTTATACAGGATGTATAATCCTATAAGTGTTATAGAAAAAGTTGCTCAAGGGTAAAATTGTATAAGACTGATATAACCTGAGCGCTACTTTTAAAAGATTATTCGCACCGAACTAGCACTTTATATGATTGCTCTAAGTAAGTTTTTACTTATAAGCGTCTTGCACTTGCTATTAATAGAGTGTCGCCCGTCCATGGCCTCCATTTTAATTACAATTAAGAATTTAAACCTACAGAAGATGGATTTAATGCGATGGAAATGATTTAAGAGAAGTAGCTCTTACACAATGAGAGTAAATGAAACGTACAAAGAAATGAAATCGGGATTGAGTACGAAGTGCAGGTCAGAATCATCTATAAATGAGAGTGATACGGGTAAAATCCGTGATGGTTCTGTATATGACAATTACTAGGAAGATCATAATTTTAATGATAAAGATGATTTTAAAACTTATGGTAGTAGTGACGATGAAGACGAAGTACAGATAACGGTTATTAAGAATAACAGTATGGGTGCTATAGTTGACATTTTGTAACCTAGCTATTAACATATATTATTTTTATGTCATACATCGCACATCTTCAGTATTAAAACATTACTCTCAATATTTAATTTCATTACGGATCACTTTAGTCAAAAAGAACCCTAAAGGTAAAAATGGCGTTGTTAATTATTTCCTATAATAGCATGACATAGAACAAATGGTTTTAGAACGGTTCTGACGCGTGCAGTTTTATCAAATCAAATCAAATCAAAATATTTTTTATTCAAGTAGGCCTAGTTACAAGCACTTTTGAAATGTCAGTTACATGAGAGTGAGTGTTTGCTGGGAGAAATACAATATGATCCAACATTTGCTGCAAGGATTAAGGAAACCCAGAAAAACCTAATCAGATCATTTTTAACTTAAGTGTAATATTATTTATAAAATAATCATTTTAAAAATTAAAATAATCAATAAGATAAATCCCAAAAGGATTGTCAATAAAAAAAAAAATCTAGAATGTGTCTAGAATATAATTCTAAATGTCTGAGTTTATAAAACAATTACGATTAAAATAATAATAATACCTTAGGTATTCGTTCAAAAAATTATTCATATATCTACATGACGCTATAATTTACATTAATCTCACGCGGCTTCATCATTCATGTAGTCTTGTGTGCTATAATAAGCTTTAGAAAATAATTTGCGTTTCACAATATTTTTGAATTTACCAATAGACAACTCAGTTATGCTGCTAGGAAGTTTATTATAAAATCTCACACAGTTACCAATGAATGATCTTCTTATTTTATGGAGCCTAGTAGCAGGCACTGCGAGCTTATGCTTATTTCTAGTATTAATATTATGTATATCACAGTTCTTTTTAAAGTCGGTAATATTTTTATGTACATATTTAATATTCTCATAAATGTATTGACAATGCACTGTCATTATATTAATGTCCTTAAACTTATCTCTAAGCGAGTCTCTATAGTTCATTTTATACATCGCACGAACAGCCCGCTTCTGCAGAACAAATATAGTATTAATTTAGTGCAACTAATCGGCGTTAACCGTCATGGCTACTTTGTTATTATAACTATCAATTAAATAAACAATTATATAATATTTAATAATAAACTTTTCACAGGGGGCATGAAAATAGGGTTCCTAGCGTCAAGTAAATTATCTATAAAATTTATTTTGCCAGCTAAGTATCTGGGAATACTTCTCTATATAATAGTCTAAATTTCACTTAGTCACATTTTGGAAATATTTGTAATATGGTTAATACTTACACTTTTCAATGCTTAACTTATTTTTTTTAAACGAACACACCACGCGACACGAAGTAAAAACAAACGTCATCGTTAAGTCATCCGGCTGGCCACAATAGGATCAATTATTCCAGTAAAAGCATGCACCAGATCGTTATAGGACTAATTGCGCTTATTGAGTGTGTTTTCCGGATACTTATACGAACATTTTATTCTGTAAGTGCACCTAGCAAGATGTCTTAAAAATTGAATTGCTCTTCAGGAGTATTATAAGACTGCTATAAGACGTAATAGCACTATAAACTGCGCCAAAACACGGTCTTGTAGTAGTTTATTGGAGTTCTATAGAACTAAAAAATACACAGTCCTAGAACGTTTACATGACTAAATTTTGCTACTTGGGCTATTTCCTATATATTATTCAACTACGTATAATTGTTACCGTGTCATAAAAAGCTTTTTTATTGGATTTATATTTACCAGAAGCAGGAAGAGCAGTACGGTCTTCATGATGTAGGAGTTCGGTGAACTATGTTTTGGGCCGACGATACAGCCCATTTATACGAGGCGGGTTTAATATATGACGCAATACAGCTGTAAGGTGTAAAGTACAGTCAGTTTCAGCTCTTATAGCGTATATTTGGCGCACTAAAAACAGGCCAAGTGCGAGTCCGACTCGGGCACGGAGGGTTCTGTAACTCGATTTATGGAACCCTTCGATGTATCTAAAGTAGGCGAACGCCGAGAAAGAACACGTTGGGCCGTAGCCAAAATGGCAAAAATGGAAGTTTCGTCATGTCCGTCCGTCCGTCCGTATGTCACAGGCATTTTACTCAAGTTTTGGGGCAAAAAGGGGCCAAAAAAAATCAGCAAATATCATTGTGTGGCACATATATCGACAGATCTTTTAAAACACAGAGGTTTCTGAAAAAATATGATTTAGTGGACTATTTCGGAAATAATCGCTCCTAAAGTAGCATAAATTGTGTTCCTTCCCCCCTCTATTTTCTAAACCTTATGTCTAAAAAATATAAATTTGCAAAGATGCAGCCTAATGAATACTTTCAACGAAAATTGTTTTTAACATGATCGGATATACCGTTTCTCATATATTGCCGAAAAACGACACTTCTCGACAAAATGACGTAAGTGCCATGGAGATACGCTCTTTTGCTAAAGCACTTTTTCATATAGCATTTTTTTCACCTGTAGTCTGCATTTGCGGAATCCTACACTGAGCATGCCCCGACATGCTCTTGGCCGGTTTTTTAAGTCAACTTAGAATTATTACGTACAAATTACTATATTAAAAATACTCCATTATCTTCCAAATTACGAATGTCCGTCCAACTGTACATTACAAATATTATTGCAGATAACGCGCCTAATACGTAAACACTGTGTTTACCTATTAAGTGAACCGTTGTGTCTAATAATTAATAGTTTTGGACCGATTACACTTTATTCTCTTATAATATTAACATAGCATTTCACTAGAAAATATTTTGTACCGCGTACATACACAGTATGCTTGGCAATGATATAACATAAAAAGAGGTTGATAAGTTATATGGGCTCCGAAAATGGCACACCAAAACTACGCCAAATGGCAAACCTTAACTCAGGTCTAGCGCACAGAGCACTTTGTTATATATTGGATTATGCGTCAAATAAACAAAAATGCCGTCATGCATTTATGATTTGTGTGTGTTGTGGGTACTTGTGAATATTAATAAAAGGGAGTTGTCATTCAACCGTCTTTGATTAACACAACATGGTGGCAGCGGTGTTGTTTTAAATTGAGTTTTTTGCGTTAAAAGCACACGATTAGTGGCAAAAGTGGGTTATTTGTGAGTGTTTCATACGGCAAATTATTAATCAAACATGGAACACGCAAGACCACCGACGGAACTCAGCTTGGATGGCAGCCCCGTCGGCCGGGCCGACGCATGGAGAAAATGGAAGACACAGTTCGATCTATTTCTAAAAGCATCGGGGGTGCATAAAGAAGATTCGGCTGTACAGTCTAGTTTGCTTATAAATTTGATCGGACCAGACGGGTTCGACGTTTATCAAACCTTCAAGTTCGATAGCGAAAGTGAACGCGAGGACGTCGAGTCGTTACTTAAAAAGTTCGATGAATATTTCGGCGTGAAGTCAAATATTACGCTGGCTAGATATAATTTCTTCACGCGCGATCAGGAACAAGGTGAAACGATCGGACAATACGTCGTCGCTTTGAAGTTGCTTAGCAAAAAGTGCGAGTTCGGATCATTAGAGGAATCTCTTATCCGCGATCGTATAGTTTGCGGTATAAACAGCGCGGTGGTGCGCGATAGAATGTTGCGGGTGGACGAGTTAAGTCTGGACAAAGCTATCAAGATTTGCGAGGCCGACGAAGTATCGGCGGATGGCAGCCGGTGCCTGGAGTCCCGCGGGGCCGGGCCCGCGCGGGTGGACGCCGTGCGAGTGCGCGGCGCGCTCGGGCAGCGCGGCGGCCGGCGCGGCCGGGGCCGCGGCCCGGGCCTGGGGCCGCGCGCGCCCGCCGCCACCGGGAGCCGTTCGGGAATGCAGTGTCACGGTTGTGGAATGCAGTGCTTGCCGGGAACGTGTCCCGCCATGAATGTGAAGTGTTATGTGTGTTTCAACTACGGTCATTATGCGCGAATGTGTAACACGCCACAAAATGTAAAAAAAATGTACGACATAGAAGTGCATAATAACAGCGCCGATGACTACGAGGACGATTGTGAGTTATTTTATGTTTCTATGGTTGAAAACGTTTCGCTCGCGGGACGGTCCGTTAATGAAGAGTGGTACGAAACTCTAATCTGCGACGGTGGTTCTGAACGTTTCAAATTGGATACGGGAGCCGACATTAACGTACTGTCCTATGAGCGGTTTCATCAATTAGGTTATGATGATTCGCTTCTACAACAAAAACATAACATGAAGTTGCAGTCGTATAGTGGGGACGTCATACCAATAAAAGGAATATGTTATATAAATTGGTGTCATAAAAACTGTCAATATCGACTTAAATTTGCCATCGCGAATATGATTTGTGAAAGCGTATTGGGTCGTCAGGCATGTTCACAATTGGGATTAGTACATCGGATTCACAGTATCAATTTGAACGACTACAGCGATTTATTTGAGGGTTTAGGTTGTTTACCGGGCGAGTACAGCATTGTAGTGGACCCGAGCGTACCGCCGGTTGTGAATGCACCGCGCAAAGTGCCGCTCGCGTTGCGCGACAAGTTGCTCGACGAGTTGAATAGAATGACAGTGTTGGGTGTGATAAGAAAAGTAACACACCCAACTCCGTGGGTAAAGTCAATTGTGTTGGCGGCTAAAAAAAATAATGACATTAGGATTTGCCTAGATCCACGGCCATTAGATTGTGCTATTCGCCGCGCCCATTTTCAGTTGCCGACGATTTCAGAGTTAGCTTCAAAATTACACGGTGCGTGTTATTTTTCCGTATTAGACGCTAATTCGGGGTTTTGGGCGGTGAAGTTAGATGAGGCCAGTGCCAACTTGTGTACGTTCAGCACACCATTTGGAAGGTTTCAGTTTACCAGATTACCGTACGGAATAAATTCAGCACCTGAAATTTTTCATGCAAAAATAAAACAATTATTTGAAGGTTTAGACGGGGTCGACTCCTTCATTGATGACATTATTTGTTGGGGCCGAACAAAACAGGAACACGATAAAAGGTTAATTGCATTATTAGAAAGAGCAAGAAGTATAAATATAAAATTAAATAAAACTAAATGTAAAATATGTGTTGAGGAAGTGACGTACTTAGGTCATGTTTTCAATAAAAAAGGAATGAAACCGGACTATTCTAAAGTTAAGGCGATTTTGGAAATGCCAGCCCCCGGTGACAAAAAGGCTCTTGAGCGTTTTTTGGGCGCAACTAATTAGTTATCTAAATTCATACCAAATTATTCGGAACACACAAATCCATTGACGAATTTATTAAAAAAAGATACAAGCTGGGTCTGGGATTCAGTGCACCAGAATGCGTTAGATAAGCTGAAAAAACTACTAAGTGAGAGTCCGGTTTTAGCCCTTTACGACGTTCAGCAGCCAGTGGTGCTGTCAGTGGACGCCAGCAGCGTCGCGCTGGGCGCCGCGATCCTCCAGGGCGGCCGTCCCGTGGAGTACGCGTCCCGCATGCTCACCGACACACAAAAGAGGTACGCTCAGGTTGAAAAAGAAATGCTGGCGATTGTGTTCGCCTGTGAAAAGTTTCGCCAGTACATTTATGGGAAACAAAATGTAGTCGTTGAAAGTGATCACAAACCCCTCGAAAGTTTGTTCAAAAAACCCTTAGAGTCGGTCCCAGTACGCTTGCAACGGATGTTATTGCGCCTACAGGGGTTAGATTTGTCGGTTACATATAAGCCGGGCAAATATATGTACTTAGCAGATACCTTGTCGCGCGCGTCTCTGCCTGACAAATATGATGATAGTATTAGTAACGGGATCAGATATCAGGTAAATCTGTTATTGAACAATGTGAACATGTCAAAAAGTAAATTAAATTTAGTTAAGGAAAAAACTTTAGAGGATAAAAGATTACTACAATTGTTAGACTACATAAAAAAAGGCTGGCCAAAAAATAAATACGAGATTCCCGAATTTGTTAAATGTTACTGGTCAATAAAAGATGAGCTCTTCGTGGTGGATAATGTAATTTTTAAAAACAAATTAGTCCTAATTCCGAGTTCTATGAGAATTGAAATGCTACAGATCATCCACGACGGTCATCTTGGCATTGACCGGTGTAAGAAACGCGCCAGGCAAGTGTTGTTTTGGCCGGGAATAAACAAAGATATAGAAGTTTATGTAAGACGTTGTTCAGTATGCCAGGACAACTTGAACGCACCAAGTAGGGAACCTTTAATACCGCTCGAGGTACCTAACTTGCCGTGGTGCCAAGTTGGAACAGATATTTTTGAGTACTCGAAAAAATATTACTTAATCCTAGTCGATTACTATTCAGGATTTATCGAAGTTTCCAAATTAAATAATATTACGAGCTCATCTGTTATTCAGTCACTAAAAGAAATTTTTTCTAGACATGGAATTCCGGAAAAGGTCGTAAGCGACAACGGTACGCAGTACTCGAGTAGGGACTTTAAGCGGTTTGCAACAGATTGGGGATTTACGCACATCACAACTTCGCCAAATTACGCCCAAGCGAATGGTAAGAGTGAGCGAGCAGTGCAAACTGTTAAAAATATTCTAAAAAAATCAATAATGAGTAACTCGGACTTCTATTTAAATTTATTAAGTTATAACAACACTCCTCGCGAGAATCTGAGCTCTCCAGCACAAATGTTAATGGGCCGCATGCTTAGGTGCAGACTGCCCGTACATCCCGATCTGCTGCAACCCAAGCCAGCACCAGCTGATCAACATGACATAATAATTAGTAATCAGCAAAAGAGTAAACAGTACTATGATCAGCGATGTAAATTATTGCCTAAATTGAATAAAGGCGACAATGTTATTGTACTGGATAGGAATCGTAGAACCAGAGGGCAAATTGTATCAGAATGTGACTCGCCTAGGTCTTATCTGGTTAAAAACAGGATGGGGATCTACCGCCGTAATAGGAGGCATTTAATTAAATGTGAACCCGAATGTTCCCAGCCCGAGCCCCATCCAAGTGATAATAAATGTGATGTTGATGGTGAATACGACTGTGTTCCTGATAATATTATAACACTTGACGACAATAGTGATGATTCATCAGTTGAAACATGGGAGGATACAGTTGTAGAATCGCATTCTCCAATGATAACAATCAGAAAAAAATAAACATTTCTATAAATATATATTTTTTTTCTTTCTCCATCGGAATCTCGGTACGTATTCACTGTTTACAAAATATACTTACAAAAAAGTTATGAGGGGAGGAGAGATGTGTACATAATTATGAACTTATTATAATTAGTATGTAAGTACTTAGTTAAGTCATGTGACTCAACACGTCACTGGGTGGTGGTTATATTTTAATCTCTTTTCATTGAAGGGAAAGATGTTGTGGGTACTTGTGAATATTAATAAAAGGGAGTTGTCATTCAACCGTTTTTGATTAACACAACAGTGTGTTATTGCAAAATTATCAGATTTATGTGTGCGTAAGCCTGGCCATTTTTACACGTGGATTATCGTGTAAATCTATCTACCTATTTTTATATTACATCATTGAGGCTTGGTATGAGGTACCGAGGGACGCGCTAGCGATTGCGCTCTTATGAGACTAAGTTCGGTACAGTGGCGATCAGTATTATTTAAATTCAATGAGTGGAAAAGAGATAGCCAACACAAGCTTGTTTCACGTGGCGAAAAAACAATAAACACACTTCATAGATAGTGAGTCATCATTTAATCGCGCGACAACAGAATTTTCTGTTGTCAACATCAAACAAGGCCCCATCACCATCAGGTTGCAATGGGTACCAACACGGATGGATTAGCACACTATGATGAGCCAAATCATTGAACTTTGCTAGAAGCATCTGTTATTTGAGGAACCTTGACATGAAAGAAAAACAAGAAGTGCTACAACGTGCAAATCTGCGAGACAACATGTTACAGCGCACACACAGGGCCCTACGGTGCGTCCACACTTGTATCATTTGTTCGTATCCGATCACCGTCGCGTGGCATGACTGCAAATCGCGCTGCTTGGACGCTCACTGTCAGCGCGGCGATCACGCCGCGCTTGTCCGATCCGAGTGTGTGATACGCGTAGCAACATAGATTTCAAGCGATCGGATCGGCGCAACGTCTAAACGCGTGATCGCGACACGCGATCATGCCACGCGACGAAGATCTGAGCGCCTAAATGATACAAATGTTGACGCACCTCTACGCTCCCTCTCGATATCATCACTATCTGACATATTTTCAGTGACCCAGTGGCCAAGTAACAAACTACCAAATGAGATAAAATGATTAAGAATGCCTTTGTTTAAAAGTAAACTGGCATAACTATTAGAACAATGCTGATTCTTTTAATGATTATCTGAATGAAACATTGATTTAAACTTACACGATCTTCACTCATTATCACAATACATGAAAACGGGGCTTAATCACGTATAAATATGATTTATTTAATTACCTCCCGTTGGTAATTCTTCGACGTTTCTGACGTCGCGTTACGACCATGGTCTCGAAGGAAACTGGAGTTTCTGGAGAAGGAGACTCCAGTTTCCTTCGAGACCATGGACGTAATATCTGAATGAAGTAAATGTAAGCCGATAAGACTTAGATTATTATATTGGATTGAAAATTACATACTTATTTATAAATTAACTTTAAGTGCACAGTGCAGTATCACAAATCAATGTACTTATTAAAAGCATAAATGTAATTCAAGAAAAAGTTACCAAAATAGAGTTGGAAATCCTCATTAAGCCGAAACAAGTTTTAGTAAACAAGGAGTCACCTCAGGTCGAAACTGATAAGCTGGTATCGTCAGTTGCTAATGCAGTACAAAAACAGAGTGAGTCAGCGGTGTATTGATACAGCGGTAAACAACAAAGTGTGGCCACGAAACCAATGAGTGATTCACTGTCGTTTAAAGAAGACTTTCAGGTTGCTGTGGCTAAGTGTGGCAAACGGGAAGTAAGGGGCTGTAATACCTAGTGGGATCATTGGATCGTAGTTTCGAACAAACATTGTCATACACGGACAATAATTGCTATTAAAAGACAAGGAAATACAACCGATCTAGATAGCCAAGGCACGGAGAGGAAAAAGTACCTACTAGTAGTACTTGTATGGAGACTCAATAAAGATACTACCGTAGAGAGTATGGAAAGATAATTATGTAAGGAAATATTTATATATTATTTTATTTATGAAACAGAACAAACAGCTAAATACGATAGTGTGGAATTATCTTAAATTAAATTATATATTTAAGTACCTAAGACAATTTTTTTACACAATAGGGAATATGCATGAATTTTTATTTTTGCTTTATCTAAACAAAGCTATAAATTAATATACGGACGTCCAATGTCGTGCGGTATGAATGGAGTGCATCAATCTGATATCTATATACGTCTCGCGCAGCTTTAAAATTATATACGGACGTCAGTTAGTTGTATAGTATTCATACCGCCTCATATTCGACGTTCATTCATGTGATAAACGGTAGATAAAAAAATATTTTCGAATATTTATAAAAATAAACAAGATGTAAGCCATCAAACATTTCATTTTATCTCTTTCTAGCAAAACAGTATTTAATATGGAGTTTATATGGCCGGCGTGGACTATGACGAGAAAGTACATGTCGGACCTATCTGTTAAATCGCTGTCTAATTAGTAGTTTAAAATACCTATATCATACGTATTTTTTAGCCGTTTTTAATTTTAATGCCGCAATTGATATACATTTTACGGGGTTTTGATATTTTGTTAAGAAAAACGATAAAAAAATTCATGCATGCACCCCTATTCACATTTAATTTGAAAACGACAATAATAACAAAAAAATGTTCCTAACATTACATAAAACATAGAGCATGGCCTTTGTGAATTTGCTCAGAGCATAGTGAAATAAATCTATTTCCATTGCTGCCTGGTTAAGGGTACGAAGTGCCCTAACAGAGGGTGCCTGGCGCAACAGCTGTGTCCTTGCACAGGGCTCGGTAAGCAGGCAGGGCAGACAGACCCTATTGCCTAACGCGTTTGACGCTCGCAATCAGAATCAAGTGTTATGATTTTGTATAGGCTATGACAGTTGATTCGGATAGCAAATGTCAAAATTTCGTTAAGGAATAACCCCCCTGGACACTAAAACCCACTTCCGCCAGAACTCTTGAATCAAATATTTTACTTCGCAACAATTCAAAGATGTTTCAGGCTACTTCCCGTTTCTTTCTGACTTCTAGTTCATTGTACCCTAATCCCCAACACAAACAATGTAGGATTCATAAAAGGATAAAAAGGTTACCCCATACAGCGGACCTATGATGGTCGCGTTTATCACGCGATAAATGATATGATAACGCGCCTGTCACTCTCGCACTCACATACGCGTCAGAAGGTGACGGCAGCTATGTCACTTATTTATCGCGTGGCAAACGCAACCATCATAGGCCCGGAGTTTAAGATATAAAAATCTTACACACTTATTTTATAATATTTTCTTCTGTTTCCGCGATAATTACGCATTTAAATAAAACAATTTAACGGATTATATCGCGTATTATCTCATTTGAGTTCCCGACTGAATAGAACTGCAAAACCTAAATTTCCGAACGGTGTACATACATGCCAGATGGGCCTAATCTGTCAAGACAGTTACACATATGCTAGAAGGGCTTAATTACTTTATTTTAATAATTTACCAAGCAGCATTTCACAAATGAGGCGTACTGAGGAGAAAAGAAACGCTGAAAGGTAAACTCCCAGACTACCTCGTTACTAATTATAATATCTTAAAAACAAAGACTACTTAACTACTTTTTAACACATGAGATATTTTTACACCGTTCGGAAATTAAGGTTTTGCAGTTCTATTCAGTCGGGAACTCAAATGAGATAATATACGCGATATAATCCGTTAATTTTTTTTATTTAAACTTATTTTGTATTCGCTATAGCATAAGCCTATATTTAGATACTCACTTCAGACTATCGCCTCATATAAAACCCGTACTGCATGAATGTTCGTGAATGTTCGCGACTGCCTCATTATATCCTTAATTCCGGAAGGCTTTTTTACTGACTTGGATAATATGGTCGCGATACGTGAAATCAGCTTTCAAAAGCACTCTCAAGTCTTTCACCTTGTCACTGCATCGGAGTTCCTTCTAGCGTTTATACATAGTCGAGTGGGTTTCGAGCTCGACTAAATGTGACAACGGAACACTTGGATGCATTAAACGCTAATTTGTTCGTCTGACTTCAAACTTAAACTACTCTGTCGATGTCCTCCTGTAACTATTAATCAATCTGAGTTGTTCTGAATCCTTCGGACGGGTTTAAAATCATCAGAAATAAGTAAGCAGATAAGAGTCCTTGATGACCAGGGGAAGGTCATTTACCATGAAAATAAACTCAAAAGATACCAAATTGCTGTCTTGACTGACCCCAGACCACGTGAAGAATAGAATCTCTAATAGGTGACCGGCGCAATCCACATACTCGCGCTTGTCTCACATTTAGTTCGCAAGAAACAATACAGTATGCGGACTGAATCGAGCGTCATCCAATTTCATCAATAGGTTGTAATTATCGACGGTATCAAATTACCGTACATGCTAAATCTTTGTGAATATATCCGTGCATGGCGTAAAGAACTTGATAAGTCGAAAAATTTAAAATAATTTGAACTTTGAAGAGTCTAATTGTTTAATTTTGTTCAGACTTTACTGACGAATTATCAAGTTCTTCACGCCGTGCACGTTTATATTCGAAGCGTCCTGTTTCGCTCACCTTTCCACCTCTTTGTAACCACGCCCCGCGCCTCACTTACCACACACGCCGACCTGGTTGGACCAACTTTTTTTTCTAGTTATTCTGCTACGACAAGTACATTACTATAAGCGCGATGCGCGTTTTGCGTGAGCACAATCCCGCTCACTCAAATACAGTTTATCATAAGAGCGAGAGGGATGGTACGTTTCGAACTTCGAATTTCGAGATTCACCCCTCTGTTACAGGGTTTGTTGACTTGCGCAGAATACTGTAACTTGAGTTGTATTCTCATGAGACCGCAGAAATAAAACAATAGTAGATTGTTTGACAAGGGTCAAAATAAGCCATTATGACACGAACTACGTACTTTTTGAGCAGGAAAAGTGAAAAGAGTTATTAATGTTTCCAGTTATATTTATTCTGAAATGATTTAAACTAATGACTACATGATTTCGACTTCTTATTTATTTATGTAATTATCAAAATAATTAAACAGTATTACAGATAAACACTAATGCACTGTGAAACTCAGAATATACAACAGACACTATTACAAAACAATTTTACATTACACACAGTTGACTGAAGGGCGTTCCATCCATCGCCTCACAAAACCTCATACATTCATCACATATTAACATACAGCTGCTTGCAAAACATCACATTCAGTTGCTGATGCGAGAAGCTCGTTCAAATAGTGTAAAGCGTGAACAAGAGGAGAATTCCTGAAAGACACAGTACGCGCTTTAGGAACTGCCAACAAATTGCGGGTACGTGGCCTATAATTAAACCTGGATTGAGACAGTAAAGGCGTGAGAAGGCGTACTAATTGCGCCACCAATTCAGGGCAGTCTGACTCTTCACCCAATATCCGACACGCGCCCGTCATCAGGCAGTAATTTTACTTTGCCTCCAGATAACTAAAACCTAAGGTGCCCAGCAGAAACTTTTTGGGATAAAGCAAATGATAGTATCCGTAAGTTTTCTTATAGAGAAATCGTAGAAATGCCTTAATATCGATAATATGTTGTTTCGTAATAATAATCTGGTACACTATTATCTGAAAAAAGGAAAGGAATAGGTTAGAAATTAAAGTTTCACAATAAATCCACATTATCTTCTTCAAGAGGGTAGTGAATAGGTTTTTCAGGGGTCGGCAATATCTTGATCGGTTTTTTGCGTGTACTTACATGTAAAAGATTTTTATTCTGGGTCCAATGAACTAAAGTCCCGCAAGGTAGCAAAAAAAAGTACCCTAAAAAGATGTTTTTTCTTTTTTAATAAATAATTAGCTATGAGCATTTTTACTGTGGACATGTATTTGAAAATATAAATTTTAATACTCGTAACCGGAATCCAATAATATGTCTAACAAAAAATGAGATATTTTTAATGTATTTTTTTCATTTTAATATTTATTTTTATTAGCTCCAATTTACTTTAGTAATACTTTCCTACAAAATAAATATTTTTGAGTCACGCATCATAAACGAGTTAAATTTCAAACGATTATCATTTAAGATCCAAAAATATACATGTTTGGAAATTATGGTTATTTTTTCCAGACGTAACATTGATAGCAAAAACATTGCAGTTATCATTTCGGTTAGACTTTTAATTTTATGCTTTTGTAAGCAAAAAACCGACTCCAAAATTTATCTATTTTGATTTTGCCATTCCAATTCCACTTGACAGCTTTGACAATTGAAACTCCTGACAGCTTGCGCTGCCTATGGTCTCACCGGAAGATCAGCGCTGGCTTTAGAACCAGCGTTATGCTGAGATGGGACCATTTCGGGGCATACTTAGTTTAGTAATTAATTTTTTTGTATTGCTGTATAAATATGCCCTCGGATAAATGTATTTTCTTTCTTTCTTTCTTTACAAAAAACTAAAAAAATAACTGTATAATATACTTTCTTCCATTTAATTTCAAGAAACCTTATTTCAAATTCAATCTATACAGTATACAATTAATGCTATTTAGTCATCGGTGCCATATATAGAAACTGCAAAATGTTCAAAATTGTCGATTTTAGTAAGTTGTTCTTACCGACTCCAAAATAGCAATAATTGTATAATTATAGGTATTGTATAAATTTCACCGTAATATTTATTTATTTCTCTAATTATCTCTTCAGAAGACTACCCTCGATAATCGGGTAAATTTAGTACAAGTTCAGTGCCACACAATTGTGAGGTTGCTAGATAAAAAATAAAGAACTGGCTAATGCAGACAACTTATCAGAATTTTGAATGTCTTTCCTGTTTTTAAGAAATACCTGCACAAATACAACGTCATAAATCCGTTTCTGACAGTTTTTTTCCAGAAATACGAATGGGCTTTTAAATTAGGTATCTTATTTAAATTTTTTTTGAAACCATCTTACCTGGGAGGTGTCTGGATCGTCCAAAGCCTGGAACGCCATCGGCACCATCTGAACCTGGGCGGCCACCGTGGCCACCTGGTCTGCCTGGGCCACCTGGGCCGCCTGAGCCATGTGGGCCGCCTTGGCCGCCTGAGCCGCCTTGGCCGCCTGGGCCGCCTCGGCTGGCTTGGCCGCCGTAAGCGCCTGGGCCGCCTGGGCCGCCTGAGCCACCTGATCCGGCTGGGCCGCCTGGGCCGTCGCGGGCGCCTTGGCCGCCTGGGCCGCCTGAGCCACCTGAGCCACCCATGCCGGCTTCGCCACCTGAGCCACCGCGAGCGCCTGGGCCGCCTGGGCCGCCTGAGCCACTTGGTCCGGCTGGGCCGCCTCGGCCGCCTGAGCCGCCTGAGCCGCCTTGGCCGGCTGATCCGCCTGAGCCGCCATGAGCGCCTGGGCCGCCTCGGCCGCCTGAGCCACCTGAATCGGCTGGGCCGCCTTGGCCACCTGAGCCACCTGGGCCACCTTGGCCGGCTGGACCGCTTGAGCCGCCACGGGCGCCTGGACCACCGGGGCCACCTGAGCCGCCTGATGCAGCTTGGCCACCATCGCCACCTGAGCCACCTGGGCCGCCATGGCCGGCTGGGCCGTCATGGCCACCTGAAGCGCCTGGGCCGCCTGCGCCGCCTGAGCCGCCTATGCTGCCTGAGCCACCTGCACCGCCATGACCGCCTGGGCCACTGGGCTGGTATTGGCCGTCTGGGCCGTCTGGGCCGTCTTGGTCGCCTTGGCTGCCTTGGCCACCACGGCCGCCTCGGCCGGGTGGGTTGCCCGAGCCTCCTGGGCCGCCTGGGCCGCCTGTGCCTTAAAATTACACCAAAGTTTTAAGTATTTCAAACCCCGTAAGATCGATATCCGCCATTTTCAAATAAATCATTAAGTCATAACGCTATGTAATCGTAAGCAACACGAAGAGAACAAAACATAACCTTACCTACCCGCATTGTACGTCTTAACATCGGTGACCAGCAAGATTAGGCTGCGTGCGCAGGAGAACTACGCCCTGCGCACAATCGTCACGGCCCCGCGATACATTCGGAACGAGACGATCTCGTCGGGATCACACTTCTCCACACCCGCCCACCGGACAAACGAAGTCGAACTCTGCCGAGAGATTGCTCATTCCGCAGACTGAGTCCCCTAAACGCCCAGGAACCCACAACACCGCCGAAAGGACAACAGCCACAACGCCGCAGGCAGGCCACCGAACTAGTTGAAACCAAGAATTATGGTTTATGGTTTAAGACATTTATTCTCATAAGAACATAAAATACATTCACTTAAAATGAGAACTTAAATTTAACTTGCTTACAATATATTTACCCGTTCGGTTCCCGCGTCCCGAACGCCGCACGCTGCGCACTTGTTATCAACATATCACTTACTTTACGATTCATCTACGTACTTAATGCGCAAGCTAGCGATCGCGCGACGCGCGGATCAACCGTACTGATAACTTAAGTGGGTGGCGTTAGAAAATACACATAAGCCCTTAAGAGCCGCAAAAGCAGCCAACACCGGTCAGCGAAGTCGAAGACAGTGAAATCAACGACGACGTAGACTAGTCTCCATGGCCTCCCTGCGACCCAACACACGTGCCACAGAAGGCACCTAAGTAGACTCACCCGTTATAGCGGGTTGAGGAGAACCTACCAATGAAGGCCCAGCCGTGAAATGGCACCCCCATACTAAGAAGGTATGAGAAGATGGGTATACTCTTACTTGACAGAATTTCATTTGCCCAAATTTTAGCTGCCAGCTGCCATAATGTTGTTTCTTATAATTTCGTATGCCATACTTATTGTTAACCATAGTAATCATATGCCAGAATCTTTGTTTCCCATAATATCAATTCCAATAATCTTAATTTCCTTAATCATTGTAATCCATAATTATCACATAATATAATGTCATTTGAATCGGATAAGTAGGTTTGGTTAAAAGACTAACTTTAGTAATATAAAACTTAATAAATACTTCCAACGAAAATTGTTTTCAACATGATCGGACGTACCGTTTTTAAGTTACTTCAAAAAACTGCGCTTCTCAGCAAAAAGACGTAAGTGCCGGGGAGATACGCTCTTTTGTTGGTGTTTTTTTTTCATATCGTATTTTTTTCATCCGTAGAGCATTTTTATGTATAAACGGCGCGGAACCCTTCATGAGCTAATCCAACTCGCACTTGGCCGCTTTTTCATATCGTATTTTTTCACCTGTAGTGTATTTCTTTGTATGAACAGCTGCGGAACTTATTATTCAAAAATTTACACAGCATTACAGTAAAAACCAAGGCACTGTGAACTACACAAACATAAAAGCTTGAAACTAGTTCGGTTGAGGCGACGTAACTCCGTGGCTCCGTTGCGTCGTCTGATCTGTTATATTTTGTTCTCGACGTCATGATTACATACCGATATACCGATATGCAGCTATTATTACTACGTATAGAGAAGACGCCGCCCAATCATTCAGTGTTCTGTTCAACTGCAGTCGGCCGGCCGCAGTTCACTCAGTGTCGCGCCTATGACAGTATGACGGCGTGCGCCCCACACTGCCGCGCTTGTAGCACAGATTTTGTTCGCGGCGTCTTCTCTATACTTCGTTAGAGTAGCTCAATGCCGATATGTCATGATTTATTTGAACATTGCCAATTGCGTTCTCTTGGTGGTTTAAAATAGTTAAATTTATGATTTAATATTATGGAAAGAAAACGTATTCATTTCGCTGAAATATTATTATGTCTGGCTTTTATTAGGAAACCAACATTTTAAAGTACTTTATCAAACAGAGTTGAAGACCCTATTCAAAAATTAATTATTATTTTACAAAAAATATTATCTATTATTCTACTATAGTTGTAAAATTGTAATGTCTGTACATTGAAGATATTTTCAAAAAAATGATTATTATGGGCTCTTTGGAGGTCACTTATACGAAAAATTTTATTTTTTTATATTTTTTTATGTTTGTAAAATCGGCTGAACGGATTTCAACTATTTTTGTTACACGGGTAGCTGGGTATCTCCAGATGGTTATTGGATAAGACAAAACGAAGGTTTATGACTTTTTCTCCTCCGCGAACGAAGTTGCGGGCGATTCTAGTAATAATTAATATTTTTTCTATAAAGAGGCCTTAAGGTATTTGTAACCCTAACGAGAAAGAACTATCAATGTTTCGGTGTTCTTAAATAATCTTTGGTATGAGAAAGAACCATTAAAACAAGAGGACTGACAATTTCCAAACAAAAAGCCGTTCCCCGATATGTACAACGACATCTATGTATATTAAATGTTACGATTTATACTAGCTTCTGCCCGCGACTTCGTCCGCCTTAAATTCGTTTATCGCGGATAAGGATATTTTTCCGGGATAAAAAGTAGCCTATGTCCTTCCCCGGGACTCAAACTATCTCTATACCAAATTTCATCCAAATCGGTTTAGCGGTTTAAGCGTGAAGAGGTAACAGACAGACAGATAGACAGACATACATACACACTTTCGCATTTATAATATTAGTATGGATAGTATGGATTAGTAGGTATGGATTAATAGCTATTTACGAACTAAATGTTACTGAACTATGTTTCTTTGAAAAAACAGCAATAACCTTGAAAAGCTGATGGTCACTGGGAAAATCGAAGGCAAGAGGACAATAGTCAAGAGCCCGACACGCTGGATAGACCAGTGTGCCTACCATGAGCTGAGTTTACTATCGGTGCTAGCGAATATCTCGTATCGAGAGTCAGTGCACCTCTCTCGCACGCGCTAATAGTGCGAAAGAGATAGACCGCCTTCGAGCGCTCGATACTCGCTCGTGCCGAACTCATGGTAGGCGCACAGATTCGCACAGATGCTCTACTCTTGGCAACAGATAAATTGAGATGGGGGCGTATCATCAGAGAAAAAAAATCCGAGGACATGACCACCACCCTGAGTACAGTACGATTACTTTGAGTTTACCACTGACATATGCTTTTATTCCATTGGATATTCGACTTAACCACTAATATAAAAAGTTTCTATTAGAAACAAACGTCGTTTAGACAGAGTGGAAGTAATAAAGGATAAAGCGCTCGTTAACATTTTAGTGTTCTACCGACTTATAATTTACTTATTGAACTACACATAACATTTATATCGCTGCCCATCCACAACAACGCCGCACAAAATTAGTGTAATTAGTGTTTAAATCGCATATCCAATGGAATAAAAGCATATGTTTATTTTATTTATTTATTTTATTTTATTTATTTGGCACACTAAACAGATAACATTCAAAATAACATATAACAATACATAGAACAGGCTTTGTAGAAAAATGCCATCCAAAACAAGTATGCACAACATGATTAAAACAATACAGTAACATCGTAAAATACCCTAAATTAAAAAATAACTATTATCAACATGGCTTAACTGTTAAATATAACATAATAATTATTTTCTGAGCATCACAGAACATAATTAATTTGCATTATTGTTACGAGTAATAATTAACAATATTTATAATATTAACAGCTGTTTAACGCGAAAGCACTTCTACAATCTGCCTCCTGAATACCAGAAATCGTGGATTGAAAATGTCAATATTGTATGTCACTGGTAAACTCAAAGTAATCGTACTCTAATGAGGGAATCGATGCAAAGAGCAGGATATTTATTTGTTCAATCATAACATCGTTAAATGTTTAGTTATAAAACACCATCTAGTTTTTGCCAGAATATCTCCTTACAATATTAGATAGATCGAAGCACGGTCCAAAGTATGACAGTCAAATTGACAGTCCTCTTGTTTTAATGGTCCTTGTTATGAGACAATGTCACACAACCTTTTGGGTCAAGTTTCCTGTGTTTAGGTATTCTTGTACAAGGATAGCTAAACATGAGAGGATTGGTTGCCAGATACTACCCAATAACTCTAAGCAAATGAGGGTTTTGACTTTTTCCTGCACTTCATACAAAGTTGTGGGCACCTTGTAGTTTTTTATCATTTCATTCGGGTGTATTGAGTAGTTTTAACTTACCCTCGCTGAGGCAGCAGTGGATACAAGCCTGAAAATACAAAAAGAGGTTATTTTACAAAATAGTTGGGCTTGGGCATCTCTACGGAAATTACAGGGAACTTAAAGCAATTAAAAATTTCTCATTAAAACAATAAAAATTTAGGTAATTTCGTACCGATAAATTGTTACTTTTGTAAAAGTAGTTACTAAAGTCGTAAAAGCCGAGTACTGTGAGACGGCCAGCGTCGGTGTCCACTCGTGTCTCATGACTAAGTTCTCGTAATAGAACGTAACATGTCGAGCAGTACTCAGCGTTTACGATGTGAGTAACCGCTAATGTAATCTAAATATGTCTGAGTCTTGCGGTTGTTTCCTAAGTTAACATTGTAAAAGAACCACCCATAGAAGAATCCATTAATCTAAAATGGAAAAGCAATCCGCAAAGTAACGCCTGCGCTATGATGGTTTGGTGTCCGTCACTCTGGCACTCGCATACTTGGCACAAAGTGACGCTGCTTTGTCATTAACCTATCACAGTATCAAGGGTGTGCTAAATTTAAGCTATTTTTAGTGAGATTTTTGTCAAATCTAGTATAGGAAACGGGCTGGTTTTCACAGATGTGTTTTTTGACTATATAACCTATTCAGCGCCTAACGCGGAAACATGTTTGTTTAAAATTTCCTCGATACAAAAGAAATCCAAAAACGCGTCTTAATTTTCCGATTTTTGTATATTTTGTATCAACGACAGATTAATAAACGGCTAAATTATGTTCAAATGATATCCTCCCTTTATCTTTTACGCCACTAACTTAAATGTCACCAAAACATAATAATATCTTCGATTTCATTGTACTTTTACATCTGGCACTTACGCCAAAAAACCAAGCAAGCATGTAGTGTATTAGCTTTCTTTTTTTTGATGCGCGCGAGCAGTAAATGCGTTCCTTATTAAGGTGCGTCCACATTTGTATCATTTGCCCGTATCAAATCATCGTCGCGTGGCATGATCGCGTGTCACGATCACGCGTTTGGACGTTGCGCCGATTGGATCGCTCAAAATCCATTTTGCTACGCGTATCACACAGTTATATCGGACGAGTACGGCATGATCGGTGCGCCGACAGTAAGCGTCCAAGCAGCGCGATACGCAGTCATGCCACGGCACGGTGATCGGATACGAGTAAATGATACAAGTGTGGACGCACCTTTACAAATTCCGCTTATTGGCCTTGTCCGCAATTGGGGCGTGGTTTACGAATGCCGATGCAGGCCCTGAACGACCGCGAACGCAATCTCGCGGGCATTCGAGGAATGCGTAGTGTTAGGGCACGGGGCCCCGGAAACTTTAGTCAGTGACATTGCCAAGCAGTTCACAAGAAAAGTTTTTACCGAGACATTAAAACGCTACGGAACCGAACACCGGCTATAACGGGGTCCTTTTGGCCGCAATGCAAACCAGCCCGGAGAGTGTACAGAACTTTAAAAATCATGATCACGACATTTATATCAGAAAACCATAGAAAATGGGATCAATAATAAATAAGCCTTATTGAGCTTACTATGGGACTAGTTCGATTTGTGTAACATAGTCCCGTAATATTTATTATTATTATTAATAATATTTACCAGAATTCAACTTTGCGCTTAATACGTCAGTAAATAAGACAACTAAATCCCACAAAAAACATTTCATTTAAAATTAGCAGCCAATACTCACAAGCTCATAACGCTTAAGCTGTAAAAAAATTATCAAATCCCAGGAAAAACCCTCAAGCTCTGACTTTACTGATCCTACACCTTATCTTAAAAAGTATGGCTTCAACTGGCTTGAAGCCCCTAAGCCCTGATTTTACTAACCCTACACCTTGGTTTCAAAAGTATAGCCTCCACCCGTGACCATGGAATGCTGCAAAGCTTCCGAAACGTCGGGAACTAAAATGAGATAATATACGCGATATAATCCGTTAAATTGTTTTATTTCAATGAGTAATAATAGCGGAAACAGAAGTAAATATAAAGTATAGCCTGTTCGTTTCATAGAGAGGAATTCAAATTAATATTATTATCACAATATTGAAGACATATACTGATGTAACCAATAATAACCAATCACCTTGTATATTATACAGGGTGTCCCTAAACCTAACGCCACAATGAAGAGTGGAGATGGAACAGCTCATAAGCTACCATATTTAGTAAATATAACCCTTATAAAAAGTTCATGGTTTTCGAGAGATTGGCCCTTTTTTTTAAATCGTGACTTTATTTTTAATTTAATTCGTTTTTTTAAATTATTTTTACTGACAAAGCATCATGACATGTAATAAATTTAAATTACATTTGATAAAATATGTTTTGGTAACAACCTGCAAAAAACAGATTTACAAAATACTTTAATTTGCAGAGGTGGCAATCGACATACTGCAGCGCAGGATATCAAAAGTCACGAGGTTTTTTAAAGTGCCAATATCTCGAAAACGATGAACTTTCTATGAAAGTCAAATTTACTTAACATGGTAGATTATGAGCTATCAACCCTCTTCATTTTGGCGTTGGTTTTAGGGACATCCTCTATAAGTATAGTTTTTTTCTACATCACAATTTTCGAAGTTGGTTAAACAAATAAATAACATTAATCAGCATTCGGGTATATTATTAATATACCATACCTACACCTTGTTTGAGGTCAGTTAATACCCAGACGAATAATAACATACGTTAAGATCATCAATAGTAAGAAGTATTACCGCATGAAAAGTATCAAAAGGTGCGTCCACACTTGTATCATTTGCTCGTATCCGATCAGCGTGCCGGGGCATGACTGCGTATCGCGCTGCTTTGACGCTAACTGTTGGCGCGCCGATCATGCAGCACTCTTCCGATATAAGTGTGTGATACGCATAGCAAATGGATTTCGAGAGACCGGATCGGCGCAACGTCCAAACGCGTGATCGTGACACGCGATCATGCCACGCGACGATGATCTGATACGGGCAAATGATACAAATATGGACGCACCTAAAGAGTAGAAACTATCCTTCTCGTTTTGAAACCATAAAAAATGATTAAAAGCGAGATTTAAAGTAGTTCCTTTATATATATATATTAGTAGTCGAAAACTGTATATACGTTATTTTGTATGAAGAGAATACCGGTTCCTTAGCCCTGAATGTCATATTGTAGATTGCTCCAGTAGTGGTATAAAAGAGATAGCATCGTCTTAGCTTGTGTCGTCAAGGAAAGAAATAAACCGGTTAAATGGAAAAATATATATATATATATATATATGTATATATAATAAGGGCTCCAGGATAAACGAATCATGGAAGAGAGAAGTTTTTGGTTCGGTTTTGTAGTCGACAACAACTAAAAATCAAATAAAAAATATATATATATTTCAGACTACACTTTTTACATGCTTTGTAAACAATTAAATCTTATTAGTAGTGTTAGTACGACATAAAAAGAAAGACATAACTGAACAAACCAATGAATGTATGCAGTCTCTGTCGGCGGGTGAACATGGGGCCATTTTCTCGCTCAGAATTCTAATTAAACATATCCGAGAATTTATCTATATCTATTACGAGCAGCCGCCCGCAACTTCGTCCGCGTACCGCGTACGTAAAACCGACCTCATAATTTGACTACGATACCTATTTTGTGGCTCTCCCTCCCCCTCTCTCTCTCTCCTTCCTTCTCTTCCTCTCCCTTTCTCTCTCCCTTCCTGTCTCTCCTTCCCTCCCTCTCTCTCCCTTCATTTCTCTCTCCCTGCATCCCTCCTTCTTCTCTCTCTCTACCTCCTTCCCTCTTCATGTTTCACTTTAATAATTCATTAATTAATACATAACCCATAATCTTTTTGCAATTTCAAGTTCCTAAGTCCAAAGATTTTAGGTCGCTTTGTTTTACCCCCTTAGGGGATGAATTTTGAAAAATCAAGAATATAAGTTTCTTGATTTTAAACACACAATCTATTCACGAAATTTCAAGTTTCTAAGTCCAAAGATTTCGCGTTTCACATACAAAGTTCCATCCCTTGTTTTATCCACTTAGGGGATGAATTTCAAAAAATCTATTCACGAAATTACAAGTTTCTAAGTCCAAAAATTTTACGTTTCCCATACAAACTTTCATCCCTTGTTTTATCCACTTAGGGGATGAATTTCGAAAAATGCTTTCTTATCCCTGGCCTAAGTTATAAATGTAACCGACTGTGAAAAAAAACAATTCTCTAGCGTTAGTAGTTCCGGCTGTGCGTTGATGAGTGAGTCAGTCAATCATTCTGTCAGTCAGGACTTCTTCTTTTATATGTATATAAGAGTATAGAATATACTGAGGATATACTAGCAAAGGGCCTTTTGTAAATTAGGTATTTTTAAAAACTATTTCTATCGCATCGCCTCAAGTCCCCCGTATTACAGTGCAAAAGAGACAACTGCAGCTCGGAACGATCTGACCTGCAAAAGATTGGCGAAAACAGGGTTTCGTAGTCTCCTATTTTCTCTTCCAAAACTGGACTAATTTAGTTTTTCTTTCACATAATATTATAACGAGGACTTCAGACGTGCTTTTAAGTTTTCTGATTTTCTCTTATATTCCTTAAATTTGTTTACTGAACGTGTGTGCTTATGGCGCCGGATACTGGCGTCTAATTCTTATAATAAACAAATTATTAAGAAAAATAAAACCTAGTAGCATGGCACAGGTAAGCATAGATTATATTTATAAAAACGAATTAAATAAAAAAAGTACCGACTTCAAAATAAACTAAAAAGCCAAACATAATCTTTTATGTACGGTACGGATCACATTTTATGCATTTTATACGTTATGCAGGATCGTTCCGTCCGTTGAAGACCACATTCGGAGCGTATAAGGAGACCTGAGCCAGGTGACGTGACGTGAGAGCTCTTCAGTTTGTGAGAGAGCCATACTCACGCCGAAGATTGAACGGGCAGCGGCAGTTAATGCGCGAATATTGGCGAAAATCGAAGGTGAACAGGCGGTATATAATTCCACTAGCTGTTGGCCACGACTTCGTCCGCACAGAGATTAAATTTGTAGCCTTCTGGAAGGCAACTTCGTCAGCGGAGAAAAATAACATAACCCTCATTTTTTCTTCAGCGTAATCGAAAAAAAAGTGTCCTATAATTATATGAGGATGCCCAGCTACCCGTGTACCAAAAATAGTTGAAATATGTTTGGCCGTTTTGGCGTGATGAAGCTACATCGACACATACATACAAACATACAAAAAAAATCGAATTAGTGACCTTCAAATACTCCATATCACTTATTTTTTAGATTTTCTATATTATGGTAGTAGATTATCTATATATGTTTAATGTACATAGATATTTAATTTTAACCTTAATCTATCTATCTTCTATATTCTATCTATCTATATATCTATGGATACATATAATAAAGGTGAAGAGGCTCGAAAGTTTGTTGGTACATGGAAGATATTCAAAAAAAAGTTGGCCGGGCGGAGCCGCGAGCACAGCTAGTGTTGAATAAAGAACTTTATTTACTTTAGGTTTGGCACTGACTTCAAAAGGTGATTTAAATGTGATCCGTACCGTACATAAAATATTAATTTCGGCTTTTTAGTTTATTTTGAAGTCGGTTCTTTTTTTATTTAAATAAAAAAAATTTTTGCTTTTTAGTGATGGATTTTAGTATTGATATAAAGTATTTTGTAGAGCTCAGAATGGGAAGATTGAGGAGGCACTTTGCACGCATCTTGAGTCTTTGGAAGTAAGAAATGTAAAAGTTGGTTAGTTTATTGTACTTTCCATCATCAGCTCAGCATGAAATGATGACAACCAAAGGATAACAACTGATAACTTTAGAAGAAATATTTACAAATCATTGTTAGTGCCTTTAATATTTGAGGGTTTCTCTCGATTTCCCTGGTATTCCATCATCTGATTCTGACTTGGTGATAAGGAAACTACTTCAGGGACACACTATAAAGAATATGACTAACAGTCTTAAAGTATTTACCTATAATAGATTATTTTTTTATGAATGATCCACTAACTCTTAACTATTAAGGAGTTGTACCTTCCGTCATCAGCTTAGCATGATGAGTTGATGACTACCATATGCAAATACTTAAATAACTTTAGAAAATATATGAAAAACGTTATAAGTGCCTATAAAATTTGAGGATTGCCCTCGATTTCCCTGGGATCCCATCATCAGATCCCAACTTGGTGGCAATGGGACTATCTCAGGAGTATATCCTTTCAAATAAAAAAAAATATTTTTAAAATCGGTCTACAAATGGCGGAATAATCGGTGAACATACATAAAAAAAATACAACTCCTTTTTTGGAAGTCGGTTAAAAAAATTGCTCTAAGACAATTATCCAGGGAGGAAACGGGGGATTACGTTTGTATGGACGAATGGCCACTAGTAAATGCTCATAAGTATGGACATAAAAACAACCATAACGTAAACAAGGAAGCGTCAAAGCCCCGCACGGAACCCCTACGAAGGTCAATACTTAAATATTACGACGTCATGTAAAACTCAGTGCGCTTGAGTGACCAGTGCGCCTACCATGAGTTCGGCATGAGCGAGTATCGAGCGCTCGATGACGGTCTATCTCTTTCGCACTATTAGCGCGTGCGAGAGAGGTCCACTGACTCTCGATACGAGATACTCGATAGCGCCGATCGTAAACTCAGCTCATGGTAGGCACACAGAACGCGGACGGCAATTCAAACCAGACGTAACGTACCCGCGAACGGAAAATTAAAAAAAACCGGCCAAGTGCGAGTCGGACTCGCGCACCGAGGGTTCCGTACAAACTTTCACTTAAGGTGCGTCGACATTTGTATCATTTGCCCGTATCAGATCATCGTCGCGTGGCACGATCGCGTGTCACGATCACGCGTTTGGACGTTGCGCCGATCGGACCGCTCGAAATCCATTTTGCTACGCGTATCACACAGTTATATCGGACGAGTACGGCAGGATCGGCGCGCCGACAGTAAGCGTCCAAGCAGCGCGATACGCAGTCATGCCACGGCACGGTGATCGGATACGAGCAAATGATACAAGTGTGGACGCACCTTTACCTTAACATTATTGCATTACCCGGTTCCGGTTATGTTTGCACCCGATTATAAGAATCAAATCACACTTCAGCAGTAGAACGTATTTTATTTCACTTCATCCACTTAAACTAACAATATGTTGTCTAACACGGTTACGGCACTTCAACTTAATACTCATTTCGATACAACGGTTAGCACAGAACTGCTCCCCGTCGGCCAAGTGACGGCCCTTTTATCCCCTTTAATGTGGCTTGAGTCAAAATAGCAGAGGGTAACCATTTTTTCTCAACCCATAACTACCTTAACCTTAAAATAACAAATTTTTGCTAGTTACTAAATATCAAAAACCCTACATAATATCTATAGCCTTGCATACAAATGAGGTGCAAACTTAGAAATAGCTAGTTAGGGACGTAGTTATAATTTTCGTGTAATATTAATGTTTATTTACACAAATTGTGAAAATTTCAAAATTTCGTACGGTAACCTTCGAAGATAAAGTATTTCACGCTATGTTTACAATGTTTTTAAACTGTATTTCAAAGAAAACAAATATCTTTGGAAACACCTGATTCAAGTCTTAGAAATTTAATAAAATATTCGAAAATCTCGTAATTGACGAAAAGAACGACACAACAAACTTGTATGAAGGGAGTACCGGTTTCCTAGCCCTGAATGTAATATTGTGGATTGCTCCAGTAGTGGTATACAAAAGCTAGCATCGTCCTATCTTGGGTCGTCATGGATCGAAATTAACCGGTTAAATTGAAAAATCTAACCGTTTTACTTCGTTCCACAAGATCGAACGACGAATGAATTTGGCACAAACCGGTACCTCAATTGAATATTTCTTAGACCGGTAACCGCAAACGGAAACCAAATCATTTCGTTCGCGGGCGAATAACCGAAACCGGTATGTCAAAAATAACGTTTTCCGAACTGCTACCCTCCCTACACCTGAACATAAACACGTTGGTAGCAAGACATTTAAAAGATCACCGAACCACACTGTATAAAACTAGCCAAGGATAGAAACCTTTGGAGGAGGCCTTTACTTGAGAGAGGATGCTAAAATAAAAAAAAAAACGATAATCTAAAATGTAAATAAATGACCATTGGATGAGCATATGTAAATTTATTATCATGGAATAAAAAGTTTTTTTTCACTTCTCTTGCTCAAAAAGTACTTCATATTAGCTTCGCGAAGCGAGACTAACATCTACGAGTAGTCCCTAGGGTTTAAAAGAAAGCCATATAATCACATACAAATTTCTATGAAACTGAACTGAAAACCTTGCGGCCAGCTACATACTACTTACGAATAATTAAAAAAAACCAAACCAACTTGATCAGATTGGCCAAAATTTCTGATCGAGTTGCTCAAAATGTACTTATAATTTTTCAAGAAATATTCAATTTTAATGTTAAGTATTTTTAATTTTCTCGCAGTCGAAGTGAAAAACAGTGTTTAACACGTGGATAAAAGCCATTATGACACTCACACATATTTGTCCTCGCTTACTTTGCGAGCTCGTCCAAATAATCACTTGGTGTCATAACGGCTTCTTTTGGCCCCTTGCGAAACAATTTACTATTATTGGATTTATATTTACCAGAACTAGGATGAACAGTACGACCTTCATGGTGTAGATGTTTTATGAACTATGTTTAGGGCCCACGATACAGCCCATTTATACAAAGGCTGGTGTAATATAAGACGCAATACAGATGGCAAGTACAGTCAGCTTCAGCTCTTACAACCTATATTTGGCTCATAAAAACCGGCCAAGTGCGAGTCCGACTCGGGCACGAAGTAACTCGATTTATGGAACTCTTCGAGGTATCTGAAGTACGCGAAAGCCGAAAAAGAACACGTCTTGATTCCTTTTTATGGTATCCTGCTAACCAAACTTTTCTTAGTGTTTTTTCCTACGGTTTTATAGAATACAGTAGGTTAGGTTTGTCTTATGAATGTTCCGATAAAATATGATTTCAAAGAAACTCGTCAGTGGGGAAATCAAACAGTTGGCAAGTAAAACATTCGATGAAAAATAATTCGGTGAAAAAGCAGAGAACCGCTTTTTATTTTTGGAGTTCGGTACCCTAACGGAACTCTATTACTAAGCCTCCGTTGTTTGAATGTCTGTCCGTCTGTCGAGCTTCTCATTTTCTTTTTTTTAAGTTATATTTTATAAAATTATGCATAGTAACTCTTCCTTGTTTATATATTTTTGAAACTGTATTGTTCGTGAAAGGTAATTTGCAATTGTTTAAGAATTTTAGAAGTGGTCGTCTTAGAAATAAAATAAGTTCAATGCCTTCCAAAACAGCGTTTTACAGGAAAAGTGTACCTGGTATGGCTCCAAAAATGTACAACAATGTTCCAAATCACATATTTAGTATAGAGGATATAACAATGTTCAAAAGTAAATTGTTTAAATTTTTAGTGGACAAAGCATATTATTCGGTTAATTAATTTTTGTCAGACTGCAATTAATGGCAACTGTACACCCCGTAGCGACAGTCCATTAATACCTAAAATTTGTATGCCTTGCGGCCCAACACGGTGATGTCGCTTTTATATTATAAGATCTGTGCTTATGTACAATTTTAGCCGTGTTGAACAAATAAACTTTTTGTAGTTTGTATTTGTAGTTTTTAGTTCAATTTAGAATTATTACGTACAAGATACTATATTAAAAAGACTCCATTATCATGCAAATTAAGAATGTTCGTAGAACTGTACATTATAAAATGTAGGTAGCGCACCTAATAAATATGTAAACACTGACCGTGTTTACCTTTTAAGTGAACCGTTGCGTCTTAGAACATACTGATTTTTTTTTGACAATTATCCGAAAAATAAAATAATAAACGTGAAAGTTTGTGCCTTTTAATTTAATTTTAAAAACTAAGGAACAGCTCTTACTGAAACTTTCCAGTAATGTCGTTTAGACACCAAAACAACACATAGGCTATAGATTGCATCCCTACGCGGACGAAGTCGCAAGCAACAGGTAATTAATTATAACTGTATGGAGTTTACCCCTACTATTCATTAATATACTTATTTCGTGTTAGGGATGGTAGGCTACAACAGGTTAGAGGTCCGACGGAGTTAGCTCTCACATCGTGTATATTTAAGCTGTTTAACCCTGGACTGCTGGCAGAGGTACGTTTGAATGTGCCGGAGCGGTATGTATGGCGGCGCCGGCGGCCGAGCCTGCTCGCCGAGCCTCGATCCCGAACGCAGCTGCTGCGACAAGCGCCCTTCACCAGGGCGCTTCGTACGCTTAACCAAGTAGCGAGTGAGTTGGATCTCTTTTCTTGCTCTCAGAGGAATTCTCAAGGGGGACACTGTATGTTTTGTGTTATAAATCCATACTAATCCATATCCATACTAATATTATAAATGTGAAAGTGTGTCTGTCTGTCTCTGTCTGTCTGTCTGTTACCTCTTCACGCTTAAACCGCTGAACCGATTTGGATGAAATTTGGAATGGAGATAGTTTGAGTCCCGGGGAAGGATATAGGGTACTTTTTATCCTGGAAAAATACCCTTATCCGAGATAAACGAATTTAAGGCAGACGAAGTCGCGGGCAGAAGCTAGTTATAAATAATAATGTTATTGTGTTTGTGTGGTGTTGTACATAAGCTGTGTGTGTATTGTAAATATACATAATTAGATAACTATTGCTATTTTGTAGATTAAATTTGTCCTATGGACCGCTGGTGTAGAGCACTCCCATAAGTAAGTACTGTGCAGACTGAGGACTGTAAAAGCAGTCTGAACCCCTTTCGATAGCTTTAAGAGCAGTATAGGTGAAGTGGAGAATAAGAAGTCACAGTTTGTATCGAAATCCCGTTCCTAAACCAATACTTTGGCTTTCTATTGTAACTATGATATCTATCTGACTGAAGCTAATTCACTTGACGATTGTTTCTGAATGATAACTTTCCCTTGACTTGTAAGTATTTCCATGGCTGGTATGTAGAACGATAACGACTGAATAGTACGGGGACTATTTTTATATTTGTGTTCATTCGTATAGCACACATAGTGGAGTTATCGTCAATAGAATTAGCTTCGGCTTTTATATTCGAGCCGTATATTGGTTAGGGAGGGGGTAATTTGATTATTAATTTATCAATTGTTGTGCAACATTTTAGATTTCCATGGAAACTACTTACTTACTAGTCTTTATGCGATGTTACGGAAATGTTGCGCAGTTCCTATGGAAAGTTTACATACATCAGTTTACTATGTAAAATATTGCCTTATGAGCTTTACACAATTGATATTTGATTCGTAGATACGAATTTTATCCCTTTGACTGTTTAGTCAAAGTAATGATTTCATATCTTTCTATCGGGGTTAGATAGAAAGGTATGAAATGAATTTATTGAACAAATTATATTTTATATTAGCTTATAAGCTATGTAGGCATTTCAGGTCTTATACTAAGTCTATATAATACTATAATTGTTGGGTCATCCGGTACATGTACCTAATGTTATATACATTTTTATTTCATTTTCGTTAAATAATAATAATTTTGCATCAATTACACTAGTTTAATTTTGTTTTGAAACTTAGTTCGCTACAGCGATCAGTACTGAATCAAATGAGTGGAAAAGAGAAAGTCAACACAGGCTCCGCACGTGAAACAAACAATTTTGTATGAGATATTAGCTAAACCTGAAGCGCCGCTCAAACGCTACGTTGCCAGCTCGACCGTCTAGTCTAGACGAACCCGCGGCCCCCCGCCGGCGCGCTGTTGCCACTATCCTATGTTGGTAAACAAACTATAGATAGTGAGTCATAATTTATTCGCAAGAGCTTAGAATTTTCCGTAGTCAACATCAACCAAGGCCCATCAGGTTGCAATACTAACACAAAAAAACCGGCCAAGAGCATGTCGGGCCATGATCAGTGTAGGGTTCCGCAGCAGTTCATACAAAAAAATGCACTATAGATGAACAAAATACGATCTGAAAAATTGCACTAGCAAAGAAGCGTATCTTCTCGGCACTTACGTCCTTTAGCTGAGAAGCGCAGTTTTTTGGCAATAACTCAAAAACGGCTCGACCGATTTTATTCAATATAGTTTTTATTGAAAGTTATAAGGCCTCATTTTCATGAATTTTTCCATAATTTTTTGACCCGTGGTTCTAGAAGTAACAAAAGTTAAAGGGGAGGACGCTATTTTTTTGGATTTCCGGAGCGAATATTTAAAAACCTTTATCAAAAAATAATGTTCAACACCCTTATTAATGTTCAACACCCATACACTAGTGTGGGAACGAAAAAAAAATTCACACCACTTTAGGTACCGTCGTGTTGCGTAACTTCGCGTGTGCTACCTATTTTCGCCTTGTTTGACATAAGTTGCCATTAACAAAATGTTTCTAGTGTAAACCTTACATAAAACTGCTAAACACAAAGTATTTTTTACGGGTGTCAACATTCTTCGAACAATCTGCGGCTAACTTCACATAGTGTACGATCAGTGAGGTTTATTCGCGACACCGACCACACGTTTTTTACAAGCCCGTATTTTAACTTCAGTTTTAAGCAGTGATACGGTACAGGTAATGTTAAACTTTTTACATGATTATATACTACAACTATTTCTTTTTCACATGAAACTATTATTTGATGGCTAGCTTACGTTTAGAAGTCACAATTTGATAAAACATTGGTGCAGGGTACTAGCGTCCATCTTGTTTCCAAATTTCGCCTACCCCTAGGGTTGTCAAGTTTGTTGTACCACATTAATTATTGGATGATATTACTTGTTTCCAAATTTAAATATTTCCTTGTGTTTGGTTTTTCGGAAATGGCTTTAACGATTTGGAGGAAAGTTAATAAGTCGATTAAGCTATGCCTTAAAGATATGTGTAGATTTATTTCATCCCAGTACGTGCTACGAACATGGTGTTTAAGTGTATCTAGATAAGTTTTTCTTGTAAAATTATCAACAACCTCAGCTTTCGCCGAGCAAAGGTCAGTTACCAATTGTTATATTAATCAAATTGCTTAAATTACATTATAGCTATCATGGTGAAGCCAAATGAGATACCGAAAAAACGCAAAAAACGAGACTATACTGTAAATCATTCCAAAGATTTGATAGAACTAGCTGTGGAGGCACTAAAAAACAAAACGATGTCGTCATATGAGGCTGAAAAGGCGTGTGGCATCCCTCGCAGAACATTGTTGGACAGATTGCACCGCAAGCACCCTAAGACTAAAGGATGCCCAACTCGGCTTACTGAAGAAGAGGAAGCTAATGTGTGTAAGGTGTAAATTGATATGTTATTACATGTTTTACGTCTATGCCAAAGGAGGTAGCTACTATTATTGTTATTCATAGTTCATTCATTTTGTTTAAATATTAAACAATTAGAAATAATTTTGTTTTCTTATGAACTAATACTCCCTTTTTTTTGGCATGTTAGTAAATTTTTGGCAGCCCTAGCTTCATGCAAGAAAATGTATGAAACAACTTCAGACTGGTGCGAAACTTCGCCTACTACACATTTTTTTTTAAATATGCTTAGTCTGGTCTAGAGGTTCATATTTATGTTAATATGTTCCAGGAGATAAGACTTTACGTGTGTAAGTCACAGAAAGTTTTTCTCATTTTAAAACTACGTGTTGGATTGTAAGAAACTTTGCACGTACAATAACATGAGGTATATCTAGGCCTGTAATTAGTTTATATGGCTTCAGATTATACAAACGACATACAGCAAAAACAAGTTTTGTATGAAAAACTAAAATATACTGTTTTTTTTACTATGGTATCTGAAGCAACATAAAATAATTACAGAACTGCATATACCTTAACTTATTCTAAGTACAAAGTTTCAGAGCAAACTAGGAAGTCGTTTTAAAATGAGAGCGTAACTACGTTTGTGTGGAGAACCGAGCTTGCCGGAGACTTAATCAAAAGCGACGCGGTGACGACAGGCGCGTGCGCGTGGAATCGCATTCAGCGTGCCAACAACGGCGAGTCCTAGCACTCCGCCAGCAACTGGGGGTAGACCATGGGTAGACCCATATTCGTCCGGCACAGCATAATAAGGTACATGCATGAATATTTTTTATCGCTTTTCGTATCTAAATATCAAAATACCGTCAAAACTATTTAAAATGTTAAATTTAAATTTAAATCGGCCAAGAAATACGCAAGATATAGGCATTTCAAACTACTAATTAGACAGAGAAGTCCGATATGCATTGCTACGTCATGGTGCACTCTGGTCATAAACTCCATATTAAATTCTGTTTTGCTAGAAAGAGATAAAATTAAATGTTTAATGGCTTATATCGTGGTTATTTTTATAGTTATTCGAAAAAAAATTTTTGTCTTCTATTTGTTACATAAATGAGCTGTAAATAAAGCAAAAATCATGCATATTCTCTATCGCGTTAAGTTCACTGCATCATTTATTGTAATGGAATAACACATTTTAAAATGATTTTCTAAGACTTGTCATTTACAAGAATTAACAAAATATGAACTAAAAAGACATGAAATGACGTTCTGCAAAATTAACCTTCTACTAAATAATATTTTCACTAATTAAACATCGGTGATCGAATAATTGATGAAATGAAATTAGGTACATGAAACGTTCACTTTGAATTGATATTCGATAAAAAGATTGTCGATAATTCAATTGTTAACCAATCTAGGCTATTAAACCACACTTGTATCATTTGCTCGTATCCGATCACCGTGCCGTGGCATGACTGCGTATCGCGCTGCTTGGACGCTCACTGTCAGCGCGGCGATCATGCCATGCTTCTGCGATCTAAATGTGTGATCCGCGTATGAACATGGATTTCGAGCGATCGGATCGGCGCAAAGTCCAAACACGTGATCGTGACACGCGATCATGCCACGGAACGAAGATCTGATCGGGCAAATGATACAAATGTGGACGCACCTTAAGGGGGTGCATCGGAAATTTAGGCTATTTTTATCGGATTTTTCGTCAAATCTAGAATATAAAACAGGCTGGATTTCGGATATGTGTTTTTTGGCTATACATATAACCTATTCAGCGTCTAACATGGAAACATGTTTGCTTAAAATTTCCTCGATAGAAAAAGTTATCCGAAAACGCGTCTTAATTTTCAGTTTTTTGTCTAGTTTGTAGAAACGACAGATTCATAAACGCCTTAATTATGTAAAAATAACATTCTTCCCTTTATCTTTTACTTCACTAACTTAAATGTTAACAAAACATAATAATATCTTCGATTTCATTGTACTTTTACATCTGGTGCTTACGCTAAAAAACCCCAAGCATGTAGTGTATTAGCTTTCTGTTTCTTTGATGCGCGCAAGCAATAAATGCGTTCCTAATTACAAATTACGCTTATTGGCTGGCTCCGCGTTTGGGGCGTGGTTTACAAATGACGAAGTAGGCCCTTAACATGCAGAACGGTTGAAGTGGCGCAAGCGCGTTGTGGAGGAACGCAAGTTTTGTTATGATGATGAGGCTTGGTTTACTGCACTCACTAACAAGAGTGACAAGAAACAAAGACGTCGTCAAGGCGAGTTAGGCGCGTTGAACATGTATTTCTAAAAACGGTAGTTCTCGAAGATTACACTATAAATCATCTGCAATAGAAGCAAGAGCTTATATTAGTAACATATTGAAGAGATGGATTCTGGAGAAATTGGCAAGAAAAAATATTTTTGGCGAATATCGTTAAAATCGCAGTTTTAAGGAGTGACTGGCGAAGTAACCATGGCAACCAGGTAAAGATAAAAGTTGATTACCCGCTCCGAGCCATCCCGCTCACTCAAATACAGTTTATCATGAGGGCGAGAGGGATGGTACGATACGATTTTCGAGATTCGGAATAACCCCTCAAATACAGGGTTGGTTGACCTTCGCAGAATACTGTAACTTACTACACAAATTGCATCCCACAACATAAGGTCTCATGACCTTGAGACGGATGAAGAGAGCCTACCGGCCCTATTCATTGACGCAAAAGACCGGTGGATGATTTCGTTTAGAGCAGCGTGTTTTGAGAAGCGGCCCGCACTGCTCTGGCAGGAAAGTTCGTGATGACCGCTTACCGAGACGAAGGCAAACTAAAAGTCGGAGGATATTGAGTTCCAAAACAGTCCCAGTGCATACAGAAGCGTGCGCATGGAGCCAGTATCCAACTTCTTTTGAGCCTACCACCAAAAGTCAGTATTGTCATGACACATTCGACATTCGCTGTCTTCGCAGCATTCTGGGCATCACCTGGAGGGATCGTATAACAAACGAAACTCAGCTCGAACTCAAACTCAAACGGGCACAGCTCAGCTACCCAGTACCACAGCCATGCTCAAGCAGCGGAGGCTGAAGTAGCTGGGCCAAGTGCACCGCATTGAGCACACTCGTTTGCCCAGACAGATTCTGCTCGGAGAGGTCGCAGGGGCAAAGGGACCCGTAGGCCGACCCATGTTGCGCTTCAAAGACTGCGCCAAGCGCGACATGGTTGCTTTTAACATTCCTAGTAACCAATGGAAAGAGCTGGCCGAGGATCCTGACAAATGGCGACACTTTGTTTACGAGGGCCAGTCAAAGCACGACGAACCTTGGTTTGGGTTGCTGAGGGAGAAACCTGGGGGTACATGTATACCTGTCGCGAATACGGCCGAGGGATTCAGTCCCAAATAGTACTATTAAGTCACTAGCGCAAGATGCTGCTTAGATCATTTGTAATAGATGACATGGCCTCTTATTAATATTATCGTTATGACACTGCAGAAATAAAACAAATGGTTATTAATGTTTTCAGTTATATTTATTCTGAAATGATTTAAACTAATAAATACCTACATGATTTTGAGTTCTTAATCTCAATCATATGTTGTTTCGAAATAATAATCTGGTACAGAATTATCTGAAAAAAAAAGGAATAGGTTAGAAATTGTGAAGTTTCTCAATAAATCAACATTTTCTTCTTCAAGAGGGTAGTGAATAGGTTTTTCAAGGGTCGGCAATACCTTGACCGGTTTTTGGCATGTAGCCCTTACCTTAATGTAATTTAAAAACCTATATTTTGGGTCCAATGAATTTGAGTTCCACAAAAAAGCAAAAAAGATTCTACTCTAGAAAGATGTTTTAACCGACTCCCAAAAAGCAGGAGGTCCTCAATTCATCTGAACCTTTTTTTTTATGTATGTTAACCGATTACTCGAGGAGCGATATCTTTTTTTTTGTTTCATAGGAGATATCTCCAAGTTAGTCCCATATGGTTGGTGAAGGTGAAGACCTGATTATGGGATCCATTAGGAATTGGAGGAACTCCTCAAATATTGTAGGCATACATATGGCAATAAAATCCAGTTTATTCCTTTTGCTGACGACATTGCAGCCTTTGCACCGACGCCATCACAGTTAGGGGAGTTACTTTCAGAAATAGATAACACTTTGCTAGGCTTCGGATTAAAAATAAATATTAATAAAACAAAAACACTTTTCAATTCAAAAGCAAATTCAAGATATCATATATATACAAATAACATAACAATAGAACAAATCAAAAAATTTAAATTTTGACGACCGGTTTGGCTCAGTGGGAGTAACGTTGCCTTCGAAGCTGAGGTCCTGGGTTCGAATCCCGGTAAGAGCAAATATTTGTGTGATAAGTATAAGTACTGCCGTCAGAAAGAAAAAGGGCACAACTAACATTTTTTGTGAAATTTTGTAAAATATGTATTAGGAAACAGGAAAAGATGGCACATATATATATATGTATCTAACTCAATGAAACAAAAATAGTTGTGCCCTTTTTCGTTATGACGGCAGAATATTTGTTCCCGAGTGTTGGATGTTTTCTATGTATATAATAAGTAATATATTTATTAAATATATGATAGTCTACTATTCATAACACAAGCCTTATTGAGGTAACGATGGGACTTGTACGATTTCCGTAAAATTTCACCCAAATATTTATTTATTTCTCTATATATCTCTTCAGAAAACTACCGTCGGTAATCGGATAAATTTAGAAAAAGTTCAAAGCCACCCAAATTTTAGGTTGCTAGATAATAAATAAGGAACAGACTTATGCAGACAACGTGTCAGAACATTGAATATCTTTTCTGTTTCTAAGAAATACACACATACAACGTCATAAATTAGTATGGTGCCAAAAATCTGAATGGGCTTTTAAGTTAGGTAGGGGAGGTGGGGAACAGTGGATTGGAGGGGGACAGTGGATCTTTGCCTTAATTTCAGATAAATAATAGATTTTCATCTCAAATTGAAAACAAAAAAGATATGTAAATCCATTATTTCTCTAAAATATAAGCAATGAAATGATCCACTGTTCCCACTGATCCACAGTTCCCCACTTTCTCCTATTTTTTTTGTATTTCACTGATTGATACCATCTTACCTGTAAGGCCTTTGGCACGTCCTAAGCCCGAATTGCCATGGGTACCATCCACACCTGGGCGGCCGCCTGGACCGCCAGCGCTGCCTGGGCCGCCAGGGCCGCCTGAGCTGCGTGAGCCGGCTGACCCGCCATTGCCACCGTTGCCACCTCGGCCGCCTCGACCGGATGGGCCGCCTGGACCGCCGGCGGCACCCGGGCCGCCTGGGCCACCTGAGCCACCAGCTGCGCCTGCGCCACCTGAGCCACCTGAGCCACCTCGGCCGCCTGGGCCGCGTGATCCACCTGGGCCACCGCGGGCGCCTGGGCCCCCTGGGCCACCTGAGCCGGCTGATCCACCTGCGCCGCCTGCTCCACCATCGCCACCTCTACCGCCTCGGCCACCTGTGCCGTCTTGGCCTCCTGCCAAGCCTGGGCCACCTGCGCCGCCTGAGCCGGCTACGCCACCTCGGCCACCTGCGCCGCCATTGCCGCCTGGGCCTTGTCCTGGCTGGTATTGACCGTCTGGGCCATTTGGACCGTCTGTGCCTCCTGGGCCACCTCTGCCACCACGGCCGCCTCGGCCGGGTGGGTTGCCCGAGCCTCCAGGGCCACCTGGGCCGCCTGTGCCTTAAAATTACATCAAGATTTTAACTATTTCAACCCCCGAAAGAACGATGTCCGCCATGATGAAATAAATCATTACGTCATAACGGTATGTACTCTTAAGTAATACAAAGAAAACAAAACATAACCTAACACTTTTAAATCATGAGACCAGGGGAGTTATTACCTAATGAAATTTTGACACTTGGTATCCGAATCAACTGTTCATAGCCCAAACAAAATCATGACACTTGATTCTGATTCCGAACGTCAAACGCGTTAGGCAGTAGGGGTGGGCTGTTTATGACTGGACTGACAGATAAAATCGCGTTGTTCTTGCCTTTATGACGTCCAAGGACAATTAAAACAAGAGGACTGTCAGTTGCCATACTTTGGATCGTGCTCCTATCGCAAGGAGATATTCTGGCAAAAACTAGATGGCACATTAAAACTAAACATGTTATAATTGAACAAGGAAACACAGTAAAGAGAAATTTACAATTATTCAACTTTGTAGGCTTGTAATATTTAGTTTTTTATCTAAACATTATTGCACAAAACAAAAGTAAGTACAAACAGCGAACTTAATGCTAAAAGGCATTCTCTAAGCAGTCAACCATAGGGCCAAACAGAGAGCATGAAAATGGTGCAGTGGAGAAAAACATTCAGTACTGAGAGCGTTAGGATACACAAGCAAATAATGCATACATATATGATGTCAGTTACGTTCCAAATATTTTTTAAGGAAATAGTCATAAATTAGAATAATAACATTGAAATAAAACAATTTAACGGATTATATCGCGTATATTATCTGATTTTAGTTCCCGACGTTTCGGTAGCTTTCCAGCTTCCCATGGTCATACTGGTAACTGGTAGCCATGTGAAGAGAGACTGGACATCAAAACTGACCATAACTTCATCATCAGTTAGTCTCAAATCCTTAATCTCACTGACAAAATGGTATGAGTCCCTTGTGTATGCTTCCGTCTTCCCTCGCAGTAAAGAAAGCACACCTGCTAAGTGCCCAGCTAATCGATAGGTAGGAGCATCGATTTGACTCACTATAGGGCGTAACGGAGCACCAGGTTTATGTATCTTTGGTAACTCGTACAACTTTGGTGGCACCGGGCAAGAGGGCACTTAACTTTTCACATCCAGATTAAGATTAAGATATTTTCCCAGAATGCTACGCGAGGCTATTGAAATTAAAAAGCATCCTAATTTCAATAGAGAAGATGGATTGTCACTACCACCAGCTTGGGATCCTGTTATACATCTCATCAAGGAACAGGCGAGACACAGGGCTGCAAAACCTTAATTTACGAACGGTATAAAATATCTTATCTGTTTAAAAAGTAGTTTAATAGTCTCTGTCTTTTAATATATTATAATTAGTAATGAGGTAGCCTGGGAGTTTTTCTTTGCAGCGTTTCTTTTCTCCTCAGTACGCCTCATTTGTGAAATGCTGCTTGGTAAATTAATAGAATAAAATAATTAAGCCCTTCTGGGACATGTGTAACTGTCTTTACAGCTTAGGCCCATCTGACATGTATGTACACCTTTATTTGTTTTTTCAAAAATGGGTAGTTTGCACAAATTGTAACTTTGACAGAGGAAAATACATTTTTTCTCAGTCCACCCGTGACCTTGGAAAGCTGGAAAGCTTCCGAAACGTCGGGAACTAAAATGAGATAATATACGCGATATAATCTGTTAAATTGTGTTATTTCAATGAGTAATAATCGCGGAAACAGAAGAAAATATTAGAATAATAATATTTAAATGTAAGTTACGTTCCAAATAACTTTAACGTTATAGAAACGGTTCCCCTTGTTTACGCATATATTTTTTTGTCCGAATCATGATTTCGCCGAATTCTTAATTTGGCATAATGTATTTTTTTCTAAACACGTAAACTTTTCAAGATTTTTATAAAACAAACCTAACCTAATGTATACAACTGGATAATGCCTTAAAAACTCCTGAAAATTGTACAGTTTCTGAAAAAACTCCATTATGCCAAAATATGAATTCGGCCAAATGATGATTCGGACAATCGAGATTATGCCACATAAAGGGAACCCTATAGAAACACCTGTCCAGGAGCCAGGTGTTTAATTTGTGCTTAAACTGGTTTCCTTGGAGCACTTTAATGTCATCAGGTAGACTATTAAATAACTTAATGCACATGTTATACACATTCCTGCCATATATTGCTTTACTGACCCGCGGTTGATACAATAGATCCATAATACTTCGTCTGGTCCGCCTGTGCATCACTTCACCACGCGTCTTAAAATATTCCTGGTGGGTTTTGACAAACATGCATACTTCTTTTATGTATAAACAAGGTAGTGGGAGTATGTGTAGTTTGAAAAGTGGTACGCAGCTAACATGTTTCTTTGAAAAGACAGCAATAACCTTGAAAAACTAGTGGTCACTGGGAAAATCGAAGACAAGAGGCCAATAGGAAGAAGCCCGTCACACTGGACAAATCAGATTCGCACAGCGCTCGATACGACAGTACACGGTGCTATATACGCGGCAGCAGATAGAATGAGATGGCGACGCATCATCAGAAAAAAAAAATCCGAGGACATGACCGCAACCCTCAGTAATGAAGAGACCGATGCAAGGAGGAGGTTCCTTTGTTCAATTACAATATCGTTAAGTGTTTAGTGAAAGAAATCAATCAGCGGATTCATCGCGGATGGGCAGCGTTTGGGAAACTGCGAAATGTCTTCTCGTCCAGGATACCTCAGTGCTTGACGACGACCTTTAATCAGTGCGTATTACCAGCGATTACCTACGGAGCCCAGACATGGTTTCTAACTATGGGCCTCTTAATCTGCTCGGCATCGTAAAGACCCACCATGATATAGTTTTGTTTGCAGATGATACGTCTCTAATTTTTAAAGTCGTACGAAAATCAACGATCCTACAATGACGTAAACAATGCTATCTGTGAAGTAGTAAATTGGTTTACTGTAAATAATTTATTGTTGAATGAGAAAAAGACTAAATGTGTTAAGTTTGTCACGAGTAACGTAAAACACGAGCAAGCAAGCGTTATTGTTAAAGGTGAGGAACTGGAACTAGTTAATAGTACAGTCTTTCTCGGTATAACATTAGATTCTAAGCTCCAATGGGGTCCCCATATTGCTAATCTCTCGAATAGACTGAGTTCTGCAGCTTTTGCAGTAAGTAAGATTCATCAATTAACAGACATGATAACGGCTCGATTAGTGTATTTCAGTTATTTCCACAGTATTATGTCGTATGGCATCTTACTATAGGGCAGTGCTTCCGACATTAATACTTTATTTGTTCTGCAGAAACGAGCTGTTCGTGCGATATATAGAATGAACCATAGATACTCGCTTAGAGATAAGTTTAAGGACATTAATATAATGACAGTGCATTGTCAATACATTTATGAGAATATTATGTATGTACATAAAAATATTACCCACTTTAAGAAGAAATGTGATATACATAATATTAATACTTGAAATAAGCATAAGCTCGCAGTGCCTGCTACTAGGCTCCATAAAATAAGGAGATCATTCATGGGTAACTGTGTGAGATTTTATAATAAACTTCCTAGCAGCATAAGTGAGTTGTCTATTGGTAAATTCAAAAATATTGTGTAACGAAAATTAATTTCTAAAGCTCATAATAGCACACAAGACTACACGAATGATAAAGCCGCGTGGGATTAATGTAAATTATAGCGTCATGTAGGTAGATGTATAATTATTTTAACGAATACCTAAGGTATTATTATTATTTTAATCTTTATTATTTTATGTACTCTGATATTTAGAATCTTATTCTAGACACATTCTAGATTATTATTATTTTTCTTTTTTATTGACAATCCATTTGGGATTTATCTTAATAATAATTAAAAAAATGATGAATTTATCAATAATAATATAATTAAGTTAAATGATCTGATTAGGTTCTTCTGGGTTTTCCCTAATCCTTGCAGCAAATGTTGGATCATATTGTATGTCTCCCAGCAAACACTTCACTCTCATGTAACTGACATTTCGAAAGTGCTTGTAACTAGGCCTCGGTGAATAAATAATATTTTGATTGATTGATTGATACTCTAAGAGATCAAATCAGAAATGAGGATATTCACAGACGAACCAACGTCACCGACAATAACGCTCAGCAGAAGAGAGTTTTGACTTTTTCCATCTCGTCATACAATGTTGCGGGGACCTTCTAGTTTTATATTATTTCGTTGGGGTTTAACTTACCCGTGCTCAAGCAGCAGTGGATACAAGTCTGAAAATAAAAAAAATAGGTTATTTTACTAAAAAATTAGGCATCTCTACGAAAAATAGAGAAAACTTAAAGCTATTAAAATTTAATAGATAAATTTGAGGTCTTCGTAATGGACCGACACATGTCAAACAGTACTCGGCTTTTACGACGTGAACAACCACTAATGTTATCTAAGTATGTCTGAATTTCACGGTTGTTTCCTATTAAAAATAGTAAAAGAGCCATAATCACAAGAATCCATTAATCTACTATGGGATTCCGCAAAGTAACGCCTATGATGATTGGGTGTCCGTCACTCTGGAACTTGCATACGTCGCAGAAAAATACGCTGATTTGTGACTTATCGACCACGGTATGAACGTATCCATCATAGGCTCTTAAAATGAGGAGCATTTTGATACACTAACATGAATTGATCCTGACGATGGACCCTGGGGGTACCTACTGGATCTCAGGATTGGATGAACATAGACGAGTGTTTTTTTTAGCTTATTGGACTTATAAAGACGTTATCAAGGTTCCAACCTTACGCTACACGCTTTTTCTGGAATGTTTTACAACTGTATTTAAGAGAAGACAAATACCTTTGGAAACACCTGAATCAACTTCTAGAATTTTAATACAATATACGTAAATCTCGTAATTGAACGAAAAAAACGGTTATTTTGTATGAAGGATTCATACCAGTTTTCGAGCCCTGAATGCCATATTGTCGATTACTTCAGTCGTCATATAAAAGAGTGTAACTATAATCTACTAATTACTACATGCTCAAGTTTTGATAACTTTTAAAATAGCTACCTTCCTTACTTCAGCTATTAACTGTTACGTAATCATACTTTAACTATTTTATGTTCTAAAATATAAATACTTTAAAAAAAAACAGGTTTTATATGTATACCATTATGGGTAGGCTTACATAAAAAACTGCTCGAATGGGAAAATCTTATTTACATTTTGAGTTCTTATTGCAGCTAAAATTTGTGAGTGAATAAGAAATCACTCCTGTTCAATCACCCTTAGGGTTGGGTTTTTTTTTCGAACTTATATGGCACCAATTACATGATAAACAAAAAAAAAAGAATTATCAAAATCGGATTACTCTGTAAAAAGTTATGCCAGGTCATACATTACAATCAGTGAGTGTACAATCAATCATCCCCCGTTTTTCTACCCTTAGTGGTTGGACTTTTTTTAAATCTATATGGGACCAAAGAAGGGTGGGCTAATTGGCCTATCGACCATTTAAAAACAGTAAAAAATACTTATTGATGGAGTGTTTTTATTTTGCCATAACTTGTTTCACACAGCGTTTTAAGATTTCTCGCCACACAAAAAGTTGTAGAATATGTCATACCTTTCAAATGACATATGGTTTGTCATTATTGGTTTTTAGGCCAGATTCCATACAAAACTGCCCACCCTCCTTTCGGGGTATACCCTTTCCAATAAAAAAAATAATTATCAAAATCTACCAGTCTATAAAAAATTGTACGTGGTCATAAATAAATAATAATATACGCATCGACTTGAGAACCTTTTGTTGGTTAAAAATTGTAATAAATGAGTATTGATTATGTATTAAATATCTTATGTCAAAATATTTCACACAATAAGTTTTTTCATTACTTATTTTATATTTTTCGAATATAATGAGTGGCAACATATTAATATCCTATTTAAAATAATCAAATATGTTAAATTAATATTATAAATGCGAAAGTGTGTCTGTGTGTCTGTCTGTCTGTTACCTCTTCACGCTTAAACCGCTGAACCGATTTGGATGAAATTTGGTATGGAGATAGTTTTTCGTCTCGGGGAAGGACATAGGCTACATTTTCTCCCGGAAAAATACGCTTATCCGCGATAAACGAATTTAAGGCGGACGAAGTCGCGGGCAAAAGCTAGTTTATTAATATTTACCAGAAATAGGAAGAACAGTACGACCTTCATGATGTAGATGCTCTGTGAACTATGTTTTGGGCCGACGATACAGCCCATTTATATGTGACGAGTTTAATATATGACTCAATACAACTGGAAACTACAGTCTGCCTCAGTTTTTATAATAGGGTACATGCATGATTTTTTTTATAGCTTTTCTTAACTAATTATCAAAATAATTTAAAAACGATTTCAAAATGTGAAACTAAAAATTAAAATCGGCCAAGAAATAGGCAAGATATAGGCATTTTAAACTACTAATTCGACAAAGAGGTCCGACGAGCACTGTTACGTCACAGTGCACTCTAGAATAATCGTGACCATTTTATTAAAAGGGATAATTTTCATAGAGAAGCGAAAGTGATTCAAGTCTAAGTTCAAATATCAACAAGATAAAAAATGTTGAATTTGACTTGGGTTCACATAACAATTTTTGGTATATCTCAGGTATACGCTGGTGAAATTATTTGGGTTCCTCACGACACCTTGTATGAAAAACCGGCCAAGTGCGAGTCCGACTCGCGCACTAAGGGTTCAGTCACTTGACTTATGGAACCCTTCGAGGTATATAAAGTACGCAAACGCCGAGAAAGAACACGTCTTGATTCCTTTTTATGGTATTCTTCTTATTCTCTTACGGTTTTATAGAATACCTGAGTTAGTTTAGGTTTGATATAAAACAACTTAACGGATTATATCGCGTATATTATCTCATTTTAGTTCCCGACGTTTCGGAAGCTTTCCAGCTTTCCATGGTCACGGGAGGACTGAGAAAAGATGTATTTTCCTCTGTCAAAGTTACAATTTGCGTAAACTACACATTTTTGAAAAAACACAAATAAAGGTGTACATACATGCCAGATGGGCCTAAGCTGTAAAGACAGTTATACATGTGCCAGAAGGGCTTAATTATTTTATTCTAATAATTTACCAAGCAGCATTTCACAAATGAGGCGTACTGAGGAGAAAAGAAACGCTGCAAAGAAAAACTCCCAGGCTACATCATTACTAATTATAGTATTAAAAAAAAACAGAGACTATGAAACTACTTTTAAACAAATTATTTTAAATTGTTTTATTTCAATGAGTAATAATCGCGGAAACAGAAGAAAATATTAGTTTAGGTTTGTTTTATGAAATTTCTGAAAAAAAAATGGTTTCAATGAAAATCGTAAGTTGGGAACTGAAACAATTGGCAAGTTTCCGGCGAAAAGGCAGCGAACCCCTTTTTATTTTTGAAGTACCGTACCCTAGAGGAACCGTATTACTAAATTACTAAATATTACGGGACAATTTTACAGAAATCGAACTAGTCCTATGGTAAGCTCAATAAGTTTTATGTTATAGGTACTAGACGTAGATATATCCATACTCCATACTAATATTATAAATGCGAAAGTGTGTCCGTCTGTCTGTCTGATTGTCTGTCTGTCTGTCTGTTACCTCTTCACGCTTAAACTGCTGAACAGATTTGGATGAAATTTGATATCGAGATAGTTTGAGTCCTTCGGAAGGACATAGGCTACTTATTATCCCGGAAAAATACCCTTATCCGCGATAAACGAATTTAAGGCGGACGAAGTCGCGGACAGAATCTAGTTTACTTATAAACAAAGAAAACAAAAAAAAAAAATTATGCTCATAACACAAATTTTTGCTCTTGCCGGGATTTTAGCCCAAGACCTTCAGCTTCGTAGGCAACGCTATTCCCGCTGAGCCTAACCGGTCGTCAAAACGAAACCTCCGTTGTCTGTATATCCGTCCCTCTGTCTATAGCTTATAATTTTCTTTTTTCCAGTTTTTAATATATATTTTGAATTATTCACAAGTTACAATATTATAAAGACTCCTTTCCAACTGTACTGTAAATTAAAAATTGTAATTGTAGATAACGCACCTGATACGTAATTACTGACCGTGTTTACGAATTAGGCGCACCGTTGCGTCTTACACCAAACTGTTATTTTTTTAGGTAATAGTATGTCCTTTTTTTTTTGTTTATAATAATAGTATGTCCTATTATTATTACATACTTTATGACCTTGCTTATTTTTCAAATAATCAAAAGCTCCATATTAGGTACCTAAAAAACTCAATCAAACTTCTGTTATCCTGACCTAAATATGAGTCAACTCTGTGATTTACTTTCAAGAGGAAGTTATGATAACATAACTACCTAAGTGATTATCGTAGGAAATATTTATAATGTAGATAAGTCTGGTGTAGATAAATTAATAACGATAATAAATATTATTGAAAAGTCTGGGGTCGATAAAATTTTACTGTGTGCACTACCATATTCTCGAATAACAATAGAATAGCACCCCTTAATTCCATGATGTACAATGCCATATGTTTCAATCAAAATATATATTTCTTTGTATTAAATAAGTTTATAATATTTTCCTCTGTTTCCGCGATTATTACTCATTTAAATAAAACAATTTAACGGATTATATCGCGTATATTATCTCATGTGAGTTCCCGACGCTTCGGAAGCTTTTCAGCTTTCCATGGTCACGGGTGGACTGAGAAAAGATATAGAATGCGTTCACTACCGAAAAAAAAAAAAAAATTCCTTAAAAAATGCCGTGATGAAGACCTCATTGCGTGAAAATAGCACCGAACAAGGGCATTTTCGGATAGACAGACAAACACAGACAGACAGACTGACAGACAGACAGCGGAGTCTTAGTAATAGGGCCCCGTTTTACCCTTTGGGCACGAACCCTCAAAAGGTAGTATAGTAAAAGTGACATGTGTGAAGTGTTTGCCTAAAGTCGTGAAGATGTATCAATGTGTCGACATAACTCGAGACTTAGAATTTTATTACAAAAAATATCTTATTTGTTCCTAATATTAATCGACAGAACCGATCCTAATATTAAAACCACAATGCCGTAAAGCTATATAAAAAAAATATGTAACATGTGCATTGACATAATTAATCGCATCCCTGAAGGAATTGTAACTCTTCAGGGAAATAGGTTTAAAACTAGTCTAAATACCTGACTTATTGAAAATTGTTTTTTAGCGTAAAATATTTTCTCGACACGTGAAGAATTATAATATTATTATATTATTGATTATTGACATTTGACTATTCTTATTGATTTGATTTGATTTATTTATTACATGAGAAAATAACCGTATAAATTTCCATTAGTCAAAGTATTTACATCATGATCGTCGTATACAATATAAAGTAAAATTGAATTAAATGTTACAATGTCGAACACAGAAGTAAATAATAAACGTAATAATTAATCTCATCTCCCAATAAGGATCGTCATCACAATATCAGAAAACGAAATAATAATAATGAAACGCTTAAATGAAACGATATCAAAATAAAATATTTCTTAAAGTCAAACTATACAAGATATAAGTTTAAAAAATCCATAGCAATAATAATAGTCAAAGTCAAATCGCATCTCCCAATAAGGATCGTCATCGCAATATTGAAATTAAATAACAAAAATAAACACTTAAGAGGTTAGGTTCCATGTACTCTCTTACTGAGTACAGGGGGTTTTCCAACAATACGTTTCTCAGTCGACGCCTAAATGTTTCTCCAGACGGCTCGTTTCTCAAGTCAGCAGGCAAATGCTCGAAGTAAGATTATTGATTGAATATTGATTATTGGGATTGGAAAGTTTATTGAATATTAATATAATTTAGTGTGTTAAATATGTGTAGGCCGAATACATAAAACAAAAATAATGTAAGATATATATATATTCCACAACACTTTATTCCTAGCAAAAAAAGCTTTTGAAATTGAATATTTGAATTTGAGAAAATTTATCAAATTATTAATTTTTCGAATAAGAATGTCAACGTAACTCGAGATTTAGACTAACAAAAAATATCTTATTTGTTTCTAATATTAATTAAGACAAAAAAAAATTAATTGATTAATTGATTAAAAATGTTATCGCTGGATATTAAACTACGATTAGTTTAATCAAATTAAAATAATCGGCAATCATACCATTAAGATTAATTAATCTTCATTTATAATCGTTAATCGCGAAAAAGTACGCAAGTATATAAAGTACGCAAACGCCGAGAAAGAACACGTCTTGATTCCTTTTTATGGTATTTTTCTTATTCTCTTACGGTTTTATAGAATACCTGAGTTAGTTTCGGTTTGTTTTATAATAGTTCTGAAAAAAAATGGTTTCAATGAAAATCGTAAGTTGGGAACTGAAACAATTGGCAAGTTTCCGGCGAAAACGCAGCGAACCCCTTTTTATTTTTGAAGTACCATACCCTAGAGGAACCGTATTACTAAATTACTAAATATTACGGGACAATTTTACACAAATCGAACTAGTCCCATGGTAAGCTCAATAAGGCTTATGTTATGGGTACTAGACGAAGATATATCCATACTCCATACTAATATTATAAATGCGAAAGTGTGTCCGTCTGTCTGTCTGATTGTCTGTCTGTCTGTCTGTTACCTCTTCACGCTTAAACCGCTGAACCGATTTGGATGAAATTTGATATCGAGATAGTTTGAGTCCGTCGGAAGGACATAGGCTACTTTTTATCCCGGAAAAATACCCTTATCCGCGATAAACGAATTTAAGGCGGACGAAGTCGCGGGCAGAATCTAGTTTACTTATAAACAAAGAAAACAAAAAAAAATATTTATGTTCATAACACAAATTTTTGCTCTTGCCGGGATTTAAGCCCAAGACCTTCAGCTTCGTAGGCAACGCTATTCCCGCTGAGCCTAACCGGTCGTCAAAACGATAATTTAGTGTGTTAAATATTTGCATGCCTCCGTGTAGGCCGAATACATAAAACAAAAATATTGTAAGATATATATATATATATTCCACAACACTTTATTCCTAGCAAAAAAAGCTTTTGAAATTGAATATTTGAATTTGAGAAAAATTATCAAATTATTAATTTTTCGAATAAGAATGTCAACGTAACTCGAGATTTAGACTAACAAAAAATATCTTATTTGTTTCTAATATTAATTAAGACAAAAAATATTTAATTGATTAATTGATTAAAAATGTTATCGCTGGATATTAAACTACGATTAATTTAATCAAATTAAAATAATCGGCAATCATACCATTAAGATTAATTAATCTTCATTTATAATCGTTAATCGCGAAAAAGTAGGTTAATCTTAATCGTTAATATATTACATTTTGCCTTTCCCTGATTAGAACCTGGGTGACTGAGAAATCTCAGTCACCCAGATTCTAATATATTCGCCCGCAGGATAGGTTTCATATATCAAGCAAATGCTCGATAGATGAAACCTATCCTACGGGCCTATGATGGTTGCGTTTGTCACACGATAAATTAGTGATATAGCTACCGTCACCTTCTGACACGTATGTGAGTGCGAGAGTAACAAGTGCGTTATCATATCATTTATCGCGTGATAAACGCGACTATCATAGGCCCGCTGGTATATTTGTAAAAAACCAGAATACGTCGTTTCAAAATGCAGGGAAAGAGCCTATAATAACAACCTGAGGAACCAACAAACTGAACGATTAACCGGACCTATTCCCGCTCCAGTCCATATTAATAATTTTAACTCGTCGGCGGCCGAGGAAACGGGCATGACCTCGGCAACCACTTCGCTATATTACCCGTATGCCCCGACATGTATGTCGAAACCGGACGTAGTTCCAGAATTTCACAACTACATGGAAAACCTATAGCTCGAATAAAAATTAACGCTACTCTACTCTTACTACCGAAATCAACTCTAAACCTACAACTCTAACATATGTACTTTTGTTTCCGTGATTATTACTCATTTATATAAAACAATTTAACGGATTATATCGTGTTTATTATCTCATTTGAGTTTCCGACGTTTCGGAAGCTTTTCTGCTTTCCATGGTCACGGGTGGGTTTAAACGCTTTGTCATGCGAAGGGAAAAACACCCGCAAAGTAACACAGTCCATTGGGTACATTTGCACGAGGCGTCAATTCAAACTCTCTAGCTGAGCCTTATCTCACACTTACTCATGCTTCAGAACCTATAGTGCCTACTATATCACGAAATCAAAATCCAGATATCTCTTAAATTTCTAAATCAGACATCAGAAACTCCAAAAAAAAACTCTACACAACCTCCTAAATTTACTAAATCGTTAAATCAACCCCTGATAACAGAATCTGTCGAATCATTGCTAAATCAACTCATTAAAATAACAGAAACGCTATCAAAATCTATTGAATCCATACAATTAAACCCATTTGACAAGAAAATTCTGTCAATCTATGCCAAATCTTAATCCAAAAAAGTCCCAAATTGTTTCTAACACTAGACCCACTACAGAATCCGATCAAATTCTGAAAACTACCTCTTAATCTAGTAAATGGAAAAATCATCCAAAATTGCATTAGAAATCAAGCTCAAGGCGAAGTTCTCAGCCGAAATATAATATCTCTTCATTAAACGTACCTCCCGAAAATCTCTTGCATTGCAAATGCCATGTCGATGGCGAACCAATCACATTACTGGCATATTAGTCATCAACAAGAACAAAATCGACAACAATCAAATTAACATTCGCCCTAAAAGTCACATAAACCTTTACTATACTCGCTAACGTTAATTAATGAGTCAATTAATGAGTCAGAATTACTACTACTTACATACTTTTCTGTGAAACATAAAATAAGCAGTATTATTTCTATACGTTTAAGTGAAAGGCTTGGATACTTAGCTTTTTGCCGAAAATTATTCTTACTCAGTCTAAAATATATGCCCCTTTAAGGATGTCCCTAAAACTTAAGGGGAAAATCTATAAACAGATCATGAGACCTGTCGTAATGTATGTATCAGAATGTTAGGCTACGAACGTGATGGACGAAAGAAGAGTGCACGCAGCCGAGATGAGAAAAATGAGATGGATGTGTGGAGTGACGAGAAAAGATCAGATTGGAAATAAGTATATAAGGGGAAGTTTAAAAGTAGCACCCGTGACGGAAAAAATGAGGAGCAGTAGGTTAGCGTGGTATGGGCTTGTAATGAGGAGGGTTGAGCGTCATATTGGTAGACGAATGTTAGGGATGAATGTCCAAGGACGAAGAGCGATCAGTAGGCCAAAATAGCGATGGATGGATTGTGTGAGATAGGACATAACAAAGAAAGCAGTAAGCGCTGAAATGACGAAAAATAGAGATGAATGGAAGAACACAACATGTTGTGTTGGCCCTCCATAAGTGGGTTAAGGGCAGGGAGATGATTATTATTCGTACTCAGTCTTTTTAGTATAGTTAAAAAGAGCCAGATGCGTGAAGTGAGGCACGTCACTACGTCACGTAACAAAAACTACTCGAGGGATCGAGTTAACGTTAGCGAGTATAGTAAAGGTTTATGTGACTGTTAGTGCGAATGTAATCGAATACTATTTGATGCCCGTTTATTCGCTTTCTGCAACGTTATGCGGGTTTTCGTAGCAACTCATGGTAGCGCTACTGCTCAGACTGCAAACTAATGTAGTTTTTATTTTAATATCTGTCTTTGACGTTAGGAGACACTTTACACCTTCAAAGCATAATGTGATGATCACGGAGACCTTTTAAATCTCCTAATTTGTTGTTTCTCATCTATACTCACTGTTGAGAATAGCTCGAAGCAATATGTAAATAACAGTCATTATTTCCTTTCAAAGAGCTTCGTATTTTTATAATGTTACCAATCATATTACTTACCTTTTTTATTATTGTATTATGTGTTATTTGATAAGTTGAATACCTTAATTGCATATTACCCCACTCCCAGTGATATGTAAGAGAGTAGGGGCATGAATGTTAAAGAAAAATAAAGATATCATTTCGTCTGCTAATCTAACTCAGCGGGACATAGCGCTACTAGCGCCCCCGTGCACTTGGCACAAATATCGCTCCCGGGCCGCCATTTTTCAATTCGCATTGACACACCGAGGCAGCAACATATACCAGAGTTCCAGCAAGCTGAGTTGGCTTAGTTGCCTTTTAATTTATACACTGAAATATGTGTTTTCATTGATCTCTTGATAGTAACCAACGAATTCAATATACAGTCCACAAGTCGATTCCGTTACTCACCTTATACATTTCAGTTGAATTCGATCAAATTATTATATTTAATTTTATTGCATGTCGTGACGCCTACCGACCTTATAAATCTCTCCAATAATAAATTAGTTACAACACAATTGTAAAAGTTTTAATTATAACTAAGACAATATTGTAATAGTACCAATTGGTACACGCATATTAATTGTTTTATATACCCTGACATTTAGAATTTTATTCTAGACTCATTCTAGATGTCTTTCGTTTTTATTGACAATCCTGTTGGGATTTATCTTATTATTTATTTTAATTTCTAAAATGATGATTTTATCAATAATATTATACTTAAGTTAAATGATCTGATTAGGTTTTTCTTGATTTTCCCTAATCCTTGCAATTAATGTTGGATCATATTGTATGTCTCCTAGCAAAGGCTTCTTTCAACTAACGATTCGAAAGTGCTTGTACCTAGGCCTACTTGAATAAAGAATATTTTGATTTTGATTTTGAATACCGTAACAGTTGTATTGTCACGACATTGCAAAAATAAAACAAAGGGTTAATTAATGTTTTCAGTTACATTTATTCTGAAATGATTGACTAATGAATACATGGTTTTTGAGTTCTTAATCTCGATCATATGTTGTCTCGAAATAATAATCTGGTACAGAATTATCTGAAAAAAAAAGTAAAAGGTTAAAAATTGAAAAGTTTCTCAATAAATCCACATTTTCTTCTTTAAGAGGGTAGTGAATAGGTTTTTCAAGGTCGGCAATTGCCTTAACTGGTTTTTTGCATGTAACTCTCCTACATGTAATTTAAAATATCTATATTTTGGGTCCAATGAGCTAAAGTCCCGCAAGGTAGAAAAAAAATGTACCCTAAGATGTTTTTTTTAGTAAATAGTTAGCAATCAGCATCTTTTCTGTGGACACATATTAGAAGATATCAATTTCAATACCTGTAACCGGAATCCAATAATAAATCTAACAAGAAATATGACATTTTAAATTAAAAATATTATTTCTTATTTGGTAAGATGAGACAAATCATAAATAAAAGCCAGAAAGAAAAACAAAAGAGAAATGAACATTTCAGATACATACAAAGATACTAGATACTAATAAATAAATATAAAATACAAATAAAAATATACACAAATATACATATACCTACACAAATACATACATATAACCAAAAATTTACTGAACTACACGACATCGACATCTCAGTTTAAGAGATGTCGAATATGACTTTAACAGCTCTAAAATATTACCACGAATACCATATGCGTTCAACTTACTGAAAAGAATGGAATGATTTACATAATCGAATGCTTTAGTCATATCCATAAATATGGCACATGCGTGATTTCTCCTATCTAAATTTTCTATAACTGGTTGGATAAGATCATAAATTGCCATATTTATGGATTTTTTTTCTACGAAAACCTTTCTGTTCTGCAATTAGCAAATGATATTTCTCTAAATAATTGTAGAGTGCCTCGTATATAACTTTTTCAACAACTTTAGAAAAAACCGTTGCAAGAGCAATGGGCCTATAATTTGACACATTCGTTTTATCCCCATTCTTATGTAAAGGTTTTACAGCAACAGGCTTTAGCTTGTCTGGATATACCCCCGTTGAAATACTAAGGTTAACAATGTGACTTAAAGGATGGACAATAACATGAGATACCTGCTTTAAAGCTTTAGTATTTATGTTGTCATATCCAACGCTATTTGTATTTTTAATGATTTAATTATAATCATTATGTCATGGGGAATAGTAGGTGCCATATACATCGAATGGCTACAGTTTGTTTGTAGATTACACTGTGCATTTGGGTACAATATGGTCAATAAAAAAAATATTAAAGGCATTGGCTATACATATCGGATCATTAATTGTCACATTGTCCAAAATCAGCTTTAATATTGGCTCTTTGGGGAAGAGCTGCTTGTTTTCATTAATGACTTGCCAAGTGGCTTTTGATTTGCTGGTTGCCTGCTTTATAAAATGGTCATTTTGTGAGCGCTTCGTGAGATTGATTATTTTCTTATATCTAGTATTATAAGCTTTAAGAATGTTTTTATTAACTTTATTTGGACAAAATCGATATTTCCAGAGTAAAGCTCTTCTCTTCTTGCTACATATTTTGAGTCCACGAGATATCCGCTTGGGTTTTATAATAGTTTTAAGTTTTATTATTTTTAGAGGGAAACACAAATCGTAAAAGCAAGTGAAGGTATCCAAAAACAATTCTAAAGCCACGTTTGCATCATTACACTGCAATACATCCGAAAAAGATAAACTACTTATACATTTCTTAAACAGGGCCAAATTTTCAACGCTAAAATCTCGTTGCTTTACTCGCAATTAATGAAACATGTCTTCTTTACGGGGCACTTTAAAACTTGAGCTGTATGGTCCGATAAACCAAGTTCAATAACTTTTCTTTTGGAGCCTTTAACGTTGTGTGCAAAATTGTCGAGGCAGGTGCCACTGGCTAATCTGGTCGGTTCCTTAATTTCCAATTTCAGATTATGGTTTAATAACAAATATTCAAATCGTAAAGTGCTAATGCTTCTCTTTAAAATGTTCAAGTTAAAATCTCCGCATAAAACTACTTTTTTATTATTAGTGTAATCACATGTTTTGCGAAGTATCGTATCAATTTTATCAAAAAACAATAGTAGATTCGATTGGGGCGTCCTATATAGACATAATATACGAGTATAATAAAAATTCCGTGTCGTAACAATTCAATTGCACAACATTCAATTGAACACACCAAGGATAAACTTTTTATATTGGTCAATTCCTTGTATTCATGATATGATTTAACTAATATATATGCACCCCCTTTACATTGCTCTCTACAAAAACTAGCTACAAGCTTAAAGTAAGGTATTGTAACAAGGTTTTCCGAACCCGCCATCAAAAAGTCTCAGTGATACATAAAACATCAATAGGCATGCTTTTAGTGTCAAATTCGTGCAAGTATACCGACAGCGTGTCCGCTTTATTCAATAATCCGGCTATATTTTGATGCAAGACGTATATGAAATTATAGGAAAAAAATCCAAAATTGTTTTAGATTTTTGTACAGGTTTTTTTGGTCTTTCAGAATGTAGTTTTCAAGAAACCTTTTTTCAACTTAATCTATACAGTACACAATTGAAGCTATTTAGTCGACGGTGCCATCTAAAGGAGCTACAAAATGTTTAAAAATTCAGATTTTAATAAGTTGTTTTATTGTTGCCATCCTCTCCAAAATGGTAATAATTGTACATAGGTATTGTATAGATTGAGTTGAAAAAGGGTTACTTGTAAGTGAATTGAAGAAACTATTTTTTTCAGTTATTTTGTAACCGACTCCCAAAAAGGAGGGTCTCAATTCGTCGGAATCTTTTTTTTTTAACCGTCTCCCACAAAAATCTACTACTTTCAATATTTTACGCATTCTTTACATGGCACTGATGCCAAAATAAGAGAAATTGTATATCCTGTATAGATTGAGTAGGCTAACGGTTACTTGTAAATAAATTGAATAATCTGAATTATGCAGTTATTTTTTTACTTTTTGGAGTCGGTTTTAATTTTTGTTAAGAAGTTAATTTTTCTTAAAGGAACTCCTTTAAGAAACGCTACTTATGAAACATTTACTGGCTTTATGTAGTCTTCTTCATCTCATAACACAAGTCTTATTGAGCTCACCATGGGACCAGTTCGATGTCTATAAAATTTCACCCAAACATTTATTTGTTTCTCTTTTATCTCTTCAGAAAACTACTGTCGGTAATCATGTACATTTAGTAAATGTTCAATGCCACCCAAATTTCAGGCTGCCAGAAAATAAGGAACTGACTTATGCAGACAACTTTTCAGAACATTGAATATCTTTTCTGTTTCTAAAAAATAGACAAATACAACGTCATAAAATAGTTTGGTTCCAAAAATATGAATAGGCTTTTAAGTTAGGTAAGGGAGGATGGGGAACAGTGGATTGGTGGGGGACAGTGGATCTCTGCCTTTATTTCAGATAAATAATAGATTCTTTTAAATATAAGCAATGAAATGATCCACTGTTCCCCACTTATCCACCGTTCCCCACCTTCCCCTATTTTTTTTTGGTATCTCGCTGTTCTTACCTGGGAGGCCTTTGGCTCTTCCTAAGCCCGAATTGCCATTGGCACCATCCAACCCTGGGCGGCCACCTGGGCCGCCTGGGCTGCCTGGGCCGCCTGGGCCGCCTGAGCCGCGTGGGCCAGCTGAGCCGCCATCGCCACCGTTGCCACCTCGGCCACCTCGGCCGGATGGGCCGCCTGGACCGCCGGCGGCGCCCGGGCCACCTGGGCCGCCTGTGCCTTCTGCTGCGCCTGCGCCACCTGAGCCGCCTGAGCCACCTCGGCCGCCTGGGCCACGAGATCCACCTGAGCCGCCGCGGGCGCCTGGGCCCCCTGGGCCACCTGAGCCGGCTGATCCACCTGCACCGCCTGCGCCACCATCGCCACCTCTGCCGCCTCGGCCACCTGAACCGTCTTGACCGCCTGCCAAGCCTGGGCCGCCCGGGCCGCCTGTGCCGGCTGTGCCACCTCGGCCACCTGCGCCGCCATTGCCGCCTGGGCCTTGTCCTGGCTGGTATTGGCCGTCTGGGCCGTTAGGGCCACTTGGGCCTCCTGGACCACCTTCGCCACCACGGCCGCCTCGGCCGGGTGGGTTGCCAGCGCCTCCTGGGCCGCCTGGGCCGCCTGTGCCTTAAAATTACATCAAAATTCGATACAATATTGATACAAAGGCCTCCTAAGGAAGCTCAGAATCACTCAGCGAGCTATGGAAATCGGGATCTCTCTACGAGATCGAATCAGGAATGAGGAGATTCCCAGAGGAACCGACGTCACCGACAATAACGCTGAGCAAAAGAGGGTTTCAACTTTTTTCATCTCGTCATACAATGTTGCGGGGACCTTCTAGTTTTATATCATTTCGTTGGGGTTTAACTTACCCGTGCTCAAGCAGCAGTGGATACAAGTCTGAAAATACAAAAACAGGTTTTTTTACCAAAAATTTAGGAATCTCTACGGAAAATACAGACAACTTAAAGCTATTAAAAATTTATAAACTATAAATAAAAACTCGTAATGGACCGACACATGTCGAGTAGTACTCGACTTTTACGACGTGAGCAACCGCTAATGTAATCTAAATAAATACGTTTGACTTTCACGGTTGTTTCCTGGTTCAAATAATAAAAGGACCATAATCATAGAAGAATCTATTAATTTAATATGGGATTTCGCAAAGTAACGCCTGCGGGCCTATGGTGGTGGGGTGGTCGTCACTCTGGCACTCGCATACTTCGCAGAAAGTGGTTCATTTGTCACTTATGTACCACGGTATAAACTTATCCATAATAGGCTCTTAAAATGAGGAGCATTTTGATACATTACCATGAATTGAGCCAGATTATGGACCCTAGGGATACCTAGGATCTCAGGATTGGATGAACATAGACGAGTGTTTTTTTTAGCTTATTGTACTTATAAAGAGGTCATCAGGGCTCCAACCTTCTAAAATAAACACTTTTTCTGGAATGTTTTAAAATTGTATTTAGGAGAAGACAAATACTTTTGAAAACACCTGAATCAACTTCTAGAATTTTAATGAAATATACGAGAATCTCGAAATTGAACGAAAATAACCACAAAAATTCGGTTATTTTGTATGAAGGATTCATACCGGTTTTCGAGCCCTGAATGTCATAATGTGGATTGCTTCATCAGTGATATAAAAGAGTTAGCAATCTTGTGTCGTCGTGGAACGAAATTAACCGGTTAAATTGAAAAATCTAACCAGTTTACGTCGTTCCACAAAAACAAGCGACGAACGAATTTGGCATAAATCGGTATCTTAATTGAATAGTTCTTTGACCGGTTACCGCAAACCGAAACCAAATCATTTCGTTCGCGGGTGAATAACCGAAACCGGTATGCTAATTGTAAAGTTTTCTGAGCCCTGGGGCAAGACATTTAAAAGATCGCCCGGACCACACTGGATAAAACTCTAGCCAAGGATAAATACAGATGGAAGTCTTTGGAGAAGGCCTTTACTTCAGGGAAGTCCATGCAAATGAAATAAAAACAATAACCAATCTAAAATTAAACCACCGAAAAACAGAAAAGCAAAAAATAATGTACGTTTTTTATTTAATTTAGTTTCTTTAATTTACTTACAAGTAACCGTTTTCATTTTACGGAGCCCATACAGTACATACAATTAATCTTATTTTGTCTTCGATTCCATATAAATAACGTGTAAAATATTGAAAACAAGATGGCACCGTATCAAAAATAACATTAATTGTATATACCGTATAGGCGGAGCACAATAAAAACGGTTTCTTGTAAGTAAAATAAAGAAACTGAATTAAATAAAACAGGGTTATTATTTTTTGCTTATCAGTTTTTTCGGCAGTTAAATTTCTTTGTTAAAAAGCTTTTTTTGTAACTATAATCTCCTAATTACTACGTGCTTAATTTTTGATTACTTTTGAAATAGCTACCTTCCTTACTTTAGCTATTAACTTTTATATAATCATACTTTAACTATTTTACGTTGTAAGATATAATACTTTGAAAAAAACAGGCTTTATATACCATTACATAAAAAACTGCTCGAATGGGAAAAACTTATTTATATTTTGAGTTTTTTGCAGCTAAAATTTGTGAGTGAGTAATAAGACACTCCTATTTACCCACCCTTAGGAATATGATTTTTTTTTTCGAACTTATATGGCACCAATTTCAAGATAAACCCTATCCAATAAAACAAGAACTATCAAAATCGGATTACTCTGTAAAAATTATGCGAGGTCTTACATTACAATCAGTGAGTGAACATTCAATCATCCCCCGTTCTTCTATTCTTAGGGGTGGGACTTTTCTTGAAATCTATTTGGCACCATAGGAAGGTGGGCTAATTGGTCTATTAACCGTTTAAAAACAGTAAAAAAATACTTATTGATGGAGTGTTTTTATTTTGCCATAACTTATTTCACACAGCGTTTTAAGATTTCTCGCCTTACAAAAAGTTGTAAAATATGTTGTACCTTTCATTGACATATGGCTTGTCATTACTGGTTTTTAGGCCAGTTTTCATACAAAACTGCCCACCCTCCTTTCGGTGTATAACCTTTCCAAAAAAAAAAAATATTATCAAAATATACTAAATGAGTATTGATTATGTATTAAATTTCTTATGTCAAAATATTTCACACAATAAGTTTTTTCATTACTTATTTTAAATGTTTCGAATGTAATGAGTGGCAATAACTTAATATCCTAATTATATTAAACAAATTTGTAAAATTGTTACCATGGAAAATAAAAATTAATTTATTTATATTTACCAGAAATAGGAAGAACAGTACGACCTTCATGATGTAGATGCTCTGTGAACTATGTTTTGGGCCGACGATACAGCCCATTTATATGTGACGGGTTTAATATATGACTCAATACAGCTGGAAACTACAGTCTGCTTCAGTTCTTATAATAGGCATGTACATGCATGAATTTTTTTTATAGCTTTTCTTAACTAATTATCAAAAAACCTTAAAAACGATTTCAAAATGTGAAATTAAAATTTAAATCGGCCAAGAAATAGGCAAGATATAGGCATTTTAAACTACTAATTAGACAGAGAGGTCCGACGAGCACTGTTACGTCACAGTGCACTCCAGCCATATAAACTCCATTTTAAATTCTGTTTTGCTAGAAAGAGATAGAATGAAATGTTTGATTGCTTATATCTTGGTTATTTTTATAGTTATCCGAAAAAATATTTTTGTCTACTGTTCGTCACATGAATGACCTTTTTATAAAGCCTTTTCCCTATTATACCAAGTGTCTCGTGAGGAACCAAAATAATTTTACCAGCGTATACCTTAGGTCATTAGGACTAAAAAATGTTATATGAACCCAAGTCAAATTTAACATTTTTTTTTTAATTTTGTTGATATTTGTACTTAAACTTGAATAACTCCTGTCGAGACACCTTGTATAAAAAATCGGCCAAGTGCGAGTACGACTCGCGCACTAAGGGTTCAGTAACTCGATTTATGGAACCCTTCGAGGTATCTAAAGTACGCAAACGCCGAGAAAGAACACGTCTTGATTCGTTTTTATGGTATTTTTCTCATTGTATTCTCTTACGGTTTTATAGAATACATAGGTTAGTTTAGGTTTGTTTTATGAAAGTAACGAAAAAAAAATGGTTTCAGAGAAAATCTTTAGTTGGGAAATGAAACAGTTGGCAAGTTTTCGGCGAAAAGACAGAACCCCTTTTTATTTTTGAGGTACCCTAAAGGAACTTGAGGAAATTATACTCCGAATAGAATCTAAAAATAATTGTTTAATGCAGAACGTAAAGTTATACAGTACAGTGATTAGACGAAATTGAATAGAAGTATAGTGGTGCCGCAAGTGGCCAAATAGAAAACTAAAAATGACATTTTAAATTAGTTCGGAAACTGTAAGGATTATTTTTACAATCTTCCAATAGAACCGTATTACTAAACATATATGTCCGCGTGTCGATGTCATAATTTTCTTTTTTCTAGTTTTTATTCGCAATTTTGAATTATTTACAAGTTACAATATTAAAAAGACTCCATTATCATGAAAATTAAGAATGTCCGTCCAACTGTACTGTAAATTAAAAATTGTAATAGTAGATAACGCACCTGATACGTAATTACTGACCGTGTTTACGAATTAGGCGCACCGTTGCGTCTTACACCAAACTGTTTTTTGTTTTAGGGAATGGTATGTCCTATTCTTTTTATGCTTTAGTGAGGAGTCAGCTGGAATGGAATGCCGAAATATGGGCTCTGCACGAAGTAAAGTATAGTCTCATGTTAAAGCGGATACAGAATAAATTTATAAGATATGAGGCAACGTGGTGTTTATGCTTTTTATCCGCTGATGTATGTTTATTTTAGGCCTGGTCGGATATGAGGAGCTGAAAGTCCGAAGAGAACTTGCACTCGTTACATATATCTTTAAAGTTATGAGAGGAACGATTTGTAATCCGGATGTACTAGGTGCGGTGGGTCTGTGTGCCCCCCTCGAGCTCGACAGCGCAGGCGGCGGCCGGGGCTGCTGGCGGTGCCGCGCGCGCACCAAGCTGCTGCGGGAGGCGCAGCTGACGCGTGCGCTGCGCACCCTGAACCTCATCGCGACAGATTTAGACCTGTTTATTTGTACTCTGAGTGAATTCAAAAGAATAGCTATATGGAAGATTTCTTATTCTACTTAGATAAGATAACGGATTATATCGCGTATATTATCTCATTTTAGTTCCCGACATTTCGGAAGCTTTCCAGCTTTCCATGATCACGGGTGGACTGAGAAAAGATGTATTTTCCTCTGTCAAAGTTACAAGTTGTGCAAACTACCCATTTTTTTTTGAAAAAAAAACACAAATAGAAGTGTACATACATGCCAGATGGGCCTAAGCTGTAAAGACAGTTACACATGTGCCAGAAGGGCTTAATTATTTTATTCTAATAATTTATCAAGCATTTCACAAATGAGGCGTACTGAGGAGAAAAGAAACGCTGCAAAGAAAAACTCCCAGGCTACCTCATTACTAAATATAATATTTAACAAACAGAGACTATTAAACTACTTTTAAACAGATAAGATATTTTAAACCGTTCGGAAATTAAGGTTTTGCAGTCCTGTGTCTCGCTTGTTCCCTGATGAGATGTATTATAGGATCCCAAGCTGGTGGTAGTGACAATCCATCTTCTCTATTGAAATTAGGATGCTTTTTAATCTCAATAGCCTCGCGTAGCATTCTGGGAAAATATTTTTTTTCTTTGGCAAGGATAGAAGGTTTATCAAACTTAATTGAGTGGTTTGGTTTGTCAATGACATGTTCACAGACTGCAGACCTATTACACCGACGGTGCTTGACATCTGCTATGTGCTCCTTCACCCGGATTGATGCCGGGCCGGGAAAGACCACACTCACAGTCCAGCTTATAAATGCCTGCACTCTGCAAAGGGGTGCTACTCTTCACGGGTCTAAGGTATTGAGACACCTTATTCAAACGGCTTGAAATATGTTTTTATAGAAGCACGCTTCAAGATGTTTCCGATCTTGTCTGTGACCCATTTCACATATGGTAATACGGCAGGTTTACGCTCGACTGTTGGTTTCTTCATACTCGGATTCTGCTTGGAACGTGGTATCTGGAGCTCGTTGGCTCGAAGCGCACATTTGACATTCTGCAACTCAGCAGTCTGATGTTGATTGGTGCAGATACCCCTGGCTCTCTGAAACAAAGATTTACCTTCTGTAGCAAGTTGACAGGGATGGTGGAGAGATTGGCCATTCAAATACCTATCTGTATGCGTAGGTTTCCTATATACAGTATGACCTATGTCATTTTTAGGACCTCTAATTACTAGCACATCTAAGAATGCAAGTGAATTTTGATTTTCCAACTCCATAGTGAAGTTAATTTTACTATGCATGGAGTTCAGATGGTCTAAGAAAGCTGAAACACTAGATCTAGGTAAAATAGTAAAGGTATCATCTACGTATCTTTTAAGATCCTCGGCTTGACAGGTGCCAATGAAAGCGCTCTCTCCTCGAAGTCTTCCATGAAAATATCGGCGACGACAGGAGACATCGGAGACCCCATTGCCACACCATCAACTTGCCCGTAGAATTCACCATTCCATAGCATATAGCCAGATGTAAGGCAGTGTTATAATAACTCAGCATATTCTATTGCCATCTGTTGTTCACCCAATCTTCTTTTCACAATTTCGATACATTCTTGAACTAGTAGGCATGTGAAGAGAGACTGGACATCAAAACTGACCATAACTTCATCATCAGTTAGTCTCAAATCCTTAATCTCACTGACAAAATGGTATGAGTCCCTTGTGTATGCTCCCGTCTTCCCTCGCAGTAAAGAAAGCACACCTGCTAAGTGCCGAGCTAATCGATAGGTAGGAGCATCGATTTGACTCACTATAGGGCGTATTTTTTTTTTGACATTGACTTTAGGCTGAAGCCAGGCGGCTGTTTCAGCTGTCGGACGAGCGGGTACGTGGTTACCATATTTGGAACCATCTGTCCCGCAGTGAATGAAAAGGTTTAGGTTGTGGCGTTAATACGCCGATGACCAGCTGAAATGAATTGTGTAATAACTGTGTGTGTGTGAGTGTATAGAGAGAGTGGATGAAGAGTAAAATGATGTGTGTGAAGAGGGGGTCAGCTGGTTGTAATCACTAGTATCCATAACAACCGTCGCATTTCCCTTGTCAGCTCGAAGAATGGTGATGTCTGGGTCTTCACGCAAGCTCTTCAAAGCGTTGAATTCAGTTCTGGGTAAGTTAACTTTAGGAGACTTCGCTCGTCTTAAAATTGAAGACACATCCTGGCGTACGTAGATAAGATATTTATTTAGTTGTAAGATTAATCTTAATGTGTCATGTTTTACAGATATTTTTAACGGGTTGTTTTTTTGCTACATTATTGCATTGGGTTTAACCGGTAATGATAATTGTATGTGTGGAAAATAAATAAATAAATAAAATATTATTATTACATAGTGTAACGTTAACTCAATGAAAAAAATGGGAGAAGGAGTGGATCACCGAGAAAACGTGAATGATTTTTTTTATATGTAATCAAACTATAGAGTTTCGTGTATTACAATATTTATTAACGTTGACTTAATATGTAAACTCAACCCGTTAATAGGGAGATCTCGGTCTATAAATTGACAGACTAACCAAATCTAAAAAAATAATAATTAATGACCGTAAATTACCGGATTCTGGTCTATAGTATTAGGTGTTAAATTTCTCAAACAAAACTAAACCGTGGTCTAGTAAGAAACTTATTTCCCTAATTGCTAGAATAAATAGGAGAACGCATTTATCATTTTGTATTGCCTAAATACATGATTACCAAAATTGACTACATGGCCGTCAATTGCGGGCCAGCTTTAGAATTTAAAGAAATAATTAAGAACAAAAATGACACCAAAGTAAAAAAGACCTTAATTCTAATGAAATAGAAAACCTTATTTCTTCCTACCTCACTTTGTCTTGCGCAGGATAAAAAGGTTAGGTTTACAACAATTCCGTTCAGGTTATTACATACATTCACAAAACTTGTAGTGTCTCATTTAGATGGGTACACGCAAAATAAAAGTGGGAATACGTTTGGATAAACAAACATAAGCAGTAATTTCCAGATTCTTACAAAACTTATGAAATAAAATTTAAGATAATATTTATAGATTTAGAAAGACAAGCCGCATGCCGCACAAAAAAAAACTGTTGCCCGATTTCCACTAGATTAGCAGTCATTTAAATGAAAACTTACTGCTTGAATTGCACGGTCCTGTAAAATACCTCCGACTCTTCAAGACTTGCCCAATCGGACCGTGCGCATCCTGTCGGACACCGTCAACTGGCACTCTCAATAAAACAAGAACGGCTCCGCCCGGCTGTCACGTCACCCGCAAGGTGGACTGTAAATAAGGGAATTTCCATGTAACTTCATAAACACCTACAAATCATACGCAGAAGGATACCAACTCGTCAATCAAAATTAGCGCAACTTACCCCAGAAAATGGGAAAACTCGATGAAAAAAAAAACACTTCTTGTCGCCACGACTGAACGTGGGTTTTAAACCAACCCAGTACCGCAGGAAACCACAGAAGACTCAATTATTATACTTAAATATTTCAGTCAAAAAAAACTCGCTCGTCAAAAGCACAATCTATTTTTCTGACATTCACTCTCACGGAAAAATTCAAGTTGTCAAAATTTAAAAACCTGCCATTTGGAATACAAGCTAAGCGGACTGTATCCAAGATTTGTCATGAAGGTGAACACATTATATTTAATTCAAAGCACTACGCTTTGACATGTAGCTGGTGTTAACGCTACAATAGTTTATGACCTTGTTTATTTTAAAATCAAAAACTCCAGATTAGGTACCTAATAAACTGAATCAAAATGTAACAAACTTCTGTTATCATACTTTTTGTTTTACAAATATCATGATAATAATCACAATTTTTGCAATTTATTAGTGGATCACTCCACTAGCGTTATTATTATAAACAAAGATCAGAAACAAATGAAAAAAAATTTCGACGATACTGGACTTGCACCAGTGCCTTGAGCCAGACCGGGGCAGCACGCTCTACCATCTGAGCTAATCGCCCACACCAGTAGTCGACGAATTTTGTCATCTGTTCTTGCTTATGGATCTCTGTATGGTGCATCCGACTCTTTAGCCGTTAGCGCCGCCTAGTGCAGAACTATGAAGTTACTTTCACTTCTTTATCTTCTGTTATCATAACCTAAACATGAGTCAACTTTGTGATTTTCTTTCCAAAGGAAGCTATGATAACATAACTACCTTAGTGATTATGGTAGGAAATATTTATAATGTAGATTAGTCTTGTGTAGTTAAAAGATTAATATTGATAATAATTATTATTAAAGTCTAGCGTCGATAAAATTACACTGTGTGCACTACCATATTCTCAGAATATAATAATAATAATAATGCGGCTGCGGCTCGAGGGTGGATGTGGAACGTAAGTGGCGAGTTGGCTTCGGTAGAAAGTCCTGTGACACCTCTCCACCCTTAGCCCTCCACACCGATGTTGCCCTCAAGCCACTATATTTGTCGCTATTTACCGGGGCCCATCTAGCGGTGGGGAAGTCATCGTCTACCAGTGCCTTTAGTGAGCTCTTGATTTAATACCAACTTCTCACAGGCTAAGGCTGGCCAAACGCTCTCCTAATGCTATGGGGTGTATATTATATAATAAATTACCATACTGCATTAAAAATATAAAACCTTACAATGTATTCCGTCTACGTCTGAGAACACTATTGTTGGATGGGACACTATACAGTATCAAGGAATACCTTAATAATGATTATGCTCACTTTGACACTGAAATGATAAAATCAATGAATAGTAATAGGTAATATAATATTATTTTTTATTTGTTATTTAGTATAAAACTTTTGACATAACAAATTTCGAAATACATATGTTCCAGAAGCTTTCCGACTACACTTAAGTTCTTAATAATAATTTATAAACTTTATATAATATGGTAAATAATAAGAATAGTGTGTAAAACTCTTAATTCAGTAAAATGTGTAAATAATAGTAATTTACGAATGGTATATTTTATATAATGTAATGATTAACGAATGACGATACATGCTTTATATTATTAACATTATTGTGTATTACGAAATGCTGAATGTATGAGTGTGGTAATAAATATTTCTTTCTTTCTTTAGCCATGGGACACTTTTTCCTGGTAGACGTCCGATTGTCTCAAGCAATAGCCCAGTATTTAGTCCATCATTTCAATCCCATAACCCAGAATATTTAGATCTCATCACTCTCCAATAGTTCTTGCATCTAGCGAGTTCTGTCTCTGTGCGCGTCCCATGATACGGGCAGGAACAGCACCCGCGCGGTGTACACCTTACATTTAGGGTTTGCAATCCGAATATTCGGATATTCGAATAATCTGGATTATCCGCTACGCTTGAAATCCGAATTTGAATTCGAATAATTCGGATATTTTGAATATTACTAAAAATAGACGGTGTTCATTATCTTGAACAACACTAAGAGATATATTGTTATTCGTATTCCTACGTTAGGTTTAAAAATCATTTAAATAATGATTTCTAGTGTAAATTAAGTACTTAAAATTTTTTGCGCCTCTTTTTTGTATGGGGAAATTTTTGGAATTGCATCGGCTAGAGATAGGTGGGGGGTGCTCGACGAAATATCATAGGGGTCTGTCATAGCAATCGAGTGGAATAGTTTTTTTTTTCAAGATGGCGACTTCAAAATGGCTTCAGTTTTACAAATTGGCCCTAGGGGACTGAAATTTGGTATCGGGGGTTTTTGGGGCCTCCGATTCAATTCATTATTGGTGAGGCACTCGTACAAATTTCATAGGGGTCGGTCACAGCAATCGAGTGGTGTTGTTTTTTTTTCATGAAAGCGACTTCGAAATGGTGGCTGATTTTCCAAACTGGTCAGAGAGGGTAGAAATTGGGTATCGGGGCTGCAATGGAGATTTGAAAAATTCGGGCAACATACATACATACATAAAATCACGCCTTTTTCCCATTACGCGGTAGGCAGAGACTACCTCTTGCTACGGTCCTGGCATACAACTGCCGCTTCATCAACATTCATTAATGTCTTCATTTTGTGCTGTCACAACCCTTTCGCTTTTTCTCATTCACACACAGAATATCAATATTTCTCGCATCCTTCATCTGACATACTTCATCTATTTTATCAATCATTCCTCCCCTTACATTTAACGTAGCAAAGGCTCTCCATAGCCCACTCTTCGCTCTCGCTCGTATAAAATATTCGAACCCAGCAGAGCTCCGCATACCAGGTAAGGGAGCCTTATTCTGGGGTCACCAGTTCCAGGGCAATTCGGCACGCTAACGACTAGACTCGCCTCTAGCCACGCATCTATCGGTACGGCATACCTTGGATTGGCGGAATAGGACGATGGATAACAGGGTAAAGAAAGGCATTGTACGAATTTAGACATGAGAAAGGGTTAAAGGATACTACTGTCCCGGAAGACTAGGTATGAGCCAGTAGCAGCTCGGGGAGCCGGGGTCGCATACCCGTATACCATAACAAAAATGGCGGAAAGGCGACTTCGTATGAGTAATCCCTGACTAAATTCGGACACGTTTGGACAAAATCGAAAAATTATAAATTGGAGCAATCACAGCTCGACCGAGGGCCGTAGGCACGAGAATGAGCGTCGAAACAGGCGAGAGACGAGAGAGATGTGGAGCGTGACGTCGTTACGCGAGCCATAGGGCCCGAAGGGCCCGCATGGCGAGCCCACCCAAAAACTTACTTTACCCCATTTAATTTTAGCTCGACTGAGGGCCGCAGGCCTGAGGGCGATCGTTAGCGATCGCAAGGCTGCAGGTCACGCTTTCATGCAGCACCGAAGGTGCGGAGTTTCACCACCGGCTCCCACCTTCGTGAGCCCAGAGGCCCTGTGGGCGCATTTTGCAAGACTTGCTCCTCGGCTGGGCGACCCGAGGGCCTTATGCCGCAGGCTCTTCGCGGGGATTATGAGGAGTATGGCCCTATTTGGGTGGATCGGCTTTCGTTAAAAAACAAGTCCTTTCTCCGGAGGCCGCAGCGCGTGGTGGCCCTCCTGGTTATCCGGGGGTATACCACAGTCTCCCACGCGGCGGCATGCGCCCTTGCCGGCACACCACCCTGGAATCTTGACGCCCAGGTGCTGGCTGAAAGATACCGCATAAGATATGAGGCAAGGGCGAGGGGAGAACGCCCGGATCCCGAGAGAGCCCAACGACAGGCGATAGACCGGCTCAAGGAGATGTGGAAGACAGGACTGGAGGAGTCCCCCTGTGGTATCCGTACCATAGGGGCACTCCTCTTATCATTTGAGGGCTGGTTGAGCAGGGAGTTTGGCCACTTATCGTATAGGTTGACACAGGTGATGTCCGGGCATGGCTGTTTGGGACATTACCTGCATCAAATCGGGAGGGAACCGAGTCCAGCATGCCACCAATGTGGGGACCTGGACGACACGGCCCAGCACACCCTGCAATCGTGCAGCAGGTGGGACGCAGAGCGACGTGATCGCGGTTATAAGGGCGGCTGGCCTCTCGCTGCCCAGAATAGTATCTCCCATGCTGAGTAGCAAGAGGGCAAGGAGGGCAGTGGCCTCCTTCTGCAAAACAGTAATACTGCAAAAGGAGGCCGAGGAGCGGAAGCGTGGGGAAGACGTGAACGCGCACCCGCTCCGTCGCAGGCGGAGGGGACGGAGACGGAGGCAATTCGCCATCCATCTGAACCCGTAGTGTAGCCAGTGGGTTGGGGGTCCACACTCCACGGCTCCACCCGTTTGGGGGAGGGTCGCAGCGTTTTGTGAGACCTCCCTCTTTGGCGCGGGTCCCCCGGCTAGGTAATAGTTGGGCCGTTCGGCGTAGCACTGAAGGTGCGGAGCGCCACGACTAGCTCTCATCTACGCGAGCCCAAGGGCCCTAAAAGGCTTGGAGGGTGAGCATTAGCCAACACGAGGCCGAAGGCCGAGCTTCAGAAAGTGTGGAGCATCACTACCAGCTCCCACCTGCGCGAGCTCAAATGCCCACAGGGCCTGCATGGCGAGCTCACACGGATTTTAGTTCAACTGAGGGCCGCAGGCCCGAAGGCGAGCGACAGCCAACGCGAGGCTGAAGGCCGAGCTTCCGCGTAGCACCAAAGGTGCAAAGCGTGACGACCGGCTTCTACCGCTACGAGCCCGGGGCGAGCCCACCCAGACACTTGCAACCTCCATTCCTTGTCAAGCAAACACACCCGTATGCAGACTCCTTCACCCTTTCACTCTCCTTTCACTTTCCCACTGCAAATTTAAAAACTCGAGCGACTCCTGCCTCTCGAATTATACACGAGTGCGACTCCCGATGACAAAACACAGCCCGCACAAGGCTCACGGGTCGCTTGCGCTCCCGCGCACAATGCGAAAACCAACGTTGTTGACTTAGATTCACACTTTTATTTCTAACGGCTAATTTTATAAGTTTTTGTTTTTCCTTATATAGACAACCTTTTGCTATTAAACAACTTGGAGTCTTTATTTTATTTTATTTTCTACAACATGGAAATTATCCGAAAAATCCGGATAATTCGAATTTAAGAAACGGATAATTCATATTATCTGAATTCGAATAATGAACGGATTTTGCAAACCCTATTTACATTTTATTAAATTGTTGAAAGGGCCTCAACGCGTTGGCTTCGGCTCCGCGCACGCCTCCCAAAGGTCCGGGACACCATTGTCCCATGAACGGGTGGGACATACATAATAATAAAAAATAAAAAATCTTTATATATTTATTTTAATCCTGATAAAAACTGGCCAAGTCAAATCTAACCTACTTTAAGATCTCACATTTTTAAATAACTGCAATTGTTATAGGTATCCCATAAAGCAAAGAAATAGAGTTTAATACTTGTTCATAATGTTATTTTGTTCCTATAAATACATATTTGAATTTTGCATAGAACTTGGCACTCATTTAAATCTCCATTCTTTTTGCGGCGAAGCCCATAGCCAAGCATAATTTTTGTATCGAACTTGGCTCTCCTTTTTTACATTTATGTTTTTGGTGGGATTATTATAACAATAGAAGAGCATTCCTAGATTCCATGATGTACAACACCATATGTTTCAGTAAAAATATATATTTTTTTAAATTTAAATAAGTTTGTCAAGCGCTTCACACTACTCTCAGAAATGAAATTATTGCCAAAGAAATATATTTTGACCATAGCAGATCTTTCAGCATTTAACATTGAACCAAATAAATAATAATACCACATTAGCTAGGCCCCAGCATGCCCGTAGTGGTAATAGATCCATGCCACAGGTTAAAGTAAATTGTAAGATAGCGGAAACACCTTTGAATATTAACATTATTCACCTGAATATTCAGGGTTTTCCAGCAAGAAATTATAAATAAGTTTATTTTTAGATAATAATAATATTCAAGTTATGTGTATCACTGAACATTGGCTAAAGCAGGAACAATAACTTTTTGATTTTATTAACTTTAAGTTAGTAAGTTTCTTTGCTAGGAAATTAGCCATTCATGGGGGTTCTCTTATAATTGTCAAAAGTTCCATGAAATCCAAAGAGTGAGAAGATAATTGTTAGGTTATCACTAGAGCGGATTATAGAAATGGCTTGTGTAGAATTAGAGACCAATTTAATGGTATGTATTTAAAGAGGGCCTTTTACGGATTTCCATACATTTGAATGCACCATGGAAAATGTCTTAAAAATAGCATGAACAGACAAAAAACATGTTATATTATGTGGAGAATTCAACGTTAATTTACTTGAATCGACTTGTAACTCTGTTAAGTTGTTAAGTTTGTTTAAATCTTTTAACTTAGATTTGTCCTTTTTAAGCCAACTCGGGTGGGAATTAGTAATCAAACCTGTTTAGATAATATTTTTTGTGATTGTTAATTTTTGGCACGATTGTTGAGATTATAGAGATCAGAGAACATCTTTCCCAAACACCATCCAAGAAATACCACAAACCATGACATACAGACCCATAACTAGTTATCGTTTAGAATTATTAAAAAATGAAGTTCGATATAATCTTTGTATGTTATCCCTTTCACATAATGATCTAAATTGTTTTTACAAAAACATATTTGGTATAATTATAAATAACTTTTAATACTCATTTCAAAATGAAAACTATTTCTGGGTCAAAAACAAAGTTTAGTGAATGGGCTACTGTCAGAATTATAGAAGTAGAAATAGGTTTTGTGATCTATATGGAGAGAAAGATGTAAACAAGAATGCCGATTTCCTGAACAACGTCAGGAATTAATCTAAAATATTTAAGAAAGTGTGCATAGCTGCTAAGGCAAATTATATTAGTTCTAAACTTAAAACGTTTGACAATAAAGTGAAAACTGTTTGGAATTTTATTAATTGGGAAACTGGTAAATCAAAAACTCGCAGTTGTCGAGTCAACATTGTGACTGGAAATGGTCAGATTATGTCGAATTAGTATGTTGCTTCGGCATTCGAGGATTACTTTTCCAACACTGCAATGAATAGGGAATTTATGAGGAACTTCAGTTAAATTTTTTCATCATATCCTAGAGTCAATTGCACTATCTAGCCTTGCTTTACAAAATTGCATCTCAGAGGGCGTAGTATTTGTAGATCTTATGGAATTTAGTAAAGTCATACCTCTTTTTAAATCAGGTGACTTAAATGACTTGAGTAATTTCCGTCCGATATCTGTATTACCTGTATTAAGTAAGGTTTTCGAAAAAATAATGTTGAAGGATCTGCTAGGACACTTTAACAGAAGTAAACTGCTGACCCGTAAACAGTTCGGTTTCACAAGGGGACGTTCTACGGCCGATGCAGCATCTGTACTCATTAAACATATTTACAAAATCTCGGAGGAATATTGTGGATGCAATTGGAGTTTTTTGTGACCTATCGAAAGCATTTGATTACGTTGATTATGGAACACTCATTTTGAAATTAGAATATTATGACCCGTCTATAAATGCCTCAAGCCTTATGTCTTCATAACTCAACAGTAGAGCACAAACAGTTCTTGTAAATAGAACCCAATCCAGTGGAGCTGCAGTTAAGCTAGGAGTGTCACAGGGCTCTACTCTAGGTCCATTTCTGTTTTGGTTTGTATATATGACTTACCATCTATAGTAGATAATCTTTGTGATATAGTACTATCTGCTGATTCGTTCTATATATTACCTAAATTTCCGTGACTCCTTAAGACAATTTTTTTGAAGATATTAACCGTTGCGTCCCAATATATTTATGAGAATATTATATATGTTATTAAAAACCTACACTCTTTTAAGAATTCAGATATCCACAATTTTAATATTAGACATAAAAATAAAATTGCCATTACAAAGTTCCTCGTTCGTAAAGTAGCCATATCATTCGTAGGCCGTACGTATATTTTTTTATAATACTTAAGTTACAAGACGATGCATTCAAATTACCTTCCCCAGCTCTCAAAAAGTACTTTCAAAAGTTTCCATATGTTTTCTTGGAGAACTACGCATTGAGTTTATACTTAAGAACATATATTTTAGATAGGATAAGTACCAATATTGTAATAGATAAGATTTACTGAGGAACAAGTTACTGACTGTTGAGTTTGTTTCGGCTTTCTTCTCAACAGGGTATTCTCTTGGAAAATGCCGTAGAATCTGACTTGTAAAAGTGCCCTTGTGGCCTACTTACAGAATAAAGATCATTGTTTAATTTCAAACAGGAAGTTTTTACCGAAGTTCTTGCGATACAAGGCTAGTTTTACTTTTAGAGCGTTTGTATGTAGTTATTCTAATCCAATCACCTCAAGACCAAAAAAAACGGCCAAGTGCGAGTTGGACTCGCGCACCGAGTGTTTCGTACAAATTTTCACTTACAAAAAAGTGCAGATCAAGTCCTTTCATATGATACTCTATTTGACCCAGTAGGACTAGCACTTTTAGTTTTTGCCTCTCCTCGTATTCAGAATTTTTATAAAACAAACCTAACCTAACCTATTGGGTTCTACATAATGGCTGAAAAGATTATCTGGATTTTCTTCGGCTTCGGAGAAAAGCGCGAGTTTCGGAAATGAAACATTTGGGAATTGAGGCAGTTTGGGAAGAATAGTTTGCTGAAAGAAAGTATCCGCCTTTGCAATACATGTGAGCTGACCAAATTTCAAATAGATAGCGTAAGTAGTTATTGAGATATGGCGCTCTAATGGTCGGACAGACAGACGGACAGAGTCGCACCATAAGGGTTCCTTTTGTACATTTTTGGTACGGAACCCTAACAATCATAAATGTGATCTTCAGAATAAAAGGACTTGTCAATGTATCAGAGGCTGGTGAAGTGCACTATATATATTACATCTAATGTAATATATACCTATGTTTTTTAATTTGTTGCCAAATAATTCCTATTTCTTTAAATGGGCAATATTTGTATAGAATTATGTGATGGGTTTCTTGGAAACGGATAAGTATTTGGATTAAATTCGGTATGTAGACGTAGTTTTGCCTTCTAAATGCAAAACTACGTCAGGATAGGTTCCATCAATCGAACATATCTCAGTCACCCAGGTTCTAATCAGAGATGGGCAAAATATAATAGATTAACGATAAAGATTAACCTACTTTTTCGCTACTAACGTTTAAAAATGACGATTAGTTAATCTTAATCGTACGACTTAAGATTAATCTAATCTGATTAATTTAATCGAAGGTTAATATCCAGCGAATTAAGTTTTAATCGATTAATTAATAAGATTAATTTTCTCTCGATTAATATTAGGAACAAATAAGATATTTTTTTGTCAGTCTAAGTCGACATATTGATACATCTTCACGACTTAAGGTAAACACTTCACACGTGTCCCTATAGTGCTTTTTTAGGGTTTCGTACCTAAAGGGTAAAACGGGACCCTATTAATAAGACTCCGCTGTCCGTCTGTCTGTCTGTCAGTCGGTCTGTTTGTCTGCCTATCCGTCTGTCACCAGGCTGTATCTCATGAATTGTGGTAGCTAGACAGTTGAAATTACCACAGATGATGTATTTCTGTTGCCGCTATAACAACAAAATATACTAAAAAACATGTCTGTTTGTCCATGTCAGTAACCAATATAAAATGATCGGACACCACGTACTTTTTGCTTAGGAGTAAAGCTCTACTAACAATGGATACAATGGAGGCCCTTTATAGCGTAAATTTTGTACGGAGCTCTCAGTGCGCGGTCCGAGTCGGACTTGGCCGGTTTTTCAGTTTGTGTCTCTGAAACCTATTTAGGGTTCCATAGTCAAAATGGCAAAAACGGAACCCTTATAGTTTCGTCATGTTCGTCCGTCCATCCGTCCGTATGTCACAGGAATTTTACTTAAAAACTACAAGGTATTCATCAGGACCATTTGATGGTACTCTATCTAAATGCTCCTCATTCTAAGTCAATTAAGCTAAAAACAACTCGTCTATGTTGATCCAATCCAATGTTCCGATAGGTACCCTCAGGGTCCACCATCAAGACCATTTCGTTGTACCCTATCTAAATGCTTCTCATTCTAAGTCCATCAAGCTAAAAAGCACTGTACTATGTTGATCCAATCCAAAGTTCCGTTAGGTACTCCCAGGATCCATCGTCAGATCCATTTTTGTCATATTGCAAGAGAACCGTCGACAGATCCATCTTATGTGGTACCTATATAAATTATAATGAAAAATGTTCTCGAGCAGAAAACGCATCGTTAGTGTTTAGTGTTGAAAAAGGTTAAATTAGTCTGTCTATGACTAAACGTCAGTGAGACTAGCGTTAGTGTGATTGACCCTTACTCACATTCAATCAGATTAAACGTTAGTGTGATTGACGGTAAGTCTGATTAGTCACTCAGTTAGTGTTTAGTGTGATTTGTTAGTGTTTAGTGTTTACTAATGATAACGGCCAACACTGACACCATCTATCTAAGCCGTAAACCCTTACCTAGGACACCCATGAGTACTGCACTATGAAAACCACCTTGTATTACAGGAACTAGTTTATTTCACACAGCACACTAGAATGATGTTTCAAGTGTACACATGACAAGACATATTGCATTTTTGTAACATGCACAAATGTGCGTTTTCCAAGTTTTAATCGAGATTTAATCGTGAAATTTAATCGTTTAAACGACAGTTAATTAATCGTTATTAAAGTAATCGCAATTAATTTTTGACGGTTAATTTTATTATCGATTAATTAATTGATTAAACAATTTATCGATTAATGCCCATCTCTGGTTCCAATATTAACATACCATTTCACTATAAACTATTTCGTACCGTACACATACACAGTAGGCTTGGTATAAAATTGTACTGAGTGGAGCGCTAGCGATTGCACTCATATGAAACTAAGTTCGGTACAGTGGTGATCTGATTCAGTGCTATTTAAATTCAATGAGTGGGAAAGAGAAGGTTGAAACAGGCTCCGCAAAACAAACAATTTTGTATGAGAGATTAGCTAAATCTGAAGCGACGCTCAAACGCTACGTTGCCAGCTCGAACGTCTAGACGAACGCGCGTCCATCTGCGAGCACGAAGCCCCCGCTGGCGCGCTGTTGACGCTCTTTTATTGATAAACAAACTTCTTAAATAGTGAATCACCAATATTATCAATGATTCGCACGATTGCAGAATTTTCCGATGTCAACAACAAACAAGGCCCGGGTGAATCAACTTTTAGACCCACACAAATCTGTCCACTATATTTAGGGTTTCGTAGCCAAAATGGCAAAAACGGAACCATTATAGTTTCGTCATGTCCGTCCGTTTGTCCGTCCGTATGTCACAGGCATTTTACTCAAAAACCACAAGATGTACATTGATGAAATTTGGAGAATAGGTGACTTGTGTAAGCTACTACTTAGTTTGATAGTCAAATAATAAAATAAAATAAATCTAGGGGGGGCGCACCATACATGTAACCAAAACGGAAAAAAAAACAGCAAATGTCATTGTGTGGTTTATAATTTGACACTTTCCAACTACCCAATTTGAGAAAACAAATAAAGGTGTACGTACATGCCAGATGGGCCTAATCTGTAAAAACAGTTACACATGTGCCGGAAGGGCTTAATTATTTTATTTTAATAATTTACCAAGCAGCATTTCACAAATGAGGCATACTGAAGAGAAAGTAAACGTTATTTTACCTTAATATAAATGTGAGGTGTAGACTTTATTTTTGCTTTCATTTTGGTTCACATAACGACTCGAGAGTTGTTTCCTGATATAGCGCTGAATAAATTTGCGTATATATTATAAGTATATCTGTGTATTATATTTCTCTTCAATTGTCTCAGTTTACAGGCCCTGCACCCATATAACTGATTCTGTTTAACCCAATGGTTGACTGGTAGAGAATGCCTTTTGGCATTAAGTCCGCCATTTGTACATTTTTCAATTGAGCATTAAAGTTTAAATAAATAAATAAATAAAATGAGGAGCATGGATGTGTAGACACTGTTAGTGCTTATTTAAATATCATAGGCCTTATGGCATTTACTCGTAAGTCGGAACACAGTCAGCACCGCGAACCCGCTCTCGTAGCAAGTTTTCGCTACATACGGTTTTACCCATGTTATGCTACGAGCTTAGCGCTACGAAAATGTCGGTTGCGAAAGTGTTAAGAGCTAGCAAATATAAGAACTATATTACTTACTAGCTTCTGCCCGCGACTTCATCCGCCTTAAATTTGTTTATCGCGGAAAAGGGTATTTTTTCCGCGATAAAAAGTAGCCTATGTCCTTCCCCGGGACTCAAAGTATCTCCATATTTTTCATCCAAATCGGTTCAGCGGTTTAAGTGTGAAGAGGTAACAGACAGACAGACAGACCAACTTTTGCATTTATAATATTACTAGCTTCTGCCCGCGACTTCGTCCGCCTTAAATTCGGTTATCGCGAATGAGGGTATTTTTCCGGGATAAAAAGTAGCCTATGTCCTTCCCCGGGACTCAAACTATCTCCATACTAAATTTCATCCAAGTCGGTTCAGCGGTTTAAGCGTGAAGAGGTAACAGACAGACAGGCAGACAGACAGACAGACAGACAGACAGACAGCCAGACAGACAGACAGACACACTTCCGCATTTATAATATTAGTATGGATAGTATATTATAGTATAATAGTATTTATAGTATATCCATACTAATATTATAAATGTGAAAGTGTCTGTCTGTCTGTCTGTCTGTCTGTCTGTTACCTCTTCACGCTAAAACCGCTGAACCGATTTGGATGAAATTTGGTATAGAGATAGTTTGAGTCCCGGGGAAGGACATAGGCTACTTTTTATCCCGGAAAAATACCCTTATTCGCGATAAACGAATATAAGGCGAACGAAGTCGCGGGCAGAAGCTAGTAGTATATATATAGTATATACTATAAGTATATAATAGTATGGACTAGTATGGATTTTTCGGGAAGTTGTAATTGATGACTAAAATCAATCGAATTCGAAACCCCAGCGAACAGGGTTTCCTATTGTGTTTTGATTTGACTTGGAAAACCCAAAAAGTCCACATGGAGTAAAGACAAAGGTGAAATTAACAAGGTCACAAAACCATGCAATTAACATACAAGTCGCAAAAAAAATTTATGTAGTTTGGTCTAAGACGCATTGATTCATCTATCTACGTAAACAATGGGCACTAAAATAACATTTTGTAATGTACAGTTGGACGGACATTCTTAATTTGCATGATAGTAGAGTTTTTTTTTAATACAGCAATTTGTACGTTATAATTCTGAATTGACTTAAAAACTAGAAAAAATCAATAGTTTTCTTATGAAAATCCTGATGTTTTAACATCACGATCTTCGTGATTTTTAAAGTGAATTTTACTATATTCTTATAAATACAAAGATCTAAATAATAAAAAAAACAAGATTCCGACTTGATTTGCTTGTGCCTTGCCGGGGTGCACGCTCTGCCAACTGAGCTACAGAGTCCAGTCTGCTTGTCTTCAAATTATGACACTGTTTGTTACAAGATCTTTGCATTTAGGTGAAAAGAGTATAGAAAAAAGAAAATTAAAAGCTAGACACGGACGCCGGACAGACTTGTAGACAGACAGTAATAGGGTTCCATTTGGGTACGGAATCCCAAAAATAAAAAGGAATCAAGACATGTTTTTTCAGCGTTTGCGTACTTTAGATAGGCACCTCCAAGGACCATTAAAACAAGATGACTGACAATCTCCATACAAAAAGCCGTACCCCGATATGTACAACGCCATCTATGAATAAGATTTATTGTTTACAATTTGTCACCTTTACAAGCGTGACCACAGTATTTAAATGTTACAATTTATTTTTCACTTCTGCTCAAAAACTATATCATATTAGCTTTACGAAGCGAGCCTGAAATAGTACATTTAGCCCCTAGGGTTTAAAAGAAAGCCATATAATCCCATACTAATTTCTATAACACTGAAAAAAAGAACTTGCAGCCAGCTACATACTCCTTACGAATAATTAAAAACAAACAACACAACCTGATCAGATTGGCCAAACTTTCTGATAGAATTGCTCAAAACTGTACTATGAGTTTTTCATGAAATATACAATTTAAATGTTAAGTCTTTTTATTTTCTCGCAGTCGAAGTGAAAAGCAGAGTGTTTAACACGTGGCTAAACGCCATTATGACACTCAGACATATTTGTCCTCGCTCACTGTGAGCTCGTCCAAATAATCACTTAGTGTCATAGTGGCTTCTTTTAGCCCCTTGTTAAACAATCTTCTATATTATTGGCTGTTTACGAACTAATTGTTACTGTACTACGTTTCTTTGTAGAATTATAACATCGTTAAATGTTAAGTTTCAAAGGGCTACCCGGAAGATTTCGGTAAATTTCATTGCTTTTAAGGTGATATAAAATTATTCCTCTTGCTGCAAATCACTTAATATATATATGTGTAATGGTTAATATATAAATTTGAATTATTCCTAATTAGTTTGTAATGTGTATTAATAATAGCATATAATATAATATAATAATGAATTTTCCAGCGCTTTGGTGAAAACTGTTATGCTGTGTAAATTTTATATGACAATAAATAAATAAATAATAAATAAATAAATGTAGCTTGGTATTTGGCCTATATTTTTGTCAACTGGAATGTTATACTACTAAATAATAAGACAGAAAAAAAAAAGATTCGTAAGGTCCTTTTTCTATCTTCAATTGGTATAGGCTCCCTCGTCAAGCGACGCTTAGACATGGGACTATAACCAATAAGTGAGTAATGATGTTCACTTTAAAATTGTCAACTGGTTTTTCTATAGGTTCTATAGCTTTTGAGAAAAGCAGCAAAAACTGGTTTGTTGCCTTGAAAATAACAAATTTTGATGGCGTTCATCTCGGCTTCGGTGACGTGAAGATAAACTGAAACAGTATATTGGTAACAACGGTGGTTGTCAACACGATGAGACATATACAACACAGAAACGTGAAGAGCTACGGATCGAACGTTGTTCGCGTATGGTAGCCCCTTAGAGCGCCATCTAGTTTTTGCCAGAATATCTCCTTGCGATCGGAGCACGATCCGAATTACGGTAGTTGTCAGTCCCCTTGTTTTAATGGTCCTTGATATCTCGAAGGGTTCCATCGTTCGAGTTACTGAACCCTTAATGCGCGGGTCTCATTTAGCCGGTTATTTATGACTCCAATGTAGATTATAGGAGCTAAAGCTGACTGTACTTTCAAATTGTAGTGCGTCGTATATTAAACCAGCCTCTGTATAAAAGGGAGGCTTTATTTTCGACCCAAAACATATTTCACCGAACACCTCTATCATGAGGGCCTCACTGATCTTCTTAGTTGTGGTAAGCATAAGTATAAATAACATAAAATAGTAGATTGTTTGACAAGGGGCTAAAATAAGCCATTATGATACGAAGTGATTATTTGGACGAGCTCACGAAGTAAGCGAGGACAAATATGTCTGAGTGTCATAATGGCCTTTAGCCACGTGTTAAACACTCTGCTTTTCACTTCGACTGCGAGAAAATAAAAAAGACTTAACATTAAAATTTTATATTTCGTGAAAAACTAAACTAGTACAGCTTAAGTAATTCTATCGGAACGATTGGCCAATCTGATCGGGTTGGTTTGTTTGTTTTTAATTATTCGTAAGGAGTATTTAGCTGGCCGCAAGTTTTTTTTTTCAGTGTCGTAGAATCTTTTATGGGATTATATGGCTTTCTTTTAAACCCTAGGGGCTAAATGTACTATTTTAGTCTCGCTTCGCGAAGCTAATATGACGTACTTTTTGAGCAGGAGAAGTGAAAAAGCCTTTTATTCCATGAAAGCAATTTTACGTATTTGATGAATTTAAATAGGATATTGTGATATAGAACAAACCAAAGCGCAAAGAAAAATACGATAACTCTCGCACGTGGTCACACCCGGTACTTCCTGATTACGCGTGAGGTGTGTTACCCTTTTACTAGCGAGCACTGTGACGTACGTATCGAATTTGTCTATCCGCCTTGACCCCTGTACCTATTTTTATTAAAAGGTATATATATAAAAGGTATACCTTAGCGCCATCTATGAGAACACGTATTACTCCTATTCACATTCCGATAGTCTTTCCATTACAGCAGTGTCAAATCAGACGAAAGGATGGCGCTGTTATAAACATATTGCTTCTCTTTATATAAACCACAAGTTTGTTGTGGTTCTGTGTTTTTAACGCGGGAAAATTAACAACACATTACTATTTACTGTGATATAGATACATATTATTAAAATAGGATATTTAAAAAAAAACGTTTATTTCAGACCATAGAGATCCATTTTTGTGTTAGGGAAATCGTGTTAACTACAAGAAGACGCCCGCAACTTCGTTCGCGGAAGAAAAAAAGTCATCACCCCTCGTTTTTCTTCAGCGTAGTCGGGTAAAAAGTATCCTATTACCATCTGGAGATACCCAGCTACCCGTGTACCAAAAATAGTCGAAATCTGTGTTATGTACGGTAGATTGATAAGCAGGTACATATGTAGGTAGTTAGATATTTTATGAACTAAACCAGTCTGCTCGGGATCTCTGTCTTTCATTGAAACAAAATTGGCGCAGCCATTATAAAAATAAAAGCAATTAGTATACTACTTTACGTTCCGTGGAATAATGCCGATCGGGAAAATAGAACCGTTTTTAGTAGAATCACAAAATTGGGACAATTACGTGCGACGCGTTAAACAGTTCATTTCGTTAAATGCGATTAGTGAGGACCACAAAGTGGCCACGCTGTTAACGGTAGTCGGCAGAGAGTGTTATAACCTACTTTGTGATTTGTGTTCACCGAAGCACCCGGAGGACAAACAATTTGACGATTTGGTCACATTATTAAAGAACCATCTGGAGCCGGAGAGATCGGAGATAGCAGAGAGACATATTTTTCGGCAAAGAGTGCAACAACAGGGCGAAAGCGTTCGTGTTTATCTTCAAGGATTAAAACACTTGGCCAAAACCTGCAATTTCGGCGCCGGCCTCGAAGAAAATCTACGGGATCAATTCGTCTCGGGTTTGTACAGCGAGGAGATGCGGTCGAGGTTGTTTGCTGAGAGAAGCATCGATTACAAGAGGGCCGTCGAGTTGGTCAGCGCGCTTGAGGCAGCGGAGCGGCATGCGAGCACGGCGGGCGCTCCGGCTGGCGGAACGGGCACACCGGTCACGGCCCACGACGGCTTACACCGGATGAGCGGCGCGCAGCAGGGCGGCACCGGCGTCGGCGGCGGCGGCGGCGAGAGACGTCCGCCGTGCGCGCGGTGCGGCAAATTTACTCACCCCGCGAATAGGTGTCGTTTTAAAAACTTGACGTGTGATTTTCGCGGTGTTAAGGGCCATCTAAAGGCTATGTGTGCGCGTAAAGGTGAGAGTGATTTTACTGAAAAGAGGCGATCTTCGAAAGGTCAGTACTTTTTAAATAAAAGCGGCGATTCGGACGACGACGACTATCATTTTTATAGTTTGATTTCTAAAGGAAATAATGACGGACCTTATTTTGCTAATTTATGTGTAAACGATGTCTTTTGTAAATTCGAAATTGATACAGGAAGTAAAATATCTGCAGTGTCGGAAAAGTTTTATGATAAACATTTTTTTAAATGTACCTATCAACAGACAAACCTTGATGTTAAAATCTTATACCGGTGATACTATCGAGACGCTCGGTTATATTGATGCAAATGTGCGTTGTGGACACAGTTCTGCTAATCTACAATTATACGTTATCCGAAATGGGGGGCCCCCAATTATGGGCCGCACGTGGATCAAAGAATTGAAATTAGAAATAGTAGAATGTCACAATATAACCGAAGGTGACTCGGTAGCACAGTCTTTAAAAAAGGAATATCCGGAGGTATTTGCGGAGGGTTTAGGTACATTTAAATCGCGTATTCGCTTACACCAGAAGGACGAAGCACCCGTTTTTGTGAAGGCGCGTGCGCTGCCGCTGGCGCTACACGATCGCGTGGAGCGCGAGCTCGGGCGCCTGCAGCGGGAGGGTGTCATCTACAAGGTCGAACGATCGGATTATGGCACTCCCATCGTGCCAGTTATTAAGGCATCCGGTGACATTCGTATCTGCGGAGATTATAAAATCACCATAAATCCACTTTTGAAAGATTTCCAATATCCTCTTCCGCGGATAGAGGAAATCTTTACAGCACTCGGAGACGGAGAGCAGTACACCAAGTTGGATCTGTCGAATGCATTCCAAAAATGTTTGCTAGAGGAGGATTCTCAGGCGATGACGGCGATCACCACACATGTTGGGACCTTCATTTATCGCAGAGTACCCTTCGGTATTAAATGTATACCAGAGAACTTTCAAAAAATTATGGAAGAAACTCTGAGCGGTCTACCGTCTACTGCGGTATTTGCGGATGACATTTGTGTTACAGGCAAAGATAGGGCGACACATTTAGCTAACTTGAGAGCAGTTCTACAAAGGCTTAAAGAAAATGGACTTCGTATCAACTTCGATAAGTGTATTTTTTTTAAAGACAGCGTATCTTACTTAGGATATAACATTGACAAATATGGCTTACATACGGATATTAAGAAAGTCAACGCAATCGTTGCAGCACCTCGACCCACGAATGTCACGCAGTTGAAGAATTTTATGGGCTTAGTTAACTTTTATTTTACATTCTGTTCCAATATGAGCGATATTTTAAAACCTCTATATAATTTATTAAAAAAGACGTCGATCTGATACGGGCAAATGATACAAATGTGGACGCACCTTTAATAAGCTCGTCTGCTGCCATCCACTCGCCTAAGCATGATGGCGACTCTCTTTCGCCTGATGGAAAAAGTCATCTAGTCGCGCTACCGCGAACATGCCAGATGCACTGCAGTGCTTCGGATATTAATTTATTTCCATTTATTACATTCGAATAATTAAAAATAATTCATAATTTATTGTACACGAGCTTCTGCCCGCGACTTCGTCCGCCTTAAATTCGTTTGTCGCGGATAAGGGTATTTTTCCGGGATAAAAAGTAGCCTATGTCCTTTCCCGGAACTCAAACTACCTCCATACCAAATTTCATCAAAATCGGTTCAGCGGTTTAAGCGTGAAGAGGTACCAGACAGACAGACAGACAGACAGACTGACCGACAGACAGACACACTTTCGCATTTATAATATTAAGTATTGATATGAATAGTGTATATAGTATATAGTATAATAGTATGGATGAAATCCCCGATCTCATGGAAGTCAGCTTTGGTGCACCCGATCCCTAAAAAAGGTGACATCTCAAACCCATCCAACTACAGGCCGATAGCTATAACCTCCCTATTCTCGAAGATAATGGAGTCCATTATCAACAGCCAGCTCCTTCGATACCTAGAGGACCACCAACTGCTTAGTGACCAACAATATGGTTTCCGTAGAGGTCGCTCAGCTGGTGACCTTCTGGATTACCTGACACATCGTTGGGCACAGGCGATCGAGACTAAGGGCGAAGCATTGGCGGTTAGCTTGGACATGGCGAAGGCTTTTGATCGGGTTTGGCACAAAGCACTACTTTCGAAGCTTCCATCTTATGGGCTTCCCAAGAAATTATGCGAATGGGTCAGTAGCTTTCTAGCAGACAGATCCATAAACAGCAGATGCAGATGTTGATGGTGCGTGCTCTGAATCCATGTCTGTGAATGCTGGTGTCCCTCAAGGCTGTGTGTTATCGCCCACGCTTCCTTCCTTCCTTCGCTTCCTGCGCTTTTTTCCTTTGTTTCTTCTGCATATCAACGATATGCTGCAAATTTGTGGCATTCACTGTTATGCGGATGATAGCACGGGTGATGCCTGCTACACTGGCCGCGCCAATATTTCTCGGGATAAAGTCATCGAGAGCCGTAACAAACTTGTGTCTGAAGTTGAAACTTCCCTAAAAGAAGTTTCAGAATGGGGTCGACTTAATTTAGTCCGTTTTAACCCTACAAAGAAGGAAGGAAGAAAAAGGTTTGCGCTTTCACCGCTAAAAAGTCTGCGTTTATTGCATCACCTCGTTTTGAAAATACTCCCCTAACTGCAACAGCCACTATCGGAATCCTTGGCGTCGATATATCGAGTGAAGTCCAGTTCCGCGGCCATCTAGAGGGTAAGGCCAAATTAGCCTCTAAGAAGCTCGGCGTGCTCAACAGATCGAAACAGTATTTTACTCCGGCCCACCTCCTACAGCTTTACAAGGCACAGGTCCGCCCGCACATGGAATACTGTTCTCATCTGTGGGCTGGGGCTCCACAGTACCAGCTTCTCCCTCTAGACCGCATTAAACGGAGAGCGACTCGTATCGTCGGTTGCCAGCGTATTTCAGATCAGCTTGACTCCTTGGCACTGCGTAGAGATGTAGCCTCGCTCTGCATTTTTTATCGCTTGTATAACGGGGAGTGTTCCGAGGAATTGTTCGGGTTGATCCCAGCTGCATCTTTCCGCCATCGTCCTACGCGACAATATTTCCATCCTCACCACTTAGATGGTTGGAGGTCCACAACTGTGCGTTTTTCTAGAAATTTCCTGCCTCGCACGACTGAACTGTGGAATAAATTGCTGCATGCAGTATTTCCGGATCGATGCGATCTTCAAACCTTCAAGAAAAGAGCGTACTCCCACCTGAAAGGCCGGCAACGCACTTGTGACTCCTCTAGTGATGCAAGTGTCTATGGGCTTCGCTTACCATCAGGCGACCCGTCTGCTCGTTTGCCCCCTATGCCATAAAAACAAAGAAATACTTTGAATTCAGATGTTTAATCTATACTATCATAAATTTGTAAAAATGAAATGTCTGTACATTGAAGATAATTTCAAAAAAATGATTGTTACGGACTTTTTGGAGTTCACTAAAAAGAAAAATATATTTTTTAATTTTTTTTATGTTTGTATGTATCGTTGTGGCTTCATCACGCAAAATCGGCTAAACCGATTTCAACTATTTTTGGCAGACGCATAGCCGAGTATCTCCAGATGGTTATAGGGTACTTTTTACCCGACTACGCTGAAGAAAAAAGAATGAACTAGGTTGCGGGGCACCTTCTAGTAACTTTATAATTGCGCTAGGAGGCGCCCGCAACTTCGTTCGCGGAGGAGAAAAAGTCATATCACCTCTTTTTTATGACAGCGTAGTCGGATAAAAGTATCCTATAACCATATGGAGATACCCAGCTACCCGTGTACCAAGAATTTTTGAAATCTGCATACCCGATTTTGCGCGATGAAGCTACAACAACACATACAAACATACAAAAAATCCAAAAACCAATATTTTTCATTTTAGTGACCTCCAAATAGTCCGTTACAATTTTTTTTTTGAAAATATCTTCAAAGTACAGACATTTAATTTTTACAACTTTATAATAGTATAGATAATGAGTAATTTAATTTCAATGTTAGTTTATTATTTTTATTTTAAGCCAAGAAGCCCCTCATGTAAAGGCCTCCTCCTAACACTTCCATCTGTTTCTATCCTTGGCTAGTTTTATCCAATATATTCCGACGATCTTTTGAATGTCTCTGTTTGGCAAAGTTAAAGCGAATGTATATCGGAATCCCTAAAGGTGCGTCCACATTTGTATCATTTGCCCGTATCAGATCATCGTCGCGTGGCATGATCGCGTGTCACGATCACGCGTTTGGACGTTGCGGCGATCCGATCGCTCGAAATCCATTTGCTACGCGTATCAGACACTTATATCGGAAGAGTGCGGTATGATCGGCGCGCCGACAGTGAGCGTCCAAGCAACGCGATACGCAGTCATGCCACGGCACGGTACGAGCAAATGATACAAGTGTGGACGCACCTTAACGTCGTTTGTTCTAATGTATCGTTTGTCCTAATTTGACGACACGTTTGGCTCAGTGGGTTGTACAACGGCCTACGAAGTTGGCGGTCCCGAGTTCGATTCCCGGCCAGGGCAAGTGTTTGTGTGATGAGCATGAATATTTGTTCCTGGGTCTTGGATGTTTTCTATGTATTTAAGTATTATAATGTATCTGTATATATTATGTATATCGTCGCCTGGTACCCATAGTACAAGCATTGCTTAGTTTGGGACTAGGTCGATTTGTGTAAGGTTGTCCCTGATATTTATTTATTTATTTAATGTATCGCTTGTCCTAACGCATTTTTTATGTAACTGTAAACTATTCAGGATTGTTATGAAACGAACCTAACCTAACAAAATCTATACGATGATCTTTTAAAAAATCCTGAAGATTTTACTGTTTCCGAAAAAAATGCGTTAGGACAAACAATAAATTAGGATATACGACATTAGGCATTCCGATACAGATCTGCTTTAACTACTTTTCAAACATTTTGTTTGTGTTCCTTATAATAGCAAGCTGTCGTTTAATACTGCGAAGCGTTGCGTTTGTACATTTGGGCGAAGCTCGTCTCCTATACATGCGCAATACTTCCTGGACAACAATGTCATCAATCGTGTCTTCTCTGTGAAGGATCTAGGGGTGGTGTTTGACACGCGCCTCACCTTCCATGAGCATATTCGGGCACTCGCCAGTAGCTGCTACCAAAGACTGGGTTTCGTGCTCCGTAATTGCAAGGATTTCCATGAACCCGGAGTTATAAAGCTACTTTTTAATGCTTTAGTGCGGAGTAAACTGGAGGCGTTGTCCATTATTTGGAATCCGTATGAATCCACATATGCCCTACTCCTAGAGAAAATACAGAAGTCTTTCCTTAGGTTTCTCTATAAGAAAAGATTTGGATAATACCCATACTTATATCCCACAAAATTTTTACTCGGTTGCCTAGGTTTTAATTCTTTGGAAGTGAGGCGAAACAAAGATCTTCTCATCACAGTCTGCCGGTTTTTGCGCGGGGAGACGGACGTTATCCAATTAGTGGACAGTGTACTACGGCTGAGCGTCCCGGACGTCCCCCGCGTCAACCTCCGCCCCCGCGCGCGCGCGCTGCCTGCGGGCGCCTGCGTCGCGCACGCTGTCGCGCAGAAGTGCGCGACTACCGCGCGCACTCACTTTACTCAATGCGCTCTTGGCATCCGTGCCTGAATGTGATCAGTTTGCGTGGAGATGGATAGCTGTGTGCCGTGAATGTTTGAGGTTTTGTGAGATGATGGATAACTGGCAGACCTCCGTACATGCATAAAATTTATGTACTTAATATATTGTAAATTGTTTTTAGCTTGTGTACTCAATCTTTTGAAAGTACTTATAATTGTTGTCAATTAATCGTATAATTGTTAATTAAGTAATCTGGTTTCACGGTGAATTGGTTCGCTGTAATACCGTGTAAATAAGTTGAATAATAAATAAATAAAAATAAATAAATAATAGACCCCGAAGTCTCACATTTCGGGTGCGGCGCCACGAGGGACACACAATGATAATTTTATACGAAATTGCGACCTTCTTTAGTTTCTTTTTGCTCCGAGCGCCGCCGCGCGCCTCGGTGCGCCGCGCCGATGCCACGCTTAAACCGCTGAACCGATTTGGATGAAATTTGATATAGAGATAGTTTGAGTCCCGGGGAAGGACATAGGCTAATTTTCATCCCGGAAAAATACCCTTATCAGCGATAAACGAATTTAAAGCGGACGAAGTCGCGGGCAGAAGCTAGTCTTTACTATTATAAAGTTGTAAAAATGAAATGTCTGTACATTGAAGATATTTCCAAAAAAATGATTGCTATGGACTATTTGGAGGTTATTAAAACAAAAAATATTTTTTTTGGTCTTTATGTATGTTTGTATGTGTCGTTGTGGCTTCATCACGCAAAATCGGCTAAACGGATTTCAACTATTTTTGGTACACGGGTAGCTGGGTATCTCCAGATGGTTATAGGATACTTTTTACCCGAATACGCTGAAGAAAAAATTAAGGGTTATGACTTTTTTTCCTCCGCGAACGAAGTTAAAATAACGTTTTAGTGGGAAAATAATATTTATGATATAAACGTATTGTTTATTATTTCATTGCATGTTTGAGAAAAGCACTTTACAAGCCTCGGCCGGAACAGGGATTGACGGCCTCGTATCTCTATAACTACTCGGCCGGCAATCCCCTATTTCGCAGCCTCTGCAGCAATGTACTATTACTTACTACTTTTACAAAACTAACAATTTATATTACCAATTATTCTTTGAACGAAAAAAGATTAATACCTTTAAGTTTTTTGTAATTTCCGAAAATATTCCTAAGTTTTTGGTAAAAATCCATCTGTGTATTTTCAGATTGGTATCCATTGCTGCTTCTGCGACCCCGCGGGTAAGTTCAAACTTCACACTACACCCGAATGAAATTATATAAAACTAGAAGCCCAAAATTTTGTACAAGTAAGAAACACACTCTTTTGCTCATAGCTATTGGGTATAAAGTATCTGACACATTCTAGATTATTTATTTTTTATTGACAATCCTTTTGGGATTTATCTTATTGATTATTTTAATTTTAAAAATGATGATTTTTTCAATAATATTACACTTAAGTTAAATGATCTGATTAGGTTTTTCTGGGTTTCCCTAATCCTTGCAGCAAATGTTGGATCATATTGTATTTCTCCCAGCAAACATTCACTCTCATGTAACTGACATTTCGAAAGTGCTTGTAACTAGGCCTACTTGAATAAAGAATATTTTGATTGATCGATTGATTGATTGATTGACAACCAATCCTCTGATGTTTAGCTATTCTTGTACAAGGATACCTAAACATTGGAACTTTTCTGAAAATATCAGATTTAGGGAACACACTTTTCACATTAACGCAAAATTTTGTGCGGCATTGGCTCGTAGCAAGGAGCATTAAAACAAGAGAACTGTCAATTGCCATACTTTGGATCGTGCCCCGATTGCAAGGAGATATTCAGGCAAAAACTAGATGGCGCTTTAAAACCAAACATTTAACGATGTTATAATTGAACAAAGAAACGTATTACAGTAATAATTAGTTCGTAAACAGCTAATAATAAATAAATCGTAACATTTAAATACCGTGTCACGCTTGCAGAGTTTAATGATTGTAAATAAGAATTCTTAAACATAGATGGAGATTGTCAGTCCTTTTGTTTTAATGGTCCTTGCTCATACCAAAGAGTATTTAACGACACCGAAACGTGGATAATTATTTTCTCGTTGGGCTTAAAAAGAACCCTTGAGGCCTCCTTATAGAAGAAGGCTTTAATTTTTGAATTTTGAATAAGGTATTTTACTCTGTTTGAAAAAGTACTTTAAATGTTAATTTTCAAATAAAAAGCCACAAGGCATACTTAATATTTCGGGGAAATAAATACGCTTTCATTCCATAAAATTATATTAAAATTTCATGACGTCATAACGGTATGTAAGCAACACGTAAAGAACAGAACATAACCTAACATTATCAAATAATGAGAGCTGTTTATGACTGGACTGACAGATGTCATCGTATTCTTCTTGCCTTTATGACGTCACAACATGGCGGCTCGTGTTTCAAGTCACGTGATGTACGGATAAAAATGTCGACTATTAATTACAAAAAAAAACATTAGTTTTTCCTCCAACAGGAAAATTATTTAACAATACAGAGTAAGATAGTCGTTTAACGTGCCGAATTGCCCTGGGACTGGTGACTCCAGAATAAGGCTAAAGCTAAGCCCTTACCTTACCTGGTATGCGGGGCTCTGCTGGGTTCGAATATTTTAACCCTAGCTGCTCGTGGGAACGCGATGTGATGTGAAAATGGATTTCGAGCGATCCGATCGGCGCAACGTCCAATCGCGTGATCGTGACACGCGATCATGCCACGCGACGATGATCTGATACGGGCAAATGATACAAATGTGGACGCACCTTTAGGAGGTTCATTTAAGGAATGAAAAAAAAGCACAAATTATCATTTTTATATCATATCTGAATTACTTATTATATAAGTAGGTACGAATATGGCATGTTGAAAATTACTTCAATCTTAAATTGTAAGCAATAGCCCGCAGAAACTCACATTCGGTGTATTCATTTTTATTTAGGCAACTTTCGAACAAATTATTGTTCTACAAAATAAGGAGTATACCAAATATGGATTATCCGATCCGTATAATAAATACTATTTAATTCGTGGTTATAATAAATTAAAATATATTGATTGTTATTCTACCAAAAGTTTATTCTATTAAATGATCAATTATACACATTGAAATTCTATGATTCGTTGTTCTATACAGTGAAGTATTTGTTGTTCGAGAGACCCATCATAAACTTAATGTTTGTAATTAAAATGGTTGGTACCATGGAGCTGAATAGATGGTGGAGCTAGCCGGAAGGTAGGCACCGGATCTCCATACTTAAATAATGTATCCTAGCCTAGTGTTTGGGCTTGTTGGAATCGTCGCAAGATATACTCGTAATTTACAAATAACTAAAAAGCGTTAAATACTTTTTAAATTTTTGGCAAAAATAAAACTGATTACGAGAAACTCTAAAAAGTAAAAAAAAATACTGTATGATATAGTTCCTTAAATTTACTTACAAGTAGCCTCTTTTCAATTCAATGTGGGCAATAATAGTAGATTGTTAGACAAGGGGCTAAAATAAGCCATTATGACACGAAGTGATTATCTGGACGAGCTCACGAAGTGAGCGAGGACAAATATGTCTGAGTGTCATAATGGCTTTTAGCCACGTGTTAAACACTCTGCTTTTCACTTCGACTGCGGGAAAATAAAAAAGACCTAACATTAAAATTGTACATTTCTAGAAAAACAATTTTTTCAGTGTCATAGAAATTTGTATGGCATTATATGGCTTTCTTTTAAGCCCTAGGGGCTAAATGTACCATTTTAGCCTCGCTTCGCGAAGCTAATATGACGTACTTTTTGAGCAGGAGAAGTGAAAATACAATTATTGCTATTTTGGAGTCAATGACAATGACAACTATATAATAATTGACTAAAATCGACCGATTTGAACATTTTGCAGTTTATTAAGATGGTACCGACTTACTTAATAGCATTAATTGTATATTGTATAGATTGAGTTGAAAAAAGGTTACTTGTAAGTAAATTGAAAGATTTATATTATTACAGTTATTTTTTACTTTTTAGTGTTTTGGAATCGGATTGTAAGCATAAAATTACTGATAACTTTTGCATATTATAGGATGTTAAGTAGTAATTGTTGGAAATGTAATTTGTTTTTAATGCGTGACTCAATAATATTTATTTTTCTTCTGTTTGCGCGATTATTACTCATTGAAATACAACAATTTAACGGATTATATCGCGTATATTATCTCATTTTAGTTCCCGACGATTCGGAAGCTTTCCAGCTTTCCATGGTCACGGGAGGACTAAGCGATATACGCGATATAATCCGTTAAATTGTAATATTTATTTTGTTGCTACAAAAAGTATTCCTAAAGTAAATTGGACCAAATACGAAATCATAATTTTAATGAAAAAGATCTTATTTCTTGTTACATATATTATTGGATTCCGGTTACAGGTACAAAACTGATATCTTCAAACATGTTTCCAAAGTACATAGATGCTAATAGCATGTTTATAAAAAAAAAAACATCTTTCTAGGTTACAACTTGTTCAGAACGCAGCCAAACAGATGTCACCGGCGGCCGTTCGTCTCCCAAACTTGAAGATCAGCGACAATCAGAAATCCATCAATAAATCGCCAAAACTACAAAACGAACTTCACCTAATTTCGATTTGTAAATGCAAAGTTCTGGATTAAATTTTATTTTTAAATATAAAATAATACTTTTCATTGAAGATACACCTAGGCTATTCCCGTTACCCTAAAAAGGAACCTGGGTCCCAAACATTGGTTCTTCACCCTACGACGAGGAGCGTCAAGAGTCCGTTTTCATCATCAGTGCCTACGAGATACGCATCCGCACCTTCACGGGCCCCGAGAGAGAGCTTCGCGGGCCGTTCAGCATCTCAAAAAGGACTGGGGCGAGTCAATTGGACAAAGGAACTAACAAAAAAAGTTCGACGTTCTACATATCGGTTTATTCGTCTAGGACATATTCGTCGAAGAAGAAGTTTAGCTCGACTGAAAAATACCTCGGAATTCCGATCTACAACGTCGTCTTGCTAATTTCAAAATCCCGCAAGAATTCCAAAGCACAATACAGCAGAGCAAGTCGAGTTACGAATCAACATAGAATGGGGTCCATATCGGGTTGCATAACATTTTAAGTCACATTGTTGATGAGCATAACTAGTTTGGCCATACGCAATTACACATAACGGTTAATAGTCATACATTTTTGCGCAGAACGTTTTTAACCATAACAATCAAGAGTATACATGGGGGATAACGATTACTCGCGTCCGCAGGAAGCTACCGTGGATTCCCTGCACGTATCCCCTGGGTGGTGCTAAAGAGTAATCAATTCTGGCCGCTGCACTCCTCAATCACTACACCAGAGCCTCGCAGCTATATGGAAATCGGATACACTACACTGTTGTAAATTGTGTATCCGTCTTAAATAAAACCTCGTGCCATACGATTAAATAATAATAAGTGTATACATTGTAATGGTGATAAGATTTTTGCGCATAAAAACTTTAAGCATAAGTATGGACGGGCATAATGGTTTTACGCATATTATACAATCTCCATAATAGTTTTGCGCGTAAAACTTTAAGCATGACAAACGTTAGGGCCGTCGATGGGACTAACTTGAATCTTGATGGGACTAAATTGACATCACTTAAAGTTCGAAGTGCGTTTATTCACAATAGGTGGGTGCAGATAACTTTTACTTAACTAAGAAACTTAATTATTGATCGAGGTCGATCACGACCTTACCCGACCGCGATGGAAGGCATAAGACACACCGGGCACATCACACTCGTCACAGATCACTTCGCGGATTACTCAATAAAAGGTGTCCATTGGGCACTTTCGTGGGAGTCCGGCAATCGTTTATCGGGAACCGCTGATGACTCAATCGATGAAAACTCATCGCGGCGTGGAAACCTCTGCTCGTTTCACCTCCCCTTCTAGAAACGCAACTATTTTCCAATGTCTAATAAAATGTGTGGACGCACCTTTAAATATCTTACGTATTGATTGTATAATTAAATTTTCAGTAATAACGACATAGCATGGAATCAAACCAACGCAATTATTTCGAAAAAAACTCGACGCTCCCTTATGCCGCAAAAACTGACTTCCCTGCTTCTGTTTTCCACGAGAGAGTTTAGCGTACAATACTGTTTTGGGAAACCCCTTCTCGTCCATACGAACGATGTGGCCACACCGCCTCAGTAGGTGTTTCTTGATAAGCGCCTCAATACCAGGCATCTCTGCACGACGTAAAACTTCCGTGCTTGGGACTCTATCTTGCCATTTTATGCGCAGAATTGAGCGCAGACAACGTAGATGGAAGGTGTCTAGTTTTTTGATATCTGTTCTGTAGCAGCACCACGTTTGTGCGGCATAAAGAAGATTTGGTATGACAATGGCTTTATAGACCGTAATCTTAGTCGAAAGTTACCGATCATGTGACCTCCAAACCTTTCGACGCATAGTGTCAGAAACGCAAATTACCGTACACGCAAAGGACCATATTTTCAACTGCAAACTACCAGATACCAGATTTATAGTCATTTGTGAACCTGGTCGAATGCGAATTCATTTCAGGTCGTTTGCGTACGTGGTCGAATGCGAATTCATTTCAGGTCACTTGCGTACCTGGTTGAATGCAAATTCATTTCAGGTCGTTTGCGTACCTGGTTGAATGCGAATTCATTTCAGGTCGTTTGCGTACCTGGTTTAATGCGAATTCATTTCAGGTCGTTTGCGTACCTGGTTGAATGCGAATTCATTTCAGGTCGTTTGCGTACCTGGTCGAACGCGAATTCATTTCAGGTCGTTTGCGTACCTGGTTGAATGCGAATTCATTTCAGGTCGTTTGCGTACCTGGTCAAATGCGAATTGCGTATGGGGTCATTTGCATGTCTGGCAAGTTGAGAATTTGAAATAAGGTCGTTTGCGTGTATGGTAATTTGCGTTTCTGGCACTATGCGTCGAAAGGCCTCCAAACACGTTTGTTGTTGCGTCTAGTGCCCTGAGTCTAAATAGAGGGATATCTAGACTGTAAGAAAAACGTAGTAGACTGTAAACACATATATTATATACAATGGTCGCGGATCGCGGCGCGTACCAGGTGAGGTCGTGCGAGTGCAAAGCGAGGCTCGCGGTGAAGTGTCGCGCGGCGGCCGCTCCCCGTTCTCTGTCGCTGTCGGTTAAGGTGCATCCACATTTGTATCATTTGCCCGATCAGATCTTCGTCGCGTGGCATGATCGAATGTCAAGATCACGCATTTGGACGTTGCGCCGATCCGATCGCTCGAAATTCATGTTGCTACGCGTATCACACACACACTTAGATTGGACAAGCGCGGCGTGATCGCGCCGCCGACAGTGAGCGTCCAAGCAGCGCGATACGGATACGAGCAAATGATACAAGTGTGGACGCACCTTTAGCGGTACTCCAAACCGCGCTCTCCGTCGTATTTGTTATGGGCCGGCGTTGTCTCCACCAGTTGTTGAGCTTGCCAAACGCTGTAGCCACACTGGCTATTTGGGATACCTTACCTATATAATATAATTATTTCTCATATTTAAGCTCAGCTTATAATTAAGAAAAATATATATTAAGTATCTAAGTTAATAATGATAAGAGATAAAAAAACCGGCCAAGTGCGAGTCCGACTCGCGCACCGAGGGTTTCGAACTAACTTTCACTTACCCTAACATTATTATACTACCCGGTTCCGGTTGAGTTAAGTTTGCACCTGATATCTATAGTATTGCATATACAAATGAGGTGCAAACTTAACGCAACCGGGCTGTCCAAATAGGCATGTCTTTTGAAAAAGACTATATTTTTTATGAGTTAATTACAAATGTATAGTTGGAAAAACTGTCGAATGCTTTGAGGTTGAAATAAAACAATTTAACGGATTATATCGCGTATATTATCTCATTTTAGTTCCCGACGTTTCGGAAGCTTTCCAGCTTTCCATGGTCACGGGAGGACTGAGAAAAGATGTATTTTCCTCTGTCAAAGTTACAATTGAATGAAATGCTGCTTGGTAAATTATTAGAATAAAATAATTAAGCCCTTCTGGCACATGTGTAACTGTCTTTACAGCTTATGCCCATCTGGCATGTATGTACACCTTTATTTGTGTTTTTTCAAAAAAAAAAAAAAAAAATGGGTAGTTTGCACAAATTGTAACTTTGACAGAGGAAAATACATCTTTTCTCAGTCCTCCCGTGACCATGGAAAGCTGGAAAGCTTCCGAAACGTCGGGAACTAAAATGAGATAATATACGCGATATAATCCGTTAAATTGTTTTATTTCAATGAGTAATAATCGCGGAAACAGAAGAAAATATTATGCTTTGAGGTTTGTAAAATAATTTTGGAAATATTTTCGGAAATATTCGCTCTGAAAGTAGCAAAAATTGTGCCCCCTCCCCTCCATTTTCAAAAAAATTACAAATATAAAACTTAATAAAAAAAGTCCAACGAAAGTTGTTTTGAACATGAACGGACACACGGTTTTTAAGTTATTGCCAAAAAACTGCGCTTCTCAGCGAAAGGACGTAAGTGCCGGGGAGATACGCCCTTTTGTTAGTGTTTTTTTCATATTGGATTTTTTTATCGGTAGTGCATTTTTTTGTATAAACGGCTACCGGAAACCTACATTGAGCATGGTCTGACATGCTCTTGGCTGGTTTTTTTAACGTTAATGTACAAATTTGATTTTATTACAGCTTCAAGGAACTGTAGACTTCATTGAGTACAGGTGTTAAATTCAACGCGTTCTTGAGATAAAGGGTCTTGACAGACATACAGACGGATAGACGGACAACATAGTGATGAATATATGTATTGTCATGAGTCATGACACTGCAGAAATAAAACAAAGGGTTATTAAGATTTTCAGTTATATTTATTCTGAATGATTTAACCTAAATTACATTTGGTTTTGAGTCCTGTATCACGATAATAAGTTGTTTTGAAATAATAATCTGGTATATTGTTATCTGAAAAAAAGAAATACGTAAAAAATTTAAGTTTCTCAATAGATCCACATTTTCGTCTTCAATAGAGTAGTGAATAGGTTTTTAAAGGATCGGCAATAAGCACGTAATGCTGGCGTTGCAAGCGTTCATAGGCTGCAGTGACTGCTTAACACCAAGCGGGCCGTACGCTTGTTTGACACAATATAATACAATACAACAATTCTTTATTGCACATCAACAACAAAAACAGTACACCACCACCACCACCTTAGTAGTATAGAAAAAAATCCGGAGTTGAAAATTTAAATGATTCGAACCCGTAAGTAAGTCCGATTCCTTATTGACTCCTTTTATGTCTTATCGTGTCCGAGGAGGCACGAACTTCGACTAGGTAACCTATCGGTACCTACGCGGCCGAATGAATGATCGGTTTGTTTCGGTACAGGGCCCTCGCCTCCGTTGTGTCTTTATCGGCTGGAGTGGATACCCAAGAGGACCCGTAGGACTCTCAGCTCTGGCTTGCCTTCATTGGCTGTCCAGAGAGGAGCGTTAGAGCTATATGCCCCAGGGGTGGAAGTGCTAAAGGGTATAACGCCGCGAGTAACCTCGGAGAAAGCGCAGCACACCTCTCGACGCCCCTGAGCTCTGTCTTGTTTGACGGCAATTACGGGGGCCCATCAAGTGAGTGGCGAGTCACCAACCGCCACAGATAACGATCGATTTGGTCGTTATGGCGGGTGAAATATTTCTAATGCAATAGACAAAAAAACGTCCATCCAAACTACAATTTCATAGCCCAACATCTCTGTCCTTAAAATGCAATAGTTCCAACATCTGCTGGGACCTGCTCATGGACGTAATCTCTTATTGATATGATCAGGAGCGAGTCCCAGCAGAAGTACAGCCACAGTAAAATTCTCGAAAGGGGCTCTACGTGTTGGATCCTTATCCCCACGCAAGCCTCTCAAAAATCCGGGACGTACGAGCCCGTGACTCAATGCGAGATACAAACATTTGTTATGAATTCATAATAATAATAAGCAAATCGCTCAAACCACATTGCCAAGCGGCTCACAGATACGCACGCCTTCCACCTCCACCTGCGCCGCCCAGCTCCTCGGGGTCGTCGACGGGTGAACAGTACCAGACCGCACCCGACACCAGCGAGTCGAGCGACGACGAGCACGGGCCACCGCCTCCGCCGCCACGACCACTTGCGCGACGAGGACAGCCACCGCTGCCGGCACGCTTGGGGCCTGCGGGGCACCCTGCTCCGCCCACGGCTCCCGCTACCGGTGGTATAGTGCGTCGCATGCGATGGTCTCAGACCAACAACGAGAATGTCATGCGCGCATACTATGGGGCTACAGAGGGGGGAACCCACCTGTCAGTTTTTTGATAAAGCAAAGGTAACCCGTTTTCAATGTATCTAAGTTAATATATCTATTAAATATATAGTCGTTTAACGTAAAAATATGGCTTGACTTATGCAGACAACTTATCAGAATTTTGAATATCTTTTATCTTTCTTAGAAATACACAAATACGACGTGAATTAAGTTAGGTATCTTTTTTTAATAAATCGAAGTTTGAAACCATCTTACCTGGGAGGCCTCTGGCTCATCCCGGAATGCCATCAGCGCCATCCGCACCTGGGCGGCCGCAAGGGCCACCTGGACCGCCTGGGCCGCCTGGGCCACCTGGGGTGCCTGGGCTGCCTGAGCCACCCGGGCCACCTAGGCCACCTGCGCCACCTGGGCCCCCTTGGCCGCATGGGCTGTCTAGGCCGCCTGGGCCACCTGGGCCCCCTGGGCCACCTGGGCCGCCTGGGCGGTTTAGACCATCCAGGCCGTTTGGGCCGTCTGGGTAACCTGGGCCACCTTTGCCGCCTAGGCCACCTTGGCCGCCTGGGTTGCCTGGGCCGCCTGCGCCGCCTGGGCCGCCTCGGCCTTAAAAGAACATCATTTTTTTTTACTATTTTAACCTCTGAGGAAACGCTGTCCGCCATGTTCAAATAAATCATTACATAATAATGAATAACGCGGTGTGTAAGCAACACGCAGAGAACAAAACATAACCTAATACTTTCAATTAATGAGAGCTGTTTATGACTGGAGTGACAGATGTCATTGTTATTGTTCTTGCCTTTATGACGTCACACCACGGCGGCTCGGTTTCAGGTCCCGTCATAAACAGATTAAAAATGACGACTTTTAATTTTTATAAATTATAATATAATGTGTAGTTTTAAATTTTAAATTCTAATGGAGACATGGTTACCATTCCGTTTGTGGATGACGCCCTGGCGAAGTGGATGGCTCGGTACCCTACTGCGTCGATGCCCGAGGCTCCGCAGGTGCAGCGAGTTTGGGACGATGTGGGGGCCAGGGACACTCTTGCACGGCTTATAGGTGTAGCCACTGGAGTGGATTTGGCCAGGCTAAAGTCGGTGTCAAATGTTGAAGCGGGAGCGTGGTTACAGGCTTTGCCTGCTCCTTATTTAGGAACACTCCTGGACAACGACTCATTGCGGGTGGCAGTAGCTCTCCGGCTGGGCTGCGATGTTTGTGTGCCTCATAAATGCATCTGCGGGTCCCTGGTGGAAGCCAATGGCCATCACGCATTGAGTTGTTGTCGGTGTTCTGGAAGATTTCCGCGCCACCATGCTCTCAATGACATCGTGAGGAGGGCTTTGATATCCGCCAACATCCCCTGCGTTCTGGAGCCTCCGGGGCTCTGCCGCGCTGACGGCAACAGGCCGGACGGCTTAAATTTAGTGCCGTGGCGGAGGGGGAAATGTCTGCTGTGGGACGCCACGTGCGTCAGTGCTTTCGCCGCCTTGCACCTTAGCCGAACAGTCCGTACAGCTGGTGCCGCTGCAGATTTTGCCGCGGTCAAAAAGCGGGATAAATATTCGGCCCTGGACGGCAGTTATTATTTTGTACCCCTGGCGTTTGAGACTAATGGGTGCTGGGGGACGGAGGCTATTGCGTTCATCAGGGAAGTGGGACGTCGAATTAAGGAGAGGGGGTTTGACGCCCGCGCGGGTTCGTACCTGGTGCAAAGGTTGTCCATCGCCATTCAACGTGGTAACGCGGCCAGTGTGATGGGAGGATGACCTTTGCGCCAGGGACAATTCGAGGGGGCAGTAGTAAGTAAATTGTTTTCTTTTTATTGATGTGTAGTTATGACTCAGAATCAAAATATATATTTTAATGTTTATTACTACAAAACTTAAAATTTTTGTTGAATTTCATAATTAAGTGTTCATTGTCGAAAGTACCTTATTGTTAACAAAGGATACCTATCTGAAACACTAAAAATGTTACTCCGATTTTTGTTTCGACAAAAACTACTTGACAAATAGCATTTTAACTTTTTTCCATTTGTCCAAAATTCATTTAGATTTTTTATGATTAGGCATTAGTTATTTAGGTTTTTTAATCACTCGACTAATGACATGTGTCCCTAAATCTGATTTCTCCGTAATATCAGTTTTCCGATGTAACGTTTCGGTTTATTAAGCATTCGACTTTTTTTGTATGACTTTGATTTCATTCGTCCGATGTAACGATTCGGTTTTTTAACTAAGTACCTACTCAACTTTTCTCAAATGGACTTTATAATTTTTGTCATATTATTGTATCCCTTTTCAAAACTTTGTCAAATTCACATGATGCATGTTTATTTCTGGCAATATAATTAACAATGATTCATTTTTCTACCTGGCAAAACTAGTCTGCACCAATTTACCCGCTTTGTACTTTGATAAAGATAACCCTACCCGCCACATAAAACTGTACTGACGTCATGAATTTCGAGAACGACATCAATTACGCATTGAATGATATTATAAATTGGCTCGATGTAAACTACTTAAATATTAATGTAAAAAAAACTAAATTTATTCAATTCTTGACATGTAAAAACAAAGGTAATAATTTAAATGTAAAATGCGATAATCAATCAATCGAAGAAGTTAAATATGCAACATTTTTAGGTATAACATTGGATAGTTTCTGTAATTGGAAGAATCATATTGGTAACATACGTGTGCGAAATGTAGTCTCAGAAGAAGCGGCTCTTTCTGCGTACCATGGCTACGTGGCATCTATTTTACGATACGGACTCATACTTTGGGGAAACTCTTCTGATGCCGAAATTATATTTAGAATTCAAAAGAAATGTATCAGAACTTTGTGTGGAGCAGATTTTTTGGAGCACTGCGAACCACTTTTTCAATCTAAACGTATATTACCTCTTCCATGTATGTATGTATTAGAAATGTGTATATTTGTTAAGAAAAACTTAGAACTATTTAATATAAGGTCCATCAAGTCCAAACGAGGGACACATAGAAATAAATTAGATTTGCCAAAAACTAAATTAGCGTTAACTCGGCAAAACGCATACTGTATGGCGATCAAAATATTTAATATTCTCTCTGACACATTTAAGGAGCTGCCTTTCAATATTTTTAAGAAAAAGTTATTTAATCATTTAATCGAACATTGTTATTACTCCGTCAAGGAGTACTTAAACAAATGCAAATTGTAATATTTCAAAATTTAAACTGTTTAGATATTTAATTTTAAAACAACACATTTGTACGCCAGCCTTGGCAAAACAAGTAACGATCTGTCTGTGATATTTGTAACTCCTTTTATATACGCTTGTTTTTTATGCAAATAAACTATCCATTAATTAATTAATTAATTAATTCATTCATTCATTCATTCAAAACTTGTTATGGCGTATTGTAAAGTGGTTCAGAATTTTGATTTCTTTTGGGGCTGGGAATTTGCACATGCGAATGGGTTGTTACTTACGTGTTTTGACGATAAAAATGAATAACGACAGCCTCGTGGATCGCGAATTGACTGCAGCACATCACTGATTCTATTTTGTGTTTCTATTTTGAGAATAAAAGCAATGGAATCCAGCTGCAGCCAGTATTACGACATCGCCATTTGAATAATTGTCAGACAGACAGCTAGACGCTAGACTCAAACGGCCTCACCGTTTGAGTCTAGCGTTTCTGCGCGCGCGACGGGTTGGGCGTGTTTGTTTATGACATTCATGTTAGTCTTGCAGGAAGGATATTTTGAAGAGTGTAGGTATTAGTTAAAAGTTAAATAAAAAAGCCGTCGAATAGATGGTTTTAGTTACTTTTTGGTAATTTGATCTTCAGTTACATTTATTTAATTTTCATTGGTAAAAATCGAATTCTTTTGAAAGAAAAGAAAGAAATAAAACTCGTTTATTCCATAAAGCACACAGATCAAGACTCCGCTGGCAACAAGTGTGATATATGTATCGTACATCGTACCTATATAGTACACAAGAGTGAAAGTGCCCTCAAAGAGTCCAGCAATGTGTGCAATAAAGAAGCTTTGGCAACGTCTACATCCCTATTTTTCCTGTCAAGTTTCCGGTGTAAAGGTATCCTTGTACAAGAATAGCAAAACATCAGAGGATTGGTTGCCAGATACTTTAAATAAATAAATAAATACCCAATAACGCTGAGCAAAAGAGGGTTGACTTTTTCCTTCTCGTCATACAAAGTTGCGGGCACCTACTAGTATATCATTTCGATCGGGTGTTTTGGGTAGTTTTAACTTACCCCCGCTGAAGCAGCAGTGGATGCAAGCCTGAAAATACAAAAAGAGGCTTTTAAAACTACAGAGAACATAGAGGTGCGTCCGCACTTGTATCATTTGCTTGTATCCGATCACTGTGGCGTGGCATGACTGCGTATCGCGCTGCTTGGACGCTCACTGTCAGCGCGGCGATCACGCCGCGCTTGCCCGATCTAAGTGTGTGATACGCGTAGCAACATGGATTTCGAGCGATCGGATCGGCGCAACGTCCAAACGCGTGATCGTGATACGCGATCATGCCACGGGACGAAGATCTGATCGGCCAAATGATACAAATGTGGACGCAGCTTAACGCTATTAAAAAATGCTCACGGAGAGAATAAATATTTATGTAATTTCTTACCGATAAACTATTAGTTTTGTAAAAGTAGTTACTAACGTCGTTAAAGCCGATTACTGTGAGGCGGGCAGAATCGGTGTCCATTCGTGTCTCATGACTAAGGTCCACGTAATGGACCGTGACATGTCGAGCAGTACTCTGCTTTTACGACGTGAGTAACCGCTAATATAATCTAAATATGTCTGAGTCTCACGATTGTTTCCTAGATAAAATAGTAAAGGAACCATCCACAGAAGATTCCATTAATAAATAATACGGAATTCCGTAAAGTAACGCCTGAGGGCCTATGATGGTTGGGTGTCCGTCACTCTCGCACTAGCTTTGTTCAAACCCGTTCTTATTTCGAACGTTTTTATATGTGTTCCGAACGCACCTCAGTGGAAGACGTCAGCCGCTGTCAGTCACTGGCGCGGCTGTCACTTGATTAGAGACTTCAGGCAAAATATAATTGATTAACGATTAAGATTAGCCTACTTAATAGCGACTAACGAATAAAAATGACGATTAATTTAATCGTACGACTTTCGATTAATTTAATCTGATTAAATTAATCGTAGATTAATATCCAGCGATTAAACTTATAATCGATTCATTAATTAGATTCATTTTCTCTCGACTAATATTAGGAACAAATAAGATATTTTTTTGTAAATCTAAGTCTCGAGTTACGTCGAAACATTGATATATATTCACGACTTTAGGTAAACCTTCACACATGTCACTGTTACTATAATACTTTTTCAGGGTTCCGTACCCAAAGGGTAAAACGAGACCCTATTACTAAGACTCCGCTGTCCATCTGTCTGTCTGTCTGTTTGTCTGTCTGTCTATCTGTCACCAGTCTACCAATAAGATAAATCTCAAGCCTAGTGTCCCTGCCAGCGTTAAAGGATCGTGTGATTTGATTATGTTCTGAGGGAATGTCACAGGTGCGCTCTGCTGGGGACCAGAGGGCTGGATTGGTGCGTTAATTTCTCGTACAAGGAGGTTGACCGAGTTATTAGGTCAATGACGAGAGGGAAGTCACCGGGGCACAATGGCCTAAGTATAGAGCATTTGTTACATGCTGGTGTACCTCATCATCTTCCTGCCCTTATCCCACTTATGTAGGGTTGGCACAACATGTTTTCTTCTTCCATTCATCTCTATTATTTGTCATTTCAGCGCTTACTCCTTTCTTTCCTTCTTTCCCATGTCCTCTCACACAATCCATCCATCGCATTTTAGCCCTGCCGATCACTCTTCTTTCTTGGACATTAGGGATGCCTAACATTTTTTTACCAATATGATGCTCATGCCTCCTCATTACATGCCCATACCACTCTTACCTACTGTTCCTCATTTTGTCCGTCATGGGTGCTACTTTCAAACTTCCTCTTATATACTCATTTCTAATCCGATCATTCCTCGTCACTCCACACATCCATCTCAACATTCTCATCTCAGCTGCGTGCTCTTTTCTTTCGTCCGTCACTTTCGTTGCCCAACATTCTGATCCATAATTACCACAGGTTTTATGATCATTATATAGATTTTTCCGTTTAGTTTAAGGGGTATTCGTGGATCACAAGCTGTTCCATTTCATCCATCCCACATTTAATCCATTTTTCACGTTGGTATCGTTCACTCTCTTTACATCGGTCACCTTGTTCTTGAGCTCTTTATACACTATACCTACGCCATTTCCCTTCCCATCGCTGCCGGAATAATAAAACTTATAACCCGCTCCAATTTCTCTTGCTTTTTGTCCCTTCCACTTCGTCTCCTGCAAACACGCTACATTTATCCGTCTCTTTTTTAAAATATTCGCTAATTCTCGTCCTCTTCCAGTCATCGTACCTATATTCCAGCTCGCAATCCTCAGTCTTACTTCCCGGACTAGCTTCTTACCCTGTCCCCCTCCCTGTAGCAGCAACCCTTGTCCATTTCCCGCAGACGCCGGGTGCTGCGCCTGCGCGTCGCCTGCGGGATACGCCCTAACATTATCGCATACTCTGTCAACTCTCAAATTTATGTTGTAAAGGATTTGGCATGCTTTATTTTACGACCGGCCGCCTGCCTGACACAAACCCACCTTGGAAATTCTAGGCTGAGAAGAAGGATAGGTGGAAAGGATTATAATATAGATGGATATAAGGATCTGGGGTACTAGTGCCACGGAGTACAGGGGAGGGTGTGTGACAGCAGCTAGAGCAGTCCGGGGTCGCGTACCCGTAGCGGTTCCAGTCAGTTATCGGATAGATATCTGATGGTTCCACCCCCTTCGCGTATTAAAAATGTTTTTTAACTTGTATATTAGCCGTTGCTACCTTTCTGATGATCTCATGAAAACGATCGTCGTGCCCATCTCGAAAATTAAAACCGGGAATGCCTCCGATAAATCCAATTTTAGGCAACAGTAACGGCAAAGGTACTTGACGGACTTTTTAATAATCTGCTGTCTAAGCACATTGAGGCACAGGAGGCTCAGCTTGGTTTTAAGCCCGGCCTGTCCACCGAAAGTGCGATTCTGTGTTTTAAAATACCGTCAAATACTATACGGATAGCAAAACGCCCGTTTTTACCTGCTTTTTGGATTTGTCGAAGGCATTCGACACAGTGTCAAATGATATTTTTTGGGACAAAATGGAGAAATGTACGAGTACGCCGAGGGATGTGATCGACCTGCTCCGGTACTGGTACGGTCATTAGACCAATCAAGTGAGATGGGCGGGGGCGCTCCCAGACATGTACAGGTTAAAGTGTGGTGTGCGGCAGGGGGGCCTCAGCTCACCCAGGTTATTTAACCTGTACATGGATGAGCTGATTGCTGGACTCAGTAGCACTGGTGTCGCTTGTTCGATTGGTGGTACAACGATCAACAATGTTAGTTACGCTGATGATATGGTGCTACTGTCCCCATCGATCAGTGCACTTGTAAAGTTACAGACTGAGGTTCAGTACAATACTAGCAAGAGTGAGCTGTTAGTTTTTAAAGCAGGCAATAAGACTCGAATCAATACCAGCTGTGCTCCTATGCGGAGCTCCGCTAGGAGGGTTACTCGATTTAAGTATCTCGACTCACTGATAATCTCCATGATGATTTAGACCTGGAAAGGGAGCGCAGAGCATTGTCCACTCGTTGCATCATGTTGGCTCGTATGTTTGCACGGTGTAACGGGGATGTCAAAATAACTTTGTTTAAGTCATTTTGTCAAACCTTTTATACGTGCAGCCTATGGGCTATTACACTAATAAGGCGTTTAATGCTCTGCATGTCCAGTATAACAATGGGTTAAGATTGCTATTGTGACTACCACGCTATTGTAGCGTATCAGGCGCGTGAAGATAGCTTTATAGCTATAATACATAAGAGAACTGACTCCCTGATGGGGCGCGTGCTTGAGAGTCCCAACAGTTTCGTGACGCTATTGTTGGCGTATTCAGCCAGTGGAATTTGGAAACACTGGGGCTCCGTCCACATGGAGTACAGAGGGAAATTAATCATTAGATGGGAGGAATGTGTATATATACTTAAAAGAAACATTAAATATATAGATATTTTTACTAACATAACATGTAAGACTAATGTATTTTTAGTAACATATTTTATGGACATTTGTCTAAGTCAAATAAATTAAAATGAATTTTGATCAATGTATGGAAGCGGCAGATCAAATTACCCAACGAGCTCAAGTAGAATTACGAGCTCGGACAGCCGGGACTTCCAGTACGGGGAAGCTGGTTGTTGCACCGACCCCGAAATTTGCAGCCCGACTGCCAGCGATACAGATTCCGACATTTGATGGCACTGCCAATCAACGGAATAGTTTTATAGATTTGTGACAGCCTTGTGCATACAAAATTGCCAGAACGGAATTGTCGGCATCATTGAAATTGGCACAATTATTAGCGGCTCTTGATGGAGAAGCCAAAGAATTAGTATCTCATTTGTCGGTTTCTGTGGAAAATTATTAGATCGCTCGCACATTGCTGTGGAACCGATACCAGAATGTGCAAAGACTGGCCGATGCCCTCATGGGTAAAATTTGGAATGATTCCAGGATCGCTCAGGTCTCTGAGATTCGGACGAAAATGCTGAACCCTGTATTGATATCGACCAAGGGATTGGGAAAACTGAGACTACCCGTGGAACAGTGGTCCTATATGTTATTGAGTTTACTGTTAAATCGGTTGCCGGCTGATGTTCGGACGAGATTTAAAACGCTATGGAAGAAATAGTGCCTCTCATTTGCCAGCCTTCACAAATTTGGTGGAGTTTTTGGGAACTGAGCGTCAACGGGCTGACACTGCGGAAAGCCCGTACATTGCCGTTCATACGTTGCGGAATTTGGTGAACCGAGAGAGACTGAGGTTCCCTCGGGCGTCCGTCATTTTTGAAAAGGACCTTTTTTCGATGACGTGTGCACAGGGGGAAATATCGTCGAATAGGCTTTGGTCCTACGGGACGAATTGGTTGAGCTCTTGCGGACTGGTGGCTATGAGTTGCAAAAATGGTTATCCAACCCACCGGCACTCTTGGCCGGCCTCCCTGAGGAGCACCAGCAGGATCCGCATTCCCCGATAACGTCGACAACCCATACATGTTATCGGTCCTTGGCGTATCGTTCATTAAATGGGACCTAATGGTGGACCTTAGGGGTTCTCACTGGATCTTTAGCTAAAAACACGTTCGGCTATAATAATCCAAACCTGAGATCCAATAGGTACCCCCAGGGATCATCATCAGGACTATTTGGTGGTACTCTATTTTAAGCGCTTCTCATTATAAGTCAATTCAGTAAAAAAAAACACTCGTCTATGTTGATCCAATTCTGAGATCCAGTAGGTACCCCCAGGGTTCATTATCAGGACTATTTGTTAGTACTCTATCTAAGCGATTTTTTTTTATACTGCTAAGGTGGCAACCAAGCGTACGGCCTGCCTGATGTTAAGTAGTCACCGCAGCCTATGAGCGCTTGCAACGCCAGGGGCATTACAAGCGTGTTGCCGACCCTTTAAGAACCTATTCACTCCCCTCTTGAAGAACCCCATACTGTAACCTCCAGGGAAAACCGCGGCAGGGAGGTCATTCCACATTCGAAGTGTGCGCGGCAGGAAATTCCTTTGATACCGCACGGTGCGCGCCCATTTTGGTTCCAAGGTGTTTGGATGAATATCCTGCCGATGGCGAGCGGTGCGATGGTAGAAGGTGGCTGTAGGCATCATGTCGAACAATTCCTCGGAACACAGCCCATTATACAGGCGGTAGTACACACATAAAGAGGCGAAGTCTCTCCTTAGACTTAAAGGTTCAATACCGTTTGTGCGCATGGGATCCTCAATAATTCGTACAGCGGGTCTTTGAACCCAGTCAAGAGGGCCAAGCTGATATGCAGGTGCTCAAGCCCAGAGGTGACAGCAGTACTCCATATGGGGTCGGACCCGCGATTTGTACAACAGCGCTTCTCATTCTTGGTTCATTCAGCTAAAAAAACACTCGTCTATGTTGATCCAATCCAGAGATCAAGTAGGTTATCTTTGCGAATCCATTTCAAGCACGGCAGTTGTTTAAACAAAAACAAATATTTTTAATCATACGACGACGAATTTAAGGCGACTCATTCAGCACTCAGCAAGGTCAAAACTAAAAATCAATTAAAGTAGGTAATGTCATCAGGGCTCGGAATCAGTATTTATAAATCTTCTAAAATACACGCTATTTTTGGAACGTTTAATGTTTTAAAACGGTTTCCGAGCCATGAATGGCACATTATGGATTGCTCCAGTAGTGGTATAAAAGAAATAACAATGCTCGTCCTATCTTCTGTCATCATGGAATAAAATTAACCGGTTAAATTGAAAAATGTGACCGGTTCACTTCGTTGCACAAGAACGAACGACGAACGAATTTGGCACAATCCGGTACCTCAAATCAATAGTTCCTTGACCGCTAGGGAGCGTTCAAGTATAGCGTTACGCAATTTTTGGAGATTTTTTTAACCCCACTCCACCCCGTGTAACGCGCCGTAATGTTTTTCTGTACCCCCCATGCCCCGTGGTAAAACGTTACCTAACCACCAAGTGAGTATTATGTACCAAAACACACCATTTGAAACTGTGAAAAAAAAAAGTTTTCAAAAATGCGTGAGAGAATCTCTACGCGACCGTTCTGAAGGGTTAAAAAAAACAATGTTACGTAACGCGTAGTTCCAACCCCCCTCCCGCCCCTGTAACGCATCGTAACGTTTTTCAAGACCCTCCCCTCCCCCAAATTTATTACGTAATACTTGTACACTCCCTAACCACAAACGGAAACCAAATCATTTCGTTCGCGGGTGAATAACCGAAACCGGTATGCTAAAAGTAACGTTTTCCGAACCCTAGACCGTGTACACGTTGGTAGCAAGACATTCAAAAGATTGCCGAACCACACAAGATAAAAATAGCCAAGGATATAAACAGATGGAAGTCTTTGGAGGCCTTTACTTGAGGGGGTCCATATTACAATGTAAATTAAAAAGAAATTAAGCCAAGGATATAAACAGATGGAAGTCTTTGGAGGCTACAATTGATTATCTATACTATTATAAAGATGTAAAAATAAAATGTCTGTACATTGAAGATATTTCCAAAAAATGATGGTAACAGACTATTTGGAGGATACTAAATCAAAAATATTGTTTGGATTTTTTGTATGTTTGTATGTGTCGTTGTGGCTTAATCACGCCAAATCGGCTATACACATTTCAACTATTTTTGGTATACGGGTAGCTGGCTATCCACAGATGGTTATAGGATACTTTTTACGCGACTACGCTGTCGAAAAAAGAGGGGTTATGACTTTTTCTCCACCAAAAACGAAGTTGCGGGCGTTTTCTAGTGCAATTATAAAGTTATTAAATATGTAATTTCAAAATATTTCAAACAGTATCAATTTTTATTTTTTTGAATGTAATGACTGGCAATAAATCAATATCCTATTTTAATAAATCAAATATGTAAAATCGTTACCATGGAATAGAAAGCTTTTTTATTTTATTTATATTTACCAGAAGTAGGATGAACAGTGCGGCCTTCATGATGTAGGTGTTTGGTGAACTATGTTTTGGGCCGACGATACAGCCCATTTATACGAGGTTTAAAATATGACGCAATACAGCTGGAAAGTACACTCTGCTTCAGTTTTTATAACCTATACTTGATTCAAAAAACACCGGACAAGTGCGAATCCGACTCGCGCACGGAGGGTTCAGTAACTCGATTTATGGAACCCTTCGCTGTATCTAATGTACTCAAACGCCGAGATAGAACATGCCTTGATTCCTTTTTATGGTATCGTGCCAACCAAAAACTTAACTCAGTGTGTTTTTTTTATGGTTTTATAGAATACAGTAGGTAAGGTTAGGTTAGCGAGACACAGGACTGCAAAACTTTAATTTCCGAACGGTGTAAAATATCTTATCTGTTAAAAATAGTTTCATAGTCTCTGTTTTTAAAATATTATAATTAGTAATGAGGTAGCCTGGGAGTATTTCTTTGCAGCGTTTCTTTTCTCCTCAGTACGCCTCATTTGTGAAATGCTGCTTGGTAAATTATTAGAATAAAATAATTAAGCCCTTATGGCACATGTGTAACTGTCTTTACAGCTTAGGCCCATCTGGCATGTATGTACACCTTTATTTGTTTTTTCAAAAATGGGTAGTTTGCACAAATTGTAACTTTTACGGAGGAAAATATATCTTTTCTCAGTCCACCCGGGACCATGGAAAGCTGAAAAGCTTCCGAAACGTCGGGAACTCAAACGAGATAATATACGCGATATAATCCGTTAAATTGTTTTATATCAAGGTTAGGTTTGTTTCATGAAAGTTCCAAATAAAATATGGTTTCAGAGAAAATCGTGAGTTCAAATGAAACAGTTGGCAAATAAAACATTCGGCGAAAAATAATTCAGCGAAAAGGTGGAGAACCCATTTTTATATTTGGGGTTCCGTACCCTAACGGAACCTTATTACTAAGCCTCCGTTGTCTGCATGTCTGACTGTCTGTCTAGCTTCTAATTTATGTTTCTTGTTTTTAAATTACTTAAGAATTATAACGTACAAGTTAGTATATTAAAAAGACTCCATTATCATGCAAATTAAGAATGTCCGTCCAACTGTATCTTACAAAATGTAATTGTAGATAACCCTACCATGAGTTCGGCACGAGCGAGTATCGAGCGCTCGATGACGGTCTATCTCTTTCGCGCTATTAGCGCGTGCGAGAGAGGCGCACTGACTCAGCTCATGGTAGGCACACTGATACGTAAATAAGTACTGGCCCTGTTTACGTTTTAGGTGGACCATTGCGTCTCAGAATAAACAGTTTTTTTTAGGGAATGGTATGTCTTGTATTATTACATATATAGTTTACTAGAAGGTGCCCGAAACTTCGCTCGCGGACGAGTAAAAGCCATAACCCCTCTTTTTTCTTCAGCGTAGTCGGGTAAAAAGTATCCTATAACCATCTGGAGATACCCAGCTACCCGTGTACCAAAAATAGTTGAAATCCGTTTAGCCGATTTTGCGTGATGAAGCCACCACGACACATACAAACATACATAAAATCCAAAAAAATATTTTTCGTTTTAGTGACCTTCAAGTAGTCCATAAGAATCGATTTTTTGAAAATATCTTCTATGTACAGACATTTCATTTTTACAACTTTATTATAGTAGAGATATACCTACGTTCTTTTTTCATTTTTTGTAAAATAATAAATGATTTTGCATCGATTACACTTTATGCTCTTATCTAATTACTTTACATGAGCAATTCTTGTATATAAATTATACATGTAATTGGTTTCTAGGAAATGGGTCTAAAGGATTTGGATGAAATTCGGTATGTAGACGCAGTTTTGCATTTCAAATGTACCAGGATAGGTTTTATATAATGAGCAAAGCTCGGTCACCCAGGTTCTAATATTAACATAGCATTTCACTAGGAACTATTTCGTACCTTTCACATACACAGTAGGCTTGGTATGAAATTGTACCGAGTGGAGCGCTAGCGATTGCCCTCCTATGAAACCAAGTTCAATACAGCGACCAGTACTGAATTTAATTAGTGGAAAAGAGACTCAACATAGGCTCTACACGTGAAACAAACAATTTTGTATGAGATATTAGCTAAATCTGAAGCGCTGCTCAAACGCTACGTTGCCAGCTCGACCGTCTAGACGAACCCGCGGCCGTCGACTAGAGGTGCGTCCACATTTGTATCATTTGCCCGTATCAGATCATCGTCGCGTATCATGATCGCGTGTCACGATCACGCGTTTGGACGTTGCGCCGATCCGATCACTCGAAATCCATTTACTACGCGTATCCCACACTTGTATCGGAAGAGTGCGGCATTATCGGCGCGCCGACAGTAAGCGTCCAAGCAGCGCGATACGCAGTCATGCTACGGCACGGTGATCGGATACGAGCAAATGATACAAGTGTGGACGCAACTTTACACGTGGGCCCCGCCGGCGCGCTGTTGCCGCTCTTATGTTGATAAACAAACTTCATAGATAGTGAGTCACCGATGTTATCATTCATTGGCGCTATTGAGAATTTTCCTACGTTAAGAGTCCCCAGTAAGTTCGGCCGAATTTCACTTTCCGATACAAACGGAGTTTTGTTCTTATTTTAAAAGTAGGTACCTGTTGGATTGGAACGAAACTTTGCATATAGAATGACATGAGGTATATCTAGGCCGGAAACTAGTTTATATGCCTGCAGTTTATAAAACAAATGAAATACAGCAAAAACAAGTTTTGTATAAAAAACTTAAATTCGCTGTATTTTTTTGACTAGGTATGGTATCTGAAGCTACATAAACTAATTACAGGCCTGCATACACCTAAACTTATTCTAAGTACAAAGTTTCAGAGCAAAGTAGCTAGTCGTTTGAAAATGAGAGCGTAACTACGTTTGTATGGAGAACCGAGCTTACTGGGGACTCTTAACATCAAACAAGGCCCATCGGGTTGCAATGCAATATCAAATCTAATAAGGGTGAAAAACTATTTATTTTGTAGTGTAGTTTTATTTAGTTGTAATTGTATAATATTTTATCTGGACTAAAGTTCAACTTCAAGTTTCGCCTTCAGGGGAGAGGGGTGTTTTAGCCGCTTACTGACACAGACCGAATTCCACGCGGGCGGAGCCACGGGCACAGCTAGTACGTGAGAAAAATTAAAAGAATTTTTATTTTTTAATCGATTAGGTTAAGTAAAACCACACTGTCTGTATATTTAAAAATCAACTGCCTACTTTTCAACCACATAATAAACACAAGTAAACACTTTCGCAACCGACATTTTCGTAGCGCTACTCTCGTCGCCAACAACACGGGAAAAACCGTACGTAGCGAAAACATGCTATACGAGCAAAGCGCTCGCCCAGCGGGCTTGCAGTCGTCAATGTTATAAAACCTTTATGTTAGTGTTAGCCCTGTGGTGGCGAAGATGTAATGTGAGCCCGCCAAGCGGGGTCTTTGGCGTGGCGTGTAGGTTAATAGCGGGCTTAGCCGGCATCAAAGCAAACATTACGAGTGCTTACCAGGCGAGTTCTTGGTTGCAAAAGTGTTAAGAGCCAGAACACCGTGATCGTAATTATGAATATTCAGAGGACAAAAGTGTAAGCGTCCGTCTACATTGACAATTCTGGCTGCTCTCGATCGATTTATGCGAGTGTTCTGCACCAGCGCTCCTAAAGGTGCGTCCACAAGTGTATCATTTGCTCGTATCCGATCACCGTGCCGTGGCATGACTGCGTATCGCGCTGCTAGGACGCTCACTGTCGCGCCGATCATGCCGCACTCTTCCGATATAAGTGTGTGATACGCGTAGCAAATGGATTTCGAGAGATCGGATCGGCGCAACGTCCAAACGCGTGATCGTGACACGCGATCATGCCACGGGACGAAAATCTGATCGGGCAAATGACACAAATGTGGACGCACGGATTGTGGTTGCGACGATCCGATCTCTCGAAATCCATGTTGCTACGCGTATCACACAATAGATCGGACTAGCTCGGCATGATCGCCGCGCCGACAGTGAGCGTCCAAGCAGCGCGATACGCAGTCATGCCACGCCACGGTGATCGGATACGGGCCAATGATCCAAGTGTGGAGGCACCTCTAGGACGAGCCTACTCTGATACATTGACAGATTCAGTGATTCTGAAGATTACATTTATGAATTTTTAATAGGTCTTGAGGTGGCTGGGTAAGAACACATACATACACACTTAAGGGCCTACTTTGTCATTTGTTAATCACGCCCCAAACGCGGAGCCAGCCAATAAACGTGATTTGTAAAAAGCGACGCATTTATTGCTCGCGCGCATCAAAGAAAGAGAAAGCTAATACACTACATGCTTGGGGTTTTTTGGCGTAAGCGCCAGATGTAAAAGTACCATGAAATCGAAGATATTATTATGTTTTGTTAACATTTAAGTTAATCACTTAAAAGATAAAGGGAAGAATGACATTTTAACATAATTTAGCCATTTATTAATCTGTCGTTTGTACAAACTAGACAAAAAACGGGAAATGAAGACGCGTTTTCGGATAACATTTCTATCGAGGAAATTTTCATTAAACATGTTTCCGCGTTAATCACTGAATAGGTTGTATAGTCAAGAAAGACATATCTGAAAACCAGCCTGTTTAATATACTAGATTTGACAAAAAATGCGCTACAAAATAGCTTAAATTTTCGATGCATCCCTTTAAACCATAACTAACCTTCTAACGCAAGTACTTGGGTAAAAATTTCCTACTTATATTAAAAATAACAAGGTCACAAACTATGTAATTAACATACCAGTCGCAAAAAATATTTATGCAGTTTGGTCTAAGACGCACTGATTCATTTAACTTCGTAAACAATGGGCACTAAAATAACATTTTGTAATACAGTTGGACGAACATTCTTAATTTGCATGATAATGGAGTTTTTTTAATACGGGAACTGGTACATTATAATTCTGAATGGACTTAAAAACTAGAAAAAATATATAGTTTCTTAATGAAAGTTGTGATGCTTTACCATTACGATATTCGTGATTTTTAAAGTGAATTTCTTTACTGAAAAATTGTATTCTTATAAGTTCAAAAATGGACTGGATATGAACCAGTGCCTTGTGCCTTGCCGGGGCGCACGCTCTGCCCACTGAGCTACAAAGTCCAGTCTGCTGGTCTTAAAATTTTGACACTTTTTGTTACAAGATCTTTTAGATCATTTAGGTCTTTGTATTTATAAGAATATAGAAAAAAGAAAATTAGAAGCTAGACACGGACGACGGACAGAAATGCAGACAACTTAGTAATAGGGTTCCGTTTTGGGTAGGGAAACCCAGAAATAAAAAGGACTCAAGACGTGTTTTTTCTCGGCGTTTGCGTACTTTAGATATCTCGAAGGGTTCCATAGCTCGAGTTACTGAACCCTTCGTGCGTGGGTCAGACTCGCATTTAGCCAGTTTTTTATGAAATAATGATTTCAATTCTGTAAGTAGGCCGCAAGGGCACTTACAAGTCTGACTACGGCGTTTCCCAAGAGGAGACCACTATGGAGAAAAAAGTTGAAACAAACTCAACAGTCAATATTTTTTCGAAATAACTCTTATATATATTACAACTAGCTTCTGCCCGCGACTTCGTCCGCCTTAAATTCGTTTATCGCGGATAAGGGTATTTTTCCGGGATTAAAAGTAGCCTATGTCCTACCCCGGGACTCTATACCAAAAACTATCTCCATACCAAATTTCATCCTAATCGGTTCAGCTGTTTAAGCGTGAAGAGGTAACAGACAGACAGACAGACAGACAGAAAGACAGACAGACAGACACACTTTCGCATTTATAATACTAGTATGGAAGTATGGACTAGTACGGACTAGTATGGATATTTGTACTTAGCCTATCCTAAATATACGTTTTGAGTATAAACTCAATGCGTTCTTCAAGAACGCATATCAAAAGGAAAAATAATATAGAATATAAAAAGCAAAAATAATGTTTTTTTATTTAAAACAACTGTACACTTATCTATTAGAAGAACGATTTTATTGTGAATAAATAGTACAAAAATAATCAAAAAACAATACACGAATAAAAACTTAAAATTACCTATAAACTAAACATAAAATCTAAAATAAAACTAAACTAAACTAATATTTTCTTCTGTTTCCGCGATTATTACTCATTGAAATAAAACATGGTCATGGTCCTCCCGTGACCATGGAAAGCTGGAAAGCTTCCGAAACGTCGGGAACTAAAATGAGATAATATACGCGATATAATCCGTTTAATTGTTTTATTTCAATAAACTAAACTAAATTATATCTAAAAAGGGCCCCTGCGGCATGGTCTCGAAGACGCTGGCTGCGTTACCCCGCTGAACTGCTAGGCTAATTCGTTGGGCGAGGTAACTGCCAGCTTTTACATACGTTTGATATGCGACCTTATAAGAACCGTGTACCGGTAAGAGTAAATTATTTGGTTTCTGTTTTGGGCCATGCATTTTTGTCTGTTAAATAGTCCTCTACACTATAATATGACTTTGCCATTAGAGACTTACTTTTTAACCGTACTTTTTGAGAGCTGGAAACGGTAATTTTAAAGCATGATCTTTTTTTTAGGACATATATACAGGAGGCAAACGAGCAGACGGGTCGCCTGATGGTAAGCGATCACCGTCGCCCATAGACACTTGCATCTGGTAGCTTATTATAAAAGTGTATACATTATGACCCCAATGTAGGTTTTAGAAACTGAAGCTGACTGTACTTTCGCGTCATATATTGAAACAGCCTCTGTTCTGTATATAAGGAGGGCCATATCGTCGGCCCAAAACATAGTTCACCGAACACCTACATCATGAGGGCTCCAATGTTATTCTTAGTTGTGGTAAGTATAAATAACATTTATTTTATTTTTTATTAACTTGATATATGAATTTACTAGCGGCCGCCCGCGACTTTGTCCGCCTTAGATTCGTTTATCGCGGATTAAAGGTATTTTACTAATTTAAATGTGAAGCATATTACCAAGATTTCAAGTTCCTAGCGTAAAAAATTGAAAATTTCACAGCTGATTTATTTCTGTAGCCGGTATAACAAAAAATACTAAAAACAGAATAAATTTTATGTCTGTCTATGTCACGACCCAATATTAACTGACCGAACATCGTGTACATTTTGCTTAGGAGTAAGGCTCTGCTAACACAGGATTTTCATAGATATGGCCATTTGTAGCGTATATTTTGTACGGAACCCTCGGTGCGTGAGTCCAACTCGCACTTGGCCGGTAAAATATAGGTAACTAATAAATGAGCGAATTATGTATCCGAAACAGTTTTTTTTTCGAATATTTTATTTCGCAGCCTTAGTTTTTTCGGAAACCTTAAAATTTGCAGAATTTCTATAAAGCAAACAAAACCTAACTTATTGGGTTCTACACAAAAGCTTAAAAAAATATCCGGTTTTTTTTTCGGTTTCGGAGAGAAGCGCGAGTCGGGAAATTAAACAGTTGAGAACAAAATTATTTTATCTTGTATAATATATTTTTAATTATTATTATTATAACCCACCTTAGAATTAATATTGTTTTACGTACCTTAAGTTCTCCTTTGTGATTCGTGCACTTAATACTAAGCCACTTAGTTCAGAATGTATAATTATTTCTCTAGTTACGTGAATTGTATTCTTTTAGAGAAATAATTTCGTAAACTATAGTTTACGTAGTTACTCGTTAACGCAGTTTGAGAAAAATAGTTTAGTGAAAAAAAAAAATTACGAATTCAGAACCTCTTTTTTTGAAGTCGGTTAAAACTGAAAGGGTCCCGGTAAAAATATATTGATTCAATTGATATACTACTCAAAACAATATCGGGGCCACTGTTGCGAGGAGAACTTCTGTTAAATTTTTGTGGTTACAATAAACTAATCTTATCTCAATTAAAACTAATAAAGCAATTGACTATTTAATTAATCGATTATTTGCTAAACAAAAACAAACGCCTTTTTAGCTGCAGAGTGTGAAAAATAAATTTTACCAACTAATATATATCACGTTACAATCAAAATTTTTAGTGGTCCCTATTGTATTGTTTTCAGCAGTATAGAATCAGCGGGCCATGTTTGTGCTTACACCGTAATAGATAAGTGACAAATGAACGTCACTTTGTGCCAAGTATGCGAGTGCCAGACATCATAGGCCCGCAGGCGTTACTTTACGGAATTCCATATTAGATTAATGGATTCTTCTGTGGATGGTTCGTTTACTATTTTAACTAGGAAACAATTGTGAGACTCAGACATATTTAACCCTAGCACGAACATTCTCGTGTATTCGAATAGTTAACGTTATAGTATAGTAATCGAGAAACTTTGTACGAGGATTGGAGCAGTGCCCTCGTCAGCGTAATTGGTACTAACATTTCATAGCACGAACCTTGAAGTTTACTTTCGTATCGCCATCGAGTAGTAAAGGTATAGTATACGTATTATTATTATTGTTTATTTGTGGGCCTTCTGTATGCCGCCTCGACCAGATCTATTCTATTGTGGCAGCCCTTTATTAGAGTTCACTACTGAGGCCCGTTGAGTCTAGGAATTCCCAAATTCTTTGGGCAGTGAAATGTTGTATCTCTTCCAGGGGCACGACATGTTGCCCTAGGTAGATACTTCTTTTCCTCATGAGTGGTCCACAGGAGCAGAGGATATGCATTGCAGTCTCCTCTGTCTCTTGGAAGTATACATAGTATACGTAAAATTATGTATGTAAATAGTAGCACAAATACATTTTTGACATGAAGTAAACTTACGAATGCTGGCTATCGAGAATCGACACGATTTGCGAGATTAGTTTGTGATTGGCTTTTGTGGATTATATATCACAGGAAAATGTTGAGGCATCGTACCAATCCACTTACTTGTTCTTTGCGATACCAAGGACCATTAAAACAAGAGGACATGTCTATGAGATTTTTTTTACAATTATTCATCTTTTGCAAGAGTAACACAGTATTTAAATGTGACGATATGTTTCTCATCGTTAAATGGTTAGCTTTAAAGCGTCATCTAGTTTTTGCCAGAATATCTCCTTGCGATAATATGTAAATAAAACACACAAACACATGCAATAAAAGAAAACTAAATAAATTAAGGAAAAAAGTAGAAATATCATTAGGATACCCTAGTCATTAAACTAGTTATTCTGAATGGTGAATATGATTAGCAAAAATGATTTATTATTGAATTAAAACAATAAAATAATGTTAAACTTCAATGCATTAAACACATCATAATTTATTTTAAATCCCCGGCAATTTGTAAGTAACATATTAATTAATGAATCATAATCATAAACCAATCAGACACTCCTTAGAGCTGAACTAATGGGATGATTTTTATAATAAGGCATCATTTCTTAACATAATAGGTAGAAAATAATCAATAAATTAATTGTTTAGTCTAAGAAAAATATAATGCACACCACTAACATGGTGCAACTTAGGAGTGTTTTCAAATTATTATTTTGAAATATTGCACATACGGTGGCAGTTTTACCAAAGATTGTACCTCAGTAAACAACAAAGAAACTGCTGTTCCATTTATTGATATATGGTATATTAGTGGTAAAAGTTAATATTTAGATTGTAAATGTGTAGAATAGTTCATTTATTCCTTAAAGTTACAGAAACCAACAATCCAGTACCAAAATATTGTTAAAATGCTAAATTTTGAGGCCAAATATTAAAAAAAAAAAACATAACTTAAATAAATTTTGAATTTGCTTGTTGTTTCTTATTCTAATAAACCACGCTGTCCGTATTGATTATGTTTAATGTCAAAGATTTTTAAGGAAAGTGTTGATTTTTGAATTATTTAATTTAACAAATTTTATTCACATTATGGTGTTTTAATCTTTTTTGTACTTACCCTTAGACGACAAGAGTCCATAAGTAAAATAATCCAGTAGCAAATCTACAAATTGTGAGGTGTAAAATATTTTATTTTCAATCCGGGCGTAGGTACCCAACGTGATATTTGTTGTAATTTCTCAATGACGATGTAAATATTACAGATGGCACCTCTTTTATTTAGTAATGTATAGTAAGATCCAACATAATGAAATCATTATTTCCGTTACTTCAGCCCAGAAGTAGGTTTCTTGCACTCACAAACTTAGAGCAATCACAATCTCAAAACTGTACATGTTTACTCCGAAACTTCAAAAAATCAAAAATATAAGTACTCAAGTTCGATCCTTGCTTGTTTTTGTATCTAAAACACTGATTGCACTATAAGTATGCTAGTATCAATAACTCCATATCAAGAATAAGCTACCTTTTGCTTGAGAACGACATTATATATTACCATTGACTTCTTAGACATTGACAAAGTTCTTCTGTTCCATAACATAACAATAACAGTAAAAACTATCAGTAAATGCTATTAACGCAAATTGTGTTGAGGTAAATAAATTATGTGCAATAAACAACTCAACTGTTGTTACTTAAATTGTCATATTTGCAAACATAATTGTCAACTAATTGGCAACTTTCATGGTAGTGACTTCAACTGAAATGTCAAATTATAACGTTCGAAAACTAGTACTATTTAATTTATATTCTGCACAACAGTTTTTGCATATTTTATTATTTAGTAAGCGTGTTCAAAAATATTTATAAATGTACCAACGTATATAATACATAGTATTTTTGTCGTTTTATACTTTTAACTTATTCTAAATTAATATTTTCTTCTGTTTCCGCGATTATTACTCATTGAAATAAAACAATTTAACGGATTATATCGCGTATATTATTTCATTTTAGTTCCCGACGTTTCGGAAGCTTTTCAGCTTTCCATGGTCACGGGTGGACTAAAATGAGATTTACTTTGTTTACTAGAGGGATTTCCGAACGCACTATAATAGCCAGAGGGGCTACTCCGAAACCCGAAAAACGAAGTTCGTATAGCGCCATCCCGCTCATGCAAATACATAACTGAGAGTGAGAGGTACGGCACGTTACGGACTTCGAATTCCGTGTTTCGGAGTTACGCCTCAGTTCATAGCCTTATTTAACTTACTAATGGTTTACTTATCGAGTTAACGTGAGTTAAAATTAAGGGTTCCTGCTACCGATAGATTCCGAAAAAGTATAGTTAACTAACGTTTACGTTTAGTAAAGATTATACGAAAACGTGACGTATTATTCCAATGTTTGTGCTCGAGCTACTGACTGGAAGGTGGTTTTGGACTCAAGTGCTCGTGATTTTGGTTTGAACTCTATTTATACTTGAAATAAGAGTGGTGACATGAAACTACAGTTGCGGAAAGCACTCAAGTGGTTAGAATCGTCTCGGTGAGCAGTTATTTATGCTCTGCTATTATATGCTCCATCATCATATCAGCTCGATGGTGGCAATATTGTATTGTCACCTAATTTGCATAAATTTGTTTGTTTGTTCAATTGGAAACCGCGAACTGGGTCAAATTTAATTTCCAAGATTTGTTTATATAGTTACTGACATACACTTGAAAGCAAAAGTTTAGGGTCGCCCTGATTTAAATAATTATTACTAAACACTAGTTTTATTTACATAATATACTATTCTGTGCAATACCTAACTGTATTAGCAATTTCCGTGATGTTATCACAGAAATGACAATATTCAAAAAACGGCCAAGTGCGAGGCAGACTCGCCCATGAAGGGTTCCGCAGCCGTTTATACAAAAAACTGCACTGTGAAAAAAATACGATATGAAAAACAATACCAGCAAAAGAGCGTATCTCCCCGGAACTTACGTCCTTTTGCTGAGAAGCGCAGTTTTTTTGGCAATAACTTACAAACGGTATGTCCGATCATGTTGAAAACAATCTTCGTTGGAAGTATTTATTAAGCTTTATATTGGTAAAATGTTTCATATTTTTCGAACATACCGTTTAGAAAATAGAGGGGGGGACACAATTTTTGCTTCTTTCGGAGCGAATATTTCGAAAAATATTCACTAAAGCAAAAAGTTTTTTTAGAATCCTCAATATGTTTTTAGAAGAAATGTCGAAATATGTGCCGCACATTGATATTTGCTGCAAAAATATTTTTTTAGTTTCGGTTATAGTCAGGCTATAATATCTTTACCCCACAAATTTTAAATGTTTTATCTGTGCTTTGGTATATGGCAACACTGAATATAGGGCACTAAATAGTCTAAAAATAATAAATAAGTCAATAACATCACATAATATATTCACAGTGCACTTAAGAGGCTGCTAAAAGCTAAATGGCTTTACTTGAACATTATTTTAACAAAAACCATATTGGTGGTATTTAAAGTACTAAGATTGGTTAATCTTACCAACCAAAGACTTAATGTAATGTTAACACTGCCGATTTTCAGTGATAATCGCTTCTTGCTTGCTTTAGGGCATCGAAGTTAATGATCATGCGGAAAAGCAGTTCGCGCTGACCACTTTTATATGGTTTTCCCATAGTGAAACCTTTATTAAAAAAAAACCACCGCACGTACAGATAAATCCTTTCTTAAGACACAAACAACTTGACGTCTGTGACAGATAAAAACATTGCCATATGCAGTTTTTATATATTTGACAGTTCATTTGCTTAAAAGAGAAAAAAGCTTAGAAACATATATGATGTAAAATACCATGCAAACTTCCACCGAAAATTGGTTTGAACGAGATCTAGTACGTAGTTTTTTTTAATACGTCATAAATCGTACACCGCAATTTACCTTTCATTCAATCAACTCAAATATAAAAAAACCCGTAACAAAAACCTTATGCATAAACCGTGAACCATTATTTTCTTTTTGTATGGAACCCTCGGTGCGGAGTCCAACTCGCACCAGTGTTAGCAGAGCCCTACTCCTAAGTAAAATGTACGCCATGTTCGGTCATTTGATATTGGTTATGACATAGACAGACAGATATAAAATTATTTTGTTTTTAGTATTTGTTGTTATAGCGGCAACAGAAATACATCATCTGTGAAATTTTCATCTGTCTAACCATCACGGTTCATGATCATGAGTCAGCCTAGTGACAAACGGACGGACAGCGGAAGTCTTTAGCAAATTAGGGTCCCGTTTTACCCTTCGGGTACGGAACCCTAATAAATACTATAAATTTTGCAACCTGAAGATTGAAGATGCCCCCAGGTCACCTTCAACTAAGGACGATTAAGAGTCCCCAGTAAGCTCGATTCTCCATACAAACGTAGTTACGCTCTCATTTTAAAACGACTTGATAGTTTGCTCTGAAACTTTGTACTTAGCATAAGTTAAGGTATATGCAGGCCTGAAATTAGTTTATTAGATACCATAGTAAAAAAAATACGGCATTTAAGTTTTTCATACAAAACTTGTTTTTGCTGTATTTATTTTGTTTTATAAACTGCAGCCATATAAACTAATTACAGGCCTAGATATACCTCATGTCATTGTATATGCAAAGTTATGTTACAATCCAACACGTAGTTTTAAAATGAGAACGAAACTCCGTTCGTATGGGAAGGTGCAATTCGGCCGAGCTTACTGGGGACTCTGAAAGCAAGGTCCTTGCCTTCGACGGATATCGCGCCCAGAAGATTGGCGGAGTTTTCTCTTTGGATGGCGAGGTTAGTCCGAAGTAGCCGCCAGTCCTCTGGTTACCCAAGCATCGATAAGGAGCTGAGCTATTTGTTATTTATAGCTCCTTGGCGCTGGGTCCCTAACTAATTTTATTTATTATATTATTAACAATTTAAATTACCAATAAGGAACATGCATGAAATGTTTTCATCGCTTTACTTAACAAAATATCAAAATACCGTAAAAACTATTCCAAAAAGTGAAATTAAAATTAAAATCGGCCAAGAAATACGCATGATATAGGCATTTTAAACTACTAATTAGACAGCGATTTGACAGAGGTCCGACCTGTACTGTTACGTCCAAGTCTAGTACGGTCATATAAACTCCATATTAAATTCTGTTTTTCTAGAAAGATAAAGAATGAAATGTTTGATAGCTTATAATATCTTGGTTATTTATATAGTTATTCGAAAAAATATTTTTATCCCCTGTTTGTTATATGAATGAGTTTTTAATAAAGCAAAACGAAAACATTATCCATATTCCCTATTATTATCTAAATGCGAAAATTTGAATAGCTTTAAGTTCTTTGTAATTTCCGTAAACATTCCTAAGTTTTTAGTAAAAAAAAATACCAAAAACTTTATTGTTATTTTCAGGTTTATATGCATTGCTGCTTTTGCGCTCCCGCGGGTAAGTTAAAACTTCACACTACACCCGAATGAAATTATATAAAACTAGAAGGTACCCACAACTTTGTTCGACAAGAAGGAAACAGTACCGTGGGATATGCTCAGATGGTGGGATAAAATAAAAAGTAGAAGGTGCGGGTTTGATACTTTTCTATTAAACGTCTGTCCTAAGACTCAGGCCTAATGACATAAAGCTCCAAACTAACAAAATGGTCATAAAACCTTACCATTATATGACTATTTCATCGTAAATACGTCGTAAATATCAAATCAAATCAAATCAAATCAAAATATTCTTTATTCAAGTAGGCCTAGTTACAAGCACTTTCGAAATGTCAGTTACATGAGAGTGAATGTTTGTGACATGAGAGTGAATAAGTAAGTTTTAAAACGTGTATACAAGTGTCATTTATACTGCATTTTAGTTTAAATGCATTATGATCATAAAAAGCAGTTGTACAATCGTTTGTATGACATAGTTATGCAGCAATTTTAACGTTGTCGTACAAAAGTTTTAGTCGTGACATTTACCCGGTTTTACTACTTTAATATGACATGTTACAGCAGTTTGATCATAGAAAAGCTTTTAGAGTGACTGCTGTACGACTAATCATAATTTAAAATGTTTACAACTTTTATACTGTTAAAATGCCATACAAGAGTCATATACACAACCGTCTTATGATAAAAACACAAAAATTTTGTGATGGCGTCGGCTAAGAGTTATTTTAAGTCATAAGGCAGCGTTTTTAAGTATGATAAATCTTAATATTTTCTTCTGTTTCCGCGATTATTACTCATTGAAATAATAATAATAAAGCCCTTCTGGCACATGTGTAACTGTCTTTACAGCTTAGGCCCATCTGGCATGTATGTATAACTTTATTTATTTTAAAAAAATGGGTAGTTTGAAATAAAACAATTTAACGGATTATATCGCGTATATTATCTCATTTTAGTCCACCCGTGACCATGGAAAGCTGGAAAGCTTCCGAAACGTTGGGAACTAAAATGAGATAATATACGCGATATAATCCGTTAAATTGTTTTATTTCAATGAGTAATAATCGCGGAAAAAGAAAAAAGTATTATGGGTAGTTTGCACAAATTGTAACTTTGACAGAGGAAAATACATCTTTTCTCAGTCCACCCGTGACCATGGAAAGCTGGAAAGCTTCTGAAACATCGGGAACTAAAATGAGATAATATACGCTATATAATCCGTTAAATTGTTTTATTTCAATGTATAATAAGTCTTATTTACACAGAGACAAATAGCTAAATTATTTTAATTTATTAATATATAATGAAATCAACTATATTTAAAGGGGACTTTAAAAATGTACTCCAAAACCCTGCAAATTGATCGATAAAGTAATGTTCGCATTTCATAATGGCATCTGATTTTAGATTTTTCACACTAGTAGATCTGATGTTCGAGTCTGTTACTTAAAACGATAAAGACATATTAAAATTTAATACTTACTTACTGTTGTAATACGTACTGCACTCACAATCTGGTTGTTAAGTATGTTGTTATAATTAAAACAGCTTGCTGTTGCATCTAACCGACTTATTTGTCGTACAAACGTCTGCGTTATGATAACTGTACAACCAATTGCTCTTAGAAAGCAAGAACTTACGATACTTTTCTGACGAAATAGTTGTTTAATATATATTTTATGACAGCCGTGTCACTAAATGTGTTTGCTTATGACCATTGTGTGATCACTGTACGACGATTTAGTCTTACAAACTGCGCCAAAATCGTTTTTTATAAACGTTTGTATGACTTAAATTGCATACCAATAAGTTTTATCAAAAACGTTTGTAGAACACTTATACAACTTATTTTTGTTAGTTGGGCTGGTACGAGACAGCTGTCGTTCTTAAATTAGAATATATATTAGATATATATTAGAATTAACACCTTCACAGTACACCCTCTTTTGCTCAGCGTTATTGGGTATAAAGTATCTGACAACCAATCCTCTGATGTTTAGCTAACCTAACCTAACGTAACCTAAACGTCGGAAACTTGCAGAAAATATCAAATTTAGGGAAAGCGCTTTTTCACGTCAACGCAAAATTTTGTGCGGCATTGCCTCGTAGCAAGGAGCATTAAAACAAGAGAACTGTCAATTATCATCAAACTTTGGATCGTGTTCCGATCGCAAGGAGATATTCTGGCAAAAACTAGATGGCGCTGTAAATCGAAATATTTAACGATGTTATAATTGAACAAAGAAACATAGAACAGTAACAATTAGTGCGTAAACAGCTAATAATAAATAAATCGTAACATTTAAATACCGTGTCACGCTTGCAAATTTTAATGATTGTAAATAAGAATTCTTAAACATAGATGGAGATTGTCAGTCCTCTTGTTTTAATGGTCCTTGATCATACCAAAGAGTATTTAACGACACCGAACCGTAGATAGTTCTTTTCTCGTTGCGCTTAAAAAGAACCCTTATAGAAAAAGGTCTTAATTTAGAATTTTAAAGAAGGTATTTTACTCTGTTTGAAAAAGTACTGTAAATGTCATTTTCTAATAAAAAGCTTCAGAGCAAAATATTTTGGCGAAATAAATACGCTCTCTTTCCATAAAATTATATTAAAAAATAATTCATGACGCCAAATCGTACGTATAACGTATGGGATAGGATCGGCAGATGAAATGAGTATACTTGGGTCAACCAACTGGACGACGCCCAGTCTGTCGACCTAAGTACCGCTGGATAAATCTGGTGGAGGCGGATCTGCGTAAGCTCGGAGCCATTAACTGGCGAGAGATTGCGCAAGATCGGGTAAAGTGGTGTGCTCTTGTGTCGGAGGCCCAGACTCATTTTGGGTCGCTGAGCCAGCGCAGTTAGTTAATTTTAAATCTGTAAATCACGTTACCTGAAATACGAGCCGCTATGGTGTGTGACCTCATGAAGGCAAGAACAATACAATATCATGTGTCAGTCCAGTCATAAACAGCTCTCATTATTTGAAAGTGTTAGGTTATGTTTTGTTCTCTACGTGTTGCTTACATACCGTTATGACGTGATGATTTACTTAAAATGGCGGATAGCGATTTCTCGGGGTTTAAAATTGACATAATTTTGATGTTGTATTAAGGTCCAGGTGGCCCAGGTGGCCCAGGTGGTCCAGGCGGCCGAGGTGGCCGAGGTGGCCCAGGTGGTGTAGACGGTCCAAACGGCCCAGGTGGCCCAGACGGCGTTGGTGGCCCAGGCGGCGATGGCGGTCCAGGTGGCCTACGCGGTCCAGGCGGCCCAGGTGGCCCAGGTGGCCCAGATGGCCCACAAGGAAAAGGCGGCCGAGGTGGCCTAGGCGGTCCAGGCGGCCCACTTCGTGCAGGTGGCCCAGGGAGCCCGGGTGGCCCAGGCGGCCGCCCAGGTGTGGATGGCATTTCAGGTTTATGAGGAGCATGTGCCTCCCAGGTGTAGGAGGTACCGGTGGCCTCCCAGGTCTGCCTAGCGCCGGTGACATTCCAGGTAAGATGTGTTTCATATATGTAACTAATATTATTATTATTTACACACTTTTTGCTGTCACACGTATTAGGATAGATTCTCTGTGATTGGCCGATGTACTGACAGCCTAGTCACCGACCAATCACAGACAAGTAAATTAGCGCGCGCCGATGGTGTTGACAGAGACGCAGCGCAGGTCAGGCATTCGTTGTTCGGAAGGTGGTTAAATAGGATTGTAACTTTAATTTCGTAATAATAATTTAATAAATAGTGTACAATGTACTCTGTTCGTTGACTTTTATATCGCAAATTATTCCCTGACTCAGTGTTGAATCAGTACGGTTTATAGATGCGGTCTCAAATTATAAATTCAAATTCAAATTGTTTATTCTGTAAGTAGGCCACAAGGGCACTTTTACAAGTCTGACTCTACGACATTTCCCAAGAGGTGACCACTGAGGAGAGGAAAGCCGAAACAAACTCAACAGTCAGTCATTTTTTCAAAATAACTCGTAACTATTGCAATATTGTCTTTATTATACTTAAAACTTATACAATTGTGTTATAACTAATTTATAATTCTTACACGAAGAGATGTACAGATTCTCCAGATCAATGTTAATATAAAATATAATCTAATAATTTTCTGAGGTGTATAAGGACTCTAGGCGTCAAGACATGCAATAAAATTGATTGGGATATTATTAATGGCACAGCAAACAAATAATCACCTATTAATTTATTTTCATCAATTATATACTTTTTACATCAAATTAATTATTGCACAGCAAATAAAATAAATGCCTAGCAAAAATTGTACTACAGATAATTAGAAAATACACATCAGCACGACATTACTTTTTTCTTCGAACGCAAGACAAAAATACGACATGTCATTAATACTGACTGCACACCAAATTAACTAGAGAGCACGTAAAATACTCATTATCATAGCAAATAAACTATTTTAGGAGCATATATCGTAGTTGCACCTCAAAACTAGTTCATCATTTTTGTAGAACACATGCTCAGCAAATTTTATAATTATCATAGCTACAATAGATTTTTTCATAGCATTATATCTAAAAGCAGAGCCAATACATTGAAAACTGATTTGGCGCGCTTTTCTGCCATTAAGTAAATTGTACCTAAAAATATTCGCGCAAAAATATTAGGCTGCGAAAGTCCGAATATAGGGCTCTCGCTGGTTAGGACCCTAGAGTGTTTTTGCAAACCCGGAGGCGCGGAGCGAGGGCAGCCCTCGTCCGCTGTGACAAAGCTCGGGAGCCGTGCGAGTGCGGAGTACGGGCGACCGTGTTTTGTCACGCAAGGGCGTCGGGGCTGCACTGCCCGCAGCGCCGGAGCCGTTGCATAAACAAAAAGCTATTGAAAAAAAACAATTTTTCGTAAGTGAGTTTGGGTGGGGTGTGGTGGGTGGTTACCTGTACCATGCAATATTTTAGGATTGGCATGTTATGCCAAACGATACAATTACCAAAACTTTTTTTTGGGAAAATAGAACTTGACCATGTAATTATTTGCTAAACAATAGTTTGCGAAAAAAGAGGTTTGCCGACTGTAAAGTTTGCGATAAGTAGTTTTGACAATAGAGTTTTTGCCAAATGAAAATTTGGGAAACAAAGTTTGCGATGTGATACTTTGGGGAACGTTTTTTGCCAAACATTAGTAATCCATTATTTACCTATTAACATCAAAGTGATGGTTTGATGTGCATTTATTATTTTCTTTTGCTGATCTCATTATGTTTCAATGAATAAAAAATATGATTATGAGTCAAATAAAATGCCGTTTCATTCAGGTAAAGTACTGTACGTGATATAAAAATAAAAGCTGTATTAAACAAAGATATAATGTGCGTCAGTCATTATTAGCTATGCATTACTTAAATATGCTTTACTTTTAAATAAATAGATGCACGCCACAAATATAAATTGTAGTATATTTAGTAACATTATGAGTGCAATATTTGCTGTGCAATCAGTAATTTTGATATAAATTTGGATTATTTTTGTATAGAAAAAGGTTTTTTTTGATGTGCGTTTAAATACTACCCAAATTAATTTCTTCAATTTACTTACAAGTAACCTTTTTTCAAATCAATCTATGCAATAAATACGATTATTGCTATTTTGGTGTCGATGACGACAACTAAACAACAATTTTCGAAAATCGACGATTTTGAACCTTTTGCTGTTTATTTAGATAGTACCGACTACTAAATAGCATTAATTGTATATTGTATAGATTGAGTTGATATTGATAAAGTGGATATTTTCGGAAATATTCGCCTCGAAAGTAGCATAAATTGTGCGGTGTGTATACCAAATGCGAAATCATAATTCTAATTAAAAAGAAGGTATCAAAACTGATATCTTCACACGTGTTTCCAAAGTAGATGCTGAAAACATATTAAATTTACTAAAAAAAACATCCTTTTAGGTTACAACTTGTTCAGAACGCAGCCAAACTGACGTCACCGTTCGTGCCCCAAACTTGAAGATCAGCGACAGTCAGAAATCCATCAATCAATCGCCAAAACCACGAAACGAACTACACGCTATTTCGATTTGTAATTGCAAAGTTCTGGATTAAATTGTATTTTTTCATATAAAAAAGTTCTTCATTGAAGATCTATCCTCCTCCTTGCCTAGGTTTTCTCATTGCTAAGGGTCGTGGTCATCTTCTCGGAACAGTCTCAGATGATGCGCCGCCATCTGTTTCTATCAGTCGCCGTGTGAAGAAGATCTATACACCTAGGCTATTCCTGTTACCCTAAAAAGGAACCTGGGTCCCAAACATTGGTCCTTCACCCTACGAAAAGACGAGCATGTATGAAGAGATGCATGGATGTTAATGAAGCGAAAGAAGTGTCTAAGGACCTTAGAGACTGGCGTACTGATGTGCAAAATGCGGAAACTTTTCTAAATGCTTCAAAAAGGTCTTAAGTCTAGTGTGAACTTACCTTTTTAGAGCATTTTTTACTATATAAAAGGTCTTAAATCTAGTGTTAACTTACATTTTTATAAGACTTTTTTCAGCTTTTGTTACCTACTATATAAAAGGTCTCAAGTCTAGTGTTACCTTACCTGTTTAAAAGACCTTTTTTGAGCATTTTTTACTATATAAAAGTTCTCAAGTCTAGTGTTAACTTACATGTTTATAAGACCATTTTTGAGCATTTTTTACTATATAAAAGGTCTCAACTCCAGTGTTAACTTACCTGTTTAAAAGACCTTTTTTAAGCATTTTGGAAAGTTTCCAGAATTTGCACATCCGTTGTCTGGCGTTTTTGTTAGTCTCTGTCTACTAGGAATTTGAAAAATAGTTGATTATGTATGAGCCATCGACGCTTGAAATAAAATAATTTTAATTTAATTTAATTATACGAACAATCGATTAAAAATCGATTATTTATGATAAAGAATCGATTTTATTAATCGATTTTCATATTGCAAAACATCGATTAATAATAAATCTATTTATTTTGTCACAATCGATTTTTTTTAGTACCTAGTCCTACAATTACCTACAATGAAATGAAACGCTTCTGCCATCTGTCCTTAAGAATGATTACTACCAAAGGCTATTTTGCACCCTATAATACATATTATGTAGTCATACTGTGAAATATAGTTGATGATTAATATTATATAGCTGTGATTTTGAATACCAAAGGAATTTTATTTGACCTCATATTAAAAAAGAAAAAAATCTTTTAATGATACTAAATCGATTATTTTTCACACAAATATCGATTATTTAATAATCGATTTTTCTGGTGCAAAGTTGCATCTCTACTGTCTCCACCAGTGGCGTGGCGTCCATATAAGCCGATTCCAACCGGGTTGTCAAGTAACGGCTTATAACCACCTTTTTCTTTAAATATGAGTAAATAAATACGCTTCGGCTTCCCTTGTAACTTTCCTGACGTCACGCCTCTGCTGCCTAACCCAATGGGATACAGGCGTGAGCATATTTAGATTGTCAAGTTGTCAACGCCGGCTTCCTATTTTCTATTTCAAGGCTAGAAGATAGCTCGGTGGTCGAAATGGGCGCAGCGTCATTCATTGAAAAGAAAAAGGACGGCTTTAGTAACGCATAGAAATTTTACTCAGAATTCTTAAAAACTAAACAGGAACAGTCTGCAGTCTATTAAAAAAATACAATTCGAGATTTATTGACACTAAAGACGTGCGCTTAAAATTAAAGTTTACTTAATACAATAGGGACAGCAGGATGTCGGTGTCATTTAGACGGGATTAGAATACATTACAACATTAATTTGAGCAATCTTTTCTAAAGGTTAGGGTTACTAAATTGCTAATAGATGCTACAAGACCAGGAAGAGACAATCCGCTTTGCTTAATAACAATAAAACGCTTTGATACCGAGAAATGAGAGGCGTGGGCTATCGCCGACATGACCGATAGCCAATCAAAGAAACAGAAACCGACAGTAACCAATAGCCCTACACAGATTCATCGGCACTGCACTATCTCTACTTTCAGGGAAAGACTTTCTGAGATGGTGGGAGGAGAAGCGGGGAACGGGGTCCTGAACAGCCGGATGAGCCAGTCAGTCCTGGGGTACGGTACAAGCCAGTGGGTCTCGAAGTGTGCGGTGCGAGGGCGGTTCCAGTGTCAGTATCGTTTGTGTTCGTTTTCGCCTGTAATACATACAGATTTCTGGAACATCAGTAGGAATGAGTTAGAAGTGATAAGTGATTTGGCGTAATTCCTGATTGGTAATGTACATAGTTTACATCCAAGATGAAAACGATTTCCTCAAATTGGCTCTCAGTTATTCATACAAAAAAAGATCACTTCGACTTATCCCCATTAGAAATTAAAGATGCACTATCAATACGTTACCATAGAATACCAAACGTCATGCCAGAGTCATGTGACGGCTGTGGCAACAGTCACTTCAATATCGATCACGCGCTCTGCTGTAAAACTGGTGGGCTAATCACAAGACGACATAATGAGATTAGAGACCTCTTTTGTGAACTTTGCCAACATGCCTGGGGCAATGTAATAAAAGAACCAAATATTTCCGAAAATTACCGTGGACTACGTGCAGACCTTTCCTGCCGTGGCGTATGGAGTGCTCAGAGGGAGGCGTTATATGACATCCGTGTTGTTGACACCGACGCTCCTTCTTAACTCTCACGTTCCGTAACGTCTGTCTTAAAATCGGCCGAGAAAGAAAAACAAAGAAAATATTCTAACGCCTGCGAAATGCGTCACGCATCCTTCACCCTACTTGTTACATCGGTCGATGGCGTCTTTGCACCCCAAATGTCCTCCTTCATCAAACACATGGGAGAAACCATATCCGAACGCTGGAATCGCTCCCTAAGCACCATGCTTAGAGCTAGAATTAGTGTCGCCGTAAATACGCACCACTAGCCTGTGAATCCGCGGCACACGGCACCGCTTCAAGCCTGTTAGCAGGTGGCTTGGATTCGACGACGGCGCTACGCTCCCGCACATATTTAAACTGACTATGACATAATATTAATATAATTATAACATTGTAAATTTTGAGATTGAAAAAATGACTTTTGTTTATATGTACACAGTTTTATACACAAAATTGAGTTACGGATAGATTCACAACTTAAACTTTAGTAATCCAATATTAGAGTACCTTTTCTCGAACCGTTTTGTCTCATTTTCAAAACCTCATAGGTTCGTCCCAGTTAACAACAGAGCGCACAAATTCACAGGTTATGATGCAGTTAGGGAACATATGAAATGTACTAAATTTAATTGATCTAGCTTTTATGCTTAGGTTTTATTGGTACCTAAAATACGCCGATTTTGCCACTCACTCACTTAAACACTCACGTATCAAATCATCTGGGGTACTTCCCGATGACCTAGAAAGGTGAAATTTGGTGTGTAAGCTAGTATTAGTACACAAACAACAAAATAATTCTAAACCTTGGAACTCTTATCCCCCAACGTCTTAATCTAGGGGATGGAAGTTTATATGAGACTTCCGCAAATTTTGATGCTAGAGGTCTGAAACTGTATATAGGGACTCCTTGTTATAACTAATAAAATACGTATTTTAGGACTTTTAGTATATCACCCCCTACCATTTACATAAGGAGATCAAAGTGTGTATAGGTTTCCCATAATAAATAGGGGATAAATTAGAATATAATCGCTTAATAACTAAATTCTACCTCTGATTTATCACATCGCAAATAATAAAGCAACAAGAAGAAGAGGCAAAGAGGGTTAGGGGTCGTAACGACTAGTTTGAAGAACGACTATGTTAGAAAAAGGTCTAATTTGCATCAAGTCACGGTGGTAAAATATGCAAGCATGTAAAATGCCATAGTATTAAAAGAACTAGGTATACAATTTGACTTAGTACAACGTCTTGTTTGCAAAATGGATGAATAATCAAAATATAATAATAGCAAATCGACTAAGTACCAGAACATACTGAGAGTAAAATGACAGAATAAGCATATAGCCAGATATTTATAAAGTCTCAGTTTCAAATACCTACATTGTCGAATGACAAGGAAATCACAGAGAGGTTCTAAGTGCCATGAAGATACGCTACTCTGCTGGTGCACTTTTTCACATCGTATTTTTTTAATCTGTTGTGGATTTCTTTGTAGTAACGGCTACGGGACCCTACACTCAGCATGCGATATGGTCCGACTGCTATGCTCTTGTACAGAATTAAATTCATCATCCATGAGTTATAACTTGGTTGTTATGAGATCACGACGTTTTGCTACCTCCACGACGTCGTAATATCTGGACAAAATACATAATGTGTCATTTTACAACCAAGGCATAATAGAATATGACCCCAAATCTACCTAGTCATTCTGCAACTACAGCGTTCTGCTTTAATTGACGATCGTGCAACCAAGACATACTGCTTACTGGTCATTGTTCAAAAAAGTCATTCTGTTTACTGAGGAATTATACAATTACGACGTTTTGCAGACATAGTCATTCTTGAAACTAGTCCTTACGACCCTAACCCAACTAAGGCACCTTACAAAAAAAAATGAGATCCCAAGGCCAAGACTCACAAGCTCATAACGCTTTCGCTGTAAAAAAGTTATCAGATCCCAGGAGAAGTCAAACCTCTAAGCTCGGATTTTATAAACCCTACACATTGGTTACAAAAGTATGGCTTTTTCGTTTCATAAAGTACCGTAAATACGTCCAACGGACCGTCTGGCCCATATTTCTTCATAATAATGTATATAAACATTCTTTACCATATGATTGATCTTCCCGTAATTAATAATTCAAACCTGAAGTGCCTTAATGAGACTTAGAAATTAGTGTGCGATAACCCTAGAACATAATTAGCAGTTGCCAGTAAACTGGTTGAATCTTGGCTACCGGGGGAGTTGGCAGATCTGGAGTGGAGCTAGTTGAGAGCTTGAGTAAGTATTTTGGACCGAAGAGGTAATGACGCCAGGTGCTACGGGAAGCTAGAGTAACATTGCAGTTATGGGACATCAAGGTTGAAGCGAGCTAGTCATTTGAAATTGATGTAGATAGTAAAACTACAGTTTACTACAGTACACTGCTCGACGGCGTTTCGGGGGCGATAACTGGACACCCAATACTTGCCATGTCTTACAGCTGACCTCGACCTGGTTTAGCCAAACCAAAAACCTATCATTTGAATACAATACATATCAAAAACCATGGTTTCAGGGGAAGGGCCTAGAGCCCAAAAGTAATTAAAGAAGTCGTCTTCGGATTGGAGGAATTGTAGCCGCTTCGCAGCAAAATATGTAGAATACAAAGGGTTGACGTGAATGGAAAGCGTTCACCGGGGTCATTAGTCTCTATGGGTGTGCCGCAAGGATCAATATTGGGACCTTTCCTGTTCCTTATCTATATAAACGACTTGCCACACCTCGTAAAGACCCGCCAGAGATAGTTTTGTTTGCAGATGATACGTCTCTAATTTTCAAAGTCGTACGAAATCAACGATCCTACAATGACATAAACAACGCTATCTGTGAAGTAGTAAATTGGATTAATGTAAATAATTTATTGTTGAATGACAAAAAGACTAAATGTGTTAAGTATGTCACGAGTAACGTAAAACACGAGCAAGCAAGCGTTATGGTTAAAGGTGAGGAACTGGAACTAGTTAATAGTACAGTCTTTTTCGGTATAACATTAGATTCTAAGCTCCAATGGGGTCCCCATATTGCTAATCTCTCGAATAGACTGAGTTCTGCAGCTTTTGCAGTAAGTAAGATTCGTCAATTAACAGACGTGATAACGGCACGATTAGTGTATTTCAGTTATTTCCACAGTATTATGTCGTATGGCATCTTACATTAATACTATATTTGTTCTGCAGAAGCGGGCTGTTCGTGCGATATATAAAATGAACTATGTCGCTTAGAGATAAGTTTAAGGACATTAATATAATGACAGTGCATTGTCAATACATTTATGAGAATATTATGTATGTACATAAAAATATTACCGACTTTAAGAAGAACTGTGATATACGTAATATTAATACTAGAGATAAGCATAAGCTCGCAGTGCCTGCTACTAGGCTCCATAAAATAAGGAGATCATTCGTGGGTAACTGTGTGAGATTTTATAATAAACTTCCTAGCAGCATAACTGAGTTGTCTATTGGTAAATTCAAAAATATTGTGAAACGAAAATTATTTTCTAAAGCTTATTATAGCACACAAGACTACATGAATGATGAAGCCGCGTGGGATTAATGTAAATTATAGCGTCATGTAGGTATATGAATAATTATTTTAACGAATACCTAAGGTATTATTATTATTTTAATCTTAATTGTTTTATATACTCTGACATTTAGAATTTTATTCTAGACACATTCTAGATTATTTATTTTTTATTGACAATCCTTTTGGGATTTATCTTATTGATTATTTTAATTTTAACAATGATGATTTTATCAATAATATTACACGAAAGTTAAATGATCTGATTAGGTTTTTCGGGGTTTCCCTAATCCTTGCAGCAAATGTTGGATCATATTGTATTTCTCCCAGCAAACATTCACTCTTATGTAAGTGACATTTCGAAAGTGCTTGTAACTAGGCCTACTTGAATAAAGAATATTTTGATTTGATTTGATTTGAATAAGAGGTCGTGCTGTCACTCAATAACATTGATCAAGGGCCAGCGTACAGGCGTAGGGAATTCTCCGTGTCAGAGTGATATCGGTCTGAACGATGAAGCGAAACGCCATACATGTCTCAACTTAATCATTCATTCTAGCCTGATCACTTGTATAACTTCATAAATTGTGTCCGAAGGATGTTAAGCTTATTGTACTGAAACAGGTAGAATGGTTGATGGTTATTCATTGTCCGCCCAGCGAAATGTACCCGTTATACTATACCTTACTGTTTGATCATAAATAGTGGCCGCTTAGACAAAGAGATGCGGCCTAATTGCAGTGCGTTTTATATCAAGAAGGGAGGGAAATGTTTGTAAAGTATCTATTGCTTTAGTGAAAAATTAAATAGACTATCACATAGCCGTACCATCACAATATGTATGTATATAAATTGGTATAATTATTTAGTTTATTTTTTATTAATTATTATTAACTAGAAGGTGCCGGCAACTTGGTTCGCGGAGGAGAATTAGTCATAACCCCTCTTTATTTCTTCAGCGTAGTCGGGTAAAAAGTATCCTATAACCATCTGGAGATACTCCAACTACCCTTGTACCAAAAAAAATTGAAATAATAATAATACTACGGGGCTTCAGAGGGGGGAACCCACCTGTCTGCGTACCGGGACAGGATGCTCCTTCTGTTCCAGATCCTCGAACCGGCCATCGCCGTATCTGCACAGCGGCTATCGGATCAAGTGCGCGTTATCCAACGGCGTAAGTTGCTGGACGACGCGATGCTTGATCGACTGCGCCTGGAAGTACTGGCTGCTCGCGCGGCCTCCACGTCGTCTCGGAATCCACCTGCTACGTCGCCGGTTTCGGCGCCAGCACTCGACCTGGTGCCGGGGGCGCCGCGGGTCGATCCCGGCTCTGACGAGGAGCGATGCGCGAGTAGCGTAAGTACCCAAGCCAATGAGCAATTGAGGAGGACTCTGGAAGAGACGATTGAGTGGTATCGATTAGCGCCTGACTCTAGGCCGCGATTACCACGCTTGCCCACGAATAGACGTAACATAGCGCTTGTGGGAGCCCTGAACGCTTTGCTAGACCCGTATCTGCGGGCTAGCGAAGATCTAGCTGATACCCACTCGATCATGTACTGTGGGGTCATCGCGGCGTGCCGCGTTGCTCGTGTCAAGTTCCCGGACGCTCACCGAGCACCGCGGACTGCCGGTGGTGTCCCCGCCTGGCAAGTACGGATCGAGCGGCGTATCAGCACGTTCAGGACTCTCATTGCAAAGCTAATCTGCTTCAGAGGGGGTAACAACCGCTCTCGTGTCATGCGCTACGTAGCACAGGCCTTTGCGGGGACTGCTGTCAGACCCCGTGATTACATGGCCTGTGTTACGGAGCGCATCGACTTCCTGAAGCAGAAAGTATATGCGTGGGCAAGCCGTATCCGCCGCTACAGAGAACGTGTGGATCGATTCCAGCAGAATCGCCTCTTCCAGAGCGATCAAAGGAAGGTATACCGAAAGTGCGAGGGAACCGACCAACGTGTGACCGACGGGCGGCTGCTGGATCCTACTGCCATGAATAATTTCTGGCGTAGTATCTGGTCGGTGCCAGTCGAGCACACCGAGGGCGAGTGGATGAATGTTGTCGAACGTGAGTGTGAGCCCATCGAAACCATGGGGGCTGTTACCATCAGCCCCGATGACGTGAGCTGTGCGGCTCGTACGACCCAGAACTGGAAAAGTCCTGGGCCGGACGGGTTGCACAACTTCTGGGTCAAGTGGTTTCGATGTTAACACGAACGACTGGCAACACAATTCCAACAAGGCCTCGAGCTTGGTTCCCTGCCATCTTTCCTAACAACTGGTGTTACCTTCCTGCTCTATAAGTCCGGTAGTACCACGTAAGCGAAAAACTATCGACCCATCACGTGCTTGCCTACGCTGTACAAGCTCCTTACATCTATTTTGAGAGCAAAAATTAACACGCACATTGTTGCGAACAATGTTTTGGCCTTCTGTCAAAATGGATGTAGGGTTGGGTCCCGTGGTACTAAGGAACTCCTCCTCATTGACACGACTATTTGTCAACCAGTTCGGCAGAACAGGGGGACTCTTTCGGCCGCTTGGATTGACTACAAGAAGGCCTATGATTCGGTGCCTCATTCATGGCTTGGGAGGATCTTGGAGCTGTATAAAATCAATACAGTTTTAAAATCCTTTATAGGCTCATGTATGAGGCAGTGGACCACAGTCCTTCGTCAACCAGGTGGCCGAGATGGCCCCCCTGATCCGCAGGACTTTATAAGGATTAAGAGGGGTATTTTCCAGGGCGACAGTTTGAGTCCATTGTGGTTCTGCCTACAGATAGGTATTTGACTGGCAAATCTCACCACCATCCCTGGCAACTTGCTACAGTGGGTAAATCTTTGTTTCAGAGAGCCAGGGATATCTGCGACAATCAACATCTGACTGCTGAGTTGCAGAATGTCAAACGTGCGCTTCGAGCCAACGAGCTCCAGATACCACGTTCCAAGAATCCCAGTATGAAGAAACCAACAGTCGAGCGTAAACCTGCCGTATTACCATATGTGAAAGGGGTAACAGACAAGATCGGAAACATCTTGAAGCGTGCTTCTATAAAAACATATTTCAAGCCGTTGAAGAAGGTGTCTCAATACCTTAGACCCGTGAAGAGTAGCACCCCTTTGCAGAGTGCAGGCATTTATAAGCTGGACTGCGAGTGTGGTTTTTCATACATTGGTCAAACGAAACGCAGTGTATCAACCTGGGTGAAGGAGCACATAGCAGATGTCAAGTACCGTCGGTGTAATAGGTCTGCAGTCTGTGAACATGTCATTGACAAACCAAACCACTCAATTAAGTTTGATGAATCTTCTATCCTTGCCAAAGAAAAAAGATATTTTGTCAGGATGCTACGCGAGGCTATTGAGATTAAAAAGCAACCTAATTTCAATAGAGAAAATGGATTGTCACTACCACCAGCATGGGATCCTGTAATACATCTTATCAAGGAACAAGCGAGACACAGGGCTGCAAAACCTTAATTTCCGAACGGTGTAAAAATATCTTATCTGTTTACAAGTAGTTTAATAGTCTCTGTTTTTTTTAAATATTATAATTAGTAATGAGGTAGCCTGGGAGTTTTTCTTTGCAGCGTTTCTTTTCTCCTCAGTACGCCTCATTTGTGAAATGCTGCTTGGTAAATTATTAGAATTAAATAATTAAGTCTTTACAGCTTAGGCCCATCTGGCATGTATTTACACCTTTATTTGTGTTTTTTCAAAAAAATGGGTAGTTTGCACAAATTGTAACTTTGACAGAGGAAAATACATCTTTTCTCAGTCCACCCGTGATCATGGAAAGCTGGAAAGCTTCCGAAATATCGGGAACTAAAATGAGATAATATACGCGATATAATCCGTTAAATTGTTTTATTTCAATATGATAGTTGTTTCAAACCATGGGTTGAATATTGTAAACAAAATAATCATGATTTTTCTAAGGAATCAGTGCCTATCATCTTAGATTTCCTTTCACATATGTTTGAAAGAGGTGCCAAATACGGAACAATCAATTCATACAAATCTGCCTTATCCCTTTTATTCCCTAGCCTAATCAATGACCATAGGCTGAAGAGGTTTATGAAGGGAGTTTTCAGGTTGAAGCCCACACAACCTAAATATAGCATCACATGGGATCCTAGCATTGTCTTAGATTACGTATCTCGACAATGGCCACATGCTAGCCTCAATCTGGAAACTCTCTCGAAGAAGACGTTGTCATTACTAGCTCTAGTAACGGCACATAGAGTCCAGACATATTCATTGATAAAATTATCAAACATTAATTCTAATGACCCCAATTTAATTACTATCAAGATTCCTGACATTATAAAGACCTCTCGCCCTAATTCTTTCCAGCCGATTTTGAAGTTACCATACTATAATGAGAATCCTAGTATTTGCCCCGCTAGATGTTTATTAGATTATATAAATAAAACGAAGACATTGCGAGATAGTAATAATGATCATTTATTTATTAGTTATAAAAAACCGCACAAAGAATTATCATCGCAGAGGCTCAGTCATTGGATTAAAGACGTTCTTCAAAAAAGTGGTGTAGATGTATCTGTATTCAGTGCTCATAGCACTCGCCATTCAGCTACTTCTACAGCGAATAATCTTGGTGTTAGTATAGAGACCATACGAAATACTGCAGGCTGGACGAAATCCTCTGCAACATTTGCTAAATTCTATAAAAGACATATTGTTGAAGACAATTTTGCACGCAGTATATTATCTGTAGGAAATAGACCTATAGATTTAGAAAGTGATTAATTCTATTGTTATAATAATGATTATGATGTGCTTACCCAAATTATTGTAAATTATTCTACATTTCTTATTAAAATAAATATGTACTACAGAAAACATTTACATTTTTTAATTTAAAGTTTTCTTGGTTTATTTTATATTTGTATACTCTGAACATCCTACAACATGTGAACTTGTAAATCGCTAAGAATGAAGCTGCGAAGCATAATTGAAGATCAAACGAACTTACCTAAAGTAAAGTTCGATCACAATTATGTGAGCAGCTTCAATCGACGCGATTTAGATACACCCTCCCTTTTTATTGATAATAATATTTTAGTTGCCTACCCATCCCTCTAAAGTTGTGCACAAATATAAAATAAAAGATCTTTAAACTAAATGAGCAATGGAACGGTCCCGCGTGCGGGGGCCGGATCTGTGGTGGAGAGAGTGGTGGTGGGGACGCAGCTCAGTGTTGCCAGTTTTTAACTTGTAAATCGCGTCGAATGAAGCTGCTCACATAATTGTGATCGAACTTCACTTTAGGTAAGTTCGTTTGATCTTCAAATATATATATACATATTTTATTTGTAATTCACAGTGAATTAGTTGTTACTGTAATGCTGTGTAATTATCTTCAATAAATAAATAAATAAAAATCTACTGCGCACTCCTTCCAGTTGTTGACACGGATGATAAACGCTTGCATGTCGCGCTTGGCACAATCTTTATAACTAAGAGCTTACCACTTAGAAAATCAGAGTAATGTTGACTTACCCTAGCTAATCAAATCATTGGGAGAAGGTGTGACTTCTGCGCGCCGCTCTAGTTTAGTTGCTGTTAATAATAAGCCGGCTAAGCCCAAAAAATGTAAGTATTGCTTGTCTCATATTCACAAGCTACACCAATACTCAAGTTTTAAGCTAGCGGATAGTCTAAAAAGGAAACAATGTGTAGTTTTGAATAAATTGTGCAATATTTGTTTAAATGAGCATTCTGGTCAAAAATGTATTTACTCCTTTAAATGCTCTGTGTCTAAGGGCAAGCACAACACCTTGTTACATGAAGAATTACCTCATCAGTCTGAGACCGTTTCATAGACAGCTGCAGTGGGAAATAGTACGGGACAAATAAGTTTATTGGGAAATAGTGCGGACTATGTCCTACTGCCTACAATTAAGGCAAAATTACTTGATAAGAATGGGCAGCCTGTGTATGTTCGTTGCTTCTTAGATTCTTGTAGTCGGGTTTCTTTCTTACTCTCCGAAGTAGCGGAGCAGTTAGGCTGTAAGTTACAACCGACGAAGTCAATTATTGCTGGTGTGTGTGATGGTGTAAATATGACAACACAACAGACCACATTAAATGTTCATGCTACTGCTACTGATTTAAGCGTACCCGTAACATTTCATGTTATTAAAAATATTACTCGCAATATTCCACAGTTCTCTGTCAGGAATGAAAAGGTAAACATGCCTAACCATGTCAAATTGGCCGATCACAACTTTTATGTATGTGGCAAGATTGGGGTGCTCCTAAGTGCTGGCGTATTTTTCCAGGTCCTCATGCGAGACCAGCTGCCAGTGCCACCGGGTCAGCTTGTCCTGTAAAATACTTCCTTTGGCTACATTGTACAACCAACTCATCATTTATTTATTTATTTATTTATTTATTTATTTACACGTAAATTCACAGTATGTTATACCAAAACATTTACATGAAAAACTACAAACAATCATTTAACAACTAGCAGTAGGTACACATTTAAAACATATCAATATGTACATGAAGTCAGGAAGGCCAGAACCTTCCGATAAAAGATACCTGGACTATCGGCGAATACGTCAATATCCCCAGCGCCCACTGTGATGCGGTTTAAAACCGCGATCGCTCGGGATGTGGGAGCGTTCGCGCCACGCCGGGTGCGCGGGAGGGAGGCAGGCGCCGCGAACAGACGCCGGCGCCTCCGCGCCGCCACTGCGCCGCCGTCGGCGTCCTCCGCCGGAAGCCGAGCCGGCACGAGCAGCCCCATGCGCTCCAGCACCGATGGGTTGTCGACTTTATTATTTAAAAGGTCGTAGTAGTGCACTATATGCAGTAGTTCACGCCTAGCTTCGAGAGTGTGCAACCCTACCATGCCCGACACGAAAAGTGATGGGTACAAAAACGGATAATATCCATACAATCGTTTGTACATATACCTGGCGAACTTTTTCTGTACTCTCTCTAGCATAATGGTATACTTGTTCTCGTGGGGGTCCCACACGGCGGCACCGAACTCGAGCCTACTACGGATATACGCAACGTACAACATAACTGCCACCCGTACAGTAGAGAATTGTGATGCGATCCTCATGATGAACCCCAGAGTTTTGGACACCTGCTTACATGTCGTTGTTACGTGTTGGCGAAAGTCCAGTTGTTTGTCTAGAGTCAGTCCCAGGTCCCGTACTTCATCAGTTCGCTGCAGTGTGACACCTCTAAGGGTGTAGGTGGTGGCAATTGGCGAGCGCAGCCTGGCGAAGGTAACAGAAACGCATTTGGATACGTTAAAGTACAGTCGGTTATCCTCACTCCAATCAGCTATGGCGTCGATGTCACTCTGTAGTTTTAGTCTGTCGTTGTCGTCGCCTATTCTATGGTATAGTTTAATGTCATCTGCGAACATTAGACACCCAGCCGTGCTGACGACATCTGGCAAGTCATTTATCATTATCAGAAATTGAGTAGGCCCTAAGGTACTCCCTTGACTGACGCCGGAACGAGTATAGAAAGGGCGCGACTCAAATCCTGCAAATTTAACATATTGCATTCGATTTTGCAGATAACTAGCAAAGAAATGCAAGAGCTTGGGTGTAAAACCCAAGTCCGCGAATTTACGCAGTAGTATATCATTATCCACAAGATCGAATGCCTTTTTAAAATCAAAATATGCCGCATCCACTTGCATACGGGCATCCATGGCCTCAGTTATATAATCGACCAGAACTATATGGTTTGTTGTAGTCGACCGGCCTGCACGAAAACCATGCTGAGCGTCGCTAAATTGTACCGTGACCTGTCGAGTAATGGAGTAGTCTATAACCGACTCAAACAACTTACCAAATACCGACAACACGGCAATAGGCCTAAATTCTGACACGTCAGACCCTTTGCCGCTCTTAGGCACCGGCGTTACCCGGGACAATTTCCAGCACGAAGGGTATACGGCACATTGTAAGGAAAGGTTGTATATGTGTAACAGTGGTAACTCTAGTGCAGATATACAATCCTTTACCAGAAACAAAGGTATCCCGTCAGGCCCAGGCGAAGAGCGGGCTTTGAGGCGCTTGGCGGCCCGGCGCAGGTCACCGGTGCCGACGGCGTCGACGGCGACCCGTGTCGCGTCGCGCGCGCCCCGCGCTCGCGCCGCACTCTCTCGCGCCGCCTCCTCGGGATCTAGCCTAGGTAACTCGTTGTGGAACACAGAGCCAAAATACTCCGCAAACGCTTCTACAGCATCCTGGCCAGTCACAGTCCTGTCCTTATAGGTAAAGGTGTCATGTCGTTTCCTGTCTTTACGCTTGCTTTTAGCATACTGCCAAAATTTCGCGGGATCGTCAGTTATGTCGCGTTCAATATCCGCCAAATGTTTTTTGTAGGCGTTGGCGATGAGAGACTTGACATGTCCTCTGTAGTATTTAAATAGTTCCCTATTGAATTCCGCACCCGTTTCTTTATGCTTTTTAAAGTGAAAATACTTAAATTGTATGTTGCGAATTATTTCAGGAGTGTACCAGGTGGGGTATACGTACTTGCCTATGGTAGGTGCTTTTTTTACAGGCACATGCTCTGAAATACATTTCGTCAACTTATGATAAAACGCCTCGGCCGCATCATCCACAGAGGCAGACATTAATACAAGGCTCCAATCAGTTCCTGCTATGGATGCATATAGTGCACTAAAATCCGCCTTGCGAAAATTCCATACCGGTACTGGAGATTCTGTGACATGCAACGGCGCAGGGACATACACGCAGTCGGCGCGAGACCGCGGCTGAGCGAGCGCCACCTCTAGTGGCGGGTGGTAGGCGTCTGCCGGCACCAGTGCGTCCGCGGCTCCCGCCACGCGCACACGTTCAGGGTTCAGGGTCATGCTTAGCATCAAGTTTTTTTTTGTCAACAACAGGTACAAGATGACATTATTAGCAGATTAGATAACACTATATCGCAATTTTGGCAAACGGAAAAGGTTCAAGAAACATATACTGAAGCCAATTCTGAGCAGGAGTTAGATGAAAAAATCTGTAATGAGACTGTGGTTTTAAAGGATAACAAATTCGAAGTTTCTTTGTCCCGTAAACAAAGTGTCACAGAGCTGCATTTGGGCAATTATCTTACGTGCGCATTAAAACGATTCTTAAACTTGGAAATGAGGTTTAAAAAAGATAATGATTTGTTCTTACGGTACAAGGCCAAAGACGAGTACGTATAATTGGGGCACGCAAAGTATGTTAATATTTCTGATTATGATTTGGCACAGGATGCAGTCTACTTCCTACCCCATCATCCTGAATCCAATGAGCACAGTCAGACCACAAGTTTTAGGATTGTTTTTGATGGATCGATGCAGACTGTGTCGAAAGTTTCACTCAATGACGTACAGGTGAACGGGTCTGTCGTGCAGAATGATTTATTTAGCCGACTGTATAAGTACATTTTGAATTGCGACATTCGCAAAATGTTTAAAGCCATCGATGTGACACCATCACACCGACTTTTACCAAATATACTGCAGGCCGTACCCTCATGCTGATATTCAGTGTATACAGTTACGGGCATATACTTACGTATTAATTCGTTGCCTTGGAGTTTTTATTTGCGCGAATGGTGCGCTAACAACGATGAGTTATTAAATAATATACCGCTTGATTGTCCAAAGAAAACGGTTGTACATTTATCTGACGAAAGGGAAAATGTCACAAAAACTTATGTATCAAATGTGATTTGAATTCCAACACACTCATAATGAGCTCCTCTGAACAAGAGGTACGTAATAATCATACAAAACGAAGTGTATTATCCTTCGTCAGTAGCCTGTTCGATCCACTTGGGGACATCGAAATTGCTATTACCACAGACCTGGTTAGAAAAGATAGAATGGGATGTTCCACTTCTTGACCGCCTCAATAAAGCGTTCAGACGGTTTGCTACAAGTCTCAATCAGATGCGTAATATTATTACAAAAAGGAACTTAGACACATCCTAGGCTAAATCTATAGATATTATTGGTTATGCAGATGCTAGTATTAATGCCCATGGGTGCTGTGTATACCTAAGAATTATAGACTTTGATAACAAAGTTAATATTGATCTTTTGTGTTCCAAGTCACGTGTAAATCCGATCAAGCAATTGAGTACGCCCAGGTAAGAGTTAAACAGTGCCTTGCTGTTAGCCAAGTTGCTAAAGAAGGTTTATAACATCATAAGACCAAGGTTTAATGTAAATGTGTACTTCTTTGTTGATTCGCAAGTTGTGCTTGCTTGGCTGGTCTCAAACCCGTTAAAGTCCAGTATATATGTTGCCAATAGAATAAAATGTATTAATAATATTACTCAGGGTTTCTCACGGCATTACGTTTGTACAACGCAAGGCGAAATGCCTGTGATAACTTAAACGTTGGAACTGTTAATTGTTAATGATGGCAATATGACTAGGGTAGTAGAAGTATTTCCTGAAACAGACGGCAAGGTCAGAGCGCTCTCTATTAGGACACCTAAAGGGTCTGTTGTAAGGACTAGCATTTACAAGGTTTCTCAATTTTCGATGGGTAAACTTCGGAGATAAAGGGGGAGAATGGTGTTTTTTTCACGTTTTCCTTAATAAAACAAAAACTAATCACAATAAAAAAATTTAAAAAAATTGTTCACAAATGTGCAGGCCAATCCCTTTTATATGATACCCCATTTGACCCAGTAGCTAGACTTTAAATTATTACCCCCCCGCCTAATATTCGTCGTTTTTTTTGAAAATAAAAATATATTTTAAAACATTTCCTGTGCTATACTTGTGGGCTGACTATGTTTATAAATATTCCAAATTTTAAATAATTAGTAGCAGTAGTTTTTGAGATATGGCGCTTTAATAGTCGGACAGACAGACAGACAGACAGAGTCGCACCATCAGGGTTCCTTTTGTACCTTTTTGGTACGGAACCCTAAAAATGAGAGTTATAAGTACATTTATAACTATATTTGATTAGATTAAGATGTCTAGTATATATTTCAAGCATTTAAGTGTAAATCTTTGCAGGGCTGGGAATATGTACGAGACGGTACAACAATCAAACCCTGCCAGCTGTCATGTGTATTGATGGTTTATAAATAGTTAAGTTAGTTGCATATGAACCGCGCCGTAACATTAATAGAACTGCTGTAAATTATATTTAACTGAAATACAGTGCATAATTAAATATATCTTATGTTTTATTTGCGCCTAGAACAACATCACCAAAACACAGACTTATACAAGTAAAAACAACTATATCTATATACAGGGACTATGTCTAGCCTGTACCTCAATTACAGGTGTGCAACATTATACGAGTAATAGCCGGTTAGACATCAAATTTAGAGAGTTAAAAAAAACCTTACGCAACTTATCCTCAGCAGGACGAAGTTTAAGTAGGGAGACGTTATTTTAAGCTTTAATTACCTTTAGACACAACTTGTTCCAACATATCCAGTAAATTCAAAAACTGGCTCGGTTTGCCGGCCAATAATATATATACAGGTAATCATTTTAGTTTGGCAGGCGCATTTAAATATTATTACCTTTTTATTTTCATTAACTTCAATCGAATTCAATTCCTTATTTTTACTGGTGTGATTTTTTTTATCGTTGTCGTGTATTTATTATTTTTTTCTTTCATGTTTGTTTATATGTTAATAAATTATTGATGTGCGGTAAGTTTTATTTTTATTTAATGCTGCAGTATCGAAAACTCGGGTTACTTTGACCCAATGGAGGGTAACTTGGACCCACATGAAAACCTTATTTCTAATAAAAAACACAAAAACGTCAAAGGCTAGCTAAAACCAACCTCATTACATATGATTACAGTGCAATAATATAACTTTGACCGAGTAAATCTCAAACGCCACAGTTACCCTTCAGGGCTAAAGTAACCCGACTTTACGGTACATTATATTTTGCGATATGAAACAATAAAAATCATAACTCTTGAATATATATGTATAGGATTTATTATTTTTTTATATCTGGACCCGCAAGATGCGAGAAGTTTTACTCGCTTGACGAGCTTGACTTGCTAGACGCGCTTGACGCCTTACTTGCCTGGCCGTAAAACGCGCCTGGCCCGCCCCACTCGGGTAGCCCGCCAAACGAGCTCTCCTCGCCATGCCCACCTTTCCCGTGAGGAGAGCCTGGTGTATTCATATCCAGTTCTGGTAGGCTAGCGGCTAAAGCTACCTGTAAACATAGATATGTATTCTATTTATTTATTTCAACAACCAAAATACATACACATTAAATATTACAAAAGATAAATGAAATATTTACTACAATGAATAATTTACTCATTACTAATTACTAATATTTACAAATTTACTAATATGCTAATATATATTCTAATATATTAATACTAATATACTAATAATAAATAAATATTACAGGACAAATTTTACACAAATCGAACTAGTCCCATGGTAAGCTCAATAAGGCTTGTGTTATGGGTACTAGACGACGATATATTTAATAGATATATTTTACTTATATACATATAAAACATCCAAGACTCAGGAACAAATATTTATGCTCATCGCACAAATCGCCCTTACCGGCATTTGAACCCAGGACCTCAGCTTCGCAGGCAACGTTACTCCCACTTTGCTAAACCGGTCGTCAACTATACTTATATACTAATATACTAATACTTATATACTAATCTGTGGTGTGCAGCGTACCTAACGCACACATACTCATCTCTCCTCCCTTATATTAGCTCGCACCTTATATCATTGAGTAGTAATAAATCATATTCAAAGACATCACTTGTTTCCATTAAGCGCCATCCTTACATGGCGACCCTGCCAGTGCTCCTTATACGGGGGTACTGGCGGGCATCAATGTGCCAGCCAGTGAAAAACAAGGACCTTGAATCAGGACATTAGTGAAAAAATAATTTCACGAACGAAACCTTTGTGACAAGAGGTGTGAGAGATTGCGGTGCAGTGTTTAAAAAAATGAAGGTAATTTTTATTCGTTTTTTATCTTAATATAAATCACCAGTAAACATCAAATGACCTCAACACTTGCTCCTTATAGAAGTGAAGTACCAAACACCGAACTGCAATATTTAACATCAACTACATCAGACGAAGTTAGAAGCATCATTCATAATCTAAAACTAAATGTGAGTACTGGACTGGATGGCATAAGCGCAAAATCCATCAGATGCGTAAAAGATCTTATAACTGATGAGCTGACTAGATGTATAAATAAGTGTTTAGAAACGGGAACTTTCCCCGATACTTTAAAAATCGCGAAAGTCACGCCTCTGTTCAAAACAGGAAAACAATCTGATCCAGGAAATTATAGACCAATTTCGATACTTCCGGTCTTGTCAAAAATTTTTGAAAAAATAATCCATAATCGTCTTGTCACATATTTAAATTCAATAAACTTTTTGTACACAAAACAGTACGGATTCAGAAATAAATCAAACACACTTTCAGCTACCATAGACCTGGTGACAAAAATTAAAGTAAACATTGACCAAAAGCAAATAGTACTCGGAGTCTTTATAGACTTAAAAAAGGCCTTCGATACAATTAGTCACGAGATGCTACTTAACAAACTTAGCTCAATCGGCATTAAGAAAACTGCATACAAAATATTCGAATCATACTTATCTAGCCGTTATCAAATTGTAAAAATAGGTGATCACGAAAGTAGCCCAAAAAAACTCACCTGCGGTGTGCCTCAAGGATCCATTCTGGGTCCTTTATTATTTCTTATTTATATAAATGATATTTACCAGGTGGGTCTAAAAGGAGATATCACACTATACGCCGATGACACAAGTTTATTTTACTTTGGTGATAATATTACTAATGTTATAGAAGAAGCACAAAAAGACCTTAATCTTCTTAACGACTGGTTTCGTGATAACCTTCTTACAATTAACATTGATAAAACGAATTACATAATTTTTCACGGACAGAACAAGAAAATTACTGATTACGATCCTTTAAAAATAGACAGTCAAATTATTAAGAACGTAGATGAAGAAAAATACCTCGGCCTTATTTTGGATAAAAACCTAAATTGGAAACCGCATATAGAAAAAATCAAAACTAAAATATCATCCGTAACAGGAGCACTACGTAGTACTGCTAAATTTCTCCCCCAACAGGTTCGGTACACTATTTATAACGCGTTGGTCAAGCCTCACCTAGACTACCTGGTTGAAGTTTGGGGAACAGCTGCTAAAAGTAATCTTAAGTCATTACAAATAACTCAAAACAAATTAATTAAAACACTGTTTCAGTACAACTATCTAACACCCTCGAGTAAAATATACAAAGAATCCAAGCTGCTTAATATAAAACAATCATATATATATAAGACTTGTATTTTAGTTCGTAAAATATTTAATAAAACAATACATACCCAAATGAACTTCGACAAAAAGAAAACTAAACAAAAAATTCATCTTCGAAATGCAAACGATATAATATTACGGTCATCACGCACCAATTATGGCAAAAAAAGTCTGTTGTATGAAGGGGCTCAGCTTTATAACAAGCTACCAAAAATTATAAAACATTGTAAGTCAATATATCGCTTTAAAAAAAGCCTTATGCAACACGTCAGAAATATATACAGCTAGATATAATATGTGCATTTGATACTAATTTCTTCAAAAAAACGAAGTAAGCATAATATTTCAATATAATTCATTAAATAAAAATAAAACAAAACTGTAAAATTAAAAATAAAATAATTATAATAATAATAAAAAAAAAACCCATATATATTATCACTTCATAATATATATACTTTAAACATGTAAATAAATAATTGTAAAATATTTTTTGTTTTTACATTCATACTAGATACTTCATACAATAACCAACTACGCTAAGCCACTTCCAGGCCGAGTATCTCTGTAACATTCGTTATCTTGTTTACAATGTGAGCGCATCGCATGAACGCATTGCTTAGTTAACGGGTATGCATACATTAGTAAAACTTGTCCGCGTATTTTGTATAGAAGTACCTTCTTACTTTTTTCTAACGCTCGTTGTTTATTATAAGTATAATTTTAAGTTCTCATAATAAGTGAATTGTAAAATTCTTAATGAGAATAAATGATCTTTAAACCTAAACCTAATATAAAAGTTGTCGAACATTGCGAACGATAATCATTTCGTGGACGCTACACAAGTGCATTTCTTTTTTCGGTGATTAATTCGTACCTACATCCTGCTACATCTTAATCTAAAAAAAAGAAAAATTGACATTATAAAGTCGATTCCTAAATGTCCTTGTTACGGACGAGCGAGGCATTGAACAACCTTGGTGCTGTGTTCGGTCTGGTGTTGCGGCGGCAAGAAGGATGACCTGGATGACGATTTATCAATGTGAAGACTCGAACTATGTATAAGTGTCAGTGAAAAGTGGAAACGGTGTGACTTTGTGAACTTTTTTTTTCATTCATGGTTTTAATTTTTTTTAAGTTTTTAAATTATACAGTCAGTTCATATTTTAACACGTAGGTTTACTTTTTGTTTATCGGTTTATAAATGTTAAGCTAAGTTTTAATACGTAGGGGCCTACTAAAATAATCTCATGTATCTAATAATCTATTTCATTTTATTTCATTTAATTTTATAATTTTGAATATAAATGATTAATGATGTTCAAGAAAACAAAGTCATAGGTATATATGAAAGTGTAACATAGAATACATATTTTCAATTTACAGATATAATATAATACTTTAGAAAAGATTAGATGATCACTGAAAGATTGGAATGAAATTTGGTATGGAGATAGTTCGAGTCCAGGGGACGGGCATCGGCTACTTTTTATCGCGGAAAATACCCTTATCCGCGATAAATAAATTTAAGGCGGACAAAGTCGCGGGCAGAAGCTAGTATTACTTATTTAAGGCCTAATTTTCAAGTAACCATCCGCGCTTTAGAGAGGAACTTGTGCGTCGATATTGAAGAATCAAGCTCTGTAGCAGTTGAATTTGAGAATATCACGTCATTTTTTTTTTGTAAAAATATTTTTTAAATGAATTAAAACATGTTTCGTCACTAAAGTATGGCTAATTCTTACATAATACTATTTATCTGGGTGGCTAGCATGTCTCCAATTATGGAATGGCATGCGGCGTTTGAAATTTCAGCTCCGGTTTCGCGTCACAATGTTCGCTCTATGTACCTATAACTTTTAATTGTGGTAATGAAAATTGAATTTGAATTGGTTGTTATAAATAAATTTGCATTGTATCAAAACTTATGTTAGAAATACATTCTTAAATTTTACAAGGACATGACATATTTGGAAACTGGCTATAAGGTTATACGGATTATGAAAAATACAAACTGAGATGTGATGTGATTATACCTAATAATAAATTGTAATAATTTTAACTCATATGTAGATACAAATAATGTTTGAACACAAGCCAGAGATACATAAAGATTTTTTGAAGAGTGTTTTTTTTATAAAGAAAGGCGTTTGTAATTTATGCATAGTGTCGATATTGAAGAAAGTTAGATAGGGCGTAGGAAAAGTGAAGGTTATATTCGAATGAGCGTAGGAAATTTATTGACGTTTTGGATGGTGCTTACAGCATAGTGTTCGGGAAAACTGAAGTAACTAAGTTTTTCAACGAGCAGTTAGCTTGATCACCTAAGTGTTATTGAAATTCTTATATACTAAAGTTTTCATTGTGTATGAGTATTGTGAATGTTATTAAAAATGTGTTGAAAAGGTAAGATATTTTTTTTATGAATTATGTTCAGTAATAAATATGACGAAGACGATACCCTTCGTGATCAACAGTGACCCGAGAGGCGCTGTTGCACGAAGATATATTTAGCAAGGTACACCAGGGTACAAGACAGGCACGGATATCCTTACGATCTGATCATGATTCGGTCGAGTACCAATCGTGAAGGTCCTAGGACACAAGGTAAGTATTAATGAAAGGACGTGTTAAAAGAACTGCCTACATGTATAAAAGGAGTAATATGTTAGTGCGCGCACGTAATCAATAATATCAGGTATCCTGAACTATTAAATAAATGACTAGGTCGGCCGACCAGAAATATAAAAGAGTGCTGTGTACCTTACACTAGCAAAGTGATGCGGGTTGCACACTTAATTAATGTTATAAGAAATACTACTTAATTTGATGCATTGAGCATACATATAATGACAAAGGAATTAAATGACAAATAAATATACACTGTAACCAGAAATAAAAGTGAATATGTAATGACTAATGGCGACGTCAATAAATAAAACTAATTTCTAAAAACTTGCAAGTTAAGTACAAAGACAAATGAAAAACTAGGGACCTAGAAAAACATGGATGTGACATAGACGTGATATACATTAATTTTTAAATAAAATAAGTACGTAATATTTTGTAATGGGATAACTCATAGACTAGGTATTAACATGTGCGTTATGATTTACATGTAAGGTAATATTCGTTTTTTTATGATTGAATATTTTTAGCTTTTAATATGTGTACTTACTAGATTAAAATTTAACACTCGTATACTTTTTTTATGTAACTTAAATTTGTGTGCATATGTTTTTTTATATGTGTTGTGTTTTATTGTTTTGTATACCTTCTAAGAATACATAGGTTATAGATGCTTTTTTATTTTCATGCATGTTTCGTTTGTTTGCAGTTATTGTTGTGATTTTCTATTCAATTTTATTGATAAAATAGCTTTGTAAAAAGTAATACATTAGTAATTGGGTTTCAAAATTAGGATGATAGAGGAGTTAAATACAAAAATAAATATCTTATTAAATAAATTTTATCACTTGTTTATCGCCAATTGTATGCAATAGCACTTATTTTGAGAAAATTGTAAATTATATCATTAAATAATTATTTTAAATTTAAAAAAAAAACGATTGAATGTTAATTCTATGTATTTAGTGTTTAATTTTATGTGTTTATTTTTCACTAAATATAATATTATGTGTAAAAAAAAATACTTTGTATACTTTTAAGGTTTTTTTTTCAATAAGAGGGGAGGTGTGGTGTGCAGCGTACCTAACGCACACATACTCATCTCTCCTCCCTTATATTAGCTCGCTCCTTATATCATTGAGTAGTAATCAATCATATTCAAAGACATCACTTGTTTCCATTAAGCGACATCCTTACAAATCCATACTAATATTATAAATGTGAAAGTGTGTCTGTCTGTCTGCCTGTCTGTTACCTCTTCACGCTTAAGCCGCTGAACCGATTTGGATGAAATTGTATGGAGATAGTTTGAGTCCCGGAGAAGGACATAGGCTACTTTTTGTCCAGGAAAAATACCCTTATCCGCGGAAAACGAATTTAAGGCGGACGAAGTCGCAGGCAGAAGTAGTACTATTATAAAGTTGTAAAAATTTAATGTCTGTACGTTGAGGATATTTTCAAAAAAAAATTGTAACGGTCTATTTGGAGGTCACTGAATGGAGATATATATTTTTGAGGCCACAAGGAACTTTTACAAGTCTGACTCTACGGCGTTTCCCAAGAGGAGACCACTGAGGAGAAGAAAGCCGAAACAAACTCAACAGTCAGTCATTTTTTCGAAATAACTCTTATATCTATTACAATATTTGTACTTAGCCTATCCTAAATATATGTTTTGAGTATAAACTGAATGAGTAGTTCTTCTAGAAAACATATAAAAACTTATTAAAGTAAAAAAAATATACATAGAATATAAAAAAGCAAAATAATGATTATTTACTTTTTGTTTTACAAATATCATGATAATAATCACAATTTTTGCAATTTATTAGTGGATCACTCCACTAGTGTTATTATTATAAACAAAGATCAGAAACAAATGAAAATTTTTTTCATTTGTTTCTGATCTTTGGTGTGGACGATTAGCTCAGATGGTAGAGCGTGCTGCCCCGGTCTGGCTCAAGGCACTGGTTCAAGTCCAGTATCGTCGAAAAAATTTTTCATTTGTTTCTGATCTTTGTTTATAATAATGATTATTTATTTAAAACAACTTACATACGTTTGATATGCCACCTTATAAGAACCGTGTCCCGGTAAAAGTAAATTATTTGGTTTCTGTTTTGGGCCATGCATTTTTGTCTGTTCAATAGTCCTCTACCCTATAATATGCCTTTGCCATTAAGACTCTTTTAAGTTCTTTTTGAGAGCTGGAAAATACTAGAAGGTGCCAGCAACTTCGTTGGCGGAGGAGAAAAAGTCATAACCCCTCATTTTTTCTTCAGCGTGTGTTTTCACCAAATTTTTTGCTAAAAGTCTCCTTTAATATAGTCAAATATGCTGAGTACGGTGTTTCTGAAATTCAATTTAAAGGTAGAAAAAAGAGCCGATATATGTATGGACACAACATTTCTCTTAATTCTAAAAAGTATTGAACGGACCTCAACGAAACTTTCCAGTAATGTTGTTAAGACATCAGAATAACACTTAGGTTTAATTTTTTGTCAAATTTCATCTCTTTAGGGGTTAAAAGCAGGTGGTCATTCTGTATGGGGAACATAAGATTCTTATATGTAAGGATTCTTTTGGGTAATAGACGTTTTTTCTAACCGACTCCTAATAAAGATCGTAACCAATTCGGTTGTATAATTTTTATCCCATATGTATATTTATCCGAAATAAAATATTTTGAATTTGCATTTATTTTTTTATGTTTGTTACCTTAGAACTCTGTCATTAATAAACCGATTAAATTTTTTTTGTTTGTTTGTAAGGTGGAATTGAAGGAACCCGTCAAATAGTTTTTTCAATTTACTTACAAGTAACCGTTTGTCTGCTCAATCAATACAGTACCTACATACCCAAGTAGCAATCAAATGTCTTAAAAAGGGATTGAAGATATCTTGAAGACAATTAGACAAATTCTTGCTGTTGTCTCGGCTTAAACCATTATTTCCCTGAAGATATCTTGAAGATATACCCCCAGACACAGTAAAGACAAAGTGGGCACAGTATTTAAGAAAAAATCAACATAGAGTTAATACTACTGTTTAGACAAACATAAACCCTACTTAAAAATGCGAGTTTAACCGATCTCTAAACTTCGATTTTAAGATATCTTGAAGGTTGTCTTAAGTCCAAGAAATAAACTTAAAGATATCTACAATACTTAGTTAAAACTATCAACACTGAGTTCCACAAAGTCGATCATCTCTGAATAAAGAAAATTTTAAAACTTTTTTTACTCATGGACTCATATTTTAGAAAACATGGCGAACTTTTTTACTAACAAGATAATTCATTGAAGGTTTATTAAAATGGCGATTACTTAACTATTTTTTACGTTTAGAAAAGACCGTTTTATGTCCCTATATGTATTTAAAAACTACAACTCATGATTGTTTATCGTGTAAAATTGATCGAAAGTGCTATAAAACAGGCGGGCTTACAAAATACTGGAAAAAAGAGACATAAAAATTTGTAATATTATGTTGCTAAATGAAAAATTTGCTTACATACAGTGCAGAATACTACTTTTCTGGAAATGTTTGAGATATAAATGCAATTATTATTGCTATAACAATAATCGAACTTCAATATAATTTATATTTTATGAATTAGCGTCGGAATTTTTTCATTATTTTATTTATTAAAAGTGTAAAATGGCGTTAATTTTTATTATTCTTAACGAAGTATGACTTTAGACGACACTGATTTTGTAAGGTTACTTTAGATAAAGTCTAGACAAACTGCATTTTGCGTAGTACCGGTTTAAAGATATTATACTTAACTTATACTAAACGCCGAATTAGTGTAGGTCTACTTAATACTTAATGAAATTTTATAGAATCTTTAGTTTGATTTAGTGAATGCAAATTGCCGTCCAATTTATGGTTATGTTTATGCAAGAAAAACCATAACCCTATATAATATGTAATATTCATTCAGTATATCCCGTGTTAAAACGAAGTTTCACTCGTCACACTGCTAACGTTTGAAGCACTTCATCGCTCACAATTTGACGATATTTATTATATTTCGGAAAACGCCGACGAAAACCACCAGATCTCTTTATTTTTATTATTTCATCCATTCCATTAATTGGTTATAGTTTGTTGAAAAACGTCCCGTAAAACTTAACTTCACTTAAACTTGATTACATTTAGTAAAAAATGAATACCAATGGTCTTCAGTGAGGCAATTCCAAGAGCTTGGTGTTATAATCATCTTAAGTTTATCTACAAAATCAGTTTTTACTTTGCGATTCTAAACTGATACTTGAATTATACCATTGAGTCTTAAGTGAGCCTTCAAATAAGCTGAGTTGAGTAAAAAACTAATTTTTAGACTTAATTGTAGACAAACTTAATACTAAATAGTTTTTAAAATACTTAACTAGGTTTTAGGTATTCTTAACTTGCTAAAGTAGCGGTAGCCTAAAACTATTTTGTTTTTAAGATTAAATTTACTTTTTGAATTTAGCTAATTCTTATTTTAGATAAAGTTTAGATATGTAAGATTTAATCACTATTCTTGTTTGCTACTTGGGTACAATTCATGTTTATTGGAGTCGGTGCCATCGTGTCAAAACTTACTAATCGTCAATTTGGTTTCAATATTTAACACATTAATGGCACCGACGCCGAAATAAGATTAATTGTATATACTGTATAGATTGAGTAGACAAACGGTAATTTGTACACAGATGGAAGAAACTAAATTATGCAGTTTTTTTTTTACTTTTTTTGAGTAGTTTTAATTTTTTGATATATTGTATCAAATAGTTAAATAAATATTTATTATAAATGATTTATGTCTAAACGGTAAGTTCAAAAAACATGAAAAAATTTACAAACATAAAGCTTAATAAATACTTCCAACGAAAATTGTTTGCAACACGATCGGACATACCGTTTTTAAGTTATTGCCAAAAACTGCTCTTCTCGGCAAAAGGACGTAAGTGCCGGGGAGATACGCTCTTTTGTTAGTGTTTTTTTTTTTCATATCGTATTTTTTTTTCACCTGTAGTGCATTTTTTTGTTTAAACGGCTGCGGAACCCTTCACGGGCGAGTCCGACTCGCACTTGGCCGCTTTTATTTTATGACACGCATTAGATAGATGGCAGGTAGTTATCTGTCAAGTTGCTTAGGCAGGCCATTTTGATGCGTGGCTATCCACGCGTTGTAAACTCTGTTTTTCACTTCGAATATCAGCTAAAAGCTTTAAAGTTTTGAAAATGGGGAGGGGGCGGGGGCACAATTTATGCTACTGTCGGAGCGATTATATCCGAAAATTTTCACTGGCTCGAAAAAATATTTAAAACACAGTCTTTTTAAAAGAACTGTCGAAATATGTACCACATATTGATTTGCTGAAAAAAAAATCAGTTGCGCTTACATGTATGGAATGGTTATTTAATTATCAAACTTAGTAGACAAGACACCGATAGGTACTCCAAATTTCATATTGATGAAAGTTTACTAAACATGATGTATATTGATAGTATTGGTACATCATATGTGGTATAAGAGTAAAATGCCTGTTTCATACGGATGGACGGACGGTCATGACGAAATTATAAGGGTTCCATTTTTGAGGGGAGAGGACATGCTGTATTCATTTGTATCCTGAAGATTCCAAAACTTTGGTTCACAAAGTAAGTTTTGTAGCATATATCCTGTCTCAGTTTGCATCACTTAGATTTTCATTAATTTTTAAAATACCCAAATATGGCGAAAACATTATGAAATAACTCGAATTTGTCCCAAGGCCAACATTTAATGTTCTTATTTGTTTCATCTGATTAAATGTTTGCTTTTATTGAAGGTTGAAATAGATAACAAAATGATGTAATATTGCTTTAATGTCACTTTTTGTTATTGTACTTAAAGTATAGAATTGAATAACAAAATATTATGAAACAAGGTCAAAGTGTTTCTGTGTTTGTTCAGTTTTTACAAAATTAACAAAACGTGTATCAAAACAGACTAAAATATATATTATATTTAAGTGATTGAACGAAAAACGACGACAGCTCATTATTTCTTATCTCCTACTTTGTCTTACACAAATGGACCAAATCCCAAAGTAAGCAAAACTTGATGTTGATTTAAACTAACACGATTGTCACTCATTATTACAACACGGGGCTTAATCGCGTATAAATATGATTTTATTGAATTACCTTTCGTTGGTAATTCTTCGACGTTTCGAACCTCGCGTTACGTCCATGGTCTCGAAGGAACTGATCTGAAAGGAAAGGAAAGGATCTGGTTCCTTCGAGACTATGGACGTAACGCGTCGTCCAAAACGTCGACGAATTAACACCGAAAGGTAATCTACTATTATAAAGTTGTAAAAATGAAATGTGTGTACATTGAAAATATTTTCAAAAAAAAGATTGTTACGGACTATTTGGAGGTCAATAAAATGAAAAATATTTTTTTTGGATTTTATGTATGTTTGTATGTATCGTTGTGGCTTCATCACGCAAAATCGGCTAAACAGATTACCACAATTTTTGTTACACGGGTAGCTGGGTATTTCCAGATGGTTATAGAATACTATTTACCCGACTACCTTGAAGAAAAAACGACGGGTTATGACTTTTTCTCCTCCGCGAACGAAGTTGCTGGCATCTTCTTCTAGTTAAAAAATATCATATGGATATGCAATCAAGCCCCCTTTGTTGTGACATAAATCTTGATGTACTATGGGTATACCAGACAACGATAACATCTAAACTATTAAAGTAGTTGTAAAAATGATAAATAAATAAATAAATAATACGGGACTATTTTACACAGATCGAACTAGTCCCATGGTAAGCTCAATAAGGCTTGTGTTATGGGTACCCAGACGACGATATATTTAATATATACATTACTTACATACATAGAAAACATCCAAGACTCAGGAACAAATATTTATGCTCATCACACAAACATTTGCCCTTTCCGGGATTTGAACCCAGGACCTCAGCTTCGCAGGCAACGTTACTCCCACTGAGCTAAACCGGTCGTCAAAATGAATGTCATGTGTGAACGTCAGAATGATATGTGTGAACATTGAAGAGATTTTCAAACATATAAAAGTGACTAGCTTCTGCCCGCGACTTCATCCTCCTTAAATTCGTTTATCGCGGATAAGGGTATGTCTCCGGGATAAAAAGTATTCTATGTCTCTCCCCGGGACTCAAACTATCTTCATACCAAATTTCATCCATATCGGTTCAGCGGTTTAAGCGTGAAGAGATAACAGACAGACAGACAGACAGACACACTTTCGCATTTATAATATTAAGTATGGATATTCCATACTTCACTTAATTTTATTTCTCCTAATTTTAAGCAACCTAGTTTTAGTTCTTGTAATATTTTTTCCTATAGGTACTCTTCGAGTAACATAATAATATTTTGTCTAACATACATGTTGCTTAATTTAATGAATGAATGAATGAATGAATGAATGAATGAATAGTTTATTTGCATAAAAAACAAGCGTATATAAAAGGTGTTACAAATATCACAGACAGATCGTTACTTTTTTTGCCATTATTTATTCTAATCACTCTTAAAGCGAACAATTTCCGTTAACTTTAGTAAATTCTTAATAAAACCGGTCAGGCTAAGCTAGGAGTGACGATGACGATGGTTTACTTTTATGTCATTGCAGACGGCTTGAGCGAGTTGACGAAGCCCCGCGTTCACGGGGCTTCTATATTGGTGACCTTCTATTATGACGACCGGTGTGGCTCAGTGGAAGTACTGAAGAACTGCGAAGCTGATTTAAGTCCTGGATTCAAATCCCGGTAAGGGCAAATACTTGTGTGATGAGCATAAGTCAGTGACGTGCACAGGGTTGTTGCCCAAGGCAAGCAGTTTTTCTGTGCCTGTGTGGAGCCAGGATCTTTAGGGTAGGCAGTGCCTTTGTGTCTATATGGATTGCACGCTACTGGTATAAATATCTGTGCCTGCCGCTTGTTTTCTATGTATATAAGAAAATATATATATTAAGCGAATCGTCGTCTAGTACCCATAACATAAGCCGTATTGAGCTTACCATGGGATTAGTTCGATTTGTGTAAAATTGACCTGTAATATTTATTTATTTATTACTAGCTTTGCCCGCGGCCCCGCCCGCGTGGAATTCGGTCTGTGTCAGTAAGCGGCTCATTCACTCCTCTGGAGGCGAAACTTGAAACAAAGTCCAGATAAATATTATACAATATTATACATAGTGGTAACACTAAATAAAGTTTTATTTAGTGGTAATTGTATAATTCGAATATTTGACGTGATTTAAAATACATAGAGTATATACTTAGTAGGTGTATATCGGACGATACAGTACCATTTATTAACTGACTTCGAAAAAAGGAGAAGGTTCTATGTTCGACAGCTTTTTTTTATGTATGTTCAACGATTACTCCGCCAATTGTGGACCGATTTTAAAAATTATTTTTTATTTGAAAGTATATACTGTTGCCACCAAATTGGGATCTGATGATGGGATCCCAGGGAAATTTACCATTTTTCATATATTTTCTTAAGCTATTTAATTATTTGCATATGGTAGTCATCATCTCATCATGCTGACCTGATGACGGAAGGTACAACTCCTTAATGGTTAAGAGTTAGAGGATAATTCTTTAAAAAAACATCTATTATAGGTAGGTACGTTAAGACTGTTAGTCATATTCTTCATAGTGTGTCCCTGAGGTAGTCTCCTTATCACCAAATCAGGATCTGATGATGGAATACCAGGGAAATTGAGAGAAACCCTCAAATATTATAGGCACTAACAATGTTTTGTATATATTTTTCTAAAGTTATTCAGTTGTTTTCGTCTGGTTGTCATCATCAGACAAACAAACTGAGCTGATGATGGAAGGTACAAATGAATATGAACCAACCAACTTTTACATTTCTTACTTCCAACGACTCGAGATGCGTGCAAAGTGCCCCCTCAATCTTCCAATTCTGGGCGCTAAAAAATACTTTATATCACTTCTAAAATCCATCACTAAAAAGTAAAAATGAAAAAATTTAAATAAAAGAAGAACCGACTTCAAAATAAACTAAAAAGCCATAAATAATCTTTTATGTATGCTGCGGATCACATAACATTGATATTTTACCATATTTTTTTTTTACACCACATTGTTAGTCTTCCCGACGGGCATCATCACCAACAGCTCCGTACAGCTGGTGAAGCGCGAGCACGCCACGTAGCGAGCTGCTGCCCGTGCGAGAAGCAGCCCGTGCGCAGGTCCACGCCGGCGGCGCGCAGCGTCTGCCCTTGCGACTTGTCGATGGTCATGGCGAAACAGACGCTCACGGGGAACTGTAGGCACTTGAAGCGGAACGGGAAGTTGCTCGGGATGAGGGGGGTGGGGTGGATGAATACGGCTTCTCCGTCCCCGCACCACATCAGGATTTTCGCCTCGAAGAGGTTTCGCTGCAGCTGTACTACTTTTATTAACTTTGGAGGTGACAAATTCCGAAGAAGCATGATCGGAACTCCAACTTTCAGGGTTAACGTGTGTGCTGGGAGTCCTGAAGCGCATGGTATTAATTTTAGCACCACCTGTTAGTTTCGCAAGGTACTCGATACTCGTAGGCTCCTAGCACATGTATGAGAAAAGTTTGCACCTCCTTCCTAAGTAGCGCGATAAGATTCAGGTGCAAACTTAACTCAATCAAATGTAGTGGCTACCCCTCCTTTTAAGGGTTGAATTTTTATAACCTATAATCTGGCCGGGAATTTTCTCGACAGATAAGTAAAGTTTGCATCAAAATCTGTTCAGCCGTTTTCATATGATGCGCGTACAAACAAACAAACAAACAGATAAACAGAAAAACAGACCAAAATTCTAAAAACTGTTGGAACGTGTTCTGTTATCGATTTTAAGTATCCCCGGCCAACTTTTTTCGAATATCTTCCATGTACAGACTTTCGATCCTCTTCAGCTTTATTATACAGTGTGTTTCAGCGATGTCGGAGCTTTTAAGGACGTATACAATAATCAATTTTATCGATAAATTACCACGCGATTTTTTTTTGTGTCAACGGTAATGAAATGGCGGCAATTTTAAAATGTCAAAGAAATGAATACGGGTGCACGTGGTATTTCTGTCATTATCTCTCTGTTATCAGTCTTAAGATTGCAAAAAAATCTCGATAGATAGCTCATTACGTAAGCAATAAAATTAAGTTATTAATTTGACTCTACTATTTTAAAAACAAGGCTAAAAAAAAATCAAAATAAATAATAGTAATAAATTCACCTTCATTTTTCAATTTCTTTTATTTTGCATGAAAACTAGGTCATAAGGATAGGTGTTTGTTGATGTTATTCGGTAGTAAAAGGTATTAGCTAAAAAAAAAACATCAGAATTACAGCTTTACCTTAAGTACTTTAGGAATTACAGGTGCTCAAACATGACCCCTAATTACCCCAGGCGATATGCTCATCACGTCCAACCTACGAGGCATGGGGCTCGTTTAAGTAAATCCGCACATCTCTTGCAAAGTGTGCAGGAGCTCCATCCAGTTGCAAGATCATCCTTATTCTGTAAGCAATGGGCAGTTCCATTAATGCGTCCTGGAACTGCGTTTGCAGAAATTCTAAAAATCTCGGACCATTCATTGTTCCTGGTAAAACAATTGGTCCAATTAAAATATCATCAATAATTCCTGCCCAAACATTGACCGAAAATTGATGCTGGAACGAACTTGGTCTCATTGCAGGAGGATTTTCCATTTGCCATAGATGCTGGTTGCGGTGACTTCTAAACCCCGATCGGGTAAAAGTGGCTTCGTCTGTCCACATGATGCGTTTCAAAAACGTTTCATCCCCGCGTGTTCTTCTGTCAATCCAGGCACTAAAAATTGATTTTTCAGCGTAGTCAGGTTCGATGATGTCCTGCACTCGTCGAAAATGGTAGAGATGTAATCTCTCTTTTTTAATATTTTCCCTTTTTTCCACTTAATTAAATTCATTTGGTTGGCTATCCTTCTGATACTTAGTCGAGGGTCGTGAGTTCTCAGTCTTAAAATTTCTTCTTCCTCCTGATGTGCCACGAGTCAAGCACGTTCATCAGCAGGTTGTCTTATGGCGTTCTCTGCGAGCCGCATACGAATTTCTATGAATGTACGAGCATTCGCTAAGGGTCTGTTAGGAATCCTTCTCGCGTACACTCTAACAGCTGCATTAGTGTTCCCGTTGCAAAATCCATAAAAGAAATGGAAGATGGTTTAGTATTATATTATCGCAGAGGACTGAGATCGAGTCAACGAAGCCCCGCGAGCAGGGCTTCGTTTGTAGCATGTTGAGTGTGCAAAGCGACAATTCGAACGAAATTTTTCTTTAAAAATCTTAGCCCAAGTAAAACGTTTGTTTAATAAACGTTTGCCTAAATACAACTTGATACATTAAAATAATGCCAAATGATAATTTATTAATCTAACGTTGGGAAGTAAAATTTGGCCTACCCCATTCACTCATTAGGCATTGCATTCAACAAAACAAATACTTATTTGACCTTTAAATTATAATAGCAAATACATCCCAAAATTGAGCAAAACGTTAGTAAGCAAAACAATGATAAGTAAACCGGTGAAAGGGCGGTATTTGCTTCTTTTGAACAATTAGTATTTTTAAGTAAATAATATTTACTATGATAATTATGATAATTCAGTATCAGACAATGAAATCTAAGTAAATACGTTATTTGGCTATGTGATAATTAGTTAAAATAAGAATCAACAAAGGGATTTTTAAATGAAATAATATTCGACAAAACAAGACTTATGAAAATGTTTCTTTAGGATTTCGAAGAAATAATTACTATGAAAAATTAAATTATACGAATTCACTTTAGACAAACAATTGATTATAGTAAAAGGGGTTCCCTTTATCTATATATATAAAACTCTTGCGTTACTGACCTATTGATAGACAACGCACAGCCTAAACCGCTAAAGGTATAACCATGAAATTTGGAACGTATATCTATCGTCTGTACGTAGACGTGTACTAAGAAAGGATTTTTCGAAGAAAGGATTTTTCGAAATTCAACCCTTAAGGGTGTGAAATAGGGGTTTAACCGTTGTATGGAAATCGTTCATTTGGAGAGATACTCGTATAGACTGAAATCTTTGTATAAAGGTTTCTTACTAAAATATAAAATAATTGATTAAGTGTTGCTATAAAAATTGATCCCTGAAAAGGGTTAAAAAAGAGTTGAAAGTTTCTATGGGAAACATGTCGATTTTAAAGTTAGACGCTTAAAACTTCGGTCGCAACCTCCTAATATACAGTGAGAAACATCAATAAGGGCATTTTTGAAAATTCATCTTATAACGTGGTTAAATTGGGGTTGAAAGTTTGTATGGAAAACCTGTAATCAATTGATTAACTGTTATAATATTTCGCGTATAGATTCTTCATTTAAAACTAAGAAAATTAATTTTATCATTATTGGAAATTCATCCCATAACGGTGTCAAATAGGGGTTGAAAATGTATATGGAATACCTGTCATTATTTGAGTAACTGTTATAATATTTCGATTATAGATTTTTCATTTAAAACAAAGAAAGCTCATTTCTGCATTTTTCGAAATTCATCCCTTAACGAGGTTAAATTGGGATTGAAAGTTTGTATGGATAATCTGTAATTATTTGAGTAACCGTTATAATATTTCGCCTAAAACTCTTCATTCAAAAATAAAAAAAATGTTTCGATTTTTTTGAAATTCATTCCCTAACGGGGTTAAATTGGGGTTGAAAGTTTAGATGGAATACCTGTAATTAAGTAAGTAAGGTTTTTAATGTTTTCGTATGCATTATTCATTTAAAACTAAGAAAAAATATAGCAGCATTTTTGGAAATTCAACCACTAACGGTGTTAAATACGAGTTTTTTTTTTTCAACAAAATCTTTAGCATAGATTTTAATAATATACGAGGTACATAATATTGACAAGTTTATATTTATATTTATTTCTTCCTAAAGGTGAATTATTAATTCAAATGAATAAAATTATACTAAAATAATACAATCAAGAGTACCTATGCTATATACAAGTATCAGTAAATGACTAAGTATGTATCACAATAAATATTTTATATTACAGACAAAATAAAAGAAAATAAAAAGTTAAACCTTAAACTAAACTTAGAAGATGAAACACATTATAGAAAGAATACACCATCTAAAAGGTCCAGGGTTTTAAATTTGTATCGAAAACCTGTAATAATTTGAGTAACTGCAATAATATTTCACGTATAGATTCTTAATTTAATGCTCAGAAAATGAATTTCAGCATTTTTGGAAATTATTTTCCTAACGGGGTTAAATTGGAGTTGAAAGTATCTTTTGAAAACCTTTGATGAACTGAGTAAGTTGTAACATTTCGCGTAATATGCTTCATTTAAAAATAAGAAAACTCATTTCATAATTTTTAGACATTCATCCCCTAATGGGGTTAAAATATTTCGCATATAGACTTCATTTAAAACTAAGAAAACTAATTTCAGCATTTTTGGAAGTTCATTCCTGAAAGGTGTGACATAAGGGGTAACAGTCTGGGACGAAAGTACAATGGCGCATAAAGGGTGTTTTGCAGCGCTGAATAGAACTTTGAAAGACATTAGAGGGAACGATGGTCTGATTGGTGGAGTCACTATGTTGTTAGCTGGAGACTTCCATCAGACTCTGCCCATAGTTCAGAGGGGAACTCGAGCTGATGAAGTTAAATTTTGCATTGAGGCGTCAAATATTTGGCATTTAATCAAAAACTCCACCTTAAGAAAAATATGCGAGTGCACTTTAAGAGCGATATTTGCGCTGGAGAAATCTCCGACCTTCTTCTTAAAATAGGAAATGGAGAATATTCCGAAACTGAGGGAAGGATTACAATTCCATCGGATCTCGCCTTAGTTGTGCGGACGTTGAGTTGACGACCTAAATCTCTCAAATTTACCCAGAGTGGTTGTGTGAACGAGCGATTTTGACACCTAAGAATGAACAGGCTTCTGTTATTAATAACATTTTATTGAAGTCGTTCGAAGGTTCAGAATACAAATACAAGTCTGTAGACTCTATATAGTGAACACGGATGATGTCCTAAACTATCGCGTAGAGTTTTTAAATGCACTTAACCCACCCGGCCTACCTTCTCACATACTTATCTTAAAAGTGGGTGCTCGAGTGATGTTGCTGTGAAATCTCAATCAGCCGAAGATATATGTAATGGCGCATTTAGGAGGATTTTTTGGAATTCGAGCAACTCGAACGAAGTCGCGGACAAAAGCCAGTCTTGTATAAAATCGATTGTCCCAAATACATTCCACATAACAGTTATCGTACAAATATTTTTAGTCAAATGATACGTTAGCATAATCGTATACTTGGCATAACTGTCATGTCGCATAACACTCATTTGGCAGAATTTTAAATTGCAAAATAGCAATATGGCCGACTATTGTTACGCAAACATTTTATGTAGCAGAATACATGTTGCGCTGAATTTCTTGAAGCATAATACTAATATCGCCGACTTTATTTTTGCATAATTTCATGTGGCAGAATATAAAAGTTTCGCCAAATTTTGTCTATAGTTTAATAGTGGAGAAATAAAGGAAAAACTGCGACTAAATGGAATATTGGTCAAAAACCAAAAACTGTAGGTTAGGTTACATTTGTATTGTGATCATGTATAGCGGAGCGAGCTAAGCGAGCGGAGGGTCAAATTGGGTCAAAAACCAAAAACTGAAGGTTAGGTTAGGTTTGTACTGCGACCATGTACCTATAGCGGAGCGTCAAGATGGGTCAAAAACCGAAATCTGTAGGCTAGGTTAGGTTTGTTTTGTGACCACGTATAGCGGAGCGTCAAATTAGGTTAAAAACCGAAAACTGTAGGCTAGGTTAGGTTTGTTTTGTGACCATGTATAGCGGAGCGTCAAAATGGGTCAAAAACCGAAAACTGTAGATTAGGTTAGGTTTTTAATGTTTTTTTTTCAAACCAAAATTATACGATAATAGGACTATTATTCTAAACAACATTATGCCAAAGTACTATTCTGCCAAAATAACGTTGTGCCAAATGACAGTACGCTAAAAAAATTATGCGAAAATTAATTCTGCCAAAGATCATTCTGCGAAGGGCTGCAATGCGAAACAAACTAATGACAATAAATTTTATGCAACACCTTAGTAAATCTATTTAAAGTTGTTAGACCAACTAAAATTTAACAAAAAGATAAATTAGACAAGAAGATATTAGGCCAGTCTAGGGAATACCAGAGATTCACTAAAACTGTTGCATAAAATCGAATATCATACTTTCGTACCAATCTTGAGCAGAATCATCGTATCACCGAATTATTTTTTTGCATAATAAGACTTGGTGCATCTGTACTGTTTCCCCAGAATATGACCCCATAGTTAATACAGTTGAAGGCATATGCGTAATAGGTTATTAATGCAGTTTTTAAATCAGTCGTTTTTTTTATTTCACGAAGTGCATAGACAAATTTTGAAATTTTGCTTTTAACATTACTATGCCGAGTAGTTTGAATGTATCAACAACTTCTAATGGTATGTCATTATAGCTACAGGAGATATTTAATGAGTCTTTCTGGTATGGACGGATGGACATGAGTTTTGTTTTTACAAAATTTATCTCAAGGTTGTTGTCGTTTAGCCAGTCAGCTACAATATTTAATATGTCATGGATTTTCATATTTAGGTTGGTATTATTGTGGCATGATGTGAGTATGGAGATGTCGTCGGCAAACAACACACATGGTTCTTTGATTACTTTAGGTAAGTCGTTGACGTAAATGAGAAACAGGAGGCAGCCGATAACACTCCCTCGTGGGATTGATGCATTTGTATTTTTTACATCGGACTGTATATATTTTATTTCACCTGTCTCGTAATTAAAATACTCCAATTCTACATATTGTGGCCTATCTTTTAAGTACGAGGTGATCCATTTATGAGCTAATCCGCGAATCCGTATGCCGTGTAATTTATTTAAGAGTATATTGTATTGCACTTTATCATACGCCTTAGTCATATCTAGCAACAATCTAATGGCGTATTGCTTATCATTAATTATATTGATGATCTGTTGAATCTACTTATATACTGCTAAGATAGTCGACCTTTTTTTACGGAAGCCATTTTGGGATTCATCAAATATACTTTTCACAAAAGCTGTAAATGCGGTTACAAATGGTTTTCTCGTATATTTTTGACGCTGTAGGCAGCAGAGTAATTATTTGGGTCCGTCTTTGCACCCTTTTTATGAATTGGCCTAACCACAGATTTTTTTAATAAGTCTGGAAATACTCCTTCATGAAATGATTGGTTTATTAAAGTACAAAGTGGTAGAGTAAGTTGATCTGCGCATTGCCTTAGTAAGGAAGGAGGGAGTTCATCTACACCGTGGCTATTTTTATTTTTCAAGTTTTTAATAATGTTATGTATTTCTCGGTAGGTTACAGGAGCAAGAAACATGGTGTTTTCAGTAGGCTGCATCACGGGTCGCCGGGGCGCTCCCGCTCTTCGTACGTTTTTACCAATAAGTGTTCAATGTCAGTGACTCAATGTATGCTATACACGGTGCGAAGTATAGTATCGGTACTGGGACGCGTTTAACAGTGAATCCCTGTTACTGTAAGTCGTGAATAAACTGACGTGGAAGTGTCAAGATTTTTAACTCTATCCTATACCCCACGCTTGTAACAATATTATATTTTTTTCTCGGAATAATTAGGCTCTTTCATATACATACATATAACACATATTTTGTATACGGACATAATATATTAAAATATTTTAATATATATTCTCAAGAAAAGAACAACATATTATGGGTGAAATTTGCCTTATCTTTTGCTTCATTTGTGGTACAACGATTTTGTTAGGGATTTTTCAGTCCCAGAGAAAAGGAAATATTAGTTAAGCATTTGGAATATTGTTGCACGTAAGTTGACTTATTGATTAGAAGTTGTAGCCCTGAGCAGCAGACACTACTTTTTTTTAGGCTACTTTTTATCCCGGAAAAATACCCTCATCCGCGATAAACGAACTTAAGGCGGACGAAGTCGCGGGCAGAAGCTAGTGCTATTATAAAGTCGTAAAAACTAATTGTCGGTACATAAAAAGATATTTTCAAAAAAAATATTGTAACGGGTTATTTGGAGGACACTGAATAGAAATATATATTTTGTTGGATATTATGTATGTATGTATGTGTCGTTGCGGCTTCATCACGCCAAATCGGCTGAACGGATTTTAGCTATTTTTGGTACACATGTAGCTGGGTATCTCCAGATGGTTATAGGACACTTTTAACCGACTACACAAAAAAAGAGGGTTATGCTTTTTTTCTCCTCCGCGGATGAAATTTGCGGGCACCTTGTAGATAAAACTATGTAACTACTTAGCTGATCGCAGCGACCCAAAGTGGATCTTTGCTTCCGACACTGTTGACGCCACGTTTAGCGATCCTGGGCCAGCTCGTGCCTGTTACGGATGTCTAGATCCCTGAGATTAATTAGTTTATAAAATTGATTATTTATTTATTTAAACCTTATTGCACAAAACAAAAGTAAGTATTAATGACGAACTTAATGCCAAAAGGCATTCTCTACCAGTCAACCAGATTTTACCAGATGATACTTTGAAATTATCGTTTCCAGCTCTCAAAAAGTACTTAAAAGAGTCCCTAATGGCAAAAGCTTATTATAGGGTAGAGGACTATTTAACAGACAAAAATGCATGGCCCAAAACAGAAACCAAATAATTTACTTTTACTGGGACACGGTTCTTATAAGGTGACATATCAAACGTATCTAAGTTGTTTTAAATAAATATCACTATTTTGCTTTTTACTTTTGTATGTTTTGATATGTTTCCTTGAAGAACTACGCATTGAGTTTATACTCGAAACATATATTTAGGATAGGCTAAGTACAAATATTGTAATAGATATAAGAGTTATTTCGAAAAAATGACTGACTGTTGAGTTTGTTTCGGCTTTCTTCTCCTCAGTGGTCTCCTCTTGGGAAACGCCGTAGAGTCAGACTTGTAAAAGTGCCCTTGTGGCCTACTTACAGAATAAAGATCATTATTTCATTTCATTATTATTTCATTATTTCAACCATAGGGCCAAACAGAGAAGCATGAAAATCAATGAAAATGGTGCAGTGGGGAAAAAGAGAGAAGAGCATTAGGACAGACAAGCAATTAATGCATACATAAGTACTTATACCTATATACTATATATGGTATACAATTTATATATGTTACATATAAATAATAAATACAAAATATACCAGCTACTGCATGGAAGATGGATTAAATTTCATTTCATTTTATTTCATTTCATTTCATGTGGCAAATAAATTTCATTTCAATCATTTTCATTTCATTTTATTTTATTTCGTTTCATTTCATCAAATTTTTCCTTTTGCTGCAAACCATGTTCAAAAAAAAAATTGTAGCTTGGTATTTGACCTATATTTTTGTCAACTGGAATGTTATAAATCAAGAGAAAAAAAGATTCGAAAAGTCCTTTTTCTATCTTAAATTAGTATAGGCTCCCTCGTTAATCATGGGACTAAAACCAGTAATTGAGTAATGATGTTAACTTTAAAATTGTTAACTGGTTTGACAATAGGTTTTAAAGTTTTAAAGAAAAGTAGCAAAAACTGGTTTTTTATCGTAAAATTAACAAATATCGTCTTTTATCTAGGTTTCGGTGACGTGAAGATAAACTGAAACAGTATATTGGTCACAACGGTGGTTGTCAACACGATGAGACATATACAACACAGAAAAGTGAATAGCTACAAATCGAAGGTCATTCGCGTATACCTTAAAAGCGTAGCACGGAGGCCGTGCCAGCCACCCTACAAGCGGGTACCAGTGCCTCAACAGGGCCCCAGGGTCGAAGAATCCTAAGTAAGATTAAAACAAAAAGTCGTTGATGAACGAGCGCTAAAAAGTGTTTAAGTAGTATAGGTTTCCGCTTTTTTCTGACATCCGAAGTGAAAAGAAGAGTTTACAGCGCGTGGCTATCGCTACGCATCAATATGGCCTGCCTTCGCACCTTGACATGTATTAACCGACTACATATCTACCTGCCATCTACCAAATGCGTATCACAAAAAACAGGTATTATTTGCTTTATCAACAAATACTCGAGTTTAGACATCTGTATTTGGTTTTACGTAATCCGAAATACTACGCACGATGCTGTGGGGTATATAAGGAGATTCAAAATGGCAGTCCTCATCAGTTTTGACCAGAAACCGACTCCGGCAACATGAAATTCCTCTATTTCTTCTTCGTCATCTTAATGGTAAATATAAATATATTAATATTATAGCTTGATAAGTTCTTTCGTGATACTCCCATCATCTGCGGGCGACGGGGGGAAAGACAGCGGGGGTGGGTATGAAGTGTGCGCGCGGCGGAGCTTCCCACGTCGCCCGCAGACCATGGGTGTGTCACGAAAGAACTTGTCAAGCTATAGCTGTTGCCCGCGACTTCGTCCGCGTAGAGCTCGTATGTATGCGGTTTCAGAGTGAGTCAGAAAAAATAATGTAATATGAAGTATTACAGTGTAGATTGTGTGGACTGTTGCCCGCGAATAGAATTCTCTTTTATACCGCTTCCACTTTCATACGCGACCACATCAAACCAGGAAATATCTTAACAGCGTGAAGTAGATATGATGCATCTATTAGCACAGCGCCATCTGCTTATGTTAATGTGTAAATAAATCTTACTCTTTGAGAACTACTTTAATAATTGCAATTTTTGCAAACAAAGACGTTATTAGCACGGTTTAAACGAATACTATAATCACGTCTAATTACTTTACATACATTAAAATCAATCATTTAAAATAAATATTTATTTAATTATTTAATACAATACAACAAAAAATCTAACCGACTCCAAAAAAACTAAAAAGGAAAAAAATAACTGCATAATTTAGTTTCTTGAATTTATTTACAAATAACCGTTTGTCTACTCAATCTATACAGTACACATTTAATCTTAATTTGGCGTCAGTGCCATTAATGTGTAAAATATTGAAAATTGCCGATTTTACTAAGTTTGAAACGATGGCACCGACTCCAAAAAAACATGAATTGTACGAGTATATACTGTATTGAGTAGACAAACGGTTACTTGTAAGTAAATTCAAGAAACTAAATTATGCAGTTATTTTTTTCCTTTTTAGTTTTTTTGGAGTCGGTTTAATTTTTTGTGGTCGGTTAAACTATTTGAGGAGTTCCTTCAATTCCACCTTTCAAACAAAAAAAAAAACAGAATCGGTTTATATACGACGGAGTTCTCAGGTAACAAACATAAAAAAATAAATTCAAATTTAAATTCCAAATACTTTATTTCGGATAAATATCCATTTCGGATAAAATAAAAATAATACAACCGAATTGATAACCAACTCCATTGTTCGGGAGTCGGTTAAAAAAAACGTCTATAACCGAAGTTTCAAATTCCTTACATAAAAGAATCTTATATTCCCCATACAGAAGGACCACCTCCTTTGAACCCCGAAACAAATTAATCCTAAGTGTTATTCTGATGTCTAAACAACTTTACTTGAAAGATTCGCTGAGATCCGTTTAGTAGTTTTTAAAATTAAGAGTAGGGTTCAGTCGTTTGTACGTACATCGGTACATTTCTACATTTAAATTGAATTTCGGAAACACCGTACTCAGCATATTTGACTATATTAAAGGAGCCTGTGAGCAAAGTTTCAACTCTCATATCCGGGAAATCTCATGTTTCCATATGGCTTTTCAACCCTTTTCAACCCCCTATGGGTGGAATTTTGATGAAAACAATTAATCAATTATCTTGCTCATAAATAAATAATGTATATGCGAACTTTCAAACCTTGACGTTTTCTATTTTCAAAAAAACGTTTTCTATACATCGGTGCAACCCCTATTTCACCATTTTAAGGGGTAAGTTTAAAAAAATGTATTTCTCAATAGATCTACATATTGTATAAACACATTACCCTCATTTGCGTCGCGCAGTCAAGTAAAAAGATACGAACTGTTCTAATTTCCAGTCTCGAGCCACAGTTTATCCTTAAAAATCAAACATTGCCCGTGTGTACTTTCAACTCCTACTGAACTTCAGCGGAAGAATTAAAAAAAAACGCCCTAATCAATGTATTTGACTGTACATTACGAGCTCGTGACCGAACTTTTAAGTTTACTTTAAAAACAACATGTTTCCCATACAAATTACATATAACCATACCACTGAACAGAGAATTTAAACTCAAGATAAATTGGATATAGGCATCATCATTTGCTGCATCTGCCTGCCTGATAATAAATAATAATAATAATAATAAACTTTCAAGCCTTTTTGACCTTAGGGGATGATTTTTTATAACAACGCTGTATCATTTATTTTGTTTTTTATTAAGAAACCTTTACACAGAAATTCAAGTTTATTACTTTCCAGGTGAACGATTTCCATAATAAGTGTGATATTCCAACAGTTCGGTTGTCCCCTAATCGTTTAAAGAAATATGTTTTAAACTTCATGCTTATATCTTTATAAAAATATGTCCATACATATAAATAATAATAATAAATATCCAGGACAATCTTACACAAATCGACCTAGTCCCAACCTAAGCAAAGCTTGTACTATGTGTTCCAGGCGACGATATACATTACATGTTGATAAATTATAATACTTCAATAAATAGAAAACATCCAAGATCCAGGTACAAACATTCGTGCTCATCACACAAACACTTGCCCTGGCCGGGATTCGAACCGCTAGCTTCGTATGCCGTTGTACAACCCACTGAGCCAAACGTGTCGTATGGAGTGCCCTCCCTAGACATAGAGTCTGGCTATGTAAAATATTACACAATTTTTTGGCGGGAATTTAAAAAATCTTAAGCGTATCGTGATGCAAGTGACTTGCACCACTATACGTCGCACTGATTAGCAAAGCTGTGTTAGATGCATTTATATACGTTACTTTATTTCCGAAACTAATAGGAATATCCGTACGAAACTTTTGTAGTAGGTAAATATAGAAATATTAATCACAAAAATGCAAAAAGCTAAAAATCTGGAAATTGTCACTTGTACCAGTATACGTAGGAGGTATCGATGTATATTATTATGATTTTATTGTTATTTTCTTTGTATTTGACGATCATAATTTAAATTCGTGTAAGTTGACTAAAATGTAATTTATATTGTAATTTATATTATGAAATAAAGTAATCTAATCTAATCTAAGTGCCGTAGAGATACGCTCCTTTTCTACAGTGCACTTTTTCATATCGTATTTTTACGTCAGTAGTGCATTTTTTGTATGAACGGCAGCGGAACCCTACACTGAGCATGGTCAGACATGCTCTTGACCGTTTTTTTTAGTCATAGACAATTCGGTTAAAAAGGACAATACTGTGTTGTAAAAACGCCTACTGCATGTTGTTCAGTATAAATATGATGACATCAAAAAGTTATTAATTTATTTATTTATAAGGCTTAAGAAATGGTTAATACAAGAATGTTTGTACTCTGTCGAGGAATATTTTGATTATTATAAGTATTGAATGTGACATTTGATAATTTTTATTAGGTTTACTTATTTATTTCATATTAGTTTTGACATTTGAGACTTGATTATTCACAGTTTTTAGTTTCTTATCGCCCGTAACTACGCGGAGGATGAAAAAGGCATAAATCTCTTTTTGCTTTAGCGTAGTCGGGTAACAATTACTCTGTAATGTAACCATCCTTCTCCTACACTTGTGTCAATGTATTTGTGATGCTACTTACCGACTGCTCACGTGGAAAGTACGATACTCTTTAATAAATATCCCAGGGCTCCTATCACTGGTTTCTAGTAAATTTAACTACAATATTAATCACAGACAGTAAGGCATTTATTAAATATTGTTCACACAACTCACTGGTATGAATTAAGTCTTTTTTAATGTCTACACGGATATTTCCAGAAAAACACTGTATAGCACCAAATTGGGACTGACCTGGTTGCAAGTACACACATTACACTGTTACTTGCTATTCCGACGTTGCACTGAGGAAGCAGCGTCTCCCAGGTGTTTCCAGTACGTGGTCACCAGAGTCACCCAATGCAGTTGTTCTCCTTTATGCTCCCGTCGTTACAGCATCCTACCCAATGGTTATGCAACACGTCACACGATGACTTGATTAAAAATTCAAACTTGGACTTGAACCCCTAAGACAAGATAAAGGATCTATGTTAAGTACCATGTACCGTTATTCCACGTACAATGGATTTAAGGAACAGAAGATCACCAAAAAAAAGTACTCACATTTCTGGGTTATTTAACGATGTTTCTCCACATTTTACTGCCTGTGTTGTTTTTTAAATTATCTGGGAACTAGTACCCATCGGTAAAAAGAAGTAAAGAGCCATAATCCGCCATTTTCGTATTAAAATCAAATGGGCGCGTGCGTTTCTCTCCAGATGCAAATCAAAAAGGAACGAAGTCACTCATACGCCACCCTAAGTTGACGGTAAAATGTGGTACTACGTTGCTAGGTGATGTGCGTAATCCAATAGCTCGCTCGAGATGCTTGCATGTTGGACTCATTAATACGCACAACGGTCGCTAGATGGTGTTATACATAACTCGAAGTACTGTGAAATAACTATTTTAATATTATTATATTATACTCGTACAGGAAAATCTCGTGTTACAAATGTACAGACACTTTAATGAGTTATTTTAATGTTTACAGGTAGCTTTAGTCGCTAGCCAACCCCAGCAACCCCAGCAACCCCAGCAACCCCAGCAACCCCAGCAACCCCAGCAACCCCAGCAACCCCAGCAACCCCAGCAGCCAGGCCAGCCAGGCGGGCCAGGCCAGCCAGGCCAGCCAGGCCAGTCAGGCCTGCCAGGCTAGTCAGGCCTGCCAGGCCAGTCAGGCCTGCCAGGCCGGCCAGGCGGGCCAGGCTAGCCAGGCCAGCCAGGCGGGCCAGGCCAGCCAGGCCGGTCAGGCAAGCCAGGAACGCCAAGCCAGCCGGCCGTTTCTTGACGTATATATTCAAGTGTATTTTTATTGTTTCTTAACACAAATATAATGTTGAAATAAAACAATTTAACGGATTATATCGCGTATATTATCTCATTTTAGTTCCCGACGTTTCGGAAGCTTTCCAGCTTTCCATGGTCAGTGGTCACGGGTGGACGGGTGGATGGAAAGCTGGAAAGCTTCCGAAACGTCGGGAACTAAAATGAGATAATATACGCGATATAATCCGTTAAATTGTTTTATTTCAATGAGTAATAATCGCGGAAACAGAAGAAAATATTACAAATATAATGTACATATACAAGTGTCATGATTTTTATTGTTTTATACTACCGAAAGGTTGCCTGGAAGACATTGGTCTTCAGCGATAAGACCGTCAGTTGTCTACCTCTAATTGTGTTTTTTAAATGTGTTATTTGTAAATCCTTGTGTATTGTGCAATTATAAGTATTTGTTAGTATCGTAATTTTAAATATTTAATGCTGACAACATTAACGACCCGGCCACGACATTGCGCGAATTGCGGCGCGGCAAGCGTTTTATCTGTTCGTTGCGCGGTCGAGACGCGCAACGAACTGTGGTTAGTTGCAATCACACGCAATGAATAAGAAAAACCGCTGCCGCTGCCGCCGCCGCTCGATGTCGTGGCCAGGCCATTAGAATGCGCTCTGATTGGGCAAATTTGAATGAGCCAATGAGACTTTAGAACTCGTGAACCAATCCGGTCGGTGTTTCTAAGCAGCGTTTTTAGGCGACAATTTCATGACCGATGATTTTTGGGCGAGGAATAAGCATCATTCTGAGGAGCTACTCCCAAATCCGAAAAACGAAGTTCGTATGGCGCCATTCCGCTCACTCAAATACAGCATAACATGAGAGCGAGAGGGACAGCACGTTACGACCTTCCATTTTTGAGTTTCGGAGTAACCCCTCTGATCACAGCGTTCTAGGTCTAGTAACTACTGTGATTGAATTATTCTGTGATTTTATTCAAATCAATTCACTTCAATTCATTTATTTGTCAGATAACAATGATCCATACAATTTGTTAGTAATGTTAACTTAGGCAACGGTGTTAGTAAAATGCAAAATTTGTCTTCCGGATTAAATAATGTCAGATAAAATCTTAAAAAATAATATTGAAGTACCACAAACTTTTGTATGTTTTGGGAATAGATATATAAAATTTTAAATTTCAAATTAATTTGTTAAAGTATAATTGTACATTTAATAACAAAAAGGTGGAATTAAAATAAAGAATTAGATAATTCTTCTAAAATTAAAATTATATAGAAATAAATTGTGATGAATAAAATATTGTAGTTAATTAAACTAAGAATTATCATTAAAATCAGCAATAAAATGGAAATTCAAATTAGAATGACGAAACATGAAGGGTACACCATTGTCTCGCTATGGGGCAGTTCAGCCTGTTCGCAATCACACTCGGGATACTGTTGGGGCTATCCCGTAAGCGCCGCATGATGGATGCGCCACGTTTTCTCATGACGGCATGAAAGCCGTCAATTCGCGTCTCTGCGAATATGCTAGATGCACAGCAATACCTAGGACGACCCAGCATCATCCTAATTGTGTTGTTGTATTGAACGCGCAGAGCGTTATATAATAGGATTTTTACTAATCTCAAAATTTGTAAAAATTACATAATGAAATAATGCTCTTTATTCTGTAAGTAGGCCGCAAGGGCACTTTTACAAGTCTGAACTTTTATAAGATCCGGATAAAACGATCAAAATAAGTAACTTAGTCAAAATTTTGAGTTGGATACCTCACGTGTAGTTTGTTTTATGAGCATTTAAAGCTGGGTGGGAAATACATTTTTTTATTTTAAAAATATTAAAAACGAATAATACCATTGAATAACCCATAAAACGTAAGGTAACTTTTGTTATTAAGCCGTTTTGATAAATGCAAGTTTTAGTACAGCTGCAGAACAAAGTTTTTAATTTTCCTACACAAGGGATTAACAGTGTGACTTCGCAATGTAGTACCTAGGCTTTAATAATATGTTCTTTTTATTAAAACTAACTTACATACTAAAACATGCATTTCGCTCCACAGCAGTCCTCACCGAAATACACAGTAAAATTAATTTTATTTTTTAACCGACTTCAAAAAAGGAGGCGGTTCTCCATTCGATTGTATTTGTTTATGTTTGTTACCTCAGAACTCCGTCATTTAGACGGCGATTTGGAAAATTATTTTTTTGTTTATGGGTAGGTATATCCAAATTGGTCCCATAAAATTTTGGTGAAGACCTGATGTAGGGACCATGAGGAATTGAAGGAATTCCTCGAATATTATGAGCACATCTATGGCGATTTCAGTATTCATTACAGTAGTTTAAGCATTTACGCTCGAAAATCATCATTTGGTGAAGAAAAACCGATGATGAAGACACAAGCCACCAGTTATCTCTGAGAGCTCTACCAGTGTTATTTAATTTGCGGATCGCAAGTCGATTTGGAAAATTATTTTTTCGGTTAAAAGTAGGAATCTCCAAGTTGGTCCCATAAAATTTTGGTGAAGATGTGATGATGAAATCGGTGAGGAATCGAAGGAATTCCTCAAATGTTGTGGACACATCTATAGCGATTTCGGTGTTTATTAAAGTAGAACAAGCATTTACACTCGAAAATCATCATTTGGTGAAGAAAAACTGATGATGAAGACACAAGCCTCCAGTCACTTATTAGGACTCAACCAGTCTTATTTAATTCACTTATCGCAACATAATTCTTTATCATATTTTGCTTAGAGGCAGAAGTTAGTTAAGATCAGGGTAGCGAAGTGGAGCTGATAGTGGAGAACCAGAGAACTCCTCAACGGTTAACGGTCCTGATTCTGAAATAGCAAAGTTCAGCTAAAGGTCGTGAGCAATTGTCATTAAAATGTATTATGGCTGTAAGTGCCGTATAAAAGTCGTAGAAGTCATAAAAGTCATGTATTATGTGTGGCTTCCATCGTCAGAGGGCAGATTTTGTAGTCTTGTTACATGTAATTTTTCACAGAATTGATGTGTAACTTACATAATTTTCCTTCCAGTTTTTTACCTATATACTTGGAGACATAGAGTAAGTATCAAACGGTATTTCTCCGAAGTTTCAACCGATCTGACTTCAGTGGTTGCATTATTGCCGGGATCTTGTGAGATACGGATGTTTGGTATCTAGCAAACTGCGTTGGCTTCAGCCAAATATTGAAACATGCTGATCTCACGGGATCCTTGCACTAATGCGACCATCGAACGTTATTTCGCCAGGTTGGCGAATATTTATAACTAGCTGTGCCCGCGGCTCCGCCCGCGTGAAATTCGGTGTGTGTCAGTAAGCGACTAATTCACCCCTCTCTCATGGAGGCGAAAGTTGAAGTAGTCTAGATAAAATATTATACAATTACCACTAAATAAAACTACACTCCAAAATTAATAGTTTCTTGCCCTTATTAAATTTTTTTTCGTGATTTGAAAGACATAGAGTATTATATATACTTAGTAGGAGTGTATCGGACGATACAGTACCACTTTTCTATTTTCACGTTCTTGTCTGTCTCTATCTAAATCAAGTCCATAGCAAATATCATCCAAATCGGTCCTCCAGTCAATTCAGCCTAAGCATGAAAATGTAAGAAACATAAACATAGAAATCCATACTTACTAACAAACTTTACATATATCCATACTTACAGACGAACTTAGGTCTAATATTATTTAAAAGTAAGATTCGAAGAAAGGTAAACATGTATATCAAAAACGTGAGGCCAAGTATTTACATTTTATTTACAGTTACGTTTATGTATGCAGAGCTAAATATGAACATTATAATTAATTATATACAGATACATACTCCAAAAGTAGGTATGTAAAGTATATTTTCATACCATATTTTACAATTTTTTTTGTACACCCCATTGTTAGTCTTCCCGGCGGGCATCAGCACGAACAGCTCTGTACAGCTGGTGACGCGCGAGCACGCCACGTAGACTCCCGTGCGAGAAGCAGCCCGTGCGCAGGTCCACGCCGGCGGCGCGCAGCGTCTACCCCTGCGACTTGTTGATGATCATGGCGAAGCAGACGCTCACGGGGAACTGTAGGCGCTTGAAGTGGAACGGGAAGTTGCTCAGGATGAGGGAGATATGGCATTATTGACATTTCCATATAGATTTATTTTCCATTAGATAGAATAGGTTTTGACTAACTCCAGTGCATGTCATACACTTTTTTACAATTAGAACGTTTAAAAAATCTTTGTTTGATATGATTTTTTGCATTTTCTCGCACGAACTAACGAACTAACCGTGCCCATGAAAAAATAAAATTATATAACACCAGAAAAAAATAGATTATAATAAAATGGGCCCGTTTCTAATTTATAAGGCAAATATTTTTGAAGCAAAGCCATTGATATCCTCGTTTCAGATATCGCGGTGACCTCCCAGCGATATCTGAAATGACCAACCGGCCGTCGACCGCTAGGACGCCCCAGACACGCTCGCTTTATACCCCGATCTTCCCCCATTCTTTCAAGAAGGCCGAGCCAGCAAAGTCTGTGGCCTTTTATCTCACTGATGATGATCCCGCGCTGGGTCTGACGGCCCCGAGTTGCGTATGGGGGAGTAGTCGGTAGTTCAAATTCAAATTCAAATTATTTATTATCGGATAACAAGATCCATAGTATTGTTAGTAATTAATCAATGAATATACAACTTACAGCTATGTTAGTACACAATTATTGATAAACTTAATAACTGTTAATTGTAGCCTATTGTAGGAAACAACTAACAGTGTAAGCTACCCCAATGCCTAGCCATAGGGCAGTCTAGACTGCTATGCGACCCTGTTTGAGCTACTTCGCACACGCTGCATCATGGAGGCCACTCGCTTTCTCAAAATGGCATGAAAGCCATCTATATGCTATTCAGCAAACATGGCCGACGCACTGCAGTACCTAGGCAGCCTCAACAGCATCCTGAGAGTGTTATTGTACTGAACGCGCAGCGCACTGACAGCCCTTTGGTTGTATTTCATCCACAGGCTGCACGTGTAAAAGGACTGGCAGTAAAGCCTTAAACAATGTTACCTTTACCTCATTTGTACAGCGTGCAAACCTGCGGGCCAACATGTTCCCCCTGACCACCAGCGCCCTGCGCTCCCTCTCTATCTCCATATCATCATTGAGATACTCTGTGACCCAGTGACCCAAGTATTTGTATTACTTTGTTCTTTTTAAAGGAAAACAGCACAGCCGGCTAAGTCCGATGGACTCCCTGACTGAAGTAGGATGTGGTTCTCCAGCATTTTGGGGGTTGTGCGGGCTAGCACCCCTCCCATTGAAAAAGTACGAGACGTTACGAAACGTCATGGCCATGAAGATATAAAATAAAAAAATATGAATGTATACAGATATATTTATTCTCATACAAACGAATGAACACTTGGTTTTAAGCCTCTTGATGATTGTTGTCACGATACATTAAATTCTGGTAGAATTTTATCTGAAAAAAAAGGAAAGGTAATAAATTGCAAATATCTCAAGCCTTGCAGCAATTTAGGGGCCATCTGTACTATTATAAAGATGTAAAAATGAAATGTCTGTACATTGAAGATATAAAAAAAAATATTGTAACGGACTATATGGAGGTCACTGAATCGAAATATATATTTTTGGGATTTTGTTTGTTTGCATGTGTCGTTGCGGCTTCGTCACGCCAAATCGGCTGAACGGATTTCAACTATTTTTAGTAGACGGGTAGCTGGGAATTCACAGATGGTTATAGAATACTTTTTACCCAACTACGCTGAAGAAAAAAAAGAGGGTCATGATTTCTTTCTCATCCGCGGACGAAGTTTGCGGGCACTTTTTAGTATATACACAGTTTACGACCCTACAGTAATAAAGTTGGGTTTATTTAGTTCTCATGTAGAATGAGGTAGAATTATATTATTGACTTCTATATTTTATTTTCTATAATTAATTGTTTGTACTGATTAGTTTTAATTATCCTAAACATTTGCATGCCTGTTTGTAGACTGAATACATGGTACTTTTTAATTACATGTAACAACTGTGTAACTGCATTCGTCGCAAATAAATCTTTGAATCTTGAATCTTAAGTCTTTTTGCTGTTTTTACGTATTTTTTTTTATGATTAGTAAATGTTAGCGTTAATCATGTCAATTTTTATTTATTATTCTTAAACAGACCATTAGTATCACTGATGGCTAGCTGGACATCCACATAATTATGGTTATATATGATACTTCTTATGTGACTCCGCTGAAGAAAAAAAGGGGGTTATGCTTTTGGTTCTCCCCCGGTGACCAAGTTGCGGGCACCTACTGTAAATAGTCTATTTACGTATGTTAGTTTGTAAATGTGTCAATGAAATTCTGAAATAGATGATTTGAATAGAATTCAATATACGATATTTTCCTCTGTTTCCGCGATTATTACTCATTTCAATAAAACAATTTAAATGGATTATATCGCTTATATTATCTAATTTCAGTTCCCGACGTTTCGGAAGCTTTGTAGTGTGTTCACGGTCAACTGACTTTGACACAGCTATATATTTAATAATTTAATAATAATAATAAATCATTTATTTCAGGCCTACAGGCCCATAAAAATTGTTAGTAACATAGTGCTTACATATAATGTTAGTATTATTTTATTACACACGTAGGTAGGATATATACCCTACTTGACATATTAATATATAGGTTTGACTTGCCCAGTGCATTAAGATTGGGCAGTCAAACCTGCCAGCTATAAGTCTCAGGATGCTGTTGTGACTCTTGCTGACCCGGCTCCTAAGCAATACCATTTTCTTCCGCGTTATTGCCAAGAAGCCGTCCGTGCGGGCCTCAGCGAACATGCCCGAGGCACTACACCACCTTGGCAGACCCAACAACATCCTGAAGGCGTTATTGTACTGCACTCTCAGGGCGCTATAAGCTCAGTTTCAAATTTTTTCTGTACTTTTTAAAAGTAAGAGGAAAGTACATACATTCCTACATCCGGACAAGCTTTCGCTTTTGGTACAGTATGATTTAGGATTCGTATAATACATATCCTACTTGCATTATTATCTAATATCACATCAATGTAAATTAAATACATTTTATATACTCATTTTAACACTCTTGATATATTACTACTATGAGCACTGATTTATATGAAAACTTAGATATGTACATGTACGTATATACATTTTTGATGATTATATATTATTTATTGGCATTTTAATTCTTGTTTGTTCTTACTGTCTTTTCATAAATTTTTATAGCACTTTTCTTTTATTGCACTTTTATCCCTTTTTTGTCTCAATGTTCAAATCGGGCACCCATAGGGCATTAGATGCATTCCACCAAAATGTCGGGTAAGTGACGCTATTATTTTCATACTTCTAAGAAAGTTAGGAAGTCAATTTTTCATTGAAATAAAACAATTTAACGGATTATATCGCGTATATTATCTCATTGTAGTTCCCGAGACTATTGAGATTAAAGAGCATCCTAATTTCAATAGAGAAGATGGATTGACACTACCACCTGCTTTGGATCCTGTTATACATCTCATCAAGGAACAAGCGAGACACAGGGCTGCAAAACCTTAATTTCCGAACGGTGTAAAATATCTTATCTGTTTAAAAAGTAGTTTAATAGTCTCTGTTTTTTTTTTAATATTATAATTAGTAATGATGTAGCCTGGGAGTTTTTCTTTGCGGCGTTTCTTTTCTCCTCAGTACGCCTCATTTGTGAAATGCTGCTTGGCAAATTATTAGAATAAAATAATTAAGCCCTTCTGGCACATGTGTAACTGTCTTTACAGCTTAGGCCCATCTGGCATGTATGTAAACCTTTATTTGTTTTTTTAAAAATGGGTAGTTTGCACAAATTGTAACTTTGACAGAGGAAAACACATCTTTTCTGAGGCAGAGGGCGCTACTAGCTGAGTAAACATTAGCAGCGTGAATAATGTTAGTTTAAAAATACAAATCATAAATATCATGTAAAAAAAAGTTCGAAATCGCGTAGCTACAAGAACAATTGATGTGTAACAGTGTTATCTGCTCAAATTTCGGTGTACGTGATGAGTAATATAAGTGAATAATCAGCCATGGAGCCGTAAGGTTTGTGGATAAAAAACCTGATGAAAAACGGACGATTAAGATAATAAGAGTGAAAATACCTATCCAGAAACCAAGAGAATATTTACTGACCTTCATCATCAAGGTACATTAAATTGAATTTTATAATAACATCTCCATATCGAATATTGAAAACAACGCCATCTGTTACCATAGGGCCGAACTACCACCCAAGACATATCAGTAACGTTCATTAACGACATCTAATTTCGGGATTAACTCGCACGATGGCGCTCATCTGTGCGGCTTGTCATCAAGAAATAGCAGGAAAGAGATACTTTAAATGGTCAGCGTGTATCCTTAGCTATGATTTGGATTGCGTTAGAGTTCCAGAAAAGATATTCGACAACTTTATGTCTCCAGATCGTAAAATAAAGTGGAAATGCCCACAATGTCGTTCAAATGAGCCTAAGAAAGATAATAGTAATACTCCTGCGCGTTCGCATCTACAGTCCGCCATACCAAATTCAACCCTCCTCGATTTACCTGGCTCAATTGATAACTCGAATGTCACCATGCGAAGAAGACCATCCTCCCAGAATAAAACCGAAACGCTGAGCGACGAGGACTCGACGATCTCCCCACAAGGTCATACATTCCTACAAGAATCCCCACGAAGTATTCAGGAAACAGCAACGCCCTCTAGCGGAGACAAAAAGAGTGACGAACAAATATCACTAAAAATGTTCAAGACAATTATAGAGGAGAATAATAAACACTTTATATCACAACTACAGATGTCATTCCAGAATCAAATAGAAAATGCTATATCTGAAATAAAGACAAGTTTCGAGCTTAACTTCAAAAAAATATCCACTAATCAGATCGAAACTAAGCGTGATGTAACAAATATAACCTCCAGACTTGAAAAGCTGGATCAGAAATGCTGTGCTTTACAAGCCGAAAATGAAATCTTACGACTACAAATTCAGAACCTTACCAGAAATACAAACAGTGAGAAAACTAAGGACACACCTGATAAGACAGTGGTCTTACATGGCCTGACGGAAAACCATTAGGAAAGCGAAAGCGATCTTATAGATAGAATGACCAATATTTTTTACGACCTATTAAACCTGAACATATCCGGATACATAGAAGAAACTACATTTATAGGGAAAAAAGGAAGACCAAGGCCTGTCAAAATCGAGCTAATTAGTAAAAGGATGAAGAAATATATACTTGAAAATAAGGCTTATTTCAAGGAAGCAGGCTTCAGTATAACAGGATATCTTAGTCCCACGGATTTAAAAAAGAAAAGGGAATTACAAAATATGCTTCAAAAAGCTAGACAGAACGGGCGGCATGCTATTATTCAAAATAACCGCCTTTTTATTGACGGACAAGAATTTCACCCCCTAGAACCTGACAACAGTTTAACCAATAGCAATAGAAAGTCCAGTTCAGACCACACACAGCTATTACCACAATCTTCCTCACCATCAACTCCGAGCGCGCGTGCGGTAACTGGAGCGGTACAACCCACAAATAGAGTAGCTACAAGTAACCCGCTTTTTCGAGACTAAATTAAATATCTTGTACCAAAACATGCAAAGCCTATGGAAAAAAACCCATGTTCTACAAGCGTTTATAGAGGACAATCTGCAATTACACGTAATATGTGTTTCCGAATCATGGTAAAATGTAGCAAAGAAAAACTTGTTTAATATAACTAATTATAACCTATGTGCGTTCTTTTGTCGTCAGGATCACGAAGGAGGCGGGGTATTAATATTGCTGAAAAATGGCATGGAACATTATATGAGACCAGATGTGACATCAATATCCTTGGAAATGTTTTTTGAAGTATGTGCAGTTGAACTGCCAAAATGTAACTTGCTTGTAATAATTATATATTGGCCGAACAGTAAAAGAGAAATCGAAACATTCTACACATGTTTAAATAAATTATTGAATTTAATATCTCATAAAGATAAAACAAAACGCATAATAATAGGAGGCGACCTAAATATAGACTTTTCATCGAATAGTAACGAGAAAAACAGATTATCTAATGCTATGTCCACATATAACTTTCATCAAAGTGTCCAAAAAGCTACGAGGATTACACCTTATAGCTCAACTTGTATCGATTTAGTGTTTACCAATTTTAATGATAAAGATTGTGAAATAAGTGTAAATGAGTTCGGGTTCTCTGACCACAGGGGTGTTTTGTTCAGCATTCCCACCATCTCAACTACTAAACAGTCCTGGGTAATCCGTAAAAGAATTTTTAGTCATAAAAATATAGAAAAATTCAAAAAAGAACTTCAAAAAATTAAATGGGATAATTTAATTAAAATGAATGAAACGGTTAATGAAAACTATAATACATTCGAATGCACACTAAAAAATACATTAAATCAATGTATTCCAAAAATAAAGATGTCAATAAAACCAAAAAAATCATACCTAACACCGGGGATAAAACTATCGTGCCGTAATAAAAGACGTTTAAAGTTATTAGCAACACAGTCCAAAAATAAAATATTACATAACCACTATAAACAATACTGTAAAGTATTATAAACAAAGATCAGAAACAAATGAAAAAAAATTTCGACGATACTGGACTTGAACCAGTGCCTTGAGCCAGACCGGGGCAGCACGCTCTACCATCTGAGCTAATCGTCCACACCAGCAGTCGACGAATTTTGTCATCTGTTCTTGATTATGGATCTCTGTATGGTGCATCCGACTCTGAATACTGTAAAGTACTTAAAAAGCAGTGTCCACGTCAAAAAAAATCTATAACAAAAATCATTTTTCAAACTCCCATAATAAAACCCAATCTATGTGGAAAATTGTCAAAAGAGAAACAAATAAAAATACTTCAAAAAATATATCAAACTTTAAAATAAAAACAACCGAACAAGATTTAATACACGATCCCACAAAAATTGCGAACACCTTTAATACTTTTTTCTCTTCCATTGGAAATATACAACCCACCCTTAAACCTAGGCTTCCTCTAAGAAACCCCGTAAATAACTCATTCTTCCTCCGTCCGACTGATACAAAAGAAGTAACCCTTATTTTAAGCAACCTAAAAAATAAATCTACCTGCGGCATAGATGAACTTCCCCCTACTTTAATAAAATCTTGTGCAGAGTCTCTGAGCACCCCCTTTACACTACTAATAAATCAATCTTTTACACATGGCGCTTTTCCGGATGCACTGAAGATATCCATAATAAAACCTATCCACAAAAAAGGAGACACAACAGATATAAACAATTACCGTGCAATTTCTCTATTGCCAACATCAGCTAAAGTATTTGAAATCGCGATGGTAAAACGCCTTTATAGTTTCTATGAAAAATATAAAATTATTCACGAAAACCAAAACGGTTTCAGAAAAAACCATTCCACTACTTTAGCAATTGATAAATATGTTCAAGAGATCTTTCATGTAATTAATAATAAAAAATATGCTATAGGTTTCTTACTGGACATGAGCAAGGCCTATGATAGAGTCTGCTACGAAACTTTACTGGATAAACTTTGTAATACGGGGGTTAGAGGTATCGCTCTAGATTGGTTTAGATCTTATTTGAATAATTGTTCTCAATATGTGGAAATAGAACACACGGACTATGACACAGGTGTAATACAACACTTTAGATCCGATAGAGTCCTTGTCAAGGTCTCTATCCCCCAGAGTAGCGTCTTAGGGTGTGTTCTATTTCTTATATACATAAACGATCTCCCTAATATATTGGACGAGCATTGTACACTTATCGCAGATGACTTTTCTGTTTTGTTTCCCTGCTCTAGTATCGATGAAATTGAGAATAAACTAAATTTTACGTTAAATAATGTCACGAAATGGCTCCAATCTCATAACCTCCAGCTTAACATAAACAAATCAAAAATTATCCAATTTAAACCACACCAAAAAGCAACACTACCTATAGATTACAAATTCAATAACACTAAACTAAAAAACGTGAGTACTGCCACTCTATTAGGTGTTGACCTTGACTCAAATATGAGCTGGAAAGGCCATATTCAAAAGCTAACAAAACGGCTATCATCTTTTATCTACGCACTCCAACACCTAAAGTGCGTAACTGACTTACAGACAGCTCTCACAGCGTATTACTCGTATGCTTATTCGATAATGTCCTACGGCTTGGTTTTATGGGGAAATAGTAGTGATATTGATAAAATATTTATTTTACAAAAGAAATGTATCATAATTATAGTTAATATAGACCAAATGGTATCATGCAAACCTCACTTCATCAAACATCAAATGCTAACAGTCATTTCAATGTATATATAAGAATCATGCAAATTCGTCAGACAGCATTTAAATGTATACTCACCGAATATAATAACTAAAATTAAAAGACATAAACGTGGTCAAAATCAGCTGAAAATGTCCTTCTCAAAACTAAAACTCGTCTCGTGTAGCCCCCACCACATGGCTATTAAAATTTATAACCGCCTTCCGAACTCAATAATCAATCTGGAAAACCCACGACTGTTTAACAAACAGTTAAGGTTGTTTTTAGTAAATAAATGTTTTTACAGTCTAAATGAATATTTTAACGATGTTTCATAGCAAATGATTAGTTAAAGTTTTCGTGCAATTAATTTTTATTTTAAATAATGTTAATGTGTAAAATAGTAATAATTTATGCCCTCTGACATTGCTATGCCCTTGCAGGGCGTCACATGTATACCTATTGTCTTATCTTTAACACCTTCTATGTTTGAAATGTGATATGCAATAAATGATTCTATTCTATTCTATTCTATTCTCAGTCCACCCGTGACCATGGAAAGCCGGAAAGCTTCGGAAATGTCGGGAACTAAAATGAGATAATATACGCGATATAATCCGTTAAATTGTTTTATTTCAATGAGTAATAATCGCGGAAACAGAAGAAAATATTATAACTTGGCTTTTGTATTGGTAGTGAATTGTTGGACATTTTATGTTTTTAAGGTAGTCATAGACGTCACGTCCCGAAAAAGTAGACGTTCTGGTGGAATGTACCATTGACCGAATAACCGCGTTGCGGTTTGCTTACATGCAAATTGTAACACCATGCTGAGCCAAAGCCTCTTCTTTATCGCACACATCGCTGAACTCTTTGAAGGCACTTTCACTCTTGTGTATTATATAGGTACGATACATATATCCCACTAGTTGCCAGTGTAGTCTGGTTCTGTGTGCTTTATGAAATAAACGAGTTTTCGTTCTTTCTTTCATTTGCAAATACGCTTCTTATTTGTCTATTACATTTGTTTCTTACCTAGCTGTATATAAATCGGGTCTAGAAAATGCCAAAGCCGGCCTCCCCTTTAGAAGCAATATTAGCGGCTGCTCCAAAGCCTGAAAAAAATAATTATGAGTTCTGAAAGTATTCGGAGAATCCGACACTTAGTAGGTATATTACTGCAGAAGCTGGGAAAATAGGGATTGCCAGCCAAGTAGGTAGTAGGCTAACAATCCATTTTCACACCGATGTGTGTATAGTGCTTTCTCAAACATGCAGTGAAATAAAAATTTAAAACCGGGAAAGTGCGCGCCGGACTCGCGCACCGAGGGTTCCGTACAAAATATACGCTACAAACCGCCACATCTATGAAAATCTAGTATTAGCACAGCCCTACTCCTAAGCAAAATGTACGCGGTGATCATTTAAATTGGTTACCTACTTATATAGACAGACAGACATTAAAAAAAATGTTTTTCAGATTTGTTTGTTCATTGTGCTATAAGAGCTTTCTCCGTACCAAATTTAAAGTTTCTAGAATAACTGGAAACCCTTTCTTCATTCCAAATTTGAAGTTTCTAGAATAACTGGAAACCCTATCAATTTCAAAAACTGTTGAAATACGTATACGTTTTTTTCGGCATAAAAGGCTGTACCTTATTTTTACGTAAACTTAGAAGTTTGATTTTTTCACAGCTTCAAGGGACCGGAGACCTAAGTATATAGTTTTAATTTCAACTCGATACTTCCACGAGTTCTGAAGATAAAGGGTCTTGACAGACAGATGGACAGACGGAAGAACAACAATGTGATCCTATAAGGGTTCCGTTTTTTCCTTTTGAGGTACGGAGCGCTAAAAACAAACAACAAATAATGACATCTATGAAGATTCTAATTTAGTCGTTTTTTTGTAATATACATAGGAGGTATTTGTTCTTGTTGACGCTGCATCGACGGCGCAAGGCGCTCATAGCGAATTGAATCAAGGTCACTTCGCAGGCCTTTAATTTTGTATGAAATATCAATATGCAACTCTCATCGCGCCGCACCCGAAACGTTACATTTCGGGGCCTATTATAAGGAACATAACGTCAATATTTCGATGAATGTTTGACAAATAGCAATTTAAATTCGTTTAAAGAACATGAAGTCATTGCATTATGAACATTTTGACCTGTTGACGTCTTATAAATCAATGAACGCCGGATGGTCGCACGAAAAAGTACCCGAGCGTTTTGTCATAAGCTGAGCGTTCGGCTTGTGTTGCATCTATCACTCTTCCACGTTATGACGTAAAATTATCGTCCGTAAACCGACTTTACAGACAATCAATTATTTGATGCACATTTCTATCAACCAAAAACATAGTTATTAAATAATTTGTAAAATGTGGCAACATTCCATTTTTTCACCGTAAACCCTTTGACAAAAATTTGGTCAGGTACTTCTCTCAGAATATTGTGTTTTTAAATGTATCCTAAACAAAGATTCAACTTACCACCTTCTCCTCCGGCTTCTGAAAAATAAATATTAAAAAAATTGGAGTATGTTTAAAAAGTAGGTCATCGGTTATCAATACTATTATAAAGATGAAAAAATAAAATGTCTTTACAATGAAGATATCTTCCATAAAATAGCCATATGAACTACTAGCTTCTGCCCGCGTCCTCGTCCGCCTTAAATAAATTTATCGCGGATAAGGGCATTTTTTCGGGATAAAAAGTAGCCTATGTCCTCCCCGGGACTCAAACTATCTCCATACCAAATTTCATCCAAATCGGTTCAGCGGTTTAAGCGTGAAGAGGTAACTGACAGACAGACAGACACAGACAGACACACTTTCGCATTTATAATATTAGTATAGATTTGATGGTCACTGATTTTTTTATTTGTTTTTTTTTTGTTAGTTTTGTAGTGGTTTCATCACGCGAAAACGGCTAAACAGATTTCAACTATTTTTGGTACACGGGTAGCTAGGCATGCCAAGATGGTTATAGGTTACTTTTGACTCGACTACGCTGAAGAAAAAACAGTGTTATGCTTTTTTTCTCCTCTGCTGAAGAAATTGCGTAGTTGGGTAAAAAGTGTCCTATAACAATATGTGGATACCCAGACCAGACACACGTGTACGAAAAAAAGTTGAAATTCTTTTAGCTGATTTGGTGTGATGAAGCCACATCGACATATACAAACATACACAAATTTCAAAAATTGTTTCGATTCCGTCTCTCCAAAATATCTTCAAAGTACACATATTTCATTTATACAACTTTATAATAATATAACTATGCGTTATGCCCCTGGCGTTGCAAGCATCTATAGTATAGGCTACGGCGACTCAACATCTAGTAGGCCGTATGCTTGTTTAGCCATACCTACTATGGGTTTTTTTTTACAAAAAAGTTTACTCTCATTAGGCTCAGAGCATATAACGAATGAACATGACAAGCCGTGTTTGCTGAACAATTTTTTTATTTTTTAGGGGAGGTGTGAGTGGGAAATATTCCTTTTCTACAAACGCACACAATTAAAAGAAGTCACCTACAAACAAAAAACCCACACACTGACAATTTACCTTATAAACTAACTGGACATTTTGCGATTACTTTGACAGAGGGGAAATGTATGTACAAAATATACGCTACAAATAGCCGTATATATGAAAATCCAGTGTTAGAAGAGCTCTACTCCTAAGCAAAATGTACGCGGTGCTTATTCATTTTATATTGGTTACTAATATAGACAGACAGACATCAAAAAAATAGTTTCTCAGATTAATTTTGTTAATTGTGCTATAGGAACTTCCTTCATACAAAATTTCAAGTTTCTAGAACAACTGGAAGTACCCTATCAATTTCAAAAAGTTTCAAAATATGCGTTTTTTGCGGCATAAACGGCCTTATTTTTTTTTACGTAAATTTAGAAGTTTGATTTTTTTACAGCTTGAAGGGATCGTAGACAGTATTAATTTAATTTCGATACCTCCACGCGTTTTCGAGATAAAGGATCTTGACAGACTGACAGACAGACGGACAGACTGACAGGCGGACGGACAGCAAAGTGATCCTAAGGGTTCCGTTTTTCCTTTTGAGGTACGGAACCCTAAAAAGGTTTGGTTCTTGGATATGGGCAAAGAGTAAAGCATTAACTTGGATGAATAAAAATCAATAGACATGCGCCCGTTTCACAAAACCCTGTAACTTTTATTTTTCAATTAAGTGCGACATTACAAACCGTGCAGCTAGTTTGCGGCCAGTATGCAGTCGTCAGAATTAGACACTGACTGCAAGCGGACTGCGCAGTTGGTTTGCAGTTTCGATGCAGTTAAGTCAACTGCATTCAAACTGCACTTTTGCAGTCAGAAAGCATCTGAAATGCAATCCGTCTGTAACGGCCCTAAGCAAGTAATGCATACTCAGACGACGTTAATTACTAGGTCTTTGAAAATAGTCGTATGTAACCTGCCAAAGCCTAACATTTTGCCGCATCTAATACATTGTTAATGCGTAAACAATGATAAACCAACAGAGTGACAAACACTTCCGCATCTATAATATTAGTTAGGCTGGATTTCACCAATGTTTTATCCCGAGCATTACGCTTATTCTCAAATAGTTATCACAAGACAGCAAAACGGGTCTTAATCGCGTATAAATATGATTTATATAATTACCTTTCGTTGGTAATTCTTCGACGTTTCGGACGTCGCGTTACGTCCATGGTCTCGAAGGAACTGGAGCGGCGAATCAACGTCTTCTAGCCACGCGAGTTTTTTTTTTTGCGCGACCGCGCTTGATCTTTATTATTAGGTTGAGCACCACGGTCGTCACTTGACCGACACAATACACTCACGACGTCAGACGATTTAACGGATGTTATTTGATGTGGTTTACATTTACTAATTACTAGATTCAACGAAGACGAGATTTTGATACCGTCTTCCCGGTAGATATTTTGGTGTTTCTTGAACTCTTTCTTAAATCATATTTGTGTGAGTTGTGATAATGAGTGAAGGTCGTGTAATTTGATTTAAAATTACACGATCTTCACATATAGATTGATCCAAGAATAAGCGTTATTCTCTGAATACAAGTTTGAACGATAGTTGTGATTTTATGTAATTATAACTCAATTATAAAATCAAAACTTACCTGCGACTATTTTTCCAGCCACATCTGCCCCTAAAATAAAATAAAACCTTTTTATAGTACATAACTGCAGACGCCGGGAAAGAAGGGCTTGCCGGGTGAGTAGGTATAGACGGCCGACCGTAGGGAGGCCGGATAGAGATACGAAGCCGGCAAGCACTTTTCAGGGGCAGAGGCATGTATAGTGCTTTTCTCAATCATATGCAATGAAATAAAAAATACACTAGTCAAAAAATTACTTGACAATAGTTTTTGAAATTTTCCCTTTAATAATACTTCCATAATGATGTTTTTTTTTTTACGGAAGTCGTCCGTATTTGGCGTGTGTAGTGTTCGAGTAGACTCTATTAGGCCCGTAATACACAACCTTTATAGTAAGAATATTAATTTCAATAATAAATAAAATAAATGCAGAGGATTTTAAATATTGTTTATCGTCTCTGGTGACTTACGTATGGACAATATTTTAAATGTATTCATCAATACATGAACCATACAAATTTGTGTTCGTAATAGCAGTTCGTGTGTAATAAGCATTAACGCGGATATTTTTAGTCCGATAACCATTCAGCCAAGCCACTAGAAAAAAATAAAAAACTATAATTTAGCTGTTTAGCCTGTGCATGACGCAGACGCCATGATTACATTAAAATAAAAAAAATTACTTCCCGGCTTAGGCCTTCAATTTTCTACGAAATTCCTTTACAGTTCTCTCAGGTTGTTCCGCCCGAAACGGGACACTTTGAAGCCTGATTTTACGCACGTAATGACGACATTTCATTGCATGATTGAGAAAAAAAAAAAAGTAAGTAGGCCGCAAGGGCACATTTACAAGTCTGGCTCTACGGCATTTCCCAATAGGAGACCACTGTTGAGAAAAAAGCCGAAACAAACTCAACGGTCAGTATTTTTTTCTAAATATTTTTTGACTATTACAATATTACTGCTTAGGCTATCTTAAATATATCTTTTTAAGTATAAGCATAATTAAAAGTATATTGCGTAGCATTACAAATTAATAATCAAAACTTTTAGGCGATATGTTTTGTTTGTAAAATAAAGATTCTTTGTATCATTTTTAAAGCTCACGTTATCAGTGAACCATCGACCGACCGTCAGTTAAGGTCAACCGGGGCAAATATGACTATAGGGCAAGTGCGTCTGTAAAAGATATTTTAAAATTCGAACACTTCGAAACTACCCATACCCTCCCTTCCTAAAATTTGGCAGTATAAGTAAAAAAAGAGCAGAGATAGTTGCAAAATAATGCGTTTTTAGGGTTCCGTAGCAAAAATGGCAAAAACGGAACCCTTATAGTTTCGGCATGTCCGTCCGTCCGTCCGTCCGTATGTTACAGGCATTTTACTCAAAAACTACTGGATGTGTATTGATGAAATTTGGAAGATAGGTGTCTTGTGTAAGCCGCTACTTAGTTTGATAGTTAAATAAAACAAATATATATTTCTAGGGGGGGCACTCCATACATGTTACCGAAACTGATATTTTTTTTGCAAATATTAATGTGTGGCACGTCCTTAGATAGATCTGCTAAAAACACTTTGATGTTTCTCAAAAAATATTTTCGGAAATATTCGCTCCGAAAGTAGCAAAAATTGTGTCCCTCCCTCCTCTATTTCCTAAATAGTATGTTCAAAAAATATGAAAAGAATTACAAATATAAAACTTAATAAATACTTCCAACGAAAATTGTTTTTATTTTATTGCCAAAAAACTGCGCTTCTCAACAAAAGGACGTAAGTGCCGGGGAGATACGCTCTTTTGTTAGTGTTTTCTTCAATATCGTATGTTTTTCATCTGTAGTGCATTTTTTGTATAAACGGCTGCGGAACCCTACATTGAGCATGGTCCGACATGCTCTTGGTCGGTTTTTATGTTATTGTCGAAAGACGCATTTGCCCTATTGTCGTATTTGTCCCGGTCGACCTTACATGGTATTGAGTGCCTCCTCAAGAAATATTTTTATATACAAGACACGAAACTCCAAATTTCATCAAAAATACATGTTTTAGTTTTTGAAAAGAATAGCGCTATGTTTCCGATATAGTGGTATCTCCCACTTCGTGTGTAGTCTACTGCACACAGGCTGGTTTTATAAAAAAAACTAGAAGGAAACAGAAAAAGGTCATAACCCCTGCTTTTTCTCTAGCGTAGTCGGGTACAAAGTATCCTAAAACCATCTGCAGGTACCCAGCTATCCGTGTACTAAAAATTTATTAAATCCGTTTAACTGATTTTGCGAGATGAAGGCGCAACGACACGTATAAACTTACAAAAAATAGAAATATATTATTATTTTTTGCATCAGTGACCTGCTGCGGGCCTATGATGGTTGCGTTTGTCACGCCATAAATAAGTGACAGCTGCCGTCACCTTCTGACACGTATGTGAATGCGAGAGTGTAAGGCGCGTTATCATATCGTTTATCGCGTGATAAACGCGACCATCATAGGCCCGCTGCAAATGTCTTCGTACTAATTTAATAATATCTTATACACACGGGCTGTTGTGTCGAGTGTGGCACTTACTTTAAGTTTAGTTATACTGCTTCTGTCCGTGAGTTCCTGTAATTGGCCTTTCTTTTGCTATCTTAATTCAATTTAAGTTATGTAAAGCTGTTGGTTCTCCAAATAAATATAAATATCTATACTATTTTAAAGTTGTAAAAATTAAATGTCTGTACATTGAAGATATTTTCAAAAAAAATATTGTTACGGATTATTTGGAGGTCACTAAAACGAAAATTTTTTTTTTTTTTTTAATGTTATATGTGTCGTTGTGGCTTCATCACGCAAAATCGGCTAAACAGATTTCAACAACAATTGGTACACGGGTAGCTGCGTATCTCCAGATAGTTATAGGATATTTTTTATCCGATTACACTGAAGAAAATAGGAGGGGTGATGGCTTTTCTCCTCCGCGAACGAAGTTACGGGCATCTTGTAGTAAATAAATAAAATTATCCATACTATTTGAAGGTCATTGATAAAAAAAAGTAAGTTTTTATATGTCGTTGTAGCTTCATCACGCACGCCAAAAATAGGGTATGACCTTTTCTCTTCCGCGAACCAAGTTGCGGGAACCTTCAAGTAATTGAATAATATTATGTAGCAAAACGTTCTTTAACTTATTCACATACCGATTTTAGCGCCAATCCCACCACCTGAAAAACGAAAATTGACATTATTTTCTTAGCCTCAAAATTTTAACCCATCGATGAAAATCATATCATACGTTTTATTTCTAAAATTACTTAAGCTCGGCCGAATTTGACCTTCCCATAAAAACGGAGTTTCGTTCTCATTTTAAAACTACGCGTTGGATTGTAACGAAACTTTGCATATATCTAGGCCTGTAATTAGTTTTTATGGCTCCGGTTTATAAAACAAGCGAAATACAGCAAAAACAAGTTTTGTATTATGTTGGGTTCGATCGTCATGCATAGAAGCGCGACTGTAAGGATAGGCGAGTCAGTGCATTAAATGAGTACAACGCAAGCGTCTCACCGCCGGCGCCGACGCAGCACAAGTTTCCGGGCTGACCGAGCTTGGACCCGGGCCGGACTCATCGCCGGTTCCAGCGATACGCAAGGGCCCTCGGCCCACACGTTTGAGGGATATACCGCGGGTTCAATATAAGCTGTAGTTTAGTTAGGATTAAGGAATTATGGTGGAGGGATTTTGGGTTCGATCGTCATGCATAAAAGCGCGACTGTAAGGGTAGGCGAGTCAGTGCATTAAATGAGTACAACGCAAGCGCACGCCTTTCACTTATGACATATTAAAAACTTTAATTCGCAGTATTTTTTTTACGATGGTATCTGAAACTAAATAAACTACTTAAAGGCCTGCATATACCTTACCTTATTTTAAGTACAAAGTTTCAGACCAAACTATCTAGTTGTTTTAAAATGAGAGCGTAACTACGTTTGTATGGAGAACCGAGCTTACCGGGTACTCTTAATTTGAAATGCATGACCAACTGGCTTTTCCGTGGTATGTTATGGAACGACCTTTCAATGATAAAATAGTGGTGAAAAAACAACATCAATCTCATAATAACGCTCCATACTAAGGCCTAGGAACGTCACACGTTCCTACCTTGTATGGGGAAATTAAGAACCTTGTTCTGCAGCTAAGTTAAAACTGGCGTTTATCGAAACGGTTTCATAACAGAAGTTACCATACATTTCATGGGTATTATTGGATATTAATATTTTCATACTTGAAATCTGGACTTTCCCACCCAACTTATAAGGCTCATAAAACAAGCTTTGCGTAAAGTATCGAACTCAATTATTTTTTTTGGGATTATTATCATGCTACTGCTCCGCCTGCGTTAATGTTAATGTTAATGTAAATGCGAAAAATTACACGTTAATTAATGGATAATAAAACCTGTGTCCACATTAGCGGGACTGCGCCGTTAAGAGTCCCCAGTAAGCTCGGATCTCCATACAAAAGTAATTGCGTCCTCATTTTCAAACGACTAGCTAGTATGCTCTGAAATTTTGTACTTAGTATAAGTTTAGGTATATGCAGGCCTGTAATTAGTTTATGTAGCTTCAGATACCATAGAAAAAAAATACAGTGCATTAAAGATTTCATACAAAACTTGTTTTTGCTGTATTTCGTTTGTTTTATAAACTGCAGGCATATAAACTAATTACAAGCCTAGATATACCTCATGTCATTGCATATGCAAAGTTTTGTTAGAATCCATCCCGTAGTTTTAAAATAAGAACGGAACTCCGTTTCTATGGGAAGGTGAAATTCGGCCGGGCTTACTGGGGACTCTTAAAGCGCTAAAAACCATTTGATGTATCGAAAAACCGCCAACCGAGCTTAACGTTTAGACGTCACTAACAATGCCACATCACTTTTAGGGCACTAAACTGTTGGCCACATCGGTGTAATGTCATGTGTAACGCCTTTATTAAGGCGTTACGATGCAGGTGGAGTAGTAGCATCATAGAAACTGCCATGTCGCATCATTTTTTTTTTATTTGAGTACACTAGTACAGTCAACATCAGACGATGATGTCTATGAAGTTGTGTCATTTCAGTTGTATCGTTTTAAGGTTTCGTAGCAAAAAGGTACAAAAGGAACCCTTATATGGTGCGACTCTGTCTGTCTGTCTGTCCGGCTATTATTTGATACATTATAGACATGTAAAGGTTAAATTATTATATGAAGGCAGAAAGAAACGCAAACTAATGAAAACAGGCTAAGTGCGAGTCAAACTCGCGCTCCGAGGGTTCCTTACAAATTTGTCACTATGTAAACATTTCGTCTATCAAAAGCTAACTGTACGCAGTGTGGGGTCATTTTCTATTGGTTACTGAGATAGACAGACAGACATTAACTTATTTTTTGTGGTATAAGAGCTACTTTTCTAACCAAATTTCATATTTCTAGGACAACTGGTAACGCTGTATATGTTTTAATTATAATAAATAATAATTATCAATAATAGGGAATATGCATACTCTTTTCTTTTTGCTTTATTAAAAACTCATTCATGTAACAATCAGTGGAGAAAAACAATTTTTGGAATAACTATAAAAACAACCAAGATATAAGCTATCAAGCATTTCATTCTATCTCTTTCTAGCAAAACAGAATTTAATATGGAGTTTATATGACCGTCGTAGACTGTGACGTACATGTCGGACCTCTCTGTCAAATCGCTGTCTAATTAGTAGTTTAAAATACCTATATTATGCGTATTTCTTTGCCGATTTAAATTTAAATTTCACTTTTTGGAATAGTTTTTACGGTATTTTGATATTATGTTAAGAAAAGCGATGAAAAAATTTCATGCATGTCCCTATTATTAAGGACAGTCTAACACAAATCGACCTAGTACCAAACTAAGCAAAGCTTGTACTATGGGTACTAGGCGACGATATAATACAGAATATATAGATGAATAATATAATACTTAAATATATAGAAAATATCCAAGGCCAGGAACAAACAATCGTGCTCAAACAAACACTTGCCCTGGTCGGGATTCGAACCCGGGACCGCTAGCTTCGTTCGTAGGCCGTTGTGCAACTCACTGAGCCAAACGTGTCGCCAATAATGTTTATTCGACGAGCATTGACAATTTTTTTTCTTTTCTATTATATTCTATTCTATTCTATTTTATTCTATAGTCGATTCGGTAAACAGTCTTATAGCAAAGAGTTTCGGCCAACATCTCACTCTAAAGAAGCTTAAGAGCTCGGTGATGTTAAGCCTAATCTCTGTGGCCACAGCCACGAGGTGACAGAACCAGGTGAGAATCAGTACTAACTAGCGAGAACCAATTCCAACCGGACCGGTTAATCGTGGCTTCTCGCTTAGTGGCTGGATCAAGGGTCAGATACAGAAGTGAGTAATCGTGGACACGGCCCACGTCGTCTGGAGGTTCCCCTCTGTGCACCAGCAGCTTTTTTTTAAATTCAGCTATTGACCCTAGTTTCACCTGATGGTAAGTCACTACGGTGTCGAGAATGTGGCTTGTTGGTTTAGTAACAGCTTATTTACTCATGCCTTGTCCAAAATATAATTTTCCGGAAATGCACAAGACAGCAGGGCTTGTAACCGGTTATAAATAAACCGGTATCTATTTAGGTTATACCGGTTAATTACGGGTTATTTCGATGCGTTCTCTAACCGGTTACTCTGTGTTTGGATACGGGATCAATGACCGCTTTCGCGCCGATAGTGGCGCAGTGACAGTCAACTACATGAAAAATTTAATTTAATACCATAGCAAGCAAACCAATCCTGTCTTAGCGAGCGGTTATTCACCCTAGACTCTCCTCACACGAAGGAAACGCTCTCTAACCGGTAAGTGGATTTCGCTCCCTGTTTTGCGCTCCGAGATATTAACCGGTTAGAGCAATGTTCTAGTGAGCGTAACCTTTATTATGGGTTAGGCTCTCAGAGTGTGGCTCTAACTGGTACGGAAAATTAACAGGGTTACAAGTCCTGCAAAACAGAACAGGTGCAAGCTTGAACCCTGCCCTGCTGCCGGCGGTAACTAGGATAGGATATGATTGATTTTTTTATAATGACGACTGGTGTAGCTCAGTGGGAGTAACGTTGCTTGCGAAACTGAGGTCTTGGATTCAAATCCCGGTAAAGGTAAATATTTGTGAGATGAGCATAAATGTTTGTTCCTGAGTCTTGGATGTTTTCAATGTATATATCTCGTCGTCCAGTACCCATCCCATAACACAAGCCTTATTGAGCTTACCATGGAACTAGTTCGATTAGTGTCAAATTGTCCCGTAATATTAATTAATTTATTTATTATTAAATGTGTTTATATTTCGTATTTGCAATTTTATATTTTACTTATATAAGAGTAAATAGTAAAAGTCAAAAACAAACAAGAGGCTATCTGGTATTATAGTAGGAGATCGTAGGTCCAACACCTTGCATTTTTTAAACAAAGCAAACCGCTTGGTACAGGTGTTCCCGGGGGTGATTTGAGCTGATTTAGCCCGGTTGCCACGAGGTTCGCCCCAGCAGGTGGGCAGGGAAAAAGTGCCTCCGGCGCGCCTCACTCTAAATTTTTTATCTGCATACATCTAGCAACTATATCAAGTTTGGTGTCTTTCGTATAATTTGGGGACGAGGAATTCATTTCTGTAAATAAATTTTCACTCACCGATACAAAAAATACGAGAAATTCTGTTCTTTTCTGTATAACTCTTTAAAAAAATATATTTCGTGTCGCGCGGCGTACCTGCATTGTAGGTGCGGTATGCAGCTTTTAGGGTTTTTAAGTATGCTTAAATGATTTCTGATAATTTGTTATTTTTCTGGTTGTAGATTACATTGATACATTACTTCTGGACTTGTTATATATACAAATATTAATAGGGAACATGCAGGATTTTTTTTAATCGCTTTTCTTAATAAAATATCAAAATACTGTAAAGAGTATTCCAAAAAGTGATATTAAATTTAAAATCCGCCAAAAAATGCGCATGATATAGGCATTTTAAACTATTAATTAGACAGCGATTTGACAGAAAGGTCCGACATGTACTGTTACGTCACAGTCTACGACGGTCATATAAAATTTTCCATATTAAATTCTGTTTTGCTAGATAGAGATAGATAGATTTGAACTAGGAGGTGTGAATCGGTCCCTAGACATTATTTTACGACTATGCATTTTGTTACTGATTTCAGATCAGGTACAAAGTACGAGTGTAAATGAGTTCCGAAAAGTACTTTATACAAAATAGAATCTCCAGTTAGAGAATGGGGGGTAGATTCTAACGGAAGATGCGCTATGTAAACATATTCTACGTGCAGTTTACCAAGGAAGCTATGTTTGGGGACATATTATAGCTCCTCAGCATCAGCTACCATGTCCTACTGGCTGGGGCTGGTACACACAGTGATTAGGTATTGAGAGCCCATATGCATATGGACAAGCCTACCTGCGGCGGCTGCTGGTTGTTTGGCGCTTATTCGTTGCCGCTATAAAATAAAATGCGCAAGGAGTTGCAGCTGTGTTAAAAAAAAAACAAAAATGCACGGACCTATGTGCATGTAGTGGTGTAAATTGCGAACAATAAAAAAATTATTTGAACCCGCATTTTTTGTCAAACAACTCCTGACCATGTTAATTTAATCACAATTATAATACCTCTACTGGCGAAAGTTTTCCCAACATCTTTATTCATATATTTAATAGGGAATATGTATCATCTTTTCTTTTTGCTTTATTAAAAACTCATTCATGTAACAAACAGAGGAGAAAAAGAATTTTTCAGATAAGTATAAAAATAACCAACATATAAGCTATCAAAACTATATCAAGATATTGTATAAAACTTAATACTTAAAACAAAAGAAAGAATCTAAATAATCGTAAAAAAAAATTAAAGATGCCCTCCAGGTCACTTTCGCCGGATATTGTACCCAGAAGGCTGGCGGCGTTTCCTCTTTGGATGGCTAGGCTGAGCCTCTGTCCGAAGTAGCAGCCAGCCCTCTGGTCACCCGATGCATCGATAAGGCGCTGAGCTATTTCTTTATACAGCTCCTTGGCGCTGGGTCCCCATGGTCCAATTGTTTCAACACCAAACGGCGCAAATATGTAGCCCTCACCGAGAGTAGCATATTTACGCCGTTTGTACTGCTCGGCTATCGTTGCCGCCGCTGCAGCCCTGGTGGAGGTGCCATGGCGATGAGACGGCATCAGAGTATCGACACAGGTGGCGTCCCAGACAAGTGTCCTGCCCATCTTCCACGGGACGAGCGTCATACCCCCGGGGCGCTTACCATCCTCGCGTGCAATACCGTTCGGCTCTAACATGGCCGGCACGCTGACGGAGACAAGAGCCCTCCGGATGACGTCGTTCTTTTGTTTTAAGTTTTAAGTATTAAGTTTTATACTATATCTTGATATAGTTTTGTGAATAGAACTTATTGAACTTCACAAAGAAGATATTATGGAACTATCTTTAGGAAATTCAGCATCAGTAACGATTTTTGCTTTTATATCGGTTAGCTATCAAACATTTCATTCTATCTCTTTCTAGCAAAACAGAATTTAATATGGAGTTTATATGACCGTCGTAGACTGTGACGTAATAGTACATGTCGGATGTCTCGGTCAAATCGCCGTCCAATTATTAGTTTAAAATGCCTATATCATGCGTATTTCTTGGCCGATTTTAATTTTAATTTCACTTTTTTGAATAGTCTTTACGATATTTTGTTAAGAAAAGCGATGAAAAAATGTCATGCGTTCCCTATTAATATTTGTATATATAACAAGTCCAGAAGTAATGTATCAATGTAATCTACAACCAGAAGACTAACAAATTATCAGAAATCATTTAAACATACTTAAAAATCCTAAAAGCTGCATACCGCACCTACAATGCAGGTACGCCGCGCGACACTAAATACATTTTTTTAAAAGAGTTATAAAGAAAAATGTTTAACAAGTTTACTATTCTATATAAAGGATAACTGGGATATTTACAGGTATTTTTTTTCTAGAGGAAATCCTCATAGTTTTAATTCTGAAGAGGATTTACGAAAAAAAAAGTGTTAAGATTTTTTTTGTATTTCGAATTTCTCGTATTTTTTGTATCGGTGAGTAAAATTTTATTTACAGAAAGGAATTCTTCGTCTCCAAGTTATACGAAAACGATACCAAACTTGATATAGTTGCTAGATGTATGCAGATAATAAACTTAGAGTGAGGCAAGCCGGAGGCACTTTTTCCCCCCCACCCCTGCCCACCTGCTGGGGGGAACCTCGTGGCAACCGGGCTAAATCAGCTCAGATCACCCCCAGGAACACTTGTCCCAAGCGGTTTGCTTTGTCTCAAAAATGCAAGGTCCCCTTTAAAACCGGACCTAAGATCTCCTACTATTATTATCAAAATCAAAAACTTTGCGTATGACCTGAAGTTTTAGTAAGTATAATGGTATTATAAGGTTGCAAATTTATAATTAAAACTTACCTGCCGCTAATTTTTCTGCCGCTTTTGCCCCTAAAACCAAAAAAACATTTTTTAATATTTATATATATGTACTTTTATTATATGCAGCGTACTGTCACAAATGTATTATTGAAACATTAAAGACATTCTGTTTCTAAAACAAATATTATTATGTTATAGATACAAAGATCAAAACGCAAAGTAAAATACGATTGCTGTCGCACGTGGTCACAGCAGGAATCGAACCTGGTACCATTGGATTACGCGTCCAACGTGTCAGCCTTTCCACCAGCGAGCACTGTACCGTGCTACTTGAATTAATCCATCCGCCTTAATCCCGTACACGTACCTACTCGCATAGGCTCTGCAATGCAACTCAGTATCTAAGTGAGCGTTGACATAGTGTCTGATATATGATATGATTATGAGTATTTTTTCGAAATTGCCCCGTATTCGAAATTATCCCAACGCATCTTAATTTAGTAAAAGCAGTTTTAAATTATTTCACATACCGACCCCAGCACCAATGTCAGCGGCTGTATAACAATAAAAATAAAAATTAATCTAAATCAGGGACAATCCTACACAAATCAACCTGATCCCGAACTACGCAAAGCCTGTACTGGGGGTACTAGATAAAGATATACATAATGTACAGATAAATTATAATATTTATAATTTACATATATACATTTATACATATACTATGGAACTATTGCATTACTGGCATAACGATTGACAGTACGTAGATGTGTATTAAAAAAGGTTTTTCGACATTTAACCCTCAAGGGATAAATAGGGGTTGAACCTTTGTATGGAAAGTTATAAACTCGATTCATTGTATAGGTTTCGTAGTAAGAAACTAAATAAAAAATATAGCTTTCTTATAAAAAAATATGCCCTACAGGGGTCAAAAAAGGGTTGAAAGTTTGTATGGGAAATATATCGTTTTTGAAATAAAATGTTTAAAACTTCGCACGCTCTCTAACACCTCGCTCGCTTAACAAGCTCACAATGTAAAGTTAAAAACATTAATTAGGGCATTTTTGTATTAATCCCCGAAAGGGGTTAAGCAGGGGTTGCAATTTTATATGGGCATTGTGTGATTTTTAAGGTTGAACTGTGGCTAAAATCTTGAAATTGGGGCAGCAGATCTTTTATATTAATATGTAGATTCATCAAGACTTTTTTTATTAAACTTCCTCCTTAAACAGCTGATATAGGGGCCGTAAGAAATGTAAGAAGCCTTTATACAAAGATTCAAGTCTATAATTTTCCAAATGAATGATTTTCATACAACGGTTCAACCCCTATTTCCCCCCGTAAGGGTTGAATTTCAAAAATCCTTTCTTAGTAGTGTATTTCCCAGTTAGTTTCTACTTACTTTAAATAAGATATGTTCCAAATTTAATGCTAATATCTTAAGCCGTTTAGCTTGTGAACTGTCTGTCAATCATTATCAGGAACGCTAGATTTTTATAATATGTATAGATTACAAGACTGAATTAAATTGTAGAAACAAAAAAACAATGAAACCTACTAAATTGCAAGCAAGATATAAACCTGCGACCTCTTTAACGCAGAAGTTCTCTGACCAACGGAGCTATCGCAACTTTACGTACGTGGCCTAAGTACTAAATATACACACTACGTACATACAAAATTGGTAGTTAAATAAAAGCTTGTAATAAAACGTACCTGTAACACCAGCTTTTATCGCAGCTTTAGCTGAAACGATATATTTTTTATTTAATATACATTCCGTACAGTTCCGTACAAACTTTCACTTTTTCCGACTTAACTTGCCGCTTGAGTTAAGTTTGCCTCTGGTATCTATGGCGTCACATACAAATGAGGGGCAAACTTAACCGAACCAGGTTATTTAAAAAATATTTTTGGTGATTAAAAGAAAGTAAGACAGACAGATATGTGGTTATAATTTGTATGTAATATTCGTACATAATTTTAGAAAATTCCAGATTTTTCTCTTGGTAAAATTCGAAGATAAAGGGGGGGGGGGGGGGGGGGGGGAAATGGATTTTTTTTTTAATAAAACGAAAAACTTAATAAAACGAAATTTGAGCAAACTAAAAAAAAAAATGGGTGAAAATGTGCAGTTCACACCCTATTTAACCTAGTCACTGGACTTTTAATTGTTGCCCCCCCCCACCCCTCATGATTCATCCCAAATAACTCAGGGCAATCAGTAACGCAACTGGTGATGTTTACATTATAGGTGATATCGGCTATTTGACGCCGTTTTTGTAATGGAATAAGATATTATTTCTTAACATATGTTAAAATAGAGAGAAGTACTCTAATTGCATTTCAGTTTAAAACATAAATACTTTAAGTTTTTTTTCTGAACACGTTCAATTCTGTCAATGTACTTATTGTAACAAGGGTGTCAAATTTGGGAAGCATATTCAAGTTTACTTCTGACAAGTCTACTTGCAGTTATACTGGCCTATTTTTTAGGGTTACGCATCTCAAAAGAACCCTTATAGGATAATTTTGTTGACCATATGTCTGTTTATCTGTCAGGACCCGGAATGCCCAGCTAACTGTGTACCAATAATAGTCGAAATCCGCGTCTTTAACCGTTTTGGCGTGATGAAGCCACAACGACACATACAAACATACAAAAAAAACAAAAATAGGTATATTTTCCTATTCAGCGACCTTCAAATAATATGTACAGACATTTCATTTTTACAACTTTATAATAGCTTCTGCCCGCGACTTCATCCGCTTTAAATTCGTTTATCGCGGATAAGGGATATTCCGACATAAAAAGTAGCCTATGTCCTTGCCCGGAACTCAAACTATCTCTATACGAAATTACCTCCAAATCGGTTCAGCGGTTTAAGCGTGAAGAGGTATCAAACAGACACACCTTCGTTTTTATAATATTAGTATGGATATATTATAGATTTGCAATTCTTAGTTATACTTTATGCTTTACCATACAGGGCGTCATATCGCTGGCCCAATATTACAGGGTTCTATGTTACATTTCCAGGCCCGTTAAAATTATGTCACTATGACAATGTTCAAACTTCAATTATCTAAAAGTGAAACATAGAAATCTGTAATATTGGGCCAGCGAAACAATATTCTTGTAATATGTTATGTAGAATGTGATTTGCAATAAAGTTCTCTGTATCAGTATTACTCTTTACCGAACGTACCACTTTGAACGTACCACTTTTTTGGTAAAAAAAGTAGTACGTTCTTTCGTTTTTTTGTGGTAAAAAAGTGGTACGTTCGTTCGTTTTTTGTGGTAAAAAAAGTGGTACGTTCAATATGGAGTGAACTTCGTTCGCGGATTAGAAAAAGTCATAAACCCTCTTTTTTCTTCATCGTAGTCGGGTAATAAGTATCCTATAACCATCTGTGGAAACCTAGCTATGATTTGGCGTGATGAAGCCACAACAACACACACACATATAGAAAATATCCAAACGAAATATTTATCGATTCAGAGATCACTCAACGATATCGATCACTGACATTGTCTGTCATGTGCCAATTCGAACATAGAATTAAACTTACTAATATCTTTATCAAGCTTCAGTTTTGCTGCAATTGTACCAGAGACTGTAAATAAAAGTAATAAAACATTATCATCATATTCAACCACGGTAAAAGTCATCTGCCGCTGCCGCTTTAAGGCCCGGATGCGGCAAACGAATTCCTAATACATTGCGTGTGATGCCAACTAATTGCTGTGCGGTGAGCGCCTCGACTGCGCAATGAAGAGAGAATTCGCTCACCGCGTTGCTAGTTGAACGTTGTCGTGGCCGGCCCGTAATACATTGCGTGTGATGCCAACTAACTGCTGTGCGGTGAGCGCCTCGACCGCGCAATGAAGAGAGAATTCGCTCACCGCGTTGCTAGTTAAACGTTGTCGTGGCCGGCCCGTAATACATTGCGTGTGATGCCAACTAACTGCTGTGCGGTGAGCGCCTCGACCGCGCAATGAAGAGAGACCTCGCTCACCGCGCCGCTAGACGAATGTTGTCGTGGCCGGCCCGTAATACATTGCGTGTGATGCCAATTAACTGCTGTGCGGTGAGCGCCTCGACCGCGCAATGAAGAGAGAATTCGCACACCGCGTTGCTAGTTAAACGTTGTCGTGGCCGGCCCGTAATACATTGCGTGTGATGCCAACTGACTGCTGTGTGGTGAGCGCCTCGACCGCGCAATGAAGAGAGACCTGGCTCACCACGCCGCTAGATGAACGTTGTCGTGGCCGGCCCGTAATAAATTGCGTGTGATGCCAACTAACTGCTGTGCGGTGAGCGCCTCGACTGCGCAATGAAGAGAGAATTCGCTCACCGCGTTGCTAGTTAAACGTTGTCGTGGCCGGCCCGTAATACATTGCGTGTGATGCCAACTAACTGCTGTGCGGTGAGCGCCTCGACTGCGCAATGAAGAGAGAATTCGCTCACCGCGTTGCTAGTTAAACGTTGTCGTGGCCGGCCCGTAATACATTGCGTGTGATGCCAACTAACTGCTGTGCGGTGAGCGCCTCGACCGCGCAATGAAGAGAGAATTCGCTCGCCGCGCCTTTATTAAGCTTAGAGCATTTAAGTAATGGAGATGACAAGCCATGTCTTTACCGAACAATTTTTTCATGCATTGTTAGCGGGGGGTTGAGGTAAACACGTACAGCATACTACGGAAATACATGAAAATTTGTTCGATAATGACACGGGCAACCAGTAGTTAAGAGTCCCCGGTAAGCTCGATTCTCCATACAAGTGTAGTTACGCTCTGATTTTAAAACAACTAGGTAGTTTGCTCTGAAACTTTTTACTAATAATAAGTTAAGGTATACGCAGGCCTGTAATTAGTTTATGTAGCATCAGATCAGATACCGTAGTAAAAAAAAAACCAGCGAATTTAAGTTTTTCATACAAAACTTTTTTTGCTGTATTTCGTTTGTTTTATAAACTGGAGCAATATAAACTAATTACAGGACTTAATATACCTCATGCATGTCATTGTAAATGCAAAGTTTCGTTAAAATCAAACACGTAGTTTTAAAATAAGAACGAAACTCTGTTTGTATGGGAAAGTGAAATTCGGCCGAGCTTGCCGGGGACTCTTAAACCTCATCGCATTAGACCCGTCATATTTATGTTTAAGAATATAAATTATTTTAATTTTTAACTTACCTATACCCTCACCCTTTTTAGCTATATCAGCACCTGAAAAAGAAGTCTTTATTTATTTTCAAACAAACACTAGGTTTTGTGAAGCGCTGGTAGTTTTTTTTAATTAATGAAATAATGATCTTTATTCTGTAAGTAGGCCACAAGGGCACTTTTACAAGTCTGACTCTACGGCGTTTCTCAAGAGGAGACCACTGAAGAGAAGAAAGCCGAAACAAACTCAACAGTCAGTCATTTTTTCGAAATAACTCTTATATCTATTACAATATTCGTGCTTAGCCAGACCTAAATATATGTTTTGAGTATAAACTCAATGCGTAGTTCTTCAAGGAAACATATCAAAACTTATAAAAGTAAAAAAAAAAATCTGGAATATAAAAAAGCAAAATAGTGATTTTTATTTAAAACAACTTACATACGTTTGTTATGCCACCTTATAAGAACCGTGTCCCGGTAAAAGTAAATTATTTGGTTTCTGTTTTGGGCCATGCATTTTTGTCTGTTAAATAGTCCTCTACCCTATAATAAGCCTTTGCCATTATTAAATTATTAAGCCCTTCTGGCACATGTGTAACTGTCTTTACACATTATGCCTATCTGGCATGTATGTATGTACACTTATTTTTTTGGATATTTATTATCATTGAATTATTGCCGGCCTTATGGGCACGCTAATACAGGGCAGCGACCTGGGAGACGCCATGGGTTAGTTAGGTTAGTTTTTTTTAAGTCTTTATTAATTTTCAAACTGACAGGTTTTGTGAAACACTGGCAGTTTTTTAAATACAATTATTCAGGGGTTCCCATACGCGAATGACCTTCATTCCGTAGGTCTTCACGTTTCTGTGTTGTAAATGTCTCATCGTGTTGACAACCACCGTTGTTAACAATACACTGTTTCTTATTATAACATTCCAGTCGCCAAAAATATAGTCCAAATAATATAAAGAGCTACAATCCATACTAATATTATAAATGCGAAAGTGTGTCTGTTTGTTTGTTACCTCTGCACGCTTAACCCGCTGAACCGATTTTGATGAAATTTGGTATGGAGATAGTTTGAGTCCCGGGGAAGGACATAGGCTACTTTTTATCCCGGAAAAATACCCTTATTCGCGATAAACGAATTTAAGGCGGACGAAGTCGCGGACAGAAGCTAGTATTATATTTTTTTTACGTGTTTTGCATTAAGTGGAAAACTTTTATATCACTTTAAAACAGTGAAATTTACCGAAATTTTCTGGGTAGCTCTTCTGGCACATATCTGAACTGTTTTTACACATTATGCCTACCTAGGATTGTATGTATGAACACCTATTTTCTTTGGATATTTATGTATTTATTAACATTTAATTACCGCCGGACTTATGGTCATGCTACCACAAGGCGGCGACCTGGGAGACGCCATTGGTTAATGAAGATATTTTTTTTTTGTAATTTATAAGTATCATTCTTAATTTGTTATATTTGTATGTTCCTGTCAATTCTTTATTTGTTTACTCAAAGTACACAGATTGTAACTTTGACTAAGAAAAAATATTTTTTTCTCCGTATGTACCGGTTAGAAAATAGGGGGGGGGGCACAATTTATGCAACTTTCGGAGCGATTATTTCCGAAAATATCCACTTAATAAAAAACAATTTTTAGAAACCTCAAATTGATTTTAAAAGGTCTGCCGAAATATGTGCCACACATTGAATTTTGCTGATAAAAGAATTCAGTTTCGGTTACATGTATGTAGTGGCTCCGCTAGAATTATTTAAGCATCAAACTAAGTAGCGGCTTACACATGACAACAAATTTCATCAATGTACATCTTGTAGTTTTTGAGTAATATGCCTGTGACATACGGACGGACGAGGGAACTAAACTATAAGGGTTCAATTTTTGCCATTTTGGCTACCCCTAAAAAGGTGTTTCCATACAAATGGCTGTTGCTGGAAAACTGAAGGTAGCTATTATAACACATCCCACGAAATTAATGTGAAATTCTATTTTTTTTATATCGTACCGTCTTTGTCAGTAACCAATATAAAATGACCTCACACCGCGTATCTTTTGCTTAGATGAAGGGATCCGCCAACACTGGATTCTCATAAATACGGCCGAGCCTAAAGTATATTTTCTACGGAACCCTCGGTGCGCAAGTTCGAATCGCATTGGCCGGTTTTTTTTAAATAAAGAGAAAATAAAGTTTCTTCTTACCTGGGATGCTACCTGCGCCAGGCACATGTGGAATGCCACCTGGGCTGCCTGGGCTGCCAGGGCCGCCTGGGCCTCCTGGGCCACCTGGGCCTCCTGGGCCACCTGGGCCGCCAGGGCTGGTTGAATCACCATCTCTTGGGGTTTTGTCTTTGCCCTTGCCATCGTCGCTAGGTCCTTTATCACCTTTGCCATCATCACATGGGGCGCCAGCGTCATCTGTAAAGCCAAATCATAATCGATATTATGACCGGTGATCAAAATAAGAGTCCCCGGTAAGCTCGGTTTTCCATACAAACCTCTCTCATTTCAAAACGACTGGCTAGTTTACTCTGAAACTTTGTTCTTAGAATTAGTTAAGGTATTCAGGCCTGTAATTAGTTTATGTAGGTTGAGATACCATAGTAAAAAAAATACAGCAAATTTAAGTTTTTCATATAATATTTGTTTTTGCTGTATTTCGTTTGTTTTATAGACTAGAGCCATATAAACTAATTACAGGCCTAGCTATAAGTCATGTCATTGTATATGCAAAGTTTCGTTATAATCCAACACGTAGTTTTAAAATGAGAACGAAACTCCGTTTGTACGGGAAGGTGAAATTCGGCCGAGCTTGTCGGGGACTTTTAAGCAGCACCAATCAATTGCAAGTGGTCCACAGCTATGGCACTGACTACATACACGACTCAGACTGGCTAGAAACTTAGCTAGGTACATACCGACTGCCTCGTGCGTTGGAGCGCGGCAGTCAACAACACGTGGTGACAGGAGCTGCTGCGGCAGCTCCACCAACGCAACACACTCGATCGGTAACAGCACAATAACGCAAGCCGAAAATCAGCACATTTGAATGGAATCGATCTGATTAAGCGTGCGATCTTAAACGACTTATACTATAGCGTGATAAGTTCTTTTGTAACACTCCCATGCTCTGCGGGCGACGGGGGAGACAGTGGGGGTGGGCACGATGACCCTGCCGCGCGCACACTTCTTACTCGCCCCCGCTGTCTTTCCCCCGTCGCCTGCAGACCATAGGAGTCTCACTAAAGAACTTGTCAAGCCATAAACATGGATATGCCACGGGATTCCAGGTACTGGTTATTGTTGCGAATTTTGAGGGTTCCGTATCAGGTCATACGATGGATATTGATATTTACGTAATTGTTGTTATATATTTAAGTATAAGTTGTTGTTAACTCTCTTCCTTTAACTACTCCTGACAAGAACAAACGAATACCAACACTACATAACCTAAACCGCACAGACACAGATCAGACTCAATAGGCACAGTGCAAATGAAAAGTAAAATGTAATATGTACAGCATAATATGCTGAGGTTTGGTTTTTTGATTTTTGTTTTTTGGTTTTTGACGACCGGTTTGGCTCAGTGGGAGTAACGTTGCCTGCGAAGCTGAGGTCCTGGGTTCAAATCCCGGTAAGGGCAAATATTTGTGTGATAAAAATAAATATTTGTTCCTGGGTCTTGGATGTTTTCTATGTATGTAAGTAATATATCTATTAAATATATCGTCGTCTAGTACCCATAACACAAGCCTTATTGAGCTTACCATGGGACTACTTCGATTTGTGTAAAATTGTCCCGTAATATTTATTTATTTATTTATTTGGTACCCATGGCCAACATGTTTTAAATTATTATATTTTCTATTGTAGTTTATACACTTAGGATAGTTAGAAGTATATAAGCATTTTATAGAAAACGATATTATTCTAATTTATATTTGTTAAACTAAAAGGCGCCCGCAACATTGTCCGCGGAGGAGAAAAAGTCATATCCCTTCATTTTTTCTTCAGCGTAGTCGGATAAAAAGTATCCTATAATCATCTGGAGATACCCAGCTACCCGTGTACCAAAAATAGTTGAAATCCGTTTAGTCGATTTTGCGTGATGAAGCCACAACGACACGTACAAATATACAAACATACATAAAATCCAAAAAAATATTTTTCGTTATAGTGACCTCCAAATAGTCCGTAACAATCAATTTTTTGAAAATATCTTCAATGTACAGACATTTCAGTTTTACAACTTTATAATAGTATAGATGTGTCATGTTGCGTCAATAGAACTAATTTAAATTTTAATTTGAAAATAAAAAACAAAACCTTTCTTTGGGAGGCCGCCTGGGCCGTCTGGACTGCCTGGACCCCCTGGGCCACCTGGGCCGCCTGGACCCCCTGGGCCACCTGGGCCGCCAGGGCCGCCAGGGCCACTTGAATTATCATCGCTTGGGGTTTTGTCAGAGCCCTTGCCATCATCACATGGAGGGCTAGCAGCATCTGTAAAGCCAAATCATAATTATTTCTTGTATGAGCAATTAAATAATGACTAATATATGAAACATGAATATGTGCCACGGGATTCCGGGTATTGATAACTTGGCGATCTTTAGGGTTCCGTACCTCAAAAGGGAAAAAACAGCCCTTTATAAGATCAATTTGATGTCCATCTGTCTGTCTGTCAAGACTATTTATCTCAAGAACACGTGGAGGTTACGTAGGTTTTAACATCAAATACTTATGTTTGCAGTCCCTTAAAGATGTAAATAAAACAAGCTTCTGAGCCAACACAATTCAAAAATACAGTCATTACGGTGGTCATAATGGTGATACTCATTGCCGTCCATTGACAATGCTATAGGGTACTTCCAATTGTTCCAGAAACTTGAAATTTGGTATCAAGGTAGGTGTCACAGCACAACCCACAAAATTAATCTGAATGGTATCTGATAAGTGGAAGAGATCGCTTTTTAGTGATAAGACCGCCTGTTGCTTACCATTTCTCATACTGGTTTAGATGAGTGTCTGATGTTATTTTCTTTTGGTGTGCAATAAAGAGTACTTATTATTATTATTATTATAGAATACCCAGTTATCCGTGTACCAAAAATAGTTGAAATCTGTCTAAACAGATTGATGGCTAACCGTTTTGGGCGTGATGAAGCCACAACGACACGTACAAACATACAAAAAATCATTTTTTTTTCCGTTCAGTGAACATATCTTCAATGTACAGACATTTTATTTTTTTAACTTTATAATAGTGCAGATGATTGTAATGACTTGCCTCCGGCGGACTTCTTGGCTTCAGCTGCGAGTTTTTTAGCAGCATCGACCCCACCCTCCAGCTCTTCAGCTTTGCCAGCAGGTCCTAAAAACAATACATCGAAATTAAATTTTATTGCAGACCGCAATTCTATTTCTTCGCAATTTTATTTATTCCGCGTATCCGCACAAAGCGCTTCAGTGGCACTTTCATCATGCGTATGGCAAAGGAGTGGAGGTCGTTGCCTGCGAGTGTGTTCCCCGACCATTATAATTTGGGCGTGTTCAAGACAAGAGTGAATAAATAGGCTGTTTCTAAACGGGCATGGTACATCCTCGGCCGCATCGTCACTTAACACGTGAGAATGCGGTTGAATGCCCGTCTATCATCAATAAAAAAAAGACCAGGGTCCGTATATTGTTCTTTATATCTATCAGCCATGGACATCCCCTGTTAAACATAGGCCTCCCCTATAGCTTGCCACAGAGTGCAATCCTGTGCAAACCGCATCTACTGACTCTCCGCGACCTTCACGAGGTCATCTGTCGTCCTAGTCGGAAGCCATCCCACGCTACGCTTTTCTATGTGTGGTCGCCACGCCAGGACTTTACTGCCCCAACGGCCATCCGTTCTCCGGGCTACATGGCCCGCCCACTGCCACTTTAACTAAATTATTATAAACTAGAAACTGCCGCAACTTTATTCGCGGAGGACACAAAAACATAAACCCTCTTTTTTCGACAGCATAGTCGGGTAAATGCATCCTATAACCACCCGTGTGATGAAGCCACAGTGAAACGTACAAACATACAAATAATCCAAAAAAAAAACATTCAGTGACCTCCAAATACGCCGTTTCAATTTTTTTTTAAATATCTTTAATGTGTGTGGAACTCGTTGCCTGCGAGTGTGTTACCCGACCATTATAATTTGGGCGTGTTCAAGACAAGAGTGAATAGGCTGTTTTTAGACGGGCATGATACATCCTTGACCGCATTGTCACTTAACAACAGGTGAGATTGCAGTCAAATGCCCATATATTTTATAATAAAAATAAAATAAAAAATTTACAGACATTCCATTTTCACAGTTTTATAATAGTGCAGGTGATTGCAAAAATGACTTACCACCGGCGGACTTCTTGGCTTCAGCTGCAAGTTTTTTAGCAGCATCGACCCCACCCTCCAGCTCTTCAGCTTTGCCAGCAGGTCCTAAAAATACATCGAATTTAAATTTTATTGCAGACCGCAATTCTATTTCTTCGCAATTTTATTTATTCCGCGTATCCGCACAAAGCGCTTCAGTGGCACTTTCATCATGCGTATGGCAAAAGAGTGGAGGTCGTTGCCTGCGAGTGTGTTCCCCGACCATTATAATTTGGGCGTGTTCAAGACAAGAGTGAATAAATAGGCTGTTTCTAAACGGGCATGGTACATCCTCGGCCGCATCGTCACGTAACAACACGTGAGAATGCGGTTGAATACCCGTCTATCATCAATAAAAAAAAAGACCAGGGCCCGTATATTGTTCTTTCTATCTATCAGCCATGGACATCCCCTGTTAAACATAGGCCTCTCCTATAGCTCGCCACAGAGTGCAATCCTGTGCAAACGGCATCTACTGACTCTCCGCGACCTTCACGAGGTCATCTGTCGTCCTAGTCGGAAGCCATCCCACGCTACGCTTTTCTATGTGTGGTCGCCACGCCAGGACTTTACTGCCCCAACGGCCATCCGTTCTCCGGGCTACATGGCCCGCCCACTGCCACTTTAACTAAATTATTATAAACTAGAAACTGCCGCAACTTTATTCGCGGAGGACACAAAAACATAAACCCTCTTTTTTCGACAGCATAGTCGGGTAAATGCATCCTATAACTACCCGTGTGATGAAGCCACAGTGAAACGTACAAACATACAAATAATCCAAAAAAAAAAACATTCAGTGACCTCCAAATACGCCGTTTCAATTTTTTTTTAAATATCTAATGTGTCTGGAACTCGTTGCCTGCGAGTGTGTTACCCGACCATTATAATTTGGGCGTGTTCAAGACAAGAGTGAATAGGCTGTTTTTAGACGGGCATGATACATCCTTGACCGCATTGTCACTTAACAACAGGTGAGATTGCAGTCAAATGCCCATATATTTTATAATAAAAATAAAATAAAAAATTTACAGACATTCCATTTTCACAGTTTTATAATAGTGCAGGTGATTGCAAAAATGACTTACCACCGGCGGACTTCTTGGCTTCAGCTGCAAGTTTTTTAGCAGCATCGACCCCACCCTCCAGCTCTTCAGCTTTGCCAGCAGGTCCTAAAAATACATCGAATTTAAATTTTATTGCAGACCGCAATTCTATTTCTTCGCAATTTTATTTATTCCGCGTATCCGCACAAAGCGCTTCAGTGGCACTTTCATCATGCGTATGGCAAAAGAGTGGAGGTCGTTGCCTGCGAGTGTGTTCCCCGACCATTATAATTTGGGCGTGTTCAAGACAAGAGTGAATAAATAGGCTGTTTCTAAACGGGCATGGTACATCCTCGGCCGCATCGTCACGTAACAACACGTGAGAATGCGGTTGAATACCCGTCTATCATCAATAAAAAAAAAGACCAGGGCCCGTATATTGTTCTTTCTATCTATCAGCCATGGACATCCCCTGTTAAACATAGGCCTCTCCTATAGCTCGCCACAGAGTGCAATCCTGTGCAAACGGCATCTACTGACTCTCCGCGACCTTCACGAGGTCATCTGTCGTCCTAGTCGGAAGCCATCCCACGCTACGCTTTTCTATGTGTGGTCGCCACGCCAGGACTTTACTGCCCCAACGGCCATCCGTTCTCCGGGCTACATGGCCCGCCCACTGCCACTTTAACTAAATTATTATAAACTAGAAACTGCCGCAACTTTATTCGCGGAGGACACAAAAACATAAACCCTCTTTTTTCGACAGCATAGTCGGGTAAATGCATCCTATAACTACCCGTGTGATGAAGCCACAGTGAAACGTACAAATATACAAATAATCCAAAAAAAAAATCATTCAGTGAACTCCAAATACGCCGTTTCAATTTTTTTTTTAATATCTTTAATGTGTGTGGAACTCGTTGCCTGCGAGTGTGTTACCCGACCATTATAATTTGGGCGTGTTCAAGACAAGAGTGAATAGGCTGTTTTTAGACGGGCATGATACATCCTTGACCGCATTGTCACTTAACAACAGGTGAGATTGCAGTCAAATGCCCATATATTTTATAATAAAAATAAAATAAAAAATTTACAGACATTCCATTTTCACAGTTTTATAATAGTGCAGGTGATTGCAAAAATGACTTACCACCGGCGGACTTCTTGGCTTCAGCTGCAAGTTTTTTAGCAGCATCGACCCCACCCTCCAGCTCTTCAGCTTTGCCAGCAGGTCCTAAAAATACATTGAATTTAAATTTTATTGCAGACCGCAATTCTATTTATTCGCAATTTTATTACTGACATTTTACTCAAAAACTACAAGATGTACATAGATGAATTCAACCCGTCCTAAAGCGTGAAGAGAGAGTGAAAGAGTCGGATATCGGGTAGAGAATGAGACTATAGAGTGGTCACCGCTGGAGGAGTCGATGCTAGACTTCGTGTGAGGAGTTCACAGTAGCCATCCTTTCGATGGCAACAGTGATCTCGTCCTCCGGATCAGTGAATACTTTCCTCGGACGTTGGGTTTACCGACCTCTTACCTTACCGGCTTTGGTTTTTTTTATGACATTAGAGGCAATCGAGCAGACGGGTCGCCTGATGTTAAGCGATCACCATCGCCCATAGACACTTGCATCACCAGAGGAGTCACAAGTGCGTTGCCGGCCTTTCGGGTGGGAGTACGCTCTTTTCTTTCAAACTTGAAGGATTCTATCCGATGAATCCTCTGAAAGATCGAGAATTGTCCAACGGCAGGCGTTTCTCACACGGAGCAACGCAACTCAAACTAGTTAACAATAAGTGTTGCTAACTGCGATGAAACTCAACCTCTCACACGGTGCGACTCCACTTGTATGTTCGTGCAAATTCCATAAAAAGTTGCGTCGGCAACGAGCGGGCGACCAGCACTGCGAGTTGCGCGTTAAGTTGCGTCGCCGTCGCAAACTAGTTCTCGATAAGTTGCTTCGTGTGCAGACCACCATTTAAACACGTGTGCCAAAGTGTTTGGTCGCTTCACAGTCGACAAAGTTAGCAGTTTTGTAAATATTCGCTCCGGAAGTCCAAAAAATAGCGTCTCCCCAGTCCCCCGACGCTCTACGTAATTTTTCAACCACGATTCAAAAAATTGTGAAAAATTCATAAAAGTGAGGCCTTATAAGTACTTGTCAGAAAACTGCGCTTCTCAGCTAAAGGACGTAAGTGTCGTGGAGATACGCTCTTTCGCTAGTACACTTTTTCATATCGTACTTTGTTCATCTGTAGTGCATTTTTGTATGAACGGCTGCGGGACCCAACACTGAACATGGTCTGACATGCTCTTGGCCGGTTTTTAAAACTAAGCCGGATTTGACTGGGGTTCGTTTAATATTTTTTGCCCCTGATAAATGCATGGTTAAAAATTTTCTGATTCTTCGCAGATACCGTATATAATTTCAGTTGTAAATAGAACTACTTACCCGTAGGAGCGCTGAAGCAGCAGTGGATACCAGCCTGTAAATACATTAAGAGGTTATTCAACACAAACTAGAAGGTGTTCTTTCGTGGAGGAGAAAAAGACATAACCCCTTAACGTAGTCTTGTAATAAGTATCTTATAACCATCTGGCGATACCCAGCCACCCGTGTACCAAAAATAGTTGAAATAAGTTTTGCCGATTTGGCGTGATGAAGCCACAACGACATATACAAAGATACAAAAAAACCATACAACATATTTTCAGATTTAATGACCTGCAAATAGTCCGTTACAATCATGTTTACAATCATAAAAATATACGTGTATCTTCAATGTACAGATATTTCATTTTTAAAACTTTATAAAATTATAGAAGTGAGGCATGTGTACGGAAATTACAGAGTTTAAAGTTATTAAAATGTATCATCTATACTTTTATCATCCATATCCATACTATAGTATTGTCAATACATTTTTGAGAATATTATGTATGTACATAAAAATATTACCCACTTTAAGAGGAACTGTGAAATACATAATATTAATACTAGAAATAAGCATAAGCTCCTAGTACCTTCTACTAGGCTCCATAAAATTAGGAGATCATTCATATGTAACTGTGTGAGGTTTTATAATAAACTTCCTAGCAGCATAAGTGAGTTGTCTATTGGTAAATTAAAAAATATTGTGAAACGAAAATTAATTTCTAAAGCTTATTATAGCACACAAGACTACATGAATGATAAAGCCGCGTGGGATTAATGTAAATTATAGCGTCATGTAAGGTATATGTAAAATTATTTTGACGAATATTTATTGAGGTATTATTATTATTTTAATCTTAATTGTTTTATAAACTCGAACATTTAGAATTTTATTCTAGACACATGCTATATTTTTTTTTCTTTTTTACTGACAATCCATTTAGGATTTATCTTATTAATAATTTTAATTTTTAAAATGATGATTTTATCAATATGATCTGATTAGGTTTTTCTAGGTTTTCCCTCATCCTTGCAACAAATGTTGGATCATATTGTATCTCTCCCAGCAAACACTTCTCTAATGTACTGTTCCTGACAATTCGAAAGTGCTTGTACCTAGGCCTACTTGAATAAAGCATTATTTGATTGATTGATTGATTCATATTATATAGTCGTAAAAATGAAATGTCTGTATATTGAAGATACTATTTGGAAACAGATTTCAATTACTATTTGGAGGTTACTGAATCGATGTATGACAGATTTTGTGTATATTCGTGCGTGTCATTGTGGCTTCATCACACCAAATCGGCTTAACGGATTTCAAATATTTTTCGTACACGGGTAGCTGTGTGTCCACAGATGGCTATAGGATAATTTCACCCAACTACGGTGAAGCAAAACAGTGTGTTGTGACTTTATCTCCTCCGCGAACGAAATTACATACACTGAGATTTTTTTGAAACGGTTGGCAAATGAAATATTTCATTCAGGCAAGATACCAACTTCCGTTGGTATCCTGCCCTAGGGTATAAATATATTAGTATCCTAGTTAAATTAAGCAAATTTGTTTGCATGAAATGACAGGCTTTTTTTTATATTTACCAGAAGTAGAAAAAACAGCGAGGCCCTCATGATGTAGGTGTTCGGTGAACTATATTTTGGGCTGCCGATAATGCCCTTTTATACAGACGCTGGGTTAATAAATGACGCAATACAGCTGGCAAGGTACAGTGAGCCTCAAAATCGGTAGCACATATGTGGGTCATATTTAGATAGCAATCAAATATGAGAGATATAGGTTACAGATGTAACAATCGATACAGAAGTAAATATGAGACAGATACAATACTAAACTTCCTTATATCTTCACTTACTTGCTTAAAGGTTAATTGGAAGAGATCCCTAATAGAGATAAGTTCGCCTTTGTACTTATATCTTTTAAGTTGACTACTTTTGTAACTGGATACTATGTACAATAAAGTGTTTACATACATAAACTTAATCTATACTATTATAAAGTTTTAAAAATGAAATTTCTGTACGTTGAAGATATTTTCAAAGAAATTATCGTAACGGTCTAATTAGAGGTTTCATGAAAATCATTTTTTTTGGATTTTGTGTATGTTGTTGTTGGTATACGTCTTCGTGGCGTGGCTTCATTACTTCATTACGCCAAATCGGCTAAACCGATTTTAACTGTTTTTGGCACACGGATAGCTGGGTATCCAGAGATGGTTTAAGAATACTTTTTACCGACTACGCTGTCGGAAAAAGAGGGGTTATGATTTTTCACCTCCTTGACCGAAAAGTTGCGGGCATTTTCTAGTGTAACCTAAATATATTTCCAACTGTACAATACAAAATGTAATTTTAGAGGCCAGCATATACGTAATTAGATGGATTGTTACGTCTTAGAACAAACTGAATAAATATTTTTCAGCAATTGGTATGTCTTAGTCTAATTATTACACAGTTTGTAACCTTGTAAATTTCGAAATACTTACGTACGCAAGTGCGTACATTTGAATACATACATACATACAATCACGTCTTTTTCCCATTACGTCATCAACATTCATTAATCTCTCTATTTCTCGCATCCATCATCTGACATACTTCATCTATTTTATCAGTCATTCCTCCCCTTACATTAAACGTAGCAAAGCGGCTCTCCATAGCCCACTCTTCGCTCTAGCTGGGACCGAGACGTGATGGGTTGCGAACCACATCGCCGCCACTTGCGTTCCCACGAGCAGCTAGGGATAAAATATTCGAACCCAGCAGAGCCCCGCATACCGGGTAAGGGTTTAGCCTTATTCTGGGGTCACCAGTCCCAGGGCAATTCGGAACGCTAACGACTAGACTCGCCTGTAGCCACCCATCCATCGGCACGGCATACCTTGGATTGGCGGAATAAGAGGAAAGATAACATGGTAAAGAAAAGAATTGTACGAATTTAGACAGGAGTAAGGGTTAAAGGATACTACTGTCCCGGAAGACTAGGTATGAGCCAGTAGCAGCTCGGGGAGCCGGGGTCGCATAACCGTATACCATCACAAAAATGCCGGAAAGGCAACATCGTATAAGTAATCCCTGACCAAGGTTGAATGCAGGTTATATTATTAAAGTGTACTAGCAGGTGCCCGCGAGAAAAAGTCATAACCCCTCGTTTGTTATTCAGCGTAGTCGAGTAAACAGTATCTTATAACCATTTGTGGATACCCAGCTACCCGTGTACCAAAAATAATTGAAGTCTCCGTTTAGCCGATTTCGCGTGATGAAGCCTCAACGGCACATACCTACAAATACATAAACATAAAATAGTACATTGTTTGACAAGGGGCTAAAATAAGCCATAATGACACGAAGAGATTATTTCGACGAGCTCACGAAGTGAGCGAAGACAAATATGTCTGTCATAATCGCTTTTAGCCACGTGTTAAACACTCTGCTTTTCACTTCGATTGCGAGAAAATAAAAATGACCTAACATTACAATTATATATTTCATGAAAGTAAAAGTATTTTGAGCAATTCTATCAGGAAGTTTGGCCAATCTGATCAGGTTTGTTTTTTTGTTTTTAATTATTCGTAAGGAATATGTAGCTGGCCGAATGTTTCTTTTTTCAGTGTCATAGAAATTAGCATGGGATTATATGGCATTCTTTTAAATCCTAGGGGCTAAATGTACTATTTTAGTTTCGCCTCGCGAAGCTTATATGACGTACTTTTTGAGCAGGAGAAGTGAAATTTTTTTTTTTCCGATTTAGTGACCTCCAAATAGTCCGTTACAATATTTTTTGGAAAATATCTTCAATGCACAGACATTTCTGTTTTACAAGTTTATAATAGTATCTTTTTAATATATATTTGTACTAGCTTCTGCCCGCGACTTCGTCCGCCTTAAATTCGTTTATCGCAAAAAAGAGTATTTTTCCTGGATAAAAAGTAGTCTGTGTACTTCCCTGGGACTCAAACTATCTGCATACCACATTTCATCCAAATCGGTTCAGTGTTTTAATCGTGAAGAGGTGACAGACAGACACACTTTCTCATTTATAATATTAGTATGGATGGATTCTTTGAAATAGAAAGAAGTTAAGGTTAAGTGGGCGTTAATTACCCGTTATCTGTGGTACAAGGGGCCAATTTTACTTTGGAAATAGATATAACTACAATAGAAAAATCGATAGCACAGAGATTTTACTATTTCGGTATTTCAATGGTTCAAAAGAAACAATCATATCATATCATTTTGTATTGCTAAACTAGCGGTAACCCTCACCTGGCATAAACTCATTTGTCCTAATCATCATTTGGCATAATTCTTCATTTGGCATAATGGATTTTTTTCAGACGCTGTACAATATTCAGGACTTTTTAAGGCATCATTCTGTTAAAAAGATTCGGTTAGGTTAGGTATGTTTTATAACAATCCTGAAAAATTTACGAGTTCAGTAAAAAATGTATTTTGTGTGTCAAATGATGAATTATGCCAAATGATGATTATGACAACAAAGTTTATGCCAGAATCCTGAACTAGCAATTTGTTACATTTTTTATTGCAAGCTATTCGACTTACGCATATTTTAATATTATTATGATTGCATTGCTTTTAAATATCAAATCCTATACAACGAACTGTAAAACCGACGTAAGCGCAATCAAGTATACTCGTAGCTACACTTTTGAAGGTATATAGGTCACACTTTCGCAACCAACATTTTCGTAGCGCTACGCTCGTAGCTACACGGGAAGAAAACTCGCTACGAGCAGAGCGTCCGCCGGGCTCGCGGTCGTGAATGTGTTAAATAATACATTTTACTTTACCCTTAGAGCTACAGGAGATGCCATTCAAATATATTCCCCTCTGCCAAAGTAACCGCGAAATCTCCTGTTAGTTTATACGGGAAATTGTCACCCACACGGGTGTTTTTTCGTTTGTAGGTGTTTTGTTTCAATTATGTGCGTTTGTTGAAATATGGATGTTTCCGTAGTGTGCTGTACGTGTTTACCTCACCTCCCGCTAAAATACATAAGCAATTCGTTCGGTAATGACACTGCTTGTCATTTCCATTAGTTAAATTACATTTACATTGCCATTATGCCATTAAGAGTCCCCGGTAAGCTCGGTTCTCCATACAAACGTAGTTACGCTCTCATTTGAAAACGACTAGCTAGTTTGCTCTGAAACTTTGTACTTAGAATAACTTAAGGTATATGCAGGCCTGTAATTAGTTTATGTAGCTTCAGATAGCATAGTAACAAAAATACAGCGAATTCAAGTTTTTCATACAAAACTTGATTTTGCTGTATTTATTATGTTTGTTTTATAAACTGGAGCCACATAAACTAATTAATTACAGGCCTAGATATACCACGTAGTTTTCAAATGAGAACGAAACTCCGTATGGGAAGGTGAAATTTGGCGGAGCTTGCCAGGGACTCTTAAGTCCGCCATTTGTAAATTTTTCGATTGTACAATAAGTTTTAAATAACTAAATAAAAAAAACCCCAAAACAGAGAGAGAAATCTTTTTTTTGCCTCTGCTAACGGTAATTTCTTTAGTTGGTTGGGATTTAAAAAAAGTCCTAACATTCTATCTTACGCTATGCTTTGAAATTTCCCAATATTGCACTTGGTCTGGAAGAACATACTATTCATGTAACACTTGGTCAAATTGTATGCTTAAATCCATTGACGTATGTAATATAAGACTGCGTATTAGACAGGCATAAATTATCGTCTCTGTACTCTCAGACAACAAGGCAATATTGTTATAGTACCTCCTTATAACGAATGCAACTGTGTAAATAAAGTGATAGATAATAGTTTACCAACTCATAAATACATATAATCTTGCTTATTAGAAATTTCTTAAAATAGGACGTTCATTATAAGAATGAGCCATTCGTTCTATATACACGGTGCCTGCGAGGAGTGGGAAAGATTTTAACTACGCATTCCTTAGGTCATGTCAAAGGAGCAAATAATGTTATATGAACCCCAAGCAATATGGTTTATATTTGAAGAAATTCTCAATTTTCATGTAAACAATCTATCTTAACTACAAAAAAAAATACATACTCAAAATTCAAATGATTTATTTGCTACGAAGACACTTATTTATAAAGGTCTTACAATATTTTTTGTTTCATGTATTCAGACTACACATAGGCAACGTTAGCTAACTTATAACTACACGTTAGAACAACCTCTTAATATTCTTGAACATACCACAGGATAAAGCTCAGACCAAGAAAAAAAGATAGACATGACATTACGAACAATCTTGTGAAGCTGTATTTTGGCATGGTTTTCACAAATCAGACAACTTCACACACATAATTTGTTTGTATGTGAATTTTGTGAAGTTGGCTTTGGCATGGTTTTTTGTGGCCTCACTAGATTGTTCGTAATGACATGTCGATCTTTTTTTCTTGGTATGAGGGATAAAAACCCTTCGTGTAGCAGATACCATTTTGCACATTTCTGCTTACGTGGCTAATTCCTGATGCGGTCAGGAAAAAAATATGCCGCATCTGGCAAACGCCTGCTGCAGGGCAATGTTTAGGATACTCTGTTTTGATGTGAATTTAAGTGCATAAAACTAGTTCTGCACTGCTCTAACACATAATAATGCGAGATCATTGAAAAAAGACAGGCTACAGTTGGACTGTACCGTCAACAAAGTTTTATTTTCATAGAAACTTCAGTCTTACGTGTTCGTTTGCGCGGATGGTGTGCAAAAACATAACTACTTGTGAACCTTCTACTTATAAAACATGTATGAAGTGATGTGTTTCTTCAGTCTATGTTTTTAGATAGTATGCAAATATGAACGGAAAATTGTGTTATTTAATAATTCCGGACGTTTTACACCGAATTGAGACAATTTATTTATCTCTATGTTTAACGTGGAATGTTATTTTCTTTTTACACTCTAAACACAATATATCTATAGAATCTGATAGTGTATTTTGCCGTGATTCAAAAAATATACCACAAGTGTATAGCTTTGATATCAAAAGCAGTCTAATTGCAGTTTTTCTAAGAAGCATATGCTAGAACAAAATGCCCCCTCCGAGCCCCCGCCAAATGTGCAAAAAGTTTCAAAATGGAAGCCGCCAGAAGTAGCAATTTTTTCTCTGTCCTGCTGCAGGTATTTGCCTCGTGAAGGGATAAATAACAATAACCTATTGTGACTCTTATAAATTAAGAAAATATTGTTAAACTCAAATTGACTTTTAAGTAGCAACCATCAATAGAGTTATGATTATCTTGGGCTTGAAATAGTTAATGAATATTAAACACTTATTATGGCACAGAGAACCATGGAGCGCGCCATGCTCGGCATCACACTTCAAGACAGAGTGAGGAATGACGAGATGCGACGTCGCATCAAGGTGCAAGACATTGGATACGTCATCACCAAACTGAAATGGAGCTGGGCGGGACACGTAGCTAGGCAGAGTGATGGCAGGTGAGCCAAAATGTTAACGGAATGGTGGCCGCTTTCAGGCAAAAGGAGTGCCTGGCGTCCGTTGGCTCGTTGGGTGGACGACATTCGTAAGATTGCGGGTCACTTCTGGATGAGATTGGTTCAGGACCGGGATAAGTGGCGTGCACGAAGAGAGGCCTATGCTCAGCAGTGGGCGATAGAGGGCTGATATGATGAAACACTTATTATCATTTCATTTATTTTGATTCTTAAAGCTAGGTCTTTTATAATACGTATGTGGGCTAAGAATTGCCCGGCGCTTTGATCGATCTACCAACATGAACTATATAAGGCTTATTGGCTATAATAGTCCTGAGGGCTTACTCCGAATCTCGATTTTCGAAGTTCGTAACGTGGCATCGCTATTGCTTTCATGTTAAACCGTGTTTAAGTAAGAGGGATGGCGCCATACGAACTTCGAATTTCCAGTTTCCCAGTAGCCCCTCCGTCCGTGGTGATAGATCGATCCCAATAGAGCGTGGCACGACTTTTTTAGAAAACTGGCATTGGTGCGTACTTATAGTACGGCACCGCAGACCTGTCAAGACTATATTTAATAGCAAGTTGCTGGTGAATAATCCTGGCTACTTGGTTATATCTGTGCAAGTACTCTCCGTTAGCAAGATGAGAACAACCGGAGATGATATGCCTGAGTGACTCTCCAGGCAGGCGGCATGCCCGACAAACATTTTTATGATATTATTATTATTTTAACTCTGAGCCCGTTGTGCCTCACTGAGGGGCCAAGGCCTCTCCCTTCTTCCTCCAATGTTCCCGGTTCTGGGCGGTTTCTGGCCATTCCTTTAGAAAGGAGTCTAATTTATCTCGCCATCGCTGATTAGGTCTACCGCGTCTCCGTTTAGAGCTATTGTGAGTCTTTATGAGATATTGCAAAATAGCAATAAGTGAGCTGTGGGCCATGCTCGGAGTCTCTTTGCGTGATCGAATCAGAAATGAGGAAATCCGCAAAAGAACCAAGGTTGTCGACATAGTTCAAAGAGTTGCTAAACCCGCCTACTGCTACTTAAGCAATAGGCGGGGCACATTGCTCGTAGCACCGATAGCGCGTGGGAAGGCCCGCAACAAGATGGACCGATGATCTGGTGAAGATCGCGGGAAACCGTAGGATGAGGGCGGCGCGCGACCGGTCGTTGTGAAGATCCTTGGAGGAGGGCTTTGTCCAGCAGTGGACGTCCTAGGACTGATATGATGATGATGATATGATGAGCTGTGGGCCAAGATCGTAAGTGTAAGTGTATTTACACTTGCTAAATAATTATGGAACCATCACGACCGGTTTGGCTCAGTGTGAGTAGTAGAGTACGTTGCCTGCGAAGCTGAGGTCCTGGGTTCAAATCCCGGTAAGGGCAAATATTTGTGTGATGAGCATAAATATATTTTCCTGAGTTTTGGATGTTTTTCATGTATATAAGTAATATATCTATTAAATATATCGTCGCCTAGTACTCATAACACACGCCTTATTGAGCTTACAACGGGACTAGTAAGATTTGCATTTAAAAAAAGTCTTAATCCAATTTTGTCTTCCTTCTCCAAGATCTCAGTAATTTTCTTCTACGAAGAACAGCTTGGTATACCACCAAAAGACCTGCTAAGACATCTAGGTAGCAGTGTTGATACCAGTAGAGCTCTCTTTTTGGACTTTTTTGCGAAGTCCATACCCTAGAAAAAAAACATTTACATTTTAATTGGTAGGCTCAGGCGTCACATTGCGCTTCAATATCACAATAACACTCTTTAGGATTCCGTACCCAAAAGGTAAAACGGGACTCTAATCCTAAGACTCCACTGTCGGTCTGTCCGTCTGTTACCAGGCTGTATCTCATGAACTGAGATAGCTAGTACAGTTGAAATTTTCACAGATGATGTATTTCTGTTGCCGCTATTACAACAAATGCTAAAAACATTATAATTTTATGTCCGTCTATCTATATTAGGAACCAATATAAAATTAACGAATACAGCGTACATTTTGCTTAGGACCAGGGATCTGCTAACACTGGATTATCATAGATACGGCAGTTTGTAGCGTATATTTTGTACGGAATAAATGAAGCGTACCTATATGTTTTTATACTGCTTAGGTGGCAAACAAGTGTACGGCCTGCCTGATTGTAAGGAGTTGCAGTTATTACTGATATTGTTCAGAACGCAGCCAAACTGACGTCACCGGCGGCCGTTCACATCCCAAATTTAAAGATCGGTGACAATCGGAATTAACCGCCAGTTTTTATAACTTTTATCATTTGTAACGAGTCACAAACGGGCAGACGAGCCACCTGATGGAAAGTAGTCACCGTCGCCTATGGATATTATGCAACGCCGGAGGAATCGCGCATATTTTGCCAACCTTTGAGAGCCCTGTTAACTCGCTTCTTGAAGAATCCTATGTAGCGCTCTGGAAATACGTCAGGGAGAAGATTATTCCACAACTTGCAAGTGCGTGGTAAAAATGAGCGTGATGCCCGTTTATTTTTAGGATGCCAAGCATCCAGATAGTGGGGATGTACTTTATTTCTGAGGCGGAATTGATTGCTACAATCAATCGCCTAAAACCACGGAACGAACGACACCTAATTATGATTTGTAATTCCAAAATTATGGAATAAATTGTATTTTTTAATATATAAAACAATACTCTTCCTCAAAGATCTACCTAGGCTATTCCCGATACCCTAAAATGGAACCTGGGTCCCAAATAACTATATGGCTGTAAAAATTAAATGTTGGTATATTGAAGATATTAAAAAAAATATTGTAATATAAATATATTTTTTGATATTATGTATGAGTCGTTGTGGCTTCATCACACCAAATCCGTTCAAAGGATTTCAACTAAATTTGGTACACGGGTAGCTGGGTATTCACAGATCGTAATATAATACTTTTTCAACACACTTGCTCGTAAAGTGGCTCTTATTACACCGTTTTTATGGCTGTAATCCAGTCCATTACACACGCGTGTTTTTTACATTACATAATCACACTAGTGCCCTTTCATTACAGTTTTTTTTAAACTTCATGAAATAGGTTTTAGGTACAAGAAACATTTTAGGTTATTTTAATAAATTTAAACTGGTACTTGTAAAAAGCAATTAATTTCAATAAATTATAAAGTTTTCTAAACTGAATAACATTTTGATTGTATTAAATTGATATAATTATTCAGTTTATTATATTAGTCCTGTTTGGCTGATTGCCCCATTAGTCTTTGTCTCAGCGCTCGTGCGCGCGCATAGACAAATGCACCGGTCGCATTGCGCCATTTTGATTTGATTTGACATATTAAGTATGATTGTGTTTTTTAAATGTCAATACTGTGTAAATAATTTCAAGCAATGAAATATGAAATATAATAATCTAGATACGTAAATTTGAGGTACTGATGACTGATAAATGTAAAACTTACGACTACAGGATTGGTTATGCACGTATAACCTAGACCAAATTTTAAGTAAGGTACGATTGTTTTTTTGCTTTTTTCCTCGTAAGTGTGTTGAAAAACGTCGTATGAAACTCGTGTGCTTTGGTCATTACACTCTCGGCTTCATACAGCACTCGTCTTCGACTCGTGCTGCAAGATATAGCCTCGAGTCTAATTACCAACGTACCACACTCGTATCATAATGTACTATTATCCAACGTCGCTCAAGAAAAAAAAGACTTTACGTACGTGGCTTGAAATTTTCGAACATACTCTAATTAGGACTTGTACCGCCTTCTGTATTTTTAACACGCTTTTATTAGGTCGACCTGTGTGTAATTAACTATGTAATGGAATCTAAGGTAACTAATTAAAATGCGTATCACAGTTCGTCTCTGTCCCATTGCTTTTCCAGCAAATATTAGGACAGTGAGAGAGATGGCGCTGTTCTTCAATGAAGAAACTGAATCAATATAATTATTGATTACTAGAAAGAGCCCGCAATTTCGTACGCGGAGGAGAAAAAGTCATAACCCCTCGTTTTTTCTTCAGCGTTCGTAGTCGGGTAAAAAGTATCCTATAACCACCTGGAGATACCCAGCTACCCGTGTACCAAAAATAGTTGAAATCCATTTAGCCGATTTCGCGTGATGAAGCCACAACGACCCATACAAACACACATAAAATCCAAAAAAATATTTTTCGTTTTAATGACCTCCAAATAGTCCGGAACAATCATTTTTTTGAAAATATCTTCAATGTACAGACATTTCATTTTTACAACTTTATAATAGTACTAGCTTCTGCCCGCGACTTCTTCCGCCTTACATTCGTTTATCGCGGATAACGGTATTTTTCCAGGATAAAAAGTAGCCTATGTCCGTCTTCGGGGCTCAAACTATCTCATACCAAATTTCATCCAAATCGGATCAGCGGTTTATGCGTGAAGAGGTAACAGACAGACAGACAGACAGACAGATAGACAGACACACTTTCCTATTTATAATATTAAGTATGGATAGATGTTTTACCTTATGCCTAGCGCAATATTCGACCCAGTACATAGCCGTGTCCAAAGCGGTGGAGATTCTATCTCTGAATCTGGAAGACAGCTCCTCAGCGATCTTTTTGTAGGAAGACTCTGTCAGGACCCTTTCGATCGCATGGTAGATGATATCTGCTGTGAGGTCCTGTAATCAGAAATTATGTTATTGTAGTTTGACTCATGTCTAAAGTCCTCGGAAAATCATGTCGAGCACTACCGCCAGGCGAATGATGACGAGTGAATTAAAATTTAATAGTGGTTACTCACGTTAAAATCGCCTACGGTGGTATGGACTTGTTATGTGGAGGGATGAGAGTCATGTGACTATTAGTATTAGATATGCATTTGGAGGGATATAAGAGAAGGGGTAGGACCAAGGAAACGGTGGATGCATTGCGTGCGAGATGACATTAAAGGAAGTTTGTGAGTAACGAGATGACGGGTGATAAAGAGGTACGAGTATGAAAGAAAAAAACATTAGCGCCGATCCCAAGTAAATATAATAAGGACAAGCGAATGATGAGTCACGTTAAAAAAACCGAGTGCTACAAGATACATTTCAGTCTAATCCCTTAGTAATAAGAAATGAGCGAATCTGGTCGGTACCCTTCTTGTACATGTATCTCATGACTAAGGTTTCCGAAAGATCTAAAACATGTCGAGCAGTTCACTCCTTTAACGAAATGAGTAATTGCTAGTGTAATCTAAATATATTTAAATAAATCAATTTTCGGATTATATCGCGTATATTATCTCATTTGAGTTTCGGGTTTATTTTCAGCTCTCCATGGTCACCGGTTGACTGAGAAAAGATATATTTTACTCTGTCAAAGTTACAATTTGTGCAAACTTCCCACTTTGAGAAAACAAATAACGGAGTAAATACATGCCAGATCGACCTAATATGTAAAGTGTGTGTGCCAGAAAGGCTTAATTATTTTATTTTAATAATTTACCAAGCAGCATTTCACAAATGAGGCGTACTGAGGAGAAAAGAAACGCTGCAAAGAACAACTCCCAGGCTACCTCATTACTAATTATAATATTTAAAAAACAAAGACTACTAAACCACTTTTTAAAAGATAAGATATTTTTACACCATTTTATTTGAATGAGTAAATATTATCGAAATATATGTATATCTGAGTTTCACGATTTTCTAGTCAGATCAGGATCACGTTCCAGTGTACTGGAATAACGAATACTTATATGATATGAGGGGGTCGAAGCCGCATCGATCATTTCACAGCTTCGTCTCCAAACCCACGTCTCCACACCACAATCTTTCAGCAGCGCATATTGACCTACTTCGGCCACACAATGAGTAGCGGAGATGAAAGCCTTAAAAAGCAGATCATTGTTGGAATCACGGAGGGCAAACGAGCCCGGAGCGGTCTGCAACCAGATAGAGCGATTAAGTGAAAGGTGTCCTCAAATAATATTTGCTCGGTCATCAGAGAGGCAATGGACAGACACCGGTGGAGGCAGTTCATAAAAACTAGGTGTAGAGCATCCACATCCACCGATGACCAGGATCCTTAGTCATGAGAGAGCGACCGCAGAGACATATTTGCCTACCTTTGGAGGTATGCGAAGTCCATGGCCCATGATCTCGCTCCGTCTACAGTTCAGGGTCTGATCTCCGAAGAACGGGATACAGATGGTGGGAATGGCGTGGTGGATGGCCTCCTGGATGCTCAGCAAGCCTCCATGTGTAATGAAGAGAGCCACGTTGGGGTGTGCTGGTATAGACAGAAATGACAGATGACTTCTATATGACGCGCTCATAGCACCCATTGAAAGGATGGCTACTACAAACTCTTCGGACGATGTGTTAGCATTGACCCCCTGGCGGGAGTAACCAGCAAGACGGGTTGAACCAGTTCAACCCACCTCATCAGTTTTTGTGTCTTGTGCACTGTGTAGGGCAATAATAGTCGTTTGCTCTTCCAAGACATTTACTTTCTCAATGATCACATTAAATTCAAATGCGTAATGATCTAATTTCGAACCAGTGCACAACTCGTTTTTTAAACGCGTCGCGACGCGTTTTACAAACGCGCGTCCACAGCGCGTTTTGCATTTCACAGAGCTGCATACTCACTTGCGTGCGTATCGCGTTTGTATTGATATAAACGCGAGTCGGCGGCGCATTTAAGAAACGCTGTGTGCATAGTGTAAAATCGATCTTTACGTAAGAAAATTATTTTTCAATAGGTAACCAGAACTAACAGATAGGTTTTTGAAGATAAATATTGATTTATCTATTTGAATGATTACGTAATCGATCATGGGGAGAGAATGAAAATTTATAATGTAAGAGAGACAGACTGACATCGGATGCTCATACATTCGGGTACGAAAATATTGTGTTTTAGAAACTGATTTGCTGTTTATGTCTAGCTAGTAATCAGATTAAGTGCGGGGAGTACAAATACACAAAGAGGGGAGCGTAGTAGTGAAAAGTGTGGATGATGGAATGGAAGTTATTGTAAATTTGCTCTCAAAGATCCAAAAATATACCCAGGATATCATCATACTGTGGTAGCCAATGAAACATATGAAGATTAGTGGAGTTGGTACCTAAATGTTTCACAGAACTTTATTTCAACAGAATTGTTTTCTTCAGTTGAGTCAAGCCACGGAGCTTGGCTGATAACAGCTAAGATAGCATCCTAACTTCCTCTTGAAAATTGATTCAGATTCTTCTTCCTGTCTTTACGTTTATCACTACCTCCCGTTCGTTAATGTCTCGCTTTCTCATTATTACCAGTTGTTATTTACCCAAAGGGTACCAACCGAACCGAACCGTATTAATAAGTTTTTGATGTCTGTACGTCTGTCTGTCTATCTGTCTGCCTCTGTTAGCTGTTCGTCATCACCTACCTAATTGATTATCTCTTTTTTATCCCTCCTTTAATATTATCTTCCCTAACTGCAGTAAATATCTTGATGTTGTCAGTTACATGGGACCAGCATGTAAATTAATCAGGAAGTGACGATGACGTCGATGATGTAACAGCCCTATTAGACTATACATATTTAAACTCGATTTGAAGAAACCGAAAGAAACATACCCAAGACATCATTCTGTGGCAGCCAGGGAAACGCATGAAGATTAGTTGAGTTGATTGGTAAAGGCCTCACAGAGCTCCATTTTAGAAGAACTGTTCTCTTCAGTTGAGTCAAGGCATGGAGCGTGGCAAAGACCAGCTGAGGAGGCTGTACTGACAGGTCTGTCACAGAACCGAAGCTGAAGACAATGGCGCCTTCTACAGCTGCGTCCAGGAGGCTCTGGAATTCCTGGAATTGAAATTGTAGGGGATCAGTTTTTTATGCCAATAAATGAAAGGTTGGTAAGAAACGTTAGCTGGAAAACCATGGAAAATACTTAGGTACGCAAACAGAATTCAATTTTCAATTATAAAATATCTTTACGTATCCTACGCAATTATTATTGTCGCCAATTAGTGTCCAATTAGTGTTGATGGTTAACATTATATATATAGCAAGTTGTATTTATGTATATATTAGTCTACAATAAAGAAAAAGCTCTTACAGCTGTAAGCTAGCCAGCCTAAAATCGCCTAAAACATTTACAAACGTAGTCAAAATGATCGCCCCGAGTTCTTCCAGACGGAAAGGTGACCATGACGCTCCCAGCATTACCACTTTGAACCACGATAGACAATCTTTGCATCAGGAAATACTCGCAGCGAGTGTCGGTATGTTTTTGTGTTGGTGTGGGTCAATTCTTACAAATTATATTAGACCCACTTCCCGGTTTCTGATTGAGCTAAAATTTGGCATACTTATGTAAGTTAGGGACAATACAGTATTATGACACCATCGTGCTGATCTGACGATGTTTCCGGAGGATGGTCATATGAACTCTGTAATGAAATAACGCAATGCTACCGAATTAGGGCTATTTAGAATTGTCTCAATGAGTACCCAGTTAACGAATCTTCAAAGAAAGTGAGCAACAAAAGCTTGTCACAATAATGGTATTTTTATACCGAATTAGGGCTATTTAGAATTGTCTCAATGAGTACCCAGTTAACACATATTCAAAGAACGTGAGCAACAAAAGCTTGTCACAAAAATGGTATTTTTTAAGAGAATCTTATTTCATATCAGAAACGTTTAAGAAGGAATAAAAAAAGCAAGAGACAATACAAGCGCGTGAAATAACAGGAAACGCAAATAAATTTAAACTTACGCGCTGCTCAAATAAAAAATAGCCTAATCCAGCATTTTGCACAAATGAAATACCGGGACCCATCCACGCTCGGTCATGAAAAGATTGCCATCTTTTTATTTAAATATTATTTTATTTAAATATTAAACATTATGGGAACAGGATGGGCAGTTGAAAATTAAGTGGGATATACCCATATTTAACCATCATTAATAAGTGGTGCATTGGTTTGATTTTTTTTTCAATAGTCCTAACAAAAAAAATACCAGCGCTGTGACTTCACACTTATTAGGCTGATACGGCGCCTTTTCTCTGTCACGACACATGGTTTTTTTTTTCATTTCTATAATTGTATACCTCTCTGTGTAATCTTTTCATTGAAATTGTGTAACCATGTAAGTTATGGTTATGAATAAAGCGTTTATCTATACATAAAAATACACATTTTATCTTACCTCATTCAGATCCTTTGGTTCTTCAATATGTACCCCGCCTACTTCCACAATATTGGGCAGAGTTGGTCTTACGCCAGCTATACTGAAATGAGCATTCATCAGGATCAGTGACACATTCCTTTCCATCGTCCACAAGCTTGGCAACTCTCCCAGATACCCAAAAACCTCCTTAGCCCATGAATCTTGCACGTTAATCGAGTAGAAATTCCTGAAGATCAAATCATATAACGTGCAGGCAGCATTTCTGATTCTCTCAAAGAAGTTCAATGGTACCAAAATAGTCGATGAATTCGTGAGGCACATACGCAAGCTCTAAAGCATTTCCCATGAAATTATTAATGTAGTGCGCAGAGCCAAAGGTAGTAAGGAGAATCAAAAGGGCCTTATACTTGAAGGAGAACATGTAGAAAATGGATTGGACGAACTCTTCAGCGATGATCAGGTCGAAATTGGAGGTGTCGTTTTGAATGAAGTGCTTCAGGTTGGGTAAACCGGTGATATGGCGAGTGTAGGTGTTGAAGTTCTTCCAGATGATGTGCTGGCCGTTGATGAAGGACTGATTCTCGACCAATTCTTCGGCAAGTTCTGGAACTGAGAGGAAATTAAGGCGTAAAAACAGGCCAAGCTTAAATCAGACTCGTCTCCCGAAAAAACAATACTTGTTTTATTTAATAAACACTAGAAGATGCCCGCGATTTCACTTGCTGGGTAGTAAAGCCATAAGCCTCTTTATTTATTTATTTATAACATTAACATTTGCACCTTAGCAGGTGAAACAAAAATGGTACTAACTTACATTGAATGAAGCATAACCTAGTGTATTTCACAATATTAATAAACATTCATTCAATTGTGCTCTTAGGCATCTCGCGTTCGACTATCTTCTTGCACTCAATCATCAGTCGCCCAGTCGCACTCAGAAATAAGTCACACTGTGGCCCCGCCTCGAGCACGGGATTGAGCAGCGCGAGCGCACGCGTGACCGGCACCTGCGCTTGCGCGCCGGCGGCACCGCCAGCAGCGGGTCTGGCACGCACGTAAGTACTGAGAAGGCACAAAAAGCCGCACGAAAACATGCGCAAGCTCTTTTTTTTGCTTTAACGTATTGGGTAACAATTAATTTAAAATTAATCTTCGACGGGACGTCCAGCTATAATTATGCCATAATTGGTAGAAATCCCTCTAGCTGTTTTGACGCGATGAGACTGCAAACAAACATAATATATACACTTACTAATAATAAAATAAAACATACGTTTCAGTTCAGTGCAGTTTGAATTATCAGTCTTTTTTTCATCACACTTGGCTATCATCAGCGGTGAGCGTCAGGATGACTGGACCAGGAGAGGTTTTGCAAGTTTAACTATCCTATGTTTTTGTACCCATTTTGTACCTGATATAAAATAATTTGTACCTCGCTAATTAGGGAGAAATATTAAAAATAGTGGTCCAGCCATCCTGACGTCAGGATGGCTGGACTTTTGACACTGTCTCTGTACCCATACTTGTACACAAATTGGAGAAGCTTGGAATCAGGGGACTCCCGCTTCGTCTCTTTGAAAACTACTTGACTGGCAGAAAGCAAAGGGTCAAACTTGGTGATATCGTTAGCGAGATTGAGGATGTACAGTACGGCGTCCCCCAGGGAAGCGTTTTGGGGCCAAGTCTTTTCCTCGTATACATAACATAACCTTTGTAACATGATGATCCCAAATGTAAAAATCTTTTCATATGCCGACGATACCGCAGTCGTTTTCACTGGTAACACCTGGAATGAAGCTAAAACCAATGCTAAATTAGGTATGGCTCTCATCTTGAAGTGGTTAAGTATGAATCTCCTGTCACTAAATACGGATAAAACAAAGTATATCTGCTTCAGCATCAATAAAAGTACACAACCCGAATTCAATGCACCTCTTAAAATTCACTCATGTCAACTTAACAATAATACCACATGTGACTGCCCAATTATTGAGATAGTTGCCCAAATAAAGTATCTTGGAGTTCTCTTGGATGAGCATTTAAACTGGTATGCACACCTCGATTTACTTTGTACCAGAGTTAGAAAATTACTGTGGATATTTAGGGCTTTGAGGCACATTGTACCAAAAAACAACACATTAGAAACGATAGCAAAACCACGTAATATACTAAACGAAATATATATATCTTTGGTGCAATCTGTCTTAACATACTGTATTACAGTATGGGGAGGTGCAGCAAAAACCCGATTTATAGACCTGGAGCGTAGTCAACGTGCAATTATAAAGATTATGTACTTCAAAAAAATTAGGTTTCCAACAGATGAGCTATACCAAATTACCGACCTTTTGACTGTGCGTAAGTTATACATACTGCATTGTGTCCTGAACAAACATAAAATCCTACCGTTTAATACTAAATATAATAACAGAAGGAAGATAGGCAGCGTTGCATTATCAAACAAAACAAGAACCATGTTCGCCAAAAGGCAACTAAGCGCTATGTCTGCACACCTCTACAATAAAACTAACAGAGAACTTAATTTCTACCCTAAAACTTACTATGAATGCAAAAAGCTTCTCAAGAATTGGCTAAAATTGAGGACATATGATGAGACTGAGTTGTTATTAAACTGATTGAACTGGATATGATCATGACATACAAGAACACACACACACACACACACACACACGCACACACACACACACACACACACACACACACACACACACACACACACACATACACATACACACACACATACACACACATACACACACTAACACACATAAGTACAAACAACTTAATATTATTATAATATTATATCAAAGGTATACCTTCATACCCTCTTGCCTGATACCAATGCTACATAAATTTAGCTTAGGAAGTTAGTATTAACATTGTTTTTCAGGTTGACTCTATAAATCAACCTTAGCTTTTAAATTTGAAAGTGTTATTTTTTTTTCTTATTTTACTTACGCTTCTGTTCTTTTCTAACTTATTTACACAAGAAAGATAGTTTTTTGTACTTGTTTCTGTTCTTTACTGTATATATGACTGTGCACGTACCTACTTAATATTACTTTCTACCTCAATGAAGAGCGGCGCCTCCCGACACAGGCATTATCATGCTTAATGGGAGACCCCATCCCTTGTGTTATGTAATTAAGTGTTGTAATGAAATAAATAATTTTGTATTTTAGTATTGTATTTGTATACATGTAACCGAAACTGAATTACTTTTTTTACAGCAAATGTGTGGCACATCATTCGACAGATCTTTTAAAAACACTTTGAGGTTTCTAGAAAAAAAAAAATGATTAAGTGAATATTTTCGGAACTATTGGCTCCGAAAGTAACAAAAATTGTGTTCCCCCCCCCCTATTTTCTAAACAGTATGTTAAAAATATATGAAAAATATTGCAAACATAAAGCTTAATAGATACTTCCAACGAAAATTGTTTTCAACAAGATCGGACATACCGATTTTAACTTACTGCCAAAAAACTGCGTTTCTCAGCAAAAGGACGTAAGTGACGGGGAGATACGCTGTTTTGTTAGTGTTTTTTTTTCATATTGTGTTTTTTTCATGTGTAGTACACTTTTTTGTATAAACAGCTGCGGAACCCTACTTTGAGCATGGTCCGACATGCTCTTGGTCGATTTTTTTTATTTCAATTTACCTTTAGAGTATTTATTGGTTTATTTGTTGGAGTACAGCCAGCATCAGATATATGGTAGTGGTCGAGTTGCTCAAATATTTCTGAGCAGTGATAAATGTCAATAAATTTTTAGTTCTAGATGTAACCAATAACATCTGAACACCCCAGTTTGTCGGAAATACATGAACAGCTGATTTCCAAAAAAATTCTGAGCACACAACGAGCTACAAATATCTGACTACATAACGCCAAAGGTATCTACGCAATCAGGGCGATCATGAGATCGGAGCATTAATGGAAAAAATACCCTATGTCGGTACAATAAGACAACCGGTTGAATACCTGTAATTCAACTGAAGATTACCATTATCGGCATACGGTCCACATTTGAATACTTCAAACAATTTGACGCTTCATGAAAACAGTGCAGACTTGTCATTGCATATGTCTGTCTCACGTTTTCTTTTCACACATTTATTTGTTGTAAGAAATTGAAATATAACGAGGCTAACGATTTGATAGTTGTGTTTACCAAAGATATCCGAATTTACATGCTGAAGATAATGATCGAATAGGTACTCCTTGCTAAATAATTCGTAAAATTGACGTCAAGTCAAGCGTCAAAACAATTATTATATTGCTGAGCAAAGAGAATATAACCACTAAGTTTTAAGAGACGGGAGTGCCATACATTGACCAAACATTGACTTAACATTTTGAGTAGTAAGAAACGTAAGCTAGAATGCAGTACTAACAGGACAGAAATTGTGACAGCTTGATGACAGAAGCTGTGGACGGCACTGCTGCCAACATGAGCAACAAAATGGGATGGGAACACACTGATAGACATTTTTATCGACATCGATAACTTGAAAAAAAAAATAGCATTGCTTTTCGACTAATTATTAAGCTTTCGTTATATTACTAGTACTATTTTGTTCTGCTAAAACCGTTTTAACAGCAAAAATACAAGTTACGAAAAGTATGATTGTAGTAAATAATAACAACAATTTTCTTTTATTAATTTTATTTGCTTTTCTTTAATTTTTTCAGTAGCTTGATTTTTCGAGGGGATATTGTAACAACCGAAAGTGCATAATGTTTATACAAATATACAAATAATGCATGTCCACTCATTATTATAAGATAAACACGGATGCCGTTTGTATATTTGTATAAACTTTTTCGTTGTCTCATTGACCCACTTAGTCATTTCTTCAAAATAATCATACAAGTAAACAAACAAAAGCACGTTGCCAGAGGTGCGCGGTTGGGCGGCCGCTCGCTACGACCACGGCACCGGCGGCACCCAAGGTTAGGTTTTTTAAAGTGTTTATATTTGTATCTGCTTTTTGTATTTTACTTTTTATATTCGTTTTATAAAACACCTAACTTATGACGACAACTAAATAAAGTGAATAATAATAATAATTTATTTCTCAAACATAATTTACAATTTTCCTTAAAACTAGCGACTGCTTCCTAAATAGGTGAGACCTGAGCTTTAGGATAAGCTGTGCTCTTCCCAATATCAATGTCATGATGTTTAAAGGTGCGTCCACATTCGTATCATTTGCCCGTATCAGATCATCGTCGCGTGGCATGATCGCGTGTCACGATCACGCGTTTGGACGTTGCGCCGATCAGATCGCTCGAAATCCACATTGCTACACGTATCAAATACTCCGATCGGACGAGTGCGGCATGATCGCGACGATGCGACGTCCACACTAGCGATCATGACACGCGGTTATGATACGCCGCGATCCATCTCGAGTCGGTTTTTGCCCGATCATCTTCTGTCTCGTCCATTGAAGCTACGCGTAAAGAGATGGCCGAGAGGTTTGGCTTGAGTCGCTGGCGCAGGTGTGTTACGGCGAATTTCCAAAGTACTGCCATTTTTAGTTGCTACGCGCGCGGTGCCACCGACGCATGGGCGCTGCTGGTGCTCGGCGCTCGCGGCTTATCAGCTGTCGTGATAATGATCTTCAAGTTTCTGCACGGGTGTTAACCAATTTGATGTGCGATCGCAGAGTGCAACAGTTTTACACGGAACACAACGCTACTACAGAAGAACGATCACGCGAAAAATGATGATCGGCGAAATGCCAAAATGATCGGAGCGGTGAAACGATACGGCTAGCGTCCAAACTGCAGCATGCAAAATGATCGGCGCGGTGATCGGATACGGTGATACACTACGGCTTAGTGTGGACGCGTTTCTTGACGCGGCGGCGCAAATGATACGGAATGCTGACAGTGAGTGTCCAAGCAGCGCGATACGCAGTCATGCCACGGGACGATGATCGGATACGAGCAAATGATAGAAGTGTGGACGCACCTTAAAGTGAAGTGGAAATAGGCAATGGATGGATGCAAAATCTTTGATGAGGCATGTTTGAAGACGCTCGCAACCAACTTGCCATTACCACCACCACCAACCAACTTAAGCATTTTGGAAAGTTTTCGCAACTTGCACATCAGTAGTTAGCGCTGTGTTCGACGCTGATACTTATTTCGCGAATACTAAGGCGGTGGTCTGTAACAAAAGCCGCTGGTCGCGTCCTACGTGACGCTGTGCGCGGCCTAGAAATGCTTGCTTTGAACATGGCCTATACTGGTCTCCCTCACATGCCTGAATGAATAGCTTGGGAGTTATGTCGCCAAAGATCGGACGCTTTTTTCGATTTTAGACAGTGTTGCAGTTTTTTTATCACATCCTACGACTATTTTCTAAATGTCCTGTCAATGGAAGTAATTAACAATAAAATAATGAAGGCCATAGTCGGATTTTCATAGTAAGTCGGCCCTGACATCAAATGGATTCGGGGTTTTTTTTGTGCGAGTGAGAGGTACTCGTGAAGAATATTTTTGCCAATTATGAGTATCCTACTTGTTAGTTTTTGACTTATGATTTTTTTAAGATTTTATTTTTATTGTATTGTTTTTCAGGATGTTTTTAAGCGATTTGCTACCAGTGTGGCATACTTCAAACTGGTGGTTGGACATTGATGAATAAAGTACTCAATTTATTTGTAACAAACATGGCACTTAATAATACAATAATTCATAGACTCATCGGCACCATTCGGAAGTAGTCGTATGTGCAGAGTTTTCACAATGGAAAAGCATTATTCACTACATCTGTAACTTTTTGCTAGTAAATTGTTTTTAATACAATAGCTCTAAGAGGATTATAGTTGTTTGAAAAGCAAGAGGCATCTCTCTACAATCTGTTTGACGACTGGTTTAGCTCAGTGGGAGTAACGTTGCCTGCAAAGCTAAAGGTCCTGGGGTCAAATCCCGGTGAGCACAAATATTTCTGTAACGAGTATAAATACTTGTTCCTGAGTCTTGGATGTTTGTTTATGTATTTAAGAAAATTTATCTCTTAAATACATCGTCGTCTAGTATTCATAAAACAAGCCTTATGGAGCTTACCATGGGACTATTTCGATATGTTTAATGATTATCATGTAATTTATTAATTACTAGCTTCTGCCGCGTCTTCGTCCGCCTTAAATCCGTTTATCGCGGATAAGAGTATTTTTCCGGGATAAAAACTAGCCCATGTCCTTCCCCGGGACTCAAAATATCTACATATCAAATTTCATTCAAATCGGTTCAGCGGTTTAAGCGTGAACAGGTAACAGACCGACAGACAGACAGACAGACAAACTTTCGCATTTATAATATTAGTGTGGATCTTTGTTTGAAGACGGGCTCAGAAATAAAACACACATTCATTTTGTTCCTTTTTATTTCGCTCCATATCGTCTTAGTCCTATATGTCATACGACTAATCTAGCTTAGACTATAGGTAGGTACAGAGTATATATACCTAGGTTATATCTTTCAGTTACAATAAACTTAACAAACAAAACTATAACATTAGACTACCACACTTCATACCAAAATAAAGAACAATACATATTTAGGATACCCGAATTAAATAAAACATACTTAAGAGAAAAACTTTCCAATGTAAGTTTTGTTTAGTTTCCGTTTATTTTTGATAATGACTTATGCAAACACTTGCACTTTTTAACGCTCAAACTAAAAACATGCTCGTACACTCCTCACTCCTCTATACACTTGTAACATGAGTGTCATCCATCACACGTGTCACTCGCTTTGTATAGGGCGTATTATCGCCCAGACGTTACGCCTGAATTTGAATCTTGATTTAAATTTTCTAGTGTTTGATTTTCATCGGATATCAATATACATTTGTTAGTTATAAGACACCCGATCGTCAGTATCATTGAAAGAAATAATGGATCTTTTCCATGTTATAATATAACGGATTAATACGCTCGTCATGACTATTGATAGGGTATGAAAATCAAAATTCTAATTATTTAGTCCATATATTGCAAAGAATAAAAAAATACTGGACACGTATGTTTTGTTTATTCAAATTAATCAACAAAAAAAAACTGAGATAAATCACAGCTTAGGAGTGGGGGCTAGTAACGTCACTACTAGCATAATCTGTACCATACGGTGACGTCACGCTTCATTTTGACGGAATGTATCTCCGTTATTTTTTGATTATGTAAAAAAAAGAAAAAATACGTCGGCCATATTTTTTAATTATGTACAATATGGATTAATTATTAAATTTTAGTCTTCATCCTTATTAGTATAATTTAAAGAAATAATACATCTTCACTATTGGAAGGTTTGAATTGCATTCACATGACCATACGCATAAGAATATCATCATAATTTTAGCATCGTAGTTCTTGAGTTTCATCGTAATCGGTTAAAATGGTATGTATTTTTACAGAATGATAGCTATTACTAATTGACGAATCCTTTTCGTTTTGCTGTAACGCAAATGCTGTTTTATTATCACTGTCATATTTTGTGCTTTGTCTCTTTTCCATCTTTTGTTTGTTATTTATGTCCTCTTTTGTTTTAACCGCAGTATCAAACAGTAGGTTTGCGAGATTAATGTTTTTGTGTTGTATTTTTACAGAAATCCAAGGTTTTATTTAAATAATAACTGAACAGTATGTTTCAGTATGCATTGGTTATGCCTATATGTGAGATATATGCACAAGTGTTTTATCTGGTGGTAGAAACACTTTGTTACAACTCATCTGTTATCTGTCATTCTTATAGTTACGAGTTAAAATTTTATTCTGAGACTTTATGAAGATTCATCATCTAGACTGTTTATTCGTTCGGTTGCTGTCTATGTATTCATACACGGGGTTATTTCATTGTGGTAGCGTTATATCATTCAGGGCATATTTATACCCTTAATGGGACCCATAAATATAATGAATCCATATTCTTTATTTTGGTATGAAGCAATAGGCTTTGATAACGGTTGACAGTACCACCGCTGACGTAAGTTCATGCGTATGCGCATATAAATAACATTGTTGCGTTTCGACCATTTTATATCAATATGGCACATCTATTTAAAATGTAAATATAGCTGTAAAATCTGATTGCAAATAAAATTATAATAATGTGACGGTCATTCAGCGCCATTTTTTGGGAGTTTTACGTACGATGAAGTCAATTTGCAATCATAACTTCTTTGTTTAAATATTTTTGTATTTTGAATGAGTAGTATATTGGACAATTATTCGACGCATATAAAAGTCACATAAGTCCTCTCAAATTAGTAACGGGATTTGAGTTTTCATCAAACAAGAAATAAGCTTCATATTGGCATACCGAATGTTAAGTTCTTAGTTGATTTTTGTATGCATCGACGCAATTAGGATGAGCTAATTTTTAACAAGGTATGGTCATTTAAAAACTATTTCAAGGAATAGGTTTAATAAACCAATTGTAATTATAAGATTTCAAAAAAATGATTTCAGGGGTAAGTTACTGGTGTTTTTAAGTTTGAATTTTATTTGTTCTTGCCAAACCCTAGTACAAACGTCAGTCAGTAGTGACATCACTCGAAATATCAATTAAGCGCATTCAAATTGTTGATATCGCAAGACGAAAAGAAAAGACTTTTGTAGCTCACCCTAATTGCCAAGTGGTATAAGGTAACAAACATCTCTTAAAAAAATTAAATAGATGTATTAGAAAAATTCGTGGCTACTAAGAAAAACATTAATCCCTTATTTTATAAAGGCTGACAATTTGTTCGACATGAACAACCAAATGTCATGACAATATTTTTTATTTTGCATTTTGAATGATATTGCGACTTTAACCTTTATAAAATAAGTTCGTAATATACTAAATATACACGGAAACACTGAAATATACAATAAATTCGTTGACAGATAGAAATATAATTCGATGTTAAATAATATGTATAATTAAGAAATCTTTCAACTCAAGCTTTAACTACTATGATAAATGCAATTTTATAATGTCATAACTAATTTTCGGAACTAAATAATTTGTAAGTAATTAACATCAACGAATTAAAAAGCTATACTTGCAATGAGAAAGAAATAAGCAATGTTCCCATGTAACACCACAAGCTGTATTTGAAGCTTATACAACTCTTATAATGCTCAACCTGGCTGTATAATAACTGTATAAAGTGTACAGTATAAGCCCTTATACAGCTTGTGTGCTACTCGGGTTGTTATCTGTTTCTAGCTAAAATCAGTTTCTTGCTAAAAATATGTCAGAAGAGATCAAACTTGAGCTCTGCTTGTATTTTTACTTTTTGACACAAAAAAACGTATACTGTAGATACTTCATAAATACTATTAATCGTCAAGTTATCATAGACAATAGCAGTCAAAAGTAGATATTTTACGTAAAAATTACAATTAGATAATTGTAATTAACTAAATAAAAAATAAAAAAAAGTTCATCGACCGGTGTCGAAAGATCGCGAGTGTTTTATCTAGGTAGGAGATATAGCTCTAGCGATCTTTCGATACTGGTTCATAGTACAATATGACCGACTATGTATCGAGCTGCAGAGAAAAGTGACCCCTCCACCATCCAATCATTATATAGCAGAGAGGTAACGTTCCTCTGCAGAAGTACTCACAATATTCTGATATTTGTATAGGCGATTTTAAATTTGCCTGATATTCGCATCTTATTCAGCTCGATATGGCGATCTTTAGCAACATCGCTTGATTATATTGGACCTGTTATATTATAAAATATTTAACCAAAACTCACGATCGGTGGGTAAAAAAGAAAAATCAATGACGACTGATTTTAACTTATTTTAGCGGTGTCACTGTCGAATAACACAACAACGTAATAGACAGAACAACAGAAGTAACTAGCTCACGCCGAAAAGACGAGACTTAAAGTACACTTAGTTCGCTATTCCCATTAAAACTACGCTTTACTAACGTTATGCAATGTTAAAAAAAATCTAATCAAAAAGGGGGATAAAAAATAAAAACATCACGCCCCGTTTTTTCATATTTTTATCGTTTTTTTTGGGGTCGATATACCTTAAATAGATCACATCACTATGATATAAATATATAAAGTCGCGTAGGATCGAGATTCAATAAATATAGGGGAAGGTAAATCACTAACACTTTGTGGTCGATTGATCGCTGCGTTGGCAACAGCTCTTGACAAGCTCAAACAGTAAATATGCACAGAATGACGAGGGATTGTAACATCACAGTTGCCAATAACGTCACTTGTAACATCACTTCACCTACGCTTGTAACGTCACTTGTAACATCACTTCACCTAAGCTTGTAACATTACTTGTAACACCATCCTCTTCTAACCTTGGAACATTACTTGTGTCATTACTTCTCCTAAGCTTGTAACATCACTTCTCCTAACCTTGTGACGTCATTGTAACACCAACTCTCCTAAGCTTGTAATATCACCTCTCCTAAGCTTGAAACATCACTTCTGACATCACCTCTCTTAACATTGGAACGTCACTTGTAACATTCCATTGAATTTTACACCCCATGTGCAAAGTAAATTTGCCCTGGATGCTGCGTGCAAATGTGTAGAAGACGTTTACCATATTTTTATGGAGTGTGTCTGTAATGAGAGGCCTAGGTGACTGATATATGATGACAGTTCCATTATATTTTGTAAAATCGTCCACTTTCCCAATATCAGATGAAGTCGGATAGATTTTAGCCCTGCTTAAGTGTGGTCTTGAAAACAAATAACTAAATCTATGTGCACTTAGGTTAAGGCTTATGACATGTATTTACTTTGTTCTTCTACGCGGCTCATATTCGCATTAACGAAAAAACTCTTTGAATAAAAAGGAAAAAAAACATTACCTCTCCTAACCTTGCTTCATCATCTTACCTAACCTTGTAACATCACTTGTAAAATCACCACGAACGCAGACAAAATACATCGAGCTTCTTTCGGTGCCATTCCCTACCGGAGGTTATCTCTGCAATGCGTATTTTATCCACGGCTATCTTGAATCAGGGGTACAATTCAGAAAATCTGTGTCTAGCTCTTATATGTATATTCAGCCTTGTGAAGCAATGACATGTTCTATAAACGACGGTCAAATATACCGGCAGATCTTCTCTTTAGCTTTATTGTCACACATCCATCAGTTTAGATAGTAATACTTCAACCAACCAAGTGGTGATGGTGGTTTCTCTCTTGCCATTGGATTGTGCTCATTTAACAAGGCTAGAATTACTTGTAAGGTCTACCAGTCTGCTGCCTTCAGTCACTTTATAATGTGAAAACAAAATCTTAAAATGTTGGAACAATCTGTGTGCATCGCGACAAAAGCAAATTTTCCAACAAGTCAGCAGAATTTCTTGGCAGGGCAAATTCAACTTGATTTTAAGAGATATACCCATGAAGAGATCGAACCATATCATTAAAGTAGCATAATCAACGATACCAAATAATCTTAAGACCGTGATCAAATGACCGCAATCCTCAGTAATGAAGGTGATTGAAGAGAAACGGATGAGGTTTTCAAGTTAGGCTATATTCCAAGTGATGTGTGATATTTACATAACTGTGATATTACAATCTAGCGCCTATAGCTCACCCCAGGCTCGGCCTGCCTAGCCCTACCGACCTAGAACCGAACAGAACTAAGTACCTAGACTACTGCGACAACACTTATGGACGGTAGAAAAAAGAGAGGGGGGCAGAATCGTCAAAATAACCGTGCTTGTATACAAATAGATTTAAAATTCCAGAAACACCATTTAACATTAACACATATAAATAAAAAGGCTGATGACTTTCCAACCATACGTGAAATAAAAAAGGATTCTATTACAATGGTAAAGCCGACATCTGACATCTGTTAAAATGAGCATGTTCTCTCACTCTAACATAGCTTTATCTTAATCACTCAGTGTAACCGTATTTGGCTTTAGTGAAAATGTGACTTACCCAGTAGCTGAAATTGGTGCTCTGATTAGTCAAAACCCAAAACTGAAAGAACAGTTACCGTCGAGATTATCTGTTTGCTAAAAATGCAGTCATCAACCATAATTGCTTGATGTTTTAATCTTTTCCATACAATTATGCTCACAGCGATTCTTTATATGTGTTGTTATATTATAAGAACTTAAACCGCCTAAGTTAGACGAAGCGAATCTAAAATATTATGGGGCTCATGCCCACCTAAGCAGGGCCTATGCCGATCGCAGCTTTTTCGGCTATATAACCCCCCTGACTCAAAATCTGTCACCTATGTGTGACCATCCTCTGACTCAAAAGCCGGATCCGCCTTTAAACTTAGTATAGTAACTCTGTCTTAGTTGGTTGGTATGTTGGAAAGCCTTGCCGTGATAATGGTCTAGCGGTTAAAAAAACGAAAAACTACGACATCTATTGCGCATTATTGCTCAGTTTATTGCAATATTCAAAATAGAAATCGACACAACTACTCCTACACACACATGCGTACAAAACACACAAATAGTCAGGGCTGTCAAACACACTTTTGGCAGAAATGAAAAGTTACATTTATATCTCAGTATAACACCAAATAGGTGTGAAATTTCAATGTGGTTTAGCTACGCAACGCAACGCGTCTAATTCCTTATGCAGATCGCAATTTAAAAATGTTAGTAAAATATAACCTTGCGATGCGTAGTTAAAAACAGCCCTTAAGAAGAAAAAACGTAATCTTACATTAAATTGCGACTAGAAGATATTTGTACATTTCGACATTTTATGCCATTAAAACTAACATAAAAAGCCAAACTTATTATCACTTAAAAAACATAAACGAATGTATAAACTCTGAAATACCTGAAGCACTCTCTAGATAGAAAAACAGAACACACAACATGCATCTCACTATTATAGGCAGCCCTAGCGAAAAACGCGGGCCTCACGCACACACTGATGAGTGACGCTTCTCTTAATATAGTGCAGGTGAAGGCGAGAAACAGCTAAGACACGTTGAATACTTTTATAAATGAAACTCGTATTTACTGCATATTCACTTTCCCAGTAAATCTGACTCATACCAGCCAGATCATCATCATCATCATCATTGGCCTCTTGCTTCAATGAAAGATGATTTAAACAGCGTCTAATAAAGTGCGGCACTTTCGAACGTGACTCGAAAGACCCATTCGACTGCGCCGGCCTCTGCCACATATTTGACATATAAATGTTGCACCTGTCGATGCAGGGGGAAGAACTACGCGCTGGTGTCTCAGGTCACGCTTACGAGAAAGAGAAGCGAACCAGGCTTCATCATGTGCGACCACACCATCGTTCAGAGTCTTCCTCCACAAGTCTCGGTCTTCAGACACACTATCCCAGTTTTGAATATCGATGTTGAAAGATAACATGTCACGCTTTGCCCAACCTAATCTTTGCATGGGTCGTCCAATTGGTCGCTTGGCGTCGGCAATCTCACTCAAGAGAGTTATTCGTGGCAAACGAGATGGTTCCATCCTTTGCACATGTCCAAGCCAACGCAAACCAGCCAGATATAGTTGTTAAATGTTAATGCAACGCTAGTTTAGTTATCGGATTGTTACCATAGGAAAATATTTAAACTTTTGTATATGAGTACATATTGATGCATCTCAGATTCAGTTACCGCGATGTGACTTCCAAATTAGATATCGAAAGTATTATATTTCTAAATATCGCGTATATACATACTAAAAAAGGGTTCGCGCAAGAAGAAGCGATTGGTCTAGAAAATTGTCTCACAGATGACGAATTTGCTAAAGATGTCCGACTGTTGAGTTTCTCTCGGCATTTCTTCTCTAACTAACAGTGGTTTCATGTTAGGAAACGCTGGTAGACTCTTAATTGTAAAAGGGTTACCAACTTTTAAATTTACGTTACCTTCATTTGATAATGAGGGTAATAAAGTAGATAAAGTCTGGTAAATAAGACCGCTTGAAAATAAAAAGCACTTAAAAATAAACGTGAACTATCAGTCCTAGCTGTTTCTCCCAAAAACAGATTTATTTAAAATTGTGACTCGATAACAACCTTCTTGGAAGATACGCTCAGTCCATACTTGATATCGATTTATATTTTGAATATGTCCATTACATTAAAATATTGCTAACGGGTAGCGCAGAATGGTGAAATCACCTTTTACACATTTCAAAAAATATGTTTTTTTGTGTACAAAACAACGAAGAATTCTAAACACCGACTAGCTTGACTAGAACTGAGGACACGAATACTACACCTCTATACCTATCGTGTCTTCTGGAACACTGTTATCAATTTCTAACTAGATATTCACACATTTACATTCAGACCCGATTTAATTTCCGATCGTAGCTCAGTCGGAAAATAAAAGAGACTTGGCTGAAATTAAGTATATACTTCATTAGAAGTTAGAGAAATTTTATTACCACTCTTCCATTATATCAACTTTGCGGATAATTATTTCAAAGATCATTCTTAATTACAATTCAAGTTAAAGTGCTGCTTGTTTATCACAGTTTTTCTGATTTACTGACATATGTCTATTTGGACTTGTATTTTATTGCATTTTGATATCTTGTTTTCTTTCTTTATTTCTCTCGCGACAATACTATCAATTGGGCGATTTTGATCAATAAAAGTGTTCCAGAGAACATCTTATGCGGGTGCTTTTAGCTCCCAAAGTATGTGTAATTGGTGTTATATATGGAGACGGATCAGCCCGAAGAAAAACGAAGGTTTGGCACCGATAGCGCGGGGGCGTCGGCTTTTGAAATGTCTGTCGTGCGTCACATAGACCGAATGTCAGTGATTGCAATTGATAATACCGTAACTCAGCCTTGCCCATATTATGAATGCGACAGTGTGTTTATTCGTGTATTTGTCATATTTTCCGCAAAACGGAAAATATCAATTTAATTTTCTGCATTGAGACAGAATGCTGCTGGAGAGTGATTAATGTTTTATTTGAATCGCCCGTTCCTAGCCTATTTGGTATTTGTTTACGTTTAGTGGGCGAAAAAGTAAGTGATTTGTAAAAAAAATATATTAGAATTTACATATGATTCAATAGGTACTCGTCATAGTTTAAATCTGTTTAAAACACTTTGATTATTGCTAGTGTGAATGCATTTATTCAACTTTATTGAATTCACTTATTTGTAATATGTATTCAATATTTGTAACTCCTTGTTGGTAATCTGTATTTCCACTTAAATCGTACACTTAGGCAAAAATTGTTACTTTTAAGGACAAAACATTTAAATGGCAATAGAATTATATTTTTCACTTATATAAGTAGGTTTGTATTTATATCTTATATTTATTTCACAGATAGACTTATCATAGATTCGTACTTAATGCTATGAAATATATGTTTAGTTTTGATTTTTGTATGTTTGTTACAGTAGATGCGCGTGATAGTGAGTAGGGCTGTTTGTCAAAGGGTCTCCCCACATGACACGCCCTTAGTGTAATGACAGATTACACAACACGAGAGCATGCTTTAAGTCTGCACTTGACTCACGCGGCTACTATATAATTATGTATGAAGTTTTGTATGTATGTATGAGCGGACGCCCCCACGCAGCGCAGACGGCAAAGACTCGTAAGGCATCTCGAAGATAAACAGAAATATTAGGATTAATCTATCTCCTATCGTATGCCAATCTACCTTTAATTATAAATATGACCTGGATTCTAAAATATTTGGTGTTATATTGGGACCTTAAAACATACCTTAATATAATTACGGAATGGAGAAAATAACTCACTCAAACGAACGATACACAAAATTTGAATAGCCTATCTAAACGATATAATATTATAAGTTATTTTGCACATTGTATATATAATATACTTTAATATATCTTGCAATTTCACCTAGCTAACATATCGTCCATCTTATAATGGTGTCTATAATGATTATAGGTTAACCTAGCTTAGCGTAGCTTATACTATAGCGTACATATATGTATAGTGAAGGAAGTATATATAGCAACAAGAAAAGGCAATGACGGTGCTCGTACCGTCGAGAATGCTGTCTTAGACTAGTGGGTACACAACGCTCTACGATACTACAAGCATTAGCCATACATGGTGTACCTTATCTCAAATTACATGTTGACTATGACTAAATTTTCTATCTAATGTTTTGTCATACTTTGATATCATATCCTCGAGGTCGTACCCCTCGGCGCGCGCAGCACGGGCCTCGCTTGCGCTCGGTTCTCTATTGACTGGATGACTCAATTGACTCAACAATTCCACCCTTAGCTTAAATGAACTATATATAATAATATATAAATATTTTTCTAGCGATATGTCTCTCGAGTTTCGACTAATGCCCAACCAAAAGCTAATAGATGAAAACAAATTAACTACACTCAATAAAACGATAACTTTCTCAATATAATATATAAAATACACCATTTACAAAATATTAATATCGAATCTCAGGTAGTGTGGATAGACACAGTACCTCCAAAAAGTTTCAAAAAAGACGATGTAGTACCACTAGCTGTACTGCACGCCACAGCGCGTTGCCGCATGCGGCATGCGTCACGCCTCACGCGACACTAGCGCCGCGACACGACAGTCCGACGCGCGGGAGAAACGAACGAACAACGTTACCTACGACGATTACATGCCCTTAAATCTAAACAATAAATATTTTTTCTTTTCACTTAACCACCTATTCAATAAATAAATCTAATATTTTTCACTAAGTTTTTCGGTATTTTTCCCTCAAATTTCTTTAAAGTGTATCCGTTAAGTATAGACACAACCATGTTTAATAACAGTAAGTTTACACGCGGCCGTGATCTGTTTTGGCAAGTCCAGACTGCGAGACGAGCCGGGCGTGCCGCATGCCACATACAATAATCAATGTTGCATGCCACATAAAATGCTACACGTAACAATCGATGTCGTATGCCATACAAATGCCGCATGCCACATTCAATGCTACATGCAACAATGTTGCAAGCCATTTGGATGCCGCATGCCGCTACTTGCAACAATCGATGTCGCATACCACACGCGATGCCATATACGATGTCGTATGCCGCATGCGACAAGAGTCGCCGCAAGCCGCACGCAGCACGCCCCGGCCCCACGGAATATAAAATGTCTTATAAAACGCTCTCACCCGGCTGCGATGGCTACTCGTCTACAATCCTACTAAACATTTTTCCAAAAATCTACATTTTCCACTAATCTTACCCTATTCTTGTGCATGATGCTGCTTCCATAAAATCTGCCTCAAAAAAGACCGTTCCACCGTTGTGCCCGCGTGGTCATCATAACATAACTTAGCCTACTTAATTTATATGAATATCTATTATATATTTTTAAAATTATTTCTTATATATCATGTAGTTTATAATCATAAGCATATAGAAACCAAATCTTTCGATATAAGTGACTCACATTGCCTTCAGGCTTTTAGCCTTCGCTGAAGCGCACCCACCAACTTATAATCTTAGTCGAGTCAGTTAACTTAAGCTCTTACATTCTAAGTATCCCTTAAGAGGAACAGAAATCAAGAAAACAGATCGCTAACACTTGAGAAAATTCGTCCACCTTTGGCTCAACTGGAAGAGTGCTTCCAGCAAGATGAAGTTTAAAATCTAGAAAGGTGGATACATTTTTTCATAGCGTTTGATCTTAGCATTAATACAGCATCCTTTTTTCCGCCTTTATTTCACCCAACATCCTCATTTCCCAAAATACTTAGCTTGGGAAATGAAACTTTTAAGAAATGAAGAAATTCGGGAAATACAATTTTCTCATTCACTAGTAACCTATCAGTAATGCGGGTTAGGGAGGAGGGGCTGCCTCGGCAAGGGGGGCTGTCTCGGGGGGTGGGGGAGGTGGGACGCTCACAAGCATTCAGCGCGACAGCAACAATCCCTCCGCCCTCACACCAAGAGGCTTGGTGCGAGCCACTCGTCCTCACTGATCTGAAAAAAATAACAATCACTTAGTTACTTATCACAGATTATTATACGAATAACTTGAGGGGTTCCCATACGCGAATGACCTTCGATCCGTAGGTCTTCACTTTTCTGTGTTGTACGAGTAGAAGTATATACTCTCTCATTGTGTTGACAACCACTGTTGTTACCAATATACTGACTCAGTTTATGTTCACGAATCACCGAAATCAAGATAAACGCCGTCAAAATTTGTAACTTCTACGACAAGAAACAAGTTTTTGCTACTTTTTTTCAAAACTATAGAAACTATTGAAAAACAGGTTGACAATTTTTAAGTGAATGTCAAATCAAATCAAAATATGCTTTATTCAAGTGTGCCTAGGTACAAGCACTTTCGAATAGTCAGTTAGAAAAAAATAAAGAAAACTAACATTGAGAGAAGTGATTGTTTGTTATCTTTACTCAATCATTGCCTATCCTATGTTTAAATGTCGTTTGACGTGGGAGCCTATACCAATTTAAAATAAAAAAGGACTTTACGAATCTATTTTTTCTCTTGATTTATTTAATATTATAACATTCCAGTTCACAAAATATGCCAAATACCAAGCTATAATACATATTTTTATTACGTAGTTTACACCAATTTGAATAATTTTATTTCACTTTAAAAACAGTGAAATTTACCGAAATTATCTAGGTAGCCCCTTAATTAAAGATTGATACACTACTTAAACATACTGGGTGCCACGCGGTTATGCGACAAAGATGGAGAGCTTTCCATGGTCATGGTCCACTCGTGACCATGGAAAGCTGAAAAGCTTCCGAAGCGTCGGGAACTCAAACGAAATAATATATGCGATATAATCCGTGAAATTATTCTATTTAAATGAGTAATAATCGCGGAAACAAAGGAAAATATTATTGTAGATTGATTTCGATGGAAAGTATTTTCTCGGAAGCTATACTTTTTAATAATAATCGTGTTTAAGCAGGCCACGGTTTATAGAAAACATTAGGTCAGGTTAGTAAAGGATTTCTAGACACGTTGTCGAGCTACGAGTACAAAAACAAAAATAATAGACACGAGACAACTGGAGGTTTTTTTAATATAGGTTTTAGGTTTTTAAGAGTACATCAAAAGGGGCAAAATAGGGTCTTAAACAAACGCCAGATGCTTTAGGCGTTGCAACCGTTCATAATGTTAAAACAGAGGTTCTTAAACTGTGGGAATTGGAGATACATAGTTAAGCACTCTTAACGCCCAAAATAAGCAAACTTCTTACGCCCAAACTAAGCAAAGATATGCATACTAGGAGACGATATACAAATTATATAGATAAATTATGATACTAAAATAGATAGAAAACATCTAAGACCCAGGAACAAACATTCGTGCTCATCACAAAAATACTTGCACTGGCCGGGATTCGAAACCGGGACCGCCAGCTTCGTAGGCCGTTGTGCAAACTAGAGCTTGCGGTCGTGTCCGTGTTTCGTGTAACCAAAGCTGGATGCAACGGAGATCCGGCCCGTTCGGGACGTGTAATTAGGCTACATGTAATTAAGATACGTAGCTCCGTGTACACGGAGCTACGTATCTTAATTACACGTGGATCCGATCCGTCCGTGACGTCTAGTGAAGATTCTGCGTAAAAATAATAGATCAACACAGATTGAAAAGGTGTATACTAAACAGAATAATGCCAATAAATTACTTAAATAGAAAAATCTGGAATCAATACAAATCTATAACTCAAATTTGATTCAAATAAAAAAAGACTACAAAGCATACAATAAGGGTCGGTTCGCGTTCGACAAGCTTTTATTAAATACCCGAGCGGAGCGGACACGGAGCGAAGCCGAGATACGCAGATACGTAGCTGAACGCAGCCACGGATACGTATCTTGGCGTATCCGTGTAGTACGTGATCTTAGTAACACCGGTGCTAAGATCACGGAGCTACGTTTCCGCGTGTAACACGGATATCAGAAGCCCTAGTGCAAACCAACTGAACCGAACGTGTCACTATATAAAATCACATAAAACTGTGACTTACCGGCTGGACCTGGAAGTGCTGCACCGGGTAATGCAGCACCTGCGGCGGCTGCGACATGGCGGCGACCCCGCCTACGCCCCCCACCCCGCCCACCCCGCCAACCCCGCCTACACCACCGACTCCACCGCCGAGACCCCAGGGCAGCTGCACGCCTCCCATTCTAGAAAATAACTTGATTGTCAATATAGTACATTACTGCCGACGCCGGGAAAGAAGGGCTTGCCGGGTGAGTAGGTATAGACGGCCGACCGCAGGGAGGCCGGATAGTGATACGAAGCCGGCAAGCACTTTTCACGGCCAGAGGTATGTATAGTGCTTTTCTCAAACATATGCAATGAAATTAATAAATACACCACTCATAAAACTACACGTAAAAGTTTCTTTTTTTAATTTTCCCTCCAATCCTACTATATTGATTTTTTTTTACGAAAGTCGTCCGTATTTCTCGTGTGTAGTGTTCGAGTAGACCCTATTAATCTTAATTTCTATAATAAATAAAATGAATGCAGAGGATTTCAAATATTGTCTATGGTCTCTTGTGACTTGCGCATAGACAATATTTTATTCATCAACATATGAACCATACAGATTTGTGTTCTTAATATCAGTTCGTGTGTAATAGGCATTAACGCGGATATTTTTGGTCACCATTCAGCCACTAGAAAAAAAAATTAAAAATATAATTCAGCTGTATAGCATGTTCATGAACACAGACGCCATGTAACATTAAAATAAATAAAAAAAACTTCCCGGCCTAGGCCTTCAATTTTGTATGAAATTCCTTTACAGTTCTCTGAAGTTGTTCCGCCCGAAACGTGATTCTTTGAAGCCTGTTCGCCTGTACGCACGTAATGACGACATTTCATTGCATGTTTGAGAAAAGATTTTTTCTCAAACATGCAATAACATATTGATATTAAGTTCCTTATCATAGGCTGCAAAGTCGACGTTTCAGGTGCGGCTAGGACAAGAGTTCGTTAATGGAATTTCTTACAAATCATGCAGGCCTAGGCCGGCAAAGTCCTCTTTTTTTAATTTCCACTCCACATAAATTTGTGGCACAGGCATCATGAAATTCTGCCACTATGCGTATTAAAAAATAAAGCTTTGATTTTTTTGTTGCTTATTTCATTGCATGATTGAAAAAAACACTATGCAAACCTCGGCGGGAAATATGGGGGTTGCCCGCGTCAGACTTATCCGTCTTCTCTATATGTCTTCGGCTGGCAATCCCTTTCGTCCCGGCCTCTGTAGTAATGTACTAAAGGATATCTTTCGCAAAAATGACCGTAAAAGTCGTCTTTATTGTCTAGATATTAGAAAGCAAAGTGCACAGTTTATAGTCAAAATCAAATTACATAAGTCGTATACAGCCAAATTAAAAAGTTTTTTTCTAAAACCGCTGCGGTTTTATCCGTATTCGCAATATATTATCGTTTTCTAGCGAAAAATACTGGCAGTTTATATTGTTGAAAAAATACAAGTTAACGAATTATATTTTCATGTACTGATTTGCTTTAGCGGCTTTCTTATAAATAGTATGTTTCAAATACACAAACTAAAATTCAGCATACTAATATTAGTGTTCCTGGTTTAAATTTAACATTTAGCAATATTCAATTTGAAATAATGTGGTGTGCACAATATTTGATAAAAAAATATTCTTTTAGAAAAGCACTATTTATGCATCGGCGGGAAAGAGGATTGCCTGACTCGGATATAGAAAGGCCTCGCTGTCGCTCGTCCTTGCAAGCTTATACTCTGACGGCAATCCCTCACTTCCCAGCCTCACCAATAATACTATTCTAGGCGCTTGTTTTAACCTGCGATAGTTGTCATTTTCGTCATAGACAATATGCATGGATTTTTAATTTTTGCTTTAATGTAAGCTCATTTATGTAACAAACAGTAGGGAAATAGTATATTACTGCAGAAGTCGCGGAGTAAGGGAATGCTGGATGAGTTTGGCGCAGATTGACGGGTAAAAAGAGTCAAGCAGTCTTTGTTCCGGCCGAGGATTGTATAGTGCTTCTCAAATAATGTTGGGAAATATTAACATTAACAAAAATCGGAGGTGGTAGTAACTAGTATAGAAGATAAATATCTAAACACGAGTAAGGTTATCAATACACTAACTCACTAAAATATATTTTGATTTGACCCAAAATATTATGAGGTCTATGTGTCTATGACAAAATTCACAAGCGCTGTGATCATTGTTGTCACCTGACTTTGTATAATTGTGTAATAAGCGTCCGTTGTTCCGAATTCACATTGCTTGTTATTAATTTTATTTAGGTCCCTGCCAATATATAAAAAAACATCGATAAACTAAAGCATGTACTCACTAGCTACATAATATAGCTAACAAAAAATAGTACTGAGGCAGAAAGACATACATCGCTATGTTTATGAGTTTTATTACTTAATCGGGAGACATAAAAAACATGATTAAAAAACTGTTTTCTAGTAATCCACAAAAAATTTACATTTCTTACGAAATGTTTACTAGTTACCCTGATTGATATAATATAGCTGAATTTATAGAAGATCGTGACAAAATCTAGAAACTCTATAAAGTATAATTTGACTTGGTTTGATTGTATAAAAAATATGTCATAACTATTTATTCTAAATCCCAAAACAGAGTACAAAAAAAATAGAATTACAACACATATTAATAAATATAACAAATAGTAAGTATACATTCAAGGAGAGTTAAACAACATGCGGTCTTAGCTGTAAACAGTGACCACTTGCAGACAATCTTCAAATCATAGAAATGTAAAAAAAATAAAAAATAAAAATGTGAATAGACTTGAGCCAATGATTATTACCTTCATGACTGCTTTTATCCAAATTAGGACCTGTGATTTTATCGTTATTTTTCTGACATATAAGTCAGAAATACTACAAAATGTATCTACGATGCCATCAGACATTGGTTGAAGTCTAGTGAGATCACATTGAATGTTTTTTAGTATCGTTTATTTTTTGAACTGACTGCAAAAAAAGGTTAGTCTACTTTTTGTCCCAAATTTGGAACAGGAACCCGAATAATTTAGGATGCTTTATTAATTTTAATGTCACTTACTGAGCAGCCCTGATGTTCGATCCATACATGAAAATGAAGAAAATAAATATAAAATAAAATGTATGTCGGAAGAAGACCCAGGCTATGGGTCCCCTTGCGATTAAAACATGGTGTCAGATGAGAACCGGGTGCACAAGGATGAAATAAATCAAACGACAACTGTATACCGTAATAGTTATAATAATTAATCACGTTATTCACATTTCACACTCTAATTAACATTAACACAAATTTCAAAGAGGCAACAATCCATCACAGTTAAGCTTGTGCACCGGTCGACGGTTGAACGATATCTGTCGTTCGTCGCGAAGCCGGCTCTGAAGTTTCGTGAACACGTGCTGGTCCGCCCCACCTCAGAGACCGGAGGGGAGCAGTGGGTACGTGTTGTGGCTGATCTTGTTAGTGAAATCAACTCCTTTTTATTATTTACGCTGAGATGTATAATATAATAAACCAACCGGCGTCCCAAAAAAAAGGTAGCATGAAACATGGACGGGGAATGTCTTTGATTCCGTGGAGTAAGGGACGGGTGCTAGTTTCGGATGCAACCTATCAAGACACACTGGTCTCGTCACACCCCCACCGAACTTCAATTAGGGCTGGAGCAGCGACAGAAGTGGACAAATGTCTTAAATTCAACAAACATAGTGATCTGGACGCTGAGTTCTTAACCGAAGAGTGAGTCTTAAAGCCTACAATCAAGTCAGAGGCTTCTTAGTCTTTTACAGACTATTGAAACAGTGTCATGACGGAAAACAACGATTTTCGTGGCTATGTAAGCCAATACGGGAACGGCACAAGCGACCACAGGCTTGACAGATGTAAGAATGGCCTGTGCGTGGTGAATCAGTGCCGGGCCGATGTCTTTTGGCACGTTTAGTTGCGAGGGCTTTGAACCATGCCTCATCCAAAATCTTGCGGCCATCCAAAATCAGTTTGCGCCATTTGTCCCTATCTATTGCGCACTCCTCCTTGTTGTCAAACGCTTGCATGTCCCGCTTGGCACAATCTTTATAACGTGGGTGGCTGGTGCTTCTTGTGGCGTTAGCTACAGCACCGAGCATAACACGCCGCGGCAAACGTAATGGCTGCATGCGTTGCACATGGCCTAACCAACGGAGTCGCCTCTGTTTCAGCAGTGCAAACAGGCTGGGAAGCTGCGCGAGCTCAAGCACCTTTTCGTTTGTGACCCTGTCTTTCCAGCTAATACCCAAGATGTTACCGATACAGCGCATATGGAAGGAGTTGAGGCGACGTTCATGCCTAGCGTACGACGTCCAGGTTTCAGCACTGTACAAGAGTATGCTCAGAGTGCACGTTTGATACACGATCATTTTGGTCTTCCTAGTTAGGTGTCTGTTTTGCCATACCCTTGTACTTAGCTTCCCGAAAATCGTCGCCGCTTTGCCGATTCGGACATCAACCTCTGCATCCAGTGACAGATTGTTCGACACCGTTGACCCGAGGTAGCAGAATTTGTCTACCGACTCCAGCGATGCACCATCCACCTGAATTACTGGTGTTTCCGCACACCCCTGCGCCATCACAACCGTTTTCCTGGCGTTGATGGACATGGAAAACAGGGCACAAGCACGAGAAAATTTGTCCATAATAGCTTGGAGTTCCTCCTGAGTCGTAGCAATAAAAGCAGCGTCACCAGCGAAAAGCAAACTCTCAACGAACAAACTGTCTCGTTGAGGGTTCGCTTTTCTAGGCAAATATTAATCCATAAATCTAATACAATCTGTACAAAATCTTTACTAACTTTTCCCTATTCTATATTCCACGCGAGCATCCGCGCTATCGCTGTCACAAACACATCGCACTGCGGTGATGTCCCCAGTATTGAGTTGAGCAGAGCAGTCGCTTGGGGGATGGGATAGTGGTGGTACAGAATTGTGGGCAAAGGAGATACTGCTAGAAGCGGTACATCCCATCACCTGTTGCGGTAGGCATCCAGAACTTTTAGTTTTAGTATCTTCCCCAGATGAATAACGCTATCGGTCTTATTCCTTGAGATATTCATAATAAAAGGCTTTTAGATCTTCACTTCTCTAAAAATGGCCGTACAACCTCTGAATGCTCGTTGGCCCTAGTGGAAGTTTCTGAACGGTGACGTGGCATTAGCTTCCTAAGGACTAGCAAGTTAGTTTCTCACCCCATGTACTGCTGCTGGTACCCGAACTGGCCGTAGGAGTACCCTTGGACTCCCTGGACACCCTGCACACCCTGCAGGAAGCCCCCGAGCTGCTGGGGGTACGTGTTGTACCAGTAGGAAGCCGGGGGCACGCCGCCGGAGTAAGCCGCGCTGAACGGACTGTAAGCCGTCCCGCCGAGCTGAAAAACAGAAATTGAAGTTTCATCATTTCCGTAGCAGCATTGAAATAATATTTAGTACAAGTATATCTCGTATTGATAAGTTTTGTGACGATTTTTATTGCGATAAAAGTACTCGATTAAAACTATGTACACGCAAGGTTATGACCTAGTAAGACCACCTAAGCATTGCTTGTACCTGTAAGAGCCACACTCTGAGAGCCTAACCCATAATAAAGGTTACGCTTGCAAAAATATCGCTCTAACCGGTTAATATCTCGGAGCGCAAAACAGGGAGCGAAATCCATTTACCGGTTAGAGAGCGATACCTCCTTATCGGAGTCTAGGGTGAATAACCGCTCGCTTAGACAATATTGGTTTGCTTGCTATGGTATTAGATTCAACTTTTCATGTAGTTGACTGTCGTTGCGCCACTATCGGCGCGAAAGTCGTCATTGATCCCGTATCCGAACACGGAGTAACCATTTAGAGAGCGCTTCGAAATAAAGTTCCCAAATCAATTCGTCCAAACGTAACTTAAATGAATAACCGGAATAACCTAAATAAATACCGGCTCATTTGGAACCGCTTACAAGCCCTGCACCTAAGGATGTTATTCGGTTCCAATCACCTGGCGTTTAAAAGGTCGATTGCAGTTGCAGGAGTTCATATATTGGACAGACGAACAGACGAAGCGCACCGTCGCTGAAAGGGTCAAGGAACATATCGTGGCTGTTAAGAACCGCCAGGTAAATAAGTCCGCTATTGCTGAACATTTACTATAAGCCACTGGATTGAACTTCATAATCCTAAGATCCTTTCTACGTAATGTAATTACTATAGTAGAATCGTATGTGAAGTAATTGAAATTAAGAAACACCGAAATTTCAACCGGGAAGACGTTTCAATCTTTTGTCGTCGTGGAATCCACTAATTAGTAAATGTACACATATATAGGTATTGAAGTTGTCTATCTAGTAACGCTCCTAAAGCTTAGCTGAAATGTTCATAATTTTTATATATACTTGCTGTGTGTGCGCGTCGTTATGCGCATTGTCACTTTAGTATTTCATGTGCATAATCTATTCTCGAGTGCCTGTAATTGTCACTATTATACTTCTATTTAAGTTTATATTGTACTGTATTAGCTGTTGGTTCTACTACAATAAATAAATAAATATCATTCGCTAAATCGCTAGATGTTGTGAGTACATATACACCGGGGCGGAGTACAAGGACCCTGCCCTCCCACTTTTTACTCACCCCCGCTGTCTTTCCCCCCGTCACCCGCAGACCATGGAGGTGTCACGAAAGAACTTGTCAAGCTATAATTATTTCAAATCCAACGCTCCATCCGGAAACTTTCTCAAACTCAAGTCTTTAAGGGCCTCAAATATGCCTTTCTAAATAAGAATTACGAATTTGCGGCACTGGCGAGGGACACGGCTAATCTATCACCTGTCCACGTGGTTGTCGTTGTGGTATGTTTGTGGTGTGATTGTGGTACCTCTGAATAGACCCATATAGGTTTGCTTCTAAGCAACAGTTTTTAACAGACAATGACAAAAACACACAAGTTCACTCGTAGCTCGAATTTCACCTTCCTATACAAGCGGAGTTTCGTTCTCAATTTAAAACTACGTATTGGATTGTAAATAAACTTGGCATATACAATAACATAAGGTATATCTGTAATTAGTTTAAATGGCTGCAGTTTATAAAACAAACAAAATACAGCAATAACAAGTTTTGTATCAACAACTTAAATTCGCTTTATATTCTTTACTATGGTATCTGAAGCATATACACTAAGTACAAAGTTTCAGAGCAAACTAGCAAGTCATTTTAAAATGAGTGCGCAACTACGTTTGTATGGAGAACCGAGCTTACCGGGGACTCTTAAGCCTCGCAATATGACGCCTACTCAGCCTAAAGACTTATGATCACGGTAGGATAAATAGTATCCTCGCAGCTCCAACCTCAGAAGAGGCTGAGCTGCTGTATACATTAGTTAAACATATTATTAAATTAAGAAAGGTTTTAGAGTAAGAAAGCCACGATGAGAGTGGCGTATGTAAAACCCTAAATAAAGATAAAAAAGGGTTATCGTGGCAACGATGTCTCAGACGGGTTTTAATTATATTTTCTTAGCATGTTTTTAAATCATTTAGAACATAGTTAAATTATTAAGTTAGTTAGTTTGTATCTAATTAATAAGAAGCGATCATTTCTACATTAAAATTTTCTTAGTGAATTACAATTAAAAGCACATCAGAATTTCAAAAAAATCATCCAATGAAGTGTCTCCAAAGTAGACTTCATTTTTATTTTTCCTTTAAATTTTACATCAATGTAATTGGGAATTCTGTTTCACAGTAAATTTTGATAAATAATGTAAATAGGGTCCATTTGCGACATTTACATACGAAAGATCAGGAGTTTTATAATTAATTGCATGCTGATTGCTTTTCTAAGTACGCCTTGGAAAAATTGTAGAATTTACATGTTAAACATGCTTTCAAAGCTTTATTCAGATTCTTAGGAAAATCTTAATCAGCATTATATTTTGTTAATATTATCATTTTATTAAAATTAGTCGCAGGAATACTTTATTGCAGGGGCATATTTCTCGAGACGACCAGACGTGGACTTTAAGAGAAGAGAGAGACGACCAGACATGGACACAGTTCCGAACCAACGCGTTAATCCTCCAAGAACTCTGTATCAAGCAACGTCTATCTTCCATCGTCCAGTGTCGCATTCTCATTTTCTTTGGACATATCACACGTCGAGAAGACCCATCTGTGGAATGACTTGTAGTGCAGGGAAAAGTTGAAGGCACGAGAGCGCACGGCAGGTCACCAATGCGTTGGACCGACCAAGTTGAAACTGCACTCAATGGCCCAATCCACGAATGTACGATAAGAGCTACTGTACGAGAAGAATGGCGACAGATTGTGAAGCTTACCACAAACCCTGATGTGACGACCACGACCACTGCCAAGAGTATGATGACAAAGAAGAAGAAGTCGCAGGGAAATGGCCAAAACAGAGATTTGAACAAATCTCTAAGAGATATGACCTAATCAAGCAGGATGTTAAAAAATCCAATTTATTTTATCATTTGCCTGGAAAAAATCCGTTATTTGATCAAATCCCTGAATCTGTTTAGTGAAATGACGTAATCAGCCAAAAAAGGCTACGGTTTCTTCATTTCACCAGATTTGATTAGTGATTTGATAAAACCCCTGGAACACGTCAGCGAGTTGCCGAATCGAACTCGCAAAGTCACTCGTTTTATCGTTTCTCTTGTCACGTTTAGTGACGTTAAGCCGATTTGACGTGATGAAGACAACGCCAAAAACATACATAAAAAAAATCACAAAGATATATTTTCCGTTTCAGTAATATCCAAATAGTTCGCACTTACTTTTTTGAAAATATCTTGAATGTACAGACATTTCATTTTTACAACTATATGTGTTGCCTTATACTTTTAATCGTTTTCTTTTTAGGGTTCCGTACGCAAAGGGTGAAACGGGACCCTATTACTAAGACTCCGCTGTCCGTCGGCCTGTCTGTCTGTCTGTCCCCAGGCTTTATCTCATGAACCGTGATAGCTAGACAGTTGAAATTTTCACAGATGCTGTATGTCAGTTGCCGCTATAACAACAAATACTAAAAACAGTATAATTTCATGTTTGTCTGTCTATGTCTGTAACCAATATAATATGATTGAACACCGCGTACCTTTTGATGATGATCAGGGCTCTGCTAACACTGGATTTTCATAGATACAACCATTTGAAGCGTTTATTTTGTTCGGAACTCTCTGTTCTCGAGTCCAACTTGCACTTGGCCGGCTTTTAAAAAGAACTGTAGAAATATGTACCACACAATGATATTTGCTAATGATTTTTTTCATGTCGATACTTTAGAGCACAATCGTACTGTTTCAGAAAAATGCTTGTTATTAGTAAGTTATTGCACAAATACGTGAAGTTGAAATTTCATGGGCAAGAATATTGTAATTAATACGAGTGTGAACTAAAGTATCGATGTATAGAGTGCCCCCCTCCCCTTGAATGATATTTTTTTGTTATTTAACTATCAAACGAAGTAGCGGCTCATACAAGATACCTATACTGTAAATTTCATCAATATACATCTTGTAGTCTGTGACATACGGACGGACGGACATGACGATACTATAAGGGTTCTGTGCGCCTACCATGAGTTCGGAACGAGCGAGTATCGAGCGCTCGATGACGGTCTATCTCTTTCGCACTATTAGAGCGTGCGAGAGAGGTGCACTGACTCTCGATACGAGATACTCGCTAGTGCCGATCGTAAACTCAGCTCATGGTAGGCACACTGTTTTTGCGCTTTTGGCTACCTACGGAACCAAAAACAACATCCCACGTAAGTCCTCACCTGGCCAGGCGCCTGCGCATTGTTGGGGTCTCCAGACTCCTTACCCCAGGAGCACTTGACAGGCTGCCCGTTCACGTCAGTGTTATGAACTGCCACGATAGCGTGCGTTGCGCTCTCCTTCGTGGAGAACCTGGAAATTAAAGAAAGAACATCAGACAAATAATCGACACACCTTCTCTATTGAAATTTGGATGCTTTTTAATCTCAATAGCCTCGCGTAGCATTCTGGGAAAATATATTTTGTCTATGGCAAGGATAGAAGGATTATCAAACTTAATTGAATGGTTTGGTTTGTCAGTGACATGTTCACAGACTGCAGACCTATTACGCCGACGGTGCTTAACATGCTGCTATTGTGCTCCTTCACCCGGGTTGATACATATATATATATTATTATATAATATATATATATGTATCAATATATTAATGTATCAATATATAATTTCCGAACGGTGTAAAAATATCTTATCTGTTAAAAAGTAGTTTATTAGTACTTGTTTTTTTTTTTAATATTATATTTAGTAATTAGGTAGTCTGGGGGTTTTTCTTTGCAGCGTTTCTTTTCACCTCAGTACGCCTCATTTGTGAAATGCTGCTTGGTAAATTATTAAAATAAAATAAAATAATTAAGCCCTTCTGGCACATGTGTAACTGTCTTTACAGATTAGGCCCATCTGGCATGTATGTACACCTTTATTTGTTGATTCAAAGTGGATAGTTTGCACAAATTGTAACTTTGACGGAGGAAAACACATCTTTTCTCAGTCAACCCGTGACTATAGAAAGCTGAAAAGCTTCCAAAACGTCGGGAACTCAAATGAAATAATATACGCGATATAATCCGTTAAATTGTTTCATGTAAAAGAAAGTACTGTTACTAAGAAATAACTTTTGTTCGAGAGAAGTCCAGGAAAGACATAGAAATTATCCCGCAATTCCAGTTTAAATCTAAGTAAGATGTGGGGAAAATTGGAACTAACTAACTCATAGCAAACGATCACCGTATACATCGATGGCGGCGCCAGATTTTGAGTACATCGATTAACGTGCTTAAAATCAAACGGAAATCAGTTATGTAATCATTTTAATTAATAAACATATTTAACTCATCGGTATATACGCTTTATTTGGATTATGCTTCCGAATGCGAGATAGTGTTCAATAGAAAAACTAAACGCGATCAACATAATTTGAATGGAATCAAATCGTACTTTCCAAGAATAAAAGATCCAATATAGGATATTATTACCTCCAGTCATTAAGTATGAACCTCGGACACAGAGAGAGACAGAGAGAGAGAGAGAAAGAGAATATAAAACTAACCTGATAAAAGCATAGCCCTCCTTGAAGACACGAATCTCCTGGATAAAGCCGAAGGACTGGAAGGTCCTGAGGAGCTCTTCGGTGAGTCCAAATATATTCCTCAAAGAAAATTTTTGCCACCAGGTGATTGCTAGAAGTTTTCTGGAATAATTCTAGGAGCCAAACTTACCTGATAAAAGCATAACCCTTGTCCTTGAAGACACGGATCTCCTGGATGGACCCGAAGGGCTGGAAGGTCTTCTGGAGCAGCTCCTCAGTGAGTCCAGCCGCCAGACCACCGCAGTACACGGTGCAGTTGGTTGGCGAGCTCTGGTTGTAGACCTCGTCGAAGGTCAACGGCTTTGAGTTCACTGGAACAGGAATGATCATAGATTAACACATTTTATCATTCATAAGCCGAGCGATTGACCAAGTACCACCTGACGGTACGTGAATACGGGTATAGTTTCCAATTTTTTTTAAAAGCAATAAAGTATATTTGATTTCAAAGAAGGAAAATAAAAAGAGTACCAACAAATGAAATTGTTGTCATATAGACATTGATTGACCAATTGTTGTCATATTGACATTGATTGACCAATTGTTGTCATATTGACATTGATTGACCAATTGTTGTCATATTGACATTGATTGACCAATTGACATTAGCATGCGCATTGCATGAGTTAGGCTCGGGTTAGGCTTGGGGATAGCAACATATTAACAGTAAGAGGTCTGGACCCACGCTCCGGGTCATTCTTGGTGCAGAGGCTGGCTGTCGCTGTTCAAAAGGGTAATGCCGCTAGCGTGATGGGCACCTTTGCGCCGGGAGTGACTCGGGGTGGGTTATTTGACTAGGTTTAGTTTTCTTCTGTTTCCGCGATTATTACTCATTGAAATAAAACAATTTAACAATTTAAAATGAGGTAATATACGCGATATAATCCGTTAAATTGTTTTATTTCAATAGGTTTAGTTTGTAGAGTTTAGTTTTAGCTTATTTTAGTATTTTGTGGTTTGTTTCGTAATGTCTAAATAATTATGTATGTGCTTAACTTTGTAATTTTTTGAATTACCATACCTTTGAAAAAACTGGTACATCCCAATTAGGGAATGCAAACTGGTTTACGCTGATGTTTATCAATTTATTTACTACAATTTCTCGTTTACTGGCCCTCGAAGCAGCATTTAATTTGCGTTTCACATCAGATATGTTAGGATCCTAATTGATACGGGCCGTGGTCCAATCCTTAACAGTAAGTAGTCAAACTATTTTGGTTTATGACAATAAGTATTCACTATAGTGGCGACTGACACACTATAGTGAATGGGTTTTCACTGTAGTATAGTAAAAGTACTGTATTAGTTTTACAGATTATAAAGTACACAAACAGGGCATTGTTTTGGGAATTCCCAAAGTAACCACTCAGCGACGGGCAGTGTCCGTCCACCTTGTCTTATTAACTCCAAATAGGATTTATCAGTATTAGTTGACATCTTACTCGTGTAGTGTTGACTTGTAATGTGGTGAAACGGACAGTGCTATACGGAAAGGTATGTGCATAACTATAAACATTTTTGTTTTTTTACTCTATTATATTTCCGTTTTCACTGCCTTTTCGGCGTTTCTATATAAATGTTTAGTTTAAAAATCATTGCCTTTATAGCCTTTATAGATAACAATTATACTTGAAATCATTTAAGCTGTCCGATTGTATCACAATTATACCACAACCTTAATGTCTCAGCTAGAAAGTTTAAATTGTAATAATAATTCTCATAAACTTTCGGACACTTCAAATAGTTCCATCTATACAAGGCTTAATTTTTATGTAAGTTGTTGTATTTATTTGTCAACAGACAGACAGACAGACGCGGCGGAGGATTTTATTTTATAATATGTATAGATAAAAGTTAACAAAATCATATCTAGAAGCCAAAGCAAAAAATAGCGGGAAAGCCGAAATCATGAACATTTTTACTAACACGTGGTATTTTTTACCCAGTAGTGCTTGCCGCCAGATTAAAAGTAGAATCGCCCATTTTGCTCATTAGATACCTGATGAAGATGAGTTTGCGTGATCAATGTGTTGTATATTTTGTTACAGTATTCTTTTTCTCATAAAAAACATAGTACATTTGCTGTATTCCTACGGTAAAAAATAAGTTTCTATCCACAATTTTATTTAAACATTTTTATACATAATATTTTTTTTATGATTTTAGAATTTCTGAAGATAGCAGCCAGCCAGTGGCATCCACCAACAATTCACATACTAAATTTGACACAAATAAATATGATTCTGAATGATTGAACTTATTTTCTCGACTGTCCTTACCTTCTAAAATGTGACGAGGGATCCGACAGGAATAGCAATTTTTTTAGTGGATCAGCCCGGAATAAAAATGGAATAACAATAAACGGGGTATCAGTTTTGGGGATCAGACCGGAATAACTCGTTCTGGAGTGGAGACCTCGAACGGCTCGCCTTAAGGAACCACCCCCTGCCAGGTGGACCGATGACCTGAACAGTCTGCGGAAGCGGTTCGAGAGCTGAGGATCGGGTTTGGTGGCGTGAATTGTGGAAGGCCGATAGTGGATGACTCCTGCCTCCCACGCACTTCAGGAAGAGATGTGTATGAACGTGAATGCACATGTGCGTTGGCAGCACTGAATTTGTTAATATTGATGATAAAGTTACTAAATGCCCTTCATGCATATGGTGTAATGAATTGATCATCATAATCATCATCATTTCAACCATAGAACGTCCACTGCTAGATACAGGACTCTCCAATAGACTTCCACATGGGCTGGATTGTGGCGACCCGCATCCAGCGAGGCCCCCGCAACCCTAACTAGGTAAACGCGTTTTCCACTTTGAACTGTCGTTACGGCTTCATCTCGCCAAAACGGGTAAACGTATTTTAATTATTTTTGATAGCTTAGGCACAGATGGATATGGGATACTTTTTTAACAGACGACGCTGAAGTAGAAAGAGATTTTTTTTCCGTTCAGTGACCTTTAAATACTCCGTATCACTAATTTTCATTAAAAAAATCTTCAATGAACAAACAATGAATTTGTACAGCTACAATAGTATGGAAAAAAATTACTCTTTACACCGTTAAATTAACAAAACGTATATTAATAATATTTTCTTCTGTTTTCGCGATTATTACTCATTTAAATTAAACGATTTGACGGATTATATTGCGTATAATATCTCATTTGAGTTCCCAACGTTTCGGAAGCTTTTCAGCTTTCCATTTCAACCCATGACCGTGGAAAGATGAAAGCCTCGTGAAGTCGGGAACTCAAATGAGATGTACGCGATATAATCTGTTAAATTGTTCTATTTAAAATGTATATTTTTCGATATATTCACGACATGATATCGAACTCAAAGAATCTAGGTCCACCATTGTTATGGAAAGGAATAGTAAGTAATAACTCTGTGAAATAGACCGGAAACGCGACACCGGAAGTATTAATGTCGCAACGGAAATTAGGCGCTCGGCAGCGGCGTACGAAATAGAGGTTTTGAAAAAACTTTTACATCATATTTGTCTGTCGTCAACAAGAATACGACCAGAATTTGGAAAAAATAAACCCATTTAAAATTATTATTACCAACTAGAAGCCCGCTTCGTGTTTGAAGGAGAAAAAAGCCCATAAGCCTTAAGGAAGATGTGTGTAGGATACTTTTTACCCTACGGCGCTGAAGAAAGAAAGAAGGATAATGAATATTTCCTCCCCCCCAAACGAAGTTCTAGTACAGATTATAAAATCACCATTTTAATTTTACGATAAAAAAATTGTCTTATATTTTTTGTGAAAAGAAAATGATACATTCGATATTCTTACAATAAAAAATTACATTAATAAGTAATTCTAACATTTCTCGTTGCCTGCCACAAACACCTTATTGTGATCACCGATCATATTGTAAGAAAATACTGATGCTCCATTTATCAAACCGAACGAAATCTTAGTAAATTTATATGCACGTAGCAACGAGCTCACGTTCGGTGGTTCGCATATTTACGGCGAAAGGAAATTGAACTGCGATGTATTCCACAGAGCGGACGCATACATCCCACTGCCTAAACATAGCTTAAGTCGTATATACCCTATATATCTCGGTATTTCAATAAAAGTAGACAAAAAAAGCGAGTACAACTCCGCACGAATCGTTCGGTACCAACTTTTTAAGTAAAATAAATAAAATGAAATGAAACGAAGCAAACCTAAACGAAATAAAATAAATTTCTTGCATGACAGTTTCAATAATAAATTTGTAGCCGTCTTTTTAATTTTTCTTAAAGGCAATGTAAATAGATTAATTATTTATATCAACTTGTTTTAAAATATACTGAGTATCTTAATCTATGCTATTATAAAGTTGTAAAAATGTTGGTAATTAAAAAAAAAAAATTAAAACGAACTATTTGCAGGCCTCTTAACCGAAAAATATAACTTTTGGATTTTTGATATGTTTGTATGTGTCGTTGTGGCTTCATTACGCTAAAACGGGGAAATAGATTTCAACTATTTTCGGTGCACCGGTAGCTGAGCATCCACAAATGATTAAAGGATACTTTTTACTCGATTATGCTGAAGAAGAGTCTCATCAATCATCTAGTAAAAAATAAAATCATGCAAAAAGGCGAAATGTATATAATAGTCATCGGTCCATCTTGTTGGAGGCCTCTACACGCTGCGTCGTCCTGTACGCCGTCGTCACTCGAGAATCTTTCTGCCCCAGCGGCCACACACAACAACAACAACAACAACAATTCTTTATTGCACACCAACAACAGAAACAGTACATTAGAGCCTTAACATAAAATAGGTAAACTATAGGCGGTCTTATCTCTTCCAGACAACCTTAGGGTAGCGGAAATGACATAAAATAGCTAGAAATGAGTAGGTGGTGAGATAAGATTACATATAATACAAAAATAAATAAAAACATACGTATATATTATACATATACATATACTAAACATACATACTACTATATATATATATATATATCTATATAGATATACAAAATAAGAAAGAAAACAGATACAGTTGACATCAAAGTGATTAGAAAACCAGAAGCAGAATTAAAAATAGAAATTATGGGAGAGATAAATAATGATCCTTTAACTTAGTTTAAAAAATAGGCAATGACTTCGCTTGCCTTAAATCGAGTGGAAGAGAGTTCCACAACACAGTAGCCCGGAATGTAAAAGAATTTGTATAAAACTTTGACTTTGATGATGGAACAGCTAAAAGAAAGTTTTGAGCGGACCTTGCTGATAGAAGATAACTAAAACGTAAGACACAAGATGTTATATCTTGACCCTGTTTTCACTTCTGCATAACTCTATACTGCCTATTATCCGAGCGCACAACGCTCAGCTGTTGAATAATAAATATCACGATTCCAATGGTTTAATAATTAGCATAGTGATTATTTGATTGTGAACCGGTAATTGGTTGTGAATTTCAATGAGACCAATCGAGAAAACTGTAATTGATTCAATTCATTTAATAATGGGTTGTAAATGGAGAGATCATGGGCACCGTACCAAAGGAACCTATTTTTTAATTAGTATTTTATGCAATCATTATAATATACAAGTACTGTTTGTTTTTTCAGTTGAGTAACCACATTTAGGCAACGGAGTTTGCTGAGTGGCCTAATTAAGGAATAAGACTTAAAAAACTATTGTATACAACACTTTTTCTGCGAGTAAACTACAATAAATAAAACAGCTAAAAAATACTAAAACAATGCACTCTTTTTTTATATTCATTATATTTCTGCGCAGACTTGTATAATATTTTATTATAGGTCAGTAGCATTTAATATAAAGCATATACTAGAGAGTGATGGTCCAATCTAAAAAGAGTAGAGTTCAGAGGTAAAGAGGACAAATTAATTTAGGAACACAGATGAAAAAGTGTTCAGAGGAACGCAGGAAAAAGTAGTTCCAAATCCGTCCACAATGGCTCTAGAGTAAGATACTATGAAATCGACAGCCAATTACAGAACATTTTTATCGAAATGCTCCTCAATCCTTCGTTGTTCTGTTGTAAATATTAAATCGTGTTCAAAATTATTTTTCTTGCATCGTTGTGGATTTTTTTACCAGACTGCGCGACGCAAAGAAGGATTATGTGTTTATCAGTTTATGTATGTATGTTTGTTCCTATCTGGCACTCTAGAGACCAAATGCGTGGACTGATTTTGGTGATTCTTACGTTAATCGATTTGTCTTAATTGTCCGAATATCATTTAAGACATGAAAATTATGGAAACTCAAAATGGTGATAAAAAACTAAAAAGAAAAGAACACGTCCAGTACCCTAGAAATTTGTTAAATTATAATGGAAATTCATTGAAATAAAACAATTTAACGGATTATATCGCGTATATTATCTCATTTTAGTTCCCGACGTTTCGGAAGCTTTCCAGCTTTCTATGGTTACGGGTGGACTGAGAAAAGATGTATTTTCCTCTGTCAAAGTTACAATTTGTGAAAACTACCAATTTTTTGAAAAAACACACTCTTTTCTTTAATCTGTTGTTCAAATTTGTGAGCTGAATAACGGGTATTGTGGATAAGTTTGCACAGTAACTTTACACTAGCTTGGCGGAGAATGCGTTCACAACCGAAAATGTCCTTCTTCGGTGCTATTTTCACGCATGTAGGAATGAGATCTTCATCACGGCATTCTTTAAGGAAATTCTATGAACTTCGAGCTCGTGCGAGTCCCGTCCTGAGGTCTTCATACCGCCTGATTTGGTTAGCAACATCCAGTCCGTACTGGTGTACATAATATTTTCTTCTGTTTCCGCGATTATTACTCATTGAAATAAAACAATTTAACGGATTATATCGCGTATATTATCTCATTTTAGTTCCCGACGTTAAATTGTTTTATTTCAATGAGTAATAATCGCGGAAACAGAAGAAAATTTTATAATGGAAATGTTTCATTATTCATGATGTTTCATCATGAATGATGAACAGTCGGGACCCATTGTTGGGAAGATTTGCGTCGATATCCCTTAAATTGACAACGGTAATTGCAGTGTACGCTAGCTTAATCTTAAGAGATATAGGCTACAAATTAAACAATTGATGGCCAAAACAAGCAACATTTATTGGAATTGGTAGAAAAATACATTTACACTGATAACACCATTAGAAACTTGTCAGTATCAAAATAAGATCGACGCGGAAATACTTGCCTCCACGTCGGGTAAGTCTTTCAAATTTTTCACAAAATTTTACTATGAAAGTAATGCATGTTGTTTATTTATGTTTATAAGGATTGTCAAACAAATGGAATCATGTTGGTTTCTTCCATGTATTATACGTAATTAAAACACAAAAGGCTCAAAAGTTATAGTGTACACTGTGGTTACCGTCGCCAATTGTAGTATAAATTACCTTAATCAGCTAACGGTAACCACGCTGGACCTTGCCAGTTTTATAGCAACATTTTTTTGTTTTTATGGTGTTTTTTAATGTTATTTCTGTTTTTTTTTAATATTATATATCATCGCATTTTTGTTTCGTTTTGTTCAGTGCTGAAGTCAAATACGTTCGAACAAGATCTTTTCTGTGATACCAACACTAAATGCAAGTTCGGACGTCGAGTCTGCTTCTAAAGATGAACCTAACTTTTTGCGGTCACCTGCTTTTTTAGTATCTACCTTAAGCTCAGATGCACTTTCACTAAATTGTTCATTCGAAAGGCGTAATTTATTAAATAGGAATGGAAGCACCTAATTAAGTATCTAATGAAGCGACAAACTACGGTGCATTTGAAAATGTCTCACTAATATCAACTTTAAGTGAGGTGTTTCCATCTCCATCATCATCTAATTACGAGGTTTTGGCTTTCTAACGCCAGATATTGTGCATAATATCAAATTGTACTCAGGATGTAATCATGATGGTCGGTACCCCTCAGTTGGAAAACAGTGTTGGGTACTGCGTCGCGTAGCGTGAACGCCGCTTTCGAGTGTCTCATTGCACATGAGTGCAAACCTACGATTTACAATATAAGTGACAGTAAAACAGCGGGTAGTTTGGTGCTATTGCCGCCCGTGCCGCCTGTTTCGACTATCCAGACTATCAAAGCCATGGCGCGCAGTTCGAGGCGGGTAGAGCGTCGGAGTCATTACTGCATAAACGAAAAGACTACGACATGTTGCGTGGAATGTGATTATACCTCTTGTATAATCGCAGGAAAGAAAAAAAGTGAAAAGGCTTGAGACAGCGTCATACTAATTAGTGCCTTTTTTCATAGAAAATACTTATTTTTACATTATTTATTTTTTAATGGTCCTTTGGCAACGTTAACTACAATGTACATTGTCATAGAGATTATTTCTACTGATAAATTGGCAGCGTACACCGTGGTGTACAGTTTTTCCAAAAAGGGATATACATTTCTTATGGATCCCGACTGCTTTGAATCGCTATGTTGCATCGATCATGAATAATAAAATATTTCCATTATAACCTAACAAATTTCTAAGGTACTGGACTTGTTTTTTTCTGTTTAGTTTTTTACGCAGTCGGGGTTTTTGTTGTTTTTTTTTAATTAATTTTTTAGCATTATTATGGTTATTTATTTTACGCATCCGCTACAGTGGAGCCACCAATTTAACTTTTTCTTTCTCTTGAAGGCTCGTCCAGAAATCATGTGATTATATTTGGTCTACTTTTGACCGCCATCTTGATTTTGCTAGAATATCTCATTGCGATCGGAACACGATGAGTATGACTATACCTAGTTATACCAATTAATATGGCAACAGATGTAGAAAATATAGGTAAATCATTATAGATCTTTGGAACTACGGTTCCAAAAAACTATAATGATTTACCGTCAGAATACAAGAGCACATGTATTACAAAACAAATGTTTAGAAATAAAGTAAGAAGCGTACTATTAACTTAAATACCTACTCTAACTGACACTAAGCTGCAGAGCCTTGAGCATCGACGTTGGGTCGCTCGTCTGTCGGTCTTTTACAGGTTACATTTCGGTGAGTGCGCGGGGGAATTACATGATTTAATTCCACCAGCCCCCTTCCATCATCGGGACACACGACGCGTGCGTTCGTTCCATCCGCACGTGGTCAATATTCCGCGAATCCGCACGAAGCGCTATGGCGCAACTTTTATCATGCGTACCGCAAAGGAGTGGAACTCGTCGCCTGCGAGTGTGTTCCCCGACCATTATAATTTGGGCGTGTTCAAGACAAGAGTGAATAGGCTGTTTCTAGACGGGCATGATACATCCTTGACCGCATCGTCACTTAACAACAGGTGAGATTGCGGTCAAATGCCCATCTATTTATAATAAAATAAAAAATAAATAAAAAAACAATACAACCAGTACGGGAAGTATGTTATCACTATTGTACCGCATTCCGGATTGTGCTAACGTCAACGCGGCCAACTGACCATTGTGAACCATATCACAACGTGATTGGGTCCACCAGTGGCCAGTTGGGTGCGGTGCTGTTGTGCTGTTGTTAATGTTATCGCGTAAGTATGTTACCTAACCTAGTGTAAATGTAGTAGTTAGCAAGTATGTTTACAGGTAAAATATATAGAGCCTCAACTGCCAATAAACCGCCATGTAGTTTGGCAGAGGATGAAATAGCGATATTTTTTTATTGAACAAAAGTTTTTCATTATTAAATTGTCTTCGGTGTCACTTGTTTCCTTGAAAATATCTTCAATGTACAGACTTTTCAATTTTACAACTTGATAATTGTATAGATAAAACAATTTAACGGATTATATCGCGTATATTATCTCATTTTAGTCCTCCCGTGACCATGGAAAGCTGGAAAGCTTCCGAAACGTCGGGAACTAAAATGAGATAATATACGCGATATAATCCGTTAAATTGTTTTATTTCAATAAGTAATAATCGCGGAAACAGAAGAAAATATTAATTGTATAGATCTTAACAATCATTCTGTATATACAAGCCCGCAAGCTTCCTTTATAATAACAAAACGATTTTCCTCGTAACGTATTATACTTAGAGGTGTATTTACGAAGACTTTAATCTTCCACCTTCTGAATACCTAAATAGGTTCTTTGTGCCTTAATTTATAAGGGTAGGAACCATTATTTTTCAACTTTCTTCGGATTATTCTCGTAACATTTTGTTTGCAATGTGGTTAATACGATTACCTGTTTAATTATTAATTCTGTAATTATGTTTAATGCCGGAAAAGTTAAATTAACAATTGTGTTTACTTACAGAGTGCCTGTTATTTGAATTTAATCAAGGATCGAATACCGGTATTCTTTCGCTTCAAAATAACCGGTATTTAATTTCGTTAATTCGAGATTTTTGTATTTTAATGAGCTAAATTCAAAATTAATAATGATTACCTTAAGAAACATTTTAAAATATCGACAGTTTGATAAGATATTTAATCATTGAAATAAAACAATTTAACGGATTATATCGCGTATATTATCTCATAATCCGATATAAAATGATACAATCCGTTAAATTGTTTTATATCAATGAGTAATAATCGCGGAAACAGAAGAAAAGATATTTAATGTTTAAGTAATACAGGTAACGATCCCTGATCTTTAGTATTAATTAATGAAGAGGGCTGAAAATATTTTACTGGTTTTTGGGGTACCTTACCTCAAAAGGAAAATACGGAAACGTTATAGGATCACTTTCCGTCTGTCTGTCTGTCAAGACCCTTTTTGCAGGAAAACATGGTGGTACCAAATTTAAATTAACATCAAATACTTATATTTTCTTCTGTTTCCGCGATTATTACTCATTGAAATAAAACAATTTAACGGATTATATCGCGTATATTATCTCATTTTAGTTCCCGACGTTTCGGAAGCTTTCCAGCTTTCCATGGTCACGGGAGGACTGAGAAAAGATGTATTTTCCTTTGTCAAATCAAATACTTATATTTGCAGTCTCTTGAAGCTGTAAGAAAATCAAACTTCTATGTCAAATCAAATCAAATCAATCAAATCATATGTCAACGTAATCCAAAGATACAGACATTGGTGCTGTTGCGCTGTTGTTAATGTTATCGCGTAAGTATGTTACCTAACCTAGTGTAAGTGTAGTGTAGGTAGCAAGTATGTAGTGCTTATAGTTAAAATATATGCAGCCTCAATTGCCAATATACCGCCATGTGGTTTGGCAGAGGATGAAGTAGAGTTAATAGTTTTTATTGAATAAAAGTTTTTATTCTTATTATTATTAAAAAAGGTGTTTCCATAGAAATTGCCGTCCATGGAAAACCTATAGAGGTGCATCCACATTTGTATCATTTGCCCGTATCAGATCATCGTCGCGTGGCATGATCGCGGGTCACGATCACGCGTTTGGACGTTGCGCCGATCCGATCGCTCGAAATTCATGTTGCTACGCGTATCAAACACTCGGATCGGAGAAGCGCGGCATGATCGCGACGCTATGGCGACGGTGCGACGTCCACACTAGCGATCATGACACGCGATCACGCTACGCGGTTATGATACGCCGCGATCCATCTCGAGTCGGTTTTTGCCCGATCATCTTCTGTTTCGTCCATTGCAGCTACTCGTGAAAGAGATGGCCGAGAGGCGTGGCTTGAGTCGCTAGCGCAGGTGTGTTACGGCGAATTTCCAAAGTACTGCCATTTTTAGTTGCTACGCGCGCGGTGCCGCCGACGCATGGGCGCTGCTGTCCACTGGTGCTCGGCGCTCGCGGCTTATCAGCTGTCGTGATAATAATCTTCAAGTTTCTGCACGGGTGTCAGCCAATTTGATGTGCGGTCACAGAGTGCAACAGTTTTATACGGAACACAACGCTACTACAGAAGAACGATCACGCGAAAAATGATGATCGGCGAAATGCCAAAATGATCGGAGCAGTGAAACGATACGGCTAGCGGCCAAATTGCAGCATGAAAAATGATCGGCGCGGTGATCGGATACGGTGATACACTACGGCTTTGTGTGGACGCGTTTCTTCACGCGGCGGCGCAAATGATAAGGAATGCCGACAGTGAGCGTCCAAGCAGCGCGATACGCAGTCATGCCACGGGACGATGATCAGATACGAGCAAATGATACAAGTGTGGACGCACCTTAGGTACTTCCAGTTGGCCTAGAAACTTAAAATTTAGTATTATTTAACAGTTTCACTGACAGTGCAATCAATTAAACATTGTTAAGCCTACATATGCCACGCCTGTGGATGTACGATCACCGAACGAGTTAAGGTAGCACATTCAACTCTCATAGCACAAACAACGACATAAATCTGAAAATTTCAATTTTTTTGTCGGTCTGTCTTTGTCAGTAACCAATATGAAATGACCCCACACCGCGTACGTTATGCTAACACAGGATTTTCATAGATGCGGCCGTTTGGTTACTGACTGAGACATCAAAATTATTCTGATTTTTGTATTTGTTGTTATTGCCGTAACATAAATACATCATGTATGAAAATTTCAACTGCCTAACTATCACGCTTCATGAGATACAGCCTGGTGACTAACGGACAGAGAGTCCTAGTAATAGGGTTCCATTTTACCCTTTGGGTACAGAACCCTAAAATGTACACATTGGCCTACGAATGATTTGACTACTTTACGAAAGCGGAACTTTCTGTAATGATTATTATATTTAAGCAAAGATAAACAATTATTTAAAGCCGTAATTTTACAACGAAGTTTTAAAGTTGTGGACAGATTTGTTTCGGTCTTAAAGTTGAATCACACAATTATCAATGTTCTGTGACACTTTTTTATAAAACCTTCTTGATTGCGACATTCATTACCGTTGTCGGGTCGCAGGATCGATTCCCATGAAAGCCCGACCCCGATCCGCGCTAGAGCTTAGCAGCGGCCGGGAAATTAAAATGGACGCCTTTTTTATGTCCGGGAATATTATATATGGCCTAAGTCTGCTTCGGTGGCCTGGCTGAATTGTTTCAAATAGATGGTTATAAATACATAAATATTAGGAGACCATTTTATTTAAATTAATATTATGCAGAGTTCGATTTCAAAGATAAAATACTGACTCGCACTTGAGTCCGACTCGCGCACCGATGGTTCCGTACAAAACATAAGCTAGAAACGGCTGTATATATGAAAATCCAGTGTTTGCAGTCCTACTTCTGAGCAAAATAGACGCGGAGTATTGGTTACTGACATAAGACGGACAGCGATAAAATTATTCTGTTTATAAGTATTTCTTGTTATAGCGGCACGGTTCATGAGATATAGCCTGGTGAAAGAGAGACAGACAGACAGACGGACGGGTCTTAGTAATATGGTTTCGTTTTACACTTTGGATATGGGACCCTAAAAATCAATGCGACCAACTAAATTGCAAGCCGGATTTGAACCTGGGACCTATTCTTTAACGAAGAAGTGCTCTGACCACCTGAGCTACCGCAACCTCACGTTCGTGGTTTGAAATTTTCGAACACAACCTAGTTAGCACTCGTAGCGCCCTCTGTATTTTTTATTAATGCAACGCTAAGCGCATTAGCCATACTCCGAGACATGCGTATAGAGCTACGTCTCTGTCCCATTGCTTTTCCAACAAGTATTAGGACAGCGAGAGAGATGGCGCTGTTCTTCAATGAAGAAACTGAATCAATGTAACTATAACCCTATAGTGAATACTCACGTTCGTTTTTAGGCGCAGGAGGCTTGCGGGTCGCCCAGTTGGTACGGATGGAACGCGAACCCAGCCATTGCCCGTTCATGGCTGTGATCGCGGATTCTGCTTCCTGCAAACAAACAATAACACCATTACAACTATTTATCATCATCAGTGATCGTAAAGGTAGCTTTTTTGGTGCAGCAATCATAATTAAATGATTTAACGTAACATAATAAGGTGATTGTCCACAGTAACCCAAATTCATCATTTCTGTTGAAATCTTCCACACCTATAGCACTCTCATCGTCATAAATATCGAACTCAAAAGTTTAACGTAGTATTTTATTTCGCTTGTTTTATCAGGATCTTAAGTAATTTTAACATTTTTTTCTACTGTCAAATACTCTATTATCATCGATGCCGCATGCCGAACGAACTGTGGGTCCGGAATACCACTGACTGTATCTCACCCAATAGAGTTCGGCGTCGGTAGACCACGACGGAGATGGCGGGGTGACCTAGACACGTTCCGAAGAGATTGGTCCGTTGCTGCCTTAAATAGGGTCGACTGGAAGAAAGAGGTAGGACTTTGCCCAGCAGAGGGACAGATAAGGCTGATAATAATAATAATAAATTATCACCATCCGTATTATTTGGTAACTTACCGACTTTTTGAGGAAGGAGACGAAACCGTATCCTTTGGACTTGAGAGTCTGGGGATCGCGGACCACGCGACAGTCACTGGAACAAACAAAGGTATTCTTTAGAATTAAATAAAGAAAAGAACTTTAGGGTTCCGTACAAACTTTCTCTTAACCTAACCTAACCGGTTGAGTTAACTTTGCACCTGGTTCTATAGCGTTGCCTACAAATGAGGTGCAAACTTAACACAACCGGATTCAAAACTGTTTAGTAAAAATAAAAAAAATGTATTTAATTTATTCTGTTTTCAGTATGTTATAGCGGCAACAGAAATACATCATATGTTCAAACTTCCACTGTCTATCATCATATCATCTATCACGAGCCTGGCCAATATTTCGCAATCATTTACAACAACAATTTTATGTTCCCGGCGATCCCCGCAAGCTCGATACATCTTCTTACTTTATACTGGGCACGCAATAAATATTATTACGGGACAATAAATATTACGGGACAATTTTACACAAATCGAACTAGTCCCATAGTAAGCTCAATAAGGCTTGTGTTATGGGTACTAGACGACGATATATTTAATAGATATATTACTTATATACATAGAAAACATCCAAGACTCAGGAACAAATATTTATGCTCATCACACAAATATTTGCCCTTACCGGGATTTGAACCCAGGACCTTGGCTTCGCAGGCAACGTTACTCCCACTGAGCCAAACCGGTCGACGCAATGTACGTGAAATTGTCATTTTCACCCGACATTTGTCACGATTGTGAAATAGGGGCCTGGTGACAGACGGACAGACAGCCAGACGGACAGCGGAGTCTTAGCAATACTATTACTCAGACTCCACTGTTTTCACGTTGTTGAGCTGACTTATTACAATTGCATGCTAATTGCTAACCATGCTGTGTTTACCTGCAATTGGATAAACACTCTTGTCAGATCTATGTCGTCTTATGTCTCACGTGCTTTATGGACGAATCCTACGACTGCTGGGTAGGTACTTCTTAGGGTCAATTCTGTACTACAACCACACCTTAACGACAACCACGTGGTCAGACGATAAATTATATGCAAATAAATAGTTTTTCTCACACATGCAATGAAATATTTATGTTATGTTCCTTATATATATATATATATAAATAGGCTGTGAAGTATGACGTTTCAGGTGCGGCTTGGACAAGAGGTCGTTAATGGAATTTCATACAAATCATGATGGTGTAGGCCGGCAAAAACCTCTTTTTTAATTTCCTTTTCAGATAAATTTGTGGCGCAGGCATCATGACATTCTGCCACTATGCGTATTAAAAAATTAAACTTTGATTTTTTTGTTGTTTATTTCATTGCAAGTTTGAAAAATGCAAAGTTCACAATACCTCGGCGGGAAATATGGGGTTGCCCGCCTCATACCTATCCGGCCTCGCTTTGTTCGGCCATCTATATGTCTTCGCCCGGCAACCCATTTCGCCCCGGCCTCTGTAGTAATGTACTATTATTCACACAAACCACGTTTCACTGTCAAACGCAACCGTGTGACCAGTCTGACCATGTCAAAACAACTGCAAGAAGCTGCAGCGCAACTATTCACACGTAACCACTGCTTCACCACTTTTTACCACTGCGTCGTGGTGTGGTTATGGTCTGTGTGAATAGACCTTTACTGCGTTTCATAATCGCGTAGTGCGCAACTCTGACGCGAAGGGGTCGGAGATTAAAAATAGAATTTCAATAGAAAAACGTTTAACTGACTTCTCAAGATACTACAGAGAGATACATACTATGGAGTTTGAAAGACTAGGGAAAGATTAAATTCTTCAGGACAGAAACACAGTTAATATGCTTCCGGAGTTGCATTCGTCCATAATTGATAACATTTCATTTATTATGCACACACAGATGGCGTCGCCGCTATACTGCGCAAAAGGGTAGCATTAACTGTGCCATGGAGAAAAGAAAGGTAAGGACCGCAATCTCGTATAGGAAAACAGATGAAAAATTTTCCAGCGTAAAGCAGTAAATCGTCATCATCATTTCAGCCAAAGGACGTCCACTGCAGGACACAGGCCTCGTCAATAGAAATCCACATGGGCCGGATAGATGCGACCCGCATCCAGCGAGCCAACCTTAACCAGGTCGACCGACCATCTTGCCGGTGGCCTTTCCACGCTGCGTTTGCCAGTACGCGGTAAAAGCAGAAATAATGGTTCCAAATTAATAATATAACTAGGAGTTCGATTGTAAAGGAAAGGAATAATTCGACCTAAAATTGCAAGTAGAATTTGAACCTGCGACATATTCTTTCATGCAGAAGTGCTCTGACCAACTGAGCCATCGGTTTACTAATGTTTGGCAAATTATGTTTCCCAAACTGTTTCACTTCCCAAATATTTCATTTCCCAAACTTAGGTTTTTTTCGAAAACAGTAAAATTTTCAGAATTTCTATAAAACAAACCTAACATAACCTATTACGCTCTACACAAAGGCTTCAAAAAATTTCTGGATTATCTTCGGTTTCGAAGAAAAGCGCGAGTTTAGGAAATGAAACATTTGGTAATTGAGGCAGTTTGGAAAGAATACTTTGCTAAAAGAAAGTATACGGGGTCGCCTCTATCCGGCTCATTTGGAAATCTGTTGAGGAGGCCTGTGTCCAGCAGTGGACGTCCTATGGCTGAAATCATGATGAGCCATTGCAACTTTACGTACGTGGCTTGAAATTTTCGAACACATCCTTTTAAGAACTGGTAGCGCCCTCTGTATATTTTGTTTTAAATGCTAAGCGCAATAGTTCCAAATCAGTCCAGAATGGCGCTAGAATAGCAAGATAGTATGAAGTCAACATTTTTATATCTAGATAATGCTGGTAATTTTCAAACGGCTGATTTTCTTGAGTCATAGCTTCAGTACCAGAGGTCGGACTACACTGAAAAAAAAAAAACTGATTGAATCAAACAAGAAACTTGTTTCCACCAGAGCAAATCAATTGCAAGGATTGCAGCAACAATTTGAATTTGATAACCGCTTCATTATAAAGATATCACAAAAGTTGTATATTGCTGTCAAATTTAAAATTGATTGTTTCAAATAAGATGTTTGCATGCGATAGACACTATAAGTGGATTGCTCTTAACAAGTTCATTGGGATCCTGTAATACATCTCATTAAGGAACAAGCGAGACACAGGACTGCAAAACCTTGATTTCCGAACCGTGTAAAATATCTTATCTGTTTAAAAAGTAGTTTAATTAGTAATGAAGTAGCCTGGGAGTTTTTCTTTGCACCGTTTCTTTTCTCCTCAGTACGCCTCATTTGTGAAATGCTGCTTGGTAAATTATTAAAATAAAATAATTAAGGCCTTCTGGCATATGTGTAACTGTCTTTACAGCTTAGGCCCATCTGGCGTGTATGTACCTTTATCTGATTTTTCAAATTTTATTTTAGTTTGCACAAATTGTAATTTAGAAATAAAACAATTTAACGGAATATATCGCATATATTATCTCATGGTCACGGGAGGACATGGTCCTCCCGTGACCATGGAAAGCTGGAAAGCATCCGAAACGTTGGGAACTAAAATGAGATAATATACGCGATATAATCCGTTAAATTGTTTTCTTTCAATGAGTAATAATCGCAGAAACAGAAGAAAATTGTGGTTTTGACAGAGGAAAATACATCTTTTCTCAGTCCACCCGTGATCATGGAAATCTGAAAAGCTTCCGAAACGTCGGAAACTAAAATGAGATAGTATACGCGATATAATCCGTTAAATTGTTTTATTTCAATAAGTTCACTATAAGTTCAATCAAGTTCGAATTAACTTGTGATAACATCAGTTTTGATGGAACTCAGCATTTTCTTCATTTGTTTGCTGTTCCAATGCGACCTGGTTAAAGTCAATTAAGTAAAATGTTCAAATGTTTGATCATTTTAAGTTGTACTACTGTAATCATGTGCTCAGTAATGAGTTTGTTCATGTTGTGATTGAATCTATCAAGAGATTTCCAATCAAGATAAGAAGCCACTTGATAAGTTAAAATAGAATAAAATAAAGTTCATATTCTCTCATATTTTTTCAGTGTAGGTATAGCTTGACAAGATCTTTCGTGACACTTCCATGTTCTGCGGGCGACGGGGGCAGGAGTGTGCGCACGACAGGGTCATCGAAAGAACATCAATACATTTATGAGAATATTATGTATGTACATAAAAATATTACCGACTTTAAGAAGAACTGTGATATACATAATATTAATACTAGAAATAAGCATAAGCTCGCAGTGCCTGCTACTAGGCTCCATAAAATAAGGAGATCATTCATGGGTAACTGTGTGAGATTTTATAATAAACTTCCTAGCAGCATAACTGAGTTGTCTATTGGTAAATTCAAAAATATTGTGAAACGAAAATTATTTTCTAAAGCTTATTATAGCACTCAAGACTACATGAATGATGAAGCCGCGTGGGATTAATGTAAATTATAGCGTCATGTAGGTATATGAATAATTATTTTAACGAATACCTAAGGTATTATTATTATTTTAATCTTAATTGTTTTATATACTCTGACATTTAGAATTTTATTCTAGACACATTCTAGATTATTTATTTTTTATTGACAATCCTTTTGGGATTTATCTTATTGATTATTTTAATTTTAAAAATGATGATTTTATCAATAATATTACATTTAAGTTAAATGATCTGATTAGGTTTTTCTGGGTTTCCCTAATCCTTGCAGCAAATGTTGGATCATATTGTATTTCTCCCAGCAAACATTCACTCTCATGTAACTGACATTTCGAAAGTGCTTGTAACTAGGCCTACTTGAATAAAGAATATTTTGATTTGATTTGAACTTGTCAAGCTATAGCACATATTTACCTAAACTTCGCGGGAGGACTTCATTAATAATGGTCATAACCACCGATAATAATTATTGGTTTTTATTGAATGGATTTCCCGGATTAGTTACTTATAACTGATAGAGTTTTAATTTATGTGAATTAAGTATCAAGGTCAGATTATTCATGAATAACAATTCTCTAATGCAGAACATTAAAATACGTTGACAACCCAAAAGTGGACGTACAATACCTAGGTCGTTGAACAAAAAACTGACCTCGAGAGTTAATTTATGTGTGTTAAGCTTAGAGCATTTAAACACTGGAGATAAGTTGACTGAGAATGTGGACGAGTTGGGATTGGGAATAAATATGAGATAGGAATCTGGACGAGATAGGAAGTAGACAATTTGAGAATGTTGATGAGGTAGATATTTGGACTAGATAGGAAGTAGAAGTAGACAATTTGAGAATGTTGATGAGGTAGATATCTGGACGAGATAGGCAGTAGACCATTTGAGAATATTGATAAGGTAGGAATCTGGACGAGATAGGAATTAAACCATTTGAGAATGTTGAAGAGGTAGGAATCTGGACGAGATGGGAAGTAAACCATTTAAGAATGTGGACAAGATAAGAATTGGATTGTTAACGAGCAAATTGATAAAACGTGTATGTGGACAAAGTGAACCAAAAGGCGTGAAACTTATAACAGCACCTTCTTTGTCAAAGGCTAAACAGGGTCTATATAAAAAACACAATCAACCTCGTTAAACACAGTACCCCGAAAAGCGTGTTTTGACTACTGAACCAAATGAAATTGTCGATTCATCGCGACCGTACCCTTCACAATCCTCCGTCCTTATCACACCCGCAGCTATTCAGATTTTCATCTCTCTGCCTGGACATAAATGTTTAATGTCTATCGTAAAAATGTTTACATCCCCGATAAGGGTACTTTGTTGGACGGTGGACGGTACAGAATTTAAAGTCGTGTTTTGTTCGGAACATTTGACTTTCAGGGGACCAGGGAAAAATAGCTTTTGTGTTCACAAGACTTGTCAAAATCAAATGTGAAACTAACGTCACTGTAAACTGGTCCTACTTTGCTCCCCTAGGATACGAGTAAGTATGCTCCAATCCCGACATCATATTTATGAGCTTGTTATTTGATTTATGTCAATTAGTCTAGAAAATTAAGAACACGCCTGAAATATGTGTGGTCACACCACTGTTATTTTTTGCTCCGAAATTCGTTTCAACTATGATTACCATTTAATGTGCAGATTTGACCTATCTTTGCGCCATGAACATTAAGTAAGGAGGAGCAAAGTTTGCCTAGTCAATGTGTGACGTTGTTCTTAATTTATTGTTATCATATTTAACAGGAAAAATAGATTATGGTGTATTTTTAACCGACTTCAAAAAAGGGGGTGGGGGGTTCTCAATTAGGTTGTATTTTTAATTTTATTTTTAATTTACAACGCGTTACGAAATATACTATTTTTAGTTTATTTGTAAGAATAGCATGTTTGATAATTAAAGGTTCCAGAATAGTTTCTTGTTTTCTAAATTGGAGCAAATTTTGGAGCAAAGTAGCACTATTTTACGGTACTCATCACCGCTTTAATCTTACCCCAATACTTGTACAGTAAAACCCAAATATCACTACTCAACGCAAAATAAAAATGGCTATCAAGATCATAATGCTATCTTGTTCACGCTTGCTTGATCTTAGCAGGTGTAAAAGAGATAGCGTTATGATATCGGTTGCCAGTTTGTTTTACGTTGAGTAAACCACTTATTTGGTTTGAACTCTCATTATACTTTATCTGCTTTGCCTCAAGGTTGACTGGTAGAGAATGCCCTATGGCATTAAGTCCGCCTTTTGTACAATAAGTGTTTCTTGTGTGCAATAAAGATAAAATAACTAAATAAAATACTTGAAATAAGAATCTCCGTGACTTGTAGAGCTCGCGTGTCTTTCAACCCCTAATCTTCGCCATTGTGAAAAAATCCAAAAACTGAATCTACAAAATATTCCATATAATTTTCGAACCTGCTCCCAAAATTTCACGAGAATCGGTTGAGAAATGAAATCTGTAGAGGAGAAACAGCTGGATATCAGCGTCACGTTTTAATCATCGCATGAATACGCTAATTAATTATGAAATATCTGTACAAACGATAAAATTCGATTTATGAAACAAAGTACTACATCCCCACTAGGATGCTTGGCATCCCGAAAATAAACGGGCATCACGCTCATGTTTACCACGTACTTGCAAGTTGTGGAATTACCTACCCTCTGAGGTGTTTTCAGAGCACTATAACATGGGATTCTTAAAGTAGCGAGTTAACAGGGCACTGAAAGTTTGGGAAAGTATGGGCGATTCCTCCGGTATTGCACATATCCATGGGCGACGATGACCACTTTCTATGAGGCTCGTCTGCCCGTTTGCTCCTCATTACCATAAAAAACCAGCCAAGTGCAAGTCGGGCTCGCGCAACGAGGGTTCTGTACAAAATATACGCTACAAAAGGCCGTATCGATGAAAATCCAGTGTTAGCAGAGCCCTACTCGTAAGCAAAATGTACGCGGTGTTTGATCATTTTATATTGGTTACTGACATAGACAGAGTAATAGGGTGCCGTTTTACCCTTTGGGTACGGAACCCGAAAAAAACTTAAGGACGGACGTATTTCCCACACAACACTCAGTACTTTACTCAAGGAAACCATTACAAAAAATAGTTTTGGTGGTCGCTAATTTCTTTTTGCATTTAATAATATCTAATACTTTGAATACTAAAGGTGCGTCCACATTTGTATCATTTGCCCGAGCAGCCCCCGTATTGCCTAACGCGTTTGACGCTCGCAATCAGAATCAAGTGTCATGATTTTGTATGGGCTATGACAGTTGATTACGATACCAAGTGTCAAAATTTCGTTAGGCAATAACCCCTCAGATCTTCGTCCCGTGGCATGATCGCGTGTTACGATCACGCGTTTGGACGTTGCTTTGACGTTTGCTCGAAATTCATGTTGCTATGCGTATTACACACTTAGATCGGACAAGCAAGGCATGATCGCCGCGCCGACAGTGAGCGTCCAGGCAGCGCGATACGCAGTCATGCCACGGCACGGTGATCGGATACGAGCGAATGATACAAGTGTGGACGCACTTAATGTAATTATTTTCGACTAAGGTTTTTGAACAGTCAAACTTTCATTATTTTCTAAAAATGACATTCATTAGTAGTTTTTCAGCGGCCATTTTGTAACGGCGGTGAACGTCCGTCGCCGCATTGTCTATGGCGCTGTATCTGCCAACAACACTACAATATTCTAGAAAGTTCGGCAGATGGGGCCCCAATTGTAGCGGAAGAGACGCTTTTGAAATGAAATCATTTATTTGAGACAAGATGACCCATATTACAACAACCTTATGGACTAACACAAATTAATTATAACAATAAAAGAAACTAAACACCTAAGTCTGACTTTTAACCGCGATAAGTCTGTGGTTTCAGGTGGCCGACCTTGGTAACGCGGGAACATGACGCCTTTCGGTTAGAATGCTTCCTTCGCGTTATGTTGGTATATATATAAACGAAGCTGTTCCTAAAAAAACAGTTACTACCACTTATATTTTATAAACTAAAACATGTACCAAGCTACTATAAGCCAAGACAACGAATGAATATAATTTTTTGCAGAAGTGTGTTATGGGCCAAAGGGAACCTTAGGTATTAATTAATCTTGATGTTTTAATTACAAATCTGTCAAATTTTTATGTTCCATATGCCATGGGGTGCCCAAGACATGTATTTTTTTATATGCTGGTAAAAAAAATAAAGGTAATGATACTAGGAGACTTATGGAGAATATGGAAAAACTGTGGAATCTCCAGAAGCATCAAAACTTGTGCGGGCCCTTATTTCCCGATTTTTACCTGTGGAGCTGAAACGTGGACCATCAAAAACAGAGAAACCGCGAATTGATGCTTTTTAGATGTGGTGCTGGTGACGTATTTTGCAAATACCATAGACAGCTAGGTGTACCAATCAATCAATACTTTCGTAGCTCAGGGTAAAGGCACGTCTGTCCACAATTTGCAAGCAACACTTCTTAATCTACTTTAGCTATATAATGAGGAAGAGCCGCAAAAGTTTGGAGAGGTTAATTGTTGTTGGTAATACTAAAGGCAAGAGGTCACGTAGCCGATCTCCAGCACGATGGACTGACCAGCTTAAAGGCGAGAAACCGACGCAAATGTTTTATAATATGGTGAGGAATGCGATGGACAGGAATCGATGGCGGGCATGCATTCGTACCCGAATGACAACCACCAAATACGATCATCAGTCATGATGAATACGAGCAAGAAAAAATAAAAGTCCAAGATGTTTTGCCATCTCCACCTTGTTTTGTACATTTTATTTTACCAATCCGCTGACAGTGGGGCCTCGTTGGCCCGTATCCAACTAGACGCTTTGCATATCGCGGCTAACATCGACGCTGAACCGGTCAAGGAAATGTACCGTTTAACTGAGACATCGCCCACGATAAAAGGGAGGTTTTTATGTTGGAAACGTGAACGTGATATCATTGAGAGTATTGTTACTTATAATCCAAACAAAGTTCAGCCTTTTAATTATCATAGGTTTTTTGACGTGATAACGTCTTATAAATCGATGAATACCCGCTGCACGCAAGAAAAAGCGTGACTCATCGTCACGTACCGCCTGAGCCGAGCGTGCAAGCGAGAGCGCGGAACAAGCGATAGAGAGGCACGATTAGCCTAAGCGTTCGGCTTGTGAATTCATAAAAGCATGCAATTATTACGCAAAATTATCGTCTGTAACCCGACTTTACAGACAACCAATGTTTAGTGCCGCTGATTTTTCATTGTATCAACGAGTACTTGTTTATTTTTTACGTTGTCTTGTTAATTTTCCTCTAAAAATCTCCTCCTCTAAAAACTGCGGATATCAATCCGCAGTTATTACTCAAGTAAAATCAACCGTTGCAGCATTATAGGAAGGAGTACATACGTATACCACTCGATAAATTTTGAGATAAAAAAAAACTATTGAAGATATTAGTATTATTTATTTTAGATTTTTTCAAAATACTCTCCATTACTCTCTATACAAAGTTTTATTCGTCTGAACCAACTTTGGAAGCACTTTTGCCAGTCTTCATCAGATAGGTCCGAAATTGCTTCTTCATATGCAGCCACGGCTTCTTCAGCACTGGAAAAAAACTTCCCTCTGTCTCGCATACTACTTTTTTTGGAGATTCCTATAATATCAATGTGATTTCCAACGTATAATTTTGTCTCTCTGTCTATGTCAGTAACCAATATAAAATGCAACAAAACGGGGTTTAATCGCGTGTAAATATGATGTTTTGTTGTGTTGTGAAAATGAGTGAACATCGTGTAAGTTTAAATCAATGGAATATAAAATTGTCGAACACCGCGTAGATTTTGCTTAGGATTAGGTCTCTGTAACACGGGATTTTCATAGATACGTCCGTTTGTGGCATAGATTTTGTACGGGACTCTCGGTGCGCGACTCCGACTCACCTTTGGCCAGTTTTTTAAAATACCTGTTTGTCTACCTCGCAAAATACCGTGGAGGTTGCAATGATATGAATGTGACTTCCAACCTCCACAATACCGACAAATCTTTTTTTTTCTTTATGTAGTCTCGTGGGGGTTTATTTTAGGCTTTCCGCTGACAGTGGTGCCCCGTTGGCTTGCGTCCAGCAAGACGCTTTGATTGTCGTCGCTGCAAGCCATCGTTGCTAACCGGTCAACGCAATTTATTAGATTAAGATATGATGGCAGACGATATTTTTTGTAGTGATGGAAAAAGACGGATAAGATTAATGCGTATATTATGTACCTAACTTAGTATCTGTCTGGAATAAAGAGTGGAGCAATTTTATTCAATTTTTTTTGTTGAATGGTTGATTTTATTGAGTACAGTTTGACCCATGGAAAAAGAGCTTCTTGCGGTGTACCTGCGCTGTGAACAAAATGTATGCGAATACGTACTCACCTCCACTGAATTGAGTTATCCTACTTGAAGTTGCCCGCAACTTCGTCAACGAAGGAGAAATAAACATAACCCTCTTCATTCAGCATAGTCAAGTAAAAAGTATCCTATAACCATCTGTGCTCGTCCATGCTCGTGTATTAAAAATAGCTGAATCCGTTCAGTCGTTTTGGCGAGATGAAGCCACTGCGACTTAAACAAACATTCAAAAATAAAAATAAAAGCGATTGAAAATTGACTTCCGAATAGTCCGTTTTAATATATATTTTTTAATATCTTCAATGTACAGACATTTCACTTTCACAACTTTATCATTCTACCTATACCAATAGTTTTACTAATAGATGTCATTAGCCATGGCTGAAAACTTACTCCAGTTGTGAAAAAAACAGTTTTTTTCTGGATGTTGTAGGATTTTTTTATTATATGAAGGTAATTTTTATAGCCTTATAACCACCTAAACTTATTTATTTGTTACGAGATATATTTAATATTTAACAATCCAGTTGCACTAATATTCAATCAATTTAATGCTATAAAAGTATATCAGTCTGTCAGTTGAAGTGTGGAAGGGCGGCACCATCGTCGAAGCCAAACAACTTTGCTGCTGGCTTCCATTTGTGGCGGATGCCTCAAATGCACATGCTGGTCGCTCTAAGTATCCAAGTTATTATACAAGCTCTCAGCCAGCCTAAGACGCAAGACACGGATCTGTCCCAGCGAGATGCAAGTGCTTCCCCGAGGCGTTTAACAAATGTTATATTTTTGTTGTAAATATATAGTATAGTATACACATACAGTTTGACAAGTGAAACAAAAATAAGATATATATTTTTTTATTTGTGAAAAGGCTTTGTTGCTGAGCGACCATATCGCCCTGTTAGAACAACGAACAAAATAAAACACTCAATAAAAAACAAAAGATTACAAAACAAATTAAAAGTCATAATGACCCATTCACACTTTTGCTGCCAAGCTTTTCGTGGCACTACGCACTTTTCTCTACATAGGGGGAAACGCATGGTATTGACTACGGGTCTACGAGCAGAGCGCCCGCTAGGTAGGTTCCTGGGAGTGAATGTGTTAACCATCATGTATTTGTTCCGTCCTTGCATTGTCCTATTGTTGACTGTTGTTTAGGCTCAATTGTATTGTTTCTCTTGTTGGAATAGAATAGAATAGAAATGTTTTATTTGCTAGAATACTACAAAACATGTGATACAAGGTCTAAAGGACATCAGTAAAGTATTCTGTCGGTCAACGACATGCAAAAATAATTTTATATAATATAAAATTATGTGAACAACATGCAAAAAGATATTCTAAGTTGTGCACAATAAGTCAGTCATGCGGACTATAATCTAAAAATTCTTTTAAGCTATAAAAACAATGTTCAATGAGCCATCTGGTAATTTCTCGTACAAAATTACTATACAGGATATTGTTGTATATGAATATGCACATATTATAAGCATTCTTACGATATATAGCCGTACTACACAGAGGTTGATACAGTAGGCTCTTGTACTGGGATCTTTGCTTGCCTATAAAAACATCGGACCTATTTTTAAAGAAATCTGGATATTCCTTGACAAATAGGCATACTTTTTTATGTACATGCAAGGTAGAGGCAAAATGCTTAGTTTTTTAAAAATTGGCCTGCAGCTATCAGTGTACGGGATATTAACTATTGCACGAACGCATTTTTTTGTCTAACAGAAAATTTGGTGTACAATAAAGAATTGTTGTACTGTATAATCTTGTAGATTTTACTTTAAAAAGCTACCCGCTAACAGTGGAGCCTCACTGGCTCGCGTTCAGCTAGACGCTTTGCTTATCGTCACTGCAATCCGAAAACGAAAACCGATCAACACTACGAAACCAAATAACTTACATTTACTGAGATACAGTTGTTATAAAAAGGCATATCAAACGTTACGTACAGTTAGCTTAAAATAGGGTTTACCCTTGAATCGCTGACACTCGTTACGTTGAATTTTACTTCAAAGATAACGTTTCAAGTATTTTCATTTCATCGACTTTTCACTTCATCGAAATTTCATTACGAGTATTATTATATCACGAATTTTCAAATCGGATGTTTCATTACACAGATGTATTATTTCATAGAAGTACGTTTCATAATTTATCGTTTAAAATCTTTTTAAATTACATGAAACTTACTTCACGTAATATCATTTCAATGTGCAATATTTCGCAGAAATAATTATCAATGTTGTGAACGGAACGCAACGAAATCGTAATGTGCTGATGTGGGTATTCATGGTTTTAAGGCGTTTGACGCTCGTAGTAAAATTGTTATTGCTGTCTTGTGCAATATTGCCTGTCGCAATAATAACGCAGCAAAACCTAACCTTCTCAACCTTGTTCAGAACCAACAACGTTTCGCTCGCTTGTTAGGGTCACAGTTCTACCTAACACTCTTCCTCGCTTCGCTCGTCATCGTACCTAACCTAACCGAAGTCTGACCTGCCTTAAAGTAGAATACGTAACGCTTCTGACTTCACGCCTACCATAGTTTAGTTTAGGTGCTGTAAGTGTAGCCAATTTAATAATAGGCAAAAGTTCTGGCGTTTCGATCGCTCGTTTCACTCGCTCGTTAGGGTCACAGTTCTACCTAACACTCCTCCTCGCTTCGCTTGTCGTCATACTTAACCTAATCGAAGTCTGACCTGCCTTAAAGTAGAATACGTAACGCTTTTGACTTCACGCCTACCATAGTTTAGTTTAGGTGCTGTAGGTGTAGCCAATTTAATAATCGGCAAAATAATTCTTAGGACAATTCGTGTTAAGACTAGTATGCTTTAGGTAATTCGATTTTAGAGTTATCAATATTAGGACAAACTTGCTTTAGGACTTTAAATGAGTATGCGCAAAATATATTAGAACAGACGAGTAGTATGCCATTCAACAGTATGCCAAACATTCTCGGCCAAACATTATTAGGACAAAAAACGTTATGCGAAACGACAGGCACCCGTTCATTTGCCATTGAAATTTACGTGTACTCGATTATATAAGAATGAGTTGAAATAAAACGTCTAAGAAATGAAAATCGACGTAATGTACTTCCTCCATTTAAAAAATATACGAAATGAATCATCGATCAAATAATATTCGTTGAAAAAAATTTCTACTAATTAATAAAAGTTGAAATTAACTGTCGATGAGATAAAACTAAATGAAAATACGCGAAGTAAAAATTCGGTGAAATGATAATCGATGAAAAGTTTGTCAGCGAAACAACGGGCACCCTTTAAATAGTTTGTAAGCATCCGAAGCGCGAAATATATCGTCACACAACTTTATGGCCATAAGAATAAAGATGTGTGCAATATTTTTTGCACTTTGGCACAGACTATTTGAGGATGACAGTATCTACGTTAAAAAAACCATATTCTATTTTCGCTTCTATTATAATTTTACTTACTACTGTTGGAGAAGTACGCATTGAGTTTATACTTAAAAAGATATATTAAAAGGGTTCCCCTGATCTGGCATAATCTCGATTGTCCGAATCATGATTTGCCCGAATTCCTAATTTGGCATAGTGCATTTTTTTCAAAAACTGTATAACTTTCAGGACTTTTTAAGTTCCAGTTGAAAACATTAGCTTAGGTTAGGTTTGTATTCGAATGGATGAACCGGGGGTTTCGGTTGGGGCAATGATTAGACACCGTGTACTCGCTGTGCTGTATATTTGGAAAGTGGTCATGTTATTTAAATCTATATAGTATGGACATTTATTACAGCGCCCCCTATGAGTTACGCCGTAAACTACTATCCTTACTGGCTAATATCTATACGTTTAACTATGCTAATTAAGCCATCTAGGTATCGAGTTATACATATGGTAGATAGATGGCCCTGTTCTTAACAAGGTTTGTTTTATACAATTCTTGAAAAGTTTTCGTGTTCAGAAAAAATGCATTATGCCAAATTATGAATTCGGCGAAATGATGATAAGGACAAAAAAAATGCGTAAACAAGGTGAACCATTTGGTCTTTCTTCTCAACTGTGGTCTCCTCTTGGGAAATGCCGTAGAGTCAGACTTGTAAAAGTGCCCTTGTGGCCTACTTACAGAATAAAGATCATTATTTCATTATATCAACCCGGTTTAAGGCGTGGCAGAGAGCGAAAGAATCAGACATCGGGGAGAATATGAGGGACTACTAGCCCCCCTCCCCCCCCCCCCCTCACTCCCGTCCGGAGAGGTGGACGATAGCCCTAGTTGTTCAAGAGTGATAGTTATTTATTATCAAATCAAATCAAATCAAAATATTATTTATTCAAGTAGGCCTAGTTACAAGCACTTTCGAAATGTCAGTTACATACAATATGATCCAACATTTGCTGCAAGGATTAGGGAAACCCAGAAAAACCTAATCAGATCATTTAACTTAAGTATAATATTATTGATAAAATCATCATTTTAAAAATTAAAATAATCAATAAGATAAATCCCAAAAGGATTGTCAATAAAAAATAAATAATCTAGAATGGGTCAAGAATAAAATTCTAAATGTCAGAGTTTATAAAACAATTAAGATAAAAATAATAATAATACCTTAGGTATTCGTTAAAATAATTATTCATATACCTACATGACGCTATAATTTACATTAATCCCACGCGGCTTCATCATTCATGTAGTCTTGTGTGCTATAATATGCTTTAGAAAATAATTTTCGTTTCACAATATTTTTGAATTTACCAATAAACAACTCAGTTATGCTGCTAGGAAGTTTATTATAAAATCTCACACAGTTACCCATAAATGAGCTCCTTATTTTATGGAGCCTAGTAGCAGGCACTGCGAGCTTATGCTTATTTCTAGTATTAATATTATGTATATCACAGTTCTTCTTAAAGTGGGTAATTTTTTTATAAACATACATAATATTCTCATAAATGTATTGACAATGCACTGTCATTATATTAATGTCCTTAAACTTATCTCTAAGCGAGTCTCTATAGTTCATTTTATATATCGCACGAACAGCCCGCTTCTGCAGAACAAATATAGTATTAATGTCGGAAGCACTGCCCCATAGTAAGATGCCATACGACATAATACTGTGGAAATAACTGAAATACACTAATCGAGCCGTTATCACGTCTGTTAATTGACGAATCTTACTTACTGCAAAAGCTGCAGAACTCAGTCTATTCGAGAGATTAGCAATATGGGGACCCCATTGGAGCTTAGAATCTAATGTTATACCGAGAAAGACTGTACTATTAACTAGTTCCAGTTCCTCACCTTTAACCATAACGCTTGCTTGCTCGTGTTTTACGTTACTCGTGACAAACTTAACACATTTAGTCTTTTTCTCATTCAACAATAAATTATTTACATTAAACCAATTTACTACTTCACGGATAGCATTGTTTACGTCATTGTAGGATCGTTGAATTCGTACGACTTTGAAAATTAGAGACGCATCATCTGCAAACAAAACTATCTCATGGTGGGTCTTTACGAGGTGTGGCAAGTCGTTTATATTGATAAGGAACAGGAAAGGTCCCAATATTGATCCCTGCGGCACAGCCATAGAGACTAATGACCCCGGTGGACACTTTCCATTCACGTCAACCCTTTGTATTCTACCATTTAAATAAGACTCTAATAAATTTAGTGTTGATCCTGTAACTCCGTAGTGGTGTAGCTTCCTGATCAGTGTCTCATGATTAACGCAATCGAAGGCCTTAGATAGATCACAGAAGATGCCTAAAGCATCTCACGATTCCTCCCAGGCATCGAAAATGTGTTTTACGAGCTCAACTCCGGCGTTGGATGTCGAGTGACCCCGCGTAAAACCGAATTGCTTACTAAGCATAAAATTATTCAAATTAAAATGTTTTAACAATTGATATAGAATTAGCTTTTCAAAAATTTTACTTCATGTAGGTAGTACAGATATTGGTCTAAAGTTAGTGGGGTCAGAGGTACTACCTGATTTAAATAAAGGAGTTACTTTGCTATGTTTCATCAGATCAGGAAACTCACCGCAGTCAACACTAATATTGAATATATCTGCCAAGTCAGGCGCTATTACTTCTATTAGGGATTTGACAGCATGGACTGAGACCCCATAGGTCATTGGTTTTTTTGACATTAATTGATTTAAATGCCTTTACTACATGTTCAAAATAAAAGTCCTTACTACATTCTGGGACGTATTCTTTTAACAACAAAACGGCAGACGAAGGTGATGAATTTAAACACTTTGTTGTGGATACTGGTATATCGGTGAAGAAATTTACAAATTGTTGCTACATCTAAACTAGAATCTATAATTTTGCCATTAATTTTTAATTCTAGATCACTAATTGCGTGCCTTGATCTACCAGTCTCCGCATTAATCACTTTCCAGGTGGTTTTGATAATATTAGAACTATTTTTGATTTTCTGGGATTATGGATTATGAGACTTAGACTTGATCAAACGATGCCCTTTTACTATGCGATGCAATGTTACATGTTCGTGTATTATTTCATATGTTCTATGGTGTTATTTAGATTCAAAATTGACTCCAAACATTCATAGAGGCAGAATCTAAGCGAATCTTTTTTTGGGCGGTTTTTAAATAAAAAAATATGTCAAAAGTATTGATTATATGTCTGCCAACTAATTTAAATATGAGTCATCTAACTTGTGTTTCAATTGTTTTTTTATTTTTTTATGACATAGGAGGTAAACGAGCAGACGGGTCGCCTGATGGTAAGCATTCACCGTCGCCCATAGACATTTGCTTCACTGGAGGAGTCACAAGTGCGTTGCCGGCCTTTCAGGTGGGAGAACGCTCTTTTCTTGAAGGCTTTTGAACGATTTTAAATGATTTTAATAAAGCCTTCTTCTATGAAATGACTAACATACTAGACCTAGTCAACTAAATGGAGCCATTATTCTTGGTCAACCTTGACACAACGAATAAATGGACATTAAAAAGCTTAAATCTTAGCCAGTATATTGACAGTGGGGTAGCGTTGGCGGGCTCCCAACTTAAGACGTTTTCTTATTTGTAACTATTGAGCAACTCGACGAAAATAATGTTAAATAAATAAATATACAACGTGTTTCTGGCCTCTGGACACATGAAAAGTGTTTTGATTAGGGTATTTTAACCGATGTTGAATTACTGATTTACGATTGAATACTTCGGACACCTGTATAATATTTACATGTGTTTATTGTGTCATATGTCATGTGACTAGTGTCACTTGAATCTTATCTGCAAACGACTGATACAGTATGTTACCTACTATATGATTTGTTTGAATTAAATTTGTTAAAAAAACATAGTTTTCTTTCCATCTGATCAAATCTATCCATACTAATCCATACTAATATTATAAATGAGAAAGTGTGTCTGTCTGTCTGTCTGGTTGATACCTCTTCACGCTTAAACCGCTGAACCGATTTGAATGAAATTTGGTATGGAGATAGTTTGAGTCCCGGAGAAGGACATAGGCTACTTTTTATCCCGGAAAAATACCCTTATCCGTGAATTTAAGGCAGACGAAGTCGCGGGCAGAAGCTAGTACTATTGTAAAGTTTCGAAATTAGCTTTCGTTTTACTTATTTACATCTTCTACTAGCCCTCTTATTGTGTTTGTTTAATAAAGATATTATTAGATAAAGATAGCTGGACATGTTAACATGGATAACATACACAAAGACGGTATTATTATTCCTGGACAACATTGCGAGTAACATCAATATCAAGTATCTAAAATAGTATATCTTAAATAGATAAAACCTATGATAAGCTTTCCCGCTGACAGTGGAGCGGTGCTGGCTGGCTCCCAACTAGGGAACATTTTGCTTATTGACAACGCGAGCAACTCGTCTTAGAGAGACATATTGCAAATTGCAAATAACCTACTTTTGAATTTTGTGTTGAAATTAAATGTTCTTCATGCTAACCTTTTGGAGGAAAAAAATCGCTCTCCCGTCTTTTTCTTGAATCCTCAATGAGGAAATAAATCCCTGAAAAAAAAAAGATAAAATCCCCCCGACTTGTTCCACTAAAAGCTGAATATCTTGAAAACTAGTGCTCCGATTTTCATCAAACAAAGCTAAAAACACACATAAAATTATCTATGACATAAAAAACTGCACACAGAAACACAGAGTCACAGACACGTGTCTGAATATTTCATGAATATTAATGTCTGTTTTATCTCCATAATGTAGATAAATCAGACTTTAATATTCATGAAATATTGTTTGATTTGGTTAATCAGTTTTTAGGGTTCCGTACCCAAAGGGTAAAACGCGAACCTATTGCTAAGACTCTGCTGTCCGTCTGTCTGTCTGTCATCAGGCTGTATCTCGGTAACCGTGATAGATAGACAGTTGAAATTTCGCGTAACAAACGCAACCATCATAGGCCCGCAGGACCTCTCCTTTAATGCAAAAGTGCTCTGACCAACTGAGCTATCGCAACTTTACATACGTGGCTGGAAATTTTCGAACACAATCTGGGTTTTACCAGTAGCGTCCTCTGTATTTTTCTTATTTTTAAATGCTCTAGGTACACTATCACTGCTTCGTACGCCCGCGCGTGGCTGCACCCACACGCTATTAGGTGCTGAGGACGCTGCGGCGTCCTACCGCCTAACACACTGACGATGGAAAGAGCAGATATGCTCCCGTTCAAATTCAAACTTACGCTGTGCGGATTAGCCGCACACTCTACTAACATACTGGCTACTTCATCGGCGGGGACGCCCACCGTGAAAACAATAGTTAACTAATAATCCGATAGAAGCATAGGACGACATACAACATACCTACGGAGAGACTCAAATAATTAAATAGTGTTTAGGCGGTCAATTAATCAATCAATCAATCAAAATATTCTTTATTCAAGTAGGCCTAGAATGTTTGCTGGGAGACATACAATATGATCCAACATTTGCTGCAAGGATTAGGGAAACCCAGAAAAACCTAATCAGATCATTTAACTTAAGTATAATATTATTGATAAAATCATCATTTTAAAAATTAAAATAATCAATAAGATAAATCCCAAAAGGATTGTCAATAAAAAGACAAAAATAATAATCTAGAATATGTCTAGAATAAAATTCTAAATGTCAAGAGTATATAAAGCAATTAAGATTAAAATAATAATAATACCTTAGGTATTCGTTACAATAATTATATATATACCTACATGACGCTATAATGTACATTAATCCCACGCGGCTTTATCATTCATGTAGTCTTGTGGGCTATAATAAGCTTTAGAAAATAATTTTCGGTTTTACAATATTTTTGAATTTACCAATAGACAACTGACGGAGGTCTTCATCAAACGTCGAAGATCGCGTCCGGCGTCTGCTAGGAGCCGCGTCCGGCCGCGGCTTCTAGCGCAAACTGTGATGGTCACTCTAGGACGTGACTTTCAGCGCAAACTACGATCAGTTTCACGTACGCGTTTAATATGAATGACCGTTTAAGAGATAAACATGGGTAATTCGTCTTGCTCTTTGTAAATTAAATCATCTTCGATGAGAAAACGCGACGTCCGTCACGCCAGAATGCTCCGAAATAACTGCGTAGGTGGCGTACGACTTATGGACGTGGCGCACGGCGCTCGTGTTCGTGCTCTAACCAACTGATGGACGATTAGCTCAGTTGGTAAGAGCATGCTGCCCCGGTCTGGCTCAAGGCACTGGTTCAAGTGGAGTATCGTCGGAATTTTTTTCATTTGTTTCTGATCTTTGTTTATAATAATAAGCCTTTATAAACACGCTTTTATTAGGTCGACCTGTATGTAACTAACTATGTAATGGAATCTAAGGTAACTAATTTAAACATCTTCCAAGGATCGTAGCGTCATGAAAATTGGCAGCTGTATGTAGTTTTGACGACAATACAATAATATAGTAATGTCGAATTGATTTGATGATGGAGCCGGAAGATATGAACTGGAACTTCATGACGGAACATCGTATCATAGCTGTGTTTGGATTTGTTACAAAAGTCTTGTAAAACGTGTTTTTCTAGTGTTTTTTAAACTATTAATTTATATCGTTTAAGGGCGAATCTCCGAGCGTTTTGACCGCTTGGTTGAATAGTTATTGTTGTCTCACGATTATCGCCACAACGGAAAGAGAAGACGTGATAACTTCGATCAAAAGAAACAGCCTCAGGACTGTCTTTCCGTTTCATAAAAAGTTAATTCTCAATATCATTTATTTGAAAGATATTTGCTGAGACGACAATGACGAAAAATAGACGCCATAGAAACACTAAAGATTGGCCCTTAAAAGCGTAGTTTTGTATAGGGTGACTACAACTAGGTACAGAAAAAAAAAATAGACCCAGATAAAGATTTCTTTTTCGATATTTTATCCGCTGACAGTGGGACGGTGCTGGCAGGCTCCCAACTAGGCACGGTTTGCGTATTGTCAACGAGAATTCATCTTTGAAAGACGTATTGCAGATTGTAAATAACCTCGAATTTGAGAGAGGGGGACGTCGAATTTGGGAGAGGGGGGGGGGGACGATGATGTAAACAATGCTATCTGTGAGGTTGTAAATTGGTTTAATGTAAATAATTTATTGTAGAATGAGAAAAAGACTAAATGTGTTAAGTTTGTCACTAGTAACGTAAAACACGCGTTAATGCGTAAAGCAAGCGTTATGGCTATAGGTGAGGAACTGGAACTAGTTAATAGTACAGTCTTTCTCGGTATAACATTAGATTCTAAGCTCCAATGGGGTCCCCATATTACTAATCTCTCGAATAGACTGAGTTCTGCAGAGTAAGTAAGATTCGTCAATTAACAGATGTGATAACGGCTCGATTAGTGTATTTCAGTTATTTCCACAGTATTATGTCGTATGGCATCTTACTATGGGGCAGTGCTTCCGACATTAATACTATATTTGTTCTGCAGAAGCGGGCTGTTCGTGCGATATATAAAATGAACTATAGAGACTCTTCTAAAGCTTATTATAGCACACAAGACTACATGAATGATGAAGCCGCGTGGGATTAATGTAAATTATAGTGTCATGGAGGTATATGAATAATTATTTTAACGAATACCTAAGGTATTATTATTATTTTAATCATAATTGTTTTATAAACTCTGACATTTAGAATTTTATTCTAGACACATTCTAGATTATTTATTTTTTATTGACAATCCTTTCGGGATTTATCTTATTGATTATTTTAATTTTTTAAATGATGATTTTATCAATAATATTATACTTAAGTTAAATGATCTGATTAGGTTTTTCTGGGTTTCCCTAATCCTTGCAGCAAATGTTGGATCATATTGTATTTCTCCCAGCAAATATTCACAAACATTCACTCTCATGTAACTGACATTTCGAAAGTGCTTGTAACTAGGCCTACTTGAATAAAGAATATTTTGATTTCATTTGATTTGACGTTGAATTTGTGAGAGGGGGACGTCGAATTTGGGAGAGGGGGGACGTTGAATTTGTGAGAGGGGGGACGTTGAATTTGTGAGAGGGGGCTGACGCTCGCACGGGTTCATAGGGAAGACCAGGTAAGGCTGGCTCACGGGTTGGTTTGTCACACGACAGCCATAATAGACAACTAAACGAACGTATAAGTTCATCGACCGGTGTCGAAAGATGAAAGTGTTTATTATTACTAGGGTAAATCGTCAATAACTGGCCACCGTTCAATAACTGGCCACCTTAAAAATTAATTATATTTATAGGTAATTTAAATGTATGTGTATGTAAATGTGTGTATGTATGTGTTTATACTTACGATATCTCTCCAAACGGCGCAAACGCATCACGGAGGCTCTGGGTCTCGATCTCAGGACTCAGGTCACCGACGAAGATGTGGTAATGTTCTAGAAAAAACAAAAAAATAATTAACTCTATGTGCTGGAAAAAGCTTATTTTGAGTTGTGAGTCTTCGAGCTGGAGATCTTGCTAATCTTTCACCCGCCATTTTGAAAAACTCCAAAAACTGGCATGTTCAGAGCTGAAGCCAACTCGTAGAAATGCCTTTTCGACAATTTAAGGGGCTGCATCGAAAATTTAAGCTATTTTGTAGCGCAATTTTGTCAAATCTAGTATATAAATCAGGCTGCTTTTCAGATATGTGTTTCTTGACTATATAACCTATTCAGTGATTAACGCGGAAACATGTTTAATAAAAATTTCCTCGATAGAAAAGTTATCCGAAAACGCGTCTTCATTTCCCGTTTTTTGTCTAGTTTGTACAAACGACAGATTAAAAAACGGCTTAATTATGTTAAAATGTCACTCTTCCGTTTATCTTTTAAGTTATTAACTGAAATGTGAACAAAACATAATAATATCTTCGATTTCATGGTACTTTTACATATGGCGTTTACGCCAAAAAACCCCAAGCATGTAGTGTATTAGCTTTCTCTTTCTTTGATGCTCGCGAGCAATAAATGGGTCCCTTATTACAAATCACGCTTATTGACTGGCTCCGCGTTTGGGGCGTGATTTACGAATGACGAAGTAGCCCCTTAATGAAATGAAAGGGGTACACCGCGCGGGTGCTGTTCCTGCCCGTATCATGGCACGCGCACAGAGACAGTACTCGCTAGATGCAAGAACTATTGGATATAGATTATGTTCATGTCGTTGCTGCTTTATCACGCACTGAACGGACTTTAACTATTTTTGGTACACTAGTAGCTGAGTATCCACAAATGGTTAAAGGCTACTTGTTACCCAACTACACAGGGTGGGGAGGGTTGTTGCTTTTTCCTCTTCCACAAATATAGTTGCAGCTACCTTCTAGTCTATAGGTAGGTACCTACTATTAAGGTTGTAAAAATTAAATGTCTGAAGATGTTTTCAAAAAGTAAGTTATTTGAAGATCACTAAATCGAAAAATTAATATTTTAAAATTTTTGTTAGTTTGTGTTACGGCTTGGCCTCATGAGGCCAAAACTACTAAACAAATTTCAACTTGGTGTGGAAGGGTTGTTCACGAAATAAAGTAGCCACCTAAAGTTGGGCCTTCATAGTTATATAGAAACATTTGATATTTTCATGCATGATATTTTAACTCAGGTATTGACAAGTTAAAGAAAAACTAATAATACATAGATATTGACGTAGATAAAATCAAGATACCGAGGATAAATGAAAAAAATACCTCAACAAGCACGAGGACGAAAGATATCACAGTAGAAGTTACGGTAAAGGTTCGACAAGCGGTCTTACCGCTAAAAAGTGATCTCTTTCAACAAAAACCTACAGGATATTTTAAATTTGCGTAAGACTGCCCCAGATATTTATTAATTCAAAAGGCAACAATGTCTGAACAGCCCTTACCATATAAAGGCGGTACGCGCGCATGAATATTCACCGCCGCCCCGGATGCATTAACGAGTTTATTTTTAACGTGAATGCGACACAGCTTTATAGCCTACTTTTTTTGGTTCCGTACCTCAAAAGGAAAAAACGGAACCCTTACAGAATCACTTTGTTATCCGTCAGTCCGTCTGTCTGTCTGTCAAGTCTTTTTTTTTAGCAAACGCGTATCTAGTTGAAGTTAACATGAAATACTTTTGTCGGCGGTTTCTTAAGAGTTAAGATAAGCTCTGCAGAATTTCACCTTCCCATACAAACGGAGTTTCGTTCTCATTTTGAAATTACGTGTTGGATTGTAACGAAACTTTGCATACACTATGACATGAGGTATATCTAGGCTTGTAATTAGTTTATATGGCTCCAGTTTATAAAACAAACGAAATACAGCAAAAACTACTTTTGTCTGAAAAACTTAAATTCGCTGTAATTTTTTTTTTTCTATGGTATCTGAAGCTACATAAACTAATTACAGGAATGCATATACCTTAAGTTATTCTAAGTACAAAGTTTCAGAGCAAACTAGCTTGTCGTTTTAAAATGAGAGCATAACTACGTTTGTATGGAGAACCGTGCTTACCGGGGACTTTTAAAGCTGTAAAAAATCAAGCTACTAAGTCAACGCAATCCGTATAGTCATAAAAAATGTTTCCATACAAATTGCCGTCCATGAAAAACCTATAGGGTAGTTTCAGTTGTTCTAGAAACTAGATATTTGGTATTAAGGTATAGCTCTTATAGCACAACTCATGAAATAAATTTAAAAGTTGTAATTTTTAAAGTCTGTCTGTCTATGTCAAAACCAATATAAAAAAACCCCATACCGCGTAAATTTTGATTAGGAGTAGGGCTCTGCTACGGCATATTCGTTTTGCGTATTTTTTGTACGGTAACCTCGGTGCGCGCACTCGCACTTGGCCGATTTTTTTACATAACATGACTTTGAAATAGATAGGTCTGGCTAGTTACATATATATTATTTAATTATAAATCACTCCGTCCATTGATGAAAACTGTATGAAAATACATTCAGTAATTGTCGACATTATCGCGAACAGACAGACAGATGCGGACTTCTATACCATTATAAAGTTGGAAAAATTAAATGTCTGTACTTTGAAGTTATTTTTGAAAAACCTAACTTATAACGGACTATTTGGATACCACTGAATACAAACATATTTTTTTGTTTTTTTTTTTTGTATATTTGTATGTGTCGCTGTGGCTTCATCTCGCCAAATCGGCTAAACGGATAGCAACTTTTTTTAGTACACGGATAGCTGGGTATCCACAGATAGTAATTATAGGATACCTGTTATCCAACTGTTAGGCCGAAGGGTTGAACGGCAGATACCTTAAGGCATTAAGTTCGCCATTTGTACCTTTATTTGTGACAGTTTTTGGGAAAAGGTCCCACTTTTTCGATATGGAGTTATGAGTAGTTCCTAATACTACAGATCATATGCTATCTTTTGGTGAAAGATATATGTCTCTAGGTGAAAAAGCGACAATTGAGAAAACGTTGGTTAAAGTTTGGGACGGCAAAAAACACACTTTTACTTTGAAGTTATGGAGTGGTTAGTATCAAATGAATTGGCATACTTTAAGGATTTCAAATTAGTCAAAATCATGTATATAACCTTAGTAGTTTATATGTTACGGAGGCTTGAACATAAAAAGAGAACGAAAATATGTCAATCCTGAATATGGGTTTATTCTCTATATATATAACATGACATGCAGATTCATCATTAAAGTTGTATTTATAAATGTATTCTCATGCTAAAAAAGATAGAAATAATTCTATGGATCCCTTTAATTAGTTATTATTTCAAAAAGTTAAGAAAAACAGAATTGAAAAGTACAGCATAAAAAAATTCAAATGACAAGTGTATTTTAATATATAACATAAGATTATTTAAAAACACACACTTATTAAGCATAAAAAGTATTAATATCAAATTCTAAGTACTTTTTTATGAATTATAAAGTTTAGTGATTTTCTATAGGTAGCGTCCCACTTTGTCGATTTAATAAACTTTAGTGCTTGTTCAGTGAAAAGTATGTGTTTGGTATATTTATCCCATTTTATGTATGAGATAAAGGTTTGTTATTTTTAATCTAATAGATGACTATTAGATTAAATGATTAAATGATACTAATGTCGTTTGTTTGATCTTTTTTTCCGGAATTTGAACGGAATTTATCTCCGACTCAAGTTTAGTGTCCCACTTTGACGGTTTGGTTTCGTTCGTATGGACATACGCTAAAAAATTACTACAAGTATAAAATCAGCTTTTAAAACATAGGTGTAATGTTTTTCGAGTTAGTATTTATATAAATGTTATTTTATATCTATCGGATAATTATATTTTTTTAAATAATACTGTTTTTTATTTAGCGGAATCATTGATAAAAAAGTCCATTATCGATGGTTACCCAACCCTACTATTCGTATTTCGTATTTTTCTGTTCTCCTGCTCAAAAAGTACGTCATATTAGCTTCGTGAAGAGAGACTAAAATAGTACATTTAACCCCTAGGGTTTAAAAGAAAGCCATATAATCCCATAAAAATTTCAATGACACTGAAAAACAAAAAACTTGCGGTCGGCTATATATTCCTTACAAATAATTAAAAACAAACAAACCAACCTGATCAGATTGGCCAAACTTTCTGATGGAATTGCTCAAACTGTACTTTTAGTTTTTCATGAAATATAAAATTTTAAAGTCTTTTTGATTTTCTCGCAGTCGAAGTGAAAAACAGAGTGTTTAACACGTGGCTAAAAGCCATTATATGAGACTCAGATATATTTGTCCTCGCTCACTTCGTGAGCTCATCCAAATAATCACTTTGTGTCATAATGGCTTATTTTAGCCCCTTGTCAAACAGTCTTCTATTTTTTATTCGTATTTTTTTATGCTGTACTTTTCAATTCCTTATTATTATTATATTACTTATTAACTTCTACATAATTTATTAACTTTTTGACATAATAACTAACTAAAGGGATCCATAGAATTATTTCTGTTTTTTTAGCATGGGCATACATTAATAATACAAGTTTAATGATGAATCGGCGGGTCTTGTTAAAAATATAGAAAATAAACCCATATTGAGGATTGACATATTTTCGTTCTGTTTTTATGTTCAAGCCTCCGTAACATTCAAAGTGCTAAGGTTACATACACGATTTTGACTAATTTGAATTTCTTAAAGTATGCCGATTCATTTGATACTAACCACTCCATAACTTAAAAGTACAAGTGTGTTTTTTGCGGTCCCAAACTTTAACCAACGTTTTCTCAATTGTTGCTTTTTCACCTATGCAAGTTTGAACAATTAAAAAAAAATAACTATAGCACTTAGAGACATAATTTTTTCACCGAAAGATCGCTTATGCTTTCTTATATTACAAACTACTCATAACTGCATATCGACAAAGTACAAATGTTTCCCTATAACAGGCACAACTATGATATCGACAATTTTTTTCGGTATTCGACAAAGTGGGACGCTGGGCACTAAACTTTGTGGCCTTAAAAAGGTGCTTAAATTGGTCATTTATGGGTCGACATCAAAATCATAGGTTTATTACAGTGTGTTCTATCAGTTTTCATTGAAAGTCGATTTTCGGTAGGTTTTGTCATATTTCACTAAACTGCCCGTAACTCCGAAACTAGAATCGACAAAGTGGGACGTTTTACTAAACTCCCTCACAATTATTGTGTATTAAAGATTAAATAAACGGGTTACTAATGTGTTGCACAAAATATATTGGCATATTTTCGTTTCGCATAGCAACCATTGGCACAATCATCATTTCGCACAATTGCTTTTTGCCTAAATTTCTTGGCATACTATCACTTCGCACATGTTTCTTTGGCAGAATAGTACATTGGCATAATGTCGATTAGAACAATACTCCTATGGTCGAATAATTGTGTCGCCGAAATTTATATGGCATAATATTCCGTTTGCATCCTTCTAGTTAGCGATTCGTTTCTGTGAGGCACGCAGTCAAGGTCGTAAGCCAAGTCGGACCTGCGCGGCTCGCTCGCTTCGCTCGCTCGTTAGGGTCGCAGTTCAACCTAACACTCCTCCTCGCTTCGCTCGTCGTCGTACCTAACCTAAGCCAAGTCGAATCTGCCTTAAGGTGAAATTGGTAATGTTAGAAATCGTAAGCCAAGTCGGACCTGCGCGGCTCACTCGCTTCGCTCGCTCATTAGGGTCGCAGGTCAACCTAACACTCCTCCTCGCTTCGCTCGTCGTCGTACCTAACCTAAACCAAGTTGGATCTGCCTTAAGGTGAAATTGGTAATGTTAGGAATCGTAAGCCAAGTCGGAGCTGCGCGGCTCGCTCGCTTTGCTCGCTCGTTAGGGTCGCAGTTCAACCTAACACTCCTCCTCGCTACGCTCGTCGTCGTACCTAACCTAAGCCAAATCGGACCTGCCTTACTTACCTGCCTTACCTTCGTTTCTGTTTCAACCTAACCTAACCTAATTTTCTGGCAGCGATTCGGTTCTGTGGGTATGCGATGGTACAATTATGCCGAAATAAATTCGGCGGAACTTATATTGTGCTACATAAAATTCTGTGAAATAAAAGTTGGCGATATTCGTATTCCGCTATTCAAAATTGTGCCAAATGAATACTATGCGACATAACAATTGTGGTAAGTATATCATTATGCGATAGTATCATTCGGCTAAAAATTATTGTGCGAAAACGGTTATGCGAAATGTATTTTGGACAATAGAGATTGAGCAAGATAAGGGGTACCCTAAATAAACAAATAAATAAATAGGGATGGGTAAATATTCTACTGTTTCTACCGAGTGAATACATGTTATAAATTTGGTTGTTGATCCAAATAAATTTCAATTCGTTTATTCAATTCATTCATTTTCACTTTGCCCTGTTATTTGCGATAAAAAGTATAGAAAGCCTCGCTAGTACCTTTATTCAATAACGTAGGAGCGAGAGGGTGCATGCGCGTAATTTGCGTCTCTCGTCGGATTATATCGCTGATTGGCGCCTAACTGAATCAGAGGTAGGGTTCGCGCGATTATTAATAATAAGTAAACAATAATTACGAGCCATACTTATTTATAGCATGCATTGTAATTGAAAAATAGTTCCTAAAGAATTGCTATTGGGATAACTTTTCTACACTACACATTATGAAAAAAAAAATTATACTCAACACCGATGATAAAATAACATTAAAAACGGTTACTTGTAAGTAAATTGAACATACAGTTTTAATGATACAGTAACTTTTTTATGTTTTAGTGTTTTCTATAAGTATTTGTACCTGACTCTTGGATGTTTTCTATGTATATAAGTAAATTTATGTATTAAATATATCTTCGTCTACTAATTATAACACAAGCCTTATTGAGCTTACCATGGGACTAGTTCGATTTTGTGTACAAATTGTCCTGTAATATTTATTTTCATTTTTTTGATGTTGGTTTTTTTTTGTTATTGTTACACGGGCAGCCGAGCATCCACATATACCCTAGGTAGATGGATAGGATACTTTTTACTCAAATGCGCTGAAGAAAAAAGTGGGTTGTGTTTAATATTATTTCTTTCTCCTCTACTGACGACCACCTTTTAGTACATAATAAAGTTCATTATTTAATTATAAGAAATATTTTAAACCAAAAAATATGAACATTGATAACAGCGCCATCTCTCGGCTGGTATATGTTTGAGGCCTCAACACATCAAAACAGTCAGAACTTTAACTTTTAATACCACGCAACACATTCGCCTGAAGGTATTTAAACGGACAAAACTTCAATATTATTTCGGGTTAGTTATTTCGCCCCGAATTATATTCGAAAGCCCCGATAGTGTTCAGAAGTATTATTGTGGTATTATTATATTATATTATTATAGATGTGACGCGACTGGCAACCCTCGATAAGGAGAGGCTTACGGTGGAAGATAGAACAGCATTATCAGTGTGAAAACACGCGTGGTTTGAAGTTTGAACTAAATATTATGTGTGAAAATTAACATGAATATGAGACGTCTTTATTTTGAATGTGAAATTAAATTAAATTAAATGCTTGACATTCGGGGAATCGAACATTCAGGGATTGGACTTGAGGGGAATCGGACGTTAGGGGAAATTAACAACGTGACATTCAGGGAATCGGAAATAGTGGACCTAAATCGCCAAGATAAAACACTTTCTTACATTCACAAACAAACATATTGGGGGAGTTCAAAAAGTTGGACATGTTAAACTCACGTTATTACATTTTCTATGAAAGTTTCCGTTGTGCGACGGACAATTTAACCAATACAACGTGTGAAATGTTGCGAATTTTTTTGCAACATTTCACTTTCATCGGTTTTGTATGAATATAATAGAATAGAAAATTTATTGAATAACTGTAGTATAATATGCAGGGTAGGGTACCTAGGCAGAGATTACCGAATGGCTGACTCTACGGTCCTTACACACTTATTTCGCTTAATTTACATCCACCTACTTATTTATAATTAAGTTCATCTTTTTTATAAATTGTTATTTTTTGAAATAAAACAATTTAACGGATTATATCGCGTATATTATCTCATTGTTATTTTTTACTCACAATAAATGTCAAGGAAGACGTTTATTTGTTTAATATCTTAACCCAATGCTCATGATAGAAATATATGTTCTGTGTTGGATACTGTAAACATTACGACAAACCACGCCAAGCCGTTGCCCTATTATCGCGTAAAGGAGAACGAAACATCAAACACGCTTTGGTATTTAGGATATTAGTACAGATGTTAAAAAGGTAAGCCCAATTTTATTAAATTAATGGAATTTTCTATTCTACTATAGTAGAAAAATTCTGCAGTCACTAACATTAGTGGTATATTAAAACCGCTCGTCTTTTCTCAGCAAGTGAGTGTTCTGAACTCGCAGTGTCACCGGTAACTCGATCCCGGGCAGACCCAGCGGATTACCTTTGTGGAAAAATTGGTTTGCACCTGAGCCTAGATCTAGGCTACCGCTAGGATTGGCTTGACAGTCTGTGATGGGAATCTTTCGATAAATTCCCAGTTTGACAATGTAGTGTTACTTGAAATTTGGGGTTGAGTCCTGAAGGCCTTACTTGCATTTAGCCTTGGCGAGCAGAGCACCTTAGTTGTATTTTGTCCGGGTAGCAAAATGTCTTGTGTCTCTCTGTAAAACGCCCTCATTGCTATAAAAATAGTAGACTGAATGACTTGGTTGTAAAACGACCTAATGTTATAAGTCTTTGAACAGACAGTCATATTCATTTTTATACAATTGAGACAATCTGCCTACTTGTGCATTTCACGACCTGGACGTTTTCTAAGTAAGTCTTCCTGAAACTTAGACAATTTTGTAATTATGGCATTAAATAAACAAGTAATTTTGCATACTTGGTCAGTGTAATACTGAGACGTTTTGAATGCCAAGGCTAAATGCAACTAAGGCCTTCAGGAACCAACTTAAAATATGTAGAAATTAATTATTGAATAATTAACGCCCAAAATGCAGGGGAGTGTGTCGACAAGATCGTATTTAAAAGTTATACTTATTGATCTTACTTTATCTTTCGACGACTCCTTAGCTTAGTTGGTTACATAACGGCCTATGAAGCTAGCGGTCCCGTGTTCAAATCTCGGCCAGAGCAAGTGTTTAATGAGCATGAATGTTTGTCCCTGGGTCTTGTATTTAAGTATTATGATTTATCAATTTATATGGTACCCATAGAACATGCTTTGCTTAGTTTGGGACTAGGTTGATTTGTGTGGAATTGTCCCCGATATTTATTGATTTATGTATCTACTAGAAGGTACTTCGTTTGCGGGGGAGGAAAAACTCATATTTATTTTTTTGCGTTTTAGTGTAGACTGGGAAATATGATCCTATAATTATAACAGTTCTTGAATATTTAGACTATATTTAGCTATTGCGTGAAGTATAGCAAAGGATCCCATAGTTAATTATTTTATTGCATTGCATTGGTTATATTTTGACATTTTGGACATCGCATTACCTTCCTTTCTTCTTTCGAGACTATAGACTTAACGCTTAGTTGGATTAGTGGAATAATCACCTACGCAAAGTTATTAAAGAAATCATATTATATGCAATTAAGCCCCGTTTCGCCGTGTTCTGATAAAGTATGACAATTGTGTAAGTTTAAACCTTTCAATTTACTAGATTAGTGTACCGTAACGGCATCTGTCTATGCCTTAGGTTTTGATGTCATCGAGATGTCATCAGTGGCAGTGTGGGTAATTTTCCTACAGCCGACACTAGAGTAAGACGTGTTGATTGATCTCTTTATTGATTTATTGAGTCATTTTGGATTTCAATTACATGCTCTTGTGTACCGGGAAATCAGGTACGTTACAAGATATTAAGATTCGACCACTCCGCAAAAACGATGAATATGTATGTAGCTGTCAAAAGTTTACACTCGGTGTTACTGTAATTGGACTCGGCGATTCTTTATGCATGTTGTAATTTTCGAAGCCGCTATCCATCTAAGCAATATTTCTAACGGCAAAGGCTCAAATAATACAACCACTTGTAATATAATGTAATATATGACTCGATATGCGGTGATATCGTTCAAGGATTCGATCAGAGCTCGACTGTGAAATTACTGACAGCTGACGTATAACAAAATGTTTCGTTTCGTCGTGATTTATAGTACAAAAATCGTGACACGTAAAATTTTGTGCTTTCGTTTTGCTTGTCCCCTGCATTCCTAACTAGAAGGTCGAGATAAAGAGCTGGGGGATAATAGAAAAGGTAAGGAAGAAGTACAAAAAAATGTAGTTTAGAAATTAGATGCTTGTTAGGAAACATTGAAATCGGAAGAAGGATGATGATAGGGCGCTTGGTACGAGATTATTATCTTTTGACTATCGTATACACATATAGGATATTTCTATGAAACAAAAATTATTGTTTCTGTGTTTTTAGTGTTGGAAAACTAACACCATATATTGTGACATAGATACAAGTCAAAGTGCAAAGTCAAATACGATTGCTCTCGCACGTGGGCAGACCAGGAACTATTTAAAAAAAAATAGGTACATGGGTTAAAGCGGATGGATAAATTCCAGGCAATTGGCACAGTGCTCGCTGGTGAAGGGGTTGACACACTCGACGCGTAATCGAGAGGTACCGGGATCGTATCCTGGCGTGACCATGTGAGAGAGCAATTGTATTTTTCTTTGCGCTTTGATTTGTATCTATGTCACAATAGATAGTAATATGGTGTTAGTTTTCCCACATTAAAAACACAGAAACAATAATTTGTGTTTCATAGAAATATCCTATATGTGTGTCCCACTGCTTAGCGAAGGCCTCCCCTCACCCCTCTTTTTCACCACTAGACCCACTGACCGCCCTCTTTTGCGTCATGGGTTAAAAAAATGGCTAAGAAGTATTGTATTGACAAGGGTTGATACCTATAAAGCATTTATGTCATGCATCGTCACGCCCAAGCATTGAATAGTCACAATGGGACTTGTTGAATGACCCGGATATTAAAACATGTTTTGTCACTGTTTTATAGATTTCGTATCGATATGCTGTCAAAACAGGACGAATATAAACTTGCCTACATACGGAATGGCCTACTCCGTACCAGATTGGAATGAAACAAAAATAAAACGACACACAGAGTCACATCTTATGGGTTCCTTTTTTACCATTTTGGTACGGAACCCTAAAAATCATAAGCAATAGGTAATGGAAAGATACGAGGGCTGCTTCATATGTATCTGGAATAGACAAATTTAACTAACGGATGATGATGTTCGGATTTTAAGAAATGTTTAAAAAACGCATTTGTCCCGTAGCCGCCATTAACCTGGTTGACCTGATATGACTTTTTCCCTTCCGTGATCGAAATTGCTTTTCTATTTTGAATCAAGAACTTTAAAAGAGAAATAAATACATCTAAATATCGGCTACTTGTTCCATGAAAAAAATAAATTAATCATAAAAAATAACAGATAAAAGCATGATCTTAAAAATATTGACGTAAACTCAATCATAATATTTATGTGCCTGGTATATGAAGCGTACTAAGCCCACAGAGTAAATTCCAAAATGTCTTAACCGCCAAAGATTCCAATGCATTCACGGCCTTTTGTAAAATCCTTCCTTAAGTTAAGCCTTCGGTTTGAAGAAGGTCTTAAGTGCTGAGTGTTTTTAGGTATGATATGCCGTTTTGGAAAACGAAGCAAACGTACTCAAATCATCATAAAGTTACCAAATAAACGTAATCCAGGTTTTATTGCTATTGCTCTTGTATTTTTTCAAGACCAGCCTCGAACACTATGTAGAAACAGAATAGGGATGTTGACTGTAGTCAAATAAAATAATACTAAAATTTTCATGCGAAATGGTAGTTTTTATGACGAAAATCCAAAAAAAAAACTTTGAGTTTGATACCTTACGTGTATCTTGATTTATGAGCCTTTAAAAATAGGTGGGAAAGACCATTTTGAAAGTATGAAAATATTAATAAATAATAATACCATTGAATAACCAATGAAAATGGTAATTTTTGTAATGAAACCGTTTCGATAAACTCAAGTTTTAACATAGCTGCAAAACAAACTTCTTAATTTCCCCATATAAGTTAGGACGGTCTGACGTCACGCCTTCCAAGGGTTTAGTGTTTATTTGCATTTTACATTGTTATGACTTTCATGTGAAAATACATATTAAAATGAAATTTATAATAAATTAGTATTGTATAATGTGACATTTCAGTGATAATGTGTATATTATAATAGATTCATTTTTCAATATGTTAAATAGACATCGAAATTTCTAGATTCGGATATGCGCGAGTGTGTGTTCTTGCTGAATGTGTTTTATGTACAATTCATTTTATATAACTAAAAATAGCTAATTTTTCCCAAATTTTGCATGTCACTGCGTGACACGATAGTTGGATCTCAATGTTAATTTATAAGACCATAAATGTACCTTATCTTGAGAAAATAATAAACTTACTTAGTATGGAGCGTATTTGGGAAAGTCCAAAAATGCGATTCTAACATTGTTAACAGACGTGATAACGGCTCGATTAGTGTATTTCAGTCATTTCCACAGTATTATGTCGTACGGCATCCTACTATGGGGCAGTGCTTCCGACATTAATACTATATTTGTTCTGCAGAAACGGGCTGTTCGTGCGATATATAAAATGAACTATAGAGACTCGCTTAGAGATAAGTTTAAGGACATTAATATATAACAGTGCATTGTCAATACATTTATGAGAATATTATGTATGTACATAAAAATATTACCCACTTTAAGAGGAACTGTGATATACATAATATTAATACTAGAAATAAGCATAAGCTCGCAGTGCCTGCTACTAGGCTCCATAAAATAAGGCGATCATTCTTAGGTAACTGTGTGAGGTTTTATAATAAACTTCCTAGCAGCATAAGTGAGCTGTCTATTGGTAAATTCAAAAATATTGTAAAACGAAAAATAATTTCTAAAGCTTATTAGCACACAAGACTACATTAATGATAAAGCCGCGTGGGATTAATGTAAATTATAGCGTCATGTAGGTATATGTATAATTATTTTAACGAATACCTATTGAGGTATTTTAATCTTAATTGTTTTAAATGCTTGGACATTTAGAATTTTATTCTAGACACATTCTATATTATTTTTTCTTTTTTATTGACAATCCATTTGAGATTTATCTTAATAATTATTTTATTTAATATTTTCTTCTGTTTCCGCGATTATTACTCATTGAAATAAAACAATTTAACGTCCTCCCGTGACCATGGAAAGCTGGAAAGCTTCCGAAACGTCGGGAACTAAAATGAGATAATATACGCGATATAATCCGTTAAATTGTTTTATTTCAATGAATTATTTTATTTTTTAAAATGATAATTTTTATCAATAATATTATATATAAGTTTAATGATTTGATTAGGTTTTCCGGGGTTTTCCCTAATTCTTGCAACAAATGTTGGATCATATTGTATCTCTCCCAGTAAACACTCTAACTAGGCCTACTTGAATAATGCATTATTTGATTGATTGATTGATTGTTTTATCTCGTGGAGTTTTTATGACATTGAAGTGGTTTTTTCACCAGTATTTCTATTATTGAAAGGTCATTCTTTAATATATCACAGAAAAAGTTTGTCAACATTCCTTTCGGCTTTCGTCATATAGACTGGACTTTTATACAGGCAACTTCGTCAGCGGAGGAGAAAAACATCATAACCCTCATTTTTATTTCAGCGTAGTCGGATAAAAAGTATTCTATAACCGTCAGTTATTCCAGGGAAGCCGTGAATGAAATCAGAACGACACATAAAAACATAAAAATAATAAAAAATGATTTTTTTTCGATACACTAACCTTCAAATAGTCTGTATCAATTTTTTTTAATGTTTTAAATATACAGACATTACATTTTTTTTCAACTTTATATTCAATAACTGGCCAAGTGCGAGTCCTAATCGTGCACCGAGGGTTCCGTACAAACTTTTACTTACCCTAATATCATTATTTTACCTGGTTCCGGTTGAATTAAGTTTGCACCTGATATCTATAGCATTGCATACAAATGAGGTGCAAACTTAACGCAACTGGGCTGTCTAAATATATCTATTGAAAAAGAGTATATTTTCTATGATTTAATCACAAATGTATAGTATTTAGCTTTTTGTATGTATTTGTAGTATGTTACAACATTACTTGCCAAATTTCACAGTTCTATGTCAACAGGAAGTGCCCTATCATTTGATGCATTTGCTTCCCTTGAAATTGTTGAAATGTATGTTTTTTGCGTCATAAATGGCCGTATCTTTTTTTACGTTAATATAGAAGATTGTTTTTTTCATACCTTCAAGCGACCGTAGACTTGAATATATAGTGTTAATTTTAACTCGATACCTCCACGCGTGGATTCTCGAGATAAAGGGTCTTGACTCTTGATAGACTGACGGACCGACGGACAACAAAGCGATCTTCTAAGGGTTCCGTTTTTTTCCGATTGAGGTACGGAACTCTAAGAATGTCTTTTTTCGACAATCTAACCTTCAAATTGTCTGTATTGTTAACATACAGACATTACATTTTTTCAACTTTATATTCAATAATTATAATTATATTGATTAAGTTACTTCATTGAAGAACAGTGCCATCTCTCTCGCTATCCTAATACTAGCTGGAGAAGCAATGGGACAGAGACGAAGCGTGATACGCATGTCTTGGACAATGGCTAATGCGCTTAGCATTTAAACATAAGAAAGAAACAGAGGGCGCTACTAGTCGTAACTATAGATTGTGTTCGAAAATTCAAGCCTCGACGCACAGAGGGTTTACTCCGAAATTTGAAAAACGAAGTTTGTATCGCGCTATCCCGCTCACTCAAATACAGCTCAATATGAGAGCGAGATGGACGACACGTTACGAACTTCGAATTTCTAGTTTCGGATTTACCCCTCAGGTCAGAGCACTTCTGCGTTAAAGGAGAGGCCGCAGGTTCAAAACCTACTTCCAATTTAGTAGGTCGCATTGATTATTTCCTTAACAATCGAACTCTGTGTTATAATAATTAAAAGACATTCCACTAAAATATTTAGAAACACTGTTTATTACACTGAGGATTTATATATATATTATTAATAACCTAAAATTATACAAACGAAATCTTAACAGTAACTAAGTAATTTGTAATCAATACATATTAATAATCACTGAACATACATTAAAAAAAACAACGGATTGCACTCCGGGAGTGCCGGGAGAAGTAAAAACTTGAATATTAACGTTGTGCAGTTTTGATATTTTGTAATGGTTAGGGAATAATTTTGCACGAATTGCTTTAATTATCAGTATAAAAATACTGTGGAATAAATTGCCGCATGCAGTATTTCCGGACCGATGCGATCTTCAAACCTTCAAGAAAAGAGCGTACTCCCACCTGAAAGGCCGGCAACGCACTTGTGACTCCTCTGGTGCTGCAAGTGTCTATGGGCGACGGTGATCGCTTACCATCAGGCGACCCGTCTGCTCGTTTGCCCCCCTATGCCATAAAAAAAAACTATCATTTATGTGGTAAAATACAATATTCATTTATTGTAACAGTTTTTCGATCAGGTCACGTGTCCGTCTTACGAATTTTCAATCTGTCGGTCACGTGACCTGTCGCGTGTGTAACAGTTTTTCCCCAACACAAAAAGTGCACAGCGCCGGTAAGAAATTTTCACTTAAAAAGAAGATTCCGACTAATGAACCTCTTTTTTGGGAGTCGGTTAAAAAACTGATCAATTTCGTATTTATGTCGTTTTGTCCGCCTGTGCCAACCCTAACAAATTAGGTATACATTTTGTATGCTCTTTTCAACCTTAGTGTCGGTTCCGTTTAATTACTCACCTCATTCTGTCGTCTGTTTAAACAAAAATATTCCTCAGCATATTTAAATATTTGCGTAATTTTTTAATTGTGGCATTGACACAACCCCAATTATTGTATCCTCAAGGGAAGTACAGTCAGAGCCATAATTCCATGTGGCAAAGGATATGTCTGGGATATCATCAATGGGTTGAAAGGTTATTTTGGTTTAAGCGTAGTCAGAGCCATAATAACATGTGGCAAAGGATGGGATATAATGAGCATATCGATGGTTGAAAGGCTCAAGCTACACAATGGCCGATATCTATATTTATCTAGACTATTATAAAGTTGTTCATATTAAATGTCTGTACATTGAAAATATTCACACGTATCACTTATTTTTTTTGAAAATACTCTTAATGTACAGACATTTCATTTTTACAACTTTATAATAGTATAGAAATATAGATGTCCGATATATAGCTCTATTGGTGATATCGCAATGCCTCGTCGAATTATCCCCAGTTCCGATACCCGTTGGGAAATTTTACGCCACACTGTACACGAGGTACAGTCTGCCGGGAGCTAAAGTTAGCAAAGTTAGGTCTGGTCTTGTACGTTTTTGTAAAAATAGGACATACGGGTGGGTCGCCTTTTTTCATGAAGTTAAGAAACTCACTTTTGCCTGTTTTACTTAGTGGCTTTTTAGATTCACCAAGTTAAGTATCTATACTATTATAAAGTTGTAAATATGAAATGTAAATTAAAGATATTTTCTAAAAAAATGATTGAAACAGACTTTTGGAGTTCACTGAATTTTTAGTATACGCGCAGCTGGGTATCTCCGAATGGTTGTAGGATACGTTTTACTCGACTACGCTGACGAAAAAATGAAGGGTTATACCTCCGCGAACGAAGTTGCGGAGACCTTTATACAAGGTGACTTTTAAGGCGAGATACAAAATGTTAGTTTCCGAGGCTACTCACAATGACGATCAACTTTTAATATGAGACCAATTTCGAAATCGTACAAAAACCAGCCAAGTGCGAGTCGGACTCGCGCACTGAGGGTTCCGTACAAAATATACGCTACAAACGACCGTAAGTATGAAAATCCAGTCTTAGCAGATCCCTACTCCTAAGCAAAATGTACGCAGTGTTCGGTCATTTTACATTGGTTACTGATATAGACAGACGGGCATTAAATTATACTGTTTTTAGTATTTTTTGTTATAGCGGCAACAGAAATACAACATCTGTGAAAATTTCAATTGTCTAGCTATCACAGCTCATCAGATACAGGCTGGTGACAGACATACAGACAGACAGCGAAGTCTCAGTAATAGGGTCCCGTTTTACCCTTTGGGTACGGAACCCTATGAAATAATTTCTCCACACAAAACCTTAGTCGATAAGTATGGGAGGCAGGACCAAATATTTTTGAACGATTTCGATTCTCATACTAAAAATTTATCGTCATTTTGAGTAGCCTCGGAAAGTTACATTTTGTATCTCGTCTTAAAAGTCACCTTGTATACAGTATGTCCTTTGATAAATTTCATAAGCAAATATGGATGAAACTATTAGATGCAATTTGTCAACGAAAAAAAAAACATTTTTTATGTTTTTTTTTATTAGAAAGTTCCCGCAATTTCGTTCGCAGAAAAAACAAAGTCATACCCCTCTTTTGTCTTCAGCGTAGTCGGGTAAAAAATATCCTATAACCATCTCTGAATACCCAAGTTGGGTGTGTATTGTATGTATTGAGTACCAAAACCTGTGAACCAAAAATAGTTGAAATCCGATAAGCCGCTTTGGTGTGATGAGGCAGTAACGACACATACAAACATACAATTTTTTTTTTATAATTAAGTGACCTTTCTTTTTCTCTTCATACCTTCAATGTACTGCTGAGGTCCTGGGTTCAAATCCCGGTAAGGGCAAATATTTGTATGACGAGCATAAATAGTTGTTCCTGAGTCTTGGATGTTTTCTATGTATATACGTAATATATCGTCGTCTAGTACCCATAACACAAGCCTTATTGAGCTTACCATGGGACTTGTTCGATTTGTGTAAATTTGTCCCGTAATATTTATTTATTTATTTATGTAAAGACATTTCTTTCTTATAACTTATAGAAGTACTAGCTTCTGCCCGCGACTTCATCCGCCTTAAATTCGTTTATCGCGGATAAGGGTATTTTTCCGGGATAAGAAGTAGCCTATTGCCTTCCCCGGGACTTAAACTATCTTCATACCAAATTTCATCAAAACTGGTTCAGCGGTTTACGCGTGAAGAGGTAACAGGCAGACAGGCACACTTTCGCATTTATAATATTACTAGCGGCCGCCCGCGACTTCTTCCGCCTTAGATTCGTTTATCGCGGATAAAAGGTAGTTTTCCGGGATTTTTGAGATTAAGTGGAACGTACATACATTCACGTTTATTTATCCAAAGTACAAAGGCAATTGCTACAAGAATAGTGAATCACTTTAACAAAAATAATTACTTTTGTGCCGAGCAGTTTGGTTTTCGACAAAATCGAAATACTACAACAGCAATCACTGATTTGGTAGCGGGAGTTATGAACAATCTCAATCGAAGCAATAAATGTGCTGGAATTTTCTGCGACCTCAGCAAGGCCTTTGACAGTGTCAATCATCTGACACTCTTTAACAAATTACAATATTACGGCATAAGAGGTCCCGTTTTGAGCTTACTAACGTCATACCTAACACGTAGAACTCAGTATGTTCAACTATCAAACGTAAAACAATCTGGTTGTGTAGAATTCGTTAACTCTGAAGATAAAACAATTCACGGTGGTATCCCACAAGGATCAGTATTAGGCCCATTGCTTTTCGTAATTTTTATTAATGATCTCCCAAGTAACATTAGTCATGGCAAAATGTATCTTTATGCAAATGACACCAGTATAATTTTTCAACATCATGAAATTAACTCATTTAAATCTCAAATTAGTCAAGCCTGGACTGAACTTTTACATTGGTTTCAATGCAATGGTCTCAAAATTAACGTAGACAAAACAAATTACATAACTTTTTGTAGACACACTAATAGCATATCCTATGATCTTCCCCTATCAATAGCTAAAGTAAATGGCATTAAGTTTTTAGGTGTGGAATTAGATGAGCACACATAGACACATCACGAAATAGATTGGCCAGTGCTTGTTATACATTAAAAAATCTATCCAAAATTCTCAAATGAACAACCCTCAAAATAGTTTATTTTGCTTATTTTGAGAGTATTTTAAGGTATGGTTTAGAGGTATGGGGTAGCAGTGTACACATGAATACAATTCTTATCTTGCAAAAAAAGGCTGTTAAACATATTGGAAAAGCTAAACCTAGGGATCATTGTCGCCCGTTGTTTATAAAGCACAAGATATTAACAGTCATTTCACTTTATATCTACTTAACCAATATATACGTTCATAAGAATAGGTCTAAATATAGGTGTAAAGGTAAATACAGAACACATGCATTGAGAAATAACACTGATATTGAACTGCCGAAGTGTAATAACTATGTTCAATTTAAAAGAAGCCTTGAGTACAGTGCCATTAAGATTTACAATTCTCTAAACAAGGACATAAAATAATCTGACAATTTAAATGCATTTACTCGGAAGCTGAAATCTTATTTGCTTCTAAGGCCTTATTATTCGTTAAACGAATTTTTTGACAAATTATATGAATAAAATTTTAACATTAGAATCTGACACTATTGATGACTGTAGATATTTCCAAATTTTGTAATTTTAACTTTATTTCATTTTATTTATTATGTACTGTATTAATAACATCATTCAATTTAATTTGTATTAACCTTAGGCTAAATGTAAATTAGTTTAAGATTTGCATGCCATACTGTGGCGGAACATGCATGAATGTAATTTTATTCTATAAAAATATGTAATGTATTTTCAAGCAAATAAATAAATTTCAATTTGAATTTATAATATAGTAAGGAGTAAGGATAATGGATAGATGTGCATTTGCAGCCACTTCATGTAAGAAATGGTGAAACGAATTTACACCGTTCGTAAACTTAACTTGTTCTATAATATGACCATGATTTTAAGTAGCATTGTAAGGCGCTGAAACTGGAATGAAAACTTGAAAAATACACAATCTAGAATGTAACTTCAATCTACACGAAGTTCCACAATGACAAAAGTTTTAAATATGACAATACTCCGACAGAGAGCCCGCCAAGAGGCAAAGTTTGGACTAGAAAAGGTTTTTGTTCGTCATGTTTGCAAATACTACATTTTAAGGTTTCCGTACACACAAATGAGGTACCAAAGAAAAACAGAAACCAAGTAATTTACTTTTACCGGGACACGGTTATTATAAGGTGGCATATCAAACGTACGTTAGTTGTTTTAAATAAAAAAAAACATATTTTGCTTCTTTATCTTTTATTTATTTTACTTATACAAGTTTTGATATCTTTACTTGACGCATATAGTTTTTACTTAAAATATAAATTTAGGATAGGCTAAGTACAAATATTTTAATAGATATAAGAATTATTTCGAAAAATACTGACTGTTGAGTTTGGTTCGGCTTTCTTCTCAACAGTGGTCTTCTCTTGGGAAACGCCGTAGAGTGAGACTTGTAAAAGTGCCCATGCGGCCTACTTACAGAATAAATATCATAATTTCATTTCATTAATTCATTATTAAAGTAACACTAACCCTACTAAGTGCAGTCAAGTTCCCTGTGTTGTATTTCTAATTTGTAAAAATACAATTGTAAAGTAAAAATTAAATGCCTGTAAGTTGAAGATATTAAAAAAAAACTGATTTTAAGTGACTATTTGGAGGTCACTTAATTGAAAAGTATTTTTTTGGAATTTTTGTATGTTTGTATGTATCGTTGTGGCTTCATCTCATCACGCCCAATTGGCTAGACAGATTTCAACAATTTTTGTTAAACGGGTATCTCGGTATACACTGATGGTTATAGGATGCTTTTTACTGACGCTAAACTGCAGAGCCTTGAGCATCGACGTAGGATTGCACGTCTGTCGGTCTTTTACAGTACAGGTTACATTTCAGAGAATATGCGGGGGAATTACACGATCTAATTCCACTAGCCCCTTTCCACTATCGGGACACACGACCCGTGCGTTCGTTCCATCCACATGTGGTCGATATTCCGCGTAACATTTTTATCATGCGTACCGCCAAGTTCGTTGCTTGCGAGTGTGTTCTCCGGCCATTATAATTTAGGCTTGTTCAAGACACGAGTGAATAGGCTGTTTCTAGACGGGCATGATACATCCTCGGCCGCATCGTCACTTAACAACAGGTGAGATTGCCGTCAAATGCCCGTCTATTACCGTATATAAAACAAAACCAGACTACATTAAAAAAAATGTGGTAAGTAATGACCTTTTCTCCTCCACGAATGAAGTTGCTCCTTCTAGTTACTAAAATATATGTACATTTGACATTGGAACAATTATTATTATTTTACTTTGAGTTGACAATCATGACGTTAATTCGATAATACATAGAAAAATGTTTCCACCCTGTATATAACAGCGTCTAACATAAGTTCTTGCCTATACCAAAACATAACCAAGTATTATAGTGTTTCATCACATAAACCATTATTAATCTTGCATCGAAAGGTGATCCAATATTCGACCCTTCTTAAGTAACTTCTTCACCGAAAACGACCCTTATACCTTGAGTTTATTTTAGAAAACATATCTTATACGTTAACTTTCTAAGTCTACTTTAGAAGTAAACTTAGGAAACTCATGAGCTGTTTTGCAAATTTGCCACAACTGTATGATCAAGGTAGAATAAAGTAGGTCAAAGTTGAACATTGAAAGCAATATGTTATAGAAGAAAATCACGTTTGATCTTAAATAATATGAACTTTAAAGAATTTTATTTATTCGTAGGGCACAGTTAAAAAGTAGATACAGAGAATCATAAATCTAACTCCAGATAATTAATCCAGTTGAGAGTTTCGTCGTTTAAATTGATCAGGTCCTCCGGAGGCCCTCTGGTGTATTGAATAAAGGGGCACACTTCGAAGATGTGGTGGATACTCTGCTCTTCTGCACCGCAATGACAAGCAGGGGAGTCCGTCAGTCAGTTTAAGGGATTGATTACAATAATCTTACAGAGACGTGGTTCCGATTTAACCGGGAAAATTGTGTCCATGGGATAATACGTCGTTTAGAGATTCATTTAGCGGATATTTACGCGTTAAATGTCGAGTAAGGTAATTTTTAACGTAGGCAACGTTGCAAGCTGAAGGTCCTGGGTTCAAATCCCGGTAAGGGCAAATATTTGTGTGACGAGCATAAATATTTGTTACTGAGTCTTGGATGTTTTCTATGTATATAAGTAAATATCTATACTATTATAAAGTTGTAAAAATGTAATGTCTGTACATTGAAGATATTTACAAAAAAATATTGTTACTAACTATTTGGCGGTCACTAGATCGAAAAATATTTTTTTTGGATTTTTTGTATCAATGGATATTTGTTGTATTTGCATGCGTATTTTTTTGTGGCAACTGCCTGAAAATATGCGCATGTGAGTTTTTCTAATTGATTCTAGTTTATTGATAATAGTATAGATGTCGCCATGTCAGCAACCCGACCCTGCACTCAAACCGCCCAAGAGACTCAAGATTAACCCGATAATAAATTCCACAAAATTATGTTGTCTCCTTCCTTTATCCTCCCTCAAATAATTCCCGACTAATCCGGCTGCCTTCAGAAAAATATAACCGCAAGCTGCTTTTTGTGAGAATCATTTTATCCTTTTACTTAAGTAATACATTTTTTTTATTGTACCTTCTAAGAGGAGCCCGCGACTTCGAACGCGGAGAAAGATAAAGTCAAAGCCCCCTTTTTTAAATGGATTTAATAATTGATTTTGCTTTTCTGCGAAATAGTGTCTTGGTTACAGTAAATTGTGCACACATGCGCATATTTTCATGCAGTCGTTGTGGCTTTATCACGCTAAAACGGTTAAACAGAATTCAACTGAGCATTCCCAGATGGTTATAGGGTACTTTTTACCTGAAGGCAAAAAGAGGATATACGCGAACGAAGCTGCTGGCACCTTCTAGTATACTATAATTATTGAAATGCAAGTAATAACAATCACAATGAAAGTAGGAATTAATGCAAAAAAGCTACCTCTTCTAGAGCTACACAACATCAACGAAGTATAAGAAAAGGAAAGTCAACATCAAATTGCACCATCCAAAGTGCCAAATATCTTGTAAAACATCGCTTTTCCTATAGGCATAAAGATAAATATTTGACGATTTATTTGGTCTACACAGTCACGGCTAGTACAGCCTTGGAAGTTCTAAATACAATCTTGAGTAAAAAAACACTTAAAGTATAAAGAATAATAAGTTTAGTAAGAAACGAAGGATGGTGTTAATAAATCTACCATTTGAACCAAACGATAAACGTGTTTTAATTATTGGCTGTTAACTTTATACTGCATTCGATAAAGAAACATATACATCAGTAGTACATTTACTTCTACTCAAGAAAAAAAAACTTGAGGAGCATTTACCAAACCAAAAAGCATCCCCGCATATTTGTACAGTACACGACTCAAGGATTATATTACGTTTGGAACTCGTATTTCAGCTGGATGGGGGAAACTATGACCGTAAAAACGGAGATAAAACTCGCTCCACCCAAGGTCAGAGACTGGCGGAATATAAACAGCTAAGTCAGTTGAATGACCTTAAACCTATTTTTGTTTTTTAAACCTATGTTATGTGGCACTGACCATTTAACATGAATTTATGAATATGGATTTGAAAGTTTTGAACGCGATAGATGTCTAATAGATGTGCCGCCGTCATGTAACGGTTTTTTGCTGTGTGAACTAGTTCTTTTCGTAGGTCTTTCCGCACCGCGTCTTCCGATACGTGACCGCGTTTTAACAACCCACCCCAACGGGCATCGAGATCCTACAAGCAATATGTCTCGCCCATTGCCACTTAAGTCTTGCTGCTGATAGCTGTGTCGACAACATTTCAGTGCGAATCTTCCCCCCCCTCCCCCCCCCCTTATTCGAAATTAGTAATTTCCCATCGGTCACATTTAAGTGCATAAAAAATTCTGAAAAGTCGTCGACGTTTAATCTAGCTCTGAGTAAGCTGTGGTAGGGTGACTGACCGCATACCTAAAGTAGAATTAAATTAAATCCCGCCCGACTATCGGGTATTTGCACAAAGTTACTTTAGGACGAATTGGAGTTGCTGGCGCAGTCGTTCGGTGATGGAATTGAATTATGTATGTATTATCTGATATGATCTAGTGGAAATGAATAAGCAGTGAACCGATAAAAGCCATGGAGACATCTAAATACGTGCTGGACCGATTTTCTTCAACCTTCAACAAAGACTCGATGGAGTCACTTTTAAAGCTCAATCAAAATAGCTACTTCCTTTCAAACGTTATCACGCCACAGTAGAGGTGTTTGCCATCATAAAAACACGCAGCGGCGGCGCACCGCAAATGTTTGGCTTCAAGGTCATGTTGGGGGTATGGGGTCTATACTGGAAAGATATTAGAATTTTTCGTTAGTTTTTATTGAAAACACCATAAGGATTTCTTTTCCCTTGTATCTATTTTTAGGTTCCGTGCGAGAACCTAAAAATAGGAAACGGAAAGGAAACTTTAAGGCAATTGTGAATTACAAAGATTTTTTCTGTCTGGCGTCCATTTTTTTAGTTTGTTCAAATTAGTTTGTGCAATATCAGACTGCCGGTCGGTAAAATTCCTTGTAGTGCACAATCGCCCTTACTTTTTCAATGAAGTGAAACTTGATCAATTCAACGCTTCAAAAGTTACATGTTTTAAATATTTCCTTCTGGTTCCACGATTAATACTCATTTAAATTTGTCTGTATCCGGTACGTATTTGGTTTGCAGAAGTATGACCATGTTTCAAATTATCGCGCACAGCTCGGATGGTTGCCGATCCGCCGGCGCAGAGACGTACATATCCTGTCATTGCTCTATAAAATACTTTATTATCCGGCTTCTCCTCCTTACCTCTCTGAGAGATTTAGTTATATGGCTGTTGGCAGTTGACATCGCTTGCGGTCAAGCACCAACCTGACCCTTGCCAAACCATCTTACAAGACGCGAACATATTCCAGGTCTTTCACGGTACACGCGGTTAAGTTGTGGAATGAGCTGCCGTTATCTTTCAGACAGTCGCAGTCTGTAGCATCACTCAAGAGTAAATTGAATAAGTTGTGGCTTTCCAGTAATTTGTAAAATAGTTGAATATGATTTATATTTATTAAATATTATTGTTATATTTTATTTAGTTATATATTATGTAGATATATATCTTTTTATTTATTTATTTATATTTTTTATTGATATACATATAATTTGTACATGGTGTTAGTTTGTCTATCTTCCTTATATCTTCACTCACTTGCTCAAAGGTTAACTGGAAGAGATCCCTAATAGAGATAAGTTCGCCTGTGTACATATCTTTTAAGTTTATTGCTTTTGTAACTGGTTACTATGTACAATAAAGTGTTTACATACATACATTAGATAAAACAATTTTACGGATTATATCGCGGTGTATAGCTATATAATCCGTTAAAATTGTTTTTTTTTCGATGTCTTTGTCAATTTTTATAATTTTGTGAATACGCTCTGGAGGATCTTGACCACATGCATTTTGCTGGGGGTCTTCTTGTAAAGGTCGCCTCAAAAACCTTTCTAAGTACTTGTCCCTCGGTTTTACAAGCAATGTCCTAATTTCACCAGTGCCTTTGTTTATTTATACAGAGACTACATCCAAGATGGCGGACCTTAAATGCAAATCGCAGTAAACTTTATAATATTTTTTTTTCCACTAAACCACTTGGGAACTCCTTTTAAACTCTCTCGGACCCTGAGTTTGTACAGTCCGCCAAAGTTTTTACGACTCGAGGCACCTGGGTACCAGAGTGGGGAGGCAATTTTATAGCCTAACTTGGATTTATTTCCCAAATGAAATAGACTGGATTTAATTCGAAATTGACGAGTATGATTCTATATCTTTTTTTTTACTATTTTATTCGCGGCTATAAGTGTTTTGCTGGCTCTATTGGATCTTTCATTGTCCGTGAATTATTTGAAGATAAATCTGAAGACAAAAAAAACTGGCCAAGCGTGGGTCGGACTCGCGCACAAAGCGTTCCGTACAAAATATTCGCCACAAATGGCTGTATCTACGACAATCCAGTGTTAGCAGAGCTTTACTCCTAAGCAAAATGTACGCGGAGATCGATCATTTTATATTGGTTACTGATAAAGACAGACAGACATAAAATTATACTGTTTAGTATTTGTTGTTAGAATTTGTTGTTATAGCGGCAACAGAGATACATCATCTGTGAAAATTTCAACTGTCTAACTATCACGGTTAATGAGAAGCCTGGTGACAGAGGGACAGACAGACAGACAGCAGCATCTTGGTATTAGGGGCCCGTTTTACTCTTTGAGTACGGAACCCTAAAAACAGGCGAAGTGCGAGTGAACTACCCTAGTTTTTTGTTACTTTATAGACCGAGCGTCTGCAAAGGTCTCCTTTTCAGCTGGGGCAAAAATACTTTCGTATGTCCGTCTGTCCGGATTTTCTCCTCTACTTGTCACATTTCTACCCGATACTCGTGACATTTTGTGAGCAGGTTTGATAATGGCAGACTGGACCGCAGAATATTTTTCAAAATGGCGGAGATATGGGGGGTTAAGAGACTCGCGAGGTACCGGCTTTTGTTAGTTGTTGTGATGAACAGCCACGACAATTAATACGTGTTTTAAAGTTACCTAGAATGTGTAAGGACATGAGAAAGAAAGGAGTGAACACTGAAATGACAAATAATAGAGATGAATGGAAGAAGAAAACATGTTGTGCTCACCCTACAGAAGTGGAATAAGCATAAGGTGATGATGATGATGAGTTACTAGAAATAAGAGTATGGTAATTTTAAAAATTTCATGGGATTCGTTTATCCCTCAAATAGTAGGAAAAAAGCTAACAAACAACTTGCCAAGCAATACGGTTACTAGCATTAATATATGACACAACAAAGCGCGTATAAATATCTGACACGACTCTATTTCTAGGGGCGTTAAGACGTTTCTGATATTATCGCCTGCTTTGTCATGGCAGATATTAATTCTGGTGACTGTACCTACTGAACACGGACCGATGCGGTCTACAAACCTTCAAGAAAAGAGCGTACTCGCACCTGAAAGGCCGGCAACGCACTTGTGACTCCTCTGGTGATGCAAGTGTCTATGGGCGACGGTGATCGCTTGCCATCAAGCGACCTGTCTGCTCGTTTGCCCCCTATGCCAAAAAAAAAAAACTAACCGCTGCAAAATATTAGTTTGGTATGATACGTTTTTGTTTATTTTTTAGTTCTTAGTAAACCTGCTAGCTAGACTATGATTAGATTTGTTGTAAGTCTCATTGCCTTGTGGAGCATGCCTTCTTGTAGATTCTTCTTCCCTGTTGCTTTATTATACGTACACAATATTAACCATCAATTGGAATCCCCAGACGCAAATTAAAACATCTTATTTGAATAGAAAACTGCAAACTTCGAAGAAATTTTCCCGTCGCGAAAATTTTCAAGCAAAAGTTTCGAAAACGCCCCCTTTGCTTATTTAAAACGTGAATTACCATTTGTTATACTTTTGGTTGGAAGTTCTATTCCTGTCGGCAATACTAATGTTAAATGCGAAGTTGCTCTCACTTTTACAATTTCACTAGGATGTTCTCGTGGTTTCTTCCGTGTCGTCATCATTTCCTTTTGCTTATTTAAAACGTGAATTACTATTTGTAATACGTTTGGAGAGGGAGTTCTACTCCTATCGGCAATACTAATGTTAAACATGAAGGTGTTTTGAATTTTATAATTTTACTAGGAAGTTCTCTTGGTTTCCTCCGTGTCATCATCATTTCCTTGCTCTTGTGCCTTTTATTTTCGGTCAAGCATGTTTTTTCATTCACCCCTGTCATCTCGCTGTTTAGATTCTTCCTTTGGATATCATCTTTTACACAATTTAACCATTTTGTTCTTCGATCTTCCTCTTCTTCTGTAAACATTTCGTCCATGTGTAACTCAAATTTTGTATCAAAATGATATCTATATCGTAGCCGATCATGTCTTTGGCCAGATCATGAAATTCCTAGACTTACCGCCATTTTATGATTTAGCCTAGTAACACCCGCCATATCGTTCAAACGTTTTGGCGAAACTATTGCGTAGCTATGGTTAGGCATATCGATTATGTAATTGGCAAAAATAGTTTCATACAGTTTCATAACTGTACCGTTTTTCAACTTTAGTATGAATCATACTCGTGTAAAGGTAGCACCCCGCTACCCAAAGGTTTAAAGCAATTTAGCGATAAGACCGCCTGTTTATTCGAATGTTCTGTATTTCTGTATATCTGACGTGTGTAATAAAAATAATTTGTATTGTATTGTTATTAGAAATCCAGTGACTTTAATAACATTTGCAAGATTAATATAGCCTCAGCCTTTCTCAAACCAGGGGGTTACTCCAAAATTTGTAATTCGAAGCTCTTAAGTCTTATTGTGTCATCTCCCTCGCACTTATGTTGAACTGTCTTTGAGTGAGCGGGGTGGTGCGATACGAACTTCGAGTTTCGAAGTTGCTAAACCGTTGCAAGTTAGAGAAAAAGTTTCAAAGCGTTTAGAAACTTGTAACAAGGTCTTTGATGTCTCTGCAGATAATGAGCATCGTATTTACTTATGTGTATGTGTGTCAAGTCTGTCGAGTATGCTGAGACGTCATATAGCTATCATGGGTTGTAAGATTAGATTGTGCTTGATTTATATATTACTAGCTTCTGCCCGCGACTTCGTCCGCCTTAAATTCGTTTATCACGGATAAGGGTATTTTCCCGGAAAATCATGTAGCCTATGACCTTCCCCGGGACTCAACTATCTCCATACCACATTTCATCCAAATCGGTTCAGCGGTTTAAGCGTGAAGAGGTAACAGATAGACAGACAGACACACTTTCGTATTTATAATATTAGTATGGATTTTAAGGGTTTTTAATAATCTTAATTTTAAGGACATACAACACACGACCAAGCAGTCGTTGAACGACCATGCCGCTCCATACGTTCTCTTGAGTGTAATTTAAATTTACTGAACATTTTACAAAACTTATAAAACATTTTTTAAAACTTGTAAAAAAATTCGCTTGCTCTGATTCTGGGTTGGCCAACCCAGCATTACAATCGTACGCATTTCATCAAGACATGATAATTTTAACATGATAATTTTAAAGTTGTAACAATCAAATGTTTGTAGAAGGATTGAAGTGAAGCTATTTTTATAATAATTGAAACAGGCAATTTGAAGGTCATTAATGTTTATCTGAATTGTTAAAGTACAAACTGACTTTTTCAGATCTGCAAAAATAGAAATCTCAGCGTTTCACTCGCGTATCATGAATTAATGACTAAGCTTTGTGATAGATCAAAACATGTCGAGCAGAACTCGGTTTTTCCAATGTGAATAAGCGCTTCTATAATTAAAAAATATCTGAGTCTTGTGGTAGAGAAGTTTTCTAATAAAAAACAGAATTTGCAATCATTTCGATTCAACCTACAAGTTTTTAGACAAACCGCTACTCGATTCTAAGCTTGATAATAACTCAAACAGATTTATGGAATTTTTAACACTGTTTATCTAAATATCTGCGTTCATTGTTCCTCCGAGAGTAGTTTGGCCGTCAAACGGGGCAAGACACTGGCAAAGAATTCGGCATTAAAGCCGAGGGCTTAACGACTAAGATATAAACTTGGAGATGGCGGCGGAAGCGACAAGAGTAAGCGGCTTACCTTTAATAAAAAAATATATTATATACCGGAAATGGCAAACCAATGCCACGCGTGCCTATCTTAGGCACGGAAGCATTAAAACGATCCGGGCCCGCGAAAATTAATTATCAGCAAAAGTTAAGAATAAAGAAAAAGGATATTTTAAAGAAAGTAGCAACGGTTCGCCAACCCTGTTTTTGACTAACATAATTTAACCACATCACACAATGACTACTTCAGAGTCTAATTTAAGACTATGTTGCTATATTGAAACTTGTCTAAGTCAAAATATTAAGGCAGACAGCGACCCACTTCGATTCTCATGAAATCTGAATCTAGCGGGAATCTGTTCAATTATAATTTGACAAAATATAGACCTGAATACTCAGGCTCTGATAATACCTATCAGAGTACACTATACAAAAAACCTAAATATTCCTGTTGGCGGGGCACTGCCATGCTCCCAGATTTTTTCTAGTCTTTCAATGTAAATCCTAGACTCCATATCAAATTCCAGCTTTCTAGGTCATCGGGAAGTACCCTAGAATTTTGATACGTGTGTGACAAAGTGAGTCCGTTACAAAATCGGCGTATTTTAGGTATCAATAAAACCTAAAGTGTGAAAGCTAGATCAATGAAATTTAGTGCATTTCATGATGTTCCCCGGTTACATCTTAACCAGTGAATTTGGACTCTCAGGTGTTAACTGGGACGAAGCTATGAGGGTTTGAAAATGAGACGAAACGGTTCGGGAAAAGATGCCCCACTACTTTTTTTTCGTCTTGACGGGGGCACTACCGTACCCCCAGGTGAGATGATCTGACTACCTCAGAACCAGACCAATAAGTCATACCTGACACCCCTGTCAGGTATGACGTGCACAAGTACTTCAAATATAATTCAAAACCTAGTACCAATGTCTTCCCCAGAAATGGCGGACACCGGGACTAAAAATTCCTGATGGCCCCATCAGGGGTTTAGCAGGGGGACATGGGTCCGAAGCAAATCAACCCTGTCAATATTTGACATAGTCAGAATATCAGCGTGGACTAATTATTAGTCACCAACCGTTATTTCGTCTGTTTTCGGATTACGAATATCAAATATCATATCCACAAAACGTATTGAATATGATACCAGTGTTCAGTGAAGCGCTGATTGGCTTGCCAATAACTTGATCGGTATTCATAAAATTTGTATTGGAAACGCGGGTAAATAGGTATAAGTTACACTGATGACATGGTGAAGTTTCGTGTGATTTGGGCGGTGCAGGACTACTCCTGGTGGCGTTCATTGAGAACATATGTCCAGCAGTGGACAAATTTTAGCTGATGATGATTTTCATATTTTCATTTATTGAATCATAAAAGATATGTAACATGACAGTTTACACCATGGCGTTACATTGATTGATACTTAAGACTTAATAACTATTTTACAAAATGTTAACTAGTAGCTTATTAATAACCATCCATACATCGCTCTAGCATTCTCTTCATTAACATACTTAAAATCCTTGTCGCGAACAAATCACACTGCGGTGTTGCGGTGTTGCGGCGAGTACGGAGTAAAGGAGTGCGAGCGCGCGGGGAACGGGCGAGTCACCGCAAAGCTTCATGCGCGAGGGCGCAGTTGCTAGGAGGATGATGATGATCATCCTGAGCTATGGAAAGGGCTATGCTCGGCATCTCTTTACGAGATCGAATCAGGAATGAAGAAATTGGTAGACGAACCAAGGTCCCCGACATAGCAATCAGAGAAAGCAAACTAAAGTGGCAATGGGCAGGGCACATAGTTCGATGAACCGATGGCCGTTGGGGCGGAAGGTTACTCGAGTAGAGACTGCATACCGGCAAGCGAAGCATGGGAAGGCCATCCTCAAGGTGGTCGGACCACCTGGTTAGCGTTGCGAGGACTCGCTGGATGCGGGTCGCCTCTATCCGGTCCATGTGGAAATCTATTGAGGAGGCCTGAGTCCAGCAGTGGACGTCCTATGGCTGAAATGATGATGATGATGATGAAATTAGATTCAGATTGACATGGATTTTCTAACTTCTCATCAAAATTATTAGCTTCGCTCCTCTCATTCCTTAGACCGCAGTAATGAGAATCTTATCTCCACTGAGACAAAAGAGATTGAAAGAATAAGAGGAATGAAGATAATTCGGGAGCCAAGCGCGTTTGCTACGGGAATGTGCGAATAACTCTTCGAAACCTTATGCTATAGAGCAATATCCTACTAATATTATAAACTAGAACTAGAGGGTCCGAAGGAATGCAGAAAGAATTAGTGGCCGCACCTAATTATCATCGCCGAAACAAACTCCCACCGACTTCGCTGGTTTGTCCACCTGAAAAGAATGGATGAAAATCGGCCTACGAAGAGCTGTGAAAATGAAATGTCTGTACATAAAGATATTTTCAAAAAAATGATTGAAATGGGCTATTATATATATTTTTGAATTTTTTTGTATGTTTGTATGTGTCGTTGTGGCTTCATCACTCGAAATCTGCTGAACGGATTTCAACTATTTTCGGTACAAGGGTAGCTGGGTTCTCTAGATGGTAATAGTCCGTTACAATCATTTCTTTGAAAATATCTTCAATGTACAGACATTTCATATTTACTACTTTATAATAGTATAGAAATGTAAACCATAATATTTCTAAAGATAAACATAGGTAAAGTCAATACATACATACGCAAATACGTTATATGATAATTGGCAGCATCCGTATCCTAGCACGCGGGGTCAACGACCTATCGATCGCCGTCACATCTGATGCAGACATTTGTATCTAATTTAGATAAGGGATGCTGGGACGCTGTTTCCATGTTGTTTAGTTCCATTTTTGAGCTGTGTAATGAAATGAGATAGGATGAGATTATTTATTTTCCCCTCACTAGCTCGGAAAGCCGTCTTTTATCCTTTAAGATAAGCGGGTAAAACGCATTTTATCCACTAGTGAGGGAAGTTATTTGACCTTGTTTATGTTGCTTTTGAGAGATAACAAAACGTAAGTCACTCATAATAATGGTTTGTTCGATATTAATTATCATTAAATACATGCTTTAAGAATTTAATAAAATCGGTATTTAGTTTCATTTAAAGATTTTAAGTCATAGGAAGCAGGGGTAACACCAGTCACCGGGTAATGGCGCTCACCTCAATAACTTGATAAAACTAGTGCGTATAATGGCGGCTTGCGGGTGTAAGGGAGCGGGGAGTGACGCTTAAGCCAGTGGCAACAGGCCCCACCAGCCCGCTCGAAATACATGAGAGTAAGAATCGTAGGTTTCTTTGGAGCTACATCGATCTTATTTTTCAGTGGATGTTTTTGTCGGCAAGTTCAAAATTGACACATTTACATATTATATTTCTTGTTAGTCTTATTGTTAAACTATTGAAGTTAAAGGCCAAGTTGATATTATTGTACAATATTACTAGTATAATTTTAGATTTCACTTTGAATACGAGCCGGCAGATTGGGGTAATACAGCTCGCATGAACGCCATTACCCCTCCGTGATCGCCATTACACACTATGTTTTAAATTGTCAAAGAACTACCGGCATAGGGCGAGTAAAACTTAATCAACACAAAAAGCCACTATTAAAGGGGGGTTGTCTAGAAGAAGAGCAACGATTTCATTCAACATCCCATTTTCTACGTTAAGAGAGAGAATGATGAACGACAACCTTGTTAGTCCCCAACTTGGTTGTTTACTAGATATTAAGAAGTGAAATGCTGAACAGGGAAAGCTGTTTGGTTAATTCTATTTCGGGTTAACAGTCAAAGATTTGCGAAAACATGAGATCTCTTCTGTTTCCGCAATTATTACTCATTGAAATAAAACAATTTAACGGATTATATCGCGTATATTATCTCATTTTAGTTCCCGACGTTTCAGAAGCTTTCCAGCTTTCCATGCTCACGGGAGAACTGAGAAAAGATGTATTTTCCACTGTCAAAGTTACAATTTGTGCAAACTACACATTTTTTTTTGAAAAAACACAAACAAAGGTGTACATACATGCCAGATGGGCATATGCTGTAAAGACAGTTACACATGTGCCAGAAGGGCTTAATTATTTTATTCTAATTATTTACCAAGCAGCATTTCACAAATGAGGCGTACTGAGGAGAAAAGAAACGCTGCAAAGAAAAACTCCCAGGCTACCTCATTACTAATTATAATATTTAAAAAACAGAGACTATTAAACTACTTTTAAACAGATAAGATATTTTACACCGTTCGGAAATTAAAGTTTTGCAGTCCTGTGTTTTGCTTGTTCCTTGATGAGATGTATTACAGGATCCCAAGCTGGTGGTAGTGACAATCCATCTTCTCTATTGAAATTAGGATGCTTTTTTGATCTCAATAGCCTCGCGTAGCATCCTGGGAAAATATTTGTTTTCTTTGGCAAGGATAGAAGTTTTATCAAACTTAATTGAGTGGTTTGGTTTGTCAATGACATGTTCTGAAACGTCGGGAACTAAAATGAGATAATATACGCGATATAATCCGTTAAATTGTTTTATTTCATATGAGATCTCTGTCCTTAAAGTTATACCAATATTCGTATGTTGATTTTACCAAAAAAAAAATCCTGGTTAACATGTATAATTTAAACATGACTATCATAAGCAACGTTAATTTAGTTGTACAGGCTGATCTCTTGTTCTTAATTAATAAAAGTATATCTTAATTATATTATTTGGACTAATGTCGGTTTGAGCGTTATAACCCCATTGCCCGAATGGCATCACCCATAGCTGAGGGTAATGCCGTTAATTTCTTTGTTTTTTTAAGTTTTTTTTTCTCCTTAGCTGAGAGATTTTACTATATTTTGTGTTTTTATTTTAATAGCTGATTACACTTGTGTTATGATTGATTTTCTCTTCATAAACATTGATAGTTGCAAAAATACCGGCATTTTCCCTTAAGTGAACGTAATTCCCCCTGCTTCCCCTAAACCTAATGCCATAAGAAACATTTGTTTTTTTGTAATGATGTTGAACATGCTGGACCATACTCAGTGTAGGGTTCCGCAGCCGTTACTAAAATTAAATGAAACAGATGAAAAAATACGATATGAAAAAGTGCACTAGCAATAGAGCGTATCGTGGTGGAAGGTACATCCTTTTGCTGAGAAGCATAGTTTTTTAGCAATATCTCAAATCGGTATGACCATATATGTTTAAAATAATTTTCGTTGAAAGTATTTACAAAATTTTAACTTTGTATTTTTTTTTCTTTTTTTTTTTACAATCGGTTTAGAGGATTGATTGTTTCCGTAAATATTCATTCTATGAAAATCCAGTGTTAGCAGAGCCCTACTCTTAAGCAAAATGTACGCGGTGTTCTATGATTTTATATTGGTTACTGACATAGACAGATAGACAGAAATTTATACTGTTTTTAGAATTTACTGCTTTATCGGCAACATAAATATATCATCAGTGAGTTCATGAACTATGATAGCTGTCCGCCTGTCACGCGGCTGTATCTCATGAGATACAGCCTCGTAACAGGCGGACAGACAGACAGCGGAGTCTTAGTAATAGGGTCCCGTTTCACCCTTACCCAAAGGAACCCTAAAAAGACAGTTAAAAAGAGTTTTTTTTTCGTTCTTTGACTTATATTTCTCTTAAACTTAGCACTACCATACTTTCACATACAAAGAAAAGCAAAAGAAAGCTTGAATACGAAAAGTGTTACACAAGGTAAACAAAGAAAAGTCTTAATACTTAAGTTTCGTAGCTGCGAGCACCTTTGTTGCAGGGTGTACTTTGCATAATTAACCACTGACTTTATTTTCCAAGTGAAATACAACATAACTATTTCATTTGGAACTCCCGGAGTGCAATCCGTTATTTTTTTATTAGCTATTACTACAGAGGCAGCGAAAGAGAGAATTGCCTGACAAGTAGTTATAGACGGCCGAGTGTTAATTGAGTCCGTCTAGATATAAAATTTACCCGATTATGCTCAAGAAAAAGGGGTTATGACAATTTCTCCTCCTCGAACGAAGAACGCATGTTCTTCTCCAAATAAATGATTTTTTTTACCAAAATGAGTAAGCGAATATAAAGAAACCGTAGGCATTCAAAAGAAGGTCATTATCATTAATATGTGCACTTACTGTTGTAGAAATTATAAAACACAATTTTTGCTACTTTCGGAGCGATTATTTCACTAAATATTCACTAAATCAAATTTTTTTTCAAAAGATACCTGAAAGTGTTTTTAGAAGAATTGTCGAATAATGTGCCACACATTGATATTTGCTGAATTTTTTTTTTTTTAGTTTCGTTTACATGTATGGAGTGCCCCCCCTAGAAATTTATATATTTTTTATTTAACTATCAAAGTAAGTAGCGGCTTACACAAGACACCTATGTTCAAAATTTCATTAATACACATCTTATAGTTTTTGAGTAAAATGCCTGTGACATACGGATAGACGGACGGACATGACGAAACTATAACGTTTTCGTTAATGCCATTTTGGCTACGGAACCCTAAAAACATTTCTAGGGCGGCACTCCATACAGTAACTGAATTTTTTTCAGCGAAATTAATCTGAGGACATATATATATCGACGGCTTTTTTTTAAATATGTTTCTATGATTATATGTATAAGCAATATATCTATTAAATATATCGTCGTCTAGTACCCATAACACAAGCCTTATTGAGCTTACTAAGGGACTAGTTCGATTTGTGTAAAATTGTCCCGTAGTATTTATTATTATTATTTATTATTATTATTTATTATTATTATTATTTATTATTATTATTTACTTACTTACTTACTATGAAAACAAGTAATACAGGTAAAGCTTATATTGCTTTTATGGAGATACGATTCTTTGGCGGGGCACTTTTTCACAACGTATTTTATTCATCTGTCTGGCCCGACATACTCTTGGCGGTTTTTTGGTTTGTTTGTACAATCTGTGAGTATGTCACTGTATATATACATATAAAGGGCTGCCACAATAGATCAAATCTGGTTGAGGTGGCATATAGAAGGCCTATAATTCAACAATAATAATAATAAGGCGTAGATTTAATAATAATTATGTTTAATGTATTATTCACTTTAAGAGACCTTAAACATCTGAGTAGAATTCAGTCAAATTATTATATTTAATTTTATCGCATGTCGTGACGCCTAGAGACCTTATACATCTCTGAAAAAAAATTAGTTTATATTTTATATTAACATTGATCTGGAGAATTTGGACATCTCCTCTGCGTGTATCAATTATAAATTAGTTATAACACAATTGTAAAAGTTTTAAGTATAATTAAGACAATATTGTAATAGTTAATTGGTACACGCATATTAATTGTTTTATATACTCTGACATTTAGAATTTTATTCTAGACACATTCTAGATTTTTTTTTCTTTTTTATTGACAATCCTTTTGGGATTTATCTTATTAATTATTTTAATTTTTAAAATGATGATTTTATCAATAATAAGTAAGTATTATACTTAAGTTAAATGATCTGATTAGGTTTTTCTGGGTTTCCCTAATCCCTGCAACAAATGTTGGATCATATTGTATGTTTCCCAGCAAAGACTTCTCTCATTGTAACTGACAATTCGAAAGTGCTTGTATCGAAGCCTACTTGAATAAAGGATATTTTGATTTGATTTGGACGTGACGACCCCACCGCCCGCTGGTTCACCGGGGCAATTAGTCAACGTAGGGCAGCTTGTGGCGAGCTGTTGGGGAGTAGCGACCCCACGTACCTGAGTGCTCCTGGGGGACCCTGACGGAAGGTGTTGGGTCAGGACCCGACCTCTGGCTTGCCTTAACCGGCCGGTCAGAGTGGAGTCGCTAGAGTTGCGGCTCGAGGGTGGATGTGGAACGTAAGTGGCGAGTTGGCTTCGGTAGAAAGTCCAGTGACACCTCACCACCCTTAGCCCTCCGCACCGATGTTGCCCTCAGGCCACTATATGTGTCGCTATTTACGGGGGCCCATCTAGCGGTAGGCAAGTCATCGTCTACCAGTGCCTTTAGCCATGGGACACTTTTTCCTGGTAGACGTCCGATTGTCTCAAGCAATAGCCCAGTATTTAGTCCATCATTTCAATCCCATAACCCAGAATATTTAGATCTCATCACTCTCCAATAGTTCTTGCATCTAGCGAGTGCTGTCTCTGTGCGCGTCCCATGATACGGGCAGGAACAGCATCCGCGCGGTGTACACCTTACATTTCATTAAATTGTCGAACCCTTTCTACGCGTTGGCTTCGGCTCCGCGCACGCCTTCAAAGGTCCGGGACACCATTGTCCCGTGAGCGAGTGCGACATACATAATAATAATAATGTCATTTTAGCGTGAAAACAGGTATACCTACGGATTTCAAATACTTTTGGTACACGAGCACCTGGCTATTTAAAGAATAGACATAGGATATTTTTACGTGACATTGAAGCAAAAAAGAGAGTTTTGTCTTTTTACTCCAAGAATGAGGTTTTTACTTATTATTTATCCCCTTTTAACTACCAATTTTCGAAATAAACCTCTTCCTTTCTGCTACATGCCGCAAGTGCGACGTTATTTAAATTGTTCTTAATTAAGGTCCTCTAATGACGCGAATGGAGGCCGATGGGACTGTAAAATTTTATTATTTCAACAAATTAGGGTCAGGCCTACAGCTAGAGATGGGGTAAATAACGTCACGGTGAAAAAACCACAGTAATTTACCAAAAATCACTGTGCCTTTTCACGAAGGAATTATGATACCTACAAAAAACCATCGTCACATCTAGAAAAAAATAAACCTAGAAAAAGAATGACCTAGATGGAGACTGTTATTAGTGGAGGCCAAGACTCACTTTGGGTCGCTGCGCCAGTCAAGTTAGTTAGTTACATCTAGAAAAAAAACGGGTGTTTTTTAAAGATTAATCCGATTTTCTTAATATCTTATTTTACAACGCTCTCGAATCAATTCAACAGTTCAAGAGCTACCATGCCACAGACAGACACGCGGATACACAGATACATTATATTTGCCTGTAGTTGTAATATGAAATAAATAACACAGGGGACAATCTTACACAAATCGACTTAGTCCAAAACTAACCAAAGCTTATTACTATGGGTACTGGGCAACGATATACATAATATACAGATAAATGATAATACTTAAATACATAGAAAACATCCAAGACCCAGGATCAAACATTCGTACTCATCACACAAACACTTGCGCTGACCGGGATTCGAACCCGGGACCGTCAGCTTCGTAGTCCGTTGTACAATCCACTGAGCCAAACGAGTCGTCAAACTGAGCCAAATGTTACAAGTCGACATTACAGATATTTATACTACATTGAATATATTTTCAAATAAATAAGCGATACGGACCTTATGAAGATCACTGAATTGTTTTTTGTATGTGTTATTGTGACTTCACCATGCTAAAACGCCTAAACGGACTTCGACTTTTTTTGGTAAACGGGTGGTGAATGCTTTTCGCCATCCCTAGCTAAATTTAAATGACGGCTGTCAAGTAGTCAGTTAATGTTAAGGGCAAACAGAAGGCTGCCGGCTTCAAAGAAAAGAGACATTTAAATACGGAAATCATTGGGTTTTAATGTGTACAGTCAGCTACAGAGAAACGTGACCCCCATCATCTTTACTGTTATAAACTTTTTTTGGGTCTCCTTCAAAATCTCTAATGTCGTTTGTCCTAATGTATCGTTTGTCATAACGCATTTATTTCAAAAACCTTATTTTTCCAGGATTTTTTACTAGATCATCGTATGGATTAGGTTATTTTTTATTTTATTTTTATTTTATTTATTTGGCACACTAAACAGATAACATTCAAAATAACATATAACAATACATAGAACAGGCTTTGTAGAAAAATGCCATCCAAAACAAGTATCGTAAAATACCCTAAATTAAAAAAATAACTATTATAAACATGGCCAAACTGTATATAAAATATAACATAATAATTATTTACTGAGCATCGCAGAACAGAATTAATTTGCATTATTGTTACGAGTAATAATTAAAAATATTAATAATATTAACAGGTGTTTAACGCGAAAGCACTTCTACAATCTGCCTCCTGAATACCAGAAATCGTGGATTGAAAATGTCAATATTCTCGTCTTTTGCCAGTAGGTCATTGTACTGACGGCACATTCTTACAATGGGATTGTAATAGGAAGTATTGTTTTTGTATACCTGCAGAGCGAAAACTTTAGGGGCACGCGATCTGAATCGTGGTGTATTAAAGGTGACATGGGACAGGATATAGGGTGAGTCAATTTTAGAGTGAAGGAACTTGTGTAGAAATAGCATGTCATGCAAAATACGACGCGACTGAAGGGAACAAATGCCAAATGTTCGTAGGTTAGGTTTACTTTCTGTTTTACAAATATCATGATTATAATCACAATATTTGCAATTTATTAGTGGATCACTCCATTAGCGTTATTATTATAAACAAAGATCAGAAACAAATGAATTTTTTTTTTCGACGATACTGGATTTGAACCAGTGCCTTGAGCCAGACCGGGGCAGCACGCTCTAACCAACTGAGCTAATCGTCCATACCATTAGTCGACGAATTTTGTCATCTGTTCTTGCTTATGGATCTCTGTATGGTGCATCCGACTCTTTAGCCGTTTAGCGCCGCCTAGTGCAGAACTGTGAAGTTACTTTCACCCCGAGCAGATACCTTTACAGCTACCATGGCTCTGGTCTGGCTCAAGGCACTGGTTCCAATCCAGTATCGTCGAAAAATTTTTTTCATTTGGTTCTGATCTTTGTTTATAATATTAGGTTAAATTTGTTTTATAACAAACCTGAAAAGTTTAGTTTTATAAAAAAAGGCGTTAGGACAAACAATACATTATCACAAACGATACATTTAGGACAAAAGACTTTAGGGATTCCGATATATATCTTTTTATATGAAACAAATTGTATGTTTCTGTTTTTTCTGTGTTTCGAGGCGGACAGCACTGTGCTTGGTAGTGAAAAGGTAACATATTCGACGTGCAATCGAGAGGTACCGGGTTCGAGTCCTGGTGTGACCACGTGCGAGAGCAATTGTATTTTTCTTTGCGCTTTCACTTGTATCTAAGGTACTAGCGCCCAAGATAGCCCGGTTCTTAAGATGGCCCACTTTCATCTTTTTAGTTCAACTTCTTTGGTTTCGATATAAAATTGCTGTTTATCTCTGGTACCTTTCTAGGTATAACACTGCAATTTTATTTACCGTTCATGGGCGCAAAATTTATACTCATTCGAACTTTAAAAAATACAAAATAATTGATAGTGGGCCATGTTAAGAACCGGGCCTACTTAGGCGCAAGTACCTTATAAACACTACTACAAAGTTATGAACTTGTAAAAAAGAAATCTGTGCATTGAATATATTTACAAAAATATGATTATAACGGACTATTTGGAGGTCACAGAATCGAAAAATATTTTTTGTTGATTTTGCACGCCTAATCGGCTAACTAGATTTCAACTATTTTTGGTACACGGGTAGCTGGGTATCCAATCCACACATGGATATAGGATACTTTTTACAAGACTACGCTGTCGAAGAGGGGTTATGATTTTTTCTCCTCCGCGAACGAAAGAACCACAGACGGAAATGCAGATACACATACACTTTTCCCCATCTCTTCCTGAAATGTGTAAATGCTGGCTGTCAAGTACGGCCTCTGTCAGTTTAAATGATAAGGGCAAGCTTAGTGAGTTTGCAAAGCGAAGTCTTTTGACGGCGGAAATTTTAACCTTGAATTACATCTGGACATTTGGAAAACGCCTTGGGGAAAAGCGGAAAGATCATCTTCCCTAACCGTTAAGAGATAAGCTTCATTAGTGCTCTGCGTTGCCTAATAAAACTGTATTAAAACTTCATAAATATATTATTTAAATAAAATATATTTAGTACTCGTAGCACAGAGTTCGATTGTACAGAAATAGATCAATGCGACCTACTAAATTGTTAAGAGGACATCTAGTGGCCGTTCCTCCATACAAACGTAATCCCCCGTTTCCTTCCTGGTTTTATAATCACTTACCTGTGCCATGCCCCTATGTTTTATTATTCTTAATAATTTGTTTATTTTAAGAATTAGAGGCCCTCTAAAACTGCAAAAAATGCCACCATCCTGCTCCATAAGCACACATTCAGTAAACAAAATTAACGAACATAAAAGAAAAACAGAAAACATAGAAGCATAGCCGAAGCCCTCGTTATAATATAACATTATGTGAAAGAAAAACTAAAATTAGTCCAGTTTTGGAAGAGGAAATAGGGTACTACGAAACGCTGTCTTCGCCATTTTTTTTAGGTCAGACCGTTCCGAGCTGCAGTTGTCCCTTTTGCACTGTAATACGGGGGATTTGAGGCGATGCGATAGCAATAGTTTTAAAAATTACCTAATTTCCAAAAGGCTTTTTGCTAGTATTATCCTCTTAACCGTTCCGGTTTCTTTTCCGTACCGGTTAGACCCACACTTTGAGAACCTAACCCATAATAAAGGTAACACTCGCGAAAAACCGCTCTGACTAACCGGTTAATATCTGAGAACCACCACGGAGCGTAAAACTGGGAACGAAATTCAATTACTGGTAAAAAAAAAATTGATTATTTCAGGAAAATATAGACAACACAGCGACATCTCTAGCTAGCATGTGGCAACTGTAAAGTTCGCTCTGTTAGGGTGAACATTTAGTTTCATAGATGTTCACCAGGTGCGCTGACGGCGAAAAGCCAGTTAAAAAATACAAAGATCTTGTAACAAGTACTGACAAAATTTGAAGACAAGCTGTCTGGGCTCTGTAGCTCAATTGGCAGAGCGTGCGCCCCGGCAAGGCACAAGGCACTGGTAGAAATCCGATCGGAGTCTTGATTTTTTTTCATTATTTGTGTTTCAAGAATATAGATTCTTAGTGATGAAATTCACTTTAAAAATCACGAAGATCGTGGTGGTAAAACATCAAGATTTTCGTAAAAATCAAAATATAGACAAGTTATTACATATTACTTAGCTAATCTTATTATTAAAGATTGTGTGCTAAGTGCTAGGACATTTGAGTTTTTACTAATATAAAACAAATTAACTTAATTATACTATATTTAAATTATTTTACCCATAAGGGGTTAGAAATAAGCGCTCCCTCTGTGGATAAAGTACCTAAATCAATCTGCTCATTTATTTAATTATTATAAACACAAAATATACAAAGCTTTTTTACATAAAAAAAATTGTCAATACATACACTCGGTTTTTGTAAGCTTTTATTTAATTTCACCTTTGTCCGTTGTCTGTCTGTCAGTCTGTAATCAAATCTTACAAGTTAAATTTGATGCATTTCCCGGTTTCCGATTGAGCTAAAATGTTGCATACTTATGTAATTTCGGTGACAATGCAATAGTATGCCACCATAGAGCTGATCTGATGGTGGAGCAGGAAGGTGGTCATAAGAACTCTTTAATAAAATAATGCAATCCTACCGAGTGGGCTCTTTAGAATAGTCTCAGTGAGTAGTTGAGGGATGTTCAAGGAAAAGTACAGTCAGCGGTAAAAGCTTGTCACAAAAATGATTTTTTTGAACGAAACTTATTGTTATTTTATCTATTACTTAACACTTACTTAAACCTTGAAAGTAAGCTAAATAATTAACTGGTTTAACCTAAATACATACTGGTTTATTTGTAACCATCGGGTACAAGCCCTGAATAAGATTGTCCCGCACATGCCTAACATCATACTAATTGTAATTGTGTCTATCACATCAGACCGTCACAATATCGACCTAGCCCCAAGGCGGGAAGCCATCCATTTCCGGCCGGTTGGATTTCTCCCGGGGCTGGCTAATCGTTCGCCCGGAGCCCATTTCGTAAAGCTGAAGATTCAAACCACAATCATCAGCTTCAATAAAATTGTAAAAGTAACGTGTTGAAGACTATATTAAGAAAACGTTTTGCATAAAATGGTAAAACTTCAATTTAATTAATTTAGGATCGATTTTACCACTATTTAATTTACACGACAGTGGCTACCCCAATATAACTTTACCGTAACGATTTACTCAATGGTTAAATTAAATTTCGTTTCACCACGCTGGTCTATGGATAATTTACTCTTGCATAGTTACTCGGTAACGTTCATCGAATGAGGGCCGATTTTTTTTCCGGCACCTTTTAGTAAGAATATTAAATATATAATGTAAATAAGCAAAAATAATTAAAAACCGATAAAAAGTATGTCGGACCATGCTCAGTGTAGGGTTCCGCAGCCGTTGATTCAAAAAAATTCACCACAGATGAAAAAAATACGATATGAAACAGTGCACTAGCAAAAGAGCGTATCTTACGGCACTTACGTCCGTTAGCTGAGAAGCGCAGTTTCTGGCAGTAACTCAAAAACGGTATAGTGATCATCTTGAAAACAATATTCGTTGAAAGTATTAATGACACTTTATCTTTGTAATTTGTTTCATATATTTTGGACATACCGTCTGGAAAATAAAGGGAAGGGGACACAATTTATGCAACTTTCTGAGCGATTATTTCCGAAAATATTCACTGAATCAAAAATTTTTTTAGAATCCTCAGTCTTTTTAAAAAACTGTCGAAATATGCCACACATTGATATTTGTGATTTTTTTTTCAGTTTTGGTTACATTTATGGCGTGGCACTAGAAATATATTTTATTATTATTTAATAGGCAAGACATCTATCCTCTAAATTTCATCAATGTAAATTTAGTAGTTTTTAAATAAAATGCCTGTGACATACGAATGGTCGGACGGACATGCCGAAACTATAACGGTTCCGTTTTAGCCATCTTCGCTACGGAACCCTAAAAGGCGGTCATACATACAAAAATACCTACATCAGTTTAAATTCACTATAGCAGAATATATCCTGCTTCACTTTCCAAAGTATCACGATACTTTCCCCAAATCTGGCAAATGGAAGACAATAACAAGATTGGTGGATTTCTTCTCGTAATTCTTCTTTATTGCTATTGGTGGATTCAGAATAAATCTATTATTTAAATTTGATGGTGGCCATAGGCCCATAAACTCGAAATCTCAATGCGTATTGCCTTCTTAGTTTAATATTATCTTAACGGTCGTATCTTTATTTCTAGATTTTCTAGCGTTTAAGTTTTGTTTTGTAGTTAGAATACCTTAATGTTATGCTGTTTTACAAAATCATTTTTAGGACTTCTTGTATGTTTGTATGTGTCGCTGTGGCTTCATCACGCCAAATTGACAAAACAGATTTCAACTAGTTTTGGTACATGGGTAGCTGGGTATCTCCAGATGGTTATAGGATATTTTTACCCGACTACGCTGACGAAAAAAACAGGGGTTGTAACTTTTTCTCCTCCGCGTTTAATGTATTCGTTTTTTGACAGTATAATATACAGTACTAGCTGCCCGACCCAATTTCGCACGGTAGGTTTATTTTACTAAAGGAGCCATGTACAATATGAACGCCGGCTGCACGCACGAAAAAGCATGACTTATTGTCACGTTTCGCCTGAACCGAGCGTGCAAGCGAGAGCGCGAAACAAGCGGAGAGGCATGATCGGCCTAAGCGTTCGGCTTATGAATTCATAATTTTAAAAATGATGATTTTATCAATAATATTACACTTAAGTTAAATGATCTGATTAGGTTTTTCTGGGTTTCCCTAATCCTTGCAGCAAATGTTGGATCATATTGTATTTCTCCCAGCAAACATTCATTCTCATGTAACTGACATTTCGAAAGTGCTTGTAACTAGGCCTACTTGAATAAAGAATATTTTGATTTGATTTGATAACAGTATGCAATTTTTCATCACTGTTTTCTTATGACGTTATCACGTAAAATTATCGTCTTAAAACCGAGTTTATAGACACTAAATTTTTTAAAGAATAATATCTGTTCTGTTGTGTAACTCACTCACTCATTTCCTATATAAAGATTTTTACACCCAAAATTTTTACATTTTATGTAATTTTTGTATATTTTGTTACATATAAACCTTGTCCTGACAATTACACACATAATGAAAAAAATATTAGCCAAGCTGTAGCTGTTCTGAAGTGATGAGCGAAAATATTTTCCATCAATTAATTTTTATTTATATTTATGTATGTATTTTTATAAAGCTATTTATGTATATAGCTTACTAATTACTACACGAAAAATCTGCCAAAAGTATTACTGGGTTATTCGAAAAGTCTTACCTGCTTCTTAGCATAGCGTCACTTACTAGTGTGTCCACTCTAACCAACTTACCTGAAAGGAAAATAATATATGTTAGCATTAATAATATAAACGTCTGGAATATGTACAAAAAAAACTTACTCCAATTAATCCACTAAAAAGTAAAACTTAAAAGTTAATTATATACTGAGTTGTAAATAAAGTTAGGTTGGATTCCCATTTTTTTTCCTTTCAATGTATATAGTTAATTGCATTTTTGTACAGATATTTATGATCTTCTACTTAATATTTTCTTCTGTTTCCGCGATTATTACTCATTGAAATAAAACAATTTAACGGATTATATCGCGTATATTATCTCATTTTAGTTCCCGACGTTTCGGAAGCTTTCCAGCTTTCCATGGTCACGGGAGGACCACTAAAATGAGATAATATACGCGATATAATCCGTTAAATTGTTTTATTTCAATGATCTTCTACTTGTTTAAATAATTCTGAGAAATCATAGTACCGATATTTATTAGTTTTCAATTGCTTAAATATTATTTAGAGAGGCTTGCTTAGAGGACTATGAAAGATGAAACGTTTATATGTAGGTACATATTTTTGATTGTTAAATCTGTACGTGGGAGTGACGTCAAGTGACATTTTGACTTAATGTATCTATACTCCTAATCTTTCATGCGATTTCTCTGAGTATTTTTTTATTATTTCAAAAAAGTAAAAAAACGTATCCAATATTTATTTATTATCTTACTGATGGGCTACATTGAATTTTGATTTTCATACGCCGTCATCGTGCCTGTTTATCGATAAATTAATATCATTAGAATCCTTAGAAAAATTGTATTCGTGCCATTCAGAATTCTACGTCTGCTCATATATTTATGAAGTCGACTGTACTTCCCTTGTTATATTCCCTGGTTGATTCTTGATTGCTTTCTCTCAATTATGAAGTATAGGCAGACTTAACATAGCACCATCTTAATTTAAATAACCGTAACTGATATCTAGTTTGGAATAACGACCTCGTTAAATTTAACGAACATTCGAATTTACTTAACAAATAATTAACATTAATTGCTTTAGCCGCGTGTTAAATAATATAATTAATTAAAGTCTTATGTAGTCCAGTCAACGTGGCGGCGGCATGGGCAATTAATTCTATCCTTTGGGAAATTTTACATGATTTATCTAACAGACGACCTACCTAAACTAGGTCTATGTCATGCCAGAACAATTAATAATACTAATACCTAAGTTCAATTTTGAATGGAACTTACGTTTTAAGGATAAAGAAACACTAAAACATACCTAATTATTTTATACACGGTGCCTACGAGGATTGTGAAAGATTTGAAACACGCATTCCTGAGGCCATTAGGACTAAAAAATGTTATATGTGGGCAAGGCCGTAAAATTGGCCTTATATCACATAAAAGTAATTTATGCTTGTATGTAACAAACAGGGTTACATTAGTGTATTATAAAAGTTAGGTAAAGGCAAATGCATTAGTGAATTGAAACAGCTATTTTTTTTCTAAAAAAAATATAAATTAAAAAAGTTTAAAAAAATCGTGGTCCACACCAGGAATAGAACCTAGTACCCTTGGATTACCGGTCCGGTTATGTTTAAAACCTGATGTGGACTGATGTGCAAAATGCGGAAACTTTCGAAAATTCTTAAAAAAGGCTTTATAGACCATACCGGTTTGCCCAATTTATTCGTCGTTCGTTCTTGTGGAATAAATTGAACCGGCTCAATTTTTGAATTTAACCGGTTAATTTTATTCCATGACGACACAAGATAGGACGAGCATTGCTTTTATACCACTACTGGATCATTCCACAATATTACATAACTTACTTTAATCCATTTTGAGTTTTGACCTTGCTGCGTGCTGAATGAACCGTCTCTTCGTGGCTTGGCGTGTGTTGTTGGATGATTAAAATATATGTTTTGTTTCAACAACAAGTAATTAAAATGGATTTGCAAAGATACGCAACACAGACGAGTGTTTTTTTAAGCTTAATTGATTTAAAATGAGGAGCATTTAGATAGACTATCACTAAATTATTCTGAGATTTATTAGGTACCCCTACGGTCAATCATCAGGACCATTACATGTTACTCTCCTGAAATGCTCCTCATTTGAGGCGAATTAAGCTAAAAAACATTCTTCTATGTTGATCCAATCCTAAGATCAAACAGGTACCCCCAGAATCATTTGGTGTATCTCATCTAAACGCTCTTCATTCATTTTGATTTTGATACGAAAAACTAGAATATTTTGTTTGATGTCAATGTGGATTAGGCTTTAGATCACTTATAAGTAACGTTACATCAAAAACGTTGCTTAAGTTACATATTAGTTACATAAAAGCGTTACATATACATAATTCCGGCACCCACGTGCTCAAAATCGATACAAATTCCACATTTTTAGACGCTACAACAAAGATACAACTACACACTCAACCTTTTTGCCTACTATGTAATCTGTATTAATATTTAAAAAACATGCAAATTTACCTTTAAAATTACGAAATAGCGCTTTACATAAATTATGACGAAGCGACGACCACTCACTTCAAATGTGCGTACACATCTAAATATGGCCGAGAAGAAAGGCTGGGTACGTGGAGTAGGTAGTTAACAGTGTTGCCAGTTTACGAAATAAATTTCTTCGAAGTAATTGGTAGGTTTTAATAGAAAAATAAAGTTACACAAGATGTGTTACATAAAAGTGTATGATCCGATCACGCATGTTTCATGATTAATAAATTTGTTTATTTATGTTTAATTCCGATATGATGGAAAGAAAACACTTCTCAGTCTAAGTTACAAACTGATAAATTAATAAAAAATGCTCAGAAATGAAATCGGAAACTAAAAAATATTATTGATTCATATTTGGGCAAGAAATCAGTTTCATTTTGAATGGGGAATGTCGTGATCTCACATTTCAAATATACAAAAAAAATATAAACTCCGTGTTTTATTCATATTTGTGGTGTCACTAAGTTGCAAAAAATACTATTTTTTGAGAAACAAAGACAGGAAACAAGTCTATTTGAATAGTTTTCAAAGAAACTTACATCACGTTTTGTATGTAACAAAATAAGCCCTTTTTGGCGGCCTTGCCCATGTACCAAGTCAAATTCAGCAAAAAAAAACTAGTTTAGTCAACTTTTGGACACAAAACTTGAATAAATTTCGCTTCTCTGTGAAAATGGTATTGAAAATCGTCATTTTATTCAAATGGTATCGATTATTTTTTCCATAAACGGATGATTTTAGTGAGTAGCTGTCACTTTGATTTCTGTTAATAGCGACACGACATTTGGCCATATTTATGTGGCAACGTCGCAATCAGAAGAGCTTAATGTACTTTAGTAATCAAAATAAATTGTTGACATGAAAATTGATAATATTGAAAGAAAGAAAGAAAGAAGTAAGAATACATATATTTATTGCCACAACCAAATGATAAATAATATACAGAAACAAAAAAAATATATACTTAATCTAGCAATAACTAAAGTTACTTATCTATATACATAATACATAACCCATTAAAGCAAAAAACTAAGTTTGTGGCAAACGGTTTAGGCGTCAGCATAGTGCTGATCGTGCCGCCTCCCGAGCGACACTCCAGCGCTGTTTTTCAGCCGAAACCTGAAAAAATAGACTAAACCCTAACTAATACTATAAACGTAAATTAATCAATATCTTTAAAACGAAACCGGATTTACCTGAGGTTCATGTAACAGTTTTTGCTCTTTCCTAATAAACAACCCGAGGAATGCGTAGTTTAAATATTTCCCATTCCTCGCGGGCACCGTGTATATGAAACACAATTTTTAGGGTTCTGTACCCAAAGGGTAAAATGGGACCCTATAACTATGACTCCGCTGTCCGTCTGTCTGTCTGTCCGTCTGTCACCAGGCTCATGAACCGTGATAGCTAGACAGTTGAAATTTTCACAGATGATGTATGTCTGTTGCCGCTATAACAACAAATACTAAAAACAATATACTTTTATGTCTGTCTGTCTATAAATAAATAAGTAAAAAATATAACTAGAAGGTGGAGGAGAAAAAGTTATTCCAAATTTCAGTGACCTCCAAATAGTTCATTACATTTTTTTTTATATCTTTATTGTACAGACATTTCATTTTTATAACTTTATAATGGTATAGATAATAGGTTACCGCCCATTAGGTGCCAGGATTATATGTTACCAGTCATTGGGTACTGGAAACTGTTCCGTCCAAGTCATCAACCTCATCACAGAAAACACCCTGTATCGGTTCATAGCTCGCTAACTTGTTTACGTTTCGCATTTTGCCAACCAATATCTTAAAAAGCTTTTTTCAACGAAAAAAACCCACAGGCCTAAAGCGACCTTATAACTTAAACACCTAAATCGAGAATAAACTGCAGGAACCGACAGTTGAGCAACTTACAATTTTATGTCCTATGCAAAGAGGTTGAAACACTTTGAAATGGTATCCCAAATTTCTTTTAAAGGATTTTGGTCGTTGAAACCATATCGGAAGGTCGAATTCGGGTTGGGTGTACTACCCTCCTGTTTTGGGTTTAGCGTATACAGGGGGATTTGAATTTTTAACTTTATTGCCAGCCTTTTCGTATTAAAAATAGGGTAAATAAGTTGTCAGGGTGCGGTTGAATGGTAGAGGTAGGTGACCTGTTTTTTAAAGAAAAAAAAAACAGGATGCGTACTCTATTTTTTTTTTTAGTTTTGAGAATACAGTTTTCATAGAAAAGGGTTAAATCATGCTGATGAAGGGTTGTGAAAATGAAACGGACTAAATTAATAAATTATATTTAATCCGTCAGTTAAATAATAAAAATATATTCGACGCGCATTTTTTGCTTTTTCTAAATCGTAAAAAGTACTCAGATAAATCGCATCAAAGTTCATCGCTTGTGACATCACTCCTAGGCACAAAGTAAAAAAATAAAAAATACGTCACGAATATATGACATGTGTTTGTACGTGTCGTTGTGGCCTCATCACGCCAAAACAGCTAAACAGATTTTTAGTACACGGGTGGCTGGGTATCTCCAGATGGTTACAGGATACTTTTTACTCGACTACGCTGACGAAAAAAGTGGGGTTATGACTTTTTCTCCTCCGCGAACGAAGTTTCGGGTGCTTGCTAGTTTTCTATAAAATTGTATTTGACGACCGGTTTGGCTCAGTGGGAGTAACATTGCCTGCGAAGCTGAGGTCCTGGGTTCAAATTCCGGTAAGGGCAAATATTTGTGTGATGAGCATAAATATTTGTTCCTGAGCCTTGGATGTTTTCTATGTATATAAGTAATATATCTATTAAATATATCGTCGTCTAGTACCCATAACGCAAGCCTTATTGAGCTTACCATGGGACTAGAGCGATTTGTGTAAATTGTCCCGTAATATTTATTTATTTGTATTAATGATACCGCTTATAAACACAACGAAACATATCAAAACCGAGCAAAACCGTAGACAGAATCTAGTCATTAAGCGTAGGATTAAAATGACATAAGCGAGCGTAACGTGCTCTTAATTCTGGGCTTAGGCGCTTCACGAAGTATCATCTCGGCTCTAGGGTAATGACGAGTTTTCATCAGACTTAAGCCCATCATTTAGGCAGATCTGCTAGTTGTGATATAGCATATGTTATGTGTACATATCTTACGTATATTGCTCAAAACAATATATGTGCCACTAACATTGTAATTGTAACTTGAAAATACATGGTCAAATTTATTTTACATACTCTCCAGCTAAAAAGGCGTTAGCTAGAAAGGAGTTTTTGTTTAGCTAATAATTGATTAATGAAATAGTCAATTGTTATTTTTGGTTTTAATTGAGATAAGATTAGTTTATTGTAACCACAAAAACTGATCAGAAATCCTCCGCGTAAAAGTGGCCCCTTTGGGTCGAGTAGTATATATATTAAGGGGCTACCATACGCGAATGACCTTCGATCCGTAGCTCTTCACTTTCTTGTATATAGAATAAAATAAGAATATAATCATTTTATTTCAAGAATAAAATACTCATATGTTGTAAGTAACTTAGGTGTAAGTGTTAGTAAATACAATTATTATTATTATTTTAATATCAAATGTAACCCACAACAGTGACGTAAGAAGGGGCAGTCAATCCTGTCCCCTATCATTCTCAAGATGTTGTTGGGACTGCCACGCACCCGGCGTACCAAAGATACGGCCCTCTTGCGCATGGTGGCATAAAAGCAATCGATCCTTGCTTCGGCCAACATCCCTGATGCCCTACAGAACCGGTCTATGTCTCATCGTGTTGAAAACCACCGTTGTTATACCAATATACTGTTTCAGTGTATCTTAACGAGTCACTGAAAACGACATAACCAGTTTTTGCAACTTTTCTTAAAAACTATAGAGCGTATTGAAAGTTTTAAAGCCAGTTGAAAATTTTAAAGGTAACATCATTACTCACTTAATGGTTTTAGTCCCATGTCTAAGCGTCGCTTGACGAGGGAGCCTATACCAGTTTAAGATAGAAAAGGACTTTACGAATCTTCCTAACTGTGATATGCGACTATTATTCGCGTGGCAAAAACACAAGTACATAGGTAAAATAAAGTGTCAGTTGTGGTATAATATAGAACAGCTATAAGTGCGTCCACATTTGTATCATTTGCCCGATCAGATCATCGTCGCGTGGCATGATCGCGTGTCACGATCACGCGTTTGGACGTTGGGCCGATCGGATCGCTCGAAATCCATTTTGCTACGCGTATCACACAGTTATATCGGACGAGTACGGCATGATCGGCGCGCCGACAGTAAGCGTCCAAGCAGCGCGATACGCAGTCATGCCACGGCACGGTAATCGGATACGAGCAAATGGTACAAGTGTGGACGCACCTTATGATGTGCCTTTTGGTGTACGAAACATTTGCAAATATTAATCAAGTGATTTATCATATCTAATAAATAAAATTTAGTCTTCAACCTATTTCACAATATTTAAATATAATAAGGTGTTGATGGGGTTGCAGTGATTTTGTGGTGCCTCTGGTATGTTTGCGGAGCGGAGGCACAAACTGACAGCTTTGCGGCGATAATGCGCAAAAGGTGCGTTAAGGTGCGTCCACATTTGTATAATTTGGCCGATCAGATCTTCGTCCCGTGGCATGATCGCGTGTCACGAATGTCACGATCACGCGTTTGAACGTTGCGCCGTTCCGATCGCTCGAAATCCATGTTGATACGCATATCACACACTTAGATCGGAGAAGCGCGGCGTAGTCGCCGCACCGACAGTAAGCGTCCAAGCAGCGCGATATGCAGTCATGCCACGCCACGGTGATCGGATACAAGCAAATGATACAAGTGTGGACTCACCGATGCGTTACTTACGCGGCAGCTCCGATAGCATTCTGAGCGTATTTGTGGAGCCTGAAAATGCCCCCATGTTCACCCGCTAGCAGACTGTATGTAGTCATTGCTTAGTTTAGTTATGAATTTCTTTTTATGTCGTACTAACACTAGTAACAAGATTTCATTGTTTACTAACCATGTTATGGACTGTAGTCTGAAATAAATGATTTTTATTTTATTTACTTTATAATAAGACGATAATAAAAGGATGTCGAGAATAATAAAAATATTAAAAAAAACACTAAAATTAACATAATAAAACTAATTGGTACTGTGAACTTTAAAAAAAATATCAAATAAGTTCAAAATTATAAAGTAATACATGACAAGGATAATTCTAATACTGATAATGTCACTACCTATTAATTAGTAGGAGTAGTGTCCGATGCGCGTCGCGAAGTAGACGCATCGATGACTAATTAAATATTTAAATGTGAAATTAGCGCGGCTCGACCGCTGCCAGTAGTTAAACAATGGGTGACCCTAATAAAAGTGAGCCCATTGTCAACGGGATCCTTGCCTTTCTGCAGCAGAAGCTGCTGCTGGAAGGTCAGATGGATGCGGTGACTGCTGTTCAGATCTGTTCGTCGCGTTTTGCTGTCGACGAAATCTGTGCTGCGAAGGTGCTGTTCCGGTCTCTCGGGATTGCCGGCACATTTGTACCTCATCGCAGAGAAGATAAAGCCGGAAGGAAGACCCTCGATGACATCATTGAAGTACTAAGGGAGAATGAACACGACATGCCTAAGTTCGTGGCGACGGAGGTCCCCAGATTGCCGTCCAATACGCCAGACCATGTCGACGTGAGCTGCCTGCTGAAAGAAATTGTGGCTCTTAAAGCAGGAATGGCAGAAATTCTAGAGAAATTTGACAAATCGCAGGCCGTTATTGACGTATTGCGCAAAGAAATCATCCGTTTGCGCGACGGTGCCCTAGAAACGCGGTCACTGACGGCGTCAAATTTCAAGAATAATGACCGGGCGTCAAATGCCAGCTCGGTCAATTCGCGCGTAGCTGACACTGCGCATAGCGATGTCACTGCGCTTGCCGATCCGCGGCCTCCCTGCCCCCTCCTCGCGGGGACTCCCGTCAACGCTTCATCGAAACCACGTCGTCATTTTGCTGACGTCGTTTCTGCTGGTGAGCCTATTCCAGCCCGCCGGAAAGCCGCGCCCTCAAAAGCGCGTGAAGTTCGGGATTCTCCAAAAGAGGAAACCCCTCGCACCAATGTGGACAAGGAGGGTTTCACAACGGTGTCAAGAAAGCGTAAGACACGCAAGAGTCAGTGTGGTACTGCAGAACCGGTTGGTTGTGGTCTGCGGGTCTCCACACCGAGCAACGTGCTGTACGTGTCGCGCCTGCATCACACTGCCACCGCTGAAGAAGTGACGCAGTATGTTCGCCAGAAAACCGGCTACTCGCTGCGGGTGTTCCAGTTGCATTCGCGCCACTACGTGCACTTCAGCTCGTTTGTAGTGCGCGTGCCGCGCCCGCTCCAGGAGACCATCGCGTGTGCTGATTTCTGGTCGAAAGGTGTCGTGTTTCGTCGGTTCCGGGGCAACCTACCGAATCCAACACCCGAGATGTCGACACAACGGGGCCACGCCGTTTTGCCGTCTAAGTAAACATTGTTCGGTTCATGACGCATTGGTGTATACACTGTAATGTTATGTAACTTGTTTTTTAATAAATGAATAAATAAAATAAATTAAAATAATCCTTGACACTATAATACCATTTTCCTATATAATTTCGAGAAATAATCTATACTATTATAAAGTTGTAAAAATGAAATGTCTGTTTATTGAAGATATTTTAAAAAGAATATTGACCACAAAATCAAAAAATATTTTTTTTAAGAATTTTTTGTATGTTCGTATGTGTCGTTGTCGCTTCATCACGCCAAATCTATTAATATATCTCAACAATAATAGATCTCAACTATTATTGGTACACGGGTAGCTGGGTATCTCCAGATAGTTACAGGATGCTCTTTACCCGACAATGCTAAAGAGAAAAGAGGGGTTATGACTTATCTCCTCCGCGAACGAAGTTTCGGGCGCTTTCTAGTTTTCTATAAAATTGTATTAATGATACAGCTTATAAACACAACGAAACATATTAAAACCGAGTAAAACCGTAGACAAAATCTAGTCATTAAACTAGAAGGTGCGCCTTCTAGTCTCGTACTAAAAGTTGTAGAAATGAAATGTTTGTATGTTTGTATGTGTCGTTGTGGCTTCATCACGCCAAATCGGCTAAACGGATTTCAACTATTTTTGGTACACGGGTAGCTGGGTATTTTCAGATGGTTATAGGATACTTTTTACCTGACTGCGCTATCAAAAAAAAGAGGGGTTATGACTTTTCTCCTCCGCGAACGAAGTTGCGGGTGCCATCTTGGTTCTTAATAAATATTTAAAAGTACATGTTTTGCTGGTAGGAACAGGTGCTCATGTAAGACTACGTTGACAATGAATGAGTTCATTGAATTTTATCCTCAGACTTGTCGTATTTAACGACAGCATGTGGAGCGGTTCGTTAGTCAATCCCTTAGTAGCGACGCAAGCGACGAGCGACTAGCGACTAAGATGCACTCATCTCTTACAGCGACTTCACTACGAAGATGTGATTACGTGCTAAAGCGTCACTCGGTTTTAGGGTTCCGTTGCCATAGGGTAAAAGTCAAAAGTCAAAGTCAAAGTCAAAGTTATTTATTGCACACATGTTGTTAATACAGTAGATCTTAAAATGATTAAAGTTTCAAACATGGACCCTGCTAGGGTATGCAATATTTACAAATAAAACTTAAATTAAGTTAAGAAATCACATTTTCGTACTAATAGACACCTTGTTTATCGTTTAGATATTCGATTACAGAATAATAGGCCTTCTCCAGCAATAATCTTTTTAAAGCTTACTTAAATTCTAGGATATCCTCCTTATCTCTAATGGTACTTGATAGTCGGTTATACACTTTTGAGGCCATGCCAATTACACTTTTGGACATAAGACTTGTTTTAGAGGGCGCAGCACACAATTTATTTTGTAGTCTATGACTGGAAAAGTGTTTGAATTGGTCCGGGTTACATTTTACAAATAAGCACACTTCAAATATATAAATACATGGAAAAGTAAGAATTTTTAATTGAATGAAATGGGGTTTACATGTTTCAAATGGTCGTAGCCCACATATTGCTCTGACACATTTCTTTTGGGCTTGAAACACTAGCTCTCGATCAGTGGCATTACCCCAAAAAATAACTCCATATCTGAGGGTTGAGGTGACATATGCATGATATGAAGTCAACACGGCTGATTGGCCAACTATCTTTCGCAACATGTGTAACGCATATGAAAATTTGCTCAGCTTTTTACAAACATTTTCAGTTTGATATTTCCATGTCAAGGCGCTATCTATAACTAAACCTAAGAACTTAGTATTTTGAGCTTCTGAAATAGTGAAATCATTATATTTCGGTTTGGGTTTTTGATACTCTACTAAACGGGACCCTATTACTAAGACTTCGCTGTCCGTCTGTCTGTTTGTCACCAGGCTGTATCTCATGAACGGTGATAGCTAGACAGTTGAAATTTTCACATATGGTGTATTTTTTGTGCCGCTATATCAAAAAATACTAAAAACAGTATGATTGTATGTCTATCTGTCTATGTCGGTAACCAATATAAAATGTCGTTCCAGGATTACTGCCTTAGTAGGGTAGGGCTCTGCTTAGACTGGATTTTCATATACGTTCGTTTGTAGCGTATATCTTACCTCGGCATTGGAATAAGATACATGCTGGACTGCCCAGTGCCGAGGGGTTCAGTTGATATGTAATAAATAATTATTCTTTAATAGTAAAGTAAATTACTAACCTTAGCTTTTGTAAGTACTTCTACTAACAGTAATATGGATGTATAGTCCGAAATAAAGATCATTATTATTATTATTATATCTTGCGCCCTCGGTGTGCGAGTTCAACTCGCACTTGGACGGTTTTTCTATATTTAAAGGATCTTTTGTCGCGCGATTAAGTCGTGAAGGTGCTGTGAGGCAAATAGATTTTATAATAGTAAATGTATTGCTCGTGAGGAACCCGCATAATTTTATCACCGTATAAGCAAAAAAAAATAAAAGCCTGAGGTCATTAGGAACCAAACAATGTGAACTCCAGGAAAATCTTGCTTGGTTTTTTAAGATATAATATTTATTGTGATGTAGCTAAAGTGCATTAAGCTCTTTTGATTTTGACGTTGCAATGTTTGTTCCCAATTGTGTCGTTGTGCCTCATCACGCCAAAACGGCTTAACGGATTTCAACAATTTTGGTTTACGGTTAGCTTGGTATCTCGAGATGGTTATAGGATGCTTTTTACCCCACTACGCTGAATAAAAAAATAGCCAAGAGCATGTCGGACCATGCTCATTGTAGTGTTCCGCAGCCGTTTATACAGAAAAATGCACTACAGATGAAGATAATACGATATGAAAAAAAAGCGCTACCAAAAGAGCGTATCTCCGCGGCACTTACATCCTTTTGCTGAGATGTGCAGTGTTTTGACAATAACTCAAAAATCGTAGGCCCGATCATGTTGAAAACAATTTTCATTGAAAGTGTTTACGAAGCTTTATATTTGTAAAAAAGAAAACATAGTTTTGGGCGTACCGTTTAGAAACCAGGTGGGTGGGGGGCACAGTTTATGCTACTTTCGGAGCGATTATTTCGGAAAGTATTCGAAAAATCAAAAATATTGTATAGAAACCTTAAATATGTTTTCAGAAGAACTGTCGAAATATGCACCACAGCGCCACACATTGATATTTGCTAAAAAAACAGTTTCGGTTACATGTATGAAGTGCCCCCCCTAGAAATATATTGTTTTCTTATTTAACTATCAAACTAAGTAGCAGCTAATACAACTCATCTATACTCCACAAATCAATATACATCGTGTAGTTTTTGAGTAAAATGCCTGTGACGGACGGACATAACATGACAAAACTATAAGGGTTCCGTTTTGCCATTTTGGCTACGGAACCCTAAAAAAGAGGGGTTATAATTTTTTCTCCTCCACGAACCAAGTTGCGGCCACCTTCCAGATTAGAATACTTTAGTCACTTCAATCCGCTTTCCCCTATGTCTTACTCCGCACCCCAACACCCTCTTTCCGTCCGCTCGACTCGATTTCATTCCAAAATTTTCGCCCAATTTCCCTTCCCAACATCAACCTTAATGTATACCCATAAAGCCCAGTTTCCCACACCCCATTGGCTCGGTTTCGGCCATATTACATACGAATCCTATTACTAAAAGGGCGTAAGTCACTTTGAAGGATAGGTTACATGTGTTATTTTAACAGTCGGTACGCTTGGGTGAGCCTGTGATATTTTTTCAACGAACTGTAAAGTTAAAGCTTTGTCGCGCGTCGTGGGTTCTGTCAGTTTTAGGGTTCAATGCACGGGTGATGGGAAAACATTATAACATATTGTTACCTCCTACGTATACTGGTGCAAATGCAAAATCTTATAGGAGGGCTGTTTAAATTTTTTTTTGTTCTAAAGTTAACGTAACTTAAACTGCAAAAAAAAACGCAGAGCTGTTAAAGATTTTTTTCTAAATGTAACGTAACTATAACGACAAAGTTAACATTTTACAGGAGATCAGGGCTCCTGTAAAATATAGATTTTGCAGTTAAAGTTACGTGTTTTTAATATACGCTGGTTAAAGATTTTATGTTCTAAATCTAACGTAACTTTACTTATATGTAAAATACAGGAGGCATACAGGAGAGCTGCTTAAAGATTTTTTATTCTAAATTTAACGTAACTTCACTATCACTTCACTACATAGTATACGAGTAAAACAAAGCCGCTTTCTCTGTCCCTATATCCCTATGTATGCTAAAATCTTTAAAACTACGCAACGGATTTGGATGCGGTTTTTTTTAATAGATAGAGTGATTGAAGAGGAAGGTTTATATGGATAAAAACATTATATATTACATACAACGTTCACAGTTTTTCTGTAGTGTATTTTGTATCAGCATTGCACGCGTGCGAAGCCGGGGCGGGTCGCTAGTTAACTATAAAATCAGCATTTTACAGGAGAGTTGTTTAAAGATTTGTTAGTTTAAAGAAGTTTTGAGTGTAGTCGGGTAAAAAACATCCTATTTATAACCATTTTTGGATATCCAGCCCCCTGTTTACCAAAAGTAGTTGAAATCCGTTCAGCAGCTTTGGCATGATGAACACAACGACCAAACAAACATACAAAAATCAAAAATATATACTTTTTGATTGAGTGAACTTGAATTACCTACTTTGTCTCTTAGTTTATATGAAAATATCTTCAATGTACAGAGATTTCATTTTCACAACTTTATAATAATATAGACTAGAAGGCGCCCGCAACTTCGTTCGCCGAGGAGAAGAAATCATAACCCCTCTTTTTTAGACAGCTTAGTCGGATAAAAAATATATAACCATCTGTGGATACCCAGCTGTCCGTGTAGCAAAAATAGTTGAAATCCGTTAAGCAGCTTTGGTGTGATGAAGTCAAAACGACCATACAAGCATATAAAAAATCCAAAACAATATTTTTTAATTTAAATAAAACAGTCATCAGTCTACCCGTGAGCATGGAAAGCTGAAAAGCTTCCGAAACGTCGGGAACTCAGATGTAATCCGTTAAATTGTTTTATTTAATTGACTACACGCGGAAACAGAAGTAAATATTAAAACAAAGATCAGAATAAATGAAAAAAATTTTTGACGATACTGGACTTGAACCAGTACCTTGAGCCAGACCGGGGCAGCACGCTCTACCAACTGAGCTAATCGTCCATACCAGTAGTCGACGAATTTTGTCATCTATTCTTGCTTATGGATCTCTGTATGGTGCATCCGACTCTTTAGCCGTTTGTTTCTGATCATTGTTTATAATAATAACGCTGGTTGGCCGTGGATCACTCCGATCCAGTAATAAATTGCAAGAATTGTGATTATTATCATGATATTTGTAAAACAAAAAGTTTATATCGTTTTTTTTTTGTGAAATTCAAATAGTCCGTACCTATCAATTATTTATATGAAAATATTTATTTATTTATTATTCAAAAAGTTACACAGCATTACAGTAAAACCAAGGCACTGTTAACTACAAAAAACAAAAACAAATAGAAAAACTTAAAAACTAGTTTGATTTAGGCGACGTAACTCCGTGGCTCCGTTGCGTCGTCTGATCTGGTGTAGGATTCGGCAGATTGCCCCGGAACTGCCTAAATACTACACCCTTCGGCCAGAAGTCTGCACTTGCGATGGTGTCCTGCAGCGGCCGCGGCACGCGCACCACAAAAGAGCTGAAGTGCACGTAGTGGCGGGACTGCAGCTGGTGCACCCTCAGCGAGAAGCCAGTCTTCTGGCGGACGAACTCCACCGCGTCATCAGCCACAGCGGAGTGATGCAGGCGCGACACGTAGAGCGCCTTACTCGATGTAGCAACCCAAAGACCAGAACCAACCTGCTCGGCAATGCCACAAAGAGTTTTACGAGGTGCCCTGCGCACCTTGCTTTTCCTTTCCACTAGTGTGAAACCCTCCTTATCCACACCAGTGCGGGAGGACTTTTCCTTATGAGGAACCCGTACTACACTTGCCTTAGAAGGCAAGGAGGCCCGGTTAGTTGCGACAAACTGACCGGCGACGTCAGTATATTAAATATACATACATTTCATTTTCACAACTTTATAATAGTATAGATGTGTCTAACGTCCTCATGCGTCTCTTCTAGAACTCCATTTGAAAAGGTCTTTCAAAGCATTTCCATACAAAATTTATATCAGGACCCTTCCGGTCCGTGGCTACATCGTAAATGACTCGATTCACACTCAAAATGGCATATCTTCTTGCAAATCGACGTCGCTTACGCCGTTCTGTTTGGAAATATTGTGCCCCCTGTAATTTAGCTGAAACTTACAATTAGTACGCTTTTGGGAAAACTTATAATGAAAATTATGTGGTATCTTGTGACAAAATATTACGTCTTTTGTGATATATTGACTGGAACCCGAATGACTATTCTAGTATAAAGTTGTAAAAATAAAATGTCAGCACGTTCCATTTTCAAAAAAACAAGTAATACGGACTATTTGAAGGTCACTAAACCGAAAGCTTATTTTTTTGAGTTTGTATGTGTCCTTGTGGCTTTATCACGCCTAAACGGCTGTACACATTTCAACTGTTTTTGGTACACAGGTAGATGGGCATCTGCAGATGGTTATAAAATACGTTTTTTTCGACTTCGCTGATGAAAACAGAAGGTTAATGACTTTTTCACCTCCACGAATGGAGTTGCGAGTTACTTATATAACTAAACAACTAGTAGGTGCTTGCAACTTCGTTCGCGTACGAAAGAAAGTCATAACCCCCTTTATTTCCTTTAGCATAGTCGAGTAAAAAGTAACTTATTACCATCCTGTGTATGCCCAGCTACCCGCGTAACAAAGATAGTTGAAATCCTTCCAGCCAATTTAGCGTGATGAAGCCACAACGACACATACAAACATACAAAAAAATAATCCAGTCAGTTAACTCCAAATAGTCCAATACAATCATTTTTGTAAACACATTTTCAATGAATTTACATTTAGTTTTGGCAACTTTATAATACTATAGATGACATGTGCAATTGCAAAATAAGATTCCGTCAAAATTTCATTTTTGTGATAAGCTTCTATCGCCGACTGTCCTCTTTTTTGAAAATCCATCAACTACGTACCGAGACGATTCTAGAGAGCCTAAACTCGGTAGGATTGCATTATTTTATTACAGAGTTCCTATGACCACCTTCCTGCTCCATCATCAGATCAGCTCGACGGTATCATACTATTACATTGTCACCAACCTTACATGAAAATGTCAAAGTTTAGCTCAATTGGAAACCGGGAAGTAGGTCAAACTTAACTTGCAAGATTCCATCCGAACATATATAGTGACATTGCAAGTTATATAAAAGCTTGTAATAAACATTACAAGACGCCCGCATATTTGTTCGCGGAAGAGAAAAAGTCATCATTCTTTACTTTTTCGTCTACGTAGTCTAGTGAAAAGTACCCTATAACCATCTAGAGATACCCAGCTACCCGTGTACCAAAAATAGTTGAAATCCGTTAAGCCGATTTAGCGTGATGAAGCCACAACGACACATACAAACACACAAAAAAAAACAAAAAAAAAATCGATTTAGTGACCTCCACAGGCTCCAAATAGTACGTTACAAGTTTTTTTAAATGCATTCAATGTACAGACATTTAATTATTACAACTTTATAATAGTACTAGCTTCTGCCCGCGACTTCGTCCGTCCTAAATTCGTTTATCGCGGATAAGGGTATTTTTTCGGGAAAAAAGTAGCCTATGTCCTTTCCCGGGACTCAAACTATCTCCATACCAAATTTCATCCAAATCGGTTCTGCGGTTTAAGCGTGAAGAGGTAACAGACAAACAGACAGACAGACAGACAGACACACTTTCGCATTTATAATATTAAGTATGGACTAGTATGGATAGACTACAGATATCAAGTTTATTTCATTTGATTACTAAATACGTTTAAAAAATGCGTGGTCTCTACGTGTCAGGCCAAGCCTCCACATCCAATATTTCACCTCAATGTTCGTGTCACAGTTTTTCGCGGCCGATGGGAGGATATTTACGCCCTAGGGGGAAGAGGGTGGGTTTTAAAACGCGCACATTTAATTACAGACATGCGTGGCTTTTGTCGAAGCGAAATTACATCTTTTGAACTCTTTTATCTGATTTTTTATTTGATTATTGCTTTAATCAAATAAATTCTAGTTTTTTTTTTGTGTGGAAACTGCATGAAAATATGCGAATGTGGGTACAATTTACTGTCACATCTAACCAAGACTCTATATTGCGAAATAGCAAAGGAACTATAAATATTAATGAGTGAAACAGACTATTAGAAAGTCATTAAATCGTACAATATTTTCTTTTAGTGTTTTTTATGTTGTATGTGTCGTTGTGGCTTCGTTACGCCAAAATGGCTAAACAAATTTCAATGGTTATTGGCCGGGTTCAGGGGTCGTGTACGGAAAGCGAAAACGATCGCAGCGCTTGATGTGGCCAAAAGTGGTAACTTTCCCGGCACTGCTTCTGTCAAACGTCATACTTTTCTCATCATTGTTACGATTTCTGCTATGTACAGTAGCAGTAGTACTGCAAAATACAGGACGAAACAGCAATTGCAAATTTTATCTCTTTCTTACACCGAGTTGGAAACAAGACCAGAAAATGAAATGGATAGTTGCTGTTTGAAGAATAAAGTAAGTGTATTAAACTGAAACCTTGGTTAAATATTTTTATCTATTTAGTGCAATAATAATATTATGATAGAATAATTATAATGTTTCGAAAATATAAAACTTAGAATAACTTATAATTTGTAAATGTTTATTGTTTTAGTACTGATGGATCTAAGTAAGAGCTTCCCTTTAGAGATACAACTCAAATTAAAAGAAATGAACGCAATGTTAATAAACTGATAATGCCATTTTCTAAACTTAAACTCGTCACATGTAGCCCCCATTATATGACTATCAAAATTTATAATAAATTGCCAAATTCAATTAAAAATCTCGATAACCCAGGATTGTTTCAGAAACAATTGAAATTGTTCTTAATTAATAAATGTTTTTATAATATAAACGAATATTTTAATCATGATAATGAATGAATAATGTTGAATATGTCTTGTTTAAATATGCATGTGTATCTGTAGCGTGTAAAATAATTAAAAGTGCCCTCTGAAACTGATATTGCTGTGCCCTTGCAGGGTGTCACATGTCTCTACCTACTTATATTTCCATCTGTATTTTATAATGTGATATGCAATAAATGATTATGATGATTATGATGATTATGATTATAGTCTCGGTTTGAGGTTGAAACCTTATGTTGTATTCGATGCTTTAGAAACCAGTTTTGATAATATTAGTCATTTTTCAATTATCTGGAATAAAACATTATTTTTATCCTTTAATTTGTAAGGAAACAACACAGAAGTAAATTGACATAATAATACTAAACACACGTATAATAGTTACTTTCTTCAATAAATTTAAAAACCTAATGTGTTTCACTTTAAAAACAAACAGATTTTGCACTTGTTAGATGCTCTACAATCAATATTTTCAATTATTTAGCTATATTTTGTTGCATCCATTATTTAACACTTTTGACAAAGCCAGTAAAGTTGCGAACACTAGGCGGCGCTGACGTCGTGCACCCGGCCAATAGGATATTTTTTACCCGACTTTAGCATAGTCGAGTAAAAAATAACCTATCTGTGGATGCCAGCTACCCGTTTACTAAAAATAGTTGAAATCTGTTATCACAGAAAGAGGAACACACGCTCCTGGTGGCGGAACGGAAAATCTACCGCAAAATCCTTGGACTCACTCATAGAGATTTCAGTTAAGTTGTGTTTTAATTAAAGCCCGTAACTATGTACCTTTTTTTCTATGAAAAAAGTTACATGATTGTAAATGTCAAAACGGATTTCAAATATTTTGGTACAATATTGTAACTTTTGACTTGACTACACTAAAGCAAAGGGTTATGATTTCCTTGAAAAGAAAATAGCACCTTCTAGTTAATAATGTTATTAGTATTCAATTACTTATTTAACCTACTTCTGAATTTGTGCTTTCGCCGACTCACAAGCATGAAAACCGGTAAAACAAATGAATGTAACGTATTGAGTGATTATTACGGATTGCGTGTGGGAGCGAGCGCTGGTGTCGCACGCGAGGAAATGAGAAGTTTGGGCTTATTATTATAGGGAGACCGTTTAACTATGGCCTCGTCAGCGGTGAGGGAGGTGCGGGGGTGTGACGGCAACGTTCATTTTCACTTTGGACACATTCCCATTTTATCCACATTTTCTTTTCAACTCGTCCATTTTCCCATCTCGTCCATATTGCCAACTCGTCCATATTCAATTATGATGATGCAAGTGTCTATGGGCGACGGTGATCGCTTACCATCAGGCGTTCCTTCTGCTCGTATGCCTCCTATGTCATAAAAAAATCCCAACTCGTTCATAATCCCAACTCGTCCATATTCCCAACTCGTCCATAATCCCAACTCGTCCATATTCCCAACTCGTCCATAATCCCAACTCGTCCATATTCTCAACTCATTCATGTTTTCCTAGCCATCTCGTTCGTAGCTGTAACGTAATGACTCAATCGTACCGTTACGTATCGTCATCAGCATCAATATATAACATAACTAGCTTCTGCCCGAGACTTCGTCCGCCTTAAATTCGTTTATCGCGGCTAAGGGCATTTTTCTGGGATAAAAAGTAGACTGTATCCTTCCCCAGGACTCAAACTATCTCCATACCAAATTTCATTCAAATCGGTTCAGTGGTGTAAGCGTGAAGAGGTAACAGACAGACAGACACACTTTCGCATTTATAATATTACTAGTGGCCGCCCGCGACCTAGTCCGCCTAAGATTCGTTTATCGCGGATAAAAGGTATTTTTCCGGGATAAAAAGTAGCTTTCCTCAAAACTCGATATTTTACTAATTTAAATGTGTAGCATATAACCAAAATTTCAAGTTCCTAGCGTAAAAAAATAGTTACTGTCCATACAAATGTTCATCCCCTTTTTCGTCCCTAAAAGGGATGAAATTTGGCATACATTATAGCCTATGTCCTATTCTGATATATAAGGTACATAACTGGAAAGTTTCATAAAAAATCGTCCAGTAGTTTTTGAGATTAAGTGGAACGTACATACATACTTTCACGTTTATAATATAGTAAGGATAAAGCGGGCGAAAATACCTAACGGCCCTAGAAATAAAGTCATGTCAGATATTTATGCGCGCTTTGTTGTGGCAGATATTAATGTTAGTAACTGTACTATTCTAAATAGTCATAATTTAAGTAATAGTCATCATTTATTTGTTTACATATAACCGATGATAAAAACAAAAAACAGAAACAGGCGCTACACCCATATAACTGTTTCTATTTAATTCAATAGTTGATTGGTAGAGAATGCCCTCCGGCATTAAGTCTGCCTTTTGTACATTTTACGATTGTGCAATAAAGTCTAAATAAATAAAAAAACAAGAAACAATACATAAAAGCTAATACTAAACTAGAACTTAATTTAAAAGAAATATAAAAAAGCTCCGCTTTAGCATGGTCCCGAAGATGCTATGCATGGAATAATTATACAATTTTAACTGTGTTTTACACAATAATTATTTAAATTTTTACAATAATAATTCAAACAAAATGTATTGTAAATGTTGCTCGTGAATAGACACGTTTTTCAAAGACTGGCCGTTATTTAAATAATAGATATTCCTTATTTGAATCGGTCATCCAAATAAGTACTATCTATTATTTAATTAACGGCCAGTTTCTGAAAAAGGTGTCTATTGACGATTCACCTTTACAGTATATTTTTCAATGAATAAATTACTTATGACTTATGCTGGCAACATTTCCTAGTTGTACAGCAATCTCGTTTATATACCAATTCAAACTCGTCCTTTTCCTATATCAGTAAGAATATGGACGAGATGAAAACGTGGACGAAACGGGAATGTCCTTCAAATAGACCATTTCACTTATTTTAAGGTTCCGTACCCAAAATGGTAAAAACGGAACCCTTATAGTTTCGTCATGTCCGTCTGTCCGTATCACATGCATTCTTCTCAAAAAACTAGACGATGTATATTGATGAAATTTTGAATATAGATGTTATGTATAACCTACAGACAAACGCTGCTTAGATTGATAGCCTCCCTTAGAAATATTATTTTTTCCTTTCCTTTATACATGTAACCTAATATATAGATATTTGCTAAAGAAAAAAGTATCGGTTACATATGAAGGAAAAAATAATATTTCTAAGGGACTAGGGCGTCTTTTAAAAGCATTTTGACATTTCTCAAAAAAACAGATTTACTGAATACTTTCGGAAATAATTGCTCTGAAAGTAACGTAAATTGCGTCCCCTTACTCTAGTTTTTAAACCAATTGCAAAAAATAAATACTTTAAGCGAACATTAATTTCAACGTGATCTGATATACTGTTTTTGAGTTATTAAGCAACTGCGCTTCTCAGCAAAGGACTTAAGTGCCGCGGAGATAGGCTCTTCGCTGGTGCCCTTTTCATTTTTGTATTTTTTTCATAATGAACGGCTGTGGAACCCTATACTGAGCATGGCCGAACATGCTCAGTTTTTTTGAAATTCCTACAATGCTGGATATAGTAACAGCGATATCATAATTACAACTTGATAAAAGAATAAATGTTGCAAATAACTCACCCACTTTGTTTATCATTATTTTACATAACTAAGCTATAAGCTAGTTAGCATGGCTAGGTGTAATAATTTCCAATTCATTACCTCCCCCCTCTCCCCCTCTCTCCACCTGCCATGATTAAAAATACGGCCACACCTCATACGATTATATCACGTTAGCTAACTTTTAACAAGACTATAGCGCTTTGTGATATAGGTACAAAGATCAAACACACACGCACACACACAGCTTTCATTTGCTCATTTTGCTGTATTTCTTAAAAGGTAAAACTTCGTCAGCGGAGGAAAAAAAAATGACCCTCTTGTTTTCTACGGCGTAGGTATATAGGTAGGTACATCGGTAGGTATTTTCAGAATAAAGGTCATTATTCCATCATTAATATAACTCAATAAACCTAGTTCTGTCCAATTGTTTTTATTTCTCTATTTCCCTATGATATATTTTCAAGTAAGTAAAAAATATACTAGCGAACACTGAAATCGTATCAACTTCGTGAATAAAATTAACACAAAGTTGAGGTCGATTTCATAGTTCGTATAATTGAAAATTAAATAATTGCGATGGGCAGTACATACCTACTTTATACAGGGATTTTTAAGCTATAGTTAGATAATACCGCGAAATTTGTTTGGAGCGTAAATACTAGATGGCAGCACGACCAGCGTCCTTTAAAAGCTTCGAGTTGCTTATCTATTTCAGTTATACACATACTTATCTATGGGCGTAGTCGAGTAAAAAGTACCCTACAACCATCTGTGGACCAAAAATCGTTTTAATCCGTTTTAGCCTAATGAAGCCACAACGACTCATACAAATAAGCAAAAAAATAAAAATAATGTTGAATTCAGCAGCTTTCAAATAATCTGCATCACTTATTTTTTTGAGAATATCTTCAATGTACAGTCATCTCGTTTCTACTCCGTTCACGGAGGATAGTAAGTCATAACCCCTCTTTTTTTCAACGTATTCAAAAGTATCTTACAATCTGTGAATGCCCAGCTACCTGTGTACCAAAAATTATTGGTATCCGTTCAGCCGATTACATGTGATAAAGCCACAACGACACATACAAATATAAAAAAAACCAATAAATATATTTTTCACTTCTCCTGCCCAAACGGCATATTAGCTTCGCGAAGCGAGACTAAAATTGTACATTTAGCCCCTAGGGTTTAAAAGAAAGCTATAAAGTCCCATACAAATTTATATGACACTGAAAAAAAAACTTGCGTCCAGCTACATACTACTTACGAATAATTAAAAACAAACCTGATCAGATTGGTCAAAATTTCTGATCGAATTGCTCAAACTGTACTTTTAGTTTTTCATGAAATGTACAATTTTAATGTTCAGTTTTATTTTTATTTTCTCGCAGTTGAAGTGAAAAGCAGAGTGTTTAACACGTGGCTAAAAGCCATTATGACACTCAGACATATTTGTCCTCGCTCACTTCGTGAGCTCGTCCAAATAATCACTTCGTGTCATAATGCCTTATTTTAGCCCCTTGTCAAACAATCTACTATTTCGATTCAGTAACCTCTAAATAGTCCGTTACGATATTATCTAAAACTTCTTCTCCGACGATTTTTTGTAAATCTTTAATGTAACATTTCATTTTTAACCGACTTCCAAAGAATGGAAGGTTCTCAATTCGACGGAATGTTCTTTTTTTTATGGATGTTCACCAATTACTCAAAGACTATTTGACCGATTTCAAAAAATTTTTTTTTTGTTTTATAGAAGGTACTTTCTAGTTGGTCCCATTTAATTTTGGTGAAGATCTGATAATGGAATCCATAAAGAATTGAAAGAACTCCTTAAATATTGTAGGCATACATATAGCGATTTTGGTATTATAAGAAACATAATAAGCATTTGCATTCAGAAAGTGTAAATTGGTGAAGTGGAACTGATGCAGAAGACCACAGAATGCCATCGGAACTCCTCAATGATAAATGATTTACGGGTGGCGACAAAATATCTTGATTAATTTAGCCAAGCAACTTCTTTGTCACAAATTTAAATGTTCCTGATGAGAATGGTACCATCGAATTGATTTGATGATGGAGCCGGAAGGTAGGCACCAGATCTATGTAAGAAAATAATGTATCCTAGCCGTGTTTGGGCTTGTTCGAATCGTCACGAAATACACTTTTAAGTAACGATTAACTAAAAAGTATAAAATAAATAAACTTTTAAACAAAAAAATAAAACCGACTCCAAAAAAAACTAAAAAGTAAAAAAATAAATTACTTACAAGTAACCGTTTGTATACTCAATCTATACAATATATACAATTAATGTTATTTTGGAGTCGGTGCCATCGTGTCACAACTTACTAAAATCGTCAATTTTCAATACTTTACACATTCTTTATATGGCACCGACGCCAAAATATGTATATACTGTATAGATTCAGTATACCAACGGTTACTTGTAAGTAATTTGAAGAAACTGAATTATGGCGTTATTTTTTACTTTTTTTTGGAGTTGGTTTTATTTTTTTGTTTAAAAGTTTATTACTTTAGTATATATGTATTTGGAAACAAAGATATTCGTAATATATTCTTCTCAATTTTAACGAATTATGGCGCGTATATTATCTCATTTGAGTTTCCAACGTTTCGGAAGCTTTACAGCTTTTCATGTTCACGGTTTGACTAAGAAAATATATAGTTTTTCGCTCTCAAAGTTACAATTTGTGCAAAGTACCCACTTTAAGAAAACAAATGAAGGTGTACATACATGCCAGATGGGCTTAGTCTGTAAAGACAGTTATACATGCGCCAGAAACGCTTAACTATTTTATTTTAATAATTTATTAAGCAGCATTTCACAAATAAGGTGTACTGAGGAGTAAAGAAACGCTGCAAAGAAAAACTTCCAGGCTATTAACTATTGTAGTAAAGCTTAAACAGAACATTTACCTCGTTACGTATATATAATTTTAAGAAACAAGGACTACTAAACTACTTTTTAACAGATAAGATATTTTACACCATTCGGAAATTAAGGTTTTGCAGTCCTGTGTCTTGCTTGTTCCTTGATAAGATGTATTACAGGATCCCAAGATTCCCAAGCTGGTGGTAGCGACAACCCATCTTCTGTATTAAAATTAGGAATATTAGGATGCTTTTTAATCTCAATAGCCCCGCGTAGCTATCTGGGAAAATATCTTTTCTCTCCGGCAAGGATAGAAGGATTATCAAACTTAATTGCATTGTTTGGTTTGTCAATGACATTTTTACAGACTGCAGACCTATTACATCAACTGTGCTTGACATCCGCTGTGAGCTCCTTTACCCGGGCTCATGCATGAACACGGAAAGCTGAATAGCTTCCGAATCGTCGGGAACTCAAATGAGATAACATACGCGATATAATCCGTTAAAATTGTTTTATTTAAAAGATTTTATGTTTAAATATAAAACGAAGTTTTTATGAATGCAAGCCGTGCGATGGATCAAAGTAACCCCAGTACACGGTAATTAATTATTTGTTCTTCCATAATTATTTTACTGTTTCCAGTATATCGTAAATTATTAGAAACTTAGCCTCCCTAGACACCAAACATTTCAAACCCTATACAAATAGGCTGCATAACTTTTCAGGACAAATTTATTTACAAAACACAAAGGGAAGCTAACGTTTGCGTAATAAAATGAATTATTTACGTGCCAATTAACAACTAAAACTAGAATTCTCTTTGGCGATGGCACTGATAAACAAACAGTGCGTTGGTGGAAGACGGATGTATGGAAAAGACTGATATTTTACCTAAATGCTCTTATAGGCGTTGAAATTAAGTCCACCTTTCGAAATGTCCCATTCCGTCTTACCCCAACACACCCTACAGATTCTAATACAACTATTTCGACGAACGATTTATGTGACTGGTTGAGCTCAGGAGTGACGCCGCCTGTGAAGCTGACGGTCCTAGGTTCAAATCGCTGTAAGAGCAAATAGTTACGTAACGAGCATACATATTTGTTCCTGAAACTTGGATATCTTCTATGTATAATAATCCCAGGAACAACTATCTATTTTTTTATTGTTGATAAATTTTGATTTACTTTTGAAATTTTCTCAATTTCTATACATAAGCATATTGTGTCGTATCAGATATTTATGCGCGCTTTGTTGTGACAGAAACGAATGCTGGTGACAGCATCAACAGAGTCATGTCAGATATTTATTCGCGCTTTAGTGTGGCAGATATGAATGCTGGTGACATCAACAATAGAGTCGTGTCAGATATTTATGCACGCTTTGTTGTGACAAATATGAATGCTGGTGACAGGATCAATAGAGTTGTGTCAGATATTTATGAGCGCTTTGTTGTGACAGATATGAATGCTGGTGACATCAAAAATAGAGTCGTGTCAGATATTTATGCGCGCTTTGTTGTGACAGATATGAATGCTGGTGACAGCAGCAATAGAGCCATGTCAGATATTTATGCGTGCTTTGTTGTGACAGATATGAATGCTGGTGACAGCATCAATAGATTCGTGTCAGATATTTATGCGCGCTTTGTTATGACAGATATGAATGCTGGTGACAGCATCAATAGAGTCGTGTCAGATATTTATTCGCGCTTTGGTGTGGCAAATATGAATGCTGGTGACATCAACAATAGAGTCGTGTCAGATATTTATGCACGCTTTGTTGTGACAAATATGAATGCTGGTGACAGGATCAATAGAGTTGTGTCAGATATTTATGAGCGCTTTGTTGTGACAGATATGAATGCTGGTGACAGCAGCAATAGAGTCATGTCAGATATTTATGCGCGCTTTGTTGTGACAGATATGAATGCTGGTGACAGCATCAATAGAGTCATATCAGATATTTATGCGCGCTTTGGTGTGGCAGATATGAATGCTGGTGACATCAACAATAGATTCGTGTGAGATATTTATGCATGCTTTGTTGTGACAGATATTAATGCTGGTGACAGCATCAATAGAGTTGTGTCAGATATTTATGAGCACTTTGTTGTGACAGATATGAATGCTGGTGACAGCATCAATAGAGTCATGTCAGATATTTATGCGCGCTTTTTTGTGGCAGAGATGAATGCTGGTGACTCTACTTAAAAATTGATGAAGTAAGAACATGGTCTTATCATTCCAAAGCAATCTTTTCCGGACAACCACTCAGGGATGCTCCAGCAATGGTGTTTAAAATACGTGATCATCATCATCATCATATAACCCCAAGAACGTCCACTGTTGGACAAAGGCTTCCCCCAAAAGATCTCCACAACGACCGGTCCGCACCACCCTCTTCTCTTCACCAGATCGCCACCAGATCATCGGTCCATCTTGTTGGAGGCCTCTCCACGCTGCGTCGTCCTGTACGCGGTCGGCACTCAAGAACCTTTTTGCCCCAGCGGCCATCGGTTCTACGAGCAATGTGCCCCGCCCACTGCCACCTAAGTTTAACAACTCTTTGAGCTATGTCGACGACCTTGGTTCTTCTGCGGATCTCCTCATTTCTGATTCTATCACGTAAGGAGACTCCGAGCATGGCTCGCTCCATTGCCTTTTGAGTGAAATATGTGGACATCGAAACCAAAACCTTACTTTACTGCGCCAAATCGCTCTATGTAAGAAGTTGTCCAGCCCCGCTCTCAAATATTCAGGTGCGCTAACAAGCCCCCCGCCCCCAGGGGTAGGGAACTGGAAGAGGGGGGAGGTTTAATTCGTAATGCCCTGCCTTACCCAGGCTACGGTATAAGCAAAGTTTTTGCAATTTGGGTAAACAGGTGAAAACTTGAGGTTTAAGGTGACTCGGGGCATGTATGCCAGGTTAGAGACAGTAAGAACAGTAAGTGTGGCAAATATTTCGACAGTACTTCTAAAAAACTTTTGAGGTTTCTTTAAAAAAATCGATTTAGTAAATATTTTCGGAAATAATCGTTACGAAAGTAGCAAAAATTGCGTCCTCTATTTTCTAAACAGTATGTCCAAAAATATGAAAAAATTTACAAATATAAAGCTTAATAAATAATTCCAACGAAAATTATTTTCAACATGATCGGACATGCCGTTTTTAAGTTATTGCCAAAACACTGTGCTCCTCAGCAAAAGGACGTAAGTGCCGAGGAGATGCGCGCTTTTGTTAGTGTTTTTTTTTCATATCGTATTTCTTTTTTATCTGTAGTGGATTATTGTATAAATAGCTGCGGAACCCTACATTGAGCATGGTCCGATATGCTTTTGGCCGGTTTTTTTTTGTATTTTTGTCGTTCTGGCTTCCAACGCTACTACAACGCCAAATCGGCTTAGCTGGGTATCCACAGCTGGTAATATGATAGAAAAAAAAGCCATCATAAATTTCTTCTCCGCGAACGTTGCGGGCAACTTCTTGTATACAAATAAAACCACTTATTGAAACCAGAAACATCATAAAAGAATCAGCTAATACAGCCGTCTGAATGTTTACTGGCCGTAAACGGAGCACACGCGAACGTAAAGTATGCCAATAAACAATAAGACCAATTTATTGGCCATTGGCATTTTTATCAAATCATTGTTTTGCGACAATACTCGTACCTCGGTGTTTCTGTCCGGGAAGGGAGGATGTTTTACAAATATTACTAAATAGATAATCATAAAAGGACAATTTTATACAAATCCAACTAGTCTCGTGGTAAGCTCAATAAGGCTTGTGTCATGGGCACTGGACGACGATATATTTAATAGATAAATATATTGCGCTAATATTGTTTTATACTTTCTTTAAATATTCAATATTAGCGCAAGCACTAATATTGAATATTTCCCCTATTTATATCCCACAAAGTTCCTTCTCGGAAGTCTGGGATTCCTTAGCTTGGAAGTCAGTCGTAATTTCAGTCTGCTTACTTTTGTATGCCGCGTGCTACGGGGAGAGTCAGATTGCTTGCAGCTCGTGGAGCAATTAGTTAGATTTTATGTTCCAGAAGTCCCTCGAATTGCTCTTAGACCCCGTACTCAAGCCTTGCTGGCAGTACCTGCGGCTCGCACCGTTTCTCACAGGAACTCGCCTCTCCTCCGTGCTCTGACACTGCTAAATGCGCTTCTGGTGTTAACACCTGAGTGTGACCTGCTAGCGTGGCGATGGACGGCTGTGTGTAACGAGTGTCTGAAGTTTTGTGAGCTGATGGCTGACAGGCTTACTAGTGTCCCTATATAATTGTTATTAGTTGTTACTTTAAGTTTGTATTTTTAAATTTTATACTTTCTTTCTTGTTGGTTTTGGTTTCACAGCATCTAAGATTTAAGTCTGTAACGCTGTGTAAATAAATTTATATAAATAAATAAATTGTGAAATTCTTTATGATCAAAAGGTTGTTTGTAAGAAATCGCTCTTTAGCGATAACATCGCCTTTTATCTACCTTACGCAATTTTGCATGACTTTATTTGACTTTATTTTAATTTAACGAAATTCTTCAAGCTAGGTATAGCTGGGATGTTTCCGGGAATTTAACCCAAATCACACATTCTTATTATCTTACGAACTTAAGTAAACTTGACTCCATTTACTCACAGAGCTTGTTTACCTAGGATCATTTATGATATTTGAAACAACTTTTGTTTTTTTTCTGTTACAATCGGGTCAGATTGTAACAGAAAAAAATATTATTACTGTCTATCAGTCATTTGTTCGTAGAAAAATAGAGTGTGTTTTGTTTTCTACTCATGCTCTTAAGAGCGTTTATACCTGCTTAACTGGCAACGTCGCATATTTTTTCATTCTTTTTCAAACCTAACGGTATGATCAATACATACCCTGCATCTTTAGGATTTATGATGCGTTTAATTCCAATAATCATCGCTTTTGGCTTCATGTTCTTACAAAACAAGATATAGACGTGAATTAATTTTTGGAGCTTTAGTTGTGGCAATATCATAAAATTTTGCATTTTACCAGCGTAACTAACAGAAACGTAATGAATATATTGAAAAGAATGTATAGATAGTGTCTATTCACTCTCGTCTTGAAGAGGTCCAAGTTATATTGTCCCGGGAAAAGATATGCTGGAAGAAAGTTCCACTCTTTAGCCGTCCTAACGAGAAATGTAGAAGTAAATTGCTTTAATCCAGTCGTTGTTAAATCAGCTACATAACAGTGGAACCCAAATCCATGTCTAGTCTCATAGTGACGAAATGGTGAAGGTAGAATCAGTTCATGCAGTCCCGGCGCAAACTCCCTGAAATGTATCCTGTAAAATACCACATGGCTGGCGTACTTTTCACGGTGTACGACGGTTTGTAGCGTTGCCTCATCAAGATTTGGGTCACCAATGACCCTCTAGGTACGTCTGTCAATTGAATCCAGGGCGGTCAGCTGGTATTTGGTAGATCCATCTCAGAGATGGCAATAATACTCCTACATGACATGACTTGTGCTTTATACAATTGCCGAAGCTGGCGGTGTGAAGTACCGCCTCACCTTGAAAAGGATCCTATCTCCTTCTTGGCTGCAGTTGTTGCCAAGGAATCAAAGAAATGCCCGAAATTCAAGATGGAGCACAAGCTCATATTAATGAGTTCCAAATGATCAGAAATAGGTTCTCTTACTTAACAGAATTCTCCAAGATAGGTATAGCTGTGGCGTTCCTGGGGTTCCTCTAAAAACGCACTGTATAATCTTATTATCTTACTAACTTAAACTTGACTAAAGTACTCACCGAGCTTGGCGCCGGCGTGGTGTGGGTGTGGCTGATGTAGCATCATGGGGTGTGGCAACTGCAGCAGCTTGGGCTCCAGCTTGGCTTGCGCGACCGGTATGGGCCCGGCGTTGGTCATCGTCGTCATGGTAGCCGCGGGCATCATCAGCGTCGACATCGCGAGCATCGTGACACCATGCCCTACTTCATTACTATACTATCTACAATTTTTAGTTCACTTCACTGGCTTTTTAGACACTGTATTTTTTTGTTTTGTTTTTGATTGTTGAAGGTTGAAAATTAAACTGCACACGATTTGTTGTGTGAACCTAAAAAAAAGCTGTACTTCCTATTTTTTTTTATATTAGAGTCACGAGTTCTATCGATTCTAATATAAGGAAAAATATGCTTGTTAATTCCATTGTGTTATATAGGAATGGAACAAAAAAAACATGCCTTTAGTGTCATAGTAATCGACAAAGCTTAGAAGCTTCAGAATAGAATAAAAATCTAAGAACTAAAAAGTAAATAGTACGGGTTTTCTCAGTACTCTTTTTTCGTTTTGAAATTTTTGATATTAGTTGAAATTTTTCGTCGTGTGGCCGTGATTTTTATTTTCTATATTACTTTGGTTGTATTTCATACGACAATCGTATGAGTAGGTATGAGCCATGCAATAAATCACAAAGTGATCCCATATCATCATATCACATCTCTTGAAATGTAACATCACAGTGAGATGTTATATTACTCAAAACGTTACCTATTGCCGGCGACTACATTTCGTACGCAATCGCAATACCGACCGACGAGGCACATTTAAATTTTTTTATTTAGTAAATCCTCTTTGATGTGTTCAAAACACATAAGGAAAAGACCCGCTTTTCAATACTAAATGTTGAAAGTCTTATAACTGCAATGATGTCCGATATAACCCGGCGTGCAGGCCGCGCTGCGGTCATAACTACATCGTGAACTATATAATACGATAAGTGAGGGTTAGTCAAGTTTTTTTGTAGCATTGTGGCTATCGACGTCTCCAGAGACACTCTGGAAAGCTACCATTTTAAACTATATAAAGGCAACAATTTTAAGACTTCATAACGTCTTATAAATCGATGAACACCGGCTGCACCCACGAAAAAGCATGACTCATTGTCACGTTCCGCCTGAGCCGAGCGTGCAAGCGAGAGCGAGCAACAAGCGATAGAGAGGCACGATCAGCCTAAGCGTTCGGCTTGTGAATTCATAAGAGTATGCAATTTTTCATAAACCTTTTCTGACGATATCACGTAAAATTATTGTCCGTAATCCGACTTTACCTATCTCGTAGCCTATCTCGTCTGTATGTTAGTAGCCTAGATTATAAGCATTTTTTTTTAAGTAATACTGTCACTATTTTTTCCTGAGTAACGGGACAGAAAAACATCAAGAAATGTTGGTTCAACCGTTTATCGATATAGGGACTTCCTACTTTTCGCTCCTTATTTTCGGATTATTCCCACCTGTTACCGCCAACTTGTTACCACTGGTAACAAATGGGTTTTTTCCCATTTGTTACCAGGTGGTATCAATAACTGGCCACCATTCAATAACTGGCTAGCTTATATTAAAAATTATATTTATAGGTAAACATAATTCAGTTTAGTATAGGGTATCAATTACTAGCCACCCGACAATAACGGGCCACCTCATATTAAAATTAATTATCTTTACCTATTGATATAATTATTTTTAGCATATACATATCAATAACTGGCCACCATTCAATAACTGGCTAGCTTATATTAAAAATTATATTTATAGGTAAACATAATTCAGTTTAGTATAGGGTATCAATTACTAGCCACCCGACAATAACGGGCCACCTCATATTAAAATTAATTATCTTTACCTATTGATATAATTATTTTTAGCATATACCGTAACTATTGGAAAGTAAATTCCCAGCTGTTACTATTAACGTGATTGGTGTCATTGGTGTTGGTGATAACTACTGGATTTTTTTTCCAGTAGTTAAAGTAGTTAGTTGGTGGAAAAACCCCAATTTTTCGATGACTGTTATGAATAATAAAAATGTTTTAACAATTAAGTAGCACAAAAAATCATTCTTAAGCTATCTAAGATGACAAGGTACTAATGGTTTGTAATTTTCGTTTCTGTGATATTCCCACCACCACCAACTTGTTAAAACTGGCAACAGACGGCAAAAAATCCCTGCTGTTACCAGTGGTACCAAGTTGGTGGTAACAGGTAGGAATAACCTAATTTTTTCGATGCTCGTCATAAATAAGATGTTTCAACAATTAAGTAGCAAAGTAAAACCATTTTTAAAGCGTGCGTGAGAAAGTTATCTAAAGTGACATGGTCCTAAAGGTTTGGAATTTTGTTTTATGTGATGTTTGGGCTCGTTTTCGTACTGTTTAGTCGGCCGCAACATAAAGCCGATTATACAAATTGCCGTTTCTAAATGCACCGAACTGTGGGCGAAGTTTTAAGTAGGTTAGATGTTCGTGTTTATGTGAACGGGTAATGCTACAATTAAGTGAGTAGAAAATATTCTACTTCCTACTGTACAATGTTACATAATTTCCCATGAAACAGAAAATATTTAAGCCGAAAAAAATGCCAACCCTAATACTTGTCACGTTTTAATGAAACTGAACTTTAAATAAATAAGTAGCCTTTTATGATTGTTGTCATTTACCTCTCAGAGAAAATTAGGCGAGAAAGTAAATCTATACTATTATATAGTATTACTAGAAGGCGCTCACAACTTCGTACGCGGAGGAGAAAACGTCATAACCCCTCCTTTTTTTTAGCATAGTCAATGAGGTCACTGACTTGAAAAATATTTTTTTTCGGTTATTTGTATGTTCGTATTGTGTTGTTACGCCAAATCGGCGAAACGGATTTCAACAATTTTTTGTACACGGACAGCTGGGTATCCACAGATGGTTATTGCATACTTTTTATTCGATTACACTGAATAAAAAAAAAGGGTTATGATTTTTTTCTCCTGCGCGGACGAAATTCGCATTTATTCTGACTACTCTGATGAAAAAAAAAGGTACTTAAAGGTACTTTGTCAGCGGAGAAAATAATTTATATTATTTTCTCCGCTGACAAAGTACCTTCTAGTTGAGATATAGAATCGTTTTTTTATGGCCGTTTCGCTACTAGAAACATATGTATTTGTACACAAATGTAGGTCGTTCTTTTAACCCTCGCTCAGTAAGTGTAACTTATGCGGCAATTAATTAGTCTCTGGCCCGCCGCCATTTTTCGGACGAGAGAATGCTTTCAGTTCGACTCTCAGCGGCCATGTTGGAATTATTACAATAATATGTTATAATGTACATTACTTTATACAAACACTCATATATTCAACAATTAATTTCTAAAAACGTGAAGGTATTTAAAAAAAATGTAACGGACTATTTAGAGGACAATATCTCTCTCTCTCACATCGAAAACTATTTATTTTTGATTTTATGTATGTTTGTATACATCATTGTGACTTCATCACGCCAAATCGGCTAAACGGGGTTCAACTATTTGTGGTACACGGGTAGCTGGGTATCCACAGATGGTTATAGGATACTTTTTACTCGATGACGTTGAAGTATTTTATCCTATAACCATCTGTGGATGCACAGCTCCCTGTGTACCAAAAATAGTTGAAATCTTTTTAACCGTTTTGACGTGACGAAGCTACAACAACACATACACAAAAAAAAGCGGCGAAGTGCGAGTCGGACTCGCCCATGAAGGGTTCCGCAGCCGTTTATCCAAAAAAAAAGCAATACAGACGAAAAAAAATACGATATGAAAAAAACACTAACAAAAGAGCGTATCTCCCCGGCACTTTTTGCTGAGAAGCGCAGTTTTTTGGCAATAATTTAAAAACGGTATGTCCGATCATGTTGAAAATAATTTTCTTTGGAAGAATTTATTAAGCTTTATATTTTCATATTTTTTGAAAATACCGTTTAGAAAATAGAAGGGGGGGGGGGGACACGGTGACGAAGCCACAACAATACATACAAACTGATGGGTTTTGGATCAAAACACACAGGATTGAATGGTACAAAAAAGATTTATTGTATAGGAACAAAACTGTATGACAGCAGTCGACCAAATTAGTGAGGTACGCAGTGGTGCCATCAGACATATTTTTTTACACTAAAGTGACATACTTAAATTGTTTCGTTGATACAACCAACTTTAATACAATCATACAAAAAATGGAAAAAAAAAATTTAACTCCAAATTGTCCGAAAGAACCATTTGTTTGAAAATATCATCAATGTACAGATAATTTATTTTTACGACTTTAAAATAGTCCTAAAGGGCGCTCGCACCTTCGTTCGCGGAGGAGAAAAAGTCATAACCCTTCGTTTTTTCCTCAGCTTAGTCGGGTAAAAAGTATCCTATAACCACCTGGATATTGAAGACGTATTTACTGAGTCAAAATGAAGTCATGTCGCGTGACGTCACTTTTAAATACAAATTTAACTTAGGAGTGACGTCACGAGCCCCCACTCCTAAACTTTAATGCGATTAACATTATTTCGTGCGTTTTGTACATCGCTGTACACCTGCAGCTTGTGGACGAGGTACACGTAACGGGTTATTTACGCCATGCGCGTGCAGTATAATGACGCGTTCAGGGTACTGTTGCGGCTGCCTCGACGCTGCAGTGCGTCGGGCATGTTCGCGGACGCGCACGTGGACGGGTTCCAAGCGACAATGCGCAAGCGTTGCGCCGCGACGCTCCGCAGAGTGCGTGACAGCCGCCACAGTCTCCTGACGGTGGTGGCCGACAGATGGGACAGTGGCCTAAGGCACTGGTCCTCTCTGCATTTAAGTTTAGTTCCTAAGATAGTTATTTAAGTTAACCTTAGTATAAGTGTCTTTTTTTACTAACAAAATATGGACAATATTGGTCTGAAATAAATGCATTTTTTTTATATAATCAGATTGAGCCCCTTCATACGATATACTATTGGACCTAGTAGCTAGAATTGTCATTTTTGCCCCCCTCATATTCGTCGTTTTTTTTCAAAATAAAAAATATATTTTTAATATTTCCTTTGCAATACAAGTGGGCTGACCATGTTTATAAATATTTAAAGTTCCATAACATATCATAAGTAGTTTTTGAGATATGGCGCTTTAATAATCGGACAGGCAGACACACAGACAGAGTCGCATCATAAGGGTTCCTTGTTTACCATTTTTGGTACGGAACCCGAAAAACGTGTTCTCACGAGACGCTGCTTATCCAACTTTATACTTGTCCAAGTCTATCTGTCTATCTATCCGTATGTATGTCTATCCGTTCTATTAGCTAGTCCACGTTTTAAGAGCCATTAATTATCGTCTGGCCGGCAGCCATTTTTCTAACCAGGGAAGGCTTTCAGTTAACAGTGGCGATATTGCCATTACAAGTACTTTTTAAAATCTATTATAAAGTTGTCAAAATTGTCTGCACATTGAAAATATTTAAACTAAAATTGAACCGGACTATTTGAAGCTAACTGAGTCCCTAAATACATCTTTGGATTTTGTGTATGTTTAAATTACAGAAGGTCTTATCTATTAGCCATTTTTTTTGTGTTCGTTTAAGCGTATTATCATCTTTACTTTTTATAATAATGGGAAGATTATTGAATACGTGAATAGCTGATACTAAAGCACTTTTTTAAACATTGAATTGTTGATTTTGAGAAATTTAACATTTAATTTATATTGAGATCGAACATTAAATTTAACATTTGTCTATTACATACATACATACATAAAATCACGCCTTTTTCCCAATACCGGGTAGGCAGAGACTACTTCCTTCTACTTGCAACGGTCCTAGCATACAACTGCCGCTTCATTAATATTCATAAATCTCTCTAATTGTCGCATCCATCATCTGACATACTTCAACTATTTTATAATTAATTCCTCCCCTTACATTTAACGTAGCAAAGCGGCTCTCCATAGCCCACTCTTCGCTCTCGCTGGGATCAAGACGTGATGGGTTGCGAACCACATCGCCGCCACTCTGGTTTTTAAAGTTATTGAAACTCATTGCGTTCCCACGAGCTGCTAAGGATAAATATTCGAACCCAGCAGAGCCCCGCATACCACGGATCATTTGTCTATTAATGACTAAATATTGTACGAACGTGCCTTGTCTACGATGGGTACCCAATTGTACTGTTTCTTTTGTTGGTGTGCAATAAATAATTGTTTTGTATTGTGTAAGTTCCAAAGCGAGTATATACATATTTCCAGACGCGAGCGTACAATTTTATTTAGAAATTCTTTGAAATGAAAACTAATCTCGGCAAAGTGCATTTCGATTTCCTGTCATACTCGTATTAATACACAAATAGCTACCAAGTAGATTGCTTTTCTATTTATTTTCCAATTGGTAATGTCGTCTTTTAAATTGAAATCGTTTGAGCGCGCATACATGTTTGAAAGAAAAGTAAATACATTTGTTTTAAAACACTTCATTTTATAGTTCTATCTGAAGACAAACAAAACAGGCGGGGCACTACCTACCTTTTCTCGAACCGTTTCGTTTCATTTCCAAACACTTGTACATCTATACTATTATAAAGTTGTAAAAATGAAATGTCTGTACATTGAAGATATTTAAAAAAATATATAAAGTATCGGACTATTTGGAGGTCACTAAATCGAAAATAACTTTTTTTTGGATTTTTTGTATGTTTGTATGTGTCGTTGTGGCCTCATCACGATAAATCGGCTTAAGGAATTTCAACTGTTTTTGGTACACGGATAGCTGGGTATCTCCAGATGGTTATAGGATACTTTTTACCCGACTACACTAAAGCATAAAAGAGGGTTATGGCGTTTCCCTCCTCCGCGAACAAAGTTACGTTACGGACACTTTCTAGTATGATGGGTTGATTTCATCAATATTAAATTTACTCGAGAGTGTCTACCGCAGTATAATTTTACTCTAACTATTGACTCGATGGTCCAGTTTTTTTAAAGTGCCAATATCTCGAAAACCATGAACTTTTTAATGACGTCAAATTTTCTTAATATGGTATAGCTATGAGCAAAATCAAAAATCGGTTTATTGCAAACTGATTATTTACAATACTTTCGCATAATATTCTCTTCTGTTTCCGCGATTATTACTCATTTAAATAAAACAATTTAACGGATTATATCGCGTATATTATCTTATTTGAGTTCCCGACGTTTCGGAAGGTTTTCATGGTTTTATAAAAACATATTTCAAGCCATTGAAGAAGGTTCCTCAATACCTTAGACCCGTGAAGAGTAGCACCCCTTTGCAGAGTGCAGGCATTTAAATTGTTTTATTGAAATGAATACTTTCGCATGTCATTCATTATTTCATTATTATTTCAAAGCATGTGCAGGCGAACAGACTATCATGTCCACAAGTTATTGTCATTAAAGTAATCTTCTAGTTTATAATAACCTTTACTCATTAGGCACTTCTTAATATGTGGCTTAAATTTATGCATCTATAGGCAAGTCGACAAGACTTTGTGAAAGTTTACTGAAGATTTTTATACATAGACCAATTAATGAATATAGATATTTTTGGAGCCTGAGATTGGGAGCAGCGAGCTTGTGTTTATTTCGTGTGTTAAAATTGCTGTTCTATCAACCCTCTTCATTTTGGCGTTGGTTTTAGGGACATACCCTGTATAGATGTTTTTATGCATTTAGTATTGTCTATTGTTTTTAAATTCTATACTGTTTTGCATCGCCCAATATTATTTTTTATAAAATTCTTCACTATTGAAAGTTTGTCAGAGAGAGATCGGTTTAAGCGATAAGACCGCCTGTTGACTATCTATAATTGTGTGTTGTTTTATTTTGTATTTGTGAGGTGTGCACCAAAAAGTATTTGTATTGAGTACATATAAGTCTTAGAAACTATAGACAGACCGGCACTATAATAAAATATCCATAGGTATTAATTTAATAATTTCTTTAGAAACAAAGTAGCCTAAAGAATTTTTATTTTGAATACTATGACTTGAAACCCTCGTTACGCTCTATTTAAAAAAAACCGCCTCCGCCTTGCATGCATTATCGGCCGCCATCAATGTACGCCTTTGTGACAATCTATAAATATCTACCACATATATATTTTTCTTATAGGTTACCTACCTGTTATGAGAAAATATTTAAACACGACCGAGTTTGTGAACTCGACTGTACCGGGGTCGGCAAAAAGGGTTTCCGAAGCATAACGGGCTATTTGCCCAAATTTACAGAATAGGCTGTGGCCTTTAATAAGCGGGTAGCGGGCAGCGGATGTATAGTTGATGAAATATGATGGGATTTCCGCTAAAACCGGAATTATAAAAAAAAATCAGGGGCTTTAACCACGATCGATAAATATTACGTTCTTACGCAAACTTTAGGCAAATTAATACTACCTATTCCAGTCACTAATTATAACAATACTTATATTAATTTACCAACTGCATGTTAATTTTTTTTTTAACATAATATTGACTACGTTTTTTTTATTTTTATATGACATAAAAAATGTCGTGTTTTTTTTTTAATGTGGGAAATTGAACACCACATTATTATCTATGGTAATATCGATACAAATCATAGCGCAAAAAAAATACGATTGCTCTGGCACGTGGTCATACCAGGAATCGAACCCCTTTGGATTATGCGTCCAACGTGTTACCTCTCCACTAGTGAATAAGTTTTTTTTACCTGCGTACTAGGCATCGTTATAAGTTCATAATCTATACTATTATAAAGCTGTAAAAATGAAAGTCTATACATTGAAGATATTAAAAAAAAGTGATACGGACTATTTGCAGGTAACTGAAACAAAAAATATTTATTTTTGATTTTTTGTATGTTTTTATGTACCGTTGTGGCTTCATCACGCCAAACAACTAAACGGATTTCAACTATTTTTAGCATACGGGGAGCTGGGCATTCACAGATAAAATACTTTTTACTTTACGCTGAAGAAATTTCGGACACCTTCTAGTAATATACAAACTGTCGATGCTAGTCTCGTATTCACTTTGTTAGTGCCTATGAAATATTGGACTCGACTGTACTTGGGCTCGGTAAAAGGGTTCGCGGAACGCATTACGGGCTATTTGCCCAAATTTACTCCATTAGACCGTGGCCTAGCACCAGCGGAGCGGGTAGCGGAGCGATTATAAGCTTGACAAGTTCTTTCATGACACTACAATGGTTTGCGGGCGACGGGGGGAAAGACAGTGGGGGTGGGTAAAAAGTGTGCGCGCGGCAGGGTCATCGTGCTCCATCACGCGCACACTTTATACCCACCCGCATTGGGAGTGAAATAATGAAATGAAATAATGATCTTTATTCTGTAAGTAGGCCACAAGGGCACTTTTACAAGTCTGACTCTACGGCGTTTCCCAAGAGGAGACCACTGAGGAGAAGAAAGCCAAAACAAACTCAATAGTCAGTCATTTTTTCGAAATAAGTCTTATATCTATTACAATATTTGTACTTAGCCTATCCAATATATGTTTTGAGTATAAACTCAAAGTAGTTCTTCAAGAAAACATATAAAAACTTATAAAAGTAAATATATATATATATATAGACTATAAAAAAGCAAAATAATGTTTTTTTTATTTCATACAACTTACATACGTTTGATATGCCACCTTATAAGAACTGTGTCCCGTTAAAAGTAAATTGTTTGGTTTCTGTTTTGTCACCAAAAAACTTATCAAGCTATAGCGTTTTTGACTACATATGGCCAGACGTCTAGTGGATTCCTTAATAGCATGTAAATTTTGTAATTGAAACTTTGACAGAAGAAAATATATATCTTTTCTCAGTCGACCCGTAACTACTAAATCTGGAAAGCTTCATCGGAAACTCAAATAAGATAGTATATGAGATATAATCTGTTCTTCCACTCTGATCAACTATACTATCTGAAACAGGTCAACCATGTTTTTGTCCCAACGGCTGAACTATTTAGTTGGATCGATCTGTTTAAATTGTTTTATTTGTCTTTTATACTTAAAACTTAGGTTATTTGAATGACACTAAATCGGACATTGATTGTCACAAAGGAGTAAAAAAATGCAGCACCTATTCATTGGCTGCTGACTTTGTGCCAACTTTCCTACCCTAAGATTTCCCGGAAGAGATTGCTTTTTAGTTATAAGACTGCCAGCAGCTTAACAGTTCTCATACTATATTTTATCTCATACTACGTTAAAGTGTTTCATCCATACTAATATACTAATATTACTAATTACTAATCCATACTAATATTAAAAATGCGAAAGTGTGTCAGTCTGTCTGTCTGTCTGTCTGTCTGTCTGTCTGTTACCTCTTGTTACCTCTTCACGCCTAAACCGCTGAACCGATTTGGATGAAATTTGATATGGAGATAGTTTGAGTCCCGGGGACGGACTTTTTATCCCGGAAGAATACCCTTATCCGCGATAAACGAATTTAAGGCGGACGAAGTCGCGGGCAAAAGCTAGTGTTATTATAAAGTAATGCAATCAACCTAATGCGATTTTATTAGACATTCCATCAGAATGTCGTGTACGTGACACTATTTTTTTGATATTTTTAACAATGCTGAAAATCGGCTTTCTACGATTTTTGGTATTTTACAACTTGACTACCGTATTCGCAATTTAGTAGTGTTTTCTACGGTTTTACGTATTTTAACACTTTCAGGACTGCGAGCCTGTCCGGCGGGCGCTCTGCTCGTAGCAAATATTCGCTACATACGGTTTCTCCCATGTTCTTGCCTACGACCGTAGCGGTACGAATATGTTGGTTGCGATAGTGTTAATAAGGCAGCTGCCATATCCGACACGTTTACGATAGAAGTAGTTGTTGTGGTGGAATGGGACATTATTATTTTTCTCTTATCGCTTCCCCGCTCTGAGTAAGACGTGGCCTTACAATCATTACTCTGAGGCCCTCAGCGTAGCTGCGCAGCCTCGCATAACGTTTAATGAAGGGACAACGAACGGGAATTTCACATATTTGATACCGGGACATCAGGGATATTCGGGAATAATGTTTTTACGGAAAGACTGAGAAGGTGTCTTAGATAAATATCCATTTGGGTGACCGTCGATCAATTTTCGATTAGGTGCGACCAAATAAACATATATGGGTGAAGCCCAAAACCTTGGGCCATCATTAGCTATATAATGAACCATACAAATACGATGTAAGTTAATTGTTCCGTTGTGCAACAAAAATATTCAAAACAGTTGTATGGTTAAGTGAACGTCGCACACCGGAAGCGTTTATATAAATTTGTTTACGTATGTTAACTTGCCCAACATTTTGAACCTCACCGATGTCTGTATTCGATACGAGTTTAAGTTATGCTCTCTTCCTATTAGTGAAAATGAATTTTGATACGGGATTGTGAGCTCTGCGCATGCGCGTAGTCGGTGAGGAGGGCTGGCGCGGCCGGCACGGTCGAGACACGTCCCGACCTGCATACATTCGCATTCGCAAAGCTTGCGAATAATTTGATACGAATACGAATGTTGAAAATGATGCGAATCATTCGCATTATGCGAATGCGAGAGCAAATATTTGTAACATCCCTAGATGGGACTCACACTATATGAAACATTACCATAGCGTATGGCGTACAAAGACAACGTAACAAATTTTCAGCCCAAGTAAAACAAATATTGCTGAGTCAATACAATCTACATATATAAAAGAAGAAGTCCTGACTGACTGACTGACTGACTGACTCATCAACGCACAGTCAAAACTACTGATGGTAGAGAATTGATTTTTTCACTGTCGGCTACATTTATGACGTAGGCTAGGGATAAGAAAGCATTTTTCGAAATTCATCCCCTAAGTGGGTAAAACAAGGGATGAAAGTTTGTATGGGAAACGTAAAATCTTTGTACTTAGAAACTTGAAATTTCGTGAAAAGATTGTGTGTTTAAATCAAGAAACTAATATTCTTCATTTTCCGAAATTCATCCCCTAAGTGGGTAAAACAAGGGATGGAACTTTGTATGTGAAACGAAAAATCATTGGACTTAGAAACTTGAAACTTCACAAGAAGATTGTGTGTTTAAAATCTAGAAACTTATATCCTTAATTTTTCGAAATTCATCCCCTAAGGGGGTGAAACAAGGGATGGAACTTTGTATGTGCAACGTAAAATCTTTGGATTCAGGAACTTAAAATTGCAAAAAGATTGTGGGTAATGAATGTTAATTAATGAATTATTAAAGTGTAACACGAAGAGGGCGGGAGGGAGGGTGAGAGAGAGAGAGTGCGAGGGCGAGAGAGAGAGAGAAGAGGGAAAGATGGAGGGAGAGAGGGGGGAAGGGAGGGAGATAAGGAGGGAGAGGGGAAACGGAGAGAGAGAGGAAGTTAGGGAAGGAGGGAGAGAGGGAGAAAGGGAGGGACGGAGAGAGAGAGAGGAGGGAGAGAGTGACGGAGAGATGGAGGGTGTGAGAAATAGAGGGAGAGGGCGGGAGAGAGGGAGGGAGAGGTGGAGGGTGAGAGAAATAGCGGGAGAGAAGAATAGAAATAGATAAAGAGAGAGGGAGGTAGGGAGGAGAGAGTGAGAGAGAGGGAGGGAGGGAGAGAGAGAGAGGAGGGAGATAGGGACGACGAGATGGAGGGAGTGAGAAATAGAGGGAGATGGAGGGAGGGAGAGGGGAAGGGAGAGATGGAGGGAGAGAGGGAGAGAAATAGAGAGAGAGAGAGGGAGAGAGGGAGGTTGGGAGGAGAGAGCAAGAGAGCGAGAGAGAGGCTCTCTCCCTCGTCTTGGAGAGACAAAAAATAGGTGACGTAGTAAAATTAAGACGCCGGTTTTCTTGTGACGTGAACACGTAAAATTATCGTTCATAAACCGACTTCACAGACAAACATATTTTGCTATACCTTAAAACACTATCCTTTTGAAATTCCAGTGTCGGGAACTTCGCCGGTCTCTTTTCATCGTCTAGCAGGTTGTTAAAATTAAAAGTGCCGGTATTGCCTCATTATGGAATAATGTTGAATGTCCCCATTTTCTCAATCTAAATCCGTTGGTCGCTGAATATCTTCTAAGTATTTTTTTACAAACATGAACAGTATGACAACTGTCAGGAAAAAGTTTTTCTCATTAATATCCCTGTTTTTACCTAAAATCTACGCGGATGAAGTCGCGGGCGGCCGTTAGTTTATAATATGTATGAGTATTTGAAATCTTATATTGAATAAACCATATGAAATTGTGTAATATGATACAAAATAAATGTATGAATACAGTTATATGTAACCAACCATTGATTTAGTTAAATGGTGTTTATTATTATCGGTTTTGTCAATGGAATACATACTTGTATACTCATTATCAGAACAACAAAACGGGGCTTAATCGCGTATAAATATGATTTATTTGTTCCTTCGAGACCGTGGACGTGGAAGAATTACCAACGAAAGGTAATTAAATAAATCATATTTATACGCGATTAAGGCCCGTTTTATTGTGTTCTGATAATCAGTGAAGATCGTGTAAGTTTAAATCAATGTTTTTACTCGTATACTGATTGATTGATGATGATTTTCGAGCATTCTGCTTCTTCTATACTGTTATAAAGTTGTCAAAATGTAATGTCTGTACATTGAAGATATTTACAATTAAGGGGATGCATCGAAAATTTAAGCTATTTTGTAGCGCATTTTTTGTCAAATCTAGTATATAAATCAGGCTGGTTTTCCGATATGTGTTTCTTGACTATATCACGTATTCAGTGATTAACGCGGAAACATGTCTAAAGAAAATTTCCTCGATAGAAAAGTTATCCGAAAACGCGTCTTCATTTCCCGTTTTTTGTCTAGTTTGTACAAACGAAAAATTAATAAACGGCTAAATTATGTTAAAATGACATTCTTACCATTATCTTTTAAGTGATTAACTTAAATGTTAACAAAACATAATAATATCTTCAATTTCATGGTACTTATACATCTGGCGCTTACGCCAAAAAACCCCAAGCATGTAGTGTATTAGCTTTCTCTTTCTTTGATGCGCGCGAGCAATAAATGCGTCCCTTATTACAAATCTTGCTTATTGGTTGACTCCGCGTTTGGGGCGTGATTTACGAAAGGCGAAGTAGCCCCTTAATATATTGTAACGGACTATTTGGAGGTCGCTGAATCATTTTTGTTTTTTGATTTCTTGTACGTTTGTAAGTCTGTTTAGTCGTTGTGGCGTGATGAAGCCAAATAGTCCGTTGAAATATATATTTTTTGTAACTATTTCAATGTTCCTAAAGACATTTCATTTTTACAACTTAATAACAATATGGATTAGCTATAAACTTTTTATATGTTTGTATGTGTCGTTGTGGCTTCATCGCGCTAAATCGGCTAAACAGATTTCAACTATTTTTGACACATGGGTATCTTTGAACCTATGGATGGTTATAGGATACATGTTACCCAACAACGTTGGCGAAAGAAGAGGCGTTATGACTTAATCTCCTCCGCGAACGAAGTGGCTGGCACCGTCTAATTTACAATAATATTATTGACTATTTATTGTTATTGTAAAGTTATTAGTCATCATTTAGATATCAGATCGATCATCTAACGCTGCGAACGTCCCCTTACCTCCATTTTTACGATACTATTTAATAAAGTTGTCAGACATGATGATTAAGTGCCATGTTGTTCAAATAACGTGTATACCACGGTAATGAAATTGAAATCGTCCTCGAGAGACCTACAATGCCACCGGCTTTTCACCTGATGTTTTTAGTTTTTAACCGACTTTAGAAGTTATGTTTTTTAAGAGTATATCCGTATGCGCTAGATGGTGCCTCACTGAACTTCGTTAACGGAGGAGAAGAAAATGATAACCTTCTTTTTTCTTCAGTTAAGTCGGGTAAAAATATATTTAACCATCAGTGAACGACCAGCTACATATATACCAAAACAGATTGAAATCCATACAGCAGCTTTGAAGTAATGAAGACGCAGCAAACAAAAAAAATATTTTAAAAAATATTATCATTTACAATTTTTGTTTAGTATTTATTTTTATTTATACAAATTGAAAAAAAAAGTTGGTAAACTCCGGAGATAAGGGGAGAAATGGTTTTTTGTTTTCCAATTTTTCCTTTAAAAATCAAAATTTATCCACTGTTAAAAAAATTCTAGAATGTACAAATTAAGCTCTATCGTATGATATCCCACTTGATCTAGTAGCTTGTCTTTGAATGCTTGCCCGCCCTCATAATAGTCGTTTTTTGTAGAAAATACAGATCTTTTTGTAATGTTTAATGAAAATTCTTTTAGTTGGAGAAACAACGATTTATTAATTTTATTTTAATGTCGTTCTTACAAGTAACCTTACTTCTTCCAAATGCGAGAGGGCGTGGTAATTGGTTTGATAGTACCAGTGAAGTAATCTGTGGAACAATCGGAAACACTCTCTCCATAAACAATGCATTCGGATACTACTCTTTTATCCATTTTTTTATTTAAAATAATACTTGGGCTAGCCATCTTTACCGGTTTAGCTCAGTGGGAGTTACGTTGCCTGCGAAGCTGAGATCCTGGGTTCAAATCCCGGTAAGGGCAAATATTTTGTGAAACATTCGCGTCACGTATAAACCTCTAACAGGTTTCTGTAAGGTGTACTAGTAAATATTTTGTGTGTTTACGTAATTTAAATAAATCAAAATAAAAAAAAATGTGTGATGAGCATAAATATTTGTTCCTGAGTCTTTGATGTTCTCTATGTATATAAGTAATATATCTATAAAATATATCGTCGTCTAGTTACTCATAACACAAGCCTTATTGAGCTTACCGCTTGCGACTAGTTCGATTCGTGTAAAATTGTCCCGTAATATTTATTTATTTATCTCTATAACTATTACAAATAGATAGCACAAGTAGTTCCTGAGATATGGCGCTTTACAGTCAGTCAGGCAGACAGAGTTGTACCATAAAGGTTCCTTTTTTACCATTTTGGTACGGAACCCCAAAAATGAACCTTCTAGTAATACAATGAAGTTGTCAGACATAACTGTACGCGATTATGTTATTTACCTACATCGTGTCTGTTGTGCAACGTAATGAAATTGGAATGGCCCTCATGAGAATCGTCCATGTTGGTAATTTTTTCCCTTATATTGTTTTACATTTCTGAAATAAAGTACGTACATCAACTCACTGTATCCCACTGAGTTAGGCACTGTACTAGGTTTTTTTAACATTAGAAAAAGAGTAGGCAATCTTCACATGTCTTTTTTGGTTTCAGCGTAGTCACTTAATAAATAACATCTATACTATTATAAAGTTGTAAAAATGAAATGTCTGTACATTGAAAATATTTTCAAAAAAATATTGTTACGGACTAATACGAAACTAGAAGGTCACAATTTTTTGTATGTTCGTATGTGTCGTTGTGGCTTCATCACGCAAAATCGGCTAAACAGATTTCAACAATTTTTGGTACGCGGGTAGCTGGGTATCTCCAGATGGTTATAGAGTACTTTTTACCCGAATATGCTGAAGAAAAAACGAGGGGTTATGACTTTTTCTCCTTCGCGAACGAAATTGCGGCTATCTTCTAGTATAGAATATTTTTCTGGGTGAAAAAACACACATGTTACTCGAGTTTCTTCACCCGGAAAATATTACTCAGCATCTAACAATATAATATTTTCATTTTTGAATATAAGATTGTTTAATAACCAATTTAAACTGTGTACCTACTAACTAAAATATGGATTTCCATTTTCAATCTGAAATAAATATTATTCATTCATTCTTATAACCCATCCGTGGACGCACAGCATCCCCGAACCAAAAATATCCATAAGTTGTTTATGACTTTTGACGTGATAGTGACACACACACATATACACACAAACGTGAAAATCCTAGAAAACAAATCGATTCTGTACCTTTACAAGTTCATTCTACACACTATAAATCTAGGGCAGACGGAAAACTTGCTCAATTCGTATCTCTTCGACTCGGCATATCACAGTTGAGCTTACAAAAGCTATAGAGCTTTGCAACGAAACAGAATTCTTGAATAGATGCAGCGGAGCTTTTTCTGTTAGGCTTAGGTTAAGAGCTTTCTGGAACTTCTATTAATTAACAGTAGCTCGCTGTTTCTTTTGTAAAATTATTTATGTATGCAATGAAGTGTATTGCATTGTACAATCTAATCTTTAGATTTGATTAATGATAATAAATTTTGAATAATTAAACCAATGTTTCGTTTTGTAATAACGTTAAATAACCGTCTAATTCGTTTAAACCTTTACATGGCGCAGCCGGCAGGATACCTATGTAAGGTGTGAGGAATACATCAATGAAATACCAAGATCGAGCAATGACCAATGACTGTCGTATATTTCCTCCTGCTCGTGGCGGGTAGATCGGGTATACATAATCTACCCACATTATATGCTTTCAAAGCGACAAATATATAGTCACATAATAAAGATGTATTGCGATATATTTGGCACTTTGGATGCACTATACACTCAAAAGAATTTGGAACTTAAGTTACGCCTGTGACTTGAATATCCATACATAAACAGTATATATAGGTGCTCAGAATAAATAACATTCTATTACGAGGTGTCCGCAACTTTGTCGGCAGAAGAGAATAAAAGACGCAATAACCTTTTTTCTTCCGCGTAGTTGAGTAAAAAGTATTCAATAACCATCTGTGAATGCCCAGCTATCCATGTACAAAAAATAGTTGAAATCCGTTTTGCCCTGACAAAGCCACAAAAACACACATCAACATATAAAAATTCCTTAAAATATATTTTTACGATTTAATGACCTTGTGGTCAGCATCACTCTTTTTGAAAATATCTTCAATGTACAGACATTTCATTTTTACAGCTATATAATAGTATAGATGAGCTGAGTTTGGCTACCATTTGTAAATCCAGAAAGTCACAGAGACAAGAAAGCTAGCTTAATTCGTATCTAGTCGACTCGGCATATCACAGCCGAGCTTACAAAAGCTACAGACCTTCGCAATGAAACAGAATTCCCGAATAGATGCAGTGAAGGTTTTTCAGGTAGGATTACGTTGGGAGCTTTCTGGGGCGTCGATTTCACGTATACTTCGCTATTAATAAAGCATTGTTAAACTAGAACAGTCTAATCTTATGATTACAAACTTATGCAAATGACATGCTTCTTAAACTTATAATAAAGAGTTATAACCTGTAGCTATACAGCCACTATAGGTCTCAGCGTTGTAGGTCGTAGATAATAGCTAAGGCTTGTCCAGGAAAAGTAGTATGTAGCCACTGTGTCATAATTGTCTTCAATATGAAATGTCATTTTTTTATAAATTTTATTATAAAGAAGGACTCTTCACCTTTCGTTTTGAGTACCGTTATGGATATTCATATCAGAAGCTATCCATTTTTTGGCTTACTTTTGAAATCTCTGGATTTTAGTCTTAAATTTTGTATTTTACACTTCTGGGTCACAGAGGTTCTTTTTTTTCTTTACTCAACTAGATTATCGACGCTATAATGTTCTGCAAATATCTTTTCAGACTCTTAATTACCATAATTGCAGGTCATACATTGTTTTAAACCATGATCATATTTATTTATTTTAGCTCTAAGTCTTAACTGGCATTATTAATTATGTAGGATTTCATAACTTGTAAGGAAAAATGTATGGATATTAGATTCTTACACATAAAAAAGAATACTCAGTTGGCAATGTAATTGGGCCTTCAACTACTTAGACCTACTGGGAGACAGTGGAAACTTAGTTTTGGATGGCTACTTTTTTCGTGTACAAGCCTTATTTATTATATTTCTATGTTGACAAATATAATGATACTACCGTTCACTAAACGAGCGGTAATTAACAGAAATATACTGTATATTCTACAATACATTTTTGGAAGAGTTTGTAACCAAGCCTCGTCAAACAACGCTGTTATTGACATCGCGTCGTAATGGGCCCTTATTTACGACCCTTCATTAGGATATTTGCGATCGCTGAGGACCGCTAGTGATGTGCTTGCTGAACATATCGATATTTTATTAGTTAGATGTGACAATAAATTGTGTTCACATGCGCATATTTGCATGCAGTTTCCACAACAAAATACGCATGCATATACAACAAACCACTACCAGACAGTATAATCCTCGACACGTGTTTCGCCTATCTACGGGGCATCATCAGGAGATGCAGGAGATGTTGACAGTTTGGCGTCCAACTGAGAAGGGTGTTCTTCTTGGGTGGACTCTGTACCGGCAACATCACCCGCATCTAGGAACTATAATCCTGTTAGACTATTATATTTTACATTAATTAAATTATAATAAATATATTGTGATAAATTATAAGGATAAATAATAATGCATCGGCACCGCCAGAACATGGTTATAATTAATAAGTAAAATAAATAAAAATAAATACAAAATTATTTCCAAAAACATCTTTTTACATTGTTCAGTTAACTAGAACTCTACTCCCTACTCGTAAATAGGCTTAGTCTGTGCTTTAGAATAAGCAGCGCTCCTCCCCTTAAAAGTTAGTTCGATGTTTGAGTTAAACAGCGGAAAATAAAGTATTGCTACTAAGACTATGTCCTACAATCTATAGCGTTCGTGCTTGTGAGTGTGTGAAACTGCGTGTGTGTGTGTCTGCGTGTGTGTGTGTGTGTGTGTGTGTGTGTGTGTGTGTGTGTGTGTGTGTGTGTGTGTGTGTGTGTGTGTGTGTGTGTATGTGTGTGTGCGTGTGTGTGTGGGTATGCGTTAGTGTGTGTAAGTAATTTGCTTCTGGCGTTGTCGATGGCGTACCGTATAAGCTGTCATATAGGCCAACCAACACCATTTCACCTTTTTAGTTTTTTCTAAGCCACAGATTTTTTTTTAATTGTTTTCTGACGATAAGTAGACTTATTTCTACCTATAAAATTTTCATTAATTCCCCATTACAATAAACAATAATGTGTGAAGCAAGTGGTGGTGTTTCATTGTGAGTGCTAACAATCCATTAATCTAATATGCCATTTCGCCAAGTAACGCCTGCATCTAACAATTCTAATTCTAAATCCAACGTATGTTTACTATATGTATGAGTGAAAGACGGTTGTCGGTGTCCACTCGCCGCGCATGACTAAGGTCTTCATAATGGATCGAAACATGTCGAGCAGTACATGGCTTTTACAACGTAATGTAATTAACCGCTAATTTAAACTAAACTAGCAACCAGTGGGTCCACCCGCATTATCCAGATTTCCCATACTAATATCCACCCCTCTCTTCACCCTTTTAAGGGATGACCTCCAGGATCAAAATATATTCTATGTTCTTTTCAGGGTCTCAAACTATTTCCATAGCAAATTTCATCAAAATCGGTTTAGCCGTTAAAGCGTGAAAAGGTAACAGACAGAAAGAGTGATTTCTATCTCGCATTTATAATATTAGTAGGGGAGACCGTGTCAGGTTGTCTCACGAGTTGTTCGTTACACGAGGGCCATAACAGAAAATTGAACGAATGAATAAGTTCATTGACCCGTGACGAAAGATCGTGAGAGTTTCATCTAGGAGGGAGATAAAATAAATAATTTCGCTTCTGAAAACTATCCCTTTTAATAAAATGGTAACGATTATTTTTCCAAAAAAGGATGATTTTAGAGAGTATTAGCTGTCACTTTTCTGTCAATAGCGACGCAAAACATGGCCACATATGTGCCAACGTCGCGATCAAAAGAGCTTAATGTACTTTAGTAATCACAATAAATTGTTTACATGAAAATTGATAATATCTTCCAAACGAAGCCGGATTCGCATGTGGTTCATGTAACTTACGATAGCCTGTAAATAAATACCGAAATTATAATAATGGACTATGAACCGTTGTCAAAAGATCGTGAGAAATTTATCTAGAAGGGAGATATAGCTCTTGTGATTTTTCGACATCCGTTCATAGTCCATTGTGGCTGCTGTGGCAATCCACCCGCATGACGACCTTACCTAAGGATTATGATGGATTAAAAAACCCAGACTGTAATAAAACACGTCACTGTCCCTCGAGTGAGTTCGATGACTCCTATGTCATGTTTCAAAGCACGACACGACAAGTTAGCGGCTTCCATTACATTATCAAGTAATGGCGCAATTAGTTGGTTTAATATTCATGGCAGCAAAGAGTATAAATATAATATATAACTAGAAAGTGCCGGCAATTTCGTTCACGTAGGAGAAAAAGTCATAACCCCTTTTTTTTCAGCGTAGTCAAGTAATAAGTATCCTATAACCATTTAAACATACCCAGCTACCCGTTTACCAAAAATAATTGAAATCCTTTTAGCCGATTTGGCGTGATGAAGCCGCAACGACACATTAAAACATTAAAAAAAAACGATTTTGGATCTCCAAATAGTCCGTTACAATATTTTTTTTGGAAATATCTTCAATGTACAGACATTTCATTTTTACAACTTCATAATAGTATCGATATAATAGGGGCGATTAGGAGTAAAAACGTTATATGAATTAAGTCAAATTCAAGCAAAAAACAAAAAATAGTTTGCTCATACATAAAATTTGAGTAAAATTCGCGTCTATGAAAATTATCCCTTTTAATAATTTTTTTTTTTCCAAAAAGGATGATTTTAGTGATTAGTAGCTGTCACTTTGATATTTGTCAATAGCGACGCGAATCATGGCCACATATACTGGCAACACGCGATCAAAATAAATTATTTACATGAAAATTTATAATATATATCTATAACTAAGCCGAATCTTCTTGTGGTTATTAGTACAGCTTTTGCTCCTAATAACCTAAGCAAAACGCGGTTAAAATCTTTTTCATTCCACGCGAGCACGGTGTATACATACTAAAAGGTGTCTTCGTCAGCTTAGGAGAAAAAAATCATAACCCCTTTTTATTCCTCAGCGTATTCGAGCTAAAAATATCTCATAGCTATCTGTGAATGCCCAGCTACCCGTGTACCAAAAATACTTAAAATCAGTTAAGTTGTTTGTTTTGACGGGTTTAAATTTCGACAAACGTTTAATCGAATTTCAGTTCAAAGTCATCAATTACACCGAACAATTAAATAGTGTATTTTTATAACACCGATTTTTAATGAGCAGAAATATTATTTTCTATATAATTTACTTTATTTCGCAGATCTTCACTTACTTTGATCTTTAAATTTTACATTGAAGAAAATCGACTTAAGTACCTTTTTTGAACTTATTTTTTTAGTAAAGAATTATTTTTGTTAGGGACGCAGTTCTAGTTATTAGGCGGAAGTTGGTTCTGGCGTTTAGCTGGCTCGCTTCGCTCGCTCGTTGGGGTCGCAGTTCAACCTAACACTCCTCCTCGCTTCGCTCGTCGTCGTACCTAACCTAAGCCAAGTCGGACCTGCCTTAGAACTAGATTAATGCAGAAAAGCATTTCAATACTTACTTATTCAATAGCAAAATAGGACCCGCCATAAAGTCGTATCGTGAGCAAGTTGGACCTGGGCGGCTCGCTCGCTTCGCTCGCTCGTTAGGGTCGCAATTCAACCTAACACTCCTCCTCGCTTCGCTCGTCGTCGTACATAACCTAACTGAAGTCTGACCTGCACTAAAGTAGAATACGTAACCTACTGTTCTGGGAGCGAATTATTTTTGTTAGGGACGAAGTTCTAACCTAACCTACTGTTCAGGGAGCGAATCAACTTAACCTAATATAGCAATAGTGATTATATTTATTTAATTTTTAAGAAGAATACAAGCCTTTAAACATAAGTTGTCTAAACTTGCTTGAGTTTGTTTTATTTTTTATTTTTTTTCTTAAAATATGTAATTAAGTATGCAATGACTTAGTTGTAATAAATAATACGTCGATGAAATAATATAAATTATTTGAAGCTCTGCTTTAAAATAATCTATTAAATGTTATTTAAGTATATTATATTTAAGCATTTAAAATTCATTATATCATTGCTCTAATAACTGTTATAATATGTAATGAATAGTCGATGGAGCCATAATACTCCAAGAGATAATATTTAAACTGAATGATGAAAAGTTTGTCGAGATTTCAAGTGTCACCCGTTTTGACGTTATGAAGCCGCAAAGACACATAAATACAGATATATAAAACATAAAAAATATATTTATGTATGTGATTACTGCTCTTTTCACGTCAAAACGGCTGCACTTCTTTTAATAATTTTTAGTATAAAGGCTGTGCATATGAGGATGTTTATAAAATACTTTTTTACCCGATTCCGGTGACGCCAAAAAGAGGGTTATAGTTATAAAAAAACGACGAAGTTGCATGAACTTTGTAGTAAATAAATAATATTCAATATCGAGAGTTAAGTTAATTATATCGATAAAGCATCGACAGTCGATACCGGCGCATCACTATCCCCAAATTAACGGGTGCCTCGGTAATGAAATTTCACAATACAAACAAATCCGAGGTACTATATTGTAGCCGTTGTTTTACTTTCTGTTGCTTAATAATGGCCGTATTTATATACAGGTTATGGTGAAGTTAGTGGGGTTAAAATATGTCTGTTAAACACACACTGTATTGACGACACTTTTGGCTCAGTGGGTTGCACAACGACCTACGAAGCTGGCAGTCCCGGGTTCGAATTACGGCCAGGGCAAGTGTTTGTGTGATGAGCACGACTGTTTGTTCCTGGGGCTTGGATGTTTTCTATGTATTTAAGTATTATAATTTATCTCTAATATTATGTATATCGTCGCCTAGTATCCATAGTACAAGCTTTGCTTAGTTTCGTGTAAGATTGTCCCTGTGTTATTTATTTATTATATATATATATATATATATATATATACGGGGTGACAACTAGTCGTTAGAATATCTAAAAATCAGAATCTTATAGTGGTTCAGTGAGCTGTATATCTCGCGTGTCTTTGAACCCCTAAATTATCTAATTTGTCCACAAAATGTTACGAGAATCGGTTGAGAAACGCGATACGTTGAAGAGAATAGTCGGACATACATCCTAAAGCATTTTTGCCTAGGCTAAAACGGAGACGCCTCGCTCGATTAGCTCGCTCGGTCACTCGGTTTTTACACATTACTAAACATAAATATAGCAGGTCGTCGTAGTAGTTATTAAACGTTATTGCACACCAATTAAAGAAACAGTACAATTGAGCCTTAACATAAACTACGGTGGACAATAGGCGGTCTTATAGATAAAGAGCAATCTCTTCCAGACAATCTTTAGGTAGCGGAATGACACAAAATAGCTAGAAATGAGTTGATGCCGACTGGTGTGATAAGATTCAGACTATGAATAACATAATGTAATAATAGTAATTAGTTATATTATTTGCTCGTGGGAACGCAATGAGTTTCAATAATTTCAAAAACCATAATGGCGGCGATGTGGTTCGCAACCCATCACGTCTCGGTCCCAGCGAGAGCGAAGAGTGAGCTATGGAGAGCCGCTTTGCTTCGGTAAATATAAGGGGAGGAATGAATGATAAAAAAGATGAAGTATGTCAGATGATGGATGCGAGAAATAGAGAAATTAATGAACGTTGATGAAGCGGCAGTTGTATGCCAGGACCGTAGCAAGTGAAAGGAGGTAGTCTCGGCCTACCCCGTAATGGGAAAAAGGCGTGATTTTATGTATGTATGTATGTATTTGTAAATATTCAATTATTCATTCGTGACTGGACCAGCAATGGGACAGAGACGAAGCGTGATACGCATGTCTTGGAGTATAGCTAATGCGCTTAGAAAGATATAGAGGGCGCTACTAGTGTAAATTTGATTATGTTCGAAAATTTCGAGCCTCGTAAGTAAAGTTGCGATAGCTCAGTTGGTCAGAGCACTTCAGCGTTAAAAAAGAGGTCGCAGGTTCAAATCCTGCTTGCAATTTAGAAGATCGCATTGATTTTTTCCTTTAAAATCGAACCATGTGTTATAACGTTATTTTAATTATTTCTTTTGTGAAAGTAAATATCGTATTGTAACCTGAGTCCTTGTGTCCTTTATTCGCGGAACAGCTATCTGAAACAAAAAGAAAGAAGTATGAATATTAAGAACGTATAATATTAAGGTGCGTCCACACTTGTATCAGATAGATTCTACGAGTAGTGTTGATTGGAAATATCACATTCAAACCCTAAAAACGAAATTAAGTAGCTTTATTTATGCGCTAAGCGTACTCAAGGTCAATTCAAACCTAAAAACTGCACTGTCGGCTTATTTTGCTTTTGCACATGCGTGGCTCCAGTACGGTGTAATCTCATGGGGAGCCAGCACTGATGTACACCTAGTTGTTGAGAAGTGTTATTAAACTGTTGATGAATAGTTAAAAGATAGAACCCTGTCAAAATTTAAATTTAAATTTAAATTAGAACTACCCTATTTTTAATAATAAGTATGTTGCATGGACTAAGTTTAAGTTTAATCTTGTTAATTTAATATAATTTTAGTTAAGTACATTGCTATATACCCTAGCAGGGTTCATGTGAACGCCACCTTATTGTATTTGTAAGGCCTTATGTAAGACGTGATAATTGCAATAAGATATGAATACGATTATGAATATGAATATGAATATCATTTGCTCGTATCCGATCACCGTGCCGTGGCATGACTACGTATCGCGCCGCTTGGACGCTCACTGTCGGCGCGCCGATCATGCCGCACTCTTCCGATATAAGTGTGTGATACGCGTAGCAAATGGATTTCGAGCGATCGGATCGGCGCAACGTCCAAACATAAGGCTTGTGTTCTGAGTACCAGACGAGAACACATTTTATAGATAATCATATCCAACATGGTGCAGGTGCCATACTTTTCAAGGCAGTTCACCTCGTCGCCACCGTACTCCTATATTCTACGTTGTACAGTCCAGTTGCTACCATTTGGTACGGCGTTTTCCTGACACTACACAATTTTTCAAAATGATACGTCATACACCGCATTTTTTTGGGTTCCGTAACCAACATGACAATAACAGAACCATTATAGTTTCGTCATGTCCGTCCGTATATCACAGCCATTTTACTCAAAAGCTACTAGTTTGATAAATTGATGAAATTTGTTAGTTAAATAGCAAACAAATATATTTTTAGTGGGGTTACTCCATACATGCAACAGAAGCTGAAAAAATATATTTTAGCAAACATGACGTGTAGCACATATTTCAAAAGTTCTTTTAAAAGCATTCTAAATTTTCCAAAAAAATGTTTTGTTGAATGAATATTTTCGGAAATAATCGGTCCGAGAGTTGCATAAACTGTGTCCGTCCCCGTACCCCCAATTTATCTTTTAAACTGTAAGTTCAAAAATATGAAAAAAAAAAATACGAAACTGACGCTTGATAACCACTTTCAACGAGAATTATTTTCAACGTCATCGGATACCGTTTTTGAGTTATTGTCGAAAAACTGAACTTCTCTACAAAAGGAAGTAAGTGCCATGAAGATACGCTCTTTTGGCGGTAAACTTATTCACATTGTATTTTTTCCATCTGTAGTGCATTTTGTTTGTAGTAACGGCTGCGGAACTCTACACTGAGCATGGCTACATGTTCTCGGCCGGTTTGTTTTTCCTTTAATTTTAACATATGGGAGACGATAAATCTACCATTCCTTACATTTTGGTTAGATTACTACTGACATATGTTGTATGGGTACATCAGTAATCAGGAACATCCTAGACCTACCTCCATCAAGGGCGAGGAAGCGATTAGCGATCGGCGATTCTCTCGCCCAAGAAACGAACAAAAGATATAAATCCTGTGTTAGTAAAAGAGATACATATATTAATAGTTCATCGCTGGCTATTCACAATTGCGGAGATAACTCTCTCATATATGTATCTCTTTTATTGACACGGAGTCTACATCTAGTCTGCGTTTCTTGAGCGAGTTGGGCGAGAAAATAAGATATAAAGTTCGCCAAATTAGATAATTAAAAGGCTAGGATAGGCACAACGTCAAAGGTTCTTACAGCTTTTCTTAAATACAGGCCCATTTAAACTTTCCGCCCTGTATTGTGTTGTATTAAACTTGTGCCGTTTACGTTTTAGAATAAAGAACGCTCACTTTTACCATGCTTATTTAGTTTTTAACGGATAAAGACATAATTACGCCAGACAAATGGTCGTTGTTAGTATGCTTTTTTATCCGCTTATTTACATATATACTATTACAAAGTTGTAGATATGAATTGTCTGTACATTGAAGATATTTACAAACAAATAAATGATACGGTCTATTTGAAGGTCACTAATTCGTTTATTTGTGTTTGTATGTGTCGTTGTGTCTTCATCACGCCTAAACGCCTAAACGGATTTCATCTATTTTTAACCGACGTCCAAAAAAGGAGGTTATATTTGTATCCATATTTAAAAAATCTATTCAGTGACCCGTCACAATTATGTTATTGAAAATATCTTCAATCTACAGACATTTCATTTTTACTTTATAATAATAAAGACGTGAAAGATGTTTGGATGTCAAACGGATTTAGATGAAACTCTGTATAGGCCAGATCTTAGATTATTACGACATTTACAAGATTCACTAACAAATATTAGTCTTTTAAAATAAAATCTAAATCAATTTCCCAAATACTTTTCACTAAAACAGCAAAGACGGTCCGGAAACCTAGAATTATAATTATTACTAAACACCGTAGGAATACTGCTAGTCGTTCAAATTTACGAGCATCCCCATCTCGCTCACACCCATTCACGGTTATACATTTCGATTATACACCCCTCTCATTCCCCCTGCGCATGCGTGGTGCTCTTCTCTTTGTTCAGAAGTTATATATATATATATGTATGTATGGATGTACGGTTAACAATTTTGTTACTTGATACGGCCGTCGTGTTTGGGTTTTGCATGCTTTTAAAAATGATACGTTGCTTAATTATTTTATATTGAGTGCAAGATCTTGTTACCTATGCTTGAAATACACTGTTTTTGCTTTAAATAATACTTTTACTGTCTAGGCATTACATGTAATGCACTGGTGAGCTAGCTCGGCACTACGTAAATCACTATGCAATCGTGGATTATATGTAATGCATGGATTTGCCGAGCATTTGATGTAAGCGAGGGACAGTTAGTGATAAATATGAAATAAATACTCCTTTTTGCACACCTCAGATACACAAAAATACAGAACATGATGACAGTAACATTCGAATAAGTCGAAGTAATTAACAGGCGGTCTAATCGATAAATAGCGATAAATCTTTTCCAGACAACCTTTGGGTAGCTGAGTGTTTAAAAGACAACAATTTTAGTTAAGTAGGTGGCGAGAAACAGCTATTAAACAAAAAAAACATCACAAACATAATGTAGACGCAATAAACATACACAAATCGATAAACACATAAATTCTTATACATACTAAATATAATATATGCTAAATAAGTAAAGAAACAACCGTAACAGTGTCAGTCGCAATGTTGATAAAGTGATTTAAATAGCAGTGTGTTAAGGGAGAGACAGGTAATGTTTTTTTAAGGTATGACTTAAATGTTGCAAGGGACTGGGCACGCTTTAAGTCATGGGGTAAGAGTTCCACAGTAGAGTTGCCTGGAATGTGAAAGAACTAGTGTAAAATTTGGAGAATGAAGAAGGGACGTAAATTATAACATAAAAGTACTCTTCAAGATGAGGAAAGAATACAGCATTTCTGAAATAAAGCCTTTTTCGCGGCTAAAACTTAATTAACACGAGAGTGGCTATCCCAATATAACTTAGCTCTAACGATTTACTAGATGGTTAATGCAACCAAGTTAGATAAACAGTTTGTCCCAAGCTTGGGCAATGGTGCTGCGTGTTTTTTTAAATTTGTTTAGGTAATACATCAATTGTGAAACAAGTATGGACTTGACAGTGACAGTGTTAATCTACGACTAACAGTTTACTTAGCCGTAATTGGCGGTATAAGATTTTATCCTTTAGGGACGATTTCTCCTACAATCTATTTACACGAGTGTGGGTAGCCCAGTATGAACTAAATCTAACGATTAACTCGATGGTTAACTCCATTTTCATTTCACCACGCTAGTCTACGGATAACACTCTCTCACATAGTTACTTAGTAACGTATATGAATTGAATGAAATCTTAATGCACCCAAGTAAGATAGACAGTTTGTCCCATGCTTGACCAATGGTGCTGCGCGTTTTTTAAATTTGTTTGAGTATTACATACTAATCCAGGATTAACAGTTTACTCAGACGAAATTAATCGTATAAGATTTTACATTTTATCCTTATGTTAAAAATTAGTGAAACGTAAAGTGAGTTTACTTATTCATGGTTTATTCTTGGAATATAACTTATACTACGTTATATTTTCTTCTGTTTCCGCGATTATTACTCATTGAAATAAAACAATTTAACGGATTATACTACGTTGGTGAAATCGAACCTAGTTGATTAGAAACACCTGTCAAGCACGATTTATTTTGGCAGGATAAAAATGTAATATATCTCTCTTGCTACTAGCCATAATAAGCTATATATACTAATATACTATACACGCGAAAATAACTCTGTTTATCTGCTAACTTTCCCACGCTTACCGCTGAACCAATATCGATGAAATTTGGTAGGAGGATAGTATGAGGCCCTGAAACGGAAATAGGATAGATTTTTATCCCGGAAATCATCCCTTAAAGGAATAAATCACCTTCTAAATGCTACTAAAGAAAGTATAACATAACTATGCTTTGATAACTAGGGTTTTTCGGCTGCTAAATTAGAGACATCTGTCAGAAACTATTTATCTCGGATAAAAGAACAACGATATCACGCTCCAGATACTAGCCAATATAATCCATCCATAATGTATACCTACCTATCTGGTACTTATTGTATGCCACCTATATATTATTTTTTGCTGCCTGTTCTCCGATTAAATATAATAATATACGATACTTCTGTACTACTTATTGTACCTAAAGGTGTAGATAAGTAAGTAAATAAGTAAGTAAGTAAGATGAACTTATTCGTTCGTTCAGTTTTCCATTATGGCCATCGTATAACAATCAACCCTCGGTATACCTTTACATATATACCTATTTTACGTATATTTTGGGACAGGGACCTCAATTTCCATTTTGCAAACAGGGACCACGACCCTCCGCCCGCATTAAATCTTTAGTGCACAATTAAAGACAAAACAGCGGACTTAATGCGGCATTCTTCGTCAGTTAACGCGAGACCTTTTAGTTTTATATTTAGGACGCTGTTGGTCAACTTTAAATATGTTTTGGTAGATTTCAAAACGACAAGTATATTATCACAGCATTGAAAAGACTCGACTGCATAAAATACTGGCTTATGTACGGTCAAGGAATATGATTTGTGTACCCATTCCTACCTTGTCATAGTGATATTGATATGGAATCTCTATCGACTTTCATATTTATCTTGACTGTGACAAGGTACGAAGTGGAATATAGATCAATATCCTGGACTCTACATACGTCTCACTCAAGCGGGCATTTTAGGGGGCACGTCATTTGGTAAATCTTACAAAGTTATTAGTTCTCCAGACGAACGTCAATCTTAAATTATCTGGAGATACCTAGCTACCCGTGTACCGTGTGTAAAATTTTTGTAATCCGTTAAGCCAATTTGGCGTGAGAAGCCGCAACGACAGATACCTACAAACATAAAAAACATTTAAGAGAACTATTTTTCAATTTAGTGATCTTCAAATAATCCGTTGCGATCATATTTTTGAAAATACATTCAATGTACAGACATTTCCTTTTTACAACTTTATAATAGTATAGATATCTCCTTGCGGTTGTTGCACGGCGCAAAGAATGGCGATTGACAGTCCTCTTGTATACCCCTCCATGCCACGTTTCAGATGTGACACCACCATCTCGAAATTTTTGAAGATTCTTGGCGAAATCTCACTAAGTAATGTATTGCTTTCGGTCGTGAGATCTCCCTGAATTCAGATCATAAATATCCATAAAGACTACGTGAGATTTATAAGCAGATACGAGATTATTGCGACTTGTAATTCGCCATTTGGTCAAAAATCTATAGATATCTGCAAAGCATTAAATATATCTACATATCTATACTATTATAAATTTCTGTACAATGAATTTAAAAAATATATATTGTTACGGATTATTTGCAGGTCACTAACACTCATGTGTCGTTGTGGCTTCATCATGCAAAAAAGGGTAGCTGGGTATCTCCAGATGGTTATAGAATACTTTGTATTCGACTACGTTGATGAAAATATGAGGGGTTCTAAGTTTTTCTCCTCCGCGAACAATGTTGTCTGTACATTGAATATTATTTTCAAAAATACAATTGAAACAGCGTATTTAGAGGACACTGAATTGAAAAAATTTTTTTGGATTTTTTGTATGTTTGTATGTGTCGTTGTGGCTTCATCACGCAAAATCGGCTAAACGTATTCCAACAATTTTCGGTACACGGGTAGCTGGATATCTCCAGATGGTTATAGGATACTTTTTACCCGACTATTCTGAAGATAAAAAGTAGCGGGAGCCTTCTAGTCTACATATTTTATACTGTTACGAGAAGATGCCCGCCAACCAAATAACCCCTCTTTTTTCTTTAGCATAGTCGGATAAAAAGTAGCTTCTCAGTGCCTTCCAACACAGAGCACAAAAGCCTTATACATTGAAAACAATAGGCGGTATTATTACTACACAGCGATCCCATCCAGTAACCTTTAGGTAATAAGGAATATTCGAGAATGGGACACCATTTTGGACCTCAAACGCTTAAAACGTATAAAAGTTCAACATTTGCTTGTACCAAATGAGGTGGGAGCTGACCCTTTCTTCTCTGGAATTTTTATCAAAGGCCTTAAATTTTACCGTTTAAGAGAAGACACCATTTTATTCGCGATCCTGACATTCCAGATTGAGCTGCTCTTGACTTGGCAGACAACGCAGATATTTTTACATTGTATCCCTTGAAAATGTAAAAATATCTGCGTTGTCTGTTCCGTAGAGGAGAGAGAGAGGAATTGTGACAGAAGAGAGTTGTGACGTCGATTTGTTGACATCTATTCACTTATAGCAAGTTTACAATAGCGCGCGTTTGTTCGTTCAAGTTTCAAGCTAACACATGCGAGCTCGCTAACAATTACTAGAATCCAAAAAATCGACGATGTTACCAACTCTCCTCTGTAACAACTCACCTTGGTCTCCGTACCTTAAAAGGAAAAAAAAAATGGAAACCGTAATAGGATCCTCTGGTCTTTCTGTCTGTCCATCTGTCAAGCCGTAGAACGCGTGGAGGTATCCACGTCATGGGTACGCCGAAACTCAAAACTCGAAGTTCGAAACGTGCTGTCCCTCTCACTCTCATGTTATGCTGTATTTGAGTGAGCGGTATGGCGTCATACGAACTCTGTTTTTCGGATTTCGGAGTAGCATCTCAGGGTATCAATCTGAAATGCCAAATACCTTGAAGCTGTGAACATATCAAACTTGTAAGTCAAATGCAAACAAAAGATGCATTCATTAAAAAAGGTGTTTCCATACAATTTGCCGTGGAACATTAAAGTTTAATTTTTACTTGGCAATAATTTTGTCAGCCATTTTTTCTCTTATTCTGACAATACAGAACTGCACCTCGTCAAATTCGCTTTTTATTCAAAAATAATATCAACACGACCTGTAGGGATAATTTGTGCTGTAAACACCTATAAGGTACTTACGCCAACAGACAGGGCGGTGAAGAGGGCCTATTTGGAGTGGCCTAAGTTGTCGCCGACCGTTCGGCCGACCCAAGTACTGATGGACAGACGAAGTGGAGAAAGACCTACGCGCCATGGACGTATAAAACTGGAAGGAGTTTGCACAAAATAGGGCGCAGTGGCGCCAACTTGTAACGGAGGCCAAGATCCACTTTGGGTCGCTGAGCCATGGGAGTAAATAAGGTACAGTCAAGGAATTTAATTTACATACCATTTTGTACCGTGTCACAGTCAAAATCAATATGAAAGCCGGTAGAGATTCTACATAAATGTCACTATGACAAGGTACGAAAGGGGACACAAATTAAATTCCTTGACCGTACTTCCAGCTGCCCTAGAATCTTGAAGTTTGGCATGAAGGTACCTCTTATAGCACAACCCATGAGAAAACTCTAAAAATCATATTTCTTTACGTCCGTAAGTCGATGTCAGTAACCAAAATAAAATAGCCAATATTGAAAGAAAGAAATAAAATAAATGTATTCAGACGCATATCATATACAAGACAAAATGTCCCGAAATGGTACAACTACAGCATAATTCTGGCTCAGGAGCCTGCTCTGATCTTCCTGCTGATATTTCGAATGTTTTATTTAGGAGCAGAGCTCTGCTAACACTAGATTATACTATACGGCATACGTAATACGTAAACACCAGAATACTTAGAGACACGTTTCCCAATCAATTCTTTTTTCGTTATTCAGTAATAAAAATTCTGTGAAAAATTTAAGTGTAACACAGATAAATAATAATAGTAAACCCTAAAAAGGCTTTCGTCGGCATTCTATGGGTTTATATTCCTGATAAAGGTTCCATTAGTACTCATGGGTGCAAAATAGTAATGAGACAAGGCTTCCATTGGAACCCTATAGGTACAGATACTTAATAAGGGTTCCGTTTAGAACTCTATGGGTACGGGACCCTAAAAACCGCATCTAAAACCCAATAACCATAACTGTCAATAGCTCGTTCGAGGCCATAATATATGTCAATTTTATGCTTCAAATAATAACTTCAGCGATCCAAGGGGAACCGGAGGTTGTTAAGATAGGTCCCATAAAAATATTCAAATTTGGAAACTCGGAAGTGCCGATTTAAAAGGTTCGCCAAGCGTGCAGGTTTTATAAGTATAAAGTCATCTTTATGACATTAAAAAACCGATCAAGTGCGATACGTACAAAAAATAGTTACGCTAAAAACGGCCGTATCTTTGAAAATCCAGTGTTAGCAGAGCCCTACTCCTAAGCAAAATGTACGCGGTGTTGGATCATTTTATATTGGTTACTATCATAGATAGACTGACATGAAATTATACTGTTTTTAGTATTTGATGTTATAGTGGGCACAGAAATACACCATCTGTGAAAAATTCAAGTGTATAAATATCACGGTTCATGAGATACAGTCTGGTGACAGATGTACAGACAGATAGATGGACAGTGAGTAATAGGCTCCCGTTTAAACCGTCGTATCTATATAAATATCCAGTTTTAGCAGACCGTACTCCTAAGCAAAATGTACGCGGTGTGGGGTCATTTTATATTGGTAACTGACATACGCAGACCATGCTTTTTGTAGCGCTACGCGCGTAGCCGATATCATGGGATAATGCGTTTTTAGCGAATCTTGCTACGAGCAGAGCGCGCGCCTAACGGGTTCCTAATCGCCAATGTATACATTTTTATAATAAGCTACCAGATGATGCTTTAAAATTACCGTTTCCCGCTCTCAAAAAGTACTTAAAAGTGTCTCTAATGGCAAAGGCATATTATAGGGTAGAGGACTATTTAACAGACCAAAATGCATGGCCCAAAACAGAAACCAAATAATTTACTTGTACCGGGCGGGACACAGTTCTTATAAGGTGGCATATCAAACGTATGTACATAAGTAAAAAATATTTAGTACCAAAAATATTTAATAAGATTCATTTGCTTAGACACGACTGTAAAATAAGTAAAACCGTTTTAAAATCAAAACTGAAGGACTTCCTCCTCGAAGATAAGCCAGTGTCATCGTAAACACGCTGACGCGCTGTCCTCGAGGACGAAGTACCTACATGACAAATATGATGCGTGTGCAGATTTTTCTAACCGGCTCATTTGTATATCATGTAGTTATATAATTAAGTTATATTAAGTGTTTGAAATCTGAGCGCTTCTCGCCATTAAACGTCACAGTTTGGCGAGTAATAATTACTTTGTAAAATGTTATTTTTATAAGTTAAATAAAAAAAAATAAAAAAAAAGTTGTTTGAAATAAAAAACATTATTTTGCTTTTTTATATTCTATATGTATATATTATTTTACTTTTACAAGTTTTGATATATTTCCTTGCAGATCTACGCATTGAGTTTATACTCAAAACATATATTTAGGATAGGCTAAGTACAAATATTGCAATAGATATAAGACTTATTTCGAAAAAATGACTGACTCTTGAGTTTGTTTCGGCTTTCTTCTCCTCAGTGGTCTCCTCTTGGGAAACGCCGTAGAGTGTAAACTTCTAAAAGTGCCCTTGCGGCCTACTTACAGAATAAAGATCATTATTTCATTAAAAAAACGAACCGCTGTTACCTTTCAAAAACAAAAAAAAACGGTCTATCAGACAGACACAATTACACAGCCACGATTAAAAAAAATCGGTTCATCAGATGTTTCAAAATTAGCTTTTTAGGGTTCCGTAACGTAAATGGGAAAAACGGAACCCTTATAAGTAGTTTCGTCATATCCATCCGTCCGCCAGTCCGTATGCCACAGGCATTTTACTCAAAAAGTACAAAATATATTATGATTTTTGGAGTATAGGTGTCTTGTAGAATCCGCTACTTAGTTTGAAAGATTGATTGAATGGAGATTGAATGGCTGCGGAACCCTACACTGAGCATGGCCCATCGCTCTTGGTCGGTTTTTTTAATAGGGAACATGCATAAATTTTTTCATCGCTTTTCTTAACGAAATATCAAAATTCCGTAAAAACTATTCCAAAAAGTGAAATTAAAATTAAAATCGGCCAAGAAATACGTATGATATAAGCATTTTAAACTACTAATTAGACATCGATTTGACAGAGAGGTCCGACATAGACTGTTACGTCACAGTCTACTACGATGATATAAACTCCATATTAAATTCTGCTTTGCTAGAAAGAGATAGAATGAAATGTTTGATGGCTTATATCTTGGGTATTTTTATAGTTATTTGAAAAATTCTTTTTGTCTACTGTTTGTTACATAAATAATAAGCTTTTAATAAAGCAAAAATTAAAATTCATGCATATTCCCTATTGCGTTCGATTTTGCTATCGATATACCGATTCTTGTTAACAGTTTAACAATAAAATATTAACATACATGCCTGCATATAAAGTTAGTAGGCGGTAGGATGATATAAATATTATAATAGATATCAAAGGATTCAATTATCATCGCTAGGTTTAGTTTGACCTTATTTAGTACAGGAAAATGGCTCTAATATCAACATTTCTCGACAAGCACGACATCACGCGATGCCTAACGACAATTGTAACGAAGTCAAAAAGTTGTTAAACGCCTTTAGAAACAGGTGTCACATAAGCCCTTTCTGACTGTGAGATAAAAAGGCTTAAACGCCTGGTATTACAAAGACTCTTAAACCCTTATTATAAAATTGTTTTAAGCGTTTACTGTTCCATTATAACTAACTACTGGGCTAACTTTGACGTAGTGAAAAAGATATTAAAGGCCTTTGGATGTATAAGGCATTTAGTTCCTTTGTGACTCTTAGACGAAAGAGCTTAAGTGCAAGGTGTTACAAAGACGTTTAGTTCTTTTTTCTTAAATCGTTTAACGATCTTTGTTAGGTTATGCCTAGTAATTTACAAGTTTATAAAGGTGATTTTGTTTAAATGGATTAGTGAAGTGTAGAAAATTATTCGAACTAGACGTATACGCCGATGGAAAATTATCGGTTAACGGTTTGCCTAAAAATTTGCGTCAGCGGCGTATTTTCTGCGTGAAATTGGCGTGAAAGTTTTTTAAATATAAAGTAGATAGAATAGTATTATTTGTTGAAATTGAGATGTATTTAGGTGAGGCTTCGCCTTCGGTACTTGAAATTAAACGTGCATGCCGCCGCCGTCGACAAATTGAACCGGTGTAAGGGTCCATCCAAATATCACGACCGACGACGACGACGATTTGACGACCGTATGTACCATACGACCATATGTCTTTCCCCGAAACTCGATAATTACCAATTTAAATGTGAAGCATATTACCAAGATTTCAAATTCCTAGCGTAAAAACATATTTACTGTCCATACAAATTTTCATCCCCTTTTTCGTCCCTAAAAGGGATGAAATTTGACATACGTTATAGCCTATATCCTATTCTGATATATAAGGTACATAACTGGAAAGTTTCATAAAAAATCGTCCAGTTGTTTTTGAGATTAAGTGGATCGCCCAGAACCTCACCAAAGCTATATGAAGCTCTGTGACTTATGGAAGGACAAACATCGAAGCCTTAATGACAGGGCCCTGTTTTAGCATCTTGATTCCTAAGATACATTTTTTTTAAGAAGTGCGTGATGAAATAGTCACTTTAACAAAGAAAAATACATGCACAAACTTTCACGCTTATCCATCCTAATATTATAAATGCGAAAATGTGTGTGTGTGTGTGTGTGTCTGTCTGTCTGTCTGTTACCTCATCACGCTTAAACCGCTGAACTGATTTGGATGAAATTGGGCATGGAGATAGTTTGAGTCCCGGGGAAGGACATAAGCTACTTTGTATACCGGAAAAATACCCTTATCCGCGATAAAGGAATTTAAGGCGGACGAAGTCGCGGGCAGAAGCTACTAATATTATAAGGATTTCTGAGGTAACAAAGTTTCATATTACCAGCCAACCAGTAATTAATGAATTATCGTGGTCGTAAAATGTGAGTTATTGTGTCGAGCACGAATGGTAACGCTATGAAATGAAACGAATAAACTAACGCACTTTCGCACAAATATAAATATTAAGCAGGCACTGAAGGTGCCCGCTACCTCGCTGAGGACGAACAAGTCATAACCCTCTTGTTTGCTTCAGCGTAGTCGGGTAGGAAGTTATTTTAACCATTTATTGACAGCAACCCCTACCCAACCCTAAAATAGTAAAAATCCGTTAAGCCGTTTTGGCGACATGAAACCAAGAAGACGCAAACAAAATATTTAAAAAAATTGATTTAGAGTCTAATCGAGCAGCCATGTTGATTTGAATAATCGAAACTTGTAAATTAATATAAACTAGTAGGCGCCCGCAACAAAATGGCAAAAACGGAACACTTATAGATTCGTCATGTCTGTTTGTCTGTCTGTCTGTCTGTCTGTCCGTCCGGATGTCACAGGAATTTTACTCAAAAACTATAAGATGTATATTGATGAAATTTGGAGCATAGATGTCTTGCGTAAACCGCTACTTAGTTTGATATATAAATAAAAAATATATATATTTCTAGCGGGGACACTCCATACATGTAACCGATATTGAGAATTTTTTTTTAGCAAATATCTATGTGTGGCACATATTTCGACAGTTCAAGATACACGACGGTTTACGACAGTAAAAACACTTTAAGGTTTCTTAGATTTTTTTTTGGTTTAGTGAATATTTTCCGAAATATTCGCTACGAAAGTAGCAAAAATTGTGTCCCCCCTCTATTTTCTACACAGTGTGTTCAAAAAACTACAAATATAAAACTTAAATACTTCCAACCAAAATTGTTTTCAACATGATCGGACATACCGTTTTTAAGTTATTGCCAAAAAACTGCGCTACTCAGCAAAAGGACGTATGTGCCGGGGAGATACGCTCTTTTGTTAGTGTTTTTTTTCATTTCGTATTTTTTTTCATGCGTAGTGCATTTTTTTGTATAAACGGCTGCGGAACCCTTCATGGGCGAGTCCGACTCGCACTTGGCCGCTTGTTTTCCTTAGCATAGTCGGGTAAAAAATCTTATAACCATATGGAGATACCAAGCTACCCGTACCAAAAATAGTTGAAATCCGTTTAGCCGATTTAGTGTGATGAAGCCACAACGACACATACAAACATTTCATTTTTACAACTTTATAATAGTATAGATAAATCAGGGACATCTTAGACCAGTCGACCTAGTCCCAAACTAAGCAAAGCTTGTATTATGGGTTAGGCGTGCGATTAATATGGGCTCGCGGTCATATATGGGTTGAATTATAAAAGCGAGCGACATTCACGACCCAGGTTTTCGTAGCGCTACGGGTGTAGCCGATAACATGGAAAACACCGTATATAGCGAAAACTTGCTACGAGCAGAGCGCCCGCCGACCGGGCTTGCCATCGTGAATGGGTTGAATTATAAAAGCGAGTGACATTCACGACTGAGGTTTTCGTAGCGTTACGCGCTTAACCGATAACTACTAGCTAGAACTTGCTACGAGCAGAGCGCCCGCCGACCGGGCTTGCCATCGTGAATGGGTTGAATTATATAAGCGAGTGACATTCACGACTGAGGTTTTCGTAGCGTTACGCGCTTAACCGATAACTACTAGCTAGAACTTGCTACGAGCAGAGCGCCCGCCGACCGGGCTTGCCATCGTGAATGGGTTGAATTATAAAAGCGAGCGACATTCACGACTGAGGTTTTCGTAGCGTTACGCGCTTAACCGATAACTACTAGCTAGAACTTGCTACGAGCAGAGCGCCCGCCGACCGGGCTTGCCATCGTGAATGGGTTGAATTATATAAGCGAGTGACATTCACGACTGAGGTTTTCGTAGCGTTACGCGCTTAACCGATAACTACTAGCTAGAACTTGCTACGAGCAGAGCACCCACTTAGCGGGTTCCCAATCGTGTTAGCTTATACGAGTAGGTACATTATAAGTATACTATTTTAAAGTTTTAAAAATGAAATGTCTGTACATTGAGGATATTTTCATAAAATGTTTGTAACGGACTATTTGGAGGTCACAAATTGTTTCTTTTTTTGGATTTTTTGTATGTTCGTATGTGCCGCTGTGGCTTCATCACGCCAAATCGGCTAATGCTAATAATAATGCCAAATGATGATTATTTGAAAAAAGTTTATGCTCCGTTATATCGATCTATTTTGTATAACAGTGACCTTCAGCCGCGGATAGGAGTAAACCAACTTTATGACATCCAAACTAACACACGAACGGCAGTTCTACTGAAACATAATCGTAATGAATAACCATCAAACCTAACCTAATTAGGCCCAACCTACTTTTTACGAGTGTGGAATGCGGGCACGGAACCCGCTGCGTGCGTGACTCGCGTGCCCCGTGCCCACGCACACTGAAAGAGAAAATATATGAGCAAGATGGAAAGTCAAAAAAATATTGGTTAACCCTATTCTATATATGCTGCTCTGGGTGTTAAATTAGCAATAATTATAGCAACATTAAGTATATTTTATCCCTAGCTGCTCGTGGGAACGCAAATGGTGGCGATGTGGTTCGCAACCCATCACGTCTCGGTCCCAGCGAGAGCGAAGAGTGGGCTATGGAGAGCCCCTTTGCTACGTTAAATGTAAGAGAAGGAATGAATGATAAAATAGATGAAGTAGGTATGTCAGATGATGGATGCGAGGGATATTGATATTCTGTGTGCGAATGAGATAAAGCGAAAGGATTGTGACAGCACAAAATGAAGAGATTAATGAATGTTGCAGAAGCGGCAGTTGTACGCCAGTACCGTGGCAAGTGGAAAGAGGAAGTCTCTGCCTATACCGTAATGGGAAAAAGGCGTGATTGTATGTATGTAACACTAAGTATGATGTACCTACCAGTCATGTTGACGACAAGGTCGGAGATGTTATTCAGAGGAATAGAGTCTAATCCTTCGGACTTTTTATCCGACAAATACTTCGACATATTGTATATCACTTTGCATGAGTGACTTTTAATAGTTTTCGGAACTTTAACGCACAAATAATTCACAATATCTAAAACCTCACTTGACAGCTATTGACGGATGGCTTTAGTAACATTTTTTTTAATGTTTTCTTGATCTTTAATGACTTCTGTAAAGTTTCTATTGCCAGTTGAAGAAATAATTTCCAATAGTTTTCCGTAATATGGTGAAATTTTTATTTCCTGCTCGGGCTTTAACAAGTAACAATAGTTTAAAAGGTATTTAATTTAAACAAGCAACGTAGCTGTCTATTTATCGTTCTCGTAACTCATAAACCGAAATTAATTATAAAATAAACGTCTCGTTAACTACACTTTGTTGACGGCAGTTTAATGTTTCACGGCATAAAACTATTAAATGAGAAACACGTCAAATAAGAGTTAATTTGAGCTTTTTACCCTAGAGAATTTTTGAGAAAAATTCTCCGGTAGGAAGTAAGTAAACATAAATATCTATACTTGAATAATGTTTGTAAAAATGAAATGTCTGTACATTAAAGATATCTTCACGAAAATTATTGTAACGAGCTATTTGGAGGTCACCGAATCGATTCCTTTTTGTGTGTTTGTGTGTGTCGTTGCGGCTATATCACGCCAAATCGGCTAAACGGATTTCAACTATTTTTGGTACACGGGTAGCTGGGAATCCACAGATAGTTATAAAATACTGTCTACTCGACTACGCTGATGAAAAAAGAGAGTTATGCTTTTTTCTCCTCCGTTGTAGAAGTTGGGAGACCTTTCCGTTACTTTTTTTCACCTCCTTTGTAGAAGTTGGGAGACCTTTCCGTTACTTTTTTTCTCCTCCGTTGTAGAAGTTGGGAGACCTTTCCGTTACTTTTTTTCTCCTCCGTTGTAGAAGTTGGGAGACCTTTCCGTTACTTTTTTTCTCCTCCGTTGTAGAAGTTGGGAGACCTTTCCGTTACTTTTTTTGTCCTCCGTTGTAGAAGTTGGGAGACCTTTCCGTTACTTTTTTTCACCTCCTTTGTAGAAGTTGGGAGACCTTTCCGTTACTTTTTTTCTCCTCCGTTGTAGAAGTTGGGAGACCTTCCCGTTAATTTAAAGAAGCAACTCATAGACATGTTCATTCTTCCGAACCGTACTTATGACGACAAAAGACAAATGATGACGGGATATCAAAATCAAAATTCTAATGAGTCAAAACATTGATTTAAACTTACACGATCTTCACTGATTATCACAACACAACAAAACGGGGCTTAATCGCGTATAAATATGATCTATTTAATTACCTTTCGTTGGTAATTCTTGGACGTTTCGCTTGTCACATATCAGATCACATAAGGTTCTTATTCGGTTCCAATCACCTGGCGTTTACAAGATCGATTGCAGTTGCGGGAGTTCTTATATTGGACAGACGAAGCTCACAATTTCTGAAAGAGTCAAGGAACATATCGCGGCGGTTTAGAACCGCTAGGTGAATAAGTCCCCTATTGGCGAACATTTATTAAAGCTTCATAATCCCAAGATCCTTTCTACGGAACGTAATTACTTTAGTAGAATAGTGCGTGAAGCAATTGAAATCAAGAAACACCGAAATTTCAACCGGGAAGATGGTTTCAAGCTTTCATCTTCGTGGAATCCAGTGTTTAGTAAATGTAAGCAACATCATATAACATGTGATAAATCGCCTGACGTCATGAGTGTAGTGTGTCGGTCTAGTGACGACCGTAGTGTTCAACCTAATAATAAACATCAAGCGCGGGTAGATCGAAAAACTCCCGCGGCTAGAAGACGTTGATTTGGCCACTCCAGTTTCCTTCGAGACCATGGACGTAACGCGACGTCCGAAACGTCGAAGAATTACCAACGAAAGGTAATTAAATAAATCATATTTATACGCTCTAATTAGTCAGTTAGATAGTAAAAAAATATTGGACACGTTTTTTTTGCTTTTTCAAAATAATAAAAAACTACGGAGATAAACTGCATTCAAGTTCAGGAGTGGAGCTCACTCCTCGGTACAAATTTTACCTAGGAGTGACGTCACGCGACATTTTGACTCAATGTATCGCCTTTATTCTTTGATTACATAAAAAAATAAAAAAATACGTCCCTAATTATTTTTATTAATCTACATGACGTGACGGACTAATTATTAAAATTTAGTCATCATCTCAATTGATCAATACTTAGAAAATCTTCCTAAAGGTTACCAGAGGGAAATGGAGCGCAGTATCTTGGCAGTAAAATTGATCGATGCATAAAAAGCGCCATCTTGCGTCCTAAAACCCAAGTAGCTGCCCAAAGCGCTGATCGCTCTTTAGTGATAAGACCGCCTTTTGTCTCCCTCTAATTATGTTATGTAAACGCATTATTTGTAAATCCTTGATTATACGCGATACGCAATTAAGCCCCGTTTTGTTGTGTGTGATAAGCGGCAATCTCTTTCCAACAATATGTATTAAAAAGAGACTTCCGCTTGACATACAAGTAACAAGCTTTTGAGAAATAAGCCCCTGGTTTAATATTTATGCTCATCATAGAAATATTAGCCCTTACCGTACGATTTCATTCAACACTTTTCAATTTTAAAAATTAATAGTTTAAACAACACTAGATAAACACGCTTTACTAACAAATCCAGACACAGCTATGATACGATGTTCCATCATGAAGTTCCAGTTCATATCTTCCGGCTGCATCATCAGTTCAGTTCGAGAGTACCATATTATTGTATTGTCATCAGAACTACATACAGCTGCCAATTTTCATGACGCTACGATCCTTGGAAGATGGTTAAATTAGTTATCTTAGATTCCATTACACAGTGGTCGACCTAATAAAAGCGTGTTAATAACATCTTAGAGCAGAATAGCTTAGCTTGCTATGGTAAACATACTCATGTTGGCGGGTCGCGTGCCGCTTAACACGTCATTGGCGGGAAACGTTAGCAAACGTCGTTTTTCTACGGATATGTCGCCCTTAAGCTACACCAACTGAATAAACTTGGGTCTCGTATTTCGCTTATGGCAACTTATCAAGTTATCTATACTATAATAAAGTTGTAAAAATAAAATGTTTGTATGTGTCGTTGTGGCTTCATCACACAAAATCGGCTAAACGGATTTCAACTATTTTTGGTACACGGGTAGCTGGCTGGGCATATCCAAATGGTCGCTTTTTAACCGACTACGCAGTCAATAAAAAGAGGTGACATGGCTTTTTCTCCTCCACGAACGAAGTTGGGGGCATCTTCTAGTCTATACTATTATAAAGTTGTAAAAATGAAATGTCTGTACATTTAAGATATTTAAAAAAAAAATTTGGTTAGGAATATTTGGAGGTCATTTGAACGAAAAATATTTTTATTTAATTTTTTCTATGTCTGCATCTGTTGTTGTGGCTTCATCACGCAAAATCGGCTAAACGGATTTCAACAATTTTCGGTATACGGGTAGCTGGGTATCTCCAGATGGTTATTGAATACTTTTTACCCAACTATGCTACAGACAAAAGAGGAGATATGACGTTTTTCGAACGAAGTTGCAGGCGTCAAAATCCGTTTAGCCAATTTTGCGTTACATAATAATACTGTCATGAAAAGGGTTGAAGGTCAATTAGAAGATAAAAAAGGTGAAGGGCAATACAATACAAATACTCTTTTCACCTTAGCTCGGGAAAGTTCAATTTACAGCTCCAAATCTGCGTGGAAAGTTCGTTTTACCCGCTAGCGTGGAAAAGTCATTTTAAGTTCAAATGTATATATATTTTATATGTTTATTTGTTTGTTTTGTTATGAGTGTATTTTGTAGATTCATTATCACTAGTTTTAAATGAAAAATTATTTTTAAATTATTTTTTTTAAGGTTTGTTATAATTTCATACTTTTTCTTACATCTCACATTTTCCTCGCTCTAGTGAGGTGAAAAATTGTGTTTCGTTCGGCTGCAAAATCATTTGGCTTCTCCTGCCTTTAAGAGGATATTCTAGTGGCCGTTCCTCCATACAAACGTAATCCCCTTTTTTTATACATATAATCTATACTTACCTGTGCCATGTTTTATTTTTCTTAATAATTTGTTTATTTTAAGAATTAGAGGACCTCTTAAACTGCAAAAAATGACACCATCCGGCGCCATAAGCACACGTTCAGTAAACGAATTTAAAGAATAAAAAAGTAAAACAGAAAACAGAGAAGCATAGCCGAAGCCCTCATTATAATATATGTGAAAGAAAAACTAAAATTAGTCCAGTTTTAGAACACGAAATAGGGGACTACGAAACCGTGTTTTCGCGTATTTTTGTAGGCATTCCGAGCTGCAGTTGTCCCTTTTGCACTGTAATACGGGAGATTTGAGGCGGTGCGATGGCAATAGTTTTTGAAAATACCTCATTTTCAAAAGGCCCTTTGCTAGTATATCCTCTTAAAGCCTCGTCACGCTAAGGAATCTATATTTGCAACACTTGCTCTGCTCGTGGTTCAATTTTAGATTCCTTGGCTTGCTCGGCTTTCAATACAAGCACGCGCGCGAAATAACAACTTTGCAGCCATGCATAACAAATAACTATTTCACCTCACTCTCTCAGAACAGTTCCATCTACGTGCTTTATTAAGTACTTAAATTTTGTGATATGAAAGTGTCTATTAAAGTACAGTTACAGCAAACTTCTCAAAAGGGCCTGTACGTGTTGGATCCATATCCTCTCCCAAAAAATCCGGGACGTATGAGCCCGTGACTAACGTTGAGATACAATAATAATAATAAGTACTCTTTATTGCACGCAAAAAGAAAATAAGCGGCCTTATCGCTAAAAAGCGATCTCTTTCAGACAACCTTAAGGTAGTAGAGATGGCGCAAAGTAAACAAACAATGAGTAAGTAAAAGAAGAAGAGACTATTCATAAATTAAAGCCAGAAAGAAAAACAAAAGAGAAATAAAAGATTTCAGAGACATACAAAGATACTAGATACTAATAAATAAATATATAAAATACAAATAAACATATACACAAATATACATATACCTACACAAATACATACATATAACCAAAAATTTACTGAACTACACGACATCGACATCTCAGTTTATGGGAGCGATAAATGGTATACAACGCTATCTTTGTATAACAATTATTATTTTCAACTAGCTTTTGCCCGCGACTTCGTCCGCCTTAAATTCGTTTATCGCGAATAAGGGTATTTTTCCGGGATAAAAAGTAGCCTATGTCCTTCCCCGGGACTCAAACTATCTCCATACCAAATTTCATCCAAATTAGTTCAGCGGTTTAAGCGTGAAGAGGTAACAGACAGACAGACAGACAGACAGACACACTTTCGCATTTATAATATTACTAGTACTAGTACTAGTATGGATTATTCAACTTTGCAAGGGTGACACAGTACTTAAATGTTACGGTTTATTTACTTACTATAAAATGTAAAAATAAACGAACACACATTTGTACAAATACAAATATTAAGTAGGTACTGAAGGTGCCCGCTACCTTGTGGAGGAGGGAAAAATCATAACCCACTTTTTTGCTTTGGCGTAAACGGATAAAAAGTATCCCAGGACCATTTGGAGATGCCAAGATACCCGTGTATCAAAAATCGTTGAACCCGTTTAGCTGTTTTAGCGTGATGAAGCCACAGCGACATACATAAGCATACAAACTATCAAAAAAAAAAACAGGATCAGTGACCTTAAGAGTCCCCAGTAAGCTCGGTTCTCCATACAAACGTAGTTACGCTCTTATTTTCAAACGACTAGCTAGTTTGCTCTGAAACTTTGTACTTAGAATAAATTTAGGTATATGCAGGCCTGTAATTGGTTTATGTAGCTTCAGATACCATAGTAAAAAAAATACAGTGAATTTAAGTTTTTCATACAAAACTTGTTTTTGCTGTATTTCGTTTATTCTATAAACTGCAGCCATATAAACTAGTTTCCGGCCTAGATATACTTCATGTCATTGTATATGCAAAGTTTCGTTACAATCCAACACGTACTCCGTTTGTATGGGAAGGTGAAATTCGGCCGAGCTTACTGGGGACTCTTAACATAGTCCGTATCACTTATTTTTTTAAGAATATTTTCAATTTTCAGACATTTCATTTTAAAAATTGTAGCTATTTACGATTAAGTTATTACCAATTTTCTTTTTTTATTTAAGGTCTACAAATTAGATGTTACAAAGTACAAAAAAACAATATTTAAAATCACTGCTCGGACATTATAGCACACACTAAAACAGTAGACACAACTTGCAAGTACTAATGCACAATGTCGCAATGTTTAAATGTTTAGTTTTAAAGCGCCATCTAGTTTTTACCTGAATATCTCCTTACACTCAGTGCACGATCCAAAGTCTGGCGATTGACAGCCCTTTCATTTTATTAGTCCACGATTGGTAATAAATGATAGGCCCTGAACGTAACTATACCAAAACTACTGTCCCTTGATATGCAGAATATATTTTCTGGTCTTCAAATTTGTCTCAGCGTTGGTTTAAGGGAAGGAAACGTTAGACGCGTTGATGCGACCGGAAGTGCTTGCTGAATCACTTCCGGTGACCTTTGTCACCAGGACAGACGGACAGACAACGTCGCCATTATGGGGTGTATGTGTTTGCAATGTATAGTCGGGCTTTGTGCCAATTTGATCTATTGTTTACTTTGAACGTTAAGCCAAAGGAGATTTTCTTACGCTAGATAGGTAAGTATTTAAAACTGAAGTGGCAGTGGGCCGGTCACATCTGTTGTAGAACTGACAACCGTTGTGGTAAACGTGTTTTGGAGTGGAGATCACGTCTTGGCAAACGTAGTGTAGGATTTTCAGAAACTCTAAAATGGCCTTTCAGGCCCAAAGAGAACAAAGGGAACAATCAGAAAAAAAAGTAGTAATAATATTAATAAGAACTGGCTACGTTTCGGCGATCTCTTCGGGGTAACCGAAGGTTTTGCCTGTGCAATTGCGGACGAAGTTATCATGACGAACAACTACCGGAGGTATATCCTGAAGGACGGTACCGGAGAGTCACTCAGGCATATCATGTCCGGTTGTTCTCATCTTGCTAACGGCGAGTACTTGCACAGACATAACCAAGTAGCCAGGATTATTCACCAGCAACTTGCTGTTAAATACGGTCTTGTGGGGTCTGAGGTGCCGTACTATAAGTACGCACCGAAGCCGGTTCCTGAAAATGGTCGTGCCACGCTTTATTGGGATCGATCTATCATCACGGACAGGACTATTGTAGCCAATAAGCCTGATATCGTGCTGGTAGATCGATCTAAGCGCCGGGCAATGCTCGTCGACATTACCATTCCACATGACGAGAACCTCGTGAAGGCTGAGAAGGACAAACTCAGCAAGTACCTTGACTTGGCTCACGAGGTGACCGCCATGTGGGATGTTGATTCGATGATCATTGTACCGATAGTCGTTTCGGTAAACGGTCTTACAGCGAAGAGTCTCGACCAACATCTTAAGAGACTCTCACTAGATGGCTGGATCAAGGGTCAGGTACAGAAGGCAGTAATCCTGGACACGGCGCGCATCGTCAGGAGGTTCCTCTCTGTGCAGCCCTAACCACCGGTAGCTTGGGCCCCGCCCCGGCATCCTAGGTTAGGTTTTTTATAATGTGTTTATATTTTGTATTTGCTTTTTGTATTTTACGTTTTATATTCATATCGTAAAACAGCTAACTCATGACGACAAATAAACAAAGTGAATAATAAAATATTTATTCTCGACCAACTGGGATCAATTTTTGTTAGTATGCACTAATTACATCTAATGTTAGTATAGGTACAATATTACATGAAAACTATTAAATTAAAACTTAAAGGTAATATTTTTATTAAGGTGAACCTGGCAACAATGGTTCACGAACGTGCAGTCGAATAGTTCGGCGATCATTATCAGGATGCTGTTGGCAGTAGTGTAGGGCGCTCTCCAGCTAAGTGGAGCGACGAAATAAGAAAAGTGGCTGACAGCAGTTGGGAACAAAAAACTCGAGGCTGAGCTCAGTGATATGACTGGCAGGCCATGGGAGAGGCCTAGGACCAGCTGTGGACGGAGATGGTCTAATAGCGATCATGATGAGAGATATTGTTTTTTTTTGACGAATTAGACTTGGATCATATATTTTTTTACTCCTAATGGCCTCAGGCCATGCTTGGTTAAGCTTTCCCATTCTTCGCGGGCACCGTGTATATATATACATATATACTCGTAAATATTTTATTTATTTTTTTACTAGAAGGCGCCCGCAACTTCGTTCGCGGAGGAAAAAAGACATAACCCTCTTTTTTCTTTAGCATAGTCGGGTCAAGAGTATTCTTTAACCAAAAATAGTTGAAATCCGTTTAGCCGATTTAGCGTGATGAAGCCACAACGACACACACAAACATTTCAGTTTTACAACTTTATGATAGTATAGATTATTTATAATCTTATCTCACCACTTACACATTCTAGCTATTCTCTGTCATTTCCGCTACCCAAAGGTTGTTTGTGAAATTATGTCAGACATGTTTAGTGAAATTATGTCTGGAAGCTCTTTAACAATAAGACCGCCTCTCTTTCTTTCTCTTGTGGACAGGGAAGTAATGTATAAAGGAAAATTTTATCATCTATACTAATATTATAAATGGGAAAGTGTGTCGGTCTGTCTGCCTGTCTGTCTGCCTGTCTGTCTGTCTATCTGTCTGTCTGTTACCTCTTCACGCTTAAACCGCTGAACCGATTTGGATGAAATTTGGTACGGAGATAATTTGAGCCCCGGAGAAGGACTTAGGCTACTTATTAGCTCGCAAAAATACCCTTATCCGCGATAAACGAATTTAAGGCGGACGAAGTCGCGGGCAAAAGCTAGTAAATTATAAACACACTGTGAAGTGAAATTCTTAGTTCTAACTAGATGTCAGACACAAAAATCCAACAAACTGTAAATTTTAATTCCTTCGAAATAATTTTAAATGACCAATCTTTTTCTTATTAGTACTCGTAAGACTAGAAGGCGCCCGCGACTTTGTGCGTGGAGAAAGAAAAGTCATGAATTCTTTTTTTTTCGTCAGCGTAGTCGAGTAAAAAGTATCCTATAACCATCTGGAGATACCCAGCTACCCGTGTACCAAAAATAGTTGAAATCTGTTTAGCCGCTTGTTTGGGGCCCAGGTTCCTTTTTAGGGTATCGGGAATAGCCTAGGTGGATCTTCAATAAAGAGTATTGTTATATATTAAAAAATACAATTTATTCCAGAACTTTGGAATTACAAATCAAAATTAGGTGTCGTTCGTGCCGTGGTTTTAGGCGATTGATTCTGTCAGTTAAAAAACTAGCGGTTAATCTGATTGTCGCCGATCTTCAAATTTGGGACGCAAACGGCCGCCGGTGACGTCAGTTTGGTTGCGTTCTGAACACCGCTTTTACGTGATGAAGCCACAACGACACATACAAACATACATAAAATCTAAAAAAAATATTTTTCGTTTTAGTGTCCTCCAAATAGTCCATAACAATCATTTTTTGAAAATATCTTCAATGTACAGACATGTCATTTTTACAACTATAATAGTATAGATAAAATAAGATAAGATGTCACCATTGTTTCCTACTAGGAACCTTTGAAAGAAACTAACTTTATGGTCTTAGCGCAATGGGACACAGCTAGTTGTAAAATAATATGTCTTAAAATATTGTATTTTAGCGATCGTAAATTACTAAAGTTTAGTTAAACCCATCAGTTCAAATAATAGATGCAGGAGCATGGGAAAAGATCTAGCTTGACGAGACTCAAGGCATCTCATCTTGGAAAGGTCAAGCCAGTCGATACTTATCCGGCCTCTAGTGTAGTCAAGTTATTATCGCTCCTAGTTTATTATTAAGGCGTTGGCTCCCTTTCATAAATAAATAAATATTACGGGACAATTATATATATAATATTAGTATTTTTTAATTAATTTAACAAAGTGTTTATATCTAGTTAATATAGTTCTACTATAATAGCGTTTGAACTTTCATTCACCTACCCCAATACTTATAGTACCCAATATTGCCAAGGTAGGTTTTGTACTTTTTTGTTCTGAGTTTAACAAAATCACAACAGCCAATTTCTTAATCCCCTCTTTTAAAGTTGGTTACTAAAACATACATACTCGTATCCAAAGCTAATATAACCTGATGAGGGTTACAGCTGGTTTCATTAAAAAATTGGGTCACGCCTACCCTCCCATACATACATACATCACACACACATGTATACGTGACGCATTTGAATCCCCTGCCTCAAACTGCGGGTTTAATTTTATTTTTAACCTTCCCATTCTGGGAAGCAACTTTATTTAGAAAAATAAGTCATAACCCTTTTTTTAATGCAGTATGGTTGAATAAAAAAAGATATCTTATAACTGTGCAAATTGCAAAAAATATTTTTTTTTGGTTTTTTGTATGTTTGTATGTGTCGTTGTGGCTTCACGACAAAACGGCTGAATAGATTTCAACTATTTTTGGCATACTGATAGCTGGGTATTCACAGATGGTTAAAGGATACTATTAACTAGACTTTGCTGAAGAAAAAAAAGAGGGATATGATTTTTTTTTTCCGCTAACGAAGTTGCGGGCACCATGTAGCTTACAAGAAATATATATCAGAGACAATTTTACACAAATCGACCTAGTCCCAAATTAAGCAAAGCTTGTACTACCGGTACCGGCGACGATATACTTAATACATAGATAAATTATAATACTTATACATAGAAAACATTAGACATTAGACACACAAACACTTGCCCTGGCTGGGATTCAAACCCGGGACCGCCAGCTTCGTAAGCAGTTGTGCAACCAAGTGAGCCGAACGTGTCGACAAAATCTAAAAACATATTATAATGCCATCTGCCTATGATGCCGCCGATCAGATGATGCAGCCGGAAGGTGGATATAGAAACTCTGTAACAATATTGCCTCCCATCGAGTTTGGGCCATTGGAATAGGCTTGTATCCTAAAAAAATATAATTAATTCGTCAGTTAGATTATCAGAAAATATTTCACACATATTTTTTCTTTTGTCAATCAAACAAAAAATGACGAAGATATAGCCCGTTAAAGTTCCCCGTGACGTCACGCGGTAACCGTTTTTCGCACGGCGTGAAGTGATGCGCCCCCACTCACAAACTTCGACGCGCTTTATCTTTGTCTTTTTCTGTTACGAGTAGCTAACTGATGGATTAATTAGAATAACAGTTTTTTTACCCAGGAAACTACTCTATAGTCTTGATGAGTAGTTATACACAAACAGAAACCACTGAAAGAGTCGAAATTTCACACACAAAGGCACGGGCAGCTAATAGGAGATGTTAAATTGGGGAGACATGTGCCAAACACATTCCCTAGTGACGAAGAGAGTTAATTAAAAAGTTTCAGCACAAAATGTCGTCTCATCTGTCACTGTTAGTTACTGCTCAACTGTTTAGGCTTCATGGCTTGGGTTTTTTAAGACAAAAATGCATGGCCCAAAACAGAAACCAAATATTTTTTTATAAGTTTTGATGTTTTCTTGTAGAAGTACGCATTAAGTTTATACTTAAAACATGTATTTAGCATAGGCTAAGTACAAATATTGCAAAAGATATAGAAGTTATTTCGAAAAAGTAGTGTCTGTTGAGTTTGTTTCGGCTTTCTTCTCCTCAGTGGTCTCCTCTTGGGAAACGCCGTAGAGTCAGACTTGTAAAAGTGCCCTTGTGGCCTACTTACAGAATAAAGATTATTATTTCAATGGTATGCAAAATTTAGGAATTAATAAATCAAAAGTATTGTATATTAAATATACATGTCAGTGTGATATAAATGGTGGTAGGAAGCCGACCAAAGCCGATTCGCAACCAAACGAAATGAACACAAAAACATCAACACCTTTTAAAGTTCGAAGGACCAATAATGTACGGACACTTGTCTACAAGTACATACATTGCTTGATAGGTATCTTGATATTTTGGAACACGAGTCTCTTTTCTTGATAGATTTGATTTATTTTCCTTGAAAGGTGTGCACACTTTATAATTTATTTATTTATTTATTTATAAATATATTTACACAGCATTATAATAAGCGAAAGTGAACTGATGTTATTGACTAATAGCGAAAATCTATACAAAGTAAAATGCTGATGGTGCGAAATGCTACAACGAGTTTCTTTGATCAAAGATTTTTTTTAAGGTATAAAAGCATATGTATTTTCGCCCCTTCCTTAATTTAAAAATGAATATTTTATCGGGTAAATTTCGTATGTTGGAACATTTTTTCTTTAGAGTCCCCAGCAAAATCGGTCGAATCTCACCTTCCCATACAAACGGAGTTTCGTTCTCATTTTAAAACTACGAGTTTGATTGTAACGAAACTTGGCATATACATTAACATGAGGTATATCTAGGCAGGTAACTAGTTTATATGACTCCAGTTTATAAAACAAACGAAATACAGCAAAAACAAGTTTTATATCAAAGATTTTAATTCACTGTATTTTTAGTATCTGAAGCTATATAAACTAATTACAGGCCTGCATATACCTTAACTTATTCTAAGTACAAAGTTTCAGAGCAAACTAGCTAGTCGTTTTAAAATGAGAGCGTAACTACGTTTGTATGGAGAACCAAGCTTACCGGGGACTCTTAAATAATAATGGGGGATAGCACACCACACAAATATACGGGGATTCGCAAATAATGCATTTACAAACAGGCGGTCTTATCGGTAAAGAGCGATCTTTTCCAACCTTTTGGAAGTGAAGCATTAGATAAAAAAAATGAAATATTTTTATAATAAATGCGAAGATATTTAGGTAGATGTGACTCAGTAACATGTTAACTCTCAAATGGATATAAATGAAACTTTTGCATACCGATAGATTAGGTGACGGACACACCTATTATAGCAAACAGAGCCGCGGATAATGTTAGTAATTTTATAATTTGACAGTTATGTGCAGGGTTCGGATATTCGGTGAGATATTTACCTAAAATTTCCAAGAACCCGGCAAAGGTTGGGCAACTATGGAGTCGGCTTCTTATTTAAATTATTTTAATAATATAAGTTCCGGGATTCCAGGATTGCATTAAACCATACGAGGAGGTAAAAATACCCAAACGTATTAAGTTCATGGTTATTTATGACTATTTTGGTAAGCACGTACGTTGTTATTCAAGTGTAGGTAATGTAATAATCTATGTAAGTATGTATCTGTAGTAATAGTAAGTAAATTTATATATTCAAACATGAGTTTTGGAGGTTTAGCTACTAAATTTAGAAATCCCGCGAAGTTTAAAATTTTGTTCGTCTCCATACTTTTCAACATAGACGCCGCCGCCAAACTTTAGGTAAATATATCGCCGAATATCCGAACCCTGGTTATGCGCCACACGCATTCCCTAATGACAAATGTAGTTACCTAATTAAAAGTTTCGGCACAAAATGTATCATCTGTCGTAATTGGGGAGTTACGCCAGTTAAAGGTTTTATTACCTGCGAATTAAAAACTCTGAAATATGTGAAATCAAAATATTTATATGTAAGAAATTATAATGCCCTAACAGGGCTTCCAGTTATCCCAATTTGGCATAAGCTTTTTTTATCATAATATTTGCTTCTGTTTCCGCGATTCTTACTCATTTAAATAAAACAATTTTAACGGATTATATCGCGTATGTTATCTCATTTGAGTTCTCGACGTTTCGCAAGCTTTTTAGCTTTCCGTCTTCAGGGTATGACTGAGAAAATATTTATTTTTCTCTGGTTTTTGTCATAATCATCATTTGGCATAAAGCTTTTTTTTGCAAAAACTGTAGAATTTTCAGGACTTTTTAAGGCATCCGTTAAATACATTCGGTTAGGTTAGGTACGTTTTATAATAAACCTGAATAGTTTACGTGTTCAGAAAAAAAATGCATTATGCCAAATGATGATTTTGATAAAAAAAAATGCCAGGTGAGAGTAAACCCAGGGCATCATATAGGTATCTACGTAAAATGTGTATTGAACCATCAATTGCAATGAACATGATCTCAATAAATTTATATGAATAAGAATATGCCTTTTCTTATTTTAACAAATATGCCTTTAAAGCGTTAAGTAGCACCATATAATATAAATATCATAAGTGTGAAACTTTATGAAGACGTTTGGATGTTTAGATGTTTGTTACTCAGTCACATGTTAACCGTGAACAGATTTAAATAAAACCTGAGACGCATTTTTATTTATTATACTTTATTATTTGAAACTAAATATATACAGATTTACAGTAAAAACCAAAGCGCTGCATAATTGAGACAAATAAAAGTAATTAACAAGAAAAAAGGGCTGGTGTGGGACGCGACGTGTGTCGACACTTTCGCTCAGTCCCACATCCAGGCGACCCGCTCAAAGGCCGGCGCTGCAGCTGACCAGGCCCAAATGATCAAGCGCCGTAAATATTCGACCTTACTAAACAACTACGAGTTTGCGGCGCTTGCAGTCAAGACATTGGGCCCATGACATGTGTATGTTCGTTAAGGCCTTGTCGAAACAACTCATTGACGCATCGGGAGACCCCAGGACTGGCGCTTACCTCTGCCAGAGAATCTCTCTGGCAATACAAAGAGGTAACGCTGCCAGCATACTGGGGACGATGCCGCAGGCGGACCTTTTAGATGGTGAATTCTTGCTTTAATCTTTTTCATCTTATAAGTTTAGTTTAAGGTTTACATATACTTTTTATTTTCTTTTATTTTGTCTGTAATGTAAAATATTTATTAACAAGAATAATGTGTATTAATATAGAAATAATATATATGTCGGAACTGGGTTGAGGACTGGTGACCTAGGTGCCTCATCGTAATCTTCCTCGGTGGGCATGATGTGGCTGTGATCGCAGGTATCTTATAGTTGATGTGACCACTATTTCTATGCTATAAGAGCATCTATTCTCTGACATATATCGATCCTTACTTCCTTACTATATTAAAAACGTGACAGTATGTATGTACGTTCCACTTAACAGTGATCTCAAGAATGACCAGGATATTGAACGGGAGCGCAGGAGCAAACCTTCGCTCGATACTTAATTGAAGTCAAGGTAATGCTCTTTAAAGCTTACTGTCAATCTTTCTACTCGAGCAGGCTGTGGGTGAGATATATAGATAGAAAAGCGAGCCTATAACGCATGAGTGCAATATAAAAATATATTTAGACTGCTGTTGGGCTTACCTAGTGGACGGTTTCCCAGCAAACATACGTAAGAAAATCGCATCACTACTGGGTCGAGTTCGTAAAAGTCCCAACAGTATCCTAAGTGTGATTGCTGACAGATACGATAGCCCAATTCTGAAGCACTGGACAGAGCAAACGAAAGGAGTTGCTACTTATTGTATATACTAATAATTATAGCACTAACCTAGATTTTAAGTCCTTTAGTAAATTTTTATTATTGTGTGCTACTAACCACTATGGAGTTTTGAATGCTTCGAAATAAATAATTTATGATTATAATATTATTATTATTAATCTCAAAAACTATTGAACGAGTTTTTATGAAACTTTCCAGTTATGTACCTTATATATCAGAATAGGACAGAGGCTATAATGTATGTCAAATGTCATCCCTTTTAGGGACGAAAAAGGGGATGAAAATTTGTATGGTCAGTAAATATTTTTTTAAGCTAGGAACCTGAAATCTTGGTAATATGCTTCACATTTAAAAAGACATAAGCTACTTTTTATCCCGGAAAAATACTTTTTACCCGCGGGTATATACGAATATAAACGAATCTAAGGCGGACGAAGTCGCGGACGGCCGCTTGTAGATGCTATAAAACACTACTACCATCCATCGCTTCGCAGTACCTCATACATGTCAAGTCATTGACAGACCTAGTAAAGCGAGCAGAGCTGCGGGTAAATGCTGGTATTTCTATAATTTGGCAGTTATGTGACACACACATTCCCTAGTGACAAAGGGAGTTAATTTAAAAGTTTCGGAACAAAATGTCGTCTCTCGCAGTCGGGTTAGTTACTGATGCTTAGGCTTAATGGTTTAAGCTTTTCTGATGTATGCCTTTAAAGCATTAAGCTTTCTATTATTGTACGTACTGTCTAGGTATCGTCAAGAAGAAATGGCTCTTTGGGAAAATCAAAAAGTTTTTTATTCTTCAGCGTAGTAAAAGTATCCTATAACCATCTGTGCTTGACCAGCTTGCCTGTGTAACAAAATTTGTTGGATTCTGATTAGCCGTGTAGGCGTGATGAAGCCACAACGAGATAAACAAACATACAAAACTAGTCCGTAACGCTTATTTTTTTGAAAATAATAATATCTTCAATATACACACATTTCATTTCTATAATAGTATAGATGTAAAAGTTACTGAAGAAGTTGGATGTTTGTATAATTTTGTCTTTTAAAAATTAGGCTTGTCAATTGCTAGTTAGGCCCGTGAAATCGCAGTTAAATACCAGTAATCTTAATAGTTTATATGTTACATTAGGTAAGTATTTCTGCCATACATTCCCTAGTGACGAAGAGAGTTAATTTAAAAGTTTCAGCACAAAATGTCGTCTCGTATCTCGCAGTTGGTTAGTTACTACTGCTTAAGCTTAATAGCTTTAGTTTTTAGAGTTCCGTGCAACAAAAAAAATGACCAAGTGCGAGTCAGACCCGCGCACCGAGGGTTCCCTACAAAATATACGCTGCAAACGGCCGTATCTATAAAAATCCAGTGTGAGCAGACCCCTACTCCTAAGCAAAACGTACGCGGTTTTCGATCATTTTATATTGGTTACTGACATAGACAGACAAATATAAAACTATACTGTTTTTAGAATTTGTTTTTATAGCGGCATCAGAAATATGTCATCTATAAAAATTTCAACTGTCTAGCTATGGTTCATGAGACAGCCTGGTGCCCAGCAAAAATAACAAAAAATCACGTTCGTTGTATGGGACAGTGCGAAATAGTGCGCAACAGAGAGTATCACTGTAATTAAAAACGGTATCCGATCATGTTGAAATCAACTTTCGTTGAAAGTATTTATAAAGTTTTATCTATGTAATTTTTTTCATATTTTTGGACATAAGGTTTAAAAAAAAAGGAAGTTCCGTTTTTGCCATTTTGGCTGCGGAGCCGTAAAAAGGAGTCTCCATTTAAATTACAAGTAAAAATCTATAGGGTACTTTCAGCCGTCCTAGAAACTTGAAGTTTGGTATGAAAGCAGCAATGAGAAAAGTCTGTCTATGTCAGTAAGTAATTATAGAAGTGTGTTACAACTTTCAAGCGTAATGATCATTGTTCCACTAAAGAAATATTATTATTCAAAACGAACGATTTCTTTAATATATAACAGTAGTGTTAAATCCCAGGTTAGGGGTCTTCTAGAATGTTCTAAGTAGGAAGAAAGTCGAAACACGTCCATTTGCTAACACAGTTTATTCGAAGAGAACAACCATTCCACCTTCATATGGCGAGAAACCAATCTACTCTCTTCTATGTACATATATATTACAAGTAGCAGCAGCTATAAATAAAAAAAACAGTCAGAGCTTCTTTACATTTATATCTATAAAATATTGTTACAGGGACAATGTACTTAGTATAATTGTATAAGTAAAATGTTTATTTTATCACATAATAAAAACATCATTACTATTTCGTGATTTGTTTAATAGTAGAAGAAGACATCGAGAATGTTAATTGTTGCCTCTTTTGTTAATAGTTACCTTGGAACTGTTAATTCTAGCCCCGAACGCGGGGTAAGTATTAACTTATGAAATTTCTGAAAAAATCTACTTTCTGAAATACCAATTTCTCGTCTAATTTTTTTTTTGTATATTTGAAATGTGAGATCACGACATTCCCTATACAAAATGAAAGTATCTAATTGAATCAAATAATTTTGTTATTGAATACTTTGGACATAATATAAGATGAAAATCATATCAAAATATTTTAATGTTTGCTGCAACAGAAAATATAAATCTTGTTAATTCGCGCCCCGGTCACCCTTACCTACACTTTTTTTGAGAATCACCCCTCTAAGTTGCATTTATATCCGTACGATGGATAACACATCTTCAAATCTAAAATCGTAAAACACCGGCATTTTTTCCTAACAATGCTTTGAAAGCTTTTTAATATTCAGGGCAAGATTTCTATGTAAACAAAGAAATAAAAAGAAAAATTAAACGGAATCAGCGACTCCCTTTAGATGGGGTGAGAGAAAGGGGAGTGCATTAAATATTTGAAGGATTTTCCGTACTTGAAAAGAACATACCTTTACTCTCTGTTTATCCGTCCGTCAAGTCCCAAATCGAACTAGGTAGTCCCATGGTAAGTTCAATAAAGGCTTGTGTGAGTACTAAATTACAAATATTACGATAAATTTTATACATATATTTACATACATATATACTTCGACGACGCGTTTGGCTCAGTGGGTTGTACAACGGCTTCCGAAGCTGGCGGTCCCGGGTTCGAATCCCGGCCAGGCAAGGGTTTGTGTGATGAGCCCGAATGTTTGTTCCTAGGTTTTGGATGTTATCCATGTATTTAAGTATTATAATATATCTATATATTATGTATATCGTTGCCTAGTACCCATAGTACAAAACATCTCAGACACTATTTGCCCTTACCAGGATTTGAACCCAGGACCTTTAGCTTCACAGGCAACATTACTCAAGCTGAGCTAAAACGGTCGTATATGTGAAGATGTTAGAAGTTGCCACTTAACATGTTAACCGTGAACTAATTTACATGAAACATGACATACATATCGTCACTACTTTGAAAAACACTCGTATCTTATTTTACCCCAACGAAAAACATAGTCCTAAGTCTATATGATTCTAGTATGTATGTACGACCTTTTTCCCGAAATTGGTTTAGGATACAACAAGGATACAACATTTTTACGGGTCCGTAGCTCAAAAGTTGTTATCCGTCCGTCTGTCCGTTTGTCTGTCAGGACCCTTTATTTCGGGAACACGTGGAGGTATCGAGTTGAAATTAAAACAGTATACAGAAAACAACGGTCCCTTGAATTTGTAAAAAAATCAAACTTCTAAATTTACGTAAAAAAAAGATACGGCCGTTTGTGTCACAAAAAACGTATATTTCGACACTATGAATTTGATAAGGTACAAACTTCCAGTTGTTCTAGAAACTTGAAATTTGGTATGAAGGAAGCTCTTATAGCACAATTAACAAAATAATTTTGAAAAACTATTTTTTTTATGTCTGTCTGTCTATAGCAGTAACTAATACAAAATGATCGAGCACCGCGTACATTTTGCTTATGAGTAGGGCTCTGCTTATACTGGATTTTCATAGATAAATGATATATCAAGGTCACCACGGCCTAAGTTGCCAAAAGAGCGCCGGCCGCATCTCCCGCCATGCTTCCCTGAACGACGTCATCCGGAGGGCTCTTGTCTCCGTCAGCGTGCCGGCCATTTTAGAGCCGAACGGTATTGCACGCGACAATGGCAAGCGCCCCGACGGTATGACGCTCGTCCCGTGGAAGATGGGCAGGACACTTGTCTGGGACGCCACCTGTGTCGATACTCTGGCGCCGTCTCATCTCCATGGCACCTCCTCCAGGGCTGCAGCGGCGGCAACGATGGCCGAGCAGCACAAACGGCTCAAATATGCTACTCTCGGTGAGGGCTACATATTTGCGCCGTTTGGTGTAGAAACAATTGGACCGTGGGGACCCAGCGCCAAGGAGCTGTATAAAGAAATAGCTCAGCGCCTTATCGATGTATCGGGTGACCAGAGGGCTAGCTGCTACTTTGGACAGAGGCTCAGCCTAGCCATCCAAAGAGGAAACGCCGCCAGCCTTCTGGGTACAATATCCGGCGAAGGTGACCTGGAGGGCATCTTTAATCTTTAGATAGTCAATTTATAGTTTTTAACTTAGATTTAGATTCTTTCCTTTGTATTAATAGACATAAATATTATTTTACTGTCGTCAATCTACAAATATGTAACAGTGATTAATAATGATATATTGATATATATATAATAATTATAATGTAACGTAATTTACTTATTTAAGAAAGTTGTAATGACTTGGGACTGTCCTGTAATATTACTTTTTTCTTGTACTAATATATAAAGAAATAGATACCGCCATTTGTAGCGTATATTTTGTACGGAGCCCTCGGTGCGCGAGTCCGACTCGCACTTGGCCGGTTTTTTCAAAGTAGTGTCAATATCAGGAGGGTTATTGCCTAACGAAATCTTGACAGTTGGTTTCCGAATCAACTGTCATAGCCCATTTAAAATCATGACACTTGATTCCGATTCCGAGCGTCAAACGCGTTGAGGTGCGTCCTCATTTGTATCATTTGCTCGTATCAGATCATCGTCGCGTGGCATGATCGCGTATCACGATCACGCGTTTGGATGTTGCGCCGATCCGATCGCTCGAAATCCATTTTGCTACGCGTATCACACAGTTATATCGGACGAGTGCGGCATGATCGGCGCGCCGACAGTAAGCGTCCAAGCAGCGCGATACGCAGTCATGCCACGGCACGGTGATCGGATACGAGCAAATGATACAAGTGTGGACGCACCTTTAGGCGATAGGGGCGCAGGTCTATGGCAGACCTAGTACAGCGGGTAGAGCCTCTATTTTACTCGACAACGCTAAAAAACAGAGGATTCATGAGCATTCTAAAACATTGTAAAACTTATGCTACTCTTATTTTTTCACCAGCCCTTTGAAGTTCCCATTGATCCTTCAGGAATTCTGCTCACTTTATAACACCAAAGAAGCTTTGCATCTTTTATTTAAGCAGATGCTGCGTTTTATCTCGTAGATATAAGGAGACTACAAGAAAACACGCCAAGTGCGAGACTATCTCGCCTGCGCGCAGTGTTCCGTACGGACGTACGCAAAAATGCCGAGAATCACGCTACTTTTATGTTCAACCTTTCAGTTTTAACTTTATTTCAGTAACTAGAAAATGTCCGCAACTTCGTTCGCGGAGGAGAAAAAGTCATATTCCCTCGTTTTTTCTTCAGTGTAACATTTTTGTTCGTGTACCTCCAAATAGTCCGTAACAATCATTTTTTTTAATATCTTCAATATACAGACATTTGGTCTTACAACTTTATTATAGTATAGATTTTAATATAGCTTAATTTCTTTTCCGTAGTTTTACAATACGTAGGTATCATCAATCACTATCGTTCTCCTGCCGTATCTTGTAGGTATATACAAATTAAAATAGAAAAAGCTCATACAAAATAAAGACACATTAAAAAAAACCTAACGCCAGCCGGTAGCGGCAAAAGGTGCCCCGCAACTTCGTTTGCAGAAAAGCCAAAAAATCATATAATCTCTTTTTACTTCAGCATAGGGTATAAAGTATTATATAATCATTTGGAGATACGTAGCTACCCGTGTACCAAAAATAGTTGCAATCCGTTTAGCCGTTTTGGCGTGATAAGCCACAATGACACATAAAAACATAATTTTATTTATTAAAATAAAACAATTGAACGGATTATATCGCGTATAGTATTCGCGCTTCCAAAACGTCGGAAACTTAAGTAATAAAAAGGTAAATAATTATTATTAATATAATTAAAAATGTTTGATTATTATATAATTTAGATAAATTAATTTTATTTTCATTATTAAAAAATAAATTAATATTAAAAAAATTGTTTATTTCATCATTAAAATTGAAATGTAAAAAAAATAATTTATTATAATATACGCGATATAATCCGTTAAATTGTTTTATTTAAATGAGTAATAAGCGCGGAAACAGAAGAGAATATTATAATTTTAATTATACTTTTGAAAATACGTCCATCTAGAAAGTGTCTGCAACTTTGTTTACGGAAGAGAAAAAACCATTAACCCTCTTTTTTACATCAGCGTAGTCGGATAAAAAGTATCCTTTAACCATCTGTACCAAAAATAGTTCTGTTGAAATCTGTTTACCCGTTTTGGCGTGATGAAACCACAACGACAAACGTACAAAAAATAAAAATTAATATGTTCAATTCAGTTACCTTCAAATAGTCTGTAACATTTTATTGTTTTGTTTTTTTGTAAAAAAACTCAATTTGAATAGCATTTTACAGATTTTTTTTAGTTTTTGTGTATGTATCAAGCAATGTAACCAAGTTAACTTAAACAAAAAACCCTTTATTTAAGGTGATTTTAATTTAATTATTTCTTTAAACTTTCGTCTTCTAATGGTGCCATCTTTTCACTGCAATAAATGTGATTTCTTTCTTTTTTTCTTTCTTTCTTTCTTTATACTTGCTATTTAGAACGTAAAGAAAATATTTCCATGTTTGTTATATATAATAATATGTATTTCACTGTCAATTTACCCGCGCCACGCGTTTTCCTCTCTCTTATCGATTCTGCGCACATCCAAAACCGCTTACTGTCAATTCTGACAGAAAATTAAAAAAGCTTGGTGAAGGGAGCGGTACATTCCCCACGCCCTTTGAATATTTAATACACCAGTGTTAGTAGAGCTCTCGTGTAAAATTGGTTAAGGTGACATAGGTACAGAAAACGAATTATTTTAAAAATCTTACCGCTTTTTTGCATCATAATACGGCTGCCATAAATTTAAATAGCAATCTTGAGGCGATTACTTTTTCATTTATTGAAACGCGCAAAAAAAAATTAAAAAACATGATATCCGCGCTCCCGAGCACGCACTTCCATCTCGCTCTCGCTTATTCTCAGTGAGAGGGAGAGAAGACCATGAACCTACGTTACCTTAAAGGTTCGCCCAAACCGAAACCAAAAATTGGTTAAAGGTGAGTTATCACAGTGACGTGACTTATGCGTGACTATTTCTCTATACATTCAGCCTAAACGCACCGTCAGTGTTTTGAGCAACGGTGTGGAGGGCATGCGGTAAAATCGTGATGCGTAAATCACGTCACTGCGATTACGCACCGCCAGCGTATTTTAAGCATTATTTTGGTCGAACTAAGCATGTTTATGATTATTGTCATTAGTGAACACTTTCGTCTGTCATTAGTCTCACTTATCGACTTTTAATGTTCAAATTCAAATTGTTTATTCTGTAAATAGGCCACAAGGGCACTTTTACAAGTCTGACTCTACGGCATTTCCCAAGAGGAGACCACTGATGAGAAGAAAACCGAAAAAACTCAACAGTTAATATTTTTTTCAGAATAATTCTTAACTATTAGAATATTATAAACAAAGATCAGAAACAAATGAAAAAAAATTTCGACGATACTGGACTTGAACCAGTGCCTTGAGCCAGACCGGGGCAGCACGCTCTACCATCTGAGCTAAAGGAGTGATCCACTAATAAATTGCAAAAATTGTGATTATTATCATGATATTTGTAAAACAAAAAGTATTAGAATATTGTCTTAATTATAGTTAAAACTTATACAAGTGTGTTATAACCAGTGGTTATAACTAATTTATAATTGTTACACGCAGAGGAGATGTACAGATTCTCCAGTCAATGTTAATGATGTATAAGGTCTCTAGGCGTCACGACATGCAATAAAATTATATATAATAATTTGATTGAATTCTACTGAGATGTATAAGGTCTCTGAGAGGTCAAAGTGAATAATACATTAAAAAGAAAATTATATCTAAATTTCTTTGAAATGTCTATGGTCTCTAGGCTTCATAACATGCAATAAGATAAAATTAATTAATTAAAATCCTCAGAAATGTTTAAGGTTATACTTACCTCTATAGACAAAAGAAAACAAATATTTAAACTAAGCTTCGTAGAGATGTATACAGTCTCTAAGAGTATCGAAATGAAATAAAAGATGAATTATTGAAAGCACATATCGATACATTATCTTCAAAATAGATTATTACTAACTTAAATTAATGGAAATAGTGTTTTGGTTAGATATGACAATAAATTCATCCATTCATTCATTAATTTATTTGATGTATAGGCATGTACATTATATGAGGTTGGTGTGACATTACTTAAAGCTTCCATGACACCCTGTCAGGGCACATAAACAATTAATTAATATACAGTTATCTCACAAATAAAGTTAAATTGTGCTCACATGCGCATATCTTCATTCACACAATTAAAACATGAATGCAAATACAACGAAACACCACCAGACAGTATAATCCTCGAGATTTCTCGGTTGGACGCCGGACCGTCAACATCTCCTGCATCTCCTGATGATGCTTCGTAATAATGAAATAATGATCTTTATTCTGCAAGTAGGCCGCAAGGGCACTTTTACAAGTCTGACTCTACGGCGTTTCCCAAGAGGAGGCCACTGAGGAGAAGAAAGCCGAAACAAACTCAACAGTCATTGAGTTGAGTATAAACTCAATGCGTAGTTCTTCGAGAAAACATATCAGCACTTATAAAATTAAAAAAAATATAGAATATAAAAAGCAAAATAATGATTTTTTATTTAAAACCAATTACATACGTTTGATATGCCACCTTATAAGAACCGTGTCCCGCTAAAAGTATATTTTTTTTGTCTGTTAAATAGTCCTCTACCCTATAATATGCATTTGCCATTAAGGAATGTTTTAAGTAATTTTTGAGAGCTGGAAACGGTAGTTTAAAAGCATCATCTGGTAGCTTATTATAAAAATGTATAAATTGGCCTACGAATGATTTGCCTACTTTACGAATGCGGAACTTTCTAATAGCGATTTTGTTTTTATTTCTTGTAATAAAATTGTGGATATCTGAATTCTTAGTAAAAGACGTAGAGAGGCGAAACACGTGTCGAGGATTATACTGTCTGGTGGTGGTTTATTGTATTTGCAAGCGTATTTTTCTACGAACGACGAAGACGACTGAGTGGGTAAATTATATGATGAGGTGTGAAAATCGAAATTGTGATTAGTCCGTCTGTTTTATAATGAAATAAATTAATAGTTTAAAAAACACTTTAAAAACACGCTTAACAAGACTTTTTTAACAAATCCAAACTCAGCTATGATACGATGTTCCATCATGAAGTTCCTGTTCATATCTTCTGAACTGAACTGTGGAATAAATTGCCGCATGCAGTATTTCCGGACCGATGCGATCAAACCTTCAAGAAAAAAGCGTACTCCCGCCTGAAAGGCCGGCAACGCACTTGTGACTCCTCTGGTGATGCAAGTGTCTATGGGCGACGGTGATCGCATACCATCAGGCGACTCGTCAGCTCGTTTGCCCCCAATACCATAAAAATCATCATCAGATCAGTTCGACAGTACCATATTATTGTATTGTCATCAGAACTACATACAGCTGCCAATTTCCATGACGCTACGATCCTTGGAAGATGGTTAAATTAGTTACCTTAGATTTCATTACATAGTTACATACAGGTGGATCTAATAAAAAACTGGATCTGTTAAAAAAACAACGGGTTGCACTCCGGGAGTGCCGGCAGAAGTGAAAACTTGAAAAATAACGTTGAAGTAACAGGTTTTCGATGAGGTCATGTGTCCGTCTTACGAATTTTCAATATTTTGGTCACGTGACCTGTCGCGAGTTTAAAATTTTTTCCCCATCACCTCTAAAGAAGTTTTCACTCCAAAAATATTGGACTCGTATTTTTAAATAAACTAAAAAAATGCCGAATAGCCGAATTTTCTATTTGAAATATGTTTAAACACCGACCCGGTACCCTATTCACAAGTCAATAAAAAATGACAGAGACGTGCAAAACTTCTGGTAGTTCCAATCACCCTAACTTTTCCAGTCCTCAAAAAACCCTGGTCGACCGTTATCACTTGAGCCGCGGTGCTGTTGACACTTGTACGACACCTATTCACTAAACACGGGTCAGACTACGCTAGCCGGTTTCCGTATCTCAAAAAACCCTGTCAGAAAATCCAGCTTATCTTGAGCTGTGTCGGTGTTAACACTTGTATGAGGGCTGTTGGAACACGGGATTCAAGCTTGGCTGGTCTTTAAGAACCATTAGTCAGCCCTCAGAGACGGCCATCTTTGAAGCAACAGGTTGGAATTTTGTTTGTTTGTCGAATTACAATATCGACTGTTGGGTTTTAAGGGAATTGTTAAATGAGACTGTTTGTCTAAGAAATATCACCATTTCGGCTTTTAGCTTAAAACATTTAAGCACTGGAGACGATATGCCAATTTCATGTCATTACCGAATACGTTTTTCATGTATTTTTAGCGGGGGGCGTGGAACGCGTGCGGGGAGGGGGGGGGGCACGGCACGCGGAGCTTTTTAGCTATAAGATTCATCATCATCATCGTCACCGTCATCGTCATCGCCATCGCCATCATCATCATGATCATCATCATCATCATCATCATGATGATGATGGTGATGAATTGTTTTTCTTCATTTTAGACATCAGTTTCATACTAACATTTACTGCTTAAGACCAACACAAGAATAGAAATAGTATTCGTTTTATTTTACAAAGCGTCGAGATTCGATTCCCGAACTGAGTTTTTTTAAATGTATGAATGCAGTTTTTCTTATCACAAAAATGTATGGTTCTACATGGTTCCTAATAAGAGATGTTTGTATGTGTTATAGTTTCAGAGTTTCCCATACTGACCGATATAAATGTGCCATCCTGTATATGATTTGATTTGATTTATTTAAATTTCCATTAGTCAAAGTTATAAGTATTTACATCATGATCGTCGTATACAATCCATACTAATATTATAAATGCGAAAGTCTGTCTGTCTGTTACCTCTTCACGCTTAAACCGCTGAACCGATTTGGATGAAATTTGGTATGGAGATAATTTGAGTCCCGAAGAAGGACATAGGCTACTTTTTATCCCAGAAAAATACCCTAATCCGCGATAAACGAATTTAAGGCGGACGAAGTCGTGGGTAGAAGCTAGTAATATTATAACTGCGAAAGTGTGTCTGTCTGCCTGTCTGTCTGTTTGTCAGTTACCTCTTCACGCTTTAACCGCTGAACCGATTTGGATGAACTTTGGTATGGAGATAATTTGAGTTCCGGAGAAGGACATAGGCTACTTTTTATCCCGGAAAAATACCCTTATCCGTGATAAATGAATTTAAGGCGAACGAAGTCGCGGGACTCAAATGATCTCCATACCAAAGTTCATCCAAATCGGTTCAAGCGGTTTAAGCGTGAAGAGGTAACAGACAGACAGACAGACACACTTTCGCAATTATAATATTAGTATGGATGTATCAGTGGTATACCGTGCATATATGTAAGTAGCAGTGGCGTGGCGTCCATATAAACCGATTCCCACTGGGTTGCCCAAGGATAGGCTTCTAACAACCTGTTTCTTTAAGTAAGAGTAAATGAATGTGCTCCGGCTTCCTTTGTAATTTTTTGACTTAAGTACATACTTAAGTAAGTGGATAATTCTACGAAACATCTTACGAGCGCAATTCAAAAATCTATACTATTACAAAGTCGTAAAAATTAAATGTCTGTACATTGAAGACATTTTCAATAAAATGATTGTTACGGTCGGAATTTTTTTTTTTTTTTTTATGTTTGTATAGGACGTTGTGGCTTCATCACGCGAAATCGGCTAAACAGATTTCAACAGTTTTTGGTACACGGGTAGCTGGGTATCTCTAGATGGTTAAAGGATACTTTTTACCCGACTACGCTAAAGAAAAAAAGAGGGGTAATGACTTTTTCTTCTCCGTGAACGAAGTTGCGGGCTCCTTCTAGTATCATAATACAATTAACATTGGCCATCACTACAAAATGGACAGATGGCTCCGAGCATTTTTGATACAAAGATAGCTAAACATCCTAGGATGGTAAATTATATCATACTTTTTATCCAACTACACTGAAGCAAAGAGGGTTATGACTTTTTCCTCCTCAAATTCAAATTCAAATTCAAAAGATTTATTTGCTAGAAATACAGATTTCATATAGGTCTTACAATATTTTCGGTTTCATGTTCAGCCTACATGTAGGCATGCAAATATCTATCACAGTAAATTATATTAATATTCAATTTTCTATCTAAATAATCAATAATAACATATAATGTCGATAATGAATAATAATAGTATAATTAAAATAATTACGTATGTGTGAAGTGAAGCTCAGTGAATGAAGTTGCGGCCAGTTTACAAAAAACGAGGTGTAAATAAAATAACAGCTGGAATACCCTTCTGCTCTCAGTGTCAAGTCTTTGGTAGAAAATTAATGATTTCCTCGGTAATTTGTCCACGTTCTACGGTTTTTAGGGTCACGTTGCCAAAATGGCTGAAACGGAACCCTTATAGTTTCATCAAATCCATCCGTACGTATGTCACAGGCATTTTCTTCAAAAACTACTGAATGTATATTGATGTTTGGAATATAGGTGTCTTGTATACGCTACTACTTAGTTTGATATGAAAAAAACAAAAAAAAATCATTAGTGGGGCAGTCCATAGATGTACAGTACGATTACTTTGAGTTTACCACTGACATATGCTTTTATTCCATTGGATATTCGATTTTAACACTAATGTAAAAGAGTTTATATTACTTACACACTGTCTAAACGTCGTTTGTTTGTAATAGAAACTTTTTTTGTATTAGTGTTAAACTTGAATATCCAATGGAATAAAAGCATATGTCAGTGGTAAACTCAAAGTAATCGTACTGTAACCGAACTGCACCGAAAATCATCGAATAAAATATCAATGTGTGGCACATATTGCGACAGTTCTTTTAAAAACATTTTGAGATGTCTAAAAATTGATTTGATTTAGTTAAAAATTGTGAGCACTGTGTGGGTGCAAAGCGGTTGGATAAGTTCGAGACGAACAGCACAGTGCTTGCTAGTGGAGAGGTTAACACGTTGGACGCGTAATCTAAAGGTACCAGGTTCGAATCCTGGTGTGGCAAGGCGAGAGCGTGTCTTTCTTTGCGCTTTGATATTTGTACCTATATCACAACAGCTCATATGTCAATTTACATTTACCGTTTTGAGATCTATTTGAACCTTACTGTCCAGCGCCATCTGGTGAGCATAAAAATAACCTTCATTGGCCTCAGGCCTCACACCTAACGGCGCCAAATCAACATCACTAGAGCCCTCAAAGAGAATACCAGAACAGTTTCCAACAAAAATACTCGTCAAATTGAAATTTCAGGGATTAGCAATCTATTTGCGCACATCAAAGGGAGTATCACCATGCTTAAGCATAACGTTGTAAGCGCCAGGTATATCCTATTACGTTAAGCTATTTTGTGAGAGTTAAGAGTACAAAGGGAAGCAGAGATGAAACGTTGCTGTTTAATCGTTGTGACTGCTATTCCAGTTCCAAAAAATCACTGTTACTTTAATGCCTTATGTTAAAGTTACTGTACTGAAACCGATCCTTATTAACATGATTTTGTCATATTTGTTGCTCAAGCTCACTAAATTCGGTTTGGATGGACTAATTTAACACTCCTCACTGTCTTCTTGCGTGATCGAATTAGAAACCAGGAGATCCGCAGAAGAACCAAGGTCGTTGACATAGCTCAGAGTTGCTAAACTTAAGTGGCAGTGGGCGGGGCACATTGCTTGTAGAACCGATGGCCACTGGAGCAGAAACGTCTTGGGGTGGCAACCGCGTACAGGACGAAGCAGCGTGGGAAGGCCCCTAACAAGATGGACCGGTGATCTGGTGAGGATCGCGGGAGACGGTTGGATGAGGACGGCGTGCGACCGGTCGTTGTGCTGATCCTTAGGAAAGTCTCTTGTCCAGCAGTGGACGCCCTTGGGCTGATAAGATGATGGTAATGATGAATTTAACACTGTTACGTGATACGCTCCAGCAAAATTGCGGCAGTGTCGCGACAGGCAGAACAAAAAGTCCGATTTGTAATTCAATTTCAAAATCGAACTTTTATCTACATGTTTATCTGCATTCGCTGTGATTACTGAATTTTGGTTGAAATGACGATTTTTATCAAACATACCTTTTATAGTGTTTACATGAAATCTTATTCATATTCCTACGAACAATATAAAAAAAGCAAAATGGTTACTGACAGATTTTGGAATTGAATAATAAATGGGACTCTTAGGAGCATAGGAACGACGTATGGGACTTTATAACAAATCACAGTGATATTTACTTTTAGATGGCGGATCACTGTGATTTTTTCACCATGACTTCATGCACCTCAAAAGGGTAAGGGGACGTTAGGGGTGGAGTGTGGAGCGTAAAGTGAGAGAAAAATTCTAAATACTCTCGTTAGGGTGACAGGTGATAGGATTCTGGTTAGAGTGTTACAGGAGTTGTGACAACTTGTAGACTGTCTGAAATAGATCGCTTTATAGCGATACAGCTGTTGTTTATCATAAACAGATAAATCAACATACGTGGAACAATTATACACAAATGATACTAGTCCCATTGGTAAGCTCAATATGGTTTGTGTTGTGATGACTGACTTTGATTTTAATTTCCTATTTCATATAAATACCAAAATTAATCATGTTTATATTTTTTTTTATGTTATATTATATAACCGTCACCAATAGACACCTGCAACACCAGAGGAGTCACAAGTGCGTTGCCGACTTTTCAGGTGGGAGTAAGCTCTTTTCTTGAAGGCTTGAAGGTTGAACCGGCGGGGTTATTGCCTAACAAAATTTTGACACTTGGTATCGGAATCAACTGTCATAGCCCATACAAAATCATGACTCTTTATTCCGATTGCGAGCGTCAAACGCCTTAGGCAATACGGGGGCGAGTCTTAAAGACTTCTTTAAACTAGACGGCGCCTGCTACTTCGTTCGCGGAGGAGAAAAAGTCATAACCCCTCTTTTATTCTTCAGCGTAGTCGGGTATAAAGTATCCTATAACCATCTGGAGGTACCCAGCTACCCGTGTACCAAACATTGTTTGATTTTGCGTGATGAAACCACAACGACACATACAAACACACAAATATACGTCAAACGTACAAAGAAACGTGGAAGAATTACCAACGAAAGGTAATTAAATAAATCATATCTATACGCGATTAAGCTCCGTTTTCATGTATTGTGATAATAGGCCAAATTTAACTTGCAAGATTCCACCCGAACAAACATACTTCTTCTTCTATTAAGACATAACTTTTACCTCCAACATATCATAGAAGGAGGAAATCAAGGGAAAGCGAGGTAGAGGAAGGCCAAGACGAAATTGCTTTGAGCGAATAAAAGAAAAGGTTAAAGTCATGTCTTACCAAGAAGTGAAGGAGAAAGCCCAAGAAAGAAGCGGCTGGCGATTGCTACACCGACAAGAGCGTATCTCTTAAATTGAAGAAAATGTCCCAAAAGCTAAAACGGGACCCTATTACTAAGACTTCGCTGTCCGTCTGTCTGTCTGTTTGTCTGTCTATCTGTCACCAGGCTGTATCTCATGAACCGTGATAGCTAGACTGTTGAAATTTTTACATGTGATGTATTTCTGTTGCCACCATAACAACAAATACTAAAAACAGTATAATTTTATGTCTGTCTGTCTATATCAGTAACCAATATAAAATGATCGAACACCGCGGACATTTTGTTTAGGAGTAAGGCTCTGCTAACACTGGATTTTTGACCGATTTTGACCGAAATTTGTAGTTTCTATGCATGCGAAAAAAAGTATTTCTTTCGATTAGCATCCTTTGGGTGGAACCCTAAAACGATACAGTTGACAGCGGACTATTTTCTTTTCCGACAACTCGTTTCCCGACAGAATAGAATAACACAGTCTCCGCCAAGACAAATAAATGTCACGGCGACCGAGCATGTTATGTTAAAGCAAACTTGAGATTTCTCGTTAAAATAACAGAATTGTATTCTTAATGTTTTCTTAACTATTGAACGTTTTTGTTACGCATTTTTCGTTTCAATTGCCAAAGAAATACTTACGATCGCAGATAATTCTTTGATTTAAGGTCAAAATATGAATTTATTAAAAAAACTATATTTGTTGGGTTCGATAGCCAAAATGGCAAAAACAGAACCATTATAGTTTCGTTATATCCGTCCGTCCGTATGTCACAGGTATTTTACTCAAAAACTGCAAGATGTACGTGTATTATTTTATAAATAACTCGTATTTATTTTAATATTAGTACGTAGACTAAAATTTATAAGAGTTAAAATATAATAGAAGAAAAAAACGAAAATATATATTTTTTAAACAACATACATACGTTTGATATGCCATCTTATAAGAACCGTGTCCCGGTAAAATTTAAATATCAGTTTCTGTTTTGGGCCATGCATTTTTGTCTGTTAAATAGCCCTCTACCCTATATTATGCTTTTGTCATTAGAGACTTTTTAAGTAGTTTTTGAGAGCTGGAAAAGGTAATTTTAAAGCATCATCTGATAAAATATTATAAAAAGGAATACATTAGCCTACGAACGATTTGGCTAAAGGAAAATGTACTTTAATCTATTGTTAGAATAAAGTTGCCACCAAGGCGCCCTCTGCCGGTATGCCGACAACTTCACACCGGTCATCACATTTCCTGATGCAGCAGCGCCAAAAAAGGTTCAATTTGGCACTAGGCTTCGAAGTGAACGGACGTTGCTGTTAGACTAAAACGATTGTCGGTGATTCGGTGATTTCGAATTGATTTTAAAAATTGTGTTCAAAGATTTTTAAAATCAATTTAAGCTTTTATTTTAGCACCAGTTTCATATACATACTATGCATTAAACAATTTCAAACTCCGTTAAGTAGTATGAAATGCTATATGGGTAGTTTGCTACCACAAACTATCCAAGTACTTATCAAAGTTTATGGAAGTCCGGGGATCAAAGAGCCACCTCAGATAGATATAGGACCATGTCGGTGAGATGCTTGAGACGCGACGGTTCAACACATCTCAATTATTGAGATGATTATTATAATTGTAATTGTAAAACTATAATTTTGATTAAATGAAATTTCTATAATAGGTATCATAAAAAAAGCGGCCAAGTGCGAGTCGGACTCCCCCGTGAAGGGTTACGCAGCCGTTTATACAAAAAAATGCACTGAAAAAAATACGATATTAAAAAAAAAAAAACACTAACAAACAAGCGTATCTCCCCTGCACTTACGTCCTTTTGCTGAGAAGCGCAGTTTTTTTTGGCAATAACTTAAAAACGGTATGTCCGATCATGTTGAAAACAAATTAATATTATGTTTGTTTTCCATATTTTTTGAACATACCGTTTAGAAAATAGAGCCCCCCCTCTATTTTTGCTACTTTCTATATTCACAATTTTTTTTTTTTTAGAAAGCTCAAATTTTTTTTAGAAGAACTGTCGAAATATACACACACACTGATATTTGCAAAAAACGGACCCCTAAACTGAGCATGGCCCGACATGCTCGTGGCAAACAATCGGCATTGTACACCTGCTTGAGTATATAGATTAAATCCCAAATTCTAGTTACAAAACGGATCTATCTATATAGCTCGGTACAACAAACTAAGTAACTAAGTACTTCTCCAAGTTTATCTTTCGTCGAGCATAAAGGGTCTTAGCTACAGAAGTGTGTTCGTGGCAAAATGCTTGAGACTTGAGACGGTTTAGAAAGTATATGAGCATTACGAATAGGATTCGACTGTCGGATGCAATCTCAATCATTCGTGTTTAAACATAAAATTATTGTTGAAAATGAATTGTCATTTGCTACAATCGATCTTATCTTAGAGAAGTAAAACGAATGACTGACGATTATTTCACTGAGCTTCATAGCTATTATTGTCTAAAAGGGGATTTCACAGCTCGGTATAATATCTGTAATAAACAAATAGATGACGGTATTGGACTGTGTACATTTTAATTGTCAGCACCTGATCTTTTCATTATGTCATAAAGTCCTATGAGAACAACATCCAAAATCAGAAAATAATTATAATGCAATGTATCAAGGCTTATTTTTCATTGACGTTTAACTTTGACTAACTTGTTAAAATGGTTGGACTGTATTAAATTATTAGGTACATTCACGTGGTTTGCAAGCGCTGTCCGAATGGTAGGGTCACAGGGGAGATGCCCCCCCCCCCCCCATACCCTAAATCAACAAATAACATTATGTATTGTGCAATAAAGTCTCATTTACTTGACATATTTTAGACGGCGACGTTCCTGGGTCCTGCGAAGTTAGTTGCAGACCCTTTTCTAGCTTACCGATAAAGCCTTCGTGCCCTGGAATCGTAGTATAAAGAATAGGTACTACATCAGCGTATATGCAGTCATCTAATATCGTTACACAGGTAACAGGTTCCCTGGCGTACTGCCAACATTCTGACGATTCCATGCCCTATTCGATGGCACATAACGCATCAGTGATAGCAAGCAAACCACACGAGTAGTAACGTAACCGTCTATGTGCTTCACATTTCTATTTGAATAACTGACGCGACTTCACCACAATCTTAATTTATTTAGGTTCTTAGGTTAGATATTTTGCAATATGAATATGATAAAAAGTAAAATACAAAAACCAGCCCAGAGCATGTTGAATCATGCTCAGAGTAGGGTTGCGCAGCCGTTCATACGAAAAAATGCACACTATAATGCGATATGAAACAGAGCACTAGCAAAAGAGCGTATCTCCAGGGCATTTTCATTCTTTTGTTGATAAGCTTTCGGCAATAACTCAAAAACGGTACTTACACCGACAGTAATGCAATAATACTGTGACTGAAAGATTATACCCATTGAGTAGAAAAACGATGACTTGTAAGTAAATTGAAGAAACTAAATTATGCATTTTTTTGTTAAGTGTTTCTTTAGTCGATTTTATTTCTTGCTATTTACGGAATCAAAAAATAATAGCGATATATTGTATATTTATTTATTTAATCTTTATTGCACATCAGAAAAAATATCGTACAAAAGGCGGACTTAATGCCATAGAGCATTCTCTACCAGTCAACCTTGAGGCAGAGCAGATAAATTGTGGGCGGATATACCGCCCACAATTTACTAATACTATAAATGTTCGTTACAAACTACAATGTTCTGTTGGAGCCAACTCTGATCTGGATAATATTTGACCCACTTGGAAATGTCGTCTCTTGATTGTGCAAGTTAAATGAAAGCTTGTCCATTCATTTGGCCTATATTTATAACACGCATATGGTTTACAATAGTTCATCCATTGGCACCCTTTGCTAATGATTACAGATCGGAATTTTCGCGGCAAAACATAAGTGTCAGTAATCTAAATAGTGTTAGAAACATATGTTTATCGATATCGATTAAGTGTGGTCAAATAGAAATGGTGTACCAAATGGAAAATAAAAGGTTTTTTTATTATAAAGCCAACTCAAGCTAATAGGGTTGTTGACTTATCTCAAAATTATAAAACAAACAAAATAAGGAACTAAGTCAAAATGTTGAGTTCAATACCTTACGTGAAGCTCGTTTCATGAGCATTTAAAGTTGGGTGGGAAAGTCCATTTTTAAAGTATTAAAATATTATTAACTAACAATACCACTGAATAACCCATAAAATTTAATGTAACTTTTGTTATGAAACCGTTTTGATAAACGCAAGTTTTAACATAAATAGCTGCAAAACAAAATTCTTAATTTCCCCATACAAGGTTACAGTGGACGTCTCAATGTATTACGCTTTATTATGAAGCATTTTTTGGGAAAGTCCAAAAATGTGCTTTTAATATTGTTATATCTCGGGGAGTTTTTATTAGATTGAAGTAATTTTTTCACCAATATTTATATTATAAAGACATAGTTCTATAACATACCACAGAAATAAGTAGTCAAATACCATATTCATCAAAATGGATATTCAGGTTGGGAGAGAATGTCAATGATCTTAACAATCAGTTTTATTCAGAAAGTTAAGGTTATTTATTCCTATCAAAAAACAAATAAATTGCCAAGTGCTGTGAGTACTGATGTAGACTCGAACAAGAAATAATACCTGCTTCTATATATTTTTTACAAAAAACTACAACGACCGCTCACGTAATAGTTTCTAATATATACCTGTTTTCATTTGTTGCAGCGGTTCCTCTTTTATTTCACATAGTTCATAGTTCATATAATTTACTGGTAAATAATTTCATTTACAAGTCATAATTGATTACATTGTACGCAGTTATTTTATAATAATAATATCGTATTATGTACGTATACTGAGTGGACGCCTCGAGATGGCTACCGAAGCACAGGCAGACCGAAGAAGAGATGGCGAGATGACCTGGACGCATTTCAGGAAGCGTGGCAGCAATATGCACTCCACCGGGACGAGTGGCGAAAAAGAGGGTAGGCGTTTGCCCAGCAGTGGGACATACATACAGGCTAATATATATATACATTAATATAATTTTTACTTAGTTAAAATATTACTTTTTTTTTTTGTGATTGAGCCAACAACCTGTACTCGTCAAAGAACTCTTCAATGCTATAACAAGCCATTTCCAACAAAATATTTTTTAATTTGTTGACAAATACACCATCGCTCGAGGATTGTTTTAAGTCTTCATTCAAAGCATTGTACAATTTGATGCCTATAATATGAACAGATTATTTTGTTTTGGTCAGAGGGCACGCGGGCACGCGCAGGAGGTGATGCCTGCGCGTGACCTTGTGCTGGAGCTGGGCGTTGGTGGGGAGTCGATTGAGATTACTTCTCACGTACTTACATGCTTCCAGTATATATACAATAGGTAACGTCAGAATTTTAAGCTGTATGAATAATTCCTTTGCAGGATAATCAAAAGCTTATTTGTCATAATGCGAAGTGCGCGTTTTTGTAATCTAAATAATTTATCACGGTCCGCAGCGGCTCCCCAAAGGTCTACTCCGTAAATTAGTATTGAGTGGAAATATCTAAAATAGGCTTTTTTCAAATTCTCTTCGGAGGTTAGCCTAGATAAAGCAAAACACGCGGAAGAAAGTCTAATACATGTTGTATCTATGTGAGGCGCCCATGTCAGCCCCGAATCAATTACGAATCCTAAGTACTAGACTGCATACACCTGGGGTACAAGGATGTCGTTTAGTAACATGTCGAGTTGAGCACTACGGTTTGTTCTTAATCGAAAGTACATTATGTTTGTTTTATCAACAGTAAGGAGCATACCGTTGCACTTTAATACATATCAGCCTTTTAATGATTGGTCAATGTCTTCGTACAGTCAGCGTCAAATAGTGTGTAGCATTCAAAGTGCCAAATACATCGCAACACATCCTTATTCCTATAGGCATAAAGATACGTGATGATATTTTGACACTTTGGATGCTGCAGACTATTTGACGCTGACTGTACACTGTACTTCTATGTACAATTTGCTATTGCGACTTTCTAAACCTTACGTGGGCAGGTGCGCTTGGCTGCTAGCCAGAAAGATTTGAATTTCCGATTCGCAATATTGAAACTCTTTCAACCTTTTGTAAATGAGACTTGGACATATTAAGTGTCTAAATTGTCTTTTGGAGTCATACCTAATATTAAAATATAGCCGTTTTCCATTTCTATGAACAAAACGACAGTTAATGGCTTGGATACATATCTATACTATTTATCTATACTATTATAAAGTTGTAAAAATGAAATTAAAATATAATAAACCGGATAATCGTAAAAAAATAACCGGAACTTCTCCGAGCTAGTGAGATGAAAAAATATTTCATCATATACACTGTGAAAAAGGTTCTGGATAGGGTGAAGGAAATAAGTTTCTGACAAAAATTTCATTTTGTGACAAGCTTTTATCGAGGACTGTACTTTTCCTTGAACATCCACCAACTACTCACCGAGACGATTCTAAAGAGCCCAAACTCGATAGGATTGCATTATTTTATTACAGAGTTCCTATGACCACCTTCCTGCTTCATCATCAGTTCTGCTCGATGGTATCATAGTATTGCATTGTCACAGAACTTACATTTATGTATGCAAAATTTTAGCTCAATGGGAAACAGGGAAGTGGATCAAATTTAGTTGCAAGATTTGGTTACAGACCGACAGACCCACAACAGGACAGGTCAAACTAAATAAAAGCTTGTAAAAATAAATATTCTACATGCTTTCTCTTTTTTATTGACAATCCTTTTGGGATTTATCTTATTAATTATTTTAATTTTTAAAATGATGATTATCAATAATAAGTAAGTGTTATACTTAAGTTAAATTATCTGATTAGGTTTTTCTGGGTTTTCCCTAATCCTTGTAACAAATGTTGGATCATATTGCATGTTTCCCAGCAAAGACTTCTCTCATTGTAACTGACAATTCGAAAGTGTTTGTATCTAAGCCTACTTGAATAAAGGTTTTTTTTTTTTTTTCTTAGTCGGCATCTTCATTGCTGAAGATCGTGCCTAATGTGAAATGTTGTTCACTTGCTCAACAATGTTCTTCCAGGTACTTCTATCCTCTGCGGTCCTAATAGCTTTATGTATTGGCAGGCCAGTTAGCGTCTTCATTAGGTCTGCCTAACGGGGAGGCGATCAACCGCGCGGTCTTTTCCCGTCAACGTGACAACTACCATCAGCTTTTCCAAGCTATCCGGGCTTCTTCGAGCGACGTGTCCGAAATATTTGAGTATCCGCTGGAAGCAGATATTCGACAATCTCGTGGTTATTTTGAGATCCCTGAGAATGGACACGTTGGTACGGTGTGCGGTCCATGGGATACGCCTCCAACGCCACATTGAACCAAACGAACACGACGATCTAATACAAAAGATAAAAGAAGGAAACATTAAGGGAAGGGGAGGAAGAGGAAGGCCAAGAACCAGCTATGTATATAGAGCAGAACAAGGGAGCGGTAGGAGTCATGCGCCTCGCCCCTTCGGTTTGCGACACATCACCAACTCGAAAATGGTCGTATCGCGACCAAACGAGACAATTAGATATACAAAAAAAAGGGCGGCGTCGAGACGTATCAAGAAGTTAAGTTAAACTTTTAAATAATAAATGAATGAAACGCTGTAGTCCAGAAGAATAAATCTTATCACATTGAAGACCGCGAGCTCACTCGGCTGGTGCTCCGGTCATAGCAAGTTTTCGCTACATACGGTTTTACCCATGTTATTGGCGCTACGAAAATGTCGGTTGTGAAAGTGTTAAGAAAATGTATCAAATTTTGAGGAAATACTCGGAAATAATTGAGAAACTGGCACAGATACTCGTAAATTGTAAACTGTCTCAAATCTCAAGCATTTCTTCTCAAAGATGATATAGGGTGTTTTGTAAAGCAACAATTTTCGAATTCTCATTTTAAATAATAAGAATTGCATAATTTTGACCTGCAGACATAATTATCTAACGTAAAAACAAAATTAATACAAACGAATTGCATAATTTCGACAATAATCATAGTTTAGTTTCATAATAATGTATTTGCATAAAATATAGTAAACTTCTATAGTACATCATTCTCATAACGTACCTACTTTTTGAAATAAAACAATTTAACGGATTATATCGCGTATATTATCTCATTTTAGTTCCCGACGTTTCGACGTTTGTGAAATGTTGCTTGGTAAATTATTAGAATAAAATAATTAAGCGTTTCTGGCACATGTGTAACTGTCTGTACAGCTTAGGCCCATCTGGCATGTATGTACACCTTTATTTGTGTTTTTTTTTTAAATAGGTACTTTGCACAAATTGTAACTTTGACAGAGAAAAATACGTCTTTTCTCAGTCCACCCGTGGCCATGGAAAGCTGGAAAGCTTCCGAAACGTCGGGAACTAAAATGAGATAATATACGCGATATAATCCGTTAAATTGTTTTATTTCAATGAGTAATAATCGCGGAAACAGAAGAAAATATTATGTACCTACTTTTTTTAACAGACGACACGTTTGGCTCAGTGGGTTTTAACACGGTCTACGAAGCTGGCGGTCCCGGGTTCGAATCCCAGCCACAGCAAATGTTTTTTTTTTGTTCCTGGGTCATGGATGTTTTCTATGTATTTAAGTATTATAATATATGTATATATTATGTATATCGTGGCCTAGTACCCATAGTATGAGCTTTGCCTAGTTTGGGACTAGGTGGATTTGTATAAGATTGTTCCTGTGTTATTTATTTATTTACTGCTAGAAGTCGCCCGCCACTTCGTTCGTGGAGGAGAAAGTCATAGCCCCCCTTTTTTCTTCAGCGTAGTCGGAAAAAAAGTATCCTTTAACCATCTGGAGATACCCAGCTACCCATGTACCAAAAATAGTTGAAATCCGTTAAGCCGATTTTGCGTGATGAAGCCACAACGACACATACAAACATACATAAAATCCAAAAAAATATATTTTTCGTTTTAGTGAACTCCAAATAGTTAATAACAATTTTTTTTTTGAAAATATCTTCAATATACAGACATTTCATTTTTACAACTTTATAATAGTATAGATATTTGCAAAAATACAAGAAGCACTATACATATGTCACAATCAAGACTCTTTTCCCTATGGTTAAGTTAGGTTAGTTACCCCTTTCAAATCTATATCTATTCTATCCATACTAATATTATAAATGCGAAAGTGTGTCTGTCTGTGTACCTGTTACCTCTTCACGCTTAAACCGCTGAACGGATTTGGATGAAATTTGGTATGGAGATAGTTTGAGTCCCGGGGAAGGACATAGGCTACTTTTTATCCCGGAAAAATACCCTTATCCGCGATAAACGAATTTAAGGCGGACGAAGTCTCGGGCAGAAGTTCTATTATAAAGTTGTAAAAATGAAATGTCTGTACATTGAAAACATTTTCAAAAAACATATTGTAACGGACTATTTGGAAATCACAAATCTATTTTTTTTTTGTATGTTCTTATGTGTCGTTGTGGCTTCATCACGCCAAATCGGCTAAGCACATTTCAACAATTTTTGGTACACGGGTAGCTGGATATGTCCAGATGGTTATAGGATACTTTTTCTCCTCCGCGAACGAAGTTGCGGGCATCTTCTAGTTAAAAATAAAATGTTATGATCGATATGTTTGGTCAAAAGTCAAAACTAGTTTCGACTAGAAAAAGTAGTCGAACGTACTTTTGACTACAGGCCTTGGTCAAAACTAGTTTTGGTGGAAATTTCATTCAATAGTACTTTTGACCAAAGCTAGTTAAACTAGTTAAGCTAGTTAAATAGTAGTTTTAACCGGGAATGAGTCTTGACTGTATCTTATATACGAGTAAGGAACATTATTATTTAAAAGAAATATAATAATATCATAATAGTCATGTATAAGCAAAAGCATGTCAATTGCTTATGATGTATAATGCATTGTTCCTTGAAAACACCTGCTAATTCCCTTGTCATAGCTGACAGCTTAATATAAAGCGCTAACAAGAAGGGATGGTGAATGTATTGAAATAAACATACAATTTTAATGCGAAATACCATCTTCGCTCCAAAACCGAAATTGCCGACGTAGCCCTGACAGCCACTAAGCTGAAGTAAGACTGGGCTGGACACGTTTGCCGCATGGTGAATGAACTGTGGGCCACTGACTGGATCCCACCCAATAGAGTTCGGCGTCGCGGTAGGCCACGATGGAGATTTTTTTGTGTTGTGATAATGAGTGAAAATCGTCTTAGTTTATATCAATATTTTTTTAGGAAACCTCTAAATAAGTACTCGGTGATGTTTGCGGAAAACCATTTTTTCTGCTGGCTAGAACTATGTTTTTTTTTTGTTATTTCACTAATAAACTAAGTAGCGGATTAAACGAGACACCTACACTCCGAATGTAATTTGTTTGTAACACTTTATTAATTATTGTGGGTAGTATTACGGTAAAACTAGCAGACAGGCTTGACGTTGGTATCGGGACAAGTGGGAACGAGCAGGTGTGGAGGCAGAAACGGTCGTCCGGTTCGAAAGGAGTCAGTCTTACGATAGCGCTGTTAGTGATTGCTTGTTTAAGTGTCTATATTGATAAATATAACATTCAGTGAACATTACTTGGTTTTATTTATAATTAACCGTGAAGAAAAGTGAAGTGCTGTTTCACATTCATAATATTAATATACATTTTTTAGTTTTTGAGTAAAATGTCTGTGGTATACGGACGGACGGATATGACGAAACTGTAAGGGTTCCTTTTGCCATTTAGGCTACGGAACCCAAAAAAGAAATAATATCTCCGACACTAAGCTGAATTTGACTCGGGTTCATACAAGCATTACATGTTTTACTCCTAATAACCTACGGAATACTTAAAAATATTTCGAATTCCTCGCCAGCATTTTGTATATAAAATCACGATAAAAACAAGCAACCACCAACATTTTTGCAATTGATTAAATAAAATAAATGTGTCCTACAAAACCCAGTCTTCTTATTTAGCCCAATAAACAGAAACAGCTCGTCATTTTGACAGCTGCCTCCATATTACAAGATGGCGAATTCCTGTCACGTGCCGCGCGAATTGCAGGGTACCGGTAAAGCTGATACCGGTATTGCGCCGCCATTTTGACCGTTTGTATTTTATTTGTTTTGCGAAAATATAGTTTGGGAAATATAAGAATTGTGCTTGCTAAGGTGATGCATACGTATGTGGGGTGCTGGGGAGTATGTGAACAAGTTTAGCTAAATTGGTTGTACGCCTACGAAGCTGACCGTCTCACAGTCAGATCTCGACAAATTTGTGTGATGAGCACAATTATTTGTTCCTGGGGGTCTTGAATGATTTTTGACGTGATACCGTCTGATAAATCGATGAACGCCAGCTTTACGCATGAAAACTCATGACTCATTGTCACGTTTCGACTGAGCCGAGCGTGCAAGCGAGAACGCGGAACAAGCTATAGAGAGGCACGATCAGCCTAAGCGTTTGGCATGTGAATTAAATAAATAAATATTACGGGACAATTTTACACAAATCACTCTAGTACCATGGTAAGCTCAATAAGGCTTGTGATATGGGTACTAGACGACGATATATTTAATAGATATATTACTTATATACATAGAAAAGATCCAAGACTTAGGAACAAATATTTATGCTCATCACACAAATATTTGCCCTTACCGAGATTTGACCCCAGGACCTCAGCTTCGCAGGCAACGTTACTCCCATTGAGCCAAACCGGTCGTCATTCAATTCATCAGAGTATGCGATTTTTCATCTATGTTTTCTTATGACATTATGACGTAAAATTATCTTCCGTAATCCGACTTTACAGAGAACACATTTTTTGTGTTTACTACAAAACCTACGGCATCGTTTGCGGAAAATGAATAAGTCGTAATCCTCATTTTTGATATACCGTAAGCGGATAAAAGTTTCCTTTAAAAAATCCTTTTTATTTATTTTATGTCGATATTGTGTAACGGATGTGGATGGATTTCGATTGTTTGTAAACGGATTTCAACTATTGTTGATACACAGGTAGCTGGTCATGTATAGATGGTTAAAAGATACTTTTTATCCGACTACGGTCAAGAAAAAAGAGAGTTATGATTTTTTCTCCTCCGCTCACGAAGTTGCTTACTAAGTATTATAAAGTTGTAAAATGGAAATGTCTGTACGTTGAAGATATTTAAAAAAATCCAAATCAAAATAATTTATTTGTGAACAATAGGTAAACACATAACATTTAGCTATGTTTGGTGGTACATGTTCATTTACTATGTCCAGCTATGTTCTACCCTATCTAGGGCATACAAAATAATGATAGTATAATATTATAGAAACATTATTATTTTACAAATTCTTTAAATATATTAATGTAATCAATAATGAAATTCAATAATTTTCGAGGTCATAGAATAATAACCTTTTTTTGTTAGGTATATTTTTACAGTATTTTTAAAATCTATCATATTTTCTATATCTCTAATTATGCATGGCAGTGTGTAGTGTAAAATGTATTGTAACTGACTATTTAGAGGTCACTAAATCAAAAATATTTTTTTTATAAGTTTGTACGTATCGTTGTGGCTTCATCACTTCAAATCGGCTAAACACATTTCAACTATTTTTGGTACACGGGCAGCTGGGTATCCACAGATTGTTAAATGATATTCGTTCCCGAATAAGCACAAGAAAAAAGGGGGGTTATGACTTTTTCTCCACGTCCTTCAATCTAGTTATAAATAAGCGAGCATGCATAAGTCTCCTTAATTAATTCAATGTCAGTGACCTGTAACTCGTCTAGTATCTGACGCTACGAGGGCAAAAGGTACGCGACGACAGAATTCCTTTTACCTTTTGTGTCTGGGGTGCCTTATTAGAGATACCTGACAACTGGAGTATACAGGGTGTCACGTAAAGTATGGATCATGCTAAAAAGCTTTAAATTTAAGTTTTAATAGGTATTCCTCACGTTTTACAGGACTAAAGTGTGGTGGGACTATTTCGGGGGATACTTAGATTTAGTTAATTGGTTCATTAATTTACTAGCGAGTACCCGTAACTTTGTTCGCAGAGGAGAGAAAAATCATGACCCTGTTTTATTTCTTCAACGTAGTCGGGTAATAAGTATCATTTAACCCCTCCAGTGGATGCCTGGGTTAATTTTATTTTCATATATAGCTATATATATGAAAATAAAATTAAATCCATTTAGTCGTTTTGGCGTAATATAGCCATAAAAATACATTTAAACGTACAAAGAATAAATATATTTCGAATCAGTGACCTTCAAGTAATCCGTATGATATTTTATTTTTACAACTTTTTAAAAGTTTTTTTTAAACAGCCTATAAGAGTGTCACTGCCACTGCCACTGGGCAAAGGCCTCTCCTTTATATATCCACAACTCTATATTACCGGTTGCCTCTGTCTAATCGTCCAGGAATGCATCTAGGTCGTCCTGCCTTCTCCGTCTCGGCCTGCTCTAAGTTATAAAAGTACTAGCTCTTGCCCGCGACTTCGTCCGCCTTTAATCCGTTTATCGCGGATAAGGCTATTTTTCCGGGATAAAAGGTAGCCTATGTCCGTCCCCAGGACTCAACCTATGTCCGTACTAAATGTCATCCAAATCAGTTCAGTGGTTTAAGCGTGATGAGGTAACAGACAGACAGACAGAAAGACAGACAGACAGACACACTTCGTTAACTTTTAACCCCTTAACCCCTCTTTTTTTCTTTAGCATAGTCGGTTAAAAAGTATCCTATAACTATCTGGAGATACCCAGCTACCCGTGTACCAAAAATAGTTGAAATCCGATTAGCCGATTTAGCGTGATGAACACACCACCTCATACAAACCACAACGACACATACAAACATACTAACATTTCATGTTTACAACATTATAATAGTTTTGAAGTATGAATCTGCTCTACGAATTTATCAAATTTTACTAAACTAAAATCCATGAATATCTACCATAATCTGATTATAATTCAAATAATTTAACTAAATAAGTAATTGTAATACAACGGTACACTAACCAAATTACCCCAACAAAACCCGCTACTAAAACGGCTCATGATATTAGAAATTACACAACACTTACGACGTTCTTTAGGGACGCTCACAGATGAACTTCAAAGAGCGGCCTACGGCGTAGCCCGTAGAGCTTCCACGCCGTAGACAGCTACGAAATATGACAGCTTGCTTTTTGTTATGGGAGCAAAGGTCGACTTAAAAGGAATTATGAGCTTTGTATATTTGAGGCGCTTAAAACTTTTTAAATGGTGTTATTAGAAGACCACTAGTTGATTATCATTATATTTTTTGTTTGTAAGTAAATGTTGTATTCTTGAAAAGATATTTGTTAGTGCAGTACCAATTTTATTCTTGAAATTAGTAATTAAGAATGACTTTTAAAATATTTTATTACACTCTATGATACTTAGGGTGACAAAGTACGTGCGTTTTGTATCAAATAATAATAAAATTTTGATGCTCAATGGCAGTTTTTATGACGAAAACGCTAAACAAATATATTAATTTCGATATCTTACATATATTTTGTTTTATGAGCCTTTACAAATAGGTGAGAAAGTCCATTTTTAAAGTATGAAAATAATAATAAATTATAATATCATTAAATAACTCATGACATGCATGGTAACTTTTGTTATGAAACCGTTTCGATAAACGCAAGTTTAAACATAGCTGCAGAACAAAGTTCTTAATTTCCGCATATAAGGTAGGAAGGTGTGTCGTCACGCCTTCCTATGGTTTAGTATGGAGCGTTTTTGGGAAAGTCCAAAAGTGTGATTCTAACGTTATTGTATCTCTTGGATTTTTATGACATTGAAGTAGTTTGTTCACCAGTATTTCTATTATTGAAAGGTCGTTATAACATAACATGGAATGCAGTTGTAAACATCCCTACTTACAACACGGTGCGACAAAGGCAAGCTTTTGACTATGCATCAAGCTTTCAACTGAGCTTAATACTTAGGATCCCGCTCGACTCCATAGAGCTGGTCGTACAGGCAAAGATGGAGAGAACCAGATCACACGGTAGAGAACCTATGTGCTCAACTGACCAAATTAAATCCGCAGTAGTACCACAATCCGCGTCGACTGCGCCAAATAGTAGGTAGAGTCGCTTTTGTATGGAAAAAAAAAATTATGCTACACAGCTAAAATTCTGTAGCTTTAATCGACATTCAATAGTGCATATATTTTTTTACATTTGGTTTTCTGCCTCCGGATCAACTTCAACATTTACTATACACATAGCAACAAATTCTAATGATATTTAATTGAATATGATATATTACATTAGGACTATAATAGAAGGGGAAAGGAAAAGGGGAAGACCAAGAAACACATATATGGAGCAAATAAATGATAAAATAAATGTTTAATCATATACATAAAAACACATAATAAAATAAATGTATAATCATATACAGAAGTAAAAGAAACAGCGGAATGTAGAATAAGCTGGAAATTACTCCACCGACAAGAGCTTAGCTCTTAAATATATGATGATGACGATGATATATGACCGTAGCTAAAAGTAGTGATTAGTAACGATAATTGTTTACATGCCACTATAGTGGTGAATTGTGAATTCATTGTGTACTTGTTTTAATGGTCCTTGGAAGAAACGTTTCTAAAATGTATGCTTTAATGCAATAATAACCGTAATTTCAACGTATTAGTGTGTTTTTGGCACATTGTAATTACTTCTCGGAACTTTGGTTGCGCAAAGTCTATGAGAGTATTAAAATAAGTAGGATGTTTATATATTAAGATCGTTATTAATCTGTTGGTGTATGTTTTAGTAAAATTATTATTTGGTTTTACTTACCACTTTCATTAATTGATTTTATATTATACAGAGAAGAGTAAATATTTTATTCTTGTATTTATCAATCTTAATGTTTAGACTACTATTTAAAATGTATTCCTTGTCTAGTAATTTGGGACCGCTAATATGGTGAAATGGAAATAATTGATAATATGTAGCTGAGTTTTCCAGTGTAAAGGGTCCATCTTAACTTTATTAATTACGTAAATACATAATACAACAAAATATTCAGAGAGTAAATAATTGAAATAAAATATATAAAATTAAAAAAGCCTGACAATTTTTAAAAAGATGGTACTAGTTTTTTTTTCTATATATTAATAAAGTAATATTGCTCTGTTATATAGAAAATGAATGTACCATTTTGAAATGTACCTATGAAAACAATAAATAAAGTGATAAACTGAATTGCAGCATTAATTATTATGAATGCTTCATTAATATTTTTACACATCATCAAAATCATAAATGTTTTGGGAAATCACTATTAATTAGTGATTTTAGGTAAAGATATCGTAATGATTACAAATAAAAAATACTAATACCATTTTTTTTGCGAAAAAGCATAGATTAGACACTCATTTTATATACCTACTTCCGGGTCGAAATTTTGTTGGACTCATGAATGGGGACACTATGTCTTAGAATAAAATTGGTGTAAAAAAATCAGGCTGTTTTGAATTAAAGTTTTGCCAAACCGTAAAATTACTGGACTATACACGGTGCCTGCGAAGAATGGAAAAGATTTTAACCACGCATCCCTAAGGCTATTAGGGAAAAAAGTTGTTACATGAACCCCAGGCAAATTCGGCTCAGTGTTGAAGATATTATCAATCTTCATGTAAACAAATTACTGTGATTATTTAAGTGCATTAAGTTCTTTTTATCGCGACGTTACCACATATGAGGCCAAGTTTCGCGTCGCTATTGAAAGAAATCATAGTAAATAAGTTCTTTATTCTGCTTACAAACGTGGTACAAAAGATGCTCCAGACATTCAAGAAAACGCACATTTCACCAGTAGCTGGCATGCAAATGGACACAAGTATCAGAACAAAATATAAAAATAATCACAAACACATTTCAAAATTCAAAATTACTATGTCTAGAAAATTCTAGTAAATCTAGTAATATTCATTAAATGTCAGTCACAATCAAATAAAATAGAATTAATCCAGTATACACAAATATAATCAAAATAATCATTGATACAGTAGAAACATTCTTGTATTAGCCATTTTTTTGTGACAGTGACAGCTATTACACACTAAAATCATCCTTTATGGAAAATGAATCTTCAACTATTTTATTAAAGCGATCATTTTCATAGAGAACCGAAATTTATTCAAATTTTATGTACAAAAATTGATTAAATTAGATATATTTTCGCTGAATTTGACTAGGTTCATAATATAAGATTGTTTGCTCCTTATGGCCTCAGGAAAGCGTGGATAGATCTTTACCGTGTATGTTATCGATTTTGTATCATAATTGCGCAAAAGGTGTTGCTCACTGTGAAAATTTCCCACAACCACCATCATTGCTGTTTGACAGACAAACGCAAGCTTTTGACTATGCATTAAGCTTTCACGCCAGCTTCCACCTGAGCTTTGTGTTTAGGATCGATCCCGCCGCATCCGATACATTAAGAAATTGGGTCGAGCCGCGCACTGGAGCTTCTGCAGCGCGGCCACTTCAACAACAAACGCTCGAATTTCAGCGTTTCCCGAACTTTCTAACTGCCGAAACATTTGGATTAAAGTATGAAATAATGAATAAATGATCTTTATTCTGTAAGAAGGCCGCAAGGGCACTTTTACGTGACTTTTATAAATCCTATTAACACGTGGCTAAAAGCCATTATGACACTCGCAAATTTCGTGTCACAATGCCTTATTTTAGTCCCTTGTCAAACAATCTACTATTAAAGATTCACTGACAACGCTTTCGAGACTGCTAGCTTTGTTCGCAGCGCCATCTCTACACAAAACTTGGCGTTTAATAACCAAGTGAACTATCTTCTCCTCGCTAACCTACATTCTACGGTCCCCACTGTATACGTTACCTGCAACGAGATCCACACACACACACACACACACATACATAGCACATCATATTAGAAGGGCCCCAAGAGACGATATCGACAAGAAGCCGTGAGGTTAAACGGTTATTGAAAAACTTGAGCCGAGCATTTTGATATTGAAATGTATTCCTGTGATTGGCGGATTTAGAAAAAAATATATTTGAACACCAGCTGTTGCCCGTGACATCGTCCGCGTAGAGATGCAATTTATACCCTAGAAGGTGCAACTTTGTTCGTGGAGGAGAAAAGGCATAACCCCCAATTTTTCTTCAGCGTATGTGGGTAAAAAGTATTCTATAACCATCTGCGGATAACCAACTACCCGTGTACCAAAAATAGTTGAAATCCGTTTAGCTGATTTGGCGTGATGAAGCCACAACGGCTCGTACAAACATACAAAAAAACCAAATAAAATATATTTGATTCAGTGACCTCCAAATAGTCCGTTACAATTTTTTTTAAATACCTTCAATTTACAGACATTTCATTTTTACAACTTTGTAATAGTAAAAGATGTATGTAAACACATTATTGTACACTAGAAGGCGCCCGCAACTTTGTTCGCGGAGGAGAGAAAGTCACAATCCCTCATTTTTCTTCAACGTAGTCGGCTTAAAAGTATTTTATAACCATCGATGGATACGCAGCTACCTGGGTACCAAAAGTAGTCGAAATCCGTTTAGCCGATTTTGCGTGATGAAACCATAGCAATACTCGTACATACAAACAAACAAAAAAAAATCAATTTTGTGACCTCCAAATAGTCCGATATAATATTTTTACAACTTTATAATAGTCTAAATAATAGCCAGTTAGTTATAAGTGCAATCACGTTAAATGAAGTACAAAGGCGAATTTATCCCCATTAGAGATCTCTTCCAGTCAACCTTTAGTTTTAACATGGACCATTAAAACAAGAAGACTGACCATCTACGTACCAAAAGCCGTTCCCCGATGTGTAAAACGCCATCTATGTATAAGAATTATTTTTACAATTTTATTATTCAACTTTGCAAGCGTGGTACAGTATTTAAATGTTACGATTTATTTATTGTTAGCTATGTTTCTTTATCAATAATCTATAATCTATACTGTTATAAAGTTGGAAAAATGAAATGACTGTACATTGAAGATATTTTCAAAAATATGATTGTTACGGACTATTTTGGAGGTCACTAAAATGAAAAATATATTTTTGGATATTTTGTAGGTATGTTTGTATGTGTCGTTGTGGCTTCATCACGGCAAATCAGCTAAACAGATTTCAACAATTTTTGGTACACGGGTAGCTGGGTGTCTCCAGATGGTTTAAGGATACTTTTTATCCGACTATGCTGTCAAAGAAAGAGGGGTTATGACTTTTTCTCCACCGCGAACGATGTTGCGGGCGCCTTCTAGTATATTATAAAGTTGTAAAAATTAAATATCTGTACATTGAAGATATTTTCAAAAAATATATTGTTACGGACTATTTGCAAGTCACTAAATCGAAACATATTTTTTGGATTTTTTGTATATTTGTATGTTCGTTTATGTCGTTGTGACTTCATCACGCCAAATCGGCTAATCTGATTTTTAGCTGGGTATCCACAGATGGTTATAGGATACTTTTTACCCGACTGCTGTCGAAAAAAGAGGGGTTATGACTTTTCTCCTCCGCGAACAAATTTGCATATAACCTTTATTTGCCTTCTAGTTTAATTATAACATCGTTAAATGTTTAGTTTTAAAGCGCCATCTAGTTTTTGCCAGAATATCTCCTTGCGATTGGCACACGATCTAAAGTGTGGCAACTGTCAGTGCGCTTCTAAATAAAACAATTTAACGGATTATATCGCGTATATTACCTCATTTGATTTCCCGACGTTTCGGAAGCTTTTCAGCTTTCTATGGTCACTGGTGGACTGAGAAAAGATATATTTTTCTCTGTCAAAGTTACAATTTGTGCAAAGTACTCACTTTGAAAAAACAAATAAAGATGTAAATACATGCCAGATGGGCCTAATCTGTACAGTTACACATGTGCCAGAAGGGCTTAATTATTTTATTGTAATATTTAACCAAGCAGCATTTCACAAAAAATTAAGTTTAATTTCTTTATTTAAACGAGTAATAATCGCGGAAACAGAAGAAAATATTATGTCAGTGCTGTTGTTTTAATGGTTCTTGGTATTAATATTATACATTATAATTGAATTGTTCATTTTCTTCCAACTGTACATATCTATCCCTGAGGCATCCGTTACTTGAACCACAGGGGCTTTACCGACACACACACATACATACACTTCATTTTGAGAGGCGGTGCCTGGCTGTTCCCTGGAGGTTCGTCTTTGTCTATTTAAGTTAGGAAGTAACGTACGGGAGTCTCCATAAAAAAAAACTTTCTTTTACGTGTTCAATACGTGGACATATACGGTGTATTGTATATCTATATATTATAACTAGATGGCGCAAAAAGTCATAACCCCTTTTTTGTCTTTAGCATAGTCGGGTGAAAAGTATCCTATAACCATCTGGAGATACCAGTGTACCAAAAATTGTTGAAATCCGTTTAGCCGATTTAGCGTGATAAAACCACAACGACACATACAAACATACACACATTTTATTTTTACTACTTTATAATTTTGAAGTTTATACTTTTTGCCGCGTAGTCAGCCGTTGATTACCAGTACTAATTTGTTCTAATTAAGCCCGCAATTATGTTAATTTAGTTTTTATCGAACCTTTAAAAATCGAGGTACGTTAACTTGTGTCAAGGTTTGATATATTTTGTAACAAGCGTGCCAGTTTCAGGCGCAAAGTAAACCTTCTTTTGTAGTATACTCATGTTACTTCTAAACTATTTATTTGTTATTATATACGCTCTCAAGAATTGTACTCTTGTGCTCTTAATCTGCAATGTGGTAATTGTCCTGAATTAATAATTGTATCGGCTTAACCTTCAGCTATACAGCGTGGTTTCACATACAGTTCCGTAATGTATTGATCCATTGTTGTTTATGGCGATGCCACCTTACTCACTTGCACAAAATCTCGGTGGGATCTGTGTTAGGATATAGGCTATACCTAATTTAAGAATTCTTTTCATGTGTTACTGTTCTGTCTATGTCTGTTTTTTTCCCAAATAAAGAAAATAAATAAATAAATAAGGAACCCTAAAAACTTTAGCATCTAAAGCTATTCCGGATAATCTGATACGTCACATAGCTACAGTCCTCTAGATGGAACCACTACGAGTATCACATCACCCAACAGGATCAATCAAACTATAACCTAGCTTCAAAACCGCATAACCGCCTATCTGACACATTGGAATATCAACTCGACACAGATCAGAAAAGGACCAATTTTAGTCGCTTGGGGGACGACGTTGAGATGTTAATAGATAAACAGGGGATGTTCTTAAAAAACTAACTCAAAATATAGCTCATGAAACCTAGACTTAGCGTAGTGGCGTTAAGATTCAAGTTAGCTTAAAACATTGTTGGATATAGAATCATTCAAGTATAAGTGAATGTTGTTTGGCCTATCAATCAAGTGATCTTACCAGAATGTTGGTTTAACCTAATAATCACGTCTGGTCCGATTCTGGCGCCAGAAATAATTGGATTTCTATCGGTAATATCGAAATTGCAGACCATTTTAATCTAATTAGATGGGGGTTTGAATGATCTTAAGCTAATTGACCCGGACGCAAATACATCTTCCACGAAATTGTGCCCAGGTATTTCAATTGTCTTTCAATTTTGATTACTGACAAGCTGCGCAGGACAAAGCGGAATGCGGAATTAATCTTGTGCGTTTTACCTTTGAACCGGCTTTTCTGCCGTCAAAATCCGGCAAATACAAAAGATCTTGTAACAAATAGTGACTAAATTTGAAGACTGACTGGGTAGCTCAATTGGCAGAGCGTGCGCCTCGGCAAAGCCCAAGACACTGTTGAAATCCTGTCAGAGCCTTGTTTTTTTTTAATTATTTAGTATGTTAAAAATATAGTTTCTTATTGAAGAAATTCACTTTAAAAATCACGAAGATCATGATGGTAAAATATCTACATTTTTCTTAAAAAATCAACAAGCTCCTGACGCCGAGAGAGATTTATGCATTTTTGAATTTCGAACCTTCTTCAATTTTATGAAACTTCAAAACTCGACTTTATTTAGTCTTTTTAAAAGGACACGAGGACTCAGGAGGGTCTTTTTAGTTATTTGTACATGTTTTTCTTTAAAATCAGACATGTAACTGTGGCAGGCCTCAAGGCCTGTATGCAGAATGAAATTTTGAATTTGAAGTTGATGATCGTAGAAAACCGTGGAAAAATACAAAAGAAGAATGTTAATAGATTATAGTTAGGTCTGTTGAGGGTCCATACACACGAGTCTAAAGTTTTCGGGTTGATCCAGGATCGTCAACATCGTTTGCATCTCCTGATGATGCCTCGTAGAGAGGCGAAACACGTCGAGGATCATACTGTCTGGTGGTGGTTTGTTGTATTTGCATGCGTATTTTTTTGTGGGAACTGCATGAAAATATGTGCATGTGAGCACAATTTACTGTCACATCTAAGATTTCGCGGTAAAGGAAAGGAATTTTAATCCATTAGCATAAATGGAACTCCACAGAGTAACGCCTGAATGTAACAATTATACAAAAGAAGAAGCAAATTCATGTAGTATTTTTTTACCTATTAGTACTACAGAAGATTTGAAATATGTTAGTAGAGGCTGTATATTATTTAAGTTTAACGCATTCAATGCTGGCAACGCACATATGTCTTTAAACCTATACAAACGTATCCCAAAGGGGTGTGGCTCGGAAGTCAATGTATTACAGACAAAAGTAGCTTTATCGGGAAAAACTTGAATGTAACATATGAAGAGAATGTCACCGTCATAACTAGGGATTGGACGGTATAGTGCATACAAACGGGACTTATGCCAAAATGGACTAGCTATCAGTGTACCAATTATGCTATTATAAACTTGTAAAAATGAAATGTCTGTACATTGAATATGTCAAAAATTCTTTTTTTTTTTCTTTGTATGTTCGTATATGTCGTTGTGGCTTCATCACGCCAAATCGGATAAACGGATTTCAACTATGTTTGGTACACGCGTAGCTGAGTATCTCCAGATGGTTATACGATACTTTTAACCCGACTGCGCTAAAAAAGAAAAGAAGGGTTATGACTTTTTCTCTTCCACGAACAAAGTTGCGACCTTCTAGTATTTTATAAAGTCGATAAATTTGTCGATGTCTGATGAATAATTACGTATCGTTATTAAAGGTGTTAAATTTAGTTATTTATAGGAACATGGAAAATTATTGTTTACCGCATTTTGTGTATAAAAACTGGCTACGAACTTTTATTGGTACGAGAGTGTATACATTTTATCCGGCTCGATGCGGATTATTTATGATTCTTACCACAGTTTCAATGCTATTGACTACAACACAATTGATTTGTCCTTCTAACCTTTTTCATTAAATAAATCCATACTAATATTATAAATTTGAAAGTGTGTCTGCCTGTCTGTCTGTTATCTCTTCACGCTTAAACCATAATTAATTAAACCAAATTAAATTTTGTATGGAGATAGTTTGAGTCCAGGGAAAGGACATACGCTACTTTTTATCCTGGAAAAATACCCTTATCCGCGATAAATGAATTTAAGGCGGACGAAGTCGCGGGCAGAAGCTAGTATTATATAACCTACATTATACTCTCCCCACAACGACAAATTTATCGATAAGTTACACTGATAGCTGCTCCATTATGGCATAAAGTCCTGTTCCTTATGTCATTCACACTCCCGTCTGATCCCTAGGCATAATGGACTGATTAACAATAATAATGTCTTTGGCAGCTGAAATCATAAAATATTATACTTAGATAGTCCAGTTTATTCAAATACTTTGAATGTGTTCAGTGGAGTCTGTTGAAGCAAATTAACTAAAGTTTACCAATATATCATGGTTATGGATATCTATTGTATTCGATGGCTGACTTACGAGTAAGACTAATAAAATTCTTATTAACACTGACTGTAGTCAAATAAACATAAAATGCTGATTCGAAATGGTAGTTTCTATGATAGAAATCGAAAAAAAAATGATTTTGATACATTACGAGCAGCTTGTTTTATAAGCCTTTAAAATTGGGTCGGGAAGTCAATTATTAAACTTTGAAAACATGAATAACTAATACTTGAAATGTATAGTAGGCACTAGTCAATGAAACGATTTTTTTTTGCCTTTTTGGTATGTTGGTATGTGTCGTTGTGGCTTCATCACGCCAAATCAGCTAAACGGATTTCAACTATTTTGTAGTATACGGGTAGCTGGGTTCATTCACAAGTGGTTAGGATACTTGTTATCCGACTATGCTGAGGCAAAAGATGGTTATGGCTATTTCTTCCTCCACGAACGAAGTTGCGGGGCATATTCTAACTTATAGTAGCATTAAAATACCCATGAAAGATATAGTAAGTTTTGTTATCAAACCGTATCGATAAACGCAAGTTTTAACATAGCTGCAGAACAATATTCTTAATTTCCCCATACAAGGAAGCAAGGTGTGACGTCACACTTACATACCTAGACTTTTGTATGGGGCGTTTTCGGGAAAGTCCAAAAATTTTATTTTAACATTGTTGTATCTTGGTGTGTTTTTATAAGATTTAAGTAGTTTTTTCACCAAAGTATCAATTATTTAGAAGTCGTTTTATAACATACCACAGCAAAAAATACTACATCCCAATTTTTTTTTTATCTCAGAATAAATATGTGGTACATTTCTTACAGATAATTCGCCAAACAACGAACATAGAACGAGAGATATATCATCTACTTTTAAAATACCTGCCGTCCGTCTCGCGTGGAGCTTGTTACAATATCAATGTGATTTCCAACCTCCACATATCTCCCGTCCTGGGATTAATTAAAAAAATGCTGTTAGTGCACCTAATGTTTTTTTTTCTAGGAATCTATTTATACCAAAGTAAAGATGTATTCGTACAGGGACCTGTAAATATGTCATGGCGAATATTAAAAAAATATATCTAAAAACAAGACGGTGTGCAAATAAAGTATCTGTAAATCCTACGTTTGAGATTGAGAAAAATAAAAAGAAAAAGAGAGAGAGACAGAGAGATTGAGAAAAATAAATAAAATAGAAACATCTGAGAAAAAAGTTACCTATTAATAACAAAATTACCACATTCTTACTCATAAACGCGAACATCTGAAATATTTACCAATATTGGCATACAAGCCAAATACTTTAAGCTATAGTGTTGGAAAACATTGTCTTCCATCTAACTTCGCATACAATTCCTTTGTCTCAACCATCCCCTATGCGCATAACCTCGAAATTGTTTTATAGGTCATCTGGACGACATTGCTTCAGAGCAATAAAGCCGTATAGGATTACAAAAGGAAACAATAAATCGCCTTCGAAAAACTGATTGCAATACAAATTAACTGTATTTGCAACAAAAGTGTACTTTAGACTTTAAACATTTGCATTTTTAATATTTACTTATTCATTTTACAATACATACAATGTTTTATTACTTTACTTTTTGTATTTGATATTGTAACGGTTCTTTTTATTTTATCTGCTTTTTATAACTATGTAAATCATTGTAACTTTGACTAAAACTCATCTATATTAATATTTTCTCATGAAATAAATTAATCTTATCTGTACTTCTTTTTTTAGCATTAGAAAAAGGGTAAACAATCTTGATGTGTCTTTTTATTTAAATGCACTTTTATGTCAAAGCACATTTTTTAACATTAATATACCCAAGGATGGTAATTTACATTATTTTGGTTTCATTAGTAATAGTTACTATTTTTTAAAGCGTTTTTAAATCAAAAGACACGTCAAGATACCCTTTTTCTAATGCTAAAATGAACGAAATACAACCTTATCATTCTAGGTTTCATGGATTAATATTTGTTTCAATAATAGTTTCCTGTAAATAAAGTTTTTTTCTTTTTAGTTAAATTTAACACAGATTTCAAGTGTTTTTAAGAACAAAATCCGCAATACCGTTACTACCCAATTATCATCATAACCATTATATCAGCCGAAGCAAGTCTACTGCGAGACAAAGGCCTGCCTAACAACCTCCCCAACGGCCGGTCATGCGCCATTCTCAACCAACGTTTCCCGTAATCTTCACCAGATCATCGGTCCATCTTACTACCCAATACCGGTTTTAAATATCAAAATTGAAATCAATTCTATATTGTTTTTCTCATTCTTTGCTTTAGAGTAAAAATTAAATAAATTGACCAATTTAATTAAATGTCAGACAACAAAACGTCATATATTTATTATAGAAATTGCACATTCGAACACTACATTTGATTTATAATAAACATATATACATATATGAGAAGTATTCTCAGCAGTCCTTGGTTCTAATCACAATCTTAAACGCTAAAAACGAACCCAGCAGAGTAAATACAATCAAGAATTTGGTAGTTATATTTATTTGGAATATAACCAGAGGGATTAATTAATATTAATTTATTATCAAGTATTATTCATTTACTAGATAGTTTTATTTATTGATACGTCTATGTAGAAACTTCTAAAAATATTAAACAATAGGTACAATATTTTTTTAAAAAAAGGAATCAGTTGAAAAATAATTTAAAATGAGGCAGGTTAGCATATTGACATATTGTATACCATTAACATCAAGATCACTCCCAGGCTCACATTAAATGATATACTTTCAAATTGAATACCTTGTTAATGTTGTAAACATCTTATTATACCCCGATTTAATTCAACCTGTAATCATTATTTTGTCAAATAAAGAAAAAATCAAAGCAGTCCGATAAAACAAGTACTTACCAATATCATTATTCAAATTCACACAAACAAAACAATGCTAAAATTTACACCAACCACGGTAAATGTATTTCAAAAACGGTTTCAATTATCAAATATACGGCATAACAATAAAACTTCTCAATCAGAAATAGTTTTACATAAAACAAAATAAACCATTGTATATACATTTTAAGAATGAATTCTTAAATTCTCATTCGTTATCACGATTCATTTTAAAACAAGAATCCTTTGACATAATTATGAAGTGAACCGTCGTGTATAGAAATAGCGACGCACCGGACCATCGCTGCAACATGGCTGAACCCGCTTTAGAACCCAAACGGCACAACCGACAACAAAAAAACGGTTAAAAAAAACCATATAACCGACGAAAAAATATTCAAAATAAAAATTTAAACGATTTTTCAAGACATACTCCGGTTATGTTCTTTTGTCTTTGTGTTAGTGACTTACTGCTTTTTGGAACTCCGCCGCCTGCAGAACAAAGGACGCAGTGCAACCGACTCACTCAGTAGAAAAACGGCCCAAACACCACATTTCCCATGATTTTCTGATGATTGAAAGCCACTCAATCGTTTATTATGCGCATAACAGAATTAAATCATTATATTTTTATCAACGCGGCCACACGAACCTACCACAGCTGGTTTTTGGTCCAGTCTAATTCGTGTTTTTTGCAACAATTTTTTTTTTGCGCGATTGATTTTTTAAATATTTTTTTTGTTTTTTTTTTTTAATACGCACATAGACCCGTCTCGCCGAGCGTTACCGACACACTGGAGGTCTGCAGGAAGGCAGTATGCATTGATTCGGCGGAGCTCCCTCCGTATAACCGTCCCTTTCTAACCCGAGGGTGTGCTGTCTCTGTCGCCCCCGTACAACCGACGAATTTTGGCAGCGCAAATGTTAGTAAATTTAATTACTAGTACTAGAACATAGTTTTTTTATCGATTCCCCTAGTTTAATGAATCGTGTAGTGCTTTAAATGTTTCGTCAGATATGCTCGTTAACAAATTTATAATTTAGAGTAGTCAGAGGCATAGTTTTGTTTTAGTGTACAGAACATCAAAGATAAACATAATTATCGTTTTTATAATTACATGTATAATTCACTAATTGAATTTATGAGAAAAATCTGGTAGCGTACATTAAATAACCAGTTTCTATTTAATAAAACGGTCCTTTGTTATAGAAGAACGAATTAAATATGTTTCGAGTTTTTCAACCAAGTTTAACCAAAGCACTTTTCTATGTTTGTTTTTTTTTATGTTTAAAAAGGTTTTTCTGTTAAGTTGTATTTGTATATGTAGTTGTTTAACATAAAAAAAACACCTTTTTATTGTAAGGCTATATACATATCCTTACTTATTATAATACTAGAACGTGCCCACAACTTTGTCAGAGGAGAAAAAATCATAACCCTCTTTTATTATTCAGTGTAGTCGAGTAAATTGTACCTTTTTACTATTTGGATATCCAGCTACCCGAGTACCAAAAATAGTTGAAATCCGTTTAGCCGTTTTAGCGTAATCAATCCACTACGACATATACAAAAAACATCAAAAAAGTTTTCAGTTTACTTCAACGTACAGATATTTAATTTTTACAACTTAATAGTAGTATAGATTTTCTAGAAATACATCTAAACAAACTTTTTTTGTAATAGTATTTTTTACTTCAGTGTCAAAAATATCCTATAACTATCTGTGGATGCGCAGTGTACCAAAAATAGGGAACATGCGTGAAATTTTTTCATCGCTGTTTTTAACAAAATATCAAAATACCGTAAAAACTATTCCAAAAAGGGAAATTCAAATTAAAATCGAATAAGAAATACTCATGATATAGGCATTTTAAACTACGAATTAGACAGCGATTTGACTGAGAGGTCCGACATGTACTGTAACGTCACAGTCTACGACGTTCATATAAACTTCATATTAAATTCTGTTTTGCCAGAAAGAGATAGAACGAAATGTTTGATAGCTTATATCTTGGTTATTTTTATAGTTATTCGAAAAAATATTTTTCTTCCCTGTTTGTTACACGAATGAGTTTTAATAAAGCAAAAAGAAAAGATTATGCATATTCCCTATTGTTGAAATCCGTTTAGCTGATTTGGCGTAATGACACCACAAGGACACATACAAAAAAGAAAAGATTTTTTTTTCATCCAGTGACCTTCAAATAGTCCGTATCACTGTACTTTAACAACTGCGTAATATTTCATATATATTTCTAGTAGGTTTGCAATTAAGAATTATTGTAAAGTATTGTATTCGGGTGACGGCACTAATCATGGACATGTTAAGTACAGTTTGGTAGTACCCAATAATGGACAGCAATATTCAGTGCTTTCCGGCCTATCATTAATGGACGTGACCAGTTACGAACATTCAGTTATCTGATCATGCAGTGATGTTAAAATAAAAATCATAACTGGGTGCTTGTCCATTACTGGTGCCGCCACCCTTATGTGCTTATAATAGTTTCATTTTATATCCATATCATAAAACGCTTAGCCTAGGATCACAAAAAAATAAGAAACTAACATTGAGAATGACGCAGTTGTAGCAGTGCTACGAAAATGAGCGTGCTACGTCGTAGAGGCTCTACGCAGTATGTAAGTATTTTTACACGCATTACCTGATACCTTTGAATAAATGAGATTAATGCCTTTCAAAATCAAAGTGCAGGAGTCAAAGCGGACGAAAAAATAAATGACGACAGGGTCCGCAAACCAAAATTCTAATTAGTCCATATTGTAGATAATAAAAAAATATTAGACACGTATTTTCTGTTTTTTTTTTTCAATTTAATCAAAAATACTGAGATAAATCGCATCAAAGTTTAGGAGTCGAGGCCTGCGACGTCACTATTAGGTATAATCTGTACCATACGGTGACGTCACGCTACATTTTGACTCAATGTATTCCGTTATTTTTTGATTAAAAAAATAAAAAATATGTGTCCAATATTTTTTAATTATCTATAAACGGAGTAATTATTATTTAGTCGTCATACCTATTCAATGCGTCAGTCAGTCCAGTGCTGGTGGAAAGGCTGAGGCATTGTATAGGTAATTCACACGACTGAATTGTGGAATAAATTGTCGCCGGCAGTATTTTTGTACCGATCCGACCTTAAAGGTCCCACCTAAAAGGCCGGCAACACACTTGTGACTCCCCGGGCGTTGCAGTTGTCTATGGGCGTCGGTGATCGCTTACTATCAGGCAATCTGTCTACTCGTCTAAACAAAAAAATATATAAAGGTACCGGTTTGGTTCCTGTAATATGCGAGCGTAATTGTGTTTTGTGAACTGCATGAAAATATGCGCATTTGAGCACAATTTATTATAACTTACCAAGACACTATTTTGGGGAGAAGGAAAGGAACTATTTCCATTAATTTTACATGGATCGATTTAAGGGAAGCAAAGTCTTTGCCTATTTTTAAAACTAAGTTAAAAGACCTTTATTTCTCACTCCCATAATTTCTCCTTTTTAATTCTGATGCTGGTTTTCTAATCTGTTTGATGTCAACTGTATCATGGTTTTCTTTCTTTTTTTTGTATGTATTTATGTATATATATATATATTTATGTAAATAAATATGTATGTATATACGTATAATATGTATCTAAATACGTATGTATGTTTGTTTATGTTTTTATTCATTATTGTTGTACAACCGGCATATACCAACAAATATGTAGCGTAACAGATGTCGCTACAGATCTCGGAATTGTATATAATTTGTTTCTTATGTACTAGAGGGAGTGAAATGTACTAGTTTTTTGGTAAACATTGAAGTTTATTTATAATGAAATTATTAGTATTTCAAATTGGAAATAGATGTCGTTTAATCTTCGGAAGCAAAACCTGAAACACGCTATTAAGATTTTTCTTGTATTGTTTGAGGCGATATAATATATTTTGAATGGCGAACAATAAATCCAGAACGTAACCAGTATTGTTTCATATAAACAATTGTGTTATTTATAATCTTATCTCACCACCTACTCATTCCTAGCTATTCTGTGTAATTTTCGCTACCCAAAGGTTGTCTGGAAGAGATGGCTCTTTAGCGATAAAACCTCTATTGTACTCTATTGTCTACTGTATTTTATGTTAAGGCTCTATTGTACTGTTTGTTTGGAACTTCGCAAAGTAATGCCTGAATCTATGAATTATCTTACAAAAATTATTTTAAAATGTTGAAATGTAAGATCCTATCCTGTTTCGTCGGATTGCGATGATCTGAAATCGTTGCCAAAATATTACTGTCTTTTCCTTAAAATGAAGCACTTAATTCTTCAGTATTCCCATCATCTTAAATAGCCTGCGGCAGATAAATTTACACAGAAATGTAAGACAGGCAAATGTTAAATTATATGGCTCTAATTAATACGAGTATTTACCTAAATCAATGACAAGACTGTGAATTTACTGTTTCAATAATTTTAATGACATTCAACTTAATGAAACAACTGAACTCCTTCGAGAAAAAGTCACTGCTTTTGCACTTCAGCGTAGTTTGTAAAAAGTATCTTAACACATTCAGCACCGCGAACCCGCTCGGCGGGCGCTCTGCTCGCAGCAAGTTTTCGCTACGTACGGTTTTACGGTTATTGGCAACGAGCGTAGCGCTACGAGAATGTTGGTAGCGAAAGTGTCCATGCTCGTAAGTTTAGAATAGATCAGGAAACTTCTATACTATTATAAATTTGTAAAAGTTAAATGTCAGTACATCAAAGAAATTAAAAAAAAGAAAATTGTAACGGGCTATTGGGACTATGGAGGTCACTACATCTATCCATACTAATATTATAAACGGGAAAGTCTGTCTGTCTGTCTGTCTGTCTGTCTCTCTGTCTGTCTATCAGTTACCTCTTCACGCTTAAACCGCTAAACCAATTTGGATGAAATTTGGTATGGAGATAGTTTGAGTCCCGGGGAAGGACATAGGCTACATTTTATCCCGGAAAAATACCCTTATCCGCGATAAACGAATCTAAGGCGAACGAAGTCGCGGGCAGAAGCTAGTACTATTATAAAGTTGTAAAATGAAATAAATAAATAAATAATGTTCGTATGTTCGTATGTGTCGTTGTGGCTTCATCACGCCAAATCGGCAAAACAGATTTCAAATATTTTTGATACAAGGGTCGCTGGGTATCTCCAGATAATTAAAGGATACTTTTTACCTACGCTGAAGAAAAATAGAGGGGTTATGATTTTTTCTCCTCCGCGAACGAAGTTGCGGGCACTTCCTAGTAGAGAAATATATTTTTTTGGATTTTTTGTATGTTTGTATGTGTCGTTGTGGCTTCATCACGCCAAGTCGGCTGAATAGATTTCAACTTTTTTGGGCACACGGGTAACTGGGTATCCACAGATAGTTATAGGATACATTTTACCCAACTATGCTGACGAAATTAGGGGTTATGACTTTTCTCCTCTGTAAACGAAGGAGTGCTCACCTTCTAGGAACTTTAATATTTTTAATTTTCAAAGTGTATACATCATTCCTAGACAGTTTTGGATATTACTTTCACTATTTCCGAACAAATATAACTGAAACGAGGAGAAATAAGTAAAAATCTACTCGCAAATTTAGACCCGTACTCCGAACAAGTGGTTTAATAAAAGGCAATAAGGAACACCATAAGCGCAGCAATAAGGTCCCTTTTACCGTAAAGTTACGCGTTCGTTTGCAAATGGTCTCGACAGATGGCACTGCCTCCGATTTATAGCTTCGGACCTTAGCGTTGGACGTAAAATATTCATCCCATAATATATCTCAAGATAGAACCCGTGGCAACTTTAAACGGTCACCGATTTGGGTCTCACAGATTTTAGAATATAGTTGTTCTGTGGACAATACAATAATTAATAGCTTAGGTACATATTGTGGAGCGGTTACTCTCGTCTGGCATAAACTTTATTGACGTAATCATTATCTATAATATAAAAGGCAAAGTCCTCACTTAAATCAACGCCCAGCCCAAACCATTGGACCTAGAGACCTGAATTTTTGACAATAGGTAGTTACTACCAGCAGGCCTCTGATGGTTGCGTTTGTCACGCGATAAATTAGTGACATAGCTGCCGTCACTTTCTGACACGTATGTGAGTGCGAGAGTGACAGGCGCGTTATCATATCATTTATCGCGTGATAAACCCGACCATCATAGGCCCGCTGGGCATTTTTAGAGTTCCGTACCAAAAATGGTAATAAGGAAACCCATATCGCGCGACTCTATCTGTCTGTCTGTTTCACTATAAAACCGCCATATCCCAAAAACGACTTATGCTATGTGTTTTAAATTTGGAATAGATATAAACATGGTGAGCCCAAATGTATTGTAAAGGAAACAATGAAAAATATTTTTTCTTTTTCTAAAAAAAAGGACGAATATGAAAGGGGGCAATTATTTATAATCTAGCTACGAGGTTAAGTAAATTACGGATGATATTCGGTCGGGTATGAATGACCGGAAATTGACGGTGCTTACGATTCTGGATTTTAGTAACGCGTTCAACACTGTTGATTTTGACATTTTGTTGGCTATATTACGTTCTCTTAACATATCTCCTGCGGTTATTGAATGGTTTCATAGTTACCTAACTAATCGACGGCAGCGTATAAAGGTGATTACTTCCCGATCTCCTTGGTGCAGCATACTTTCTGGCTTCCGCAAGGCGGTGTGCTGTCTCCACTGCTATTTTCAATTTTCATTAATTCCATTACTCATAATCTATCTTCTTTTTATCACCTTTATGCTGACGATCTCCAAATATATTCTCAGGGTGTACTCGGCGATCTCCCGTCGGTTATAGCCATGGCAAATTGTGACTTGGAGCTAATTTCGGAGTGGACTAGTAGCTATGGCTTGAAAGTTTATCCTACGAAGACGCAAGTTATGATCATTGGCAGCTCAAAGATGATTTCTAAAGTTGACTTTGCTGGCCTCCCAAGAATTGTATTTAATGGTGTTCAAATTCCTTTTTCTCACTCTGTAAAGAATTTAGGTATAATCTTGGATCGCACTCTTTCCTGGGTGCCGCAGCTGAATGAGGTTAGCAGGAGGGTGTTCGCCGCAGTGAATTCACTGAGAAGGCTTCGTAATTTTCTTCCTATCGCCACTAAAATTGCGCTTGCTCAAACACTACTCCTTCCCATTTTTGACTACGCTGATGGTGCCTATCTAGATCTTTCAGAGGAGCAACTTAACAAACTTGAGCGAATTCAAAACATGTGTATTAGGTTTATATTTGGGTTACGCAAGTATGATCATGTGTCAAGTTTCCGTTCACAACTCAAGTGGCTCCCTATCTGTCTTCGTCGTAACACTCACATTCTTTCTCTTCTCTATAATACACTCTTTCGTCGTGCGACTTCCCGCTATCTCAAAGAACGTTTTAGTTATCTTCTATCAGCAAGGTCCGCTCGAAACTATCTTCTAGCTGTTCCATCATCAAAGTCAAAGTTTTATACAAATTCTTTTACATTCCGGGCTACTGTGTTGTGGAACTCTCTTCCACTCGATTTAAGGCAAGCGAAGTCATTGCCTATTTTTAAAATTTTAAAACTAAGTTAAAGGATCATTATTTATCGCTCCCATAATTTATATTTTTAATTCTGCTTCTGTTTTTCTAATCACTTTGATGTCAACTGTATCATAGTTGTCTTTCTTACTTTGTATATATATATATATTATATATATATATATATATATATATTTATAGTAGTATGTATGTTTAGTATATGTATATGTATGTTTGTTTTTATTTATTTTTGTATTATATGTAATCTTATCTCACCACCTACTCATTTCTAGGTATTTTATGTCATTTCCGTTACCCAAAGCTTGTCTGGAAGAGATCGCTCTTTAGCGATAAGACCGCCTATTGTTTGCCTATTTTATGTTAAGGCTCAATTGTACTGTTTCTGTTGTTGGTGTGCAATAAAGAATTGTTGTTGTTGTTGTTGTTGTTGTTATTGTTAAGCAGGGTATTATATGAAAAAACTTGATCTGCAAATTGCCAAAAAAAAAATTGTGATTAAATTTCGTTTTATTCAGGAAAATGTAAAAAATACCCCTCCCACCCCCTCCCTTTTATCACCGATGTTTACCAAGGGAAAATTTAGAAATTTTCACATTTTGTATAAATGATCATAAATATAACACAAAAATTAAAACTATGTTTTTAACTAGCTAAATATTTTTTAATTTCCAAAAAAACTTATTTGAACATCCCGGTTACGTTAAGTTTGCACCTCATTTGTATGCAACGCTTTAGATATCAGGTACAAACTTAACTTAACCGGAGCCGGGTAATAATGAAGGGTAAGTGAAAGTTTGTGCGGAACCCTCGGTGCGGGAGTCTGAATTACACTTTGCCGGTTTTGTTTTGTAAGAGATTCCCTGTGTAGGTAGGGATATAAAGTCAAGCACAAGTCCAAAGTCCAAAGTGTATGGAGTACTCCTGTCACCTTTGAGACGGATCAGCTAAATACCAACTGGCCACTTTGGACTCGATTGACAAACGAGCTAGGCGGCTTATTGGCGACGCTACTATTACTGAGGCTAAGCTGCAGAGCCTTGAGTATCGACGTAGGGTCGCACGTCGGTCGGGTTTTTACAGGTTACATTTCGGAGAATGTGCGCGGGAATTACATGATCTAATTCCAACAGCCCCTTTCCACCATCCGGACACACAATGCGTGTATTCGTTCCATCCACATGTGGTCGATATTCCGCGTACCCGCACGAAGCGCTTCGGTGCCACTTTCATCATGCGTACCGCAAAGGAGTGGAACTCGTTGCCTGCGAGTGTGTTCTCCGACCATTATAATTTAGGCGTGTTCAAGACAAGAGTGAATAGGCTGTTTCTAGACGGGCATGATACATCCTCAACTGCATCGTCACTTAACAACAGGTGAGATTGCGGCCGTCTATCATCATATATAAAAAAAAAACCTTTGTCTGCTAGGCAGGAGTAGTAGCAGGGATAGCAAGATATGTAGAGATGTAAAGCATATTGAGAGTATTAACATCCTCCAAGCTAGTATAGGAGACGGACAGTCTAGTATATTAAAAGTAGATGTATTTAAATTACGAATAACGCCTGTCTACGTCTATTATGTCAATAGGATTTTAGTCAGCACTGGTCCCACCAAGGGCGAAAAAGCGATTAGCTGTTCTCGCCCAAGAAACGAACAAAATATATAGATCCTGTGTTAGTAAAAGAGACACATGTATTAATAGTTCATCGCTGCTGGCTGTTCAGACTGCCGGCGAGAACTTTCTCTCTGCCAGCTTATCGCAGCGATAAGAGCGATAAGATAAAACTAGCTCAGCGGTACTCGCGCTGCGAGACCAACCAGCGGTGATTTTACAGCGTTACCGAGCGAGTGGTGCGAGTAATAGCCTGTCGCACTCGAACACTCGCTTATAGCCGAGCGACATAACTGTTGGAGCTACACACTCGCTTCTCGCTGCTCGCCAACTCGTTTCTAGTGTCTAGTTTTAATCGCTTCTCACTCATCGTCGACGGTAGGACCAGTGCCTAAGACTCTCAAATAGAAAACATATCCAAAAACTCGATAAAATATTTTATTGCTCTACCTTTGACTCTATCCCTCTACATAAGCTATACCATTATAAAGTTGTAAACCAATAATTTATCCGTTTAGCCTAATGATTGACTGGTAGAAAATGAGACATATGAATAAAAATAATTCTAAGAAAATGTGAACAATTGCAATTGCAAAAGCGAAACACGTTTCTAAGCAACCAAGTACCGAGAGTTAAGTGAATAATTAGTGAGCAAACAGGCCAAGCTGGTCACGCATGCGTCGTGCATTTCACGAATTATTCCTTTAACAAAATGTAATGTACTTTACTGGAGGACAAGAGAGTACCCGCAATTTCGTCAGCGGAGAATAAAAAATAAAATAAACTCTTAAGAGGCTCATAACCTATGCTTAATTGTTCATTATGAAAACACCTAACACGCTATGCAAGCCTTTTCTTTAAAACGTGTGTATTTTAAGAACAGAAAGTACCAAAAACTGGTTCTTCGTCATCTGTAAAGTCGGTTTACGGACGATAATTTTATCTCTATTTCTTGTTCAGCGCTTTTGCTTGCACACTCAGCTCAAACGGAGCATGACAATGAGTCATGCTTTTTCGTGCGTGCAGTGTTCATCGATTAATAAGACGTTATCATGTCAAAAAAAAACAAAGTCTGATGGCATTTATCTTGTTTACGGTGACTCGTGAAGACAAAGTGAAACAGTAATATCAGGTCATAAACAACATTATACATAAGCCAAAGCAAACTAAATATACATTTTTTTTATCTGAAGACGTAATTGGGACCGAGCGCGACGACAGCGCCACGTGACAGGCGGCCATTATGGACAATATTGTCACCGCTGTCAAACAAGAAGTAAGTAAATATTGTGAAAAATGTTAATGAAATCTTGTGTTATTTTTGGTGTTATTACAATTCACAACAACACATCTTACCAGGACCATATTTTTATCTCAAAAACGATTAGAAAATGTTTACTGCAATATGGATTTGACAGCTCAAGTCAGCGACAAAAATGACAATTTTAGCCGTAGCGAGCGCTGTGATCGTTTAGGCTACCCCCTCCACCCGTTTTGCACTCTGCCAATAATAAAAACTGAATTAATTAAAGATTTTTGTAAAATTATAAAAAACTTCGTTTGTGGAAGACAAAATGTCATAACCCTTCTTGTTTTCTTCAACGTGTACCAAAACTAGTTTAAATCTGTTTAGCCAATTTAGCGCGTAGAAGGCGCAACGACACATACTAACATACAAACACAAAAATTCCAAAAAATATATTTTTCGTTTCATTGATCTTCAAATAGTCCGTAACAGTACTTTCTTTCAAAATATCTTCAATGTACAGACATTTCATTTTTACTATTTTATGATAGTATAGATACAGTGAAATTAACAGTTAATTTTTTTTTTTTTGTATATTGATAAATACCTTACGGTCGTTGTCAAGATTATGAGACATAGTCAATACGAAAAAGTGAAGAGTTACGTATCGAAGGTCATTCCGAGCTGTAAGCCCTTAAAACGACACTTGAATACGTGGGCAGATGACGGTTTCCACTTGTTTTATAGTTCCTACTTAATAACACAGCATTCACCATTCACACAAAGACGAAACGTCTCCCAAACATATTGCATCACTATGTATGTATGTTTGTCCCTCGCGTAAGGAACGTATTTAATAATGGACAAACAGACAGATTGTCACGCAGCCGCGCGTGACGGCAGCGTTGGCAGAAAAGAAATAGGAAAACATTACGAGAAAAGATCATACAATACAATACAATACTCTTTATTGCACACCAAAAGAAAGTAACATCAGACACTTAAATCTAAAACAATATGATAAATGGTAAGCAACAGGCGGCCTTATCGCGAAGAAGCGACACTCTAAGAGTCCCCAGCAAGCTCGGCCGAATTTCACCTTCCCATACAAACGGAGTTTCGTTTTCATTTTAAAACTACGTGTTGGATTGTAACGAAACTTTGCATATACAATAACATAAGGTATATCTAAGCTTTCAATTAGTTTATATGGCTCCAGTTTATAAAACAAACGAAATACAGCAAAAACTAGTCTTGTATGAAAAACTTAAATTCGCTGCATTTTTTTTACTTTGGTATCTGAAGCTACATAAACTAATTACAGGCCTTCATGTACTTTAACTTATTCTAAGTACAAAGTTTCAGACGAAACTAGCTAGTCATTTTAAAATGAGAGCGTAACTACGTTTGTATGGAGAACCGAGCTTACCGAGGACTCTTAAGGTAGTAAAGATGGCGCAAAGTAAACAACCAATGAGTTAGTAAGTGGTACATACTCATATACATACATTTTGTAAGAAAAAATCTTCATTGAAATACAGATTTTTCATATAACTTGCAAGGCGAGAGAGAAATAGGTTAGTGAAATGTTTTGTTGTATAAGTGGTGGCAAAAAAACCATTATCAGGTGTAATTTGATATTTACGAGTACCTCTAGTTTTTTGGTGAAGGATAATATTATGAGGAAACCTGCATACATCTGCGAAGAAAATTAAGGCTGTATGTAAAGTCTTCAATTCGCACTGGGCCAACGTGGCTACTGCAGCTCACTCAAGTCTGATAAAAAGTATCCTATAACTATCTGTGGATGGCCAGTTACCCGTGTACCAAAAATAGTTGAAATCCGTTTAAGGTGCGTCCACACTTGTATCATTTGCTCGTATCCGATCACCGTGCCGTGACATGACTGCGTATCGCGCTGCTTGGACGCTTAATGTCGGCGCGCCGATCATGCCGTACTCGTCCGATATAACTGTGTGATACGCCTAGCAAAATGGATTTCGGGCGATCCGATCGGCGCAACGTCCAAACGCGTGATCGTGACACGCGATCATGCCACGCGACGATGATCTGATACGGGTAAATGATACAAATGTGGACGCACCTTTAGCCGTTTTTACTTGATGAAGGTACAACAACACTTATAAACAAACATACAAAATAAGACATAAAAGTATTTTGCCATTCAGTGAACTTCAAATAGTCTGTATCTTTTTTAATACCTTCAATGCGCTTATAGATGAAAATTTACAAATACAAGCAGGGCAAAAAATTCAAAATCTAGCTCCTATGTCAAGAAGTGATACCAGGTGCAAACTCAAGCGGCCCATTAAGTTGGAATGAGTAAAAGTTTATACGGAACTCTCGGTGCGCGAGTCAGACTCACACTTGGCCGGTTACTTTATGATAGCGTAGAAATTGGTCCAGTTGCTGACGCTACCCGTCGCTGGATCGCCGGGCGGGTCATTTGTCCTCGTAATTCGGCAAACGGTCTTACTACTTGGTTTTTGAGGTCCCCACGAGCACCTAAATACCAAAACTGCAATTGGAATGTTGACAATTTTAGACAACGTTTGTCTGTTGTATGTTGACGACAGAACGATCTCTCAATAATATAAACATTGGTGAAAAATCCAATAAAACTCGCCGAAATAGAGCAATCTTAAAATCCCATTTTTGGACCTTCCCAAAAACGCTCCATACTAAGACCTAGGAACTTGTGACGTCACACGTTTGTCATGGGCAGCTATGTTTTAACTTGCGTTTATCGAAACGGTTTCGTAACAAAAGTTACTATACCTTTCATTGGTTTTTTAATGTTATTATAAGTTACTAGATAATCAATAGCCATTTTTATATCTCGGCATAAATAGACTTCGACAATATAGTTTTATAAATTCGTAATTTTTATACTTTGCTATTTTTCCTGATAGTTAGTCGACAAAAGGGCCAACGGTGAACGGCCATTTCATTCAAAAGTTGCATTTTACTCAAAAACTAAATGATGTATATTGATGAAATTTGGAGTATAGGTGTTTTGTGCAAGCCGCTACTTAATTTGATAGTTAAGTAACAAAAATATATATTTCTAGGGGGAGCACATATAACCGAAACTGAAAAAAAAATCAGCAAATATCAATGTGTGGCACATATTTCGACACTACTTTTAAAAATAACTTGAGGTTTGTTCTTTATATAGTGAATACTTTTGAAAATAATCCCCCCGAAAGTAGCAAAAAATTTATCCCCTTCCGTCCCACTCTATTTTAAAAGCAGTATGTCCAAAAATATGAAGAAAAGATACTAAGACATAGCTTAATAAATAATTTGCACGAAAATAGTTTTCAACGTGACCGGGTATACCGTTTTTAAGTTATTGCCAAAAAACTGCCTTTCTCAGCAAAAGGACGTAATGGCTGAGGAGTTACGCTCTTTTATTAGTACACTTCTTCATATCGTATTTTTATCATATGTTAGTGCATTTTTTGTATGAAAGGCTGCGGTAACCTACACTGAGCATGGTCCGACATGCTCTTGGCCGGTTTTTATAAATAACTAGCTTCTGCCTGCGACTTCGTCCGCCTTAAATTCGTTTATGTATGTATGTATGTATGTAATCACTTTATTGCACATAAATTAATACAAAAAAATGTATTTACAATCACAGATATGTACAAAGGCGAACTTATCCCTGTGAGGGATCTCTTCTAGTTAACCTTAAGCAAATGAAAGAAAAAAAAGTATACATTAAAGTAGATAGACAAACCAACTAATTAGGTACTTAATATGCACAAAAATAAAACGAAGCCAAAATTTTATTCTTATAAAAAAATAATAAATACTTACCTATAATAAATATATACAAATAGATATAATACGAATAAGTTTATCGTGGATAAGGTTATTTTTCCGGGATAAAAAGTAATCTATGTCCTTCCCCGGTACTCAAACTATCTCCATACCAAATTTTATCCAAATCGGTTCAGTGGTTTAATCGTGAAGAGGTAACAGGCAGACACACTTTCGCATTTACACGGACTTCGTTCGCCTTAGATTCGTTTTTTGGGGATAAAAGGTATTTTTCCGAGATAAAAAGTAGCTTATATTTTTCCCCAAAATCCTCGATATTTTTCTAATTTAAATGTGAAGCATATTACCAAGATTTCAAGTTCATAGCGTAAAAAAAATACTGTCCATACGAATTTTCATCACCTTTTTCGTCCCTAAAAGGGATGAAATTGGATATACATTATAGCCTTTGTCCTATTCTGATATATAAGGTAACATAACTGGAAAGTTTCATAAATATTTGTCCAGTAGTTTTTGAGATTAAGTGGAACGTACATACATACTTTCACGTTTATAATATAGTAAGGATAATGAAAAAGAAGTAAGGATAAGTATGGATTCTTAGCTATTACAATAATGGAACTTAGGCTTATCTTTTGAGAGTTTTAATTCCATCAACGTTTCAACATATGTTTGGTGACCGCGACTGATGGTTTTCATTATACTTTGATACAAAATTAAAACGACATAAAAAACAAAAAAGCTTTCCCGTTCGTTTAAATCCAATTTCCTACATATTCCTCGTAATTGTCAAAAACAAGCGAAATAGTTAATTAGAAAGAAAAATCGTTTTTTTGTGCGGCGGCTAACTCTGTATGGAACATATTTTTTTCATTTAACCCTCAGGCAACTTGTAATTCGGGATAGCAACCGAGAATAAAGGTCAACATAATTTAACAAAGAAAAATCATGGCATTATTTTATACTACCTGACTGTTTTACTTGTTTTACTTGTTTTACCCACAATAAAGTAATTATTTCAGACTAGAAGGCCGCAACTTCGTTCTTGCAGGAGAATAAATAAATAAATAAATATAACGGGACAATTTTACACAAATCGAACTAGGTAAGCTCAATAAGGCTTGTGTTATGGGTACTAGACGACGATATATTTCATAGATATATTACTTATATACATAGAAAAAATCCAAGACTCAGGAACAAATATTTGTGCTTATCACACAAATATTTGCCCTTACCGGGATTTGAACCCAGGACCTCAGCTTCGCAGGCAACGTTACTCCCACTGAGCTAAACCGGTCGTCAAAAAAAAAGAAAAAGTCATAGACCCTCTTTTTTTGTCAACGTAGTCGGGTAAAAAGTATCCTATAACCATCTGGAGACCACAGCTACCCGTGTATCAAAAATAGTTGAATCCGTTTAGCCAATTTAGCGTGATGAAGCCACAACGACACAAAAATATATATTTTTCTATTTAATTACCTCCAAATAGTCCGTCAATCATTTTTTCTTAATATCTTTAATGTACAGAAATTTCATTTTTACAACTTTATAATAGTACTAGCTTCTGCCCGCGACTTCGTCCGGGTTGTGTCCTTCCCCGGGACTCAAGGTATCTCCATACCAAATTTCATCCAAATCGGTTCGGTGGTCTAAGCGTGAACAGGTTACAGACAGACAGACACACTTTCGCATTTGTAATATTAGTATGGATAGCCTAGCCCGCTCTTTTACCTATGTTACCGGGAATAAAGTATGAATCCATACTAATATTATAAATGCGAAAGTGTGTCTGTCTGTCTGTCTGTCTGTCTGTTACCTCTCCACGCTTATACCGCTGAACCGATTTGGATAAAATTTGGTATGGAGATAGTTTGAGTCCCGGGGAAGGTCATAGGCCCGGAAAAATGCCCTTATCCACGATAAACGAATTTAAGGCGGACGAAGTCGCGGACAGAAGCTAGTATACTATAAGGTGCCCGCAACTTTGTTCACGGAGGAGAAAAAGTCATAACCCTCTATTTTTATTGAGAATAGTTGAGTAAAAAGTATCCTATAACCATCTGGAGATACCCAGCTACCCGTGTACCAAAAATAGTTGAAATCTGTGCAGGTGTTTTGGCGTGATGAAGACACACACAAATTTAAAAATATTTTTCGATTTACTTACCTCCAAATAGTCGGTTACAAACATTTTTTTTTATATCTTCAATGTGCAGACATTTCATTTTTGCAATTTTATTTTAGTATATATGTACAAGCTTAAGATAAGATATGATAAATACGGAAAACAACCCTATTATCATTTGTCTAGCTTCAATGCCTCAGACACACGTCAAACTTTTAACGACCGGTTTGGCTCAGTGGGAGTACGTTGCCTGCTAAGCTGAAGGTCCTTGGTTCAAATCCCGGTAAGGGCAAATATTTGTGTGATGAGTATGAATATTTGTTCCTGAGTCTTGGATGTTTTCTATGTATATAAGTAAATATATCGTCGTCTATTACCCATAACACAAGCCTTATTGAGCTTACCATAGGACTAGTTCGATTGGCGTAAAATTGTCCCGTGATATTTATTTATTCATATTTAACTTAACAAAACCTCTCTATTCGTATTTTTTTTTATTTGTTCCTTATCTCATCTTGGTCGCAAGCGACCACTACCGAGTAGTGAAGGAGCGAAACACCCATGAACAGAGATTTGGGCTTGGTAACCAGAAGGGCTGCCGGGACTTTGAGTATACCGAATGAGAAATAGCGAATAGGGTAGTATGCGTAGCGTCGGGGTGGTAGGTGGAACGGAAACTCGGTGATTCTTCACATAGTTTATATATATTTTTTTAACCAGCAACTCTCTATACTCTAGACTAACCTGAACTATATCTTAATTCTATCATGTTACAATACTTAAGTATATATACAATTAATCTACGTGATCAACGTGTTCAACAGAGGAAATCCCTTATCGGTTAGATAGGCACTTTATCTGGTTTTTTCACGTCTATCTACATACGTGTAGATGAGACTGTTTGCCTATCACAATAGACGATGTATGGAAGATGAAAATAGAAGGAGGGGGGAAGAGAGCCACACTGCCCCTTTACATATTTTGAAGGTCCGAAGCGTTCCTCGTACACTCTCAAATCTTTTAGAGTTTTGAAACCTCTGAGTAGAGGTCTATACTGGAGGTGCGGCCCAGGAACCACAAAGGATGTGGAAGGCCTGGGCCGCAAAGAGACCTCAGCAACGTCCTCCAAATCATTAATTGGGTGTCTGCATGTTGTTGAAGTCTCAGTCTGTCCCTAAGTTCTAGGTTGATCTACTTTTCGCGTTTTCATCTTATTGTGTATTTATTGTCAGTATTTGTCAGGGTCCAGTACAAGGTGAAGAGGTCTGCAGATACCTTTTCTTAGAGGCAGATAATCAACTGTTGCTCTTATGAGCTATATATATGAGGGTTTGGGCTTATTTCGGAACGCTCGATATAATTTTGGTCCAACATTTTAAAATGTTATGTTTAAGAAGATATACTAGCAAAAGGCCTTTTGGAAATTAGATACTTTTAAAAACTATTGCTATCGCATCGCCTCAAATCCCCCGTATCACAGTGTAAAAGGGACAACTGCAGCTCGGAACGATATGACCTACAAAAAATTGGCGAAAACCGGGTTTCGTAGTACCCTATTTCCTCTTCCAAAGCTGGACTAATTTTAGTTTTTATTTCACATATATTATAACGAAGGTCTTGGCTATGCTTCTATGTTTTCTGTTATTCTTTTATATTTGTTAAATTTGTTTACTGAACGTGTGCTTCTGGCGCAGGATGGTGGCATTTTTTGCAGTTTTAGAGGGCCTCTAATTCTTAAAATGAACAAATTATTAAGAAAAATAAAACATAGGGGCATGGCACGGGTAAGTATAGATTATATTTATAAAAAAAAATGCTCTAAAACAGTTATCCAGGGAAGAAACTGGGGATTACGTTTGTATGGAGGAACAGCCACTAGTATATCCTCTTAAGTCAGCGTGGATATCCACGTTCCCAACAAAGCCAAGGCCAGCCTGATGAACCGGTTTTGAACTACTTGGAGAGACTGTATTTTCCTGACTTTACCCTTAACCTGTCCAAAAACAATGCTGACTAAAAAGTGTTAAGAACATGTTAGCCCTACATATACTAATTTTCCTGTGCGGCGCCGGCAACCCGCGGCGAGTTAGTAATTCGGGCGCCATGAATTTTGCAGCGGCCGGTGCGTGCGGGGCGAGGTACGAGCGGAGGCGTGGCCATTTATACTTATTATTTAAAAAACCAGCCAAGTCGGACGCATAAAGGGATGCACACGACTATGCTAAAAAATCTTTTACGTAACCCAACTTAAGTGGCCGGTTAAGTTTAGTGTGCACATGGTATCGCGAAGGACACAAATGAGGTGCATACTTAACGCAACCGAAATTAAGAAATGATTTTTGATAACAACTATGTTACTTTAAATACCATAGTATCGGTAAACAATTTTCTGTATTTTTTCATAATTGTAGGCTTCGGAGATAAGGGGGGGTGGGGGGGAGGGAATAGTAAATTTTCGTGTATTTTCTTAAATAACTTCAAAACTATTTATTAAAAAATTATATAACAAAAATTGAGATTCTCACAATGAGCCCTTTCATTTAATATGTCACACAATATCGTTTGCAAAACCTTTTTTAAATATTTTCTAATTAACCCCCCCGAAAATGTCCTTATATTTTAAATTCATAAATTTACGTTACACGACCGTTTTGGGTCATCGACTTATACAGGGTGTCCCAAGAAGTAGTGATATACTGAAGCTGGGAGGTAGAGGACCTAGAGGGCTATCTAAATCACCCCCATGTATGTTCCGCGATTTTTCGTATTTTCGGAGTTATGACTTTTTTTAAATTTTTCACCTATCGCCGAGTACGATGAGATTTTTATTTATGGTGACGTGAATTATTGCGGTAGATGCTTGATTTTTTTGTGTGCTAAGCTGATAGATAGGCCAATTCAGTATGGTAACATTTACTATCGTTAGATCTTAGAATGGAATAAAAAAAAATGTAATGCCAAGAATGATAAAATTACACAATATGTTCACAACTTCAAGGGGCTTTAAAAAGATAAAATCACATAAAAAAATTACCATTTGGCTTTTTAAAACTTGCTCTATCTATCAGGAATCTACCCTGAAAATTTCATTTTATTATTCCTTAAACTTCAATCAAAACATTGAAATCTAAATGTGGCAAGTGCAAAATTAATTAACTTTCTAAATAAATTTCGTTCTAAATCACGCACTGGCCATCAATAGAAAAAGAACAAGAAACAAAAGACGGTTGACGCATGAGAAAATTTTCACGTTGTTTGGTCATCGTTGGTACTTTTCAATAATTTAAAAATTGTGTCTTTTTGTTCTTTGTTGTTCGTTTGTCTAATTGTTCGTTTCTCAAATCATTTTGGCTATTCATATGGACTTTGACTTGCATTACGATTTGGATTAGTGTTATTACCTGAAATCGACGACTTGGCATTATTTAACTGGACTAGAGTGTGCGTGTAAGTGATCATGTTTACTTCACGTGACTACGCAGAAATGCATTACTATTACGGTTATGCTAGGGGGAATGCGGCGGAAGCGTCAAGGCTGTACCGGGAACATGTGGAACGAAGAGGCGGGCCTCAACCTGAAACGTTTCCTGACTATCGCATGATCTTATGAGTACATAATGCGTATTTGGAAGGTTACATACCGGGTACCAGATCAGGCCGTATGGCCACTATGCCGGATCCTGATGTAGTAGATGCAGTGGTTGAAGAAGTAGGAAGAGACCCGTCGTCCAGTGTGAGAGTTATGGAACGTCGTACCGGACTTTCTAAATCTCAGGTACACCGTACACTACAGAGCGTAGGATATCATCCGTTTCACATTAGAAAAGTGCAACAGTTGAAACCGGAAGATTACAATCGGCGAATTGAATTCTGTCAGGAAATACTGAGGAGACAAGTGTTAAATTTGAGAATTCAGGGCGAAGGAACACACTCCAGCTCGGTTCATGTATTTATTCCGACTAAACTAAACGTCACAAAAGTAACTTAATCTACCTACATATATAACACCTCCACCTTTAAATTTATAACAGTTATGGATTTATTTATACATTTATGATTTCTAAATGTTTCTGTTTCCTAGAAGTATTTCTAACCTAATAAGTACATTTACTTAATACTACTTATAATATTTTTAAAAATATCTTCAAACCCAAATCTGAACGGGGGTTTGCGAGCTCTGGCAGTTTTAGTCGCGTCACTAGTACAAGGCTGATCCTCACATGATGGACCTGCTCGTGTAGGTGGAGTCGCTGTGTGTGCAGGTGGTAGCGGCGCTGGCGAATCCAGCGCTGCCTGCTCTGGATTACGGTCACCATCCGCCGATGCATTTTCACCAGCCCGGAACTTTCCACTAACTAACTCTGTGTCCGATTGCCCCGATGTCTCGTCAGTGCCAGGAAATAAGAGAGAAATGCGCTTACCCTGCTTTCGTCCCCCTTCTTTTTGCGTTACCCGCCGGTTCTTTAACTGGTCAATGTGCCTATGAAACCCGGTTCCGCTACTAGATTCTACATAATAATCGGTATCGCCGCGCTTATCTAGTATTGTGCCCGGTGTCCACTTATCTGGGCCGCGATACTGGCGCACCCACACGGGGTCCCCAGCGTGCAGCTGGCGCTCGACGCCACCCGCCGCGCGTCGCTGCCGCTCCTGCGCCGCTCGGACCCGATCCGCGCGCTCCGGCTTTAAACAATCTAACCTGGTGCGCAGCGACCGACCCTGTAAGAGCTTAGAGGGACTCTCCCCGGTTGTGTTATGTTCGGTATTCCGATATTGCAGTAGGAACCTCCACAGAGCCGTCTCTGTGTCTAAACTGTCTTTAAAAGCTTTCGTAATCACCGCCTTACATATTTTTACTGCACTCTCCGCGGCTCCGTTCGAGGCTGGGTGGTATGGCGCTGTCAGAATATGATCTACGCCGTTACACGCTAGAAATGATTCGAATTCAGTGCTCGTAAATGGAGGACCATTGTCACTGACCACTTGCTTCGGAATACCGAACCTAGACCATAACTCCCTAAGAACTCGTATCACCGCCCCGGCCGAAGTTCCGTTCATTTTTATAGCCTCGATCCATTTAGAGTAGGCATCTACCATAATGAGGTAGGTTTGTCCGCGCATGGGCCCGAGGAAATCGATGTGCAGGCGCGCCCATGGTCTATCCGGCCACGCCCACAGTCGCGGCGCATGTGCCGGCGGCGCGGAGGCCGCGGCGGCGCACACCTCGCAAGTGCGGCACTGCGCCTCGATAGCCTCATCGAGCCCCGGCCACCACACATAGCTGCGTGCTAAGCTTTTCGTCTTCACTATTCCCATATGCGCTTCGTGAAGTTCTTTTAATACTTTTTCCCTACATGATATCGGAATGACGACCCTATGGCCCCATAATATGCATCCTAATTCTGTATATAATTCATCCCTCCTATTAAAGTACGGTCCTAACTCTCTAATCTCACACTCCTTCGGCCAACCGTCACTAATATAGCTTAAAATCCTACTTAAGATGGCATCCGAAGCCGTCGCTCTTCTTAATTTGTTATAGTCTAATAACAAGGCGTCTGCGGCAAAGTGTAAATACGTTTGTTCGGGTATCTGACCCGCTTCTTCCGTTGTTTCCTCTTTATATGCCTTTATTAATTGGGACAGAGCGTCGGCCGTATTTTTTTCAGTTGAAACATACTCGATATCGAAATCGTATGCGGACAGTACTATAGCCCAGCGCTGGAGCCGACTCGCGGCGGTATTCGGCACCCCGCTGTTCGGCCCAAATATACTGACCAACGGCTTGTGGTCCGTGCGCAGGGTAAACTTACGTCCATATATATACTGATGGAATTTACTCACAGCAAACACTATCGCCAAAGCCTCCTTATGAATTTGACTGTAGTGCAGCTCGTGCGACGTGAGCGAGCGCGACGCGTACGCCACGACGCGCTCGCTGCCGTCGGACGCGCGCTGCGCCAACACGGCGCCCAGTCCGCGCGAGCTGGCGTCGCAGGTCACTACGGACTGCTGTGAAATATCAAAATGAACTAACACAGAGGTGCTCGTCAGTAATTTCTTAACCTGTCTAAACGCCGCCTCATGATGCTTGTCCCACCTCCAATGTACCTCTTTTTTCACCAGCTGGTACAAAGGATTCAAGTACGTACTCAAATTAGGTACGAATTTGCCATAAAAATTGACCATACCTAAAATGGAACGGAGTTCGGCTACATTCGTTGGTGCGCTCATTTCAACGATTGGTTTAATTTTATCCGGATCTACGCTCACCCCCTCCTTGTCTACCCTAAAGCCCAGGAACGTAACCTTATCCGCTAAAAATATACATTTGCTTCTTTTCAATTTTAAACCATGATCTTGCAATCTACGAAACACTTCATTAATTGTCTTTAAATGCGAATCAAAGTCCGTTCCTGTAATTAAAATGTCATCCAAAAAATTTATGACGTTTGGAATCCCGTTCAGTAAATTTTGCATCATCTTTGAAAATATACCTGGACTTGATGAAAGTCCATACACTAGCCTATTATATCTGAATAGACCACGGTGGGTATTAATCACTGTATAACGCTTAGAGGTTTCGTCTAATTCATACTGATTATAGGCGTGCGAGAGGTCCAACTTCGTGAAATATGCGTTATTACTTAGATTTGTAAACAAATCCTCTATTCTCGGAACCGGGTACCTATCGACCAGTAATACTTTATTCAAGGTAATTTTATAATCCGCACATACCCTTATACCTCCATCCGCTTTCCTGGCAATAACGAGAGGTGTGGCCCAGTCGGAGTGGTCCACGGGCTCGATGACACCGGCCGCCAGCATGGCGTCAATCTCGTCATCCACGCGCGCGCGCAGCGCGTAGGGCAACGGGCGCGCACGGCAAAATATTGGCTGGGCCCCCTCCCGCACCCATAGCGACGCCTTGCCCCCGGTATATCGGCCCAAAGTATCCTCGAATAACTGTTTATGCCTGGAAAACAAATCCGAAACTACAGTTCCCTTACATGTATAGATATCACTTGACACATCTTCCAATTTAACATTGTTTACATTCAATGTTGGAATTTTTATATGCAACTCAGCGAGCCATTGACGACCCAACAAATTAGTGCATCCGTTATCGATTACATACAAATCTAATCGTTTCTTTTTATTACCATAAGTTACATCAACTTCGAGATACCCTAATGGGCGAATGCTGGATCCATCGTAAAATCGAAGCAAAAGTTGACACGGGCGCAAAATACAGTTATTAAAACGTTGAGAATACGTATCATTACTTATACATGACAATGCCGACCCGGTGTCAACTTCCATCGATAAAGCTTGGTTATTAACTAAAACCGAAATACACACCGGTTTATATTGACTCAACGACATCAAATTCATCGTTGCTTCGCCTTCCTCTTCATAATCACCCGCGCAGAAATCCTGTTGCTGATCTGGCTCGGCATCCCGGCCTTGCATCCAATGCAGGCCGGACCTGGCACCTCCGCGGCCTACTCGGGCGCCCGCGCGCCACGGTCGCGCTCGGCCGGCAGCGCCGCGGTCGCGGTCCCCATCACCGCGGCGAGTAAATGCTTTGCTCGGACTACGATAATCGCCCCGCATCACTTGTGGGCACATCCTTCGTAAATGTCCTCTAATTTTACACACGTCACACACGTATTGACTAAACTTGCACTCAAAGCGTTGATGCCGGGGGTCTCCGCAAGATTCGCATAATTTGCAGTCCGCACCCACCGGTTGTAATTTATGCAACGTGTTTACAATATCATTCCGCTCGCTGCTACTTTTGTTATCACCAATCGCATGTGAATCCCGTTCGGCTGCTTCCAGCGTAGTAGCAATTCTAACTGCCTTATTATAAGATAGATTTTCCTCCGCGAATAATCTCTGCCTAACCAAATCACTGTTCACGCCACACACAAACTGATCTCTCATATTGTCGTCTAATGTGGTACCAAAATCACAATACTTGGAGGCTTTCTTTAGTTCTGCCATAAAATTTGCCACTGATTGGCCGTTACTTTGACGACACTGACGAAATTTGAATCTTTCCGCGACTACCGACGGTTTCGGTTGTAAATGATTTCTCATTATCTTAATTACATCCGAGTAATTGCAGTCACACGGCTTCTTCGGGCTACAAAGATTCACCATCAGCTCGTAAGCGGCGTCCCCTATCCCGCTTATTAATGTCGGCAGCTTTAACGTATCGTCCACCTTGTTCACCAGAAAATACATCTCCAGCCGATCACAATACGTTTGCCAATTTCCGCACTCCATATCAAAACACGCGATGTTTCCCACACTTTTAGCCATCGTCTATACACAAAAAAAAATATTCCTCGTTAGCCAATGTTAAATTTGAGAATTCAGGGCGAAGGAACACACTCCAGCTCGGTTCATGTATTTATTCCGACTAAACTAAACGTCACAAAAGTAACTTAATCTACCTACATATATAACAACAAGCTGAAAACGAAAACTTTTTTAACCAAATCTTGTGGACGGATGAATCCCACTTTAGACGCAATGGGATTTTTAGTATGCAAAATTCTCACTCATGGGCAATTGAAAATACAAATTTAAAAAGGGAATCGACATTCCAAGAACACTTTAGTGTTAACCTTTGGTCTGGCATACTTAACGGTCAGCTAATCGGGCCCATTCAGCTGCCAGACCGCTTGGGCGGCAATCACTTTTTAAATTTTCTACGCATCGATCTGCCCCTGCTGTTAGAAGATGTGGACTTGAAGGCACGCAGAAGCATAGTACTGCAGTGTGATGGTGCACCATGCCATTTTTCCTTGGACGTAAGAAACTATTTCAATCAAAGATACCTTGAAGGATGGATTGATCGTTGCGGCCGGGGTGACGCCTGCCTTATAGCCTGGCCTCCACGGTCCCCCGACCTAAACCGCATTGATTTTTTTGTATGGGGATACTACAAAGACCTCGTCTACTCAAGAGAATGCCGCAATTTGGACGAGTTAACCCGGAAATTGAGAGTAGCAGAAGAAACCATTAAAAATAATAGAAGTGCATTCAAACTTTTAAAAGACAACTTTTTTCGGCGATGTCGCACTTGCATTGAGCAAGCCATTTTGAAAAATTTGTAATTGGTTTTACTTTGTTTGTATTAATCATCATGTAAATTAAAATTTTGCACTTACCACATTTAGATTAAAATTTTTCGATTGAAGCCTTATGAATAATAAAATGAAATTTTCAGGGTAGCTACCTAATAGATAGAACAAGTTTTTAAAAGCCAAACGGTAATTTTTTTAACTGTGATTTTATCTTTTTAAAGCCCCTTGAAGTTGTGAACATATTGGGTAATTTTATCATTCTTGGCATTACAGTTTTTTTTATTCCATTCAAAGATCTAACGATAGTAAATGTTACCATACTAAATTGGCCTATCTATCAGCTTAGCACACAAAAAAATCAAGTATCTACCGCAATAATTCACGTCACCATAAATAAAAATCTCATCGTACTCGGCGATAGGTGAAAAATTAAAAAAAGTCATAACTCCGAAAATACGAAAAATCGCGGAACATACATGGGGGTGATTTAGATAGCCCTCCAGGACCTCTACCTCCCAGCTTCAGTATATCACTACTTCTTGGGACACCCTGTATATGTACCAAATTTCAACTCAATCGGTCCAGTAGTTTCGGAGCAGACAGACCGACGGACAGACACTCGATTATCCTATAAGGGTTCCGTTTTCTCCTTTTGAGGTACGGAACCCTAATAAACAGTTATAACTTATCTATACTATTATAAACATGTAAAACTGAAATGTCTGTACGTTGAAGATATTTTCAAAAAATTGATTGTTACGGACTATTTGGGGGTCACTAAAACGAAAAATATATTTTTTGGATTATATGTATTTTTGTATGTGTCGTGTGGCTTCATCACGCAAAATCGGCTAAACAGATTTCCACAATTTTCGGTACACGGGTAGCTGGGTATCTCCAGATGGTTATAGGATACTTTTTACCCGACTACGCTGAAGAAAAAACGACGGGTTGTGACTTTTCTCTTCCGCGAATGAAGTTGCTGGCGTCTTCTATATATAATGTACAACATAGCCTATTATAAACTCATATTAATATATTACAAACTAATAGAAAAAAAAGGAAAAGACTATACTAAAAATAATACCTCGTCTAGCAGCTCACCTTGCAGCATGTTCCCAATCACACTGGCGGAGCTACCTCTCTGAATCACAAGGGCAATTTTTTGCGAGAGTTAAACGCCAGATCTAGGTCCCCCGTGGCCTGGAACAGCCGCGACGACAAGGCCTTCATAAAAGATTTCAAGTCAGCTGACCAGGGTCCCAAAGTCTGTACCACGAGCGCCGTAAACATTTCATTCTATCTCTTTCTAGCAAAACAGAATTTACTATGGAGTTTATATGGCCGGAGTGCACTATGTCGTAACAGTGCACGTTGGACCTCTCCGTCTAATTAGTAGTTTAAAATGCCTATATCGTGCGTATTTCTTGGCCGATTAAAATTTTTATTTCACATTTTGAAATCGTTTTTACGGTATTTTGATATTTAGTTAAGAAAAGCGATAAAAAAAAACATTCATGTACTTACCCTATTTAACAATAGTGGAATACTGATTCAGATGTTACTTTGCGGAATTCCATATTAGATTAATGGAAAATTTCTCGGGTGGACGCCAGACTTTCCACATCTCCTACACCTTCTGATGATGCCTCGTAGAGGCATAACACGTGTCTCCTCGACACTATATTGTCTGAAACTGCATGAGAATATGCGTATGTGAACTTAATTTATTCACATCTAACCAAGCAAAGAAACTATAATCCATTAATCTAATATGGGATTCCGCAAGGCCGCAAGTTATATAGATATGAGTTGAAAAACGTCAATTACCCAGATTAAAGGGGTCGGAATTTAATAAGAAAATAGAAACCGCTATTACTTATAATTTGCGCCTCCCTTTTACTCCCCTTTCACCCCACACCCGCACAGTAAACACACCTTGATTTCCCAGCTGGCCCGCGGCACGCGCCGCCTTACAACCTGTTACCAGACCAACCAAAGTCAAAGTCGAAGTTTAATTTTAACCATACAAATATTTTAATGAGGGCGTTCGAGGTCATTTTATTTGTAAAAACTGGCCAGGAGCATGTCGGACCATGCTTAGTATAGAGTTCCGCAGCTATTCATACGAAAAATGCATGCTACAGATGAAATAATTATTTATTACCTTCTGGAAGTTATCGAATATATGCGCCAGATTGAGCGGAATGTTATAATATACTATGGCACTTACCTAATATGTGTAACGTTTAAAGTATAAGGACACCGCGCGGTACTTACGTCATTTTAAAGAAAATTATGAAATTTTGCGATAAATCAAAAACGTCTCGACCGATTTTATTCGATATAGTTTTCATTGAAAGTACTTATAAAGCTTCATTTTCAGGTTTTTTTTTCATATATTTTTCCACCCGTGGTTGAAAAGTTAGAGTGCTATTTTTTTGATTTCTGGAGCGAATATTAACAAAACTGCTTAATGTTTAAAAACCCCTATTATTTTTAAAAGGCCTATTCAACGACATTTTTTTTACGACTACTACGATTTTTTTTAGTTTCTATTTTATTGTTTGTCGGCGTGATACATACACATACTCATACTAAATTTCAGCTTTCTAGTACTAATGATCACGGTGTTAAGCCGCGGACGGACAGACAGACGGACAGACGGACATGGTGAAACTATAATGGTTCCTAGTTGACTACGGGACTCTAAAAACGACATTCAAAGATTCAAAGATTATTTTGCATAAAATGCGGAATATACAGATGTTGCATAGTCAGAGTCCAGTACATTCAGCCTGTATGCAAGCGTGCAAATTTGAAGCTACGTTTAAAAACACTCAAAAGTAGCGTCGTGGTCACTTTATTTGTAAAAACTACATTTAAAACTACAGGGTGTTTGCGACGAATCATTTCTGAAGCCATTAGGAACAAAAAAATGTATATAACCCAAGTCAAATTCACAAAAACAAACTAGTTTTGACTATTTTTCGTCAGCGTAGTCAAGTAAAAAGTATCCTATAACTATTTGTGGATACCAGCTACCCGTGTACCGAAAATTGTTCAAATCCAAAACAACATATACAAACATAAAAAATCAAAAAAAAAACTTCGATTTAGAGACCTACAAATTGTTACAATATTTTTTTTAAATAGGTATCTTCATTGTACAGACATTTTATTTTTACTACCTTATGGTATACGTGTATGTAGGTGTGTATATACCTTTATATGTGTTTGCAGCTAGCTAGACATCCAAGGATATCTATAGAATACTTGTTACCCGACTACATTCAAATTTAAATTCAATTTTTTTATTATGTAAGTTGGCCACAAGGGCACTTTTACAAGTCTGACTCTACGGCGTTTCCCAAGAGGAGACCACTGTTGAGGAGAAAGCTGAAACAAACTGAACAGTCAGTCATTTTTCAAAATAATTCTTAACTATTACAATACATTGTTTTGTCTTAATTAAACTTTAAAAAATTACAAGTGTGTAATAACTTATAACTAATATAATTGGTACACGCAGAGGAGATGTACAGATTCTCCAGATCAATGTTAGTAGAGTTTGGCAAGCGAAACATGACATTAGAAATATGCGGGAAATTTGAAAAAATCATGACCTGGCAATACGGAATGCATAGAAACGAAGTAGGTTTTATAATTTGACAGATTTTTCAATATGTAAAATTTTTGCCATATAAAGAATTCTCTTTCAAGGTCAATATCATGTTTCTCTGGCCAAACTCTATCATCATCATCATCACTATCATCACTACAAAGTCGCTTTCTTTGTCCCTATATCCCTATGTACGCTTAAATCTTTAAAACTACGCAACGGATTTTAATGCGGTTTTTTTTAATAGATAGAGTGATTGAAGAGGAAGGTTTATATGTATAATAACATCCATTAAATAGTGGAGAAATACTGTTATTTTTGAGGTTTCTAATGTGATGTCGTAAATAATTACATTTTTTCCGCTTCCATTGCAAACGCAGGCTAAACCCTACGAGATTTATCAAAATAATGTACTAAGTATTGTACACATTGAAAAGGTCTACAGAAAACTCCGCGATGGTATATGTTTATCTCTTATGGATATCCCACAGTAAAAAAAAAATCATTTACTTTTTACGACAAATAATGGCTACATTTCGAAGCGATTTTAACTAATACAGCATTAATCCTTATCCAATTAAATACCTTAAATACATTGTTGATTTAATATAGATCTATATGGCCCTTTACAGCATATGATTTAAATGAATATTTTCGAAGATATTACAGATTTAAAAATTGCGGGCCGTAGCGTTTGCGGCGGTACTGGTCGGCCGTGTTAGTAATTAGAGTTTGGCAAACGAAACATGACATTAAAAATATGCGGCAAATTTGAAAAAATCATGACCTGGCAATACGGAATGCATAGAAACGAAGTAGGTTTTATAATTTGACAGCTTTTTTAATATTTGAAATTGTTGCCATATAAAGAATTCTCTTTCAAGGTCAATATCATGTTTCTCTGGCCAAACTCTAGTATCAGCATTGCACCCGTGCGAAGCCGGCGGGTTGCTAGTGAAATATAATAAACTAATAATTATCTCGGAGATGTATAAGGTCTCTAGGCGTCACGTCATGCAATAAAAATAAATATATTAATTTGATTTAATTTGAGTCAAAAAGGGGGTTATGATTATTTTCTCCACTCCGAAATAAGCACAGTCACCTTATTAGTATGTCTATACTATTATAAATTTGTAATAATAAAAATCTGTACATTGAATATATTAAAAAAAAAATGATTGCATCGGACTATTTGGAGGTCACTAAATAAAAATAATAATAATAATTTCATTTCAGACAGCGTCCATATTTATGTTAGTATATAATTGTGCTTATGAAAAACTATGTTATTAGGCAACAGATAATTACTTAATTTAGGTATCTGCCTCCTGGGACACTAGGCACATGTGTGTGTACTCGTGCCCAGTGTCTCTGAATGGGGCAGTCTGGCTTCTCGCTAATGACATAAATGGAAAAATATTTTATTTTTATTGCTTGCTTCATCGCCAAAGCGGCTAAACGGATTTCAACTATTTTTGGTACACGGGTAGCTAGGTATCTCTAAATGGTTATAGGATACTTTGTACCCGACTACGCTGAAATAATAAGAGGGTTATGACTTTTTTCTCTTCCTAGAACGAATTGCCCTATACGATTATGTTTCATGAGCAAGAAAGCAGTAGACATAGCTACTCGCTTCCTTGTCAGCCGTGGGACTCGTCTAAAATATGTATACGATTATGAACCTTGCTCCCCACATTATAAGTTCCGGAGTGTATACATATTTTCAAACATGACTGTACAGCTGCGAAAGTCAGATAGCACAAGATATTTAAGGACCGATAATACTGATGCTCGAATTACGCTGATGCATCATAAACGCGGCGAGGATTAGGATATATTCAGACTTCAGACGTACAAAAACCACTATAGATGAAACAAATACGATGAGCAGGCATCGGATAATCGGATAGATATTTACCTAAACTTTGCAGGTGGCGTCTATGTTGAACGGTACGGAGACGGACTCAATTTGATTTTTCTAATAAACTTGCAAATGTTTTATGAAAACAATGTTTATAAACACAGATCAGAAATGAAAAAAAAATTCGACGATACTGGACTTGATCCAGTGCCTTAAGCCAGACCGGGGCAGCACGCTCTAACCAACTGAGCTAATCGTCCATACCAGTAGTCGACCAATTGTGTCATCTGCTCTTGCTTATGGATCTCTGTATGGTGCATCCGACTCTTTAGCCTTTTAATATTGTGATTATTATCATGATATTTGTAAAACAAAAAGTACAGTCTTAAAAAAACAATGTTTGTTTTATTATTTTCTTATATTAAATATAGGTACCTTGAATTTAAATCAATTCACACCACGGTTACAACAAATACTTACATAACTTATTACATTACCTACAAATGCATAACAACGCAACTTACCAAAATTGTAATAAATAGCCATAAATTAAACTTGTTTGTGTATTTCACCTCCTCGTGTCGTTTTAAGCAATCCCGGAATCCCGGAACTTATATTATAAAAATAATTTCATTTAGAAGCCGACTCCATATTTGACCAACTATTGCCGGGTTTTTGGCAACTTTAAGTAAATATCTATCCGATGTATGGAGTGCGTCCCAAGAAATATATAATTATTGTTATTTAACTACAAAACTAAGTAGCGACGTTTGCAAAACATCTACTCCAAATTTAATCAATAGACATCTTGTACTTATTGAGTAACATGTCGACATGACGAAATTATAAGGGTTTTGCCAATTGGTTGCCAGCGGTGTGGGAGCTCCTTTAACCGACTCTGACGTTGTGTAGTTTCGTCCCTAGTGCCGCGAACTAATTGTATGATCAAATATTCATCTGCAGCACTGTCGGGTAATTAATAGTGGATGGAGCCGGTGGCACAGAGCTTTAAGCGGCAGTTAAACAACGGTTAACAGGTGTTACACAAAAGTCATTATCACAGATGACGTAAATTAATTACACTCGTAGGGCGGTAAAATATAATTGTAATGTCTCACACTTTAGGTATTCTTCGCACGAGCCGGAGGCAAGGGTGATAAACTTGTAGAGTCTACACAATTTTAGGTAATAAGTACAATTTTCTGCCTGCGTAACGGGCGACAAATTCCATTCACGTGCCCGAGGTGACGTTAAAAATATGACGACCTTTAAGTAATTCAAATAATTATGAATATCAATATAATAGTAATTCTAAATTTAAAATTTGGAATACCATTTTTACCAGCTTTTTATTAGGCTCAACTGTAACTTCGTCACTGAATTTTGCAAGTTAAATTTGACCCACTTATCTACTTCTTTTTTGATAATGTGAGCCGTAGTATGATCCTTCCTCTCCTTGACCTTCTTGTTCCTATAATTTCCAATATCCTGAATGCTTCTGTTTCATGTAGTGTCTTTCCTGCTATCTGGAAGGATGCTGATATAATTCCCTTACCGAAAAAGTCCAATCCTGCCATCTTCTCAGATTACCGACCTATTTCCATTCTTCCTTTCTTATCCAAAGTCGTTGAACGTTTAGTATTCTAGCAACTTACTTCTTTTCTTAATCGGAATGATCTTCTAAATCCATATCAGTCCGGTTTCCGATCCGGTCATAGTACGACTACTGCTCTCGTAAAAATATTTAGAAAAAATATTATAGAAATTGACGGTGCTTACGCTTCTGGATTTTAGTAACGCGTTCAACACTGTTGATTTTGAAATTTTATTGGCTATATTACGTTCTATTAACATATCTCCTGCGGTTATTGAATGGTTTCATAGTTACCTAACTAATCGTCGGCAGCGTATAAAGGTGAATACTTTCCGCTCCCCTTGGTGCAGCATACTTTCTGGCGTTCCGCAAGGCGGTGTGCTGTCTCCACTGCTATTTTCAATTTTTATTAATTCCATTACTCATAATCTATCTTCTTTTTATCACCTTTATGCCGACGATCTCCAAATATATTCCCTAGGTGTACTCGGCGATCTCCCGTCCGTCATAACTATGGCAAATTGTGACTTGGAGCTAATTTCGGAGTGGACTAGTAGCTATGGCCTGAAAGTTAATCCTACGAAGACGCAAGTTATCATCATTGGCAGCTCAAAGATGATTTCTAAAGTTGACTTTGCTAGCCTTCCAAGAATTGTATTTAATGGTGTTCAAATTCCTTTTTCTCACACGGTAAAGAATTTAGGTATAATCTTGGATCGCACTCTTTCCTGGGTGCCGCAGCTCAATGGGGTTAGCAGGAGGGTGTTCGCCGCAGTGGGTTCACTGAGAAGGCTTCGTAATTTTCTTCCTATCGCCACTAAAATTGCGCTTGCTCAAACACTACTCCTTTCCATTTTTGACTACGCCGATGCTGCCTATCTAGATCTTTCGGAGGAGCAACTTAACAAACTTGAGCGAATTCATAACATCTGTATTAGGTTTATATTTGGGTTACGCAAGTATGATCATGTGTCTGGTTTCTGTTCACAACTCAAGTGGCTCCCTATCTGTCTTCGTCGTAACACTCACATTTTTTATCTTCTCTATAATACACTTTCATCCTGCGACTCCCCGCTATCTCAAAGAACGTTTTAGTTATCTTCTATCAGCTAGGTCTGCACAAAACTTTCTTCTAGCTGTTCCATCATCAAAGTCAAAGTTTTATACAAATTCTTTTACATTCCGGGCTACTGTGTCGTGGAACTCTCTTCCACTCGATTTAAGGCAAGCGAAGTCATTGCCTATTTTTTAAACTAAGTTAAAGGATCATTATTTATCACTCCCATAATTTCTATTTTTAATTCTGCTACTGGTTTTCTAACCACTTTGATGTCAACTGTAGCATAGTTTTCTTTCTTGTTTTGTATATATATACACAAAACAAGAAAGAAAACTATGGTACAATATATATATATTTAGTATGTATGTTTAGTATATATGTATAATATGTATGTTTCTTTTTTATTTATTTTTGTATTATTTGTAATCTTATCTCACCACCTACTCATTCCTAGCTACTTCGTGTCATTTCCGCTACCTAAAGGTTGTCTGGAAGAGATCGCTCTTTAGCGATAAGACCGCCTATTGTCTACCGTATTTTATGTTAAGGCTCTATTGTACTGTTTCTGTTGATGGTGTGCAATAAAGAATTGTTGTATTGTATTGTATTGTACTTCCTATTGAGCTAAAATTTGGGCTAAAAAATGTAAGGTGGCAATGCTATATCATAATGTTTAACTTACTGTTCGAAATGTGAACTAGTTGTTAAGTTATTCTTATTGCTATACTAGAAGGTTTTCGCAACTTCGTTCGTGGAGGAGTCCAACGTGATAACCCTTTATTTAAGTTCAGCGCAGTGGGATAAAAAGTATTATATAACCATCTGTAGATTTCCAGCGACACGTGTACCAAAAATAGTTGAAATCCGTTTATCAAGTTTGGCGCGATGAAGCCACAACGACACAAACCAAACATACAAAAATAAAAAATAAAATATATTTCGATTTTAGGAACTCCAAATAGTCCGTTTACTCATTAAAAAAAAAATTGATGTATAGACATTTATTTTAACTTTATAATATTTCTATGAAACAACTGTACGGAATAACGCAATACTACAAGTTTGGGCTCTTTAAAATTGTTTCAAAGATTAATTGGCGGGTGTTCAGAGAAAAGGAAAGTCGGCAATAAAAGCTTGTCACAAAAAATACATTTTGACATAAACTTATTCGTTCAAGGCCTTTAACCAGCAGCTGAATAACTATTAGTTAACGTTAAAATATTAGTTAACGCATTTACAGCCTGTTGAAAGCGTATAAGAGTTTATTCATTGACGATTCCATCCAATGGCTTCCTACGATCTCACAAGATACCTTCTAGAATGTATTTACATACACATGACTTACATAAAACGATTGGACTTTAGTTCTTATTATAAAAACCACAATCATTATTACATAAGAATCTAGAATCTAGGGCTGCGGTGCAATACCTATCTATATTAAGTTGTACGAGTAGTCGCCAGAACAAAATGTTGCCTTGTCGGGTCAGAAAAAAAACATAACAGTGCGATGCACGATCTCCTTCAAAAAAATTGGTTGTTAATGACAGCGCCATCTCTCGGAAAATGTATGTCGGAATATTACATGTTATGTCGAAAATTGGAATGTACATCACATCAAAACGGATGGACATAATTTTGGTACAAAGACTATTTATTATTGTTGATTTGTGGGCCTTCTGTTTGCCGCCTCGACCAGATTTGATCTATTGTGGCAGCCCTTTATTAGAGTTCACTACTGAGGCCCGTTGAGTCTAGGAATTCCCAAATTCTTTGGGTAGTGAAATGTTGTATCTCTTTCGGGGGCACGACATGTTGCCCTAGGTAGATACTTCTTTTCCTCATGAGTGGTCCACAGGAGCAGAGGATATGCATTGCAGTCTCCTCTGTCTCTTGGCAGAATCTGCATACTGCGTCCTGTTTCATACCCATTTGAAACAGGTGCTTGTTTAGTTTGCAGTGACCTGTCAGGATTGTTGTTATTTCGCAGGTTTTTGGTCTTTTGAGCTGTAGTATCTCTTTCGACAACTTTTGCTTGAAACCCCTAATTAAGGTTTTCGAGTGATTTTGTCCTTTTACGAGCCTCCATTCCTCGATTGCCTTAGATCTATATAAGTCGTTGAGCAGAACGTATGCCTTTCGTTTTGTGATCCCACAAAAGGGATCTGGGCCGACTTGGGGCTTGTCCGCGCCCTTATTGGCGAGTTTGTCTGCTCGTTCGTTTCCGTCAATGTCGGAGTGTCCTGGTACCCATCTAAGTATAAATTTATTGGAATTAGCCAGGATAAACAAACTACAAAGATACTTTATTAGTATAGTTAATTTTTTTGTGTTGGGCACCACTGAAAAAGCTTGCTCCACAAACGATGATGCTATTCATAATGATCTTTTTTACGAAAACTTAGCACAAGAAGCTTAGAAAGCGCTTACATACACTTAGTTAACCGACAGATAAATTTCGGTTAGATGCAATTTAAAAGTGCCACCGGCCCCGAGTTAATTTGGCCATAATCCGCATTTGACTGCGTGCTTTTGGATAAATATTCATTGCTTCAGCGCCGGCGCTCTGGCGTCGGTACTCTAAAGAAGGGATTTCCATATGATCGGTAATTAATATAATATTTACATCTATACTATTATTTATTATATTTATTGTTTCTTTATCACTTTTTTATATGCATGAGTTTGACTTATTAATTATTTATTATTAACTTCGACATTGCTATATTTTGACTATTTTTCATTGATTATCACAACACAACAACACGGGGCTTAATCGCGTATAAATATGATTTATTTAATTACCTTTCGTTGGTAATTCGTTCTGTTGTGTTGTGATAATGAGTGAAGATCATGTAAGTTTAAATCAATGTATTTTTCATTGCTTTTAATTGACTATGCATATTGAGAGTCAAATAATTGTGGCTGATTGTGACGAAATCAAATACTATCCCTACCTTTTATAATCACTCACATTCAAACAATACATCATTTTGTATTTGTATAAAATATATTGAAGATGTTTTCTAATAAATACTTGTAACGGACTATTTGGAGGTCAGTGAATCGAAATATATTTTTTTTTGTATGTGTCGTTGTGACTTCATCACGACAAATCGGCTAGACGGATTTCAACTATTTTAAGTACATGGGTAGCTGGGTATCTTCAGATGGTTATATGATACTTTTGATCCAACTACGCTGAAGAAAATAAGGTTAATGGCTTTTTCTCCCCCGCGAACGAAGTTGTGCGCGCCTTCTTGCGCCTTTAACTTAGCGGTAGCGTTATACAGGGTGTTCGCGAGGAATAACTTCTCAAGCCATTAGGAACACAAAAAAGATATATGACCCAAGTCAAATTCACAAAAAAAAAGAATCTAGTATTGACAATTTTTCGTCAGCGTAGTCGAGTAAAAAGTATCTTATAACCATCTGGAGATATCCAGCTACCCGTGTACCAATATTAGTTGAAATCCGTTCAGCTGATTTTGCGTGATGAAGCCGCAACCACACATACAAACATACAAAAAATCCAAAAACATATTTTTCGCTTCAGTGACCTCCAAAAAGTCCCTTACAATAGTTTTTTTTTAAATATCTTCAATGTACAGACATTTCATTTTTACAACTGTGTAATAGTATAGATAACTGACAGCGACATCTCTCGCCTAACAATGAATACCTTAACAACTTTAGAAGCGTAATAGTTTGCAGTCAATATGCAGTTTTGACGAATGCACACCGACTGCAAACTTTCTGCACGTTTGTAGTGCAGTTTTGTCTCAGTTGGAACAAATGTATAACAACTGGTGTCGCATATAGCTTATAATTGTAAATAACTTATCGCATATAGCTTATAATTGTACATAACTTTCGCATATAGCATTATAATTTTATATAACGTAATTTCATACACTTAGCTTAGGAATAAATAAATTGTTGTACGGTCATATATGTTTAACCATTTTTATGTTGATTAATTATAAAATTTGTATTGTGTTTAGGATAAGTTAGTATTGTAAGATTATTGTTTGTTATTGTTTTGTCTCGCTCTAAACCTGTTTTACTCAATAAATTATACACTCGACCATATCCCCACTAAGTGTGCGATGGAACGACGGAATATAATGGCGGCCAAGTCCCGCGAACGATTCATTCCATCTCAGACTACTCACACTCTACACAGTTTTTTACAAATAAGAGTTATTATTCACATTATCCCTCTGGTATCCTGGTAACCTGGTTCCTGGTAATTCCTGGTAACGAAGCTCTTCTGCCTGCTATAGCCCGCACCAAACAACTGGTTTTGCGAGAGGCAGGGAGACCTTAGTAAGTACGTAGGATAGCACTCCTCTTTTGAGTGCTTAAAAACACAGTATAGGCACAAAAACGCATAACCATCATTTCGCGGAATAGTCGGAGCCTAACCAAACAGTGTGGCTGACTGTACCTACCTACCGTGTTATTGTAGCGAATATTTTCATTTCATCAACGCCGCAACGAGAGCTCAGTTTTTTCAACGATAATTAGCGTTTTCCAGTTTCCACTGGTTTTTTTTAACAAAATGGCCGCCGCGGTGATAGTATAAACAGTATTTTAACTAATATTCTCTTCGGTTTCCTCGATTAACATTAATTTAAATAATTTAAACGGATCATATCGCGTATACAATATAATACAATTACCTCTTTATATCCTACCTCAGAAAACAGAGTACTGAAAACAATACATTCAAGGAGAGTCAACAACAGGCGGTCTTATCACTAAACAACGATCTCTTCCAGAGAACCTTTGAGTAGTGGAAGGAGGATGATGACCACGATCCTCAGTCATGAAAGAAAGACAGGACAGAGAGAGATATTAAAATAAAATAAGTATGCCCTTCTGGCACATGTGTAACTGTCTTTACACATTAGGCTCATCTACACCTTTATATGTTTTCTCACGGTTGGTAGTTTGCAGAAATTAAAAATTTGACAGAGAACAATATATTTTTTCTCAGTCCACCCCGTGAATACTTCCGCTGTAAAATCTCCGGAACGTCGGGAACTCAAATGGCATAAAATATTAAAAGTAAATTGAATAAGTTTATAATATATATAATTTATATTTCTTAAATACGATTGAATACGGTTTCTATTTATTATTTACGATTTATATTTGTTATAATATTTTATTTAGTTATATATTATGTAGATTTACATGTAGTTGCTGTTGTTGTTGCTGTTGCATGTAGCTGCTGACCTGGTACACGCATACACTGACAAGCTATTACGCAGTGCGTGCGCACACGCAACAGGCCGCGCCCCTGCACGCTATTGATCACACGCGCCCCGCCCACGTCCGCAACTCGCTGTACGCACAACGACACCCCAATCACGCCGCCGGTGCAACCAGGGATACAGATTGATTAGAGCATAATTACTCCATTGCTCGTGCGCAAGCTCTACCTCCTATATTTATATACTTTCCTAGTAAGCATACACAAAACATGTCTGACAATAAGAAGGCATCGAACTCGAAGAGGGAATTTCATGACACAAATCAGACCCCGCCAAACTTCGCCGCCCAGCAGCAGCGTGCTAACAAAAGGTGTAGGGACAGCCCAGGGACAGAGCTCGACAATTTCAAGGAGGAAATGAAAGAAATGATACGAAGCCTTATGTTGTCACAAGAGAAGGAGCTAAAAATCATTACTCCGACCCTGCCAGAAATAAAAGAGTCTAACACTAACATAGAAAACTCTATCATGTTCCTGACGGCACAAAACGAAGAACTAAAGAAGAAAGTGGAGAAATTGGAGAGTGAAAAGATTGAGGATATACTACGTGACAGCCGCAAGAAAAATATTGTCATTAAAAATGCACCCAAAAAGGAAAAAGAGACCCAGGGAGACCTGTTAACCATGGTTACTAAATTGTCTGAGTTCATTGGACATACACTATCACCCTCTGATATTTCCGACATATATAGGGTCCGAACTAAGCAAAGTGATAAATCAAACACACCAATCATAGTAGAAATGGTGTCAGCCATGCAGAAGACTGATATATTGTTAAAATGTAAACAATATAATAAAGCGAACGTGGGTAACAAATTAAGTGCGAAACATCTATGCCACCCCACACTTGAAACCCCCATCTACGTCACAGAGCACTTAACTGCCAAAGCAGCCCGCCTGCGATTTTTGGCGAGCGACCTAGCCAGTTCAAAGGACTACGAGTTTTGCTGGACTGCTTAAGGCAAGGTATTTATTCGTAAAACTAAAACTTCACCTATAATACTAATAACAAGTGAGCAGCAAATACAGAGACTATTTCAGGAAATATGACTAGGTATACCTAAACTTAATTATTGTAACTATTACGCATGTTTTATGGCTTTGTATTACTGGACTCAGATTTTATCTCTACTAGCTGTTATCTATGTTATGTTAATTAATATCACATATGTACAGCGTATACTAGCGCACAATAACAACCATCATAATACTATAAACTCATCATACACAAATAAAATAAATATCATAAATTATCAAACTACTAACAGGCCCAATCAAAGGAAAAATGAACTAAATATACTCTCATTACACATGATATATGAACCTTATCTATTTTGCAATAAATATACTCTAAATGCAAATAAGCGGTACACCTACTTATACATATCCCTTTATAACATGAATATTGTAATAAATACCAGCAATCTACGGTTACATAAAAATATACACCCGAATGTTACACAATTAGACTTCTATCTCGTTTCCTATTATGGATGACACTCTATCAACGATAAACCAAATAGATGATTTAGTCATTGCGCAATCAATGGAGTGTAACACCGGAAACATCACAAACCATATACACTTCAATAAATCTGATTTTACTATAGTTTCTCAAAATATAAGAAGTGTTTATAGTAACATGGATAATCTCCTAGTAGTCCTAAAAAATTTCAACTTTGATGTTAACATTATCATCTTAAGTGAGTGTCGATTGCTCACTGGTAAACCTGTTCCAGAAATAGTTAATTACACAAAATTTTCGACCACTAACCACTTAAACCAAAATGACGGTGTTGTAGCCTATGTTAGTAACACACGCGAGGTTAAGGTTCGGGAAATAAGACTAACGCATGCATCATGTTTGGAATTAACTACTCTCGATTGCACAATACTTGGCATATATAGATCACCATCAAACAAACAAGCGGAATACTTTATTTCCTCCTTAAGCTCACACTTGGATTCCATTAAATGTAGTAAAAACATTGTAATAACTGGTGATATTAATATTAATATTGCAAATAAAAGCAATGAGCAATCTTTCGAACAGTCTAATCGATTAAATTATCTAAACATGATGGCAACACATGGTCTTCTACCGGGTCACACACTGCCTACCAGAGAAAATGCCTGCCTTGACCATTTCATGCTGAAACTTGACAATAACCACCAGAACCCCAAGATCTCAGTCCTTGACATAACCATCACTGATCACGCGATGACACTACTTAAAATCAGCAGCACACATATACCTAAACATTGCACAAAAACTAAAATAGAGTTAGATCTTAATAAGGCGCATGATATCCTCGCAAAAGGAAACTTAACAGAGTTATATAGCATATATGATCCTAACAAATTAACGGAAACACTTATAAATAAAATCAGAGGATGTCTCGCTGAAAGTACTACTGTGACCATAGTTCCTAGGAGTAACCGTATCCTTAAACCCTGGATTACACCGGGCATTTTACGATGTATAAGAAATAGGGACCAAATGCAGAGAAGTGTCCGGAATAATCCAGAAAACATCACCTTAAAAATCACTTATAAAAGATACCGTAATTTTTGTAATGGACTAACTAAAAAATTAAAAAGAGAATACGAAAAGGTTCAACTAATCAAAGCTAGCAAAAACCCCAAAACACAGTGGAAAACAAAAAATAAGATAACAAACCGTAAACAAGATAAGACTGATAATACTAAACTACTGGAAATCAGAGACTCGCCTATGCATTCTGTCAATACTGTAAACCAGTACTTCTCTGACGTTGGCAAGTCTCTTGCCGAGCTAATCCCAGCCGATAATAATACAACAATCAATAATTCATTCGACTCTTGGATCTTAAATGACTCTGTTATGAACTCATTTGTTCTTTTTGAGACAGATCCGAGCGAAGTGCATACAGTCTTATCTAACTTGAAATCAAGTAGTGCTCCCGGCTGGCATAATGTCCCAACGCAATTCTTAAAAGTAGCTAGTAATATCGTCGTCCCTATCATATCGCACTTAGCAAACTTGTGTTTCGACCAAGGGGTCTTTCCTGATATCCTAAAACAAGCTCTTATTACTCCGGTATATAAGGGTGGGAACAAAGATGATGTCTCCAACTACAGACCAATATCGGTGTTGCCCTCTATTTCCAAAATTCTAGAGAAACTGATAAACATAAGATTGACGAACTACTTAAATAAATTTGATGTTCTGTCGAAGGCCCAATTTGGTTTCAGAAAGGGTATCTCGACAGAAGATGCCATAACTGCTCTTTCTTCTCTAATAGTGAGTAAAGTAGACAAAAATAAAAAATGACTGTCTGTCTTCCTAGACCTTAAAAAAGCGTTTGACACCGTCTCTATACCCATCCTTATCAACACCCTGGAAAGGATTGGTATAAGGGGTACTCCTCTCTGTCTACTCAGCAGCTACCTCCATAACAGGACACAAAAGGTCAAAATTGGAAATAATGTGAGTGATGAGTGCTCTATATCTTACGGAGTACCCCAGGGTAGTGTCTTGGGCCCTTCGCTTTTCTTGATTTACATAAACCAGCTATGTAATATGCCTATTGAGAATGGAGCCGTATTCACATACGCTGATGACACTGCTGTGGTTTTTACTGGGGACACTTGGGATGAAGTGCGGCGATACGCGGAACTTGGCCTCACAAAAATTGCAGGATGGCTGAAAAGACATTTATTAACCCTAAACACGACCAAAACTAACTACGTTTGCTTCACTAACACACCATTCTGTACACCCGTACACAATCAGATCCTAACTTCTCAATTAGAATCCATAACTGCAACAACACTCAAACTATTTGTTCCTGTCCAAAAATTGATAAAGTAGAATCTACCAAATACCTGGGGGTGGTGGTTGATCAGCGTCTAACGTGGCACTTGCACACCGAAAGCATTATGAGTAGAATTCGCAAACTAATATAGATTTTTAAAAATCTCAGGCACGTAGCTACGAAGTACTTGCTAAATCAAGTTTACGTAGCTCTGGCTCAGTCAGTCCTCACATACTGTATTCCTGTATGGGATGGCGCTACAAAGACTAAGTTCCTTGAGCTTGAAAGAGCTCAAAAGGCATTGCTAAAAGTAATGTACCTAAAGCCGTATAGATTCCCCACAGATGAACTCTATGTTCTAGGTGACCTACTAACTGTAAGGAAGTTGTATATATTAAATCTAATTTTAAAGACACACAGAAATACCACATACAAACCAGATACAACTTCTACACGTAGGAAAAAGTCCAAAGTTATCCTAACCCCTACAGTGAAATCCGCATTTGCAAAGAGACAACAAGCTGCACAATCCGCCAATCTGTATAATGTTATAAATAAGCACATAGATATATATCCATCCACTATATATGAGTGTAAAAATAAACTATCAAAGTGGCTAAAAACTGAAAGTTATTCTGATATTAATTTAATTCATATATATATATATATATATATATATAGGTTTCTGAATTAAATTTTTAATATCAGAATAACTTTTAGTTTTTAGCCACTTTGATAGTTTATTTTTACACTCATATATAGTGGATGGATATATATCTATGTGCTAAATAAATAAATATATATATATATTTATTTAGGTGTGTGTGCGTGGGGATATGTCTGTATCATCATACAGGTTTCTGAACATACATATATAAAAATAAAATTGTACCTAAATGACCTAATTGATTAATATTATATGAACTTTACCTTATAAATAAAATTCCATCTAAAATTACCTAACTGATTAATATTATTATATGAACTTGACCTCACCTACATTGTAAACGCCAAGCTTGCAATATTTACAATTTGTAAACTCGTAACTTGTAAGTACCTACTGTACTGTTCTGTAAAACCTGTTTAGAACCTACTGTTTCTGTAATCCATAATAATGTGTGTTACATATACCTACTGTAAGCAGAGTGCTGACCAGGCAAGCATTGCACACGGCACCAATTTTAACACGATGACGGAAATGCTGATGCAGCGGCACGTGTAGCAGCCCGGCCCCGGCGGCGCCAGCGAGGACGCGGCGAAGCCACTTCGGTTCTCACATCGATCGAGTCAACTCATTTTAATTATAAATTTAATTGTAACATTTCTTTAAATAAATTTTTATAAGTAATTTCGGTTTTTTTTTGAGCTATCCGGCTGCAGCTTCTATAATTGGCGCAGTCGGTAGGATATTCGCGAGCCGGTCCGCGAGTCGCGAAAGAGGATTACCGAAATCCTTGCACCCCAGCACCGGTGGAGACCTTGAAGCCTTCAGCGAGTACCCGAACCTACGGAGCAGCGCCGGAGTATCCGAAAATCGATAGCCGCTCAAGACGCCGAGATGTTCATGTAAGTGCACCACTGAGATTTATTCGTAGTGTTGCTATTTTCCATCCCATAACTTAGTTCATAGTCCAAGATTGCTCATTCACGAGAGTCTAGGGAAACCTTAGTAGATAGAAATAGGGATTTAAACGTTAGTATAGACTCTAGTATTTCCGATACGGCCGAGAGTTGCGAATTAGAAATTATGGCTACCGATCCCGATGTTATTTTCAAGGCCCTACGCCTTGTCCCTGATTTTGACGGGAACCCAAACGTATTAACTAGATTTATTAGAATCTGCGATCAGTTAGATGAAGCCTATACCCAGGAGGGCAACCACCTCGGAAATTTGTGTTTAATGAATGGCATTTTAAACAAAATCACAGGACCCGCTGCCCGTACTATTAACGCTAATGGAATTCCTGAAAACTGGGCTGGCGTTAGAAGTGTATTAGTTAATAATTTTTCCGACCAGAGAGACGAGACCGCTCTCTATAATGATTTATCTGTGCAAGTTCAAGGTCAAAGCTCTCCTCAAGAGTTTTATGACAGATGCCAAACGATTTTTAGTACTATTATGAACTATGTCACCTTACACGAAACCGTCGCTACCACAATAGCGGCTAAAAGAGAATTATACAAAAAATTAACTATGCAAGCATTTGTTCGAGGATTAAAGGAACCCCTCGGTTCTCGTATAAGGTGCATGAGGCCGGAAACTATTGAAAAGGCTCTGGAATTTGTCCAGGAGGAGTTAAATACTATATATTTGCAGCAGAGAAACGACTCGTTAACTCACCCGAAACCGAACGCGACTCAGATGATTAATAGGGCTCCTCAGACTCCTGTAAATCCGACCCCGTTTGCCGTAACTCCAAAACCTTTTACTTTTGGTAATCAAATATTAAATCAATCCCAACAACGCCCTTCCACGGCGCCTCAATTCAGATTTAATGCTCAAAATGCCCCGCATCAACAGCAACCCTCTTATAGAATGCCGTCCCGCACTCAACAGATGTTCAAAGCCTTACCGCCCAATTACAACCCAAGGAGTAACGTCTTTAAGCTTCCTCCCAGACCTCAGGCAGGGCCCCAACCCATGAGTGGAGTGTCCCACTTTGTCCCCAGAGGTTTGCCGCTGAACCAGGGTTGGCGTAACCCAGGACAATCATCATCGACTAACTATAACTATTTCACACCTGCCGAACTTAACTTCAATTATAATAACTATTCAGAATACGACAACAGCTACTATACTGACCAAGAACCAGAATACTGGAGCCCCGAAACTCATGAGAACTACCACGACGGATATAACTATGACTTTTATCATGAGAATCCCCAACAACCGACGTGTATGGCCTCCGCTATCCCTGACGTACCCCAACTGGAAATGGACCCTCACCCCCAACAACCTAATAACGAAAATGAGGATTTTCCGAAAGTCAAGAATACACGCAAACCAAAATAGAAATTAATATGCAGACCCAGAGACAGCTTCCTTACGTACGCATAGATAATCCTCCCTTAAACTTACTTATCGACACAGGTGCGAACCAATCATTTTTAAGCCCCGAAGCAGCGCAGAAATATTATCCGCACATTCCTTTGAATTACGACCCATTCGAGATCACAAACGTACACGGCACATCGAGAAATATGCATTCAATTACCGTACCATGTTTTAATGAATCAGATGAAATTAAGTTATTTGTGTACCGATTTCACAACCACTTCGATGGACTTTTAGGCCTTGATTTATTAAGCAAATGGGAGGCAAAAATCGACTTAAAAAACGAAAAACTAATTACCCGATCAGCATCAAATAAAATTCAAATGTATAATTCAAGAAACATAAATCTATACGAGGACATTTTACCGGCACGGTCCTCCAAATTAATAAGAATACCTATTAGCGCCCCGGATGGCGATGCTTTGGTTCAGAAACAAATGGTCAGTAACTGCCTTATTCACGAATGCATAACAACAGTCACAAATGGCCGTGGAATATTAGAAATAGAAAATCAGACGGATAACGATTTAATTATATCATTAGATCCCCCGCGCAAGCGGAGATGTTCAATATTAAGTGCACGCGCACTGGGTATCCTATTACATTACAGGAACGCGCAAAGGAAATAATACCGCGCTTACATACGGAACGTTTAAACGCCGAGGAGAAAGCGAATTTAACTACGCTTTGCTCTAGGTACGCGGATGTATTTTATTTAGAAGGCGAACCTTTATCCTTTACAAATAAAATTAAACACTGCATTCGGACAACTGACGAAATTCCAGTATATACAAAAAGTTATCGGTATCCGTTTATTCATAGAGACGAGGTACGTGACCAGATTTCCAAAATGTTACAACAGGGAATAATTAGACCTTCGGACTCAGCTTGGAGTTCACCCATTTGGGTTGTCCCTAAAAAGTTAGACGCATCAGGCAAAAAGAAATGGCGTATAGTTGTAGATTTTCGGAAACTCAATGACAAGACCGTCGACGATAAATACCCCATTCCCAATATTACCGACGTACTGGACAAGTTAGGTAACTGTAATTATTTTACCACCCTCGACCTGGCTAGTGGATTCTACCAAGTTGAGATGAACCCAGAAGATATTCCGAAGACGGCCTTCAACGTCGAAAATGGACATTTTGAGTTCGTCCGTATGCCCATGGGGTTGAAAAACTCACCCTCCTCATTTCTGAGGGTTATGGACAACGTCCTGAGAGGGCTGCAAAATTCCATCTGCCTAGTCTATCTCGATGATATCATCGTTTTCAGTACTAGCCTCCAGGAGCACATGGTGAATTTGGAACGGGTCTTCGAACGACTCAGGGAATCCAACTTCAAGATCCAGATGGATAAGTCTGAATTCCTGAAGTTGGAGACGGCCTACCTAGGGCATGTCATAAGTAAAGATGGTGTTAAGCCTAACCCGGACAAAATTAAAGCAATAGAGGGCTACCCGTTGCCTAAGACACCCAAGGAAATAAAACAATTTTTAGGACTTATAGGCTACTACCGTAAATTTATCCCAGATTTCGCGCGCATAACGAAACCCATGACAAAATGCCTAAAAAAAGGACATAAAGTTACTTTGGACTCGACCTACATAACAGCGTTCGAAAAATGTAAGCGACTACTGACTAACGATCCTATACTACAATATCCTGACTTCAAACGTGACTTCCTCCTAACCACAGATGCCTCCAATGTAGCCGTGGGAGCTGTACTCTCTCAAGGTCCTATAGGTTCAGACAAGCCCATCGCCTATGCATCCCGAACCCTTAACGACAGTGAATTGCACTATAGCACAATAGAAAAAGAACTCCTCGCAATCGTGTGGGCAACCAAGTACTTCCGGCCCTACCTATTTGGAAGAAAATTCAAAATTCTAACCGACCATAACCCATTAAAATGGGTTATGAACATAAAGGACCCCAGCTCGAGACTCACTAGGTGGAGGTTGAAACTTAGCGAGTACGCCTTCACAATCGAATATAAAAAAGGTAAGTTCAATACAAACGCCGACGCCCTGTCGCGAGTAGAGTTACATAACGAGGAAGTCAGTTCTATAGTAGCAAATGCGACCGACCACCCGTCACTTTTGGATGACTCCAAAACTGATACCGTTCACACCGACAAAGAAAACCCAATACTCGAAATACCGATTACTGACGAACCTCTGAACAAATTCCACCGACAATTATGCTTGACCCTGACTGGTGACCTGAAAAGAAAACCTGCAGTAACCAAACCATTTGAGACCCACATTAGAACTTCAGTACAGCTTTCAGAATCCACCCTCGAGGAAGACCTTATTAAGGCAATTAAAGAATATGTAGTTCCTAAAATAAAGACCGGGTTACTGATAACTCCCACCTTAGCTATGTACAAAATAATTCCTATCTTACAAAAAACATTTGCAAGCTCCACCATGAACCTTGTACTCACCAAAGTGGAAATGGAAAACGTTAAAGAATACTTAAGACAGCAGGATTTAATACGTTGTTATCACGAGGGTAAAACCAACGATCGTGGTATCAACGAGTGCTATTTATCCCTTTCCCGCAAGTATTACTGGCCAAAAATGCGAGAACACATATCGAAATTCATTAATGAATGCATAGTGTGTGGCCAAGCAAAATACGACCGAAATCCGATTCGCCAACAGTTCAATATAGTACCGCCAGCTACGAAACCATTTGAAATAGTTCATATGGACCTTTTCACCTGTGAAAAGGAAAAATACGTTACCTTTTTGGACGCTTTCTCTAAATATGGGCAAGCGTATCTACTAAGATACGCTACGGCATTAAGTATCTTGCAGGCCTTACTTACCTTTAGCACTCATCATGGATTACCACTTACCATCATAACTGACAACGGAACAGAGTTCACAAATCAAATGTTTGCCGAATTCACCAGAATTTACAAAATTAGACACCATAAAACACTGCCGCATTCCCCAAACGATAACGGAATAATCGAGAGATTCCATTCCACCCTCTTAGAGCATATTAGGATCTTACATTTGCAAAAGAAAAATGAACCCGTAGTAAACCTAATGCCATACGCAATTATAGCATACAATAGCTCTGTACATAGTTTTACGAAATGCCGACCAATTGATATTATTACAGGACACTTTGACCCTAGGGACCCCTTAGACATAGATTTAACTGAACATTTACTGCAAGAATATGTTCAATCCCATCGTGAGCAGATGAGAAAGGTATATGACGTCATCAACGAACGCTCGTTGACAGACCGAACAGCCCTAATAGAAAATAGAAATAAAACTAGGGAACCAGAAGTTGAATACCAACCCCAGCAACAGGTTTTTATCAAAAAATCCCATAGCCAGCCGCAAAAAAATAGCCCCTCGGTACACACATGATAGGGTTCTAGCGGACCTACCCATCCACATTTATACATCAAAAAAACGTAACCCTATAGCAAAATCTAGGATTAAACGCACCCCTAAAACAAAGGAATTGTTACAGGACCATGCTGACGCTGACATTCGCCTTGACGACCACCCAGGCTCAAGAGATAAAACTTGAGAGCCTTTCTGAAGGACCGGGACTATTACCCTTCCGACTTGGACCAATGAGACTAATATCCCACTATCACAGTTTCCTACAGTTCACCGACCTATCCGTAATAGAAAATAACATTTACTTAGTAAAGACACAGATTACAGAGACCGCCGAACGATTGAAACCGAAACCATTTGGCTATTCGAAACGCAAGTAGAATATTTAAATTATAAGTTAGACAGAACCCTAGATCAGTTAAAAAGCCTTGAACTTACACGCACAAACAGAGGCCTCATCGATGGACTCGGATCTATAATAAAAAGTATTACAGGAAATTTAGATCAAACTGACGCAATCAATTATAATAACGCCATCAAAGTTTTGCAAGAAAACCAAAATAAAATCGCGATAGAGTCAAATAACCACATAAGTTTAAATAAAGAATGGATGTCCTGTCATGATCGTGTAGTGTCTCAAATTGTAGAAAACCAGGCTAAGCTAAATGAAACTTTAAACTTAGTACTGACGTCACCTTTTTACACCGGAAAAATATTACTCAAGGTCGCCAAAATCGACCAACTCTTAACTATAATTAGTGATAACATAGATGAGCTAGCTCTCGAACTAAGTAGAATAGAGATTATTTTAGCTTTCACTCGCGCTTCGAGCGTACACCATATGTCGTTAGGAATCAAACCTCTTAACAGTATGCTGAAAGCGCTTAGAGATATATATAGTAAAGATAAAATATTAGATCTAGACCTAAGAGAATATTATGATATAATAGTCCCAGGCTCGTACTACGCCGGGAATAGGATAGTTTTTATTCTTAAGTTTCCTATCGTATTTTCCCAGACTTATCAGCTGTTTAAACTGCCCATACTACCCAATAAATTCAGCCAAGCCCTTATACCTCCATATCCCATAATAGCAACACACGGTAAGTCTTACGTGTACATAGAGGCAGAATGCCCGAAGTTCACCACCTGGTACCTCTGCGACGACAAACTGCATCAGCGGATGAAGACAGAACCTGACTGTATCCACAGACTCGTCACCGACCAAGCACTGGACGAGGCCTGCTCCCCTGTCATGGTGACCCTAACCAAGGAGACCCTGGAACGACTGGATGATAGACACTATGGAGTAACCTTCCCCGAGCCAACAAAGGTCCAGCTGACATGCGAGCGAGATGACTACGACACACTAAACGGGAGCTATCTTATAACTATCCCACACAACTGCAAACTACGCACGAAGGAATTCACTATAGTAAACTCAAACGATCGCGACGAAGGACAACCGGTACGAATATTAAATCTTCAGACCAAAATGGAGCAAGCCGCAATCGCACCCCGTACAACTGTTTCACTCAACTCTATAAACCTCAAAGGACTCAACATCATACACGAGAAGATCGCATCTCAGAAGCTGATAACATTAGAAAGGCAAGGAGATAATACAATATACCACACCACCATACCATTTTACACAGTAATCTCAAGCTTGAGTGCTCTCATACTTGCACTTGCGTGCCGCCAATATTTGAGGAAACGCAGGCAACATGAAACTCTGCCGGCGAACGCTAATGTTGCAACCGCCCAGGATAACCAACCAATAAGCCCAGCGACCCCGAGTCCCCGCAGCGCGACAAACATACCAGCAACATTCTTCGTAAACCTGAAAAATAGTTGCTGAACTTCAGGAGGGAGGTGTTACATATACCTACTGTAAGCAGAGTGCTGACCAGGCAAGCATTGCACACGGCACCAATTTTAACACGATGACGGAAATGCTGATGCAGCGGCACGTGTAGCAGCCCGGCCCCGGCGGCGCCAGCGAGGACGCGGCGAAGCCACTTCGGTTCTCACATCGATCGAGTCAACTCATTTTAATTATAAATTTAATTGTAACATTTCTTTAAATAAATTTTTATAAGTAATTTCGGTTTTTTTTGAGCTATCCGGCTGCAGCTTCTATAATTTGTGTGTTTACCCTTTAATATTTACAATCACTTTATTTTTGTTTAACTTATACACCTAAATAAACTGTATAGTTACATCATGAGGGAGAGCGGTGCTCTCTTAGCACAAGTATCACGTATACTTAAAAAGAGGTACCAGTGCAGATATTGTTACCTTACTTATGATACGAATAAAGATTTTTGTTTTTTTTTTTACTTTTGTTTTTTTTTTGATGTATTTATTTATTTATTTATATTTTATTGATATACTTGTGTTTAGTTTAGTATTTTATATAATTTGTACATTGTATTAGTTTGTCTATCTTCCTTATATCTTCACTCACTTGCTCAAGGGTTAACTGGAAGAGATCCCTAATAAGGATAAGTTCACCTTTGTACTTGTATCTTTTAAGTTGATTGCATTTGTAACTGGTTACTATGTACAATAAAGTGTTTACATACATACATACATACAATATAAGCGTTATACCTAATCCGTTTTGTTTTTTTCAGTTAAATGAGTATTTTAACTGTGTTCTTACAAATGCAAGGATCAGAGTAATGAAAAAAAAATCCATTACTCCGACTGAATTATTATCCAGACCCGTTCTGTTTAAATTTCACATGCAAATAAAAAAAATTCAAAAATTGTAAAAATGCTCAGTGTAGGTTTCCGTAGCCGGTTACAGCAAAAAAAATGCACTACAGATAAAAAAAATACGACGTGCAAAAACGCACTCGTAAAAGAGCTTATATTCGTTTACGTCCAAAGCTGAGAATCGCAGTTTTTCGGCAATAACTCAAAAACGGTATATTCCATCATGTCGACAATAATTTTCGTTGAAAGTAATTATTAGGTTACAACTTTGCAATTTTTAAGGAAATACGGCTTCGAAGATAGAGGAGGGTGAGGGACAATTTATTATATTTTTGGAGCCATTAATTCCTTTTTTTTATATGTGCATACATTTACTGAAAGAAAAACGGTGTCGGAAACATGAATAGAGCGCCTCCCTAGCAATATTTTTAACCACTAAACTAAGTAGCGGCTTATACAAGACACCTAAACTCCAAATTTCATCAATATACATCGTGTAGTTTTTGAGTAAAATTCGAGACACACGGACGGACGGACATGACGAAACTATAAGGGTTCCGTTTTTGCCATGTTGGCTACGGAACCCTAAAAAAGGTTGTTACTTTAATTCTCCTCGGCCAACGGAGCTACGGGTTTCTTCTAGTTTTAATTAGAAATATTAAAAAAAACAATGATTTTCCCACGGCCTTACTATTTCAATTATTCCTTAAGAACCGTGCACTTTTCCGGGATAAAACAATAATTTATCCTTTATAGAGTCTTAAACTATCGGCATACCAAATGTCATATAAATTGGTTCAGTTGTTTAAGCGTGAAGAGGTAACAAACGGAGTCACTTTCGCATCTCGATTAATTCAAAATACTACATCATATTTTAACCGTGGCCCTTCCGTGGAGTTATGATTTTTAAGCAAAATCTTACTGAGTGGATAAATATTTAATTAACCTTATTTTTAAATGGTCTAAACATTTAGGTTTAATATTAAATATTATACCCTCACCACTACGTCATCAGAATTAAATTGGGGTTTCAAATAAACTGCGTCAGTTGCAAAAACAAAAACAATACAAAATACCCTTCTGTGTATATACGATAAGGGTAAATAATAGGCTATTTTATAATTTTCATAAAAACGCCTTAATAATAGAAATATTGTTTTAAAAACTACTCCAGTATCATTAAAACTCCCCGAGATACAACGACGTTTAAAGCACATTTTTGGACCTTCCCAAAAAGCCTATAAGCATGTGACGTCACACGCTAGTATCTTGACTAGGGAAAAAATAACTTTGTTCGGCAGCTATCTTCAAACTTGCGTTTATCGAAACGGTTTTATAACAGAAATTACAAAACATATTATGGGTTATTTAATGGTATTATTAAAATTTTCATAATTTAAAAATAAACTTCCCACCCAACTTTAAAGACTCATAAAACAAGCTACACGTATGGTATCGAACTCAAAATTTTAACCTAGTTTATTATTTGGCTGGTTTTATCATAATCATAATCATAATCATCATTTATTTGCTATAAACATTACCATGGGTTACATTCACTTAGATCTAAATAAAGTGTAGGTAGGTTTACATGTTTAACCATATTTAATTGGTATGCAAAATAATATAGGTCGCAACATAATCTTAATCGGCTAACAGTTTAATTGTATTTCAATATTAATTTTAACTTTATTATCACTTACTATGCTACTTATATTATTTAATAACCATAATAATACTAAAATATTTTTATATCATGTCAAAGAATTCATCAATACTATAATAATTATTGCTATTAATCCATTTATATAATTGTTTTTTTAATATTTTAATATTCATACATTTGAATTCACGGGTATTTTGTTATATATTTTGATACACATAGTCAGGCAGCTCTTCTTGTGTTTTGCTGATCTAGAACGGTCATCAGGCAACAATCTATCGGGGTGTTGGCAAGAACGTGGAAAACTGTCACACGCCTTTTTAAATAAATATTTATGTTGGTGGACAAACATGCATACTTCATAAATATAAAGGGCTGGAAGTGGTAACAAGCCAAGCTCTTTGAATAGTGGTCTACAAGATTCGGTAGGCCGCATTCCAAACATTGCTCTAATGCATTTTTTTTGCGCAATAAATGCTCGATCGCTCTTAGTACTATTGCCCCACATTGTAAGCCCATAGCGTAACATTGACTCTACATAGCCATGGTAGCTGGAAATGGCTGTATCACGGTTAGTTACTCTACTGATTTGCCTAAGGGCATAAACGTATTTATTAATTTTGTTGGTCACATTATCCAATTGCGATTTCCAATCTAAATTTGCATCAATAGTTAATCCTAGGAATTTCGTTTGTGTCACATTTTCATTTTTTGGAATATTAAGATTTAAATTATTTTTAGAATTTAATGATTTATTAAACTGAATAAATTTCGATTTATCTAAATTAATAATCAAGTTATTGGAATAGAGCCAATCTATTACTTTCTTAATAGCATTATTGATATCTTCTTCGTGATCTTTAGCTGAAGTAGTGCTCTTATTGGAAGTCACAATGATAGAAATGTCATGAGCAAACAAAATACAAGGATGGTTTGTTATGTCAGTTATATCATTTATGTATAATAAAAACAGAATCGGACCCAAAACACTTCCTTGTGGGACCCCGTATCTATTATATCTAAATCCAGATGAGTAGTTGATCATTTCACTATTTTCATTCATTTTAGTAATATCAACGTGTTGTTTTCATCAAATCCACTGATATGCTAGCCCTCTGATTCCCAAGGCCTCAAGTTTACATAATAACAGATCATGAGATACAAAATCAAAAGCTTTTGATAGGTCAAAGAATAGCCCTGTTGTGATACAATTTTTATTCACGCTAAACAATATTATCTTGAGTAGAGAAAAGATGGCCAACGTGGTAGATTTATTTTTTTGGAAACCAAATTGTTCCTGTTTGATAATACCATATTTAGTGCAAAACTCTAGTAGTCTCTTAAACATACATTTCTCAAAGACCTTGGATATTATTGGTATCAATGTTATCGGACGATAGTTATCAGCATCGTCTTTCTTCCCCTTTTTGAATAACGGCTTTACAATTGATAGTTTTAAGGCTTCAGGAAATATCCCGAACGAGAAAGAAAGGTTTATTAGGTGCGTTAAAACTGAAACCGTTTCGTTCAAGCATGTCTTTATTATGTCTGTATTAATGCCATCATATCCCTCCGATTATGTTTTGTTTACTGACAAAACTTGATTTTTAACTTCATTTTCTGACATAGGTTTCAGAAACATAGAGTTACTTCTATGGTTCTTTCTGGTGTAAATTTTAAACTTTTTATTAGATATGCGTTCGATAGTCTCTATGTAGTGATCATTAAATGCCGTAGCTATTTCAACAGGATTCGATATGATCACGTTATTTCTTGTTATAAGTTCTATCGTCTCTTTTGATTTTGGTTTAGTTATTTGGTATTTTATGACTAACCACGATGCTCTATATTTGTTATTGCTTTTATTTATAAATTTTATATTTGCATTTTTTTTAGCTCCTGTAAATACATTGTTTAAGTATATTCGAGTATTTAGAGTACTTGGTCTTGTCGTGACCATTTTTGTTCGAATAATACTAAAATCGCATATAGCGTTTTGTTTTGCAGCTTACCTTTAAACCCTTACTAATCCAATTTACTTTGTTTTTATTGATTTTGTTGATTTTTAATCTTATTTTTGGAAAACAAAGATTATAAAAAAGACAAAGCAATTCATGAAATTTTGTAAACGCCATATTTATATCTGATTCCTCGTAGACGTCAGACCATGTTAGACTCTGTAAACAATTTCTGAACTTCCTTATATTATCCTCACTATAATCTCTCTTATAGATAAAAAATGCAGTAGATTGCTGTGGAGCCTCGTTTATGGGGAAGGTCAACAATTGTGCCGTGTCATGATCCGAGAGATGAAGCGGTAGGACCGTTGCTTTTGCATCTGAAATGTTGCTGAGTATATGGTCTATGCAAGAGGACTTACAGGTAGGCACATTTATGTGTAGAGTTAGATTGTAACTTTTAGTGAGATCTTGCAGTTTAGACGGAATAGTTTTTTCTTTCAGGGTATTTATATTTAAATCTCCGGTTATAACCACGTGAGTTTTGGACTTATATTTTTCTTGTAACTGGTGGAGTAGAGCATCTAGTTTATTTAAGAATAGGCGAGCTTTTGATGATGGTGTCCTATACAGACAGATTATTATAAGTTTGTGCAAAGGAAATTCTATACCACAAACCTCAAACACCCGCTCTGTGGCTAGATCTTTGAGAAAATGAAGTTCCTTGCATTCTTGACCCTTTTTAACTAGAATGCAAGTTCCGCCTCTTTGTTTTTTTCTACAAAAACTACTTGCAATATCATAGCCAGAGAGACGTATGTAATTCTCGTGACCAGTTTTAAGGAATGTCTCCGTTAGGCATAACACATTTGGCACAAGGTCCTTTTTTTTCAGTTCGCGTAAGGTAAGTTCTAGTATTTCTTGTTTTGCTAGGATGCTAGCTGTGTTCTGATGGAATATTGTAAAGGAAGGAAATTTAGATGTTTTGGGATCGAAAAAATCTGTCTTTTGTATGACGGAAGTAATAGGATATGGTACCTTTTTTTGCTTGTTCGTTTCATGGGAAGTCTGGTTTGAACTCTCGTCCAGGTTTTTTGTATCTGTCGAGTTATCAATGGGATAGTGCCTTTCTTTTGCACCGTGCAATTCATTTTAGACTTTAGGTTTGGCTTGTTACTCACTATCAGTTTTTTTAATTCCGTAAAGTTTAAATATTTCTTGTTATAATACAAACAATCTATAACATAATTAATTGAATTACACATATGAAACATTTTTTTCCCAGTGCAATCAATAAAGTGGCTGTTTTTATATTGTTTACTGATTTTTTCAATTCGAATATTAAGTTTATGAATGTCAACATGTATAGTTTTCTTATACTTAACAACAAGACAGTATTGTCAATAAACTTTTCTAATAATATTTTTAAGTGTGACATAACAGATTCCATGTCACTGTCATTTTCCCCGATACATATTATCAGTTTATCCTGTGGTATTATTATGGTACCGAAACAATTCTTAATTATTTCAGCGCTATTCGCGTGGGGTTTCGTTGTAGCCGATGTTGCGTATTGAACGTAGTTACTTGACTCTCTTGAGTGGGTCAAAGCAGATGCGAGTCTAACGCATTGTTGAGCACCGTATATAAGTATTCTCGAGAATCCTGCTTTATTCTACTTAACCAAGGGTTTTGACCATCCTTTAATGGCGATAAAACATGAATCTTTGGTTCTGACAAAGTTATGCGATTCTTGTCTGTAGTATGAAGTTTTTCTGCTAAGTTCTCGACTTGTTTCGAAAGACATATAATTTCATTTTCAACATTTTTCAGTAGTTTTTCTATGTCAGTAACTTTTAGTTGTAAGTTTGATAAGTTTTTATTGCTTTCTAAGCCCTTGTCGACATGTAAAATATTGGGCAGTATGTAGGGCGATGATGACAATTCAGGTAGTAAAGATTGCCTCTGTTTTTTTCTTGCACTACCACAATATTTCGCATCAAAAGATGTAGATCGACATAGTGATTGCAGCACTTTTGTTTCCATGGTAAGTTGATGGATTCTCCTCTGAAGCTCGTTATTTTCTATTATTTTATTTTCGAGTTCATTTTGCGTGCTAATTAGTGAAATCTCGAGTTCAGATATTTTGTCTTGAAGTTCGTGCAACAATGTATTGGTTCCGACGAAAGGGCCATCCAGACTTCGATAATTTGTCGGATGGTGATAAAAGCTTGTCTGATAGCTCGTTCTCGGTGAGCACATGCGAGTCAAGAATCTGTGACTGATCGGATACGTTGTGTAGTGTAGATTGTAAATTTTCATTACCCTGGAGCTCATTGTGGAGAGTCTGTTCTACAGGTGATGACGGAGACGTAGAAGGTTTTCTTTTGTATTTTGCTGTTGGGGTAATTATTTATTTGTGAGGATGTAGAAGCTTTAGGTGTCATATTTTATTTTTGTGCTTTTCTCAGTGTGATTAGACTGGAAGTTTGATGCTTTGTTGTCTGTTTTTATTCTAGCACATGACCCGCATTTCCATTTTTTCTTCGATTCATTTGTCATTAGGCGGTACAGTTTTTCGGAGATCCCAGCGCAATGGAATTCGTATCTATTATGACATATTGAACATAGTAGCGTATTGTCAATCTCAACGGAAGACTTACATCGATAGCATCGTACTGGTGTCGACATCTTGCGGCCACTGCTTGTAGCTTGATGGTTACCTTTTTGAGATATTCTATTGATAGCCATGTACAGGTAAATGTCGCTTTGCGGTAGTCCGTCTATTATAACACAGATGGCGCTTAAATAAATATTTGGTATTGCTAATATTCGTTGTATATGGCAACAATTCTTAACTGTCAGAGATGACGGGTGTCGATATGATTGGTCAGCTGATCTTTGTTTACAACTAAGTTGTCACTGAACTAGTATTCGTCCACTGCCTTTTTATGTTATAGCACAATTGTCTCGCATTTTTTTCCGAAGATAACACTATATGTCAATTATTGTCACTTAACACACGAAACTGTGGCACTTTTATATACTTAAATACTATCTAGTTAATATTTCCGAATTAAAGAAACGGGCTAAGTAATAGCTATGGCTAGGGTTGCCATCCTACAGGATCAGGATCATCAGGATCTTATATATTTTTTTCATTTTTTGTCTTCTGTGAAATACCCTATTGTTTGTTTGTCCGACGCTCTAATACTAAATACTAATGCAATGAATACTCTAACTGGGTCAATCATTTTTTTTCGGAAGCTCGTTGCCATGGTGACGTCTATTGAATCGCTCTTTGAAACTGCGATTATAAGCGATCAGTCAACAAATAGTAGATTGTTAACCAAGGGTTGAAAGTGACCCATTTCACCTGAGATATTTCTAATCGCCAATAGTTCGAGGGTGAAATGGGTAATTTCATCCGCGTTCAGACACTATATTTTTCATATCGACTATCACGAAAATAAAAAAAATCACGCATATTTTATTAAATAGACCAACTTAAACATTATTTTAATATCAATCAAAATAGATCGTAATAAACACGAAATTTTATGTATAGCTAAGTTTAGATATATGAAAAGCTTTTATTTTAATATAACGTAACTCAATTATCTTCGACTCTGTGGCTAATTGTAACAATAAAAAAATACTTTCCACCCTAGTGATGGAACGGCTATTTTCGACCCGGCTATCTATACTATAACCCATGAAAATTAAACTTTCCGAAAACGAGAGATGATATTAAAAAAAATCTAGTAAATAAGTAAAGGTCCATTTTTCAAGAGCACATCTCGTCAAATTACCTTTTTCGTACGGAACCCTAAACAATTTAACTTTCTGCATGTAGGGAATATGCAAATATGTCGACATTTATTAGATACTAGAATTAGCCCGACGAGAAGAGGGACGGGCCGGTTTAAATAAATCTCCGCCATCTTTATTTCTGTGCATATTAAGAGAGGGGGGCGTTTTAAGCGAAACATCTCTGTGACGCATCTTTTTACCAAAGTTCAAAATACGTTTTTGTTAAAAGTATCAATATATTTTTATAGGTTCCGTAAACCTCTCATATGGGAACCCTTATACTGTCATATGTCTGTCTGTATGTCACACTTGTTTGATATTATTCAAATATTCAAACTACAATTCTGAAATCTCATACAGTATATTATCTGTTGTCCACACAGATCGGTATGAATTATATTATATTTTTAATTATATACAAAAATGTAATCTCAAAGAAACCAGCTCCGACTTACTATTTAATATTTACACCACAGATTTTTATAAAGTAGTCTCCTTATTTTTAATGTGGTTGAATTGAATTTAATGAAAATTGAAATTGTAGTGGGTAGTAGAATAAATGAGTATTTTTAACCGACTCCTGAAAAAGGAGGTGGTTCTCATTTTATCCGGGTATTTTTGTATACCTACTTCTATGTTCATCGATTACTCGGAGACTATTCAACCCATTTTCAAAAAACATTTTTTGTTTGAAATGTATCCCCAAATTAGTCCCATGTACACGTCTTGAAAACCGGTTTATTCCGTACCGGTTAGCCACACTTTGAGAGCTTTACCCATTATAAAGGTTACGCTCGCAAGAATATCGCTCTAAACGGTTAATATCTCGGAGCGCAAAACAGGGAGCGAAATCCATTAACCGGTTAGAGAGCGGTTCCTCCGTGTGAGCGGAGTCTAGGGTGAATAACCGCTCGAACGGGAATGAAATTCATTACCCGGATAGAGAGCGCTCCCTCAGTACATAACGTTCCCAAATTCGTTCGAACTGTTATATCCAGCCATAGCATGTAGAGATTGCTAAGTCAGCAATGCCACCATGCGGCCTGCGACGCTTTGACGTCATAACGAAAGTTATAAAAGTAAGTAAAGAGGTAAATTAGTTCAGTTCGCCGTATTATGTCCTAGTATAACGACATCTTGTATTTTGTGTAAATTGTGTGAAGTGAGTTTTTATTTATAATAAATTTAGTGGTGTAACTAAGAGTTTTTTTTAAAAACTCCCCTGGAAGCTGCCCTATAACAAATTGGTGGCAGCGGTGGGATGACACAAAGGGACTAGAGATTCAAGTCTCGTCATTCCGAATCCAAGGCCAGCTTCCAGATCGACGGTTAGTCTCAGCTTCTCGCTGAGCCCGCATCACAACGAGATCGACGGTCAGCCTCAGCATTGTCGCCGAGCCCGCATCTTATCCCCGAATCGACGGTCAGCCTCCGCACCCTTGCGAAGCCCGCATTCGGAACACCACCGAAATATTGATCCAGCTCACACCCCAGGTCGACGATCAGCCTTGTGGATAAGCCCAGTCCATGAGCCCGCACCTGACACAAGCCGAAACTACCACATCGTAATTAATACAAAGTGCCGACAAGTGTCGCGGCAACTCGACACTCCGAACCTTCCAGTTACAGAGTTCTCCAAGGATGTTCCTGCACATTATCATCTTCCTGTGAGTTCTATTCATTTTAACTACCAGTGAAAGTGCCTCAGTTCTCAACCCCAGTTCAAGTTCATAATTCATAAATCGTATTCTAAGCATAACTAGCCCCTAACTCTGTATAGATATTAATCTGGTGTTCTGTACTGCATAATTAAAGTTAATGCCTATACCAAAGAAAGAGGAATCTCAGGACGAATCCGAGTCTCAAAATTCGAATTACACATCCGACACAAATAGCTCATCTGAAGCATCCGATACCGAGAAAGTAACCAAAGAAATTCCAAAATCATCCAAAATCAAAATGGCTGACAAGGTTACTCTCTCTGTTTTGACTAAGTTCATCAAACCCTACAATGGAGATCGCGAATCACTCCCAGCATTTCTAACTAACTGCGAAAACGCTATTAGTCTAGCTAGTACAGAACAACAGAATGTTTTATGTAAATATATTGTGTCGCAATTAGAAGGTAAAGCCCAATTAGCATGCTGCTTGAAAACATTTAAAACATGGCCAGAAATTAAATCATTTCTTAAAACTACATTCGCCGAAAAGAAACATTCCATACACCTTCTTCTAGAGCTCCAGAAATGCAAGCAATTCACTTCCGAATCCGTTACCGATTATTCGCTGCGCGTAGAGTCATGTTTGACCAGAATTCTAGCCGACATTCAATACTCTTGTAAAGATGAAACACAACTCCCCGGACGTATAGCCGCCATGGAAGACCTAGCCCTTAATACCTTCTTACTAGGTCTAAATTCCGACTTCTCACATATAGTTCGAGGTCATAACCCTTCTACCCTTAACGAAGGAATCAGCTATGCAATTGAAGAAGAAAAGATATTTAATTTGAACCGTACCACTCCTAAGACACTCAAAACATGCAGCGTCTGTCATAAACCGGGACATACCTCATCGGAATGTTTCCAAGTCAAAAAGGAACGTAACTCTTACCATGTACGACCTCATCAGTATCCTCAACCTCAGCATCTCAATTCCTATAATCGACCTTCTACTAGTTCAAATTATCCCCAACACCAATTTCCAAACAAGAAAGTATGTGCCTATTGTAAAAACGTAGGACATACAATAAATGAATGCCGTAAAAGGCAATACAATAACAACCTACGTTTTAACGGCGGCGGCGCCACAAACTCGATGCCAGTAGTCGCCGCCGGCGCTCAGGTTTCAAATGCACCGAACAACCAAGTAAATGCGCATTATTGCGAAGCGCAGTTCGAAGAAAGCGATTGCGACAATAATTTAAACTAAATATGATCCCGGTCCCGTGTCTGCCGAGATCACTTAAATTAAAGGACACGACCGCTGTCTCTCGCTGTATCCCAAATCCTACTATTTCTTATATACCTCAGCCACGTAACGTGCAGCTGAGTCATGCTAAATCTCATACTAATCCCACATCTCCAAATGATCGGAGTCCTACTATATCTTATACACCTCAGCCACGTAACGTGCAGCTGAGTCATGCTAAATCTCATACTAATCCCACATCTCCAAATGATCGGAGTCCTACTATATCTTATACATCTCAGCCACGTAACGTGCAGCTGAGTCATGCTAAATCTCGTCTCAATCTTACATCTCCGCGAAAACGGAGTCCTATTTCTCTGCCTCCCCTGAATCTTGATATTAACGAGCTGAGACCTGCCATATCTATAAAATCGATCGACAATCGACCTCTCACTGAATCTTGTATCGAAACCAAATCTAAATCTTTTATGAAACAAACTAATACCGAAATCTATCCTGAAAATGAAAGCCCAATTTGTAAACAATCTCGCTCTGAATCCTGCACGAAAATATGTACTGAACCTCAGGCAGAACCTGCTTCCGCGCTTTGCGACACCGAATCTCAAGTACCCTGTTATGAAACTGAAGCCCTGAAGAAAAAAATATCTTTACCATACATATACTTGACGACTTCTAACCCTGAGCAAACCTTCTGCTTCCTGATCGACACGGGGGCAACTGTTAGTATTGTGAAATACTCTAGTTTCGAAGCAAAACCACCCCTTTCTTCTGAAATCATTAAACTTAAAGGTATTAACGATACAGACACGTACTGCGAAACACTTGGCTCTTCTCTATTACAGTTTCAACTTCTGGATAATACTATTTCATACAAATTTCATGTTATTAAGGACGAAATAAACCTTAAATATGATGGCATCATAGGTAATGATTTCTTAAAATTCTTCGACTCCAATATAAATTATAAAACAAAATCTATATCCCTACAAGGTCACATTTTACAAATTCATTTCAACCAACCATCTTACATAATTCCAGCTCGATCAGAAAGCGTAATTGAATGTGCTATCTCGAATCCAGATTCCGAACTCGTTGGCATGAAAGAAGGCCTTATTTTAGATCACAAAATTCGTGACGGCGTTTATCTGGCGAACTGTATAGTCTCTATTAAATATAATAAACGCGTCAATGTATCTGTCTTAAACACCACTGACTCTCCTATTGACATTAAGGAATGTAACGTTAACATTACCCCAATCGATTACTCTGCTTTCATTAAAGACTCGTCAGCATCCGACATGAAAGTGAATCATATCACCCCGAATCCGTCTAGTCGCATCCAGCGCGTGTTAAATCTCATACGTCACGAGCATCTTAATTCAGAAGAGAAAAAATCATTATTACAGTGCTGTAGTGAATATGCGGATATCTTTTATCTCGAAGGCGACCCATTGACCCATACCAATGCTCTACAACACTCAATTAATACAGGCAACGCTGCGCCTATTAATGCTAAGTCCTACAGGTTCCCAGAGTGTCACCGACAAGAAGTTGACAAGCAAATTAAGAAAATGCTAGATCAAAATATAATTAAGCCTTCTATATCTCCCTGGAGTGCACCAGTCTGGATTGTGCCGAAGAAAATAGACGCTTCAGGTCAAAGAAAATGGCGCATTGTAATTGATTACAGGCGTCTGAATGACGTCACAGTAACTGAAGTTTATCCGATTCCACTGATAACTGATATCCTTGACCAACTAGGCAAATCTAAATATTTCTCGACATTGGACCTCGTTTCCGGGTTCCATCAAATTCTGATGGACCCTGCTGACTCAGCAAAAACTGGTTTTACAATTCTTAACCCTAACGGTGTGTCAGGCCATTTTCAGTTTAATCGCATGCCATTTGGGCTGAAAAATGCCCCGTCCTGTTTTCAACGTCTTATGAACCTGGTCCTTTCCGGCCTACAGGGCCTACACTGTTACATATACCTAGACGACTGTATTATATACTCACATGACCTCGAAAGCCACATCCAAAAACTTCATCTCGTTTTTGACAGATTCCGAGAATACAATTTAAAATTGCAACCCGACAAATGTGAGTTTCTCCGCCGCGAAGTGACGTACTTAGGTCACATTATCACTGATAAAGGCGTGCAACCTAACCCCGACAAAGTTAAGGCCGTTGCACAATTCCCCGTGCCACGGAACGTCAAAGAAATAAAATCATTTCTCGGATTAGTCGGTTATTACCGCAGATTCATAGATAACTTTTCTCAAATTACTAAGCCACTTACTTCTCTCTTAAAGAAAGATGTCACATTCCACTGGTCCCCCGAACAAGATCTCGCATTCAATCACCTTAAAGAAAAACTTACAACTGCGCCTCTACTCCAATATCCCGATTTTTCACAACCTTTTGTAGTCACGACAGACGCTAGTAACACTTCCGTTGGTGCCGTGCTCTCCCAAGGTCCAATAGGAAAGGACCTCCCCATCGCATACGCGTCCCGTACTATGAACAAAGCAGAATGCAATTATTCCACGTCAGAAAAGGAACTTTTGGGAATTATCTTCGCTGTAAAATGTTTCCGCCCTTATTTATACGGAAATAAATTCAAAATCGTGACCGATCACCGCCCTCTCGTCTGGCTATTCAACGTAAAAGATCCCGGCAGTAGACTCATACGCTGGAGATTAAAACTAGAAGAGTACGACTATGAAGTCATTTATAAACCAGGAAAACAAAACTCTAACGCCGACGCCCTATCTCGAATTCCGATACATGCTATAACTCGAAACCAAAGCTCAAACGCGCCCAATCAGATTACCTATGAACAATATTTTAAAAAGCAATTTACTAACACTATCGGGAAAAACAACACTAAAATTGAAGAGCACTCTGAAAACTTATTCCGCTCTAAACAGCACACAATTGCATGTCCCACAGCCCTTGACCTTGACTCATCCATGCCTAATGTTGAAGAGATACTGTCTAGTTTACCAGATCAAAGCGAATTGCGAAATTCCGAACGCGAATCCCTTACCGTGCTCCCGTATCTCAGTAACGATAAAACTTACTATTTCTTATTCACTAAGATAAATCATTACGATGAAACAAATTACAAGTCTATTTTTAACCTGCTTATGTCCTTACGAGATATCATATTACAAAACAATCCCACACTCACTGACCTAGCGGTATCAGACTTCACGGAGCCATTTACAAAGATATCATACAGTAAAATATATAATATGATTTCGTTTATATTCCATAATACCAACATAACTATACATATATATAAAAATAAAATGATTTATCCTACCCCAGCTGAAATTCCTCAGATCCTTAAGGAAAATCACGACTCCACCATTGCCGGACACCCGGGAATGAACAGAATGTTTAATCGAATAAAAGCCTCTTATTACTGGAAATCAATGCGCTCAGATATTGAGAATTACGTAAAGTCCTGTAAATTATGCCAAATCAATAAGCCACTAAGAAAATGTAATAAAGCTCCTATGGTAATTACTTCCTCCAGCACGAAACCATTTGAACGTTTAGCCCTTGACATTGTAGGCACTCTCCCGGAAGCCGGATTTCAAAAATTTAAATATATTCTAACCCTCCAAGATGACCTCACCAAATTTTCATGTGCATACCCTCAAGTCACAGCCACAAGCGAAGAGGTAGCTCGTAACCTCGTACATTTCATGGCCCTTTTTGGAATCCCAAAAATGATCCTAACCGACCTAGGCACTTGCTTCACTTCAGATCTATTCAAGCAAATTAACAGCATCTTTAAGATAAAATCCCTATTCTCTACTCCTTATCACCCACAAACTAACGGAGCCCTTGAACGCAGTCATGCGACCTTAAAGGAATATTTAAAATCTTTCGTAAACGAAAATCAAAATGACTGGCACTGCTATATATTTACAGCTATCCTTTGCTATAACACCACTCCTCACAGCGTAACTCAATACACCCCTTATGAACTCCTATATGGACACAAACCCCATATTCCTAATTCACTCTACGAAACAAGCGATATCTCACTTATGACGAATACATACGAGCCCTTCAATATCGCATGCGCTTCAGCCGCGAGAAGGCCCTCGAACATATCATTAAAAGTAAAGAAACTTCTAAACAATATTACGACTCCCCATCGCGCGAGGTTTCGTATAAAGCTGGCGATCTTGTTTATCTAAAACAACACCACAGACTCCGCAAGGCTTTATCCCCAGTGTGGAAAGGTCCTTACAAAATAATAAAAGTCAATAACAAACACAATGTGACTCTCTGTATTAACCGCCGCCATACTAAGTATCATGTTAACGAAATAAAGCCCGCTCATCCATAAATAAATAATTACTCTCTTTTCAGAACCCTCTCACAAAGATGTTCCGCTGGAAGCAAAATAACACCGATCCTTCAGAGCCCCGGAATGTATTTTGACCCCTCAACTACCGTACATTTCTTTCACGATTCCTGGAATGTTGTAACTCATACAAATATTATTTCTTTAAATCCCCACTTACAGAGTATTGAACGCCTTCTTAGTAAAACGACTACTTTATGTAACCGTATTAACTTAACTTCTCTTTTCGACTGCACTGACATAGCAACCTCCACACAAACACTACTCGAATCTAACTACGCCAAGTCCTTATCACTATTTCATCTATTATCTCATAACATTACCAGTAGCAGATCCAAGCGATCTATAGAATTTGGAGGCGAAATTCTAAAATTCTTCTTCGGTACCCTAGATGCAGACGACGCCCGAAAATACGATGACGCAATAGAATCCTGTCAAAAAAATGAGCATGAGATCTTCCATTTAATGAAAGAAAATATTCATATAGTTAAATCAAGCATTAACACCTTTAATTCGACTATCTCTAAATTAAACGCTAATGAATTAAAAATAAACACTCAACTCGAACACATGAACCAAGCCTTGACTCAAGTTACAAAGATAAACGAACAGCTGACTTATATGTCACGCGTCAACAACCTTGTAAACGTAATAGAAAGCTCGTTACTCGCAGCGTCCAATTACCTTGATTCAATTTTGAATGCTATCCTGTTTTCAAAAACTAATATCCTACACCCTTCGATACTTTCACCCTTTACATTATATCACGAACTATTGAAAAACAGTAATAACTTTAATCGCAACTTAGACTTTCCTATCCCAGTATCTATGCAAAATATCCACACTATAATTGACATCTCTAAGTTAACATCTTATTATTTTAACCAAAAGTTAGTATTCATCTTGAGTATCCCATTAGTTTATCCCGAGAAATATACTGTTTACAAAACCCTTCCATTACCCATTCCTCACGAAATAGAAAACCCTAATACTTTCTCTCTCATACATCCCACTAGCTCTTTCATGGCGATAAGCGACGATAAATTACATTACGCACTATTTAATGATTTAAACGCGTGTACCGTAGTATCAAGCGAATATTCCATTTGCCCATTGTCAACTATTTACTCTAGTATTAACAACCCCTGTTGCGAGACACGTCTTTTTACCGAAATTTCAACATCTCTACCGAAGGAATGTGATTCCAAGCTGATTTTTGGTGATGTAGATATTTGGCATGTTTTAAATAATAATAAATGGATATTTGTCCAGTCAAAACCATGTCACTTAACTGTAAAATGTAACGATAATATCGAAGAACACCCTGTGTTCGGTACTGGCATTTTAAAACTAACAAATGAGTGTATTGGCTACTCAAAAACTATCAGGCTGCTTCCCAGCACATCTAAAGATGTCTTAATACAAAATAACATGCATTCAGATTTTAATATTATAAAAGATGACTGCTGTAAGAAAGAAAAGTTTAATAACACCCTTACTTACCCCTATTTCTATTAGTAATATTAACCTTGACTCTTTAAAATATGCCTCTCATAAATTAGATAGTTTAGAAAATGATTTAGATAACTTACAGCAGCAATCTCATCTCGTGAGATACGGAACATACTATTCTAGTGTTACTTTATTTTTAGTTAGTTTTATCATATTGTACTTTATTTTTAAGTGTATTAAATGGTGTAACTTTAGCAATAATAAACGTTCAGCATCCAAATGTTGCATTCAAATATTTAACCAATGTAATAACAAACATAAAAATAAGACTCAAACCTCTGTTTCAAATTCCATAGAAATGTCAGAAAGTTCGGAAGACGAAAAGAAATCCGTAAAATCATTACCCATCTTCCAAGATGTATCTCGAGTGAATCAGGTTAAATTTAATTCTTCCAGAAATATTTGTAATCATTAAGACTTATTCATTGTAATTTTAATATTCCCTTACAGTTTTATAAAATGCTGAACGTAATTTAGATATGGATAAGTATTAGCATTAAGTAATTTAGATAAGCTTCCATGTTTAAGATAGATCTTGTAACTCAGCTTCATCTATTTGAGATAAAGCTTCGTTTTATCGGGGGGGCTGTTATATCCAGCCATAGCATGTAGAGATTGCTAAGTCAGCAATGCCACCATGCGGCCTGCGACGCTTTGACGTCATAACGAAAGTTATAAAAGTAAGTAAAGAGGTAAATTAGTTCAGTTCGCCGTATTATGTCCTAGTATAACGACATCTTGTATTTTGTGTAAATTGTGTGAAGTGAGTTTTTATTTATAATAAATTTAGTGGTGTAACTAAGAGTTTTTTTTAAAAACTCCCCTGGAAGCTGCCCTATAACAGAACGTAACCTAAATAATTAAACGATTTTAACCTAAATAAATACCTATTTATTTGTAACCGGTTACAACTGTAACAAGCCCTGCCGATACAATTCTGGTGAAGATCTGATGGTGGTATCCACGAGGAATTGAAGGAACTCCTCAAATATTGTAGGTATAAAAATGGCGATTTTGGTACTTAAAGTGTAAATTAGTGAAGTTGAACTGATAAAAAAGACCTCAGAACGTCACTGGAACTCTTCAACGATAAGTGATTTACGGGTGGCAACGGGATATATTTTAATTAAAATAGCTATGCTACTTCGTAGTCACAAATTGAAATAGTCCTGATGAAAATAGTACCATCGAATTGATTTAATGATAGAGCCGGAAGGTAGGCACCGGATCTCTGTAATAAAATAATGTATCCTAGCTGTGTTTCGGCTTGTTCGAATTCTCAAGAGATAAACTTTTAATTAACGATTATCTAAAAAGTGCGAAAATAAATTATCTTTTTTAACTAAAAATAAAAGCGACTTCAAAAAGACACTAAAAAGTAAAACAAAAAGCATTATTTAGTTTCTTCAATTTACTTACAAGTAACGGTTTTTCTACTCAATCTATACAGTATTATTCATTAAATAATAATTAAGCATTTGTGATATGCGTTAATAAATCTTGTACTTACCAACATCTAATTATTTTTAATGATTTTTATATAATTTTAAATTCAAATTTTAATAGTTATCCAAATTTTTGAAATGTTATAATTTTAATCGTTTTAATTGTAATTTATTACTAATTTGGTTTTTGTAATTGTTTTAATTGTAATTTCTATTCAGTGATAATTTTAATTGTTTTAACGTTGTGATAGTTTCTATTTTAATGCTTAATTTTATTTTATGACATTGATGATGATTGGTTTTATATACATCACATGTACTAACACCTAGGTTGAGTTTACTAACACATTTTATGGATCATTGTTATCTGGAATAAATGAATAAATAAATAAATAAATAAAATTAACGTTATTTTGGATTCGGTGTCATCAAGTCACAAGTGTCACAACTTACTAAAATCGTTAATTTAGTTAGTTTTATTTTGTTTTAAGTTGGTTTTTAGGTTTATTTTTAGAGTAATAGTGTTATATTTTAATATTTACACATTCTATACATGTAGGGCTGCCATCCGTCCGGGTTTCCCCGGATTTGTCCTAGTTTGGAGGCCGTCTGGGGACCGTCCGGGCGGGTTTTTAACTTGTGTCCGGGTAAAACCAGGACACTTTTTGTATTAGTAAAACCTTATAAAACTGGATAAAATCCATCATGTCCGGGGAAAATGCGATTTACTCCAAATATTCAAGGTTTTTGAAGCTTTTGTCCGGGGGGGGGGGTACACTTTTATAAGAAAATGCCCCTTGACATGTAGAGTGGAGACATGCTAATATTCCTTCATTTATCAGGCGGCCTCGGCGCTCGAATTAGCACGACGAAGAGGGACGAGCCGGGTTGCGTAAATCTGATTATAGAGGGAGGGGGGAGGCGTTATTGCTACAGCCTGACAAGTTTTTTCGTGACAAGGTCTGCGGGCGACTGGAGGGGAAACACAGCGGGGACGGGTATGAAGTGTGCGCGCGGCGGAGCACGATGTCCCGGCACGGAGCACGATTTTTTTATTTGTTTCACATTCGAGATCCGTTAAGTAACATACTTAACAGCTAAAAACTTAACTTTTCAAACAGGTTCAAATCTTGCTTGCAATTTAGTATGTTGCATTGATTTTTCGTTTACAATCCAACTCTGCGTTATAACATTAATCTGAATAAAGGCTTGTAAAAGAGAAGATTCTCAATTCCCTACCTTTTCATCTAGAATATTCTAGACCTAAACACAAATAGCCTCGTGGCCTAGTGGCGGTACGTTGCTGCTATTTTATTAAGAAACACATAAACATGCCGACGAACCTGTTTGCTGCGATCAACATGCACTAGTGATGCGCTGGTGTCGATAGAATAACAAAAATATCGATAAATAAGTTTAAATGTAAGAATCTTTTTCTTAAGGGGCTACCATACGCGAATGACCCTCGATCCGTAGCTCTTAACTTGTCTGTGTTGTATATGTCTCATCGAGTTGACAACCACAGTTGTTACCAATATACTGTTTCCGTTTATCTTCACGAGTCACCGAAACCAAGAGAAACACCATCAAAATTTGTTATTTTTACGACAAAAACCAGTTTTTGCTACTTTTCTTAAAAACTATAGAACCTAGCTTTGCTTAGTTTGGGACTAGGTGGATTTGTGTAAGATTGTCCCTAATATTTTTTATTTTTTTATTGAAAACCAGTTGACAATTTATTGGCTTTAGTCCCATGTCTAAGCGTCACTTAACGAGGAAGCCTATACCAATTTAAGATAGAAAAAGGACTTTTACGTATCTTTTTTTCTCTTTATTTATTAAGTATTATAGCATTCCAGTTGACAAAAATATAGGCCAAATACCAAGCTACAATATATATACATGTATATATATATATATATATATATATATATATATATATATATATTACGTGGTTTATATCAGTTTAAAAACAGTAAAATTTGCCAAAAAAATTCCGGAAGCCCCTTAAGTTAGAAATTGACGACGACGATCTTTGTGAAGATTCTTGTGGAAGGCCTTTGTGAAGAAGTGGAAGTCTTTCATCTGATATGATGATGATACTATATAGCAGACCGTGTTCCAAAGCATTTGTGCTCATGCATATGATCAGCTCATTAAATACCGCGGTATTGATATATATATTATATAGATATATAATACGAACATACAAAAATTAAAAAAAATATCTGTGATCTCCAAATAGCCAGTTACAATTATATTTTTGAAAATATCCTCAATGTACAGACATTATAAGAATATGGATATCGTTAAACTCATTTAAATACTCAGCTACATCCCTATTTAGGATACAGGTGAACTTAGCATTAACTATCTCTTTATACATCACTTAACTATAGCACTGTACCATACAATCCATCCAAAAGCTATCCAAACTCATCCCAACAAGCCTCAAATTCCTTCTACTTCAAATCAAACGTTAAGACCTTTTGTTGTAAGAACGAAGTCTCCTTTATGAAAGTCTGTGTGGAAACTGAATGGAACTGTATTAGTTAGAGTATAAAGTTGCTATACGTTTGTATGGGAGTTTTGTATGTTTATTTTATATGTACGAGAGAGTTTGTAGTGCTAAATTTCGGTTATGAGAAGCAAAATTGAAAGGATTACCTTAAATTTTCTTAATAAAGGCTTAATAGGATCTTTGGTGTTGCAATGTTGTTGAAAATGGAATAGATAGTAGGTATATTAAAAAAGTAAAATATACTATTGAGGGGGAGAAAAAGTCATAACCCCTCTTTTTTTCGACAGCGTAGTCGGGTAAAAAGTATCCTATAACCATCTGTGAACACGTGTACCAAAAATTTTACGATGAAGCCACAACAGATTAAAAATATCCGGAAAAAAATATTTTCGATTCCCTTCAAGTAGTCCGTTTATCTATACTACTTATTATAAAATTGTAAAAATGAAATCTCTGCATATAGATATTTTCGGAAAAGATTTATTTGTAACCGGTTGCAAGCCCTGCTTCTCTCTTCTACTCTTTTAAGCACTTCCTCATTCCTTATTTTTTCCGTCCAGCTTATTTTTTCTATTCGTCTCCAGCACCACATTTCGGATGCTTCGAACCGTTCCCTATTAAACTGCGTCATTGTCCACGTTTCGTTCGTATTTCCATATACAAATTGTAATTGTAAATAAACGTGACTTCTAGGACATCAAAATATTAGCATTTCGCCAGATACCTAAGCGAATTGTCGACTGAAATTTTCTGGTAAATCCATACTAATATCGTAAATGCGGAAGTGTGTCTGTCTGTCTGTCTGTCTGTCTGTCTGTCTGTCTGTCTGTCTGTCTGTAACCTCTTCACGTTTAAACCGCTGAACCGATTTGGATGAAATTTGGTATGGAGATAGTTTGAGTCCCGGGGAAGGACATAGGCTACTTTCTATCCCGGAAAAATACCCTTATCCATACTAATATCATAAATGCGAAAGTGTGTCTGTCTGTCTGTCTGTCTGTTACCTCTTCACGTTTAAACCGCTGAACCGATTTGGATGAAATTTGGTATGGAGATAGTTTGAGTCCCGGGGAAGGACATAGGCTACTTTCTATCCCGGAAAAATACCCTTATCCGCGATAAACGAATTTAAGGCGGACGAAGTCGCGGGCAGAAGCTAGTAGCTTATAAACATGAATTCAAATGGTATCAAAATATATTTTCATTTTGTCAGAATGTTGGTATATCCACGTAAACCGATCCAAGTGCCCGGCATTACGCCCGGGACTATGTGGCGTTACTGACGTTTCGTGTATGTGGCTTTTCGTATAATACGTGTCTTTCGCGACAGGTGCGGAAAGGCATGCCGGGCTCGCATTGGACTCTACAGTCACCGATGAAGATAATGACACCCTTTACGGTCGCTGCAACAATCATCCGTTATGGATGTAGTGGCCAATGATGATGTGTCTTTCGCGTATGTGTCTTTTCGCGTATGTGTCTTTTTGTATACGTGTCTTTTTGCGTACGTAACGTGTCGCGTATGTGTCTTTTCGCGTATGTGGTGCTTCGCGTATGTGTCTTTTCGCGTATGTGTCTTTTCGCGTATGTGTCTTTTCGCGTATGTAGCGTTCTGCGACGATATGTCACTATGCGTAATTCACAAGGACGGCTGTCACGAAACGCTAACTCCGTTCGTTCGTGTATCTCCATTTCTATCGCACTTGCTTATTCGAGCGACAGTGAAGGAAATGTCTTTACCTAATAAGGCGGTAAATATGTACATATTTTAGAGCTGGCCGTACAATCGCCATCAAATATACATATTTGTACACTACAGGCTGCTCAAAGATATCTGAACATACACTCTTGTCCGGTAACTTGCGTTACAGTCTTCGGGCAAATTTAGATTTTTTTATTATTATATTTTTGACCTAAGTAATTATATTAGTTGTACAGCTAATGGATCGTATCCGGAACACCACGCTGCGCTCACAAACCCAGATAGACGATGTAGCTCGGAAGGCGGCAAGGTTGAAGTGGGACTGGGCTGGTCACGTCTGCCGTATGCCGAATGATTTGTGGACTAAGAAGACCACAGAGCGGAAGCCACATAACTCAAAACGGAGACGCGGCCGACCTCGTCGGCGATGGTGGGACGACTTGGACTCCTTTACAAAGGACTGGCCAGATGATGCTCAAAATCGAGACCAATGGAAAAAGGGGGAGGCACTTGCCCAGCAGTGGGACATAACAGGTTTGCTATAATAATGTGGGATTCGCACTGGCGGAGTGTAAGATGCTGGCTGTAAGACGACGAAAGTAAGTTTGAATAGAATGGAATAAGGAATGTGTTGTGTTAACGGATGACAGAGAGTGTCAGTTGATGAATGGAGTTTATAAAAGTTGTACATAATTATGTATATATAAAGTGTTAAGAAGATCTATGCGTTTTCCCTGCCTCATCCCCACAATAATAATAATAATATTTTTGACGTAATAACGTCTTATAAATCGATGAACACCGGCTGCATGCACGAAAAAGCGTGACTCATTATCACTTTCAGCTGTCACGTTCCGCCTGAGCCGAACGTGCAAGCGAGAGCGCGGAACAAGCGATAAAGAAGCACGATCGGCCTAAGCGTTCGGCTTGTGAATTCATAAAAGTATGCAATTTTTCATCAATGTTTTCTTATGACGTTATCACGTAAAATTATCGTCCGTGTACCGACTTCACAGACAACATTTTTTTAATTGTGGAAATATATCTCACACAATCTTTGAAATTATTATATTAATACAAAGAACTACGTTACGTCACCGAAGGTAGAAGATTAATTCGTTGCGAATCACAATCGGTCTGATTGCCTAATGGTTCAGGATGCTGTTCCGGTATAACAGAGACGCGGGTTCGATTCCGGCTTAGACTGCAGTGGATCGCTATTATTTTTTCATACTACTTAGATCTTTGTTTCCATATAGTAATTTTTTTATTTGGTAATTTGCGTGTAATATTTCGGCTAGTTTCGTGTCTGGCCATTTACGTAACAGTCTTCTGGCAATTTGCGTGTTTATATTTTGGCAAAATGAGTGTATTGGAAACTGGTGGAAAACTGCATCTAAATGCCACTACTCCTCATGCCTTAATCTTATATCTAATATTGTGAGAGGAAATTGAGAAACAGGCCCCTTTATAGGGTTCCGCAGCCAAAATGGCAACAACGAAACCCTTATAGTTTTGTAATGTTCGTACTTCTCACAGTCATTTTACTCAAAATTTAAACCATACATGTAATCGAAACTGTTTATTTTTCCTTCAGAAAATATTTATGTGTGACACATATTTCTGCCGTTATTTCAAAAACATTTTGAGATTTCTAATATCGGAAATAATCGATCCGAAAGTTGCATTAATTGTGCCCCCCTCCCCCCTCTATCTTCTAACCTTAAAATATGAAAAATGTGAAAAGATAAAGTTTAATAAATACGTTCAACGAAAATTGTTTTCAATATGATCGGATATACGAATATTTGCGCTTTTCAACAAAAGGACGTCAGTGCCGTGGAGATTTTTCGCTAGTGCACTTTTTCATATCCTATTTTTTTACATCTGCATGTACTGCATTTTTTTGTATGAACTGCTATGAGTTTGTTTCGGCTTTCTTCTCCATAGTGGTCTCCTCTTGGGAAACGTTGTAGAGTCAGACTTGTAAAAGTGCCCTTGCGACACAATAAAGATCATTATTTCATTAAGAAAAGGCTTTCGTAAGGTTTTTCGACTCGGGAAACAGATACGACTGAAGTTAGAACATTTTAGTTTTTTGTTTTGTATAGATAGGATTCTAATGAAATAATTAAATCACTCACCTCTCCCTGCAGCGACGAGAGAAGCAGCAGGCACCGCCACGGGTTCCGAAATCTGAAATAATAATAAAATTAAATATTATCACACAGAGTTCGCTTGTAAAGGAAAACACCGGCCAAGTGCGAGTCGGACTCGCGTACCGAGGGTTCCGTACAAAATATACGCTACAAAGTTAGCAGAGCCCTACTCCTGAGCAAAATATACGCGGTGTTCGATCATTTTATATTGGTTACTGACATTTATTTATTTATTTATTTTATACTAAATAATAAAACAAGTTACATAACATTACAGTGTATACACCAATGCGTCATGAACTGAACAAAGTTTATTTAGACGGCAAAACGGCGTGGCCCCGTTGTGTCGACATCTCGGGTGTTGGATTCAGTAGGTTGCCCCGGAACCGACGAAACACGACACCTTTCGGCCAGAAATCAGCACACGCGGTGGTCTCCTGGAGCGGCATAGACAGACATTGTTATAGCTGAAACAGAAATACATCCTCTGTGAAAATGTTAACTGCCTAGCTATCACGATTCATGAGATATAGCCTGGTGACAGACGGACAGAAAGACAGACAGACAGACAGACAGACAGACAGACAGACAGACAGACAAACAGACAGACAGACAGACGGACAGCGGAGTCTTAGTAATAGGGTCCCGTTTTACCCTTTGGGTACGGAACCCTAAAAATATCAAACTACTAAACAAACTATTAAATTGCAAGCAATATTTATTCAGTCCTTAATAATTTCACTCCCAAAACCGATAACCCTGTTTAGATTCGATGAGTCCCCAATAGTTTTTGCATGTATGGTGCTGTTGCTGTGCGCGTTCCATGGTACGGGCAGGAACAGCAATCGCAAATTGTACCGCTTACATTACATTAAACGCTCAAAAAGACCTCTGCTTATTTTTAAATAATTAAAAGATAATGACATGTACCTTTTTCATCTGTGACGTTCCATTATTTAAATAGGGTAGTTTCTTGGGTAAAAAAAATATCCTAATTAGTCCGTCAGATACATTATCCAAAAATATTGGACACGTATTTTTTCTTTTGTCATTTAAACAAAAAAAGACAAAGATAAAGCGCGTCAAATTTTGGGAGTGGGGGCGCATGACGTGACGCCGTGCGAAAAACGGTCGCATGGCGCGACGTCACGGGGAAATTTAACGGGCTATATATCTTCATAATTTTTTGTTTCATTGACAAAAGAAAACATACGTGTCCAATATTTTCTGATAATCTAACTAATGGATTAATTATATTTTTCTAGGGCACAAGCCTATTCATATAAATTGACTAAAATGTAATTTATATTATGCAATAAAGTAATCTAATCTAATTTATCATAGTGACTACGGGGTCAAAAATGTACCATAGCAGAGGAATACAGCCTATCTTCTATACTATTATAAAGTTGTAAAAATTAAATATCTGTACATTGAAAATATTTGAAAATATTGATTGCAACGGACTATTTGGAAGTCATTGAATCGAAAAAAAAATCGATTTTTTATGTTTGTTGGTCTCGTATGGTTTCATCACGCCAAATCGGCTAAACGGATTTCTACTATTTTTGGTACCCGGGAAGCTGGGTATCCCCAGATAGCTATAGGATACTTATTACCCGACCACGTTTTCGAAAATAAGAGAGGTTATGACTTTTTCTCCTCCGCGAACGAAGTCACGGGTGAGTTCTAATTATGAAATAAAGTAATCTAATCTAATGTATCATAGTAAGTGACTACGGGGTCAAAGGTGTAGCGTAGTTGAAGACACCTAATCTTAATAAATAGTTATATATCAGCTCAGTAAAAGCCATAACATGGGTAGGGCAAGGTCGTTTGGTACAGTCAGAGCGGCAACTAGTAGGTGGTCCGAACATGAGTCTAATTAGCGGAGCCATGTCGCGCGGTACGAGTCCACTGTCCCGTCCGACACGACGCCGACACAGATTACTTGCGACAACGTGCCGGACACACCTCTGACGAGGTGGACCGAAAACGGTAGCGTGCACGGGGTTTTTCGCCAATCCATTCACCAGACGATCCGCCTGCACGTGTGCTCCCTACAACATAAAAAAAGGGTTATGATTTTTTTTTTCGCGAAAGATGTTGCAGGCACGTCCTTCTTTTAAATACGCTTTAATTGTTCTCTAGTCCTACTTTAAAAAGTAAGTTTTTTAAATAACTAGACAGTGCCCGCAACTTCTTTAGCAGAGGGAGAATAGAATCAAAACCCTCATTTTTTCCTTCAGCGTAGTCTGATAAAGAGTATCCTATAACCATCTGTATATGCTCAACTACCCGTGTACCGAAAATAGTTGAGATCCGTTGAAATAAAACAATTTAACGGATTATATTGCGTATATTATCTCATTTTAGTTCCCGACGTTTCGGAAGCTTTTCAGCTTTCCATGGTCACGGGTGGAGTCCACCCGTGACCATTGTTGTTTTATTATTTGTTGTTGTTATTGTTGTTTTATTTCAATGAGTAATAATGGCGGAAACAGAAGAAAATATTATATAGTTGAAATCCGTTTCGCCGTTTTGGCGTGCTAAAGTCACAACGACACACAAAAAATAAAAATAAAATGTGTTTCGATTTAGTGATCTGAATTAAATTTATTTTTTTGGAAATATCATAAAATGCTTATTTTTTGGATAATAACCGCCAATGGATTCATTAGGCGGTCACTACGTTTCCGCTTTTTGCCGTCGATATCTTCAATTTACAGACATTTCATTTCCACAGCTTTATAACAAGCATAGCATGGATAAATATAAATGTAGGTAATCCCGGTAAGGACAAATATTTGTGTGTTGAACATAAATATTTGTTCCTGAGTCTTAGATGTTTTCTATAATAACACAAGCCTTATTGAGCTTACCATGGGACTAGAGCGATTTGTGTAAACGTGTTACGGGACAATCCCGTAATATTTATTTATTATTTATTTATTTATTATTATAGATAGCATAAGACTTTGTGTAATGGACACAGACATCGCCGGCGGCCGCCGTGCGAGCATCCCCAACTCAAACATTATTAATTCAAATTTGACGACCCAGCTAACCTACTTGGTAGTGAATCTGCCACGTTAGCAATCCCGGTTTCGGGTCCCGGTAAACGGGTATTCGATTTCTGCTACGATACATTTATCAAAACACGACGAAACGGGGCTTTATCGCGTATGAATGTGATTTTCACTTCTCCTGCTCAAAAAGTACGTCATATTAGCTTCACGAAGCGAGACTAAAATAGTACATTTAGCCCCTAGGGTTTAAAAGAAAGCCATATAATCCCATACAAATTTCTATGACACTGAAAAAAAACTTGCGGACAGCTAAATACTTCTTAAGAATAATTAAAAACAAACAAACCAACCTGATCAGATTGGCCAAAGTTTCTGATCGAATTGCTCAAAACTGTACTTTTAATATTTTATGAATTATACACTTTTAATGTTAAGTCTTTCAGACATATTTGTCGTTGCTCACTTCGTGAGCTCGTCCAAATAATCACTTTGTGTCATAATGGCTTATTTTAGCCCCTTGTCAAACAATCTACTATTATTTAATCAAATTCAAAACTTTATTCTGCAAGCAAGCCTGATAAGCACTTTTACATGTCTGATTTTACGATAAAAAGATACACATCCACAATGTCGATGATGACATCATAGTCATCATCATCGCTAAGTCTACGCCTTTTCCCACTATCTGGGGTCGGCTCTCCTTGTAAATTTCCTCCATTTTGAGCGATTTTGAGCGGTTTCTGGGTTCATTTCCGCTTGTTTCAGGGCTTTTTGGACCGTCGTTAACCAGGTGGCGGGAGGTCTTCCACGCTTTGTCGTCGGTATGTCTAGGACCACCCGTACCATGTGGTCTTTAGGTCGTCTGAGGACATGTCCATACCAGGGTAAACGTTTCTCTCGGACTTATTCAGCAATAGGGGCGATTTTATAGCTACCTCTGACATTCGTTTCTGATTTTATCGAGACGGGTGACGCCCGCTGACCAGTGTAGCATACGTATCTCAGTCGTGTGCAACTTTGTGATGCCGGAACTACACTTCGCTATGCGTTATTTGTTATGCGACTACGCTGTATTCGCTCAAATATTTGTTATGTAAGCAAACAACAAATACGGCAGCCACACTTCTTGCCGGTGTGCCAAACTTGGTGTTTGGTGTCCTTTGAAGTGTGTCAATAAACCGACAGGTGGACGGATAGGCGTCTTTGCTATTCGCGCTTATGCGTTATGCGGGCAAATATAGCAAATATAGACGAATAAACCCTCCACACTTCGTCGTATGCGGCCGAATAACGCGCATAACAAATAACGCATAGCGAAGTGTTGTTCCGGCATGAGATGTTGTGACGGCATGATATTATGACATTTTATAGTGCATAGTTATAATATCTATTAATGCAACAGACAAATACCTGGGCACACTTTACAGGGAGATGTATATTGTCTCCAGGTCCATTACTCCAACCTCTATATCTTTGTTTGCTAAAAGGCAATTTAAAGCACAATCGGCACATATTTATAACAAAGTCAACGATGCAATCAACATACATCTCCTCCTGCTATACAATTGTAAAAAGGAAGTAACTCATTGGCTAAAACATCTGAGCTATGATGATACGGAGCTATTGTTGCATAATATCCACACACACACACAAACACACACACACACAAACACACACACACGCACACACACACACACACAGACGCACGCGCACGTACAAACATAAACCCGCTCACAACTTAAATTTGCATCTCCCGTACAAATTAGCACTAATATTTAAGTACCTAGTATAATTATCTTAAGACTAATATTAAGTTTAAACTAAGCTGTATCGCTGTATTGTTCTTTTTTTCCTGAACTTACCTCTCGGAAATGGAAGAGCGGGGCATCCTAACACAGGATCTACCTAAAAGGAAGCCCCACCCACTGCTGGACCTGTACTGATTCATTAAGGAAATTAAATAATTTTTCATTTTTCATTTTTTTCATTACTTTTTAGACAGAGATGTAAAGGGTCTCTAGGCGTCAAAAACAAGGCAAAAACCGGCCAGGTGCGAGTTGGACTCGCGCATCGAGGATTCGGTACAAAAAGAATTGTACGAATTTAGACAGGAGAAAGGGTTAAAGGATACTACTGTCCCGGAAGACTATGTCTGAGCCAGCAGCAGCTCGGGGATCCGGGGTCGCATACCCGTATACCATAACAAAAATGCTGGAAAGGCAACTTCGTATGAGTAATCCCTGACTAGACAGTAACATCTGTATGCCAAAATACCATTTCTCATAGCATTTATATGCCGAAAGATCCGGTTCTGATGACACCCGTAAAGAAGTCCGGTTTTAACTTAATGCCCGTTTATTCTGTGTGTGAATGAGACAAAGCGAAAAGGTTGTGATAGCACAAAATGTTCACATTAATGAATGTTGATGAAGCGGCAGTTGTATGCAAGGACCGTAGCAAGTGGAAGGAAATAGTCTCTGCCTACCCCGTAATGGGAAAAAGGCGTGACTGTATGTATGTACGTTCCGAAACCTAACAAACGAATGTCTTTGCCGTATCGTAAGCGCAATGGAAACGCCCCGTGCCTCGCAGCGTCAGCCTTAACATCCTAAACTCTATTAACAATGGCTTGTCGGGAAAAAGTTACAGGTAACATGGCTTTCGGGGTATCGTCGGATGCCGGGATCATTATCAAAAAATACGTTCATTATAAACACAAGGGCGAAGTCCGTTAGGCTTTTCGATCCGGTCAAAAGCAAATGTATCTCTTAGAAACATTTCCGTTACTCAAAGGTTGTCTGGAAGAGATCGCTCTTTAGCAATAAGACGGCCTCTTGGTGACCATCGTTTATGTTACGGCTCAATAATACTGTTTCTGTGTTGATGGGCAATAAAGAATTGTTGTATTAATTTCAAAAACTAGAAGGTGAAAAAAGGCATCGCTTTTAGCCTATAGTTGAGTAAAAACTATTTTTCACAAACATGCAATGAAATATTGGTGTTATGTTCCTTATAATAAGCTGCGAAGTATGAGGTTTCAGGTGTGGCTAGAAGAAGAGGTTGTTAATGGAATTTCATACAAATCATGCAGGCCTAGGCCGGCAAAGTCCTCTTTTTTAATTTCCATTCCGCATAAATTTGTGACACAGAAATCATGACATTCTGCCACCATACGTATTAAAAAATAATACTTTGATTTTTTTGTTGTTTATTTCATTGCATGTCTGAAGCACTATACATACCTCGGCGGGAAATATAGCGTGCCCGCCTCAGACCTATCCTCTATCTTGTATCCTGTGTCTATATGTCTTCGGCCGGCAACCCCTTTCGTCCCGGCCTCTATAGTAATATACTATTATAACCATACAAGAAGGTGACCGCAACATCGTTCGCGGAGGGGAAAAAATCATAAACTGTCTTTTTTTCTTTAGCGTAGTCGAGTAAAAAGTACCCTATAACGGTCTGTGGATGCCCAGCTACCCGTGTACCAAAAACAATTGAAATCTGTATTGCCGTCTTGGCGTGACGACACACACAAAAAATAAAAATATAATATTTTTCGATTCAGTAATCCACAATAGGTAGGTATCATTATTATTTTTATAACTTCATGATAGTATAGATTAAATTAGATCCAATTTTCTTCAAAAACAGCTAAAACCATCATGAAGATGCAATATCTACGGATAAAACATTAGACTTTAAACATCCAACTTTGCGTCGCGTCGGGGTTAAAAACCTGCATTACAGTAACATTTTATGTGGTGAACTAAGCGCCATCTATCTAAGTTTTCCACTAACTACTAGGGAGCGGACGGGCGTGAAAAACTCGCTACGCAAACCTAGCATCCTAGTTTCCCAGCTAGTTCAACCGTATTTTAATAGATGGCGCTACTTGTAAAGAAAAAGGAACCTCGCGTCTATTTTCATATTTAGTTTACTTTACTTGAAAAGGGCATAATTTTCTAGAAGGATATTTCTAATATATGTTGTAAATTGCGAATAGCAGCAAATAATGGTATATACGCCATATTTTTAGAAATAGAAAGGCGATATGTACAGTATATTAACGGTTTTATAACTCTTCATAAATATTTTCATGTCAGAATGTTATCGCGTGCTAAAAATAAGGTTGCAAAACTTCTCTTTGTTCAAGTACAGTCCGCAAAAAAACAGTCGCATGCAAAATGGACAGAAGGAAAACGGAGCGATGTTTTTTTTTTCAGTTGAACTAACGCTTGAGTTCGTTTTGCCGTCGCATAGGGTGTGACAGTATCATGATTTCATAGCTAGGGATGCCGATTTTAGCGTTCCGTACTAAAGTAGAGCCAATGGAACTCTGATACTAAGCTGCCGTCTGTCATAGGGCTGTAACTTATGAATCGTAACGGATCGACACGTGACTTTCTCACATAATACGCATCTATGACTCCATAGTCATAGGTGTAGTCTAATAAATATTGTTTAATACCTTCTTGCCCACGAATTTCGCAGCGCTACGCAAGTAGCCGTTAGCACTTTCACAGCCAACATTTTTGTAGCACTACGCTCGGAGCCAATAACATTGCAATTACCGTATATATGTAGCGAAAACTTGCTAAGAGCAGAGCGCCTGCCGAGCGGGCTCTCAGTCGTGAATGTGATAATATTGGAAACTTACGAGCAGTGCACCCACCTAGGGTTTGCGGCCGTAACAGTGTTAATTTTCAACTCTTTTTACATTTACCGATATTATTCAGAGAAGATAAATATACCGATGCATGTACCCTATTCTGTCACGAACACGCGACCGACATTTTCATTGCGCTCTCCAATAACTTGGGAAAACCGTATGAAGGTCTCGCGGCCGTGAAGTGTTAAAATATTACATTGACAATCAGAATCAGAAAAATGTTTATTGCCACAACTTACAATGCATATTAGAAGTACAAAAGAAACATTAAATTAATCTAGTAATAAAATAAACATTAATACTCGTAACTGGTAACAATTGTGAGGCAATGGGACCACAGTGCTGGTTTTCATACCGAGCCCTAGGGTTCTGTAGGTCGCAAACTAAATATTACATTGATTTAAACTTACACGATCATCATTCGCTTCTCCTTATCCCATTTACTTGGGGTCGGCGCAACATGTTCATCACTCGTCATCTCGTCACTTACATCCTTCCTTTTCATGTCATCTCTCACACAATCCATCCACCGTTTCCTCGGCCTACCCCTCCTCTTACATCCTTCCACATGCATATCTAATACCCTTCTTGTCACATGGCTCTCATCCCTCCGCATAATATGTCCATACCACCGTAGGCGATTTGCTCTCAGCTTATCGACTACGGGTGCTACTTTCAGGCTTCCTCTTATATACTCATTCCTTATCCGATCCATTCTCGTCACGCCACTCATCCATCTCAACATTCTCATTCATTTCTGTTTTCATCCGTCACCTTTGCGGCCCAACATTCCGATCCATACATGACGACAGGTCTCACAATGCTCTTGTAGATTTTGCCCTTCAATCGAAGGGGCATTCGGGCATCGCATATTACTCCCGAGACCTGTCGCCACTTCATCCATCCTGCGCTGATTCGGTTTTTAATGTCACGGTCAATATCACCATTGCACTGTATGAGTGAACTTACACGATCTTCACTCATTATCAGAACACAACAAATCGGGGCTTAATCGCATATAAATATGATTTATTTAATTACTTTTTGTTGGTAACTCTTCGACGTTTCGAACGTTGCGTTAGAACTAAGAAGAACTAACTTCCTTCGAGACCATGGACGTAACGCGACGTCCGAAACGTCGCAGAATTACCAACGAAAGGTAATTAAATAAATCATATTTATACGCGATTAAGCCCCGTTTTGTTGTGTTGTGATATTACATATTATATGCTACAAAACTTCTTCTTCTAAGTGTCACTTTAACAATATAAGCATAACAAGCGGGAAGAAATTTACAACGCAAATAAAAATTATTATTCAAATGAGAATAGTCAAATAGCCTGAATTGTGTCGCGGCCCTAAGCTTGTGTTCTGCCGACCACACTTTCCACACTCCCCCACAATGTGGCGACTGCTGGTCGTGCTGGCCGTGGCGGCGACCGGCGCACGCGCAACCCACACGGCGCTCAACACCTCTGACGTCATCATCACGTACGCTGGCCACGCTGACGCTGGCCCACAACAATACAGGTTTTTTTTTCGAGTTTACAAATTCAGCAATTTCTTTTCGATCGATTTTTTTAACCGACTTCACAAAATAATGTTCTATGTTCCTATGTTTATTTACCGATTTCTCCGTCAATTACGCACGGATTTTCAAAATTCTTTTTTTATGTCAAAGAGTAGTTGGTCCCATTGTCACCAAGTCAAGATCTGATGATAGGATTCTAGAAAAATCAAGGGCAAACCTCAATTGCTTTAGGCATCTAACTATATAGTGATTTCAGTATTTTAAGAAATAAGTCAAGCATTTTTATACATGACTTCCTCTCTTTGGTCATACTTAAGTTACACAATATTCTTAAAAGTTATAATTTAAGATTCATCTTAAGAGTCCGGAGTAAGCTCGGTTCTCCATACAAACGTAGTTACGCTCTCATTTTAAAACGACTGGCTATTTTGTTCTGAAACTTTGTACTTAGAATAAGTTAAGGTATATGCAGGCCTGTAATTAGTTTATGTAGCTTCAGATACCATAGTAAAAAAAATACAGCGAATTCAAGTTTTTCATACAAAACTTATTTTTACTGTATTTCGTTTGTTTTATAAACTGGAGCCATATAAACTAATATCCCGCCTAGATATACCTCATGTCATTAGATATGCAAAGTTTTGTTACAATCCAATACGTAGTTTTAAAATGAGAACGAAACTCCGTTTGTATGGGAAGGTGAAATTCGACCGAGCTTGCTGCGGACTCTTAATCTCCAGATGGTTATAGGTTACTTTTTACCCGACTATGCTAAAGAAAAAGGAGGGGCTATGACTTTTTCTTTTCCGCGAACGAAGTTGCGGGCGCCTTTAGTTATATTACATATTGCTAACAAAACATGTAAAAATAATATTAAATTAAAATAAAATGTACTTACTGTCAATTAACATGTCAATCACTAACTTAAAACGTAGTGGTTATATTCTCTGTGCACTAACTCAAAATATTTTTCTGAATGAGCATGTCAATTAATATGAAACCGTAAATAAATTGTCAACTAAGAATTATTGTGATAAACATGTCAATTAATATTAAAAATAATCACCTTACAAAATAACAAGCAAAATAACATAACAAAATAACATCTCATGTTTATTCCACTTCAGAGATGTTGTGATCAACAAAGGAACGAGGAAGGCTAGTGAGCGAGTCGAGAGATACGAGGAGAGGAAGGGAGACAGGCTTAGGAGTGATTTCAGAGAAGAGAAGAGGACGCAAGCTGATACCGTGGACTCCGACTATTTAGAAAACACGGTATAATTAGTACATAACTTTTGACGACACGTTTGGCTCAGTGGATTGTACACCGGACTACAAAGCTGGCGGTCCCGGGTTCGAATCCCGGCCAGGGCAAGTGTTTGTGTGATGAGCACGAATGTTTGTTCCTGGGTCTTGGATGTTTTCTTTGTATTTAAGTATTATAATTTATGTATATATAGTACAAGCTTTGCTTAGTTTGGGACGAGGTCGATTTGTGTAAGATTGTCCCTGATATTTATTATTATTATTTGTATCTCGCCTTGAGTCACGGGCTCGTACGTCCCGGATTTTTGAGGATCTAACACGTAGAGACCCTTTCGAGAAGTTTGCTGTGACTGTACTTCTGCTGGGACTTATTATAATTTATTACTGCAGACTGAGAAATAGGGGATTGCCGGCCGAGTAGTTATAGATGGGCGAGTTTTAAAGAGAGATACGAGGCCGACAATCCCTATTCGCGACGAAGCTTGTATAGTGCTAGTTAAGAATAGCACATTCTCAAATTAATCCAAGGGAATAATACAAATGTTCAACTTTTATATTCATACTAAAATGTGGGCACTTTATTCGCGGAGAAAAAGTCATAACCTCTCTTTTGTTAGCGTAGTTGGGTAAAAAGTATCCTATAACCATCTGGAGATACCCAGCTACCCGTGTACTAAAAATAGTTGAAATCCTTTTAGCCGATTTGGCGTGACGAAGCCGCAACGACACATCATCACATACAAAAAAAATATTTTCTTTATTTAGTGAACTTCAAATAGTTCGTTATAATCATTTTTTCGAAAACATCTTTAATTTACAGACATTTCGTTTTTACAAGTTGCGGGCAGCTTCTAGGAATCCGAATCCTAAACGAAATTAATTAATTAAATAATTAATTAATTTACAAACGTGAAAGTTTGGATTCATAAACTAATGGCCAATTTTTTATGAAACTTTCCACCTTATATATCATAATGTATGACAAATTTCATCTCTTTTAGGGACGAAAATGGGGATATGATGTATGGAGAGCTATTTTTTTTAAGCTAGGAACTTGAAATCTTGCTAATATGCTTAACTTTAAAATTAGTACAATATCAAAAGCGAAAGTGTGTCTGTCTATCTGCCTGTCTGTTACCTCTTCACACTTAAACTGCTCAACTGATTAAGATAAAATTCGGTAGAGATATTTTGGTTTCGGGGAAGAATATAAGCTACTTTTTATCCCGGGCTTTTTTTATGCGTGATAAACGAATCTAAGGCGGACGGAGTCACGGGCAGAAGCTAGTTATATATTAATGTAGGTATTTAACATTATAGCTATATGTATTTTTATTTTACTAACGAACTAACGAACTAGCTAATCTAAGCTAGGTTAGGTAGCTAAAGTTCGTAGAAACGCAAATGGCGGCGATGTGGTTCGCAACCCATCACGTCTCGGTCCCAGTGAGAGCGAAGAGTGGGCTATGGAGAGCCGCTTTGTTACATTAAATGTAAGGGGAGGAATGAATGATAAAATAGATGAAGTATGTCAGATGATGGATGCGAGAAATATTGATATTCTGTGTGTGAATGAGATAAAGCGAAAGGGTTGTGACAGCACAAAATGAAGAGATTAATGAATGTTGATGAAGCGGCTGTTGTATGCCAGGACCGTAGCAAGTGGAAGGAGGTAGGTAATCTCTGCCTACCTCGTAATGGGAAAAAGGCGTGATTGTATGTATGTATGTACTAACAAACTATATGAGTCCTTGTTACTCGAAACACATGGTTGTTGGTAAAATTACAAATAAATGATATTAATTTATTTGTAATTTTACAATTTTCAGTCAGTCACCACAGAACCGAACAACGGCGTGGTATTCGTTCCATCCGTGAACCAGGATGCTCAGTCCATCATGAGACGAGGAGAGAGGAATCAGCACTCAGTCAACGACATGATGGAGAGGATCGCTGTAGGGGACATCATCAACGAACGGGTTAAAGTAACAGGTAAGCAGTTGGCTTGTACAAAATTTGAATAAAGAGTTCGATTAAAAAAATATATATATACAGGATGGAACGGCACGACGATCTTTTCCGCAAAGGGGGGTTAGTTTAAGTGATGGAGAATCCATTCGTAAAGTTTTGTTTTTTTTTTACCAACAATTCGTAAAGATATTAAAATTAATTAATGTTCTTCTTAGTGACAACCCTATTAATACTACGTACTATCTACCTACATGTAAGTGTACACACACAATTGTAATATTGACTGAGAAATTTTATGGGTAGAAATGTCGGTAAGGTCACACTGTGTTATAGTGAAGTTACTGAACCTAATATATTTGCACTTATCACTTGCAGTATTTTACATTAAAAGTTAACTGCCTATAACTTCAAAACGCTTACGAATATGAGCCTAGTTTTTTTAGAGGAAATACGCTAAGGTAAGCTTAATAAGGCTTGAGTTATGGGTACTGAACGACGATATATTTAACTCACAGGCAACGTTACTCCCACTGAGCTAAACCGGATGAGTGTAGAGGGAAAAATCAATGCGAATACGAAGTCAAAAAAAATTGTTCGATATGTTGCGTGTAGCTTGTTTTATGAGCCTTTAAAATTGGGTGGGAAACTCAATTCTTAAAGTATGAAAACATGAATAGCTAATACCATTGAGTAAGCCATGAATGGTAACTTTTGTTATGAAACCGTTTCGATAAACGCAAGATTAAACATAGCTGTGGAACGAGTTCTTAATTGCCCCACGTGTGAGGCTTTTAGTATGGAGCATTTTTTGGTAAAGTCCAAAAATGAGATTTTAACTTTGTTATATCGACCGACACAGCGATTCATTCATAACTCTAAAAAGTCCAGAATGATTTAAATGATTGAATATTTCCGTTCATTTAATGCATTGATTCTATTTTCAGAATCCCCAAATGAAAATGGCGTATTTTTCAAACCCGGCAAGAACAACGAGCAAACAGAACAGGAAATAAAGCATGAACAAGAGAATAAGATAATGGAGAAAGCCAACAAAGAGTATAAAGAGGTCCTCGAGAATCCCATAGACTGTGAGAATCTGGATTGCGAGAATATTGTGGAGTCAGTGTGTGGGGTAAAGCTACAGAACAAAAGACCGAAGTATAGGTTGTTCATGAACGAATGCTATTTTAGAAAAGTTAATTGCGGTTTGCGGTACGAATATAATAGTAAGTATATATTCATAAAAATTGTCACGTGAATTTTAAATAGTCACGAAAATTTTGAAATTGTCATGATAATTGTAAAACGGTCACGATCTTTGTAAAATTGTCACAATCATTATGAAATTTTCACGATAATTGTAAAATTGTCACGTACGTTGTAAAAGTGTCACGATCATTGTAAAATTGTTAAGATCCTTGTAAAATTGTCACGATAATTGTAAAAATGTCACGATCGTTGTAAAATTGTCACAGTTTTTGTAAAATTGACGCGATCATTGTAAAAAAAAAACATGTCATTGACAGGTAACCTAACCTTTTAATTTTTCATACTTACCTATGTAGCCCAAAGTAAAAAATATATTCATACAAGGGAACCGTACAAATGTCACATTTGCAAATTTGATGTGATAATTGTAAAACCAACGTGCAAATTATTACGATAATTTAATATTACTAATTTCAACCATTTTTTTGTACACGGGTAGCTGGTAATCCACAGATGGTTATATTATTACTTTTATCCGACTAAGCTCTAGAAAAAAGAGGGTTATATAATTTTTTCTCCTCCGTTGACGAAGTTACCACCTTCTAGTGTGGTGTAAAAGAGAAGTGTGGTTTTCCAGGATATATGCTAGTACCCCTCGAGGAGTGTGATGGAGTGGGCAGCCACACCTCACCATCACCTGCACAACCAGGTTAGTAGAGTAAATCCGGGGGAGATGGCCATAAGTTTAAGATGGCCAGTCGAAATTTTTCCAACTTATAAGATGTTAATGTCGCTTGTTTCACGTAAACTTTATTCGTTCCGAAGATAACACTTGATATAAGTAGAAAAACAAATACGTCAAAAGAAAAAATCAAATGAAAAATAACATTATTAAAAATACGTCACTTGAAAATTTATAAAGAGATTGCCCATTACATTACATAACGTAACTCTATTTGTTTTTTAACTGGCCCATTATTAATGATTATTTTAGAAAGTACTGAGGTTTTAGTACAAATTCAATTTTAAATAACTTGAATGAGCTCAGTGCTTTTTTTTTATTCGTTGATATAATGAACCGGCTACATCAGGAGAGATGGCCATACACAGTTATTTAGTACTGGAAAGCCATGAACTGGGATCTCAGATACAAAAAAAAAAGAAATGGATGTTATTAATTAAAATCATAACAGTAGTAATAATAATATGCGAAAGATGATAAATACAATACTATAAATCCAGAATAGTAAAGAATTGACTATTATGTACAAATATCTACTGTGGCTTTATTCAAATTGTAGTGAATAAAAAAAATGTAGACTTAAAAAGAAGGAGAGAAATGTGCACAAAAATAGACAAATTTAGATATCTACTCATATTCAATGTTATGGCCATCTTTCCCGGACATATCTGGGAGAGATGGCCAACCTTAATTTGATTTCAAAATATAGTTTGACCATGTTCGCTTAGTTTTCACAATGTTTGCAGTTTTGTTTACGTTAGAGAGATAATCTAAGTTTAATTTTCAACTAAAATCAAAACTCTAATGGTTTTAGTTTCCGCATAATCGGTCTTGGAAAAAACTATGGCCATCTACCCCGGACTTACCCTAATATTCTCTTATGTGTCCGCGTTTATCACTCATCTATACTATTATAATGTTGTTAAAATGAAATGTCTGTACAGTGAAGTTATTTTCATAAAGATAAATGATACGGTACGGACTATTTAAAGGATCTGGCAAAATTGCTTTTGTCATAATCATCATTTAACATGTTTTTTTTTTTCTAAACACGTAACATTTCAGTATTGTTATAAAACAAACCTTACTTACTTACTAAGCTAGCTCGGTAGAGGATCTTGGCCTCTCACACGAGGAAACGCCACTCTCCCTCTTCTGCGCCACTTCATGCCAATCGGGTACTCCGAGGGCGGTCAAATCTTTGAAGCTTTCATTGCTATAAAAAACAAACCTAAACCTTGTTTTAACGCTCGGTAAAATGATATAAATTGGCTGTCTGTAAAGTCGGTTTACAGACGATTAGTTTACGTGATAACGTCATAAGAAAACATGGATGAAAAATTGCACACTTTTATGAATTCACACGCCGAACGCTTAGGCCGATCGTGCCCTCTATCGCTTGTTTCGCGCTCTCGCTTGCACGCTCAGCTCAGGCGGAACGTGACATTGAGTCATGCTTTTTCGTACGTGCAGCCGGCGTTCATAGATTTATCATATCATATCATATCATATCATTTATTGCGTATCATGTTCATTTTACAATGGATGGTAAGGTAGTTATTATGTAGGTACATGAGACCCTGCTAGGGCATTGCAATTTCTTACATACTAAAAACATTATTAATTTAAGATATTATGTACAACTGTTTTACATCCATAAAATGTTGTTTATATAGTTATATTCTTATATTAGTATAATAAGATTATTAATTTACGTCTCAAGACATATGTATTTACATTAAAATTTAACATTTGAAAATAATTGAATTGAAAATGATAATTGGACATAATAATAATAATAATTAAATTGGTGAAAATTCAATGTCAGTGCTCATTTTAATTTATCATTTAAATAATCGTGAACAGTGTAGTAGCATTTAGATATTAATAATTGTTTCAATTTTTTAATAAACTTTATGTCAGAAATTTCATTGGTCAGTGAATTCGGTAAATTATTATATATTTTTATGGCCATTACGTAGGTGCTGTTTGAATGTATTGTTAGTTTAGATGCCGGCAGGAGAAGTTTGTTTTTGTGTCGCAGTATGACTTGTGGGAAGTTCATGTCTTTTCTTAAAAATACTATTTTGTTGTCTAACGAATTTACATATTTCGAGAATATAGATGCACGGCAGCGTAAGAATTTTATGATGCTGGAAGTGTGGCTTGCATGTCACTGTGTTATCAATATTTGCTATTATTCTGATGAGTTTCTTTTGTTGAGTAAACAAGGAGGAGGACTCTGTACTGTTTCCCCAAAGAATAATACCATAGGTAAGCCATGAGTTGGCATAGGCATAGTATGTAGCGAGCGCCGTTTGCATATCTGTGGTCTTTTTTATTATTTATACGACGTTATCACGTCAAAAATGGCTTCTGACTACTGATAACTGTTTTGCGTTTATAGGTTGGGTTCAGTACAACGAGCCTAAATTCTTACCGGCAAGGAGGAGCGCAGGACACAGGCAAATTAAAACAAAGGGCTTGCCATCTAGAAGGTAAGTTGTTATACTCATAACCAAGCCCCTATTTCACAATTTTATGTTCACGGCGATCCCGGCAAGCTCGATACATTGTCTAATGCATAAAATTCAAATACATTGACAAACCAAAAGTGTACATACAATAGGTGCGTCGAACATACTCGAAGGACTGACCCTGAGAGTGGATTTATGTGTATTAAGTATTATAAACTCATCCGGGAAATCCCGATTAAATATAATATAATATAATTCATTATTTTTGCTGGTAATAACCACTCTCAAATAAGCCCTCGCGAGAAGTTTAGCTAAATAGGCACAACTAACTGATTTTTTTGCTAAAAAATATAGCCTACATGTCTCTCAGGGTCATAGACTGTGTTTAAGCAAAATTAAGGCACAGACTTTTTGTGATTGCAACGATTCAAAGAACACACATTCTCTTTTAGGTTTATAAGGGTAGGGTCAGATTTTAGGATTCCATATCTAAAGGGTAACAAAATAACCCTATTATAAGGATTATCCCGAAATGTCCCAGCGGTATCCTTTTAATAAGCCTTCGCTGTCTATCTTTAACGTGGTTCTTTTTCCACTTTTCTTGAAATTATAACAGGAAAATAATTTCATTTTGTTTCAGAATTTATAACGAAATAAGAAACACTAAGGTCACCCAAAAATATATAAATCAAAGAAAAATAGAAAGATGGCCGAACGGTTTCAAACAAGATCTTCTTGCCAGTCGAGCTGAAATTAAATCAAATATGATGAAGTATCTGGCAAGAGCATTGCGAGCTAGGTCTTACTAAAGAAGAAACAACTTTAAAATTACACACTAATTGATTTTTTTTTGAAAATAAAAAATAATAAATCTTTGCCGTTGTATTTCTAAGAAACAGAAAAAATATTCAAAATTGTGATTAGTTATTTGCATGTCAGTTCTTTATTCTGTAAGTAGCGGTCTTAAATTTTAGAAACACTGAATATTTTCGCAAAATTCACCCGCTTACCGACGGTAGTTTTCTGAAGAGCGCGCAAAGCCATAAGTTTGAGCGTTTGAAACTTTATGATGTCATATAAAAATCGACTTGCTTAATGTTTTCTCACAATTGAAATCTCTTTATTTTACACTGCGGCCTCAAATTTATGTTATTTTGTTCATGTCTAAATCGTTCTTATTATAAAATCTCACTGAAAACAAAAAGATTTTCTCGTTGTTGTTGAATTATTAGCAGTATGCATCGTACATTACAATGAAATACATACTTGTCACGACACAGTTTAGTCGAATAAAATCAAACCTTATTGAACAAAAAATATTACTATGAAACACATTTTTTTGTGTTTCTGTGTGTTTTTTACTGTGGCATAGATACAAGTCAAAGCGCAAAGAAAAATACAATTGCTCTCGCACGTGGTCACACCAGGGCTCGAACCCAGTACCTCCCAATAACGCGTCGAGCATGTCAACCCCTCCACCAGCGAGCACTGTCCTAATCGCCTCGAATTTATCCATGCGCTTCGACCCATGTACCTATTTTATTTTCTGAAAGGTAACCTATAGCCTATAACCTTAGCGCCATCAATGAAAACACGTATTAGACCTTATATAAAATATTAATCATCATAATCATAACGTTTATTGCACCATGGTAACAAGTTCTTACAAGATATATGGGTATCACATGGACCCTAAAATGGTATAGCAATCACCTTAAAACTAAGATGAACATTGTACTTAGAATAGAAATTAAGAACAGTCATAGTTGAACTTAAAGTAAAAAACGAAAGTAATTTTATTCGGCTGCACTACTAAAGACTCAATGTTCGCAACTACCTGGATTCATGTTCAGATAATCCACTGATGAGAAATAGCCCTCACACTATTTAATTCTAATTGTAGGTACTTGTCATTGTACCACTGTTTTTCTAGAGCCATGACGTCGAACGCTGTTGGTCTTCCCTGCGCCCACGTATGCCCTCTACACTGCCCCGACGAATACGCGCCAGTGTGTGCAGATACTTATCCTTTGCGGCCGCGCGCGTTCCAGAATCACTGCCTCCTGGACCTCCAAGCTTGTGGCGACGGCTTAGGTACCACAAATCAACCAAAAAAACATAATAGGTATCTTACCAACCCACAAAGCCATCTATGCGTCCATCCAATGGCTCGCGGTCCATATAGGCACAAAAATACTGCATACCCTAAACGACCATAGCTCCATACAGGCACAGAAAAGCTTCCTTCTCTGAATTCCTGAACGGCTCCATACAGACACAGAGAAACTGTCTACCTTGAATCGTTCAGGGATTCTGTGTGTCTTTATGGAGCCATGGTCGTTCAGGGATTCAAGGCGCACGCCATTGCTATCCAAGCCACCATCCCATTATATCCATGTACAGCAGTGGCGTGGCGTCCATATAAGCTGATTCCCACCGGGTTGCCCAAGGAAAGGCTTATAACCACCTTTTTCTTTAAATATGAGTACATGAATACGCTTCGGCTTCCCTTGTAATTTTTCTAACGCCAAGCCTCTGATGTATAGTGACTTATTACTTTGCCGCTTATTTACTATTGGTTTATTAGATACATTTTTATTGAAGACTAGGTGGATTTGTGTCAGTGTGTCAAATATTTGTTATTTCTAGAGTGGCATGAGCGCCCCCTGGCGGACTGCGCGGGCATGGTTAAAGCTGAAGTGCACGAGCGGGCCGCCTTCATCGGCTGGATGCAGCGTATGGGCATCTTGGACAAGAAGGGACACCTCGTCATGTGATAATGTTTATGGAGCAACTTTTATCCTGTATACTCTCCAAGCACACCCCCAGCTGTCCCCCTAGCTACCCTTTTACAGGCCCCCTCCGTCCTCTACTCCCTGGACTGACTGAACCTACTTTCCTCTTACAACCCTTCCGATGCCCCCTCCAACAGCCCTGCGGATACTTCGCCCCCTCGAGGTATATCTTAGTATAATATATTATGCTAAAAGAGTTCATTAGCATTAACCTTTCTCTACTGGTCACCTTATACATGTTCTGGTGTTTCCGCGGTCGGCTACATGAAATCTCGAACTAAAAACACATCGATCGCCATTAAAACTCTGACCTAGGTACTTAGTTTCTTTTTCCTGTTATACTTAACTAATTATGTATGTGAGGCTATACGACTACATACATACATATAATCACGCCTTTTTCTTACTACGGGGTAGGTAGAGGCTAAATCCTTCCACTTGCTACGGTCCTTGCATACATATGCCGCTTTATCAACATTCATTAATCTCTACATTTGTGCTGTCACAACCCTTTCGCTTTGTCTCAATCACACACAGAATATCAATATTTCTCGCATCTATCATCAGACATACTTCATCTATTTTATCATTAATTCCTCCCCTTATATTTGACGTAGCAAAGCGGCTCTCCATAGCCCACTCTTCGCTCTCACTGGGACCGAGACGTGATGGGTTGCGAACCACATCGCCGCCATTTGCGTTCCCACGAGCATCTAGGGATAAAATATTCGAACCCAGCAGAGCCCCGCATACCAGGTAAGGGGCCTTATCCTGGGGTCACCAGCCCCAGGGCAATTCGGCACGCTAACAACTAGACTTGCCTCTAGCCACGTATCCATCGGCACGGCATACCTTGGATTGGTGGAATAGAAGGAAGGATAACAGGGTAAAGAAAGGAATTGTACGAGTTTAGAAATGAGAAAGGGTTAAAGGATACTACTGTCCCGGAAAACTAGGTATGAGCCAGTAGCAGCTCGGGGAGCCGGGGTCGCATACCCGTATATGTTGCCTGAATTGAACGATTTCATTTCAATACGCTCCCTATTGTACTGGGCATGGTCAAAGCCAAAGTGAACCAAGGGCGTCCTTCATCAGGTAGATGCAGCGAATGGGAATCTTGTCATGTGATAGTACTCCACCTCCTACCACCCCTCTGCTACCCCTCTGCACCATCCCTACCAACACTATTATTGCGACTCTGCTGCCCCCACATTCCTACACCTACTGCAAATCTGCTGACACATTTTTTTTATCATCTTATCTTATTAGCAGGGGTCTTTGCGGATACACTTCGACCCAGTGGAATCTTCTTGCTACTCAATTGTTTGTTCTACCACCTCCATATACCGGATGATAGAAGCCAGTGGTAGCGTCTGCAATTCCTTTGGCTTTGGGTACTGTGAAGGTGTTAATCCTTCACGATGAATACGAGACGGTCAGGCCATATGTAAAAAAGTATTTTAATTTAAATTACGAACGACAGCTGTCTCGTACCAGCTTTATGTCATTAGGACCTTAGTCTGTAAGCAACGCTTGAATAGACAAGTACTTAAACGGGCGGGGTTATTGCCTAACGAAATTTTGACACTCGGTATCGAAATCAACTGTCATAGCCCATACAAAATCATGACTGCGATTGTGAGCGTCAAACGCGTTAGGCAATACGGGGGCCGTACTTTCTACTTTTTATTTTATCCCACCATCTGAGCTCACCCCCACAGTACCCAATACTAAATTATTTCATTCTCTGTCTCAATTATAACACTTAGATCCTTAAGACTTACAAAATATGTCTAATAAAGGTTTTTGTTTTTAATCTTGTAATTTTTTTTTGCTATAAAAATAAGTCTTTGACGTGGGAATAAAATGAACGAGTTTTGGATGTTTGTTATGTGATAAACTTTTAAACAAAAAAATAAAACCGACTCGAAAAAAACTAAAAAGTAAAAAATAACGCCATAATTCAGTTTCTTCAAATTACTTACAAGTAACCGTTTGTATACTCAATGTATACAGTATATACAATGAATCTTATTTTATATACAATGAATCTTATTCCATATAAAGAATGTGTAAAATATTGAAAATTGACGATTTTAGTAAGTTGTGACACGATGGCACCGACTCCAAAATAACATTAAATGTATATACTGTATAGATTGAGTATACAAACGGTTACTTGTAAGTAATTTGAAGAAACTGAATTATGGCGTTATTTTTTACTTTTTAGTTTTTTTGGAGTCGGTTTTATTTTTTTGTTTAAAAGTTTATTTATTTTACACTTTTTAGTTAATCGTTACTTAAAAGTGTATCTCGTGACGATTCGAACAAGCCCAAACACGGCTAGGACACATTGTTTTATTACATAGATCTGGTGCCTACCTTCCGGCTCCATCATCAAATCAATTCGATAGTACCATTCTCATCAGGAACATTTAAATTTGTGACTATGAAGTTGCTTAGCTAAATTAATCAAGATACTTTGTCGCCACCCGTAAATCATTTATCATTGAGGAGTTCCGATGGCATTCTGTGGTCTTCTGCATCAGTTCCACTTCACCAATTTACACTTCCTGAATGCAAATGCTTATTATATTTCTTATAATACCAAAATCGCTATATGTATGCCTACAATATTTGAGGAGTTCCTTCAATTCCTCATGGATTCCATCATCAGATCTTCACCAAAATTAAATGGGACCAACTAAAAAGTACCTTCTATAAAACCAAAAATAAATTTTTGAAATCGGTCAAATAGTCTTTGAATAATCCATAAAAAAAAAAAAAAAAAAAAACATTCCGTCGAATTGAGAACCTCCTCCTTTTTTTGGAAGACGGCTAAAAAAGAGTAGTCATGTTGAATATTTCACATAAAAAATTACATTCGTTAGTATGAAATATCATTAGCCAAATGTCAAATGTAAAAGTAGGGATGAGAATCCAGAATTCGACCCGAGAAGTCAATCTTTAGAAGAAAATCTTCTCGGATGGACCGTCACATCTCCTGCATCTCCTGATGATGCCTCGTAGAGAAGTGAATCACGTGTCGAGGATTATACTGTCTGGTGGTGGTTGGTTGTATTTGCATGCGAATTATTTTCAGGCGAGAACTTTCTGAAAATATGCGCATGTGAGCACAATTTATTGTCACATCTAACCAAGACATTATTTCGCGAAAAAACAAAGGAACTTATAATCCATTAATCTAATATGGAATTCTGCAAAGTAACGCCTGATTCTATCAATTATTTATTATTTTGCACACAACTGCGCTGTTAAGAAATATAAAATTTTACGTGCAAAATAACTCATACACCTGTTTTCAAGAATATTACAGAAAGAAACAAGGAAATTCACGAGAAATCATGTAATTCTGCATATTTTTCATAAATTTTAATAATGAACATTTTAATTAATGGAAGTTATGTTTTATTTATTTAATCTTTATTGCACAAAAGAAAACTTATTGTACAAAAGGCGAACTTAATGCCATAAGGCATTCTCTACCAGTCAACCTTAGGGCAAAGCAGAAAAATTGTAGGCGGTGCTGAGGCTTGTGTAATTACAAAAACACATATTTATATACTTTAAATATACATATAAATATATGTTTTCATCATTTTTCGTAACTTTCTCGCTGTTTCGGGAATTTGGAAATTATTTTTGTTTTTTTGCATGTAAAGTTACATGACTGCATGTAATATTACATAATTTTTAACAGCGTGTATGTCACCTAAGTTGGCCGGACACTAAATTTTTTTGGACAGCCTTTATCTTCCATTCCTAATGCACTAGCTCTTAAACCTCGGCTAGACTAGCTCTGAAAGCCTTAAAAGCCCTGTCAATCTAGAATTAACGGCTTTTGGCTAAGTCTGGGTAGGCACATTAGATTTTGGAAGCATTGCCAACATCTTAATTCCACAAAAAATTAGGGTTTCATTTTAATCCTACGGAAATTATTAATGTATCAGACTGTACAGTACAGTCCTGTCGAATTTCGTCCACGGTCGAAACAAAGCCAAAAGGAGAAACTCGGAAAAAAGCCGGCAACGAGAATATTCATGCCGATGAATATTCAGCCTCTATTATCTTATTTGAGGGGGCGATGCTCAAAGCGAGCGACACTAGAGAATATGCATGAATTTTTATTCTCGCCATATAAAAAGCTCATCCCTGTAACAAACCGTAGAGAAAATCAGTTTTTCGAATAACTATAAAAATAACCAAGATATAAGCCATCAAATATTTCATTCTATTTCTAGCAAAACAGAATTTAATATGGAATTTATATGGCCGGAGTGCACAATGACGTAACAGTACCTGTCTGACCTCTCTGTCAAATCGCTGTCTAATTAGTAGTGTAAAATGCCTATATCATGCGCATTTCTTGGCCGATTTTAATTTAATTTCACTTTTTGAAATTATTTTAATATTAAAGCCATAAAAAAAATCATGCCTACGAGTATTATGTCAAGTGGAGACTATTAAGATTCTCATCTTTTAAAGGTGCGTCCACATTTGTATCATTTGCCCGATCAGATCTTCGTCCCGGGGCATGATCGCGTGTCACGATCACGCGTTTGCACGTTGCGCCGATCCGATCGCTCGAAATCCATGTTGCTACGCGTATCAAACACTTAGATCGGACAAGCATGACGTGATCGCCGCGCCGACAGGGAGCGTCCAAGCAGCGCGATACGCATTCATGCCACGCCACGGTGATCGGATACGAGCAAATGATACAAGTGTGGACGCACCTTAAACCGCTTTAATCTGTATTAGTATCCCATCTTAGATAGAGAAGCGAACCAGGCTTCATCATGTGCGACCACACCATTGCTCAGTCTTTCTCCACAAGTCTCGGTTTTCAGACACAATTTCCCAGTTTTGAATATCGATATTGAAAGATAACATGTCACGCTTTGTGCTGTCCTTAAACTGTAGCATGGGTCGTGCAATTGGTCGCTTGGCGTCGGCAATCTCACTCAAGAGAGTTATTCGTGGCAAACGAGATGGTTTCATCCTTTACACATGTCCAAGCCAACGCAAACGTCTTTGTTTTAAGATGGCCGCGATGCTGGGCCAATGTGCGATACTAAGCACCCTCTCGTTTGTAACTCGATCCTTCCACGAGATACCCAAAATCCGACGCCAACTCTCTTGTAATTACTACTGATGTATTAAACACTAAAAAAAGATTACAAGCGACAAAATGTCGATCGCTAATAAAATGTCGACCGACGCCAGAATCGGGCACCCTCCCCTAATGTCAACTTTCTCTTAATTTCTATGTAAAACATCTTACTGATAACAATGCCAAGTTTTTCCGCAATTTTGCATACAAATGGATAAATTAAAAAATCAAAAAGGGCTTTTAGCACTAAGCAGCTTTTGTAGAAACTTTAATATTGTTTAAAGTTGGTCGAAGTTTTGTCTGAAATAGATGGATGGAAACTTCAGACCAGGAATCCTATAGACTTGTATACAAATTATAATAACAGTGACAGAGGGATATTTATGTTTTTAGGGTTCCGCAGTCAACTAGGTATAATAAGGGTTATTATATAGTTTCGCCATGTCCGTCTGTTTGTCCGCCCGCGGCTTAGCTCCGTGATCATTAGTACTAGAAAGTTGAAATTTGGTATGAACATGTGTATGTATTACGCCAACAAACCAGTATAATAAAACCAAAAAAATATATTTTGGGTTACCTCTCGTACACCTAAGGTGGGGGTAACTTTTTTTTTGTTCCAACACTAGTGTGAGGGGTGTCGTTTTAAACGACGAGTCAAGAAATTATGAAAAATTCATGAAAACGAGGCCTCATATACCCTCTTTTGCTAGTACACTTTTTCATATCGTATTTTGTTCATCTGCAGCGCATTTTTTTGTATGAACGGCTGCGGAACTCTACACTGAGTCTGGTCGGACATGCTCTTGGCTGGTTTTTTTGTCTTTTTCATAGTTCCACTTTTCAACTACTGACACAACCGAGTTGGTGGCAAACAAATAAAAAAGACATAATAATTAAAAATATCCGCCCAAATTAAGTAGATTCTTTATGGTAAGCTGGCAGCCAATTTTGAAATTGTTCTTAATTTAGCTGCATAACAGTTATGTTATGTCCGTCCCTCACGGGTGTACGCTGATGGCAAGTCTATAGGATTCTGGATCTGAGATGGAAACTTTTTCAGTTTTAGGGTTCCGTACCAAAAATGGTAAAAACGGAACCCTCATGGTGCGACTCTGTCTATCTGACTGTCCGACTATTAAAGCGCCATACCTCAAAAATTACATATGGTATCTATTTAAAATTCGGGATATTTATAAACATAGTCAGCCCACAGGTATTGCAATGGAAATTCACAAAAAAATATTTTTATTTTCTAAAAAACAGCGAATTTATATTCGCTGTGGGAGGCAAAAATTCAAAGTCTAGCTACTAGGTGAAGTAGTATATCATATTAAAGGGCTTAATTTGCACATTGTTGATTTTTTATTGTGATTAGATTTTGTTTTATTAAGGAAAATGTGAAAAAAAACACATTCCCTCCCGGAGCTTACCGAACGCAAATTTGGATTTTTTTACATCTTGTATAAATTAACATTAAATATTACACGAAAATTATAACCATGTCTCATCACCTCATTTGTATGCAATGGTATAGATATTAGGTGCAAACTTAACTCAACTGGAACCGGGTAATACAATAATGTTAGGGTAAGTGATAGTTTGTACGGAACCGTCGGTGCGCGAGTATATATAAATTAAGAGGAAGAGGTGGGTATAAATTAAGCGGCGGTTATAAAAGCTATTTTCCATGTAACCGTTTATTATTGAGCGCTCGTCTGCCATGACCAGTGATAAAGTGATAAAGCACTATCGGTGCAAAACTTTAAAAAACTTATATATCTGACATAAAGGACAACTTACAAGCAAGGAAATCAAGAATGATATCGCTAGATTAGTGTTAAATTTAGCTCTATATCAGAATCTCGGATTATTCCAATTTGATTGAAGTGTTGTGGCTTATCCTAAGCTCACTAGTTACATCTAAATAACTAAATAATCAAAATGGAATCAGTCCGATTTCGGAATTAGATTACAAATTGGATTGTTACATCAAAGCCCATTATTAATTATGTTACATATAACAAGAAATAGACATACAATAAAACAGTTATTTTAAATACAGACAAATGGTGTCGGAGCTATTGTCGGGTAATGACTGTTGACTAATGTGGAGACTATTTATATTAGTTAACAGATCAAAGGGACACACAGACAGACAAGCTTACGAACTTTTAATTCTGATTTCATATTGCTCTATCCATGCCATCCTGATAATATAACAAATTTGAAAGTGACGTTCCTCTTGATTTCAAAAAAATACCTAGCGGATTTCAACTAAACTTTCCAGTAACGTTGTTGAGACATCAGAATAATACTTCTATCTAATAATATTATAAAGATTTAAAAATGAAATATACATTTAAGATATTTTTAAAAAAAGTAAGTAATACGGACGGACTATTTGAGGGTCACTGAAGCGAAAAATAAATTGTTTTGGATTTTTTGTGTGTCGTTGTGGCTTCATTGCTAAACTCACAGATTTCAACTATTTTTGGTACAAAGTCAAAGTATTCTGTGTTCAAGTAGGCCCTAGCTACTAGCACTTTTAATCGTTACTTACATAAAAACTTTAGAGTAATTTATTGATAAAAATTGGATAACATAAAAAAACACATTAGAAAACATTATTAAAATGAAAAAATAAAGCAAAACGATCGTCAAGAAGACACAAAACAGTTTGTAGTTGTCTAAAATGTTTCTAGAATAAGGTACAATATGGTAAATGTACACGGGTAGGTTGGCATCCACAGATGGTTCAAGAATACTTTTTTGCTCGAATACACTGAAGAAAAAAGCATGTTTTTTTCTCCTCCGCTTGCGAACACCTTCTAGTAGGCTGTAAAATGCATCACGACGTAGACAAAGTCGCGGGCAACAGCTAGTAATATTATAAATGCCATAGTAACTGTGTCCGTCTTTTACCTTCTCACGCTTAAACCACTGAACCGATTTAGATGATTTTGTTATAGACATAGTTTGAGACCTTGGTAAGGACATAGAACAGTTTTTTACCCCGCTAATCATCCCTTAAGACGATGAAAAATGGGATCAAAATTTTTATTGGGAATCAATAATTAAAACGTAGCCTTCAGTTTTCGATAAAGCAGGCGAAGCTGCTGTTAAATTCTTGTTAGTTATAATTTTAAGGAATGCTAAGGGGCTAAAGGTGCGTCCACGCTTGTATCATTTGCTCGTATCCGATCACCGTGCCGTGGTATGACTGCGTATCGCGCTGCTTGGACGCTCACTGTCGGCGCGCCGATCATGCCGCACTCTTCCGATATAACTGTGTGATACGCGTAGCAAATGGATTTCGAGTGATCGGATCGGCGCAACGTCCAAACGCATGATCGTGACACGCGATCATGCCACGCGACGATGATCTGATTCGGGTAAATGATACAAATGTGGACGCACCTTAAGGCGCCTGCAAATTCGTTGGCAGGGGAGAAAAAGTCATAACCCCTCTTTTTTTTTCTACAGCGGATACCCCGTCTCTGGAGATACCCCGTGTACCAAAAATAGTTGAAATCTGTTTAGCCGTTTTAGTGTGATGAAGCCACAACGACACATACAAACGTACAAAAATAAAAAATAGAATCGATTCAGTCAAACAGTCTGTTCCAATCTTTTATTTATATCTTTAGTGAACAGACATATTTTTACAACTTTGTAATAGTATAGATAAAATACTAAAATAAATAAACTAAAAACTAAAATTAGATTAAAAAATAAACTTGGAAATTCTTAATAAACTAAAAAAAAATAAGATAGAAGATCTGCTCCAAATAGCTCTCTGTCGATAGCGCGTCCAAAAGGCTGGCAGTATTGCCATGTTGTATGGCAATGCTGATCCGCTGTGATATGATCCCAGATATGATCCCTCCCTTTGGTCACGTGTCGAATCCACAAGCCTTTTCGAGCATTCCCTGAGGACTCTGTGGGCACATTACCCCCAGGGTCCCAGGGTCTTGATCATTTGGAACATTTATCTATCTATCAGCCACGAACGTCCACTGCTGAACATAGGCCTCCCTATAGCTTGCAACAGGTTGCGATCCTGCGCAGACCACATCCACCGACTCCCCGCGACCCTTACGAGGTCATCCGTCCATACGGGGGCTCTCCTACGCTGCGCTTTCCTTTGCGTGGTCGCCATTCCAGGACTTTACTGTCCTAACGGCCATCCGTTCTCCGAGCTACATGGCCGGCCCATTGCCTCTTCAACGATGCAATCCTGTGAGCTATGTCGGTTACTTTAGTTCTTCTGCGAATATCCTCATTTCTGATTCTATCACGAAGAGAAACTCCAAGCTAATCTGACTCAAAGCGTAACTCTGAGCCGCCTTATGAGTCCCATTGTGAACGACCATGTTTCAGTTCTGTAGGTCATCACTGGCAACACGCACTGTTCGAAGACCTTCGTCTTCAAGCACTGACGACTAAATAGCATTAAAAGTATATATTGTATAGATTGAGTTGAAAAGAGGTTACTTGCAAGTTAATTCATGAAACCTTGTACGGGTTTCATGAAGTTTGCCATCCTACACAGCTCTGTGTCCCATGAGTAGTGTGGCGTAGAACAAAGTCGCTTGTCGTCGCCTATTTATCAAGTACTTGGCTAATTAACTACGTGCGTATTTTCGCATCTTATGCCGCCACGGTCTGAATATCGCACTGTTATTAAATGTCATTATTATGATTAATGTACTTACCATTGTTTAGCTTTAGCCACTATTCTATAAGGAAATTTGGAATGAAATGAAAATAATCATTAATCATACTCGTATAGGTACAGTCGAGTTCATAAATATATGAGGCATATGTAAATATACTGGATGGTGGCCGCAACTTCGTTCGCGGAGGAGAAAAAGTCATAACCCCTTTTTTTCAACAGCGTAGACGGGTATAAAGTATTCCATAATTATCTGCGGATACCCAGCTACCCGTATACCAAAAATAGTTGAACTACGTACAGCGCAAAGGTGCGTCCACATTTGTATCATTTGCCCGTATCAGATCATCGTCGCGTGGCATGATCGCGTGTCACGATCACGCGTTTGGACGTTGCGCCGATCGGATCGCTCGAAATCCATTTTGCTACGCGTATCACATAGTTATATCGGAAGAGTGCGGCATGATCGGCGCGCCGAAAGTAAGCGTCAGTAAGCAAATGATACAAGTGTGGACGCACCTTAGCGTGATGAAGCCCGGACACATACCGGGACCACAAATCTAAAATAAAAATCGATTCAGTGACCTCCAAATAGTCCGTTAAGATTTTTTTTTAATATCTTCAATGTACAGACATTTCATTTTTACTACCTTACAATAATATAAGACACAGATAATGTCAAGAATGCATTTAAAACTCCACCCAAAGCTGCAATCAATTAAACTACATAATAACACTAAAACCAAATTCCAAACTCAAGGGTTGAATCAAGATCAAGTCGCGTCGTAATTAGTCCCCCCCCCCTGTTTCGACCCTCTGATTCAATCGCTCGACAAATGCCCTGTTATTTTTAATTAAGGACTAATTTCAGGGATGGCGAATGTTGTTTTATTAGGGGAAAGGAGATGTTAGTTTTGATAACAATTTCTGTGGATGCAAACATCCGTAATATCCCGGATCATCAGACTCGCGCGCCCAGGGTTCCGAACAAAATATGCGCTACAAGGCCGTATCTATGAAAATCCAGTGTTAGCAGAGCCCTACTCCTAAGCAAAATGTACGCGGTGCTCGATCATTTTATATTGGTTATGACAGACAGACATAAACTGTTTTTACAAGCTTTTATTTAACTTGCAATGTATGTATGTAATATGTTTGTTCGGATGGAATCTTGCAAGTTAAATTTGACCTACTTCCCGGATTACAATTGAGCTAAAATTTGGCATACGTATGTAAGATTGTTGAAAATGCAATAATATGATACCAACAAGCTGATCTGATGATGGAGCAGGAAGGTGGTCATAGGAACTCTTTAATAAAATAATGCAATCCTACCGAGTTTGGGCTCTTTAGAATCGTCTCGGTGTGTAGTTGATGGATGTTTAAAGAAAAGTACAGTCGGTAACAAAAGCTTGTCACAAAAATGAAATTTTTGACAGAAGCTTATTTGTATTAGATGTTATAGCGGCAATAGAAATACAATATCTGTGAAAATTTCAACTGTCTAGCTATCACGGTTCCTGAGATACAGTCTGGTGACAGACAAACAGGCAGACGGACAGCTGAGTGAGTAATGATGTACACTTTAAAAATTGTCTAGTTTTTCAATATGTTCTATAGTTTTTAAGAAAAGTAGCAAAAACTGGTATTTGTCGTAAAAATAACAAATTTCGATGGCGTTTATCTCGGTTTTGGTGACTTGTGAAGATAAACTGAAACAGTATAATGTTAACAACGGTGGTTGTCAACTCGATGAGACATATACAACACAGAAAAGTGAAGAGCTACGGATCGAAGGTCATTAGCGTATGGTAGCCCCTTTAGGGGGTGCATCGAAAATGTAAGCTATTTCGTAGTGTATGTAACAGGCTGGTTTTCAGATACATGTTTTTTGACTATTGCTGAATAGGTTATATAGTCTAACGCGGAAACATGTTTGTTTAAAATTTCCTCGATAGAAAAGAACTCCGAAAACGCGTCTGCATTTTCCGTTTTTTGTCTAGTTTGTATAAATTACAGATTAATAAACGGCTAAATTATGTTAAAATGACATTGTTCCCTTTATCTTTTACTTCAGTAACTTAAATGTTAACAAAACATAATAATAACTTCGATTTCATTGTACTTTTACATCTGGCGCTTACGCCAAGAAACCCCAAGCATGTAGTGTAAGCTTTCTCTTTCTTTGATGCGCGCGAGCAATAAATGCGTCCCTTATTAGGAATTGCGCTCATTGGTCGGTTTGGCGTAAGGGGCGTGATTTACGAATAGGCATTAATTGACGATGCAGGCCCCTAAAGAAAGTGCTTACTGTAGGTCTATACATAATATTGTCATAGCGGACGATTACTTCTACTCAATGGCTTTCGAAGACATTACGCACCATTAGCATCGTTCCGAACATTACGCCGAACATGTAGACAGCCCTGAACAAGTTTTTAATTAAATATTAAAATTCATGCTACATCTCGAGATAAGACGCCCTCGGAACGCCGCTCGAACGTTTTTGATACTTCCGAGATAATGATTAACATGAATGTTTTATTTCAATGTATGTTAAGTTAGTAGGCTTAGGACTACTCGTAGCATACTGTGGTTCCATGAAGCCGTTAGTTGTTAAATAATATTTTTCAAAGTCAATAGAATTTATTATACATATTAAACAAGCGAGTAGCAGGCGGCAAGCGGGTAGTAATGAAAATTACTCCATAATTGAGGACATGTTAGTGTCCTCCCTTGCTCTCCGCACCGCAGAAATGTAAAGATAATTAATCAAATTGTGAAAAAAGAAAAGTGGACTTTACGACACTCGTGCTAGTATCAGGAGACCAAAAGGTTAACAGAGGATAAGGAAGAATGGCAATTACTCCAACGACAAGCGCGTAGCTCTTAAGTTACGAACGAACGAATTAAATAAGCATAGATCTAATTAAAAATAGAAAAAACAGTTTCTTCCAAAGTATTATGTTAGAATTTTCTTTGTTAAATGTTCAGTTGTCCTATATTTTTTTTTAAATAACTCGTGAAACACAAATTAAACTTATGTCTTCATGCAAGTGTGAAGTGCGTAGAAACATGTTAAGGAGAACATCTTTAATATAATTACAAGAAAATACATATTTACGAGCAAAAAACCATTGTTTAATAAAATGAACCCTTAACAGACTATTAGGCACACAAATACAAAAATATATACAGGTACCATACATACTGATGACTTTTAATGTTTTCTCAGTATAAATATAGTGAGGCCATAAAGGTAAATACAAATTTATTAAAAAACTAGAAGGCGCCCGCAACTTCGTTTTTGGAGGAGAAAAAGTCATACCCCTCTTTTTTCGACAGCGTTGGTAAAAAATATTTTATAACCATCTGGAGATATCCAGCTGAAATCCGTTTAGCCGATTTGGCTTGATGAAGCCACAACAACACATACATACATACAAAAATATAAAAAAAAAACCAAGTCAGTGACCTCCAAATAGTCCGTTAGAATCATTTTTTTTAAATATCTTTTGTACAGACATTTCATTTTTACAAATTTATAATAGTACAGATGATGAAATATATTCCTGGAAGGTAGTTGCCACACATCTAAATACGCAAGTATCAAAACAGTGTATTCCGAGTAGAATTGGAGAGACAACTGACTTGTGACTTCACGCCTCGAAGACTACAGGGGTGGGTGGTGCCATGGGGATGCTGAGATCGCTGGTGCATCTTAATTTTTTATACAATTTCACACAATCCAAGCAGATGGTACTAATTTGATAAAATTGTTAAAAAATAATTAGTGACCTCCAAATAGTCCATTAGAAAGAAAGAAAGAAAACTCATTTATTCCATAAAGCACACAGAACAAGACTTCGCTGGCAACTAAGTGTGTAGTATTACAATTTTTTTTTTGGAAATATTTTCCATTTACAGACAAGTCTATTTTTACAATTTTATAATAGTATGTACCTAGATGTATTCAAAAGCAGTGAACCCAGATGTCACCATTTAAGAGAGCATAATTTAAGTTAGTGAATTTCAGAGTTTCTCACAAGGAAGCGTAGTGACTTTGTTTTACACAGCGGACGGCTGAAACCAAAGTTGCGATTACTAACAACGCTCAAGTATCACAACCGTGTGTTCCGCATATATTTCGGAATTAATACTTTGTGCTATGAGTGCTCAAGTATCAAGACCGTGTTATTCCTCGTATAATTCGTAAGACAATGTAATTGTGCAACCAGCTATCTCTGCTGGTTCACTCCTTGAAGACCAGGGACGGTGTTATAGAGATATTACGAACGCAGATCCAAAGGATAAAACGGGACCCTATTACTTCGCCGTCCGTCTCTCTGTCAGTCTGTCACCAGGCTGTATCTCATGAACCGTGATAGCTAGACAGTTGACATTTTTACAGATGATGTATTACTGCTGCCGCTGTAAAAACAAATACTAAAAACAGTGTAATTTTATGTTTGTCTATATCAGTAACCAATATAAAATGATCGAGCACCGCGTACATTTTGCTTAGGATTAGGGATCTTCTAACATTGTATGTTCATAGATTCGGCCATTTTTAGCGTATATCTTGTACGGAACTCTCAGTGCGCGAGTCTGACTCGCACTTAGCGGGATTGTATACAAGTTATTAGATTAATAATGTCATTTGCTTGTACAAAAAGTTTGCTCTGACTAGGGCAAAAAGGGGAAGTACTGAAAAAGCGCTATTCCACATCATTCATTATGGTTGGTTTACACGGAGACTATTTGGAGACGCCTAAAAAAGGCACAGTATCAACTGAATGGGCGACTTTGAATGATTTTAGAAATCGAATAACTAGTTACTATTTATTTTACTATTCGAATAACAAAATAGTAGTGAACTATTTACCTAAGTCGAATGAATGTTCGACTTCCGACTTCGACTGCTGTATGATGTGGCGACTTTGAATGATACAAGTAGAATTATTCGATTTTTAAATTGTCTAACTAACGGCGTGTAACTTCGACTTCGACTTGAGTCGTTTCAGATGAGATCGACTAACTTCGGCTGACCACGGCCGCCGCCCGCTGAGTTCTCACTCTCTCTCTCTAAGTTCTCTGAGTTTCGACTTCATTCGAATGAATCTCCACTATTCGAATAATTCGAATGAACTTAAAAGTTGAATGATATGACTAGAATTTGAAAGAAATATTCACTGGCACCGTAATTCAGGTCTCTCAAATAAGTTTCCGTCTAAACCCACCATTAATACTCGACCACAGCGAGTGTCAGCTGGTTAACTATTATGGGCGATAGAAAAAAAAACATAACTTTGATCTCAACCCGCGCTATGCCGGCTACAGTGCTCAAGTATCAAAACCGTGTATTCTTCATAGAATTGGTGAGACAGTGTGATTGTGCAGCGAGCTGACTGTAGCTTCACGCCTCGAAGGCTGCAGGGGCGTGTTATGAGAATATTGCGATCGCTGGTACAGTCACCAGCATCAATAACTACCATAACAAAGCGGGAAAAAAAATCTGTCAGATCCTAAAGGCCCTATAGAGTCGTTCCAGATATTTATGCGCGCTTCTTTGTGGCATATTTTAATGGTGGTGGGTGACTGTACATCTCAAGCCTTATACAAGTTTATTAAATTTCTAGAAGGTCTCTAACTTCGTTCACGGCGGAGAAAAATCATAACGACTAATTTTTTTCAGCGTAGTAGAGCAAACGGTATGCTTTAATTATCTGTGGATATCCTGCTACTCGTGTACATACCAAAAATAGTTGAAATCCGTTTAGCCGATTTAGCGTGGTGAAACATGCAAAAAATAACAAGACATGCAAAAAAAAAACAATGACTTCCAAATAGTCCGTTACTATATTTTTAATTTATTTATTTAAACTTTATCCCGCAAAATAAAAGTAACTACTAATGGCGAACTTAATACCAAAATGGCATTATTTACCAGTTAACTATAGAGCCAAACAGACATGCATGAAAAAGATGCAGTGACAAAAATCATTCAGTACTGAGAGCGTTAGGACCTACAAGCAAATAATGCATACATTCTTAATTATTTATGCAATATCTTCATTGTACAGATAGTTGCAGCTGGGTATCCACAGATGGTTATAGGATACTTTTTACCTTACTACGCTGAAAAATAGGGGTAATACATTTTTCTCTTCGGCATCAAATCAAATCAAATCAGAATATGCTTGTCAGTTACATTGAGAGAAGTCTTTGCTGGGAGACATACAATATGATCCAACATTTGTTGCAAGGATTAGGGAAAACCCAGAAAAACCTAATCAGATCATTTAACTTAAGTGTAATGTTATTGATAAAATCATCATTTTAAAAATTAAAATAATTAATAAGAACTGCGAACGAAGTTGCGGGCGCCTTCGAGGAAATAATATAACACATAAATAAAAGATAAAGCAGTATATGAACTTGTTTAAACCCCTTATTATAATTTAGCACGCGCTGCCGCCGACACCTCCACGCCTGCGGGTGACGTACGGCCACTTTGCCGCCGCCATGAATTCTTGTTTTATGGCTAACTTACGCACCCTTATTTACAGAGTAAGTTGGAAAGACAGTGTAATAACTGCAGAAAAACGCACCTGCGTAAGAACTCTGAACATATGACTTTGTATACTGGTTTTTATGTTCAAAAAACAGGAAAAAGTGGTGGCAGAACTCATTGGGGCAGTCAGAGAAACGGTGTACTGATAAAAATTATAATACAATAAAAAACTCTTTATTTTCTGTCAAAGAAAGAAACTAAACACAAATATTCAAACCAATTTGGAAAACGGTAGATAACAGGCTGTCTTACGACTCCAGAACGAGATTCAGACAGTACTGAATCTACAAGGTTAACTATATAAGGACAAAATAGAAGGAAAGTTTAGAAAGCCTCATTTCGTCATTTTTTTATCATTTTGCCACTGAGTATTTGTTTTAGCAGTATATAAATTAGAGGAAAATATGTTCATATTATGATTATAAAAACTTGATAACTTCAAAAATATAAGCTGTTTCATTTACAATCTGCATCTTGATATTTTTATTGCCTAAAAAAACCGTATTTCCGCATTTGTGCCCATTCTCTTTTCTCTAACGCCGTAGAGTCAGACTTGTAAAGGTGTCCTTGCGGCCTACTTACAGAATAAACATCGTTATTTCAATATTTCTAGGTCATTGTCGTATTATAACCCAATTTTATCTTACAATTGCGTTTTTAAAATTGATGAACTTTACAACGTCATACAAAATATTACCTTCTGAGTTGACTAATCATTACAATCAACTTATAGTATAAGACCAGCGTGATATCATTAAAACAATTATTCCATACAAAATGTGAAGCCACCCGATTGTTTTTATATGAGTGCGGTAGTCCAATTTTTTTTAATAGATTTTAAGCTGATAGTCATCTTTGATGAACTCAAAAAATAACACCTTAAGGTGCGTCCACATTTGTATCTTTTGCCCGTATCAGATCATCGTCGCGTGGCATGATTGCGTGTCACGATCACGCGTTTGGACGTTGCGCCGATCGGATCGCTCGAAATCCATTTTGCTACGCGTATCACACAGTTATATCGGACGAGTACGGTATGATCGGCGCGCCGACAGTAAGCGTCCAAGCAGTGCGATACGCAGTCATGCCACGGCACGGTGATCGGATACGAGCAAATGATACAAGTGTGGACGCACCTTAAAATGTTATTGTACGGTCTCATAACCTTACGTTTCTTCACGGCAGCGAATATTACATAAATAATATAATATACCTACTTACACATGCTACCCGCTGAACTTATCTGCAATCTAGTGTTATTATTGTTATTTATTTCAATGTTTTTCATCTTGTCTAATTTTCCTATTTGTATCGCATAGTTTCATGCTTAGTTTACATCATAGGTACGCATTGTTATCTCATGGTTAGTGCACTCCTAGGCCCCGAGATACAGGCCCAGCCTAGTTCGGGGTCAGCAAGATATTTCATTGTATTTTATTCAAGTGTTTTATATAGCGTGATGAAGTCATAACGACACATACAAACATTTCATTTTTACAACTTTGTAATAGTACTAGGTGTTGCCCGCGACTTTGTCCGCGTATGGAGATGCAATTTATAGCTTAAAAAGTTTCACCTCTTTTCGTTCCTAAAAGGGATGAATTTTGACATAAATTATAGCCTATATCCTATTCTGATATATACGAGTAAGGAATGTTTCATAAAAAATTGTCCTGTACTTTTTGAGATTATGTGGAACATACATACATACTTTCACGTGTATAATATAGTAAGGATGATATTTTTTACCCGACTACCCTGAAGAAAAAACGAAGGGTTATGACTTTTACTCCTCCCCGAACGATCTTTTAGTTTTATATCACGTCATAAATTTCACCAGACATACAGTAGCTAAATTAAAGTCATTATACTGCCATTACAATATTTGTAAACTGTTGTAACTCCTTCAGAGGAGTCCATATATTATACCAACGGTTGTAAAGTCAATTCATGTTCTACTCACCTCAACGATCGGGATGCCAAGTTATTTTTTAAATAAAAGTTATCATCATTTCAGCCATAGGGCGTCCACTGTTAGACACAGGCCTCCTCAGTGTTCGAATATCTATACAAATTATAAAGTTGTAAAAACGAAATGTTCGTATGTGTCGTTGTGGCTTCATCACACTAAATCGGCTAAACGGATTTCAACTATTTTGGTACACGGGTAGCTGGGTATCTCCAGATGGTTATAGGAAGTATTTTTAGCCGACTATGCTAAAGAAAAAAGAGGGGTTATGCGTTTTTCTCCTCCGCGAACGAAGTTGCGAGCGCCTAAAATTAGATAAATACGTACAAAATTGATAATTTACATAAAAAGTTCACAAATGTCATACCTACAAAATTGATAATTATAATTATAAACCTGTGTCGATTATAAGCATTATATCACACCATAAAACAAAACAGAAAGAGAAATACAATTTCAATTCACTAGCTCGGAAAAGTTCCGTTTACAGCGCCAAATCTGCGTGGAAAAGTGCGCTTTATCCACTACCGTGGAAAAGTCATATGATGTTCGAAGTTATATTTTTTTTTTATGTTTATTTATTTGTTTTGTGTTTGTTAGGAGTGTGTTTCGTAGATTCGTCAAAAAATAATCGGTTAGTTATTATCGGTAATTTCATAGATTTTCTTACATCTCACATTTTCCTCGCTTTAGTGAGGTGAAAAGTTGTGTTTCGCACGGCTGCAAAATTATTTGGCTTCTTGTGCCTTGCAAGCTTCGTTACGCTCAGGATTCTATATCATACCATATCATATATATATTTGAAACTCTCGCCCCGCTCGTGGTTTAATTTTAGATTCCTTCGCTTTTTCGGCTTTCAATGCAAGCACTCGCGCTTATACGCACTTATACTAATATACTAATAATATTATAAATGCGAATGTGTGTCTGTCTGTCTGTCTGTCTGTCTCTCTTTCCTCTTCACGCTTAAACGTCCCAGGGAAGGACATAGCTACTTTTTATACCGGAAAAATACTTTTATCCACGATAAAGGAATTTAAGGCGGATGAAGTCGCGGGCAGAAGCTAGTAACAAATAACTATTCAATAATTATTTATATCCTCCATAAAGTCTGACAAGGAATAATATTTTTTTAGCAGATACTTCGTGAGCCTTGCATTGAAAATTCCTCGAGGGCACGTTGTATTGTACTTGTCACCTATGCGACCCCAGTATAAATCTAAAGTTATTAGACGTCACAGCCGCCATATTTCCTCGCCGGCATAGCTGCATATGTGACCGTTATATCTTTTTCTCATTTCCTTCGCAGCAATAAATTGGATCTGGGGCTTACACGGTCTACACGACAGGGTACACCCAAATATGAATATTTCTCATGTAATATACAACGTGTTTTTAAGGTTTAAATATCCTCATCACTGTATTGCGCATAAACTAATATAAAAAATAGGTATTACAAAACACGGGTATGTATGAAGGCGAACTTATCCCTGTGAGGGATCTCTTCTAGTTAACCTTTAAGCAAACGAGAGAAAAAAGGTATACAGTAAAGAAGATAGACAAGACAACTAATTAGGTAATATGCACAAAAACGAAACCAAAATTTGAATACATATAAATTATACTAAAAACTTACCAATAATATACACAAATATGTATAATACTAATTCTTTATATATCTAGATATACATTTAAATCTATAACCTTATTTAGTAAATACATAAATATTTAAGTCAAAAATGTCAAGTAATATTTTTCTTATTAGAAAGGAGAATTAATCTAGTCTGGTCTAGGATCTGCCAGCCATAACTTTATAAAAGTATAGACCCGATTACTGATGTGCAAATTGCGGAAACTTTCCAAAATGCTTAAAAAAGGTCTTTCAAACAAGTAAGTTAACATTACACTTAAGACCTTTTATATACAAACAAATGCTTAAAAAAGGTCACATAAACATGTAAGTTAACACCAGACTTAAGACATTTTTTTACGCATTTTGGACAGTTTCAGCAATTTGCACATCAGTAGACCCGATCAATATCCGCATATACCTACCTACATTTTCTACACATCCAGATGTTATCGGAACAGCGTTAATTGAAATATCGGGGCGGCCGGGCAAAAAGCGCATGAATCAAACGGTCAGCGATTTCGGTTGTCCATTTCACCCACTCGCCCCCTTTGTATGGATTTTTATGTAGCCAAAGGATACGGGTCCAATTAGAACGGCATTTTAATTTTGACACGTCAGGGTCTGTGTTCGACAAGGGATGATGTCATACTCAATACTCAATACTATATTGCACATAATGGTTTTACAGGTGTTACATTATTTACATCAATGCGATCATATATGGCTTAAAACCGGCCAAAAGCATTTCGGACCATGCGCAGTGTAAGGTTCCGTAGCCGTTACTATAATGAAATGCACTACAGATAAAAAATACGGTGTGAAAAAGTGCACCAACAAAAGAGCTTATCATCGAGGCAATTACGTCACTTTTGCTGAGAAGCGCAGTTTTACGGTTATAACTCAAAAACAGCTCGACCGATTTTATTCAATATAGTTTTCGTTGAAAGCACTTATAAGGCCTCATTTTTATGAATTTTTCCATATTTTTTTGACACGTGGTTGAAAAGTGAGAGGGGGGGCGCTATTTTTTGGATTTCCGGAGCAAATATTAACAAAACTGCTGACTTTATTAAAAAATAATGTATGTAATGTAGACCCCTATTATTTTTAAAAGACGAATTCAACGACACCCCACACATTGGTGTTGAAAAAAAATCACTATTACTTTAGGTGTACTAGAGGTACTCGAAAACAAGTTTTGTTTTCAGTTTTAATTTTACCGTTTTATCAGCGTGATACATACACATATTAATACCAAATTTCAGCTTTCTATAGTACTAATGATCACCGAGCTGACGCGACGGATAGACGGATGGACAGAGGGACATGGCGAAACTATAACGGTTCCTAGTTGACTACAGAAATACTTCAAATCCCGTACTACAAAATTCAGTAAAACAAATACTCTTATTAAATAATACAGCAAGGCATTTTCATCTAAATAAATATCTTTAAAAAGAGCTTAGTGGTTGTCACGAAACTGACGATTAATGTCAAATAGCATAATATTATTCGTAACAAAACTGACAGGCTAAACGCCATTCCAATATAGTTCAAGTTACATTTACAGTACAATTTCAATAAAAAAATCCAGAAACATGAGAGTTATAATTAAATGGAAGTGATAAAAGGCGGTCTTATCGCTAAATAGCGTAGTATTTCTCCCTGACAACCTTTGGGTAGCGGAGTCTGTAGACAATAATTTTAATTGAATATATTTCGATTAAAACAAGCAAAATGGGCTATTTGAAGATGTTTTTTTATGAAATAAGTGGCAAACGAGCATACGAACCGCCGGATAGCTAGTGGTTGCTAGCCTTTGAGTGCCCTGTTAACTCGCTTCTTGACAAATCTTATGTTATAGCGCTCCGGAAACCTACTGCTTCTGTTTTTAGTATTTGTTGATATAGCGGCCACAGAAATACATCATCTGTGAAAACTTCAACTGTGTAACTATCACGGTTCGTGAGATACAGCCTGGTGATAGACCGACAGACAGACGGACGGACAGCAGAGTCTTAAGTATTCCAGCAAATAAACCATTCTTTCTTTCTTTCTTTCTTTTTTAATAATAGCAAGGACCATTAAAACAAGAGGACTGACAGTTGCCATACTTTGGATCGTGTTCCGATCGCAAGGAGATATTCTGGCAAAAACTAGATGGCGCTTCAAATCTAAACATTTAACGATGTTATGATTGAATAAAGAAACATAGTATAGTAACAATTTGCTCGCAAATAGCTAATAATAAATAAATTATAACATTTAAATACTGTGTCACGCTTGCAAAGTTGAAAAATTTTAAAAAATAATTCTTAACGGCTTTTTGTATGGAAATGGTCAGTCTTCTTGTTTTAATGGTCCTTGGTAATAGGGTCCCGTTTTACCCTTTGGGGAACTCCAAAAATTAAACAATCACGAGTCACACGCACAGTCACATAAGTACCTCCTTCTTTCTCGAACTTTGTCAAAAACAACATCACAAAGTCCCCAGCGAACCCCAAAAGGGGTCGCTAGAAAATTCACAAAGAAATCGACTAATGAATACGAAATGAGTTTAAAATTAAAGACAAACAGCGAGCCGCAGCTGGAACAATGCCGAAGAGATCCCTTTGAGGGATAAGTTCGTCGTGCCTCAGAGTACGTAGAATATGGCAGTCAACTCAGGGACCGGATAACAGTATTTTTCCTTATGGCCTTATTTATAAGTAGAAAGCACCCGCAACTTCGTTCGGAGAGGGGAAAAAGTCATAACCTCTCTTTTTTTTCAGCGTAGTCGAGTAAAAAGTATCCTATAACCATCTGGAGATACCCAGCTACCCGTGTACCAAAAATAGTAGAAATCCGTTTAGCCGATTTGGCGTGATGAAGCCGCAACGACACAAATAAACATACAAAAATAGAAATAAAATATTTTTCCCTTCAGTTTGACTCGCTCACCGAGGGTTCCGTACAAAATATACGCTACAGACGACCGTATCTATGAAAATCTTGTGTTAGCAGATCCCTACTCCTAAGCAAAATGTACGCGGTGTTCGATCATTGTATATTGGTTAAAGCTATAGACAGACAAACATAAAATTATACCGTTTTAGTATTTGTTGTTATAGCGGCAACAGAAATACATCATCTGGGAAAATTTCAACTGTCTAGCTATCACGGTTCATGAGATACAGCCTGGTGACAGACAGACAGACGGACAGGGAAGTCTTTATAGTAATAGGGTCCCGTTTTATCCTTTGGGTACGGAACCCTATTTTTTTTTAATTCCTTCATTATACTGTAAAGATCCACAAGCCACAAATACTAGTAATTACTAATCATTATGAATAATAATAATTACTAGTAATTATGAAAAAGAAACCCATGCATCCACTCTATTGCAATACTTTTATCATGACATTGACATGTAGTAGAAATCAGCAGCTTCTGTCTATAATTTTAACCATAAAACATCGGTGAAACATCGGTGGAACGTATATACACGGCAGCCGGAGGTAATCTTGCGAGTTATTCCGTCCGCCGTGTTTGCTTTGGCTAATTGGAACGCGTCGTCGCCTGCGGCGGTAGGGCGGGTTTGATTCCTGCTGAAATAATATCGACACTTCTCGTAATATCGATATATGTCTTTATTTTTATTCATTCCGAAATAATAATAATACTAATAAATAAAATTAACTGGCCGGTCAGAGTGGAGTCGCTAGAGCTGCGGCTCGAGGGTGGATGTGGAACGGAAGTGGCGAGTTGGCTTCGGTAGAAAGTCCAGTGACACCTCTCCACCCTTAGCCCTCCGCACCGATGTTGCCCTCAGGCCACTATATGTGTCGCTATTTACGAGGGCCCATCTAGCGGTGGGCAAGTCATCGTCTACCAGTGCCTTTAGCCATGGGACACTTTTCCTGGAAGACGTTCGATTGTCTCAAGCAATAGCCCAGTATATATAGTCCATCATTTCAATCCCATAACCCAGCATATTTAGATCTCATCACTCTCCAATAGTTCTTGCATCTAGCGAGTGCTGTCTCTGTGCGCGTCCCATGATATGGGCAGGAACAGCACCCGCGCGGTGTACACCTTACATTTCATTAAATTGTCGAAAGGGCCTCTACGCGTTGGCTTCGGCTCCGCGCACGCCTCCCAAAGGTCCGGGATACCATTGTCCCGTGAGCGGGTGTGACATACATAATAATAATAACAGTATTTTGTCGGGTGGTAATAAGGCGCGCGCCTTCAACGCTTGGGTGATGCCCCTACTCACTTACTCCTTTGGCATACTAAGGTGGACCCAGACTGAGCTGGACGCCCTGGATAGGAGGGTCCGTATGCGGCTCACTACACACCGCATGCTACACCCACGCTCGTCAGTTATGAGACTGTACATCCCGCGTAAGTGTGGAGGCCGTGGCTTTTTAAACGCCAAGGACCTCCATAACCGCGAGGTGTGCAGTCTCAGGGAGTATTTCCTAAACAATGAGTGTGGGATACATCGCGATGTTATGGCAGTAGACAAAGGCCTCACCCCTCTATCCCTGGCGAACGAGAACTGGCGCAGACCAACGGTGCTTAGCACCGTAGGCCGCAAGGACGTATGGAGGAGTAAAGAGCTACACGGGCGGTTCTACAAGGCCCTTACAGGGCCTGATGTAGATCTGCTCGCGTCGGTGAACTGGCTACGTTTCGGCGATCTCTTCGGGGAAACCGAAGGTTTTGCCGGTGCAATCGCGGACGAAGTTATCATGACGAACAACCACCGGAGGTATATCCTAAAGGATGGTACGGTCGACATCTGTCGAGCACGCCGCCGGCCCGGAGAGTCACTCAGGCATATAATTTCCGGTTGTTCTCATCTTGCTAACGGCGAGTACTTACACAGACATAACCAAGTAGCCAGAATTATTCACCAGCAACTTGCTCTTAAATACGGTGTTGTGGGGTCTGAGGTGCCGTCCTATAAGTACGCACCGATGCCAGTTCTTGAAAATGGTCGTGCCACGCTTTATTGGGATCGATCTATCATCACGGACAGGACTATTGTAGCCAATAAGCCTGATATCGTGCTGGTAGATCGATCTAAGCGCCGGGCAATACTCATCGACATCACCATTCCACATGACGAGAACCTCGTGAAGGCTGAGAAGGACAAACTCATCAAGTGCCTTAACTTGGCTCACGAGGTGACCGCCATGTGGGATGTTGACTCGACGATTATTGTCCCGATAGTCGTTTCAGCAAACGGTCTTATAGCGAAGAGTCTCGACCAACATCTTAAAAGACTCTCACTAGATGACTGGATCAAGGGTCAGATACAGAAGGCAGTAATCCTGGACACGGTGCGCATCGTCAGGAGGTTCCTCTCTGTGCAGCCCTAACCACCGGTAGCTTGGGCCCCGTCTCGCTGCCGGCGGCACCCTAGGTTAGGTTTTTTATAATGTGTTTATATTTTGTATTTGCTTTTTTTATTTTACTTTTTATATTCATATTGTAAAACACCTAACTTACAACGACAAATAAATAAAGTGAATAATTATTATTTATTTCGGACAATTTTTTTTTACATCCATAGAGTGTTAGTAGTACTTAACCTATGTTAGTGACGTACACCAAACTTACAAATTATTTATTTATTTATTTCTAAATTGGGCAACCCCCCTCGTTTCACTGATCCAATGATGTAAAATTGGGCAGTCGTATCTGTCAGCAATAATGGCTAATTGGAACGCGTCGTCGCCTGCGGCGTTAGGACGGTTTTGATTCATGCCGAAATAATATCGACACTTCTCGTAATATCGATATATGTCTTTATTTTTATTCGTTCCGAAATACTATCGACCTTTCTCTTAATATCGAAATATGAATAACAAATTTATATTTAATAGCTAAATGTGTTTCGTTTAAATTGTTTTGTATAAATGGATGTGAATTGCGGAAACCCATTTTTAAAATTATAATATGTCGAGTGCATTTATTAAATTAATATTTACGATGCAAGTGTGGTATGTAGGTTATTCCCAACGAGTGGCGGTGATGTAAAACACGATCAAAGAGTGTTTTACATCGACTTGGAATTACGTAGTAAGTCTCGTACAACTTTTTAACAATGTATATGCTCGGAAAATTCCTCTTGGTATGGTCCAGTTTATGTGCGGTTAGAAGCACATTACGTGTTCTTGTTGGCCCATAAAAAGAGACACTTTCCAAACATATGGTTCGTAAATGTTATTAAACATCGATACTTAAATGTCCCTTCCCTATTATCTTGTTTAAATATTAATCCTAACGACAAAGGGGTCGATTGTGGAGTACCGCGGCTTTGTTCAATTCACAACTCGTTAAAACAGCCTCTCAGCGAGCTATGGTCGCCTGGTACTTTGGAGTCAATTTCGAAGGATTTAGACAAATTGCCAGCTCATCAGTGACAGTATGAAACTACCACGCTTTTACAAGCTTTTATTATTTTTAATTTCACCTGTCCCGTTGTCTCTCTGTCGGTCTGTAATCAAATCTTGCAAGTTAAATTTGATCCACTTCCCGGTTTCCGATTGAGCTAAACTTTTGCATACTTATGTAAGTTCGGTGACAATGCAATAGTATGATACCATCGAGCTGATCTGATGATGGAGCAGGAAGGTGGTCATAGGAACTCTGTAATAAAATAATTCAATTCCGAGTTTGGGCTCTTTAGAATCGTCTCGGTAAGTAGTTGATGGATGTTCAAGGAAAAATACAATCAGCAATAAAAGCTTGACACAAAAATTAAATTTTTGACAGAAACTTATTTATTTTTCATTTCTGTGCTTTCTATAATATTTGCACTATAAAAATGATTTGCTGGGACATAGAGTAAAGAACTTTCTGACGATACGCGCCGTGTCTAGGCTCACTCTTGTATCTAGTGAGCGAGTCTTTCGAGATATCGGACTCTTTGCTATAGAACTGTATAAACAATATTAGTAACCCAACCGAAAACAACTAAAAATTTATTTACATAGTATTTCGGAATTGTGTCCTTAAGAAAAAGAGCTTTAAAAATTAATTGTGATGATATTTTCTTCTGTTTCCGCGATTATTACTCATTGAAATAAAACAATTTAACGGATTATATATGGGTAGTTTGCACAAATTGTAACTTTGACAGAGGAAAATATATCTTTTCTCAGTCCACCCGTGACCATGGAAAGCTGAAAAGCTTCCAAAACGCAACATAATCCGTTAAATCGTTTTATTTCAATAATTGTGATGAATTAGATCATAGCATAGACGATAGAATATAGCCATGTCAATTTATTTATAGAGTGTGGCAGTAGCGCCTCGAGCGGTGGAACAGGCAGAAATATATATGTTATATTTCATTACGACGAAAGCATAACAGCCGCCGACATACCGACCATACACGAGTTGATCACAGACCTACTTTGACAGTTCGTGGTATCCTTACCACCTAGATTACGATAAAAGCAAGCATGCTGCCATTCAAGTCCAATTAAAATAAATAAATAACACAGGGACAATCATACACAAATCAATAATAGCATGACATTATAGGACGTAACGTCATAAAATGTCGATATCGCTTTCCCCTCCCTATTACCTTGTTTAAATATTAATGCGAACGACAAGAGGGTCTATTGCAGAGCGCCGCAGCTTCCGATTCACGACGCCTGCACTTCTGGAACCTACCTCAAAACGTTTAACTATTTATATGTGTAGAATACTCGAACGTGCCCGTAGCTACGTCAGTTGAGGAGAAAAATCATAACCATCTTGTTTCTTCAACGTAGTTGGATAAAAAGTGTTCTATAACCATCTGTGGATACCCAGCTATCCGTGTACCAAAAATAGTTAAAATCCGTTTAGCCGTTTTAGTGTAATTACGACACAACGACACATCCATACTAATATTATAAATGCAAAAGTGTGTCCGTCTGTCTGTCTGTCTGTCTGTCTGTCTGTTCAACTTCACGCATCAACCGCTGAACCGATTTGGGTGAAATTTGGTATGGAAATAGTCTCGGGGAAGGACATAGGCTACTTTTTATCCCGAAAAATACCCTTATCCACGATAAACGAATTTAAGGCGGACGAAGTCGCGGGCACAAGCTAGTAGTATTATATATTGTCGATAACACGAGCGTAAGAGTTTATCGACATGGTAATATCGACAATACCTACATGGATATGTCTCGTCCCTATTACCTTGTTTAAATATTAATCCGAACGACAAAGGGGTCGATTGTGGAGCGCCGCAGCCTTCTGTTCACGACCTGCTGGAGGGGGGTATTTTTATTCCATCCCACTGTACTGCGAGCTGCAGGTACAGTCGCCTGCAATAATACCTGGCAGGACGGCGCTTAAAATCATAATTATCTAAGTAAAGATGCGACCACACAGCCGCTTAAAAACGGTGACGGTAGTCGAGGAATTTAATTTATATCCCATTCCGTACCTTGTCACAGTCAAAAGCAATATGAAAGCCGATATAGATTCCATATCAATGTCACTATGACAAGGTACGACAGGGTACACAAATTAAATTCCTTGACCGTACGTCTCACCCCTCGCATACCTAAGGCACGGTACAGCGGTATTGGTCACACTATAGAACTGCGAGTAGGACTCTTTTAACACTGAATTTTCATAGATACGGCCGTTTTTAGCGCATGTATAGAACGAAACCCTCGGAGCGCGAGTTCGCACCAGAGGCGATGGAACTACGGGCAACGCTGCCGCTGTAGCAAAAAGGAGGGTTATAAATTTTACCTATTCCACGAACAAAGTTTCTAGTCACCTTCTAGTCCAGTCTTTCTCAAAGTGGGCGATAACGCCCCCATGTGGGCGCTGGACGCCTAGAGGGGGGCGGTAAGGGCCCAGAAAAAATTAGGGGTGTTGTACTGGTTTAGGGGGGGGGGGGGGGTTGGGGCGATTTGTAATTTCATCGACTATATATTTTAAAAGTCTTTGAAATTCAAACTTACTGCACGATGATACCGAGATAAGTTCCGATGATAACCCGCGAGGCACACTATAAGTCAATTAATTTAAAATTATAGTGGTTTTAAGTAAAAAAAAATAGGGGGCGCTGAAAAACTATTTATTTTTAAAGTGGGCAGTAGACAAAATAAGTTTGAGAGCCTCTGTTCTAGTCTATACTATTATAAAGTTGTAAAAACGAAATGTATGTACATTGAAGATGTTTTCAAAAATATATTGTAATGGACTGTTTGGAGGTCGCAGAATTGAAAAATATATCCTTTGGATTTTTTATACATGTTCGTATGTGTCGTTGTGGCTTCATCACGCCAAATCGGCTAAACGGATTTCAACTATTTTTGGTACACGGGTAGTGGGGTATCCACAGATGGCTATAAGATACTTTTAACTCGACTACGCTAGCGAAAAAAAGCGGCCAAGTACGAGTCGGACTCGCCCATGAAGGGTTCCGCAGCCGTTTATACAAAAAATGCGCTACAGATGAAAAAAATACTATATGAAAAAAAACACTAACAAAAGAGCGTATCTCCCCGGCATTTATGTCCTTTTGCTGAGAAGCGCAGTTTTTTGACAATAACTTAAAAACGGAACGCCCGATCATTTTGAAAACAATTTTCGTTGAAAGTATTCATTAAGCTTTATATTTGTAAATTTTTCATATTTTTTGAACTTGCGGTTTAGAAAATAGATCGGGGGGACACAATTTTTGCAATTTTCGTAGCGAATATTTCGGAAAATATTCACTAAATCAAATTTTTTTTTGTAGAAACCTCAATGTGTTTTTAGAAGTACTGTCGAAATATGTGTCACACCTTGATATTTGCTGATATTTTATTTCAGTTTCGGTTACATGTATGGAGTGCCCCCCCTAGAAATATATATTTTTTTTATTTAACTATCAAACTAAGTAGCGGTTAACACACGACACCTATACTCCAAATTTCATCAATGTACATCTTATAGTTTTTGAGTAAAATGCCTGTGACATACGGACGGACAGACAGACAGACAGACAGACAAACATGACAAATCTATAAGGGTTCCGTTTTTGCCATTTTGGCTACGGGACCCTAAAAAGAGGGGTTTTTACTTTTTCTCCTCCGCGAACAAAATTGCGGGCACCTTCTGGTCTATACTATCTATACAATTATAAAGTTGTAAAAATGAAATGTCTGTATGTGTCGTTGTGGCTTCATCACGCTAAATCGGCTAAACGGATTTAAAATATTTTTGGTACACTGGTAGCTGTGTATCCACAGATGGCTATACGACACATTTTATTCGACCACGCTAACAAAAAAAGAGAGGTTGTGACTTTTTCTCCTCCGCGAACAAAATTCCGGGCACCTAGTACTTTATAATAGGCTTAAGTAGATATCTAGATATCTACTTAAGCCGTGTCTGGTATTACATTTTAATGTACAGTCACTGAATGACCTATCCGTCCTGACCGTCACTCTCCCCTCGCGGCGACAGAAGCCAGACATCGCTAATTGACCAGTGGACCCCCGTTTTTTCTCTCTTTTCCGCCAGATGGCGGGAACATTACGTGTTATTAAATTTGCCTACAGCCTTTTGCATACAGTAGGGTTGACATTGTGACGAATAAAACTTTTTCGGACGTTAAGAGTCCCCAGCAAGCTCGGCCGAATTTCACCTTCTCATACAAATGGTGTTTCGTTCTCATTCTAAAACTATGAGTTGGATTGTAACGAAACTTTGCATATACATGAGGTATATCTAGACCTGTAATTAGTTTATATGGCTCCAGTTTATACAACAAACGAAATACGGCAAAAACAAGTTCTGTATAAAAAACATAAATTCACAGTATTTTTTTTACTATGGTATCTGAAGCTATATAAACTAATTACAGGCCTGCATATACCTTAAGTTATTCTAAGTACAAAGTTTCAGAGCAAACTAGCTAGACGTTTTAAAATAAGAGCGTAACTACGTTTCTATGGAGAACCGAGCTTGCTGGGGACTCTTAATATTTGCTTGTGTTTCCGCGATTATCGCTTCTTTAAATAAAACAATTTAAACGGATTATATAGCGTACATTATCTCATTTTGAGTTCCCGACGTTTCAGAAGCTCCACGGGGTCGATAATGTACTAAGCTACTTTTAAACAGATAACATATTTTTACACCAATCGAAATTAAGATTTTGCAGTTGTGTGTCGTGCTTGTTCCTTGATTTTTGAATTTTATTTTAACTCAATAGCCTCGCGCAGCGTTCTGGGTAAAAATATGTTTTCACTTCGGCAAGGATAGAAGGATTATTAAACTTTTAAGGAAGTTTTTTTTAACTTGCTGAAATTACATTAAATAAATAGAAGGATCGATCCGTTTCGTATGTTTGTACGTTTTATTTGTTTGTATGTGTCGTTGTGTCTTCATCACGCTAAAACGGCTAAAAGGATTTCAACTATTTTTGGTTCACGGGTAGCTGGGCATCCACGAATGTTTAAGGAAAACTTTTTACTCGACTAAAACTAAAGAAAAAGAGAGTTATGTTTTTTTTTTCTGCTATTAGTCCCTTCTAGTATTTAATAGATATAGTATGAATCCTTTTACATCGTAAGCGATTACAATTGTACCCGCTAACCTTGTTTACTTTAAAGTGGATGCAAACACGTTTGTCACACAAAGGGTAACTTTAGACTTAAGGTAAGAAAGTTTAAATTAAACTGAAGGCCGCTACGGGTGTTAATTTCGTTTACAAAGGAACAATAGGCCTAACACTTAGCAAGGAAACAATGGTTTGTTCAAGGTTACAGTAGTAATTGCTTTTGGTCTGAAACAGACAGACAGACAGAGTCGTACCATAAGGGTTCCTTTTTTACCATTTTTGGTACGGCACCTTAAAAATGATTCCAACTATACTAGAAAGTGCCAGCAAATTTGTCGACGGAGGAGAAAAAAATCGCAACCCGTTCTTTTCTTCAGAGTAGTTGAGTAAAAGGTATTCTATAACCATTTGTGTATGACTCGTATTCCAAAATTACTCGTAGTTGAAATCGATTCCCCGTAAAAATACGTACAAATCCGGTGCACTAGGATTTCATTCAATTTACTTCTTCAACTTTCCCGAGTAACTATGCGACAGTAAATTATCCGTAGACTAAGTTAACCATCGACTAAATCCTTATAAATACAAAGACCTAAGTAATGTAAGAAACTCAAGACTCCGACTAGATCTGAACCAGTGCCTGGTGCCTTGCCGGGGCGCACGCTCTGCCAACTGAGCTACGTCCAGTCAGCTTGTTTTCAAATTTTGTCACTATTTGTTACAAGATCTTTTGCATTTTTGCATCAACATCGAGTAAATCGTCAGAGTAAAGTTATACTGAAGCTACTTTCGTGTAAATTTAATGTTGGTGAAATCGAACTTAGTAATGCAAATTTTGAATTGTACAGACAAATAGTCGAGTTCAAAGCTAATCTAACTATGAATAGAAACCACAAAATGGCGTCAAAATTATCAAATCGGAAGTTTCAACCCCAAATAGTTTGAAACTGCGATACTCAGACACAAAATGAAGTCGCAGACCTCCCCTGCATTCCTTCGCAGGTAATTGACGTTCCAACAGTCTCCCCTGTACTCCAATCAATGAGGACTATAGAATAATCAGTTTGTTGTTATCTATAATATTAAAGTGTAATTCTATGGAACTTGCTAAAAATGTAAGCAAACCGCCATATTGTAATTGTCTCTGAATGATGAATTTACTAGTGATGGGCAAGACTCTGAATCAAATTCAAATTATTTAATTTGCATAACATACACAGGTGTTACAATAGTCATGTCAACGATATAAGGATGTTATGATCGCATGTTGCGCCAATCTGGCATGCAAAATTATTAAGCTAATTTAACTCTTAAGTATTAGAATACATCATAATTACATAACAAATAAATCAGTACATTTAAAACAATAATAATAATACTATTCTATAATCCAATTCCCTTATAATTTCACGGAACAATCATTATTTACATATTATTTATTTATTTATTATTTCTAAGTTAGTCATACATTTTTACAAAATATTCCCTTAACGTATAAAATGGTCTTGTCAATAAGTACGACTTCAATTTCTTTGTGAATTCATTTATATTATTGCATTCTTTGGATTTGACGACCGGTTTGGCTCAGTGGGAGTAACGTTGCCTGCGAAGCCAAGGTCCTGGGTTCAAATCCCGGTAAGGGCAAATATTTGTGTGATGAGCATAAATATTTGTTCCTGAGTCTTGGATGTTTTCTATGTATATAAGTAATATATCTATTAAATATATCGTCGTCTAGTACCCATAACACAAGCCTTATTGAGCTTACTATGGGACTAGTTCGATTTGTGTAAAATTGTCCCGTAATATTTATTTATTATTATTTATTATTAATATTATTATTCTTTAATGTCATTGTTAAGAAAATTAAAAATTGTTGTTCCGTTATACTCAACACTTCTTTTAAACTGTACATAATTATTACGTCTAGGCAAAACAATATCCGTATTATTTCGTAAGGCTCGTGATTTGTCTTTGCCCTTACACGGATAATTGGACTTGTTTTTATAAATAAGTATACTTACTGCATAAACATAAAGTGAAATAACCGTCAATATCTCATATTTTACAAACAGTGGTCTACAGTGGTCGAGAGGTTTGGCTCTGGCGACGCATCTTATTGCTTTTTTTGAAGTACTAGAATTGGCTGTATGTGGACACTATTTCCTCAAATCTCTAGACCATATCTCAAGATACTCTCAAAATGTGCAAAGTACACTACTTTGAGGGATGTTGATTTGGATAGGGATGTTCATTTTGGACAGATTTCTTAAAGTATAGCAGGCACTGGCTAGTTTTTTTCTTATGGCTTCAATGTGGTTTGACCAACGCAATTGATTGTCTATTTCAATACCTAGGAATTTAGTTTTTTCTACTGTCGCAATGGGGAGAGATATCTTTTAGGATATGCTATTGGTATGTCTGCAAAATGTTACGTAATTGGTTTTATCGATATATATTTTTTTTGTATGGCATAGGGGCAAACGAGCTGACGGGTCGCCTGATGGTAAGCGATCACCGTCGCCCATAGACACTACTCCATTACCTTGAAACCAGTGCATAAGTTCTGCCCATGTTTGATTTAGTTGTGACTTAAATGCTGTGATGTCATTATTTTGAATAATAACACTAGTAACGTCGGCATAGAGATATGTCGTAGCATGAGACACATTTTTTGGAAGATCGTTAATGTAGATATTAAAAAGCAATGGTCCTAAAACGGAACCTTGTGGCACACCGCAATTGATTGATTCATCCTCTGAGTTTTGATTTTAACGCATCCTGAATCACCTATACTTGTTATTTGCTTATACTGTGTTCTATTTGTCAGGTATGACGTTAGTAGATTCAAAATAGGGCCTCTTATACCATAATACTGCAATTTGTCGAGAAGCATCGAATGATTAACGCAGTCAAAAGCTTTACTAAGATCGCAAGAAATTCCAGCACACTTGTGATTTTGATTGAGAATTCTCATTACTTCCATTACTAAATCGGTGACCGCTGTTATGGCATTACGCTGTTTTCTGAAACCAAACTTCTGGATACAGAAATAGTTGTTTTTTTGGAAATGATCTATTATTCGCGTAGCAATTGCTTTTTCGAAGATTTTTGATATAACTGATAAAAGAGAAATGGGACGGTAGTTATTTTTATCAGTTTTGCTATTTTTTTTATGTACAGGAATCACTTTTGCTCTTTTCAATTGTCTTGGATAAATTTCACTATCTATGCACGAGTTAAATATTTCACATAAGGGAATACACATCACTTCCATATTTGATTTTATTACATTGTTGCAGATGTCATCGGGGCCACAGGAATATGTGTTCTTTAGTTGTTTTACTGTTTTTATTATTTCTACTTCATCGATCGGACTTACTCCTTTAAGTAAAATAAAAAAATGATGTATTGCCACAAAAATAAAAATAACATAACAATATTATAGTACGTATGCCAGAATTAAACTAAGTACCTACACTATTATGAATTAAAATAAGGGAATTGGCAACAGGCTCAGGCTCAGCGTATACTGTGGGCCAGGATCGGCACAGCGCTGTTTTTCAGCCTGCATCTTATGCATAGATAGTTACTTACAGTAGCGGAGAAGAAACTATAGTATTGGTGTAATTTACTTTACTTATGTCAAACCACAGAGAATTATAAAATACCGAAAGTAAAAAATCTACTTGGTACCTAATTATCTGTTAAATCACGATCAGAAGAAAAATCGGTACTCGAAGATGATGTCTCCAGTATTTATTATAACAGGTGCCTTTATATTATCTGTAGCCCTATCGCTCTCTTTCGTGGCTGCAAGTAAAGTATTATAAAGTTGTAGAAATGGAATGTCTGTAAATTGAAGATATTTTCTAACAACCGGCGAAGTGCGAGTTGGACTCGCGAACCGAGGGCTCCGTACAAAATAAAGCGTATATTTTGTACGGTGCGCGACCAAACGCCCATAGCTATGAAAATCCTGTGTTAGCAGAGCCGTACTCCTAACCAAAATGTACGCGGTGTTCGATTATTTTATATTGGTTACTTACATAGAAATACAGACATAAAACTATACTGTACACAGTTTTTATCTATCTATCTATGTATCTATTGTTTTTAGTATTTCTTCTTATAGCAGTAACAAATACATCATCTGTGAAAATTTCAACTGTCTAGCTATCACGGTTCGTGAGATACACCTAGTGACAGACAGACAGAAGGACAGCGGAGTCTTAGTAATAGGGTCCCGTTTTACGCTTTGGGTACGGAACCCTAAACATTATTGTAACGGACTATGTCACAGAAGCCAAAAACATATGTTTTACATTTCTTGTATGTTTGAATGGGTCGTTGTGGCTTCATCCAAATCGGCTAAACGGGCTAAAAAACACTTCGTTCGCGGATGATAAAAATGCATAACCACCTTCTTGCTTCAACGTAGCCGGTCAAAAAGTACTCTATATGTATACCCAAATGTGGACACACAGCTATCTTTATATATAGTTCACTAAAAGGTGCCCGCAACTTCATTCGCAGAGGAGCAAAAAGTCACAACCCCTCGTTTTTTCCAAAGTGTAGTCGGATAAAAGTAACCTATAACCATCTGTGAATACTTAGCTACCCGTGTACCAAAAATAGTTAGAAATCCGTCCGTGATGAAGCCACAAAGACGCTGACCATCATATAAAAAACCAAAAAATAATATTTTTAAAACACTATTTCGCGGAAACCAAAGGAACTTTAATCTATTAATGTACAGTGCACAAATCCATCAAAATATTCGTCCGTATCAAAAAAAACATACACAGCCAAATCATAACTTCTTTTAACAGTGAAATAAAAATAATGTAAAAGCTTTATTTTGCCTATAAAATCGTTCCTTCTGAATAAGCAGCTGTCGACAAACACACCGCTATATTACAATGTTAAAAAGACAAAGGAAACATCATACGCTTCAATTTGCATGCCGGTAACTCTAACGAGCTCTTTTTGTCGCGCGGAAAAATACACCGAGATTTTTACAAGAATTAGGGGTCCGTAGCTACAATGGATCTATACGATTCGCTGAGAAGGGAAGGGACGCATCGTGTTCGAGAACCATTGGGGCCTTTAATTATGTTTCTCTTAAATTCTCTTAGTGTACAGGCCCTGCACCCATATAACTGTTTCTGTTTAAGCCAATGGTTGACTGGTAGAGAATGCCTATTGGCATTAAGCCCGCCATTTGTACATTTTTCGATTGTGCAATAAACTTTAAATAAATAAATAAACATCTACAACGGGGCAATTTGACACTGACTTCAGTGTCCACAATCATGTTGAATTGTTTGAAGACAGGTTTAGCCATCTCTTCATACTTTGTTAGTTGCTGATTAATGGTGGCAGTACAAAAATTGCTTACTTTGAGACCGGTTCAATTCGTGTAAGATTGGTTACTAATAATGGACCTCAGACGCCAAAAAAATTACAAAATAAAAAGCTATTATTTTGCCCATAAGAATAGAAGACTTTCACTTGTTTTATAATGTATAAATATGCAATAAATTGTGTATTCTGCTTTAAAGTCTGATTTACTCGACATATTTTACTATTAATGACGCCATCCAAAATTTCAGGCAGCGTCCATGCTCGTTCTACGTTTTTATTGACTCAGTTTTGGTAGCCCATAAGTGCAAGTAAATACAGATTGTCCAAGCCGTACGTGCAACCTTTGATATTCCCTTAACTTAACTCCATATAATATGATGCACTCACGTATCAAATGTATGTCGTAATGCCGCACATATGATGCATGCACAGGTAACGTGTGCATAACACCACACACCACTTATGGTCTCACCGGAAGATCAGCGTTGGCTCCCGAGCCAGCATTATGCTGAAGCACTAGTCCCACAGCCGGCGAGAAAGCGGGCAACTATCGACTATTTTCTCGCCCAACTCGCTCAAGAAACGCACAGTAGATATAGACTCCGTGTCAATAAAAGAGATACATATATGAGAGAGTTCTTGCCGGCAGTGTGAACAGCCAGCGATGAACTATTTATATATGTGTCTCTTTTATTGACACGGAGTCTATATCTATTGTGTGTTTCTTGGTTTAATATTAATAATCTGGTATTGAATGCTAAGAAAACGAAATGTGTTAGATTTGCTTTACCGAATGTTAGAGCAGTGGATTCTACTATATCGCTCAATGGTGGATGTTTAGAAATGGTGGATAGGACATTATTCTTAGGTATAACACTGGACAAGAACTTGCAATGGAGTCCCCATTTAGCAGTACTTGCAGGTAAATTAAGTTCAGCAGCTTACGCTATTAGAAAAATTAGACAATTGACCAATGTTGATACTGCTCGCTTAGTATATCATAGTTATTTTCATAGTATCATGTCATACGGTATTCTGGTTTGGGGCAAAGATGATGATGAGATGGTCTCCTCTTGGGAAACGCCGTAGAGTCAGACTTGTAAAAGTGCCCTTGTGGCCTACTTACAGAATAAAGATCATTATTTCATTATTTCATACTAACACCGGATCTACATATATCTTTTGTTTGTTTCTTGAGAGAGAAAATCGCCGATTGCTAATCGCTTCCTCGCCCTTGCTGGGGCCAGTGCCTGAGGTGGGACAATTTCGGGACATAGTTTTAGTTTTTTTGCATGTAATTTGTTTATTTTTATTTTATTTTATTTTTGTATCTTGCATATGCTACGCTACAGAATACATCTATTCTTTCTTCATTATTTCTTTCTTTAACACACGTGAAGTGGCGACAGGAAAATTAGGAAGAAGGGAAGCCGAAGCGTATTCATTTACTCATATTTAAAAACCGGCCAAGTGCGAGTCGGACTCGCGCACCGAGGGTTCCGTACAAAATATACGCTACTGACGGCCGTATCTATGAAAATCCAGTGCCCTGCTCCTGAGCAAAATGTACGCGGTATTCAATCATTTTATATTGGTTGGTATACACAAACAGACATAAAATTCAACTGGTTTTAGTATTGTTGTTATAGCGCGAACAGTTATAGGTAGACATCTGTGAAAATTTTAACTGACTAAGTACAACGCAACGGTTCATGAGATACAGCCTGGTCACAGACAGACAGACAGATAGACGGACGGACGGACAGTGCAGTCTTAGTAATAGGGTCCAGTTTTACGCTTTAGGTACGGAACCCTAAAAAGGTGGTTATAGGCCTTTCCTTGGGCAACCCGGTGGGAATCAGCTTATATGAACGCCACACCACCGGTATTATGTTACATTGGCATTCGAATTACAGTTCCTTCATAAAGCTCGAGCTACAATTTATTTGTCAAAATGCCGTAGATTTTTTCTAAATTCAATAATATTATCTCAGGTCAATAAAATTAGACATTTTTGAAGAATTAATTCCCAGCAAGCTGGAAATCGTTTTAATACCTTAATTTGGTCCTTAATAGGTGTAACCCAAGTTTGCCCAATCCCAGGAGGTAAGCATAACTTTTTGAGCCCAATAACCGCATTTTTTTTTCTCTTTTTTCAGTTTTTTTGGATTTAGCACAAAAACGGTACTTCGGACGGAAAATTTTCTATTATATTAAAGAAGGTCAAATTCTGCGTCTAATAAATATCTCGAACTTCAAATTTGGTTCAGTGGTATAGTCGAAACCAAAGGTTAGAAACTGGGAGAATTTCTCATTTAGGTGGTTAAATTAAAAATCCGAGTATAGTTATTAATATTTCCATATTTTCTTGTCTCCGTATGCGAGAACAATATGTATGTATGTATTTAATCACTTTATTGCACATAAACTAATACAAAAATAATTAGGTATCACAAAACACGGATATGTACAAAGACGAATCACTGTGATGGGATCTCTTCCAGTTAACCTTTAAGCAAATGAGAAAAAAAAGTATGGATACAATACATGTTTATTTTGTTACTAGCTTCTGCCCGTGACTTCGTCCGCCTTAAAATTCGTTTATCGCGGATAAGGGTATTTTTCCGGGATAAAAAGTAGCCTATGTCCTTCCCCGGGACTCAAACTATCTGCATACCAAAATTCATCGAACTCGGTTCAGCGGTTTAAGCGTGAAGAGGTAGCAGACAGACAGACAGACATACTTTCGCATTTATAATATTAGTATGGATTCATTATTCTGCTCATCATGCTCGTTTGAACTGTTCGAAGTAAGATATTAAGCTTTATTTTCTTAATACAAATAAACCTTATTTATATTTAATCCACCAAATCCCCGGCGATGTTGAGCCTTGATTATTTCTCGTCTCAGCCGAGATTGCCCGAGACCGAGCGAGATTTCACGCCACACTGAATTCAATTTCACTGGAAGGGAACAAACTGTTTTATTTTCAAGCTTTATACTTCCCTTAAATATAATGACGACACGTTTGGGTAAGTTTGCTCAACTTACGAAGCGGGCGGTCCCGGGTTCGAATACCGTTTGGGACACGTGCTTGTGTGATGAGCAAGAATGTTTGTTTCTGCGTCTTGGATGTTTTCTATTTATTTAAGTACTGGAAGGCTCCCGCGACTTCGTTCGCGGAGGAGAAAAAGTCATAACCCCTCTTTTTTATTTAGTATAGCCGGGTAAAAAGTATCCTACAACCATCTGGAGATACCCAGCTACCCGTGTACCAAAAATTTTTGAAATCTGTTCAGCCAATTTTGCGTGATGAAGCCAGAACGACACATACAAAGTATACACACGTACAAAAAATAAATCAATTTTATGACATTATCTTCAATGTTCAGACATTTCATTTTTACTACTTTATAATAGTATAGGTTAATGGATTATAGTTGCTTCGCTTTTCCGGTGAATATTGTCTTGGTTAGATGTGACATTAAATTGTGCTCACATGCGAATAAGTTTCATGCGGTTTCGACAAAAATAAATCGTCAAATATCATTTTGTGACACATTTTTCGACAGTTATTTGAAAAACATTTTGAGGTTTCTAAAGACATTTTTTGATTTAGTAAATATTTTCGGAAATAATCGCTCTGAGAGTAGCATAAATTGTGTCCCTCCCCCCCCCCCCCCCCCCCCCTCTATTTTCTATACCTTATGTCTAAAAAATATGAAAACAAATTACAAAGATCTTAATACTCAAACATTTTCAGCGAATATTATTTTCAACATGATGAGATAACCCGTTTTTAAGCGGAAAAACTGCGCTTCATAACAGAAGGACGTATGTGCCGCGGAGATACGCTCTTTTGCTTTTACATATCGTATTTTTTTCATCCGTAGTGCATTTTTTGTATGAAAGGCTGCGGAACCCTTCACTAAGCATGGTCCAACATGCTCTTGGACGGTTTTTTTAAATATGTTCAATGTTCAGACATTTCATTTTTAAAACTTTATTAATATAGGGGTAGTTCGTTGTTAACGTCTGTATCGTTAATCAACCGTTAAAGCTAAGCGCACGGTGAAATTGGACCGTAGAAGGGTAATGCGTTAACAGTGTGCACAAAACATAAAGCGTCGTTACATATTCATCGCACGAGTGCCGCGCGTACACGTGCCATACAGGGTGTCGCGGAAGTCGGGTGAAACGAACTATCTTACATGTTCACGTCATATGTGAGGTTAAATGGCCTATTTATTTATAAAAATGAAATGTCTGTAAGGTCAGATGAGGTAAGGGAAACATCATTTATTTCGTGGGGAAAGAGAAATTATGCAATTGGCCCAACTGTATCTCTATTGACACATATGTCAGTTTTCAGTATCACATTTACACTTACCCCGGTGTTTCTCTTACCCCGACTGACCGTACATTATATTATATATTACATTATATTATATGTATGTTACATTATATTATATATTTAAAAAAAAAACAAGTTATACGGACGATTTTAAAGTCCCTTAATTAGAAAAAAAACTGTATTTGATATTATTTATTTATTTATAGAGAATCACAATGCAATGGTGTAACATTACAGAGAATTCCATGGCGTTACATGGTGCATACATGACATGTGGCGTTGTGGCTTCTTCACGCGAAAACGACTGAATGGATTTCAATCAATTTTGTTAAGGTGGGTCCACATTTGTATCATTTGCCCGTATCAGATCATCGTCGCGTAGCATGATCGCGTGTCACGATCACGCGTTTGAACGTTGCGCCGATCCGATCACTCGAAATCCATTTGCTACGCGTAACACACACTTGTATCGGAAGAGTGCGGCATTATCGGCGCGCCGACAGTAAGCGTCCAAGCAGCGCGATACGCAGTCATGCTAGCGCACGGTGATCGGATACGAGCAAATGATACAAGTGTGGACGCACCTTTACATGGGTAGCTTGGCATCCACAGATGGTAAAAGTATACATTTTACTCGCCTACGCTGAAAAAAGAGGGTTATGTGTTTTTCTTCTCCGCTCACGAAGTTGCCTGGACACCTTCTAGTCGGCTTTAATGTGTGGAGGAGCTTTGATCATATTAATATAATAAGAGTCTCGTTACTAATTCTCGAGAGATTGAATTATACACCTTGTGGAATGAGTTAAATAGGTATATTACTAAACGTGACCATAGCTGTCACTTATCCCATTTCTCCTTTCCACCGTCGATTAGATGTTACTGAAATGTGCAAACTAATAAATAAATGAATAAATAAATAAATATTACAGGACAATTTAACACAAATCGAACTAGACCCATGATAAGCTCAATAAGGCTTGTGTTAAGAGTACTAGGCGATGATATATTTCATAGATATATTTACTTATATAGATAGAAAACATCCAAGACTCAGGAACAAACATTAATGCTCATCACACAAATATTTGACCTTACCGGAATTTCAACCTAGGAGCTTCAGCTTCGCAGGCTACCTTACTCCCACTGAGCTAAACTGATCGTCAAATTGTTCCTTTATTTACGAAAAACACTGAATTTTTCATGCGTTTCATAGCACCCTGTATAAAAATGGCGCTTCGTAGGTATAATAAAAGCCAGTTCAGAGTTTTATTACTGTTACGTGGGGATTCAGTGAGTTCTTAACGTCTTTCTTAAAAATACTACCTTTGAAAATACAAGTACACGATTGTTGCTTTAAAAGTTTACCTTCTGCTATTTTCTCAATGTAACGGTTTCATCCCATACAAAAGTTGTACGCACATTTTTACTATTATAAACTTGTAAAAATTAAATGTCTGTACATTAAAGATATTTTCAAAAAACCGGCCAAGAGCATTTTGGACCGCAATGTAGGGTTTCGCAGCCGTTTCTACAAAAAAAAAAGCATTGCAGATTAAAAAAATACAACATGAAAAAAAACACTAACAAAAGACCGTATCTTCCCGGCACTTACGTCCTTTTGCTGAGAAGTGCAGTTTTTTTTTCATTAGAAACATCAAAATGTTTTTAGAAGATCTATCGAATGATGTGCCACACATTGATATTGGCAGAATTTTTTTTTCTTCAGTTTCGGTTTCATGTATGGTGTGCCCCCCTACAAATATATATTTGTTTTTATGTATCTAACTGAAATCTAACTATTAAACTAAGTAGCGGCTTATACAGGAAATCTATGTTCCAAATTTCATCAGTATATATATCGTTTCGTCTTATAGTTTTTGAGTAAAATGCCTGTGACATACGGACGGACGGACGGACATGACGAAACTATAAGGGTTCCTTTTTGGCATTTTGGCTACGGAACCCTAAAAAATAGGTGATCCGGACTATTTGCAGGTCACTGATTCGAAACATATTATTTTTGCATTTTGTGGCTTCGTACACGGGTAGCTGGTCATCCATAAATGTTTATAATAGTAGATTGTTTGACAAGGGGCTAGAATAAGCCATTATGACACGAAGTGATTAAGTATTTGGACGAGCTCACGAAGTGAGCAAGGACAAATATGTATGTCTGAGTGTCATAACGGCTTTTAGCCAAACACTGCTTTTCACATCGACTGCGAAAAAATAAAAAAGACTTAACATTAAAAGTGTATATTTCATAAAATATTAAAAGTACAGTTTTGAGCAATTCGATCAGAAATTTTGGCCAATCTGATCAGGTTGGTTTGTTTGTTTTTAATTATTCGTAAGGAGTATGTTGCTGCCCGCAAGTTTTTTTTTAGTGTCATAGAGATTTGTATGGGACTATATGGCTTTCTTTTAAGCCCTTGGGGCTAAATGTACTATTTTAGGCTCGCTTCGCGAAGCTAATATGACGTACTTTTTGGGCAGGAGAAGTGAAAAATTCTTTCTTTTTCACTTCTCCTGCTCATCAGATTGCTCATCAGATTGGCCAAAATTTCTGATCGTATTGCAGCCCTTCACACTAAAAAGTAAAAATTGTCTTTGGCCATTATTAGTTTATAAAAATATATAAGCTGTCAATTTAACTATAAAGAATTGCTCAAACTGTACTTTTTATTTTTCATAAAATATACAATTTTAGTGTTAAGTCTTTTTTATTTTCTCGCAGTCGAAGTGAAAAGCAGAGTGTTTAACACGTGGCTAAAAGCCATTATGACACTCAGATATATTTGTCCTCGCTCACTTCGTGAGCTCGTCCAAATTATCACTTCGTGTCATAATGGCTTATTTCAGCCCCTTGTCAAACAATCTACTATTTATCCGATTACGCTCAAGAAAAATTTTTCGCTGACGAAGTTGCGTTCTATTATATATATATTTTATAACCAACTATGGATAACCAGCTATCCGTGAACCAGAAATAGTTTAAATCCGTTTAGCCGTTTTGACGTGATGTAGCCACAACGACACATACAAACATACAGTGACTTTCAAATAGACCGTATCGCTTGTTTTTTTTTTGAAATATCAATGTACAACCATTTCATTTTTACAACTTTATACTATTATAGATAAATAAGTATGAGATGGTATGTTTCACCCAACAACAAGCAACGGATCACCTTGATACTCCACAAGTTTGTTTTGCTTGAATGCAGAATATGAGCTGGAAAAACCGACCAAGTGCGAGTCGGACTCGCGCACTGAGGGTTCCAATCCAGTGTCAAATAAATCCAGTGTTAGCAGAGCCCTACTCCTAAGCAAAAAGTACGCGGTGCTCGATCATTTTATATTGGTTACTGACATAGACAGACATACATATAATTATACTGTTTTGCGGCAACAGAAATACATCATCTGTAAAAATCATCAACTAACTATCACGGTTCATGAGATACAGCCTGGTGACAGACGGACGGCCAGCGGAGTCTTAGTAATACGGTCCCGTTTTACTCTTTGTGTACGGAACCCTAAAAAATATGGGCTACACTGTGTACATTATCGCGCAAAACCGCACAGCGTTCATAAAACAGGTCACGTTAACATACAAAAAATCTATTATAAAGTAGCCATTTTGTAAATCGATAACATCACTTCACCGCGGGATTAGTTGGCAAAACAACCTAAGAATATATTGGACAAGTGTCCGGTCAGTTGGCGGACGTTTACTTTGGGCCCCTGCGGCCGCCAGATAAGGGCCACTTGCGTACAGTCAAACACACATGTGTTTAAATATACAAAATGGGAATGGCTAACCTCGCAGATTTTAACCATCGAATTAACTGCCTCATGGAGTACATTGATATAGCGTTCAGTTAAAAAAAAAATCTTTACTGAGTATTTTTCTTTATACATTTTTGTGTAATGTAAATCTCATTTTTATAAAGCGTGTAATAAGAGATGTGACTTAAAGCTGAGAGATACTATTACTAATACTATTTGACACAAATTACTGTCAATAAAGAACAAAAAAGGATACCAAACTTATTGTAAAACTTTATAGAAACTGATCAAAAAGGTATAAGCAGTACCTGGCTTCTGTGTATAAACGTATTAATTACTAGGAGGTGCCCGCAACTTCATCAGCGTAGTCGAGTTAAAAGTAACCTATAACCATTTGTACTAACCTATGACCACATGAGTAAAGAAACGGAACAGACTAAGCTTCATACAACCGCGCTGCGATAGGTTCACTACTACACGCGCGATGCGCGTGTGAGCGTGACCACAAACTCCTCGTGACGTACACGAAGAAACTGGTTTAGACTAGTTTAGTTTGTGGACCAGCACAGGGCGCGCACCGCGTTGTGTTCGATTTCGTTGTATTCTTATGAATGTGAAAATAATGGTGGTTTAATGAACTATGTAACAATAGTTAAAGTAACGACATATCAAATTTTGGCTATCACAAGGACTCTGTTAGGTAAGTAAAATCTTTATTATACACATATATACCTACTTACTTCTATTTTTGCCTACCAAAAAGATATAATATACTGCTTGAGAATCTTGAACATAAAAACATTAAATTCTCCGGTAAACAAAAGGCGGTATCCTCGCTAAAGAATAATGTCGTTTAGAAAACCTTTGGGTAGTGGATTTACACCCACCTATTTTTTTATCCATAAAAATACGTAGGCTCATGTTTTTTAAACGACTTCAAAAAAGGTTATTCTATGAATGCAAACGTGTATATATGTATGTTTGTCCGCGATTCTCTCGTTTGGCTGAACCATTTTGATGCGGTTTTCAGAAAAGTGTTTCTTACATTCTGGAAAGGATTTTGGTATATAACGGATGGTAGTTGCTTATGCAGTTGCTCTGGAAAAGCATTATTTAGTATCGTTGAGCTGATGATACAAAACCATAGACGGTTACTGAAACTACTCAATAATAATTGGGTATATTTCAATCATTCAAAAGCAAAAATATTAAAAAAAAGAACTTACGTCCATTTTACTTCCAAAAAAACTGAAAAGTCAAAAATAATGCGTTCCTGTACAGATTACATTTGAATCACCTTATGAAGTCTGTGCTAAACTTTACGTTAACATTTTTATCCAACAGACACCGACTTCAAAAGGTGATTTAAATGTAATCTGTACAATAAACGCATTATTTTGGCTTTTCGTTTTTTTTAAGGCTCTTCATTTATTTTAATTACCTTTTTCAGGCGGCAGAAGTGATTAAAAGCCGTCGAGCGAGAAGACCTACTTTTAAAACTTGATGATGATAAAACCAGGCAACAGGATAGAATCTGTGAGGATCACTTCGAAATATCCTGTATGTAAAAACAAGATAAAATTAATATTTATTGGGCAATGCTTTTAATAAACAAATATAATATTTTATTAAAAAACAAAAATTATAAAAACAAGCGTAAGTAACTTGTAGTCAATAAATAAAGAAACTGATGAATATTATTTTTATTTCGTTTTGTCCACGAGTGCCAACCCTACCATATTAGGTATAAATATTGCGCGCTCTTTGGAAGCTTAGTCTCTGCTCCGTTTCTTTACTCATGTGCTATGACTATTTGGAGGTCACTGAATAGATTTTTTTATTTTTTTTATTTTTGTATGTTCTTAAGTGACGTTGTGGCTTCATCACGCAAAATCGGCAGAACGGATTTCAACTATTTTTGGTACACGGGTACCCGACAATGTTAAAGAAAAAAAGAGGGGTTATGAGTTTTTCTCCTCCGCGAACGAAGTAGCACCTTCTAGTACAAAAATTAAAATAAAACATATTTTCAATTCAGTGGCCTCTAAATAGTCCGTTATATGTTTTTTGTTTTACTTAATATCTTCAATAAACAGACATTTCATTTCTACAACTTTATAATAGTATAGATTCGTTTTATACCATGTGCTCATAATAGTGTAATTAAATATGTATTAATTTGTGATAAATAAATAAATGAAATATTATCATACAAAAAATCAGCTCCTAAGGTTATTAGAACTATCAAACGAACCCAAAATAATATTTTCTGCAAGTAATTTCTCCTCGACTGTCCACTTGTCCAACCTCAAGGGCTGCCACCGACAGATACGACACAAGACAGGGTTACCACTCAACATAACAATGATGTATGTTCACCCTAGTGGACACTACTTGGATATAAAGAACGCTTTTTTGATGGTAGAAACGTCTTTAATATGATTTTATTACGTCTGATATGATTATTGTAATGTCCGAGAATAAAACCACTGTAATACTTGTTTTATTCCTTACGAATACATTTGCTGAGTTTCGGTCTTTATAGAGAGAGACGACACTATAGAAGTATAGTTAATCTATAGAAGTACTAGCTGTTGCCCGCGGCTTTGCCCGCCCTTAAATTTTTAAATTAATAGATTAGAAAGTCAATTAGTTAAGTAGAGTTATAATTATTGTTGACTGATATCATTCATTATTCATGTAGTCCTCAATGCAATAAAAGGATTTCTCTAAGGTACCTTAGGAAGATGAGTGCTACCAGACAAGTAGGTTCTCGGCATTAAAAAGTTATGCGTAAAGACCATTCGGTGAAAATAGATTCGGCGAAAACAGGATTCGGCGTAATGAAATAATAGTATGCCCGCGACACGGTACGGCGGCGTTTCGTAGCAGTTTTCGGTATGCTGCTACGAAATGCTGGAACAATCTTCCACCACCGATCAGAAAAGCCCCTACACTATTTGTTTTTAAAAACATTTAAAGCAGTATCTGAGCACGGAGGGGGGGGGGGGGGGGGGGGGGTGTAGCCTTGCTGGACGTAAAGTTAAGGGCTGATTATGCAACTTATATAATATAATGCGTATAGGCTGGTCTAAGTACATATATAAATCAGGGTTATTGTGTTTATTTTGTCCATATTAATTTAATTTAATGTATTTATCTTTATACATATATGCCATTCACACAGGCACGCACATAAATGAGTAGGTACACAGTGTACATACACAGCACGCTGTCTCACACATGTCCTGTTCTGGATCCACGGAAGATCAGCGTCATGGCACTCATGAGTGCTCTGACATATGCTGAGTGGACTCCATTTTTGTAAACACAAATATGCTTGTATATAGCTCCTAGGTTTAGCTTTAAGTCTAGGTTAAGTCTATACATATCACTTTTCAAATGTACCATTATTGTTGCTTACAAAATAAATGTATCTTCTTCTTCTTAAATTATGCTTATAGATCATTATAATTAATATAATTTGACGACCGGTTTAGCTCAGTGGAAGTAACGTTGCCTGCCAAGCTGAGGTTCTGGGTTCAAATCCCGGTAAAGGCAAATATTTGTGTGATGAACATAAATATTTGTTCCTGAGTCTTGGATGTTTTCTGTATATAAGTAATATTATCTATTAAATATATCGTCGTCTAGTACCCATAACACAAGCCTTATTGAGCTTACCATTGGACTAGTGCGATTTGTGTAAAATTGTCCCGTAATATTTATTTATTTATTTATCATGTATTGTGATTATGCGATATAGAATTATGACAAAAAAATATGCGTAAAATAGCCGACCCCTCTCCATGTACCTCGTCTACGGAACCACGACCGCTCTGACAAGTGTCAGACTCACAAGAAGATGTCTAATTGGGATGTTCACATTTTTTGACGTGATAACGTCTTATAAATCGATGAACGCCGGCTGCACGCACACTAAAGCATGACTCATTGTCACGTTCCGCCTGAGTCGAGAAGCAAGCGAGAGCGCGGAATAAGCGATAGAGAGGCACAATCGGCCAAAGCGTTCGGCTTGTGAATTCATAAAACTATGCAATAATACATCCATGTTTTCTTATGTCGTGATCACGTAAAATTATCGTCCGTAATCCGATTTTACAGACAACTAATTTCTGCGGTATGTTATAGAACGACCTATCAATAATAGAAACATTGGTGAAAAAACAACTTACATCTCGTAAAAACCAACAGAGATATAACAATGTTAAAATCACATTTTTGGACTTCCCAAAAACGCTCCATACAAAAGCTTAGCAACGACACACGGGGAAATTAAGTTGTTCGGCAGCTATGTTAAAACTCGCGTTTATCGAAACAGCTTCATAACAAAAGTTACTATACATTTTATGGGTTATTCAATGGTATTATTAGTTATTAATATTTTCATACTTTAAAAGTGGACGCCCAAACTAAAATCAACACCAACTCTCGACTAAAATTCTTATCTTTGAAACACTCCGCTACCCAAAGGTTGTCTGGAAGATCGCTATTTAGCGATAAAAACCGCCTGTTGTTCACCTCTGCTTGCTCAAATGTTACTGTCATGTTCTGTATTTCTGTGTATCTGATGTTCTGTTGTGGACTCTCCCACCCAACTTTGGCTCATAAAACAAACTACACGTAAGGTATCGAACTCAGTTTTTTTTAGTATTTCTATCTTAGAAACTATCATTTTGCACTATAATTTGATTTTGAATTGAGTACAATCAACATCCCAATTATAAATGTATAGTCATTATTTAATCAGGGCGCTTCTTTGACGGCCCCGAGACGGCGATTAGCAAACTCGAGACATTTGTATGCTTATTAGAGCGGACACTTGCCTCCCCTCGCGTGGGGTGCCAGCTACAGGCGCCAACGGAAAAGTAACATTTTGTGCGTTCGTTCGTAAGTTAAAAATCCCCAGCAAGCTCGGCCGAATTTCACCTTCCCATACAAGTTTCGTTCTCATTTTAAAACTACGTGTTGGATTGTAACGAAACTTTGCACATGGACATGAGGTATATCTAGGCCTGTAAATTTATAAAACATACGAAATACAGCAAAAACAAGTTTTGTATGAAAAACTTAAATTTGCTGTATTTTTTATACTATTGTATCTGAAGCTACATAAACTAATTACAGGCCTGGAAATACCTTAACTTATTCTAAATACAAAGTTCCAGAGCAAACTGAGAGTGTAACTACGTTATGGATAACCGAGCTTGCCGGGCACTCTTAAAGAGTAATCGCCATTCTTCCTCATCCTCTGTTAGCCTTGCAAAAGGCTTTTTCTTTTATTTTATTAAAATAAGTTAATCTTGGTCTTCCTCTGCCCCTTCTTCCATTAACATTACCTTCCAGAATGTTCACAAAGACAGTATCATGTCGCATCAGGTGGCCCACCATCTTTCTTCTCCTATTTTGTATAATTTTCTATATGGATCTTTTTTCGTTCAATATACTCAATACCACTTCATTGGTCAAGAAGAGGTACATTTTGTGCAAAGAACCAATTTAGAACAAGTGAGTAATATTCATCATTATCCACCGTAGAGTACCGAAGGTCCAGGAAAATGCCCCAACAATTATAAATTACTTATTTTTGATAGACAATCGCTTGCTTATGATTTTGAATTGAACTCTATTTATGTTCAAAATAAGAATGGTGACAGGTAACTGCAGTTACTGAAAGCAAGTGAATAAATAAATAAATACCTTTTATTTAGGTAGTAAATAGGGAGACCGAGGTGAGTTGTTACATCGTCGATTTTTTGTAACCTATTAACTGTTAGCGAGCTCGCGACAGTGCGCGTTTGTTAGTTCTAAACTTGAACGAACATACGCGTGCTATTGCGGACTCGCTATTAGTTAATAGATTCCAAAAAGTCGACGATGTCACAACTCGCCTCGGTCTACCCTATTCATGTATAATAACTATAATACAGTAATGAATAAAATCAACTACACTTGTACAGGGTCGCATCTGTCGCCCCTCCACCAAATGTAAGGGTGTATTTAGCTATGGAAGACGCAGTAAAATACTATATAAATAAATAAATAAATAACACGCGGACAATCTTACACAAATCGACCTAGTCCCAAGCTAAGCAAAGCTTGTACTATGGGTACTAGGCGACGATATACATAATATATGTATAGATAAATGATAATACTTAAATACATAGAAAACATCCAAGACCCAAGAACAAACATTCGTACTCATCACACAAACACTTGCCCTGGCCGGGATTCGAACCCGGGACCGCCAGCTTCGTAGGCCGTTGTATAACCCACTGAGCCAAACGTGTCGTCTACTATATTGGGTTTTGGATAGATTTCTTCTTGAAAATTGACTTAAAACTAAATCCTATTAAGAAAATTATTATGAGACCTTTGTGTATGTACTCCCAGGACTTCAGCCGGCCTCTGTCTTACTTATCGCATCCTTATACAGTTCTTGCAGCATAGTAACCAATATTTTTTTCACCTAACTCGCTCGGAAAAGCTCCATGTATTGGTACAAATCTGCGTGGAAAAGTTTGTTTTATCCCCTAGCGGTTGACGAACGAACTTCAAATGACTAGTTCGAATTTATATTTTTTTATATGTTTATTTGTATGTCTTGTTATGAGTTTGTTTCGTAGGTTAATTATCACTAGTTTTAAATGAAAAAAATAATTGGTTTGCTATAGTTTTGCGAGGCACCTATGTCAGAAAGTTTAAAATGGCCTTACAGGCCAAAAGAGATCAAAAGGTGCGTCCACATTTGTATCATTTGCCCGTGGCATGATCGCGTGTCACGATCACGCGTTTGGACGTTGCGCCGATCCGATCGCTCGAAATCCATTTGCTACGCATATCACACACTTATATCGGACGAGTACGGCATGATCGGCGCGCCGACAGTGAGCGTCCAAGCAGCGCAATACGCAGTCATGCCACGGCACGGTGATCGGATACGAGCAAATGATACAAGTGTGGACGCACCTAAAGGGAATTTTGGATTCCTTCGCTTACACTGCTTTCTATTTAAGCACTCGCGCCAAAGAACAACTTTACAGCCTTGCATAAAATATTGCTATTTCCCGCCATCTGCTTGTAACCCAAACCAATGACAGGGTATTAAAGAAAAAAATACGAGCAAACTCTAATTAGCAAATCGCTTTATGTGAAGGGCCCTCCGACCCTCGGAGGCGGGCTTCGCGTTATGAGGCACTTTCTTCAAGTTTTGGCACAATGTCCTAAGTTTGGTGATGCTGGTTTTAAACATGCGACTTTTTAAAGAGTTTCGGCTTTATTTAAAAGCTTAATTTAAATTGTAGCTGAAAATTGGGATGTTTACTGTACTCAATAAAAATAAAACTTTGACGCGAAATGGTAGATTCTAAATAAAATAAATCCTACTAAAAATTGAGTTCGATACCTCACATGTACGGTCAGGGAATTTAAAGGTTTGTCACTTTTCGACTGTATGTAATGGTATTAAGGTTCAAAAGTGACATACCTTTAAATTCCCTGACTGTAAATAGCTTGTTTTATGAGACACACTTTCATATTAGTATGGATATAGATAGAAAACATCCAAGACTCAGGAACAAATATTTATGCTCATCGCACAAATATTTGCCCTTACCGGGATTTGAACCCAGGACCTTCAGCTTCGCAGGCAACGTTACTCCCGCTGAGCCAAACCGGTTTCATTAAGATATCAGGTCTGAACCAATATACATTTTTACTTACTGTGTAAATACGCGCTGACTTACGAGGCTAAAAATACCAAAGTATTGACGACCGGTTTGGCTCAGCGGTAGATACGTTGCCTGTGAAGCTAGAGGTCCTGGGTTCATATCCTGGTAAAGGCAAATTTTTGTGAGTTCATCATAAATATTTATTCCTGAGTATTGGATGTATTTTTATGTAAATAAGTAAATAATATATATTAAATATATCGTCGTCTAGTACCCATAACACAAGCCTTATTGAGCTTACCACGGGACTAGTTCGATTTGTGTAAAATTAAAAAAAAGTACCATTTGACTGGACTACACCTTTGACTGGACTAGATACCGCCTGATCGTTCCAATTCATTGGTAAGAGCGTATCGCTGTAACCCGGAAGGCTATGGATTTATGATGATCCCTCTCTGCGTACGAAATGATGGGATTTGTTGCAAAAAATACGGCGGTTACAACGTTTTTACAGAGAAGATGGAAAAGGATAGGGCGGGGTGTTTTAAGACAAACGAAGGGGAACTATTTTTAACAGCCGACAAGCTAAGGTTATTGTAGTATTTTTTTTTTGATGTTTTCTATGTATTTAAATGAATAATAAAAAGTGCCCACAACTTCGTTCGCGCAGGAGAAATAATTCATTACCCTTTTTTAGGGTTCCGTACCCAAAGGGTAAAACGAGACCCTATTACCTACAAAAATTTCACTGTCCGACTGTCTTTCTGCCTGTCACCAGGCTGTATCTCATGAACCGTGATAGCAAGACAGTTTAAATTTTCACAGAACAAACGACAGCTGCCCACGGAGGTCGCAAAAAAAACCAAACTTATTTTATAAAATTTAATCAAGTAAGAAAAATTACAATTAAAATGAAAGGAACGATTAGTGACCGATGCTAGATCAAGAATGAAGTCCGAAGCGCGGGGCCGGTGTCGTCCGCGTTGCAGACGCAGCGCCTCGTGCAGCGCGCTGTCCACGTTCCGCTGACGTTGATGCTCGTTGCTTACCGGAGCGGTGGGAACTCGACGGTTCTCATGGTTTAGCATTGCGTAACACCTCCACCCGCAGAGCAGCGACTATTGAAGACCTTGGTCGTAAATTGAGCTGCTGGTTGATTGGCGTCAGCTCTCCTGGAGGATGGAAGGGCGTATACGGCTTGTAGCTCAGGTGTGCCTTCATCATCTAGCTTTCGTACTGAAGGCTTTGCTTCTCTGAAGTGAAGGTAGCGGTAGAATAGACAAGCAGCCACTGTACAGGAACTTATTATAACCACGTACAGTGGAATGGTGGTATGATAGAGACTGTAGTCGGTGGCCTCGTTCAGTTTTATAGGTGATTGTTGGGAGATCTTGGTGTTGATCCGATGAAGGTTGTCCAAGTTGACGGTGTTCAGTTTCAATAAAGGTATGCTGGGAGATGAGATGTATGCAGTTTTGTTGGGCAGGTCCATTATCTTGAAAGCTTGTCCTCTTAAGCGGTCGTTGGCATTAGATATTGTAAAATAAACGTCTCTTAACGGCATTGCTGGGGTATTATAGCGAGATACTGCCTTTCAAGGTCTCATACATGTGTTGATCACAGGAGAGATGAACTTTTGTTGGGACTGGAAAACTGATAGTGTAATGCTTCTCGTCCAGTTCTTCATAAGCTGGTTTGTCCAGGATTACCGAGGTTGGGCGACAGGTGGCGCTACGTTGTTGGATGGTAATAAGTTGCTGGATACAGTCTTCGGAGATTCGGCTCTGCAGGCTGCGTTTCTCTTCGCATAGATACCATTTACTGGTCTTCGGGCATTCAGCCTCCATGTACCTGAATTCTTTCTCATAAAGGACTAGAAATGGAGAAGGAGGTGTAAGGACTTCATAATTTTTATTGGGGACAATGGCTAATTTATATATATCATAGATCGGGGATATAATGATAGGGAACTTAAAGACTATAACTATCTCATTACCTACGTAATAGGATCCTAGCCTAATTATATCAAAATATTCTCTTATATCTAGATCTACTACCCTTTCTCTGCTATATAGTGTACTCAATTTAGTCAGTATGTTACGTATTGCGTGTAAGTTTAGCACAGAATGATGCATCGTAGAGGTTCTTATGAAGGCTAAGTTATTTTGTAATTTAAGTAGCTCTTGTGTCATTGAGTCTACGTTATCGCTAAGAATCATTAGGATTTGGGCAAGGTGTGTATATTTAATTATGTCGTGTTCTCTAATAGCTACACTCTTATTAATTTGGTTCAACAAGGTGCTCATTTTGTCCTGGCTATTTACTATGTTGTCTATAGCTTTGGAATACTCGGTAGTCAAATTTTTGGAGAGGCTAACATGATTGTTAAATTCAGCTACTAAATCATTTTGATTGTTCTGGAAAGTTTTAAGAACTTGATTGTAATGAAGGGCATCAGTATAATCGAGGTTTCCGGTGACACTTTTTATTATGGATCCGAGACCATCCAGGAGTCCTCTTTTAACACGATTAGACTCAAATGTTGCTATCTGTTCGAGTACGCTTTCAAGCTTATTTCGGAGGTAGGATATGTGAGGCTCAAATAAGGAATTCGTTTTATTGTGGAATTCAGGACTGACATTATCTAGTCGACTGTTTATAGAGCCAACTCTTTCCTTTAAATCCTGAAGACTAATATGTTGCAGAAAGGAATGATAATGAGATATGATCTTGGCTGACCCTAATTTGAAAGGCAGGATACCGGGCCCATCGTCAAGAATCTCAAGTTTTATTTCCTGCATTAAGCCTGTCCACAGAAGATGTAGAACCAGGAACTTCCTGCAACAATTGGTTTGATTTAGGGACCCTTTTTAGCCTTGCTTTGGCTATTGGGCCACGTTTTTTCTTAGTATATATGTGAATGAGGAGGTCGGCCATTACTACATCATGAGTGTAACGGGGAGCAAATTTTTGGCGGGCTGCGAATGGGTTTCTGACGAAAATCTGCTGTTCTGGGGAATATTCGGTTTCGGGCTCTCGGTCCTTATTACGGTTATGTATAAGCCTTTCACGAGACAAGAGAGAAAGTTCATGAATAGTATTGTATATTAAGGTCATCTTTTCTTTATGGTTAAGCATGTATTGTTGTAACAGCTGAGATGAAATATCTATATCGAACGGATCGCCTGGGTCAAAGTGCCCGGTGATTACGTCGAGGGGCTTGCATTTTGTGAGACTATGGATGCTGCTATTATAAGCGAGTAGGGCATATGGCATCAAGTTGATTACTGATTCGGATTTTTGTCCTACCTTTAAGATGCGGAGATGTTCCAGTATAGTGGAGTGGAATCTTTCAACCATTCCATTCTCATTAGGTGTGTGTGGAGCAACCCTATGGTGATAAATCTTATGAATCCTAACAAATTCTGCTACAAGTTGATTGGTGAACTCCGTACCATTGTCAGTCACTATGGTGATTGGTACTCCGTGGTGCGTAAAGAAACTGAGCAGTGCTTGTACTACACTTACAGCCGTCCCGTCTCGCAAATAATAAGCCTGTGCATACTTGGAAAAAGCATCAACTATGGTAAGATATTTCTCGTTTTGAATGGTCAGCAAATCTAAGTGAACCGACTCGAAGGGGTGGTTTGACCGTTTTAAACTGTTGCTTTATGGGGTTACGATTATATTTTGCTTGCCCACATACCGTGCATTCATTTATAAATTTAGCAATATTATCCCTCATCTTTGGCCAATAGTATTTGTGAGGCAGGGCTAGGAAAGTTTCATTAATGCCCCTATGATTAGTTTTCCCCTCATGGTATTTATTGATTATATCCTGTTGCCTAAGATATTCGCGAACGTTCTCAACTTCTCTCTTGGTAAGTGTTAAGTTAAGGGATGAATTTTTGAATGTCCGTTGTAATATGGGTATTATGCTGTACATAGATAGATGGGGGTTAATAAGTAATCCAGTTTTAACTTTAGGGTTCACGTATTCCTTGATTGCGTTAATTACGTCCTCCTCAAGGTTTGATTCGGATATTTGAATAAAAATTCGCGTATGCGTGTCAAATGGTTTTGTTACTACTGGTTTACCCTTAATGTCACCCACTACATTAAAGATAAGCTGTTTAATAAATTTGTTAAGTGGAACATCTGAGATGGGGACTTCTAAGATGGGACTCTCGTTGTCAGTGTGCACAGTGGCAGTCCTGGAATCACCCTCAGGCTCCACTGTTATAGTTCTAAAGTCGTCTAGATTTGGTGCCTCTTCAGATGGGTTTGGTAAAATGGACACAAGCTCGTCTTTAATGCTTTTCAGCTCTTCATTGTTAATTTTAACTCGAGAAAGAACATCTGCGTTCGTATTCTGCTTCCCCTGCTTATAAACTACAGTGAAGAGATATTCGCTAAGCTTCAATCGCCACCTCGTAAGTCGCAAATTTGGCTCTTTAAGATTCATAATCCATTGCAGTCGTCTATGATCAGTAATTATTTTGAATCTTCAGCCATAAAGGTATGGTCTGAAATATTTGGTGGCCCAAACTATAGCCAGAAGTTCTTTCTCGATTGTACTATACTTACATTCACTTGAATTTAATGTTCTGGAGGCATAGGCAATCGGTTTATCCGAGCCTACGGGTCCTTGAGATAGAATCGCGCCTATGGCTACGTTCGATGCGTCTGTTGTTAGTACAAAGTCTTTTGTAAAGTCCGGGTATTTCAGGATAGGGTCATTTGTTAATAGAGTCTTGCAGTGTTCGAAGCATTCGGTATACTTTTGGTCCATGGTGACTTTAGAGCCCTTTTTAAGACATTGTGTTAGGGGTTTAGTACACGTGCAAAATCGGGGATAAATTTCCTGTAATAGCCTAGTAGTCAGAGAAAACGTTTGATTTCGGTTTGCGTTTTCGGTATGGGGTAGTTTTGTACAGCTCGAATGTTATCAGGGTTCGGTTTAACACCTTCGCTACAAATGACGTGTCCTAGAAACTCGGTTTCCAGTTTCAAAAACTCGGACTTATTCATTTGAATCTTGAAATTGGATTCGCGCAGTTTCTTAAAAACCTTTTCCAAATTTATGATGTGTTCTTGTAGGGAGGTGCTAAACACAATTATATCATCGAGGTACACGAGACATACCTCGTTCTGGAGGTCTTTAAGGACATTATCCATCACGCGTTGGAAGGTAGATGGGGAATTTTTTAAGCCCATGGGCATCCTTAAAAACTCGTAATGTCCGTTCTCTACATTGAAGGCTGTCTTGTCTTCCGGATCCATTTCTACCTGATAAAATCCGCTAGCCAAATCTAGCGTCGTAAGATATTGGCATTTCCCAATTTTGTCAAGTACGTCTGTAATGTTGGGGATAGGATACTTGTCATCAATCGTTTTCTCATTGACCTTCCTGAAGTCCACAACAAGACGCCATTTAACTTTGCCTGAAGCATCTACCTTTTTAGGAACAACCCAAATTGGAGAGCTCCATGCGGAATCTGACGGCCTTATAATATTCTGATCAAGCATTTTACTAATCTGATCCCTGACCTCCTGTCGGTGGACATAGGGGTACCTATAAGTTTTGGTGTGCACTTGAATTTCATCTGTAGTTCTTATTTTGTGTTTTATCTTATTGGTGAACGTAAAAGGTTCTCCCTCAAGGTAAAACACATCAGCATAATTTGCACAAAGCCGTTCTAAATTAATCCGTTCTTCCAGATTCAGATGCTGAGTTCGAAGACGTGATATAACGTCCTTGACACGATCTGATGAAATTTCAGTACATCCAGTTTCCATATTAAATAACTCAGCTTCCACTGGTCTATCCATAGAGAAAATGACGTCATTGGATGAAGGATTAGTAACTTCAACCCAGGCTCGATTATTAACGACCCTCGTTAAACAGTTCGCAATTAAACTGTTGCATATCGTTTGGTCTTGTACTAGTACGTCTCCATCTAGTGTATTCATTGGTAGCCTTATTAGCTTTGACGTGTTTGCAGGAATGATCTCCTCATACAGGTTCGCATTACGTGAATCATACATCTGAAGTGGAATACACGCATTGCCGGTTACTAACAATTTATTTCTAAGGTCTATGTTGGAACCCCAAATTTCTAATAAGTCAAAGCCAATCAACCCATCAAAATAATCGTGTAACTTGTACACGAACAACGTGACGTCAACTGACTCGCAGAATTCCGAAAAACAGGGTACCGTGACAGAATAATTATTTTTACTTGTCGCATGTATGTTTGTCACCTCGAAGGGTTCGAAATTTAATGAAATATGATTAAAGTATTTTTCGACTGCTTCTGGACTAATAAATGATTGATTTGCTCCGGTATCCACGAGTAATTTCAATGGGGGGTTGGTAATTTGTACGTATCCTAGTTGACGTTGTATGTGAAAATTGATCTCTATTTTGGCTTTTCGGAATTCGACTCCTGCCGAAAATTTACGTCGTCAGTAGGGGAGAACCATGGTCTACTACTTCTTCTATAACGACCGGTTCAGAATAAGGAAATTGCTCCTCATAATAGGAGTAATCAGAATATTCGTAAGGGTAGTTTTGGTCATACTTTGTATAGCTGTAATCATAACTGTAACAATCGTTGTAGTCATAGCCACATTCATTGAAATTTGCCTCTCGGGTTTTAAAATAATTGCTAGGGGGTGGATTTTGGAATTTACTAAAATCCTGTCTACCTAAATTTAGGGGCAGCGTTCTTGGAACATAGTGGCTAACGCCACTCATGGGACGTGATTGATTCTGTGGCTGCGGTTGTGGGAACCTGTTGGGCATTCTAAAAACATTGCTTTGTGGGTTATAGTTCTGAAGAGGGGCGCGAATCATTTGTTGGGTACGCGACGGACCACGTGGTACTTGCATCTGGGGTGCAAAGTTGGGTCTCCAACCTTGAAATGGTTGAGACTGCACCGGATGTGGTCTAGATGGCCCAGGCATATTAAAAATGGGCTGCGAAACTGGCATGCCGAAATGGGTTGGTTTGGGTACAAAACTATTAAGGGGTAAATTCGTACGACCTTGTTGATGCGACTCCTGGATGTTTGGTGCGACTCCTTCCTAGTGCCACCTTCGTTTCGCTGCTGCATATACACAGTGTTGAGCTCCTCCTGAACAAACTGAAGGGCCTTTTCCATAGACTCAGGTCGCATGCAACGTATCCTAGACCCTAGGGGATCTTTAAGACCTCGTAAATATGCTTGAAGCGTTAGTTTCTTATAGAGATCGCGTTTTGCCTCTACAGTAGTGCCTACACTTTCGTGCAAAGTCACGTTAGTCATAATCGTGCTAGATATACCCTGACATCTCTCATAGAATTCCTGCGGGGTACTGGACCCTTGAGTCTGCAGGGAAAGGTCACCGTACAAGGCGGTCTCGTCGCGGTGATCCGCAAAATTATTCACGAGGGCATTCCTAATTCCTTGCCAATTTTCGGGTATACCATTTGAATTTATAAGCCTAGCTGCTGGGAATTTATAAGGCTACCTGTTACTCGATTTAAAATACCATTTAAAAGGGCTAAATTTAGCAAATTGTAGTCTGGCCCTGGTCTGAAATGTGTTAAAACTAGCTGATCACACAGGTTAATAAAACGCGTTAAAACGTGCGGGTTGCCATCGAACTCGGGCAGTAATCTAAGGGACTTGTACACGGTATCAATGTCCTCCTGCGTCATTTCGTCTCCTAAGTTTCTTCTCTCGTCGATATTATTAAGCCTACTGTTACTACTGCTACTCAGCCTAGGGGTCCGGGATTCTCTTGGATGAAAAATCTTGGACACTTACTAAAATTATGGCTATACTAAAATAACGTATCCACTATCGACTAACAGCAAATAAAAACACAATTAATATTATATATTAGATGGATAAGATAAGGATGGACAAGGACTCAGAAAGATTTTTAGTGGTTTTGACCACCCGAAGACTTTGGGGACTGCTTGATTGAAAGGCAGTTCAGGTGGTTATGGTAATGGTAATCATTTTTATTTAAATATCTGCTTCTTATATAGTAAAACTAGGTTAACATTTTTATAATTTGCGTTGGTATTTGTGAACCTAGTGTTCTCAACTACCGCGATACTAAACACATAAAATTAGAAATAGATAAAATTAGATTTAATTACAATAAGGGAAACCTACATGTAGGTAGTTGGGAACGCCGAGTTTCTCAACTACCTCAGTACGCTACGCGTCCCGCGGCGCGCGTGCATATAAGGCGTGCTGCAGTCCGCGCTCGTTCTTTCTGCTGCCGGCCGCCGTCGAGTGAACATCGCCTCGTGCTCCGTGCTTCGTGCCACATACTTCGCACCTGCAACGCTGACTCCTCACCGAGGCAGAACACAACGTCAATCCTGTCTGTTTCTACTTGATTCAGACGTCAATCACGCTACAGTCTGTTTCTATGTGATTCGGACGTCAATCACCTACAGATTCAAAGTACTTACAACATATCTCCTTTGCTGAATCGATGTCTGGATTCCCTCCGAATTTGCAGCTCTCGTAGGTTCCAGGTTGCCACGGCCCGTGATCGATTCACTGACTCTAATTTTGACAATCCTACCGACTGCGCCACAAACGACAGCTGCCCACGGAGGTCGCAAAAAAACCAAACTTATTTTATAAAATTTAATCAAGTAAGAAAAATTACAATTAAAATGAAAGGAACGATTAGTGACCGATGCTAGATCAAGAAGGAAGTCGGAAGCGTGGGGCCGGTGTCGAGCGTTGCTGACGCAGCGCCTCGTGCAGCGCGCTGTCCACGTTCCGCTGACGTTGATGCTCGTTGCTTACCGGAGCGGTGGGAACTCGACGGTTCTCATGGTTTAGCATTGCGTAACACAGATGATTTATTTCTATTACCGCTATCGCTATAACAACAAATACTAAAACCAGTATAATTTTATGTCTGTCTATAGGGTGTCCCTTGTTTTGTCGACAAACTTTTCATCGAATTTCATTTCATCGAAAACGTTTCAAGTAACATTTAATTCAAGAATTATTGTTTGGTAGAATTTTATTTCATGACCAGATCATTCCAATTTTTATTATTTTATAGAATAACTGTTCAGGGAATATTATTTGGTTAATGATTCATTTTGTATGAATTTTAAATGGCAGAATAACAAAACAACGAATTTAATTGGTTCGAAATTTTATTAACTTACAACACCTAAACTAAACTATGATAGGCGTGAAGTCAGAAGCGTTACGTATTCTACTTTAAGGCAGGTCAGACTTCGGTTAGGTTAGGTACGACGACGAGCGAAGCGAGGAGGAGTGTTAGGTAGAAAACTGTGACCCTAACGAGCGAGCGATGCGAGCGAGCGAAACGCCAGAACTTTTGCCTATAATTAAATTGGCTACACTTATCTATTAGATTTAAACACTTCACAAACAATATTTTCTTGTGAATCACTCATTTTTATAACAATAATATCACAATAACAACAAAACACTCCAATGACTAGTTATGTGTCAAGAGAAACAACTTAAAATCTCAAGTACCCACATTCAGCGCGTGGATCCGCTAGCATTGCGTTCCGTTCTCACAATAATGTCATAGATAACTTTGTATGCCAACTATCTTAAATTTAAATAATAATCCTTGTAATAATTTATATGTTAATTAAAAATACTTGAAACAATAAACCACAAAACGTTTTCCATGACATAATACAACTATGTAATGAATCATCCGACAAGTAAAAATACACGATTTAAAATTACTTGTAATGATCATTCCACGAACTGAATTGTCGACGAAATGAAAATACATGAAACGTTGACTTTGAAATGAAATTCGGCGAAGTGAGTGTCGACAATTTGATGATAAACCCTGTCTATATCAGTAACCAATATAAAATTATCGAGCACCGCGTACATTTTGCTTAGGAGTAGGGCTCTGCTAACACTGGTTTACTGCTCGGCTAACGCTATAGGTGTGTATAAGCCTTACTACTTAGTTTGGTACTTAAATAACAACAAAAAAAATATTTCTAGTGGGGACACTGCAACTGTAACTGAAAAAAAAGAAAACACCAAGAAGCGACACATATTTCGATAGTTCTTTCAAAATCACTTTAAGGTTTTTAAGATGTTTTTTTATTAAGTGAGGATTTTCGGAAATATTTGTTCCGAAAGTAGCATAAATTCACAGTCGGAAATAAAGCTTCCTATGGTTAAAGTGGGGTAGTTTGCACAAATTGTAACTTTGACAGAGAAAAATATATCTTTTCTCAATAAACCCGTCAACATGGAAAGCTGAAAACCTACCGAAACGTCAGGAACTTAAACACGATATAATCCGTTAAAATAGTATTCTATACTATTATAAAGTTGTAAAAATTAAATGTCTGTACATTGAAGATATTTTCAAAAAAATACTATTTGGAGTTCACTAAAACTAATTTTTTTTTTTTTATTATTTTATGTATGTTTGTATGTGTGGTTGTGGCTTCATCACGCAAAATCGGCTAAACCGATTTCAACTATTTTTGGCACACGGGTAGCCGGGTATCTCCAGATGATTATAGGATACTTATTACCCGACTACGCAAAAGAAAAAAAAGAGGGTTATGTTATGACTTTTCTCCCTCCGGGCGCCTTTTAGTATTAAATATTTTCTCAGGTGGACGCCGGACCGTCAAAATCTCCAGCATCTCATGATGATGCCTCGTAGAGAGGCGAAACACGTGTCGAGGATTATACTGTCTGGTCGTGGTGTGTTGTATTTGCATGCGTATTTTTTTGTGGAAACTGCATGAAAATATGCGCATGTGAGCACATTTATTGTCACATCTAACTAAGACAATATTTCACGAAAAAGCAAAGGAACTATAATCCATTAATATAATGTGGAATTCCGAAAAGTAACGCCTGAATCTAACAAATAATTAAATTAATAAATATCAGGGACAATCTTACACAAATCGACCTAGTCCCAAACTAAACAAAGCTTGTACTATGAGTACTAGGCGACGATATACATAATATATAGATAAATTATTATATTTAAATACATAGAAAACATACAAGACCCGGGAACAAACATTCGTGCTCATCACACAAACACTTACCCTAAGAAAATACTATGGAAATAAAGCTTGTCACAAAAATGACATTTTTGTCAGAAACTTTTTTATACACCAGGATACACCAGTGCAATAAATAGTCACGGTGCGCGGAGCCCCGTATATCCTCACAATAAATGTAAATGCGCGTTTCCGTCGTATAAATTCGACTCACAGTATAATTTTATTCATAGGTTTTTTCCGGGGAGGTTTCAATTTTACATACGATTATCCGGGTCCTTTGGATTATAAGTCTACTACAAATCCACTGTAGTAACATAGGAAGTTTTATAAAGACGAGACAGAAAAACGAGGAGCCCGCGAGTGACGATGCGACCTTCAAGCCTTCAAGAGAAGAGCATACTCCGAAGGTGTTAATTCTTCACGATGAATACAAGACAGTCAAGCCGTATGTAAAAGAAGTAGGTATTTAAATTAGGACTGACAGCTGTCTCGTACCAGCTTTATGTCAGAAGGATCTTAGTCGGTAAGCAACGCTTGAATAAGACAAGTTCTTAAAAACTACAAATTCCCATTTTATTTTATTCCACCTTCTGAGCTCATCCCCCACAGTACCTACTCCCACCTGAAAGGCCGGCAACGCACTTGTGACTCCTCCGGTGATGCACATGTCTATGGGCGACGGTGATCGCTTACCATCAGGCGATCCTTCGCTCGTTGACCCTTATAACATGAAAGCCTTGTATCATTAATTTTCAAAGTTGACCTGAAAGCAATAGGCTACGCCGAAATTAATATGTAGGTAGTATACTAGTTAAAGTACCTAACTATTAAATGCTAAGAAAACGAAATTTGTTAGGGTTTTACTTTTAATGTTAGAGCAGTGGATTCTAACTATATGGCTCAATGGTGAATGTTTAGAAATGGGGAAAGGGCATTATTCTTATGTATAACATTGAACCTATACTTGCAATGGAGTTCCATTCAGCAGTACTTGCAGGTGAATTAAGTTCGGCAGCTTATGCTATTATAAAAAAAACCGGGCAAGTGCGAGTTGGACTCGCGCACCGAGGGTTCCGTACAAAATATACGCTACAAATGGCCGTATCTATAAAAATCCAGTGTTAGCAGAGCCCTACTCCTAAGCAAAATGTACGCGGTGCTCGACCATTTTATATTGGTTACTGATATAGACAGACAGACATAAAAAAAATAGTTTTTCAGATTTATTTTCTTGATTCTGCTCTCGTTCTAGAAACTTGAAATTTGGTATGAAGGAAGCTCTTATAGAGCTTCCTTCATACCAAATTTCAAGTTACTAGAACAACTGGAAGTACCCTATCAATTTAAAAAAGTGTCGTAATATACGTTTTTTGCGGCATAAACGGCCGTATCTTTTTTAAGTAAACTCAGAAGTTTGATTTTTTCACAGCTTCAAGGGACTGTAGACCTGAGTATATAGTTTTAATGTCAACTCGATACTTCCACGCGTTCCCGAGATACAGGGTCTTGACGGATAGACGGCTTCCGTTTTTTCCTTTTCAGATACGAGACCCTAAAAATCGACAATTGACCAATGTTGATAGTGGTCGCTTAGTTTATCATCATAGTATCATGTAATACGGTATTCTGGTTTGGGGCAAAGCAGCTGAAATACAGACTATATTTGTGCTACATAAAAGGCGATTCGTTTTATATATAACCCGGTGGGTCCTTTGGATTATCAGTCTGCTACAAATCCTCTGGAGTAACATAGGAAGTTTTATAAAGACGATACAGAAATACAAGCCCACGAGTGACGATGTGATCTTCAAGCCTTCAAAAGAAGAGCGTACTCCCACCTGACATACCAGCAATGCACTTGTGACTCCTCTGGTGTCACAGATGTCTGTCTATGGGCGACGACTTATATTTTCGACATGTCCGTCCATCCGTATTTCACAGGCATTTTACTCAAAAACTACGAGATTTTTATTGACAAAGTGACCCTATTAAGGGTTTCGTTTTTTTCCTTTTTAGGTATGGAACCCTCAAAATGATTGATTTTCAGATTTAATTCGTGGATTGAGCTATAAGAGCTACCTTCATATCAAATTTCAAGTTTCTAGAACAACTGGAAGTACCCCATAGGTTTTCCATGGATGGCAATTTGTATGGAAACATTTTATAATGAACTGCATCTTAGATTTGCGGTTACTTAAAAGGTATTTTTTTTACAGCTTCAAGGGACCACAGACATACTTAAGTATTTGATGTTAATATCAACTTGATGTCGACGTAGTAGCACTTCTATAAAAATGATTTCTAATTACAAAGCATTTTTATTGATATGCTACACCGTTACGCTACACAATCCTTCATTTTTCTTCTAATGTAAATATTTAATCGTTTTCAAAATGATTTCTCGTGTATCGTTGTGTTTTTTTTTTGGGATTATTATGGTAATTAATTTTACTCACTTGCTACAGTAGCGCCACCAATTTAACGCCTTTTGACGGACAGTTTAGAAATTTTTCTCCTTAAAGTGTCATTCTATAGAACTAGTTAACAATGTAAACAAACGACGTAACTTTGTTTTGTCCCTATTTCTGCTTGAATTTTCACACCACCCCATGCCCATCACTAGTAAATTCATCATTCAGAGACAATTCTAATATGGCGGTTTGTTTACATAGTTCGCAAGTTCTATAGAATGGTACTTTAGTTTTCAACATTCTATACTATCACCGTGTCTTCACCTGACCGCCATTTCCTAGCCATAGATTTAGCCGGAACCGGACACGGCTGCCGGATGCCGACGTAAATCACTCCGGGGACGATCCGTATGCTGACATTTAAGTGCATGCATTGTTAACATTGGCTAAGAATGTATTAATAGACATAATATCTACACTACAAGCAATATGTCTGTCAAAATTAACCTTTTAATTATGTGTAGGTTAATACACTGGAGAGCAAAAATTACGGGTCGGTAAAATACTGACGTATTTGGTTGTACAGCTTTTTAATTCTGTCATAATCTTTATTAAATTTTACATCTAAGAAAATGTAGTTATTAGGTGTAAATCGGACTCGTAAAAACCCATTAAAAAAGTTGTTAACGGAGCGAGATATTCCAAAAATCCTCACTTTTTGATATTGTTATTTCTTGATGCGATCGCGGCAATTGCTTACACAGTTAGTTATTGCAAAGAATAGTATATTATGTAAATAAAACTAGTGTTTCATAGTAATAAAAATGTATTGCTGTTATTTAAATTAAGGCGATAGATGAAAGTGAGTCTCTGCTTTCTAGTTTTCGATATATTATTACTAGCAAGGAGGAATTTTTCGGATTGTTCCCTGTCGCATCTTTCCGTCATCGTCCTACGCGACTTTATTTCCATCCCCTCCTATGATGATGGTCGGCAGTCCACGACTGAACTGTGGAATAAAATTGTCGCCGGCAGTATTCCCGGATTGATGCGACCTTCAAGCCTTCACGAAAAGATACTCCTCCTGTACAACCGGCATAAACCACCAAATATGTAGCCTAACAGATGTCGCTACAGATCTCGGAATTGTATATAATTTGTTTCTTAGGTACTAGAGGGAGTGACATGTACTAGTTTTTTGGTTGACATTGAAGTTTATTCATAATGAAATTATTAGTATTTCAAATTGGAAATAGATGTCGTTTAATCTTCGGAAGCAAAACTTGAAACACGCTATTAAGATTTTTCTTGTATTATTGTTTAAGGCGATATAATATATTTTGAATTGCGATCAATAAATAAATCCGGAACGTAACCAGTATTGTTTCATTTAAACACCCCCTGAAAGGCTGGCAACGCGCTTATGACTTCTCTGGTTTTGTAATATCCCGAACCGAATTTGAATTTTAAGAAACTTATTAACCCTAAAGGGTCGTGACTAGAGTTCTCGGAAAAGTCCCCCGTTTTGTATGGAAAATAGTCTCTAGAACGTACTTGCTCCCATACATGTTTTTAATGTAGTAAATGGCAAACGGGCAGACGAGCCACCTGATGGGAAGTGGTCATCATCGCTCATGGATATGTGCAACACCGGAGGAATCGCCCTTACCTTGCCAACCTTTGGGTGCCCTGTTGGCTCTCTTTGAAGAAACCCATGTTATAGCGCTCTGCGGATCTATGATGGTAACGTTTGTCACGCGATAAATAAATCACATAGCTGCTGTCATTTTCTGACACGTATGTGAGTGCGAGAGTGACAGACGCGTTATCATATCATTTATCACGTGATAAACGCGACCATCATAGGCCCGCTGGAAACACCTCAGGGGGAAAGTCATTCCACAACTTGTGCGTCGTAAAAAGGAACGTGATACCCGTTTATTTTTGGGATGCCAAGCATCCAGATTGTGGGGATGTACTATGTTTCTGAGGCAATACGTGAAACATTTTAAAAAACGGCACAATTTTGTTGCTGTACTATCATCTCACTATTTTTTTTAAATAGCTTTACATTGCTCGTAGAACCGATTGCCGCTGGGGCAGGACAAGCCTAACCCAATGGGTTCACGTGACCTTCTCTAAGATTCCTATTAAAAATTGTATGGTTATAAAATTATGACAAATGATTTTATGACTAACATAACATTATGATTAAGGGAAACACATAGTCTCATAGAAAATCGCTTATCATACAACTCACCTTCTCATGCACTTTGACAGGTGGCTTCACCAGATACGGTATCCCAGGCACTCCCCCGAAGATCGAAGGCATCATGGCGGGCGCGAATATCACTTTGACAGCTTGACAGTTACACTTGTCAACTGTCACCTCTTCGCAACTTTTACAGCAGCACCGGTGACTTTGACAGCATTTCTCAGTCTGTATTGATGTCGTTTTCATAGTAGTATCATCGGTTACTTGAGTTTTAGTCTCTGTCGTCACTATTTCTTTTACCGTTTTTGTGTTTACGATTTCGGTGTTTGCGTTGGCGATTTCGGTTTTTTCGGTAAACGGTTTCGGTTTTTTTCTGAAATCTTTAGGGATTTCTAGTAGAGGTGTTTTTCTTTTTAAGTCCTTTGGTAGTTCTAGTAAGTAGGTTTTTGCTCGTTTTTCTGTTTGGTTGTTGAAAGGATGGACCAGTAGTGTTTTAGTTGGCTTGGTTGTGGAGGGTCTAGGGTTTGAGGCCCCGGATAGGGCCTCAGTAGACCTTAGTGGATCCAATTTGAAAATTTTATGGAAACTTTTTAGAAAATATTTGTCTCTTTGGATTTCAAAGAAATTTACTTGTATGTTGATTAGTTTAAGATTATTAAAATTAAATTAATCAAAATCTTATTATTCTCATATTGAAATGTCACTGCATTATAGTGTCTTTTTTCAGGTTTTACACTAGCGACGGGTTATCTCTCAGTTCTTACACTGTCATTCCGGTTAAAAAAGTTTGTTCAGTATTTTTTTATGTATTTAATTCTATACTTTTTTGTTGCAATTTTTATTAGAAATAAATAAACCTAGTTTTGTACGATTTTGTATAGTTTGCTTTTATTTGATATAGTTAAACTGCACTTTATAGCACTATATTTCAAGCTTTATGAACACGCACATAACCATATAAATAGCATTTTATAAATACACTTTCATAGTCACTTGCGCATTATTTTTAGCGTTTCAATCACTATCATAAGTATATTATTCACTAAACAGTTACAAACACGTCTTTTTACCAACTAACACAATTCAATGTCAACGAGTTCAACGACCCCCACGTGCGTTTGTTTACAAACAAACAACAAACAAATATCCAATAATAAAAAAAAAAAACACTCGATAAAAGTACCGTTCTACTTACATCACTACAGCTGTCAAATTAGACGTTTATTTACGCGCGAAACCACCATAAACAAAGTTTTTTTTTATAATTTGAGGCTTAGGCTTCTCGCACACGTCCGATCAGTGTGGAGCGCCATGAGAGACTGAAGTGGGTGGATACGGTGGGCGGGAAAGGGGGCGTGGTGGGATCACGCCCACTGCACATTTAGTTTTTTAAATTATTTAACGTCTAGACTTTGGAAGATGGCTGGAAGGTAGGTATGAGTATGAGATGAGAATCTGTTAAGAGTTATACGGACGGAACGTTGCCGAGTCGGGATTTTTATCGATATCCAGGTACGTACGTACGTAGCTCTGCCGTATGTTTAATATTGTATAAAGTTAACTCTTACGTCAACACATTTCTCATAGTTTTTCAATTACTATTGACAAATTACGAAAAAAAAACTTCGAACGAAAAAATAATAATTTGAAACTACATTTTCTGGTAACTGCAATTTGTATGGAACTACAAACCAACTGCTCGCCGTGTAGTTTATATTGTTTTCTTTTTATTCATAAACTGAACACTGACTCCAGTATCACCTGAGCATAAGCGACGATGAGGTCACGGATGTAGCTGGCTGAATCAGCAAAACAGCCTATTCACTCTTGCCTCAAACAGACCCAAATTATAATTTTCAGGAAAAACGTCGGGAGCGAATTTAATCCATTCTTTAGAGATTCACATTAGACATGATCAAGTAAATCGCATAGTTCGAATGATCGTAAGATTGACAACATAAGGTACTAGGTCCCCACGCCTGGATGTCCGATGGTGGAACGGGGACGGCGGGATTTTAATTTATCTTCAATACTGTGATAATATTAAACTATTAGAAGGTAACCGCAAACTTCGTCCGCGGAAGAGAAAAAAATCATAACGCTCTTCTATTTTTTCTTCAGTGTAGTCGGGTAAAAAGTATCCTATAACCATCTGGAGATACCTAGGTAGCCGTGTACCAAAAATAGTTGAAATCCGTTAGGCCGATTTGGCGTGATGAAGTCGCAACGACACATACAAACACACAAAAAATCCACTCTACGAAAAGCTTGGCAGCGAAAGTGTTAATGATCGTCGTATCCATCATAAGTTTTGTGACAAAATTGCACCCGTCTGCCGCCCATTGATTATTATGTATGAAAATAGAAATTATGCCGTTTCAAAACGAAATTAATTTACACCAAGGACCATTAAAACAAAAGGACTGACACTTGCCATACTTTGGATCGTGTTGCGATCGCAAGGAGATATTCTGGCAAAAACTAGATGGCGCTTTAACGCTAAACGTTTAACTATGTTATAACTGAATAAAGAAATATAGCAACAGTAACAATTAGTTCTCAAATAGCTAATAATAAATTAATCGTAACATTTTAATACTAAGTCACCCTTGCAAAGTTGTATAATTGTAAAAAAAATATTCTTATTCATAGATGGCGTTGTATATATCGAGGAACGGCTTTTTGTATGGAGATGGAAAGTCCTCTTGTTTTAATAGTCCTTGACTTACAATAAAATACGTTTTGTGGGTTGTATATTAATCGTCATTAAAATATACGCCTGTATGATATTTATAACTTTACAAGTTGTAGTGAAATAATGATATTTATTCTATAAGTTGGTCGCAAGAGCACTTTTACAAGTCTGACTCTACGGCATTTTCCAAGAGGAGACCACTGTTGAGAAGAAAGCCGAAACTAACACAACAGTCAGTCAGGGTATAAATTCGGAAGCATAAATTGACTTGAAAGTGACGCCTCATTGACTGGACTACACACCTGGCGTGGACTGCGAAAGGGTTAACTTAATCAACGTTAAGTGTCCCTAATTGCAGCCGGAACGGTCAGGAGCTAACCCTCCGGCTACAGTAATTTGGTAATCTTGGTGAGTTTACGATATTGGACGATAGCGTGTAACTACGTCTATACCATTTGATGTTATCGATTTTCTGTTCCAGAAGATTCATTCTTACCTGTATAATATTATACTTAAGTTAAATGATCTGATTAGGTTTTTCTGGGTTTTCCCTAATCCTTGCAACAAATGTTGAATCATATTGTATGTCTCCCAGCAAAGACTTCTCTCAACTGACATTTCGAAAGTGCTTGTACCTAAGCCTACTTGAATAAAACATATTTTGATTTGATTTATCAAATATAAGGGGTTGGCTATTTTACGCATATTCTTTTGTCATAATTTTATATCGCATAATCACAATAGGCATAATGATCTATATGCATAATTTCATTACGCCGAATCCTGTTTTCGCCAAATCTATTTTCGCCGAATGGTCTTTTTGAGACCACAGTTCAGTGAGCCACTAGTTCCATTGTTTTTATGTAGATACAAAAGTGTTTACAAACAAAAAAACTTGTATTCGTGTAAAAGCTTACGACATTTTGTTATAAGAAAACGTTAATTGCCTGGTAATTTTTCCTCAAATCAATCAGAATCCTCCCCTAGTATTCAGTATGCAGCTCACGATCCGGAAAATCAACAGAAGTTTAACAAAGCGATTGATTTTACAAATTTCCCGACGCCAGGGGTGTTCTTTGTAATTTGGGTCCTGAGATTACAATTCGAGAATTGTTTTAAAGCCAGATTAAATTGACGATATTTTTAATTTACTCAGTTATTTGTATTATCATGATAGAAAGAATAGACAAAAAATATAACAATGTTCCAAATCACATAATTAGGATATAACTATAGGAGGATATAACTACAATCAAAATTAATTGTTTAAATTTATAGTGGACAAAGCGTATTATTCTGTAAATGAATTAGACTCCAATTGATGGTAACTGTACAGTCCATTAATAGCTAAAATGTATGTGCCTTGCTGCCCAACATGGTGATGTAGCTTTTATATTATAAGATTTGTGCCTATGTACATTTTTATTTAATTTTTACCCGACTCCCAAAAAAGAAGGTGGTTCTCAATTTGATTACTTAGGTATATGTTTTTTTTTATATGTTTCCTCAGAACTCCGTCAAATAGAAAAAAAAACAATTTTTGTTTCAAAGAAAGTGCACCCAAGTTGGTCCCATATTATTTTAGTGAAGATCTGATGACCCATCCATGAGGAATTGAAGGAACTCCTCAAATATTGTAGGCATATGTATGGCGATTTTGGTATTTTAAGAAACAAAAAGCGTTTGCATTCTGAAACTGTAAATTGAAGAAGTGGAACTAATGAAGAAGGCCACAGAAGGTCGCTAGAACTCCTCAACCATAGCTTGACAAGTTGTTTCGTTACCCACCCATTTTCTGCGGGCGACGGGGGGAAAGACAGCGCGGGTGGGTTTGAAGTGCGCGCGGAAGAGCACGACGAACCCTGCCACGCGCAGACCATGGGAGGGTTACAAAATGACTTGTCAAACTATAAGTATTAGTGACTTACGGGTGGCGACAAGATATATCTTGATTAAAATAGCTAAGCTACTTCATAATCGCAAAATGAATGCTCCTGATGAGAATGGTACCATCGAATTGATTTGATGATGAAGCCCGAAGGTAGGCACCGGCTCTCTTTAATAAAATAGCCGTGTTTGGGCTTGTTCGAATTGTTGCCCCAAATCGGCTAAACGGATTTCAGCTTTTTATTGCACATGAATAGGTATTCACAAACTACACTAACGAAAGAAAGAAGGGTTATGACCTTTTCTCCTCTGCGAACGAAGTTGCGGGCACCCAGTGTTATAAAGTTTCATTTTATACAGTGGATCATTTAATACGAATATTTATTTACACTTCTGGAGATAAAAAAAATCGAGTTATTCACTATACCCGTGTAACTCAAAAGAAGAAGAAAAAACCGGTCAAGTGCGAGTCTGACTCGCGCACCGAGGGTTCCGTGCAAACTTTCACTTATTCCGACTTAACTTGCCGCTTGAGTTAAGTTTGCCTCTGGTATCTATGGCGTCACACACAAATGAGGGGCAAACTTAATCTAACCGGGTTATTCAAAAATGATTTTTGCTGATAAAAAAAGTAAGACCGATAGATATCCATATCCCTACTAATATTATAAATGTGAAAGTGTGTCTGTCTGTCTGTCTGTTACCTCTTCACGCTTCAACCGCTGAACCGATTGAAATGAAATTTGGTATGGAGATAGTTTGAGTCCAGAGGAAGGACATAGGCTACTTTTTATCCCGGAAAAATACCTTTATCCACGATAAATGAATTTAAGGCGGACAAATCGTACATTACGCTAATACGCAAAAACTACATAACAGATTTGCGCAAAATTCTGCAATAATATAGCTTAGATATCAGAATAGGACATAGGCTATAACTTTTGAGGGTATTCATTAATAAAAGGGGTTTTTTTAACGATAAATGGTAAAACATGACTTTTTGTTCATTGTGATTGTGACATTTTAATTAATAAATAATGAATTAACAATTGGTAACCTAGCAACAGTAATACTACCTACACGATTAAGCAAAGAACACACCTTCCGTATATGACGTATCATACAAATAAGAATATATCTTAAAATAGCCGGATTATAGCCCGTTATACATTTTGGACTTGCGATCATCTCTTAATGGAATGATAAACATTTTGTTGCAAAAGTAGGGTTTATAAGTAAGATAAATAGGTACATAAAACGGGTTCTTTTTAACAATATATGGAAAATTATCACTTTTTGTTAACTGTGCATTTTTTATTCGTTGCGTTGAAACCAGTATGAAACGTTAGTACCTGTTTGCGTAACTGGATGGCGTTATTTGTTAACACTTTTTCGTTCTTTATTTTTAATAATTTGCGTAATTTTTGCATCATAAAAATCATCATCATTCACGGATGAAACGAATTCAAAAAATATTAATATTTTTTTGAAATGTCATGTAAATTTATACAGTATCGCGACCGCATAGGAAGAATGAATACAGATGGTCATCGCAGGATGGAGTAACTGTACCTATATTCCAACAGTATTTAGATTTTTTGTCTGTTTGTCTGTTTATTTGTACGCGCATCACGTAAAAACGGCTAAACAGATTTTGATGCAAACTTTACTAATCTGTCGAGAAAAACCCCGGCCAGGTTATACGTTATAAAAATTCAACCTCTATAAGCGGGGTAGCGACTAAACTCGATTGAGTTAAGTTTGCACCTAAATCTTATCACGCTACTTAGGACGGAGGTGCAAACTTCTTTGAAATGTGTACTACGACTAATATGACTATCGAGTATCCTGCTAAACTAACAGATGGCGCTAAAATTAATACGTTTTGACATAAATAAGCAATTGAAGATTTTGCCAAATTAACTCTTAAGTTTAGAAGAGGGGGTACGGATATCAATATATTTAATTGAATAATTCATTTAATAATTATAATTACAACAAAATTAAACTACAATAAATTAATTACCACACATTGCACAGTGCCATCTTCCGGCCACGTGCGAGTCGGACTCGCCCACCGAGGGTTCCCTACAAAATATACGCCACAAACGGCCGCATCTACGAAAATCCAGTGTTAGCAGACTCCTAATCCTAAGCAAAATGTACGCGGTGTTCGATCATTTTATACTGGTTACTGATATGGACGGAAAGATATAAAATTATGCTGTTTTTACTATTTTTTGTTATAGAGGCAGAAAAACATCATCTGTGAAGATTTCAACTCTCTTGCTATAACGGTTATAACGCAGTGGACAGACAGAGAGACAGATAGACGGACGGACTGACAGACGGATAGCGAAGTCTTAGTATTATGGTCCCGTTGTACCCTTTGGGTACTGAAGCCTAAAAATGATTTTACATAGTTATGAAGTGGTAAAATCAATACACATAACAACAGCGTATAATTGCAAAATTATCTTCTATATACATATAAAAGGAAAAGTCCTGACTGACTGACATATCAACGCAGAGCCGAAACTACTGAACTTAGAGACTTGACATTTTCACAGTAGACATTATTTATAACTTAAGCAAGAAATAAGTAAGGATTTTTGGAAATTCATCCCCTAACGGAGTTCAATTGGGGTTGAAACTTTGTATAGAAAACCTGTAATTATTTGAGTAACTGGTTTAATATTTCACGTATATACTCTTCATTAAAAACTACAAAACTAATTTCAACATTTTGGGAAATTTATCCCTGAAAGGGGTGAAATAAGGCGTAACAGTTTGTATGAGAAACGTGTGATTCTTGAGTGTACATTTAATACTAAGACAACTAATTTCATTGAAAATTTCTTTTCCTAAATAGTTTAAATAGGAAGTGAGGGGAAGTGGTAGGACATTTTAATTTATCTGTTAGAAGCCATTTATTTTAGTTAGTGGCATATAAAGAAGTACTGCAATATTTTTTCAGTTTTTATAAAAACTACCTAACGTTCAATATTATCAATAGTTAAATCTCAATTGTCTAATTACCTACATCTGTTTTTTTTTTCAAATTACAAGTATATACGAGAATTGAAACACATATTCCGTTAGAGATGTATGTAGAGGCGCACTAAAGAAGGATTCTTTGAAATTCGAGCTATACGCGGACGAAGTCGCGGGCAAAAGCTAGTATGGTTATAATTTTCGTGTAAAATTCATATTAAATTACATAATTCCAGAAAATTGTAGTTTTTTCGCTTGGTAAAGTTCGGAGATAAAAGGGGGGAATAATAAAACAAAATCTACTCACAATAAGAAAAATAAAAAAATAGTTTAAAAATGTACAGATAAAGCCCTTTAATATGATACCCTATTTTACCTAGAAGCAAAACTTTGAATTGAAAACTGAAAAGGAACTTTTTATTGAAATCAGTGCCATCTAATCGCTGATTTTTATACTAGAAACGAAGTGTTACCACACTAAAGTATATGCTGAGAAAAAATAAAATATTTTATATTCTGGTAACAATATGGCTTTGGCGCTGCCATTTCAAACGTCAAGACAACTATTCTATTTTTCTTTTAATTTAATTAATGCTTTACAGCGTTTCCGTTTTATATCATTGATTTGTGATAACTGTGGTAGAGTATTTAACTGCAATCTCCAGGACAAAATATTACGTCTATCTGTTGAACAAAAACAGTGATAGTTGGAATAACAAGACTCCACCTTATATCACGGAGAGTTGTCTCAGATTATGGAATTTTGGGGCTCGTTTTGCTCAGAATCACGAGCACCGTCGATTCTGAGCAAAACCAACCCAAAGTCCACCTGAGTTACCAAGTGGGGTATACAAGTTTTAGTGAGAATGCCGTTTCACACACACACACACGTCATGATCATGAAGTCACTGAAAAGAACTGCACACATACATTACTGTACATATATTGTAGCTAATAACATATATATAGCGATACGGGAGGGGTGTGTTTACGGAACGTCAAACGACGCGTAACTTCAGTAGGGCGACAGGCTTGTATAGCGAGATAGTTAGGACACGTCATGTGACGTCACTTGTCACCCCTCCCGTACCGCTCCCATACCTCAGGAACAGACTAAGCAAAGACTACTATATGCATAAGAGATAGACTGACAACTCTGCTCTTTTGACGATGCTTATAAAAGGCGCCATCTATTTGCTAGCTATGTACAATTTCTGAGCATGTGTTTATTAGCTATAATATATGTACAGTAATGGATGTGTGCAGTTCTTTTCAGTGATGGACTCAATAGTGAATACGCATGAATTTTTATTTTTGCTTTATTAATAGCTCATTATAACGCGGCCTACTCAAACGCCGGCCGTCACTAATAAGGCCTGCGTAGTGGACGAATCTCGTGCTGCAGCGCAACAGCCAATAGCGGCTGAGAATCGGAACGCATTGCGCGTGAGCGAGCCGTCTAAAATTCGTTCACGCCGCTCCCGCGCAGTCCGGCAACCTACGCGCTATCAAGTGTAACTGTCTTATAAGATTATAGAGATAATTTCAATTAGATTTGCTCCTAACAAGAATTTGCTCATGTGTTTGTTATAAACCGTGCAATAAACTGTTGTACACTGAACGCGTAGTGTTTTCACTTAAATACATAGCCCCGTCGCACGAACCCGAGCTAGCTGGCGCTACAAAATGGCTGCCCACGTGTGAGGCTATTGTGAAAAAGTGAACTTTTGTGTCGTGACTCTCTGCGGTTGTATAAAATGCCGCCAAAAAGGAATCGTCGTTTGTCGTCGCCGTCGCGAGAGGATTTCGCGTCGGCCAGAGAAGGCTCGTTCTCCCGGGACGACATCGCGTCGCTAGTGGAGTCGCTCCAACGATCGCAAACCAACGCCTTCAAGGAGCTGCTAGAAAGCGTTATCACTACCACCAGGCACGCATCGTCTACATCGACACCGATTCCAATAGAAGGAGGAAACTTCTCACGCTGTAAAGCTCGATTCTCTGGAGCGCCGGAAGAATCCATCGAAGGTTTCATCGACGCCATCGAAGCTTACAAGGACTGTGCTAACATTTCGGACGAAAACGCCATTAGAGGGTTATCAATGTTATTAATCCATTCCGCCGCAGACTGGTGGCAAGGCATTAAACCAGAAACAAGGTTATGGACCGATGTTATTGACAGCCTGCGCAATACCTACGGCGATAGTCGAGCCCCGCCGCGCATTTACCGCGACTTATTTGCTGATCCGCAAGATGGAGAAAACACCCATATTTTCGTCGCAAAGTGTAGAGCGCTTTTGGCTAAATTGCCGCCAAACGAGCTTTCTGAAAAAATCCAACTTGATATGGTGTATGGTCTCCTACACAAAAGGATCAGAAAACGTATCAAACGAGAAGACTGCGCAACATTCAAGTTACTGCTACAAAAGGCGCGCGCCGTGGAGGAATCGCTAAGTGAAGGGTGCGTGAATCACGCCTCGCCGAGTCGTCCCGCCGCCGCCGTAGTGAAGCCGCCACGCGCCAGCGCCACCGCGCCCGCGCCGCCGCTATCTCGCGAGCCCCGCGAGCCTCCGCCGCGCCGATCTTACAATTACAATACCGCGACCGCGTCCGCGTCTGCCGCGAAAGCTAAATCGTATAGTAAGAAGTGCGGGTATTGTAAATGTTTCGGTCACGTAAAAGACGAATGTCGTAAATTACCTAAAGACACTAGTAATAAGTCTAATGATAATAATAATAACGCAACAGATGTCAATGTTTTGCATTGTTATGGATGTGGCCAGAAAGGGGTTTTACGCGCCAATTGCGACAAGTGTAATGCTACATTCTGTTCTGTCAACTGCAGCCTGGATTCGTCCACTCAAGGGTCAAGGGACGCTGGTAAGCAGTTATCCCCGGTGAGTTCTCTTGATTCTATATCTAAATGTCAAAATGATAAACTTGACGAGACCCTCCTGTCTCTCAATGATTTTCGTTATGCACTCCCTGCAAACTTCTTTGGTGACGGTTTTATAGCCAAGCCGGCGACGCCCCGCGCCGTCGACAGCTCCCAGGACGAATCCCTTGTCGTTCCTCAATCGTGTACACTATTTGCAAAATCTTTAACTGATAAGAGTGATAATGATAATCAATTTCAATCAAATGATCCCCATAGTAAGGAAATGTCATTTTGTACCATGTCGGATTGTAATAGTAACATACCCATGCCGCCAGAACAAGTTGTTGACACTAAACCTAGGTTGACATCAGCTGTTGATAACAGTGATAACAAAGGCCACAGTATAACTAAAAACAGTAAAACAACTGTGTGTCATAGTACAGACATATCCAGTAGTGAAACCATGCCTTGTGAGGTTAATATATTTTCATCTGTGGATTTTTTAGGATCCAGTCAAAAAGTTCAGGACCTCCATACGCCTGCACATGGAGCCCTACAGATCAAAAATCAAGCAAACAACTCTGAGGATGCCGTCTTGGAATTATTTGACTCTTATGAGGATTATATGACCAGACATCAGCGACCAATTATAGGAATTGAAATTCTCAACTTAAAAGGAAGAGCACTACTTGATACAGCTGCCAAGAGAAGCCTTGCAAGTCAGAAGCTCTACTCACTCTTACTGGAGAATAACCAACAGTTCTGCGAGAAGCAAGTCAGAGTAAAATTAGCTGATGGTTTACCTCAAATTAAAAATGTTCTTACAATCACCTTAGAGGTCAAAGTGAAGAATAGAGTTATACCTCAAGAGTTCATGATCTTACCTGACGCTGAAGAAAATGATACTTTATTGGGAATAGATTTTATGAAAGCAACGCGACTTGACCTGGACTTTGATAGTTTGACTTGGTGCTTTCCTGGGAGTGACAGGTACCCTATGCAATTTGAATCTATTGTGCCATCCCAAATATCAATTGCGGCAAGCAACATACTTCATGCTGAAGAAGGATCCATGCTAAATGAAGAAGAAAAGATGAAATTAGCCGGAGTGTTAGAGAGGAATAGTGCAATCTTCAGTCTAGGGGGAGCGCCCACTCCCATCGTTGAACACCATATAGACACAGGAGAGCATGCACCAATATCTGTACCTCCATACCGGCTCACACCTGCAAAGAAGGACATTATGAAGGCAGAAATTGAGAAGATGCTCCGGGACGGGATAATAGAAGAATGTGAATCTGCTTGGACGTCACCGGCTGTTCTGGTACCTAAGAAAAATAATACCGTCAGATTTTGTGCAGATTATAGAAAGCTTAACAGCATCACGAAGACAGATAATTATCCCTTACCTTTGATCGATGAGCTGCTACAGTCAACCGGAAGGCACTGCTACATAAGTACTATCGATTTAAGATCTGGATACTGGCAAGTTAGTGTGAGTGCAGCCGACCGGGATAAAACAGCTGTGATTACACAGTTTGGTACCTATCGCTTTGTCCGGATGCCATTTGGCCTGAAGAATGGACCGGCTACATTCCAGCGGTTGATGGATAAGTTCAAATCCGGTGCCAGCTTGAAAAATACCACAGTCTTGGCATACCTGGATGATCTCTTGATCATATCTGACAGTTTCGAGAAACACCTGGAAGACCTGCAACTGGTGTTTGACCGTCTTCATCAGTTTGGATTGAGAGCCAACCGAGATAAATGTGTTTTTGCCTGCAAAGAGGTCAAGTACCTCGGTCACCTCATCACACCTGAAGGTATCAAGCCAGATAACGGGAAGGTTGAAGCCATCATAACCATGAAAGAGCCAACTAACCTAAAGCATCTCAGAACATTTCTCCAAACCTGCGCTTGGTTCAGAAAATTTGTACCAAATTTCTCAGCGATAGCTCAGCCGCTTACCAAGCTAACTAAGAAAAATGAACCATGGATGTGGCAAAAAGAGCAACAAGAAGCGTTTAAAGAGCTTAAAGCCAGATTAGCCACTGCTCCGATCCTGGTACAAGTAGATTACACCAAAGAATTTATTCTGCGGACCGATGCTAGCAATTATGCTCTTGGAGCAACCCTGATGCAATACGAAGGACAAGACGAGCATCCCATTGAGTACGCCAGTCGGCTGCTCACTCCAGCAGAACGCCGTTACAGCACGACTGAACGTGAAGCCTTGGCTGTGATCTGGGCGGTGGAGAAGTACCGACCCTATATTGATGGTCATACAGTGATTGTGAAGAGTGATCATCAGCCGTTGAAGTGGCTTTTGACTCACAAGTCACCAAGTGGTCGCCTTATTAGGTGGGCACTGAAGCTGCAAAGTTTTGACATCAAATATGAATACACACCGGGAAAGGCCAATGTCATAGCAGACACTTTGAGTCGGCCTGTCTGCGATGAGAACTCCCAAGATGAATGTGGAGTCTGCTCTATTATAATTGATATTCCCCAAATAAACCCGACGGAACTTCGTACTGCTCAGTTGCAAGATCCAGAAGTCGCCAAGATAGTACAAGATCTGGAAAACTCGGATCCTATAAACTCGATCAGATGGCTAGAGAGAGGATATGTTATGGCCCAAGGGGTCCTCTACTATTACAACCCCAACTCTGAGTCGGATGAAGCACAACTAGTAGTACCCACATCAATGAAGGAAGCCGTCCTAAAAGAGTATCACGACGCCCCAACTGCTGGACATCAGGGCGTAGAAAGGACTCTAGCACGCATTAGCCAGAAATACTACTTTACTGGAATGCGTAAATACGTCACGGAATATCTCAAGCGATGCGAAGAATGCCAACGCTATAAAATAAGTAACCAGAAGCCTGCAGGACTACTGCAGACACCAGTTCTGAACCAAAGAGGCGAGGTTTTAGCAATAGATCTCTTTGGCCCTCTACCTGAAGGAAGCGATGGAGAGAAGTGGGTGCTGCTCATCGAGGACACAGCTACGCGTTGGGTGGAGCTGATAGCCCTCAAGGAGGCCACAGCAGAAGTTTGCGCGCCAGCCCTTGTCGAGCAGTACTTCTTACGGTATGGGTTCCCAAGGAGAGTTATCTCTGACAACGGAGTCCAGTTTGTCTCAGCTGTTATGCAGCAGACCATGTTCTTAATGGGGATCAAACAGAATCTAATACCACTCTATCACCCTGAAGCCAACCCAGCAGAACGCAAAAATAGAGATCTCAAGACTCAGCTCTCCATCTTAGTGAAAAACAATCATCGGTTGTGGCCTAACTACCTGCCTGCGATCAGGTTCTCAATGAACAGTGCTGTTTGTGCCACCACGGGATGTAGTCCAGCTAATATGATGTTTGCCCGAGAGTTGAGGACTCCATTTGATGCACAACGCGATTTGAGAGCTATTTTATCAAAAGAAAACTTCCTGCCACAAATAACTCCATATTTGAAGAAGTTTTTGGAAAATTGGGAGGTCATAAAGGAAAAAGCTGAACACCAGCAGGATCAGAAGAAGAGCGACGCTGACCAACACCGACGGCAGTCACCTTTGTTTGGTGTCAATGACTTGGTTCTGGTAAACACACATTTGCTTAGTAATGCTTCTAAAGGTGTAACCAAGAAATTCATGCCAAAACGGGATGGTCCCTATAGTATTAGTAAAATTATTAGTCCTACTTCTTATGTTATAGCTGACGTACAGACAAAGACCGACCTGGGTAAAATGCATAGCTCCGATTTAACACCATACACACCAGGTCAAGGTATTCCTTCGGTGCCTGTTCAACCACGGCGACATCGTGGTCGCCCTCGAAAAACAGCGCGAGATGATAGTCTTACCAAGTCCCCAACGGGTCGTTCCGGGAACTTGGAGGGGGAGTGTATAACGCGGCCTACTCAAACGCCGGCCGTCACTAATAAGGCCTGCGTAGTGGACGAATCTCGTGCTGCAGCGCAACAGCCAATAGCGGCTGAGAATCGGAACGCATTGCGCGTGAGCGAGCCGTCTAAAATTCGTTCACGCCGCTCCCGCGCAGTCCGGCAACCTACGCGCTATCAAGTGTAACTGTCTTATAAGATTATAGAGATAATTTCAATTAGATTTGCTCCTAACAAGAATTTGCTCATGTGTTTGTTATAAACCGTGCAATAAACTGTTGTACACTGAACGCGTAGTGTTTTCACTTAAATACATAGCCCCGTCGCACGAACCCGAGCTAGCTGGCGCTACATCATTCATTTAACAAACAGTAGACATTTTTTTTTCGAATAACTATAAAAATATCCAAGATATAAGCCATCAATCATTTAATTCTATCTTTCTCTAACAAAACAAAATTCAATATGGAGTTTATATGGCCGGAGGCACTATGATGTAACAGTGCATGTCGGACCTCTCTGTCTAATTAGCAGTTTAAAATGCCTATATTTCTTGGCCGATTTAAATTTAAATTTCAAATTTTAAAATAGTTTTTACGGTATTTTGATATTTAGTTCAGAAAAGCAATAAAAAATGTCATGCATGTTCCCCATTAAGCGTTAAGCCTGTAATTGGTCATGTTTTTTTACAGGTTCACTAGATTGTTCGTAATGATCCATCCATCTTTTTTCTTGGTCTAAGCTGTGGTTAAATTAATATTTTTATTAAGTACTAGCTCCAGCCCGTGTTCCACTCAACAATCTCACCTGTCATCGGCAGACGACCCTCCCCACAAACTTCATGATGCCAATCTGGATCAAAGAGTTGTCAGTACAACTTTTTTTTTTTTTTTTATTTATTCGTAGGTCAGTTTTACCGCATTAAGGATCGATTTTTCAGCATACGCGAGACCGGGAATGGTTGACTAACTTTTGAGTTAAGTTTGTATACCTTTGGTGTCTCCATTGATACTGAGAAAACAACCACCGTAACACATACGATAACTATTCAGCTAACAAAAATAGTAATTATTAACCTATTATTATTCTCTTTATTTCATTATAGTTTTAATGTTAGGCATTTTACAGTATGAATATAAAAGGTAAAATCCATATCCATACTAATATTAATTCGAAAGTGTGTCTGTCTGTTACCTCTTCACGCTTAAACCGCTGAACCGATTTAGATGAAATTTGGTATGGAGATAGTTTGAGTCCCGGGGAAGGACATAGGCTACTTTTTATCCTGGGAAAATGCCCTTATCCGCGATAAACGAATTTAAGGCGGACGAAGTCGCGGGAAGAAGCTGACTAAAACATTTTTATATAGATTAAAACAATGACGGTTGAATCATTAACGGTTTCCATATTATTTTACTCTTTGACTGTTTTTCTTGGCATGTACGGGTATGTCTTCTTTGTTATTGAATTTTCTAACGCTTATTTCTATTGCTACCGAACACGGATACTGATATGGCAAGCAATAGCTATAGCAGCAAATCTCATAAATACTGGTTATACATCATCTTCAAGTACCGATTTTCCTTCTGATCGGGATTAAAGAAATTAAGTATTACCTACTTGTTTTTTACTTTCGGTATTTTACTATTCGATATGTTTTGACATAAGTAAAGAAGTAAGTAAGAGTCTTGCCCATCACTAGTAAATTCATCATTCAGAGACAACTTCAATATGGCGGTTTGTTTACATAGTTAGCAAGTTCTATAGAATGGCACTTTAGATATTTGCAGACTTCAAGAATAGCATCTATTTTCGATTTGGATCAGACTTACGGTAACGGGTATTGAACTTTTTTTACTAGCTGCAGCCACCCGTGTTCCACTTACCGCAATCTCACCTGTCATCGGCAGACGACCCTCCTCACAAACTTCGCGATGCCAATCTGGATCAAAGGGTTGTCAGTCCGATATTTATTCGTTTTTGGAACAGATTTAACGTTTCAACCTCTCGTATTTTTGTATTAACCTTTTGAGCGCCACAGTCGGCAAATCACGTTATTCGTGCCACTGACGCCAGCATCGGCATATGCCGACTAAATGTTCAAAAAGTCCGAATAACTGTTCAAAAAGTCAGAATAACTGTTCAAAAAGTCAGAAAAAAGCAATACCTCGTTCTGCAATCACTATATTATTTTTGAAGTTTCATTTTATTTTATTATTATTCGTGGCGAACAGTGGATCTCGTTGCGAACTGTGGATCTCGTGGCAAACAGTGGATCTCGTGGCGAACAGTGGATCTCGTGACAAACAGTGGATTTCGTGGGGAACAGTGGATCTCGTGGGGAACAGTGGATTGCCCATTATTTTAGAGAAATAATAGACTTATATTTTTGCCATGGGACGAACTAAAAGAGTGCCTAATACGTGATTAAAGTACAACCAAGACAGATACGTCAATCTAATATTTTTCTAATATTTAACACATTCACTGCCAGGAACCCGCCTAGCGGGCGCTCTGCTCGTAAAAGCGTACCCGATACCTTGCAATTCCCCGTATGTAAAGAAAAGTGCGTAGCACTACAAAAGCTTGGCCTTTCACTGCCAGGAACCCGCCTAGCGGGCGCTCTGCTAGACGCGTACCCGATACCACGCATTTCCCCGTATGTAGAGATAAGTGCGTAGCGCTACGAAGAGCTTGGCGGTGAAAGTGTTATCACATTCACTGCCAGGAACCCGCCTAACGGGCGCTCTGCTCGTAGACGCGTACCTGATACCTTGCATTTTCGCCGTATGTATAAAAAAGTGAAATGAACGATTTTTTTTTAATATCCACCGTTTCCTTTAGGGTTATTTACAGATTTATTTTCTAAATATCGCTTTTTTTGGACTTATTTTATTTAAAATCGTTTATACATTAGAACCCCATACAACTAAATATGTCCCAAATTTACATGTCAGTTACGTTACATTTTTGTATGACCGTAATACTCCTAAAAAATATTTTTTCGTACAAAATTTTGGGGTTCCATGAAGGTACATATTACTGATTACAATGGAGTGTGTTAATTAAATAAAACAATTAAATAAAATAGTTTATTTAGCAATAAATATAGCAACTATAACAATCATTAATAACATTGACTGAATTACATACAAAATCTTATTATTGCCGTAAGACAATGAAGAAAGACTAGCTATTAATGTCATCTTTTCAAAAATATTAATAAGACTAATGTGGAATATAAAACTAACTGTTCACAAATTTTCTCATTTTGGTTATCAAGATTTAAGCATTATTTGGCTCAAGCTCGTACAGTCCGTTTCTCGAAATGCCTTCTTTCATTACATGTCTCTTTACTATAATGTCTGCTATTTGTTCCCTATGATGGCCCTTTCCTTAAATGCTCGCTTTCTATGTCCACTTTCAAAAATCGCCTGCTTCCTATAATGTCTGCTTATTACGATGTCTAAATCATGAACCAAAATAGAAAAAAATATCCGAAGGTACGACCTTTGGAATAAAATCGGTTCACACGTTAATATTTATTTATGTTAAGTGAACGCATACGGTGTACACACAAAAAAAGATCCTCCAGACACTTTAAGAGTCCCCAGCAAGCTCAGCCGAATTTCACCTTCACATACAAACGGAGTTTCGTTCTTATTTTAAAACTACGTGTTGGATTGTAACGAAACTTTCCATATACAACGACATGAGGTATATCTAAGCCGGAAACTAGTTTATATGCCTGCAGTTTATAAAACAAACGAAATACAGCAAAAACAAGAAGCTACATAAACTAATTACAGGCCTGCATATACCTACACTTATTCTAAGTACAAAGTTTTAGAGCAAACTAGCAAGTCCTTTGAAAATGAGAGCGTAACTACGTTTATATGGAGAACCGAGTTTACTGGGGACCCTTAAGAATCATCATACATATCATAAGAAACTGACAATGTGGGAAGAAGACCATTTTGAGAAACAAGACATTTTAGGAAACAGACAGAACGAGCCTGTGCCTACTATTTGACTTGACTGTCTTCGATTGTCATTAGTTAAGTTTTATAAAGGTTTATTTACTGCAATGGGGATAATGACTTAATTTCAATAATTAATCCCTCATGTAGATTAATAAAAAATATTGGACACGTATTTTTTTACGTTATCAAAAAATAAACGATACATTGAGTCAAAATGTAGCCTGCCGTCACTCCTAAGTACAGTTTGTACCCAGTTATGACGTCACGAGCCACTCCTAAACTTTAATGCGATTTATCTTAGTATTTTTTTATTTGAAAAACAAAAACGCGGGCTAATTAGAATTTTGTTTTTCATATTCCGTCATCATGCCTATTAAGAATAAAATACAATAATAATAGGCCTATCGAATAACTGCGTCTGTTCCTGAGGAATGGGAGCGGTGCGGGGGGTATGAGGTATGGGGGGTAACAAGTGACGTATGCGTGTATAGCGCGCCAGTTAGGGCACGTCATGTCATGTCACGTCACTTGTCACCCCTTCTGTAGCGCTCCCATACCTCAGGAACAGACTCATTTAAGCGTTATACCTTTAGCAACCAATTTCATTCTAATAGGGAATATGCATGAATTTTATTTTTTGCTTTATTAAAAGCTCATTCATGTAACAAACAGTAGACAAAAATAATTTTTCGAAAAACTATAAATAACCAAGATATAAGCCATCTAACATTTCATTCTATCTCTTTCTAGCAAAACGGATTTTAATATGGAGTTTATATGGCCGGCGTAGACTATGACGTAACAGTACATGTCGGACCTCTCTGTCAAATTGCCGCCTAATGAGCAGTTTAAAATGCCTATATCTTGCGTGTTTCTTGGCCGATTTAAATTTTAATTTCACATTTTGAAATCGTTTTTACGGTATTTTGATATTTAGTTAAGAAAAGCGATAAAGAAAATTCATGCATGTACCCTATTATTACTGAAAGAACTTGTTAAGATAAAGTAGAAAAAGTTCAATGAATATACTCTAGACTACTCAATGTAGAATTTTTTTGAAATATTATCTTTTGGTATCTAATAACAGTTGAATTCTACATATATAAAAGATTCGTAATTTTCACGAACTTTAATTATAATAAAAAGTTGCCATACAAAATGGAAGAAAAGTTTAGGTTTTTTTTGTAAGCACATTTTATAACCTATATAGATTACATAAGCGGTCACTCACATTGTAAAAGTGTGTCCACTCGTAGCTCGTGACTAAAGTCCTAGTAATAAATAAATAAATAATAAATACATATCAGGGACAAGCTTACACAAATCGATCTAGTCCCAAATTAAGCAAAGCTTGTACAAGCTAAACTAAGCTTGGTAGAGTAGTACCACAAATGTAAGTTACAACGATGTACCTGCGCAGAAAGCATTTTTTGAAAACAGATTAACCAATTATAAGGCAGCGCGTTTGCGCGGGTAAAATCTTCAACGCCCATTGGCCAAAACTTTGACTGGCGCCGCGTCAGTCACCATGAGCGAGAGCACGAGTTCACCTGTCATTGCATATGAACCGTACGTATAGTGCAACAAGGTCTTTATTGAAATGGTCACACGTTCGGTTTCATTCGGTACTTGTTAGCACTCGTCGGCGTGGCCGAAGATTGCCGATGTAACTTATATTCCTGGTACTACTGTACCAGGCGACGATATACATAACAATATAGATAAATTAATTACTTAGATACATAGAAAACATTCACGACCCAGGAACAGTCGTGCTCATCAGATAAACACTTGCCCTGGCCGGGATTCGAACCCGGAACCGCCAGCTTCGTAGGCCGTTGTGCAACCCACTGAGTCAAACGTGTCGTCAATAGACCCAAACATGACTTTTACAATGTGTATTGACCAATTTCAGCAAGTTATGTTAGTTGCTAATGCCTGCATAACGGCTGATTACTTGGTAATGCATTTTGAGGTTATAATTGGATATGCTAAAGAACATAAGTTAAACTCAGACCAAAAAAAAATATAGACATGACATTACGAACAATCTAGCGAGGCCACAAAAAAACATGCCAAAGCCAACTTCACGCGAGACAAATACAAACAAACCATGTGTGTGAAGTTGCCTGATTTGTCAAAACCATGCCAAAAATACGGCTTCACTAGATTGTTCGTAATATCATTTTTTTCTTGGTCTGAGAAGTTAAACTGAATTTTTAACTTCAAAGTCTAACCAGCGACACCGGATTTTAGTTAACAATACACAATAAATGCAAAATTCATTATTTATTATATTAATTACGTACAACGATTACTAGCTCACTAACATTAGGGGACAACCGGGGTAGCGTTGCCATGTGTAAAAATAAAAAAGCCGGACTTTTGCGTCCCAAGGCCGAACGCTAAGAAAAAAAACCATGCTCAGTATAGGGTTCCGCAGCTGTTCATACAAAAAAAATGCACTAAAGTTGGAAAAAAACGATATGAATAAGTGCACTAGCAAAAGAGCGTATCTCCACGGCACTTTCGTACCTCAAAATGTTTTTGATAAACTGTCGAAATATTTATACACTCCATATATGTTTTTTTTTTTCATTTTCAAACTAAGTAGCGGCTTATACAAGACCTATACACCAAATTCCATCATTATACACCTTGTAGTTCTTGTGTAAAATGCCCGTGACATACGGACGGCCAAACGGCCATGACGAAACTATATCTAAGTGTTCCGTTTTTGCCATTTTGGCTACGGAACCTTAAAAAGGATTTTTGACAAAAATATCAAATAAAACACATGTTTAAAAGCCGGACTTCTGGGTCCTAATGCCGGGCGCTTAATAAAAGGCGATACGGAGCCTCTCGCTCGTTTCTGACTGAAGTGACTGAACAAGATATAAAAAACCGGATGGGCCTAACACTGTCTGGCTTTATCCGGACGGGTGGCAACACTACACCCGGGTAATACCAGATCGAAGATGAAATCTTATGAAAGCAATTACTAGCAAAACGGCAGAGATGGCAACATGTGAGCGTCACCATTTTACCCTTCACGCACGCTATGTTAGAAGTGATTAAAAATTAGGTTTTTCACAATATGTATAGTGTTTAAATTTCCTTTCATTTTAACAAGCGGTACCCGTCAATGCGAAAAACTTTTCTTATGGAGACATTTCGAACCAAAAAAAAATCGACCATTTCATACCATGTCTTCGTAACTCAACGAAAATGTAGGGAATGGCAGTTTATTTTAATAATATTTTCGTCTGTTTCCGCGATTAATACTCATTTAAATAAAACAATTTTAACGGATTATATCGCGTATATTATCTCATTAGAGTTCCCGACGCTTCGGAAGCTTTTCAGCTTTCCACGGTCCCGGGTTGACTGGGAAAAAATATATTTTCCTCTGTCAAAGGTACAATTTGTGCAAACTACCCACTTTGAGAAAACATAAAGGTGCCATACATGCCAGATGGGCCTAATCTGTAAAGAATCTGTAAAGCTACACATGTACTATTTAACAGACAAAAATGCATGGCCCAAAACAGAAACCAAATAATTTACTTTTACCGGGACACAGTTCTTATAAGGTGGCATATCAAACGTATGTAAGTTGTTTTAAATAAAAATAAAAAAACATTATTTTGCTTTTTTATATTCTATATATATATATATATATATATATTTACTTTTATAAGTTTTGATATGTTTTCTTGAACAACTACGCATTGAGTTTATACTCAAAACATATATTTAGGTTAGGCTAAGCACGAATATTGTAATAGATATAAGAGTTATTTCGAAAAAATTACTGACTGTTGAGTTTGTTTCGGCTTTCTTCTCTTCAGTGGTCTCCTCTTGGGAAACGCCGTAGAGTCAGACTTGTAAAAGTGCCCTTGCGGCCTACTTACAGAATAAAGATCATTATTTCATGTGCGAAAAGGGTTTAATTATTTTATTTTAATAAATTACCAAACAGGATTTCACAAAATGAGGCTTACTGATGAGAAAAGAAAGCGTCAACATCGCCTGCATCTCCTGATGAGAGGCAAAACACGTGTTGAGGATTATTCTGTCTTGTGGTGGTTTGTTGTATTTGCATGCGTATTTTATATATCAAACCAAGGCACTAATTCGCGAAAAAGCAAAGGAACAGGAATTCAATTAAAATAAACTGTCATTTCCTTCATTTCGGTTGAGTTACTAGAGACACCTACTATGAAATGGTAGATTTCGGGTCCGAAATGTCTGCCTATAGGAAAAGTTGTTCGTATGGACGGGTACTACCGCCTGTTAAAACGAAACGAAATTATAAAACACGGTGCATCCATATTGTAAAAAACCTAGCCTTTATTTATAACAGATAAATAAATAGAATAATGTAATAAGAAAGCTTTACCGTCGATTTGTCTTTCACAAATCATGCCCCAGAGCGGCGAACTTATTAGCAATAGCGATGTCTTCCGCACTGCCGCTGTCGCTGTCGTCCGCGTCTGTCTGCGAGTCTGTCTGTTCGTCCGAGCTGTCGGTGGTAACCTCCGGCTGCTCTGAAGTGAGAGCTTGTACCCATTTCACGTATTTCAGTTCGTCGGAGGACTCGAACGATTCTGTGGAAATGTTTTATGATAAATGAAATAATGCCGTGATCCTCATCTGACATACACTTTTGTGGTATAATCAACATTTGGCATAATGCGTTTTTTTTCTGAAATTAGAATTTTCAGCACTTTTTAAGGCATCATCCTGTTAAATGCATTGGGTTAGGTTAGTTACAATGATTGTTCATATTTTTAATGTGGAAGCATCACATATTTTTCATACAATAATGTGAAATTAAATTCGAATTTCAAATGACTCTTCCATGCTAGCGGATAAAACGTACTTTCTTCGCAGAGTTGGCGCTATAAACGGAACTTTTCCGAGCTAGTGAGGTGAAACAAAATATAAATTCGTATTTTAAATGACTCTTCCACGCGGATAAAACGAATTTTTCCTCGCAGATTTGGCGCTGTAAACGGATTATTCCGAGCTATTGAGATGAAAATACCTTTGTTCGCCGTGTAGCCTGGCGGCCGGAGCCACAGACATATCTTGCCGTCCAGAGCCATGCGCAGAAGGCTATTTGCTGCCCGGTACGTGTCCAACCTGAGAACAGTACAGATGAAATGAAATTAATAGGGTTAGGTTTCTGGTGGCATTATGGCACAAGTAATGCGATGGAGCCAGCATTGTATATGTTTTTATTTGTAAATGAATAACTTAATGATAAATCCATATTGTGTAGATTTTATAGTATAGCTGTAAAGTAGCGCGCCTATCCGTCCATTAAAAAATATAATTATTTGTTACCTACACTTCATTAGCGCGCGCGGTTGCTATGCGAACAAGAAGCGAGCGCAAGTGCGGGAGAGCGAGAAGGAAAATGCGGTGAAAAGAGATGGGAGCGATCCGCCGCATCGCCGCGTCGACGGGCAGTGTTCGCACGGCAGCCGCGCGGCCGCAAGTAATATTATTCTTGTTTCGTTGATCATCGTTCATATAACTGTGTTTTCTTACATTCTGTGACTGTTGTACCTATTAAAACGTTTTGGTTCACTCGTGTGTTTAAAGTCTAAAATAACAACCCTGCACCTAACTACAATAGCATTTAAACAAATTTTACTTATTTGCTAAAATGTTTAGGTATTCAAGAGCTGGAACAACTTGCAACTGGAATTAAAGTTTCAAAATCTTGCATATTATCTTTACTTGATGTTAAACGGTTGGCAAGATTATGAAAAGCATATACTATGGTAAATTTTTTCATATTAGCTGGCGTTATATAGTTTTTCAACTCGTGAAAAATCCATTTATGTGTCGAGATCGATCTTATTCAGGACCTTGAATAGGTACAACATTATACATTTTAACAATATAATATGTTTTTATTTAATTTTTATGAATCAATTTACGGTTTATCAATAATTTATTAATGTATTCATTCAATAAAAAAATATATAACAACGACTACCAACTATGATTTATTTACAGAAAAAGGGTTAGTTACGAGTTTCAAAATATATTATTCCACCTTTTTCAGCTGTTTTTAAATAGCCTGCAAATATGTTGAAGAAAGTTTATACAGTAAAATCAATTATGTAGGTTCCTTATATTAATAGGCACTTAAAAGTAAACTATAATCATAATCATATTTTTACTAACAATAGATACAATATTTGATATAATACAACAATTGGTAATTAGATTCATGTCACAGCATCTTGCTTATAGTGTAAAAAAATCCTTTATGTCATAAAAATTACACCCAGAAAGCGACGCTCTTAAGGTTCGATTAATTTGTTTGCCTTCAAGTGCCTTTATGTGGATTGGCAAGTTTTTGAAAATTAGAACGCACACATTTTAATGACCACTAATCATCGATGTCACGCCCCAGTAGCACAACTTAGGTTAAATAGCTCGTGCATCATATCTATTTAGATATTTCAGTGAAATATATAGCCAATATTAATTTCTATATCGGTGGAAAGAACCCGTAGGCATAATATTTTCTTCTGTGTCCGCGATTATTACTCATTGAAATAAAACAATTTAACGGATTATATCGCGTATATTATCTCATTTTAGTTCCCGACGTTTCGGAAGCTTTCCAGCTTTCCATGGTCACGGGAGGACTGAGAAAAGATGTATTTTCCTCTGTCAAAGTTACAATTTGTGCAAACTACCCATTTTTTTTTTGAAAAAACACAAATAAAGGGTTACATACATGCCAGATGGGCCTAAGCTGTAAAGACAGTTACACATGTGCCAGAAGGGCTTAATTATTTTATTCTAATAATTTACCAAGCAGCATTTCACAAATGAGGCGTACTGAGGAGAAAAGAAACGCTGCAAAGAAAAACTCCCAGGCTACCTCATTACTAATTATAATATTTAAAAAACAGAGACTATTAAACTACTTTTAAACAGATAAGATATTTTACACCGTTCGGAAATTAAGGTTTTGCAGTCCTGTGTCTCGCTTGTTCCTTGATGAGATGTATTACAGGATCCCAAGCTGGTGGTAGTGACAATCCATCTTCTCTATTGAAATTAGGATGCTTTTTAATCTCAATAGCCTCGCGTAGCATCCTGGGAAAATATCTTTTTTCTTTGGCAAGGATAGAAGGTTTATCAAACTTAATTGAGTGGTTTGGTTTATCAATGACATGTTCACAAACTGCAGACCTATTACACCGACGGTGCTTGACATCTGCTATGTGCTCCTTCACCCGGGTTGATACACTGCGTTTCGTTTGACCAATGTATGAAAGACCACACTCGCAGTCCAGCTTATAAATGCCTGCACTCTGCAAAGGGGTGCTACTCTTCACGGGTCTAAGGTATTGAGACACCTTCTTCAACGGCTTGAAATATGTTTTTATAGAAGCACGCTTCAAGATGTTTCCGATCTTGTCTGTGACCCCTTTCACATATGGTAATACGGCAGGTTTACGCTCGACTGTTGGTTTCTTCATACTGGGATTCTGCTTGGAACGTGGTATCTGGAGCTCGTTGGCTCGAAGCGCACGTTTGACATTCTGTAACTCAGCAGTCAGATGTTGATTGTCGCAGATACCCCTGGCTCTCTGAAACAAAGATTTACCCACTGTAGCAAGTTGACAGGGATGGTGGTGAGATTTGCCATTCAAATACCTATCTGTATGCGTAGGTTTCCTATATACAGTATGACCTATGTCATTTTTAGGACCTCTAATTACTAGCACATCTAAGAATACAAGTGAATTTTAATTTTCCAACTCCATAGTGAATTTAATTTTACTATGCATGGAGTTCAGATGGTCTAAGAAAGCTGAAACACTAGATCTAGGTAAAATAGTAAAGGTATCATCTACGTATCTTTTAAAGATCCTCGGCTTGACAGGTGCCAATGAAAGCGCTCTCTCCTCGAAGTCTTCCATGAAAATATCGGCGACGACAAGAGACACCGGAGACCCCATTGCCACACCATCAATTTGCCCGTAGAATTCACCATTCCATAGCATATAGCCAGATGTAAGGCAGTGTTGTAATAACTCAGCATATTCTATTGCCATCTGTTGTTCACCCAATCTTCTTTTCACAATTCGATACATTCTTGAACTGGTAGGCATGTGAAGAGAGACTGGACATCAAAACTGACCATAACTTCATCATCAGTTAGTCTCAAATCCTTAATCTCACTGACAAAATGGTATGAGTCCCTTGTGTATGCTTCCGTCTTCCCTCGCAGTAAAGAAATACCTTAGACCCGTGAAGAGTAGCACCCCTTTGCAGAGTGCAGGCATTTATAAGCTGGACTGCGAGTGTGGTCTTTCATACATTGGTCAAACGAAACGCAGTGTATCAACCCGGGTGAAGGAGCACATAGCAGATGTCAAGCACCGTCGGTGTAATAGGTCTGCAGTTTGTGAACATGTCATTGATAAACCAAACCACTCAATTAAGTTTGATAAACCTTCTATCCTTGCCAAAGAAAAAAGATATTTTCCCAGGATGCTACGCGAGGCTATTGAGATTAAAAAGCATCCTAATTTCAATAGAGAAGATGGATTGTCACTACCACCAGCTTGGGATCCTGTAATACATCTCATCAAGGAACAAGCGAGACACAGGACTGCAAAACCTTAATTTCCGAACGGTGTAAAATATCTTATCTGTTTAAAAGTAGTTTAATAGTCTCTGTTTTTTAAATATTATAATTAGTAATGAGGTAGCCTGGGAGTTTTTCTTTGCAGCGTTTCTTTTCTCCTCAGTACGCCTCATTTGTGAAATGCTGCTTGGTAAATTATTAGAATAAAATAATTAAGCCCTTCTGGCACATGTGTAACTGTCTTTACAGCTTAGGCCCATCTGGCATGTATGTACACCTTTATTTGTGTTTTTTCAAAAAAAATGGGTAGTTTGCACAAATTGTAACTTTGACAGAGGAAAATACATCTTTTCTCAGTCCTCCCGTGACCATGGAAAGCTGGAAAGCTTCCGAAACGTCGGGAACTAAAATGAGATAATATACGCGATATAATCCGTTAAATTGTTTTATTTCAACCCGTAGGCAACCAATATAAAAAAATTGCAACCTATTTTTGGTTCTAAATTGAATCCATAAGAAATCTCACAATTACCTCAAGTCGCAATTAGAACTATGGGTGAAAGTTATGCGCAGTGAACGATTTATTCACTCAATGACCGAATAAATAATTTCGGCTCGGTCAATGAGTGATAAATGCGACGCCAAAGTTCCTTTGAGTGGCGTGGCAACAATCCAATAAGTTGTGTTTTTAAAAGTGAATGTGATTTACCATTTTAATTTAAGATTTATACATCTGTTTGGTGAAGAGACTAAAACTTCACGTTATACAGGCATTGAAATAAGCACGAAATTCTTGCAAATGTGTTAGTTACCGTGAAACTATAGTACGGTTTCTTTGTAAATTTTGGATGCGCCTTTGATTTGATCAAGAATATTTAAAAAGAGAGTTCTAAATCAAATAAGGAATTGATACTGATAAGAAATAAAAATGTTAAAAACCTGACCTAATGATTGTAGGTTACGTACAATGTTAAAATAACATCATCACAACTATCAAAAGTCTGTGATTATGCGTAATTGTGATAAAATTCTGTTTAAAATAATCCATTTTCAAGGACTCCAATTTGTAAACATGGCGAAACAAAAAGATCTTACAGTGTTTATTTTCACTTATTTGGAACTATCAGGTCTGAGAATGAGTGGCAAAGCAGTGAATGCTATTACCAATACTAATTATTTGCTCTTTTGTAGATCGCCCAGTACTCGTGAATTAGGAGTCCTCAATACTGCTCCAAAATCCCAAGTTATTGTTGTAAGCAAAAGCTTTATATCAACAGGAACAAATGTTCAAAACAAATTAAATAAGTCGAAATATAATAAATAAAGTCGAAATTTGGCAGTTTTTAATTAACTAGAACTCAAAAAGTAAAGGTGATAAGTACACGATTGGTTTAGCAGTTTTGTAGAAAATTCCAAAAACTACTGTTCTGTATCTAGGTATTTCAAAACCCAGTTGACCTTCATCAAGTTATTCACATCCCACTAAGGTATAAAGTAATACTAATATTGGTACAGTTTTGCACCTTACTGTATGTCTGTGAGTACCTGGCGGCTTTAGCGGTGAGATAGCTACGCTTCTTGGCCCAGCCATCGCAGATGTCTCTTGGAGACCAGGTGTCATCGTTCTCTGGGTGGTCTATGCGGAGCAGTACGGGTAGGTTTAGTCTTTCGCCGAGATATCTACAAAAACAACAAAAGCATTATTCTATAAATAATAATAATAAATAACTAGAAGGCATCCGCTACTTCGTTCGCGGAGGAGAAAGTCATAACCCCTCAAAAGTATCCTATAACCATCTGGAGATACCCAGCTACCTGTGTACCAAGGATAGATGAAATCCGTTTAGCCGATTTTGCGTGATGAAACCGCAACGAGACATAAAAACATACAAAAAATCCAAAAAATATATTTTTCACTTCTCCTGCTCAAAAAGAACGTCATATTAGCTGCGCGAAGCGAGACTAAAATAGTACATTTAGCCCCTAGGGTTTAAAAGAAAGCCATATAATTCCATACAAATTTCTATGACACTGAAAAAAAAACACTTGCGGCCAGCTATATACTCCTTACGAATAATTAAAAACAAACAAACCAACCTGATCAGATTGGCCAAACTTTCTGATGGAATTGCTCAAACCGTACCTTTAATTTTTCTTGAAAAATACAATTTTAATGTTAAGTCCTTTTTATTTTCTCACAGTCGAAGTGAAAAGCAGAGTGTTTAACACGTGGCTAAAAGCCATTATGACACTCAGACAATTTGCCCTCGCTGACTTCGTGTGCTCATCCAAAAAATCACTTCGTGTCATAATGGCTTATTTTAGCCCTTTGTCAAACAATTTACTATTTCAGCCCCTTAGTTTGGAAAACTTCCGTTTAGAGCACCGAATCTGCGTGAAAAAGTTCGTTTCATCCGCTAGTCTGAAAAAGTCATTTGAAGTTCGAATTTATATTTTTTTATTTGATTATTAGTTTTTTTATGAGTTATTATCGTTAGTTTTGATGAGAACATAAGCGGTTTATTATAATTTCATAATGTTTCTTACGTCTCACATTTCATGACATAATGGCTTATTTTAGCCCCTTGTCAAACAATCTACTATTTCGCTTCAGTGTCCTCAAAACTAGTCCCTTACAATATCTTACAAAAATCGACCTAGTTCCAAACTAAGCAAAGCTTGTACTGTGGGTACCAAGTGAACGTACTATATACGTATAAGGAGTCTTGGCTGATTCATCACCGCAGAGCCGAAACTACTGAATCTAGAAACTTGTTTTTAGGGTTCCGTGCCTCAAGAGGAAAAACGGAACCCTTATAGGATCACTTTGCTGTCCGTCTGTCTGCTATCAAGACCCTTTTTCTCAGGAACGCATGTAGGTATCAAGTTGAAATTAATATCAAATACTAATATTATTATTAACAAAAAATCAAGCTTCTAAGTCAACGCAATACAAAGATGCAGTCATTAAAAAAGTGTTTTCATACATATTGCGGTCCATGGAAAACCTATAGGGTACTTCCAGTTGTTCTAGGAACTTGAAATTTGATATGAAGGTAGCTTTTATATTTCCCCACGAAATAAATATGATAATGTTTTTTTTGTGTTTTTTTTAACTTTTTTTTGTTCCGTACCCAAAGGGTAAAACGGGACCCTATTGCTAAGACTAAGATGTCCGTCTATCTCTCCATCTATCACCAGGCTATATCTCATGAACCGTGACAGTTAGACAGTTGAATTTTTCACAGGTGATGTATTTATGTTGCCAACAAATACAAACTTAACAACAAATACAAAAAACAGTATAATTGATGTCTGTCTGTGTATATCCGTAGCCAATATAAAATGACCCCACACCGCGTACATTAAGCTTAGGAGAAGGACTCTGCTAATGATGGATTTTCATAGATACGGCCGTTTATAGCGTACATTTTGAACGGAAATCTCAGTGCGCGAGTCCAACTCGCACTTGGCAATCTTTTTTTACAATATGGCACGCAATAAGCAGGGATTTTTCGAACCTCATCCTGGGTACCCAATATCCTCTAGAATTCCTGTGGATCTGTCCAGCCATGTCTAAATGTATTTCCTCCTCGGTTGATTCCATTTACTCCAGTCTATAAGACTTACCTAATAGTAGTGTAGGGTTCTCGTAGTTGGGCGATGGGGTAGGCACCCATCAGGATCTGAACTGGCCGCGGTACCATGGAAGGAAACACCAGACCCGGACAATCACACAACCTCACCTGTGGGCACAAATGATGTTGCTATAATTCAAAATTCAAATAGTTTATTCTGCAAGTAGGCCGCAAGGGCACTTTTACAAGTCTGACTCAACGGCATTTCCCTAGAGGAGAACTCTGTTGAGAAGAAAGCCGAAACAAACAACAGTCGGTCATTTTCTCAAATTAACTCTTATCTATTACAATATTTGTACTTAGCTTACCTTCAATATAATTATTTACTAGCTTCTGCCCGCGACTTCGTCCGCCTTAAATTCGTACTACCCGGGGGGGGTACTACCCGTCGTCTGTTGCGGTAGTCATCCGGTACTTTTAGTTTAAGTATCTTTCCCAGAAGAATAACGCTATCGGTCTTATTACTTAAAATTTTTCTAATAAATAAAAGCAGGCTTATAGATCTTCGCATCACTAAAGATTCGTAACCCAAACATCCTAACAGGTACCGAGTCGGATATAGGTATATCTTTTAAGTATGAACTCAATGCGCAGTTCTCCAAGATTCAAATTCAAATATTTATGGCTATTTAAAAACTTTTTTCTATGGTATGTTAGAACGACCTCTCAGTAATAAAAATATTGGTGAAAACAATGTTAAAATAATTATTTTTGGACTTTTCCATTAATAATCCAATATTATTATAACCATGTAAGCTGAGTATGTATAATTTTATGGCTCAATAAAAATATTTGTATTTGTATTAAACGCTTCATACTAAAGCCTACTAGGTTAGTAACGTCACACGTTTACTACCTTCTATGGGAAATTAAGAACCTTGTCCTGCAGCTATGTTAAAACTTGCGTTTATCGAAACGGTTTCATAATAAAAGATACCATATATTTTATGTTATGAGTTATTAAATGGTACTATTTTCATACTTTAAAAATGGACTTTCTCACCCAACTTTAAGGGCTCATAAAACAAGCTGTTCGGCTGATTTACCGCACACATGCATGTCTCTCACAGAAGTAATACAAAATCTTGTATGTGTGTTAGTTGCTAATAAACATTCGCTGTGACCGCACGCAAAACGTATTTGATTTTGAACTCATACAACAATGAACCTTAAAGCTATCGGAACACAAGCTATACGTAAGAAATTGTACTAAAAATTTTAAGGGTGTTCCTTAAATTTTACAAATTTTGAGATCAGGCAACACCCCTATTGGTTAGAATTTCAAAGGACTTACCTGTGGGGTGAGGAATATGGTCTGGAAATGCTTCGTGTGACCAGGTGTTTTTGACACGGAGACCACCTTGCGGCCCATAACAGCGTTCATAAGCGACGACTTCCCCACATTTGGTTGACCTACGCAGCCGATGGTCAGAATACCGCTTTTATATTTTTCATGTTTGTAAAACGTCGTGTCTGCTTCTTGGAGGATAGTTTCGCCTGTTGAACAAACATAATATAGGGTAAATCGTTTATTAAATAGCAATTAAAGTGCCTAATATTGGAGAAGTACCTACAGTAAAATATTTGCATTTGTCAAGACTACAATTACGGATATTCATACTATACCATTGGCTCATATTAATAACAATATTAAGGTAATTATTACCAGATTGAATTTTTATTACATACAACACTGAAAAATAAATTAAAATGAAATCTCTTCCATAAAACGCTAGAGAATATAAACATTATACGTCCATGTACATCATGACATCGTTACAATTTGGTGCCGTGACCAGGATTCGTTTTTTTTATCGGGAACTGATTAAAAAGTGATTAATGCCAAAGATGAAGCTTTCTAATAATATCATCGTCATCATTCACCCCAAATTACTCAAGATGTGGTGTTACTTGGTCATCACTCACCGGCTTCAACTTAATTTTCATAATCAAACTTAACATTAGTCCCCTCCTTAATCTTGCTAACCACAACCTGATGTCGACGTCAGATACAATGATCACCTTACATTCCTCAATCAGCCTAGCATCGTTTCAGTTCTATCTGCGGTGTCCAACCTAAATGTATACTACCTTAACTAAGGCATATTTTCGCACCAAAAGGATAGAACACAGCAAAGTTAACTGAAAGAAGTCCCGTAAAAATATAAGTCCACTTTGTATATTTACTATTTCTAGATAGTTTTGTACTGTATCTGTTAAATGTCGAATAAAGTGTTCAAATAATTATTTAAGAGTGCGTTACAATTTGGTGCCGTGACTAGGATCTGGTACACGTACATAATTAACGCCGGAAAAGTACCTTGGTGATAACATCATCATTTACCGTAAATTGTTCTATTGTTTATTCTTTACTAGCATTTCCAAACTTCAACCTGCATTTCACCCCATTAAATGAAGATTACCGGGATAATAACTACCCTATGTCTTTCCTATGGTCTCAAACTATCTCCAAACCAAATTTCATTTAAATCGGTTCAACGGTTTAAGCGTGAAAATGTAACGAACAGAGTATAGTAAGTATAGTATAGTGTGGTTAACATCACTTACCGACTTCCGCCTGGTCTTCATAATCGAATTCCACGTTAGTTTCCTCCTTAATCTTGTTCTCCCACGAGCTAAGGTTGACGTCAGTTCCAACTATCTCTTTGCAAGCTTCCAGAAGTTTAGTGGCGCCTTCTGCGCACATGCGCTGGCGGCCTCGGCGGCGACGCACTTGGAGCCCTATACAAATACAAATATATTTATTTCGACCATCCTGGGGCCATACATTCTATTCTAATAATAACTACAACAATGTAAAGGAGGGCTATTAGGCTGTACGTGAATCATGCTACTATGATACGCGGAAGAGGAATCATGGTTTCAATCCAGTTATTCCCCCGTACAGCGGGATTTTTTTTTTCGAAACCGAAGGCTTTTACTATTTATTGTACCTGTTATTTTCATTGTGGACTTAAACCACGATTGATTGAGGCAAGAAGGTTCACACTAAAAATAGGCCTCTAGGGTGTTAACAACTTTTTACAAAAGAGCAATTGGCCTAACACTTCACAATAAATAAATAAGTATCAGGGACAATCTTACACAAATCGACCCAGTCCCAAACTAAGCAAAGCTTGTACTATGGGTCTAGGCGACGATATACATAAACATAATATATAGATAAATTATAATACTTAAATACATAGAAAACATCCAAGACACAGGAACAAATATTCGTGCTCATCACACTAACACTTGCCCTGGCCGGGATTCGAACCCGGGACCGCTGGCTTCGTAGGCCGTTGTGCAGCCCACTGAGCCAAACGTGTCGTCAACAACAATGAAAGATAATGGTTCCGTTCAAGGGTACAGTAATTGCTTTCGGCTTTATAAGGTGCAGCTGGTATGGATTCCAGGGCATGAAGGCTTCATCGGCAATGAAAACGCAGATGAACTAGGTAGAAAAGGGTCTGCAACTAACTTCGTAGGACCCGAACCATGTGTGGGACTCTCACAGGAAACCATAGTAACGGCCATTAAGGACCATGCCAAGAACCAACATCAACAAGAGTGGAAGAAGGTGGAGGGCCTGAGGCATGGAAAGCTATTCATAGAAGGGGTAGAATCAAGCTGGACCAAGAAACTGTGGAACTACAGCAAAAGACAACTCAGAATCATAATGGGTATGTTCACAGGTCACTGCGGAGTGAAAGGACTCCTGGCCAAACTAGGACTTTCTGACAACACGGATTGTAGAATGTGCGGTGAAGAGGCTGAAACAATGGAACATATATTATGTGAATGTCATGCCCTCGCCAGACAGAGAGTGCAGGGATTTGGCGTTGGGTACCCAAGGCCAAAGGAATTCCAGACGCTACCATTGGCATCCATCATCCGGTTTATGGAGTTGGTAGAACAAAACATTGAGTAGCAAGAAGCGGTAATTACACAAAAGATCCCACTGGGTCGAAATGTATCCGTAAGGACCCCTAGTAATAAGATAAGATAAGATAATTGCTTTCGGCCTCGAAAAAATATACTCGCTATACCTACGTTAATTTTTTCAAAGGTATTAACACTTTCGCTGATAAGTTTTTCGTACCGCTACGCACTCTCCTCTACCTACGGGAAAACGCATAGTATGGGCTCCGCGACTACGTGCAAAGCGCCCGCTTGGCGGGTAAATGTGTAAACCTACAATCTACACTTACAACGCCAGAAGCATTACGTGCATGTTGCCGACCCTTTAAAAACCTAGTCACTCCCCTCTTGAAGAAACTCATACTGAAACCTCCAGGGAAAACTGCAGCAGGGAGTTCATTCCACATTCGGAGTGTGCACGGTAGAAAATTTCTTTGATACCGCACGGTGCGCGACTATTTTGTTTACAAGGTATGTGAATGAACCCTGCCGATGGCGAGCGGTGCGGTGGTGGTGCTATAGACATCATGTCGACGATTCCTCGGAACACAGTCTTATTATATAAGCGGTAGAACACACATAAGGAACCGAAGTCTATCCTAAGACTCATTCCACAACTTGCAAGCTGGTAGTAAAAATGAGAATCCAATTTTTTTATGCTCACGGAAAAGTCGTCAATCGCATTAATCGTCGCCCTCATGATCGGCCGAATTTCACCTTAACGGAGTTTCGTTCTCATTTTAAAACTACGAGTTGGATTGTAACGAAACTTTGCATATACAATGACATGAGGTATATCTAGGCCTGTAATTAGTTTATATGGCTCCAGTTTATAAAACAAACGAAATACAGCAAAAACAAGTTTTGTATGAAAAAGTTAAATTCACTGTATATTTTATACTAAGGTATCTGAAGCTCCATAAACTAATCACAGACCTGCACATACCTTAAGTTATTCTAAATACAGAGTTTCAGAGCAAACTAGCTAGTCGTATTAAAATGAGAGCGTAACTACGTTTGTATAGAGAACCGTGCTTGAGGGCGACTCTTAAAGAGTCCGCAGCAAGCTCGGTTCTCCAGAAATTATTATATTTCGTTTGTTTTATAAACTGGAGCCATATAAACTAATTACAGGCCTCGATATACCTCATGTCATTGTATATGGAAAGTTTCGTTACAATCCAACACGTAGTTTTAAAATGAGAACGAAACTCCGTTTGTATGGGAAGGTTTAATTCGGCCGGGCTTGCGGGGGACTCTTAAATGCTCTTTTTTCCTAAGTAGTTGAAAGTAACAGTGAAACCACTCACCAGCCTTATCACTAGTCGCTCCATTCAGATTGTACCCGGGACATGAAGTGAAGTACACAACTTTCAGCCCCGGATAGCTTTCCATGAGATACTTCTTCCAGGCAACCACCACGGCCGCGGGCACTAAGTCCACCTTGTTGAGGACTAGGATCATATCTTTCTGTTGCTGCATCACGTGCTGGTACAGGGAAGGGGGGAACATCATGCCCTGGGGAGGAGAAAAAGCCATCATTACATTACTCGTACAATAAATAAACCCTTTGGTTTTCTAATCACTTTGATGTCAACTGTATCATAGTTTTTTTTCTTGTTTTGTATATATATAGTAGTATGTATGTTTAGTATATATGTATCATATATATGTTTGTTTTTATTTATTTTTGTATTATTTGTAATCTTATCTCACCACCTACTCATTCCTAGCTATTTTATGTCATTTTCGCTACCCAAAGGTTGTCTGGAAGAAATCGCTCTTTAGCGATAAGACCGCCTATTGTCTAACGTATTTTATGTTAAGGCTCTATTGTACTGTTTCTGTTGTTGGTGTGCAATAAAGAATTGTCGTATTGTATTGTACTGTACCCTTTCGCACACCTCACAAAAACTGCACAGAAAATGTAATGATATATACATATGATGATATGGGCGGAGTCTCCTTGCGTGAGCAAATCAGAAATGAGGAGATCCGCAAAATCAAGGTCACCGACAGAGCTCAGAGCATCTGATATGATGACGATGGTGCTGAACACAAGTCTCGCTTACCGCGAACCACTCCGGAGCTCTCCGCAGCTGTCTCCAGGTGGAGCTCGAAGCGACACAGGTATGTCACTCACCGCGAACCGGACACGATGAGTACCAGGATGTCGCACATCTCCAGGACTCTCCACAGCTGTCTCCAGGTCTCCAGATAGAGCTCAAAGTGACACAGGTCTCTCACTCACCGCGAGCCGGACGTCGACGATGAGTACCAGGATGTCCCACACCTCGAGAACTCTCCACAGCTGTCTCCAGGTCTCCAGGTGGAGCTCGAAGCGACACAGGTCTGTCACTCACCGCGAACCGGACGTCGACGATGAGTAGCAGGATGTCGCACATCTCCAGAACTCTCCACAGCTGTCTCCAGGTCTCCAAGTTGAGTTCGAAGTAGGACATCTTCTTCCAGTGTTCGGTAGCTTGCAAGGAGTTGACGTATTCCTGGAACAAATCTATGCTATTATAAAGTTGTAAAAATAAAATTTCAGTACATTGAAGATATCGCTGCTCAGTTTAAGATTCATAAAATAATCTTACAGTAAAGTACTTATGCTCCTGAACTTCCAACTTGCGCGGGGGTCATGCTGAAATCCCACGGGGATAGCTTAGGGAATGCCAGATCCTCGGGAAACTAGTCATATCCTCACTCTATTTCTATGTATATTTATATATATATACACATAGAAATAGAGTGAGGGAGAGTCCTTGGTGATGTAGTCAGCGAGAGAGAGCGAGAGGGAGGGAGATAGAGAGAGAGAAAAAAGAGAAAGATAAATCCTAAGGGAAGTAGTCAGGAGGGTCCACCTCCTGCTGTCTCCAGGACCGAGTGTATTTAAGAGAGGGATGGATCGGGAGAGAGCGAAATAAACAGTCCTGGGGGAGGTCTAGTATAAATAAATTATCGTTTCCAGCTCTCAAAAAGTACTTAAGAGTCCCTAATGGCAAAGGCTTATTATAGGGTAGAGGACTATTTAACAGACAAAAATGCATGGCCCAAAACAGAAACCAAATAATTTACTTTTACCGCGACACGGTTCTTATAAGGTGGCATATCAAACGTATGTAAGTTGTTTTAAATAAAAATCACTATTTAGCTTTTTTATATTCTAGATTTTTTTTTTTTTTTTTACTTTTATAAGTTTTGATATGTTTCCTTGAAGAACTACGCATTGAGTTTATACTCAAAACATATATTTAGGTTAGGCTAAGCACGAATATTGTAATAGATATAAGAGTTATTTCGAAAAAATGACTGACTGTTGAGTTTGTTTCGGCTTTCTTCTCTTCAGTGGTCTCCTCTTGGGAAACGCCGTAGAGTCAGACTTGTAAAAGTGCCCTTGTGGCCTACTTACAGAATAAAGATCATTATTTCATTATTTCATTAAATACAATCTTACAGTGAAGTACTTGTGCTCCTGAGCGTCCAACTGCGCGGGGGTCATGCTGAAGTCCCACGGGGGACGCTTGGGGAACGCCAGGTCCTCGGGGAAGTAGTCGTGAGGGTCCACCTCCAGGTCCGTCTCCGGGACAGGGTTTAAGGCTCTCCTGAAAGGACAAAGAAATAACTTAGCTTCAGATTAATAATAAAAATGTTGACAACATTTTGAGTTCAACTTTTTCTGGGTTCCCTACCTCAATCGGAAAAAACGGAACACTTATAGGATGGCTTTGTTGTCCGTCTGTCCGTCCGCCTGTCTGTCAAGACCCTTTATCTCGAGAACGCGTAGAGGAATCGAGTAGAAATTAACACCATATACTCAGGTCTACGGTCCCTCGAAGCTGTGAAAAAATCAAATGTAGAAGTTTGATTTTTTCGCAGCTTCAACTTCTAGGTAAAAAAGAGATACCCATTTATGGCGCAAAAAACGTACGTTTCGAAACTCTCAAGGGAATCAAAATGATAGGGTACTTCCCGTTTACATAGAACTATGAAATTTGGCAAATAATATCGTGACATACTACAAAATATATACAAAAATCTGAACACTATACATTTTTAATTAAATCATTAAAAATATAGTCTTTTTCAAAAGACATATATTTGGACAGCCCGGTTGCGTTAAATTTGCGCCTCATTTGTATGCAAAGCTATAGATATCAGGTGCAAACTTAACTCAACCGGAACCGGGTAATATAATAATGTTAGAAAGTTTGTACGCAACCCTCGGTGCTTGAGTCGGAGTCGCACTTGGCCGGTTTTTTATGTAATGAGTGGCAAACGGGCAGACTTTCATTGTTTCCTTTCATTGTTTTGCATACTTCTGTACCACACCAATCACCATATAAGTCAAAACCCAATTATTTACAGACAGCTGCAGAGAAAAGTAACCCCCCTGCCATACTAACATTATATGGCAGAGGGGTCACGTTTCTCTGCTGCTGACTGTACCAATGCAAAAAGTGAATAAATGTATTTTATTATTATTAACTAGAAGGCGCCCGCAACTCTGTTCGCGGAGGAAAAGTCATAACTCCTCTTTTTACCTTCAGCGTAGTCGGGTAAAAAGTATCCTATAACCATCTGGAGATATCCAGCTACTTGTGTACCATAAATAATTGAAATCCGTTTAGCCGGTTTAGCGTGATAAAGCCACAACGACAATGGCAAACGTACAAAAACATCAAAAAAAAAATATCGATTAGCGACCTCCACATACTCCGTTACAATTTTTTTTTTAATATCTTCAATTGTGCAGGCATTTAATTTAAACAACTTTGTTATACTTTAGAAATAGCCTTTCACTTGTAAACTCATTCATTTCTTTCGCTTTGTTTCAACCCTCTTAGTGTATGAATTTCGAGAATGCAAAGAAATTTAAGGGATTTTTTTGGAGGCGAAGTCGCGGGAAAGCTACTTTCAAATAAAATACACACTAAGCTCAATTTTTCTGCGTTGCCTTTTAGTTGATTAGTAGAGAATGGTTCATTGCATTAAGTCGCCAAAATTTGTATGACTAGTTTTCTTTTCTGCAAAAATATTAAATAAATAAATTGTAATAATACTTAATATTTTCTTCTGTTTCAATGTGTAATAATACTGTTATTTTGTGCATTACATAAATAGTACTTACTGTTTATGTAATGCTCAAAATTACAGAGATAGACTCCACAGTGTATGCATGATGTGGTTAATGAATTTGTAATTTGTGAGTGTATGGTACGCAAAATGCATATTTTCTATGAATTTTCAGATTTTTATGATCATCCTGGCTGCTTAAATACCATTGGCGTTTAGTGTCGCCAGATATTTTTAGCTCCTTGTATGTTCAGAATTTATTAGAAATCAGCTGCTCATACATTTCCGACAAACTCGGTGTTCAGATATCATTGTTCACATCTCGTGGTAGGAATTTATTGAAATTTAAGACTGTTCAAAAATATTTGAGTACCTCAACCGCTACGATATATCTGATGCTGGCTGTAACCCATTTAAAAGTCACTCTTTGAACTTTAGACGTTGCAAGCCTGGCAAACCCCATATTGCAAAAAATCAAAACGAGACTACCTCAACCGCTACAATATATTTGATGCTGACTGTACAGCTAGTTTATTGCAACAGCCAGTTATTAGACTTACATAGCATTTTCCTTCTTCATCCTGAGTTCAGCCTCGGTCTCTCTGTAGAACTTGAGAGCATATCTGTTCCGGTCACCTCTGTTACCGCCCCTTGATGGCTGGTAGTTGACGGAGACCACATCTTGCCCCGGCTCACCTGACGAAGCTGTGGAGAAAATCAATTAAATACATATGAGCTAATAAGAGACAATCTTACTAATTCTGGAATCGACAAAAGGAGAGGATGGGAGCTGAAAGGTGGGGAAGAATATAGAGGTTTATTAATGAAAATACTGAAAAACTAGTTTAGAATTTTGCCCATTTCACATAGGCAGCTGCTGCCTTAGAGAGATACTTGAAGTTGTCTACATGGCCTGTGTATTTAGTTAAAAGGCACTCCTTGACTATGTGGTCACTCACACAGGCATGGATACAGAAGCAAGCAATGGCCCTGCCCTGCCCTAACTCATAAACAAAACACTTTAGTTTTATTAAGTTAAAAAAGTTTTAGATAGTTCAAATCACAAAAACTGCCTCTCCTGAACATAACCCTGTATTTGTGCCTGCACTGTTCCTGAACAGGTTTCCCTAATACCTTCTATAGAAGTAATTTCTAACGGGTAACTCTTACACAAAAGATCCCACTGGGTCAAGGTATATCCATAAAGACCCCTAGTAGTAAGATAAGATAATCTCTAACGGCAGTAGAAAATATTTTTGAAGCCTCTAAAACCTTCAATCATTTTAGGTTGTGTACATTTTGTAGAAAAGTCTCTTAGTTTTATTTCAAACCAAACATATGAAAATAAAAATGTTAAATTTTAAGAATAAAGGCTAAATTTACTTACATGATAATAAAAGAGTTTTATTTTGCTTTTTACATTGTAGCTGTTGCTTTTTAGCTTTGCCGCTAAACGGCGTTCTTCGACGATCCTGCGGCATGTTCAAACTTCACCTGAAAAATGGCAAATTAGCTTATTATAACCTTGAAACAGGTTTTACCGGGTAATGAGACGCCAGTGCGCTTGGTAATTGCGTGTCTGGATCGCTAATGTACAGTTATCATACAAAAGATAAATATAAAAAGTATAGTTCAAATTATTGTAATGGAACCGCATGGGTTTGGGGAATTTAACCAATAAAAGTGTTTGCTAACGGTTTTAATTCATGCTAAGAAGAGTTTACATGGAAATTATCGCGGATATGAGCGTTCACACTTACTTTTAACAAGTAATTTGTGTAGTTTTTTTTACAAATCGGCACGGCAATTTCTCGAAGTACGGAAACGAAATGTCAAAACTCGACAAAGATGAACCAACTGTCAGTTTACCAAAACAATCGGTGTAGCAATATTTTAAAACGCTCATTCCAGTGCTAAAATAGAAAAACTGTATCCAAATAGCTGCCAGCCATCATGCTGTCAATTTTGAATTAAGACATTTATAGTGCAAGCTTCAGGTTGTAATTTGAAAATCATTATAATTTACTGGATTGTAATTGTAACTTCATTTATGACTTACGAGATATTACGAGAATAAGAGTCAGTTATAAAGTTGTGAATTCATATTATTTTACTCTACTCAGCACGGTACTTCACGAAATCTTAAATCGAATATCACACTCTTATTAAACTTGCCTCTGTTAAAAACCCAATTTCCTAACCTATTTCGTGACGCTACGTTATAGCTGTGAAATATTGTTTTGCGTAAATAAATAAAATCCTTGTAATATAACCAAACAATATAGTAAATATAGAGACTGAATCTTACAGCATATCAAAATGCTTCCATTATCGCTATTACGGACCGCTCAGAACCATCCAATGCTCGTAGAACTCAAAAATGGCGAGACATACAACGGGCATCTAGTTTCTTGCGATAACTGGATGAATATCAACTTGAGAGAAGTAATTTGCACATCACGGGACGGTGACAAGTTTTGGCGCATGCCTGAGTGCTATATTCGCGGTTCTACGATAAAATATCTGCGTATACCTGATGAAGTTATAGACATGGTGAAGGAGGATACACAAGTAAGTTTTTTCAATTAATTCATTTTAGAGTGAATTCTTTGTACCTCCACACTTAACGAGACAGTTGCTTCAAACTAGTCCCTGCTCAGTGTGGAACCTTATCAACTGTTTTTGTAGAACTGACATTCAATTTAGAAATGGTAAGATCTTTTATTTTCTTCCAGTAGCCATCATTGATTAGGGTTGCCATATGTCCAGGTTTCCCCGGATTTGTCCTAGTTTGGAGGCCGTCTGGGGACCGTCCTGGCGCGCTTTTAACTTGTGTCCGGGTAAAACCAGGACACTATTTGTATCTCAAAGACCTTATAGAACTGCATCCATCATGTCCAGGGAAAATGCGATTCACTCCAAATATTCAAGGTTTTTGTAGCTTTTGTCCGGGTTCAGCTATAATCAAGATGGCAGACCTGTCATTGATTAATTAGAAAGTTCCACGTTTGTTAAGTAGCTACATCATTTGTAGGCTTATGTATATTTTTTTTAATTTACTAGATGATACTTGGGCAAATGTTATTACTCTCTAAATGAATATTTTTCGGACTCTTAGTGTAGTTTCACATGTTAATTAAGTATAAATTGAAATAATATTTTGTAGGTATCTCGTAGTGTATTGTTTTGTAATGTAAATGTTGTGTATCTGGTTGACATATTATTTACAAATTAAAATTCTAATCATATGTGTGTATACCTGAAAAGGCTGATCCAACGCTTGCATCAGTAACTGCAAAATGTTGTAAAAGATGTTAACCTAAACCTGTCACACAATAAATATTCATTCATTCATTCACTTAAAAATTACCATTTCCAGCTGCCAAAAGTACTTAAGTCTCTAATGCCAAAGGCATAGTATAGGAATGAGGACTATTAAGCAGACAAAAATAGCTGCAATCCAGCTTGCTAACGCTAAATATCCTGTAAACAAAATTCGTTTGTTTTCACTAAACTAAAGCCTCAGCACCGCCCTGTCTTAGTAACATTACGCTGCACACATGCGACCCGCAAGGTCGACTGCCACCAACGTGTGCCTGTGCACACATTGAGCGGAGTGCTGTTGTAAAATATCTCGGCGTGGTCATTGATGAAAAACTCGATTTTAAACAGCATATCCTGGTCACGGCTAGTCACATTCGCAGTGATTTATGTTTTTAAAAAATTTAAGGAACTCAGCAGACATGCAACTGTTAAGAATAGTATATACCTCAATCTGTGAGTCAGTTATATCATATTGTATAACGGCTTGGGGTGGTGCTTCGAAGTCACACATGATATATTTAGAGAGAGCACAGCGTGCAGTCCTAAAAGTTATACTCAAAGAACGTATTAGGTTCCCGACTGCGCTTGTTTATAAAAATATGGACGTTCTCAGTGTTCGTGGGATTTACATAAAGCGGGTTGTATCAAAGTTACACGGAGAGGTAATAAGATCTCCCAACTATGCTGCCCAAACACAAAAGAGAGTTTTTAGAATTCTGGTTCCTTCTTCCAAAACAGCTTTTTCTAAGAAACATGGCTTTTTTCTCCATCCCTTTATATATAATAAAATAAGTCTTAAAATTCCTCTGAAAGAACTCTCAATTAAAGATCTTGAATCTAAAGTACAAACTTGGCTGAAATCACTCTCCTATGAGGATGTGGAAAAATAATTTTAAAAGTGGATAAGTAAACGCTCGTATTCGTGTACACCCACACGCACACACACACACACACACACACACACACACACACACACACACACACACACACACACACACACTCACACACGCGTAAAAAATTGCTTCTTCTCTTCTGTTTTGGTTACCTAGGAGACAGGCTTTGCCTAGTATAGGGACCACTGTAACTTTGTATGAACATACGCCTTAAGTATATGCTTCTAAAGGTAAACCTTGCTCGAAAATACATTACACTTTTTGTAATACTATCTGAACCTGGAGTGTATTTCAAATGTATAATTGTAATTTTATGTACAAATGAATAAATTGATTTGATTTGAAAAAAAAAAAAAAAATACAGCGTCCAAACTAGAAACCAAATAACTTACTTATACCAAACCTTGGTTCTTGTAAGAAAATCAAATTTGGTTTTTTTTTCTTCTATCATATTTTTACTTTAGGTATGTTTTCTTGGAGAACTACGCTTATGCTTAAAAAAAGATATATTTAAGATAGGATGAGTACTGAAATTGGAATAGTTTAGAATTATTTAGAAAAAAATACTCAACTGTTGAGCTTTCTTCTGAAAAGTGGTCCCCTCTTAGGAAATGTTGGTAGACTCAGACTTCAGACAAAAAGTGCCCTTGCAGTCTACTGACAGAATAAAGATCATTATTGCCCGCGAAGCTCAAGCTCCTGGGTTCAAATCCCGATAAGGGCAAATATTTATGTGATGAGCATTAATATTTGTTCCTGTGTCTTGGATGTTTTCTATGTATATAATTAAAAAATATTGTCGTCTAGTACCCCATAACACAAGCCTTATTATGCTTACCATGGGACTAGTTTCATTTGTGTAAAATTGTCTTGCAATATTTATTCATTTATTGCCCGTTTTACATAGTGCCAGATTTGGGATTAATATTAATCTAACATACCTTTATATTCTATTGTATATAATCCTCACTATCCTCTTGCCCTTATAATAATTATTATTTATTTCGGATAATACAATCCATATTAATTGTTAGTAAAAAATGGAAGAGCATATAGTTATGTTTGTATTGTCACTAATAATCAGAGGTCGGACAAATGGGCGTCATTACTCGCAGTAACATGGACATGACTCAAAAGTTTGATTGATTGACCAATAAATTAAATTATTGATGATATAGTGATAATTGATAAGATTTCAATGGTATACTAAAATTAAGATATTATACCTTCTTTGATTGCCTTTTAGCAAAACAGAACAATCTATTTTTTGACATTGACTTTACTATTCTGACATTCATTCATATTAATGTTATATACATTACTAGCTTCTGCCTGCGACTTCGTCCGCCTTAAATTCGTTTATCGCGGATAAGGGTATTTTTCCGGGATAAAAAGTAGCCTATGTCCTTCCCCGGGACTCAAACTATCTCCATACCAACTCTCATCCAAATCGGTTCAGCGGTTTAAGCGTGAAGAGGTAACAGACAGACAGACACACTTTCGAATTTGTAATATTAGTATGGACCTTGTGATTATTTTTGCTCTTTATCACCAAAAATATCAAACCATAATAAAAAAATATAACATGTTCGTGAAGAACTAAGCAATGGAAACTTTTGGGTTTGAATTGATGACACTAAAGATTTTTTAGACCGGAAATTTGCTAATATTCTCGTTAGAAATTTAAAAGAAAATCAGCCCGCTAGTTGCTTCTTGATTGCATCCAAAGTTTTGGACAAAGTAAATGGATCTACAATATTTTTTTTCGGATCAAGCTTACAATGGTTGTGGGAAGACTGTGCTGAAAGTAATTTCAAAAACTTTATTTTATTTACGAGCGATTCGGTGAGCTATATGCTAAATGCTGGACCGAAAATTAAAGCCAAATATCCACAAATAACTTGTTTGGCACATGGGATTCACAGACTTTGCGAAGAAATTAGAAAACATTTTGACGACGTTAACAGATTAATCAAATACGTTAAAAAAGTATTTTCAAAAGCCCCTTCCAGGATTGCAACATTCAAAGAAATTAACCCACACATTCCCTTGCCACCACAACCCATAATTACACGTTAGGGCACTTGGATCCAGGCGGCATGTTATTATAAAAATAATTTTGAAGCTGTAAAGAGAGTCATACAAACATTTAATAATCGTGATAGTACTCGTATATATATCCGTACGTGTAAACAGATTTTACAATCAAATAACGTTTTAGCACAATTAAACTTCATTTCATATCATTTTCAATCAATCCCGCACGTAATAGAGAGTTTTCAATCTAATTCAAATACTATATAATTTTCATTACGTAAAATACGATGTACATTGAATAATCTGGAAAGCATTCAAGGTGAAATAGGAATCAGTTTGCAAAGAAAAATGAAAGCAGTACTTAAAAGAAATCCAGATTTTGAAACTGTCATCCAATACATAGAAGGTAAAATAGACTCTGAATCCTATTGGCATGAAAGTATTCCTATTAAACTACTGAAGTTTGCTCCGTTAACTTTAGTAGATTGCGCACGGAGTTTTTCAGCTCACAGGTATATTTTGGATGTAAAAAGGAATAAACTTGCCACGAAAAATTTAGAAAAATTACTGTTTATTTACTTTAATAAATCTACACAATAAGAAGTCTGTGTTTCTATATACAACGTATACAAATAAAATTACAGGTAAGAAATTAATCAATCAAAATTTTGAGTCATGTCCATTATTGCGAGCAATGACGCCCATTTGTCCGACCTCTGCTAATAATAATTAAATAAAGGTAATCATTAAATTATTGGACATGAGCCCAGGTGGAATTTCGTTCAATGCTCAAACAATGGGATTTCTACCCTACCAGCAATAACAGCTACGAGGCTGTTGTGGCTGCCACAGATACGGCTTATGCCATTTACTTGAGTTGGTGAAGCATTTTGTTTTTCTTTACATCCCTCTCTATGACCTGTCAATTGTCATGTTGTTGTTTACATTCTTTTTCATGTCATATTTCACACATTTTTACCTTTATTCTTCTGTCTTCCCGATCTATAACCTTTCATATTCATACATAACCTTTTAAGCTCCAAGTAGCGAAGTACTGTGATGTGACTCCTACACCACAGCAATATAATATTGCATGATTAATCCGTCCATCCATCCCCGTTCCACCATCGGACTTCCAGGCGTAGGGAGTGACTTCATCCTTACATTGTTAATTTACCATTCATATGCAAGACACAATTTGCATCATCATTTCAAATGCGCTAAAGAATGGAACTCGGAAAATCATAATTAGGACCTCTTCAAGGCAAGAGTGAATAGATTAACTGAACCAGCTACCTACTAGCGATGGACGACTTTGAATGATTCTAGTTGAATCATTTGATTTTTAAGTTCATTCCAATTATTCGAATAGTCGAGATTCATTCGAATGAAGTCGAAACTCAGAGAACTTAGAGAGAGTGAGAGCTCAACGGGCGGCGGCCGAAGATTGTCGATCTCGCCCGAAACGAAGTCACACGTAACGCCATCGCCAGCGCCGCCAGTTAGACAACTAAGTTAAGAATCGAATAATTCTACTAATATTATTCAAAGTCACCCATCGCTACTTAGCTGTAATCGCCACATTGTACAGCAATCGAAGTCGAAAGACGAACATTCATTTGAATGTGGTGATTAGTACACTATTACTTTGTTATTAGAATGGTAAAATAAATCGCAACTAGTTATTCGATTTCTAAAATCATCAAAGTCGCCCATCGCTACTACCTACATCCTTGTCCCCTTATTCACTTACCATTGTGTGGTATTTAGTCATACTTGTTTCGGCCATTTTTTGACCGGATGCTGCACTTTGTGATGAAAGCAAGCCGCTTTGCACAGTGATAGTAGGGACCAACCTGAGTGATTTGACCCGCAGCAGCGGAAGTTTCACCCCTTAGGGACAGAGATGGCGCCACTTCTTTCAAAAATAATTTAAAAAATTCTACAAGCTAAAGTTATGAACCGATTTCAATGTTTAATATCTCAAATGAAAGCTTATTATATACACTTAAAAATAAAAAATAAAATTAAAAAGGGAATCGACATTCCAAGAACACTTTAGTGTTAACCTTTGGTCTGGCATACTTAACGGTCAGCTAATCGGGCCCTTTCAGCTGCCAGACCGCTTGGGCGCCAATCACTTTTTAAATTTTCTACGCGTCGATCTGCCCCTGCTGTTATAGTTGAATTATCGAGAAGATGGAATTGCATTTGTAGTGGTTGTACCGTTTGCAACAAAAGGAGAATAATTTTCTCTTAACTTAATAAAATGACACACCCAAGAAGTGGAATACGTAGTAGTCCTCTGTTTTTTTCTTTTATTCGCTATCATGTTCTTCATCTGAGCTGTCACAAGTATTGATAATAAAATTGTCTGTTATTTGATCCATTTATCCTTCCTGACATCGATATTTATTTTCTTCACTTTCGACGTGGTGACAAATATTTTCCCAGTCCTTAGCAGTGATGGTATTCATTCGTTCAGTTGCTAAACTCATAATGCCTTGCATGTTTAATGAAACGTTTCTTTTTGCTACATATCCTTTTACCATGGATCAAATATTTTCGATCGGATTGAATGTCGGGTGATACGGTGGCAATCGTAATACGGAGTGGCCATGTTCTTTTAAAATTGCATCTATGTGGTACTCGCGAAACCGCTCTTTATTTTGTTTAATTAATTCATACAAACTGGTTTTGTACATCAACCGGTTATACGAAATGTTGTGTTCTGTCAACCAATCCATCATTTCTTGTTTATTAGAATTTGACGTTGGAGCACGATTCAAAAGTTTGTTGTGATAGGACGCATTATCCACGATAAGTACGCTATTCGGTTTGAGGTTCGGTATTAATTTTTCTTTTAATCCATTTTTCGTAGTTGACAAAGTTCATCTGGTCATGGTAATCTCCCGTTTTTTGGTTTGCCTTAAACATTAACAAAGCGTTGGGAATAAAACCATCTTTTCCTCCTGCGTGCACTATTATTAACCGCTGGCCTGTACTGATTTGTTTTTTTACACCAAATTCTGTTCCATCGGTCCAAGCTTCTCCGGACACATGTGAAGTGTGGATGTAGGTTTCATCAGTATAAACTAGTGGTCTATCTTGAGATCGATATTCCGCAATTTTGATAAGGTAATTTATTCTTAGCAGTCGTATGTTGTGTTTTTCCATTAATATTTTTCGGTTGCCCTCGGTCTTTTTCCATTTAAATCCTAATTTTTGTATTTGTTTTCGTAAGGTGGAAATGCCAAATTTGTAATCTATATCGGATTTTAACACAGAGTGGAGTCCCTTTAAGGTTGGAAATTGCTTATGGGACAGATGAAAATTGTATATAGTTCTCCGGATGACTTCCTGATCAAAATCGTCTACTGCTGATGACGGACAAGGACGCAACTTTTTATTCTTCGGGAAGGTGAATTTCTTTGTTGTTGCAAATTTCTCGCTGTTGCTCTCAGTCACAATGTTATAAACAGTAGAGAGACAAACACCTGTAGCTTTTTCAACTAACTGGGCAGCGGTGTAAGGCAAGTTTAAATTTTTCGTCAGTTCATTTTCAAAATATTTATAACAGTTGAAAATTATTTGCTTACTTTGACTCTCAATAGGACCAAAATTACTTACAGACATATTTTTTTAAAATATAGAAATTATTCGTAGTCGTACGGGCGGACACAATAATTAATTGAGAATACAATCAAATCAGATGTAAAAATACGCACAACGTAAATAATATTGACAATTTCACACCGACATTATTTTTGTTTTTAGTTCTTCGATATATATATATATATAACAACCTCTTTGTATGCTGATAGTACAAGAAAATAGAAAATTTAAATATAGAATGCCTGTAAACAAACAATACTACTACATATGCAATTCCACGCTCTGATGATTCAACTATAGAAGATGTGGACTTGGAGACACGCAGAAGCATAGTACTGCAGTGTGATTGATGGTGCACCATGCCATTTTGCCTTGGACGTAAGAAACTATTTCAATCAAAGATACCCTGAAAGATGGATTGGTCGTTGCGGCCGGGGTGATGCCTGCCTTATAGCCTGGCCTGCACGGTCCCCCGACCTAAACCCCATTGATTTTTTTGTATGGGGATACTACAAAGACCTCGTCTACTCAAGAGAATGCCGCAATTTGGACGAGTTAGCCCGGAAATTGAGAGTAGCAGAAGAAACCATTAAAAATAATAGAAGTGCATTCAGACGTTTAAAAGACAACTTTTTTCGGCGATGTCGCACTTGCATTGAGCAACAGGGGGGCCATTTTGAAAATTTCTTGTAATCAAACACCTTGTAATTGGTTTTACTTTGTTTGTATTAATCATCATGTAAATTAAAATTTTGCACTTACCACATTTAGATTTCAGTTTTTTGATTGAAGCCTTATGAATAATAAAATGAAATTTTAAGGGTAGCTACCTGATAGATAGAGCAAGTTTTTAAAAGCCAAACGGTAATTTTTTAATGTGATTTTATCTTTTTATATCTGTGAATAGATTAACTGAACCAGCTACCTACTAGCGATGGACGACTTTGAATGATTCTAGTTGAATCATTTGATTTTTAAGTTCATTCCAATTATTCGAATAGTCGAGATTCATTCGAATGAAGTCGAAACTCAGAGAACTTAGAGAGAGTGAGAGCTCAACGGGCGGCGGCCGAAGATTGTCGATCTCGCCCGAAACGAAGTCACACGTAACGCCATCGCCAGCGCCGCCAGTTAGACAACTAAGTTAAGAATCGAATAATTCTACTAATATTATTCAAAGTCACCCATCGCTACTTAGCTGTAATCGCCACATTGTACAGCAATCGAAGTCGAAAGACGAACATTCATTTGAATGTGGTGATTAGTACACTATTACTTTGTTATTAGAATGGTAAAATAAATCGCAACTAGTTATTCGATTTCTAAAATCATCAAAGTCGCCCATCGCTACTACCTACATCCTTGTCCCCTTATTCACTTACCATTGTGTGGTATTTAGTCATACTTGTTTCGGCCATTTTTTGACCGGATGCTGCACTTTGTGATGAAAGCAAGCCGCTTTGCACAGTGATAGTAGGGACCAACCTGAGTGATTTGACCCGCAGCAGCGGAAGTTTCACCCCTTAGGGACAGAGATGGCGCCACTTCTTTCAAAAATAATTTAAAAAATTCTACAAGCTAAAGTTATGAACCGATTTCAATGTTTAATATCTCAAATGAAAGCTTATTATATACACTTAAAAATAAAAAATAAAATTAAAAAGGGAATCGACATTCCAAGAACACTTTAGTGTTACCATGCCATTTTGCCTTGGACGTAAGAAACTATTTCAATCAAAGATACCCTGAAAGATGGATTGGTCGTTGCGGCCGGGGTGATGCCTGCCTTATAGCCTGGCCTGCACGGTCCCCCGACCTAAACCCCATTGATTTTTTTGTATGGGGATACTACAAAGACCTCGTCTACTCAAGAGAATGCCGCAATTTGGACGAGTTAGCCCGGAAATTGAGAGTAGCAGAAGAAACCATTAAAAATAATAGAAGTGCATTCAGACGTTTAAAAGACAACTTTTTTCGGCGATGTCGCACTTGCATTGAGCAACAGGGGGGCCATTTTGAAAATTTCTTGTAATCAAACACCTTGTAATTGGTTTTACTTTGTTTGTATTAATCATCATGTAAATTAAAATTTTGCACTTACCACATTTAGATTTCAGTTTTTTGATTGAAGCCTTATGAATAATAAAATGAAATTTTAAGGGTAGCTACCTGATAGATAGAGCAAGTTTTTAAAAGCCAAACGGTAATTTTTTTTATGTGATTTTATCTTTTTAAAGCCTCTTGAAGTTGTGATCATATTGGGTAATTTTATCATTCTTGGCATTTAATTTTTTTTTATTCCATTCAAAGATCTAACGATAGTAAATGTTACCATACTGAATTGGCCTATCTATCAGCTTAGCACACAAAAAAAATCAAGCATCTACCGCAATAATTTACGTCACCATAAATAAAAATCTCATCGTACTCGGCGATAGGAGAAAAATTAAAAAAAAAGTCATAACTATACATGGGGGTGATTTAGATAGCCCTCTAGGTCCTCTACCTCCCAGCTTCAGTATATCACTACTTCTTGGGACACCCTGTATAATACGTTATTTATTCAGAAATATATACATATGCATTAAACCATTTATGTTTCATACAACTTACAATGTTTTTAAGCAATCAAGTACAAACTACCAATTAAGTAAGAAAAAATACTTAAGATGGCATTTTTGTCAATTTTTTTAGTATATATATTATTATTTATTATAATTTTTTTTTTATACAATGTGCATAGTCAGCTTTAATTTGGGATATAAAAAATTGAAATCAGTGTATTAGTTTAGCTTGTAGAATTTTTTGAAATAGTTTTTAAAGAAATTTGTGCTCACGTTTAAACTTTCATATTTCGTGAAGTATGAAAGGTATCGGTGTCGGGTTTTTTTTATAATACTTGTTATATACTGAGTAATATGTTTATGCATTAAACCATTCATGTTGGATACAGTTTTTTTTAAGAAATCAAGTAAAAACTACAAATCAAGTAAGAAAAAAAACTAAAGATTCTGTGTTTTGCCAGAAATATACAGTATACATTTTTTTAGTATTTTTTTATAAGTAATGTATATAATAAGCTTTCATTTGCGATATTAAACATTGAAATCGGTTCATAACTTTAGCTTGTAGAATTTTTTAAATTATTTTTTCAAGAAGTGGCGCCATCTCTGTTCCTAAGGGGTGAAACTTCCGCTGCTGCGGGTCAAATCACTCAGTTTGGTCTCTACTATCACTGTGCAAAGCGGCTTGCTTTCATCATAAAGTGCAGCATTTTGTCCATAACAAGTATGACTAATTGGGGTCAAATGCTGGTTGAAAAAAAATTAACAATAAAAGCTGACGCTGTCGGTGCCACTGGCTTTGTTACTCAAAAAGTTAATGCTTTTCTTGTTATGACCTTCATCGATCCTCATCACATGTTCTTTAATTATTTATTGGTAAACATAGTTTAGATGTCAACATATAATTTAAATTCTTATTGTAATACAATAATTATTAAATATTAATCCTTATACACACTAGAAGGCGCCCCCAACTTCGTTCGCGGAGGAGAAAGTTATAACCATAAGATAGTTTTTTCTTCAGCGTAGTCGGGTAAAAAGTATCCTATAACCATCTGGAGATACCCAGCTACCCGTATACCAAAAATAGTTTGGGTGACGAAGCCACAACGACACATACAAACATACATAAAATCCAAAAAAAATATTTTTCGTTTTAGTGACCTCCAAATAGTCCATAACAATCTTTTTTTGAAATAAAACAATTTAACGGATTATATCGCGTATATTATCTCATTTTAGTTCCCGAAGTTTCGGAAGCTTTCCAGCTTTCCATGGTCACGGGTGGACTGAGAAAAGATGTATTTTCCTCTGTCAAAGTTACAAGGCTTTATTACAATGAGTAATAATCGCGGAAACAGAAGAACATATGATGAACGAGATGTTCTATTATATCATCTGTAGTAAATTATTTAGGAGAGAACTTTCGGATTAATAAATTTTCTGTTTATTAAATAGTTGATGTATCGTTAAATCTCAGGCAACCCCAGTTGCTTAACAAGTTTGATTCCTGGTGACGATCTTTGGTGGGCGCAATTTGCGTTTTAATCTTTATGTTTCTATATCAGAAAAAAACTTATTTTGTTAAGAGTCCCCAGCAAGCTCGGCCGAATTTCACCTTCCCATACAAACGAAGTTTCGTTCTCATTTTAAAACTACGTGTTGGATTGTAACGAAACTTTGCATATACAGTGACATGAGGTATATCTAGGCTTGTAATTAGTTTATATGGCTCCAGTTTATAAAAGAAACGATATACAGCAAAAACAAGTTTTGTATGAAAAACTTAACATTCACTGTATTTTTTATACTATTGTATCTGAAGCTACATAAACTAATTACAGACCTGCACATACCTTAACTTATTCTAAGTACAAAGTTTCAGAGCAAACTAGCTAGTCGTTTTAAAATGAGAGTGTAACTACGTTTGTATGGAGAACCAAGCTTACCGGGGACTTTTAACCTTTTGAACGCCACATCTAAATGTAAAAGTTGTCAACTCAAACGCCACGCCATCTCGACGCCAACATGAACTTGAAACTTACGCGCATGCACGTAGGTCGCTATTTCACTGCCACACTCGACGGGTATAGCCGTCATTGGCGTCTGGGGCACGATTTTCCGTTGTCGGCCACAGCCGACTGTGGCGTTCAAACGGTTAAATGGTAGAACCGATTTTGTTTTTCCGTAACTTAGAACACTTTTGATAAAGGAAAACCCCAAAATAAAAGATTATCTGTCCAAGTACTACAATGCCACAGACTGACACACATACACATCAAACTATATAACACCACTCTGTTTTCAATAGGAGTTAGGGAACACTGTAACTTATAACACAGTCTATTCACCAAACCATATTACATCCTCTCAATACACAATGTCGCTTTTTACCATATTGTATGATCCAGCTGCACCCAACTACCTACTTTCTAGGTTTCAGTTTGTCACGGCCCGCCCGGGCTGTGAGCTCCGTTCCTCCCGTACACACAAACTCTCCATTCCTCCTCATCACTCTGGTACCATATCGAACTCCTTCACCATACGGGCAATTAGTCTCTGGAATGCCCTTCCCCTCAGTATACGACAAGCTCAGAGTAAATTCTCCTTCAAGTGTAAGTTGCGCAAGCATCTCTTGGGAAATCTGCAAGATTAAGAGTCTTCATAGTAGTACGTATGTATGTATATTATATATGTATATATGTATCATGTTTATATATATTACGTATTATGTATAGTTTTTATACTATGTAGCTTGGGTGTCTCACCCTTGAAATTATTATTTTGTACAAGTCTGTCTAATTTGGGAGTCTAATTTCTCTGTTCAGCCTAATGGTTGACTAGTAGAGAATGCCTTTATGGCATTAAGTACGCCATTTGTACTTTCTTGTATTGTGCAATAAAGTTTAAATAAATATATATAATACGTTTTCATTACATAGGTACGGTTTCTTCCATGTTATTGGTTACGAGCTAACGCTACTAAAATGTCGGTTGCGAAAGTGTCTCAATATACTTATCCAATCACAGGTGAAGTCACGCGGCCGCAGCGAAGTCTCCAAAGGTCGCGGGGGCGGCAACATGCGCGCGGCCCGCGGCGGAACCCGGGGCGCCTTCGGGGCGCGCCGCCCCGCTCCACCCCTCGCTAGACAACCCAACCAGGCGCCCCGACCGATGAAGAAGAAGTAAACCTATATCTCGAAACTCAAAATATTCAAAAGGACTATAAAGAACGCATGGTTAAAGTGGTCGTAATATGCAGTTGCTACAAGAAAAAAATTAATTGTATATTTACTAGTTTTTTCATTCTCATTATGTAACAAAATTTCGTAACTAGCGTCGAAACACGAACGAGAAACGCCCGTATTGTTACTAGTTACCAATGCGGAAATTTCCAAGTTCATATTGGTTAGCAAAATGAAGTCTTGGCGTGTAGCAGATTTAGCTGATATGGTAACTGTATTCCCTGTGCGAGAATTCCGGTTTGGTAACTGGTTACGAAACGGGAATGTGCCGTCATTTGACAGATAGTGTGTTATCTTAATTTAATTGTTAATATAAGACTTTGGATTACGTCTCTTGTATTATTTATATTGCTGCAGGAGCCAAATCCCTAACATATTCGAGAAGAAGAAAGACATGTCAAAAATCAATGCAATATATTTATTTCAATATTTACATCACAAATATAATTAACTACATGTATTAACCTTAAATTTTTTAATGGTTGCTGCTACCTACGAACTCATTGAACATCACTCTTATGATCACAAAAGAACTTAAAATTAATTGTAAAATTCAGTCTGTGTTATTAACTTAACATAAATCATTTTTCATCGCCTCATTACTTGTTGGTAACAAGAAAGCTGTTTTGTTGTTATAAATATAAATGATTTCCTATAAATGATCATTTTAGTTTTATAACTAGATCAAATCAGTTATCTGGAATATAATAGTTGTTTTCAACCATGTAATTTGTATAGTAAAGTTAACAAAATAGTCTGTGGCAACTACTGTAGCTCAGTTTACCATGTCACTTATTTTCTTATATTCTCTTCTTTGAAACAAACGTTTTGAACGATACTTTTTTATGTGATTACTAGTTGGAAACCAGCGAAACCGCAACTATGAAAAGTTGTTACGAAATTGGAACAGTCAGTTATAAAAATCCGGAAACAAACGTTTTTTAATAATGCTTTTTTATGTGATTACTATTTGTGAACCGGCAAAACTGGGTTGGGACCAATTCATGCAATTCAATTAATTCAATGGGTCAATTTTAATCAAGGCTATGCATTTAGCCTTAGCAAGCAGAGCACCATAATTGTACATTTGTCCGGGTAGCAAAATGTGTTGGTCTGTAAAACGCCTTCATTGCTATAAGACATAGTAGACTGAATGACTTGGCTGTAAAACGACAATGTCACAAGTCATTGATCAGTCAGTCATGTTCATTGTTATACAATCGAGACATTCTGCCTACTTGTGCATTCCACCACCTAGACGTTTTGCTAAGTAAGTCTTTCTGAAAGAAAGAAGTGAGTAATTTTGCATACTTGGTCAGTGTACTACTGAGACGTTTTGAATGCAAAGGCTAAATGCAAGTAAGGCCTTCAGAACCCAACCCGCGAAACCGCAGCTATGAAAAGTAGTTACGAAATTGGAACTCAGTTATAACAATCCGGTATTGACTTCCCCTTTTATAAAATTGTAAACCATAGAACATTATGTAGTTAGGCGGGCCCTGGCAGCTGCGGTGGTAGAGGCTGCATGACCACCATTTCTCCCAACTTCTTCTCTTTCTTCGATTTCTTCGGTTGCACCTTCATCTGTAACACAAAATGTATATGCGTGAGGTGGACTCAAAAATTGTGTTCCAAAATGAGTTACGTTTCTGTAACTATCTACAAAACCAATGATAATGATGCCATTTGAACATACTGTAGTTAAGCGATGGCGATTAAATCCTGTTTTGTCATAGTCATTTATTCCAAAAAAACAATATACATTGTTTGAAAATATTGTATACCATATATAGTATAGGTATAAGCAATTATGTATGCATTATTTGCTTGTGTGTCCTAACGCTCTCAGTACTGAATGTTTTTCCCCACTGCACCATTTTCATGCTTCTCTGTTTGGCCCTATGGTTGACTGGTAGAGAATGCCTTTTGGCATTAAGTTCGCCATTTGTACTTACTTTTGTTTTGTGTAATAAAGTTTAAATAAATAAATTGCTGTTAGATACAAATCCAATTAAAATTATGTTCACAATAATAAATTATTTTGTAACTATTTCAGAGTCCGCAGCAAGCTCGGTTCTCCATACAAACGTAAAACGCTCTCATTTTAAAATGACTAGCTAGTTTGATCTGAAACTTTGTACTTAGAATAACTTAAGGTATATGCAGGCCTGTAATTAGCTTCAGATACCATACTAAAAAAACAAACTGAATTAAAGTTTTTCATACAAAACTTGTTTTTGCCGTATTTCGTTTGTTTTATAAACCGGAGCCATATAAACTAATTACAGACCTAGATATACCTCATGTCATTGTATATGAAAAGTTTCGTTACAATCCAACACGTAGTTTTAAAATGAGAACAAAACTCCGTTTGTACGGGAAGGTGAAATTCGGCCGAGCTTGCGGGTGACTCTTAAAGCTTGCTTGCGTGAAACGTCTTTTTCGCAACTGGTTACAAAACTGGAAATAACTTTTTTTATTTTATCAAACGTAATGTTCTCAATCTGTAAGTAAGGCGTGGTTACCTTGTAGTGTACTTCCCGGATGTGGCGATACAAGCTGGAGTACCAACCAAAGGCGGCGTTGCACTGCCCGCACTGGTACGGAGTCTCGCGCGTGTGCATAGCCACTATGTGATACTTCAGCTTCGCGGCGTTCTAAAATGTGTATATTGGAAAAAACATACTATAATGGGTCCTAATACATTATCACAACACAAGAAACGGGGCTTAATCGCGTATAAATATGATTTATTTAATTACCTCCCGTTGGTAATTCTGCGACGTTTCGGACGTCGCGTTACGTCCACGGTCTCGAAGAAACAGTTCCTTCGGAACGTGGACGATGATGATAAATCATATTTATACGCGATTAAGCCCCGTTTTGTTGTGTTGTGATAATGAGTGAAGATCGTTTAAGTTTAAATCAATGCTAAGTTGTACAGTCAAGGGCACCAATATGTATACACCACAGAGTTTCAAAAATATGTATACAGTTCTTATTATTATGGCGGTAAGGTTTATGTATACATATTTTGGAACTTAATGTGGATATTTATCTTTGACATTGACTGTATGACAATAAAAAATGCCGAATGGATTTGAAAATACAAGTCTGTCTAATTTCAAAGATTGTTTGTTTAAATTTCTAATAGATAAATGCTATTATAATGTACTTCTGTGTATTATAGTAGCATTTATCTAAATCAGCTGCAAGACATGGCATAGAACCGACCATATGCAAATGGATTGGCAATATGCTAAACGGGTTAATAACGTCATCCCTAATGGGGGGCGAGATAATGGCCACAACAACAAAGGGGTGTCCACAAGGTGAAGTACTCTCACCTACTCTATGGAGCTTGGTGGTGAACTCACTATTGGAGGAACTCAATAGCGGTCCTATCCATACGGTAGGGTATGCGGATGACCTAGTGATACTAGTAGATGGGAAATTTCCCAGTACAGTCTCTGCAATAATGAATGAAGCACTGAAGAAAGTGGAGAGATGGTGTAACAAACACCAACTGTCCATTAATCCAGGCAAGACGATGGTAATACCATTCACTAGAAAGAGAACCCTTAACGACATGCAGCAACTAAAACTGTATGGAAGGGTACTTGAGATGTCTAATGAAGTGAAATATCTCGGTGTCACTAAATTGGAAAAAGCATGTTGATCGTAACATAACAAAAGCGCTTAGAGTGTTTGGAATGTGCAGATTGGCATACGGTAAGACGTGGGGATTAAACCCTAAGGTACTCAGATGGATCTATACTATGATGGTAAGACCGATCATACTGTACGGCAGCCTGGTCTGGTGGCCAAGAACTTTAAATAGCACATGCAGAGACGACCTAATGAAGGTCCAAAGAACGGCGTGCATGGCTATAACAGGGGTGTTTAGAACTACGCCAACCGCGGCGCTAGAGGTATTGCTAGACCTACCGCCGCTACACATAGTGATACAGTCGGAAGCGCGCAAATCACTGCACACGTTAAAAACCATGGGCCTGTGGAGTTACTGTGCGCCGAAAACTAAGCACACAACCATGGAAAACAACAATTTCCTCGACAGAATAACTGCCATGAGCTGCGATAAAATGCAACCAAGGTATGTATTCCATAGGAACTTCAAAGTGCAGGTTCCCACAAGGGCAGAATGGGCCGAGGATCAAAAACCACTGACAATGGATGGTGAGGATAGCATTTGGTACACCGATGGTTCAAAAATGGCATCAGGTACGGAAGCAGGCATTCATGCAAATGACTACAATGTCAGTACAAGTATGGGAGGTTATGCAACGGTATTTCAAGCAGAGACATATGCTATAATCGCCTGTGCCCAGGAGAACATAGATCGACTAACCAGGGGAAAACACATCTATATACTCAGCGACAGACGCAGCACTGAAGGCGTTATCAGCGCCCAAAGTGGACTCTAGACTTGTACACAACGGCATTCAAGCATTAAACAAGCTGGGAACGCTCAATAAGGTGCAGCTGGTATGGATTCCAGGGCATGAAGGCTTCATCGGCAATGAAAACGCAGATGAACTAGCTGGAAAAGGGTCTGCAACTAACTTCGTAGGACCTGAACCATGTGTGGGACTCTCGCGGGGAACCATAGTAACGGCCATTAAGGACCATGCCAAGAAGAAGGCAAGATGGAGGGCCTCAGGCATGCAAAGCTATTCATAGAAGGGGTAGAATCAAGCTGGACCAAGAAACTGTGGAACTACAGCAAAAGACAACTCAGAATCATAATGGGTGTGTTCACAGGTCACTGCGGAGTGAAAGGACTCCTGGCCAAACTAGGACTTTCTGACAACACGGATTGTAGAATGTGCGGTGAAGAGGCTGAAACAATGGAACATATATTATGTGAATGTCATGCCCTCGCCAGACAGAGAGTGCAGGGATTTGGCGTTGGGTACCCAAGGCCAAAGGAATTCCAGACGCTACCATTGGCATCTATCATTCGGTTTATGAAGTTGGTAGAACAAAACATTGAGTAGCAAGAAGGGGTAATTACACAAAAGATCCCACTGGGTCGAAGTGTATCCGTCAGGACCTCTAGTAATAAGATAAGATAAGCATTTATCTATTAGATAAATTGTATCTGAATAGTTCCTTTCTCTATTTTTTTCTTTCTGGCTTTGATTTATGATTTGTCTCATCTTCATGTGCACCACTTACTTACTCATTGGTTGTTTACTATGCGCCATCTCCATTACCTAGGTTGTCTTAGCGATAAGACCGCCTGTTGTTTACCATTTCTCATACTGTTTTAGATTTAAGTGTCTGATAATATTTTCTTCTGTTTCTGTGATTATTACTCATTTAAATAGAACAATTTTAACGGATTATATCGCGTATATTATCTTATTTGAGTTCCCGACGTTTCGGAAGCATTTCAGCTTTCCATGGTCACGGGTTGACTGAGAAAAGATATATATTCCTCTGTCAAAGTTACAATTTGTGCAAACTACACACTTACAGAAAACAAATAAAGGTGTACATACATGTCGGATGGGCCTAATCTGTAAAGACAGTTATACATGTGCCACAAGGGCTTAATTATTTTATTTTAATAATTTACCAAGCAGCATTGCACAAAATGAGGCGTACTGAGGAGAAAATAAACGCTGCAAAGAAAAACTCCCAGGCTACCTCGTTAATAATTATCTTATTTTAAAAAACAAGGACTACGAAACTACTTTTTAACAGATAAGATATATTTACACCGTCCGGAAATTAAGGTTTTGCAGTGTCTTGCTTGTTCCTTGATGCGATGTATGTGACCATGGAAAGCTAAAAAGCTTCCGAAACGTCGGAAACTTAAATCCATACTAATATTATAAATGCGAAAGTGTGTCTGTCTGTCTGTTACCTCTTCACGCTTAAACTGCTGAACCGATTTGGATGAAATTTGGTATGGAGATAGTTTGAGTCCCGGGGAAGGATAGGCTACTTTTTATCCCGGAAAAATACCCTTATCCGCGATAAACGAATTTAAGGCGGACAAAGTCCCGGGCAGAATCTAGTGGGTAATAATCGCGGAAACAGAAGAAAATATTTTGCTCATTGGTTGTTTACTTTGCGCCATCTCTACAACCTTAAGGTTGTCTGGAAGAGATCGTTTATTAGCGATAAGACCGCCCGTTGTTTACCATTTCTCATACTGTTTTAGATATAAGTGTATGATGTTTATTTTTTTGGTGCGCAATAAAGAGTATTGTATTGTATTTTATTTAAATGAGTGATTATCGCGGAAACAGAGGAAAATATTTGTTTCTCATAAATAATCCCATGGCCTCACCTGGTAGGATTTCCCGCAGACGTGGCAGAGATTGTCTTTCTTCTCCTTGTTCCTGTGCACGTTTTGCAGATGGACGTATAGCGACGTGTGACATTTGAAAGGCTGCAAAAACACCTTTATTTATTTATTGCACAAAACAAAAGTATAAAATTCTCTACCAGTCAACGGTAGGGCCAAACAGAGATGCATGAAATTGGTGTAGTGGGAAAAAATAATCAGTGCTGAGAGCGTTAGCAAATAATGCATACATAAATAATATATGTCATGTTCTGTATTTCTGTGTATCTGAGGTGTGCAATAAAGAGTATTTGTATTGTATTGTATATATGTAACTTCTGTGGTCACATAATGTATAATCGCAATTTGTTGGCGGAGGAGAAAAAATCATAACACCTCGGTTTTTCTTAAGCGTAGTCGAGTAAAAAGTATCCTATAACCATTTGGAGATACTCAACTACCCGTGTACAAAAATAGTTGAAATCCGTTTAGCCGATTTTGCGTGATGAAGCCACAACAACACATACAAACATACAAAAAACCAAAAAAAAAATCGTTTTTAGCGACCTCCAAATAGTCCATAACAATCATTTTTTTGAAAATATCTTCAATGTACAGACATTTCATTTTTACAACTTTATAATAGTATAGATATATATATATATATATAAATAAATAAATAAATATTACGGGACAATTTTACACCAATCGAACTAGCCCCATGGTAAGCTCAATAAGGCTTGTGCTATGGGTACTAGACGACGATATATTTAATAGATATATTACTTATATACATATAAAACATCCAAGACTCAGGAACAAATATTTATGCTCATCACACAAATATTTACCCTTACCGGGATTTGAACCCAGGACCTCAGCTTCGCAGGCAACGTTACCCACTGAGCAAAACCGGTAGTCAAATTATTCTTTGTATTTATTATTTATATATAACATATAAATAATAAATACAAAAGCTCTTTTATGTTATGGGGTCGTCCAAAAATTACGCAACGCAAATTGCATGGAGGGGGGGAGTTCGGCCAAGCGTTATGGGCCTGTTACTCAAACTCAAAACTCATTTATTCAAGTAGGCTTAAAATAGCACTTTTGCAAGTCAATATTAACATTACAGGTGGTGGTCATGCAGAAGTTTCCAGGCATCTTTGTCTTCTATGTATTGGCTAATTGTATAATAAGCTTTCTTTAATAAAGTAGACTTAATCTTACTCTTGAATTTACCTTCTGTGAGCCCCGTGATTTCTTTAGGGATTTTATTGTAAAACCGTGGAGTTCCCTAAGAAAGATTTTTTATTCGTTTAAGATAGCCTAAACCCGTTAACGTTGGATGAGGGGGGGGGGGGGGGGGGTCAAGGTTTGCGTTACGTCACACACGATTTTATAGATTTACTGCAGTGAACGAAAAAAACATAGAACGCGAGCTTCATACAAAATTGCAGTACAAAACGGGGTAAGTATTCTAAATCCGCATCCGCGTTGTGTGACCAATAAGAGTTGACCAAAATATCAGTCTACTTTCTATTACCCAAAACAAATAATTGTGATTGGCCAATTTCATAATAACTGGCTGTGATTGGCTTCTAATGCTGACGTTTTATAGTATCAACATGACGGCGACTATGAAAACGCATACGTAGTAGATGGTCACATGCAATAAAAAGTAATTTTGTAGGCAGAATTGTCGTATTATTTAAATAGAATTTTCAGTTTTATTTTATATTTAAATAATCATAGAATAACCTTACGCAAATCAAACTAGTCTCCAATTAAGATGTAGCATACTTATACTGTGAATACTAGACGGCCATACGAGTATGCATATATTATAGCTTGCTAAATACTTAAATACAAACAGACAATCAGCCACTAGACTCTGGCAAATGAAAGATGAGAATGAAATCAACCGCAAAATTTAAAAATGTAGCTGCAGTGTGCCTGTATGAGCTACATATAAACAAATGTAAATGCTTTTCTCAGTAACTAATAACTTAATAATTAATGACAAAAGCAATGAATCTGTGTACCTCTAGCTCATAAAGGCACACTGCAGCTACATTTTTAAATTTCGCGGTTGATTTCATTCTCATCTTTCATTTGCCAGACTCTAGCAATCATATCTTTTGTAGTACGTTAAGACTACACAAAAATGGAGCTTGCGTACTTTTTATTGTTGCCGTGTCAGTATGTTTGTATGGGTCAAATCTTTGAGCTAAATTAAAACCACTTGCCGGTTTCTGATTGTACTAAATTTTTGCATACTTTTATAAGTTTGGTGACAATGCAATATTATGATAATATCGAGCTGATATGATGATGGAGACGGAATGTGGGCATAGGAACTCTGTAATAAGTTACCGTAATCCTACCGAGTTTGAGCTCTTTAGTGTATAACTTTTAAATCAAATTGCACCTTTTTCGAACACTGTATATAAAAAAATAGTTATGTGCTTGAAAACATGTATCAACACATAATATATCAAATGTTCAATATGTATCATAATACCTTTTCATTTACATATTTACATTTTGATGGTGTAAGGTGGCATAACACCATCCCTATGCAAAATCTCTTCCGACAAAAAAATTTTTTTTATGTTTACGGTATTTTTTACATGTGAAAAGTGATTCCATCTTTATTTTTATATTTTCTAGAATAATTAATACACTATTTTACAGATCAATAACCCGTATTTTTTCACATTGGGAATTGAAATAATACGACAATCATGCAGCGCCGCCATATGCAACTGACAGCCCGTTTGACCCAGTTTATACGCCCCGCCTTTTTCGACACAGTTTTCGTGGGGTCATTTTGCGACGCTAGTTGTGCTTCTATGTTTTTTTCGTTCGCTGATTTACTGTCATAAGGTACAAATGGAAATTCGTCCACTTGAATTGAACATTTAGACTTTGGACCAACAAAGCATTTGTTACGTAACGGAATTGAAGGGTGGGGACGGGCTAAGCGTTATGGTCCTGTTACATGAAGGGGGGGGAGGGGGTAAAATTTAATAATTATGCGTTACGTAATTTGTGGACGACCCCTATAGGGGGCAAACGAGCAGATGGATCGCCTGATGCTAAGAGACCACCGTAACCTATAGACAGCTGTCACACCAGAGGAGTCACAAGCGCTTTGGCGTCCTTTCAGGTGGGAGTACAGATTTTTCTGTGGCTTAGAAAAAAAATAAAAAGGAGAAAAAGGTATTGGTGGGCCTATATGCCCGCCTTATACGGTACGGCAAGAATGACAGTACATTTACAACCATTTTAATCGAAAATATCAATGCTGCATTTGCCGTACCGTATAAGGCAGGTATATAGGCCCACCAACACCTTTCCATCTTTTTTTTTCGAAGCCACAGAAAAATCTGTAATTCTTTTCTGACAATAAGGAGGCTTATTCCTACCTATAAATAAAATTTCAAGATTTTTGAAATGTTTCATCCATTCCTTGTGGACTGTCAACTATCTTAGTGGTGCGAATGGAAATATTGTCGCGTAGGACGATGGCGGAAAGATGCTGCAGGGATAAATCCGAACAATAGGGAATATGCATGAATTTTAATTTTTGCTTTAAAAGCTCATTCGTGTTACAAACAATAGACAAAAATATTTTTTCGAATAACTATAAAAATAACCAAGATATAAGCCATCAAAGATTTCATTCTATCTCTTTCTTGCAAAACGGAATTTAATATGGAGTTTATATGGCCGGAGTGCACGATGACGTAACAGTGCATATCGGACCTCTCTGTCTAATTAGCAGTTTAAAATGCCTATATCATGCGTATTTCTTGGCCGATTTTAATTTTAATTTCACATTTTGACATAGTTTTTACGGTATTTTGATATTTAGTTGAGAAAAGCGGTAAAAAAAAATCATGCATGTACCCTATTCCTCGGAGCACTCCCCGTTATGAGCGATAGAAAATGCAGAGCGAAGCTAGATCTCTACGCAGTGCCAAGGTGCATCGTGTTTCATAGTTAGAAAACCTATGCCGGAACTTACCTTGTTACACAGCTGGCACCGAAACTTGATCTTTTTCAGGTGCTCCCAATCCACATGGTCGCGGAGACGCGTTTTGTTCACGAATTTTTTACCACATTCGTTGCATACGAAACTGAAACAGAGAATATGCAATATGTTTATTTTTGATAAATGGGATGTACACATTTTTTCTGTGGGATATTATAGATGACCTAAAAATAGAAACATGTAAGATTAGTAGTATTACTTCAAACTAATAAAACTCAACGAGACAAAACAATGCTAAGGTCCAATTTTTTGGACTTTCCCAAAAAACGCTCCATACTAAAGCCTAGGAACGTGTGATGTCACACGTTCCTGCCTTGTATGGGCAAATTAAGAACTTTGTTCTGCAGCTAGATTAAAACTTGCGCTTATCGAAACGATTTCGTAACAAAAGTTACTATACATTTCACGGGTTGTATTTTACTTCTGATCGTGATTAAACAAATTAAAAATAAGCACCTACTTATTTTTACTGTCGGTATTTTATTATTCGATATGTTTTGACATAAGTAAAGGAGTAAGTAAGAGTCTTGCCCACTAGTAAATTCATCATTCGGGGACAATTTCAACATGGCGGTTTGTTAGATAGTTAGCAACGTCTATAGAATGACACTTTATTCTTTCGTGACACTCCTATGGTTTGCGGGTGACGGGGGGAAAGACAGAGGGGGCGAGTAAGAAGTGTGCGCGCGGCAGGGTTTCGTGCTCTCAAGCTATAGTTATTCATATTATCATACTTAAAAAATAGACTTTCCCGCCCAACTTTAAGACTCATAAAACAAGCTACACGTAAAGTATCGAACTCATATACTTTTTAGTATTTTTATCATAGTAACTACCATTTTGCGTAAGTAGTCTATTAATATTAAACAAATGCAGAAATATCAAATTGAGCTTAAAAAGGTATACAAAGCGAGGCTTTCTATAGTATATACAAAATAAGCGACAGACGCGTACCTCGCTGCTTAAGTTTCCCGCATTAATTACTAACAAAATTACCTGAACTCGCTCTCAGAGACGTGTCGGCGCGAAATCCTCAAATGTTGTCTGTAAGTCGCTACCGACGCGAACCGCTTGTCGCATAATGCACAATACAGCTCACCGTCATCTCTAGCCTGAAATTATATAAATGCTATAAAGAAGTATAGAAAATTAAAAAAATTAAAAACCCTCCGACAGAATTCTGTTTTTATAATATTATAATTAGTAATGAGGTAGCCTGGGAGTTTTTCTTTGCAGCGTTTCTTTTCTCCTCAGTACGCCTCATTTGTGAAATGCTGCTTGGTAAATTATTAGAATAAAATAATTAAGCCCTTCTGGCACATGTGTAACTGTCTTTACAGCTTAGGCCCATCTGGCATGTATGTAAACCTTTATTTGTTTTTTCAAAAAATGGGTAGTTTGCACAAATTGTAACTTTGACAGAGGAAAATACATCTTTTCTCAGTCCTCCCGTGACCATGGAAAGCTGGAAAGCTTCCGAAACGTCGGGAACTAAAATGAGATTATATACGCGATATAATCCGTTAAATTGTTTTATTTCAATGAGTAATAATCGCGGAAACCGAAGAAAATATTATAAAACTAAGAACACTCGGGATAAAATAATCTATAACACAAAAAAAACGCACTCAAATCGGTCCATCCGTATGGGCGCTACGATCCCACAGACAGATACACAGAGTCACAGACACGTTAAACTTATAACACCCCTCTTTTTTGTCGGGGGTTATCAAGTGCGAGTCAGACTCGCGCACTGTGGGTTCTGTACAAAATATACGCTACAAACGGCCGTTCCGCCTAAGCTTGTGAATTCATAAAAGTATGCAAAGTTTCATCAATATTTTCTTATGACGTTATGACGCAAAATTATCGTCCGTAAACCGACTTTGCGGACAACCGATCTTTTTATTTCGTACGTGGTTAAAGATATCGTCATTTTCTAGCTTAAAATATGCAGTTACCTTGTGAGTTCTAAGATGGCGGCCCAGGTTCGATTTCCACTGGTACACCTTTCCACATCGCGGGCACGGATATCTGTTCTGTCCTTTATGCAGCACACTGAAACAAACGCGATTTCATGCATTTTGATCACAATGGTTGGTCCGGAGACATCACGTGTAATTTTTTCAGCAGGGAAGTCAAACAATAACGAAATCTATACTATTATAAAGTCACATGAAATATTAGTACATTGAAGTTATTTTTAAACATAAAAGTGATACGGACAATTCGAAGGTCACTGAAGCGAAAAAATATTTATTTTTTTGTATGTTTGTATGTGTCCTTGTGGCTTCATCACGCCAAATCGGCTAAACGGATTTCAACTATATTTGGTACACGGGTAGCTGGGTACCTCCAGATGTTTATAGGATACTTTTTACCCGACTACGCTGACGAAAAAAAGACTGGTTATGACTTTTCCTCATAGTTGCGGGCACCTTCTAGTAATAGTATAGATATTTACGACCGGTTTGGCTCAGTGGGAGTAACGTTGCCTGCGAAGCTGAGGTCCTGGGTTCAAATCCCGGTAAGGGCAAATATTTGTGTGATGAGCATAAATATTTGTTCCTCAGTCTTGGGTGTCTTCTATGTATATAAGTAATATATCTATTAAATATATCGTCGTCTAGTACCCATAACACAAGCCTTATTGCGCTTACCGTGGGACTAGTTCGATTTGTGTAAAATTGTCCCGTAATATATATTTTTTTATTTTTTTATGTAGCATTTGTTTATTGTTTCAAATGTAACATACAGAAAAAAACACGAAACATGACACGGGTACATTTGAGAAGATAAATATAATGAATTATCACTTACTAGCTTCTGCCCGCTACTTCGTCCGCCTTAAATTCGTTTATCGCGGATAAGGGTATTTTTCCGGGATAAAGAGTAGCGTAAGTAATGTCCTTCCCCGGGACTCAAACTATCTCCATACCAAATATCATCCAAATCGGTTCAGCGGTTTAAGCGTAAAGAGGTAACAGACAGACAGACAGACTCAATTTCGCATTTATAATATTAGTATAGATTGTGCTCGAGGCCACGATGGTCTCGAGATAATTCCCGGCAGTGGCTAGAAATCTCGGCTCGGAGGTCGAGAAGAGATGAAGAGTTTCGTCCTGGTCCAATATATTGTTAATGGTCCGCAGAGCGCGGTGAAGCGGGGGTTAGAGAGGGCCCTGGTGCGCGTGCGGGAGGCGAAGCAGAGGTTGTTTTCGGGGACGCAGACCGAGTTTAGGTACAGGGGGAACGTTTAAGGAAATCTGTGATAATATTTCCTCTCAGTAGCCGAAGAAAGAGAAGATTTCACAGGCACAGTACTCACTTGAGGTGGTATCTGTATGTTTTCCGCGAGCTGAACACTTTTCCACACTCAGTGCAAGTCGGTTTCTCCGCCAGCACCTCTTTGCTCCGAGTCCTGGCCACCTTCGGCTGGACTGGCACAACTGCTTCCTGGGAACAACAAGATTTTACATCATAAATAATAATAATAACCCACTGAAATGATTGAAAATAAGTAAGTGTATAATAATAATAATAAACGGTCTTATAGCGAAGTCTCGACGAACATCTTAAGAGACTCTCGCTAGATGGCTGGATCAAGGGTCAGATACAGAAGGCAGTAATCCTGGAATGACGACGCGCATCGTCGGGAGGTTCCTCTCTGTGCAGCCCTAACCACCGGTAACTTGGGCCCTGCCCCGCTGCCAGTTTTTTATAATGTGTTTATATTTTGTATTTGCTTTTTGTATTTTAATTATATATATATATTGTAAAAAACCTAGCCTAAGATTGACGATAAATAAGTGTATTATAATAATCATAAAAAGTGCTTTAATATGCTGTTCCGCTATAAAGGTTGAATAAATATAAAGGATACACTACCGTCCAAAAGTTTAAGACCAAACACAATGTTTAGTTTCAATGTTATGTCAATATGAAATTTGGAGTGTTTGTATAAGCTGCTGCTTAGTTTGATAGTTAAATAACAAATAATAATATTTCTAGGGGGGCGCTCAATACGTAAAAACGGTTTTTTTTAGCAAATATCAATGTGTGGCGCATATTTTTTTCATCTCTCCTGTTCGGAAAGTTTAATTTTCATGGGTATTTAGCCGAGTGGAAAATAGCTTTTCCATCGATTCGTAGATGATTGAGTTACGACATATTATTAAAATAAGCTTTTCATATCGCGTTTGCGAATGCGATGATGATGATGATGATGATGGTGGTGAAGATGATGATGAAGAATGAGGAAAATGATGATGATGATGATGATAATGATGGTGAAGATGATGATGAAGATGGTGATGAGGAAAATGATGATGATGATGATGGTGATGATGATGGTGGTGATGATGATGATGATGATGGAGGTGAAGATGATGATGAAGAATGAGGAAAATGATGATGATGATGATGATAATGATGGTGAAGATGATAATGAAGATGGTGATGAGGAAAATGATGATGATGATGATGATGATGGTGATGATGGTGGTGAAGATGATGATGAAGAATGAGGAAACGGATGATGATGATGATGATAATGATGGTGAAGATGATGATGAAGATGGTGATGAGGAAAATGATGATGATGATGATGATGGTGGTGAAGATGATGATGAAGAATGAGGAAAATGATGATGATGATGATAATGATGGTGAAGATGGTGATGAAGATGGTGATGAGGAAAATGATGATGATGATGATGATGGTGGTGCTGATGATGATGATGATGATGGAGATGGTGATGAACAAAATGATGATGATGATGATAATGATGATGATGATAATGATGATGGTGAAGATGATAATGAAGATGGTGATGAGGAAAATGATGATGATGATGATGATGATGGTGATGATGGTGGTGAAGATGATGATGAAGAATGAGGAAACGGATGATGATGATGATGATAATGATGGTGAAGATGATGATGAAGATGGTGATGAGGAAAATGATGATGATGATGATGATGGTGGTGAAGATGATGATGAAGAATGAGGAAAATGATGATGATGATGATAATGATGGTGAAGATGGTGATAAAGATGGTGATGAGGAAAATTATGATGATGATGATGATGGTGGTGGTGATGATGATGATGATGATGGAGATGGTGATGAGCAAAATGATGATGATGATGATGATGATGATGATGATGATAATGATGATGGTGATGATAATTATTTTTTTATTTTCCTCACAGTCGAAATAAAAAGTAGTGTTGAACTCGCGTGAAATTACCCATTTCACCCTCGAACTATTGGCGCTCTCACTTCTTTCGAGCGCTAGAAATATCTCACGTAAAATGGGTCACTTTCAACCCTTGGTTAACAATCTACTATCGCCCTACGGAACCCTGAAAAAGGTAGAAATAACTCACCTTAACATGTTCTTTCTGCACGTGTCGGTCCATAGAGTCTCTATCCGCAAAAGTGAATCCACACTGTGCGCATATACATTTAGTGTCATTCTCATCCTTGTCTTCTACTTTATAATCCTTGTCATCCACGTCATCACATATGTCTCTGTCGCTGAATCCGTCAGACATGGGCTCTTCTAACTTCTTTCTCTTTTTTTTACCTCCTTTTAATTTCTTTTTCTTCTTTTTGGTTGGCTGTAAAAGTATACACTTTAATAAGTTCGTCTATACTATTATAAGCTGTAATAAGTTTCTGACAAAAATTTCATTTTTGTGACAAGCTTTTATCGCTGACTGTACTTTTCCTTGAACATAGATCAACTACTCACCGAGACGATTTTAAAGAGCCCAAATTCGGTAGGATTGAGTTATTTTATTACAGAGTTCCTATGACCACCTTCCCGCTCCATCATCAGCTCGATGGTATCATACTATTGCACTGTCACTGAACTTATATAAGTATGCAAAATTTTAGCTCAATCGGAAACCGGGAAGTGGATCAAATTTAACTTGCAAGATTTGATTACAGACCGACAGAGAAACAACGGGACAGGTGAAACTAAATAAAAGGTTGTAAAAAGCACAGACTTCAATTGTAAAGGAATAAAACCGGCCAAGTGCAAGTCGCGGACCGAGAGCTCCAGTTAAAATCCAGTGTTAGCAGAGCTCTACTCCTATGCAAAATGTACGCGGTGTTCGATCATTTTATATTGGTTACTGACATAGACAGACAGACATAAAATTATACTGTTTTTAGTACACTCGACAGCAAAAGTATCGGGCCACCCTAATTTAAATATAGCAAAAGGTTTTTTTTTTTTTATTTGCCACTAGTTTTATTTACGTAAAATCCAATTCTTCGCAATACCCAAGGGATTAAAAAATCTATACAACCCTGCACTATTTTAGAAAATATGATGGTATTTTACCGGCCTGATATGTTTGCCGTCGAGTGTATTTGTTGTTATACCGGCAACAGAAATACATCATCTGTGAAAATTTCAACTGTCGAGCTATCACGACTCATGAGATACAGCCTGGTGACAGACGGACAGTGGAGTTTTACCATTTGGGTACGGAACCCTGAAAATCAATGCGACTTACTAAATTGCAATCAGGATTTATACCTGCGACCTCTTTTTTAACGCACAAGTGCTGACCAACTGCGCTATCGCAACTTTACGTTCGTCGCTTGAAATTTTCAAACACAACATAGTCAGCCCTAGTAGGGCCCTCTGTATTTGTAATTAAAAAAAACTACCAGCATACTATACGCGATATAATCCGTTTAAATTGTTTTATTTAAATGGTGATGATCTTATAGTTTATTATCACAATACATCAAACGGGGCTTAATCGCATATAAATATGATTTTATTTAATTAACCTTATATTGATATTCTGTGTGTGAATGAGACAAGGCGAAAGGATTGTGACAGCACAAAATGAAGCGGCAGTTGTATGCCAGGACTGTAGCAAGTGGAAGGAGGTAGTCTCTACCTACCCCGTAATGGGAAAAAGGCGTGATTGTATGTATGCATGTATTTAATTAACTTTCGTTGGTAATTCTTCAATGTTTCAGACGTCGCGTTACGACCATGGTTTCGAAGGAACTGAATAAAGTAAAATCATATTTATACGCGATTAAGCCCCTTTTGTTGTGTTGTGATAATGAGCGAAAATCGTGTTAGTTTCAATGAATATCTTATAGTTTAATTAAAGTAAGTGTACCTTCTTTAGCTCCTCACTCTTCTCTAACTCCAAATCATTGACAAAAGTCTCAGGCTCGCAGTGTTCTTCCGGATCTTCCGCCTCAACCTTAAAATAATATTCACATTTAGCATTCAAGGGCATTTAAAAAAAAGTGTATAGTCATGAGCAAAAATAAAATATATTTCAAAAATATTTTTTTTTTCCCTTTCATTTTTATTCTCTTGTAGTAGATTACTTTAGTATTTTCTATGTAAAGTAAAAATTCTTTTTCTAGAGCGAATCTACTTAGCTTTGTTCCCGATGAACAATACTCATTATCTGCATTGTTAACTGTGACCACAACTGCCACTTCGAAACGTAAAGGTGCGTCCACACTTGTATCATTTGCTCGTATCCGATCATCGTGCCGTGGCATGACTGCGTATCGCGCTGCTTGGACACTTACTGTCGGCGCGCCGATCATGCCGTACTCGTCCGATATAACTGTATGATACGCGTAGCAAAATGGATTTCGAGCGATCCGATCGGCGCAACGTCCAAACGCGTGATCGTGACACGCGATCATGCCACGCGACGATGATCTGATACGGGCAAATGATACAAATGTGGACGCGCACCTTAAGGCGTTGTAAGTGGAAATGACTTTTACACTAAAGTAAATTTAAAAAAAAACACAGATGTTGGTCACGTAAGTGAAACAGCAGTGAAGTTCGTATCGATGTTTAGGATGACGACGAAAATAATGGTCAGGGAACACACTCGCAGGCAACGAGTCCCACTCCTTTGCGGTACGCATGATGAAAGTGGCACCGAAGCGCTTCGATATCGACCACGTGTGGATGGAACGAACGCACGCGTCGTGTGTACGGTGGTGGAAATGGGCTTGTGGAATTAAATCATGTAATTCCCCCGAACATTCTCGAAATATACCTGTAAAAGACCGACAGACGAGCGACCCTACGTCGGTGCTGTAACGAGGCGCATTACGATTCGTTGCATACGAACTCTCTGGCTATTCGCAGCTTTTTAAAATTATTCTTCTGACAGCAAATTCAAAATTATTTTAAAATTCCACACTCGAACACTCGCTCGAGCTTCATTCAATTCTGTACTTCGGACCTGATCAAATGTTGTTCTAAGTCTCACTCTTTAACAATGTTTTTACAATCCTCAAGCCTAGGCATAAGTCCTTATTCCTGAAACCTGAGTGTTTTGCGTAACTGTTATTTGAATATATAATATAAACTTTAATTTGAATCTACGATAAAACCATACTACTGAACCGTCGTGGACAACACGTATTTATAATACTAGGCACGGAAACGTAAGTTCATATATTTATATATATATTTTTTGTAATTAATTGCTAACTGTTTAAAATGAAAATAATACTATGTAGCTTAAGGACTGTTTGTTTTGTCCTTAGGTGCCTTTTCTTTTATTTTCTTAATTACAACAATAAATATCTTGACCCTGTTCTCGTGCTTCCTTATTCCGGATCCCGTGACAATGCTCAAGGCTCTGCAGCTTAGCGTCAGTCAGAGTAGCGTCGCCAATAAACCGCCTAGCTCGTTTCTCAATCGAGTCCAAAGTGGCCAGTTGGTATTTAGCTGATCCGTCCCAAAAGTTACAGCAGTCCTCCATACATGACCGGACTTGTACTTGGTAAAGCATTAGAAGCTGTCCTGGAGTGAAATACCGCCTAACCTTGGAGAGGATTCCGAGTTAAACTAATATTATACTAACGCGAAAACTGAACACTAGTAAAAATAATAGTGTAAAAAAAACTACAAAAACACGCTTTACAAGACTTTTCTAACAAATCAAAACACAGCGATGATACGATGCTCCATCATGAAGTTCCAGTTCATATGTTCCGGCTCCATCATCAGATCAGTTCGACAGTACCATATTATTGTATTGTCATCAGAACTACATACAGCTGCCAATTTTCATGACGCTACGATCCTTGGAAGATGATTAAATTAGTTACCTTAGATTCCATTACATAGTTACATACAGGTCGACCTAATAAACGTGTTAAAAACATCATCACCTTTATATTCTCCACAATTTCTGTAACTTCGCTGGCTTCAGACTCCAACTTGACATCCAGGGGGGGGTAGCTCAGGAAGGCCACCGGTTGGGTGGAGAGTCGGGGGGGCTGGCTCAGGGCGTACTTCGGTGTAGCCTAGGGCAGTAAGGTGACAGTCAAACATCTACACGGTGCCCAGGAGGATTAGGAAAGATTTTAAGGGGATGCATCGAAAATTTTAGCTATTTTGTAGCACATTTTTTGTCAAATCTAGTAAATAAAACCGGTTTTCAGATATGTGTTTCTTGACTATATAACCTATTCAGTGATTAACGCGGAAACATGTTTAATGAAAATTTCCTCGATAGAAAAGTTATCCGAAAACGCGTCTTCATTTCCCGTTTTTTGTCTAGTTTGTACAAACGACAAATTAATAAACGGCTAAATTATGTTAAAATGTCATTCTTCCCTTTATCTTTTAAGTGATAAACATAAATGTTAACAAACCATAATAATATCTTTGAACCCAAGCATGTAGTGTATTAGCTTTCTCTTTATTTGATGCGCGCGAGCAATAAATGCGTCCCTTATTACAAATCACGCTTATTGGCTGGCTCCGCGTTTGGAGTTGCGACCGCCTTCTAGATGTGATATATTGTTCAGTCTCTGGGTTGACGTGAACTGACCTGATCGTGCAAAAGCAGTTGGCACCGACGAGCTTCCCGCTGGAACCGCTGAAAGCGACGAAGCACCGCACAGCACTCCCAGCACAAGCGAGTTCGCATGTCCGGAACCTACATAAAAAATATGTTTCTATCAAAAAAATATTGCGACAAGCTTTTTTATTCCCGACTGTACTTTTATTCGAACATTCATCAACTATTATAAACAAAGATCAGAAACAAATGAAAAATTTTTTCGACGATACTGGACTTGAACCAGTGCCTTGAGCCAGACCGGGGCAGCACGCTCTACCATCTGAGCTAATCGTCCACACCAGCAGTCGACGAATTTTGTCATCTGTTCTTGCTTATGGATCTCTGTATTTTATTAGTGGAGTGATCCACTAATAAATTGCAAAAATTGTGATTATTATCATGATATTTGTAAAACAAAAAGTACATTCATCAACTATTTAAATAAAGCAATTTCAACGGATTATATCACGTGTACTAAGATCTCATTTGAGTTCCCGACGTTTCGAAAGATTTTCAGCTTTCCATGTTCGGGTTGACTGAGAAAAGATATATTTCATTTAATCCATACTAATATTATAAATGCGAAATTTGGTATGGAGATACTTCGAGTCCCCGGGAAGGACATAGGCTACTTTTTATCCCGGAAAAATACCCTCATCCACGATAAACTAATTTAAGGCGGACGAAGTCGCGTGCAGAAGCGAGTATATAATAATTCTTCACCTCAGAATACAAATCATGACAGTTAGAATAATATTAAAGCAGTGGTAAACAACGGACGGTTTTATACATCATCAACCCTAACCAGGTTGTCCGATCACCTTGCGGGTGGCCTGTCCATGCTGCACTTGCCGGTATGTGGTCTCCACTCGAGAACCTTTCTGCCCGTACCTTTTTGTCTGTTTTATTGCTAAACAGCAATCTCTTCAAAACAGTATCAAAAGCTTTGATTTATTTATTATTTACTATATTATTTATTATAAGTGTGATTGCAAAAGTGCTTCAAAAATATAAACAACATTATGAGGAAGATACTGCCAGAAACACACCATTACCTTTTATCCGAAAATACTGTCTGTCAATTTCATATGGGCGAATATTGTACACATACTATGTATATTTTCTTCTGTTTCCGCGATTATTACTCATTGAAATAAAACAGTTTAACGGATTATATCGCGTATATTATCTAATTTTAGTTCCCGACGTTTCGGAAGCTTTCCAGCTTTCCATGGTCACGGGAATGGTCCTAGAGACTAGAGAGATAATATACGCGATATAATCCGTTAAATTGTTTTATTTCAACATACTATGTATGTTCGTTTATATTTATTTTTATATGTATATGACCCTTATTTCATTATTTGATTATTAAATTTTTTGGTATGTTCTTATGTCACCGGCTACTCATTCATGGGATTTTTTTTATTATTTCTTTTACCCAAAGGTTGCATGGAAGAGATCACTCTTTTGCGATAAGACCGCTTCTTGTTGGCCATAGTTTATGTTAAGGCTCAATTGTACTATTTTCCATGTTGGTGTGCAATTAAGAATAGGTGTATTGTATTTTATCCAAGAACATTCTTAGATGTTCCTCTGCTCCACAGGCCTCCCTTTTTATTCTTTAGTTGTCTCTATTAGTTTATACAGAAAGATGGGCCACAATGGCCACCAAGTAAATCCCACAAAATAAATAAATACATAAATATTACGGGACAACTTTACACAAATCGAACTAGTTCCATGGTAAGCTCAATAAGGCTTGTGTTATGGGTACTAGACAACGATATATTTAATAGATATATTACTTATATACATAGAAAATATCCAAGACTCAGGAACAAATATTTATGCTCATCACACAAATATTTGCCCTTACCGGGATTTGAACCCAGGACCTCAGCTTCGCAGGCAACATTACTCCCACTGAGCCAAACTGGTCGTCAAATGAATATTGGACTTGAGGTAAACCCAAAAGGATGGCTAAAGGACAGTAGGATGATTTATCTGCTTTGCCTCAAGGTTGTCTGGTAGAGAATGCCCTATGGCATTAAGTCCGCCTTTTGTGCGATAAGTTTTTCTTTTGTGCAATAAACATTAAATAAAGAAATCAAATGATCCGAAAGCATTCCGCAAAGATTGACAAACATCTAGTTACAGTTTCTGATCAAAGAAATCTAATATTATAAATGCGAAAGTGTGTCTGTCTGTCTGTCTCTTACCTCTTCACGCTTAAACCGCTGAACCGATTTGGATGAAATTTGGTATGGAGATAGTTTGAGTCCCGGGGAAGGACATAGGCTACTTTTTATCCCGGAAAAATACCCTTATCCGCGATACACAAATTTAAGGCGGACGAAGTCGCGGGCAGAAGCTAGTTTGTTATATATAGTTCTATTAAACTTTTTATCGCCAACCAGTGAAGTAATATGAAGTGACCCAGACAATGAAGAGCAAAGTATGATCTTATATTCAGAGTTTTTGAACCATGACATTTGGTCGGCATATGCCGACTGATATCAGTGCGACGAATTTCGATAACGTGATTTGCCGACTGCCGCAGTAAATAAGTTAATTATAGTGTGACCAACACCGCTGTACTGCACCTTAGGTTTGCGAGCAGCCGCTGATTAGTCATTCCGCTGTCGTCTGCCCCCCGTCTCACCACTTGTATACCTAAGGCGGTACAGCAGTATTGGTCACATATATATAGGCTTAATTTTTTTAAAGTGCAACCAGGCAAATTATATATTACACTCTAAGACTGAAAACGCTTATTGAGCGAAAGAACAGCTTACAAAGCCTTGTGGTCTCTGTAAATCATTCACATCGCGAAATTCGTGTTCGTACCTATCAAACCACTCACGACGCGTCGTGGCGATAACAGAAAGATCACATAGCGAAATTCGTGCCGTGGCTGTCAGGTTATACGACCACAACGCATTGGCGCAGTGATAAAAGGCACGGACAGGAAGACATGACACGTTCTGATTACTAGTTAGGGCATCCATATCGTGACGGGCAGTTTGTCTAAGAAAATCCTTATCCAAACATCAAGACAATGCAACCTTAGATGTCTAATATTACGACGTAACTAATAGAATACATAAACATAAAGACTTACTTGGATTTCATTAAAAATTTGTAAATAGATGTGATAGCATTCTGTGTCTTCTAAGAAATAAAGGTTTCGGCCGGAACACAGGCAAGTCGTACACAAGTCATCCATTTTTGACACTAAAATATAGTACACACGTTTTTAAAATAGTTATTAAGACAAAAAAAGAGAACTATATCGATTTCTTATTGTTTTCAGCGAAGCATCAAATCAAAGGCACAGCGTCTCTCAAGTTTGACAACGACAACCAAGTGTGACATAAACATGACAGTGTTGTCAGCTATAAAATTAAAATTAACTTCTATTCTTCTATTTGCATATTCATGTTCATGTATGGTCAGAGCCGGGACAATATGAATTGGCATCATGTGAATGCTTTGTGCTATAAATAAACAACCACCTTACTACCGTTACCAACTAAATATGTGACACCAAGAAGTCAGAAATTACTACCATAATTAAGCACTTTTTTTCGTCAGAAGACAACACTCATGCCTAGGGCTGCCATCCGTCCGGGTTTCCCCGGATTTGTCCTAGTTTGGAGGCCATCCGGGGACCGACCGGGCGAGTTTTTAACTTGTGTCCGGGTAAAACCAAGACATTTTTTGTATTAGGAAGACCTTATAGAACTGGATAAAATCCATCATGTCCGGGGAAAATGCGATTTACTCCAAATATTCAAGGATTTTGAAGCTTTTGTCCAGGTTCGGCGATAATCAAGATGGCAGCCCTACTCTTGCCCATTCCTCGTCTGATTGCGCATGTTCGCGGGCGTAACGTAATCTTGCTTCTCGATGTTCCCTTTTAAGTGTTGGCCCATTTGTGGGTCTCATCTTTTCAGCCATAGGACGTCCACTGCTGGACACAGGCCTCCTCAATACATCCACATGGACCAGATAGGGGCGATCTGCGTCCAGCGAGTCCCCGCAACCCTAACCAGGTCGTGCGACCACCATGCAGGTGGCCCTCCCACTCTGCGCTTGCCGGTACCCGGTCTCCACTCGAGAACCTTTCTGCGCCAACGGCCATCGGTTCTTCGAACTATCTGCCCTGCCCATTGCCACTTCAGTTTGCTAACCCTGTTTGCTATGTCGGTGACCTTGGTACGTCTACGAATCATGTGTGATTCGATCTCGTAGAGAGATCCCGAGCATAGTCCTTTCCATAGCTCGCTGAATGACTCTGAGCATCCTTAAGAGGCCCATAGTCAGAAACCACGTCGCGGGTCCGTAGGTCATCACCGGTAATACGCCCTGGTTGAAGACTTTTGTCTTCAAGCACTAGGTATCCTGGACGAGAAGACACTTCGCAGTTTCCCAAACGCTGCCCATCCGAGTTGGATCCGTCGATTGATCTCTTTCTAGAAGTTGGGTCTATGTGGGGTCAAATTAGCTTATTTGAACCGCCGCCTTGCAATCCATTCGCTTACGTCGTCTCTCCGGATCTCTTGAAGCTAATTTGTTACTTCAATTGCCGTAAGATCCCGATTTTGGAGCATGGTCGTAACAATAAATCGATTCTTTCGAGCCGTAGTATTAGGTACATCTCGGTCTGCTGGTTCCTGGCCCCTATTTCATAAATGTGACAGGTGACATTTGACAACGACAATTCGACATACATTAATGCTACATCATGATGCCAGACATACACTTACTCGGTGACCCAGCAATGTACGTCGAATTGTCGTTGTCACTTGTCACGTTTATGAAATAGGGGCTGGTCTTCTAATGTTCTGACCAGTTTCTCAGAAACGTTGGACGACTCTTTGCACCGTAGAAAGTGACACGCCTAGCTACTCTCGCTGTACTTCTTTGACTTCTGCCTTGTTTTAACATAGTGACGGTACGTGTACATCTCGTGTTAGCGACATGATAGTTCAATAATGACCGTCAAAAGACTACAATGAGTGTCTTTTATCAATTCTATATTTCATGCATAACAATTATAAATACGAAATACATAAACCATACGGGGCTATTCATAAATTACGTCATTTGAAATTGGGGGGGGGGGGGGGGGGGGGGGGGGTCTAGACATCAGGTGATGGTAGCATGACGAAGGAAGGGGGCGGGGGGGGTCAGATGACATCATCTTTCGCAACTATAAAAAGTGCTGGCTGAGTAAAAAAGGGAATGAAATTCCTGTTTCTATAAACTGTTGATAAAAACGCAGTTTTTGGAAATGACATCATTTTATTTGGTAGGGGGGTGGGGTCAGTCTGATTTTTGTAATTTGTTTACCTATAAATAGTTTCTAGTTGACATTATTTATTAATTAAAACAAAAACCTGGCACTTCCGAATTATCAAAACCTGTCAATGTAATACACGCTCCACTTACTGGCCTACAATTTGAGTTGAAAAGTAAGACAAGCGTAATTTAAATTTATTACTAAATTTCGGCTAAACTCGAGCTTTTTTACAAGCTTTTATTTAACTTGCAATGTATCTATGTAAGTATGTACCTAAGTACCTATGTAGGTACCTATTACCTATGTAATATGTTTGTTCGCGTGGAATCTTGCAAGTTAAATTTGACCTACTTCCCGGATTCCAATTGAGCTAAAATTTGGCATACTTATGTAAGTTTGGTGACAATGTAATACTATGATACCATCGAGCTGATCTGATGATGGAGCAGGAAGGTGGTTATAGGAACTCTGTAATAAAATAATGCAATCCTACCGAGTTTGGGCTCTTTAGAATCGTCTTGGTGAGTAGTTGATGGATGTTTAAAGAAAAGTACAGTCGGAAATAAAAGCTTGTCACAAACATGTTTTTATGACAGAAACTTATTTACAAAAATAGTTACGTTTTTTATTTATTTAATCTTTATTGCACAAAAGAAAACTTATTGTACAAGGTGAACTTAATGCCATAAGGCATGCTCTACCAGTCAACCTTGGGGCAAAGAATAAAAAATGTAGGCGGTGCAGAGGCTTGTGTAACATAAGTAACATATAATAAGGTGGATGCGATATTCAATTTATTTGTAATATAGAGTTACTTGTCCCCCCCCCCCCCCTCAATTTTCTAAACCTTAATTTTCAAATTCATACGGATTGTTTTTCATCTGTAGTGCATTTTTTTTTTGTATGAACATGCTCTTGGTCAGATTTTTATTTTAAATATCTTAGATGTTGTCACTCCCAAAACTAATCTAACGACACCTAATATATATACAAGTGTTAAAATCCATTGAACATTTCCGTTTTTCCATCAATCTGTTATATTATGATACAAGTTTTGTTATTAAATTTGTAAAAGCTGAACAACCTAAAAACAAAACTACACACAATAATACCTACGCCGTTTTATAATATCCGGTTATTCAATTCTATACTTTCAGTACAATTACATAAAGTGAGATATATTTGCAATATTACATTTGTTCGATCAACTTTCAAGTAAAGCAAATATTTAATCAGATGTAAACTTGAATAATACGATTAAATTGGGGCCTATAACCTCGCATCGTGGAAAATAATCAAAACCTAATAACACATGAGAAACAAAGTATGGCGATATAAACAAACCGGTCAAGTACGAGTCGGACTCGCGCACCTAAGGTTCAGTACAAACTTTCACTTATGCCGAGTAAGTTTAAACTTTAAGTTTGTCTCTGATATCTATAGCATCACATACAAATGAGGGGCAAACTTAACCAAACCGGGTTATTCAAAAATGATTTTTGGTGATAAAAAATAGTAACTCAGACAGATATAGGGTTATAATTTTCGTGTAATATTAATATTAAATTATACAAATCCAGAAAATTTCAGATTTTTCACTTGGTAAACTTTGGAGATCAAGGATCAATTTTTTCCACATTTTCCTTAATAAAATGAAATTTAATCAAAATAATAAAATTAAAAAAAAAATGTGCAGATCTAGCCCTTTCAGGTACCCTACTTGACATTTGGATTGATCACTGTATATACAATTAATGTTATTTTGGAGTTGTGACACCACGCTGTCTGTCCCCTCTGTCGTGACACCACGCTGAGTGATGTCCATTTTTATAGCAACTACTTATTATAAAGTTGTAAACATGAAATTTCCCTAAATTGAAGATATTAAAAAAATATGTTGTTACGGACTATAGGTATTTGGAGGTCACTGAATCGAAAAATATTTTGTTTGGATATTTTGTACGTTTGTATATGTCGTTGTGGCTTCATCGTGCCAAACAACCTATTTTTTGATACACGGGTAGGTGATCCACGGGTCTACGGGTATGTCTGTTGGTCTAAAAAAATTCTGCCCGATATTTTTAACGGCATATATTTTTTGGATCAATTATTATTATCTTTCGTCGATTGTTTTTTATGTCGAAAATTGTTTGGCCGAAATTGTCTTGCATATATTTTTTTGACCGAAAATGTTTAGTCTAACATTGTTTGGTCGAATGTATTTTAGGCACAAAATTGTATATTTTTTATATTTTTCACAATAAACGTAATAATGGTACTTACACCTGATATTTCTATTACTTACCCAATAGTTTCGGCATTAAAATTCACTCGCTCGTTAGGGTCGCAGTTCAAACTAACACTCCTCCTCGCTTCGCTCGTCGTCGTACCTAACCTAAGCCAAGTCGAACTTGCCTTAAAACTAGATTAATGGGCTAGGTTATTTCGAAATTTTATCGAGTGGTCGAAACATCCTAACATTTCCTATTTCACCTTAAGGCAGGTCCGATTTGGCTTACATTAGGTACGACGACGAGCGAAGCGAGGAAAATATTTAGGATACTTATGTAACTTCGGTGACTATGCAGTATTATGATATCTAATATTTAAACTAAGTATAGACCTCCGCGGCTCGCCCACGTCACAGTGCAACCTAACACTCCTCCTCGCTTCGCTCGTCGTCGTAACTAACCTAAGCCAAGTCGGACCTGCCTTAGAACTAGACTCAAGAACTTAGGCTAATGGTTATAGGATACTTTTCACTCGACTACGCTGTCGAGAAAAAGAGGGGGTTATGACTTTTTCTCCTCCGTGAAGAAGTGAAGTTGCAGGAAACATCTGTTAAAAAAAAATTGTAATTGTAAGTAGTATAAAGCTTATAAGTATAAAGGTTTTTTCTCTCATCTTCTTCTGTTTTTAGGGTTCCACATTCAACTTATACATAGTTTCGCCATGTCCGTCTGTCCGTCCGCGGCTTAGCGCCGTAATCATTAGTATTAGTAAGCTGAAATTTGGTATGAGTGTATGTATCACGCCGACAAAACGGTAAAATAAACACTAAAAAAAAACATTTTTCATGTACCTCTCGTACACCTAAAGGTGCGTCCACACTTGTATCATTTGATCGTATCCGATCACCGTGGCGTGGTATGACTGGCGTATCGCGCTGCTTGGATGCTCACTGTCGGCGCGGCGATCACGCCGCGCTTGTCCGATCTAAGTGTGTGATACGCGTAGCGACATGGATTTCGAGCGATCGGATCAGCGCAACGTCCAAACGCGTGATCGTGACACGCGATCATGCCACAGGATGAAGATCTGATCGGGCAAATGATACAAATGTGGACGCACCTTAAAGTGGGGATGATTTTTTTTCGTTCCTACACTAGTGTTTGGGGATTGTGGGGTGTGGTTGAAAAGGTCTCTTAAAAATAATAGGGTCTTCAAACATTATGTTTTGATAAAGTCAGCAGTTTTGTAAATATTTGCTCCGGAAATCCAATGAAATAGCGAAAATCCAGTAAATCTTACTTTTCGACTATGGATCAAAAAAGGCATTATAAGTACTTTCAATGAAAACTATATTGAATAAAATAGGTCGAGCTCTTTTTGAGTTATTGCCAAAGAACTGCGCTTCTCAGCTAAAGGGCGTAAGTGCCGTGGAGATACGCTCTTTCATTAGTACCCTATTTCATAACGTATTTTGTTCATCTGTAGTGCATTTTTTTGCATGAACGACTGCGGAACCCTACACTGAGCTTGGTCCGTCATGCTCTTGGCCGGTTTTTCATATATTAAACAACATCTTGTTTTTTCAGTTTGCCGTTTTCCAAATGCAATAAATATTTGCTTTATTAACAAATACTCATGCTTTGACATCTGTTTTGGTTGCACGTAGTCCAAAATATTACGCACGATACTGTAGGGTATATAAGGGCATTCAAAATGGCGATCATCATCAGTACTGACCAGAAACCGACTTCGTCAACATGAAGTTCATCTATTTCTTCCTCGTCATCGTAATGGTAAATATGAGTCTTTTTTTTACCTTTTGTATTGCTATTACTAAAGGTTTATTTGTCCATAGATCTTTTTTTGTTTTTTTTTTTTGAAAAAAGAATTATTATTATGAACCTAACTTAATTATTGTTTATTGGAACCTAAACAATATTGTTAAGTACATCTATACTAATATAAAGTTGTAAAAATGCAATGTCTGTACATTGAGGATATTTAAAAAAAGATTGTAACGGACTATTTGGACGTCACTAAATCGAAAAATCTTATTCTGGATTTTTTGTATGTTTGTATGTGTCGTTGTGGCTTCATCAAGCCAAATTGGCTATACAGACTTCAACTATTTTGTGGTACACGGGTAGCTGGGTATCTTTAGATGGCTATGGGATACTTTTTACCCGACTACGTTAAAAAAAAGAGTGGTTATGACTTTTTCTCCTCCACGAAATTATAGATGACTAAAAGTTGTGGCATCTTCTAGTCAAGTCATCAGTCATTGTTGCAATCTGTTATGGCGTGATAAAGCCGCAACGACGCATACAAACATACAATATATATATATATATATATATTTCCATTCAGAGACCTCCAAATAGTCCGTTACAATCATGTTTTTTAAATATCTTCAATGTACAGACATTTCATTTTTACAACTTTATAATAGTATAGATATCGTCGCCTAGTACCCATAGTACAAGCTTTCGTATTTTGGGACTAGATCGATTTGTGTAAAGATGGCCCCTGATATTTATTTATTACTTTGGTTTATTTTACAGGCTGCCTTCGCTGCAGCAAGCCCAACCCACGGCGGCGGGTTTGGTGAGTTTATCATGTTAAATGTTCACTCTTACTTATTAAAATAACTAGAATTTATTTTTCACTTATTCTGCTCAAAAAGTACGCCATATTAGCTTCACGAAGCGAGACTAAAATAGTAAATCTAGCCCCTAGGGCTTAAAAGAAAGCCATGTAATCCCACACAAATTTCTATGAAACTGAAAAAAATACTTGCGGCCAGCTACATACTACTTACGAATATTTAAAAATAAATAAACCAACCTGATCAGATTGGCCAAATTTTCTGATCGAATTGCTCAAACTATACTCCTAATTTTTCATGAAATATACAATTTTAATGTTAAGTCTTTTTTTATTTTCTCGCAGTCGAAGTGAAAAGCAGAGTGTTTAACACGTGGCTAAAAGCGATTATGACACTCAGACAATTTGTCCTCGCTGACTTCGTGAGCTCATCCAAAAAATCACTTCGTGTCATAATGGCTTATTTTAGCCCCTTGTCAAACAATCTACTATTTCACCCCCTTAGTTCGGAACACTTCCGTTTAGAGCACCGAATCTGTGTGAAAAAGTTCGTTTCATCCGCTAGTCTGAGAAAGTCATTTGAAGTTCAAATTTATATTTTTAATTTGATTATTTGTTTTTTTATGAGTGTTTATCGTTAGTTTTGATGACAACATAAGCGGTTTATTATAATTTCATAATATTTCTTACATCTTAAATTATCTTCGCCGCACTGAGGTGAAAAGTTGCGTATTTCACACGGCTGCAAAATTATGTGGGTTCTCGTTCCTTGCAAGCCTCGTTACGCATAGGAATCTATATTTGAACCACTGGCTCCGCTCGTGGTCCAATTTTAGATTCCTTCGCTTAATCGGTTTTCAAGAACAATCCGGCTTCTAATTTTATGTTACGAACTTCAAATTTCAAGATTCGGAGCAAGGACCACTGACACTTGCCATACTTTGGATCGTATTTCAATCGCAACGGTATATTCTGGCAAAAACTAGATGGCGCTTTAAAACTAAACATTTAATGATGTTATAATTGAATAAAGAAACATAGTATAGTAACAATTAGTTCGCAAATGGCTAATAATAAATAAATCGTAACAGTTAAATACTGTATCACGCTTGCAAAGTTGAATAATTGGAAAAAAAAAAATCTTATACTTAGAATAGCGTTGTACATATCAGGGAACGGCTTTTTGTATGGAGATCGTCAGTCCTCTTGTTTTAATGGTCCTTGCATAAAGCACACAGAACCAGACTACACTGGCAACTAAAACACAAGAGTGAAAGTGCCTTCAAAGAGTCCAGCGATGTGTGCGATAAAGAAGAGGCTTTGACTCAGTATGGTGTTGCAATTTGCATTTAAGCAAACCGCAAAGCTGTTATTCTGTCAAAGCCCTATGGGAGCCCGATTTGAACATTTTGAAAAAAAAGGGGAATTGGTATCAGAATCAACTGTAGCCCAAACGAAATCATGACACTTGATTCTGATTCCGAGCGTCAAATGAGTCAGGCAATAGGGGGGCCGGTTACGGTTGCGGGGGTTCCTTATGTTTACGCATTTTTTTATCATAATTGTTCACTCATTACACATGTCACTTACTATTTACAATTAAACACTTCTCTGTTGCTTCAACTCAAACACATTTATTAACGAAATTGACAAGCCTCTCATATATCCTACGGAGACACAACGTTAACGCGATTCAGCGAATGGTTCAGCGCCATCTAGCGACTAATTGGGTCCCTAAACAAAACGGATACGTTAAACAATAATTCTATATCGCATAATCACAATAGGCATAATGATCCTGTTTTCGCCGAATCTATTTTCGCCGAATGGTCTTTACGCTAATTTTTTTATGCCGAAAACCTACTTTTCTGGCATCAGTCATCTTCTGTTCGGGATTGCAGTTCTAACCTAACCTAACATACTTTACTGGCAGCAGTTAGAGGTTGAATTTGCAGCCAACTAAAGTTCGGCGATTTAGTATCATATTATGCGTATTTAGATTCGGACAAATAATGATTCGGCAAGATGAACATTCGGCGAAATTAAATTAAGCGAAACCTGTTCAGCGAAATCAGTTTCGGAAATAAAAAAAATATGCGAAATAGATAGCACCCCTAGCTAGATGAGGTTGCCTCTATCCGGCCCATGTGGATGCCAGCCATAGGACGTCCAGGAGTGGATGTCCTACGGCTGAAATGATGATGATGATGATGATGATGATGAAAAAGTAATGTATTTTCAGACGGTATTGGAGCTGGTATTGGAGCTCAACTTGGACTCGGCGTAGACCTTGGAAGTAAGTTTCACAGGATCTTTTCTTTTTATCAAACTACTAGCTTTTGCCCGCGACTTCGTCCACCTTAAATTCGTTTATCGCGGATAAGGGTATTTTTCCGGGATACAAAGTAGCCTATGTCCTTCCCCGGGACTCAAACTATCTCCATACCAAATTTCATCCAAATCGGTTCAGCGGTTTAAGCGCGAAGAGGTAACAGACAGACAGACAGACACAGTTTCACATTTATAATATTACTACGGATAGTATGGATTAGTATGGATGTATAGTATGGACTAGAAGGCGCCCCGCAACGCAACTTCGTTCGCGGAGGAGAAAAAGTCATAACCTCTCTCTTTTTCTTTCAGCGTAGTCGGGTAGAAAGTGTCCTTTAACCATCTGAAGATGCCCAGCTACCCGTGTGCCAAAAATAGTTGAAATCCGTTTAGCGAGATTTAGTGTGATGAAGCCACAACGACACATACGAAAAAACCAAAATATATATTTTTCATTTCAGTGACCTTCAAATAGTCCCTTACATTCGTTTTTGAAAATATCTTCAATGTACAGTTGTAAAAATGAAATGTCTGTACATTGAAGATATTAAAAAAAACGATTGTTTTCTCCACGAACGAAGTTGCGGGCACATTCAAGTATTTAACAGCTAGGGTATATGCATGATTTTTTTATCGTTTTTTTAACATAATATCAAAACACCGTAAAAATTCTTTCAAAAAGTGGAATTAAAATTAAAAGCGGCCAAGAAATACGTATGATTTAGGCATTTTAAACTACAAATTAGACAGCGATTAGACAGAGAGGTCCGACATGTACTGTTACGTCACAGTCCTCGCCAGCCATATAAACTCCATATCTAATACTGTTTTGCTAGAAAGAAATAAAATGAATTGTTTGATGGCTTATATCTTGGTTATTTTTAAAGTTATTCGAAAACATATTTTTGTCTACCGTTTGTCAAATGAATGAGCTTTTAATAAAGCAAAAATAAAAATTCATGCATATTCCCTATTGTGTAATTTTCATGTTTTTTTTGTTTTAGCCGGTATTGCAAAGAAAGGGCAAAGTGCCATTAATGCTGGTATTAATGCTGGACTTGGAGTTGGAATTGGTGCTCTTGGTGGAAGTGGCTCAGGTAAAATACAAACTTCTGTTAACTAAGTCTGTGGCAACCCAGGTAGCACACAAGCTGTATAAGCGCGTATACGGCCATTATACTTATAAGGGCTGTTTAAGCTTTTATACAGCTTCCGTGCTACTTGGAAAGGAGACGGTAGACGATGACTTACCTCCCGCTAAAGGCTGGTCGCGAAGCACAGCGAAATGCGAGCATTGCCCTATTTCTATTTGTCTTTGTAGCACGCGCACAGTAATAGTGCCCTTCCACTCGCACAAGGTTACAGTCGTACCACTAATATAAGTTACAACGATGTACCTGCGCAGAAAGCATTTTTTGAAAACAGATTAACCAATTATAAGGCAGCGCGTTTGCGCGGGTAAAATCTTCAACGCCCATTAGCCAAATTTTGCGCGCGACGCCGCCCGCCATTTTGTCTGGCGCCGCGTAAGTTGCTATGAGCGAGAGCACGAGTTCACCTGTCATTGAATATCTACCGTACACATAGTGCAACAAGGTGTTTATTGAAATGGTCACACGTTCGGTTTTTGGTACTTGTTAGCACTCGTCGGTGCGGCCGAAGATTGCCGATGTAACTTATATTCGTGGTACTACTGTACGAGCATTGCCCTATTTTTATTTGTCTCTGTCGCACGCGCACAGTAATAGTGCCATCACACTCGCACAAGGTTACTGTGGCTGAAGGGAAATGCTCGTATTTCGCGGTGCTTCGCGACCGGCCTTTAGATGGGCTCCCGGTCCCGTAAATAGCGTGACATTTTATTTATTTATTAAGCCTGTAGTCGCGTGTGCCGTTACCGTATTGGCATACATAGCCACGAAAAACGTTGTTTTCCGACATGACACTGTGCGACTCTGTCAGTCCAACCAAAACCGTGCATCCACAAGAAGACAGGCAATTATAAAAAAAGTGTTAACCTGTCATATTGGCAGTTTACATTTGTGTCATAACTAGTTGCGGGTAATAATAACGACACACGATTTATTTATTTATTTATTTATTATTCGATTTATTTACACGGTATTACAGCGAACCAATTCACCGTGAAACCAGATTACTTAATTAACAAGTATACAATTTATTGACAACAATTATAAGTACTTTCAAAAGATTGAGTACACAAGCTAAAAACAATTGACAATATTTTAAGTACATAAATTTTATGCATGTACGGAGGTCTGCCTGTTGTCCATCATCTCACAAAACCTCAAACATTCACGGCACACAGCTATCCATCTCCACGCAAACAGATCACATTCGGGCACGGATGCCAAGAGCGCATTGAGTAAAGTGAGTGCGCGCGGTAGTGGCGCACTTCTGCGCGACAGCGTGCGCGCCGCCGGCGCCGCCAGCAGCGCGCGCGCGCGGGGGCGGAGGTTGACGCGGGGGACGTCCGGGACGCTCAGCCGTAGTACACTGTCCACTAATTGGATAACGTCCGACTCCCCGCGCAAGAACCGACAGACTGTGATGAGAAGATCGTTGTTTCTCCTCACTTCCAAAGAATTAAAACCTAGGCAACCGAGTAAAAATTTTGTGGGATATAAGTATGGGTAATATCCATATCTTTTCTTATAGAGAAACCTAAGGAAAGACTTCTGTATTTTCTCTAGGAGTAGGGCATATGTGGATTCATGCGGATTCCATATAATGGACGACGCCTCCAGTTTACTCCGCACTAAAGCATTAAAAAGTAGCTTTATAACTCCGGGTTCATTGAAATCCTTGCAATTACGGAGCACGAAACCCAGTCTTTGGTAGCAGCTACTGGCGAGTGCCCGAATATGCTCATGGAAGGTGAGGCGCGTGTCAAACACCACCCCTAGATCCTTCACAGAGAAGACACGATTGATGACATTGTTGTCCAGGAAGTATTGCGCATGTATAGGAGACGAGCTTCGCTCAAATGAACAAACGCAACACTTCGCTGTATTAAACGACAGCTTGTTGTCTATGCTCCACTTTAACACGGAGACAATATCTTTTTGCAAGGAGACACAGTCCGCTGCATCTTTCACACCATAAATAAGCTTGAGGTCGTCAGCATACAGAAGACACTTAGCATTACGAACCACAGATTCTAGGTCGTTAACCATCAGACCAAATAAGAGAGGTCCCAATATGGAGCCCTGACTGACGCCAGACCGAGTGTGATATCGATCTGAGATGAAGCATCCATGCCGAACATATTGCTGACGATCGCGCAGATAACTGGCAAACAGTGCAAGTAACTTAGGAGAGAAGCCAATGTCGTCAAGTTTATTTAATAGGACGTCATTATCTACGCGATCGAAAGCTTTCTTAAAGTCAAAATAAATGACGTCGACCTGGATACCCCCATCCAGGTACTCGGAGATGGCATCAGTCAAAATTAAGAGATTGGTGTCAACGGAACGACCAGCTCTAAAACCATGCTGCGACTCGCATAGAAACGGCTTAACTTGTGTGGATATTGCACGAAACAGTATAGACTCGTACAGCTTTGCTAAAGTTGAGAGAACAGCAATGGGCCTATAAATTTCCACTTTGGAATTATCTTTGGACTTAGGTATAGGGGTCACTCTAGTGATCTTCCACAGATGTGGATAAACACCAGTTTTTAGAGATAGGTTAAGAAGGAAGTGTATCGGGATCTTCAACTGACCCGCACAGCCTTTGACTATATAAGCTGGCAGAGTGTCGGGCCCTACGGAACAATGAGGCTTGAGTCGCCTTATGGCCGCTTCAACTTCTTGCATAGAGGTACTGTTTACGTGGATACAATGAGCCACAGATTTCTTTTTCTCTATATTAACGGAGTTCACGTCAAGACGAGGAACGTTTGGTAGGAATACGCTGGAAAAATATCTAGAAAAGGCTGAAGCAGCCTCAGCACCAACAAACTGTTTTCCCTCAAACGACACTTCGGACGCAAACCCACCCTTTGACCTGAGACTGTCTATATGTTGCCAAAAGGAGCGCGGATCACTCTTGACTCTACTTTGGACTCGATCAATGTAACAGTCATAGGCGACGCATATTCGGTTTTTGATGTACGTCCTAAGTTCGGCAAACTGTCTGTACACCTCAGGGCATTTTGTAGTTTTCCACTTTCGATGGAGACTAGCTTTTTGCGCGATATCAGCAATTATATCGGCGGTGAACCAAACTGGAAATCTCTTACCGACCCGCTTTAATCGAGTCTTCCTAGGTATACATTTATCGAAAATGTGGTAGATTTGATTATAAAACATATCTACCGCAGAGTTGACATCCTCAGTATTAAGAGTTCCCAGCCAGCTCGCATCCGATACTAATTGGTACAAAAGCATGTAGTCACCTTTTGCAAAGTTCCAGTCTTGTCCTGAGTCTACATTGCTGGGGTCAATTTTAGCACGATACATTAATCACAGCAATAGGCCGTCTAGAAAAGTATAACTGTTACAAAATCACGTAGCTTATGTTAGCAACACATGTGATAAAATCACGGTAAAATTGTTATAATGATCTGAATAGAATATGTAACTTTAACGTGGCAAGTCAGGGTTAGCCGTGGGTAACAAAATCACAGTGATTTTTTTACAACTGGTACCGAGAGTCACGGTGATTGAAATTGAATTGTAACGCTTTTCACCATCTCTAGTTATGCACTTGTTACAAGGAACAAACAGATACAGAATATTTTTTACTTTTTAAATTTATTCTTCCTCGAATTGCGCTTAGGCCCTTATAGAATGTGGTAGTTTTGTTTCATCAAAATCAGTGGCTAAAATTTAAAATAATTTAAAAATATATATATGCTAACTTAAATGTTAACAAAACATAATAATATCTCCGATTTCATTGTACTTTTACATCTGGCGCTTACCAAAAAACCCGAAGCATGTAGTGTATTAGCTTTCTCTTTATTTGATGCACGCGAGCAATAAATGCGTCCCTTATTACATATTACGCTCAATGGCCATGTGAGCGTTTGGGGCGTGGTTTCTCCTTGACGATATAGGCCCTTAATAACACGAATATATTTCCAGGCGGTCATGGAGGCGGCCACGGAAACACCGGTGGAGGTTAGTTTTACACTTCTTTTTTCTGAATCAGTGGCAAGTAAATATCAAGTCACAATCATATGTCCTTAAGACGGACATGACGAAACTATAAGGGTTCCGTTTTTGCCATTTTAGCTACAGAACCCTACAAATGAAATGCCTGTATCAAAATTAGAATCAGAATATTTATATTTTCTTAAATACAGTCAGTACTTCACATTAGGTCGTCTATAATAAACATTGTTAATACTCTGCCTACATACAGGCGTGCAAATATTTGTACATTGAAGATATTTAAAAAAAAGCGGCCAAGTGCGAGTCGGACTCGCCTATAAAGGGATCCGCAGCCGTTTACACAATAAAATGCACTACAGATGAAAAAAATACGATATGAAAAAAAAAACACTAACAAAAGAGCATATCTCCCCGGCACTTACGTCCTTTTGCTGAGAAGCGCAGTTTTTTAGCAATTACTTAAAAACGGTATGTCTGATCATGTTGAAAACAATTTTCGTTGGAAGTATTAATAAGCTTTATATTTGTAAACTTTTTCATATTTTTTGAACATACCGATTCGAAAATAGAGGGGGGGGGGTCACAATTGTTGCTACTTTCGTAGTGAATATTTCGGAAAATATTGACTATATTAAAATATTTTTTTAACATCAGTGTTTTTAGAAGTACTGTCAAAATATGTGCCAAACATTGATATTTGCTAATTTTTTTTTTCAGTTTCGGTTACATGTATCGAGTGCCCCCCCTAGAAATATATATATTTTTTATTTAACTATCAAACTAAGCAGCGGTTTACACACGACACTTATGCTCCAAATTTCATCAATGTACATCTTATAGTTCTTGAGTACAATGTCTGTGACATACGGACGGACAGACAGACAGACATGACGAATCTATAATGGTTCCGTTTTTGCTATTTTGGCTACGGAACCCTAAAAAAGAAGTGATACAGACTGCGTAATGGTCACCAATTCTAACTATATATTTTTTTGTATGTTTATATGTGTCGTTGTGGCTTAATCACGCCAAAACGGCTAAACGGATTTCAATTATTTTCCAACATGGGTAGCTAAGCATCAATGGCGTGGCGTCCATATAAGCCGATTTCCACCAGGTTGCCCAAGGAAATGCTTATAACCACCTTTTTCTTAAAATATGAGTAAATGAATAAGCTTCCCCTGTAATATTCTTAACGCCACGCCTCTGCTAAGCATCTCCAGATAGGATACCTTTTATTCCACTATGCTGATGAAAAAAGAGGGTTAGTGTAAAATAAGGTTTACCAATTATATATATATATATATATATAATTGGTAAACCTATATATATATATATATAGTGGGTGTAAAAATTAAGTCTATCTACTAGGTCAAATAGTATTATCACATGAATCATTTCCACGAATCATTATTTCATTATTTATTTTATTAAGGGAAATGTTATCTGCGAAGTTTACCGAACGAAAATTTTGAATTTTTCAGAATTTGTATAAATAAACATAAATATTTCACGAAAATTATAAGTCTGTCTCTAACTAGCTATTCTTTATTTAATTTTCAAAGAACCTATTTGAACAACCCGATTGCGTTAAGTTTGTAACTCATTTGTATGCAATTAACTCAACCGGAGCTGGGTTATAGCCGCGCACATCTCCATGGAAAAGTGAAAACACAGATGCTAACAAGTGCACTTCTTTCTAAAGGTGTCATGGGAATGGCTCCCAAAATCTACAATAAAATACCTAATGTTATTTCAGAAATTGACAATCTAAGTCAGTTTAAAGCTCGATTACGTGACGTACTAATTAAGAAAGCATACTATAAAATAGACGATTTTTTTATTGATGAATAGGAATGAATAACATACGTAGCTAATAATGAATTAAACTTGACATAGAAATATTAAATAATGTATAGCTATTACCTAGTAAATAATAATATATTATATTTGTATGCCTAACGGCGAAACTTAGATGTACCTGTATCTGTAATATTGTAAACCACCTGTTACCGACCTATGTTTTACAAATAAACATTTTGAATTTGAATTTGAATTTGGGTAATATAATAATGTCAGGGTAAGTGAAAGTTTTTACGGAACCCTCGTCGCGCGAGTCCGACTCGCACTTGGCCTGTTTTTTTGGAAGGGTTGACACACTCGACGCGTAATCGACAGGTACCGGGTTCGAGTCCTGGTGTGACCAGGTGCGAGACCAATCGTATTATTCTTTGCGCTTTGATTTGTATCGATGTCATAACACTAATATATTTTTAGGCGGTCAAGGAGGCGGCCACGGAAACACCGGTGGGGATGAATTTGAGGGGCTACTTCGTCATTCGTAAATCACGCCCAAAACGCGGAGCTAGCCAATAAGCGTGATTTCTAATAAGGGACGCATTTATTGCTCGCGCGCATCAAAGAAAGAGAAAGCTAATACACTACATGCTTGGGGTTTTTTGGCGTAAGCGCCAGATGTAAAAGTACCATGAAATCGAAGATATTATTATGTTAACATTTAAGTTAATCACTTAAAAGATAAAGGGAAGAATGACATTTTAACATAATTTAGCCGTTTATTAATCTGTCGTCTGTACAAACTAGACAAAAAACGGGAAATGAAGACGCATTTTCGGATAACTTTTCTATCGAGGAAATTTTCATTAAACATGTTTCCGCGTTAATCACTGAATAGGTTATATAGTCAAGAAACACATATCTGAAAACCAGCCTGATTTATTTACTAGATTTCACAAAAAATGCGCTACAAAATAGCTTAAACTTTCGATGCATCCCCTTAACACTTCATGTTACTAAATCAGTGCCAGTACAGTATATCACTCCACAATCATGTCTGTAGACATTTTGATTGTACAACTGTGTAATACTACCTATTATAGACGGTGCTCGCAACTTCGTCAGCTGAGAAGAAAAACATCATGCTCTTTTTTCGTCAGCATAGTCGCATAAAAGGTATCTTATAACCATCTGTGGATACCCAGCTACCCGTGAACCAAAAACAGTTGAAATCTGAAGGGCTACTCCGAATTCCGAAAAACGAAGTTCGTATAGAGCCATTCTGCTCACTCAAATACAGCATAACATGAGAGCGAGAGGGACAGCACGTTACGAACTTCGAATTTCGAGTTTCGGAGTAACGCGGCGTAACGTTGTTTTCCGACATGACACTGTGCGACTCTGTCTGTCCGACCAAAACCGTGCATCCACAAGAAGACAGGCAATTATAAAAAAAAGTGTAAACGTGTCATATTGGCAGTTTACATTTGTGTCATAACTAGTGGCGGGTAATAATAACGACACACGATACATTAATCACAGCAATCGGCCGTCTAGAAAAGTATAACTGTTACAAAATCACGTAGCTTATAAAAAAATAAAAATAAAAGTAAGAATTTTATAAGGATCTGAATAGAATATGTAACTTTAACGTGGCAAGTCAGGGTTAGCCGTGGGTAACAAAATCACAGTGATTTTTTTACAACTGGTACCGAGAGTCACGGTGATTGAAATTGAATTTAAACGCTTTTCACCATCTCTAGTTATGCACTTGTTACAAGGAACAAACAGATACAGAATATTTTTTACTTTTTAAATTTATTCTTCCTCGAATTGCGCTTAGGCCCTTATAGAATGAGGTAGTTTTGTTTCATCAAAATCAGTGGCTAAAATTTAAAATAATTTAAAAATATATATATGCTAACTTAAATGTTAACAAAACATAATAATATCTCCGATTTCATTGTACTTTTACATCTGGCGCTTACCAAAAAACCCGAAGCATTTAGTGTATTAGCTTTCTCTTTCTTTGATGCACGCGAGGAATAAATGCGTCCCTTATTACATATTACACTCAATGGCCATCTCAGCGTTTGGGGCGTGGTTTCTCCTTGACGATATAGGCTCTTAATAACACGAATATATTTCCAGGCGGTCATGGAGGCGGCCACGGAAACACCGGTGGAGGTTAGTTTTACACTTCTTTTTTCTGAATCAGTGGCAAGTAAATATCAAGTCACAATTATATGTCCTTAAGACGGACATGACGAAACTATAAGGGTTCCGTTTTTGCCATTTTAGCTACAGAACCCTACAAATGAAATGCCTGTATCAAAATTAGAATCAGAATATTTATATTTTCTTAAATACAGTCAGTACTTCACATTAGGTCGTCGATAATAAACATTGTTAATGTACTCTGCCTACATACAGGCGTGCAAATATTTGTACATTGAAGATATTTAAAAAAAAGCGGCCAAGTGCGAGTCGGACTCGCCTATAAAGGGATCCGCAGCCGTTTACACAATAAAATGCACTACAGATGAAAAAAATACGATATGAAAAAAAAAACACTAACAAAAGAGCATATCTCCCCGGCACTTACGTCTTCTTGCTGAGAAGCGCATTTTTTTGGCAATAACTTAAATAAGGTATGTCTGATCATGTTAAAAACAATTTTCGTTGGAAGTATTAATAAGCTTTATTTGTAAACTTTTTCATATTTTTTGAACATACCGTTTAGAAAATAGAGGGGGGGGGGACGACACAATTATTGCTACTTTCGTAGTGAATATTTCGGAAAATATTGACTAAATCAAAAAAAAATTTTAACATCAGTGTTTATAGAAGTACTGTCAAAATATGTGCCACACATTGATATTTGCTAATTTTTTTTTTCAGTTTCGGTTACATGTATCGAGTGCCCCCCCTAGAAATATATATATTTTTTATTTAACTATCAAACTAAGCAGCGGTTTACACACGACACTTAAGCTCCAAATTTCATCAATGTACATCTTATAGTTCTTGAGTAAAATGTCTGTGACATACGGACGGACAGACAGACAGACATGACGAATCTATAATGGTTCCGTTTTTGCTATTTTGGCTACGGAACCCTAAAAAAGAAGTGATACGGACTGCGTAATGGTCACCAATTCTAACTATATATTTTTTTGTATGTTTATATGTGTCGTTGTGGCTTAATCACGCCAAAACGGCTAAACGGATTTCAATTATTTTCCAACATGGGTAGCTAAGCATCAATAGCGTGGCGTCCATATAAGCCGATTTCCATCAGGTTGCCCAAGGAAAGGCTTATAACCACCTTTTTCTTAAAATATGAGTAAAAGCTTCCCTTGTAATATTCTTAACGCCACGCCTCTGCTAAGCATCTCCAGATAGGATACCTTTCATTCCACTATGCTGATGAAAAAGAGGGTTAGTGTAAAGTAAGGTTTACCAATTATTTGTAACAACACTAATATATTTTCAGGCGGTCAAGGAAGCGGCCATGGAAACACCGGTGGTGAGTTCAATACTTCTTTTTACTAAATCAGTGGCAGTAAATATCAGAGTGCAATCATAATGTCTGTAGACATTTCGAAAATTAATTTAAAAAGTTATGCGTAAAGACCATTCGGCGAAAATAGATTCGGTGAAAACTGGATTCGGCGTAATGAAAATACGCTTATAGATCGTTATGCCTATTGTGATAATGCGATATAGAATTATAAAAAATAATATAATATTAAAATAATGTATACATATTTTTTTTGTCATATATAGTATCCTATAACTATCTGTCAATACCCGTGTGTCAAAAATGGTTGAAATCGGTTGAGCCGTTTTGGCGTGATGAAGTCACAACGACACATACGAACATACAAACATACAAAAAATCTAAAAAAAACATTTTTCGGTTCAGTGATCTCCAAATAGTCCGTTACAATAGTTTTTTTGAGAATATCCTCAATGTGCAGACATTTAATTTTTACGACTATATAATAGTACTAGCTCCTGCCCGCGACTTCGTCCGCCTTAATTTCGTTTATCGCGGATAAGGGTATTTTTCCGAGATAAAAAGTAGCCTGTGTCCTTCCCCGGGACTTAAATTATCTCTATACCAAATTTCATCCAAATCGGTTTAGCGGTTTAAGCGTGAAGAGGTACCTAACAGACAGACAGATAGACAGACACACTTTCGCATTTATAATATTAGTATGGATTTCGTTTCAGTGACCTTATGACCTACAAATAGTCCATTACAGTAACTTCTTTTTAAATATTTTTAATGTACAGACATTTAATTTTGTCAAATTTATAATAGTATAGATATGGTAGGTTTAGCAATAATTTGTTAACAACACTGATATATTTTCAGGCGGCCAATGGGGCGGCCAGGGACACAACGGTGGAGGTTAGTTTCTCCCTTATTTTTACTGAATCAGTGACAAGTAAATATCGGACCAAAATCACATGTCTGTAGACATTTTGTTTGTACAATTTCATAATATAATAGAAAGTACCATCGAAAAATACCTTACAGCCATTTTTTTAGAAGGGTTGACATGTTTATAAGCGTTTGTTTTGAAAACTTAAGAAATAATTATTATATTCTATTAATTTATACTAAATAAAATATATTAAAAAAAAATGACACTCTCGACGCGTAATCGAGAGGTACCGGGTTCGAGTCCTTGTGTGACCACGTGCGAGAGCAATCGTATTTTAGAGTTCCGTACCAAAAATGGTAAAAAAGGAATCCTCACGGTGCGACTCTGTCTGTCTGTCTGTCTATCCGACTATTAAAGCGCCATATCTCAAAAACTACTTATGATATCTATTTGAAATTTGGAATATTTATAAACATGGTCATCGCACATGTATTGCAAAAGAAATATTCAAAATCAAATTCAAATCAAATTCAAATTTTTATTTTCAAATAAAACGGCGAATATATATATATATATATATATATATAGTGGGGGTAAAACTTAAGTCTATCTACTAGGTCAAATAGTAATATCCTATGAATCATTTCCACAAATTATTATTTCATTATTTGTTTTATTAAGGGAAATGTTATCTGCGAAGTTTACCGAACGAAAATTTTGAATTTTTCACAATTTGTATAAATAAACATAAATATTTCACGATAATTATAACTCTGTCTCTAACTAGCTATTTTATATCTAATTTTCAAAGAACCTATTTGAACAACCCGATTGCGTTAAGTTTGTAAGTCATTTGTATGCAATGCTGTAGATGTCAGGTCCAAACTTAACTCAACCGGAGCTGGGTTATAGCAGCGCACGTCTCCATGGAAAAGTGAAACCACAGATGCTAACAAGTGCACTTCTTTCTAAAGGTGTCATGGGAATGGCTCCCAAAATCTACAATAAAATACCTAATGTTATTGCAGAAATTGACAATCTAAATCAGTTTAATGCTCGATTACGTGACGTACTAATTAAGAAAGCATACTATAAAATAGACGATTTTTTTATTGATAAAAAGGAATTAATAACATACGTAGCTAATAATTAATTAAACTTGACATAGAAATATTGAATAATGTATAGCTATTACCTAGTAAATAATAATATATTATATTTGTATGCCTAACGGCGAAACATAGATGTACCTGTATCTGTAATATTGTATACCACCTGTTACCGACCTATGTTTTACAAATAAACATTTTGAATTTGAATTTGAATTTGGGTAATATAATAATGTCATGGTAAGTGAAAGTTTTTACGGAACCCTCGTCGCGCGAATCGAACTCGCACTTGGCCTATTTTTTTGGAAGGGTTGACACACTCGACGCGTAATCGACAGGTACCGGGTTCGAGTCCTGGTGTGACCAGGTGCGAGACCAATCGTATTATTCTTTGCGCTTTGATTTGTATCGATGTCATAACACTAATATATTTTCAGGCGGTCAAGGAGGCGGCCACGGAAACACCGGTGGGGGTGAATTTGAGGGGCTACTTCGTCATTCGTAAATCACGCCCAAAACGCGGAGCTTGCCAATAAGCGTGATTTCTAATAAGGGACGCATTTATTGCTCGCGCGCATCAAAGAAAGAGAAAGCTAATACACTATATGCTTGGCGTTTTTTTGGCGTAAGCGCTAGATGTAAAAGTGCCATGAACTCGAAGATATTATTAAGATAACATTTAAGTTAATCACTTAAAAGATAAAGGGAAGAATGACATTGTAACATAATTTAGCCGTTTATTAATCTGTCGTCTGTACAAACTAGACAAAAAACGGGAAATGAAGACGCGTTTTCGCATAACTTTTCTATCGAGGAAATTTTCATTTAACATGTTTCCGCGTTAATCACTGAATAGGTTATATAGTGAAGAAACACATGTATCTGAAAACCAGCCTGATTTATATACTAGATTTGACAAAAAAATGCGCTACAAAATAGCTTAAATTTTCGATGCATCCCCTGTTAAGGGGACTTCATGTTACTAAATCAGTGCCAGTACAGTATATCACTCCACAATCATGTCTGTAGACATTTTGATTGTACAACTGTGTAATACTACCTACTATAGACGGTGCTCGCAACTTCGTCAGCTGAGGAGAAAAACATCATGCTCTTTTTTCGTCAGTATAGTCGGATAAAAGGTATCTTATAACCATCTGTGGATACCCAGCTACCCGTGTACCAAAAACAGTCGAAATCTGAAGGGCTACTCCGAATTCCGAAAAACGAAGTTCGTATAGAGCCATTCTGCTCACTCAAATACAGCATAACATGAGAGCGAGAGGGACAGCACGTTACGAACTTCGAATTTCGAGTTTCGGAGTAACGCGGCGTAACGTTGTTTTCCGACATGACACTGTGCGACTCTGTCTGTCCGACCAAAACCGTGCATCCGCAAGAAGACAGGCAATTATAAAAAAAGTGTTAACGTGGCATATTGGCAGTTTACATTTGTGTCATAACTAGTGGCGAGTAATAATAACGACACACGATACATTAATCACAGCAATCGGCCGTCTAGAAAAGTATAACTGTTACAAAATCACGTAGCTTATGTTAGCAACACATGTGATAAAATCACGGTAAAATTGTTATAATCATCTGAATAGAATATGTAACTTTAACGTGGCAAGTCAGGGTTAGCCGTGGGTAACAAAATCACAGTGATTTTTTTACAACTGGTACCGAGAGTCACGGTGATTGAAATTGAATTGTAACGCTTTTCACCATCTCTAGTTATGCACTTGTTACAAGGAACAAACAGATACAGAATATTTTTTACTTTTTAAATTTATTCTTCCTCGAATTGCGCTTAGGCCCTTATAGAATGAGGTAATTATGTTTTAACAAAATCAGTGGGTAAAATTAAAAATAATTTAAAAATATATATATATACTAACTTAAATGTTAACAAAACATAATAATATCTCCGATTTCATTGTACTTTTACATCTGGCGCTTACCAAAAAACCCGAAGCATGTAGTGTATTAGCTTTCTCTTTCTTTGATGCACGCGAGGAATAAATGCGTCCCTTATTACATATTACGCTCAATGGCCATCTCAGCGTTTGGGGCGTGGTTTCTCCTTGACGATATAGACCCTTAATAACACGAATATATTTCCAGGCGGTCATGGAGGCGGCCACGGTAACACCGGTGGAGGTTAGTTGTACACTTCTTTTTTCTGAATCAGTGGCAAGTAAATATCAAGTCACAATCATATGTCCTTAAGACGGACATGACGAAACTATAAGGGTTCCGTTTTTGCCATTTTAGCTACAGAACCCTATAAATGAAATGCCTGTATCAAAATTAGAATCAGAATATTTATATTTTCTTAAATACAGTCAGTACTTCACATTAGGTCGTCTATAATAAACATTGTCAATGTACTCTGCCTACATACAGGCGTGCAAATATTTGTACATTGAAGATATTTAAAAAAAAGCGGCCAAGTGCGAGTCGGACTCGCCTATAAAGGGATCCGCAGCCGTTTACACAATAAAATGCACTACAGATGAAAAAAATACGATATGAAAAAAAAAAACACTAACAAAAGAGCATATCTCCCCGGCATTTACGTCTTCTTGCTGAGAAGCGCAGTTTTTTGGCAATAACTTAAATACGGTATGTCTGATCATGTTAAAAACAATTTTCGTTGGAAGTATTAATAAGCTTTATTTGTAAACTTTTTCATATTTTTGAACATACCGTTTAGAAAATAGAGGGGGGGGGGGGGTCACAATTATTGCTACTTTCGTAGTGAATATTTCGGAAAATATTGACTAAATCAAAAGTTTTTAGAAGTACTGTCAAAATATGTGCCACACATTGATATTTGCTAATTTTTTTTTTCAGTTTTGGTTACATGTATCGAGTGCCCCCCCTAGAAATATATATATTTTTTATTTAACTATCAAACTAAGCAGCGGTTTACACACGACACTTATGCTCCAAATTTCATCAATGTACATCTTATAGTTCTTGAGTAAAATGTCTGTGACATACGGACGGACAGACAGACAGACATGACGAATCTATAATGGTTCCGTTTTTGCTATTTTGGCTACGGAACCCTAAAAAAGAAGTGATACGGACTGCGTAATGGTCACCAATTCTAAGTATAAATTTTTTTGTATTTTTATATGTGTCGTTGTGGCTTAATCACGCCAAAACGGCTAAACGGATTTCAATTATTTTCCAACATGGGTAGCTAAGCATCAATAGCGTGGCGTCCATATAAGCCGATTTCCATCAGGTTGCCCAAGGAAAGGCTTATAACCACCTTTTTCTTAAAATATGAGTAAAAGCTTCCCTTGTAATATTCTTAACGCCACGCCTCTGCTAAGCATCTCCAGATAGGATACCTTTCATTCCACTATGCTGATGAAAAAGAGGGTTAGTGTAAAGTAAGGTTTACCAATTATTTGTAACAACACTAATATATTTTCAGGCGGTCAAGGAAGCGGCCATGGAAACACCGGTGGTGAGTTCAATACTTCTTTTTACTAAATCAGTGGCAGTAAATATCAGAGTGCAATCATAATGTCTGTAGACATTTCGAAAATTAATTTAAAAAGTTATGCGTAAAGACCATTCGGCGAAAATAGATTCGGTGAAAACTGGATTCGGCGTAATGAAAATACGCTTATAGATCGTTATGCCTATTGTGATAATGCGATATAGAATTATAAAAAATAATATAATATTAAAATAATGTATACATTTTTTTTTTGTCATATATAGTATCCTATAACTATCTGTCAATACCCGTGTGTCAAAAATGGTTGAAATCGGTTGAGCCGTTTTGGCGTGATGAAGTCACAACGACACATACGAACATACAAACATACAAAAAATCTAAAAAAAACATTTTTCGGTTCAGTGATCTCCAAATAGTCCGTTACAATAGTTTTTTTTGAGAATATCCTCAATGTGCAGACATTTCATTTTTACAACTTTATAATAGTACTAGCTTCTGCCCGCGACTTCGTCCGCCTTAATTTCGTTTATCGCGGATAAGGGTATTTTTCCGAGATAAAAAGTAGCCTGTGTCCTTCCCCGGGGCTTAAACTATCTCTATACCAAATTTCATCCAAATCGGTTTAGCGGTTTAAGCGTGAAGAGGTACCTAACAGACAGACAGACAGACAGACAGACAGACAGACACACTTTCGCATTTATAATATTAGTATGGATTTCGTTTCAGTGACCTTATGACCTACAAATAGTCCATTACAGTAACTTCTTTTTAAATATTTTTAATGTACAGACATTTAATTTTGACAAATTTCTACTAGTTTAGATATGGTAGGTTTTGCAATAATTTGTTAACAACACTGATATATTTTCAGGCGGCCAATGGGGCGGCCAGGGACACAACGGTGGAGGTTAGTTTCTCCCTTATTTTTACTGAATCAGTGACAAGTAAATATCGGACCAAAATCACATGTCTGTAGACATTTTGTTTGTACAACTTCATAATATAATAGAAAGTACCATCGAAAATTATCTTAGAGCCATTGTTTTAGAAGGGTTGACATGTTTATAAGCATTTGTTTTGAAAACTTAAGAAATAATTATTATATTCTATTAATTTATACTAAACAAAATATATTTAAAAAAAATGACACACTCGACGCGTAATCGACAGGTATCGGGTTCGAGTCCTTGTGTGACCACGTGCGAGAGCAATCGTATTTTAGAGTTGCGTACCAAAAAGGGAAAAAAGGAATCCTCACGGTGCGACTCTGTATGTCTGTCTGTCTATCCGACTATTAAAGCGTCAAATCTCAAAAACTACTTATGATATTTATTTGAAATTTGGAATATTTATAAACATGGTCATCCCACATGTATTGTCAAAGAAATATTCAAAATCAAATTCAAATCAAATTAAATTTTTTATTTTCTAAAAAAACGGCGTGTACATATATATATAGTGAGCTTTACCTGTATCTGTAACATTGTATACCACCTGTTACCGACCTATGTTTTACAAATAAACATTTTGAATTTGAATTTGGGTAATATAATAATGTCAGGGTAAGTGAAAGTTTTTACGGACCCTCGTCACTCGAGTCCGACTCGCACTTGGCCTGTTTTTTTGGAAGGGTTGACACACTCGAAGCGTTATCGACAGGTACCGGGTTCGAGTCCTGGTGTGACCAGGTGCGAGACCAATCGTATTATTCTTTGCGCTTTGATTTGTATCGATGTCATAACACTAATATATTTTCAGGCGGTCAAGGAGGCGGCCACGGAAACACCGGTGGGGGTGAATTTGAGGGGCTACTTCGTCATTCGTAAATCACGCCCAAAACGCGGAGCTAGCCAATAAGCGTGATTTCTAATAAGGGACGCATTTATTGCTCGCGCGCATCAAAGAAAGAGAAAGCTAATACACTTCATGCTTGGGGTTTTTTGGCGTAAGCGCCAGATGTAAAAGTACCATGAAATCGAAGATATTATTATGTTAACATTTAAGTTAATCACTTAAAAGATAAAGGGAAGAATGACATTTTAACATAATTTAGCCGTTTATTAATCTGTCGTTTGTACAAACTAGACAAAAACGGGAAATGAAGACGCGTTTTCGGATAACTTTTCTATCGAGGAAATTTTCATTAAACATGTTTCCGCGTTAATCACTGAATAGGTTATATAGTCAAGAAACACATTTATCTGAAAACCAGCCTGATTTATTTACTAGATTTGACAAAAAATGCGCTACAAAATAGCTTAAATTTTCGATGCATCCCCTTAACACTTCATGTTACTAAATCAGTGCCAGTACAGTATATCACTCCACAATCATGTCTGTAGACATTTTGATTGTACAACTGTGTAATACTACCTACTATAGACGGTGCTCGCAACTTCGTCAGCTGAGGAGAAAAACATCATGCTCTTTTTTCGTCAGCATAGTCGCATAAAAGGTATCTTATAACCATCTGTGGATACCCAGCTACCCGTGTACCAAAAACAGTTGAAATCTGAAGGGCTACTCCGAATTTCGAAAAACGAAGTTCGTATAGAGCCATTCTGCTCACTCAAATACAGCATAACATGAGAGCGAGAGGGACAGCACGTTACGAACTTCGAATTTCGAGTTTCGGAGTAACGCGGCGTAACGTTGTTTTCCGACATGACACTGTGCGACTCTGTCTGTCCGACCAAAACCGTGCATCCACAAGAAGACAGGCAATTATAAAAAAAGTGTTAACGTGTCATATTGGCAGTTTACATTTGTGTCATAACTAGTGGCGGGTAATAATAACGACACACGATACATTAATCACAGCAATCGGCCGTCTAGAAAAGTATAACTGTTACAAAATCACGTGGCTTATAAAAAAATGAAAATAAAAGTAAGTATTTTATAATGATCTGAATAGAATATGTAACTTTAACGTGGCAAGTCAGGGTTAGCCGTGGGTAACAAAATCACAGTGATTTTTTTACGACTGGTACCGAGAGTTACGGTGATTGAAATTGAATTGTAACGCTTTTCACCATCTCTAGTTATGCACTTGTCACAAAGAGCAAACAGATGCAGAATATTTTTTACTTTTTAAATTTATTCTTCCTCGAATTGCGCTTAGGCCCTTATAGAATGAGGTATTTATGTTTTAACAAAATCAGTTGCTAAAATTAAAAATAATTTAAATATATATATACTAACTTAAATGTTAACAAAACATAATAATATCTCCGATTTCATTGTACTTTTTACATCTGGCGCTTACCAAAATACCCGAAGCATGTAGTGTATTAGCTTTCTCTTTCTTTGATGCACGCGAGGAATAAATGCGTCCCTTATTACATATTACGCTCAATGGCCATCTCAGCGTTTGGGGCGTGGTTTCTCCTTGACGATATAGGCCCTTAATAACACGAATATATTTCCAGGCGGTCATGGAGGCGGCCACGGAAACACCGGTGGAGGTTAGTTTTACACTTCTTTTTTCTGAATCAGTGGCAAGTAAATATCAGAGTGCAATCATAATGTCTGTAGACATTTCGTTTGTTACAACTTTATAATTCTACTATAAGGTACCATCGAAAATTAATTTAAAAAGTTATGCGTAAAGACCATTCGGCGAAAATAGATTCGGTGAAAACTGGATTCGGCGTAATGAAAATACGCTTATAGATCATTATGCCTATTGTGATAATGCGATATAGAATTATAAAAAATAATATAACATTAAAATAATGTATACATATTTTTTTTGTCATATATAGTATCCTATAACCATCTGTCAATACCCGTGTATCAAAAATGGTTGAAATCCGTTGAGCCGTTTTGGCGTGATGAAGTCACAGCGACACATACGAACATACAAACATACAAAAAATCTAAAAAAAAATATTTTTCGGCTCAGTGATCTCCAAATAGTCCGTTACAATAGTTTTTTTGAGAATATCCTCAATGTGCAGACATTTCATTTTTACAACTTTATAATAGTACTAGCTTCTGCCCGCGACTTCGTCCGCCTTAATTTCGTTTATCGCGGATAAGGGTATTTTCCGGGATAAAAAGTAGCCTGTTTCCTTGGGACTTAAACTATCTCCATACCAAATTTCATCCAAATCGGTTCAGCGGTTTAGGCGTGAAGAGGTACCTAACAGATAGACAGACAGACAGACGCACTTTCGCATTTATAATATTAGTATGGATTTCGTTTCAGTGACCTACAAATAGTCCGTTACAGTAACGTCTTTTTAAATATTTTTAATGTACAGACATTTAATTTCGACAAATTTATAATAGTATAGATATGGTAGGTTTTGCAATAATTTGTTAACAACACTGATATATTTTCAGGCGGCCAAGGGGGCGGCCAGGGACACAACGGTGGAGGTTAGTTTCTCACTTATTTTTACTGAATCAGTGACAAGTAAATATCGGACAAAACTCACATGTCTGTAGACATTTTGTTTGTACAACTTCATAATATAATAGAAAGTACCATCGAAAATTACCTTACAGCCATTTTTTTAGAAGGGTTGACATGTTTATAAGCATTTGTTTTGAAAACTTAAGAAATAATTATTATATTCTATTAATTTATACGAAATAAAATATATTTAAAAAAAAATTACACTCTCGACGCGTAATCGAGAGGTACCGGGTTCGAGTCCTTGTGTGACCACGTGCGAGAGCAATCGTATTTTAGAGTTCCGTACCAAAAATGGTAAAAAAGGAATCCTCACGGTGCGACTCTGTCTGTCTGTCTGTCTATCCGACTATTAAAGCGCCATATCTCAAAAACTACTTATGATATCTATTTGAAATTTGGAATATTTATGAACATGGTCATCCCACATGTATTGCAAAAGAAATATTCAAAATCAAATTCAAATCAAATTCAAATTTTTATTTTCTAAAAAAACGGCAAATATATATATATATATAGTGGGGGTAAAACTTAAGTCTATCTACTAGGTCAAATAGTAATATCATATGAATCATTTCCACAAATCATTATTTCATTATTTGTTTTATTAAGGGAAATGTTATCTGCGAAGTTTACCGAACGAAAATTTTGAATTTTTCACAATTTGTATAAATAAACATAATTATTTCACGATAATTATAACTCTGTCTCTAACTAGCTATTTTTTATTTAATTTTCAAAGAACCTATTTGAACAACCCGATTGCGTTAAGTTTGTAACTCATTTGTATGCAATGCTGTAGATGTCAGGTCCAAACTTAACTCAACCGGAGCTGGGTTATAGCAGCGCACGTCTCCATGGAAAAGTGAAACCACAGATGCTAACAAGTGCACTTCTTTCTAAAGGTGTCATGGGAATGGCTCCCAAAATCTACAATAAAATACCTAATGTTATTGCAGAAATTGACAATCTAAGTCAGTTTAATGCTCGATTACGTGACGTACTAATTAAGAAAGCATACTATAAAATAGACGATTTTTTTATTGATAAAAAGGAATTAATAACATACGTAGCTAATAATGAATTAAACTTGACATAGAAATATTGAATAATGTATAGCTATTACCTAGTAAATAATAATATATTATATTTGTATGCCTAACGGCGAAACATAGATGTACCTGTATCTGTAATATTGTATACCACCTGTTACCGACCTATGTTTTACAAATAAACATTTTGAATTTGAATTTGAATTTGGGTAATATAATAATGTCATGGTAAGTGAAAGTTTTTACGGAACCCTCGTCGCGCGAATCGAACTCGCACTTGGCCTATTTTTTTGGAAGGGTTGACACACTCGACGCGTAATCGACAGGTACCGGGTTCGAGTCCTGGTGTGACCAGGTGTGAGACCAATCGTATTATTCTTTGCGCTTTGATTTGTATCGATGTCATAACACTAATATATTTTCAGGCGGTCAAGGAGGCGGCCACGGAAACACCGGTGGGGGTGAATTTGAGGGGCTACTTCGTCATTCGTAAATCACGCCCAAAACGCGGAGCTAGCCAATAAGCGTGATTTCTAATAAGGGACGCATTTATTGCTCGCGCGCATCAAAGAAAGAGAAAGCTAATACACTTCATGCTTGGGGTTTTTTGGCGTAAGCGCCAGATGTAAAAGTGCCATGAAATCGAAGATATTATTATGTTAACATTTAAGTTAATCACTTAAAAGATAAAGGGAAGAATGACATTTTAACATAATTTAGCCGTTTATTAATCTGTCGTTTGTACAAACTAGACAAAAACGGGAAATGAAGACGCGTTTTCGGATAACTTTTCTATCGAGGAAATTTTCATTAAACATGTTTCCGCGTTAATCACTGAATAGGTTATATAGTCAAGAAACACATTTATCTGAAAACCAGCCTGATTTATTTACTAGATTTGACAAAAAATGCGCTACAAAATAGCTTAAATTTTCGATGCATCCCCTTAACACTTCATGTTACTAAATCAGTGCCAGTACAGTATATCACTCCACAATCATGTCTGTAGACATTTTGATTGTACAACTGTGTAATACTACCTACTATAGACGGTGCTCGCAACTTCGTCAGCTGAGGAGAAAAACATCATGCTCTGTTTTCGTCAGTATAGTCGGATAAAAGGTATCTTATAACCATCTGTGGATACCCAGCTACCCGTGTACCAAAAACAGTCGAAATCTGAAGGGCTACTCCGAATTCCGAAAAACGAAGTTCGTATAGCGCCATTCTGCTCACTCAAATACAGCATAACATGAGAGCGAGAGGGACAGCACGTTACGAACTTCGAATTTCGAGTTTCGGAGTAACGCGGCGTAACGTTGTTTTCCGACATGACACTGTGCGACTCTGTCTGTCCGAACAAAACCGTGCATCCACAAGAAGACAGGCAATTATAAAAAAAGTGTTAACGTGTCATATTGGCAGTTTACATTTGTGTCATAACTAGTGGCGGGTAATAATAACGACACACGATACATTAATCACAGCAATCGGCCGTCTAGAAAAGTATAACTGTTACAAAATCACGTAGCTTATAAAAAAATAAAAATAAAAGTAAGAATTTTATAAGGATCTAAATAGAATATGTAACTTTAACGTGGCAAGTCAGGGTTAGCCGTGGGTAACAAAATCACAGTGATTTTTTTACAACCTGGTACCGAGAGTCACGGTGATTGAAATTGAATTGTAACGCTTTTCACCATCTCTAGTTATGCACTTGTCACAAAGAGCAAACAGATACAGAATATTTTTTACTTTTTAAATTTATTCTTCCTCGAATTGCGCTTAGGCCCTTATAGAATGAGTTAGTTTTGTTTTATCAAAATCAGTTGCTAAAATTAAAAATAATTTAAATATATAATAAACTAACTAATGTTAACAAAACATAATAATATCTCCGATTTCATTGTACTTTTACATCTGGCGCTTACCAAAAAACCCGAAGCATGTAGTGTATAAGCTTTCTCTTTCTTTGATGCACGCGAGGAATAAATGCGTCCCTTATTACATATTACGCTCAATGGCCATCTCAGCGTTTGGGGCGTGGTTTCTCCTTGACAATATAGGCCCTTAATAACACGAATATATTTCCAGGCGGTCATGGAGGCGGCCACGGAAACACCGGTGGAGGTTAGTTTTACACTTCTTTTTTCTGAATTAGTGGCAAGTAAATATCAGAGTACAACCATAATGTCTGTAGACATTTCGTTTGTTACAACTTTATAATTCTACTATAAGGTACCATCGAAAATTAATTTAAAAAGTTATGCGTAAAGACCATTCGGCGAAAATAGATTCGGTGAAAACTGGATTCGGCGTAATGAAAATACGCTTATAGGTCATTATGCCTATTGTGATAATGCGATATAGAATTATAAAAAATAATATAATATTAAAATAATGAATACATATTTTTTTGTCATATATAGTATCCTATAACCATCTGTCAATACCCGTGTATCAAAAATGGTTGAAATCCGTTGAGCCGTTTTGGCGTGATGAAGTCACAACGACACATACGAACATACAAACATACAAATAATCTAAAAAAAATATTTTTCGGCTCAGTGATCTCCAAATAGTCCGTTACAATAGTTTTTTTGAGAATATCCTCAATGTGCAGACATTTCATTTTTACAACTTTATAGTAGTACTAGCTTCTGCCCGCGACTTCGTCCGCCTTAATTTCGTTTATCGCGGATAAGGGTATTTTTCCGAGATAAAAAGTAGCCTGTGTCCTTCCCCGGGACTTAAACTATCTCCATACCAAATTTCATCCAAATCGGTTCAGCGGTTTAGGCGTGAAGAGGTACCTAACAGACAGACAGACAGACACGCACACACGCACTTTCGCATTTATAATATTAGTATGGATTTCGTTTCAGTGACCTACAAATAGTCCGTTACAGTAACTTCTTTTTAAATATTTTTAATGTACAGACATATAATTTTGACAAATTTATAATAGTATAGATATGGTAGGTTTTGCAATAATTTGTTAACAACACTGATATATTTTCAGGCGGCCAAGGGGGCGGCCAGGGACACAACGGTGGAGGTTAGTTTCTCACTTATTTTTACTGAATCAGTGAAAAGAAAGAGATAGCGAATACACTACATGCTTGGCGTTTTTTTGGCGTAAGCGTCAGATGTAAAAGTACCATGAAATCGAAGATATTATTATGTTAACATTTAAGTTAATCACTTAAAAGATAAAGGGAAGAATGACATTTTAACATAATTTAGCCGTTTATTAATCTGTCGTTTGTACAAACTAGACAAAAAACGGGAAATGTAGACGCGTTTTCGGATAACTTTTCTATCGAGGAAATTTTCATTAAACATGTTTCCGCGTTAATCACTGAATAGGTTATATAGTCAAGAAACACATATCTGAAAACCAGCCTGATTTATTTACTAGATTTGACAAAAATGCGCTACAAAATAGCTTAAATTTTCGATGCATCCCTTTAACACTTCATGTTACTAAATCAGTGCCAGTACAGTATATCACTCCACAATCATGTCTGTAGACATTTTGTATGTACAATTTTGTCATACTACTATAGACGGTGCCCCCAACTTGGTCAGCTGAGGAGAAAAACATCATGCTCTTTTATCGTCAGCATAGTTGGATAAAAGGTATCTTATAACCATCTGTGGATACCCAGCTACCCGTGTACCAAAAACAGTTGAAATCTGAAGGGCTACTCCGAATTCCGAAAAACGAAGTTCGTATAGCGCCATTCTGCTCACTCAAATACAGCATAACATGAGAGCGAGAGACAGCACGTTACGAAGTTCGAATTTCGAGTTTTGGAGTAACGCGGCTGTTTAGCCGATTTGGCGTGATGAAGCCACGCGACCAGATAGGTATCTATAAACATCCAAAAAAATTAAAAATGTATATTTATTCGATTCTGTGACATTCGAATAGTTTAATAGTTAGTGTCACTTATTTTTTTTGCAAAGATCTTTAAGATTTCATTTTTACAACATTTTTTAACTATTTTTGGTACACGGGTAGGTGGGGTGACAGATGGTTATAGGATATTTTTTTATTTTCGACACTAAAGAAAAAAAACCGGCTAAGAGCATGTCGGACCATGCTCAATGTAGAATTCCGCAGCCGTTTATACAAAAAAAAAACACTTCAGATGAAAAAAATACGATATGAAAAAAAACCACTAACAAAAGAGCGTATCACCCCGGCACATACGTCCTTTTGCTGAGGAGCGCAGTTTTTTGGCAATAACTTAAAAACGGTATGTCCGATCATGTTAAAAACAATTTTCGTCGAAAGTATTTTTATTAAGCTTTATATTTGATTTTTTTTCATATTTTTTGAACATACCGTTTAGAATAGGGGGGGTGACAATTTTTGCTACTTTCGGAGCGAATATTTCTGAAAATATTCAGTAAATCAATTTTTTTTTGTAGAAATCACAAAGTGTGTGAACTGTCGAATGATGTGCCACACATTAATATTAGCAGATTTTTTTTTGTGCCCTCCCCTAGAAATATATATGTGTTTTATTTAACTATCAAACTTAGTAGCGGCTCACACAAGACACCTATGTTCCAAATTTCATCAGGTATACGTCTTATAGTTTTTAAGTAAAATGCCTGTGACATACGGACGGACGGACGGACATGACGAAACTATAAGGGTTCCGTTTTTGCCATTTTGTCTACGGAACCCTAAAAATATGGTTATGATTTTTCTCCTCTGCCGACGAAGTTGCAGGCACTTTTTAGTGTAATAAGGTTCACCAATAATTTGTCCACTACCCAAAGGTTGTCTGGAAGAGATCGCTGTTTAGCGATGCGACCGCCTGTTGTTTACCTCTCCTTGAATGTATTGTTTTCTGTACCTACTCTATTTTGTGTGGTGTGCAATAAAGAGTTGGGCCTTGTTCAAACTAAACTGACTGTAAGCCGCCGAGAGTGAGCGAACGTTACGCAGTTTATTGTATTTCCATACATATTCACTTTTTCGTTCACATCTAACCTACAATACGTTATTACGCTATGCGTAGACGCTGACGTAGAATACCGTTTATTTTCATGTTTACACTGGGGCTCATAGTGAGCCTGCTCACATTCGGCGGCTAACAGTCAGTTTGGTTTGAACGCGGCCTTATTGCATCGTATTGTAATTTGTTAACATCACTAATACATTTTCAGGCGGTCAATGGGGCGGCCACGGTAACAACGGTGGAGGTTAGTTTGACACTTCTTTTTACTGAGTACCTACCTAAGTGCCAAGTTAATTATATTTGGCCACAATCACATTTCTATAGAAATTTTGTTTTAACAACTTTATTAATACAGGTTCTCAACTTCATCGCTGATGAGAAAAATCGTAACCATCTTTCTAGGGTTCGGTAGCCAAAGTGGCAAAAACGGAACCCTTATAGATTCGTCATGTCTGCCTGTCTGTCTGTCTGTCCGTCAGTATGTCACAGGCATTTTACTATAAGATGTACATTGATTAAATTTGGAGCATAGGTGTCGTGTGTAAGCCGCTACTTAGTTTGATAGTTAAATAAAAGATATATTTATTTCTAGAGGGCACTATACATGTAACCGAAAGTGAAAAAAAAAATTTAGCAAATATCAATGTGTGGCACATATTTCGACAGTTCTTCTAAAAACACTTTGAGGTTTCTAAAAACATTTTTTGATTTAGTCAACATTTTCCGAAATATTCGCTCAGAAATTAGCAAAAATTGTGTCTCCCTCGTCTATTTTCTAAACGGTATGTTCAAAAAATGTGAAAAAAAATTCAAATATAAAGCTTAATAAATACTTCCAACGAAAATTGTTTTCAACATGATATGACATACCGTTTTTAAGTTATTGCCAAAAAACTGCGCTTCTCAGCAAAAGGACGTAAGTGCCGGGGAGATACGCTCTTTTGTTAGTGTTTTTTTTTCGTATCGTATGTTTTTCATCTGTAGTGCATTTTTTGTATATACGGCTGCGGAACCCTTCATGGGCGAGTCCGACTCTCACTTGGCCGCTTTTGTTTTAACCATCTTTGGATACCCTGTTACCAGTGTACCAAAAATTTTTTAAATCTGTTTAGCCGTTTTGGTGTGATGAACCCACAAAACCCCTCTTGTTTCTTCAGCATAGTCGAATAAAAAGTATCTTATAACCATCTGTGAATGACCAGGTACCAGTGTACCAAAAATTTGTGAAATCTGTTTAGCGTTTTTGGTGTGATGAAGGCACAACGACACATTCAAACATACAAAATATATAAAAACAAAATATTTTTCGATTTAGTAACCGTTTAATAATAAATAAATAAATATCAGGGACAATCTTACACAAATCGTCCTAGTCCCAAACTAAGCAAAGCTTGTACTATGGGTACTAGGCGACGATATACATAATATATAGATAAATTATTATATTTAAATACATAGAAAACATTCAAGACCCAGGAACAAACATTCGTGCTCATCACACAAACACTTGCCCTGGCCGGGATTCGAACCCGGGACCGCCAGCTTCGTAGGCCGTTGTACAACCCACTGAGCCTAACGTATCGTGAAATTAATATGTTTAATAGTGCGTATTACTTATTTGTTTTTATATGTTCAATGTAAAGAGTTTTCATTTTAACAATTTATAATAGTATAGTATAGATGTGAATGCCATTCCAGTCGATGAATAAAAAAAAATGTTTTTGTTTTATCATATGTGTCGTTGTGGCTTCATCCCGCTATAACGGCGGCTTAGTAGATTTCAACTATTTTTGGTACACGGGTAGCATATTAATCCACAGATGGTTAATTTTTTTTTTCTCAACACGCTACAGAAAAAAGATGGTTACTATTGTTCTCCGCCGCCGACAAAGTTGCGGGCATTTTCTAGAGTAATTAGGTTCACCAATAATTTGTAAACAACACGAATATATAAACGTCGGGAACTAAAATGAGATAATATACGCGATATAATCCGTTAAATTGTCTTATTTCAACACGAATATGTTTTCAGGCGGCCACGGACACAACGGTGGAGGTTAGTTTTACACTTATTTTTACTGAGACCTAAGTAAGTAAGTAAGTAGTATATTTATTGTACAATCAATCAATTAATCAATCAATTAGTTTATTGCAAGAACATAGTTACATAAGATGATAATGAAAAATATAGTGCTACTTATGTTCTACCAGAAAAGGCATGCAATTCGTTACTATTAAGAATAATTAACTTGCTTTTTATTATGAATAACAATAATAATTAACAATAAAATAATTAATGTCAGAGAATAATCATATACTTTAATAAAAATAAATCAAAAATTAAAATTCAGAATTCATTGTGCAAATATAAAAGTACAATTATAAATTAAAATTACAATTCAGAATACGGAATTAAAAATTAAATATTCAATGTTCAAAAATTTAAATTATAATAGTAACTTGACAGGCATATTAGACTTATTGGCAAAATAGTCATTTATGGAGTAAAAACATTTATCTAGTAGTACATAATATAATATGCATACTTGAACATACAAAACAGGTAGGTATGGCTTATGACTACTCATATGCATGTACAAATGGCGTTTATCTAGTTAGGTCACACTGGCTCCTACACTAGGCATAGCCTGTCCCGTAGGTAACCACACACGAGAGAATTGCAAAAACTTGACACGAGAAGCAAAATAACAATTCCAATATTATTCCTTTCACACGAAGTATTGACTTAAAATTAAGTTAGACAGTAATTAATAATTACAATTTACCTGTATTTGTGCGGATGTGTGTGTGTGGGTGTGTGGGTGAGTGAGTGAATGTGTGTGTTTATTTAATTACTCTCAGAATATCCTCAATATCCTCATAACAGAGTGATTTAAGCCAAGATTGGACTTTTGATTTAAGTTGTCTAGTTGAGTAGTGGCAAGTTAATTATATTTGGAAACAAACACATGTCTATAGACATTTTGTTCTAACAGCTTTTTAATACGACCAGACGGTTCCCGCAACTTCGTCAGCTGAGGAAAAAAAATCATAACCCCTTTTTTCGTCATCGTAGTGGGTAAAAAGTATCCTATAACCATGTGTGGATACCCAGCTACCCGTTTACCAAAAACAGTTGAAATCCGGTTAGCCGTTTCGGCGTGATGAAGCCACAACGACAAGTTCAATAAATTAAAATAATTTTATTTTCGATTGAGTGACCTTTAATAAACCGTATCACTTTTTTTCCAAATATCTTCAATGTACAGACAATTCGTTTTAACAACTTAATAATAGTAGACTAACAGGTACCATCAAAAATTACCCAAACAAAAAATTACCCAAACGCTTAATGGATTTGCCACTCATGTCATAAATAAATAATATGCTAAACAAGCCTAAGCAAATTAGAACCATTTAAGAATACGATAATGTATAATTATTTATTACAATATTATTATCATTACAATTAAATTAAATTAAATAATAAGAAAAACATGAATATTCAGTTAAGATGATCATCTATCCTATAGTAAACCTTTTCCAAACACCATTGATACCATAATACAAGCCTTATTGAGCTTACCATGGGACTAGTTCGATTTGTGTAAAGATTGTGCTGTAATATTTATGTTTGAACTCAGGAAATTCCAGTATTTTAATATTATTTGGCAAGTGGTTGCATAGTCTGTATCGTTTTTTTAAATATCTTTAACATTTCATTTTTACCACAATTTTCAACTTTGTTTGGTACACGGCTATGGGTATCCACAGATGGTTATAAAATATATTCTTCTGACTACGCTGAAAAAAAAATGGTTATGATTTTTCTGCTCCGCCGACGAAGTTGCGGGCACTTTCACAGTGTAAAAAGATTCACCAATATTTTTTTAATATCACTTATATATTTTCAGGCGGTCAATGGGGCGGTCACGGAAACAACGGAGGAGGTTAGTTTTACACTTCTTTTTACAGAGTACCTAAGTGGCTTATATTTGGCCTCAATCATATGTCTGTAGACATTTTGTTTTAACAACTTTATACAGAACGATTACTTTGAGTTCACCATTGACATATGCTTTTATTCCATTCGATATTCGACTTTAACACTAATACAAAAGAGTTTCTATTACAAACAAACGACGTTTAGATAGTGTGTAAGTAATATAAACTCTTTTACATAAGTGTTAAAATCGAATATCCAATGGAATAAAAGCATATGTCAATGGTGAACTCAAAGTAATCGTAGTGTAATACTACTAGACGGTACCTGCAACTTCGTTCGCGAAGAGAAAAAGTCATTACCCCCTTTTTTTCGTCAGCGTAGTTGGGTAAAAAGTATCCTATACCCATCGGTGGATACCCACCTACCGTGTGCCAAAAACGTGCGTCCACATTTGTATCATTTGCCCGATCAGATCTTCGTCCCGTGGCATGATCGCGTGACACGATCACGCGTTTGGACGTTGCGCCGATCGGATTGCTCGAAATCCATGTTGCTACGCGTATCACACACTTAGATCGGACAAGTGGGGCGTGTCGCCGCGCCGACAGTAAGCGTCCAAGCATCGGGATACGCAGTCATGCCACGCCACGGTGATCGGATACGAGCAAATGATACAAGTGTGGATGCACCTTTAGCCGATTTGGCGTGAAGATGATAGTAAAGATAAACCGACAGCCGGTTTAGCTCAGCGGGAGTAACGTTGCCTGCGAAACTGAAGGTGCTGGGTTCGAATCCCGGTAAGTCTCGTCTAGTACTCATAACACAAGCTTTATTGAGTATGTACATACCATGGCACTTGTACGATTTCTGTAAAAATTGTCCTATAATATTTATTTATTCGTATATTTTTAGGTTATGGACAAAAACTCATTGACGTTGGCCTTGGCGTGGGAGCCAAGCTAGGTCTTGGAGGTGGTCACGGTGGTGGTGGAAGCGGAGGTGGTCGTAAGTATACACTATTTTTACTGAGTAGGTGGCAAGTGGTTCAGGCAGTAGCGGATACTTTTTTCCAGCAAACTATTCTTCACAAACTGCCTCAATTCCCAAATGTTTCATTTCCCAAACTCGCGCTTTTCTCCGAAACCGAAGAAAATTAAGACATTTTTAAGCCATTGTGCGCAGCCCAAGGTTAGGTTTGTTTTATAGAAATTCTGAAAATTTTACTGTTTTCGAAATAACCTAAGTTTGGGAAATGAAATATTTGGGAAGTGAAACAGTTTGGGAAACATAATTTGTCAAAAATGAGTAAACCAGGCAGTAGATATATTTTAGAAAAATAATAGATTAAAATATATCTGTCTTGTTTGCACTTTGATAACGAATTAGGCATTCTTTCAATTTGTCACACGACAAAGATGTAAATCAATTATTCCTCTAAAATTTAGGCAAACATCCACTGTTCCCTACCCTCCCCAATAGGGATGAGACGGAAGCACAGTCTAGAAATCAATACAGTCATCCGACGAAGCCGTCTAGACAGAGCAATCGTGCGGGGTGCGAGGGGCGAGACGCGGGTGGGGCGAGCCCGAGCTGCATACTCTGTATTAGTTAGATAGCTCGGGACATGTCATTGTTATTTACGCAAACGTCAAAGGCGTATGCTTTTTACACTGTGATGGAAGTATGAAGAAGATAAAAATATCCAGTTTACCTATTATTATTTGAAATATGGGAGTGCTCCGAGGAATTGTTCGGATTGATCTCTGCTGTACCTTGCCGCTATCGTCCTAGGCGACAATATTTCTATCCCCACGACTTATGTAAGTCCTGGCTGGGGATACCGCACAGTTGTGGACTAGCCATCTGGCTGACGTCTCTCTGACGGCTGAGTCCACAACTATGCGTTTTGCAAGAAATTGCCTCACATGACTGAACTGTGAAATAAATGATCGCCGGCTGTATTTCCGGACCGATGCCACCTTCAAGCCTTCAAGAAGTAAAAGTACTCCCACCTGAAAGGCCGGCAACGCGCTTGTGACTCCTCTGATGTTCCAAGTGTTTATGGCTAACGGTGATCGTTTTTTTTCTTCGCTTAATATCCACAGTTACATAGACGTACAAGCTAAACTCTGCGCAGTAGCACAAAATAGGTGTTATTGGAAGTGCTGTATGCGACAGGGACGCGGAGTGGCTTCACCCTGTATCTGCGCAATATCTTGGGTTTAGTTTCATGCCAAGTACTGTAGGGTGAATGACGTACGTCCATCGTTATACAGAATTGCATCAACTAGAACACGAAACTGACTTATTCAGAATACAATAGCTTTAAATCATGTCATAATAGCTCAATACCGCACGATATGTTCATTCTCTTCCAAGGGTTTTTCATCATGAGACATGGGCGCGTTTGGACTCTGCTCTTAACACTGTTCAGTGCGGTACTTTTCCAGAAATAAAAATATTGCTTCCTCGTTTTCAGATAAAGAAAAATGCTGAAGTCCTCTCGGATGATACAGCGTCGACAGACTCGTACAACACAATAACAACACAACACTGCCCGGTTATTACCCGGTGAAACTAACCTCCAAATGTCATAAATCACAATAAATGTTTGCCGTATCAAGTGTAGTTTTATTTTTAATCTGTAGAAATAGCAAATGTAGCAGTTAGCAGTAGTCATTAGCCTGCCTGCTTATTTTAAAATTACAGCGATTACAAACCTTTTTGGATCATTCAAGTTTCCGTGGATGATGTTTGGGCTATGTAACGCGGTGAAGACATTCCAGCGCCTTCTGGACAACATCAGGTTTAAATCGTCACCATATCAAGTAAAAGTATAGAGCAGAATGAACAACATTAAACAAAAATAATTTTTGCTCCTTTAACACTTTGTAACAGAACCCTTTATTTGGCAATGTTCCCCAGGATAATCAAATTTTTACACAGATTTTTGATATTTTTCATTTTATCAAATATTAGAACTGCTTCGATTCACTGAAACTTCAATTATGGTATCATCGACGACTCGATCGAGATTGTTCTTAGTAATAGTTTAGATGATAGACAAGATATACTATTATAAAGTTGTAAAAGATATACTATTATAAAATCAGTAAATAATGTTGATATCTTATACATTTAAAAAAATTAGGAAAAATTAGCTTCAGTCGTCATCTTAATCTTATCTTATCTTATTACTAGTGGTCCTTACGGATACACTTCGACCCAGTGGGATCTTTTGTGTAATTACCCCTTCTTGCTACTCAATGTTTTGTTCTACCAACTCCATAAACCGGATGATAGATGCCAATGGTAGCGTCTGGAATTCCTTTGGACTTGGGTACCTAACGCCAAATTCCTTCATTCTCTGTCTGGCGAGGGCATGACATTCACATAATATATGTTCCATTGTTTCAGCCTCTTCACCGCACATTCTACAATCCGTGTTGTCAGAAAGTCCTAGTTTGGCCAGGAGTCATTTGACTCCGAAGTGACCGGTGAACACACCCATTATGATTCTGAGTTGTCTTTTGCTGTAGTTCCACAGTTTCTTGGTCCAGCTTGATTCTACCCCTTCTATGAATAGCTTTGCATGCCTCAGGCCCTCCATCTTGCCTTCTTCTTGGCATGGTCCTTAATGGCCGTTACTATGGTTCCCTGTGAGAGTCCCACACATGGTTCAGGTCCTACAAAGTTAGTTGCAGACCCTTTTCTAGCTAGTTTATCTGCGTTTTCATTGCCGATGAAGCGTTCATGCCCTGGAATCCATACCAGCTGCACCTTATTGAGCCTTCCGAGCTTGTTTAATGCTTGTATGCCGTTGTGTACAAGTCTAGAGTCCACTTTGGGCGCTGATAACGCCTTCAGTGCTGCTTGACTGTCGGTGAGTATACAGATGTGTTTTCCCCTGGTTAGTCGACCTATGTTCTCCTGGGCACAGGCGATTATAGCATTAAGTCTCTGCTTGAAAGACCGTTGCATAACCTCCCATACTTGTACTGACATTGTAGTCATTTGCATAAGTGCCTGCTCCCGTACCTGATGCCATTTTTGAACCATCAGTGTACCAAATACTATCCTCACCATCCATTGTGAATTGTTTTTGATCCTCAGCCCATTCTGCCCTTGTGGGAACCTGCACTTTGAAGTTCCTATGGAATACATACCTTGGTTGCATTTTATCGCAGCTCATGGCAGTTATTCTGTCGAGGAAATTGTTGGTTTCCATGGTTGTGTGCTTAGTTTTCGGCGCACAGTAACTCCACAGGCCCATGGTTTTTAACCTGTGCAGTGATTTGCGCGCTTCCGACTGTATCACTATGTGTAGCGGCGGTAGGTCTAGCAATACTTCTAGCGCCGCGGTTGGTGTAGTTCTAAACGCCCCTGTTATAGCCATGCACGCCGTTCTTTGGACCTTCATTAGGTCGTCTCTGCATGTGCTATTTAAAGTTCTTGGCCACCGGACCAGGCTACCGTACAGTATGATCGGTCTTACCATCATAGTATAGATCCATCTCAGTACCTTAGGGTTTAATCCCCACGTCTTACCGTATGCCGATCTGCACATTCCAAACACTCTAAGCGCTTTTGTTATGTTACGATCAACATGCTTTTTCCAATTTAGTTTCTTATGTAGCGTGACACCGATATATTTCACTTCATTGGACATCTCAAGTACCCTTCCATACAGTTTTAGTTGCTGCATGTCCTCTAGGGTTCTCTTTCTAGTGAATGGTATTACCACCGTCTTGCCTGGATTAATGGACAGTTAGTGTTTGTTACACTATCTCTCCACTTTCTTCATTGCTTCATTCATTATTGCCGAGACTGTACTGGGAAATTTCCCATTTACTAGTATCACAAGGTCATCTATTGAGTTCCTCCAATAGTGAGTTCACCACCAAGCTCCATAGAGTAGGTGAGAGTACTTCACCTTGTGGACACCCCTTTGTTGTTGTGGCCATTATCTCGTCCCCCACTAGGGATGACGTTATTAACCTACCGTTTAGTATATTGCCAATCTATTTGCATATGGTCGGTTCTATGCCATGTCTTGCTGCTGCTTCATCGATTGCTTGGTACGTGGTACGGTCAAACGCTCCTTTCACGTCTAGAAAAGCCGCCAGGCACAGTTCCTTACTCTCTATGGCCTGTTCAGCTCTGGTTGGTACCAGGTGTAACGCCGTGTCCGTTGACTTCCCTGGTTGATAGGCACACTGTAATTTGTGCAAAGGATGCCTTTTTAATGGGCCATCCCTTATGTGTCTGTCCACCAGTTTCTCTAACGCTTTTAGAAAGAACGATGACAAACTTATAGGCCTATACGATTTGGCGTCTCCGTAATCTGCCTTGCCTGGTTTTGGCAGGTAAATCACCTTCACCATTATCCATGCTCGTGGTACATGTCCCAATGCTATACACGGTCTGTACAGTCTGCATAGATGGGGAATGAGTACATTTGCGCCCACTTGTAGTAGAACGGGGTATATCCCGTCTGGCCCCGGAGCCTTGTAGGGTTGGAACGTTGACAGGGCCCATTTTAATTTGTTGTGTTCTACTACCTTCTTCGATGTGTCCCAGTTGCGCCTTGTTGTGCTTGTAGTTTGCTCCAGTGCACTAATAGCGACATCATCTATTTCACCCTGGTGTATTACCGCGCCTGGGAAGTGTGTATTACACATCACGTTGAGGGTTTCCAACCCAGTTTCAGTCATTTCCCCATCACTGTCTCTGATGGCTGTGAGCGGGACTGACTTAGTTGCAGCTAGTGCCTGTGTTTATTTATTTATTAGGTTTGCCAACAGGTACAATACTATACAATAGGTATACATTTATACGATGGGTACTTAACATTTTAGAGTATTTACCCAATTACAGGCAAACACAACATGCTTTATAGAGAAAACTTGACTTTTGTTAGTCTCATACCCTCTGGTATTGACCCTATTTGGTCGCAGTGGTTTCTCCACGCGGACCTCTTTGCTTTTCTCATCATCTTAATACTCTAAGGTCTCTAAGGAAGTACTTGATAGAAAATTCTTTTCCACTTTTTTGGATCCATTTTAGAAACAGTAATAATGTGATGAATTCATTTCAAAATGGTAGAAGTTATACACATGTTTATTATATTACGTTATGCGATTTTTATCGAATATCGGTCGTATTATCATTGTTTGTGTTCCTTGAGGACGTACACAGGTCGCACTCTTAACCTTTATTCGATTTTCATATAATGATTATGAATACGACGTGTAAACAACTATTGTTCGTTTAGCAGTCGTATAAAAGGTAATTTGATTACAAAATTGACACTGTTTTGACGTGTATACAATCAAAACGTTTATACGACGAAACGGTTACATGACGGTCGTAAAAAAGGTCGAAAGAACGCCTATTATACGACAAAAATGTATATGACTATTCGGACGCATAATGCACCAGTACACGACGAAGAATTAGTAAAAAATACTGTTATGTAACTTTTATACAACTTGAGGTCTTTTAAATGTTTCATTATACGACCAAATTGTTAGCTGGGTGACCGTACCTTCGAGGAAATGAGAATTAAACATACCCTTCTTTTACAGTGTGCTACTTTCAAACTTCCCCTTATATACTCATTTCTAATCCGATCTATCCTCGTCATTCCACACAATATTATGAGACATATCAACATGGAAAAGAGAAGAGCTTACAGATCGAAGGTCATTCAGAGCTGTAAGCCCCTTAAGAGTCCTCAGCAAGTTCGGCTGAATTTCACCTTCCCCTATAAACGGAGTTTCGTTCTCATTTTAAAACTACGTGTTAGATTGTAACGAAACTTTGCATGTACAATAACATGAGGTATATCTAGGCCTGTAATTAGTTTATATGGCTCCAGTTTATGAAACAAACAAAATACAGCAATAACAAGTTTAGTATTAAAAATTTAAATTCACTGTATTTTTTTACTATAGTATCTGAAGCTACATAAACTAATTAAAGACCTGTATATACCTAAGTACAAAGTTTCAGAGCAAACCAGCAAGTCGTTTTAAAATGAGAGCGTAACTACGTTTGTATGGAGAACCGAGCTTACCGGGGACTCTTATTTATCTTATTTTGGCGTCGATGCCATATAAAGAATGTGTAAAATATTGAAAATTGACGATTTTAGTAAGTTGTGACACGATGGCACCGACGCCAAAATAAGATTAATTGTATATACTGTATAGATTGAGTATACAAACGGTTACTTGTAAGTAATTTGAAGAAACGGAATTATGGCGTTATTTTTTACTTTTTAGTTTTTTTTGGAGTCGGTTTCATTTTTTTGTTTAAAAGTTTATTTATTTTACACTTTTTAGTTAATCGTTACTTAAAAGTGTATCTCGTGACGATTCGAACAAGCCCAAACACGGCTAGGATACATAATTTTAATACATAGATCTGGTGCCTACCTTCCGGCTCCATCATCAAATCAATTCGATGGTACCATTCTCATCAGGAACATTAAAATTTGTGACTATGAAGTTGCTTAGCTAAATTAATCAAGATATTTTGTCGCCACCCGTAAATCATTTATCATTGAGGAGTTCCGATGGCATTCTGTGGTCTTCTGCATCAGTTCCACTTCACCAATTTACACTTTCAGAATGCAAATGCTTATTATGTTTCTTATAATACCAAAATCGCTATATGTATGCCTACAATATTTGAGGAGTTCCTTCAATTCCTCATGGATTCCATCGTCAGATCTTCACCAAAATTAAATGGGACCAACTAGAAAGTACCTTCTATAAAACCTAAAAAAAATTTTGTAATCGGTCACATAGTCTTTGAGTAATCGGTGAACATCCATAAAAAAATATATATATTCCGTCGAATTGAGAACCTCCTCCTTTTTTTGGAAGTCGGTTAAAAATAACATTCATAATATTACGTAGTATTATATAAACAACATTTAAACGTAGTTCTGTAAGGAAGATTCACACCAGAACTGTCAGATTAACTCTAGGTTAAGTCTAGGTAAAGATTTTGGTGCAAGCCCGCCTAAGAGGAACGTTACCTACATACATTCATACATCCGTACTTATTATATTATTAGGATGTCAGTAACTATGCCGTTGGGGCAGTAAAGTCCTGGAGTGGCGACCACGCATAGGAAAACGCAGCGTGGGACGGCCCCCAACTAGGTGGACGGATGACCTCGTAAGGCTCGCGGGGAGTCGGTGGATGCGGTCTGCGCAGGATCGCACCCTGTGGCGAACTATAGGGGAGGCCTATGTTCAACAGTGGACGTCCGTGGCTGATAGATAGATAGATAGATGGATAGACAGTAACTATATGTATAAATAAATCTCGTAACATTTATTTCACCCTCTTTCCGGTTTCCGATTGAGCTAAAATGTAAGTTCGGTGATAATGCAATATTACCATCCAGCTGATCTGAATTCTATAATAAAATAACAGAATCCTAGCGAGTTTGGGTTTATGATATAATTTTATGTATGTTTGTATGTGTCGTTGTGGCTTCATCACGCAAAATCAGCTAAACAGATTTCCACAATTTTTGGTACACGGGTAGCTGGGTATCTCCAGATGGTTATAGGATACTTTTTACCCGACTACGCTGAAGAAATAACGACGGGTTATGACTTTTCTCCTCCGCGAACGAAGTTGCGGGCATCTTCTAGTTATTAAATAAATTTTTATTTTCTAAAAAAACGAACAATATGAGGGGGAGCCAAAATTAAAAGTCTAGTCACAAGGTGAAGTAGGGTATCACATGAAAGGGCTTGATCTGTACATTTTCGAAAAAGTTTTTTTTAAATATGGAAAAAAATACCATCCCCTCCTTTATCTCCGAAGTTTACCAAGTGAAAAATCTGGAATTTTCTGGAATTATGTAATTTAATATGTCTGTCTTACTTTTTTTTTAATCACCAAAAATCAATTTTGAATAACCCAGTTTGGTTAAGTTTGCCCCTCATTTGCATGTGACGCCATAGATACCAGAGGCAAACTTAACTCAAGCGGCAAGTTAAGTCGGAATAAGTGAAAGTTTGTACGGAATCCTCAGTGCGCGAGTCAGACTCGCTCTTGACCGGTTTTTTATAATGTTCTCGGTGAATAGTTGATGGATGTTAAAAAAAAGTACAGTCGGCAATAAAATCTTGTAACAAAAACGAAATTTCTGTGAGAAATTTATTTATTTCATTTCAACAACTTTATGTGGATAAACGAATAATTACGCTGACGTAGCAAGTCTGCGCAGTGTGGTCTATGACAATATGCGCCCGCGCTTTTAATGGCGTCCGGTTCGTAGGGTTGCCACTGGCTAGATATTTTTAGAACCTGACTTTGAACTGGTTCGGTTTCGGCTTAAAGAATTGTATTCTCATAAGAACAAAATTACATGTTCACTTAAATGAGAACTCACAGCTATACATATTAATCTAAGATAAGTAGTAACAAGTAACGTGCAATGGTATTAAAAGTTTATATCCTGTTTAGGCTCCTGATTTTAAAGTGTTACAATTTTTTTTTCGAAAACATAATTTTTAAGTCGTTTCTTGAACATTTTCATAGAATTTTGGTTTTTAATATCTATAGGCAAATTATTATAAAGTTTGACTTCTCAATGCGTTAACGTTCTCTTGTCGTAAAATTCTGTTCAGAAATTTTTAAATGTTGAAGTTATTTTTTTTTTCTACATTTATGTATTTTAGTCTTGAATGTCATCTTTTTTTTATACTACTAAGGTGGCAAACAAGCGTACGGCCTGCCTGATGTTAAGCAGTCACCGCAGCCTATGAGCGCTTGCAACGCCAGGGGCATAACGAGCGTGATGCCGACCCTTTAAGAACCTATTCACTCCTCTCTTGAAGAATCCCATTTTGTAACCTCCAGGGAAAAACGCGGCAGGGAGGTCATTCCACATACGGAGTGTGCGCGGTAGAAAATTCCTTTGATACCGTACGGTGTGCGACCATTTTGGTTCCAAGGTGTGTGGATGAATATCCCGCCGATGGCGAGCGAGCGGTGCGATGGTAGAAGGTGGCTGTAGGCATCATGTCGAACAATTCCTCGGAACACAGCCCATTATACAGGCGGTAGAACACACATAAAGAGGCGAAGTCTCTCCTAAGACTTAAAGGTTCAATACCGTTTGTGAGCATGGGATCGTCAATTACAGCGCGGTTTTGAACCGAGTTAAGAGGTCATCTGTGTTTGTGTGTGTTTTTTTACAATTTTATGGATTTATTACATTTCAACAACTTTTTGTATATAAATAAACGAATAATTACGCTGACGTAGCGAGTCTGCGCAGTGTGGTTCGTGACGACATGCGCCCGCGCTTTTAATGGCGTCCGGTTCGTAGGGTTGCCACTGCCTAGATTTTTTAGAACCTGACTTTGAACTGGTTAAGTCCGTCAAGGTCTCGTCACCGTAATATGCCATCCCTCGCTATCATGTTAAACTGTGTTTGAGTGAGCGGGATACCGCCATACGAACTTCGAATGTCGATGTAGGCCCTCAGTAATCGGATTCAGGGGGAGAGCGCAAACCCACAAACGGGAATGCCATTCGACCACGGGTAGGGGGGACGCGGTGCGCAAGGAACGAGAACTGCGGAGGTAAAATTATCCGGTTCAACTTGACTTAGGGAGTGGAAAAAAGCGATATAGTTGAACCCCTACGTTCAACAATAATGTTTAAAACTGTAATGTTTGAGTGGTAGAGAATGCCTTTATGGCATAAAGTATGCCATTTGTACTTTCTTGTATGGGGCCATGCACACATTACGTTACAGCGATAGGGGTACAATGTGACTTTAGGGAGTAAAAATGTCATACTTTTTGTTATATGTGGAAATAGCATTTGATCGGCGCCCGAATACTTCTGTGACGAGTATTTATCCAAATAATTAGTTGATTAACGAATAGGGATGATGACTAAATGTTAATAATTAGTCCGTCATGTAGATGAATAAAATAAATAAATAAATAAATAAATATTAAGGGACAATTTTACACAAATCGAACTAGTCCCATCGTAAGCTCAATAAGGCTTGTGTTATGGGCACTAGACGACGATATATTTAATAGATATATTACTTATATACATAGAAAACATCCAAGACTCAGGAACAAACATTTATGCTCATCACACAAATATTTGCCCTTACCGGGATTTGAACCCAGGACCTCAGCTTCGCAGGCAACGTTACTCCCACTGAGCCAAACCGGTCGTTAAATTGGAGACGCATTTGTTCTTTTTTCACGTAATCAAAAAATAAAGGAGATAAATTGAGTCAAAATGTCGCGTGACGTCACTCCGAGGTACAACTTTTACCTAGGAGTGACGTCACGAGCCCCCACTCCTGAACTTTAATGCGATTTATTATTATTTTGAAATTTAAAAAAATACGTGTCCTATATTTTTTGTTACCTAACAGATGGATTAATTAGAATTTTGATTTTCATACCCCGCTATCATGCCTATTATTCGAATAACAGCCATTTCTAGTTATCGACCATCGACAACCCTACTGAAGAGACCGGACCGCAGGGGTGTTATTCTGAAAACGCGTGTTAAACAGCTGTTAGTTCGCTCCTGATAAAATTAGACACGAGAAGTAGTGTTAAGTGTTTTAGATCACAGGTCAAAATATATTGGTCCACTGTCAAAACATACTAAGAAAACGAAGCCAACGGCCTATTTTTTTCCTATTTCGGTACCAATATTTTTAATGATTATAATGCGGTTACCCTCACTCATCTGGCATAAACTTTTTTGTCATAATCATTATTTGGCATAATGCGCTTTTTCCTGAATCTTCAGGACTTTTTAAGGCATCATCCTGTTAAATGCATTAGGTTAGGTTAGGTTTGTTTTATAACAATCCTGAAAAGTATTCGTGTACAGAAAAAAATGCATTATACCAAATGATGCGAATGCCAAATGATTGATTTTTTTACGAAAACCTTGATGTTTTACCATCACGTTATTCGTAATTTTTAAAGTGAATTTCTTCTCTAAGAAACCGTGTAACACTAAGTCGCACCACTCGCTTGCACTTGCTGTTTCTTCTAAAGCGCAAGCGAGAAGGCCGATTTATGTTTAAAGAGTCAAAAACATTAAGTCGCTCAGTTTTTATTCATTTATTTATTTTTCGTAGTTGATTGTGGCCCTATCTTAAGTGCGGAGCATTTTTTGGGAAAATCCAAAAAAAAAAAAATTATATAAGATCCTGATAAAACAAGAAAAATAAAAACTACGTTAAGTTTTTGAGTTCGATACCTTACGTATAGCTAGTTTTATGAGTCCATTTTTAAAGTATGAAAATATACATAAATAACTAATAATACCATTCAATAACCATTAATATATAATGTTTTATAAGTTTTGTTATAAAACCGTTTCGCAAGCAATAAACGCAAGTTTTAACATAGCTGCAGAAAAAAAAAATTATTTTCCCTATACAAGATACTAGCGTGTGACGATACATGCTTGTAGGCATTAGTATGAAGCGTTTTTTGAAAAAGTCCAAATATGTGCTTTTAACGTCGTTGTATCTCGGGGAGTTTTTATGACATTGGAGTAGTTTTTTCACCAATATTTCTATTATTAAGACGTCGTTTTATAACATAGAAAAAAAGTCAAATAGCCTATTACTATGCGTGGATAGTATATTTGACAAAAGGTTGTCCTTATTTGCCTATTTAACAAATAAGGCCAATACTTAATACGCTTTACCGTGCGCTTGTGGGTTTCTCGATGCACATCGAAGGGGTCAAATAGGCAAATACGCAAATAAACCGTTATTTGGCTGTCACTGTCATGTATGTGGATGGTCGTATTTGCTGGTTTTTGCACGGCCATATAGTTTGCCAAATACAAAAAACACCCAATTGCGAACACAAATAGCCATATGGAGTGCCGGCATTATTCATTTAATTATTTTGTAAAAACGTTTACTACGTTACAGTAGATCCAATGCGTCACGAAACTTAGCCTAACAGTCGAAAATTATATTTCACATCAACAGGTGACAAACAAATTACATTGAAACAGTTGAACACCGAGCATCCATCGCCTCACAAAATCTCAAGCATTCACTACACAGCATTCATTAAAGCAGCGACAAGTCCGTCAGCGCTGTGTTTCGCGCTGACACTATTTCGTGAATACCATAGCCGAGTATCGCATTACAAACACATTAGTATATGACAACGTTTCCTCCGAGTGGCACCTATACCGCGTTCCATAGTGAAAAGAAAAACATATGCAATATAAGTGAAAAGTAAAAATATACAGAAGTATAAGCTAAAAGTAAATATATACAATAAGAGTGTTGAATCTTTGTGGATTGTGAGTGTTTTTAAGTGTATTTTCATTGACATTTGAGAATTGTAGGTAAGTTATAAATAAGAACATTTTTATTTAAAATTGTACGGTTGGACGAAACTTAAACTATATTTAAATGGCGTCTAACCTGTCAGTTTTGTAACGAAATATATGCTATTTGACTTTAATCGTCAGTTTTGTTAGAACCACTAACTTCTAGTTAAAGATACATATTTAAATGAAAATGCTAATCATCCTTTATACCAAGGGAGAAATAGGTTATTAGATGACAGCTCAAATCAGCATATTTTTCCTAAATGTCATAATCATAACGCATCGTTAACTTGGTGTTTTCAGGAAAATACGAACGTGTGACGTCACAGTCAAACTGGTTCCCCTTACAGGTTTTTTAAATGAAATTAGTGACTGTAACTAAAGCTCATTGAAATAAAACAATTTAACGGATTATATCGCGTATATTATCTCATTTAAAACGTCGGGAACTAAAATGAGATAATATACGCGATATAATACGTTAAATTGTTTTATTTCAATGAGTAATAATCGCGGAAACAGAAGAAAATATTATGTAACTAAAGCTATTAAAAATTACCCATATTTCCAAATACTTCATTAACTTAGTAACATATTCTCCTGTGTCCGCGATTATCACTCATTTTGTGAATCACTGGTATTTTGTTTTTTAAATAAAATAGAATAATGAAGCCCTTCTGGCACATGTGTAACTGGGTTTACACATTAGGACCAGCTGGCATGTATGTACACCTTTATTTGTTTTCTCAAAGTGGGTAGTTGGCACAAATTTTAACTTCGACAGAGGATAATACATCTTTTTACACCCCATGAACACGAAAACTGAAAAGCTTCCAAAACGTCGGGAACTCAAAATATTCAATAAACTACCAACTATTATTAGACATTTGCAGGATATTCAAATGTTTAAAAAATAATTGTATAAATTCTAAGTAGCGTACTATATTCTTCTCAAGAATGTTTAATCCTACCAAAAACATTTCATGTAAAATTGGCAGCCAAGACTCACAAGCTCATAACGCTTTCGCTGTAAAAAAAGTTATCAGATCCCAGGAAAAGCCACGCCTTCAAGCTCTGACTTTACTGACCCTACACATAATCTTAAAAAGTATGGCTTCAACTGGCTTGAAGCCTCTAAGCCCTGATTTTACTGACCCTAAACCTTGGTTTCAAAAGTATAGCCAGTCTGTTTCATAGAGAGGAATTCAAATTAATAATATCAACACAATATTGAAGAATATACTGATGTACTGATGCAGTTCACACTAAAGTGAATTGAAAAAAAAAACCGAATTCGAGACTCGAAATTAAATATCGATTATCGATTAACGGAGGGTCAAAATATCGACGACATTTATCGATTAATTTATGAAAAAATATGGACGATATTTATCGATTATTTTATGAAAAAATATGTACGGTATTTATCGATTATTTATGAAAAAATATGGATGATATTTATCGCTTATTTTATGAAAAATATGTACGGTATTTATCGATTATTTTATGAAAAAATATGTACAGTATTTATCAATAGGTTTATGAAAAAATATGGACTATATTTATCGATTATAATATGAAAAAATTTGGATGATATTTATCGATTATTTTATAAAAACATATAGATGATATTTATTGATTATTTTATGAAAAAATTACGATATTTTGATTTATCGATTACTTTTCCCAAACTTATACGGAACCCTAAAACTTTGTTTATTGTAGTCAATGTGGGCATATTTGTGTAGTTCTCACAGCTATTAAACTATTGTTCTTTACGGCGATAACAATTAAAAAACAATTAGGCGCTATTGTTGGTAAAAAATTAATTGTAAACAACAGCCGGTATTTTTCCAAGACACGTGGTAATTTTTTGCTAGGGAAACCGGGTAAGATCTCACGGGTCGTCACAGCGGCCTGTAAACCGGTGTCGAAAGATCACAAGAGCTATATCTCCCGTCAAGATAAAGCTCTCGCGACCTTTCGACACCGATCGATGAACTCGGGTGTTTCCGACCTTGAAATAAGTAGTTTTTTTAACATATTTTGAAAATATCTTCTACTAGCTTTCCGGCGGCTTCGCACGGGTGTGCGTAAGAAGGAAATTAATGAAATATTTTTGAAGATCACCCTTATATCTTTCGTCTTGCTCACTTGTAATCCAGCTACCCGAGTACCAAAAATTCTTGAAATCCTTTTAGCCGATTTGGCGTGATGAAGCCACAAAAACACATACAAACATACTTACAAAAAATAAATTATTTTCGATACAGCGACATCCAAATTGCCGATATGCCATGTATTCTAAAAATCATCAATGTACTTATAGACATTTGAAGTGAAAACTTCTTTAGCAGCGCTGTGCACTTTTTGTGATGGAGAAAAATGTTAAACTCGCGACAGATTTCCATCTGTCGGTCACGTGACCTGCCATAAGAGGGACACGTGACCTGATCGAAAAACTGTTACAATGTCATAGACAACGCATATAATAAATGCACAACGTTAATATTCAAGTTTTCACTTCTGCCGGCACTCCCGAAGTGCAACCCCTTGTTTTAATTTTAGAATAATATAGATATACAGACATTTCTTTTTTACAAGCACTTTTATAAGTGAGTCTACCAGTGGAAACTTTTTCCACTTGCGGCATCACTCATTTTTGTGGGAATTCGCAATGGGAACCCACATCGTTAGAACAAGAAGACTGCGTTCATTTATTATATGCAAAGTTGCAAGGTCATTGAATCTTATCGGTATAATCAGTCGTAGGCGGACATCCGTTAAACTGTCATGTCAATAAGTATATTAGTCAAGTACTAATATTAAATCAAACATGTAGTCAGTGGACCGATAGAAAACCTCCTACTCATCTATATTTATTTAATTAATTATATTATAAAGTTTTTTAAATTTATCCTTAAAAGTTCTACATTGAAGATATAAAGAAAAATTTAACGCACTATTTAAAGGTCACTGAATTAAAAACATTGTTTCTCGAACATATGCAATGAAATTAAAAAATACACCACTAAAAAAAGTACACGACAAAAGTTTTTTCAATTTTCCCTCCAATCCCAACATAATGTTTTTTTTTACAGAAGTGGACGGTATTTCGCGTGTGTAGTGTTCCAATAGACCCTATAAGAGCCGTTATACACAACCTGACAATAAGAATCTCAATGTCTATAATAAATAAAATAAATGCAGAGGATTTCAAATATTGTCTATGGTCTCTGGTGACTTACACATAGACAATATTTTAAATTTATTCATCAACGTATGATCCACACAGATTTGTGTTCTTAATATCAGTTTGTGTGTAATAGGCATTAACGCGGATATTTTTGGTCACCATTCAGCCACTAGAAAAAAAAAATGTAATTCAGCTGTTCATGAACACAGACGCCATGTTTACATTAAAATAAAAATAAAAATACTTCCCGGCCTAGGCCTTCAATTTTGTATGAAATTCCTTTACAGTTCTCTGAAGTTGTGCCGCCCGAAACGTGATACTTTGAAGCCTGTTCTAACGCACGTAAAGACGACATTTCATTGTATGTTTGAGAAAACATTATTTTTGGACTTTTTGTTTGTGTGGTTGTGACTTAAGCACGCCAAAACGGCCAAACGGATATCAACTATTTTTGCTACATGAGTAGCTCTGTATCCACAGATGGTTATCGAATACTTTTTACCCAACTACGCTGACGAAAAATGAGAGGTATGACTTTTTCTTCGCGAACGAAGTTGCTATACTAGTATATAGACTAGACTAGAAGGTGCCCTCTAGTCTATACTATTATTAATCGTACTAAGTATACTCTGATCTTTAATTCAAGACCAAAATTTAACGTCAACGGGCGCACTTTCGCTGTGATCACTGCATACTGGTTTAAGTGTTGGTATTTTTATCAATAAAACTTACCCTAATATCACTGGTTGCACTATTTCTCATTCATATTTTTGTGAAATAATGTTTATTTGATTAAATAATCAAGATGAGAACTGTCAACCAAAATCTGGTCTTGAATTAAAAATCAGACTTTAGAAAGTGGCCGGAACTTCGTTTGCGGAGGTTAAAAAGTCATAACCCCTCTGTTTTCATCAGCGTAATCGGATATAAAGTATCCTATCAGTGCATGCCGAGCTTCTCGTGTACCAAGAATAGTTGAAATCGGTTTAGCTGATTTCGCTTAATGCGGCGGCAAAAATTCAAACATACAAAAAATCCGGAAAATAGGATTTTGACAAGGGGCTAAAATAAGCCATTATTAATAAATAAATAAATAAATAAATATAACGGGACAATTTTTACACAAATCGAACTAGTCCCATGGTAAGCTCAATAAGGCTTGTGTTATGGGTACTAGACGACGATATATTTAATAGATATATTACTTATATACATAGAAAACATCCAAGACTCAGGAACAAATATTTATGCTCATGACACAAATATTTGCCCTTACCGGGATTTGAACCCAGGACCTCAGCTTCGCAGGCAACGTTACTCCCACTGAGCCAAACCGGTCGTCAAATTATTAAACGAAGTGATTAAATATGTCAGTGTCATAATGGCTTTTAGCCACGTGTTAAGCTGCTCTGCTTTCACTTCGACTGTGAGAAAATAAAAAAAACTTAACATTAAAATTGTATATTTCATTAAAAATTAAAAGTACAGTTTGAGCAATTCGATTAGAAATTTTGGCCAATCTGATCAGGTTTGTTTGTTTGTTTTTAATTATTCGTAAGTAGTATGTAGCTGGCCGTATTTTTTTTCAGTTTCATTGAAATTTGTATGGGATAAGGGCTTTCTTTTAAGCCCTAGGGGCTAGATGCACTAGTTTAACCTCACTTCGCGAAGCTAATATGACTTACTTTTTGGGCAGGAGAAGTAAAAAATATTTTTTGACTTAGTGACCTACAAATAGGTCGTATCATTTTACAGCTTTATCTATTCTATTATAAAGTTGTAAAAATGAAATGACATTGAAGATATTTTCAAAAAAAAAATATTGTTATGGACTATTTGGAGGTCATTAAAACGAAAATATATTTTTTGGATTTTTTGTATGTGTCGTTGTGGCTTCATCACGCGAAATCGGCTAAACGGATTTCAACTATTTTTGGTACACGAGTAGCTGGGTATCTCCAGATGGTTATAGGATACTTTTTACCCGACTACGCTGAAGAAAAAAAGGGTTATGACTTTTTCTCCTCAACGAACGAAGTTGCGAGCGCCTTCTAGTATAGCATAAGGGTTCTTTAAAACTTTGACTTGACAGATTTGATAACCAGTGATCGTAAATATGGTGGCATTATTGGTGCAGCGCAGCGAGCATGGTATTGCGCTATAAGGTGCGTCCACATTTGTATCATTTGCCCGTATCAGATCATCGTCGCGTGGCATGATCGCGTGTCACGATCACGCGTTTGGACGTTGCGCCGATCGGATCGCTCGAAATCCATTTTTCTACGCGTATCACACAGTTCTATCGGACGAGTACGGCATGATCGGCGCGCCGACAGCACAGCAGCAGTAAGCGTCAAAGCAGCGCGATACGCAGTCATGCCACGGCACGGTGATCGGATACGAGCAAATGATACAAGTGCGGACGCACCTATAGATGTGGAAACTCCATAAATATTAGTATGGAATACTAATATTATAAATGCGAAAGTGTGTCTGTCTGTCTGTCTGTCTGTCTGTTACCTCTTCACGCTTAAACCGCTGAACCTATTTGGATGCAATTTGTCATGGAGATAGTTTGAGTCCCGGGGAGGGACATAGGCTACAAGCTACCCTTGTCCGCGATAAACGAATTTAAGGCGGACGAAGTCGCCGGCAGAAGCTAGTACCAATATAAACGATTAAACATACTTAGTTAATGTTGTCGACAGTAACCCTTATCCATCATTTCGGTTGAAATTTGCCACACCTATAGGTGCGTCCACACTTGTATCATTTGCTCGTATCCGATCACCGTGCCGTGGCATGACAGCGTATCGCGCTGCTTTGGACGCTCACTGTCGGCGCGCCGATCATGCCGCACGCAAGTGTGTGATACGCGTATCAACGTGGATTTCGAGCGATCGGATCGGCGCAACGTCCAAACGCGTGATCGTGACATGAGATCATGCCACGGAACGAAGATCTGATCGGGCACATGATACAAGTGCGGACGCATCTTAAGGCACTCTACCATGATCACTGGAACAAAAATGCTATTTAAAAATGAAATTTATGATCACCGTTGATTACAGTCACACATACACCGGATAGGAGAAAAAAACCGGCCAAGAGCATGTCGGACCATGGTCAGTGGACGGTTCCGCAGCCGTTCATACAAAGAAATGCACTACAGTTGAAAAATATACGATGTAAAAAAGTGCACCGGCAAAAGAACGTATTTTCCCGGCACTTACGTCTTTATGCTGAAAAGTGCAGATTTTTTGCAATAACTCAAAAACAGTATATCTGACCATGTTTAAAATGATTTTCGTTGAAAGTACCTATTTATTAAGTGTTATCTTTGTAATTTTTTTCATATTTTTTGGACTTACCATTTAGAAAATAAAGCAGTGGACACAATTAATGCTACTTTCGGAGCGATTATTTTAGAAAATATTCACTAAATCAAAAAAAAAATTGAATCCGCACATTGATATTGGATGAATAAAAACATTTTCAGTTAAGGTTTCATGTATGGAGCTTAGATTTTTTTGTTATTTAACTATCAAACTAAGTAGCGGCTCATACAAGACACCTATACTCTAAATTTCATTAATATACCTACATCATGTAGTTTTTGAGTAAAATGCCTGTGTCATACGGACGGACGGACATGACGAAACTATATGGGTTCTGTTTTTGCCATCTTGGCTATGGAACCCTAAAAAGCTCGTAAAACCATTACTTTGACCTAATAATCCAATTTCCTACGCCTTCCAGAAGCTTCCACTAACGGCACTAATAAGCGTAAAACTAGTTTTACGATTAAGACTAGTGATCTGGTTATTACACTTATAACTGTGCTTAGGTTAGGATACGGTGATAGTTTAAGTACTTAAAGTGTATGTTGGGTATACTTATCGCTCGTTACTTATCTATACTACATAAGTATTATAAAGCTGAAAAAATTAAATGTTTGCATACCTACATTGAAGATATGTTCAAAAAAAAATATTGTAACGGACTATTTGGAGGTCACAGGATCGAAAAATATTTTTTTGGATTTTTTTGTATGTTTGTAGGTGTCGTTGTGGCTTCATCACGCAACTGACAACAACGAACAACGAACAACGCGGCTGAACCGATACCAACTATTTTTGGTGCACGGGTAGCTCCGGTCCGGCAGATCCGGTAATCCGGCCGGATCCGGTACATTTCGGCGGCCACCGGATCCGGTAGACCCGAAGAGACTAAAGATACGCCACAACAGACGTACATACGGACTACCCAACCCAAGAAAGCTGATTCTAATTTGCTGAAAGTTTGAGATAGGACAAAAGTGTAAAGAATCAATATGATCTAGATCTAGTTAAGCTTTACAGAACGATGTCTTTCTTAATTATTCAGCGCAGGATTTTTGCCGAAGGTATAATTTCGCTAGCATTGTGCAGTAAACCGTCTATTCATACTGTATCGTGCTGCCCTCAAATCCACGAATGCTGCCAGAGTTTTCTGGCCTCTCTGGAACCCAGCTTCCATGTGGCTGGTAAGTGCGAGAACTTGATCGGAATAACTACGGCCAGCACGGAATCCCGCCTGTTCGACGGGGATTTCTTATATCTTATATATCCCTACGATGATTATAAAGATGGCGTTCAAGTAGCTATGTGCCTGTAATTCGCCGCGTCGTCAGGGGTTTTCCCGGGTTTTAGAATGGCTATGATTTTGGAACTCATAAAAATAGAGGGAAGATTGGTGGTGATAAAGATATCATTGAAGAATTTAGTCAGCCATCGGGTGGCTCGTTTACCTAAGTTCGTAAGAAACTCTGGGTAGATGTTGTCGATACCGGCTGATTTTCCGCATTTCGTTTGTTTCAGGCCGATATACACCTCCGCCTGTGTGAATGGATGATCTAAATGGGCACATTTTATTTGAGCGTGAGCTTTAGTTTGGTTTACGCGTTGAATGATTTTTGAGAAATTCTTGTCAACAGCTGCACTTTTGGTTGCACATTTAAGACGTTCAGCTATTGCATCTGGATGGGTTGAAGCCTCTTTCTTTTCTGGCTCCGAAGCACCCCCAAGTTTGCGTAACAGAGCCCAGCTTTTCTTGCTCGAGTGAGTGAAGTCCATGCTTTCGATGTTATCCAGCCATTTATGCCTTCGGTTTTCTTCCAACTTTTCAATCAAGCTATTAGCTGCATCGGTATCCTGTGTGGTAAAGTACCGTCTGCGATATTTTCCTTCAGTCTCTGCAGAAGCATCCTATTATTTAAAGTGCAATGTGATGTGATATGTGATTACTGATTAGCTTTCTTTATGTATGTTTAATATTACGGGTATAAAGGGAGTATAGTATTTTATTATTGTTGATGTTATCTTTTATGGTATTAATAAAGTTGATTAAATATTATACAGTTAGAAGAAAAGTGGGGTCAAAGTTAAAAGAACGATTATGAATCATGATCAAATACACCAAATTAGTAGTAAATTCTTAGATTTGGCAATTAAAACTATAAAAAGTTCCTTTAAATAAAGTGTTATTTTTATTTTTTATAAAGATTTAATTTTGTTATATTTACTGTGAGACAAGGCTACCATGTCTTCATGTGTGGCTGTAAATAGACCAATAATGTTATTCAGTTAAGGCTAAATATTATTAAAGCAGATGCTTAAATTTTCATATTACTGTGAAATAAGTGGCTAGTGAGACTGATCTTTGAATTAATAAGGGTGATTTTAGCGCTTAACCATTGTTTCATTAGTTCATTTGCAAAAACAGCTCCGCATGTCTACTTTACGGCCAATAAACTGGACAAAAAGCGTAATGTTGGATAGACGCAATAGCAAAACTTCAATCCGACCGGATTGGGCTTAATCCGGCCGGATTGAGAATTGGACCGGATTGCAATCCCTAAGTAGCTGTGTATCCACACATGGATATAAGATACTTTTTACCCGACTACGCTGTCGAAAAAAGAGGGGTAATGACTTTTTCTTCTCCGCGAACGAAGTTTCGGGCGCCTTGTAGCAGTATATATAGATGTTAATAATGATTACTATAGTTTCGCCTCCGTTAATTACATAATACCGTAAGTCCGGAACAAAAACCAAGATTTGTTTCAAAACAATAACTCATTTGCGTGGAATGCGATCAGAATATTAAGCCATGACTCAGTATCACTACTAATGAACACGAATGACTATAAAATTATTAGTAAACTTGAAGTTGCCCGTAAAATCATTAACTGGAGCAAAAAGTCAACGCTCTGTAAACCTGACTAATAGGGATATTGACTGTATTCAAATAAGAACCGGCTAAGTGCGAGTCGGACTCGCGCACCGAGGTTTCCGTACAAATATAATAAATACTAAAAGGCGCCCGCAACTTCGTTCGCGGCGGAGAAGAGTTTTTTCGACAGCGCAGTCGGGTAAAAAAGTATCCTATAACTATCTGTGCATGCCCAGCTACCACCGTATAGATCTGTTTAGCCGATTTGGCTTGATGAAGCAACAACACATACAAACATACATAAATTCCAAAAAAATATTTTTCGATTTAGTGACCTTCAAATAGTTTGTTACAATCATTTATTTGAAATTATCTTTAATGTATGTACAGAGATTTCGTTTTTACAACTTTATAATAGTATAGGTTAGGGACCCCTTAATAATAATTGAGCACAATGTGACCTAGTCCCAAACTAAGCAAAGCTTGTAGTATGGTACTAGGCGTCGATATACATAATATATACTTAGATAAATTATAAAACTTAAATACATAGGAAATATCCAAAACCCAGGAACAAACATTCGTGGTCATCACACAAACACTTGCCCTGGCCGGGATTCGAACCCGGGACCGCTAGCTTCGTAGGCCGTTGTGCAACCCACAACGGCCTACGATGAGGCCTACATTGCTTTTATAGCGGTAACAGAAATACATTATCTGTGAAAATTTCAACTGTCTAACTATCACGGTTCATTAGTCACAGCCTGGTGACAGATACGTACCGAAAGAGAGACGGACGGACAGAGGAGTCTTAGTAATAGGGTCCCGTTTTACCCTTTGGGTACGGAACCCTTAAGTAAAGTTTTGATGTGAAATGGTAGTTTGCATAATAGAAATCCTAAAAACATAAAGTTCAATTACCTTGGGTGTAGCTTGTTTTACGAATATCATTATAAGCCTTTAAAATTGGTGAAAAAATCAATTTTTAGGGTTCCGTATCAAAAAGGTAAAAAGGAACCCTACCGGTGCGACTCTGTCTGTCTGTCTGTCTGTCTGTCCGACTATTAAAGCTCCATATCTCAAAAACTACTTATGCTAACTATTTGAAATTTGGAATATATATAAACATGGTCAGCCCACATGTATTGCACAGAAAATATTTAAAAATATATTTGTATTAAAAAAAAAAAACTACGAATATGAGCCCCCCCTCCCTCATATTCGTCGTTTTTTATACTTTGAGGTCAAAGTATAAAAATTTTTTTTTGGTCTAGTGAATATTTTCGGAAATAATCGCTCCGAAAGTTGCATACATTATCAACTCCCAACCCTCCATTTTCTAAACGGTATGTCCAAAAAATATGAAAAAAAATTACAAAATAAAGCGTAATAAATACTTTTAATGAAAATTGTTTTCAACATGATTGAATATCGGTATATTCCATCATGTTGAAAACACTTTTTGAGTTATTGCCAAAAAACTGCGCTTCTCAGCTAGAGGACGTAAGTAGCGTGGAGATACGTTCTTTTGCTAGTGCACTTTTTCATATCGTTTTTTTTTATCTGTAATGCATTTTTTGTATGAACGGCTGCGGAACCCTACACTGAGCATGGTCTGACATGCTCTTGGCCGGTTTTTTTTCACTATGGCAGATATATGGGGGTTGAAGACTCGATGTCTTCTGCCCACGGAGTCACTAGTTGAACTTGTTTCCATATCTGTTTAAATAATGTAAACAATATGCAAATAATTCGAACTGGGGACTCCCAACAACCTGAGGAAGTACGCTTAATATGACGCGCGAACAGAGAATGTGTGATTCATTAAATAGGAGTTTATCGAGCTTCATATTTATAGAACAAGTTACTATGAATAATTATTGTATGGTCCTGATAATAATACAGATCGCATGTATAGATATTGCATGTATGTATAGTAAATTAAGGAGCTTCATTTTGTCACTTACGCTAATTTATGTTCTTCATTTTTGCCCCTTACGCCAATTTACATTTTTCGTTTTGTTCTTTACTTCAATTAAGAACACGTTCGTCTCATTTAAAGGTTCATTTCGTCGCTTACGCCAATTTAAGTTCTTCGTGTTTGTCCCTTACGCCAATTTACATTCTTCATTTAGTCCCTTAACTCAATTGACATTCTTTGTTTTGTCCTTCACGAAAATTTACAACACGGTCGTTTAAAGGTCACTTACGCCAATTTAAGTTCTTCGTCTTTGTCCCTTACGTCAATTTACATCTTCATTTTGTGTCCCTTAACTCAGTTGACATTCTTCATTTTGTCCATTACTTCAATTTACACTCTTCATTTTGTGCTTTACGTAAATTTTTAAAGATTCATTATGTCACTTACGCCAATTTACATCCTTCATTTTGTCCCTTACTTCAATTTAGATTACGGTCGATGAATAATATATGTCACAGTCAACTCTTTTCCGGTTAAAACTACTTTTGACAAATAAAAACAGTCAAAAGTGTTTTTGACTAAAGCGCTTGGTTAAAAGTAGTACTGACTAGAAAATTTTGGTTAGATACATTTTGCCTGGATAATATCGGTCAAAATTACTTTTGTACAAGACTGGTAGATTAAATCGTTATTGACTAGGAATATTTAGTGAAATATCGGTCAAAATTACCTTTGCCCAAGAATGGTAGTTTAAATTACTTTTGACCAAAAATTCTAAGCAACTTTTCAGGAAGCCGTTCGTTTTTGTAGGGTGTCGCAGTTCTAACCTATCCTATTTTTCTGGCATCCATTCGTTTCTGTTGGTTTGAAATGATTTTTTATGCTTGGGGATGTGAGCGTGTCGACGAAGCCCCGCTTCGAGAGGCTTCCATTTCTGCTCTGTGTGACGCAAAGTACCTAACGAACCTAACCAAGCCAAATAATGTTAGTTTGGAAAAAAAAGTAATGCGTAAGGCGAAGGGCCCCGAGCCCACTCTTGTCTTTCTGCCCATGTCAGTTTTATGTCATCAAATCAGATGTTCGTTTCTGTATAAGCAGTTCTAACTTAACCTATCTTACTTCCTAGCAACCGTTCGCTTCTGTTAGGGTCGCAGTTCCAACCTAACCCTAACCTATTTTTCTGACTGCCGTTCGTTTTTGTAGGTTCATTAAAACATAGTTCAAATATTTGATAATGTTATGAAATAAAGAAGTAAGGGCAGCGTTCTGGAAACGATGCCCCGCCCCGGGCAGACCCGACGCAGGGGGACCCATCAGAATTGTTTTTTAAGTTCAATTTAATAATCTGTATGGTTCGTCTAGAATAAGTATGTATTGTTAATTTTATTTCTGATAAGGGACTGTATGAGTAAATAATTTTAAAATTAATTGAATTGAGTTACTATGAAAAATGTTTCATTAATGTAAATAGGCGTTCAAATAATACTATTCGAAATAAAAACACAAGGAACAAATTACGTTAAACAATTTCTGCGAAACGAAATTCTGTGAATTTTCTGTCTGATAAACAAGGGAACACCGACAACGACATTTATAAGAAAACCGGTAGATAGGTATCTACTAAATAAGGATAAAACGCAAAGACAACATCACACAGCCTCCCGCTGACGCTTTCGCTAAGATCAATCAATAGACTGAGGCTTCAGTAACAAAATAATTACTTTGGCAATTAACTATTTATTCTGAGACAGAACAAGTTTTAGATAACCTAGGTAGTTCCCCTTTACGGATTTGTAATTGAACTAAATACCATATTTAATCAATGTTTATCTTTTAGTCAATTACGCTAATCACCAATTAATTACACATATTAGTGGTAGGTATTTTATGTATACCTACCTAGAAGGAACCCAGCTTCGTCAACGGAGGAGAAAATTCCGTAACCGTCTTTTTTTCAAACGTAGTCGGATAAATTAGGTTCTGCGCTACATAGCGCCAAATGTTGATAAAGTAGATTTTATTTTGCTTATTTCTTACGAAAAATACCAACGGTCTAAAAACAGCGTTTTTTCCGTGTTTATGAATTGACTGCAAATTTTCCCAAATGAAAGGAATATAATTGGTTGGTTTATTTTCAGAGTTACCTGCAATCAAAATGGCGACGCGTCTTCGTTCGGCGGCCATTTTACTCGTTTTGGCGACCTCAGCGCACACCCAGTTCTTTGGTAAGTATCGTAATCAAAGAAGAAATCGGTTTTGAAAAAAGTTTTCCTGTACAGTCGAGTTCATAAATAGTAAGTAGATAAAATATTACAGGACATTTTTTTTACACAAATCAAACTGGTCCTATGGTAAGGTTTGTGTTACGAGTACTAAACGACGATATAGTTAATAGATAAATTTACTTATATACATAGAAAACATCCAAGACTCAGGATCAAATTTATGCCCATAACACAAATATTTGCCCTTGCCGGGATTTGAACCCAGGACCTTCAGCTTCACAGGCAACGTTACTCCCACTGAGCTAAACCGGTCGTTAAATAAATATATGAGCATTCCTAAGGCTTCAAAAATAAATGTACATAACATAGTTTACATACAAAGAAGGGTAATTAAAAAAAAAATTAAAAATTAAAATTCATTTATTTCAAGCGTCGACAGCTCATACATAATTATACATCCGTACAGATTCAACAATCCAAAATATATAAACATTTCACCTGTCATATTCATCTGATCAAGCTTCTCATTAATATGTAAGCAACTGAAAACAAATAAATATCTGTACCTACAAAGATTTTTAGGGTTCCGTAGCTAAAACGGAACCCTTATAGTTTCGTCATGTCCGTCCGTCCGTATGTCACGCATTTTACTCAAAAACTACAAGATGTGTAATAATGAAATTTGGAGAAAAGGTGTTTTAACGCCGCTACTTAGTTTGGTAGTTAAATAACAAAAAAAATATCTAGGGGCCACTCCATACATGTAACGAAGCTGAAAAAGGTTTTTCAGCAAAGATCAATCTATGGCATATATTTCGACAGTTCATCTATAACAGTTTAAGGTTTCTAAAAATAATTTAGGATTTAACCCCTCTGTTTTCTAAACGGTATGTCCAAAAAATATGAAAAAAAGTACAAAGGTAAAGCTTAATAAACACTTCCAAGGAAAATTATTTACAACATAATCGGATTTACCGTTTTCAGGTTATTACCAAAAATTGCGCCTCTCAGCAAAAGGATGGTGCTGTGGATATACGCTCTTTTACTAGTGCACTTTTTCACATCGTTTTTTTTCAGATGTAGGGCATTTTTCTGCGGAACCCCATACTGAGCATGGTTCGACATGCTCTTGGCCGGTTTTTTATACATTATACCTAAGCTCTTTGAATGGAGTAAAGGAGAAACTTTAAAAAGTCAATTAAGTTCAAGGTGCGTTTACCTGTTTATTTTAACCTTTTCCACGCCAAGGACGTATGGTTGGAATTATTTTTCATGACCAAAGTAGACTTGTATGAGCCAAAAAAACATGCTCTTGTTTTTATTACTGTTAAAATATCTATTCTAAGATAATAACTTCATGTGTTCTACATTTGGATGGTATGATTTTTTTTGTTGCTTAGTGGATATTTCGGGTGACGCCGCTACTAACTGACATCTGTACTAGGATTTGGCAAAGACAAATAAAAGTCAAAATTAAAAACACGAATAACTTATCCCTGAAATCATATTTTCGAAATCTGATAATTGCAAGCGGTTTATTAAACCTATTCCTCGAAATGGTTTTTAAATGACCACACCTTTTAAAAAATAGACTCATCCCAATTATTAAATAAATAATAAATAAATATATATCACAGGACAATTTTACACAAATCGAACTAGTCCCATATAGTAATCTTAATAAAGCTTGTATTATTGTACCTAACAAAGCTAATCTTTTATTGTGAATTGTAATCGCTATTTTTCCTTGTAAAAGAAAGTGTTAACACCTCTAGATGCCTTAATTTAATGTGAACCTTCTAGCCCTAGATTTAAAGATGTACAATGTGTGTCAAAAGTGTTTCATTTAAAATTCTTGCCCCTATGAATGATGAATGAATGAATGAATTAATGAATGAATGATTTATTCGATGTATGTGGGAGATCGGTTACATTTGCAGGTTGAGTTACATAACACAGAATCACCAGACCCTACCTTTACAGGCGTACATACATGTTGGCACATAATTTAATTACATAATTTACTATCTTCTATAAAATTACCACACAAATTAAAATTACACTATAGTACACTATTTTCCTAAATCAAAAGATAGCTATAATTATACTCCTGTGGGCTTATGATGGTCGTGTTTATCACGCGATAAATGATATGATAACGCGTCTGTCACTCTCGCACTCACATACGTGTCAGAAGGTGACGGCAGCTATGTCATTTATTTATCGCGTGATAAATGCAACCATCATAGGCCCGCTGTACGCATATATGAGCCTCAGCATGTTAGAATGAAAAGCTACCATCATAAGCGTTGGTGTGACATACAAAACAACTTGAATATTAAGCGAGTGTACTGAAAAAAAAAACCAGCTAAGTGCGAGTCGGACTTGCGCACCCAGGGTTCCGTACAAATTTTTACTTACCCTAACTTTATTACCCGGTACCGGTATAGCATTGCATACAAATCAGGTGCAAACTTAACGCAACCGGATTGCTCAAATGGGTTTATGCGAATTAAAAAAAATTAGCTAGTTAGAGACGGCTATAATTTTCATGTAATATTTATGTTTATTAATAATACAAATTGTGAAAATTTCAAAATTTTCGATTGGTAAACTTCGGATATAAAGGGGGGAATGCTGTTTTTATTCCATATTTTCCTTAATAAATCAAAAACTGAACACAATAAAAAAATTCAAAAAAAATGTCAAAAATTTACAGATCAAGCCCTTTCATATGATACCCCATTTGATCCAGTAGCTAGACTTTTAATTTTTATCCCCCCTCATATTAGCCGTTTTTTTAGAAAATAAAACTATAAATTTTAAAATATTTCCTGTGCAATACATGTGGGCTGACCATATTTATAAATATTCCAAATTTCAAATAGTTAGCATAAGTCGTTTTTGAGATATATGGCGCTTTAATAGTCGGACAGACAGACAGGCAGACAGACAGACAGACGGACAGACGGACAGACGGACAGACAGACAGACAGAGAGACAGACGGACAGACAGACAGACAGAGTCACACCATAAGGGTTCCTTTTGTACCTTTTTGGTACGGCACCCTAAAAATGCACTTTATTCGCGTTACAAGTAACTCACAGTAATAAAACTTCTCCAGTGTACCAAGGAGACTATCCTGCATTATCTAACATCAAAAATCATCTTTGGCTGCGGATAGGCCACGCTACATACGTTTTTTTCTTTTATGTAACGAGTGGCAAACGGGCAGACGAGCTACCTGATAGAAAGTGGTCATCGTATGTATGTAAACAGTTTTAACATTTAGAGTGCTTATCTCAAAACTTTCGTAGCGATCCACATAGTACGGAATCCTTCGTGCGCGAATCCGACTCGGCCTTGGCCGGTTTATCAATTTCATAAATCAATATCCGGAAAACCCGCGTAGGAAGACGATCTTAGACTTATTTACGCCATCTTGGATACAATTGGCGCGTCATCAACTTAATGATGATTTTATGCAAAAAACTGGTCAAGTTGTTACATAAGTCGTAATTACTGAGTACTTCGTGATGATTGTGCGTAGTACCACTTGATCTATGTAGTTAACCGCAGAGAAACGTGTCATTCTTATATGTGCATGTATATTTATAGATACAGTTGAGTTCATAAATACACGGTGCCAGCGAAGAATGAGAAAGATTTACCACGCATTCCTGAGGCCATTAGGAGTAAAAAACCGGCCACGTGCGAGTCGGACTAGCGCACCGAGGATTTCGTACAAAATATACGCTACAAACGGCCGTATCTATGGAAATCCAGTGGTAGCAGAGCCCTTCTCCTAAGCAAAATGTACGCGGTGTTCGATCATTTTATATTGGTTACTGACAGACAAACATAAAATTATACTGTTTTTAGTATTTGTTGTTATGGCGGCAACAGAAATAAATCATGTGTGAAAATTACAACTGTCTAGTTATGGCTGTTCATGAGATACAGCCTGGTGACAGACGGACAGACAAACAGACAGACGCAGCGGAGTGTTAATAATAGGATCCCGTATTACCCTTCGGGTACGGAACCCTAAAAATGTTTCATGAACCAAGTCAATTTCAGCAAACAATACAACAAAATCTTTAGGAACGCATTACTGAGTCTGTTCGTGAGGTATGGGGGCGGTACGGGAGGGGTGACAAGTGACGTATATGTGTATAGCGAGACAGTTATGACACGTCAAGTCACGTCACTTGTCACTCCTCCCGTACCGCTCCCCCTCAGGAATAGACTCGGTTAAGCGTTAGACCTGTAGTTTAGTCGATTTTTGTACATAAAAAGGTCATTGGGCATTTTGTTCGGACATATGACCCACGGCGTACGAAATAGGGCTAGGAAAGTAGGTAAATGTATCTGCTACTCAGTGAAATGAGTTGCATTCTTGTAAACCATGGGAGAACTGAGAAAAAAAATACAAATCATTTCTGAAATGAAAGAATTAAAGTCTAAACTATTGGAATTATTATAAAATATTTTGAATAGCTGCTGTTATATTGCGTTGCTGTTGTTATATATGAGTTGGATTCTGCCAGTGTCTATGTGTAGACTTTTGACTTTTTACAGAGAATTGTGCATGAACCGTACCTTTGTACAATAATAATAATAATAATCGATTTATTTAAAGACAACAGAGTGGTCCTAACAATATTAGTATCTACTTATTCTAATGTTAGTTCCTTAATAATTAATACACAAAACTGATTTAGTCCTCTGACCCATTCTCCACAACAGAGGACAGTCTAGCTTGTTAGCTATCATGCTTAGGATGGTGTTGCTACTCCCGCGCACCCTGTCTAGCAACGAGGCTGTTTTCTTGCGCCAGACGGCATCAAAGCCGAAAGTAAAAACATTAATTAATAGTATCACTACATCGTACACATACTGTTGCATAACTTTTTTCTGCCGGTTGATATATAAATAAAAATACATATTTAGAAAAGTAAGATTAAATTCTCTATTTTAAAACTAGTTTGGTCTCTGTACCGGAAAGCGGGTCAAAAACGCCCAATGACCTTTAATAAATTTCGCTTCTCTATGAATATATTATGCCTTTTAATAAAATGGTAACGATTATTTTTCCAAAAAGGATGATTTTAGAGAGTAGTAGCTTTCACTTTGATTTCATGATCATTTTTGTGACAAGCTTTTATCGTCCACTGTACTTTTCCTTGAACATCCATCTACTCACCGAGACGATTCTAAAAAGCCCACATTCGGTAGGATTGAGTTATTTTATTACATAGTTCCTATGACCACCTTCCTGCTCCATCATCAGATTAGCTCGATGGTATCATAGTATTGCATCAGTCAAAGAACTTACATAAGTATGCAAAATTTTAGCTCAATCGGAAACCGGAACGAAGGTGAAATTATGTATCGTCCCCTGGTACCCATAGTACAAGCTCTGCTTAGTTTGGGACTAGGTCGATATGTATAAGATTGTCCCTGATTATTTATGTATTATTATTTAAGATAGACGCCATCAAAATTTGTTATTTTTACGACAAAAACCCAGTTGCAGCTGACAAAAATATAGGCCACATACCACCCTACAATATTATTATATTTTTTACGTGGTTTGCACGTAGTGTAATAATTTTATATCACTTTAGAAACAGTGAAATTTACCGAAATTTTCTGGGTAGCCTCTTAATGAGGCCTGGAGCGAAGCCCCTTGTGGATGATGAACATTCTCTTGAAAGAAAAAGGGCCCCGCTGATACGACTGAGCCCACGTCTAGATCAGTCCACGCTTCGACGCTGCCTGAAGCTACACCCTCACATTTGGTGGAGGTACGGACGACAGGGTGTTTGGTAACAGGATGCAAAGCTGAAAGTAGGTGATAGTTTAGGCCATTTAGAACATGTCTTTCTTCTAGTCTTAGACAAATGTTATTCGTTTTTTTAGACAATAGTAGGAGTTTTCTCAGAAAAAATCTTTAAACTCAAATAAAAAGAATTAACATTATAACATTTATCTAAGACATGTATGGCTTATAATGTTTTAAATGGCCTAAACTATCATCTACTTTCGGCTTTGCATCCTGTTACCAAACACCCTGTATAGCTTCAGGAAGCAGTAAGTAGTAGATTGTTAAGCAAGAGTTGACAGCGACCCAATTCACTCCAACCACCCAATAATTTGAGGGCGAAATGAGTAATTTCACCCGAGTTAAACACTACTTTTAATTTTGACCATGAGGAAAATAAAAAAGAATCATCACCGTCCTCGTCATCCTCATCGCAATTGCAATCGCAATATGAAAAGCTTTTATTTTCTTCTGTTTCCGCGATTATTACTCATTGAAATAAAACAATTTAACGGATTATATCGCGTATATTATCCCATTTTATTAGAATAAAATAATTAAGCTCTTCTGGCACATGTGTAACTGTCTTTACAGCTTAGGCCCATCTGGCATGTATGTACACCTTTATTTGTGTTTTTTTTTTAAATGGGTAGTTTGCACAAATTGTAACTTTGACAGAGGAAAATACATCTTTTCTCAGTCCTCCCGTGACCATGGAAAGCTGGAAAGCTTCCGAAACGTCGGGAACTAAAATGAGATTATATACGCGATATAATCCGTTAAATTGTTTTATTTCAATGAGCTTTTATTTTAATAATATGACGTAATTCAATTATCTTCGAATCTGTCGCTAATCGTAACCTGGGATGGGAGCTCCGGTTCCGTTTCTGTTATGTTATGTCGGAACTTCCGTTTGGTATTTTGAATAGACCTTACCCTTGACATCTCGTCCACCTTATCGCTCAGGCTCCGATTCTAGTTCCGGTTCCGTTATCGGTTCCGATTCCGTTTCTGGTTCCGATAAACTACTCAAACTGAAACCATCTGGTTCCGCTTTTGGTTCCGATAAAACCACATTCGTTACAACACTAATCGTAACAATAAAATACTTTCCACCCTAGGTATGGAAAAGCTATTTTCCACCCGGCTTAATACCCTTGAAAATTAAACTTTCCGAACAGGAGAGATGAAAACAATATACATATATCGACGGCAAAAAGCGTAACCGCCAACTAAATCCATTGGCGATTACTACGTTTCCGCTTTTTGCCGTCGATATCGAGGTTTTGCATATATTTTCTATTACAATAAGGATTTCATAGTTATACTTTATTCTGGGTGATTTTGTGGTCAAGATCGGGAGTAATAGGGGTCATGCGGAGGGTCACTGAGCAACTTTTGCGATGGGCCAACGACGAATTCGTGAAAAGAAATCAGCTCATTAAGAATTTATTGATAGCTAATTGATAGCTAATTATCGGAAATGTATGGAACAGCAGATATTTTCGAGATTTCGTGGTAGGTCCCATAGTAAAAGCTCCCCCATCACCCCTGTGACTACCTGTCATGACTCCAAAATCACCCAATCGATGTACAAACATCATAAGCATAAAGTGACTACTTAAATTTTTTCAGACTTCTTCCAAGGCTTCCAACCATTGGCGACAAACCAACCAACGTACGGATCAATATATGCTGTCACGAGAAGAGACCAGAGCAAAACCTACTACAGACAAACTACTAAACAAGAAGAAACTACAAAATCCTACGACAATGACAAAAACAATCCTTTCCTACCGCAATTCGGTGGAGAAAGAGACCAAAATGACTATGGAAGAAGAAAGACCACTACTACTACAGTCAAACCTAAAAAAAAGGCTACAACTCGGCGACTAGTCAATAATGACAAAAGAAACCAGGATTATAACAGCAATAATAAAGAAGAATATGACGGTAAAATAAATGCTATAGGTGATTATTACACCCAGAAGCCAACTGGCAATAACAGACAAGAATATAACAATAATTATTCGACAGACAAGTCAAATTATGGCAATAGAGTAGATTACAATAACTATTATACGACACAAAAACCAAATTATGGCAGCAATAATAGACCAGATTATAGCAATAATTATTCCACAGAGAATCCTTTTAATAAAGGCGTGAAACCTGTTGTGACCAACGGCCCTCCTATAACGAATAGACCCGTGACCAGAAGACCTAGTTATGGAGTGGATCCTAGGCCTAAAGATGATGATGCCATAGCCTTTCCTGATGATGATACTAGTCCAGAAATTATTATTGGACCCGATGAAGATTATATGAGCACTGTGGAGAAAAAGAGGTACATTGAGCTGGCTGAACGAAGTAAGTAAACATTTTTAAACAAATTCTAAAATCAAAATTCTCAAGTTGAATGTTTTATCCTGTACTAGAAGGAGCGGCAACTTTGATCGTGGAGGAGAAAAAGTCATTACCCCTATTTTTTTTTGTTCAGCGTAGTCGGGTAAAAAGTATTCTTTAACCATCTTTGGATTCCCAGCTACCCGTGTATCACAAATAGTTGAAATCAGTTTAGCCGATTTAGCGTGATGAAGCCACAACGACACATACAAAAATAAAAAAAATACAAAAATAAAATTATTCATTTCAGTGACCTCCAAATGGTCCGTAACAATCATTTTTGTCGAAGTTGGTAAATGTTATTTTTTCTTCCAGTCAACCTTTGAGCAAATGAGACAGAAAAAAAGCAAAGATAATTTCGTCCGCCTTAAATTCGTTTATCGCGGATAAGGGTATTTTTCCGGGATAAAAATTAGCCTATGTCCTTCCCCGGGACTCAAACTATCTCCATACCAAATTTCATCCAAATCGGTTCAGCGGTTTAAGCGTGAAGAGGTAACAGACAGACAGACACACTTTCGCATTTATAATATTAAAGTATGGATTTGTATGGATTATTGCCAATTATTAAAATCAGGGATCGGAACCGGTATTTTTTAAATCTTCTAAAATACATGCAAGTTCTGGAATATTTCTAAACTGTATTTAGCAGAAGAGAAATTAATCACAAAACACCTGGATCAAGTTCTAGAATTTTAAGCCTTATGTCTCACAAATTGGAGTCAATATCAAGCGTTGACATTTTTTATTTATTATCTTCAATGTACAGACATTTCATGTTTACATCTTTATAATAGTATAGATAATCTATAATTTCAGAGTGTGCCGAATATAAAGCATTAGGAATAAAGGAGGTACAAGCTATTCCTCTCCTACCTTCGCCTGAACCAGTCCAGATCAGCGTGCCAAAGTGTACCCCTACCACCGTCCCCCTAGTGGTGGGAGGTAAGGTGGTCAGCATCCAGGAGTTCCCCCACATGGCTTTGCTGGGCTGGAGGAAGCTACAAGTGAGTCTTCATAGTCATAGTTATGTGTTATGCAAGGCTGTAAAGGTGCGTCCACACTTGTATCATTTGCTCGTATCCGATCACCGTGGCGTGGCATGACTGCGTATCGCGCTGCTTGGACGCTAACTGTCGGCGCGGCGAACACGCCCCGCTTGTCCGATCTAAGTGTGTGATACGCGTGGCAAGATGGATTTCGAGCGATCGGATCGGCGCAACGTCCAAATGCGTGATCGTGACACGCGATCATGCCACGGGAGGAAGATCTGATCGGGCAAGTGAAAGCCGAGCAAGCGAAGAAATCTGAGCTGAGCGATTTTTTTTATTTAAAAGTAGGTAGTGATAATGAACTTATGAAACGCACTTATTACAAAACAAACAAATCAACATGTGAAAAGTTATAAATTCAAACTACAAATATAACTTTTCCACGCTAGCGGATAAAACTAACTTTTCCATGCAGATTTGGTGCTGTAAATCGGGGGGCACGGCTGTGCCCCCGCCAAGTCGAGCGCGAAGCAAACACTGCTGTACCATACTTTACTGGAACCATTTCGCCGCATTTTCAGGCCCCTATTTGAGAACCTCTAGATAAGACCAGAACGCAGAAATTTTCGTCACCCAGTGAGCTATAATCACATACGTAAAATCCAAAATTTCAAGTCTGTAGGTCATGTAGTTCCGAAGTTAAGCGAAAGCAAAGTTTCGCATTTATGACACTCACTCACTCACTCATGATCATCAGAATAGAGCTAGTACTTCCCATAAACTCAGAGAGATGAAATTTGGTACAGAGTTAGGGTTTAATGGCTACATAAAGGGAAAACTATAATACTAGGATAATCGAAGATCTGGAGTACCTGGTGACCCTGATTAGAAAACACACGAGCCCAACCAAACTATTAGAGATCGACATACCGCCTTTACAAAAAATATTCAACTTGGTGGGCCGGCCTACAAAAAGAAGTGAAATCCCACCAAAAACATTCTGTAAAAATCTAGACAAGTCTCGATGGAGCTGCTTGTTTATTTCTAAAAAGTAATGAAATCTAGACAAAGTCGTGCCAAGTCTACGGTTCCTTACTGCGATTTCTTTATAATGTTGTGTGACTTGGCCGTTGAACATTCTTTATACGTTAGTGGGTACAAGTCAATTTGTTTACACGTAATGTTATAACATCTGTTGTAACTACCTATGTTTGTTAAGCGAGATAATAGCTCATACTGGTATTGGTAATTGGACGCTAGTGTCTCATTTTAGGCCCTTGTAACGTATAAAGAATGTTCTATAATAATGAAGAAATCGCAGTAAGGAACCTTAGACTTGGCACGACTTTGTCTAGATTTCATTACTTTTTAGAAATAAACAAGCAGCTCCATCGAGACTTGGCTAGTTTTTTACAGAATGTTTTTGGTGGGATAGAACTTTTCCAAGTTATTTTCATTCATTGCTATAGCACACAGTTCATGAAGACGCTAACTGTCCACTCTGGATCCCAGAGTCATTCTCTAAAAAATTAGAAGGCGCCTGCAACTTCATTCGTTGAGGAGGCAAAAATCATAACCCTCTCTTTTCTTCAGCGGAGTCGAGTAACAGCATACTATCTATAACCATTATGACGTCAGTCACACGTGTCGCTCGATTTGTATAGGGCGTCTTAACGCCTAGTTGTTATGCCTGATTTAGAATTTCTATTTTACCGTTTCTAGTGTTTAATTTTCAATGGATATAATATATAAACTTCTTAAGGTGCGTCCACACTTGTATCATTTGCTTGTATCCGATAACGGTGCCGTGGCATGACTGCGTATCGCGCTGCTTGGACGCTCACTGTCGGCGCGGCGATCATGCCTTGCTTATCCGATCTAAGTGTGTGATACGCGTAGCAACATGGATTTCGAGCGATCGGATCGGCGCAACGTCCAAACGCGTGATCGTGACACGCGATCATGCCACGGGACGAAGATCTGATCGGGTAAATGATACAAATGTGGACGCACCTTTATGGCCCCTCCACATGATTGCCGATCATCGGCGACCAGGCGGGACGCAGCTGTACGTAGAATGAGATGGAAATGTAATGGTGCTCTTTCTAACATATAACCAACCGCGTCTCATCTGCTTGCCGATGATCGGCGATCGTGTAGAGGGGCAATTAGTCACTATCACTGAAAAGTAACAAAATAATGCGACGTCTCTATTTTTTGGATTTTTCATGACAAAATGTTTAAAAAAAATCTCTCACTCAGAACCCTTTGTATGTAAAGCAGGGGCCTAAGTACCGCCGTATTAGCCGTATTAATGATGCCCCCAGGCTACAAGGGCCTCCGCCGTAGGGAAATAGAGGGACGTTCCGTAGGGACGGTTCCGGCCCCTCAAAAAATTTTCATACAGGGTCCAAAAAAACCCCGCCAACTTCGTTCCTGACACTACCATGGACTACGGGCGACGGGGGGAAAGACAACGCGGGTGGGTAAGAAGTGTGCGCGTGGCAGAGTCATCGCGTGCTCCGCCCCGCGCACACTTCATGCCCACCCGCGCTGTCTTCCTTTCATGGTCACTCTAATGGTCTGCGCGCGACGGGGGGTCGCCCGCAAACTATGGGACTGTCACGTATGAACTTGCTGGGCTATAATGCACGCTACGCCACTGATGTAAAGTGTGGCAATATCCTCGGTTCCAGGGAGGTGGGTATTCGTGGAAGTGTGGGGGTTCGCTGGTCAGCGAACAGTTCGTCTTGACAGCGGCACACTGCTCCTTCCAGGACCGAGACAACACCGTCGTCAAGTAAGAAACAGTTATTGATCAAGTTATGTACAAATGTTTATTTATTTTATTTATTTGCTTTTAATTTTTTCATTCTGAACAATAATTATTGTGTCGAATATATTCATTACAGAATTACAATATAAGTAAAATATTACATTAGCGTCAACAACAAATACTTAGTAGATTGTTTGACAAGGGGCTAAAATATGCCATTATGACACGAAGTGATTATTTTGACGAGCTCACGAAGTGAGCGAGGACAAATATGTCTGAGTGTCATAATGGCTTTTAGCCACGTATTAAGCAGTCTGCATTTCACTTCGACTGCGAGAAAATAAAAAAGAATTAGCATTAAAATTGTATATTTCATGAAAAATTTTGGGAAATCTGGAGACACCCAGCTGCCCGTGTATCAAAAATAGTTGAAATTCGTTTAGCCGATTTGACGTTATGAAGCCACAAAGACACATAGAAACATTTCATTTTTACAACTTTATATAATAGTAAAGATTATATACATAAAAACCCTTCACTTGGATTTGTCTAACCTTACACCACATACATACATTATCCTAATAGGTATACATGTAAACATTACGTCAGGACTTCCTGTTGCTGTTTTTACCTACCTACCTCGGGTCCCACGGAAGACCAGCGCTGCGATATTACCCCGATGTCGCAGCATCATGCTGAGTGGTGGCCTTTTGTTGTGGACATGGTAGCACCGTGTTGTATACTTATATTAGCCAATTGTTTATTGTCAATCTAGATTTAAGATAATTTTAATTTAATTATTTCTTTAAGCTTTCTTAATGTAATGATGTTATCCTTTCGCTGCAATAAATGTGTTTTTCTTTCAATCTCATCAGGTTGGTTTGTTTGTTTTTAATTATTCGTAAGTAGTATGTAGCTGGCCGCAAGTTTTTTTTTTTCAGTTTCATAGAAATTTGTATGGGATTACATGGCTTTCTTTTAAACCCTAGGGGCTAGATGTACTATTTTAGTCCCGATTCGCGAAGCTAATATGACGTAGTTTTTGAACAGGAGAAGTGAAAATGTGTATTTTATGTTTCCCATGTCTTCCCACATTAAATAAAACCCAACAATATTATTTATTATTAGTAAGAAACGTGTCTTCCATTTACATCGGGCAACCAGAGGATTTTTACGGAAGCACTTAATATCAGGAAGAGATCGCTATTTAGCGATAAGACCGCCTGTTGTTTACCTCTGCTTATTAGAATGTTACCGTCATGTTCTGTTGCTCTGTGAATCTGATGTGCAATAAAGAGTACCTATTTATATAGTATTGTATTAAGGTGCGTCCAAACTTGTAGCATTTGTTGCTCGAATCCGATCACCGTGGCGTGGCATGACTGCGTATCGCGCTGCTTGGACGCTCACCGTCGGCGCGGCGATCATGCCCTAGTTGTCCGATGAGATACGCGTAGCAACATGGATTTCGAGCGATCGGATCGGCGCAACGTCCAAACGCGTGACCGTGACAAGCGATCATGCCACGGAACGAAGATCTGATCGGGCAAATGATACAAATTTGGACGTACCTTTAGCTCGTTTCCTGATTACAATTTACTGGAACTTTGAAAAAAATACCATAGCTAAATATTGTGTTTCATAGAAATACTTATAACAGCGCCCATCTCTTCGTTCGATTTGACACTACTGTAAAGGAAGGACAGTCGGAATGTGAACAGGTGTAATACGTGTTCTCATAGTTGGCGCTAAGGTTATAATACCTTTCAAAAAATTAAATAGGTCCATGGGTCAAAGCGGATCGATAAATTCGAGGCGACTGGCACAGTGCTCGCTGGTGGAGGAGTTGACACGCTCGACGCGTAATCAAGAGGTACCGGGTTGGAGTCCTGGTGGGACCACGTGCGAGAGCAATCGTATTTTTCTTTACGCTTTGACTTGTATCTATGTCACAATACCATAACTAAAGTTTGAAATAAACCCTCCAGACGCAAAACAAACAAAATTCGCATAATGAGACACATTTCTCAATTCGTCTTTATTCTTCAACAGCTTTACTAAATCTAACACATCCTCCACAGCGGGCCCCCTACTGCAGTGCAGCTGGGCTCTTCATACCTGGATGATCCTGGAGCATTGGTGGTGAAGGTGGCAGCCGTCATCCGCCACCCCAAGTACAAGCTGCCACGGTCTTATTACGACTTGGCTCTGGTCAAGCTGGTACATGCCCTCAAGTATGACTTTAACTATATATTTACATGCATAGACCGATATCCCGCACCAGTAATAGGGTAATTTCCTGGGTAAAAAAAAATCCGACGTCAGGTAGATTATCAAAAAATATAGAACACGTATTTTTTCTTTTGTCAATCGAACAAAAAAAAGACAAAGATAAAGCGCATAAAAGTTTGGGATTGGGGCATGACGTCATACCGTGCGAAAAACGGTCGCACGGCGTAACGCGGGAACTTTAACGGGCTTCTTCATCATTTTTTGTTTAATTGACAAAAATACGTACTCAATACTTTCTGATAAAACCATCTGATGGACTAATTTATATATTTTTTCGACACAAGCCTATTTGTTTGTTTAGCCTAATGATTGACTGGTAGAGAATGCCTTTATGGCATTAAGTCGGACATTTATACTTTCTTGTATTGCGCAATAAAGTTTAAATAAATAAATACATAAGACTACATACCAGTGGTATGCATAGGGTTTTTGACCAAGGTTGGCAGTTTCTCTGTGCCTATATGAAGTCATGGTGGTTCAGGGTTGACAGTTTCTCTGTGCCTATATGGAGTCCTGGTCTTCAGGGTAGACAGTTTCTCTGTGCCTATATGGAGTCCGGGTCTTTGGGGTAGGCAGTTTCTCTGTGCCCATATGGAGTCATGGATTTCAGGGTAGGCAGTGCTTTTGTGCCTATATGGACTGCACGCCACTGCATCTAAACTAATAAAAGCTGGTGACAATGGTGTTGGCGCTGAAAAAACCTAGTAGAAAACTAAAAAACATCATTAAGGTGAGCTCGACTAAGATCAGACACCGGGTAATAACGTATGGCTTAAATTTGAAGACGAAGAATGACGTGATGCGCTTTTTTAGCGCATCACGTCATATCGCCAGCATTAAAAAAAAACACAATAAGCCATTATTTTTGAAGTTGCCAAACATGATTACAAAAACCAATATAACTACAAAATTAAAAATTTTAAAAACCCTTCGACACAAATGAACATTACAAGAAAATTTGGAGTTCCTAGCTTCAATATTGGCTGAGATCCAGTCACATGTTCCACTAAAAGCTGAATATCTTGGAGACAAGTGTTTCGATTTTCATCAAACAAAGCTAAGAACACTCTGGATAAAATTATCTATGACACAAAAAAAACCGCACTCAAATCGCTCTAACCGTATGGGCGCTACGATGCCACAGATAAATATACAGATACACAGATACATGTCGGGGGTTAAAAAAACTTGATAAAGATTTACATGTTATATTTCAGATTTTCTGAGGTGATCAAGCCAGCATGCCTGGGGACCGCTCCAGCGGTCGGCAAACCCATCATCGCCACTGGATGGGGTCGCACACAATACGGTAAACCATTACTTTTCACTACAACTTTTTGCCACGACGACAAAAGAAGAGTGTAAAATCTGTAGCGCAATTAACCAAGGGCCTTGGTGCAAAAAAAAAGATTGGGCCCCTATGTCAGTTTGAGGTTCTGTTAGTCAGGGACCAGTGCTCCCAAAATATATATTTACAAGTACAAAAGTCTCTAATGGCAAAGGCATGTTATAGGGTAGAGGACTATTTACCAGACAAAAATGCATGGGCCAAAACAGAAACCAGATAATTTAATTTTACCGGGACACACTTCTTATGACAAATTTGCAAGTATCAAATTTCGAAAAAAACGTTATATTGCCTCTCTTTTATTATATTTTTACTTTTATCAGTTTTGGTATGTTTTCTTGGAGAACTACAAAGTGAGTTTATACTTAAAACATATATTTAGGACAGGCTAAGTACAAATATTGTTATAGATACAAGAGCTATTTCGAAAAAAATACTGACTGTTGAGTTTGTTTCGGCTTTGTTCTCAACAGTGGTCTCTTCTTGGGAAACGCTGTAGTCAGACTTGCAAAAATGCCCTTGCGGCCTATTTACAGAATAAAGATCATTATTTCATTATTATTTCATTAACACTCTCCGTTCATACAACTGGTGTATCTGTTACGTAGTAACTTGTATATAATCTGTGGCGGTGCATCGTGTCACAAACAATATTTTAAAGATTAGCTATCTAGTGGGGGTGATCTGAGCCCTAACATAAATATTAGCATGGGAGTCCATCATTAATTTTGAGTTTGGAATTTTAAAGGTGGCGGACAGTCTCATGAGCTCCGGAGCGTGTCGCTGCCTGTGTGGGAGATGTCCCGGTGTCAAGAGGTGCTGGGTACCTCCAGGAAGCTGCCAGATGGACCCTCGAGTGAGAGCCAGGTCTGCGCTGGCGAGGAGAGGGGCGGCAAGGACACCTGCCAGGTAATCGGGGACACCTGTTATCATAATCATCTTAGCCTGTGACATAGTGCCTGGAAGGGAGCGAGTCCTGGTTCCAGACGCTAGTACATATCCCTCGATCCAGACGGGATCTGGAGGGTTTCCGAGCTAGCTCAGGTTAGGAAGGCAGGGATTGCGGTTTAAAGCAAACACCGGTTTAACTTATATAATTACAGAGGGCTTTTATGCCTGTTTATTCACGTTGAGAGAATATCAACCTAGTTCCTAGGGACTCTGAGTCCCGGGCCACACGGAGGGTTAGTGTCCCGTCGATGGGACTGTTAGTATGCGGGAGCAGGGGGCGGAGATCGATACCCTTCGTGGTCAACCACACTCAGTCTCACGATGCGTGAACACACACCGAGCCCGAGGTATGGTTTCCCGAACTGTCCCGTGCGACAGATGAGTGGACACACACCGCGCGATAGACAGTCCACTCAAAACGTAAGTATTGAACCTCCCCTGGATAGCGACAAGAAGCGTGCACACACTCCGCGCTAGGGATAGTACAGGACTCAGCGCCGAGTCCCGGGGAGAGCCCGGGGGGGGGGGCAGCAACTTGTAACCCACTGGAGTACTAACAAGCTACTGCTGCCGCGCGATGCGCGCGTCGGTTTATATAGCCGCTGGCTAACGGTAGGTGCCGCGAGATCCCGACTGGTACGGCGTGGGTGCTGGGCTGGCTGCTGTTATAAGCCAAATGACATCGACTGCTGGACGTATATTATTTCACATCTCCAGGGCATCGCGCCCCACTACGTCCGGCCCCCGGACCCCAGCTTTCGGGGACTACCCCGAGAGCTCCTCGCCATCCCGCCCTAGGCCGGATGGCGACTCACAGCCTCCACCGCCGCCGCGAGCAACCGCTCGCGCGGCACACGCCTGCGGCCCCCGCGCCGCGGCGTTACTCTCTCACGCCTACCCGGCGCACTCACCGGCTTAGCCGCCCCTGGTCGGTGCCCTAGCCGCGCTGTCCGTACCCGGTCCCGCTAAAACGGATGCCCCGGGGAAAGACACGCGGCGACGGGCTCAAGAAGCCGGCCAGGCCCGCTAGCCGTCGGCCTCAGCGAGCGCTGCTCGCGAGGCCCCCCCTCTCAGCTGGCCGCCGCGAGCCCCTGCTCGCGCAGCCAGCGATAGCCACGCAGTCCTCCTCAAATTGAGGACGCACGCCCGGCCCGTCATCACGGGTCGCGACCCCGCCACAGCCCTAACTGCCCACCGTGGCAAGCAGGGCCCCCCTGCACCCCCCCCACGGGGGTGTATGAGAAGACACGGTTAGTTAGCTGGACGTATACGAAAATATACTCAACATTTTACGGAAAAGTGAAAATGATGTGTTTGAAATTTTCCATATAGGAAGTGAGTGAGTGAGACAAAAGTTATGAGGGAAATTTTCGAAAAAATATTTCGATGTTTTGAATTATTTTTTCGAAGATTCTCATATAGTAATGGGGAGTTAAGGTCTCACTACACCGTGCGAAGCCGGAGCGGGCATATTAGTAAGGATTTTCAGGTAAAAGTTAACAATCTCTTTTAGCGAGTGCCATTAATTTATTTTATGGTTGTTTCCCTAATATTTTTTCTTTATTTCCCCGTAAATGTGATGAAATACATTTTGTATATTACGGGCAGTAAGGATATTACAAACTCCAGTCATTAAAAGCTAGTAATCCGCTTCTTACCTTGGTGTACAATGTACTATTTTGTATATATATAACAGTTTCCCCCAAGGATCTTCACGTTGATCAGCATTCCAAAATGGGTTGATGGTAATACAAATTATAGGGATAATAATGCAAATTATGAAGATAATAATGCAAATTATGGAGACAATAATGCAAATTTTGGAGATAACAATGTAAATTCTAACACTTAAAACGTGAATTGTGGCATTAATGAATAGTTTAAGTAATTCTTGCTATTATAATGCAAATTATGTAGGAAATAAGTAAAATAACATCCACGGGCTCATAACCCACAATATGAAACTGCCAAAAAAAGTACGTAGATTTGCAGCTCTGTCAAACTCGAATCCATCGAAGCCATATTGCATCAAGTCGAAGCCAACGAACAAAAGGTTTGTCTTGGTTTAATGATAGTGTTACCCATGATAAACATTTTAAAGAGGCTTGTCTTTCAATGAACTTTTTTGTCAGATTGTAACTACTTTGTGTGTGTATGAACGATGATTTTTATTACACATAAGGCTGATACATAAAAAAGTAGGTAAACATATCCCATAGTTTATGATTAGGTATAAAGATTGTATTCAATAATTAAGCCCACGTTAACCCTTACTTCCCATTGAATTTCAGGGTGACTCCGGTGGACCAGCTCAGGTGCAAGAGGACTGTATCTGGCGACTGGTGGGTGTGACATCACTGGGTAGATCTTGTGGAGCTGCCGAAACCCCTGGCCTGTACGCCAAGTTGCAAAGGGCCTTCATAGCGTCGCAAGTATTCGGCTCGCAAAATATAAGGAATTATACCAGCAATAATGCTGATTCTGGATATAATAATGCAAATTCTGGCAGTAATAACGGGAATTATAACAATAATAATGGTCACTCTTGGAATAATAATGGAGGTAACAATAGACAGGATAGTGTTTATACTGAGCGACCGTATAACATTAACAATAATAGACAACAAGGCAGTTATCAAGATACGCAACTATCTAATGGGAATTACAACGCTGGCCAGGCTTATGGTGAGGATAATGGGGAACAAGATACTTATAATATAAACAGGCCTAATAATCAACAGGTTTATAACAATAATAATCAACAGAGCATTAACAATCGGGCAACGCGTTACACAACAACTCAAAAACCGAACAGAAGTGGTGGTTTAGCATTCAATTATAATAATGACGATAATAACGGTCAGCAATACAGCCAAAATTATTACACTACGCGAAAACCTGTGAGATATAATGATAATGCTAATTCACAAAATTATGAAAGTAACAATAGGGGTAATTCTGATTATAATAAAGCTAATAATGTTGGTAATAATAATTATAATTCACAAAATTATGGTAGTAATAATCGGGAACAATCAAATTATAATAATCAAGCGACACAAACAACGCAGAGTAATTATGATGATAACTTTGGTGGCAATAGACAATCGAATTATGAAAATTATACAATAAATAAACCTTGGTGGTTAACTTAATCTACATCTGAAGCTATAGGTATCTACAGTGTATATACATTATATAGATTAAGTAAATGTTCACATGTATTTGAAATACTCTTTGGTATCAAATTTGTTTATTTTTTATAATTTGTAAATATGACTTTACAAATCTAATATTGCATTTTATTTAATCCTTGACATTACAGTTACACCTATAGAATAAGTACTATGAATATTTTATAGTAAAATAAAATGAATACAAGCATAATTTAAAACTATGTCTAATGTACCAATTAAAACTATATTGCAAAATAAATAAGTACGAGGGACTTCGACGATTTTTTTACCAGTTGACAGCAGGGGCCCTACCGGACTTGACTACAGCAGGATTGGGAGTTTTTTTCGTTTTTTAATCTAAGCTAAAATTTATAAATCGGGTTTCTACGTGGAATGAAATGCTAATTGCAGAAAAAGTACATTACTTAGAAAGTTTAACTTATCTATACAATTATAAAATTGTAAAAAAATCATTGTAACGGACTATTTGGAGGTCACTGAAACAAAGTAGTTATTTGTTATACAAGGGTCTAAAGTTGTAGTTTACCCACGAGTGTGGAATTGAAACAAGAGCAAGCGAGAGGATTCCATAGTTGAACCACGAGCGAAGCGGTTGGTTCTAAAATAGAATCCTGAGCGTAGCGAGTGTTGCAACAGACGAGAAGTGAAATACAACTTTGCACCCGTGTGTAACACAAAACTTGTCACCTCACCATATCGAGGAAAGTGCAACATGCAAAAAAACCGCTCATTAAAAATTTGGCTTTATTTGTACACAATATAATCATCATCAGGTGATTCTAACTGGAAGTAATATTGATACTACGCCATTATAGTATATTTTTTATCCAACTACGCTGAGGAAACAAAGGGGGTTATGACTTTTTCTTCTCAACAAACAATGTCGCGGGCAACTTCTAGTAATAAAATCAGTGGTGAATTAGTATAAACTAGAAAGTGGGTGCAACTAGGTCAGTAAAGGAGATAAAAATTATAACCCTCTTTTTTCTTCTGTAAATAAGAACGAAGGAAGGACTTATTTTTTCAAGGCACTTTCAACCAGTTGACAGCAGGGGCCCGCAGGCCTTATCCCAATTAGAGACCTCAAACTGTAAAAAAACGTTGACTTAGATCTTTCAAACCTCACGTTGGGGCCGTGTGCCCTTTGGTAAAGACGATTCTGAGTAGGCTATCCTGGATTTGATAACCTTTTAGTAAACATCTTTGGTATATTAACACCTTTATGTTTACTCTCTCTATGCGCATTCACTTCATACGACATTAGATTTTCGTTACAAACCAAGCATATAAATATAAACTTCCTTTTGCTAGACTTCTTCCTTTTATCTACCTTTTGCGTCTTCATTTTGTCTTTCCCATCTTTAATTTCTCCTTTATGCGTAAATATTTCTGGATGATATCGTTTCACATGCTCATTGTGATATTTTTGTTTAGAATAGAAGCCACAAAACTGACATTTTCTTGCGATACAACCATCAGGTATTTCTTCATATATGCCGTTTACATCATGTTCTCTTTGCATGTGGGTTACAAATGATGTGAAATAAGTAAACATGCATGTACATATATGACATGTAAACACAGCATCTGGTTTTCTAATAGTCTTATTCTTAAGTTTTGATGCTATAAGATCTGCGTTATTAATTTCGTTCGAAGATAAGATAAGATTTAATTTATTGTTAGTGGGGTCATCGTTGTAAGTCCTGTTTTTGTGATCATCTTTGACTGTCTCATTACCCTTGATATTGAAACTATTTTGAGCTAATGTTTTAGGTGTAACTTGATTCATATTGACGTTCATATTTAAATTATCATTTTGTGTAGTTTCTTTGCTTCCATAGGGCACAGTTGAAACTGCAGATTTTTTTACATTATTTCCAGTTAAATTAAACGTCAATGTTGAAAGTTCATCAAATATAGTTTTCTCTACATTTGTCCTCAAAGGATTTTCAATGAATACATTATCATTTGCTTCATGTCTTTCTTTAGTAATGTTTTCATTATGTGAACCTGCTTTTGCACTCGTATTTTCCTTCTTTCGGTTTCCCTCATCATCATTTCTATTATCATTAATTTGCATTATATTTTGTGCCACATCTGCATTATCACCTACTGATGTGATCACACTCCTTGTTCTATTTTCATTTTCATTGACTATGTCTCCAACTAAATACTTTAATAGCATATCAAAATATTTTTTCTTATACAATTTGTAACAATGTTGAATACAACTGCACACATCGCAAATTCTGACACGATTTACATGTTTTTCTATCTTGCTATCGACGGTCACATTATCGTAACGAGGTAAAGAGTATGTAGATACGGAACAATACAGAGGACAGATATATTGAATATCACTTTTTATGTCTCCATCCGCTGACTTTTCTCCCAAAGTTTCGATTTCTTTTTGAAGAGACTTTGCAAATTCGGGGAAAGTTTCATTAACAAGTTCTTTTACACGTGTAAAAAATACTACTAAGAATCGTACATTATTTCCTTGCGCCAGTTCATTCATTTCCCATGCAATGGCGTCACTCATGCTACATTTTTCATCAGCAGCAGTAGCTTCGTCTTTAGAATCTGTATCTTTGTGCATAACTTCAGACTTTTGAGCGTTCGTACTTAATACAGTTTCATTGACTTCACCTTGTTTATTTGATCTACAATCATTATGATAAATACTAATCGGTTTATTTATTGTAACTGGGACGTCTGTTTGGGTTGCCATATTTAAAGCTTTGGTTGTATAGATAGGGTTTGTGCTTAGTATTACTGTATCTGATCTATTTGCTTGTACAGGAATTCCTGGGCCGCAAACGTTTATCTCTACTGTAGTTTCAGGGTTATTTTGTACGTCCAATACAACATTATTGTTTCTAGTGCCTGGTTTTTCAGTAGTAAGGATATTTTTATGTTTGTACATTGTATTCACAATTATACTAGGCATTTCATAGTTTGGTTTATTTCTGTCTATTGTTGACGGTGCTTGAGTCCTATGCTTTTTCGTGCTCAATTCAAACTCAAATTTGTCTTGACTCGTATAAGATGTTACTTCTCTTTTACGGGCCAGATTGAGTGCTGTTTCTTCTTCTCTATCTTTATAAGTGCCTTCCCTTAGTTCAGTTCTATAAGCGTTACTGTGAGCTGCCTGTAGACCATACAAGTCCATAGCTTCTGTGTAATTGATATTACTATTTAATCTAGAAGTATCCACACTAATCATGTCAGGCCTGTGAAGGTGTTTTAATTGTGATCTATAAGGATCTAAACTTGCTTGTGGTCTGTAAGCACTTTCGTACGCATGTCTGCTCATTATAGTATGATTATAGTCATTTATATACGAAGTATTTTGAGGTCTTTGACCATGGCTATATGCATTATTGTTCAAAGCAGCATAACTATAGTCATCTATGCTTAATACTCCTTCTATTCTATGAGCACGGCCATGTGGGTGCCTATTCATCTCATCATGTCTACGGTCACCTATAATTATAGAGTGCTCTGGTCTATGGGTATGACTATACGCATTCCTGTTAACAATACCATATTCATAGTTATCTATGCCTAAAGCATCAATAGGTAAACCATGGCTGTACGTATACCTGTTCATTGGGGCATGTCTGTAGTCATCAATAATTGTAGCGTCTTCTGGTCTATGAGAATTTCTATGGCTATTCTTGTACATTTTAGCATATCTATAGTCATCTATGTTTACATCTTTCCCTCTATGAGCGTGACTGTATACATACCCGTTCATTGTGGCATGACTATAGTTATCTAAGCGTATCGCTTCTGGTCGGTAGGCAATTCTTGATCTATACATGTCTAATTCCGCTTCACGCCTGTAAGCTATATTTGGCGCCACTTCTTGCATATTGTCATCCATTATCCATGGCCTATAAGCATGTGGATTTAAAAGTGTAGATCGTATGTGGTCGTCCATGGCATTTATAGGTTCATACACATCTGATTCATGAACTGTCCTTTCTCTAGCTTGACGTTCTTCAATACGACGTACTGCTTGAGCACGTGCAGCCATTTCAAGCATATCAACATCCATATTAGCTCGATTTTTTTTATACACCATTCTATAAGAAGTCCTGGGATCTCGAACCCCAACATCTCCATGATGTATTGCATGAGTACTACTTTCTTTAACATTATTTCTACCAATTTTATATGCGTCTCTGTGTTCTAGATAATGCCTATGAGGGTAGTGTTCATGAGGGTCATCAACAACTATAACATGATTATCTACATTTTGATCGCCATTTTTGCAAGACCTTGCATTAGGTACATGTTGTCCTATAAGGAAACGTTTTTGTTCAATGTCATTACCTTCATTTATAGCACTTTTATTTGTTTGTACATCATTTGATGGTGGTATTTCTTCTCCAACTTCTTCAGGTTCTTCATCGTAGTCTATCACTAGTACATCACTATCACGATCAACTTCTTCCGCATCCATAGTTACCTGGAAATATATATTTAAATTGATTAAGATATGTTTAAAGTATATCGCCCAACCAGACAACTGACCCAAAGATAACTTGACAAAATCAAAATTAGAACATAACCTAAGCCAAACAGCTCAAAATGAAATATGTAGATAAAGAAACTAAATTAATAATGGTTCGCATATTTTAAAAACAGACTTATTACCTAACGACTATTACAAGTTAAACGGGTAATCGTTAGACGGATAGTCAGTTTCTGTCAAAAAATCATTTTAGCCCACTTCCAAAAAAGAGGAGGTTCTCAATTCGTCGGAATGTTGTGTTTTTTGAGTCCAGCTTTTATTGCCGACTGTGCTTTTCTTTTTTAAGCACCCGTTGACTACTCACTCATTGAGATTCTAAAGATTTTTAGGAGCTCAAACTCGGTCGATTTGCGTTATTTTGGTGCAGAGTATGATCACCATCCGGCTCCATCATCAGTTCAGTTCGATGGTATCATAATATTGCATTGTCACGGAACTTACTCAAGTATGCCAAATTTTAACTCAATGGGAACCGGGAAGTGGATCAACTTTTACTTGCAAGATTTGACCCACACTAACATACTAACACGGCAAGTCAGGTATAAACTTATAAACAAATCAAAGTTCGTTCATCTGTTTCAGAGCCACAAACAGACACAGGGATACACATACACGCACTTTAAAGTTTTAGAGCATCAAAAATCCCAATGAAAAGTTGTTGGGGGCGTGCATTAATTACATGAGCCATTGTGTGAGTGTGTGCCGTAGGGGTTGAACGGATTGTTTTGATTTAGTTTTTTGTAGAAAAGTGAATTCATCGAGATCATTGTTCTTAGGGCTTATACTGACTGCGTTTTTCGTCTCAGCGCGTTTTACGAACGCGAGTTGACAGCGTATTTCATTCCACACAGCTACATACTGACTTGCGTGCATATCGCGTTTTCATCGATACAAACACGTGTCAACGGCGCGTTTAAAAAACACGGTATGCAGCTTTTAGGCCTGGTTCGCACGAGAGTTTTAAAAGCGTCGCGTTAACCCGAGGTTGCAGTTCTGCATGCTCAATAGGGATGTCGACATTTTTTTCGACCTTTCAATAATAGAAATACTGGTGAAAAAAAAACTACTTCAATGTTAAAACTCCACGAGATAACGTTAGAATCACACTTTTAGACTTTCCCAAAAACGCTCCATACTAAACCCTAGGAAGGTATGACATCACCCCTGACTACTTTGTATGGGGAAAGTAAAAACTTTGGTCTGCAGCTATGTTAAAACTTGCGTAAATCGAAACGGTTTCATCACATAAGTTACCATACATTTCATGGGTTATTCAATGGTATTATCGTTTATTAATATTTCCATACTTTAAAAATGGACTTTCTTATTTAACTTTAAAGGCTTATAAAACAAGCTACGCGTAAGGTATCGAATTCAATTTTTTTTAGGATTTGCATCATAAGAACTACTTTTTATTATTTGAGTACAGTCAACATCCCTATTATATTTAACATACAACGCTCAACGTAGTTGGCTCTCGGCCTATTCATGTGAATCCATAACAGCTTACCAATAAAAAGAGAATTGTCCCGCCAAAGGTGCGTCCACATTTGTATCATTCATTTGCCGGATCAGATCTTCGTTCCTTGGTAGGATCGCGTGTCACGATCACGCTTTTGGACGTTGCGCCGATCCTATCGCTCGAAATCCATCTTGCCACGCGTATCACACACTTAGATCGGAGAAGCGCGGCGTAATCGCCGCGCCGACAGTAAGCGTCCAAGCAGCGCGATACGCAGTCATGCCACGCCACGGTGATCGGATACGAGCAAATGATACAAGTGTGGACGCACCTCAAGGTGTGAGATAGTTTTAAGTAAAAAGTAGTCCAGTTTTAACATCAAGCTGTGCACTCGCGTCATTATAATTAATCTAGTTTTACCATGAACTAAGAGTCGCCGTTTAAACATCAAGCTGTGCACTCGCGAAATAGGGGAAATGCATGAATTTTTATTTTTGCTTTATTAAAAGCTCATTCATGTAACAAACAGTAGACAATTTTTTTTTTTCGAATAGCTATAAAAATAACCAAGATATAAGCCATCAAACATTTAATTCTATCTTTGTTGCAAAACAGAATTTAATATGGAGTTTATGTGGCCGGAGTGCACTGTGACGTAACAGTGCATATCGGACCTCTGCTCTGTCTAATTACTAGTTTAAAATGCCTATATTATACGTATTTCTTGGGGGATTTTAATTTTAATTTCACATTTTGAAACAGTTTTTACGGTATTTTTATATTAAGTTAAGAAAAGCGATCAAAAAAATTTCAAGCATGTACCCTATTGTAATTAGTTTAGCATTGGCTTAATTAGAAGTCTAAAAGTTAAGTTGAGTTTACTTGAACTCCTCACGCGCTCCCAAATTATAACTACGTCGAAAATCCAACAATTACTATCATTGAAGAAAACACGCTTGTTAAAAAATGACTCGTGCGAATGACGCCTTAGTCACTGATCAAGAAATACGCTTCAGTCGATCAAAAATTATCAGCATATTTCTAGTTCAAACAAGTTCTTAGGTTCTCCGAGTCTTGTTCGTAATAGTAAAATTATTGTAATAGGTACTTACATAAATTATTTCACAATATAGATTATTTCACCATAGTCTCTGTAGGCGTTGTTCTTTTAATAAAACGTCATCAGCTTCAAACTGACTCAACCACTATAGATAATTCTCAAGCACACATGTTTATTATTTCAGTAGAAACGAACTCTGAAGTTAAAAGACACTCCTAAATTTCGCTTCGAAGCACTTTGAAAGTGAATAGAGAACACTTAAGTCCACCTGTGCACTATTAAACACAGGTTAAAGTCGAATGGAATGTTATTTTAAATATTGGAGCAGTAATCCAGCACCAGTTTTGGTGTGACGAGACGAAGTGATAAGAGCGGTCATAGGCCATCTGGTATATCGGTATAGCCACAATACTACGCGCAGTATATCAACTCGAAGAAACGCTCGCTTTATAAATACCTACTTAATTTATTTATTTATTTACATGGAGATCCAACAGCTTAAAATATGTTAGTAGTAACTTAAATAGTAATAGCGAGCCAATTACAGGATCACGCTTGTAGCACCATGGTAGTATTTAACATTAAGTTAAACAATACGCATAAACGTTACGTTATATACACCTAATGTGAGCTTTATGATTTTACGAAAGCAAATAATTATATTTAAATAAAACAATTTAACGGATTATATCGTGTATATTATCTCATTTGAATTCCCGACGTTTCGGAAGCTTTTCAGCTTTCCATGATTTTCAGTCAACCCGTGAAAGCTGAAAAGCTTCCGAAACGTTGGGAACTCAAATGAGATATAATCCATTAAATTGTTTTATTTAAATGAGTAGTAATCGCGGAAACAGCTCGATTCCCGTAATAGACAAATTATTTATATACTCGTACTTACTAATTTGTACGGAATCCTCGGTGCGCAAGTCTTACTCGCACTTGGCCGGTTTTTTTTTGTTATTGGGAGCAAACGAGCAGAGGTCGCTTGATGGTAAGCTAACACCGTCGCCCATAGACACCTGCAACACCAGAGGAGTCACAAGTGCGAGCCCGCCTTTTTTGTATGTGAATGTACTGCTTACAATAGTTGTATTGTGTCAGTAAATTTGCTGTAGGTATTCAACTACAGCATATGCTCTGATTGCCTACATCCCAGATATCTGCGCAGCTAAGAACAGTACACTATATTATATACAGTCGTGTTCATAAATATCGCTATGAACCCGAAAGATTTGAAAAACGCATGTCTTAGGTCATTAGGAGCAAAAATGTTTTATGAGCCCTAGTCAAAACGGGTCAGCTTGATTAACTGTAGGTGCATATAGAAACAGGAGGAAAATATCATCAGTATGTGTGCTATCCTGATATCGCTACCGCCTTAGGTAAAAATGGTACACTTGGTCATAGTAAATTAAGAAAAGACGGGTGCTTTATTCTTATTTTTTATTTTCAGTGCCACAGAAAGCAAGAGCATTACCCGTCTTTTACGGGTTTAGTATTGAATATCTACAGTATGTGATGATCAGAAAAACAGCCGGTTCAACATGGACTTGAATAGCAAGGGATCAGGGGCGTATTTACCCTAGGGCCAAAGGGGCTATGGCCCGGGGCGGCAAACAGTCAGGGGCTGCGTAGCAACCCTCGGTGCGCGAGTCGAACTCGCATTTCGCCGGATTTTTCCTTAACTTCTGGGGCGACGAAACTTATTGGCCAAGGGCGCCAAGTTTCAAAATACGCCCCTGCGAGGAATAGAATCGAACGGCAATCTTTAGAGGAGGCCTTTGTCGGAAGACAAGTTGAGGAGTAACGACCGACCGTTTGACGAATATTAAAAATTAGATACATATAAATAAAATAGTATAACAGTCCATATAGTATACTGCAACTTCGTTCGCGGAGTGGAAAAAGTCATAACCCATCTTTTTTCCTTTAGCATAGTTGGGTAAAAAAGTACCCTTTAATCATCTGGAGATATCCAGCTACCCGTGTACCAAAAATAGTTGAAATGGTGTTGTAAACCTTTACCTAACCCCAAATAGGCCCTAGTTTTATCACTGATCTATTCTAAAAACATTACATAAAGGCACTCACGGTGATAAATCAGCTGTATAGTCGAAATGTAAAAGTGACGAGAAACGCTTTTTAGTACTAAAATAGTGCTGTCTGCAGCGTTTATATCACAGTTTGCAACTATAGAAGTAACCAAAACATGTTTATAGTGTTATTTTACACCATAAACGATTCCAGTGCTCTTTTTTATCACACCTGCTCCTGCGCTATTTTGTTAACAAATATCGTTAAGTCATTTATGTTTTATTTCATTCGCCATTTTTGCTGAAGTGACATATGTTATGTAGGTAATAAAAGGACGTACTAAATAACATTCGTGGACCGTAACTCTGTCGGTACTTTTACTTGCGAAAATAATTTATCAATAGATAAAATCATTATGCTGATTCCAAATTTGACAATGCCCCTTCATAATTTTCGTGTTTTTATTAAATTTTTAATTAATAAAATAAGGACTTGTCCCGACTGCGGCTGCTATAGTACGCATAGGCTCCAGCCGTGCTGCTAATGTGCTATCACGGCAGAAAACAGCAGCCATATTTTAACAGATTAGGTTCCATTGTCCAAATATAAAATAGAGAAGTCAAAATATATTTATTTGAATAGAATTATATTAAATGCACAATGGGGCATTATTTGAGATGTGGTAGATGTGTTACCACACCAATTCTAAATATGTTGGATTTCCTTCTCCGGAATATATCCCGACCACACAAGGAGGTAGCTAGGACATTTCATAAATATAACACAAAATTGGCCATATCTGTTGTTTTGAGCTGTGATAAAGGGGTAGTGTCCTCACTCTCATATTCGTCATCATTATTACTGGTTTGACAAGAAATACCTTTATTGCTACAACCCTCTTGTGGTACTAAACAAATATTCTGTGCAGAACCACGTGCTATATTTATTGGACCTGCTTGACCAGTATGAAACCTTTTATGAAATACTAGTGATATATTTGATACTGTAAAGCTAGTATAGATCTAAGTGGTCATATAATTATTATTTTTAGTGCTATTATGTCACGCTTTAGTCTCGTAACAGTAACACAAACTCACATAATATTTTGCTATTTAGAATTTACGTTATGTAGTAACTTTACCAGGTAACTTATAGTACTATTTGATACTATAAAAGAGTTTTAATGACTTTTACAGAACTCTAGCCCCATAGCGGTGTTGAGGGAGCTTTTAAGAAGCTAAAACGTTACGTAATGGGTGTGCAAAGTCCTTTTATGGTGATTCTGTAATAGTGTTTTCGGTACTGCTACAATACTAGTACTATAAAAGTTATTTTGACGCATTATTAGTGCAAAATAGGTACATGAGAGTGTCAGTAAAGTCGTCTATACGACAAGGTTCCTCGTAACCAGACATAAGTCTGTAACTTGGTTGCAATAAATGTCTTATCTTATCTTATCTTATCTTATATAAACCATATGATAAAGTAATTTACTCAAAAATGTATACTATTATAAAGTTGTAAAAATGTTTGTACATTGAAGATATTTTCAAAAAAATGATCGAAACGGACTGTTTGAATTTAAAAAAAATTTTTTTTTTGTAAGTTTGTAATATGTGTCGTTATGGCTTCGTCACGCCAAATCGGCTAAACAAATTTCAGCTGTTTTGGGTAAAAAGGGTCATACTGATTTTTAGTATGAGTTATCGTTATGCGACTTTCCTGTGGACACCCGAAAGTTAAGGGCTTTAAATACTAATTTTTCTTAGTGCCCTATAGGCGATGTACAAATTGATTAATACTCTAGATCTAAGCGATAAAAATATCAGTTATATGTACTCAAGCCCTTAACTATTGCGTTGTCCACAGGAAAGACGGCTAAATTCTGGAACGAGTATGACCCAAAAAGTCTCCTTTAACCATCAGTGGATACCCAGCTACCCGTGTACAAAAAAATAGTTGAAATCAATTTAGCCGATTTGGCGTGATGGAGCCACAATACAAACATCAAAAACATCGATTCAGTGACCTCAAAATAGACCTGTTCAATATTTGTTTTTTCAATATCTTTAATGTACAGAAACATTTTTACAAATTTATAATAGTATAGATATATTTATGAACTCGACTGTACTTAATACAGTCGCCATTAGTTATTATATCGTAGCGGACAAGGTACGCAAATATTTCTGAACAGTATTAAATTTATTACCAATAATAATCTGAACAAGCAATTTCTCGTAAATATTTGAGCAGCTGTTTCAGTCAATTCTTAACACACCGAGTTAAAAATATCTTACCGTAAAGAACGCTAAAGTTTATATATCTACGCAGTTACGGTGATCGTAAATATTATGAGCATGTACGGAAAAATACCCTAAATTCTAATTAATCTTTAATTAATTTATTATAGTTAGACATCAAGAACCGAACTCTTAGCTTCTATGATTAGCTTGTCATGCCTGAATTTATTTATATATATATAGGTATAAATTATATGAATATGTATGTATGTAAGTATTTATCTTCCTAAATTATGTCTGTAAATTAGTTGCACCGCCCACAACTTATCTGCTTTGCCTCAAGGTTGACTGGTAGAGAATGCCCTATGGCATTAAGTCCGCCTTTTGTACGATAAGTTTTTCTTTTGTGCAATAAAGATTAAATAAATAAAACCATTATAACAAGAGGACTGACATTTATCATAATTCGGATAGTGCTCCGATCGCAAAGAGTAATTCTGTCAAAAACTAGATAGCGTTTTAAAACTAAATATTTAACGACGTTATAATTGTACAAAGAAATGTATTACAGTAACAATTAGTTCGTAAACAGCCAATAATATATACATTGTAACATTTAAATACTGTGTCACGCTCGTAAATGTGAAAATCGTAAATACTAAATCTATTCATAGATGGCGTTGTACATATCGGGGAACTTTTTGCATGGAGATTATCAGTCCTCTTGTTTTTTTTTATGGCATAGGGGGCAAACGAGCACACGGATCGCCTGATGGTAAGCGATCACCGTCGCCCATAGACACCAGCATCACCGGAGTAGTCACAAGTGCGTTGCCGGCCTTTCAGGTGGGAGTACGCTCTTTTCTTGAAGGTGTGAAGATCGCATCGGTCTGGAAATACTGCATGCGGCAATTTATTCCACAGTTCAGACGTGCGAGGCAGGAAATTTCTAGAACAACGGTGGTCCTTGGTTTTGATGGTCCTTGTTAGATCAATGGCCCATTGCTGTTATAGGTAAAAAACTTAAGTAAACCCCCTCTTGTATGTAGTAGTGTACAAAATTGATATGGAACTTATGTCATTTTTCTAATATGGAACGTCAAATTGCCTTGTACGGATACGCTGCTACTACATACAATCAACAGGTGACTTACTTAAGTTTTTCACCTATAGTAACATTTGACATTTATAGGGGAGACAGAGGACACAACTAACCGGGTCGAAAGTAACAAGTAACAAGGCTTTGTAGAAGCGTCCAATGATTGCGTTGCGATAGTGGATGATGTTTCCCTGCTTATGATCAGGCATCATGCATGTATCCTAATCAAAGGTTAAATTAGAGAACAAAATACGATTTTACGCCTCTAAAGTAACATTTTCACATTGATTTCTTTGGCGCTTATTTAGCACCGGGAGGATGATATCAATGTGTCTATATGCCTAGATATTTTTGATTAGATTCTTTATAGAATGTAATCAGTTATCAGTTTATTTATTGCTTTCATTTCATAGGTACATTGGAAGATGGTACATTTTATATTTTACCACTATGAAACCCTATAGGGCACTGCAACACTTAAAACAGGATATTATATTCTTAAGAACTAGTAAATCCTGAATATTATATAATCTTACTGACTAAATTAAAAAGTGTATGTACTACTTCACAGCCTATAGCAATTTCTTAGGTCTATTCAGCTACACAAGAAACATAACATTCGTAAATTATTATAAAACAGAAAATGGATAAAAATAATAACAGAATTGAAATAAAACAATTTAACGGATTATATCGCGTATATTATCTCACTTTAGTTCCCGACGTTTCGGAAAATGGAAATGCTGGAAAGCTTCCGAAACGTCGGGAACTAAAATGAGATAATACGCGATATAATCCGTTAAATTGTTTTATTTCAATGAGTAATAATCGCGGAAACAGAAGAAAATATTAATAATAACAGAACTTTTATATTTTAGGACGGATACAATTTTAACATTATACTTAAATAATATTTTCTTCTGTTTCCGCGATTATTACTCATTGAAATAAAACAATACAACAATTGTTTTATTTCAATGATTATACTTAAATGTATATAAATAAGTCTCTACATATATCATTTGATATGGCTTTCAAAAAACTCTTGCAGCGTATAAAAACAATTATCTACCAAATATTTGGTCAGTTTTTTATTAAATACGGTATGTTTTTCCTCGTTCTTTATATTTTTTGGGAGGTTATTATAAATTTTAATGCACATTATATATGGACTAGAACTATGGAGTTTTAATTTGGAAAATGGGACAGGAATATTTTCTCTAGGGCGCAAATTACTGGTTTTGGGGGTTTTAGTGATGGGAAAAGATGGGAATATTTTCTGAAAAATTGGCATACTTCGAGTATATAGGTGGAGGTCAAGGTAAGTATATAAGTTCTTTGAAATGAGCTCTGCAGCTTACAGTTTGTTTTATGTTGACTGAAATTCTGATACATTTCTTTTGCAGGATGAATATGTCTTGTATATGTGTGCTATTACCCCATATCAAAATACCGTACCGGAGCCAGGAATGGGCTAAAGGTGCGTCCACACTTGTATCATTTGCTCGCATCCGATCACCGTGCCGTGGCATGACTGCGTATCGCGCTGCTTGGACGCTCACTGTCGGCGCGCCGATCATGCCGCACTCTTCTGATATAAGTGTGTGATACGCGTAGCAAATGGATTTCGAGCGATCGGAACGGCGCAACGTCCAAACGCGTGATCGTGACACGCGATCATGCCACGCGACGAGGATCTGATACGGGCAAATGATACAAATGTGGACGCACCTTAATGCGTGATAAGCACATACAGCGGTTTTAAAGTCGGCATGTTTTTTAACTTCCATTAGGGCATAAGTAAATTTAGCCAATTTTGGTGAATTTGTTCATTCTAAGATTTGATTATTATATGTAGAATCTATATTTAAACTACGTTTTTTTGTGGTACTGACGTGTGTAATAAGAAAAACTTGGTTGGGTACGAAAGTAACACAACACATTACACAACGTTCGAAAGAAAATTGCTTAAAAGTGACATTACAAACATAAGGCGGGCTAACAATAATTAACTGACACTCAATCCCACCTCTAAATAATCTCAGCCGTCGAGTGAACCAGACGCATAGAGCTTTAATGATCATAATGTTATTTTTATCATAAATTCGCATTATTAAAGTGCTAAAACCAATATATGGGACCAAGAAATCCATACTAATCCATATCCATACTAATATTATAAATGCGAAAGTGTGTCTGTCTGTCTGTCTGTCACCTCTTCACGCTTAAACGACTGAACCGATTTTGGTGAAATTTGGTATGGAGATAGTTTGAGTCCCGGGGAAGGACATAGGCTACTTTTTATCTCGGAAAAATACCCCTTACCCGCGATAAACGAATTTAAGGCGGACGAAGTCGCGGGCAGAAGCTAGTAATATTATAAATGCGAAAGTGTGTCTGTCTGTCTGTTACCTCTTCACGCTTAAACCGCTAAACCGACTTGGATGAAATTTGGTATGGAGATAGTTTGAGTCCCGGAGAAGGACATAGGCTACTTTTTATCCCGGAAAAATACCCTCATTCGTGATAACCGAATTTGAGGCGGACGAAGTCGCGCGCAGAAGCTAGTTGTAAATAAATTGTACCTTCAAGGGATTTCTTTGCGATCCGAAGCGTGTTACTTTTGACCCGAGCCTGGGTACAAAAGTAACAATCGGCATTTTTTTTTCTTAGCTTCATATTTCTTAAAAAACGGAAACTATTCAATGGAAATCCATGTCCATACTTAATATTATAAATGCAAAAGTGTGTCTGTCTGTGTGTCTGTTACCTCTTCACGCTTAAACCGCTGAACCGATTTGGATGAAATTTGGAATGGAGATAGTTTGAGTCCCGGGGAAGGACATAAGCTACTTTTTATCCCGGAAAAATACCCTTATCCGCAATAAACGAATTTAAGGCGGACGAAGTCGCGGGCAGAAGCTAGTGTATAATATGAATGAAATTTACATATAGTTGCATTTATTTAATAAAATATGTCATAAATACCTATAAATAAAAGCAAAACTGGAAAGTGTTACTTTTGTCCCCGGTCTCCCCTACTGTTACGCCATCTTGCTCACTCAAATACATTTTAACATGAGAGCGAGAGAGATGGCGCTATACGAACTTCGAATATCGAATTTCAGAGTAGCCCCTCTGACGCGCTACAGAGATATAGTAAAAACGCCTACGTGTTTTCTTATTGCATTGTATCACGCATGCGTATTGTGGCTAGCTACATTATCCTGGCACATGATTTTATTATGAAACTAGTTTTATTATGAAACTTCGTTCGTGGAGGAGAAAAAAATCATAACCCCTCTTTTTTCTTTAGCGTAGAGAGGTAAAAATTATCCTATAACCAGCTGTGGATACCCAGCTACCCGTGTACCAAAACTGCGATGTCCCACTCACCACCGGTCACAGGCTGTCATAGGTATTGAAAGGGCGTGATCTGTACATTTTCGAAAAATTTTTTTGTTGTTCTTAAATTTCGTTTTATTGAGGAAAATGTGGAAAAAAATACCATTCCCCCTTTGTCTCCGAAGTTTACCGAACGAAGAATCTGGAATTTTCTGGAATTATGTAATTTAATATAAATATTACACGAAAATTATAACCATATATCTAGCTGTCTTACTTTCTTTTAATTAACTTAAATTATGTTAGAATAACCCGGTTTAGTTAAGTTTGCCCCTTATTTGTATGTGACGCCATAGATACCAGAGGCAAACTTAACTCAAGCGGCTAGGTAAATCGGAATAAGTGAAAGTTTGTACGGGACCCTCGGTGCGCGAGTCAGACTCGCACTTGACCGGTTTTTTTATGACAGGAGGCAAACGAGCAGACGGGTCGCCTGATGGCAAGCGATCACCGTCGCCCATAGACACTTGCATCACCGGAGGAGTCACAAGTGCGTTGCCGGCCTTTCAGGTGGGAGTACGCTCTTTTCTTGAAGGCTTGAAGGTCGCATCGGTCCGGAAATACTGCAGGCGGCTATTTATTCCACAGTTCAGTCGTGCGAGGCAGGAAATTTCTAGAAAAACGCACAGTTGTCTATATATTTCCATCTCATTCTAACGTATTACTGCGTCCTGCATGCTCACCGATGATCGACGATCGTGTAGAGGGGCCTAAAAATAAGAAAGATACAGAGGGCGCTACTAGTGTTTCTACGTTCTACGTACGTAATCTAAGCTACGTACGTAAAGGCGCGTCCACATTTGTATCATTTGCCCGATCGGATCTTCGTCCCGTGGCATGATCGCGTGTCACGATCACGCGTTTGGACGTTGTGCCGATCCGATCGCTCGAAATCCTGATTGTTTGATGAATTAGGCATTCAATGTTAACATTGTCAAAAGCACCTTTAACATTTAAAAATACACATGTAACATAAGTGTGACTAAGCTTTGCCTTTTTAAGGTCTGATATAAGAGATACAAAGCTTTCAGAGCAGCTTCTGCCTTTCCTGAATCCAAATTGCATGTTGGGTAATTTGTCCTGCGTTTCAGCATAGTAATCAAGACGTAACTTTAACATATTTTCAAAAAGCTTACCGAAACATGATGACAAAGAAATAGGCCTATATGATGAAGGATTATTTGCAGGTTTATTTGGCTTTAAAATGGGAATAACACATTGAGTTTTCCATGACTCTGGTGTACTAAAATTATTCCAAAGTTTATTATAAATATTTAATAATATTTCTTGTGCGTTAGGATGCAATTTTTTTATTAACATGTATGGTATACTATCCAACCCTGGTGTGGTATCTTTCCTACTTTTGAGTGCTATATACAATTCATTCAATGTAAATGCTTTATTGAAAAACGAGTTACTTTCATTTACAATAGATTTATCTAAAATATTATTCAAATAAACTTCATTCAATTGTGATGAGTCTGATATGGTGTCTAAGAAGCTTGGTACCCAATCATCATCCAAATATCTGTTATGAGAAGACCCTATCCTCTTAAATCTTTTCATGTAATTCCATATGCGGGAAATAGGTGTCATTCTATCAAAACTAGTACATAACTTGTGCCATGAATTATTTCTTTCTTCTTTTAAAATTCTTTTCTTTTGAGCATCAAGTTTCTTATAATTTATGAAATTAGGAATGCTTGGTGATTTTCTGTACTCTATAAGCGCCTCCTTAGACTTATGAACCGCATCATCACATTTTTGGTTCCACCAAGGTGCAGGTTTTCTCATAATTTTCAAAGTTTTTGATTTGGCTTTTGTTTTGGAACTGTTTCTGCTCTAATATCATACAAAATATTTACAAAATTATCATACAAATTGATAGGTTCTGTACCATGTATATTTAAATTTGAAAAACAGGTTTCTGATAGTTCATGAAATTTAGAAGAAGAAGAAGAAGAAGATACATTTATTTTATAAACAACAACAAAAATGACGGTACATTGGAAAAGTGACATGTATAGACTTAACCTAGACTTAAACCTAAACCTAGGAGCTATAATCAATCACATTTGTGTTTACAAAAATGGAGTCCACTCAGCATATGTCAGAGCACTCATGAGTGCCATGACGCTGATCTTCCGTGGATCCAGAACAGGACATGTGTGAGACAGCGTGCTGTGTATGTTCGCTATGTACCTACTCATTTATGTGCGTGCCTGTGTGAATGGCATATATGTATAAAGATAAATACATTAAATTAAATTAATATGGACAAAATAAACACAATAACCCTGATATATATATGTACTTAGACCAGCCTATCTTTAAGACGCATTATCTATACTATACTATCATATTATAGATGCGAAAGTGTGTCTGTCTGTCTGTCTGTTACCTCTTCACGCTTAAACCGCTGAACCGACTTGGATGAAATTTGGTATGGAGATGTTTTGAGTCCTGGGGAAGGACATAGGCTACTTTTTATCCCGGAAAAACACCCTTACCCACGGTAAACGAATTTAAGGCGGACGAAGTCGCGGGCAGCAGCTGGTATTATATAAGTTGCAATCAGCCCTTAACTTTACGGTCGTGACAAATTCAGCAAGGCTATCCCCCCGCACACATTTGTTGCGCCAGAAGATACTGCTTTAAACGTGTTTTAAAAACAAACAGTGTAGGGGCTTTTCTGATCGGTGGTGGAAGATTGTTCCAGCATTTCGTAGCAGCATACCGAAAACTGCCACGAAACGCCGCCGTACCGTGTCGCGAGCATACGAGCCGGAGCGCCTGTCTATCGTGCGTGCGTGAAAATATTAACTTAGAGAAGAGATATATGGAGGTTGTCGTTCCCTAATCACTTCAAACAAGAGTGAAGCCAAGTGATATGCTCGACGAGCTTCCATCTTAAGTAAACCTCCCATGTTTAAGAATGGCATGATGTGAGCTCGAGGGGGGACTGGGTAACAAAATCTGACACAGGCATTTTGGAGACGTTGTATGAGCCTCTTTGTTCGTGATAGCAAGCACTGTCCTAAAACGGTATCCGCGTAGTTCAGTTTTGAAAGAATTAAGGAGTCACATCATTTGATGCGCATATCAATGTTTAAATAATTTCTGACTTGGTATAAGACTTTCAAACGGAAGAAGCAGTTACGGACAGTCTCGGCAACATGCTTTTCAAAATGCAGCATACCATCCATATGCACACCTAGATTACGAGCCTCTGTTACATAATCCAACTTGTCGCCATCAATGACTAGATTGGGTTCCTGAGTAAGAATCTTTGCTATTTGGTTTTTTGATATATAGGCCAATCTGCTTTACTATAAATATATTTTTCTTCCACAGGACGCACTTCGTAAATAGAAGGCTTCACATTTACAACAACCACAGTTGGATAGTGATAACTGCCCATCGGATCGTCATGAACACGCCATTCACAGAGAGGAGCTAATGTGGGACTGACCAGTGCTAAATCTATTGCCGATGCATTTCTATTAGGATACTGAGCAGTTGTGGCTTCACCTTCATTTAGAATACACATATCAAAATCATCAATAAGATTATATAAACTGTTACCTCTATTATTATTTGTCTGACAACCAAACAGGATATGATGTGTGTTAAAATCTCCCATGATAATACATGGCTTAGGAGTTTCAAGTAACACCTTTCTCATTTTATTAGTAGCAAATCTGCCACTATTGGGAGGGCAATATACAGAAAGAATGTGTAATGTGCCCATGGATATTTCTACAGATATGCATATATTTTGAATGGACTCGTAAAAAGTTGTTTTAACAATATTGTGTTTTAAATTTTGTTTAATCAATATACCTACTCCATTATGTTCGTTTATCGAGTTTTTGTATATTAAATTATATGGTGTAAAATTGGGAATTATACTAGTACTTTTTAACCAAGTTTCATTTAACAGACATATATCTATGTTTTGCTCCGAGAGAAATGTTTTCAATAAGGCTGTTTTACTCTGTAAGCTTTGTACATTAAATTGTGCAATATTTAAATATGTATCTATTATGTTATTAAATTTGCTAACAGTATGTCTTTGTTTTTTTTATTTGTGATGGGAGTGCTATTCTTATCATTACCAAGCATTATAAGGGGTTTAACAAGTGCGTTAATAATGATCTCGTTATCTAATATCTGCTCTGGATTAAAAGCCTTTTGGCTTCCGGCTGTATTATTGTTGACAATTTTTTGTGGTTTGCTAAGGGCTGGAAAACCCCTAAGATTGGAAATTGCTGGTGCTGTACTCACCACAGTGGCATATGACTGGTTGGGGTTTAAATATTTGTTTCTCTTCTCTGCCATCTTCTTTTGTTTAATTGGGCAATCTCTTGAGATAGCCAAGTGATGACCGCTGCAGTTGATGCATATAATTTCTTCGACATCACATTCCTTATAAGAGTGTTGTCCGGCACATGAAGAGCACATTTGTGCACCTCGGCAAGCTTTTGCAGAGTGATCGAATTTCAAGCACTTATAGCATTGTAGAAGTGGTGGTATATACAAGTGCACAGGGTAACGGAACATCTGTATGTAGGCGTACTGCGGCAAAGATGTCGCAGCAAATGTCACTGCAATGGTGCCCAATGGGGCAAGTTTTCCATCAACCTTCCTCATGAATCTCTTGACGGAGATCACTTCTGCATCACAGGTGATGCTTTTGTATATGTCTTCATTGCCCATGTCTGGGAACATACCGTATTACTCCAGTAGTCTCAGTCAAGTGTGCAGGCACAAAAACTTTCAACTTGTTTTTTCCCAGAAAATGGTTCATTGTTAAGAAATTATTCGCTGGTGCTGGTTTTCTAAATGTAACTCCAACTTTATAGGCATTCACTCGGTGGACGCCAGCGATCCCTTTGACATATTCAGTAAAAAAAATTGTCAGTGCTATGGGGTTTCTGTTGCCAATTTTTTCGTTTTCTTGTGCTTCTACGTAGACTACACAATCTACGCTGTGGTTTTCCGGAAATTGTCTCGTATAATTGGTTTTAGTAAATATTTTGTAATCTATTTCTCCGTCTTTTCTTGCCTCCTGAAATTTCCTTTTTTTGGCTTCCTTCTTGTTCAGCGGGGGCCTGCCCCCCGTCGGGATTTGTGCCCCTTTTTATTTACACAGTGATATCAATCAAATCAAATCAAATCAAAATATCCTTTATTCAAGTAGGCTTAGATACAAGCACTTTCGAATTGTCAGTTACAATAAGAGAAGTCTTTGCTGGGAAACATACAATATGATCCAACATTTGTTGCAAGGATTGGTACAAATTAACTATTTACAAGGAAATTTATAAAATATATACATAAAAAATTAAATTGAAAAAGCAGCAAACTTTAAATCACCCGCTTAGTTTGACTTCCCGCCAAAAAAACTCACAACGTGACTTTTTTTGTTATTATTGCCAGGACAAAAAAATAATGTACCTATCGATACATAGGAAAATAAATTAATGACGTTTAGGGATTGAATGTTTTATTTATCGACTTTTTATATTTATCGGTGTTCCTCATTACATTTCAATGTTTTGAAGATATCGATAACAAACATGCAAGAAAACTCAAAACAGTAAAACTAAACCTAAAAATAAAACGAAATAAAATCTAAATCTAAGCTAAATCTAAAAATGGCTGGGCGGCATTGCCGGCATTGTGCTTAAGATGCTGGAACGGCGTTTCCTCGCTGAATCGCCAAACTGATTATTTGAACGACTTATGTATGTATGTACATATTCAAAAGTCACTAATGTCATTATTCTATTTTAACCGACATCCAACAAGAAGGAGACTATTCAGATCAGACTTCAACACATTTATAATCGTGTGTGAACTGAAAAAAATGTAGCTACAGGAAAGTACGTAAAAAGCATTTATTTATCGTTATATGGTAGAGCGCTAGAAAACGTAATAAATAAATCTTATCCGTTTAAGACAAAAAAAAAAGTGAAAACCATTTATTTTAGTTAGTGAAGGGTAAGATAGTTGTATTGCCGATATTTTTTGAGTATGGACGACATGTGGCAGTTATTTGTGCTTAAATGTTACCCCTACGAAAGGCACATCGGATGTATTATGTGACCGGTCAAATTCGATACGAGCGCGAAACCTTACAAAGGATATAGACTGACGGCCCCTTCCTTGCACGTATGAAATTAGACCGTTTCGAAATATAAATTTTATTTTTATAAGTTACCTGTTACACCCTCATCAATACAGGAACACCTGTTTGGAATATTCTAATTATCTAATAAATCGAATCACAACGATTGTTACGTATCAAGTGGTTAGTGCTCATGGGTAAAATATCCAATATATCAGGCGCATGGAGTATAGGATGCCTTTCCGCTAAATTTCCGTTATTTTTCTGATATAAATATTAAATCGTGTTCAAATTGTTTTTTCTTGCATCGTTGTGGGTTTCTTTTGGCATTACCTATTATGGTCATTTAATTTACGCACTTGCTACTAGGGCACCACCAATTTAACGCCCTTTGACGGAGTATTGGATTTATAGAGATTGTTCTCCTTAGTTTTATACACTCCATAATACCGGGTTATTCCCCGGGTAATCTAAACTTAAAAAATTGTGTATAAACAAGTAAATACCTGGGTAAATTGGGTATTAATCGGGTAATTATCTCTCATTCTTCCCAATTGTCACAAAGGATAACAGAAGCCAATTTTTTGCGTCAAATAGCATCAAATAGCTTGTAACATCCAAAACGCCAAATATATAGCAAGGCAATACATCTTTACTGCTATAATGCTATAGGAACAAAAAAGTTTGACCATGTGTTTATCGCTTTAGCCGTTATTATTATTATTATTATTATCGTATGGCTTTGTAGTTTTCGAGTCTGTTTACAAATTAACATCTAATTTCTTCACCCACTTCGCTGCGTTTCCACTAAGTGATAGTAAGTTCAGAGGGTCTCCAGTGTATTATTGACTATTTGATAGTTGCAGTGCTAGGAATTAACTAAAAGGCGAGGATTTAAACATGGCATTATTAGGATAATAATCGAGAAATAATTAGCAAGGACTGTTTGAAGAATAATAATAAATATCAGGGACTATCTCATAAAAATCAAATTAGTTCCAAACTAAGCAAAGCTTGTACTATGGGTACGATATACATACTTATATACATAAATAAATGTAATACTTAAATAAAATAAATGAATAAAAAACAATCAAGACCCGGGAACAATCATTCGTGCTCATGACACAATTGCCCTGGCTGGGATTCGAACCCAGGACTTTCAGCTTCGTGAGCCGTTGTGCAGCCAACTTAGCTAAACGCTAAACGTGTCGTCAAAAAATGCTAAATGTCCTAAATTTTGTAATTCCACAGTTTGGAGCATCGGCGAAAACTTGCCCGCTTATGAGTAATTAAGAATTCAAAATACAAGGATTTATAACACCGCTCGTTGTTCGTTGGGATTAATGCACGAATATGCTGAGTAAGTATGCGCTAACTCAATACCAGAGGGGTTACTCCGAAACTCAAAGTTCGTAACATGCCGTCCTTCTCGCTCTCATGTCAAGCTGTATTTGAGGGACCAGGATGGTGCCTTACGAACTTCGTTTTTCGGGTTTCGGAGTAGCCCCTCAGTAGCGTGCTCAGGGTTTTTGGCCTAGGTAGGCAGTTTTTCTATGCCTATATGGAGCAATGGTCGTTCAGGATTTATGGTAGGCAGTTTCTCTGGGCCTATATAGAGCCATTGTCTTTCAGAGTAGGTAGTTTTTCTATGCCTATATAGAGCAATGGTCGTTCAGGGCTTCAGGGTAGGCAGTTTCTCTGGGCCTATCTATATAGAGCAATGGTCGTTCAGGGCTTCAGGGTAGGCAGTTTCTCTGGGCCTATATGGAGCCATTGTCTTTCAGGGTAGGCAGTGCCTTTGTGTTTCTATAGACCGCACGCCAGTAGTCAATTCTCAGTCATGTCAGTAAGTACAGTAAGTATGTGCGATTAGGAGTTCATTGGGAGAGGCAGCGGTGGACATATTTTGGCTCATGATGATTTGCGTTTTGATGCCGCATAATAGCGAGTATCTAAATACACTTAGACCACGAGTAGGGTGCCGTTGTTCTTAACGCCTGACGAAACAGATACAGATACAGATACAGATGCTTTATTGATAAAACGGATGCATTTTACAGGTCAGTTTTTGTCAGGTATTTAAGTACAGTGCGTAAATTACAATTATACAAAAATATTACATTATTCATTCCATTACAATAAATTATAATAATTATCATTTTATTACTAATTTTGGTTATTTCTATGTATAAATTCATCTAGGCTGTAGCATGCTTAGTCAACCAGTAGTTTTTTTAGCCTTTTGACGAATATTGCATCAGATGGAGAGTTTATTACCTCCATTGGGAGGTTATTATATATTTGAACGCCAATGACACCGAGTGACCTCCGAGTACAAAGGGTAGTTATAAGTTTGACGCGTGTATCTCTGTGTATGTGTATGTGTGTGTCTGCGTGCCTGACTGTAGTATCGTAGTTCCTAACAATTGAATCAATTTTGATTTCATTTTTAGATGGAAATGTGACTTTTTGTCCTTAACTATGGATCTAGATAATCGGTTTGGCCGTTTAGAAATTGACAGCTATTTTTAGACGTGTCGAGAGATTTTTTATCATTTTAATCATCACTTGTTCAACTTATTCATTGGTGCTCACTAATTCGGCGGAATCCTTTTGGAAAGTGAAATATTTGACAGAGCCCTAAAATAATCAAAAAGTAGTTAATACATACATACATACATACAATCACGCCTTTTTCCCAACGGAATAGGCAGAGATTACCTCCTTCCACTTGCGACAGTCCAGGCATACAACTGCCGCTCCATCAACATTCATTAATCTCTTTATACATGCTCGACAGTTTAGAGTACTTTTCACTTGGCCTTTTTTCAGAATATCTCCAATCTGATCGCGAAACATTCGTCTAGGCCTTCCTCTTCCAACATTTCCACTTACATTTGACTCGTAGTTAATGGGTATTCTTTATTGTTTGTTATTGAATGCAATATTGCTCAAATCTACCTAACCACCTCACTACTGCACATTAAGTGTTTCGAAAAAACATTCAATTCGGATTATACGCGTTATTCATAGTCAATGAATAACGCGTACAATCAACAATCAAGTTACGTAACTAAATATAAATAGTCAGGATCGAACTTTTAAGAGTCCCCTGCAAGCTCGGCCGAATATCACCTTTCCATACAAACGGAGTTTCGTTCTCATTTTAATTAAAACTACGTGTTTGATTGTAACGAAACATTGCATATACACTACACAATGACATGAGGTATATCTAGCCTGTAATTAGTTGATATGGCTCCAGTTAATAAAACAAACGAATTACAGCAAAAACAAGTTTTGTATGAAATACTTAAATTCGCTGTATTTTTTTACTATGGTATCTGAAGCTACATAAACTAATTACAGGCCTGCATATACCTTAACTTATTCTCAGTACAAAGTTTCAGAGCAAACTAGTAAGACGTTTCAAAATGAGAGCGTAACTACGTTTATACGGAGAACCAAGCTTACCGGGGACTCTTAAGACGATCTTTAAACACCTCTTCTGTCTCGTCGTAGTAAAGTAAAGCCGAAGCAACCATGACTTTCTCTTCCTACAAAGTAACTCACATGTCAGGGCTCCAATTTTTAAGTGTGTAGGTACCTAATAGGTAGTAAATAACAAGCGACCCAGGATTGGCTTCAATAGCTGCCGCTCCAAAAAAAAAACAGAATTATAATTAAAAATTAAAATAAAAATAAGTAAGTATGATCAGTTTTGATCGCGGCACATCAACTGAAACGGCGTCCGATAATAAATATTATGATCTAACAAAACATTACGTAAACTTGCGCTCTGGGTTTATTGTCTCTTTCTAATAATCTTTAACGTCTAACCTCGGCAAGTATTGATTATTTTCACTTAGTGGGTTCGCCCGATCGATTTGAAGTACGTACCTAACATTAGATAATGAAATTAAACTTGCATATAAAACATGTTATCACACCCAAATGAATATCACTAATAGGTATTATAACTATTTAAATCTTACAAAACAATATTACATATTAAATGCAGAATTAACACTTTAGCTCTTTAGATAATTAACTCAATTAGCTAACGAATATAATCGTGAGAAATGTATAACTTATCTTTTAGCCACATTCAAATATCCATTATTCATAGTCCTTTTAATAAAACACAAAATTAGGTATTAACAATTAAAATTTGTAAGTATCGAATTTCGCAGAAAATGCTACTCAATAAGTATTATATGAATACTGAGCAACACAGATAAATGAAAGTTATAATTTCCTGAGTTATAACAGGTTGAATACGTAAGCGCTTAATGAAACCCGTCGGCGAGTTGCGACGCGGAGCCACACAAAAGAAATAACCTCGGGCGCCTCGGTCGCACAGCGATAAAGCGGCAGCCGATAACGACGTCGAGTAGGTAATAATACAATGCCAACTCGACACCCGACCTACCTATAACTATCGCTTTTCCACACTGTCTTTCCTCCACTCGCTACCTAGTCCCACACCCAACGCAATGTTGCATGTTGAAAACTAAATAAAAACATTTCATCGACAGTTTTTAATTTTCATTACAGCGTTTCGCATCACTAAAATTTTGACAGGAAAAATATGTGTAGAATTATTTTATTTTAGTGTAAATCTACGATTATTTCGGATTTTGAACATTAAGCGACTAAATGTGGAAGTTAGTGAAAGTAAACAGTCAAGTCCGAACGATGGTGTTAACACTCAATTCTAACTTTCAAAATATGTTTATTTTCCTAAATTTACTGATCGGGTCGATTTTTTTATTTCCTACATTTACTTAAAAAACATGGCTTAGAGTATAATCCGATTATTGTAATGTAAACAACCTTATTAAAAAGTAATTAAATAATTAATGAAACCGTAATATTCATTCGGACAGTTATGTAGATGACACATCAGCTGGATCAATGCTCTTTAAATTGCTTGCATTATACACAGTGTTGCCAAATAAAAAATATATTTATCTTTTTCATACATTTCGTAGGCAGTAGCATCACCCTATTGCTAGTGTAATGGACGTCGAGTCAGTTTTTAGGTTTCGCGTATTTTGTTTATATCTACGATAATCAGCGTCGCAAACTTTTGTAATCAGTTTTAAAAGCTATCCTACGGCACAATAATGTAGTGCGTGCATTTAATTATTAGCAAAATCGTGTGTTTTACGTATTATGTACAAGCTTTACTTTGCACTTCTAATGTACTACAGTCTAAAGTAGCGTAGTTACTTGTTCTCATTGAATTGTTTTAAAACCTAATATATCGTGTTGTTTTAAGTTCAAATGAACTATATTTTGTTATGATAGTTGTTTTTGTGTGAGTTTTACGTTGTTATAAGATACATAAAGGTTTTTTTTCGTGAATATTATATTCGACACAAAATGGTTACTTGTTTGTAAGACTGAGGTAAGTTTCATGACACCGTTTTATGTGTATTGTATTGTTTTTACTATGCTAGCTGATGTTGATAAGCTTTATAATTACGTTTTTACGTTACTTCGTGCATCAGAGAGTGAATTAACTTTGTTTTATAAGATTGTGCTGTTGTATGTAATATTCTTGCTCATCTTTCATAATATTCTCAGACGTAGAACCAATTAAATACCAGTTAATTATCATTGAAATTAGCGCAGTTATTCGTGATCATTTTAACTTGTTTTAAGCAATATTGACACAACCTAACCTTGCTCTCTAATAACAAGTAAGTAAGTTTGTCACAAGATAAAATATAAACAAAATCCTATAATTTAAATATGACATTGCTTGTTAACTGTTAGTTATATTTATTTAATTTACAGAGAAACACAAATATTTATTTTAAAACAACATCAAAATAGAAAACAACAGTCTTACTGCTAAAGAACATTCTCTATTAGAGTCTTTAAACAAATAGGTATAATGTTTGTGTATTAAGAAGTATTTTTGTTAAAAATATGTTTACACAATCTACTATAAACACTTATGATTTTATATAAATGTGAATACTGTTATGTATAAAAAAAATATATATATATATTTTTAGAAAAAGGTTTTACATAAATTTACACCCTCCTTTTAAGTTTCTACTTGTATTAGAATGATTCACTCTTCCATATGATGGTTTTCTTATTAAATGTATGTAAACACTATACATATTTGTCTGTACTTTGAGGTGTCTCGAATATTAGCAAGTGATTCAGTTTTTTACCTATAATGAGACAAACTAATACTTCAGATGCTGTTAACTAATGAATGGGAAAATTATTGTTTTTGCACCGTTTCATTTAAAACCAATTTTTTTTTCTGAAACTATGAACTTACAACATTTATGAAACAAACCCTGTCCTAAACTATTGGGTTCTACATTAATTACGTCTCCCGCTACCCAAAGGTTGTCTGGAAAAGATTGCTGTTTAGCAATAAGACCGCCCATTGTTTACATTTCCTTGAATGTATTGTTTTCTGTACTTTGTGTTGTGAGGTGAGCAATAAAGAGTTATTTAATTGTTTAAGAGTTTGACTCTTTTTGATTTGGTTCCATCCAAACCTTTTTACGTAACTGCGCGACGCAAAGGTGGTTAATGTGTTCATCAGTCTATGTATGTATTTGTTAATGGGTTAATCAATTTTACCTTGTCCTTTACTTTTTCTTCTTTATTAGTTAAAGCAGACTTTGTATTTTCTTGTAATTTCTTTTTGAACAGCATATTGCAGATCTTTTTGAACAGCATAATTTACTGAACAGGTCTATTTTTCTATTTCAAAAATTTACTTTAAACACATGGCTAAGAATTTAATCAGATTATTATAATGTAAAGAACCTTATTAGAAGATAATGAATGAAACTTTAAATTGTCCCATAATATTTTTTATTTTTTATTTATTTATTCATTCCAACAGTCATGTTGATGACACCTTAGCAGGATGGATTCTCCTTAAATTGCTCTCATTATACACAGTGTTGCCAAATAAAAAATATATTTATCTTTTTCATACATTTCATAGGCTATAATACAATTTCTTTGACTTCACATGGCATGATCAGACTTCGGAGCTTTCATAGCACCGCAGGACATTTGATAGCTATGGAGTCGACATTAACATTACATTCAACAGATGCTACAGGGTCGAAGTGTATCTATGAACTCCTAATTATAAGATAAGATAAATGGTATAAATATTCTTAAGTTATAAACAACTTTTATTCCAGCAATAGCAAAATGGCACTGTGCGAGAGTCAACTGGATGTGATCCCATTGAAGCGAGAGTCGTCCCCCGGCTCCGAGGGCAGCAAGGAGAGCCCCGAGAAGAAGTCCAAGATGGAACCCAACGGAGACATTTTTGGTACATCTATACTACTTACTAGACGTTCTGTGACTGCAGGCCTCTCTTTCCCACTGGGCACTCTGAGCACGCGCTCAGGGCCCCAACGTCACGGAGGCCCCGAAACATCTTGAACGACTTTTTTTTTAACAATCCAACAAGGTCTCTAATATAATATTGAGGGCCCCCCCCATTTTTGAGGGCTCGAGGGCCCCTTTTCCTGTGTGCCCAAGGGCCACCGCGTGTATAAAGACGGCCTTGTCTGTGAGCTGTAGTACTTCAGTGCACGAGTCCGACTGGTTGGCAGGTTTCTTCAACTTTATAATAGGATGGGTGGGCAGCTAGTATTAACTAAAGATTTTGTCCACCTGTTGCACCAACCAGCACCTGCCCTATTATGCAGCAGGTGAACAAGTTACATATGCAACCCCACCCTCATTCTTGAAATTCTTGTAGGGGTCAGTCAACTTGTTTCTGTACCTCCCAATACAGCCATTTTCAGTTAAGTTGGAAATTTTTTACCACTAAAGTACTTGGTGGTTACTATGAAATTATTTGAATAATAAGCACTGGGAAAAAAATCCTAGTAGTTAGGGAGCGTTCAAGTATTACGTAACGCAATTTTTGGAGATTTTCGACCCTCCCTGCCCCCTATGTAACGCATCGTAACGTTTTACAAGACCCCCCTCCCCCCAAATTCGTTACATAATACTTGAACGCTCCCTTGCCACCAATAGGCTTGTGTCCTAAAATAATATAATTAGTCCATCAGTTACATTATCAGAAAATATTGGACACGTATTTTTTCTTTTGTCAATTAAAGAAAAAAATATGAAGATATAGCCCGTGGCGTTAAAGTTCCCCGTGACGTCACGCCGTGTGACCGTTTTTCGCACGGCGTGACGTCATACGCCCCCACTCCCAAACGTTGATGCGCTTTATCCTTGGTCTTTTTTTGTTTGATTGACAAAAGAAAAATTACGTGTCCAATATTTTTTGATAATCATATTAAGGATAAATTAGTTTTTTTTTTTTACAAGGTAACTACTCTATTAGTATGGAATTTTTATTCCCATTATTCCCACTTGTAAAAGATGGGCAAAAAAACCCGAACCCACAGGAATAAAAGTTTGTCCCAGAAATGAAAATTTTAACAGAAATTTATTTGAACTGTAACTTATTTGACGACACGTTTGGCTCAGTGGGTTGTACAACGGCCTACAAAGCTGGCGGTCCCGGGTTCGAATCCCGGCCAGGGCAAGTGTTAGTGTGATGAGCACGAATGTTGGTTCATGGGTCTTGGATGTTTTCTATGAATGAATGAATGATTTATTTATTTACATAAAATATGGTACAGTAGATGTTACATATAGATGTTTCACATCTTATGCCGATGGTGCGACGTGTAAATATGCACGACAGACAATATTACAATTATACAAACTATAAACATATTATTAATTAAAAAAAATAATTATCTAAAGCAATCTGCAATTATAATGTCAAATTAAATGCTACATATACTAATAAATAATAATTAGTCAGTCAGTATTACAATTGATTATTACCATGTCAATCCATACTAATATTATAAATGCGAAAGTGTGTCTGTCTGTCTGTCTGTCTGTTACCTCTTCACGCTTAAACCGCTGAATCGATTTGGATGAAATTTGGTATGGAGATAGTTTGAGTCCCCGGGAACGACATAGGCTACTTTTTATCCCGGAAAATACCCTTATCCGCGATAAACGAATTTAAGGCGGACGAAGTCGCGGGCAGAAGCTAGTAAACTATAAAATATATCATGTCCAATTTAAAAATTAAGCAACCAGCTAATATTCCATAAATCAAATTAAATACTACAATTTTAACAGTAAATTACTATGTCCTGCTTATTTGTTACATTCTAATGTAGGGTACTCTTTCACGGAATAAAAACAATTGTCCATTAAATAATTATTAAGTTTTGTCTTAAGACTAAAGAGAATAATTAATATGGTATAATTAATAGCTTGTTATAAATTAATATTGCTGAATAATAAACATTTTTTTTATATGTCGATAAGGACGCCTTTGGGACATGCAGATTATGTGCGCTCCTCGTACGTGCATTAAACATTTCTAATTTTGTTTTAAAAATGTCTGTATCTCTATGTATTTAAGTATTATAATTTATCTATATATTATGTATATCGTTGCCTAGTACCCATAGTACAAGCTTTGCTTAGTTTGGGACTAGGTCGATTTGTGTAGGATTGTCCCTGATATGTATTATTTATTAATTATTATTTCTTCCAGTGCCCGGAGGCCTGCCCCTCACTGTGGACTACCGGTCCCCGGTCTCCCACTTCGTGCCTCCAGAGTTGTACGCGGCCAAACCGAAGCAGGACACGCCTGTCGTCACACCAAGTAAGATATACCGTTTTTGAGTTATTGCCGAAAAACTGCGCTTCTCACCAAAAGGGCGTAAGTGCCGTGGAGATACGCTCTTTTGCTAGTGCTCTTTTTCATATCGCGTTTTTTTCATCTGTAGTGCATTTTTTGTATGAACGGCTGCGGAACCTTACACTGAGCATGGTCCGACATGCTCTTGTTTTCGTTCAATTACGAGGTTACCGTTTATTTTGTTAAAATTCTAGAACTTGATAAGGTGTTTTGTGATTAATTTCTTCTCCTAAACACAGTTTTAAAACATTGTAGAAATAGCGTGTGTTTTAGAAGTTTCGAAAAATATCGGTTTCAATCCCTGGCCTGTATGAAGCCATGGTCCTTGAGGGTAGGCAGTGCCTTTCTGCCTATTTGGGCTGCACGCTACTGGATCCCTTATCCATTTGCACACACGACCGTTTCGAGGACAGACATACAGCCTAACAGATCAGGATGTCTGAATCGGAATCTTGATCGGACATGATAAAATAAAACTCGAAGAAACTTGACAAATACTCGGTTCGCTATTGAAATATTTAAGACAATTACAAAGTCAAAAGAATCACATGGGCGTTGTAAGAAACGCGGTACAGTTTTTAGGTGACAAGCTGACGAGCGCACACTACGACGGATGGGAGCAAAATGAAATCTTTGAATGATTTTAGTCGATACATTCGAATTATTTGAATAGTCGAGATTCATTCGAATGAAGTCGAAACTCAGAGAACTTAGAGAGAGTGAGAGCTCAACCGCGGTTGGCCGTAAATTGTCGATCTCGCCCGAAACGACTCGAGTCGAAGTCTAAGTCTCACACCACGCCATCGCCAGCGCCGCCAGTTAGACAACTTAAAAATCGAATATTTCTACCAGTAGCTACTTAGCGGTAATCGCCACATCCTAGCCGTCGAAGTCGAAAGGTTAATTCGACGAACATTAATTCGACTGTAGTGATTAGTACACTACTATTTTGTTATTCGAATGGTAAAATAGTAACTAGTTATTCGAGTTTTAATAATAATAATAATAAACATTACCATCCCACATGACGAGAACCTCGTGAAGGCCGAGAAGGACAAACTCAGGAATTACCTTGACTTGGCTCACGAGGTCACCGCCATGTGGGATGTTGATTCGACGATCATTGTGCCGATAGTCGTTTCGGTAAACGGTCTTATAGCGAAGAGTCTCGACGAACATCTTAAGAGACTCTCGCTAGATGGCTGGATCAAGGGTCAGATACAGAAAGCAGTAATCCTGGACACGGCCCGCATTGTCAGGAGGTTCCTCTCTGTGCAGCCCTAACCACCGGTAGCTTGGGCCCTGCCCCGCTGCCGGCGGCACCCTAGGTTAGGTTTTTTATAATGTGTTTATATTTTGTATTTGCTTTTTGTATTTTACTTTATATATATATACATTGTAAAAAACCTACCTAAGATTGAAAATAAATAAGTGAATAATAATAATAATTTCTTTATTTCAGCCCGCCTTTGCCCATAGCTTGTTAGTTACAGACTTACATAACTGGAGTTAGTACATCTTAACCTAGTTCTCAGTTTTTTTCTTTAATTTTTATTTGGGGTCTTGGTACACAGGGCGATGAAAAGACTTTTGAAATCATTCAAAGTCGCCCATCGCTAATTCCGACACTGCCCACGCCGCCAGTTCTAGACTGTACAGCGCCACCCGGTGACACTTGCGTTCCGGTGCAACTTCCGCCGAGTCATGAGTACGGACTCATGACCAAAGCTTCCGTAATCATGACCTGAATGCGACACAGCCTGCACCTCTGGCACAAATATGAGAAGATTGTCTATCTCTTTCCTTTCAATACAATGTGAGAAAACGGGAGATGCTATGCACGACAAGTCGCTGGCCCAATATTATAGGGTTATATGTTACATTTTGAGGGCACTTAAAATTAGACTATATGTCACTACGACAATGTTCTAACTTGAATTCTCTAAAAGTGAAACATACGTAATATTGGGCCAGCGAAGTGTATACTTACATGTAACACTACATACATGTAACGATAGTGATGAAATAATTAATATATTATTTTTTTACTGCCTTACCCCTATTATTGTTAGTGTTTAAACAATAACAGAGGAAAAAGTTTGACTGTGACGTCACATCTTTTTAGGGTTCCGTAGCTAAATTGGTAAAAACCGAACCCTTTAGTTTCGTCATGTCCGCCCGTATGTCACAGGCATTTAACTCAAAAACTACATGATGTATATAATATTTTCTTCTGTTTCCGCGATTATTACTCATTGAAATAAAACAATTTAACGGATTATATCGCGTATATTATCTCAAACATCTTGAAGCGTGCTTCTATAAAAACATATTTCAAGCCATTGAAGAAGGTGTCTCAATACCTTAGACTCGTGAAGAGTAGCACCCCTTTGCAGAGTGCAGGCATTTATAATCTGGACTGCGAGTGTGGTCTTTCATACATTGGTCAAACGAAACGCAGTGTACCAACCCGGGTGAAGGAGCACATAGCAGATGTCAAGCATCGTCGGTGTAATAGGTCTACAGTCTGTGAACATGTCATTGACAAACCAAACCACTCAATTAAGTTTGATAAACCTTCTATCCTTGCCAAAGAAAGAAGATATTTTCCCAGAATGCTACGCGAGGCTATTGAGATTAAAAAGCATCCTAATTTCAATAGAGAAGATGCATTGTCACTACCTCCAGCTTGGGATCCTGTAATACATCTCATCAAGGAACAAGCGAGACACAGGACTGCAAAACCTTAATTTCCGAACGGTGTAAAATATCTTATCTGTTTAAAAGTAGTTTAATAGTCTCTGTTTTTTTTAATATTATAATTAGTATTGAGGTAGCCTGGGAGTTTTTCTTTGCAGCGTTTCTTTTCTCCTCAGTACGCCTCATTTGTGAAATGCTGCTTGGTAAATTATTAGAATAAAATAATTAAGCCCTTCTGGCACATGTGTAACTGTCTTTACAGCTTAGGCCCATCTGGCATGTATGTACACCTTTATTTGTTTTTCAAAAATGGGTAGTTTGCACAAATTCTAACTTTGACAGAGGAAAATACATCTTTTCTCAGTCCACCCGTGACAATGGAAAGCTGGAAAGCTTCCGAAACGTCGGGAACTAAAATGAGATAATATACGCAATATAATCCGTTAAATTGTTTTATTACATGATGTATATTGATGAAATTTGGAGTATAGGTATCTTGTATGAGCCACTACTTAGTTTAATAGTTAAATAATAAAATTAAAAATCTAGAGGGGCCCTCCATACATGTAACCGAAACTGAAAAAAATATCACTGTGTGGCACATATATCGACAGATATTTTAAAAACATTTCAAGGTTTCTAATTTTTTTTTTGATTTAGTGGATATTTACGAAAATAATCGCTGCTAAAGTAGCATAACTTGTGTCCCCCCACTCTATTTTCTAAACCTTATGTCCAAAAAATATGAAAAAATTTAGAAAGATGAAGCTTAATGAATACTTTCAACGAAAATTGTTTTTAAAATGATCGGATATACCGTTTTTGCTGTCAAAAACGGCAATTCACAACAAAGGGACGTACGTGTCGTGGAGATACGTTATTTTGCTAGAACACTTTTTCATAAGCTTTTTTTCAGCTGTAGTGTGCATTTCGTATGAACGGCTGCGTAACGCTCACTGCGCATAGTCTGACATGCTCTTGGCCGGTTTTTACATTACTAAGAAAATTGTAACAGCTGTCAATCTCATGTTTGTTTTTTAATATTTCTTACTTATGTATGTAGAACAATGTAAAAAAAAAACGAAGTTAACGCTCAATAATTACTTACAACGAAAACTACTTTCAACATGATCGAATAAAAATTGCAACTGTACTCATATCTCAGTAAATATTTTATTTTATTCTTTTTAATTTTAAGTATATATATCTGTGTCTTGGTATATGTTTTAATCATTAATCTAAAATATATTTCTATCTTCATAAACCTAGCCGTCCATTATGTTAATGCTGTTGCACGCCTGTAATTGAGACACAGGCTGGACGTGATACCTATTTTTTTTGTTACTTTTACTGTATTAAATAAGCCTGTGTTTTGTTGGTGTGTCTAATAAAATAATAAATAAATAAATATACGTACATGGCTTGAAACTACATATATCTATTTAATATATCGTTGTCTTGTACCCATAACACAAGCCTTATTGAGCTTACCATGGAACTAGTTCAATTTGTGTAAATTTGTCCTATAATATTAATTTGTTATTATTTTTGTATTTAACTTTTTTTTACTCATATTGTAAAATAATCTTGTCTAAGAAGATAGTTGAGAGTAAAGAGAGCGGTGAAAATGGGCGTTAAGATCACAGTAAGATTACGTTGCAGTAGGCCACATATTAATTTTTGTCTGAATAAAGTTGTAAAAATGAAATGTCTGTACATTAAAGATATAAAAAAATGAAAATTTTCGTTTTCGATTTTTTGTATGTCTCGTTGTGGTTTTCAACTATCTTTGGTACACGGGTAGCTGGGTATTCACAGATGGTTATATTTATAGGATACTTTTTATCCGACGAGAAGAAAAAAAGAGTGGTTATGCGTTTTTCTCCACCTTTTAGTCATTCTTTATTCATGTCTGTATTTTTTTATACATAAACAATTTATCACTTCTGACATATTCAATGAAACAAACAGCGAAAATTCTATACTTAATACATTTTTTATGTTTATAGTCTGTTTTTTTTCTATTACATTATTTTAATACCAAAGCATGTACTCTTAGCTTTTATTTTGTCACAGTTAAAATATAGAGTATTTTATTTTGTCCCGTTTGAGTTTGACCCCATATTTTTTTTCTTTTTTTTCCCCTAGCCGTGTCGGAGACGACGCCGGTGAAGCGCAAGCGCGGTCGGCCGCGAGTCGACAAGACTAGTCCAGAATATTTGGCCAACTTGGCCGCTAGAAAACAGGCCAAGGAGATGGGTGAGTTGTTTTGATTGGCTAAAAAAAGAATGGAAATTTATTGCTTCATCTAAAAATAAACGCTAATGGGAGTGGATTTAATTTTAAAATTATTTCTGATAACTTTTAATTATCTATGATAATTATCACTTTCGTAACCCTTTATCCTGACTTCTATTGCTTAGCACTTTTTATAGTTGCGAAAGATGATGTCATCTTGGGACTTCCCCCCCCCCCCCCCACCTACCTTCGTCATGCTACCATCATCCGATGTCTTGACCCCCCCCCCCCCGCCAAATTTCAAATGACGTAATTTATGAATAGCCCCTTAGTCGTAATTGAGCTACCTAATATTATTTATGCCCAGGTTTTTGCTTAACTAATTTACGTTTATGAAACATGCGAATACTTATTAAAATTAACGATTCAATTAATCTTGATAAGTGTGTCGTATTTGTCACAAATCATCTCTTGGATGTATGGGTTATACACATGTATTCTATTATAAAGTTGTAAAAATAAAAATTTTGTATGTTTGTATGTGCCGTTGTGGCTTCATCACGCTAAATCGACTAAATGGATTTTAACTATTTTTGGTACACGGGTAGCTGGGTATCTCCAGATGGTTATAGGATACTTTTTACCCGACTATGTTAAAAATAAAAAGAGAGGTTATGACTTTTTCTCCTCCGCGAACGAAGTTTAGTTAGTTTTCGAATATAGCCGTCTTTCTAGTTTTGGCTTGAGAATAGGTAAATAATATTTTTATTATACACGATGCTCGTGAGGCATCCGAAAGATTTTTACTACGTATTCCTGAGGTGATTAGGAGTAATAATTGTTATATCAATCCAAGTCAAATTCAGCAAAAAAAGACGTTGACACCACAGACTAATAAGAGATACTACGTATCAGACTGCCAACTCAGAAGCAAATATTATTTGCACTAGGCAACTATCTTTAATCTGTATGACTAGTGTTGACTGACGTTTATTTTTTTTCTATTCGAGATTGCTATATGGCAAGGGATCGTAACGTATTCAGCCAAAGTGGTCTAGGTTCATTGAATGTCTAATATTTAGAATGAATAATTCCCGGCACGTAATTGAACACGTAACTTCAGTAATTGTATATATTGTGCTCAATTTCTATGCTGAGAATTATACCTCAGTGGCAAAAAAAAAAACATTATTTGTTAAAAGATTTATTTTTCATATTCTTTTTAAATTTGTCGTAAGCTTTCTTCTGCATTGCAAGTAATACGCGGTTTTTTAATCGGACACCATCCGTCCACTTTAATATTTTGTTGGTTGTGTTGCACGAATCCAAAATTGTAAATCGGACAGTCAGATCAATGAAATGACTGCGAATAGTTTTGTGCTCGGCGCAGTCAAATAAACAAAATGAATTCTTGGACATAATGTTTGCTAGTTCTGCGGGCGATAATTTTGCAAGATTATCACGATTTAAAAACTTCAACCACTTAATAAGTATTTTCTCAGAGCACGGGAAATGGTGTAAAATTGCGTCCTTTCGCAAAGTTCTACAAACACAGCACTCATGAAACATTTCGCAAAAAGCAAGACAGGATAAACACAAGGACATCACTCGATAACACTTTACTGTGATAGTGACAGAATGCATTTCGACAAATAATATATAGATGGCAAGACGAGTGTATTGACGACTGCAACAGCCAATCACAGCAGAGAAAAACGTCAGTCAACATTAAAAACAACATGGCGTACGAAGATTACCAGCTGTGGTTGCCATGTATGTTGCCAAGTTTAAAGATCACAATAAATATGTAGATTTTGTGAATTTCCGGGAAGGCTGTTTCAAATTTTCGTCTTCATTGAATCCAGTAATTAGTGATATAAGCAGCATCGAACATCATTCGATAAATCGCGATAAATCGTGAGTGTAGTGAGTAGGTATAGTGACAACCTTAGAGTTCAAATGAATAGTCAAGACCAAGCGCGGGTAGATCAAAAAACTCGCGAGGCTAGAAGATGTTGATACCCGCCTCTCCAGTTCCTTCGAGACCGTGGACGTAACGTGACGTCCGAAATGTCGAAGAATTACCAACGAAAGGTAATTAAATAAAGCATATTTATACGCGATTAAGCCCCGTTTCTTGTGTTGTGATAATGAGTGAAAATCGTGTTAGTTTAAATCAAAATTGATAATATCTTCATAACTAAGCGGGATTTCACTGGGGTTCAGTTCATGTAACATTTTTGACTACTATTGACCTAAGGAATGCATAGTTAAATCTTTTGGATTACTCGGGGGCATCGTGTATAGGTCTTGAGTAGTAGGGAATTTGTACATATGCCTAATAGGGTGTTACTTGGAAAAAATAAGAATTTAATGCCCATAACATTGGAATAGGGAGACGTCTCATATAAAAAAATCTCTATGACACTTATATTATCCTCGTAAATCCACACTATAATACACATATACATCATATTACTATACTATTATAAAGTTGTAAAAATTAAATGTCTGTACGTTGAAGATATTTGGCTTCCCATACGTGGTTGCAGGTCTCTTGGAATCCTTTGTTTCCTGTTCTCTATCCTGTTCGAGCCTTCTGCTCCAGGATATCTCAAAAGCAAATTCGCTTTTCAAACTCCCCGTCCAGGCTGTGAACTAAGTTCCTCCCGAATTCTCAAACTTTCAATTCCTTCACACCATACCGGTTTTATGTCAAATTCTTTCGCCGCTCTGGCAAGCCGTTTCTGGAATTCGCTCCCTCTTTCTATCAGACAAGTCCCAAGCAAGGTAGTTTTCAAGCGGATGCTACTTAGGCATCTGCTGGAACAAGAACTCAAGTAGTGTCCATCTTCCATGCAGTAGCTGGTATATATTTTGCATTTATATGTAATATATATATATATATATATATTGTATATCATATATAGTATTGTCATGGTTAATTATGTATGCATTATTTGCTTGTGTATCCTAACGCTCAGTACTGAATGTTTTTCCCCACTGCGCCATTTTCATGCTTCTCTGTTCGGCCCTATGGTTGACTGGTAGAGAATGCCTTTTGGCATTAAGTTCGCCATTTGTACTTGTGTTTCGTGCAATAAAGTTTAAATAAAAATAAATAAATATTTTCAAAACAATGATTGGAACGGACTATTTGGAGGACACTGATTCGAAAATATTTCATTCTTTAGCTGTTGTATGTGTCGTTGTGGCATCATCACGACAAATCGGCTGAATGGATTTCAACTATTTTTGGTACACGGGTATCTGGGTATTCACAGATGGTTATATGATACTTTTCCAACTACACTGTGCAAAGGTCTCCAAGTTGAGTCTGACTGTATCGGAACAAACGGACGTTTACGGTGCGTTTAAAAAACGCGGTGTGCATAGGCCGAAAGGGGTTGGAAGGCGTATTCCACCCGCCACCCAGTGTCGTGCGGTCCATATAGGCACAAAGGCTCTGCCTACCCTGAACGACCATGGCTTCACAAAGGCACGGAGAAACTGCCTACCCTGAACGACCATAGCGCCATATAGGCCCAGATGAACTGCCTACCTTGGCTTAAAACCGTGTGCACGCTGCCGCCACCCATTAAACCTTTTTGCCGCTGCACCCCTGCGCCTCTTATCACAGGTTGTGTATCATTACAACCGGTATTACACTATCATTTTGGCACTCACAGGGTTGACATGATTAAATCATATTGATATAAATTACGATTGAAATGAAGTGATTTTTTCAATAAAAATCATTGATTAATTGAATCGTTCAAACGATCATCACTTAGTCAAATTGTGGGCTGTGGTAATAATTCCCGTATGTTTCTGATTGTAAATTAAATTATGTTAATGTATTTTTAAATATTTTCCTTCAATGACGTACTCGTAACAGCGTGGTGACATTAATGTAATGGCATTTATGAGTATAATGTCATAAGTATACACCACCAAATCTCATAATATGTTCTGCCTTAAGGCATACAAAAATCTTATAACTAACTTGTTAACTGTTGTATATTATAGTTATCGTTTAAGTATTTGTTGAATTTGAATTCTAAAATATTTTTTTTCGTTAACCACAACGGGTCGATGGTTTAATATTTTCGGGGCCATGCCCAAATAATATTTTTTAACATAAGTATTGTCTTAGATGGCGTTGCACCCTACTGGTTTTGTAATCTTCTACTTGAAAAATACTGAAACTCATTAGGATTCGATTTCACAAACAAAGCTACTTCAAATATATATGTATAGACTAGGTGAGAGTGTTTAGTAGGGATTGAAATCCGGTCCAATTCCGGCCGGATTAAGCCCAATCCGGTCGGATCCGGCCGGATTGAAGTTTTGCTAATACGTCTATCCAAAATTATGCTTTTTATCCAGTTTATTGGCTGTAAAGTAGACATGCGGAGCTGTTTTTGCAAATGAACTAATAAAACAATAGTTTAGCGCTGAAAAACACCCTTATTAAGTCTAAAATCAATCTCACTAGCCACTTATTTCAGAGTAATATGAAAATTTAAGCATCTGCTTCAATAGTATTTAGCCATAACTTAACAACATTATTAACCTTTTGACAGCCACACACATTTGTCTCATAGTAAATATAAGAAAAATTAAATCTTCATATAAAAAATAAAAATAACACTTTAACTAAAGAAACTTTTATAGTTTTAATTGCCAAATCTAAGAATTTACCACTAATTTGGTGTATTGATTGGATCATGATTCATGATAGTTTTTTTATGTTTCACCCTTTCTACTATGTAATATTTAAAAGTTAGTTTCCTTAATACCCGTAATATTAAACATACATAAAGGAAGCTAATCAGTAATCACATATCACATCACATTGCACTTTAAATAATAGGTAAGATACATGCTGTACTTGTAATAACGTTAATTGAAAAAAAAAACTAATTTGGCCAAAGAAACATATTTAACATTGAACAATAGTAACGTCTCAAACAATAATTAAGAAAGACATCCTTCTTTAAAGCTTAACTAGATCTACATCATATTGACTCTGGACATTTATTTCCTAACTCAAATTTTCACCAAATTAGAATCAGCTTTTGTGGGTTGGGTAGTCTGTATGTATGTCTGTTGAGGGGTCTCTTCAGTCTCTACGGGTTCACTGGATCCGGTCCGGATCCGGCAAATTTTTACCGGATCCGCCGGACCGGATTGCGATCCCTTGTGTTTAGGTCTACGAAATGAGTTTTACGTGAATCCATGGGCCTCAGGCCACGTAGGCACGTACTGCTCATATGCATTTTTTCTGCGCTGTAAAAACCAATTCCCTATCACCAGCGTTACCCCAGAATATTGCCCCATATCTTAGTGTTGAAGAGACGTATGCATGATGTGCCATCAACACAGCTGATTCTCCAACAATCTTCCGTAGCATATACAAGGCATACGAAAAACTACTTAGTGCACAGTTTCAATTTTCCATGATTGATCCAATATTAAGTCTAATTTGTGTGTATACATCTTTGAAACTTTTGTTGTGTTTTTATATTTGCCCTTCACTGTATGCCAAACGGCCCTGATTGGTCGTTTTAAGGCCGTGGTTCTTGAATACCTACTGTCAATATTAGTAACTGTACAAATTGATTGGTGTATAAAAAGGTAAACATAAAACCACGTATTTTCGGGCATTCAACAGGTGGTATATATAGTACAGTCACCTGCAACAAGATGTACTCCATTGGTTCATTCAAAGATATTTATTTATTATTCAAAAAAGTTACACAGCATTACAGTAAAACCAAGGCACTGTGAACTACAAAAAGCAAAAACAAATAGAAAAACTTAAATACTAGTTTGATTTAGGCGACGTAACTCCGTGGCTCCGTTGCGTCGTCTGATCTGGTTCGGATTGCCCCGGAACTGCCTAAACACTACACCCTTCGGCCAGAAGTCTGCACTTGCGATGGTGTCCTGCAGCGGCCGCGGCAAGCGCACCACAAACGAGCTGAAGTGCACGTAGTGGCGGGACTGCAGCTGGTGCACCCTCAGCGAGAAGCCAGTCTTCTGGCGGATGAACTCCACCACGTCATCAGCCACAGCGGAGTGATGCAAGCGCGACACGTAGAGCGCCACCAGTGTGAACCCCTCCTTATTCACACCAGTGCGGGAGAACTTCTCCTTATCAGGAACCCGTACTACACTTGCCTTAGAAGGCAAGGAGGCCCAATATCTCTCAACTCTCTTGATACACTTTGGCCAATCAAAAAGTTTAGAATTCATGAATAAGCTTAACAAGTTTATTCGTGACACTCCCATGGTCCGCGGGCGACGGGGGCAAAGACAGCGGAGGCGCACACTTCATACCCTGTCTTCCTCCCGTCGCCTACAGATGGAGTGTCACGAAAGAACTTATCAAGCTATAGTACTGTATATTTTTTTTGCAACTGACTGTACTACAAATACAAAAGACGACTCCTTGGCTGATGCACGTGAGTGTGACACGGGTATTTTGTTAACCGTTTTTTAATATCTACAGGGACATCAAGAAAATCAAGTTAAATTAATACCTATAGTCGTTTCCTGGGGTCTGTTTCACAAAAACTTGTCACTTGTATTACAAGTGGAAGTCCCTTTTTAATACATATTGTTGGAAATAGATTTCCACTTGTAATACCAGTTTCAAGTTTTTGTGAAACGCCCCTAGTATCGACAACGGCAAATTTTATTATTTTTTACTTGAACAGCTCGAAAACGCTCCCTTTACCGCAAATGTGCGCGCAAATATCCATTTTATTTCAAGTTCTAATTTTTAATTTCAATTATGTATATTGTTTTAATATGTTATGAGTGTGTCTTGTAGGTTCACTATCAATAGTTAAAAATGTAAAATTTTATTTGATTGATAGTATGTTCATTATTTTCCCTGCATATTTTTTCCTCGCTGTAGTGAGGAGAAAAGTTGTCTGTTGCAAAATTGTTTCGTGCCAGGGGCTTGATAGCCTGGCTACGTTCAGGAATCAATATTTGGTTTTTAGATTCCTTTGCTTACTCGGCTTAAGCACTCTTGCAAAAGCCAAACAAAAATTTTGCGGCCTTGCATAACAAATAATTTCTTTTTTGTTCCAGCGGCCGTGATGAATAATCGCAACGAGAGTGGCGAGAAGAGGAAGCGGGGGCGGCCCAGGGTGGACAAGACCAGCCCTGAATACTTGGCCAGGAAGCGAGCTAGAGAACTGGGTAAGTTTAGCTATGCAACAGTCCAAATAGCGTGCAGCCCAATTAAATGCCTAAAGAAATATACTATAGTAGGAAATTTCATTATGTTTGTATTTTTTCTCAAACATCCAAGGAAATAACGTTCTTATCTTCGTGATAATATAACGGGAAGTACGTCCTTGAATAGCACTAGTTAGAAGATTCGTTCTTATTTCTAATTAGAGGACAATAAAGGGATTTAATACAACATTGACGGCCATGTCCAACAAAGAGATTGTCTTTTGTTTCAGTGGGGTTTATTTACTAGTACTAAAAAAATATAGTTCTTGAATGTGTATTATATCGCGTATATTATCTCATTTTAGTTCCCGACGTTTCGGAAGCTTTCCAGCTTTCCATGGGATAATCCGTTAAATTGTTTTATTTCAATGAGTAATAATCGCGGAAACAGAAGAAAATATTGTGTATTTACTGTTTAATTTCATATTTAACTAGATTATTAAATTAAATTAAATCAGGTATTCAATAAAATAAACTAGGAATGACGTTTACGTTAATAATTTATTAAAATAACTAATTAATAAGGCCTTAACCGGAACAGCGTACAAAAAATAGTTTTAAAAAAAAAGTATTTTGGCGGTTATAGAAAAAAAAACAAATAAATGAATATATAACTTGAACATTTGTATTATTTCCTTGGATTTATTTGAGAAAAGCACTATACGAGCATCGGCGCAAATCGGGATTGTCGGCCTCATTAACACTCGGCCATCTATAACTACTCGGCCGGCAATCCCTTGTTTCGCAGCCTCTGCAGTAATGTACTATTAACTACCTATTCGATATGTTCCGACTCATTGCAATAATCTCTTTCAATTTATTATAGTAAACAATATCCTTGATATATGACAAGAGTTCACGAATGTGTGTGTATTAATATGGCTTCAAAATTATCTACACGCTTACATTACCTAGGAGAAGCTCGACGGGCTGCCCAAAATGGTAAATAACACATTTTTTTAGTCTTCCGAAAACATTTAAAGAAGCCGAATTTTGATTCATATATTTGTTGGTAATGAAAAAAAGGCTGCATGTCCAATTGCTATTATATAATCGAAGTTTTAGTTGCACACCGAGTAAAAAAATACTCAATCTACAAATAGTAGATTAAGCATTTTTTTACTGGAGTTAATTTAAAATTTATTTGTGATAATTATCAAAGTTACTCTTTGTATGAATGTATGTATCAAGGTTTTATGATGTGAAAGTTTTATTTTATTTTACAGAGGCATTGGAGAGAAAGGCTAAAAGAGAATACAAACGTCGTGGAACTGGTGGTAAGTGTTTTTTTTAAACATAAATTTATTATTTTTAAGGTGAATAACCCCACGTACTAACGATATACTCACCTGTTTTTGGTTTGATTTCTTTTTAATGCTCGAAAATAAGTTTTCTGCTGGCTTAGAAAAATAAAACATTTTTTTTAATGAAAAAAAAAATAGTACCTACAATAACTTTAAATTTAATATTCAATTTACAAATGAGACCAAGTCTAATTATAAGATAATTGTTGCGATATAGTTTTAAACACCGTCCTTTGTTTTTTTAGATTTATTGTAAAAATATCTTGTTTCGAGCATTAATGTTTTTTAACACACTTTTGTAAAATCCACTTCACCGTTATAAAATACACCATTACAGTATTGGTTTCGGGAGTGATAGATAATGAGATCGTAGAAGCGCCCCCCTCGAAGAAGCTTTCGGATCGATATTTCCGAAAATATTTACTTAATCAAAAATGATTTTTGATAGCTCAGTTTTTTTTTAATGAAGGTTTGAGTTGCCTTTGATGTCAAGCGGACGGACCGACGGACTGACGGAAATGATTTGAAAATATCCCGAAACCAATGCTTTATTGGTAGCAGTATGTAATAAATATAGTGTTTTGTCAATTTTAATTTATTTTCGACATCATTATTGACAAATACAACAATTTAGCAATAATTGCTATATTTATTTCTTACCTGCATTTATTGTACTTACTAACCCGGGTGACGAGGGTAGACATTTTTGAAAACGAGTGTAGTTTTAGATCACAGTGAATACAGAAAATTCTTGTACAAAAAAAAAAACACTAGCAATAAATATGAAAAAACCCAAGAATGGGGAAATTCAATACGTAAGCACCTTGTGCTCTCTGGTTGAATGGTTGAGACGTTGTGCCGGTAATCTAAAGGGACCAGGTTGGATTCGATTAAGCACTATGCTCTGCAGCTATATTAACACCCTCGAGTATTAGCTGTAATTGACTATTTTCAAGCAAAAATACTGAAATGTACTAGCTGTATTTGTCTAATTTTAAGCAAAAGTAGGTACTGAAATCTACTAGCTGTAACTCTGTATATTCAAGCAAAAATACTGAAATCTAATATCTGTATTTGTCTATTTTCAAGCAAAAGCACTGAAATCAACTAGCTGTAATTGTCTTTTGAAAAATACTGAAATCTACTACCTGTAATTGTTTAACTTTATGAAAAATACTGAAATCTACTAGCTGTAACTTAAGCAAAAATACTGAAATCTACTAGCTGTAATTATCTATTTTCAAGCAAAAGTACTGAAATCTATCTGAATTTGTCTATTTTCATTATTTTTAAGCAAAAATACTGAAATCTACTAGCTGTTATTGTGTATCTCGAAGAAAAATTCTGCAATCTACTAGCTGTAATTGTCTATTTTCAAGCAAAAGTACTGAAATCTACGAAAGTACTTACGTCACGGGTGAAAAAGTTGCCACCAAAAAGTAACCTCAAAAAGGCCCCGCAGAGGGTGGCCCGAAAGATAGGAGACAAAAAAGTGGTTATACGGAGGACTACCAAGTATATCAAAAGGAAAGGTAATGGTTTTGACGTTTAGGCTCGTGCATGTAGTAGGTGGATTGTTGTCTCGAGAAATTTTCGTTTTAATATATGTATATGTCACAGGGAAATAGCCAAAACAGAGATTTGAAAGGGATATGGCCGACACGCAAGATGCTAAAATGACGATTTTATTTTATCATTTGCCTAGAAAACATCAGTCATTTGATAAAATTCCTGAATCTATGTAGTGAAAGTACGAAAAGGCACCTCGTTTTTTCATTTCACCAGATTTGTTTAGTGATTTGATAAAATCCCTCAAACAAGTCAGCGAGTTGACGAAACGAATTCACAAAGTCAACTTTTTTATCATTTGACTAGACTCGTTTAGTGATATGATAAAGTCTGTTGTTACATGGTGATTTGATCAAACCTCTGAACTGGTGGTGGCATAACATTTTTACTTTCAGTTTGATCAGTCTACATAGTCATAACACATCAAAATCATATTTATAAGCGATTATGGCCCGTTTTGGTGTGTTGTGATGATGAGTGAAGATCGTGTCAGTTCAAATCAATGTAATATGCATTGTACTTTTCACAGGAACATTTCTTGATCCCTGAACTTGAATGGATTATAGTTTTCAAAAAAAAAGCAAAGGAACTATAATCCATTAATCTAGTATGGAATTCCGCAAAGTACCGCCTGAATCTATCAATTATTTAAATGATAAAATGGATTCACCATTTTAACATCCTGCGTGATTTGGTCGTATCATGTCCCTTAGAGATTTGTTTAAATCTCTGTTTTGGCCATTTCCCTGCGACATATACAAATAAATTGTGATTTTACATCGATTCATTATTTTGGAACTGAGATTAATGCTAGTTATAGAGGGCAAACGATCAGAGGGATCTCCTGATGGTAAGCGATCACCGTCGCCCATAGACACCTGTAACACCAGAGTCTCAAGTGCGTTGCCGGCCTTTCAGGTGGGAGTACGCTCTTTTCTTGAAAACTTGAAGGTTTAAATAAACTAAGTCTCAGTTCTGGAAATAAAAAAAATATACACTTCAAGCATTTTTCGCCGAATAAATTCGCTTCACGTTGATGAGATGGTATATTATTTGGTGTGTAGGTAGGATGTGCTTATATATTTTTATATATTTGAATGAATGTGTTTTTTTAAATGTGTATGAGAAAAATAATTATAAAACCGTAGTTTTGAGGTACAATTAGATGTTGTTAGTACTTTAAATAGATTTTTTGACATTATAATTCGCCTTCCCTTATCCTATTTATTTGGGGTCTGCGTGGTATGTTTTTTTCTTCCATATCTCTTTATCACCCGTCATCTCGTCACTCACTTCCTGTTCATGTCATCTCTCACACAATCCATCCACCTTTTTCTTAATCTACCCCTCCTCTTACATCCCTCCACATGCACATCTAATACCCTTTGTGTCACCTGGCTCTCATCCCACCGCATAACATGTCCATACCACTGTAGGCGATTTGCTCTCAGCTTATCGACTACGGGTGCTACTTTCAGGCTTCGTCTTGTAGAAATAGATTTATTTCTTTAAGAGGAAGCCTGAAAGTAGCGGATATGTTACTGTCGAAATTAGGGTTGGATCCTGGAGGCCTTACTTGCATTTAGCCTTGGCATTCAATACGTCTCAGTAGTACACTGATCGAGTATGCAAAATGACTTGTTTATCTAATGCCATGATTATAAATTGTCTAAGTTTCACGAAGACTTACTTGGCAAAACTTCTAGGTCGTGAAATGCACAAGTAGGCAGAATGTCTCAATTGTATAAGGACGAACATGACTGACTGTTCAATGACATAAGACATTAAGTCGTTTTATAGCCCAGTCATTCAGTCTACTATGTTTTATAGCAATGAGGGCGTTTTACAGACCAACACATTTTGCTACCCGGACAAATATACAACTAAGGTGCTCTGTTCGCCAAGACTAAATGCAAGTAAGGTCTTCACCCAACCCCGAAATTACCGTAGATTTAAATGGGATTTCAAACTACACTGGATGGCAAATAAACCGGGCCACCCGCCGCCTTGGAACAAAGCGATTTTGTAAACTCTATAATAAACACTTAATAAATTCATAAATCCCAATGTGTTTCCATTAATTATAATCGTCATGAAACGCACTTTCTTTAGGTAAAACTTTTATAGTTGGAAGTTTTATAATTTTTGAGAAAATCGGATTAGAGTGCAAAGTTTGAAGTGGCCCAGTTTAATTGCTGTGGAGTGTATTTCATAGAAGTCCAGGTCTCTGCCGTGCGAAAAATTAAATCTATTTAATGTACTGTCAATCTAATCATACTTTAATATAAGTGTTAGAAGTGTGGTAGATTTTTGGTCGCATGGTAGTTTTTTTACAGGATGGTAGAAAAGTGAATTGCATTTTTTTTATGAATAATAATTTCCTGTTATGTAAACTATTTCCATTAATGTATTAACGTTACTAATAAATGTTAACAATAAAAATAATTATAATTTATTATTATTTATCAGTCCGAATATTTATTTCTAAAACCGTATACTTATTTTTTAAGATTTAATCTCATAGTGAATTTAATACAGTCTTAGACAGAACGGCCTCGATAATTCAGGGCCCAAATTGTCTGGGAATTCTTACATTAAACGCATCTGTGTTAAAAGCTGTATTTAGGTTCACTTCTTCTACATTCCCATTTGGTCCACATTTAATTCCCAAGTCGTCATCGCCTTCAAGAAACTTCGCCAACAAGAAAAAACACAGAAGAAAATAATTATGTACTGTACAGGTATTCTTATACCTACCTTTGGTTTCACTTTGTCTACATTCCCACTTTGTCCTATCTTGTCATCAAAAAAAAAACAACACGACTGAAATAATAATATGATGTAGGTATTCTTGTACCTGTAAGTTCACTTCGTCTGCATTAAATTGTTACTTTCCTGTAGTCAACATAAATGACGTCACGCTTGCAGTTAAATGTTATTTCTGAGAATACGTAGAAAACATTCACGAATACTTATTTTAAAGCTTTTGGCGATTTTAAAATGATCAAAAACTAAAAATAAGGAGGCAATTTGACCGTATAGAATTATGACGTCATAAACCTATTTTTCCTTTCCAACTTCAAAGTTTCTGACCGTTTTGACAGTTCATAAAAAGGAACTGATTTGATCTGTCAGTCAAGTACCCTACTCTCAAGCCGTCTACTTCTTAACTTGTCCACGAAAAAACAACATTAAATAATGATGTACAGGTATCCTTTTTGACGAAAACGACTTAAGTAAAAATATTTATTTAATCCAGTTCACGTGGTTCAACATGCATAATAAAAAACACTTCCCGACGATTTGTTTAATTCGTCTTTTTTAAAGTCAGTTAAAAATACCAAATGTCAAAAACTGTTAATCTGTTGTGACGAGACCGTGTTGAAAAAGTAAACTAGTTGGAAATGTCGACGAGATTGAAAGTGGACGATAAAGGAAGTGGACCATTTGAAATTGTTGACAAGATAGGATTAGGATAGGATTTTTGACCCCCCCCCCCCCCCCCCCCCCCCCCCACCCCACCCCCCAACCCCTTATGTAACGCGCCATAACGTTTTTCTGTACCCGTTTCCCTCCTAGTAAAACGTTACGTGACCACCAAGTGACCATTTTTACCTAAAATTTTTAAGTGGTCACTCCAATTGAAATGGTGAGATAAAAACGTTTTGCAAATTCGTAAGAGAATCTTTCTACGCGACCGTTTCGAAGGGTAAAAAAATAGTAGATTAAAAAACACTAGAAAAACACGCTTTACAAGACTTTATAACAAATCCAAACACAGCTATGATACGATGTTCCATCATGAAGTTCCAGTTCATATCTTCCGGCTCCAACATCAGATCAGTTCGACAGTACCATATTAATGTATTGTCATCAAAACTATATACAACTACCAATTTTCATGATGCTACGATCTTTGGAAGGTGGTTAAATTAGTTAGCTTAGATTCCATTATATAGTTACATACGGGTCGACTTAATAAAAGCGTGTTAAAAAAACATGTTTACGTAACGCGTAGTTCAAATACCCCTCGCCTCTGTAACGCATCGTAACGTTTTACAAGACCAAAACTAAATTGCAAGCAGGATTTGAATCTACGACCTGTTCCTTAAAGCAGAAGTGCTCTGATCAACTCAGCTAACGCAGGTTAACGTACGTGGTTTGAATTTTTCTAACACAATCTAGTTAGCACTGGTAGCGCCCTCTGTGTTTTTTTTATTTTTCAAATATTAGTATTTGCGTAAATAGTAGCAAATATTTGTGCGATGAGCATAAATATTTGTTCCTGAGTCTTGGATGTTTTCTATGTATATAATTAATATATCTATTAAATATATCGTCGTCTAGTACCCATAACACAAGCCTTATTGAGCCTTACCATGGGACTAGTTCGATTTGTGTAAAATTGTCCCGTAATATTTATTCATTTATTTTTATTTATTTTATACCAATGAGATTCGGCGAAAAAGTAATGCCCACTTCGTTTTAGGGGCAATAACAATGTAAGGTAGGTGAAACAGATTATCAGTGCAGGTAGAGAATACCTCACGGCATTAAGTCCGCTGTCTGTCGTACAAAGTGTAATACTCTATTAAAAACAGAGTAGATTCAACCGGGGAGTTCCATCTTCTTCCCATGTTTTCGCCGTACAGCGCCATCTATTGAAAGTTTTCAAATAAATCAAATTTCGTTAATATTGTGCGTTATTTCAGAATCTGCAGCGTCCTCGTCGGCTGGCGACACCACGCCCCGTGTTAAACGCAAATACACGAAGCGGACGCCTGGCGTGAGCAAGGATGCGGTGAGTTTTTTTTTATATGAATAGCAAATGAAGTCGAGGGGAGAGACGATGAGGTAATTTTTACCCGACTGCGTCAGAAGGAGGAGGCTATCTGCCACCTTAGTAGTGTAAAAAAGGTCAAGTAGAAAATCATATGAAAGGGCTTAATTTACAAATTCTCAATTAGTTTTTTTTTACTGCGGTTAAATTTCGTATTATTAAGGAAAATGTGAAAAATAAAATACCATTCTCCTCTGCTTAGAAGTTCACCAAGCGAGCCGATCAAATATGAAAGAAAAACCGATCCTGTATTTTTTTAAAGCAATCGCAAGTAGAAATGATAAAAAATACACTTTCTGGTTCGGTATGTAGTTTTGAATTTTACTTGATATGCGCGTTTGTTGTGCGCAGACGCCGACGCAGGAGCGAGTGAAGGGCAAGCGCGGGCGCCCGCGCAAGACTGACGTCAATCACAAGCCTCAACAACCCAGTGAGTACGGTCGACACAACACACAGACACACGTCACATACAACACAAACATAGTGATTAGGAGGTGAATGGGGGTGGGGGGGGTGGGGGGGGGGGGGGGGGGTGAGGGGGATGTCTTAATAAGGGAGAATGTTACATAAATTGTCTGCGTTTCCAAAAAAGAACAAGGGACTGCTGCTGGGAGGGGCGCAGGTCCGCCTACATATGGAATATGTTCTCATCTGTGGGCTGGGGCTCCCCAGTACCAGCTGCTCCCTCTAGACCGCGTTCAACGGAGAGCGACTCGTATCGTCGGTGGCCAGCGTACTTCAGATCGGCTTGACTCCTTTGGCACTGCAGAGAGATGTAGCCTCGCTCAGCATTTTCTATTGCTTGTATAACGGGGAGTGCTCCGAGGAATTGTTAGGATCGATTCCTGTCGCACCTTTCCGCCATCATCCTCGCGACAATATTTCCATGCTCACCATTTAGATGGTTGACAGTACACAACTGTGCGTTTTGCTTGAAATTTCGTGCCTCACATGACTCGACACTGGAATAAATTGTCACCGGCAGTATTTCCGGACGTTCAAGACTTCAAGAAAAGAGCGTACCTACTCCCACCTGAAAGGCCGGCAACGCACTTGTGACTCCTCTGATGTTGCGCCCAGGGCGACGGTGATCGCTTACCATCAGGCGATCTGTCTGCTCGTTTGCCCCTTATAACATAAATAACATAAAGAAAAACATTGAGTCCAAATTGAATGACGACACGTTTGGCTAAGTCGGTGGTACAATGGCTTATGAAGCTGGCGGACCCGGGATCGAATCCCGGCCAGGGCAAGTGTTTGCGTGATGAACACGAATGTTTGTTCCTGGGTCTTGTTTTCTATTATTTATTTAAGTGTTATACTTATCGTTGCCTGGTACCCATAGTATAAGCTTTGATTAGTTATGGACTACGTCGGTTTCTGTAAGATTATCCCTGATATTTATTTATTATTATTTCAGAAATCCGCGTGCGGAGTAATCTAATGCCGGAGAATTCAGAACCTATAACGCTGGACAGCGACGATGAACCGGACCTCGGTGAGTAATCAGATCCAGTCCTACGATGGGGATGCCCAGCTATAGAGCGGCGACTTTGTTGGTAACCCTCCAATGGTCTGCGGGCGAGATGTATATAGTGTGCGCGCGGCGGAACATTTAAAATCCAGCTCATCACAGGTATTCAATTACTTAGTTTCAGTCCAGGGAACCTCAAAGTCCTGATGTCCTGTTAAAGGGTATCAGGCGAAAATCCCTTTAGTCTTACCTGCGCCTTGCCCCTTATAAATGGTCTGTCAAGACCAAGAGAGATGAAAAGACAGTAAAAAAAAAACGATTTTACGACACTTCTTACCCACCCGCGCTACCTTTCCCTCCGTCCCCCGCAGACCATGAGAGGGTCACGATGGAACTTGCGGGGCTATAGCTACCTGTGTGCCGAAAATAGTTGAAATCCGTTTAGCCGATTTGGCGTGATGAAGGCACAACAACGCGACATATAAACACACAAAATATTAATAATATACTGCTCAAAACAATATAAAGGTCACTAAAAATGTTGATCGTAACGTGAAAATGTACATTAGTTGGTAAAATTTATTTCACATACTCTCTATACTCTGCAGCTAAAAAGGCTTTTGGTTTTGTTTAGCTAAGAATCGATATTAAATAGTCAATTGTTTTATTAGTTTTAATTGAGATAAGATTAGTTTATTGTAACCATAAAAACTGAACAGAAATTCTCCGCGCAACAGTGGCCCTATATTGTTTTGAGTAGTATAGTATAGTTGTATCTAAGTTTATAAGGTATTAATTTATGTATGGGCCATGTTGCCTGAAATAAATGATATCCATTTGGAATTTAAAAATCTCTGCTAATAAAAGAGAAAGAGACAACTATATACCAACAATTTAAATTCCCCACGAGATATCTATACAAAAAGAGATATCTATATATAAAGATGTAAATATGAAATGTCTGTACATTGAGATGTATATTGAAAATATATATTGTAACGGACTAGTTGGGGGTCACTTAATCGAAATAAATATTTTTTGGATTTTTTGTATGTTGTATGTTCTTATAAAAAGTATCCTATAACCAGCTGGGTATCTCCAGATGGTTATAGCATACTTTTTATCCGACTACGACGAAAAAAAGAGGGGTTTCGACTTTTTCTCCTTCTAATTTCTAATATACAAATGTTTGTTCCAGGTTCTCCGAGTCAGGCGTCCGACTCGCTAAGTCTAGACGAGAACCTTCGAGCACTGAGACATATTCACGAGAAATACGCGAATATAGACAAGGTACGCTATCTCTTACTTATGCGGGTGGATGAACTTTTTTCTTGTTTTGATTCTGTCCCGTAAGAGAGACACTAGCGACAAAGTTGGTGTATCCTTGTTTCGCAGACAAATTTCTCAGAAAATTCGCTCTTCTTTCGCAGAAAATGTTCCATATTTCCTTTTATTTATTATTTATTGTTCCAAACAAAAACAGTATAATAGGGCCTTAACATAAAATAAGGTATAATATTTTATTCTGTTTCTGCGATTATTACTCATTTAAATAAAACAATTTAACGGATAACGGATGATATCGCGTATCTCATTTGAGTTCCCGACGTTTCAGAAGCTTTTCAGCTTTCCATGGTCACGGGTTGACTGAGAAAAGATATATTTTCCTCTGTCAAAGTTACAATTTGTGCAAACTACCCACTTTGAGAAAGAAAATAGAAAAAAGAGAAGAAAAAACGATCTCTTCCAGACAACCTATAACGTATAATATTTGGTCCTTGTATTTTGATTTAGAATATTATTGTTTCAACGCCTATTTACTGGAATGGAACATATTTTACAGAAACACATTTCAATTATTTTACTTCTTTTTTAAATTAACATACTCATCAAGTAGTACAATTATGTTCGGTGTACCCATGTTTCGCAGATATTTCATAGAATTTCGTTTCGCAGAAAATGTTTCATATAATATTTAGTCCTTGTATTTTTATTTCGATTATACATTGTTCTATTTCCGTGTTCGTTTTGCGACGACCAGTGCGAGTTCTGATAATAACATCAAATTCCATGTACTGAGTGTAGTACATTATGTGCAGGACGACCTTTATGAAGCGCATCTGCTGGCGGCGAACTTCAAGAAGCCGGACGAGAAGAGAGATGATGACGAGGTGCTGTCAGTAAGAAGCTCTGAAGGTAGGAACCTTCCTATTTTTTTTTATGACTTAGGAGGCAAACGAGCAGACGGGTCGCCTGATGGTAAGCGATCACCGTCGCCCATAGACACCTGCAACAACAGAGGAGTCACAAGCGCGTTGCCGGCCTTTCAGGTGGGAGTACCCTCTTGTCTTGAAGGCTTGAAGGTCGCATCGGTCCGGAAATACTGTAGGCGGCAATTTGTTCCACAGCCTCACCTCCCAAATTGAGCATGCTCACAAAATTTCACGAAAATGGGTTGAGAAATGCGACTTGTAGAGAACAGCCGGACAGACAGACAGACAAACGGAAGCAATTTTGCCTAAGCTGAAACGAAGATTCTACGCTTGCTTGGCCAATAACTATCTCTATACTATGTTCCATCTTTAAAAGCCCCTAGTAATATGTATATACTTTTTGACGACACGTTTGGCTCAGTGGCTTGCGCAACGGCCTACGGAGCTGGCGGTCCCGGGTTCGAATCCTGGCCAGGACAAGTTGTGTGATGAGCATGAATGTTTGTTCCTGGGTCTTGGATGTTTTTTATGTATTTAAGTATTATAATTTATCTATATATTATGTATATCGTTGCCTAGTACCCATAGTACAAGCTCTGCTTAGTTTGGGACTAGGTCGATTTGTGTAAGATTGTCCCTAATATTTATTTATTTATTTATACTTCCAGGTCGCGGCTCGGTAAAAGAGTTGGACAGAGTGGAGAAGCTTGAAGACAGCTCTGGGTCTGACTCAGACAGCAGTAGTTCGGGTTCTGGTAAGTGCCATGTGATAAATCTCGGTTATGCTTCTAATTCATTAAAACGGAGCTGTGTAAAAATTAACCAATCACATTCCGCAGATTTCAATTTGCTCGTGTTAGTTTCTACAGCGACGCATCCTGATTGGACCATGTTGCACAGCTCCGTTATGGACGAGCAGCTTTATTGGGCTAATAAAGTTCATGTGCCAGTTTTTTTCCTTTTTAAACTAGACGGTAAATCATGTCGATGGAAAGCTAACCCGCAGACGCCACCACGGTTTGTGGATTGACGGCTGAGTCATAGTTATAGTCAAATAAAACGAAGAGCAAAAGCAGGATTAAAATTATCATCATTAATAGAAAGAGATTTTGTTTGCATAAACATGAGTCTACATAGTATTACAAAGATGTTAGGTACAATAGAAAAGTCCGTCAAGTTTTGCCTTTCGGCTTGCAAATTGTAACTTAGATCATAAACTTTATGAATATCCTGATTACAATACATATAAGATTTAAAAAAGTCTTATCGTTATAGCTTAGTAAGGTGTGTCAAGCAGCTCCATTTATATTTTATGTAATTTTTGAAATATCGTTGGTGCTGTAAACAGCCCAAACAACATACCTCTATATTGAAAAAGTCTCACTTTTGGCGACGGAAGTTTAAAACTATGTTGTTCTCTACGCATTGCAGGCAGCTCATCAAGCGGTTCAAGCTCGTCGTCGAGTTCGTCGTCGAGCTCGTCTGACAGTTCCGACAGTGAATCTGAATCGGAGAAGAAAAATACTACTTCTACTAACACACTCCAGCCCGCTGAGGACGACAGGTCAGTACACTTTTGGACAGGAGAGAAACCCGTCGAAATACAAATTGTTCAATGAATTATCTGGTTAGCACCAGAAACACCTAATATATGGCGACGAGGTAAAGAGAATAGTTGATTGACCTTCGTATTTATTCCACAGATCGTTCGGCGCGTGGTCGTACAGCGGTCCGCCGTCGTCCGGCTCGGAGTCGGACCCGGAGCGCGCCGCTGCGCCCGCGCCGGCCAACGACGACGAGATCAGCGAGTCCGACAACGAGTCGCCCGACAAGAGCTTCCAGTGCCACGTCTGCAAGAAGTGGTACTCCACCCGGGTCACGCTCAAGTAAGTTAATGTCTAAATCTACCATTTCCACCGGGGCTGCAGAAATGTATCGTCGGAGTGGAAAACTAACATTTCTACAATTTGTGTAAAAATCTACCTTTTTAGTAAATAAATGAACTACCGTTCTACCATGACTCGCGCACCGATGGTTCCGCATAAAATATATTCTATAAACGGCAGTATTTATGAAAATCCACTGTTAGCAGAGCCCTACTCCTAAGCAAAAGGTACGTCGAGTTCGATCGTTTTATATCGGTTACTGACATAGACAGACATACATGAAATTATATTGTTTTTAGTATTTGTTGTTATAGCGGCAACAGAAATAAATAATCTGTGAATATTTCAACTGTCTAGACTATCACGGTTCATGAGATACAGCCTGGTGACAGATGGATAGACAGACAGACGGACGGATGCGGAGTCTTAGTAATAGGGTCCCGTTTAACCCTTCGGGTACGGAACTCTGAAAAAGATGTACGTATCCAATGAGTATTGAATCGTGGTTGTTCCAGGATCCACCGGCGCGTGCACCAGAACCGCGGCGGCGGCGGCGCGCGGCAGCGCACGCGCAGCTCCGACCGCTACGAGTGCGACTGCTGCGACCTCGCCTTCAACCGCCGCGAGAAGCTCTGGGACCACAAGTGAGCGCCCCACCGGCCACCCCGATCTTACTGCTATCTCGTTCACACTTGCGCGATCTTAACGGGTGTGAAAGAGATGGCAGTATTAGAGCTTATAACGTTCAAATATACAGAATGATCAATCCAAATGGGTCAGTAAGGAGAACTCATAAACTATGAGAGATAGCGAAATCTGTTCTTAGGAACCTTGGCGTCGATTTTAGATTTAATAATAATGGCATTATTTTTTTTTTACTCTAGAGAGAATTAATCTTCTACATTTTGAACATTTACTTAAATAACAAAAAAATAAAAATATATAATACGGGACAATTTTACACAAATCGAACTAGTCCCATGGTAAGCTCAATTAGGCTTGTGTTATGGGTACTAAACGACGATATATTTAATAGATATATTACTTATATACATAGAAAACATCCAAGACTCAGGGACAAATATTTATGCTCATCACACAAATATTTGCCCTTACCGGGATTTGAACCCAGGACCTCAGCTTCGCAGGCAACGTTACTCCCCTAAGCCAAACCGGTCGTTAGACCGGTAATAAAGACCGTAAATAGAATTATTATCTTATTTTTGAGTTTTTCTTTCAATTGTTTTAACAAGATTCCATTAAAAATGTGTTCCTTGTGACTTATGATTCGCACCATCAACAATAACAACGAAAATACTTGCAGAATTTATAACATTGTTTTCAAAGATTTTGACCAGGTTCGATTCTCGGTTATGTATGAATTTAAAAAAAAATGCCATTATTATTAAATTTTAAATCGACGCAATGGTTCCTACGAACAGATTTCGCTATCTCATAGCTTCTGACTTTTCCATACTGACCCATTCAGTGGCGTGCGGTCCATATAGGCACAAAGGCACTGCCTACCCTGTACGACCATGGCTCCATATAGGTACAGAGAAACTGCCTAACCTGAAGCCCTGAACGAACATGGCTCCATTCAGGCACAGAGAACCTGCCTAAAATCCTTTTGTTAATAACGATTCAAAAGTGCTTGTAGCTTCGCCTACTTGAATAAAGAAATTTTTGACTTTGACTTTAACAAACGGGCTGTATAATACCCGTATAAACTCTTTTATAGCTTGTGTGCTACCTGGGCACTTCGTGTTGCGTCCAGTATTGTCTAACTCCAGGCAGTTTGGTTAAAGCCCTCCTCATGTCGTATTCTACATTGCCGAGGGTCGTGATTCCCCTGTTGGCAACTTCTCTTTGATCAAAGTTCGCCAGCTATCTTGATCCTTTACATTGTAGAACGCACCGTGTACTTTGGCATGTTGCGCTAGTTAAAAACCCACAAATCTACAAAGCAAAAACGACGAACGATCGTTTACCTGCTCTGGGAACACAAGCCATCGCACACTACTCCAATATTAGATACTGTTTGGTTGAAAACCTCGAAAGTGACTCACATGATCGTTATTACAAAAAGCAACGTTTGTTTATGTGATTATGGAACACGAATAAGTCAATACCAGATGCTGTTCGGTTGACAATCTCGAAAACGATGCCCATAACCGCTGTTACAAGAAGCCTAAGTAAGTTACTAGAACACCGGATAATGTTTTAAAAACCTAGGGGAATAGCTGGGAATAGCCCAATTCAAGCACACTGGATATTTTTGTCTTGCAGTTATGTTATTATGATTGAAACGGTTGAGAGATTAATATAAAAATAATAATATTTATTTCGAACAACAATGGTCCAGAAATGTTAGTGATATTTTGTACTTAAGATAAGGTTAGTATATTATTATTATATTCTTGTCAGAGTAAAAAAAAATGAACTAACTTTTAAACTGCTAATTACTTTCGCAGAGATCCATCATGTATAGTAATGTACAATATACAGGTAGACACTACGGTCAAATAAACTCCATGAAAAATTTAGTTTTATTAGACAAGATAGAATCAAATCTTTGATGGCTTCGTTCGTTCGTGACTTAAGAGCTAAGCTCTTGTCAGTGGAGTAATAAATAGCCACTCTTCTATATCCCCTGTTAGCCTTTTGGTCTCCTGATACGACAAAGTGCCCACTTACTCGTTCACTTTTATTAGTTTACTAAAAAGTGCTCGCAACTTTGTTCGCTCCCTCTTTTTCAGCGTAGTCGGGTAAAAAGTATCCTACAACCATCTGGAGATACCTAGCTTACCCGTGAACAAAAAATAGTTGAAATCCGTTTAGCCGATTTGGCGTGATGAAGCCTCAAGGACACATACGAAAGTAAAAACAAAAAAAATCGATTCAGTGACTTTCAAGTCCGTATCACTTTTTTTTGAAAATATTTTAAATGTACAGATATTTTATTTTTACAACTTTATAATAGTATAGACTAGAAGGCGCCCGCAACTTCGTTCGCGGAGGAGAGAAAGTCATAACTCTCTTTTTTTTCAGCGTAGTCGGGTAAAAGTATCCTACAACCATCTGGAGATATCTAGTTACTTATAAAGTGTCATTCTATAGAACTTGCTAACTATGTAAACAAACCGCCATATTGAAATTGTCTCTGAATGATGAATTTACTAGTGATGGGCAAGATTTTTACTTACTCCTTTACTTATGTTAAAACTTATCGAAAGTAAAATACAGAAAGTAAAAAACAAGTCGGTACTTAATTTTTAATTTCTTTAATCCCAATCGGAAGGAAATCGGTACTTGAAGATTACGTATCACCAGTATTTACGAGATTTGCTGCCGGCAATAATAAGCAATATCAGTATCCGTGTTCGGTAGCAATAGAAATAAGCGTTAGAAAATTTAATAACAAAGAACACATACCCGTACATGCCAAGAAAAACAGTGAAAGAGTAAAATAATATGGAAACCGTTTTCATTCCGATTCAACCGTCATTGTTTTAATTTTTATAAAAATGTAGGATATCTTTCATTTTGTTCATTAAGAGTCCGAAATGACCAATATAATTTTTCGAATTCAAAGTAACGTTAAAACAAGGGTGCGAAAGAATGGACAAAAGTTTATGAGAAACAGGGAATAAAAAAAAACTGAGTTTACGTATTTATAGAAATTTAAAATTTACAAACTACCGTGTAATGTATACAACCGCTTTCGCAGGTACAGAGCGCGAGTTGCGTAGTGTGTAGCCGCTTTAATATATCACCAACTTTAGTCACAACATTAGCCATGATAGACAGTTGTAGAATCTAAAAGAAACAAAAACGTCGTTCCTTCAGGTCCTAATAACATAACTGTCAAACCATTTTCAATGTTTAATGAATTTAAAAAAAACGTTTCAATAGTGTATGCTTACAATGGTGTTTGATGAGGTGATGTGAAAATTCAAGGAGAAATATGGACAAAACAAAATTAATTCGTTTGTTTACATTCATTGCAAGTTCTATAGAATGACAGTTTATTTAAATGCATTGTGTTATTCTGCAGAGCGTCGGCGCACCGCGGCGCCATGACGGTGCGCTGCGAGGTGTGCCGCAAGTGCTTCGAGGACGACGCCGAGCTCGCCGCGCACGCCGCGCACCACTCCGCCGACGACCGCGCCGGTGAGCCGTCCGTCCGTCCCCACCCGCTCCATGCCGACCTCAGTTTATATATCATACTAGCGTCGGTGCGCTGCGAGGTGTGCCGCAAGTGCTTCGAGGACGACGCCGAGCTCGCCGCGCACGCCGCGCACCACTCCGCCGACGACCGCGCCGGTGAGCCGTCCGTCCGTCCCCACCCGCTCCATGCCGACCTCAGTTTATATATCATACTAGCGTCGGTGCGCTGCGAGGTGTGCCGCAAGTGCTTCGAGGACGACGCCGAGCTCGCCGCGCACGCCGCGCACCACTCCGCCGACGACCGCGCCGGTGAGCCGTCCGTCCGTCCCCACCCGCTCCATGCCGACCTCAGTTTATATATCATACTAGCGTCGGTGCGCTGCGAGGTGTGCCGCAAGTGCTTCGAGGACGACGCCGAGCTCGCCGCGCACGCCGCGCACCACTCCGCCGACGACCGCGCCGGTGAGCCGTCCGTCCGTCCCCACCCGCTCCATGCCGACCTCAGTTTATATATCAGACTAGCGTCGGTGCGCTGCGAGGTGTGCCGCAAGTGCTTCGAGGACGACGCCGAGCTCGCCGCGCACGCCGCGCACCACTCCGCCGACGACCGCGCCGGTGAGCCGTCCGTCCGTCCCCACCCGCTCCATGCCGACCTCAGTTTATATATCATACTAGCGTCGGTGCGCTGCGAGGTGTGCCGCAAGTGCTTCGAGGACGACGCCGAGCTCGCCGCGCACGCCGCGCACCACTCCGCCGACGACCGCGCCGGTGAGCCGTCCGTCCGTCCCCACCCGCTCCATGCCGACCTCAGTTTATATATCATACTAGCGTCGGTGCGCTGCGAGGTGTGCCGCAAGTGCTTCGAGGACGACGCCGAGCTCGCCGCGCACGCCGCGCACCACTCCGCCGACGACCGCGCCGGTGAGCCGTCCGTCCGTCCCCACCCGCTCCATGCCGACCTCAGTTTATATATCATACTAGCGTCGGTGCGCTGCGAGGTGTGCCGCAAGTGCTTCGAGGACGACGCCGAGCTCGCCGCGCACGCCGCGCACCACTCCGCCGACGACCGCGCCGGTGAGCCGTCCGTCCGTCCCCACCCGCTCCATGCCGACCTCAGTTTATATATCATACTAGCGTCGGTGCGCTGCGAGGTGTGCCGCAAGTGCTTCGAGGACGACGCCGAGCTCGCCGCGCACGCCGCGCACCACTCCGCCGACGACCGCGCCGGTGAGCCGTCCGTCCGTCCCCACCCGCTCCATGCCGACCTCAGTTTATATATCATACTAGCGTCGGTGCGCTGCGAGGTGTGCCGCAAGTGCTTCGAGGACGACGCCGAGCTCGCCGCGCACGCCGCGCACCACTCCGCCGACGACCGCGCCGGTGAGCCGTCCGTCCGTCCCCACCCGCTCCATGCCGACCTCAGTTTATATATCATACTAGCGTCGGTGCGCTGCGAGGTGTGCCGCAAGTGCTTCGAGGACGACGCCGAGCTCGCCGCGCACGCCGCGCACCACTCCGCCGACGACCGCGCCGGTGAGCCGTCCGTCCGTCCCCACCCGCTCCATGCCGACCTCAGTTTATATATCATACTAGCGTCGGTGCGCTGCGAGGTGTGCCGCAAGTGCTTCGAGGACGACGCCGAGCTCGCCGCGCACGCCGCGCACCACTCCGCCGACGACCGCGCCGGTGAGCCGTCCGTCCGTCCCCACCCGCTCCATGCCGACCTCAGTTTATATATCATACTAGCGTCGGTGCGCTGCGAGGTGTGCCGCAAGTGCTTCGAGGACGACGCCGAGCTCGCCGCGCACGCCGCGCACCACTCCGCCGACGACCGCGCCGGTGAGCCGTCCGTCCGTCCCCACCCGCTCCATGCCGACCTCAGTTTATATATCATACTAGCGTCGGTGCGCTGCGAGGTGTGCCGCAAGTGCTTCGAGGACGACGCCGAGCTCGCCGCGCACGCCGCGCACCACTCCGCCGACGACCGCGCCGGTGAGCCGTCCGTCCGTCCCCACCCGCTCCATGCCGACCTCAGTTTATATATCATACTAGCGTCGGTGCGCTGCGAGGTGTGCCGCAAGTGCTTCGAGGACGACGCCGAGCGCGCCGCGCACGCCGCGCACCACTCCGCCGACGACCGCGCCGGTGAGCCGTCCGTCCGTCCCCACCCGCTCCATGCCGACCTCAGTTTATATATCATACTAGCGTCGGTGCGCTGCGAGGTGTGCCGCAAGTGCTTCGAGGACGACGCCGAGCTCGCCGCGCCCGCCGCGCACCACTCCGCCGACGACCGCGCCGGTGAGCCGTCCGTCCGTCCCCACCCGCTCCATGCCGACCTCAGTTTATATATCATACTAGCGTCGGTGCGCTGCGAGGTGTGCCGCAAGTGCTTCGAGGACCTCCACATCCGCTTCCAGAAGTCCGCAGCCGGCCCGAGTGGGCTCGAATCCCGACCAGGGGACCGTTTCATAAGCGCTTGTAACTTCTTATCACAACACAACGAAACGGAGCTTAATTGCGTTTAAATATGATTTATTCAATAATATTTCGTTGGTAATTCTTCAACGTTTCAGACGTCGCGTTACGTCCATGGTCTCGAAGGAACTCCTCCAGTGTCTTCGAGACCGTGGACGGGACTGCGTGGGACCTGCGCAGAAAGCATTTTGTGAAAACAGATTAACCAATTATAAGGCAGCGCGTTTGCGCGGGTAAAATCTTCAACGCCCACTAGCCAAAATTTTGTGCGCGACGCCAGCGCCCGCCATTTTGTCAGACGCCATGAGCGAGAGAGCACGAGTTCACCTTTCATTGCACATGTACCGTACGTAACGTGCAACAACATGTTTATTGAAATGTTCACACGTTCGGCTTCATTCGGTACTTGTTAGCACTCGACGGCGTGGCCAAAGATTGCCGATGTAACTTATTATTCGTGGTACTACTGTAACTTTATAAGAAGCGGAAATCCCTTTCTAACGATATTAATTGAAAATAGACTTTAGATTGTAATACAAGTTACAAGCTTTTGAGAAACGAGCCCCAGCTATAGTACTCACAAAATGTATGTAGCGCTCAAGAACAAAAATTTCTGGTCGGTAAAATCCCCCAGCACACACCCCAGAAAACCTAGAAAACTGTGATCATTGGATCTACAACATTTTAACAAAATTTCGCCAGCTGAAACCCAAAAGGCCCCCACTTTTACGCAAAAACGGAACCCTTATAGATTCGTCATGTCTGTCTGTCCGTCCGTCCGTATGTCACAGGCATTTTACTCAAAAACTATAAGATGTATATTGATGAAATTTGGAACATAGGTGTCTTGTGTAAACCGCTATTTAATTTGATTGTTAAATAAAAGGGCAGATACGCTCTTTTGTTGGTGCTATTTTTTATATCGTATTTTATTTCATCTGTAGTGCATTTTTTTTGTATAAACTGCTGCGCAACCCTTCATGGGCGAGTCTGACTCGCACTTGGCCGCTTTTTTTTAAATGTTCATCCCGGAACCCTACAAGAACCCTTGACAAATTGAGGGAATTCCACCAGAATTTCTGAAACGTGACATCATTATTTAGATACTTCTGGCAATGCTAGGGCGGCCATAATTATTTAATTTTGACGTGATATCGTCTTATAAATCGATGAAAGCCGGTTGCACGGACGAAAGAGCATCACACATTGTCACGTTCCGCCTGAGCTGAGCGTGCAAGCGAGACCGCGGAACAAACGATAAAGAAACACCACTAAGCGTTTGACTTTATCACGTTAAATTATCGTCCGTAAACCGACTATACAAGCAACCAATTTTTGAATTTAATTTACGTAAGGTGTTTTGGTCGATTTAACAAAACTTTCCTCCTCTCCTAATGATGAAGTTGAGATGATGAGATTTGCCATAATGGTAAATGAATATTATAGCACTCAAAAATTATGGTATGTGATATTATAGCCAGTGACCGTAATGGTAAATGAAATTAGTACAAATGAAATTATGGGACACGAAGGTATCTCGTTTTCTTGGGCTTTATATTACATTTGGATAGGTGGCTGCCGTAACCGTGACGTGACCAACAGGGTTGTTATTTTGGGGAACGCTACTTTAAAAAAAAACTTTTCCAGGGCGCTGCACGGACTGCGGCGCGTCGTTCCAGCGCTACGAGCAGCTCGCGCGGCACCGCCTGTCCTGCGCACGCGCAGAGAGCGCCACCGGCGCGCACGCCTGCGCGCAGTGCGGCAAGCGCTTCACGCACGCGCACTCGCTCACGCGCCACGCGCACAACCACGCGCGCCAGCTCTACAGGTGCGTCGTGTGCAAGGTGCGTACACACACAGACTATGTAGAGGCTTAGACAGATAAGAGACACATAGGCCGGATACGTGGACAAATACACATACTGCCTAGCCCTTCAAGGCCCATCAACGTTACATGTGCTACGTCGCAACGCGTAGCTGCGTTTGTATCAGTGTTTTCCGGCTATACACCGTTGGAACGAGTAACCTGACGGACGTTAAACCAACGATTTTAGTGACACATTGACGTACATTGGTATAACGTTCACATAATGTTTTATTCAGTTTTACATTCTGATCTGTTTAGGTTTCCGTACCAAAAAGGTAAAAAAGGTATACGCAACAAGAACTCTGTAGGCTATCCATTTGAAATGTTTAAATTTAGAAGTCAGTTATTAATTTAAAAAAACAACACATTTTATTTATATTAATCTATATACTATTATAAAGTTGTAAAAATAAAATGTTTGTATGTGTCGTTGTGGCTTCATGAAGCTAAATTGGGTAAACGGATTTCAACTATTTTTGGTACACGGGTAGCTGGGTATCTACAGATGGTTGTAGGATACATTTTACCGGACTGCGCTGAAGGAAAAAGAGGGGTTATGACTTTTCTCCTCCGCGAACGAAGGTGCCCACCTTAAAGTCATTAATAAATTTAAAACAGATTACTTTTATAAAATGTATTTTAAAACTGTTCCACATTGATTTGCCTATTGCCGTACTCAATAAACAATGTATTTTTTAAAACACATTATTTGTCGAGCTTAAAGGTCGGTGGCTTAGATCATTTAACTAATAGAAAAGACGACAAGCCGTATCATTACCGAACAATTTTTTCATGCATTTTAGCGGGGAGCTGAGGTACACGTACAGCACACTACGGAAATATTCTTACGTTTACAAACGCACGCAAGAAAAAAATCACCTACAAACAAAAGAACACTCACACACAGATCATTCAGTTATAAACCCGCGATTTCGCTGGTATTTTGGCAGAGGGGAATGTTTCCGTTGGTTAAATGATCGAGGGAAATCTTGTAACACGAATCGACATAGTCCCAAACTAAGCAAAGCTTGTACTATGGGTAAAAGGGCGACGATTTACGTACATATATAACACTTAACTAACTAGGAAACATTAAGACCCAGGAACAAACATTCATGCTCATCACCCAAACACTTGCACTTGTCGGGATTCGAACCCGGGATCTTATATCTTTATCTTAATCGTGATTTAAATCACCGATTTAACCCTTTAAGCGCCAAAGACGGCAAATCCCGACATCGAAAATTCGTGCCAGCGTCGCATATGCTGACCAAATTGCATCGTTCAAAACTCCGAATATTGGTCATACCTTGTCCTGCAATCACTATATAAATATATATTTTAACGATTTTTTAATTTTCTTGCTATGGTGTCTGGGTTACGTTACGTATTACTCCTTTGGTTAAATCAAGGGATTATATCCACCCTGATATTTGTGTACTTTGAACTATCGATGTTTTTCTTCCACAGGCGTCATTTGCGCGCGCAGACCAATTGGCACAGCATCTCAACAGCCATCTCGCCAACTACAAGCGGCTCAAGCCGTAAGCCGGGAAGTGCAACGTATTCACACAATAATGGATTATTATATTATATTAATATAGAGTTTTATTTACCAACGACTTTTATTTTGGCAGCATCGAACACTACTCGCAATTTCTTTACTATTACCTCCTGAGGTCCTGTAGTATAGCTTGACAAGTTCTTTCGTGACACTCCCATGGTCTGCGGGCAACGAGGGGAAAGACAGCGGGGGCGGGTATGAAGTGTGCGCACGGTGGAGCATGATGACCCTGCCGCGCGCACACTTCTTAGTCGCTCGTCTTATATTAATAGTACAAATTAAAATCGAGTATTGAACTCATCAAATTCAGGAAGGCTCGAGATTCAAAAATCCATAAATTACTCTGGGCCGTAAGAGTATAATATAAAGTTGTAAAAATTCAATGTCTGTACAGTGTAGATGTCGAAAAATAAGCGATACGGACTATTTGAAAGTCACGGAATCGAATTAGTTATATTTATTTTTATATGTTTGTATTTGTGTTGTTGTGGCCTCATTGCGCCAAAATGGCTGAACGTATTTCAACTATTTTTTGTACACGGGTAGCTGGGCATGCACAGATGGTTATAGGATACTTTTTACCCGACTACGCTATCGAAAAAAGAGGGGTTATGACTTTTTCGCCTACGCGAAGGAGGGTGCCTTCTAGTATTTAATAGGTATGAAACATCCACGACTCAGGAACTATGCCCACACGAATATTTTCTCTTACTATAATTTGAACCCAGGGCCGTCGGCTTGGCAGGCAGGGTTATTACTGCTGAGCTAAACCGGTACCTAGTCAAACAATTTAGTTCAAGCAACTGTTCCCACTAGCTGGCGGAACACCTTGGTCACCACGCCAATGGATTATATTAATTAAGTAAATGTGCCCGCAATTTCGTCAGCGAAGGAGAAAAAGAAACATAACCCTCTTTTTTTCTTCAGCTTAGTGAGTAAAAAGTATCCTATATTCATCCGTGGAAAAATATTTTAAAATTCACTAAAGTCAAAGTCAACATTTGCTTGGTTCCAGTAGGCCTCTACAAGCACTTTTGAATCGTTATTTACAAAAGGATTTTAGGGCAATTTATTGATAAAAATTGGACAACATAAAAAAATAATAAATATAAATAATCCCTAAAAGGAAGAATTTATATTCGTATTGGCCGGGTGCACGACGACAGCGCCGCCTAGTGTTCGCAACTTTACTGGCTTTGTCAAAAGTGTTAAATAATGGACGCTACAAAATATAGCTAAATAATTGAAAATATTGATTGTAGAGCATCTAACAAGTGCAAAATCTGTTTGTTTTTAATGTGAAACACATTAGGTTTTTAAATTTATTGAAGAAAGTAACTATTATACGTGTGTTTAGTATTGTTATGTCAATTTACTTCTGTGTTGTTTCCTTACAAATTAAAGGATAAAAATAATGTTTAAATTGAAAAATTACTAATATTATCAAAACTGGTTTCCAAAGCATCGGACACAACATAAGGTTTCAGCCTCAAACCGAGAGTAAAGGGAAGCTCTTACTTAGATCCATCAGTACTAAAACAATAAACATTTACAAATTATAAGTTATTCTACGTTTTATATTTTCGAAACATTATAATTATTGTATCATAATATTATTATTGCAATAAATAGATAAAAATATGTAACCAAGGTTTTAGTTTAATACACTCACTTTATAATTCTAACAGCAACTATCCATTTCATTTTCTGGTCTTGTTTCCAACTCGGTGTAGGAAAGCGATAAAATTTGCAATTGCTGTTTCGTCCTGTATTATTGCAGTTTACTACACAACAGCTATCGTGACCCATTTTATTTCAGTTTACTATTTTATAGCAGAAAACTTAAGAATGATGATAAAAGTATGACGTTTGACAGAAGCAGAGCCGGGCAAGTTACCACTTTTGGCCACGTCAAGCGCTGCGATCGTTTTCGCTTTCCGTACACAACCCCTGCACCCGGCCAATACAATGTTTCTAGAATGGAATCCCAAATGCCAAGATGTAATAAATGATAATAATTAAAAAAATATATATTAGTACCTTAACAGGTACTCGTTATATTTATTTATTTATTATTTATTTGGAGAACAATCAGAGATAGATATACATAAGAGCTACTTAAACATAAACTATGAAATAAACATGTATCTAGCTCCTCAACAGTTCTCACTACGACATAAGTACATTTGACGACCGGTTTGGCTCAGTGGGAGTAACGTTTGCCTGCGAAGCTGAGGTCCTGGGTTCAAATCCCGGTAAGGGCAAATATTTGTGTGATGAGCATAAATATTTGTTCCTGAGTCTTGGATGTCTTCTATATATATAAGTAATATATCTATTAAATATATCGTCGTCTAGTACCCTTATTGAGCTTACCATGGGGCTAGTTCGATTTCTGTAAAATTGACCCGTAATATTTATTTATTTTTTTATTTATTTTTTATGCATTGTTATTCTTTTTTTTATTGCTCTGTAAGTATTTATTTAAAACTACTCTTATTTAATGATAATAAAATAATAATTGAATGTTGCAGAAAAAGTGATTAAGTGACAATAATTAAGATTAGGGTAGGACTTTGGCATACAGATAGAACATTATAAAGTTATTCAGTAATAACAAGAAGTAGCTGTTTATTAAACTGGTTTGGCGATGTGTTAAAAATATCAACCGAGACGAGAGACTTGTTGTATGCGTGACACATGCGACGTATAGGCGCGCGCACTCCGGCGTTGCTCGCGCTCGCGGGCACGGCGAACAGGGCCGCAGAGCGACCGCGATGTGTCGGCACCCTAAACTGCACGAGCTGTAGCAGTTCGCTGCTATTATACTCTGACCGACAAATATTGTATCCGCGTCGGACATTTTACGCCGTACTCCTAGCGAAGAAACTTTATAGTGTTTAAGTAGATCATTATATGGCATTTTCTTCCATGTCAATCTTCTATGCATTATTCTTAAACATTTCTTTTGCACCATCTCAATACAGTTAGAATACTTGGCATATAAAGGGTTCCATATTACTGATGCATATTCTAAATGTGGTCTTACTAACGCTTTATAAAGTAATAAGTATGTGTCTGGTTTTTTAAATACCTTAGAAGACCTGATTACGAATCCTAACATCTGATGTGCCTTCCGAACGATTATTTCGACATGTTCTTTAAAGTGCAATTTTTCATCGAATATTACGCCGAGATCCCGAGCTGTTTGAACCTTTTTTATTGTACTGTACTTCCTATACTGTAGTTAAAGGTAATTACTCTTTTGTTATTTTTAGTAAATGTCATTTGCATGCATTTATTCACCGCTAACCGTAGCTTATTATGTTCACAGTATTCATAAAAGGTATCTAGGTCTTTTTGAATCAATTTACTATCATTTTGGTCTCGTACTATCCTAAAGATTTTTAAGTCATCAGCAAACATTAAGAAGTTACAATTTTTAAAACATGTCTTGATATCATTAATGAAAATAATATGTAGCAATGGTCCTCAAATTGAACCTTGAATCACGCCGGAAGTAACTTTGGCTTCCATAGATCTAAAACCGTTAATAATTACGGTTTGTGTCCTATTTGCTAGATATGACGAAAACCAGCGCAAAAGATTACCCTGAATTCCATTGAATGCTAATAAAAATATAAGAATTATAGGTACACATGTCATGATTGCTTTTATTTTAATTAATCCCACGAGTCTTTATATCATTCATGTAGTCTTGTAAATAAGTTTAAGTTTCACATATTTTTTTAATTTACCAATAGATAAATCAGTAATGTTGCTACGAAGTTTATTATAAAACCTTTCACAGTTACCCATGAATGATTTTCTTATTTTATGGAACCGAGTGGCAGGCACTGCGAGCTTATGCTTATTTCTAGTATTGATATTATGTATATCACAATTATTTTCATAAAACCTTATCTACTGAAGCGGCACAGTATGGTAGACATAAATTCAATAAATTTATTTCAACTATTAAGTAACAAAAAGTTATATAGTTATTCAATGTTTTGCTAGAAATTTTCTGACTCGCACTACTGAACTGTGGAATAAATTATCGCCAGCAGTATTTCCACACCGATGCGACCGAAGCCTTCAAGGAAAGTACTCCCACCTGAAAGGCCGGCAACACGCCTGTGACTGTGTTGTTGCAGGTGTCTATGGGTGGGCATGGCAGACCCACCATACCCCTGCCCATAACCCTGGGGGTAGGGTGGAACTGAACCATACCACCGTAGTGCTGTAGTATCCGGGGTTGGCGACGGTGATCGCTTACCATCAGGCGATCCGTCTGCGAGCCCCCTTTTATGTAAAAAAATGTTTTCTTTGTTCAGGATAATGTAGAGCCCCATTGTTCTGTCATTAATCCGCCAAATTTTTTTTTATAACAAATGTTCTGAACTATTGGTGTATGTAATAACTTAATCCTCTCCTATTAGTCCAATATGGTAAGCTCAATAAAAAAAATGAAAAAAAAAATGTCAGGGACAATCCTACACAAATCGACCTAGTCCCAAACTAAGCAAAGCTTGTACTATGGGTACTAGGCGACGATATACATAATATATACATAAATTATAATACCTAAATACATAGAAAACATCCAAGACCCAGAAACAAACATTCGTGCTCATTACACAAACACTTGCCCTGGCCGGGATTCGAATCCGGGACCGCCAGCTTCGTAGGCCGTTGTACAACCCACTGAGCCAAACGTGTCGTCAAATAAGTCTTGTGTTATGGTTATGAGTACTGGACGATGATATATTTATTAGTACATTGTTTGACAAGGGGCTAAAATAAGACATTATGACAAAAAACAACAAATATGTCTGAGTGTCATATTGGCTTTTAGCCACGTGTTAAACACTGCTTTTTACTTCGACTGCGAGAAAATAAAAAAGACTTAACACTAAAATTGTATAATTCATGAAAAATAAAAAGTACAGTTTGAGCAATTCTTTATAGTTAAATTGACAGCTTATATTTTTTTTAAAACTAATAATGGCCATAGACAACTTTTACTTTTTAATGTGAAGGGTTGCAATACGAACAGAAATTTTGGCCAATCTGATGAGGTTGGTTTGTTTGTTTTTAATTATTCGTAAGTAGTATGTAGCTGGCCGCAACTTTTTTTTTCAGTTTCATAGAAATTTGTATGGGATTATATGGCTTTCTTTTAAACCCTAGGGGCTAAATGTACTATTTTAGTTTCGCTTCGCGAAGCTAATATGACCTACTTTTTGAGCAGGAGAAGTGAAAAGGTTTTTTATCCTTTCTTGTCCTAAATAGTAAACATCTAACCTAAAAGTAGGTGCACCTTTTTGTCTTAAACTCCTATTTTCTCGTCTCGCCTATTAAAATAGTTCTGCTACTTATTTGTTACCATTTTCTATGTTAATTATGTTGATCACTGACCCCGTCACTCCTCCTCCAAACGTGATGATGTCCCATTATACCAGAGGAAACTAGCTTCTTTCCGCGACTGGTCGCCTTAGATTCGCATATGTTAAGAGATTAGGGTATTTTCTGGGATAAAAAGTAGCCTATGTCCTTCCCTAGGCTTTAAGCTTATATGCCTTTCATCTTAATCGGTTCAGTAGTTTAGCCTTCAAAAAGTAACAGGCAGTCGGAGTAACCGCATGTAATAGTACTTTTATTTCTGATTTTAAATTTTCAACATTATAACAAGCTCTCGGTCAGAGGAACCCAACAGCCCCTACTCCGGTCACATCATATTCTGAACGAATAAACACGTATTTAAAGTCTCTACCTCTTTTATCCTCTACTCCGCGCCTCCACCAACTTGTACGGGCGGCGATGTAGAGGGTAAAAACGGTTGAAACTTTAAATACGTGTTTATTCGTTCAGATCAAAATCAGTAGGTATTGATACATCATGAGATTACAAAACAGAAACAGATGATATTCCTTATTCGAATCGGTCATTCAAATAAGGACTATCTATCATTTATATAACGGCCAGTCTCTGAAAAAGGTGTCTACTCACGAGTCACCTTCACAGTACAATGTTTGGGTTTTTGGTGTAAGTTAGGGTTCCTTATATACAGGGTGTAATCGTTAAGTGTGACCAGGCGGTTACCTACTATTACAGATATCAATCATGGGTTTTCCAAGATGTTGATATTGATAATCATCAATTCTATGTTGATCAATCGATCAACATGATTACCCTAGAAATGATGGTAACAAATAGCTACGCTATTTTTTTGCATTTTAAGCAAGCTCGGCCGAATTTCACCTTCCCATACAAACGGAGTTTCGTTCTGTTGGATTGTTACAAAACTTTGCATATACAATAACATGAGGTATATCTAGGCCTGTAATTAGTTTATATGGCTCCAGTTTATAAAACAAATGAAATACAGCAAAAACAAACTTTGTATCAAAAACTTATATTGGCCGTATTTTTTTTACTATGGTATCTGAAGCTACATAAACTAATCACAGGCCTGCATATACCTTACCTTATTCTAAGTACAAAGTTTCAGAGCAAAACTAGCAAGTCGTTTTAAAATGAGAGCGTAACTACGTTTGTATGGAGAATCGAGCTTACCAGGGACTCTTAAGAAACTTTGTCTTTGGATCGATTGTATCTTCGTTAATATTGGTCCTTGTCAGCAATGTGGTACCCAAAATGTGCTTAGTTTACGAAACAGTACAGTACTTAGTTGGTGATCTCGCAAACAAACTAATTTAAGTTGCATAAAGTTATCTACACCATTTTGGAAGAATAAACTAAAAAAGTAACTAAAAATAAATAAGTCGAAAACTGATAAATGTCTGAAATTTTTGAGGTTCTGTCTCCCCAAACGAGCACTAGGTCCTCGAGGTCGAAAACTTAGGGTACCTTAGGTTCTTCCTAGGTGTACCCCCAAACAACCTTTTACAATTCCATTAAATTTTGAATTCTGCGGTCTATCGGAGTACTACTTTTTATAGTACGAGAAGGTAGGGGAGACCGGGGTTGGAAGTCACATTTTATTTCTTTTGCAATTTTAGTACTATTGCTTTTAGTTTAGGATGATAAATGATAATTTAATGGATAGTGTATTTATTTTAGTTTCAAAATATATCAATACCTTTTCGCTAACATGATGTACGGAGAAAATATTTTTATTTTTATGAATAAAGAGAAGTGTGACATTTAACCCCGTGTCAGGGATGGTTGTCACAGGCAGTGCCGAAACTAGCCTTTTAAGCGCCCGGTGCAAGCTTACATAAGTGCACCCTTGATTTCTTTTTTCATAGGCCCGTTTGTCATTTCTGCGCCCCTCCAGGCTCTGCGCTCTGTGCCTGGGCACCGCTGGCACCGCCCTATTTACGGCATTGGTCACAGGTGCTGGGGTAGGTAGTCACATAGTAAAATAAGAGGGATATACAACAATACACACATTTATATCAAACGAGTTTTTTTATTGAAGATAAAATGTATTATGTATGTATTGTAACGGAAAATAACGAAAGATATATTCGTAATTCATAAAAAAACTCAAAAACAAGTTTAGCTTTTAGCTATTAACCTCTATATACTTAAATGTTGTATGTAAGTCACTGTAACCAGGAAAGTAACGAAATACTTATTCATAATTATTAATAAAAACAGCTTATAACTTCCTATAAACTTATATAAATTATCTCAGGGTTGTCACATGTGACTACCATCCCTCGTCGACTTGAGACTACCTGCCCCATAACAACTTTTAGAAAACAACCTTACAAAATAAATTCAAATGAATGTTTCCACTAAAAACCTTATAGCAATATTAATACACACACATTCAACTTCAACAATACACAAAGAAGCATATTAATATGCAAAATAAAAGTATACTTAGGAGATTTAACACAGATGCACAGAAAAATACTTTTACTGGCGTAAAAAAGTAAACGAAAGTGGCTCCGTCACGACATACCGGAGCGGACTGAGGTAAAGTACGGAGGGGGGTGTAGCTGTCGCGATCCTTGCACATCGGTCGGTAAACTCATTCGTGCGTTTAGTTGTCAGTTATGGCCGCTGTGACAACCAACCCGTGTGACTTCCAACCCCGGTCTCCCCTACTTAGCTTCAATATTTTTTACATTTGTTTGTGACATGGTTTTGGCTTTTTCAGGGCCGATATGTACATATGTATCCTTAAAGCGATAAATGAAACAACAAAAAATATTGTTTAATATTTCGTCAATACTTTGGAAAAAATCAATCAAAATGCATCTCATTTTGATTGATGAAAAAGAAAACGCAGTAAGTGTATATGGACCGTGTCTGTACTGACGTCGTTTTTCCTAAAGTTGTTTAGAAATACAAGCTTTTTTAAAAGTAGTGAAGATTTTTTTTATTTTTGAACTGACAGACTAAATAGAATTTTTATTTTCGTACTTCGTCATCAAGTTATTCACTTGAAGAACCTTGATTGATAGATTACACGTATGCCATTATAAATTTCATTATTTTTCCACCCCCTACGCAGTATTCTAAACGTTCTACCCCATTCTAGAACAAATAGTCGTTAGAGTCACCTGAAAATTCTCTCTGACCCCTTTCAAAACTAACATCAGGTCATGCTAATACTCGCTAAATGGACATCGACTTACAAAAATACCTTTTGAGCTGATAAAGGGAAACTGAAACGAGTTTTCAACCTTATTTTAAGGCACTAAGATAGCTGTGTTTTTTTTGGGTTAGAATATTACTTTGGCAAATGACACCAATCCCCTTTTCTTAGAAGAACTGTGATTGGCTCTTTCGGGATTTGCGCGCGCAAAAGTCGAATTATGGAAGCGATTTTTCGACGAAATTCTGCATCCATTGACGCTTAAGTCGGACATGTGTTTGCTTCTAGCGTTAATACCGCGCAATGTACGTTGAGCTAATATAAACAGAATAGATATAGGGATGAGCTGCAAATTTTGTTTCATTCGGGATGGTATTCGAAACGAGGTGCTCCGTTGCACCTGCAAATTTTAGTTTTTTATACGTTTAGTGCCTTAATATTTAGTAAAAATCAAAAGAAAAACAAGTGCTCTTAAAGGAATTATAATAAAAAATCGTTTGCATTTTTTTAAATATATTTTTCTAGTAACGAAGTGCCCTAAAAATGCCTTTTCAAAAAATATACAAGTAATTTGATTTCATAACGGCAATCACTTTAAAACCGTACTTTTTTCAATTAATTTGTGATCACGGCGACCGATCAAACAGCCATAAGGTTTAACCCGCGGCCATTTTAAACTGAACTTTTATAGAAATTTGTGACTACGACGTGCGGCCAAACAGCCGATTGTGAAATAATTATAAAATGGCGAATGTCGGAAAAGTGTTGGCTACCATAAAAGCTGTTATAACTAGACTTGTATTTGCCTGTCATGGTATCATAGCCATTTGGCAAGTTACGTTGTTTAAAGACGACATCATCTATTGGTATTTGGCATCGCCTATTTTGCTGCTCATTTTCGAAGGAGTTTTCACGCTGACCATCAAGGAAAATCAGGAGTGGAAATGGTGAGTTTTTAATGTGTGAACGAATCTGAAAAAATGTAGGTATATATATATATGCAATAAAAATATTATAATACTATTATACATTTAACGACAATGTATTTCAAAATTTAAAAACGGAACATCAAATTTATAAGCAAAAAACGTAACAATCATTTGTGAAGGGGTAAAATTACCCATCAAAAAATATCGCCTAGGTATTAAAAAGTTTCATGAAATGGAATAAAATTTACTTATTAAAATTTTCTTACATCTCGGATTGCATTAATTGATTTTACATGAAAAATAAACACATAAACCTGTAAAACTGCCAAAAACGCAAAGAAGTTAACGAAAATTTATGAAATTTTACATACTTAATTTTTACTAATTTAACCATTTTGTAATTTAAAATTAATGGAAATTATGTAAAATTTCATATTTTTTCGTAAATTTCCTTGCGGTCTCGAGAATTTCACAGGTTTATGTGTTCTTTTTTGCATGTATAATTGCATGTAAAATTGCATAATTTTTAACAGTTTAACGACATCTAAATAATAAAAACATATGTGAAAAAACTTACCGAGATACAATAATGTAAAAATCACAATTTAGACTTTCCCAAAAAACGCTCCATACAAAAGGTTAGGAACGTGTGACGTCACTCGTACCTACCTTGTATGGGGAAATTAAGAAATTTGTTCTGCAGCTATGTTTAAACTTGCGTTTATCGAAACGGTTTCAAAAGTGACCATAAACTAAATATGGGTTATTAAATGGTATTTATACCTAGTTCTTAATATTATTAAAATTCAATCAAGTCACAAGGATATAGAGGATTGAGGGAGTGTACGAATATTTTCTTATTTTGACCGTTAACAAGTCCTGCTTATAGGTATTTATTTTCCTTCATTGAAGTTAAGGAATCCCAAGGTAGATCATGTTTAATTTTTTTCGGACAAGAAAAAACTAGCTAACTACCTACTTTAATTTTTGGTAGAGATATCAAAAATAAATTATTTCATCTTTTTTGCCACAATTGGGACGTTGACTGTGCTGAAATAAAATAAAAATAAAATTTTGATGCGAAATGACAGTTTCTATGATAGACATCCTAAATAAAATATTTGAGTTCGATACCTTGAGGTGCGTCCATACTTGTATCATTTGCTCGTATCCGATCACCGTGCCGTGGCATGACTGCGTATCGCGCCGCTTGAACGCTCAACCGTCGGTTCGCCGATCATGCCTCACTCTTCCGATATAAGTGTGTGATACGCGTAGCAAATGGATTTCGAGCGATCGGATCGGCGCAACGTCCAAACGCGTGATTGTGACACGCGATCATGCCACGCGACGATGATCTGATACGGGCAAATGATACAAATGTGGATGCACCTTTGCGTGTAGCTTGTTTTGCCTTTAATGGTGGATGGGAAATTCCATTCTCAAAGTATGAAAATATTAATAACTAATAATACTATTGAAAATCCCATCAAATCTATGGTAACTTACGTCATGAAACCATTTCTATAAACACAAGTTTAAACATAGTTGCCGAACAAAGTTCTTAATCTTCCCATACAAGGTAGGAACGCGTGACGTCACATGTTTTAGGCTTGGTGTATGGAGCGTTTTGTGGGATAGTTCAAAAATGTGCTTTTAACTTTGTATCTTGGGGAGTTTTTCAGAGATTGAAGTAGTTTTTTCACCAATATTTCTATTGTTGAGAAGTCGTTCTACAGCATTCAACAAAAAAAAGTTGATAAGAAATTCTTAACAACCCAATTTAATTATTTCTTCGTTTGTTTAATAGGATTTGTGCCTAATTATGTAAAATATAATCTTCTCTATTCGAGGACACTGAAGTACAATAATTGTGGTAATAACATCTAAATTACACTAATTATTCAAATTAACGTTAATAACAGTTCCGTTATAAACATTACACCTGTTGTTGTTACAAATTAGATAGTCAGAGACATGGTTACAATTTTCGTTTTTCCTTAACATAACCAAATGTAATCACAATAAAAAAAAAGAAATTGTTTTAAAACGTGCAGATCAACTCCTTTCCTTATGATATACTATTTGACGTAGTACTCGTAGCTAAATTTTTAATTTTTAAAATAAAAATATATTTTTGAATATTTCCTTTGCAGTACATGTGGGCTGACCATATTTATAAATATTCCATATTTCAAATAAATATCATGAGTCGTTTTGATATATGGTGCTTTAATAGTCGGACAGACAGACAGACCGACAGAGTCGCACCATAAGGGTTCCTTTTTTACCATTTTTGGTACGGAACCCTAAAAATACAACCGAATTGAGAACCACCTCCTGTTTTGGTTGTCGGTTAAAAAAAGTTGTCTGTGTAAGCTTCTGAAAACATGCCGCAAGTACTGTTATAACGAGGAAGCCCCAGGACATATTGTGTTAGTCATTATAATTGATCCGCATTAATTTTATGACCGTAATGTTTGTACGTGTAAGTAAGGAATGTCATCTAGTTTTGGGGCATACCAACCTAAATCATCATTAAACGCCATGTTTTGAACACATCGTGTTTCGGTGCATAATACTGAACAACATAAATATCAAAGGTCCTATCCGTGGGGTCGCAGTTCTAACTTAACCTATTCAAATTCAATTCAAATTCAAATTGTTTATTCTGTTAGTAGGCCACAAGGGCACTTTTACAAGTCTGACTCTACGGCATTTCCCAAGAGGAGACCACTGTTGAGACGAAAGACGAAACAAACTCAACAGGCAGTAAATTTTTCAAATTAATTCATAACTATTACAAAAATTGTCTTAATTATACTTAAAAGTTTTACAAGTGTGTTATATTATAACTAATTTATAATTGGTAAATGCAGAGGAGATATACAGATTCTCCAGATCAGTGTTAATGTAAAATATAAACTAATATTTTTTCAGAGATCTATAAGGTCTCTAGGCGGCGTGACATGCAATAAATAAAATTAATTAATTAAAATCCTCAGAAATGTTTAAGGACTATAACCTAGAGGTCCGTATGGGGGGATTTTTAAATGTGGAGGCTTCGAAAGCCATCAAAAGGATGACTACAGTGAACTCTTCCGACAATGTCCTAGCACCGGCTCCGTCGCTGGGGGCGACCAGCCCGTATTTTCTTATTTTTCCCTACGACTAATTTTTGAAAGGAAAGAAAGAGAGAATTTACTTGCATACACACATAGGTACGTAAAACAGAACAAAAGGTATAAAATAATTGCGGGTGTGTGCAAGCAAAAACGTCCAAGCTGTCAGGGCCATATTTAGGGGAGAGGAGAGCAACCGGGAGGTTATTGGCTAAAGAAATTTTGAAAATTAGTATCCGAATCAACTGTCATAGCCCATAGAAAATTATGACACTTAATTCTGATTCCGAGCGTCAAACGCGTTAGGCAATAGGGGGGCGGTACTGAAGCCCTGGGCCTCCACAAATGAGGGGCCGCCACATATGAAATTTCGTAATGTCCATTCGTCCGTCCGTCCGACCGTATGTCATAGGCATTTTACTCAAAAACTTCATGATGCATATTGATATAGGTGTCTTATATGAGCCGCTTGTAACGGTCATATGTGCTCGACATCATTATGTTTTTTCGTATAATAATATTTTCCACCCCTTATTAATCTCATAAAAGCAGTTTTGAACATCTAACTATAATTACTAGATAAAAATACCTAATTCTTATAGGTATACTACCAAAATTACAAGAGTAAACAATCGTTAAATCATAAATGCCTACATACCTATTTTTAAATATTGTTGAAAATTAGACCTTAAGGCATGTTGGTTAAAGTTAAAACGGAATTAACGTAGTCCATGTTGTCAGCGATGTCCAGATATTATCAAAATATTTAGATTTTTATTAATAAGAATTTACCTGATAAGAAGAATCGTAGAATTCACTAACCTAATAAAGTGAAATAGGAAAAAATAAGAAATTTGGTAGAAAAATACGCTGTTCAAAGACATCACTCACAGAATTAGTAGATTTTGGGAGTTTTCATTTTTCAACAAAAAATGTCATGATAACATGCCTTTTTGTAAATTAATGTATTTTTGAGATAATGTGCGAATCGATGAAGGAATCTGTTTTAAAAGTAGTGTGATTATTTGTCTAAGAAAGGGCAAATACTCATTCCATTGATATTGTGAATCAGACCGATGTTTCGCTAAGAATGACCGGGATATGAATCGTCAAACAAAGAGTCTTGACGAATCCTGTATAACATCTTGTTTGATTGATATTCATAAGGAAATAATGTACAAAAGGTTTTGGAGATTCCTTGTCGAAGCGTACTGAGGAAAAAGCAAGTATTCAGTTTCATATTCCGATGAAAGAGAATGACATTTTATTCGTCTGTAAATGGCGTATGTTTTTCAAATATGAAAGGATAAGTAGTTTTCAAGGTTTGTGAAGGAATAAAAGGGTTCACTTAATCCATAAATAAGAGAGGAATGTCTTGATTAGAAATATAAATTTGCGTTATATTGATTAATGTCTTGTTGTGCAATTTGGTAATGGAACCTGTTTTGCAATAGTGATGAGGTTAGTCTAAAGGAATGGACGAAATCTCAATTTATAAATGTATTATTGAACATCCCTAACATTTTGCTAAGAATGGCGTAAGATCTATCTTCTAGAAGAGAACTAGATGGGATCTTTGAACAGTGTCTAGTGTGTTCAATAATCATGGTTAATTAAAGTAACTACAAAAGGTCTCCAAAGAGTACAGTGAAATAATAAGAACATGTTTTAACATCAATTATATGAGAAACATAATATTTTTTCAAATAAGAATATATAGTTTAATGAAGTATTTATCAGAACTCAGATCGTTCACTCTATCCTTTATACAAGAAGGATTTATATTGACAATTGAAGAAAATCAATATTAGCATACCCGTGAGAAGTGTGTATGTCTACAGACCAGTAAAGATATAGTTATATGTTTATAGAACATAGCAGTGAACATATAATTCATTTGTCCATTTAAGGAAATAATAACATTTATCGTCTACAAATGGCGTACTTTTCAGATATGAAAGGATAAGTTTCTTAGGTTTATAAAAGAATATAAGAGTTCACTTAATCCATGAATAAGAGGATTTGTGTAGAATTTCAACGTAGAGTTTGTTTTTCAAAATATCAAAGAAATTGAGAAAATGGCTAATTCAAGGAACAATTCTTGAAAACAGGTGCCTTAAAACCTGTAAAAAGATCTTACTTGGTGTTCATTCGGTATCCGGGGAATATGACTTTTTTATGGCTTGTGAAATTAAGAATTAACATAGAAATCGAATCCAGGAAAGGATTTTAAACAATATTTGATTCTAAGTATGGAAATCTCTTGTACCTAATAGACATGAAAGAAGTCAATTCCGTACACGAACACCCTAAGTCCGGTAGCTGTTTTTATTTTTAACAAAGTTATGCGTTTGGAGAAATAAGGAGATGATTCTAGCGGTTCAATATTATCTCATGTAATAACATAGTCAGTCAACCATTTTTCATATATTAAAATTCAACAATTACAACTTCTAACAATCATTTGTATGTATGTATGTAATCACTTTATTGCACATAAATTAATACATAAAAAATGTATTTACAATCACAGAATATGTACAAAGGCGAACTTATCCCTGTGAGGGTTCTCTTCCAGTTAACCTTTGATACAGAAATCTATATATAATGGCATAGAGGATACTATTTCTAATTATCTCTTTTGACATTTCATAATGAATCATATATGTTAGTGTTCTAGTTTCCACAATAGTTTGACACTTCAGAATAAAGGAAAGTAATTTTGCTAATTAAATTCTTCCATCGTCTCCTTATAAATCTTACAAGTTTTACTTTTGTATGCAAATAACGCGGTTTACGGCGATGCAATGTCAATTCGCATACAGTCTGGATCGAGCACAAATATGTACTCGCCGGTAAATTAAAACGCTACAACTTGGATAAACGGTCAATGAGATATCATGCACAGGTACTCACCAGACATCAGCATTCGGGAGGTGGTACGAGCGGTTCATTTCTTCTTCCTTCAGGATACGGGCCGGCCGGCCAGATGGTATAGGTAAACAGGTCACGATTAATGTCCCACACGCGACCGCGGTAGTAGAAATTAAAGGGGAGTAGTATTTGAACACCAAATATGGATTTTCGGTACTGTATATCAGTCTGCGCGAGCGTGCGCGAGCGTTCTCGGTGTTATACAGAACTGCCGTTCAGTCGATGGCGGCGCCACCGTCTACGTAGATTTGTACCGCGCATGCGCGCCAGTTGACTCGGGCGCTCTCATTGGTCCGATATTCAGAATTGCAACATTTGAGACAGCGTTTTAACATTGCATCGTTTGAATTAATAAGGTGCGCTAATAGTTAAAGAATTGTAGAAAACCAAGACGTTGAAAACGGAACATTCCGCCCACCAAAATACCAATGGGATTTTCCCAAAATTAGAAAAGAAACGTTATTTAACTATGAATATGCTACGGCTTACGATACTAATCTTAAAGCTAAGCTACGGTTTTAATAAAGATATTTATTCGGATGGTAGAGGACACAATTTAACCAGAGGCCTCTTAACTAGGTGATCTCTAGCTGTTTTTACGGTAGCCACCCGAACCACTCCATCAGGCCCAGGATGTAAGGAAACTACGCGTCCTAATGCCCATTGGAGAGGAGGTCGATTATCATCTTTGATAAGTACGATAGAGTTTATGTTTAACGGTGTTGAATCTTTGGTCCATTTTGCCCGCTGAGTTAACGCGTGCAGGTATTCATGTTTCCAGCGTCTCCAAAACTGCTGTTGGAATGATTGGATTAGCTGCCATCGGTTTAGACGATGAATGTTAACGTCACTGTAGTCCGGATCTGGGACCGCTGTCAGAGGTTCCAGCGTAAGGAAATGTCCGGGTGTGAGAACGCTTAAGTCGTTAGGGTCAGAGCTTAATGGACACAAAGGCCTTGAGTTTAAGATCGATTCGATCTGGGTAAAGAGGGTAGTAAGCTCTTCAAACGTTAGAGTCTGATCGCCAACAATTCGGTATAAATGACTTTTCGCTGCTTTTACTTGGATTTCCCACGCGCCTCCGAAATGTGGAGCGGACGGGGGGTTACGTTTAAAAGCAATTCGTTCTGCGTTCGAGGCTTGTTCCATACATGAAGCCAGTTGTGAAGCTGCACCGACGAAATTTGTGCCGCAATCAGAACGGATAATGTTGCAGCGACCGCGACGGGAGATGAAACGACGCAAAGCAGCGATGAAACCGTCAGTCGATAAGGTAGACACTACCTCCAGATGCACAGCTTTGGTACTTAGACAGACGAACAAACAAAGGTAAGCTTTATCGATTTTCGCACCGCGATGGCGACCGAGCTTGATTCGAAAGGGCCCAGCGAAATCCACGCCGACGTCAGAATATGGCTTTGCTTGGTTAACGCGGAAGGCAGGAAGGTCACTCATGAATGGTTGCAATGGTTGCGGACGGAGACGATAACACCGTATGCATCTTGAAAGGTGGTGTCGGATGGCACGCTTTGCCGCAAGTATCCAGAATTGCTGTAAGATCAGGTAATGAGTGGTGTTCAGTCCAGGATGAAGATTCTTCCGATGAATGGAGTCGATTACTGCTGTCGTGAGCACACATTTCCTGGGCAACAATGCCGGATGCCTGTGTTCGAATTCAAGACCAGAGCGTGCGAGCCGACCGCCCACCCTGAGTATACCCTGGTCATCCAGGAATGGATTTAGCTTGCGAAGACTTCGTGGCAACTGTTTTCGCGACTTCAGCTTCGATATGACATCAAAGAAGTGGCGATTCTGAAAATGTTTGACGATACTTAGGAGCGAACGATGTTGCTCGACCTCTGTAATGAAAAGACTTTCCGGCTGCGAAACGGTACCACCACGTGCGTTGTTACTAAACCTACGGATGTAAGCTAGGATACGACAAATTTTATCCAGGGATGAACACTTCTCGAACAGCTGATCGATTATCGGAACTTGCTTCGCGGTGTCGACTTGATCAGTGACGAGAGTGCTATGACGCTGCTCGGAAAGTACGACGTTATCATTGGTCTGACATTTAGATATGTCTTTTGGCCACTCAGACCGTGGTTGATACAGCCACTCTGGTCCCGCCCACCATAGCGCGTTATTTAATAACTCCGCTGGCAGTTGACCACGTGAGCAAGTATCTGCGGGATTTGTGCCGGAAGGAACATGCCTCCAGCATTCGGTAGGAACGATATCTTGGATATGGCTGACACGGTTTGCGACGAAAGTTACCCAACGAGAAGAAGGGGACCGCAGCCAAGATAAAGTGACGGTGGAATCACTCCAGAGACAGGTTTCATTCACAGGAATCCGTAACGTCTCTTTGACAAATTTAACGAGGTCTGCTAACAGAACTGCAGCACACAATTCTAATCGTGGCAGTGATTGCCTCTTCAAAGGCGCAATTCGAGCTCTTGCACAGACGAGGAAGATGCGAATGGAACCGTCAGACTCGGTGACACGTAGAAAAATAACGGCGCCGTACGCAAGTTCAGAGCTGTCACAAAACCCGTGCAGTTCATACGAGCGAGCGCCCGCAATAACGAACTTACGTGGAACCTTAAGTTCCTTGACCTGTGGGAGTTGTTGAGAGAGATTGTTCCATTGAGATACAATTTCCGATGGAGGAGTTTCATCCCACGAAACGCCGAGGATCCAAAGCTTTTGAATTAAGCATTTGGCTTTGATTGTCAAAGGAGACAGGAAACCCAAAGGGTCAAAAATTCTGGCTACCTCGCTCAGAATCGTTCGTTTGGTACACGGTTGGTTTGACGGTTGGACGTTAAAAACGAATGAATCTGTGGTAGGCTCCCATTTGAGGCCCAGAACTTTGATGGTTGTGTCTTCGGCTTCGGTAAAAGTGATAGCTCCCGAGAGACACGCTTCTGAGGGTAGATCACTCAGAAGTTCCGGTCGATTGCTCACCCATTTACGCAGCTCAAAACAGCCGCGATCGAAAAGAGCGATAACTTGCGATTTGATGTCACGGGCATCCTCCAGCGATGAACTTCCGGTTACGATATCATCGATATAAATGTCGGAAGTTAAAACGGTTTTGGCCTTGGGGTAATTATGACCCTCGTCGTTGGCCAGTTGCTGGATGGTTCGACATGCCAGAAACGGCGATGAAGAAACCCCGTAGGTAACGGTATTCAAGACGTATTCTTGGAGAGGCTCATCGGGGTGAGCTCGCCAGAGAATACGCTGGTAATCACGGTGATGAGGAGCTACATTGATTTGGCGGTACATTTGGCGCACGTCCGCCATAAAGACGATTTCGTGCTCACGGTAATGAAGAAGGATCTCCACGATGTTGGATTGCAACTTCGGGCCTGTAAGTTGCGAGTCGTTGAGCGATTGGGAGTTCGCGTCCTTAGCTGAGGCGTCAAAGACCACACGGAGCTTCGTAGTGACGCTGTCGGGGCGTAGAACGCAATGATGCGGTATATAGTACCTGCCTTGACCCATGTGCTTAACAGGCACCAGAGTCATGTGACCACTTTCGATGTAGTCAGTCATGAAATCGGTATATTGTTGTTTTAACGATTGATCACGAGACAATCGCCTCTCAATGGCATGGAAGCGCCGCAGGGCTATTGCTCGAGAGCCTTCATAAAGGGGCTCAGCGTTGTCCTTGAAAGGAAGACAAACGAAATACCTGCCGGTCTCGTCACGGTAATGATCTTTAGTGAAACTGTTTTCACAAACTTGCTCATCTGGGATTAATCGGGAAGATTGCGGAACGTTATCGATTTCCCAGAAACGTTGAACGATATTGTTTAAGCTCTCATCCATACTAGGAGGTGCTACACCCAATAAACATGGTGATGGTGGTGCGAGTCGAGACTTCCCGAGAAGAAGCCAGCCGAAGACAGAGTTGAAGGCACGTGGTTGAGACGCGTTGCCTTTCAAACGCTGTTCGAGCAGCGACTCTGCGAAGACGTCGGCCCCTAACAAGACGTCAATCGGACCAGGAATGTCAAAACCAGGATCTGCTAACGGTAATGTCTTGACATCATCCCATCCATCCGTATTAAGTCTTGCAATTGGTTGGTCTCCACAAATGCTCGCTATGACGAGCATTTTGAGACGAAATTTGACGTTACAATTGGCGCCGACTTCACATGTAACATTGCCACTGACTGAGGCGGGAGCTCCCCCCAAGCCATGAACGTTAGCCAGAGCGGCTTTAGGCTTTAGGTTAAGCTGATTAAGCTGCGTGTGCCGTCAAAAAGTTACTTTGACTACCTGTATCAAATAGCGCTCGGAATGTGTGAAATTCGCCAGAGGCGTCGCGAATTTGGACGATGGCGGTGGCTAGTAGCACGGTTGTATTCGCGGATGAGTTAGACGCGGTTAATGATTCTTTAGCCACTAATGCGACTGAGCTCGATTGATCACCCGAGGTGTCGGGGTTGCTTGGCGCTTGATCCCGGTGTAGCAGCGTGTGGTGTTTACGTTTACATTTTTGACACGAAAATATCGATGTGCACTCTCGTACTGAGTGAGACGAGTTAAGACAGTTGTAGCACCATCTCCTTTCACCGGTCACCGCCATGCGCTCGTCTACCGATTTTGACAAGAAAGCTTTGCAACCTGTTATGTGGTGTTCGTCACCACAGAAAGAACACTTACGAATAAGTTTGGCGGCTGTCGAAACCTTAGTGGGCTTCCCCTCTTGTTTATCACCACCTTTCTTAGGAAAGTTTATTGTGGGAGCGACAAGCGAATGTGTGACGTTATGTCGCTTCGGCCTTTGTAAGGCACCCGATGCCTCCTTGTATGTACTAGAGGTTTTAGTGGTAACGGCGGTAAAGTGCGTATCGCGCATTAATGCTTCGCTTTTAGAGTGTAAGAATGCCCTAATGTGTTTATATTGTGGCAACTCGATATCGGTGTGTTTTTCCTCAAACTCGCGTCTTAATTTAGTATCGAGTTTCGACAAAATGTTATAACAAAGAACGAAGTCCCAGTGCTCGGTAGGTAATTTTAGCCTTTTTAAAACTGTTAAGTTTTCGTCAATCGTGTCCAACGCGTGTCGGAAATCCTGAGCGTGTGTAGTTTTGAAACTAACATCTAAAATGTCGCGCCAGCAAGTAAACGCTAATTCGCGTTTGTCCTCATAACGGGACTTGAGAGCATCATATGCACTTAAATAATGTTCGCATGCAACTGGGAACGTTCTTATTAACGATAAAGCGTCACCGCGTAACACCGACACTAAATAGTGGAATTTCTCGATATCACTTAAAATGGTTGATTCGTGAACCAACGCGTTAAAAGTAGAAATAAACTCGGGCCACTCCTTAATAGCACCCGAAAATATCGGAAGTGAAATCTTCGGTAAGCGCAGATTACCACTGTGCGAACCCGTTAATGACTCCCGCTTAGAGTTATTTGTTTGTTGTTGTGAACACTGTTGAAACCTACGCTGAATTGCAACTACTTGAAAATACATCTCATCAAAACGATCCTGAATTTCGGTATCCCTATCATCAACCTCATCCTTGAGAAGGTCCAAGATGATAAAATGTGCCTCTTGAAAACTATCAGCGATGTTGTTTATCTCCTGACAATATGAAAGGAATAACTCAGTTTGTGACGCATCAGTGTCGGCTAAAGTCCCCACTTCAAGTGCCTTCGAAATACGATTATACGCTATAGTTCGTTTACGTCGCAAACTGGGCAAATTATTCACAGTGAAACTCGGTTCGGTACATTTCTTTAGCCCAGATTTAGATTTACGTCTTAATAGGTAAGACATCGTTAATGACTAAAAGAATGTTCACTAAAACTAAAAAGTTTGCCCAAATGCACAACTAACAACAAACGAAGTTTGTATATAAAAAGAATAATTACGTTATCAGCGATCGCAGGAACACAACAAGTATCGATATTTGTATGACGCGACAACTATTAAAAACCGTCACCTCGAGTTCGCTGTACCAATGTATGAAATAAATCGAGTTAAAAAATGTTATCGAAAGTAAACCTTATTATCACGCAGAACGATTTGCGATATTTTCGAAAGTATTTTAACTTTCACAAAACTAGTCAAATATAAAAAATATGTTTTTTCCTTATATAGTTAACTATAAACTTTGGAAATCCGAAATTACTCAAGTTCAAAATTCCAATTACAATGATATTACGTTATAGAAATGGCGATACGATGTATTTTACTTGCAAATTTAAGGTCAATTGGAAATTTTAAAATCACTTATTACGGTAACGTTGAGCGAACGAAGTAAGTCGTCGTGTTATATTAAAGTTGTTACACAAAATTATGATGCGATGTAATTTGCAATGTTGTTATTGCAAATGGTAAAAACGATGGATAATATTGTGTTACTTGGTATATACACAACAACTGGGTATTTATCTTTCAACGGAGATATAGTGAAACGCCCTTTTTAAATCGGTATATGCGGCGGGTAGCGAGACAAAATGGAACAAAGACTTGAAATAACTGGTTCGTAATTGAGGGATATTTTTACGTGTTTATTCGTTTAAGCGTTAAGTAAGTATAGTAAACGGTAAAATAGTGATATTGCTGTTACAGTTACGAACTAAAAATTGGTATTTGGCTGACCAACTACGTATATCTAAAGGTTCCCTGGTTTCGGCACCAAAAAGATGTATGCAAATAACGCGGTTTACGGCGATGCAATGTCAATTCGCATACAGTCTGGATCGAGCACAAATATGTACTCGCCGGTAAATTAAAACGCTACAACTTGGATAAACGGTCAATGAGATATCATGCACAGGTACTCACCAGACATCAGCATTCGGGAGGTGGTACGAGCGGTTCATTTCTTCTTCCTTCAGGATACGGGCCGGCCGGCCAGATGGTATAGGTAAACAGGTCACGATTAATGTCCCACACGCGACCGCGGTAGTAGAAATTAAAGGGGAGTAGTATTTGAACACCAAATATGGATTTTCGGTACTGTATATCAGTCTGCGCGAGCGTGCGCGAGCGTTCTCGGTGTTATACAGAACTGCCGTTCAGTCGATGGCGGCGCCACCGTCTACGTAGATTTGTACCGCGCATGCGCGCCAGTTGACTCGGGCGCTCTCATTGGTCCGATATTCAGAATTGCAACATTTGAGACAGCGTTTTAACATTGCATCGTTTGAATTAATAAGGTGCGCTAATAGTTAAAGAATTGTAGAAAACCAAGACGTTGAAAACGGAACAACTTTTTTTAAACCAGATCATTTTAGGGTTGATAATCCATATTGTTGACTTTCTCATTGATTGAGGGAGCTCTTTACTATTCTATTTATTGAATTCTCTAATCAATGAATAAAAAGACTAGTTATACAAAAATTGCATGAATAATAATAGGACAGAGTAGTTAGATTTTAGAATTTTCAATAAAATCAAAACATCGGAACGTAAGGAGTTACTGAAAACCAATATTCAGAAGAAATCTGCGGACTGGTCGGTAGTAATTTGATATAAAAATATCTTGGCCAAAAATGTCTATATATGAGCGACGAGCATGTCGATAGAATCCCGCACTTGGCCCATCGTGCCGTTGCAACATTACTCTAACTTAACCCATGTCTCGACTGAAGGACATTGAATCCATGGTCATGAAAACATTAAAAAAAAATTAACCCATGTCTATACCTACTTAACCTATAGTTCGAGATTTTTACCAACTGTCTGACACATGACAGCACCCATATAACGCAAATGTGCACGTTTTATCGAAGCTTTAAATTAAAATATCCAATAGTTCTTAAGTTTCACAATTACCGAAAGATAAAATATATGCTCATTTTAGCCCCAACTAACTCAATATTATTTTTTTTTCTAGCACATTTGTATGTTAAATCATTATACGCAAACAGTTACGTTCTATGATTTTTTATTTTATAGCCGTGCCAATTCCATCTTTACGAATTGGAAGTAAATTGAGCAAATCGATGATAATCGAATACTTCGATGTACTGAATTACAAATATCTAATAAAAAAATCAAACAAATCATGTATGTAATCTGACTTAAAAATTAAATAAATTTCGTATAAACCTGTCCTCATTTATTAATGTGTAAACAACAGTATCGATATCTGAACCATGGAGAATGGTATGGTATGGATAAGGTGGCCAAACTCATATAGTCAAAAAGTGTCCAGCGGATGGAAATGGAAACCAGTGATTAATTCCAAATCTGTCCTCAATGGCGCTAGTGTGGCACGTGCGTATGAAATGAACTTACATAAATGTTGCTTTCCTTATTTATCTTGTTTATTATCCTACTCTAGCATTTTGGGCACTTGCGACAGTGGCGCCACCAATTTAACGTCTTTTAACGCACACAGGTATTAGAATACGACAAAGCAAAGGGCACATAACATTATAAATATATGTGATACTCTAAACTACGATACAAACAGAATCTTTTTAAGATATTTTTTATTCCCTTATACTTACACTATTTGATATTATTAAAGACTACGGCTATTTAATGGTATTCTTGCATTAAACAGACTTAGGATTATTTTTCATCCAAAAACAGTAAGTTAATGGTTTTCTGCTGCTTTATAGTGGACAAGCCAGTGGAATGCGTCACATAATATCACATATTGCATTGGTACAGTATCTACGGAATCAATAAATACCTTCTTTTTTCATAACCATCCAAGTATGGATGGTTACGAAAAACAAATCAAGACATATTTATTACAGGGGAGTACCGCTGTATCACTATTTACATCATCTGTCACGTGTCAAAAGACAGATGGTAGAAATCACGGCCTATAAGCACAGACATTGGTGATGGATTAATGTGGTATTATCAAGCTAGATCGTATTTATTTTTCGCCTTGTTACAATGGTATATGGTGAGAAAGTGTAAACATATCTGTTTGTCGTTCACTGTACTGTACATATAGTGGTAGAAATTATGTGAGCTGAGGGGCTACTCTGAAACCCGAAAAACGAAGTTCGTATGGTGCCATTCCGCTCACTCAAATACAGCATGACATGAGAGCGAGAAGGACAGCACGTTACGAACTTCGTTTTTCGGGTTTCGGAGTAGCCCCTCTGACTTTCAGTGCACGTCAATGTATATTTTATTTACATATTTCCTTAGGTTTAGGTTCTTCACGTGTGCACAGAAAATTAAAAATATTTTCTAATATCAAAACTATAATTCCTACTTCACAGAATGTGACCAGCCCAAGATTTTTTTAATTGCGCGCCAAAAATTGGGTAATATTTCAGTAGCCAGACTATAACACCCAATCCAATTACTTGTAAAGAGGCCTAACAAGATTTACGCATTAAAAAGTCAGGTTAAAAAAAATCCTTACTATATTATGAAGTATGTTCATACATATTTTCACGTTTATAATATAGTAAGGATTCTTTTTTACGTTCCACTTGATCTCAAAAACTACTGAACGAATTTTTATTAACCTTTCCACTTTCCAGTTATGTACCTTATATATCGTATCGTATCGTCCTCCTTGACGTATCCGTCAATGGCGAAACCTGGCATCATGACCTTCACGAACGTCGGTCATGTGCACGAATGTGACTTGCAAAACCGAATTTGGTTTTGAAAATTTTGTTGCATGGCGCACAATGCAACTCCCCTTAACCTTATATATCAGAATAGGAGAGGCTATAATTTATATCAAATTTCATCCCTTTTAGGGACGAAAAAGGGGGTCAAACTTTGTAAGCTATAAATTGCGTCTCTACGCGGACGAAGTCGCGGGCAACAGCTATTACTGTAATATTTTCATCTGTTTCCGCGATTATTACGTTTGTCAAAACTAAAATTTTGACAGAAAAAAATATATCTTTTCTCAGTCAACCTGTGACCATGGAAAGCTGAAAATCTTCTGAAACGTCGGGAACTCAAATGAGATAAAATACACGACATAATCCGTTAAATTGTTTTATTTAAATCAATACTCTGCTAAACTCAAAGTGTCAAAAGAGTGAAGGTCAAGTCAGTCGCGTTCCCCTCCGCCGCCCATTGAGAAAGCCATCAAATGTCATCGCTTCAATTGGGAAAGTATCAGCTGTGCGCGAATTAATCCTTTAAGGGGCAACCCAGAAAATTTCGGTAAATTTCACTGTTTTTAAATGATACAAAATTCTTCCATTTTGTGCAAACTATATATATTGTAGCTTGGTATTTGGCCTATATTTTTGCCAACTGGAATGCTATGATACTCATAAATTAAGAGAAAAAAATTGGTCTTTTTTCTAGCTTAAATTGGTATCGCCTCCCTCGTCAAGCGTCGCTTAGCATGGGAGTAAAACCAATAAGGGAGTAATGACGTTAACTTTAAATAGGTTCTAAAGTTTTTAAGGAAAGTTGAAAAAACAGTTTTTTTGTCGTAAAAATAACAAATTTTGATGGCATTTGAATAAAACAATTTAACGGATTAGGTATATCGCGTATATTATCTCATTTGAGTTGCCGACGTTTGGGAAGCTTTTCTGCTTTCAATGGTCACGGGTTGACTGAGAAAAGATATATTTTCCTCTGTCAACGTTACAATTTGTGCAAACTACCCACTTTGAAAAAACAAATATAATAATACATGCCAGATGGGCCTTATCTGCAAAGACAGTGAAATGGTCCAATTACTATATCATCGACATTTTCAACTCGTCTACTTTCGCAACTCGTCAATCGTCATTTTGACGACTCGTTTGGCTCAGTGAGTTGCAACGGCCTACGAAGCTGGCGGTCCCGGGTTCAAATCCCGGCCAGAGCAAGTGTTTGTGTGATGGGCGCGAATGCTTGTTCCTGGGTCTTGGATATTTTCTTTATATTTAAGTATTATAATTTATCTTTAAATTATGTATATCGTCGCCTAATACCCATAGTACAAGCTTGCTTTGCTTGGGACTAGGTCGATTTGTGCAAGATTGTCCCAAATATTTATTATTTACAATATTTTCTTCTGTTGCCGCGATTATTACTCATTTAAAGAAAACAATTTAAACGGATTATATCGCGTATATTATCTAATTTGTGTTCCCGACGTTTCGGAAGCTTTTGTGTTCACGTGTTGACTATTTATTATTTATTTGACGAAATGGGATTGATTTTCGACGAACTAGTAAGTTGACAAAACGGGAATGTGGACGAAGTAAACCTAAGGTGTGAAAACACCTTTAACCCTTTGTCTGTGCTGTGTCTGATAAGGACCCTGACGACTTTTCAAGCTCTATTTTATTATTTCATACAGTTTCAATTTAAATACCAAATTTATGATATCGCATACGAGGGGCTAAGAGAGATTTCCGGTATGAAGACTATCCTATGTCCTTTCCAGGGTCTCATCTCAAATTTCATCTAAATAAGTTCAGCGTTTTAAACGTGAAAAGGTAACAGACAAGATAGAGTGACCTTTGCATCCATACTTAATATTATAAATGCGAAAGTGTGTCTGTCTATCTGTCTGTTACCTCTTCAAGCTTAAATCGCTGAACCGATTTGGATGAAATTTGGTATGGAGATAGTTTGAGCCCCGGGGAAGGACATAGGCTACCTTTTATCTCGGAAAAATACACTTATCTGCGAGAAACGAATTTAAGGAGGACGAAGTCGCGGGCAGAAGCTTATATGTATTATAATATTAACTTCGATAGCGGAGGAAGAAAAAACCATATCCATCTTTTTTGCTTCTATAAAAATATTCTATAACCATATGTAAATACCCAGGCTACGCGAGTATAAAAAAAATTAAGGCGTGATGAAGCCACAACAGTACACGTAAACATACGAAAACTCCTAAAATCATTATCACTTCTTTTTTTGAAAACATCGTCATTGTACAGATATTTGCTTGACTCCTTGGCACTGCGTAGAGATGTAGCCTCGCTCTGCATTTTCTATCGCTTGTATAACGGGTAGTGCTCCGAGGAATTGCTCGGGTTTATCCCAGCTGCATCTTTCCGCCATCGTCCTACGCGACAATATTTCCACCCTCACCACTTACATGGTTGGCAGTCGACAATTGTGCGTTTTTCTAGAAATTTCCTGCCTCGCACGACTGAACTGTGGAATAAATTGCCGCATGCAGTATTTCCGGACAGATGCGACCTTCAAGCCTTCAAGAAAAAATCATAGCATATATATGACTTTATAACAGTACCTATAGATATCAGTATGGATAGTATGCATTCGTTCATAAAACCTCTGAATGTCGTTAGTTTACGAGCAAGGTGACGGAGTCGCTGACTTGACCCTTCCTTTCAGCCCGTGAATAGGTCAGAACGCAGTCAAATATATAGCTTACATAGATACCTACGCACCTTTTTAAATAGCCAGAGGGGTTAAGCTAAACTCGAAATTCGAAGTTCATAACATGCCGTCCCTCTCGCTCTTATGGTAAACTGTATTGAGTGGGTGGAATGGCGCCATACGAACTTCGTTCTTCTCAGGTTTGAATAGGTTATACACGGTGGGCCCGAGTTATCCGACAAACTTTAACCACCGAGCTTAGTGCCTCATTGGAATACGAGTACATTGGTATAACGTTTAGTAAAAACATTTTTTTGGAGATTTTTTAATTTTATCAATTCGCGTGTAATGAAGATGTGAATTAAAGCTGAGAGATACGAAAACCGTTTGACACGAATTACCCTCAATAAAGAAAGGGGTGAAAAGCTTGGTGAAGTTAGTCATGAAAACATCGGATACTCAATTTTTGGGCGGGTGAAACCGCAGGTAAATACTCTGTTCTGAAACTTTATTCTGCTCGATTTAAGGCTCGCGAAGTCTTTGCCTATTTTAAAATGTAAGTCAAAAGATCATTATTTATTTACACTCCACATAATTTATGCTACTTTTGCTAATAAATTTGATATCAATGTCAACTGTATCCTAGTTTTTTCTTATTTTATATATATTTACTTATCGTATGTATTTATGTATGACTATGTTTTTATTGATTTTTGTATTATTTATAATCTTATCGCACAACCTACTCATTCTTAGCTATTCTGTGTTATTTTCACTACCCAAAGTTTGCCTGGAAAAAATCGCTCTTTAGCGATAAGACCGCTTGTCAACCGTATTTCATGTTAAAGCTATTGTACTGTTTCTGTTGTTGGTGTGCAATAAAGAATTGTTATTGTTGTAAATGCTTGTATCATTAATTGGGTACTTGACTGACGGATCAAATCAGTTCCTATTTATGAACTGTCAGAACGGTCAGAAAGTATGACGTTTGAAAGGAAAAAGGTTTATGACGTCATAATTCTATACGGTCAAATTGCCTCCATATTTTTAGTTTTTGATCATTATAAAATCGACAAAAGTTTAAAAATAAGTATTCATGAATGTTTTCTACGTATGTTCACAAAAAACATTTAACTGCAAGCGTGACATCATTTATGTTGACTACAGCGGGCCTATGATGGTTGCGTTTGTCCCGCGATAAATAAGTGACATAGCTGCCGTCACCTTCTGACACGTATGTGAGTGCGAGAGTGACAGGCGCGTTATCATATCATTTGTCGCGTGATACTCGTAAACGCGACCATCATAGGCCCGCAGGAAAGTACCCATTGTAAACCAATTCTAACGTCTGCTCACCTAGTTGACACTTTTGCCCATCCCCACTGAAGGGGTGACATTTGCAGGCTTTCTCAATGGGCAGCGGAAGGGAACACGACTAACTTGACCTTGACTCCCTCGACACTTTGGCAGACAGAGCTTCAGCACATCAGTACTTCATAGCACCTTGATTTGTTTTTCTAGTCCTATGGACACAAATTCAAATAGTTTATTCTGCAGGTAGGCCACAAGGGCACTTTTACAAGTCTGACTCTACGACATTTCCCAAAAGTGGCTGTCAACATGATGAGACATATACAACACTGAAAACCGAAGAGCTGCAGATCGAAGGTCATTCAGAGCCTAAGCCCCTTATGAGTAGGGCTCAGCTATGATACGATTTTCAAAGATACGGCCGTTTTTAGTGTATTTTTTGCACGGAACCCTCGCTGCACGTGTCCGACTCACACTTAGCAAGATTTTTATTATTTTTTTGTTTGGTCTGTCCACCCTGTCTTACCTACGAAGTATTTGCAGATCCAATGAGAAAAGTATAAAAATCTAAAATTTTCATGTTTGTCTGTCAGTAAGGTATTAGGGATTACTGTCTACGCTATGGAAAGAGTATGGCTAGGAATGTCCATTAAAAACGTGAGGCATTACCCTCTACCCCTTCCCACTGGTGACATTTTGTGAAATTTAGCTCACTTCTCCCGCCCCTCGATCTGAGATTTTTCAAGATATGTGTTTCTAGTGTAAGAACGGAATAATTCTAGAAAACTGGCCACGAGCATGTCGGACAATGCTCAGGCTAGGGTTATGTTTGTTTGTTAGCCGTTCATACAAAAAAATGCACTACAGATGATAAAAAACGATATGAAAAAGAGCACTAGCAAAAGAGCATATCTCCGTGGCACTTATGCCCTTTTGCTGAGAAGCGCAGTTTTTGGAAATAACTCGAAAACGGTAAATGCGATGATGTTGAAAACAAATTTTGTTGCAAGTATTCTTAGTGAATTTTTCATTTTTTTTGGATTATTTCTCTTCGGAAGTTGCATACACTGTGTACGGTTTAGAAAATAAAGGGGGGGGGGGGGGCTTTATTTTCTAAACCGTACACAATTTATGCAACTTCCGGAGAGAAATGATTGATTTCCGAAAATATCAATTTCACTATATCAATTTTTTTTTAGAAACATCAAACTCGTTTTAAAAGATCTGTCGAAATATTTTTCACTTTTGATTACATGTATGTAGGTGCCCCCCTAGATTTTTGTTTTATTATTTATCTATCAAACTAAGTAGCAGCTTATACAAGACACATACACTCCAATTTTCATCAATATACATCATGTAGTTTTTGAGTAAAATGCCTGTGACATACGGACGGATGGACGGACATGACGAAACTATAAGGGTTCCGTTTTTGCCATTTCGGCTACTGAACCCTAAAAATACTTAATTTGCTTATTGTTTTTAATTAAAAACACGCTAAATATTGATGTGTAAGATTTTGGTATATTTCAGTGACGTAGGTAACGTGTTTTACTTAATGTAAACCATTTTTTTGCAATTTTACACTGTTTGAGTAGAAAAAAACTTAATAATAGTATAGATTTTGCTGTCGGGTGTATTTTCACAGCTCTGATCATACTTGTTGATTGATAAATTGACCTTGGATTTTTTGCGAGTCATTTATCTGGCGCATTGACAGCACTAATGACTACTGACAGGCTAATGGGCCTCACCCACGCTTTGTTTGGGAATCGAACCCGCGACCTGTCCGTCATTCCTACCGCTAGGGAGAAAGCATTGTTTCTTTAACATTTATTTAGTTATTTCAACTTTATTGCACAATACAAGATGGTACAAATGGCATACTTAATTCCTTAAGGCATTTCAACCAGTCAACCGTAAGGCTAAACAGAAACTAGCATTTGGTGCAGAATTATCAGTCGAAAAGAAAAAAAAGTAAAGAAAAGAAACACAAATCAATAAATGATATTGAAAATATTTATATACATCGTGCCTACGAGGAATGGAAAAGATTTTAACAACGCATTCCTTAGGTCATTAGGGGAAAAAGATGAACCCCAGACAAATCCGGCTTAGTTTTCAGATATTATCAATTTTCCTGTATACAATTTATTGTGATTACTAAAGAACATGGCTAAGTTTCACGTCGCTATAGACGAAAATCAAAGTGACAAATACTACTCACTAAAATCATCCTTTTTTGTAAAAAAATCGTTACCATTTTATTAAAAGGGATAATTTTCATAGAGTAGCGAAATTTATTCAATTTTTATGTACAAAAATCGACTAAACTAGATTTTACTACTTTAGACTGATTAACTATTTTAGACTCTGTCAAAAACGGACCTACAACAGACCCCTTAGTTACTCCTATTGTGCATGACTGGTACTTAAGACAAATCTATTTAATATAAGTTTCGGTTGTCCACAGGTTCTGTCCGTCGGTGTTCATCTACTTGGGGCTGGTGGTGCCAGCAATTTGGCTCTTGGAACTTCACAAAGTAGACGTGCGGCTCCAAAAACCAACCCTCAACGCGACTATGGAGGTATTTCCTTTATTTTCTAGACCAGGGGTCGCCAAACTACGGCCCGCAGGCCAAGACCGGCCCGCCAGCCCGGGAGAGCTCACTGTCCGGCCCGGGATAGTGGAACCGCCTCACTGGGAGATTGAAAAAACAACAAACCAATATTCAATTTTTAACTGTATTATTTTTTACAAACTGACGCTAATTGGTCACATAATCATAGCCAGTCAAGCCATCATAGTCACGTCACACAAGTGTGTTCCTTATGCGTTATCTAGATACCCCGTGAAGACAAATACTACTTAACTGATGTATTACCCCACGACCAGCCATGAACCCAGTCTTGGCCCGCACGAGTTTATATTAAGTGTAGTGTGGCCGTTGAGTCAAAAAGTTTGAAGACCCTTGGTCTAGACCACTGTTTTTAACCTGTAGGCCACGACTCCCTAAGGGGTCGTAACGCCTCTAAAAGGGGTCATGGTTACATTTTGGACTCAATATATTAGATGGGATTGGATGGGATCAGTGCCCATACATTTTAAGTTAATCTTGCTGTAAAGTTTACCCCGCTAAAGCAAGGCAGGTGGGATTTTCATTTTATAGTAATATAGATGAATTTCCAGACAGAGATAGCTTTTGGCGTGGCCGCCAAGATCCCGACAGACATGTGGGTGACCCTGATAGAACAGTTCCTGATGCTCACCCTCATCGTGGGCCGCTGGCTGCTGCCGAAGGGTGACCTGACCAGGGACCAGCTCAGCCAACTGCTGCTTGTATATATAGGTGAGTAGAATTTAGAAGACATGTTAAAAAAGAATAGAAGGCAGTCCCAAAAGTAGTAGTCGCTCAAAGAAAGAGCTTTTTGCCTCTCCCGTTAAACTGGCCAAGATGATGAGATGAAGAGTAGATGTATCAGTTCGTATCCTACATCCCAGCTTATGGTAAAAGGAAGGAGAAGAGAGTCATCTATAATATCGCAATTTCAAGAAACGCACGACCTGCGAATTGTGAAAATCGGTAAATTTGTTCTACAATTGCAATTTTCTAGGTTATTTTTGTTTCAATATCCCTTTTTATCTTCACCAGGAACAGCCGCTGACATCATCGAGTTCTTCGACTCCTTCAAGGACGAGAAAGTCGCTTCGGAGAAGGTTCTGGTGCTCCTGACCCTGGCAATCTGGTCGTGGTCCCTGGTGCAGTTCACGGTCGTCCTCACGGCGACCAAGAGCCGGAAGTCGCGCGGGACAGCTAATAGGTCCGACATGTACGTAATGGCACGCCGGCAATGCGACACACATCACTCGGTGTAAGGAGCAAACATCTTTGGAAACTTTGGAAAAATTAATAATTGACATACACCCGAATTTTTCACGTCGACTTGGCCTTTGTCAGAAATACAACTATCTAGTAAAGAAAGCTGCATTTAAATCAAATCGTACCGTAGAGCATTTACCAATGGGGATGTCAAGCCGTATTATTACTGAACAAATTATTCATTAAATTTTAGCGGGAGGTGATGTAAACACACACAACGCACTGTGGAAATATTTCACACACTCAGTAAAAAAAATTGGCTGTCTGTAAAGTCAGATTACGGACAATAATTTTACGTGACAACGGCATTAGAAAACATTGATGAAAAATTGCATACTTTTATGAATTCACGAGCCGACGACCTGCCTCTCTATCGCTTGTTCCGCGCTCTCGCTTGCACGCTCGGCTCAGACGGAACGTGACAATGAGTCATGCTTTTTTATGCGTGCAGCCGGGGTTCATCGATTTATAAGACGTTATCACGTCAAAAAATACACCTACAACCGCAAAACACACATACACTCAAGATCTCGAACAGACAGACGGCCTGGAACCACTTAGCTTGATCTACCGTTTGTACAAGAATGTTTTGAAGAACTTTTTGAGTTGGTGCCACCGTCACGTTTCTATCATCGCACCTCCCGCCTCAGAAACAAATTACATCCCACTATCTGGATGCTTGGCATCCCAAGAATAAACAGCCATTACAGTCATTTTGGCCACGAACTTGCAAGTTGTGGAATGAGCATCCCCTTGAGGTATTTCCGGAGCACTATAACATGGGATTCTTTAAGAAGCGAGTTAACAGGGCTCTCAAAGATTGGCAAAGTATGGGCGACTCCTCTGGTGTTGCACATATCCATGGGCGACCATGACCACTTTCCATCAGGTGGCTCGTCTGCCCGTTTGCCACTTATTACAGAAAAAAATACCGACAATTTATCGTATAAACTGACATATACCTACTTTAGCAGAAGGGTATGTGTCCGTATGTCATCTCCACTGGTTTAATGCTCTAAGCCACACCACAACAAAATAAGGTTTATATATTTTTTTCATGTTGTTTTCAAATACTGGACATAACCTCAATTTCATTAATTATGCTTGATAATATAGTTAGAAATAGGTATATTTTTCATCGTTTTATGGAAGATCTTTGCTCCGTAAACAGTCAATGATGAAATTCATAAACACCAGAAAAAAATTGCACTGAAAAGTGACAAGTTGTCAACTTTTTGAAATACTTTACACTTATTCAAAAACATACCACAACCATCTTAGTCTCTATGATACTTAATCTCAGTTTTCCTGTGTATTGAATTTCATGTATTGCGTAGCTTTTTCCAGCTAGTTAGCAGTTAGAACTTTTTGAACTACTTTATGGCTCCTCTATGATTTTATTTTAAGAGTCCCAGGTAAGCTCGGTTCCCCATACAAACGTAGTTACGCTCGCTAGTTTGCTCTGAAACTTTGTACTTAGAATAAGTTAAGGTATATGCAGGCCTTTAATTAATTTATGTAGCTTCAGATAACATAAAAAAAAAAAAAAAAATACTTGTTTTTGCTGTATTTTGTTTTTTTTTATAAACTGGAGCCATAACTAATTACAGACCTACTTATACCTCATCTCATTGTATATCCAAAGTTTCGTTACAGTCCAACTCGTAATTTTAAAATGAGAACGAAACTTCGTTCGTATTGGAAGGTGAAATTCGGCCGAGCTTGCCGGGGACTCTTAACTAGATTTTATTTACTTAGTTTCATCTGTCTCGGTGTCTGTTATCAAATCTTGCCGGTTAAATTTGTTTTCCGGTTTTCGATTGAACTAAAATTTGGCATGCTTATGTAAATTCAATGACAATGTGTGTCAATATGTGCAATATTATGGTTCCATTGAGCTGATGATGTTGCCAAATGGTGCTCACAGGAATTCTGTAATAAAATAGCGCAATCCTACCAAGTTTGGACTCTTTAGAATCATCTCGGTGAGTAGTTGAAGGTATAGTAATAGTAAAATATAGTCGGCAATAAAAACTTCTCAAAAAAACCTAATTTTGTGACGGATACTTATTTTGTACTAAAATTTATCTTCTCGTAATGTAAGCGACTACGGACAAGGGATCTAAATTTATGTTTGTATAATCTTGGTTTCGGCACCATTGGAGTTTATTGGAAGCTAAAATTCGGGACATCAGGACTCGTCTGAACAAACTAAGTAACGTAATATATATATAAAAAAATGTATACGCCATTACGTCCTATTTCATTATAATAATAAAACAGATTGTATGGTAGTTTTTGACCTAGTAAGACCTTTCGTTGACCGCAAGTCTCAACTTAGCTCACTTACAGAATCCATTTTAGTCAGGATGCTATTGCGATACACCTTGCAATTTGTGATTTAAGCTTTGAAATTTGCCACGGGTGTTTCCTAAGTGGTCGAGACTTAAGATTCGAGAATCACAACGGCGTTAGAGGGGGGAGAGAAAAATTTGGTCCCACCGCTCTTTATTAATTTATGTTGATTGGGGCAAGTGGTATATCATGAACGGAACCGCGGTGGAACTAACTTCCCCCCTCTCCCCTCTATAGCCCCGTGATCGCCACGGCGGCTCCCATGGTCTTACTACATAGTACCACAGTAGGAAACAACTGTACAAAACAGAGTTTAATGTCAGACTGCAAGCTTTCCATACAACAGATCGACTTTTAGAGGGGCCATAATCACATTGCACAATTTTTTTCTGTATCTGTTTTCACTTCTCCGCTTTTCCGCACATTTATTTGGCGTTGTTTCGTGTTTTAGCACGAAGTTTTCCGTGCAAATGGGACAAGGGAGTAACACACACCTCATTGATGTACACTTTTACAGCCAGCAGAAGATGTATCTTTTCAGGCGCTTTCAGTCTTCAGTGACCTTGAAGCGCGATTCTATGACTTTTCTTTTCACGTGTCACAAAAGAAACAAATCTAATAACTAAGAAAACAACAGATATCTTGATGACTGCACTCCTATTTTTATAACAGTGGTGTGGCGTCCATAAAAGCCGATTCCCTTTTTCTGTAAATATGAGTAAATTAATACGCTTCGGCTCCCCTTGTGATTTTCTTGACGCCACGCCTCTGATAAGTTATAACAGCAGAAATAGTTTATCTAAGGGTCTATACACACCGCGATTTTTAAACGCTCCGTCGATTAACGTTTGTATCCATACAAACGCAATACACACGCAGTATGCAGCTCTATCGCCCGAAAAACGCGCTAACGATGCGCGTTCAATACACGTAGTGTCTGAAAAAATACCATTCTTAAAAAATACCTCGAAAGGAACATCCTATTTTTTCTGAAAACATTCATCTTTTTTTTGTTGTTTTATTACAATCCGCTTTGTTCTCTAGCTACATGTAAATATACCTACTGTCGCAGATTTAATTAACTTGGTCCTGTTTAGAATACATACTTAAACAGTTACACGTTCTCTGTGTGATGGAATCACAAATGAGGATAACCGCAGAAGAACCAAAGTAACCGGCATAGTTCGCAGTATTGCATCGTTGAAGTGGCAATGGGCGGGCCTTGTAGCCCGGAGAACGCATGGCCGTTGGGGCAGTAAAGTCCTGGAGTGGCGACCACGCATGTAAAGGTGCGTCCACATTTATCATTTGCCCGTATCAGATCATCGTCGCGTGGCGTGATCGCGTGTCACGATCACGCGCTTGGACGTTGCGCCAATCCGATCGCTCGAAATCCATTTGTTACGCGTATCACACACTTATATCGGAAGAGTGCGGCATAATCGGCGCGATCCGACAGTGAGCGTCCAAGCAGCGCGATACGCAGCCATGCCACGGTACGGTGATCGGATACGAGCAAATGATACAAATGTGGACGCACCTTAAAGCGCAGCGTGGGACGGCCCCCGACTTGGTGGACGGATGACCTCGAGAGGGTCGCGGGGAGTCGGTGGATGCGGTCTGCGCAGGATCGCACTCTGTGGCGAGCTATAGGAGAGACCTATGATCACCAGTGGACGTCTGTGGGCGATAGATAAGATAGATAAAATGTCCCTTTTGAGCGCATCATCCGTATATCTGCTAAGGGGTCGTCCACAAATTACATAACGCAAATTGGAGGGAGGGATGGAGTCCGGCCAAGCGTTACGGTCCTGTTACGTTGGGGGAGATTGTGACACATTTTGTATATCTAAAACAACCTTCTAAAAAGGGCGTCTGATGTGTTGAGTGGGAGCCCAGCGCGGGGCGTCCGTTCCGGGTGCCGCTTCCTTTATTTTCATAGAGCAGAGCGCTGCGTCTGTCATATTACACGCTGCACGGGAATGTACAGGACAAGCACCAGGAGCGCACGCGCGCACAGCGAACGCCTTAATACCACAAAAATTTTGACGACACGTTTGGCTCAACGGCCTACGAAGTTCGCGGTCCCGGGTTTGTGTGATGAGCACGAATGTTTGTTCCTGGGTCTTGGATGTTTTCTATGCATTTAAGTATCTCAATTTATCTGTATAATTATGTATATCGTTGCCTAGTACCGATAGTACAAGCTTTGCTTAGCTTGGGACTAGGTCGATTTGTGTAAGATTGTCCCTAATATTGATTTATTTATTTATTTTATTTATGCAAATCTTGACGCTCTTACGATACTGACTGAACACGTTTTCTAGACGAATTATTTGAAGTTTCTTTTAGCGAATTCCAAGTGAATTAAGTAGATGCTAACATCATCTTTCTCTTTACGTATTTAAGCCCAGTTTTATTTCATGAAGGTAATTTAAACAAATCGCTACAAAAGAAATTGTCGCGAAAATAATTAGTCGTTAAGTATTTTAAGGTGCGTTCACACTTGTATCATTTGCTCGTATCCGATCACCGTGGCGTGGCATGACTGCGTATCGCGCTGCTTGGACGCTCACTGTCGGTGCGGCGATCACGCCGCGCTTGTCCGATCTAAGTGTGTGATACGCGTAGCAACATGTTATTCGAGCGATCGGATCGGTGGTACGTCCAAACGCGTGATCGTGACACGCGGTCATGCCGCGCGCCGAAGATCTGATCGGGCAAATGATACAAATGTGGAGGCACCTTTTAGTAATGAAAAGATGTCCCGCAAAGGCAGCTGCAGAATAAAGCAACCCCTCTACTATGGCTGTCTAAGCTACAAGGTAAACAAACCGCGTAATTCGAATATTTGTAGCTGTTTTTCATTTCATGTCCAAAACAGCCGACCCTATTTATACCCTAAATATGATTTCTAGAAAGAGATGATCTTAATGTCATCACCGTTATTACGTGGTTTTCCCTCTTTCTAGAAATCATATCCTCTGCAGTTCTTGTGCCTTCTACCCCCGCCTCTGAGTGGCCGTGGTGGCATTCCCGTTTGTGGGTTTGCCCCCCCCCCCCCCCCCCCTCCACTGAAACAAATTACTAGCCAGAACTACCCAGTTCAAAATCAGGTTCTAACAAAAATTTACATCTCACTTCTCGGGTGGACGTCAGACCGTCAACATCTCCCGCATCTGATGATGCCTCGTAGAGGCGAAACACGTGTCGAGGATTATACTGTCTGGTGGTGGTTTGTTGTATTTGCATGCGTATTTTTTTGTGGACACTGCATGAAAATATGCGCATGTGAGCATAATTCATTGTCAAGACACTATTTCGCAGAAAAGCATAGGAAGACCGTTAATTTAATTTAAATGACGACATGTTTGTTTGACGACCGGTTTGGCTCAGTGGGAGTAACGTTGCCTGCGAAGCTGAGGTCCTGGGTTCAAATCTCGGTAAGGGCAAATATTTGTGTGATGAGTATAAATATTTGTTCCCGAGTCTTGGATGTCTTCTATGTATATAAGTAATATATCTATTACATATATCGTCGGCTAGTACCCATAACATAAGCCTTATTGAGCTTACAATGGGACTAGTTCGATTTGTGTAAAATTGTCCTATAATATTTATTTATTTATTATTTATGTATAATTCCTTTAAACTGTTTTATTTAAATGATAAGTGCAAGTTCTTATGGCTGAATACATACCTTGCTCTTATTCTGGCTGACTGTAGAAACATTGTAAATTGGAGTCTCAGACGGACAGAAATAGTTTCCAGCGTAAAATAACCATGACTGTCGACACTGGGTGCGACCTACATTTTACACTACATTGTCTTTTAGCACCTTCCAAATGACTTACTTGAATGACTATGAACTGCAGCAACATCCAAAATAATAGTATTGTTTATTCTTGTCCGTGTCTTATAATAAGAATATGGTTTTTTTTTTTTTTTTGTAGTGGCTTTACAATGATGAGCCAATGTCGAGTTGAATATGGTTTTTTTTACGCCATAAATATAGGTGACGATTTTGTTCAACGATGACAATTGAATCGTAGATGTCTGTGACTTAGGTCTAACAGTTTAACAATTTCTATGATTGTTAGGGTTCCGTACCAAAAAGGTACATAAGGAACCCTTATGGTGCGATTCTGTCTGTCTGTCTGCCTGTCTGTCCGTCTGTCTGTCTGTCCGACTATTAAAGCGCCTTATCTCAAAAACTACTTATGCGAACTATTTCAAATTTGGAATATTTATAAACATGGTTAGCCCACATGTATTGCAGAGAAAATATTTAAAAATAAATTTTTATTTTCTACAAAAACGACGAATATGAGAGGGGGGGGATTTAAAATCTAGCTAATGTGTCAAATGGGGTATCATATGAAAGGGCTTGACCTGCACATTTACAAACAATTGTTTTATTGTGATTAGTTTTTGTTTTATTAAGGAAATGTGAAAAAAAACAACATTCCCCCCCTTTATCACCGAAGTTTACCAATAGAAAATTTTGAAATTTTCACTAATTGTATGAATAAACATAAATATGACACGAAAATTATAGCCATGTCTCTAACTAGCTATTTTTTTTTAATAGCACAACTCGGTTATTTGAACAACTCGGTTAAGTTTGCACCTGATTTGTATGCAATGCTATAGATATCAGGTGCAAACTTAACTCAACCGGTACTGGGTAATAAAGTTAGGGTAAGTAAAAATTTGTACGGAACCCTCGGTGCGCGAGTCCGACTCGCACTTGGCCGGTTTTATTGTATTTGTTAGCGCGTCCCACGCTGCGCTTTAAGGTGCGTCCACACTTGTATCATTTGCTCGTATCCGATCGCGTTTTGTAAATGAACCTGGTACTTTGTGAACGTGATATTGGAGATGAAACTAGAAACATTGGTGATTCTATTAACAAAGGCGATGGCGTTGACAATGCTTATGATACTGATTCTGCAGAAACAGCCGCGCTTGTTGCTGCTCCATCGAAGTGTGCGCCATCATGATGAACATCGCTCTGCAAGACGCGCCCTTCCTCGCCTTCAGGCTCCTCATCATCGCACACTACAAGATCATCAACTATATGAACATCTTCTTCACTTGCAAGAACACGCTGGTAAGCAATTGATTGAAATAATTACATACGGCTTCTTAGATAAGATAAGATATTTATTGCAACCAAGTTACAGACTTAAGTCTAGTTACAAGGACCCTTGTCGGGTGTAGCAAACATTTTTATTAGGTACAAAATTAACTTAAATCTATACATACACCATGTCTTAGGTATAGTTTTACTTGTTTATGTAAATAAAAACGTCGCAGATATTTCAATCACCCATGAATTCCGTGACAGAGTAATAACATTTATCAAGTAGTACAATTTTCAGTTTGTTTTTAAAGGCCGAGTCTGATTCTATAGTTTTGGTAACAGGTAATTTTGGTACTAATGTCTAAATGTACAATGGGTTCTAAATGTCTTATTATCAAAATGTACAACGTTCAAAAAGTATTTAAATGTAAACATCTTATAATGAACAAAAGACAAAACAATTAAATGTCGCAAAAACTTAAGAGCCTAATTGTATGAAAGACATAACCTACAAAAAGATAAAGTCAAGATAAAGTCAAGATCCCAAAATATTCAATGGGTTTGAAAATCCCTTTGTCAAATTGTACAAAAGTCAAAAAGTATATTAATGTCAACATGTTGGTAAGAAAAAACGACAAAATGGTAATGGGTAACGTTGGTACAAGTGCCGGAATGTTCAATGGGTTAAAATGTACAACGGTCAAAAAGTATATAAATGTAAACATGATATAATGAACAAATAACAAATATAATTTAATAATGTTTTGTTATTATTGTTTAGTTTATTAATAAAAGTACAATAACTTTAATAATATTAACGGGTAGAGTAGTCCCATAATAAACAGTTATAAATAAATAAATAACATAATTAATTCTATCGTGAAAACATTTCAAGTAGAGCACATTTAGTCAATCGCGTTTTGTACATTTTGGTCACAGAGTATTCTATCCTGAAAACTTTCAGACAAACTGACATTTTGGCCGTAATTAATTCTATCGAGTAAACATTTTGACTAATAGAAATGTTGTCCATAGCATATTTTGCCTTTAAAATATTCAGACACAATGATGCGTCTGTGCTGTGACCCCACAACAGGAGCCCGTACCGCAGCCACGAGACCGCCTGCGTGTGGTATGCAGTAAGCGCGCATTTCATGCTTGTGTTGCTCTTCAATATGCTTAGAGCATATACGAATCTTGACAATTTGTTTTTTATACTTTCAACATGTGTCTTCCAGTTTAAGTGGCTATCTAATTTAAGACCCAAAAGAGTGCAATTTGTTACTTCTTCAATATCTAAATTATTTGACACAGTGTTCAGGTTAAGTGGCTGTTTTTGTCTCGGTCTGAATTGAATTAATTTCGATTTGTCGTTATTGGTTATAAGATTGTGGTCCTGTAGCCAACAAATTACTGAGTTGAATGTGTTTTCTATATTTGTGCTGCTATTGTAATTATGTGGACATTGAAACAAAATGGATACGTCATCAGCAAACATAACAACTTTCTGATCCGTAATTTTTGGAAGGTCGTTTATGTAGACGAGAAACAGCACGCAACCTAGGACACTACCTTGTGGGATTGAGCTATCTAAATACTTTATGTCAGATTTAAAGGGCTGCAGTGTTCTGGTCTGGTATGGGTATTAGTATGGGGCAGCGCTGCAAGGAGCGCGATGTTGGCTGTGGAAAGAGCCCAACGGTCAGTCTTAAAGGTGACGCTTCTTAAACCCTTTCAATATCCAACACACCGTCTCTATGCAGAAGCTCGAGTCCTAAACAGTTCGTCAGCTCTTTGTGCATAAAATATGTCTATCGGTTCAAGCGCATTCTCTAACTTGGTAAGCAAACGCGTTTTCAGACTGCCTGTCCCCAGAGTTCACACTGCTTTTGGTAGGCGATTCGGTGAGTTCCTTGGTTCCACTATCTGTAGTATGCTGTAAGATTTATCAAAACCATTCCTCAAAGTTCAACTCAAAAGGCCAAAAGACTTTTGTTTGACTGGCTTAGTTCGCTGAACTACTTAGAAACTGAGGCTCTCCTTGAAAAGAGAGCCAATAATTATTATTAGATTCCTTTATCTGTTCTAGTTTAACGATTTATAATGTTTATCTTATTCTATTTGTTCTCTTTACTCGTAAGCAGTTGAATACATAATCATCATGTTTGCTAACATGTTGTTCTATTAAGCCATGACATTTAATCGAAACAGGCTTAGCCTAGTGCGGGGTCCCCTGGTATCTGGGAATTTGAACATGTTGTGCACGTTTCTTCATATAATTTCATGCTGTTCTTATTTGTTGTTTTTTGTGCTAAAAAGAATCTTTTTATGTTTTATGTTACGTTATGATTGCTTTCGTTTTTCTTTCATGTTTTTTTTCGTTCAACCACCTTCCTTACAGATTCTATTTAATTACACTAGAGAAGCCGATAGTAAATGCTAGTCCCACATGAGTAATGTTATCAGGTCATCCTGCTGCAAATCTACCGGCTGTACGTACTGCACTTGGAGACGACTGATGAGGGAGCTGGCTCCGTGTATCGGAAGCACAAGCATAAGTCCGACAGGAAGAGGGACCACAAGAAGCACAAGGACCACAAGGATCACAAGTAAGTTATGTACTACACTGTGAAGTATTTGCCGTATTTGTAAATCACTACAAATATAGGACCACAAACAAGCTGCTTATGTATTATGCCTCCGCCCTGCGTAGGATCCATCAACTTTTATAGGGTTCCGTACCCAAAGAGTAAAACAGGACCCTATTACTAAGACTCCGCTGTCCGTCCGTCTCAGGGATCGGAACCGGTATTTTCCTCATACAAAATATCCGAAATAATGATTCGTTTTTTTCGTTCAATTACGAGATTTTCGTATATTTTATTAAAATTCTACAAATTGAATCAGGTATTTTGTGATTAATTTCTCTTCTCTTAAATAGAGTTTAGAAACATTCCAGAAATAGCGCGTATTTAAGAAGATTTAAAAAATACCGGTTTGATCCCTGGTCCGTCTGTCTGTCTGTCCGTTTGTCACCAGTCTGTATCTCACTGACCGTGACAGCTAGACAACACTGGATTTCCATAAATACGGCCGTTTGTATCGTATATTTTGTACGGAACCCTCGGTGCGCCAGTCCGACTCGCACCTGACCGGTTTTTATTTACCATTTTTCAACAAAATCGCACTGAAAACAGAGTTCCGTCTTTACTATAAGGGGCACACGGGGCCCGTGCCCAAGGCCCCCAACATTTATTATTTTATTTATTTATTTTACATTACACGGGGGCCTCGAAAGATCTTAAACGACGTTTTTTTCGCAGTCCAAAGAGGTCTCAAATTGTGTTATTGAGTGCTCCAGGGCCCAAAATTTAGAGTGCTGGAGGGCCCCCATTCCTGTATTCCCGAGGGCCCCCGCAAGTACAAAGATGGCCTTGTCAAAACAAGAAGGTTTTCTAATCGTGGGACTAGTTCAATAGGTTGTTGTTGTTAGGTTGGTAAGACATGGCTTTAAGCATTAAGACTATTATGTTGTTTAACTCTACTGCTTGTTTTAGCGCTACTATTTAATCCCTAATTCCGTAATTCACAAGCTTATTTTTTCGGTAGGAAACATCACAAGTCCAGCAAGCACAAGCGCGAGGGCGAGACGTCTATATCCGTCATCACCGACAAGCGGCAGGAGCGGGTCGAAGGCGGCCGGATCCGGTGAGCAAGCACTTGCTTATAGTCCAGATTCTACAGAAAACATTGCTAGTCTAGCAACGTAAGCGCGAGGGTGAGACGTCTATATCCGTCATTACCGATAAGCGGCAGGAGCGGGTCGAAGGCGGCGGGATCCGGTGATCGAGCACTAGCTTATAGTCCAGATTCTTTAGAAAATACTACTAGTCCAGCAACAAGCAAGCGCGAGGGTGAGATGTCTATATCTGTCATTACTGACAAGCGGCAGGAGCGGGTCGAAGGCGGCCGGTACTGATGAGCGAGCACTAGCTATTGATTCTGTTTTTCGTAAGGATCGAATATCTGTACGAGACTTACAAATACAAATAAACAATTGAATAAACAAATACAAATAAAATAAATAAACTTTAAAAGTCAGAAATTATAGTTAAACATCGGTTTTGGTCGTGAAAAACTGTGTTTATTATTGTAAGAATTCAGATAAATCTTTAAAACTGATTATGGATTTAAAAATAAAACAGAAACTTTGCGAAACTTTGTAGTTTTGCGTTTCAAAGACATTAACAGATTACATTTCCCGAAATATTACTTCATGATAAATGCTCCTGGAAATCACATACGAGTATAGAGATAATATGTAGTAAAATCAAACCCTTTGGCTTAAGAAAAGGGACAAATAAAGAAACAGCAACTCAAGCATAATCATGGTTATATGTGCTATGTACTTAGAAATGGGATGTTAATTTGGGGGGATTCGGTACATATCAATAGAGTTTTTATTGCGCAGAAGCAGTGCATACGTGGAGTACCTTGAAAGCCTTTATTTAAAAGTCTTAAATTACTGACGGTACCACCTCTGTATATTTATGAAATATGTATTTATGTAAAATCTCATCCTGAATTATTTAAACAAAATCGCGATGTATGCAAGTTTAAGACCCGATATCCAACTAACTTAGATATGCCTAAAATCACTACCAAACTGTTTAGTTATAGGTGTAATTCAACGGCTATTAAAATATTTAATGTTTCCGAATGATTTTATTGGAGAACTTGCGCAAACTCTCGCACTGCCTACAATGTTTTTTTTCTACTCGGTTATCGAATATCTTAAAAGAAACGGAATTGGTCGTAGCTATTGATCCTAATATTTGACTCTGTGACAAAGCATGTAAGACTAATATTATCTACCTTACTATTATTTAATAAATTGCACACACAAGCGTACAGTTATACACCAAAACGCTTATCTGCTACACATAAACATATTATTATTATTATAAACTAATAAAAGACATACTTATACAAATGGATATCCTTAACACTTTACTCATAACTCGTAATATATTTGACCACACGTTTGGCTCAGTGGATTGCACAACGACCTACGAAGCTAGCGGTCCCGGATTCAAATCTCGGTCAGGGCAAGTGTGTGTGTGATGAGCACGAATGCTTGTTCCTGGGACTTGGAACTTTTCTATAGTACAAGCCTTAGTTTGGGACTAGGTCGATTTGTGTAAGATTGTCCCTCATATTTATTTATTTATTTGATTACTTAATAATATACGTACAGCTCTGCTAAACTAGCCAGCACCTCTAGCACAACTGTGGTATGCGCGACAAAGATAGTCTGTCTCTTCTCTTTCAATACAATGCGAGAGGGACGGGTGATGCTATGTCGCGCGACAAGCGTAGTCGCGGAGAGTTGTCCTAGACCGGCAGGTGAGTCATGAAAGACTTCAATCATATAAATATAATCGTCAGGGCTTTGAATAGCCAGTTCGTTTAATTACTGTTTTTCGTTCGTACTCTATGTTCCTACCATGTTTTTAAATAAATGATGTATTATTATTATATGATTTTATGATTTAATCCCATTTACATTTTTTCGTTTTTTTTCTTTATTTCATGATGCATTGATATTTTTAATCGTGTATACTGTAATAATCGACATTGTGGTATCATCTCTATTAATGGATTTACAGGCCTCTGGATGCACTCATGACAAGAGGCCAAGTTACAGTCACTATTCGGGCGGCGCGGTCTATTGTATGTATGTATGTAGTTAGATAGATGGACAGATGGGGTCGATCGTCACCTTGACACCGCGTCCCGAAAACCGCTAGTGCGATCACAGCCATCGATATACCTATCGATAAATTGTTTAAGATTTAAGTCAGTTTAATTTCTATAGTTCTTTCTAGTTTATAATATGTATAGATATGGAGAAATTGTGTATGTGTACATTTATATTTAAATAAATTACATAATAATCTAATTAATAACTATTGACCTGTAAACTGATATTACCGATAAATATGAATATATTACTAGAGTAATTTATAATTTTTGTTTTGTATTTTTTTTATAAAATAAATAAATAGGTATTATAAGACAATTTTACACAAATCGAACTAGTCCCATGGTAAGCTCAGTAAGGCTTGTATATATATACTTAATAGATATATTTACTTATGTAAATAGAAAACATCCAAGACTCAGGAACAAATATTTATGCTCATCACACAAATATTTGTCCTTACTCGGATTTGAACCCAGGACCTTCAGCTTCGCAGGCAACGTTACTTTCGATGAGACAAACCGGTCGTCAAATTCATTCGATTAATAATTCGATTATATTCGATTTTGGGTGTTCCCTGGAAATAAATAATAGAATTTGTCATGAGATAGTGTCAAGTGGCACAGTTGTGCCACGGAAAAGTAAATAACCGGATATCCTTCCATTTCATCAAAAAACGGTTCCTAGAATGTTTAATTTCATATAATTTTCATTTCATCGACAACTTTTTCCCCTGAAACAATACAATTCGCATGATTTTTGAAAAAACTATCATGTAGAAGCCATTAGGTTCGGTTTGTTTTATAACAATCCAAAATTATAAACGGTTTCAGAGATATTTTTCTCTGCTTTCGATGAAATGAGATGTGGACGAATTGAAGTATTGGATGAAACGTTTTTCGATAAAACAAGGCATAACCTAACACCATAAAATCTTGAAAATATGCGGCACTGCACTGAAGGGTTGAATTATCGACGACTCCCCTCCCTATAGGGAGCGGCACAATGCCGACTCGACCCTCGCTAATAACGGAGGGCAACACACGAAAAGCCTCAATAAACAGGTTCTAGTAAACCAACTGTTTTAATTTCAATCTTAGGTATTATTACAAACTAGCTAAACCTACTCGCGACTAAAATACATTGTAAAAGTAATGGATAACATTACAAACTTTTAATAAAGTACTTGCGCCTAAAATGACCCTGTTCCTAAAATGGCCTACTTTCTGAATTTCATAATTCAGTTCAGTGTTTAAGCTTAATGGCTTCAGTCTATTATGAGAATTTTGCCAGCATCAAGGTTTAAACGCCAAGGTACGGTTTTATATTAAAAATAATACAATAATGAGTTGATCCACACCGATTCATGTCGTCCGTCCAAGATGGACGACAAGAGTCTAATTTTCATACTTATATAAGTTCAAATGAGTACTGATGTGCAAATTGCGAAAACTTTCCAAAATGCTTAAAAAAGATCTTAAGTGTAGTGTTTAATTTACATGTTTATAGGACCTTATTTAAGCATTTGTTTGTATATAAAAGGTCTTAAGTCTAGTGTTAACTAACCTGTTTAAAAGATCTTTTTTAAGCATTTTGGAAAGTTTCCGCAATTTGCACATCAGTACAAATGAGTATAAATTTCCCGCCAATGATCGCTTAGTATCATAGACAAAACTGCGAGTTCATTATCAAACATGGAGTATAGAACTAAGGAGAACAAAAAAAACAATTTAACGGATTATATCGCGTATATTATCTCATTTTAGTTCCCCACGTTTCGGAAGCTTTCCAGCTTTCCATGGTCACGGGAGGACCATGTCCTCCATGTCCTAAATTGTTTTATTTCAATGAGTAATAATCGCGGAAACAAGAAAATATTAAGAGGAACAATCTCTATATATCCAAAGTTAAAATACAAACAAGTTTGTTACAAAGTTGTGGCTTCATCGTGAAAAACGGCTAAAGGTGGGTCCACACTTGTATCATTTGCCCGTATCCGATCACCGTGCCGTGGCATGACTGCGTATCGCGCTGCTTGAACGCTTACTGTCGGCGCGCCGATCATGCCGTACTCGTCCGATATAACTGTGTGATACGCGTAGCAAAATGGATTTCGAGCGATCCGATCGGCGCATTGTCCAAACGCGTGATCGTGATACGCGATCATGCCACGCGACGGTGATCTGATACGGGCAAATGATACAAATGTGGACGCACCTTAAGCGGATTTCAACTATTTTTGGTACACGGGTAGCTGGGCATCCACTGATGGTTAAAGGATTTTTCTCCTCTTCATTTTCTAGTTGTATAGATGTGTATGCTTTAATTTATATATGTATGTGCGTGATCGTGTGTGATTTGATACTAGTTGGGCATGTTTTTGCGGTTTTACTAAATTGTTCGTAATTATTCATTTGTCATTTTTTCTTGGTCATTGTAATAACAAAAATATCTTTTTGTAGACGATTATTTTTCTCTGTACATGATTGTTTCTTCCAGAGCTATATATTTGTCTGTAAATGACTGTTTGTTCCAGGGCTATTATTTTCTTCTGTAGGTACATGAGACTTGGTTGTTCCAGGGCTATTATTTTCCTCTGTACATGACAGTTGTCTGTTCCAGAGCTATTTTTAGGGTTCCGTACCTCAATCGGAAAAAACGGAATCCTTATAGGACCACTTTGTCCGTCTGTCCGTCTGTCTGTCAGTCAAGACCCTTTATCTCAAGAACCCGTGGAGTTATCAAGTTGAAATTAACACCATATACTTATAATAAGCTGTGAAAAAAACAAACTTCTACAGTAACGTAAAAAAAGGTACGGCCATTTAGGCCGTAAAAACGTATATTTCGACACTCTCAAGGGAATCAAATTGATAGGGTACTTCCCGATGACATAGAACTATGAAATTTGACAATCAATATCGTGACATACTGCAAATTCATACAAGAATCTGAAAACTATACATTTGCAATTAAATTGTATAAAATATAGTCTTTTTCAAAAGACGTATTTGGACAGCCCGGTTGCGTTAAGTTTGCACCTCATTTGTATGCAACGCTATAGATATGCAAACTTAACTCAACCGGAACCGGGTAATATAATATTGTAAGTGAAAGTTTGTACGGAACCCTCGGTGCGCGAGTCGAACTCGCACTTGACCGGTTTTTTCTTCTGTACATGACAGTTGTGAGTTCCAGAGCTATTATTATCCGCTGTACATGACAGTTTATCTGTTCCAAGGCCATTATTTTTCTATGTACTTACATGACAGTTGTTTGTTCCAGGGCTATTATATTGACGAACAATGACGAGATCGAGGAACTGGAGCTCAGTAGGCTCTTCAAAGACCAGGTGTCACTGGAGAACGAGAAGAGACGAGGGTAAGTTAATAAAATATACACACAGTAGATTGTTTGACAAGGGGCTAAAATAAGCCATTATGACACGAAGTGAAGTGAGCGAAGACAAATATGTCTGAGTGTCATAATGGCTTTAGCCACGTGTTAAACACTCTACTTTTCACTTCGACTGCGAGAAAGTAAAAAAGACCTTACATTAAAATTGTATATTTCAAGAAAAACTAAGAGTACAGTTTGAGCAATTCTATCAGAAAGTTTGGCCAATCTGATCAGGTTGGTTTGTTTGTTTTTAATTATTCGTAAGGAGTATGTAGCTGGCCCCAAGCTTTTTTTCAGATTCATAGAAATTTGTATGGGATTATATGGCTTTCTTTTAAACCCTAGGGGCTAAATGTACCATTTTAGCCTCGCTTCGCGAAGGTAATATGACGTACTTTTTGAGCAGGAGAAGTGAAAAATAAGTTTTATTTTGTAAAACCATGCTAAATATTTTTAATGCGAAAATAGCTGTCTGTCTGTTAACTCTTCACGCTTAAACCGCTGTACCGATTGAGATTAATTTTGGCATAGGGTGCGTTGGGGTAAGACGGTATGGGAAATTTTGAAAGGTGGACTTTATTTCAACGTCTTTAAGAGTATTTTCGGTAAAATTTCAGCATTTCCCATACGCCTTTTCCCAACGCACCTTAGGGCTCATTCAAAAATCATGTGATCATGTTTGGCATACTTTTGACCCCCCCCCCCCCCCCCCCCTCGCCGGGTGTCATTCGGAATCCCTAATGTCGTTTGTCCTAATGTATCGTTTGCCAAATGTATCATTTGCCATAACGCATTTTTTTCAAACCCGTAAATTTTTCACGATTTTTCAAAAGATCGGGATTCCGATATAGATCCCCCTCGCCCCCTCCTCCTTGGTGATATTTGGTGATTATAACGCTACCCCCTCCCCCCATTCAAGATCACGTGTATTTTTGGGACTAAGTATGAATTAAGTTAGTGTAAAAAAATTACACGTGATGTCTTCTCGAACCCCCCCCTCCCCCATGGTGATCATTTGTGATATTTTGTGAGGGGGTCACAAAAATATACGCTCCCATAAACGATCCCATGATTTCTGGAAGAGCCCTTACTTTTACATAGTTTAAGACCCTGGGAAGGACATTATGATAGTTTATATCCCCAAAATCGTTCTTTAATGGGGTAAAAAGGGGGGAGGAAGTTTTTATAGACCATTATTCTGGGTAACGCAGGCGATGCAGAAAGAAAATGCTAGTGAATGATAAATCTCTGCCGAAAATTTCATTATCGCACTTTTCTTTGAATATCCATCAACTACTCGCCGAGACAATTCTTAAGAATTCAAATTCGGCAGGTTTGCGTTATTTTATTATACAGAGTTCCTATGACCACTTTGCAGCTCCATCAACAGATCAGTTCGATGGGAGCATAATATTGCATTATCACCGAACGCCTATGGAGTACTTAGCTTAGCGAATTTAATCGAGATATATCCCGTCGCCACACGTAAATGACTTATCGTTGAGGAGTTTCAATGACCTTCTTGGTCTTCTTCATCAGTTCCACTACACCAATTTACATTTTCTAAAGGCATTTGCATTTATATCTTTCTTAAAATACCAAAATCGCTATATGTATACCTACAATTTTTGAGGAGTTTCTTTAATTCCTCGTGGATCCCATCTATATCTTCACTAAAATCATATGGGACCAATCTGGTAGCATCTACTTTCAAATAAAAAAAAAAAAATCTAATTCGGTTTATAAGTAAATGACGGAGTTCTGAGGTAACATACATTTATAAAAATACTACTGAATTGAGCACTTCGGGAGAACTCCTTATTGGGAGTTGGTTAAAAACCTAGCAATCGCCGAATACTCAGCATACTAACAACCTCTAAAGGGTCCTATGGTTCTTAATTTCTTTTCATATAAATAAAAATGAACTTGTTTGTGTACAGCGCTAAAAAGAAGCAGAAATCAGCATCGTCCGAGGAGTCGCTGAATAACATCCATCACACGACGGACGACTCGGGCATTTGACACCAGCGCGTGCGCCGCGAGAGCCCGCGCAGGAGCCCGCGCAAGCACAGGTCAGTCGCAGTGGCAGGTGCAATCGCAGTACCGTCGCAATCACGACAATATTTCCATCCCTAACACTGCACTGAGCTGAGATGGTGCATGAGCAGTCCACAACTGTCCGTTTTGCTAGAAATTTCCTGCCTCGCACGACTGAACTGTGTGGAATAAATTGTCACCGGCAGTATTTCCGGACCAATGCGACCTTCAAGCGTTCAAGAAAAGAGCGTACTCCCACCTGAAAGGCCGGCAACGCAATTGTGACTCCTCTGGTGTTGCAGGTGTCTATGGGTGACGGTGATCGCTTACCATCAGGCGATCTGTCTGCTCGTTTGCTCTCTGTAACATAATAAAAACGCAGCCGCAATAACGGAAGCCTGCATGAACGCAATCAGAGTCTCTGTGGCAGACGGATTTCCTGCGATAGACAGTCGCGGTGAGTCAGGAGTTGGGGAGTTGGGGGTATTCATTACGTGAGGCGTTTGAGGCTATTTCCCGACCCCCTACCCCGAGATTTCATGATATTTGGCTCAACCCCTACACCCGTCCTCCAATCTCTTGTGAGATTTTTCAAAATTTATGTTACTTGTACGCATTTGCGTTTAATTTATTCTAAAAAAACAATAATTGGGTAATATTTTTTCCCAAAACCGCTATAAACATTATTGTGTAATATTTAGCCATGTTTTTGCTTAATTTAATCCATCTAAATAAAACAATTTAAACGGATTATATCGCGTATATTATCTTCTTAGAGTTCACTGCGTGGTCTGAGTTCACGGGGTCAACTGAGAAAAGAAATATTATTCTCTGACAAAGTTACAATTTGTGCAAACTACCCACTTTGAAAAAAAAAGTGTACATAGATACATGCCAGATGGGTTTTGTTGGGGATTTGTGTGTTTCCTCGAATTGGGTAGTTTGCATAAATTGTGCTAATCGCGGAAACAGGAGAAAATATTAATTTAATTCAAAGTTTGCGTTAAACTGAAAGTTTATTGGCTGAAGGTTTGTTTGTTTGTTTGTAAACATTTTATTGTACATTAAAACAATGAAACACAGAAAGTAAAGTAATACATTTGTTCAAAGGCGAACTTATCCCTTTAAAGGATCTCGATAGAGCAAATGAGATAGAAGAATAAATATGAACGCAGATAGACCAACCAACAAGTTAATATACACAATGTCATTAAAATTATTAAAAGCTAAAGTAGCATACACATACACATAAACCCTAAATAATAAATAGTAACATAATAGCATATATATCATCTAAATAAATAAATATACGTATGTAAATATATATTTATATATCCATACTTCCATACTAATATTATAAATGTGAAAGTGTGTCTGTCTGTCTGTCTGTTACCTCTTCACGCTTAAACAGCTGAACCGATATGGATGAAATTTGGTATGGAGATAGTTTGAATCCCGGGGAAGGATATAGGCTACTTTTTATCCCGGAAAAATATCCGCGATAAACGAATTTAAGGCGGACGAAGTCGCGGGCAGATGCTAGTACATAATAAATATACACAAACGGATAAATATATAACAATACGCATTCAATATTACAAGCATTTTAACAAGGTTCTTAACTATTACAATTTTATTTCGACAGGCACGATAAAAAGGAGAAAAGTAAGAAAAAGCATATCTCCAGTGACAGCAGTGACAGCTCAAGCTGAACGCAGGGCGAAGATTTCTGGATTTCGATTTTGACAGATTTGGCTGCCATTGCCATGACAACGTTGGTGATGGCTGACGTATAGCAATTGTTCTTAATCTTGATTGACAATTAAATTGTTCAATTGCATGATTGATGAACAGTTATGACTATTTTGGAAGTGTATTACTGTGCATAGGATTTTTAAGGTTGTTGGCAAATGAATTTGACTCGTGAGAAATATTTTCTTGAGACTAATTTGCTTATAAATATTATTTACGATTGAAAGTTTAATTACGACAGTCAATTATCTTTTTTCAATCAAAATTGTGAGACGATCTATGGTCGAATGGAAATTCTAAATCAATTGCTTGATTTATGATTTTTGTGAGTTTATCACATTTTATAAATAAATTGGTCGATTGTCAATTATAAACAATATATATAAAAAACTTGTATTTTTAAAAATCTATTTGCAATGTTCTAGAATAAATTAAAACATTGTAAAAAAATAATAAATATGTATCTATTTTTTATTGATTAGTTCATGATCTCGCACAATATAATTGTTTCTAGATTTAATTTAAGATAGAAATATAATGGAAGTATCTAGTTGTTATTTTATAATAAAATTGTTAGATTTTAAAAATAAATAGGATGTATAACATTTTATTTAATTCCCAACCTACAAACGAGATGTCATTACCAAAATAGTATACTTTACGAATCATCTCCCTGCCCTTATCCCACTTATGTAGGGTCGGCACAACATGTTTTCTTCTTCCATCCATCTCTATTATTCATCATTTCAGCGCTTACTCCCTTCTTTCTCATGTCCTCTCTCACACAAGCCATCCATCGCTTTTTTGGCCTACCGACCGCTCTTCGTCCTTCGACATTCATCCCTAACATTTTTTTACCAATATGACGTTCATCTTTCCTCATTACATGCCCATACCACGCTAACCTACTGGCCCTCAGCATCATGGGTGCTACTTTCAAACTTGTATACTTTACGGATAAAGGTATGTATTTGTATATACGTACCTACATCAAAATGTAGATATTTCCGAAAATAACTGCGGACTACCTGCAGACCTTTCCTGCCGTGGCTTATGGAGTACTCAGAGGTAGGCGTTATTTGACATCCGTGTTGTTGACACCGACGCTCCTTCTTACCTCTCACGTCCCGTTACATCTGTCCTAAAATCAGCCGAAGAAGAAAAACAGAGAAAATATTCTAACGCCTGTGAAATGCGTCATGCAACCTTCACCCCACTTGTTACATCGGTCGATTGTTGTCGGTGTTTTTGCACCCTAAATGTCCTCCTTCATCAAACATATGGGAGAAACCATATCTGAAGGCTGGAATCGCTCCCTAAGCACCATACTGGGCTGGCTTAGAGCTAGAATTTGTGTCGCCATAATACGCGCCACTAGCAAGTGCCTCCGCGGCACACGGAACCACTTCAAGCCTGTTAGCAGGTGGCTTGGATTCGACGACGGCGCTGCGCTCCCGCATATAAACTAACTATAACATATACCTAATTATATAATTATAACATTGTAAATTGAATCTTGTGAAAATTTCCTAAGAATAAATGAGTACTTGTTACAACAGAGTAAAAAAAAACTCTTTGTATGTTTTTGAAACGGACCAATGGAAAAGTAATATATAGCGGTAATTTGTCCACAAGCTCCGATATACAAGGACGTAAAAAAATACAGACATCAGAATGTAGATTTGATTAATATTAGACTATTAAAATTAATATTACAACGTAGAGTTTGATTGAAAAAAAAACAATGCAACCTACTAAATTGTAAGCAGGATTTGAATCTGCAACCTCTTTAACGCAGAAGTGCTTTGACCAACAGAGCTATCGCAAGTTTACGTTGACTTGAAATTTTCGAACACAATCTAGTAAGCACTCGTAGCGCCCTCTGTGTTTTATGTTTTGAAATGCTGAGCTCATTAGCCATACTCCAAGACATGCGTATTTTAATTTTTGCTTTATTAAAAGCTCGTTCATGTAACGAATAGTAGACAAAAATAATTTTTCGGATAACTATAAAATCACGCGCAATCTCTTTGCTACGACTAACAATACTCGTACACTACCGGCTCGCAACGCCCCGACCGCAAGAGCCATTGCGCTCTTAAACAAGTTCCTTGCACAAGTCCAGGATGCTGATGTATTTACAGACTCATGGCTGACGCTTAAACTTAAAATTATAATGTTTGTAAACAATTGTAACAAATAATTATGTGTCGGCATTTTTATCAAATTATTATAAGTCTAGTTTAACTTGAATAAGATATGTACAATGTCATAATATGTATACAAATTTATCTTGTGGGCAGTTTGGCTTGACTGTAAGCCTACAAGACGTTTAATATAAATAAATAAATTAATAAAAATAACCAAGATATAAGCCATCAAACATTTCATTCTATCTCTTTCTAGCAAAACAGAATTTAATATGGAGTTTATATGGCCGGAGTGCACGATGACGTAACAGTGCACGTCGGACCTCTCTGTCTAATTAGTAGTTTAAAATGCCTATATCATGCGTATTTCTTGGCCGAATTAAATTTAAAATTCACATTTTCAAATAGTTTTTACGGTATTTTGATATTTAGTTAAGAAAAGCGATAAAAAAAATTCATGCATGTACCCTATTGCTTCTCCAGCAAGCATCAGGACATTTTATATAGACTCAGATTCTTCATTAGATTATTAGTACGTTGATGGGTAATAATGGGTATCTCCCGATCCTGAGGGGCTACTACGAAGCTCGAAATCCGATTTTCGTATACCAATCTCACTCTCTCAAATACAGTTTAACATGCACGAGAGTGAGGCAGCACGATACAAATTTTGAATTTCCCGGTGTAACCCCTCTGAAGTCGACCAAACTTCGTTTTCTCGCTCGCTCATTCCTATAATAGTTGGCTCTTATCAAAAAACATTCTATGAACAGAGTGAACGAACAAAATACGACTTCTATAACCAACTTTTTAGTAATTGAAGTTTTTTTATACTAAGTTTTTAAAGCTAAGTTAAAGGATCATTATTTATCACTCCCATAATTTTTATTTTTAATTCTGCTACAGAGGGGCTACTCTCACGCTCACTCAAGTACAGTTTAACATGAGAGCGACAGGGATGGCGCGATACGAACTAAATATCGAATATCGAATTCCAGAGTAGCCCCTCTGGTTTTCTAATCACTTTGATGTCAACTGTATCATAGTTTTCTGTCTTGTTTGTATATATATATATATATATAGTAGTATGTATTTTTAGTATATATGTATAATATATATGTTTGTTTTTATTTATTTTTGCATTATTTGTAATCTTATCTCACCACACCACCTACTCATTCCTAGCTATTTTATGTCATTTCCGCTACCCAAAGGTTGTCTGGAAGAGATCGCTCTTTAGCGATAAGATCGCCTATTGTCTACCGTATTTTATGTTAAGGCTCTATTGTACTGTTTCTGTTGTTGGTGTGCAATAAAGAATTGTTGTATTGTGTCAACGCAACTTATTCACACCATACACATATCACGTCATCGGGAGCCAATCAGCACCGATATCACGCGATCTACAGCTCCTGTGATTGGTCCAGATTTCGCCTAGAAAAGAAGCAAGCCGCCATTACAGACATTCGCCAGAGACCACACCACCTATGCACGTGTGCCCTTTTTTCAAATTTATATATACTTATATGTACCACCTGTGTACTATCTATTTAATAGTTAATTAAAGTACGTTTTGAAAAGAGCTGTCTTCGCTATTTGCCGTTCCTGTCCTACGAAGCTGTATGCTGAACCTCATCCATATAAACGCGCGCACATAATTTTGGTCCTTCGAGCCGGATACGAACCAGTGACCTACGGAAGGATATAAACGGATATTGGGAGAGAGTAACGCAATCGGCTATACAGCCACCGGCAGCAGCACAGTGTTTTGGTGAGGCGAACCAACTAAGAATCGCGACCCTGTCTCATTTCAAATAATACGTGGCATGCTATTTCAATTCCAGTGATTGTGTCATCATTGTGGTCTACCTACTCGCAAAATCGCCAGCCCTGCAGCTGAGGTTGAAGCAGTAATTATTCCGGATAATTGTAAGTACCTCACTTCTTACACCTTATCAAAATGACTAGTTCAACGACCGACCAGAAGAATCAGGAAATAGTGTTGAAGGATCTTATCAAGAAGCGGGGTTCTGTTAAGGGTAGACTAACTAAATTCATAAATTACGTAGAATCGTTCGACCAAGTGTTATCCAATACTGAACGGGCCGAAGTAAGGCTCCGTACGCGAGGGGCCACGGGCTTGTATACCGAATTCAATAAAATTCAATCTCAAATTGAAGAAATCCTTCCTGACACCGAGATGGATGCTCAGCTTAATGTCCGGGACGAATTCGAAAGTGAATATTACGGTATATTGGCCCATGCGGAAGCCATGTTTAAAGACGAGACGAAAACTGATTGTCTAAATTCTAGTAATTGTAATAACAGTACATTACATTCAATTAAACTACCAACAATTTCGTTACCTAGCTTTGACGGTTCACATGAGCATTGGATTGTTTTCCGAGACACATTCTTATCGTTAGTTCACAACTCTAAACAAATTTCCGATATACAAAAATTTCATTATCTTAAATCGTCACTTACGGGCAGCGCGGAGTTAGTCATAGACTCGCTTGAATTCTCAACCGATAATTACAAGATAGCATGGGAACTACTACTTAATAGGTACAACAACAGCAGGTTACTCGTTCACAACCATGTAAAGGCCTTATTTTCAATGCAGACGTTGCCAAAAGAATCACCCGCGTTACTTAGAAAACTTATAGATAATGTGTTAAAAAACATACGCGCTCTTAAAGCATTAAATGAACCAGTACAGTATTAGGATACCTTGCTTATCTATATGGTTGTTTCTAAACTCGATTCTACCACTGAGCGGGAGTGGGAGCAGCATAAAGGGTCTATATTACCGAAGTCAATCGAGTCAGAGTCTATCGAATCAAAGTTAACTATTGACGATTTATTAACATTTTTACGAGGCAGGGCAGATATGCTAGAAACCTTAATGGTAACGCACAGTCGGGTTAATTCTCAAGACAAAAAATACACTCATAATAATTTCACGTCCAAAGTTAATTGTAATGTTATGATGGAGAAGCCGCAAGTTAAATTGCCATTTAAAAAAGAATTTAAATTGTGTCCGATGTGTAGTGCAAAACATCCGTTATATTCATGTCAGGCATTTTTAGATTTAAATATGCAGACTAGAATTAAGTTCGTACGCGATAAAAAATTATGTGAAAACTGTTTACGCGTCGGACACACAGCTGATATGTGTAGGTATGGGCCTTGCCGGAAATGCGATAAAAAACACAATTCAATTATTCATCGCGACGACGTAAGTGTTATCGCAACAAATAACTGTCCTAGTGCATCAAGGTCGAACGAAAATAGGCCTCATGAGCCTCATACCTCCACTGCTACATCAAGTAGCTATTCGATAACAACACACGTGCAGGTTGAATCGAACCCCGTATTCGAAGCATACACAGATGTTCAATGCGCGCAGGCATCATCCATGCAACCGGTTTTGTTGTCAACTGCACTCGTAGAAATAGCCGATAATTTAGGTAGATATCATAGGGCACGTGCAATCCTCGATAACGGTAGCGAGCGTTGCATAATCACGCAATCCCTATGTGATAAATTAAATACGCAATATATACAGTCCACTCAAAAAATAAAGGGAGTAGGAGGCTCGATATCACAATGCACGCGAACTTGTGATATTGAAATTAAATCTTTAACTGGCACTTATTATACGCGCACAAAGTGTCTAGTATTACCGCATATAACCTCCTCGTTGCCTTCTGTTGCCATGCGCAGCGAACAATTCGTTATACCGAACGGAATTATTATAGCGGATCCCAATTTTTATGAAAGTCAACCGATAGACCTGCTGATAGGAGCAGATATTTTTTGGGACTTGCTTTTAGATGGCATGATTCGGCTAAGTAACGGTCCTATCCTACAAAATACGCGTTTAGGATGGATATTGGGCGGTCCCATCCTAAATAAAAATATAAAAGCCACCAGTACGAAATGTAATTTAATGCAAACTATAGACATGCAAGTTTCTATAGATGAACAGTTACGTAAGTTCTGGGAGCTCGAGGACGCATCTGTTAGTTGTGGAGTTAATGAATCGCGCTCTGAGGACGAACGGATTTGCGAGGAAATGTTTGTAAAAAACACAATACGACTTGATGATGGCAGGTTCTGTGTGACCATTCCGTTCAAACAGTCACCAGATATTTTAGGCGAAACGCGCAAACAAGCCGAACAACGTTTTTATGCATTGGAAAAACGGTTAGAACGTTATCCTACTTATAAAAAAATGTATAGCGATTTTATAAAGGAATATTGCGACTTAGGACATATGGAACGTGTAGATACCTACGCGACACCGCACTATGTAATGCCACACCACGGCGTATTCCGCGAAAACGCGACTTCTACGCGTTTACGCGTTGTTTTTGACGGGAGTCTTGTTTCACTATCAGGACACTCTCTTAATGATCTGCAATTTGTAGGGCCATCAATACAGGGTGATTTACTTTCTATACTATTGCGTTTCAGAGAAAATAAATATGTCGCGTGCGCAGATGTAGAAAAAATGTATCGCCAAGTGTTAGTCAACGAAAGGCAACGAGATTTGCAATTAATTCTTTGGCGGGAAAACCCATCGGATCCATTACAAGTATTTAGATTGCGAACTGTCACTTATGGCACTAGTTCAGCGCCATTTTTGAGTTGTAGGTGTCTTAAGCAATTAGCGCAAGAGTGTACTGACCCTGCAGTAGCTAACGTTATTAGGGAAGATTTCTATGTTGACGACCTTATTTGTGGCAATCCTTCCAAAGATAAATTAAAGGAAATATGTCATGGTGTAACTAGGGTCTTACAATCTGGATGCTTTCCGTTGAGAAAATGGATATTTAATTTCGATTTCCGCGAGCTTAACGAATTTAGTGATTCGTCAAAAGAACTGTCGTTAGGTGAAAATGTTCAAAATAAAACGTTAGGGTTGGGATGGCATAACTGTTCTGACGAATTATTCTATCAAACTAGAATTGAGATGAACAATAAACCGATAACAAAGCGCATTATACTATCGGAATCTTCGCAAATTTACGATCCTCTAGGTCTCCTCAGCCCAACTATAATTATCGCGAAGGTACTGTTACAAAGGACGTGGACTCTGGGCTTAGGCTGGGATGAACCAGTACCAAATGACGTCGCGCAGGTCTGGACTCGATTTATCACCGACCTTTCTAAACTGCATACCATTCGTATTCCGCGTTATGTATTAGGTGATAAGCCGAACCATCTTGAGTTACATATTTTTTGTGACAGTTCTCTTACTGCATATGGATCGTGCGCGTACATTCGCTCGATTGATAACGATAACAATGTAACGGTTAGGTTGTTATGCTCGAAAGGAAAGGTTGCGCCCGTCAGACCCACCGTCAGTATACCCAGAATGGAGCTGTGTGGGGCATTGGTTTGAGCGCGACTGTACGCAAAAATTGATAGATCACTTCGTAGTAGGTTCAATAAAGTCGTGTTTTGGACAGACTCCACGATTGTGCTAGGTTGGCTGCGCATGCCGCCTAATTTACTCAAAACGTTTGTCCAAAATAGAACGAACGAAATAAATGAGTTGACAAACAAACATCCTTGGCGTCACGTGAGAAGTGAAAATAATCCGGCTGACCTTATATCGCGTGGTCGTCCGCTAGGATCTTTATGGTCTACGCCATTGTGGGGCCAAGGCCCGCAATTTCTTCTAGACATCAATTTTGAAATTGAATCCGAACAATTATTTAACCAAAATGATACCGAGTTACCCCAGGTAAAACCAAATATAACAGTCAGCTACGTAACGAGTCATGAACACGATGATGAAAGATGGTTTCCCTTTTATCGATTTTCGCAATTTAATCGCATGCACCGCACCTCGGCGTATATTTTACGATTTATTTATAACGCGCGCAACAAAGTAAACAAACGCACAGGCTCATTAAGCATCGACGAGTTGAATGAATCTGTTTTGCTACTCGCTAGGCTGGCGCAGCGTGAGTCATACCGGGAAGTGCATGATTGTTTATCACGAAAACGGGGATTAAAAGGTAGGCACGGTGCAAATTTGACTAAATTGAATTTATTTATTGACGAAGCTAAACTCCTAAGGGTAGGAGGCCGCATAGATAATTCGAGCCAGTTTAGTTTTGAGAAAAAACATCCTATTTTAATTTCTTGTAAACATCATTTGGCCGTGTTGTTATTTCGTTATGAACATAAGCGGTTATTGCACGCTCCGCCGCAGCTATTATTGTTTTCTATAAAGGAGTTCTGGTGGCCAGTAGGAGCTAGAAACCTGGCAAGAAAGACTGTACATGATTGTGTCACTTGTAAACGTATGCAAGGTCAGACGTTAACGCCCATTATGGGCAATCTACCACAAGAACGTTTAGAACCAGGATCTTGTTTCATGTACTGTGGCGTCGACTACGCTGGTCCCGTGCTCATTTTGAACCGCAAAGGTAGGGGTGCAAAACTTACCAAATCATATATCTGTTTATTTGTATGTTTCGTTACGCGCGCAATTCATTTAGAGTTGGTCAGTGACCTCTCGTCCGATGGCTACCTATTAGCACTAAAACGTTTCGTTTCACGCCGCGGAAAACCATTGGAAATAGTCAGTGATAATGGAAAATGCTTTGTAGGACTTATGAACGATTTTGAAAAATTTCTTTCAAGTATATCTGGAGATATACAAGATTACGCAATATCCCAAAAAATCAGATTTCGAATGAATCCACCGTATGCTAGTCATTTTGGTGGGGGGTTCGAAGCAGGTATCAAAAGTTGCAAATATCATTTGCGACGCGTTGTAGGCAACGCACATTTAACGTTTGAAGAGTTGAGTACGGTTCTGACTCAAATTGAAGCCGTACTCAACTCCAGACCGCTTACCCCAATGTCGACTGATCCTAATGATCTTTTGCCACTAACTCCAGGGCATTTCTTGGTTGGTCGTCCGCTAACTGCACCTGTGTGTGCTAGCCTGAACAACGTTCCTGAGCATCGTTTGTCGCGTTACCAGAGAGTTGAACAGATCCGTCAGCATTTTTGGTCACGGTGGTCAAAAGAATACGTTTCGGAGCTGCAGGCACGATCAAAATGGAGGTTCCAGACTGATGATCTTAAAGAGAACACACTGGTTGTCATCAAAGAAGATAATTCACCCCCACTTAAATGGAGTCTAGGAAGAATTATCAAAACTTATCCAGGCAAGGACGGCGTTTCGAGAGTGGCCGACATTAGAACCACTAGAGGCACCGTGAGGCGCGCATTTTCAAAAATATGTCCACTTGTACAATCAGAACAATAATTCACTACGCTGTTAACAAGAGACTTCTTATCTACCATGACGATTGAAAACTGGGAGTTTCCAAGGCCGGGAGTATGTCAACGCAACTTATTCACACCATACACATATCACGTCATCGGGAGCCAATCAGCACCGATATCACGCGATCTACAGCTCCTGTGATTGGTCCAGATTTCGCCTAGAAAAGAAGCAAGCCGCCATTACAGACATTCGCCAGAGACCACACCACCTATGCACGTGTGCCCTTTTTTCAAATTTATATATACTTATATGTACCACCTGTGTACTATCTATTTAATAGTTAATTAAAGTACGTTTTGAAAAGAGCTGTCTTCGCTATTTGCCGTTCCTGTCCTACGAAGCTGTATGCTGAACCTCATCCATATAAACGCGCGCACATATTGTATTGTATTGTACTAAGGTGACATACAAGCAGTGGCATTCACAGGGTTTTGGCCTCCCTTCTTAAACACCCTTCTTTTTGAAATCCTTCGTACACGGGGTACGTTCGTATAATAGTCATTAATAGATAAACTAAGTAGAGTACGGACACATCTTTGTATGAATTTTTAGGGTTCCGTACTAAAAAGGTGAAAAAGCGGCCAAGTGCGAGTCGGACTCGCCCATGAAGACCTTCCGCAGCCGTTTTTACAAAAGAATGCACTACAGATGAAAAAAATACGATATGAAAAAAAAAACACTAACAAAAGAGCGTATCTCTCCGGCACTTACGTCCTTTTACTGAGAGGCGCAGTTTTTTGGCAATAACTTAAAAACGGTATGTCTGATCATGTTGAAAACAAATTTCGTTGGAAGTATTTATAAAGTATTATATTTGTAATTTTTTCATATTTTTTGAATTTACCGTTTAGAAAATAGAGGGGGGGGGGGGGGGGGGCGGGGACACCATATTTGCTACTTTCGGAGCAAATATTTCGGAAAATATTCACTAAATCAACATTTTTTTTTAGAAACCTCAAAGTGTTTTAAGAAGATCTGACGAAATTTGTGCCACACATTGATATTAGCTGATTTTTTTCAGTTTCGGTTACTTATATGTATCGAGTGCCCCTAGAAATATATACATTTTTTTATTTAACTATCAAACTAAGTAGCGGCTTACACACGACACCTATGCTCCAAATTTCATCAATGTAAGTACATCTTATAGATTTTCAGTAAAATGCCTGTGACATACGGAAGGGCAGACCGACAGACAGACAGACATGATGAATCCATGAGGGTTCCGTTTTTGCCATTTTGGCTACGGAACCCTAAAAAGGAACCCTTATGGTGCGACTCTGCCTGTCTGTCTGTCTGTCCGTCCGACTATTAGAGCGCGTATTCTATTCTATTCTATTCTATATTTTGATTTAAAAAAACGACCAATATGATGGGGGGGGGGGGGGGGGGGGCAAAAATTAAAAGTCTAGTTCCTAGGTCATGTAGGGTATCATATGAAAGGGCTTGATCTGTACATTTAAGAACAACCCGGTTTGGTTAAGTTGGCCCCTCATTTGTATGTGACGCCATAGATAACAGAGGCAAACTTAACTCAAGCGGCAAGTTAAGTCGGAATAAGTGAAAGTTCGTACGGAACCCTCGGCACGCGAGTCAGACACGCACTTGACTGGTTTTATTTTACCTAAGGTATCATTTGACGAAATAAAAATACGAATGTGTGCGTATTCCACTTACTTTGTCTATTAATCACTATTGGAACGTGCCATGTGTATGAAAGGTGCCAGTTTTCCTCTAAGCCCCTTCTCAACGGGTTGCCCAGGGAAAAGCATATAATCCACCAAACCACCTTTTTCTTAAAAAGATAGTAAATGAATTCGCTTCGGCTTCTCTTGTCATTTTCCTAACGCCACGCCTCTGGTAGGAAGGCAGTTAAAATGTTTTGAGGCAATTTTCTGTTCCTTTATGGAGCCATGGTCATTTATTAGGATAGGCTAGGGCATTACGACCGGTTTGCCGACCCTTTATCATTTGCTCGTATCCGATCACCGTGGCGTGGAATGACTGCGTATCGCGCTGCTTGGAAGCTCACTGTCGGCGCGGCGATCACGCCTCGCTTGTCCGATCTAAGTGTGTGATACGCGTAGAACATAGATTTTGAGCGATGCTCATGGATCGGCGCAACGTCCAAACGCGTGATCGTGACACGCGATCATGCCACGGGACGAAGATCTGATCGGGCAAATGATACAAATGTGGACGCACCTTTAAAAACCTAGTCACTCTCTTCTTGAAGTAGGGTAAACCGCACCGTTATTGCCCACGATCAGTAATTGTCCACTTCAATCTTGGAATTGAATATTAATAACATTTATGAATGGTAAAATAAAACTAAATTGTTACTTACATAATATATTATTTTCTCCCATAAAAATAACGTCTTTCTTAATTTTTCAATCTCTAAATTGAAGAGGACAATAACTGTACAGTTTACCCTACCCCTTGAAGTGAGACCGTTTGGGCAAACCGGTTTGATTATAGAAATAACCGAAATTTATTATCAAAAATTTAATTTTTGCCGACTGTTCTTTTCTTTGAACATCCATCAACTACTCACCGAGACGATTCTAAAGAGCCCAAACTCGGTAGAATTGCATTGTTTTATTACAAAGTTCATATGACCACCTTCCTGCTCCATCATCAGAATAGCTTGATGGTGTGAGTGAGTATGCCAAATTTTACCTCAATTGGAAACCGGGAAGTAGGCCAAATTTAACTTGTAAGATTCCACCCGAACAAACATAGTTACATTGCAAGTTAAATAAAAACTTGTAAAAATATCAAAACGGTTTAGTCCACTGCTAAACCGTTTCGATAACGGTTTTAACCATTTCTAAGATGAGCTAAGGAAATGAAAAGGTAAAAGGAAAACCTATTTTAATTACATGTATTAATAACTTTATTATTTTAACAAGTAATAAAATAAATAAATACTAAACATTAATTGTAATAATTATCGTTAAATGTTTTATGCGTTCTTCATTTCTTTTCTTTAAATAATGGTTTCCCAATTTTTTTAATTTATGGTGTACGTTATAATGTTGTATGTCCCTTCTGTAAAACCTAATGAACAGGAATTCCAGAAACATTTTCGGTAACGCCACGTCAAAATTGTAGGTCTAAAATTCACACAATTATGAATTACGTAATAAAAATCTGATGACAGTGATGACCATGACCAATGATCATAAATTGAGTAAGTAGCATTTTTGGGGCAGCGATAATTGTAGAGTGTCATAGTGTGTGGCAAATTTCAACCGAAATGATGGCTAGCGTTACTGTCGACAATATTAACTATATTTAATCGTTTAAATTGGTATATTTTTCACACCTATAGCGCAACACCATAATCGCTGCCCCAAAAATGCTACCTTTATGATCACTTGGTGATAACTCAAATTTAAATTTAGGATTCCGATTTATAACTGACTCTTCTTGATAGACATATAAGTTACGCGGTCTTCCCTGCCCCGTATTTGTAGAAGAAAGCTCGCCAGAAATAGGCTCTGTCCGGGGTCAGGGGAGCCACGTATTGGGGCTCCAGGTTAATCTCCAGGTGGTGGGGAGCGGGGAGCCACTCCCCACTCGATGGATCCGGGGTTGGAGTGCTGTAAAGAATTACGATAAAAATAAAGTTAAATCTAATCACATCTATACTATTACCAAGTTGTAAAAATGAAATGTCTGTACACAGATGTTTTTTTTTTAATAGGGGCTATATCTATGCGGATTATCTCACGGAATGGAATAAAATGGATTTCTTGTATGTGTCGTTGTGGTTTCATCACATCAAAACAGCTAAGTGGTTCCCAACTATTTTTCATCCACAGATCGTTATAGAGGTTATGACTTTTTCTACTACGCATACGACATTGTTAGTAAGTTTTATTTCCGACTGTACTTTTCTTTGAATACTCGTCAATATCATGATGATTCTAAAGAATCCAAACTCGGTACGATTGCGTTATTTTAGTTCCTTCATTAGATCTTCCTGCTCCAGCATCAGATCAGCTCGATGGTATCATAATATTGCATTGTCACCGAACTTACATAAGTATGCCCAATTTTAACTCAATCGAAAACCGCGAAGTGGGTTAAAACTTTGGCAAGATTTGGCCCAAAAAACAAACGGCAAGTTAAATAAAGGCTTGTAAAAACTGAACTTACCCAAACTTGGCAAAGTTCGTCCACATCATCGTCATGAAAGTGACTATCCTAGCGTCATTTTCATCCATCGGCAGTGGTAGTCGCTCCAGCTCGAAGATATAGAACAGCTCGTCCCTGTTCGCAGTCGCTGGTAGACTGCTGTTCGTCAGGAGCCGTCCAAGATTCCTGTTCCCTATGTAGTTGAAGATGAACTCGTAGACTGGAAGACCAGACGCGTTGGTGTACATCTCGGAGAACAAAGACATCGGACCTACATAAGTGAAGTCTGAGTTCATGTTTATAAGTCCTCCGATCAGGGCTTCGTCTGACGTCACGTTGGTGAAGTAAGTTTCCTTCATGATGTTCCTGTATTCTTCTTCCTCGTCTTTAGGGACGATAAGACAGCGCTGATCTAAAGCGGAGTAGTCCTCGTTCTTTATTCTATCCATTTGGCTGGTTATAGTGTTGTAGTCTAAAGTACTCACTAATCCTTCGACAGTATTAAGACCCGTTATGATTGGAACTGGGTTGAAGGATTTGTGTTTTTTCCCAGCTGTTAAGATGTTGAATGGAGTGTCGGTTAAAAACGCTTCTTCGCCCTCGAAAGTTTTCTCGATGGATGGAAGGAAGACCGATTTAGGATGCATTTGTTTTGCTACCGCTTCCTCAACTTTCATGACCGGAGTTTCTGTGAAGACTTTTAGCAGTTTATCCGGGTTTGTACTCAATACTTCCAAAGATTTTGCGACTTGGCTAGCGGTAGTCAAAGCGCTATGGTCAAAGGATTCTGGAGTGAAGAGCGTTCCACTCTCAGATATAATTCTATGGAAAAGACCCTTTGTGGACTCAGACAGGGTCAGATATAAGGCTGCAGTACCACCGCTTCCTTGCCCAAAAACTGTCACATTATCTTCATCGCCACCGAAGTTCTTTATATTCTCCTTGATCCATCTTAACGCTTGTCTTATGTCTTTTAAGCCAGCGTTTCCTGGTGCCCCTTCTATACCCAAATTCAAGAATCCATATGCGTTAAGTCTGTAGTTAATGGTAACGACAACGACTCCGTGGCTGACGAGGTATTGGGGTCCGTAGAAGCTGGGGGAGCCAGCGCCGACCCCAAAGCCGCCTCCATGAAGAAACACCATGACGGGGAGGGTGATGTTCAGGCCTGTTACTGGGGTGGGGGTGAAGATGTTCAGGACGAGGCAGTCCTCGCTGTCGCTGGGGGCGGCTAAGGGGTCATTAGAGGGGAACTGGGGGCAGAGGACAGCGCGAGAGTCTGCTTTGTATATGTCGGAGAATGATGGTGGTTCTTGTGGTGCCTGGGAAAAAAAAACTATGTTAAATAACCAGTATTCACTGTTTGTTTTAAACTGTTATGCTTACTTCGATTTGAAGTTTATTATATATGGCCTAAAATAATAAATAATAATATTAAATAAATATTACGGGACAATTTTTACACAAATCGAATTAGTCCCATGGTAAGCTCAATAAGGCTTGTGTTATGGGTACTAGAGCACGATATTTTTAATAGATATATTACTTATATACATATAAGCTAGTTCGATTTGTGTAAAATTGTCCCGTAATATTTGTTTATTTATTTATTTATACGTAGAAAACATTCAAGACTCAGGAACAAATATTTATGTTCATCACACAAATTTGCCCTAACCGGGATTTGAACCCAGGACCTCAGCTTCGCAGGCAACGTTACTCCCACTGAGCTAAACCGGTCGTCATAATCTAAAAGATTGAATGGATTACATTGCGTAGCCAAATAGGGAACATGCATGAAAAAATTTCATCGCTTTTTTTAACAAAATACCGAAATACCGTAAAAACTATTCCAAAAAGTGAAATTAAAATTAAAATCGGGCAAGAAATACGCATGCTATAGGCATTTTAAACTACTAATTAGACAGCGATTTGACAGATTTGAGATAGTAACATGTACTGTTACATCACAGTCTACGACGGTCATATAAACTCCATATTAAATTCTGTTTTGCTAGAGAGAGATAGAATGAAATGTTTCATAGCTTATATCTTGGTTATTCTTATAGTTATTCGAAAAATTATTTTTATCCACTGTTTGTTACATGAATGAGTTTTTAATAAAGCAAAAGAAAAAAAATACATATCCCCTTGAGTTGTATTATACCGTCTTCACAATTCACAACGTCGGTACTTTTTTTTATTTATTCACCAAAAGTATATTTAGTTACATAAAGCGTTCGGGTACCTATAGGTATATATATAGTGAGTATTTGTGTACCTATGCAAATCTACCAAGAACAGCTTCAACCTGTAACCCTAGTTAACCATGCCTTTTTTAGGGTTCCGAAGCCAAAATAGCAAAAACAGAACCCGTCTACATCCGTCCGTCCGTCCGTATGTTACAGGTATTTTACTCAAAAAATACAAGATGTATATTGATAAAATATGTAGGTGTCTTGTATGAGCCTCTATATAGTTTGGTACTTAAATAACAAAAATAAATATCAACATGTCACGTATATTTCGAGGATTTCTTTTTAAACACTTTAGGCATTTTTTTGGATTAAGTGAATATTTTGGAAAATAATCGCTCCAAAAGTAGCATAAGTGGCCCCCGCGTTTCTCAACAATAGGACATAATTGCCATGAAGATACGCGCTCCTACTGATCGTTTTTAGGGTTCTGTACCAAAAAGGTAAAAAAAGAACCTTTATGGTGCGACTTTGTCTCTCTGTCTGTCCGACTATTAAAGTGCCATATCTCAAAAACTACTTATGCTGTCAATTTGAAATTGGGAATATTTATAAACATGGTAAGCCCACATGTATTGCAAAGGAAACATTTTATAATATGTTGTTATAGACGTGGCAATGCTGGCTTCTTTCTGGGGAGGTTTCAACGAGATTGATTGGGGGCCATTTTTTTTTCAGTATTAGTGTTCACTGTTTAATAAAAATAATAGTGTTAATGGCTCTGTAAATTGTTATCACAAAACATATACAAAAAGAGAATAAGTAACTAAAACTTACCTTAAACTTAATCGGCACGCCATATCTGATCCCCAAGAACTCACAATAAAGCCCATTTGACGCCAAACTACCCTCCACTTTACCCTGCTTAGTCGAAATTATGTATTTCTCATCCCCCCACGCCACACCACAAATGGCGGCAAAAAGTGCGAAGCAGAACACACTCATGTCCTTTGTCTTAAAACTATAATCATTCAATTAATTGTCTGCGCTTTTATATCGATTGTTTTAAAAAACGCCTTTGCTAATTTATAAAGTTAGTGCTATTCCATTTTGAAATTAATATCAATAACCATAAAGACTTCGCTTTATTTTTTAAACGGCACGTATTATTCATACGTGATCATGAGATGATATTATTTCGTCAAACGATTTACTAAGAATATTGCAGAGTTGCACGTTATATGATTGTTGATAACCATTTTATAATCATTATGAAATGTATTGTGTGGTTTTCTAATATTTCCGCTAATAACTACCTTAGCTAATGCTGGACTAACCGTTTTTCGTTTTTCAATAACCCCTGGTTTTACAGTTACACGCCTTTTTAGGGTTCCATACCTCAAAAGAAAAAACCGAATTTTGATAGGATTCTTTGTCCGTCTGTTCGTCTATCTGTCAAGCCCTTTTTTCTCAGGTACGCGTGGAGGTATCAAGCTTAACATCAAATACTTAAGTTTGCACTTTTTGTCTTTTTTCTTGAAGCTCTAAAAAATTAAGCTCCTAAAGTCATACAAATTGCCGTCCATGGAAAACCTTTAGGGTACTTCCAGTGGTCCTAGAAACTTGAAATTTGGTATGAAGGTAGCTCTTAAAGCACAATCCACGAAATAAATCTGAAAATCTTAACTTTTTATGTCTGTCTCTCTATGTGACTAACCAATATAAAATGACCCTACAACGTGTACATTTTGCTTAGGAGTAGGGCTCTGATAATAAGGGATTTCTGCGTATATTTTGTGCGTGAGTCGGACTCGCACATGGCCAGTTTTTTTTTAATTTAGGGTTCCGTACCTTGGAGAATCCTTATCCGAACGGAAGTATAACTAATGACGGCACACCCTGGAGACTAAGGCGAGATACATTACCGTTTCTAAATATGAGAGGAACTGCTACAATTTCAATATAAGGTCAATGTACATCGCCCACAATGTACTGTGGGCAGCATAATTGCATGGATAGATTTAGACCCTAATGATGCAACATTATGGTTTTTTATGGTTTAAATCTATCCATCCTATTTTACTGCCCATTGTATACCTATAGTGCTGAGCTAGCATAAAGCTGCGTGCATGAGCAAATGTATTCCTGAGTCTTGGATTTTTCTTATGCAAGTATATAAATCGTCAAATCCTCGAAAAACTCTCACAAATCATTTACACGAAAAGCGGATATCAACAAAATGTATGACTTTGCAGTATATGTCCTCAGTTGACAGAAACAATTAATAAATGTAGGTTAAAATATTAATTAAGCATTCATAATTACTAGGGCGATTCATCTTTTACGTTAAAAAGCAAATAATTATTAATTATACGTACTTATATCAATTATGAAGAAAACAAGAAAAAGACAATATTTTCAAGATTTTTATTTGAATCATATTTTTTTCGATTAAGTATGTACGTAATTACTATAATTATTGTCAATTACCTTCTTCCATTTTTCAATTACTAGCATTACCAGCGATCCTTAAAATGAACTGACAAACTTTTTCCTTACGTAGGTAGGTACATAAAATCATAACTATTTTTCGCCATTCTTCAATTCTTGTTGTTTTTAACTAAAATATTATGCATACAAAATTGTATTGTATGGCTATAAATAAACACATCTACTTTATTATAAACTTCGCCTTAAGTTCGTTTATATCGGATAAGAGTATTTTTCCGGGATAAAAAGTAGCCTATGTCCCCAGGACTCAAACTATTTTCATACCAAATCGGTTCAGCGGTTTAAGCGTGAAGAGGTAGCAGACAGACAGACACACTTTCGCATTTATAATATTAGTACTCGTACGGATCACAACTAGCCAGTTATGCTGGTTGAGATGAGCGGAAACGGATATCGGCAGTTATTGTACAATCTAGGCTGTTTGCACAAAAGTGACCCCTCCATTTTAGTTTTTATTTACTTAATAGAAGGTACCCCTCTTTTTTTCGTCAGCGTAGTCGGCTTAAAGTATCCCATAGCCATCGGTAGATACCCAGCAACCGTGTACCAAAAATAATTGAAATCCGTTTAGCCGATTTGGCGTGATGAAGCCGCAACGACACATACAAACCTTCAAATAGTCCGTTATATTTTTATTTTTTATATCTTCAATGTACAGAGATTTCACTTTTACAACTTTATAATAGTATAAAAGTTATAATTCGTATTTTGTTCCTATTGGCATCAACAGAACTTACTACAGTAGTTACTGTGTGTCTGAATACTTAGCATGTAAGGGTGGCAACACTCAGGTCTGGTAAAATAAAGTTATTATCTATGATCGACATACAGTTACTACACACAGCTTACTGCCTAAATACGAAATAATACAGAAAAAAAGAAATCGAACTTCAAATATTTAAGTTTTATTATGTTGTCGCAGAACGGAACCATCGGTGCGCAATTTTCACTCGCACTTGCTGGTTTTGTATAACCGTGATGTTGATTTTGGCGACATTAAAAATGTATCTAAAATATACTGATTTGAATCAAAAGGTTGCCAACTGCAATTTTGATTATTTTTATGACAGTGCTCACATTGGTTTTTGATTTGAACACTAATTATTTATTTTATTATTATTTAAATGATAAAGGTAGAAAGAGAAAGAATTATAAAAAACGTTATGGACCTCGACTCAATCTCAGGCGTATTTTCATTAAAGGCGCAACAAGACGCATTAAAACGGAATAATTTAATAAAATTACTTAAAAATTTGTTACAGTGCACTATCGACATCATTAATTTCAACAAAAGTAAAAGTCATCCAAATAATTGAACTCAAATAAAATGTAAACAAGTGTCGTTTGAAGAGGTAGTTTGAAACAATCAAAATTAGGTCAAGAGCAAGTCGAGTTCGCTTCGCTAACAAACTAAAAACGCCAAAAGAAACGTATTTTTTGACGTTTCTCAAGTGTCTTGTCTGTCTCTGTCTACAAAAATTCACGCAAATCGTGAGAAAGCGAGATTTACAGTAAAATCGATAAATTCACGTCTCCTTCCAATCAAAATACGAATGAGAAGCGCAATTATTGCTTACAAGAGATCTGCGTAGCGGTAGAGCAGCCTCAGTGAACGAAATCCGTCCTTCCAATCTAGTGCTTACGTGTGGACATCCCGTTCCCATTGTGATCAGTTATGATAGTGTAATTATAAGCAGAATATAATCGGCTTAGTTATGAATAAAAAGCCTGCCCGCTCTGGTCCGAAGATACGAATAACTCGCGCAGCGTTCAGACTGAAGAAAAGCGACGATCCACCGTTGTTTCAACCTCGGCCGATTGATGAACATAAGTACATCTACACCTGTCAATACTGCAGGCTAAAGTTTACGCAAAACAGCCAATTCTTCCGCCACATGACGTCTAATCACGAAACGCAGCAAAAACAAGCTACTTTCGAATGCAATGAGTGCCAAGTAGTGTTCTCCAAGAAGGCTACCTTGGATTTACATTGTCAAACTCACCATCAAGCGAAGAGTAAGTCTCGGTGTGAGTCCTGTGCTATAACCTTCAAGTCGAGGCACTGTCTCCGACGGCATCTCAAGTTAAAGCAGATCATGATTGAGAATTCCTGCTTAAATTGCCACAAGAAGTTCACTAACAAGGACGGACTAGCGAAACATGTGAAGAACAAACATACATTCAAGAATGTGACACATCAGTGTGATATGTGCTCCGTAAAGTTTAAAGAGAAGGAGTCGCTGTTGAACCATCTGAACCGCATCCACAAGAAGTTATGATTGAGGAAAAGTGTTATAGTTTTGTAATTTTTTACGTTTCGATTCTCTAAAACACTGCTTTCGGTAGTTAGGAAGTTTCTGTACTTGCTGTCTGCAGTTGGAGCCACCTACCCTAGCTTTTCAATATCAAATTACCTGTCAGCATTCATGTGAATCAGCGGTTGGCAACAGCAGGCCCAAAAACTGCTCACTTGCGACCCACAAGCCTCTGGCTACTGGCTGACAATGTGGTACCTTTAGCCTGATTATTAAAAAAGTCAGATTATTAACAAAGTATGGCCTGTGTCATTGTTGTTAGCTACTAAAATGCACTTGGCTGCTAAAAGGTTGCAGAACAATGATGTGAATGAATCGGTTAGTGATCAAGTTTTTGTGCTTTGCTGATTTTTTTATTGATCTCACAAAGGGGCTGCCTACATATTACGCCACCCAAAAATTACACTAAATTCCTGCCTTTGATGCCTGTCATGTCTGGTATGATCTCCCTTCCTCATCGCTGTGATGTAATATTTGGATGGCCCCAAATTTACATCACATGAAAAGGCATGTGTCAATACCACTACTATAAATGCCTTATAAATACTTATGCACAAATCTAAAATAAATTTAGATTTCAGAAAAATGGCAGACCCTGTTGTTTCTATCATTATGAAATTAATTTGTTCCATCTTTACTGTAAGGGCATATAGGGTTCCTAGGGCTCCCAACCTAATGCCCCATTAAGCTGAGGCCATTTGAAGAGTTGTTTGACTAAACCAATCCATAAAACCAATAATTTGAAATTGTTCTATTACATAGACTGGCTTCATCATTGGCTTGAGGACAATCCAATGTAGTGGACTATCTGTAGTTTACACTATGTCAATTTTGGACTGGCTTAGTGGAATGGATCTTTAAATTAGACAACACATTTAGCTTAGTGGGTTGTACAACGGCCTATGAAGCTAGCGGTCCTGGGTTTGAAACCCGGTCAGGGCAAGTGTTTGTGTGATGAGCAAGAATGTTTGATCCTGGGTCTTGGATGTTTTGTATGTATTTAAGTATTATAATGTGTCTATATATTATATATATCGTTGCCTAGTTCCCGTAGTACAAGCCTTGCTTAGTTTGGGGCTAGGTTGATTTGTATTAGATTGTCCCTGATATTTATTATTATTATTATACTAAATGGCCTCATGTAAATGGCCATAACAGGGGCGCTTGAAGTTATTGAATATCAATCATAACAACAGTGGTTTGGTGTTAAACGGTGTTGGTGAAGCCGGAGTATATTTTCTCTTATGTTTTCTTTAAATGTAGTAGCACTCAAAATGCCTTAAAGTACCCAAGCCTGTGAGAATCGGGTTCTGTTAATGCCACGCCCACTCACAAATTAACTACTGAAACTAGAGTTAAATCTAAAGCAATAAAATTAAAAGATGAAGGATACTTTTAAAATGTTTGAAACATTTGTAAATATTTCATATTCATTAATGTCATCATGTATGTCCCTTTAGCTAAAACTTGCAGGAAAGACATGGTTTTTCATGCAGTTTTTAACTGACTCCAAAACAAAGGTACTCAGTTCTTCACAATATAATAACATTTTTATGGATAACTATTAATTTTTGTGTATTTCACAGATAGTCAATTATGACATGCAGGGCCGGACGACCGGGGCGTAGCAGTGTAAGAGATGTTTACTTTATTGGAGCCAGGGTGCCTTCTTAACTGCTCAGTCAATGACTTGCCCAGGGCGCCCACACGGTTAAGGCCGGCCCTGATGACATGGCGCCTGATTTGCAACTTTTATGTTTGATGTAGTGTCGAAAAGGGTGCTCTAAGCTGGTTACAGATTTTCAGCTTCTTGCTATTGACATTACAATATTCTTGTTTCATTGAGACACTAGCATTTTCCGCAGCTTACAGAGTAGCCAATTTTACAGTTTGCAGGGTTACAAAATATTTCCTTAAGTCTTCTTTTCTGTAGGTATCTAGTTGCCATGGGTTTTTTCCTGGGCCCCTCTTTTGAACCACGATTTTAAATGATATAAAGACACTTTTTTTCTGAGTCAATATAGGTCGATTTTTCAAGGGCCCTCTTCAGTATGCTAATAGCCTAAGTTATTAGCATTTTTCTAAGTAAATCTGTTACTATTGTCTCCTGAATTACGGGCTCAGTGGTTTAAGCTTGAAAAGGTGACAGACAGAATAGGCTTGTGTCCTAAAAAAATATATTTAGTCCGTCAGTGAGCTTATCAGAAAATATTGGTCAATTAATCAAAGAAAATTGAAGACATAGCCCGTTAAAGTTCCCCGTGACGTCACGCCGTGCGAACGTTTTTGGCAAGGCGTGACGTCATGCGCCCTCACTTTGACGCGCTTTATCTTTGTTTTATTGACAAAAGAAAAAATACGTGTCCAATATTTTTTGATGATTTAACTGACGGAGTAAATATTTTTTTTTTATCCAAGAAACTACCCTCTTACTTCGCATTTATACATTTTAGTATGAATGTTGTTGTATAATATGAGCCTCAGCAAGGAAAATTGGTCTCCAAATACAGCTGGTGTTGCCAGAGATGTGTCACAAAATTTCTCATTATCACCGATATATTTCTCAACTTAGATTAGTTTCCCTAACACTGTAAAAACTAACATCAAGTTATGATTCTAGAACTTACTTTGTAACTAATTTGTATTTCGAAACTATCAATAGGTTAAAATAAGATATAATGTAAATAGCTAAGCAAGATTATATCTAGATTTACATCTTTGGAATTTAAACTTTCCAAGGGTACTGTTATATAATATCATATAACATAGTAATTTAATTGAGACATGGTAGCTCCAAAAAATATATTTGCTAGATGCTGTTTCTAACAGTTAGTGAATACCAGTAATCTTTCATACAAAACATATTTAATTTCGATTGCGGGATGTCCCTCAATTACGTAAGGCGGCAAAAAATTACGTGATATTAGCTGAGATGGGGCCTCTACCCAAAGTGAGATTAGATGTTATAGATTGACCCCGTCCTTCCCTCAGCGGCTCTCGTAATTAATGGAGGTCCCTTTACTCGCTTATTATTTTACACATTTTCTCTTATTTTTCATAACAAGGAAATGTTTTCTTTTGTGTTTTGTTTCAGTGGGTAAACATTTTATATAGATTCTGCTAACGATGATATTAAAAAACATGCATAGTCAAAACAAAATTGTGTCATTAGATAAAAAGTTTCTTATTGGTTTAACAATTATTATAATCAGAACCCACGTATGGAGATAGAGACTAAAACAGCATTAAGTAACTGTTATTTTTGGATATTACATCAAATATCTGTTAATAAAATTACCATAAATTTGTCCATGAGATTAATTACTATGATAGTTTAGTTGGTACTTAACAATTATTTTGTAAATTATAAGTGTATGGTTGGTAAAAAAATTGGTCTACCACTTTCTAACCTAAATTCACATGGAATAAAGTCGAAAAGGGTTTAATGTGTTGCAGAAACTTTTTTGTCATTAATTCATCATTTGGCATAATGCATTTTTCATAACACATTTTCTTCTTGATTGTTATAAAACAAACCGAACCTAATAATAATAATGATAGCCTTTATTTCCAAACAAGGAACATAATACTTGATTAAATTCACATTCCGATTATAACATGTCCCATAATTCGGTGTGCCTCTTGGCATAGGCCTAAACAAACCTAACCAGACCTAAAATGAATAAATACTATTCAACAGAATGATGCCTGAAAAAGTCCTGAAGATTCTAGTATCAGAAAAAAATGCATTTATGCCAAATTATGAATTGGAGTGTACCATGTGTTTTTTTACAAGATATGGTCACTCAAAAATTATTTCGAGAAATAGGTTTAATAAACCGTTAGCAATTATTCGATTTCAAAAATAAGATTTCTGGCATAAGTTATGAGTGTTTTTAATTTTGACTTATTTGTCCTTGACAAACTTTGGTACATACGACGGTTATAGCCCGGGAAGTTCGTGACCCTCCTATGGTGTGCGGGCGACGGGGGGAATGATAGCGCGGGTGGTTAAGAAGTGTGCGGGCGGCAGGGATATCGTGCTCCGCCGCGCGCACACTTCATAGCCACCCGCGCTATCTTTCCCCCCGTCGCCCGCAGACCATGGGAGGGACACGAACGAACTTACCGGGCTAGTTCAGTAGTGACGTCACTCGAAATATCTTCTAGGCAATGAAAATATTAAACGTAAAACACATTAGTATCTTAGAATAGTCCATTTTAAGGAAAAAATAAAAACAAGGGCATATTTTTTCCCTCATTCCAATTATGACAATCGGAATTATGCCAGATGAGGGTAAATCATCAAAAAGTGGTAGACCAATATCTTCGTCGACCATACTAGGTATTTATTTTCTTTCTCCTCGAATATATTTAGTTTGTAGTTAGTCACCAAGGCCAGAAAATTTCCCACGTTCTAACCAGGAGGTGACATAAAATAGTAACTCGGCCGTTAAAACTCGAATGTATAGTTCTCGCCTTCGACTCGTGCTAAAATCTTAATAATTAGGGACATTATTTAATATAATTATTTTCACCAAAGCCCTGAAAAATTCAGTTATTACATTACATGCTCGAGGACTTTTATAACAAGAGGACTGTCAATTGCTATATCATGCTTCGATCGCAAGAAGATATTCTAGCTAAAAATAGATGGCGGTTTAATACTAAACATTTAACTATGTTATAATTTTGATTTAAACTTACACGATCTTCACACATTATAACAACATAACAAAACGGAGCTTAATCGCGTATAAATATGATTTATTTATTTACCTTTCGTTGGTAATTCTTCGACGTTACGATAGTATTGAAATTAAATAAATCATATTTATACGCGATTAAGCCCCGTTTTTTTGTGTTGTGATAAATCTATACTATAAAGTTGTAAAAATGAAATGTCTGTACATTGAAGATATTTTCAAAAAAATGATTGTTATGGACTATTTGGAGGTCACTAAAATAAAAAATAAATTTTTGGGTTCTATGTATGTTTTTATGTGTCGTTGTGGCTTCATCACGCAAAATCGGCTAAACGGATTTCAACTATTTTTGGTACACGGGTAGCTGGGTGTCTCCATATGGTTATAGGATATTTTTTTCCCGACTACGCTGAAGAAAAAAAGAGGGGTTATGACTTTTTCTCCTCCGCGAACGAAATTGCCAGCGTCTTCTAATATGTTATAATTTAACAATGAAACATAGTAACCAGTGGCGTAGCTACCGAAGAGCTAGACGGGGCCGTGCCGTGGAGGCCCCAAGCTCAGGAGGCCCCAAGCTCAGGAGGCCCCAAGCTCAGGAGGCCCTAAGCTCAGGAGGCCCCGAGCTCAGGAGGCCCCAAGCTCAGGATGGACTAGTGAGAGATGCAATTTATAGCTTACTAGAAGGTGCCCGCAACTTCGTTCGCGAAGGAGAAAAAGTCATAACCCGTCTTTTTTACTTCAGCGTAGTCGGGTAAAAAGTATCCACCATCTGAAGATACCCAGCTACCCGTGTACCAAAAATAGTTGAAATCCGTTTAGCCGATTTTGTGTGATACCGCCCGCCACATTGACACATACAAAAAGAAAATAGTTTCAGTGACGTCCAAATAGTCCGTCACAATCTTTTTTTTTTAAATATCTTCAATGTACATACATTTCATTTTTACAACTTTATAATAGTATAGATGTGTTATTCTGATGTCTTATCAACATTACTGGAAACTTTCGTTGAGATCCGTCCAGTAGTTTTTAAAATGAAGAGGAACGTACACACATCGGCACAAACATTCACGTTTATAATATTACTAGCTTCTGCCCGCGACTTCGTACGCCTTAAATTCATTTATCGCGGATAAGGGTATTTTCCGGGAAAGTAGCCTATGTCCTTCCCCTGGAGTCAAAATATCTCCATACCAAATTTCATTCCAATCGAATTAGCGGTTTAAGCGTGAAGAGGTAACAGACAGACAGACAGACAAACTTTCACATTTATAATATTAGTATGGATTGTTCGTAAAAAGCTTATATAATAATTAATAAATCGTAACAGATAAATACTGTGTCACGCTTGCAAAGTTAAATAATTTGTAAATAATATTTTTTATACATAGATGGCGTTGTATATCTCGGGGGACGGCTTTTTGTAAACAGATTGTCAGTCCTCTTGTTTGATTTTAAATGGTCCTTACATACTATTATTATTACATATTAATTATGGTATGTATATCGGTTTGTGAGTTGAAAGGAACCTTGAAACGTTTTGTTCACAATTACGAAGTGATTGAGACTTCTAGGTTTAAATATGAGTTGTAAGACTTTTATTCTTATAAAGATATAAAGAATTTAAAAAAATCAAGACTCCGACTGGTTTTAGTTTCATAAATGTTCACCATGCCGCTATCGGTAGAAAAGCCGGAATGCAAGATCTTGTAACAAATAATGACAAAATTTGAAGACTAGACTGGTCTCTGTAGCTCAGTTGGCAGAGCGTGCGCCCCGGCAAGGCACAAGGCACTGGTTCAAATCCAATCGGACTCTTGATTTTTTTTCATTATTTAGATCTTTGATAAGAGTAGTTTCATAGCGAAGAAATTCCCTTTAAAAATCACGAAGATCGTGATAGAAAAATATCCAAGAATTTCGTAAAAAAAAACAATGTAAGACTTTAATTTTGTCATTTCTACTATAGCCCGCGGAAAATAACTTAACCATGCGCAGACGTCTTCTAAATTTTCATAGAAATCTGCTTCTGTGCAGCTCAAGTTATTTACCGCGCACTAGACAATTGGTTCTGTTCATAAATTGCGCGAAGCACTTTGAATATTGGAATTTTCATTGTTTCCCTGTATGGACTCTGTAGACATTTGGTTTTTAAAACCTATCTTGGTTGTCAGTAAGTTACGCGAGTTTTTTTTATTGTTAATTTCATCGACTTGAAACGAGATGGTGCATGCCTTTTTAACTCGCGTAATTTATGGATATCCCCATACTTGTATTTAGTCAGCTGGTTCGTGTGATTTGGAGGCCGAGCAAATACCTAGACCTTACCGCTACTGTAATAAGAGTTATATCTGTCGGTGTATATTTTTGTAAGCAGTGGGATTGTTAAAAGTAATAAAAACTTCATAAATAACTAAGTGGTTTATTTATATTTACACTAAAAGCGTTTAAAAAGAATCAAAGTCAACCTCTTTTCTTCCGTATCCAAAGGGTAAAACGGGACCCTATTATTTAAGACTCTGCTGTCCGTCTGTCACCAGGCTGTATCTCATGAACCGTGATAGTTAGGCAGTCGAAATTTTCAGATATGTGTTTCTGTTGCCGCTATAACAGCAATTTTTGATGACGGGATTTGCCGTCTTTGGCGCTGAAAGGGATAGGAGAGATCATTTTCATGGAGAAGCGAAAAGTATCCAGTTTTAAGTACAAACATAAACAAAACAAGATTTCAAAATTCTAAGCCTTTGTTTTTTCGTTGAATTTGACTTGGGTTCATATAACATATTTTACTCCAAATGCTGAAAACATGTGGAGTAAAATATGTTATAATATGAACAATGTGTGGTTAAAATGTTCACCTAGCAGGTACAGATTAATCTACATTTAACGCCCGTATTACAGTAAGTTATGTAATAATACATAATCAAGTCTGGTCAAGAGTCTGTCAGCTAGACATAACCTCTACCATACATTTGACCTATTTCATAGGTGAAATAAATAATTTTAGTCCATCAGCACTTATTAGCATAGTTCTATTACGTAAAGTTCGTTTACAGGCATTTAATAATAATAATCATTTTATTTCGGATATGATCCTTAGTTTTTAGTTAGCTACAGACTCTAGTGTTAGTATTTATAAAGAGTATCTGATGGCACAGGTTTTATTTTATAATAGTATGGAGTTTTGTCAATCTCTGCAGCAGCGGGGAGTCCCACCTATCCGCTAACGCTCGCATGATGCTGTTGGCGCTGCCTCGCCAGCGGCTCAACAATGAGGCACACCGCTTGCGCATGATAGCCGCGAAACCGTCCACCTGCGCCTCCGCAAACATCCCCGAGGCGCTACAGTGACGAGGCAGCCCCATAAGCATCCTGAATGCGTTATTATATTGTATCCGTAGGTCGGTGTACGCCCGCTGCGTATAGCTGCCCCACAGGCTGCCCGTGTAGAAAGACTGACAGTAAGATTTAAAAAGCGTTACCTTAACTGAATACGTACAACAAGCAAACCTGCGGGTCAGCATATTTAGAGTGAGGAAACATGAAAACAATAATATTTGTCACGAGGGACGCGGAGCGAGCAGTTCCGTAGTTTCCTGTTTCGCCACCCGCCGCGTGGCGCGACCGAGAGAGCGATCGCGCGAGTGGGGCGCACGTTGTCATAGCAACGGGCGCGCGCGCAAATCTAGTGCACCTCAGACCAAGAATCCTATAGACTTGACAACCAAATAATAATATAAACGCCTTTAAATCAGATATTATAATCGGAAAGTCAGGAACAGGGCGCTAAAATAAAACAATAAATCTTACAATAAATAAATTATATTTTTCTGTCAATGACTGATCCTATCAATATTCTTTTACGTGAAGAAATAAGAAAAAGCTTAGTGCTAATCAAGGACCATTAAATCAAGAGGACTGTAAATCGCAATACAAACAGCCGCTCCCCGATACGGGAACGTTCAAATATTAGGGGAAAGGCGTACAAAATGACATAGGCGGGTAAAATGACACCTGCTTTTCTCAGAAACCACAGAAATTAGTTCTCAAAATGATCTGTAGAGGACCGCTTCGTATCCTGTAGCAACATAGCACCGCCAGTGGCATCCGTCCGGCCGTTGGGTGCAGACACGATATTGTTTGATTTTTGCAGTCGCGAGTGTTTTGTCTCTTCGTAAAAGTAAGTATTTTTTTAAGTTCATTTGTTTTTATTGGCGTTGGTTAAGTGTAATTGTACTAAATAACTCCGAAAATGTGTTGAAATCTCAAAACTCTTATTATGTTTCTAATTATTATTTTCTTATGTTTGGAGTAACAAAGTGGATAAAATGGCATACCCCTTGTTCGGGTAAAATAGCATACCATGTCGTTTGACCCACCTAGTTTTTCTTGTTCCAGATAATCGAACATTATGCCTTGCCACTATTCTATGAAGGAATATATGTGGCTGGACAAGGTAAAAGAAACCCACTGAAGAAATCAGCAGTATTATTATTAACTTCAACTGTTCCAAAGAAAAAATTGAGAAAGGTTAGAAAAGTATTGCAATTTAATTCCGACAGTGATAATGATTTTCTTTCTTACAAGCTTCCAATGTAGCCGCAGATGATGATGAAAATTTGCCTTGCATTTAATGCAATGATCTGTACTCCAGGTCTAAGCCAAAATAGGTTTGGTTAAAGTGCTTGAATGCGAAAAATAGGCTCATGTATCATGTGCTGATGTTTTACAAAATACAGAGATTTACGTATGAACTCGGCAAGTAAAGGTCTGACTTATCAGTACAAATTTGGTATGCCATTTTGTCCGCGTCACTTATGTAATTTTACCCGCCTAGGCCGGACGAAACGGTTTCTGTTCAAGTTTTTAGAAATTGTCAATTATACTGTTGTTTTTGTTTTAAGTTGATTGATCTCTATAATTATAAATATGTCATGAGCCAAAGAATATAAACCTTCATAAAATGTTCAAAATCATTAATAAATAAAGATTTTATGACTGATTTTGTAACTAGTATGTCATTTTGTACGGCTCTCCCCTACGTAACGCAATTTTTGGAGATTTTTTTTGATAGTGCTCTAGTTAAAATGGTCCTTCATGGTGCTAATAAATTTCATTAATATATTATTTTACATTTCATATAAGCAAGCAAATTATTGCAGTGTAAAAATGCCTTAGTAAAACCATTGATAAATTCAGGTGTGACTTTGCGGAATTCCATATTAGATTAATGAATTAGATCCTTTGCTATTCCGCGAAATTGTGTCTTGCTTAGATGTGACACTAAATTGTGCTCACATGCACATGTTTTCCTGCAGTTTCCACAAAAAAATACCAAATACAACAAACCACCACCAGACAGTATCCTCGACATGTGTTTCGCCTCTCTACGAGACATCATCTGATGCAGATGTTGATGGTCCAGCGTCCACCTGAGAAACGGTCTCGCATGGAATATGTGCATGTGAGCACAATTCATTCTCACATCTAACCAAGACACTATTTCGCAGAATAGCAAAGGAACAATCCATTAATCTTTAATAAAACATCTACTTACAATAATCAAATTAATTAACCAAGCCAGAGCTTGTAACCCCGTAAATTTTCCGTACAGTTAGAGCCACACTCTGAGAGCCTAACCCATAATAAAGGTTACGCTCACAAGAATAACGCTCTAACCGGTTAATATCTCGGAGCGCAAAACAGGAGCGAAATCCATTTACTGGTTAGAGAGTGGTTCCTTCGTGTGAGCAGAGTCTAGGGTGAATAACCGCTCGCTTAGACAGGATTAGCTTGCTTGCTATGGTATTAGATTCAATTTTTCATGTAGTTGACTGTCGATGTGCCACTATCAGCACAACTGCGGTCATTGATCCCGTATGCGAACACGGAGTAACCGGTTAGAGAGTGCTTCGAAATAAAGTTCCCAAATCAATTCGTGAACAATGGCCATAACCCAAATAATTAACCGGTATAACCTAAATAAATACCAGTTTATTTCTAACCGGTTACAAGCCCTGAACCAAACACATTAAAGGCTGTTACACATTATACCGACTCCACACCATTTCACCAATTACTTGTAATGCATTGAAGAGCTACCATATCAAAACAAATACCTACATAACATTTGACTTTCAGTGTTCTGCTTTGAGTTCACACGGGCCTTATGGACATCAATAGCTTATTTGTTTTGTACAGTCAATATTAAATAGTCTGTAACATCTAGAGCGCCAAATATATCACCACTTACATTAACCAATAAGATGTTAATTTATAAATGTATTATAAAAACCCATTTGGTCTTATGGAATTCAACTGGGAAACTTCAAGTAACTCCAACCTCGAGATCCTGCAAAGGTTCCAGAACACCGTTCTAAGGCCTATATCTAGTGCACCATGGTTTGTGAGAAATACTGAAATACATGAATATTTGGAAATACCTATTATCAAAGAAGAAATCAATAAATACTGTGTGAAATACAAAGAAAGGCTCCAAAAGTATTCAAACCAACTTGCCAGGGACCTCGTCCATGCAAATAATAATATCTCATGGCGAAAAAGATGGCAAATATTGCAATTAGACCAGAAACACTAGACGGTGTTCTCTTCTGTGAAAAAAGGGGGAGAATACTCACAGGATTACCCTTGAAAACGCTAGTATTATACCAAAATATCTGATTATGACTTGACTAGAATGGTCGATTGCAAATGATATATGAATAAAAAAAAATGAAATTTATATATATCGAAACACATCTTACTATAGCCACATCACTATCATGGGGCATGTCGAGAGTGAGCTGTGAGCCGTTAACTGAGATGGAGCGAGGCCAAAAGAATTGCTGAGGATAAGGAGTGGTGCAAGCTTATGAAGGTCCTCTGCACCTCTGGTGTGCCCTAGGACAACATTATAGCCACAAAGATGTGTATCAATATATTTGGAGTTTTGGATGTTACATATTATTTGATGCTGACTACATCTTTTTTTGAATTGGAGCACACCAGATACATTAACCCTGCTGGAGGTTGTTTAACACTTTCACAACTGGGATTCCCCTATGTGGGCCCTATGCTCATAGTATGTTTTAGTGAGCTACCCATTTTCCCATGTTATCAGTTGCACACATAGCGCTACGAAAATGTTGGTTGTGAATGTGTTAAAAAATTTAACTTAAAGGTTACATCGATACAAATTTATTCATGATTGCCGTGGCCAGGCAGTGCATATGTTAACCCCAGCGACGCAGCTCTTTGGTCTTGATGCTTGGGCTACCAACCGATTAACACTTTCGCAACCAGACAAAAAAGTGGGAAACCCCAGAAACCAGCAGAGCCCGGCAGCCATGTTTGGGAGTTTATAATGTGCATCGCAATCCCGTACGCCATGCGCCCGACAGCCGGGCGCTCACGGTTGTGCTATGTAATTTTCATAATATTTACGTAAATTAAAATCAAATAATTAAATTTTTGTTGCAAATGCAGCTGATAAGAATCATTACTAATACGATTCTCATCAGACCATATTAAACTACAAAATATAAAAGAAAATCAATTGTATCTACTATTGACACTAATAATAGTAATACTTATACATTCATGATGTCATACTGTTAGCGTCAACCCAACACATCATGTCCATGAGCGCCCTGAACCCGGGCTCTGGCATGGCATATGACTTTTATAGCATCAACCCGGCTATCGGGTTGGTCTGCATCTGAACAAAGTTTACGAGCGCCCGGTTCCCGGGTTGTTGGTTGCGAGTGTTAAGTGCCTAAAATTCATTACTTGCAAAAAAAAGTAATTTCATTCCCAACTTAAATAATCTATAGAATGTCTGATGACTTAACAAGTTTACCATTGAGGAACCCCATTTTGTGCTTCTCCCGCACATGTCTCACTAGATGGTCCTTTCGTTTATAAGTCTGTGAACACAATGGGCACACCACAAACTGGTTCAAGTGTTGAGACTTGACATGTCGCAGCATATGGTCCCGCCGCTTGAAGGAAGTGTTGCAATGCTGACAGATGTGTCTCTCGGTGAGCAGATGCGTTAATTCATGCTTCTCTAGATCTTGTAGACTGCTGCATTCATATTCGCACTCTCTGCAACGGAATACCTGAGGACCCATGGCGTGTTTTCTTTTGATGTGCTTCAGTAGTAAATCCTGTCGTTTATGGTCTTGCCCGCAGACGGGGCACAAGCAGAACTTTTGGTTTGAGTGTAGGCTCTGTATGTGACGCTTCAAGTGATCCTGTCGTCGAAAAGTTGCAGTGCAAATACTACAAGTAAGAAGTTTTTTTTGACCGTGCATTTCCACGTTATGGTGCTCACATTCTTCGACGTTCTCGAATGTGAGGTCGCAATGGGAACAGTAGTTGTTGAAATCAGTAGCTCGTTGTTTAGGAGAAGCTCGATGGCCGATTTCAATGATGCTAGGGCTCGCAAACGGATTAAGACCGAACTTGTCAGCCTCCGCCCCGTTTAAATAATAAGTTTTCACATCTTCCACCATGTTTATTAAATATCTCAATACAATAAATGTTTGTGGATGAGTGGGCTTTAGTTTAGCATCGTTGTAGAACAAGGCGAAAGATATTCACAAATAAATAAATACTAATATGTGAGAATGTATGAACCATACACAAATTGACAGAGGCGTTTTTTTTCTTAGTCAACTATCCCTGAGAAAATGTGTTTCAGATCCTTTGTAATTTACTCACAGAAAGCCTCAGAGTACAATTATATAATATTTATTTATACTCTACATCATAATGATCATAACACTTTTAGACTATTGTGTCTCGAACTAGTTGTAAAATAATAAATAAAAAAAATATGTGTGGAACTAGTGATAGTTTAAGATGTCGTAAAACATCTCTGTCGATCAATCAATTGAATTGAGTGACAACAATGTTGCCTTGACAATGAGGATAAAAACTGCTTAAAAATCGTTGCCAATATGTGTTCTTAATGCCGGCACTTCACATGGCCGTATTTGCCAAATATTCGTGTAGCGTCCCCTTCGTTTTCTATGTCAATCGAAAGGGGCGCAACACGAATATTTGGCAAATATGGCCATGTGGAGTGCCGGCATTATACTTCATTCGTCTCGTCAGGTTACTCCGAAGTTCGAAATTCGAAGTTTGTATAGTGCCGTCCCGCTAATTCAAACAGTTTAGCAGGAGAGTGACGAATGATTCCAATTTGTAGAAATTTATACGGCATGGTTTTAGGGTATTTGACCACTGGATGGAGATGGCCATACGGACGCATTCCCTTCTGCCAAGTATATGAAAAAAAAGTAGTTCAGTTGATACGATAAATTGTCAATGTGTACTTTTGTAAAAATATAAATAGGTATTTCAGTTTATCAGTTTATCACATCGTATGTGATAGACTGATAAACTGTCTGGTCCGTAATAGAGTCTGGCAAATAAAAGATGGGAATGGAATCAACCGCGAAATTTATAAATGCAGCTGCTGTGCCTGTATGAGCTCAATATTAATTAAATTATTTGTCAAAGCGTCGAAAAGGTTAATAATATGCCTGGATGTGTGCCTGGGCACAATCTAGGCTAGTAGAGTTCTATTTAATTTGGACTACAGTTCATAGTTAGGTAATTTTTGGACTGTAGTTCGGTGGTTTTACGGTATCTACATGTTAAGGCGACGCATCGCTAAACAATCAATTGAGAAACATGGTTTGGGCTTCGTTCTCTTATTGGTCCGCACAGCGGACTGAGGGAGGACTGATTGCATACAAATACATGCCAGCGCTAGCTTATACCATAAGGCCGTAAACGACAAAACGGCGTTATTCGTTTCAATTAAAAACCACAAATCATTAAAAAAAATCCAACTAACACACGAAAGTGCCAGTCTGGCGCAGGTCCCCTTTTAAAAAACGTTCTATGAAACATAAGCTAGCTGCTATGGCGGATATATCTATCTTGCTCTGACAGCGGTATCCCTTTCTCACTCATCTACACATCCGCCATTGTCCGCCATGATTTATGATTACGTCTCGCCGGGCTTTTTGAATCGTGCATTTTTGTGTTTGTATTTGTTAAAACTAACTTATTTTGGCGTAACAGTTACGACCATAACTTGGTAACAACCCGTATTCTGTGTTGTACAACAAATATGCACTACAAAACGTGTGAGATTTGTGGTATAAAGACCGGTCGTGTTGGCGGTCAAAAACGAACATTTATGGCTAAATTTCCATTGGATGAAGATAGGTAAGTTCAAAAATCGATTTGTTTTTCTACATAAGACACATGACGCATGTTTCTCTAGAACTTAAAAGAAATTCTGGAAATAAATAATATTATTGTACAAGTTAGTGCGGTACCTACCCAGATAATATCGATATTTTTTCTAATCAGTTTTTATGCCCTGATCACACGTACCGAGTAGAGTGGCAAGAGAGTGTCTTCGGCCGAGTGCTCGGTTCGTGTGTACTATGTGACGAATACTCGGCCTAGTACACCTTGGTTTGTTTACTAGGCCGAGTGCCCACCCCCGCACTCCTTTCAGTGCCACCGCAAACAAAAGTACGAACACGATCACTCGCCAGTAGCGTCGTCGTAGTGAGCGGCCGCCCAACCGTGCACCTCTGGCAACGTGCTTTTGTTTGTTTAATTGTATAATTATTTTGATAAAATGGCTAAGTGGGACAATGAGACAACGAAAAAGTTTATACAAATATTACGGTTGTTACAGAATCTTCTACGGAAACGGTATCTGTGAACCAAATATCCCCACAAAAAATCTACATACTGAAAAAATTCAAGAAAAGCAAATAAAATTAATAAAAAAAGAACATTGTTAATATTTTCTTCAAAATTATATTTTTTTATTTCAAAAGAACATTGTTGTTCCACTCGATTTAAGGCAAGCGAAGTCATTGCCTGTTTTTAAAACTAAGTTAAAGGATAATTATTTATCTCTCCCTAATTTCTATTTTTAATTCTGCCTCTGGTTTTCTAATCACTTTGATGTCAACTGTATCGTAGTTTTCTTTCTTACTCTGTATATATATATATATATATATATATATATATCTATAGTAGTATGTATTAGTATATGTATATGTATAATATGTATGTTTATTTTTATTTATTTTTGTATTATATATAATCTTATCTCACCACCTACTCATTTCTAGCTATTTTATGTCATTTCCGCTACCCAAAGGTTGTCTGGAAGAGATCGCTCTTTAGCGATAAGACCGCCTATTGTTTACCTATTTTATATAAAGGCTCTATTGTACTGTTTCTGTTGTTGGTGTGCAATAAAGAATAGTTGTTGTTGTTGTTGTTATTGTTGTTGTTGTTATTATTTACTACAATCATACTTTTCGTAACCTGTATTTTTCCTGTTAAAACGGTTTCAGCAGAATAAAATAGTACTAGTAATATTACGAAAGCGTAATAATTAGTCAAAAAGCAACGATATTTTTTTTCAAGTTATCGATGTCGATAAAAATGTCTAACAGTGTGTGCAGCACCTCCCTTTTTGTTGCTCATGTTGGCAGCAGTGCCGTCCACAGCTTCTGTCATCAAGCTGTCACAATGTCTGTCCTGTTGGTACTGCATTCTAGCTTACGTTTCTTACCACTCAGAATGTTAAGTCAATGTTTGGCCAATGTATGGCACTCCCGTCTCTTAAAACGTAGTGGTTATTCTTTTTGGAAAGTGTGTATTTAGACTAATGTACGAGTAGTAAGAAAATTTAGAGGCTGACTTTGGTCTGGTTAGCCTGTAAAATTAGAATCTCTGTTTTAAAAGAGGTTTTTTTTGATATTGTTTTCTCTGTTATAAAAGTTAAAGAAACGAGTTTCGGCAACTATCAATGTTAAGTCAATGAAATGAAGAATAAGGTTATGAAATATCACTTTCATATGTTTTGTAATGGCTGAAAAATGTTAAGATCTCTTACACCAAAATTTCCAATTCGTCGTCTTAACCTCGCCGTTTGTTCGATAGTAACACAGCTTGTCATCGTCAGTGGTTAACACGTTCGCCACCGCCAACGATCCACTAAGCTCTTGCGGTATGCCGGCCGAAAGGATTTTTTTATTACAAACCTTGTCACTGGCCCTTAAACATAAAATCACGCAAGTGTGTCACCGGCAAAGGAGTAAGAATGTTTTGATCACAAACCTTGTCACTGGCAGCGAATGCTCTATCTAACGGGACGGTAGAAAACTCCATGGTGGTTTTAGAAACGCTAGAGTCTGGCTATAATATCTTTAATAAGTACAAGAGAAATTATCAAATAAATCATCACTAGCCCGATTCTGCGCTTTATTTATTTCCCTGCAATAATGCTTTTGAAAGGTATTAATTCCCCTCCAATTGCCCTTGGCTAGTATTTTTTCAATTGGTCTATTTTCCAACCAAGCTAGGGAAGCCACTGCTGAGCGACAGCTTTCTGGAGTGGAATCTATTCCAGCCTCACGAAGCACAGATTTCACCCATCCTCCAATAATTGCCTTTATTGCAGGCTTGGTTGCCCCCTTAATAGTAATAAATAAACTATGAATCTCAGTGTCTGATCTTCTATCTTTAGTCAATTCAATGAGGTTATTTAACGATTTCACAGGGCATATGTTCTCACAAGAGTGTTTGAGTAAGTTCCAGCCCGACTGTCGATAAGATTCATTGTCAGTTTTTGAACCAAAAACAGGCCGAAGTTGTATTGAATTTCCCCGATTGACAAAATTATCATTATTAACACTTAAGAGTGTTAAATCGTGCAATCTTCGTCCTGAAGCCAATAACATAATTGTAGCTGCTCTACGAGAGACGTCATATAGAGTCATCTTTGGAGGGTTTTCTTGGAGCCACTTAAATACTATCTTAGGATCCCAAATAGGGGATTTGAAGGAAGCTGGTTTAGAATTAGCAATAGCTTTAAGAGTGTGTCTAACTAGAAAATCTGACGATATAGCCTCATTTTGTCCATAATAGGTAGCTATTGCAGATTTGTGCACTAATATTGTGCCATATGATAGCCCTTCTTTTAAATAAGTGTGGGCTAGAAATCTAGCAATGTCTTACGTTTGAGGTGATTTTATATCTGCGGTGCTCTCCAAGCACCATTCAAACCATCTTTTCAGTGGAGCTTTATAAGTCTGTAGAGTAGATTGTCTCCAGCTCTTTGCCAAGAGATCCTTCTGTTCTTTACTTCAGGTTCCTAACTTGGCAGCCCACCCCCAACCATCCAAACTTTCATATCCAGTAGATGTACTTCTGGTGGAGATAGGCCTGTTCTCAGATCCACTACGACTTTCTGGAGACTAAATCTGTACTGGATTCTCTAGTGCACGGGATTGGAGATCTGCTCTCCAATACGGTTGAGTCCAGTCTGGGGCTACCAATAGGTACATGCCCCGTGCTCGGTTTAGATGAGTCAGTACTCTGGGGATGAGGCAGGGCGGTGGAAAGATCCACGCCAGACTGTAGTTCCAGTCTTGACTGAAGGCGTCTGTAAATTCTGCGTAGCAATCCCTCGTATCGATTGAGACGTATCTGGTTACCACTGCCGAGCGGTTTGAGGCGATTAGGTCTATTTCTGGCTTTCCCCACCGACTGAAGACCTCTGCGGTCGCCTCTGTTGTTAGATGCCACTCGGGTAACGCTCTGCCCCGAGACAGGCGGTCCGCGATGGAGTTGTATCTTCCCGGAAGATGACAAAATGATGTTGAACTGATCGATCAGTTTTATCAGTTGGAACGTTAATGTCAGTAGACCTATCGACCGAGTGCCTCCTTCTTTCCGTATGTATGCCACCAAGGTCCTGTTGTCCGTTTGCAACATTATGTGAGAGTTCCTCAGCTGTTCGCTCCGAGCTCTTATGGCTGAGAAGACTGCAAACATTTCTTTCTTGTTGCTGTGCCATACTTTCTGTCTTTGATTCCATGAGCCTGCCATCGTTGTCTCTCCCATATGAACACCCCAACCAACATTTGAAGCGTCTGTTGTTAAATATTGTGACACTTTCGTTTTGTGTATCGGTGATGTGGACTCTGTGGCTGTGAGCCACCATTGAAGGTCTTGTAACGGTAACTTTGGAATCTGGAGCTTTTTCTTCAGATTTTGATAGGAGAATTGCCGAAGAAAAATCCGTAGACGCCGGCAATGAAGGCGACCCCGTTGAAATACGAAGCAGGCAAAGTTTAACAGGCCCAGCAGACGCTGTAATTGACGTATTTGACATATTTTCTGTGTGATCATTTTGCGCAAAGACTCCTTGATGGTTAATTGTTTTGCTACTGGTAGGCACATTTCGTTTGTTTCCGTTTTCCAGAGAAGACCCAAAAACTCGAGTTCTTTTGTGGGTAAAAGAATTGACTTTTGATGATTCACCTGCCAGCCACCCCAAGTACTCCAGTAGCTGAACGGCTTCCGAAGCCTGCTGCGCTAGCCTGGATTTATCCTGACGGACCAGAAGGAAGTCGTCTAGAAACACCAGCACGCGCATCCCTCTCTTGCGTAGGGTTTCCGCAACCCAGCAAGTTATGCCAGTAAAGAGCCGGGGGGCAGAAGCAAGGCCGAAGGGTAACGAAGTCATCTGGAGAACTTCTCCCTTGTAAACCAAGCGGAGGAAGGGTCGGTGTGCTTCGGATATTGGCACATGAAAATAGGCCTAAGAGAGGTCGATTTTCACGAGCCAATCCTGAGGTTGCAAGAACTCCGGTACTATGGTATGAGATCTGAGGTGAAAAGTTTTTGTACCCACATATTTGTTGAGACTTCTCAGATCGAGGATAGGCCTCACATCTCCGTCTTTCTTTGGTACAAGGAACATCTTTGAGAAAAAACTGCCTGAGACTGTCTGAGGTCTCTCCAAAATTTTTTGGGACTCTAGTTCTTGAATCTGCTTGGACATCTGTACAGAAGGTTTGGTTGCAAAGTCTGGTAGTATTTTTCGCGTTAATGGGGGTTTTTGAATAAATGGAATACGGGAAGCTGTTATAGCATTCAAAATGAAATTGCTGGCCTCCAACTCCAACCACCTCTCCCGGTACCGAACCAAGCAACCCCCAAAGAAACGCAATTTGTCTTTTTTGGTCATTTCCACTTCCTTTGGAACGAAAGGAACTGGATTTGCCTTTGCCTTTTCCTTTATATGTTTTATTCTTGTTATGAAAGGCCTTAAATTTTTTTGGTTTGATGCCAGACGGTCCTGGCTCTGGATCCTTTCTTTTAAGATTTTTGTCTGCATCCTTTTTAATAGTTGGTGGTTGAAGCCAGGTTTGTGGGCCACCCTGAACTTGTATAAAATTCAACAATTTAATCTTCTGAAACAGATGTTCATCACGAGGGGGAATATCTAGCGAAGCTGCTTTTATATTTTTATTAGGAATATCCTTTATAATTGCCTGTCTGCGCACCTCAATACACTCCGCCCTTTTTCCGCAAACTATTTGGAGTAAAGACTCACAGTTTTTATAATAATCAGAAGATGAGCCAAACAGAGCCGAGAATTTGTCGATTAGAGATCTGGCATTAATATCCTCCGGGGATTTCGCCACCCAATCAACTACTGCCTGCAGGCCCGACCTGAGCAGAGCTCTTGGCTCTAATAGAGCATTAGATAAGGCTGCCATGATCCTCTCTGTACCCGCAAGGTAATCTTTATTAGGATGGAAATAAGTGAGTTCATCATTGGCCTTTAGTTCTGTGAAACCCGGTGAAGCCAAATGAGATTCCAAAGGTTTTTTGTTCTTAATAATTTTCCAAGCCGGACTATCAACTTGCTGTAATTGTTGTAGTTGTTTTAGTCTCGAAGGATCCGCTTCTTTGATAACTAACTCAAACTGAGTTTCAATATCGCCAAGGTCTAGAACCTTTGGGGGCTCGGTCGGAGCCTTTAAAAAGGGTGTCTCAGAGTTGACTACATTTGTATTAACCTCTAGCACGGGTATAGTAGGGTTAATTATCCCGCTCGAAGCGCTCGAGGCGGTAAATCCCTGAATAAAAGAAGTCAGAAAACCCACCCGATTCATAAGGGCGTCGATCCGTGGATCTTCGCCTTTACCTCACTTGTTTGGGGGCCGCGAAGACGAGCCCTCGTCCTCTGAAGACGAGTCATCGTAGCTGGACTGCATCGAAGCTGAGCCGCCCGCGGAATCATCACATGGTCTGGCTGGTGTTTCTTCATTAGAGTCCATTTTGTTCACAAAAAGCCCACTTACGTGACAAATTCAACACACACTAGTACTTTAGTGGTTTATCTTAAAGGAATCCAACGTTATTTCCTCAAGAAACACCAAAATTATGATTTTAACTTCGGCAGTAACACTACCGATAGCGAGTCAAAAACACACAATGACAGAAGCAGATTCCCGCCTAGCAAGGTGACCATAAACAATTGGCATAGACATTTGACAGGTAAATTAAGCCTAGTATACACTAAACTAAACCACATATAAGGGCGAGTCTAGACACTTCTTTCATAATAAATGCTGCGCTTTCCGGAAGGCTTCAAATATTATAAATTCATTCATTCCTACCACTGATAACAGTAATTCTCTTCAGATATTGTCTTTTACTAGTGACATTAACATCTTCTATTTTTTTAAGTTTATTTAGAACGAGTTTCATTTGCCTCTTAAGATCATCATTTAAACCAGCTGTAATTTAATAGGAATAATAAATAAGTCACTAACGCCACATAATATATTCTCAGTGCACTAAAGAGGCTGCTAAAAGCTAAATGGCTTCACTTGAACATTATTTTAACAAAAACCATATTGGTGTTATTAAAAGTACTAAGATTGGTTAATCTTAACAGCCAAAGACTTAATGCAATGTAAACATTGCCGCTTTTCAGCGATAATAGCTTCTTGCTGTTGCTTCATAGCATCGAAGTTAATGAATATGCGGAAAAGCAGTTCTCGCTGACTACTTTGATATGGTTTTCCCATAGTTAACCGTTATTTAAAAAAAAAACTAACGCACGTAAAGATTGTTTCTTAAGACACAAACAACTTGACGTCTTTCACAGATACAAAACATTGCCATATTCAGTTTTTAAATGTTTGACAGTTCATTTGCTTGGAAGAGATAAAATGGTCCGACTCTAGTGGGATTTGACACCTAATAATCATCACTAGAAGGCGTGGCAGTGGCAGTATGTCCTATGGTATAAGCCTGTCCGAAATAAATTATTTTATTGCCTGTCAAGTTTTGAACGGACCCATCGTGTATTATATGTGTTGTGTAACACGAAAGAAATATTAAAATTTAATATGCGACATATACTACGACGACATTGCGCCGATATACTGCACCTTTAGACGTTGCTGGCGTCGTAAGCGCGACAGCAGACGACACCTTTAGGTGTTCTTGGCGTTCAAAGGTTCCTTTGTTATGCTTAGACACGGATCCTTGCAGAGTATTTAAACTTACACTCAATGTTAAAAGTCAAAGTAAGTTAGTGTCATTGCTTCAGTTTTATTGGCAAGTTTTTGAGAGCGCATACGAAGGGTTAAAGTCCTATTTACACTTGGATTAGTGAATATTGCGAGTTCAACATTTGTTACTATGCAAGTACAAAATGTGTAAGTTGCACTAATTACCAATCATTATTATTTGTTTATTATTCCTCAGCCTAGTTTGATTTATTTTGACAGTAATCGAGTTTACACTCCAAAAACAAGATTATTTTAAAAGTTTGTAAGTGTCTTCGACCGCACTATGTAGCAAATAAAAACAAAACCAAATAAACTGGGATTTATAATAAAACAATTGTTTTAAAGATTTAATATTGGACTAATATTTAGTAAAATACCATATTATAATAATAAAATTCATATAAAAATTCAAGTTTTTCAGTTTTAAACAATACTACAACTTGCCGGCATGGCAACAATGCTACTCGTACATTATACAGTTTAGAATTAAGTGAATACTGGCCGCAGTCTGGGGGAAGCATAGGTATGCTTTTTAATGGTGAGACTTTGCATGGGGCCCATCGAGTCTATGCAGAGATACCTAAACGGATACCTAAACCAACGTTAGCCGGACATCCTGGTACCGTTTTACCTTATAGCCTGTCGTAGAAAGGGTATTTTTCTAGTGCATTAGTACCTATCAAAATTTATTGCTGTTAAAAATGACAAGACACTCGCAAACGTATGTACGAATTGATTATAGTTATTTTTGCGTCTTGGGATATTAACTATTTAAGAATTTGAATTATGAATACCGTTATGATGTCAGAGGAACAAATTGAGGTGAATACCCTATTCTGAGGAACATTTGACAGTGATCAATGATCATATTTAGAAATTTTCCGCAAGTACACTTAGCATCAATCACTCTGTAGCGGCTAAAGTGCCAAATATATCGCCAAAACATCTTTATTCTTATAGACATAATAAGTGATGATATATTTGGAGTTTTATATGCCATAGCCATACATTAATGGATGCTGACTGTACTGAGAGCTAGTCTAAACCGTATCCAAATGGAGATTGGAAGTTTGAACGAAAGCACGCAGCAGGAGATAATCAGATGGAGTCGGTCGCTAAATGCTACTGAGTTGAGCTCTCAATTCTCAGGCATCTAGTGGTATAAGCTGCCATAACACCCTCAGGACTGTCGAGGATGAGCCGCATGAAAAGCATGTCAGTGACAGTTTTAAGACTAGAATGCATTAAACAGCAGACCTATCAGCAGATCCCAGACTTTTGACTAATATTCCAACTAACCTCCCGGCCGACAAGTTACTTCATAATTCTAAGTAATACTATTATTCAAACAACAAAAAAATAAATCATTCTTAATTATCAAATAATAAAACACAGGTAAATCCAAGACTACATAGTTACACCTAGTAAATAAATATAATACAAAAATTCGTGTGAATTAAATATTTTATCATTTGTAAAGCTCTGATTTAGAAATTTGGATCTATTCCGCGACTCGGTATCTATTTCATTTGACAATATTACATATTATACATAAATAATACTTATAATATAACGTCTTATAGCCAATGTGCACTCAATGTTATATTGGCGAAGCTTAAAGTTATCTAGTTGCTGTGTATACTTATACAAAGTCAAAAACAATACTGAATGAACTAACACTAATATACAAATACAAAAAAACTAAAAATACAAACGACTACGCTACTAACTATTCAAAACAAACGATAAAATTTAAAAAAAAGTTATACAAAAATGGTAAAAAATAAATAGGAATTCAAAAATACATCCAAACAAGCGGGTGATATATAAAAAAGAATACAAAAAAGCGTGGTAAGCCTTCTCCAGGAATTAAGTAAAATAGGAATTAACGGGCGCTGGGCTGGCAACCCTGTCTTTTTGGTAGCATCTTTGGGACGCATCTTGTCTTTGGTCAGTAAAGATGGAGTGGCTTAAAAAAATGTACTTACAAAAATAAGGATTTGTCAAAGCACACAATGAAAAAAATCCTCGATTCCTTGCATCACCTATAAATACGTGCCATATTTGTTGGGGGTATAATTATTGAAAATTTAGCAACAAGTCTAAATTTTCAATAGCGTTACCCTGTGATACAAAATGGCAACAAAAATTGTAAATTCCTAGACTTTTACCAAAACTTATACGAAGCGCTTTAAGTAGGGAGCTTGTTGTAAAATTTCAAACGTATTATGATAATACATCGTTGAAGTGCCTCTGGCCATTAAGTTTTGGTCAAAGTCTTAGAATCAACCCAAAATCAAACAAAACTACAAGATGAAACAAGGGGGAAAGTTTCAAATTCATTTTAATATTTTTCACAATACTCTAGAACAGAAGCGTGGGTCGTCGTCACAATGAACCTGAACAATTTAACTGTACAATGTAAACGAGTCAAAACCTGTCCACTTTCGTTTGGTTCAACGCAAAACCTTTGCAAAGGATTGCTTTAGCCTTAGACGAAAACAAAAATAAAAATATATGACTGTGTTAACGTCAGTAACAGCCAAAACTGAAGACAGAAGCTAATATCTCCAGTCACATCTTCTCGTTTTGTTTTGACCTAAGGTTTTAACAAACAAAAGCCTAGTAGATGGGCTCACCGGGCTCAGATAAATCCCAACAAAATTGTACTACGAATATAGAACACCGTTGCGTATATGCACTTATGTCCAGGTGAGACCTAGTACCAAACAACTACCATTTGACCGATCCCGTTTCATTTAGGAACATGCTTAGGACTTCCTCAAAAGATTAAAAGGGAAAGCTAATAATTCTGGAAGTCTATTCCGGGTTACCGTTCCAAAAAAGCTCCGGGACTCTATTTGATATTTCAATGCAAATGGCCAAATTTTCTCAAAGTGTATCCACAAAGCCACATCTCAAATTTACCAAACATCCCATGCTTATCACTAAAAGGTAATCTTAAAAATAACCTTAAATATGTCTCACTAAGTTTGTCTATTAACTACAGCGTCGAACCAAACAAAAATGACCAATACGATTATAGCAAAGGAATCTAATCGAAACGAGACTTCAATTTTCAACAAAATTGATTCTATTTAACAACCGTCTATAAAAATATCAGTATATATAAATCTTATTTCAAATTAATTTAATACATTGTAAGAGACGGCTCTATTTTGCACCTTAGTTTTGTAAACTACAGCACAAAAAACCAGCCTCAAACTTGACACATACTCCTAAGTCCAGGAAAAGTTTCTGAAAAGTTTTTTCAATCATATTCGATGAAAACCTTTTCAGAAATAGATTATATGCTTTAATATACTTGATTAAACCCTTTTGCACCAGACTGGTATTCTGTGTTGTGTTTTCAAAGTTAACATGTTGATGATACTAAATTAAACCCAGCGGGAGTGTTTTGGAGATTTTTTGTCGCTTTGTTAAACATGTGTCTTAATGATAGATCATTAGAGACAATGTCATTGACTTCTCGAATACAATTAAACTCAAACGATTGAGGGTTATGATGCTTGAAATTACAGTATTGCAGTATATGTTTTTAATTTAGTAGAACCAACACATTAAAGAGTATTAGCGGTAAGAGCCGTCCGATTTCAAAATTTGTTAAAAAAATAATTTCATCGCACCATCAGTGCAAAATACCAGCTTGCGATACCGAAATTCAAAGGGGTTGAAACCAGTAACACTCGACGGTGCTAGAAATTCCATACAAACTTAATATTGTCTAGCTTACGGTATGGGTACTAAACCCGGCCCGTACGTACGATATACTTCAACTAGGTAGGTATTTCATGAATTGCGCTACTTTTTCGCTATTATTTTAATTAATAATTTCGCTAAAACCTCTAGCACGAGACCTCGGAGCGCGCGAGCGTGCCCACCCCGTTCCTGAGGTGTCGATAAAAATTCTTTTTTTGCTCTTTTTTATTTTTTTCCTTAAGAATCCAACGTACTGATTCACTATATACATGCAGTGAAAAATAGTGCGAAGAAACTCACTCAGAGATAAACGACGAGGGCACGAAACACCGACTTCGAAACAACAACAACTCTTTACATTTTAAAGATAGCTACGATATTTTAAAAAAGTACAAATGTCACGCCGAAAAATGAACATCGGTCGAACGCTCGTCCCAACTTCAGAACTTCGCCGACAATCATATTTGCGTTTTTGCGATTATTTTGATTTTGGGACAGAAACGCGACCGGTGACGACGCAAGCCGCCTCACCCTGACTCGAGGAGCAGCGACCTCGGTAGCGCTGACTCCAGTAGCAACTCCGCGGCGCGGGTGGTGCGGCTCCCAAATTAAAAAACTTTCAATTAACACCCGTCAGCTAAAGTTATATTAATAGAAAAACAGACAACGTATAAACAACAAGAACAAGCCGCAGCGGCGATAAACAAGGAACCAAGCAAAACAACCTACAAACTAACGAACTAAAACAAACTTGAAAACGTCACCTCGCAGCTACAAACTAAACACTCGAAACCAACTAAAAAACCAATTCGCACGTGAAAAGCGCTACAAATCCATCAAAATCAGACCATTTATAGAAATTAAAACAATCTAAATTAAATACTGCGAGGCGAGATCGAACGATCGCGATGGTTGTCGATCAAAAATCCTTAACAAGACAAAGATACAAAATTCGGCAACTAAGAGAATGAGTATGAAGTGAGCTACTCTAGCGGATCAATATAGCGATTACGCCCGATGAAATGTAGGAAACGATGCTAACTTCACACTAACTCATTTAGTCCGATGGTTAAACTATAAACAAGAAACGAGACAAAAAACGAGAAAGGAGAAATCGAAACCTCCCTAGTCGTTGAACCATAAACAATATAAATCCTCCGTCTAGAACGTAGACAACCAACAGCGCAACAGCCACTGCTCGCAACAGACCACATATCCCAAACACACCTCGGTTGACTTTAATTCTAACACCAATTAGCTTTTTAATATTAAAAACGCCGGCGGTCGAACCAGGTTGGACCTACCGGCGTTCAGCATGGAGTCGGAACGCATTAATCTATTATTTTAACATTCAATGGTAATATAAAAATGGTTCCCGTCCAGCGTGTTGAAGTCTAACATTGCGCGTAAAGTAAAAAACCACGTCCGAATTCACAATTTCGTTTTTTATAAAAATATAAAAATACAAAAATGGGACAGTGCTACCACACGACATGTATCAAGCATCAAGTCACTCACGCGTCCCGCCACTAGGAGAGGAGGGCACTTCCAAACAATTACAAAAAACATTGAGCAATTTCATACAAAAGAACCACCAATAACGGGAAATGCACACATCACGACTGAAAGTATACAAAAATAAATTGATAAAAAAAAACGAGAATTTTCTAGGAAATAGAATATAAGAATTGTAAAGACGTTTAAAAATGCAGTCGCAATTTGTCTTAAGTGGAGGATTCAGAATGAAGATTCGTGGGTGCGGAGTGAAGAGTGATCGGTCGGGTGTCTTCGGGAAGTATCTAGAACTCGCGACTTTGTATTGCAATTATTATATTTCCTACTATAAGACACACGACGTGTGCAACCGCTTCATACGACTTTTTATATCGCGAAATATATATATCAATATATAGCTAAGTTTCTAAAGACTAAGAAAATATATATTAGTATATTTCAAATATTTTGTCCTAAATTTTACAGGGCCACAGAGCGGCTCACGATTCAATATAATATGAATATAAAAAGTCCCACAATGCGTCTTGTATTATGGCAAATAATTTCACTAAAATGCATCTACTAACAATACGAATTGTACCTACTTAACTTTTAGAAAAATTGATTATTAACTAGATATTAAAGTAATGGGATGGCGGTGATCCCGGGCGCTACCATTAAGCAGTCACAATTGACAGCTGTCAAAAAATAGTAGATTTACTTCACGAGTGTTAGTGTTACCAGCTGCCAAAATGGTAGTTTTTCAAGAGACAAAGTCAGATGCGTGACAAATAATAATGAAATGTGCATTAAACGCTCAAAGACCAGACAAACCCAGCAACGCTTCAGGGAGCCAGGACTGCATGTCGAACACACCAGCGGGGCACACACACCAAGGCACTTCGTAGCCTCACCTTTAAAATTTAGAAAAAACACGACACGAAAAAACCACTTCAAAACGGAAAAAAATTGTTCAAAAAATTCGCGCAAGTCTTTTTTTCTACAGTCTATATGCGTCCGTGGCCGTCGGGATACGATGTCCAGCAGTCAGTATCCGTTCACCTCTTTAAGTACATACTAAGCCCTCCGTTCGACACTAACTCATTAATTTAACTCCAATATAACCTCACAAACAAACGCGAGTGACAAGCAAAGGGTAAAAACGTGAACCACCGCATATTTACACTAGTTTATAATTGGTTAATATATTTTTATAGTATACTAAACTACGGTCTATTGCACTATCCCGGCGAATCCAAAAAATATTTTTATTATCATACTTTTTTAACGCTAAAATATAAGAAAAGAGATATACTCGCGTCGAGCAAGACTACAGCCAAAATTGGTAACGTATTTTTTTTTATCGTTTGTACTAAAAACCAGTCCCTACCGCCTCCCAGAGAAACGAACTGACTAACAAAACCTTCCCGAGCACAGCGCACAAACCGTACAGCAGTCGGCAGAACAGTCTCTTTCACACAAATGCAATATGCAGTTATAAGAACGAGACGGGATGCTTTACCGATCGCCAGATCAGACTCCCATAGTTTGTACTGCTGTCACAGGTCAACGCCCAGTTTTTTAACTGTCAACACTAAACTAACAGAATTAGTTTAGTAAAATTGTCTAACCCCTAGCCGCCGGGCTAGAGTCAAACGGGACGTGAAAAAATAGCAACAATATCCAAGTCGACAATCTAAATAATCGAGGAAATCTCTTAGGAAATTCTTTCTAGCTACACAGGTACAATTATGTTGAGAAATCAGACATTCCACTTATGTCTTACATTAATCTTAAGAATAGGCGCGGAGCGGCGCAGTAGCACCGCCTCTCGCGAGTAGAGCTTACCCACAAACGACAAACGGACAACTAGCTAAGTTTATGGATACATCTTTGCTTAAATCGAAAGTTCGATAAATTTTCTTTTAAAAATCGACCAAAATTGGTAGTTTCTCCCGCTCGGCCTCACTTACCAAGGTGGCGGCCGCAAAAGAAAATTTAGCTAGTGTCAAAACGTCTTGTACTTGAATCCTATATATTTTGCTTAATATTAAACGTTGGATAAAGTTGCTTTTTAACGTTTTAATGTCATTGTCGTGTCCGGTACATTTTAATACAAGGTATTTCGACTTACAATATAATTCAAAACTGCCTTCTCCGAATAATCTAAGTCTCAAAAATTCGCTTCAAATTTACTAGGAAAGATTTTTGACAATAAGAGTTAAGGTTTAAAAAATCACATTATTCGGATGAAGCGTTTCTCCAACCTTAACCTCTGTATGCTTGGGTTTGGTTCGGTTGAAATACGTCTTAGTCGGCCATTGTTGGTGGATTCTAGACTGACGGAAGTATTTCAACTGTCAAATCGGTGCAGAATGGGATCGCGGGGAGCGAATCGCCAACCGTCACCACTAGTGTTGATCAATGTGCTGTCGTAGGGGGAGAATGTTACCCATGAAAAAGGCTCCGCAGCTTGTTAATGATTGCTCTGAAATTACATCCAGCTCAGTTTTTAAGTTTAATGGCTACTGTCCATGAGAAAAATTTTGCCAGCGTTTTTTAAAGCTAAGATCGGTTTTTTATAAGAATATTAAAAACTAGAGTTGATCAACACCGCTTAAAATCAAGATACCTTCGTTTTGGTTATAAGATTTATTGACAACCCCTCAGGATAATTTCAAGACTGTCAGATTGACATTTGATATTTATAGGCCACACACAAATATTCACCTGGCCAGTCATCAGGCTGTAACCAAAGTCGAGGCGTGCGCAATAATTCATAACGCGTTAGTAAACATGATCTACACTAGTGGTTATCGGTCTTCACGTTAAAATTTCCGCCATACAGTCAATCGACACTAGTGGTTACATAATCTGAATCCGTTTAGTTAACACGGCAGCTTTTATCATCGACATATTGGACTAAGATTTGCTAGAAAAAGACATGTGCGTCGATGATAAATGGTTATTAGCTCCGCTGCCGGCTTTTTATCTTTCTAATTAAGCCGAGGCTAGTCAGAATTCGCCACGAAAAATAATCCTATACATGAAAAATCAACGTAAACCCGAATTTTTACAAACGGGTTTTAATTTTTAAAATTGAGTCTATACGAATTGGATCCTTTTCGGTAAACTATATCCAATAACCATTAGTGGTTACAAGTGCCGGCACTCCTGAAGCGAGTCGTGGCGTATTCAATAGTTGCCACGCTTGGAGACGAAGTTATACAAGAGTTTCGATAGGATCAGCAGTTCTCTTTGAAAACAACCGAAATTCGCAAACTCTTCTAGTGTAACAGCAGCCTGAAACAATCGGCAATAAGTGAAAGTTACGCGACCTGGCAGCAGTTCGATCTCGAGCTCGTGACGAACTCCAAATCCACCACTCGCTAAGCCCAAGCTACTTCGAAATCCGAAAAACGAAGTTCGTATGGCGCCATCCCGCTTACTTAAATACAGCATAACACGAGAGCGAGAGGGACACGCTTTCGAGCCGTACAATTTTTGAGTTTCGATGTAACCCCACAGGTTACTGAAGAAGTTTCAATACGAGCGCCAATCATTTGACAATTTTCTCCTATTGTAACCACGGCTCGAGAGAATCATCACTAGTGGTTACGCGGTCTGTCGGCGTCTCCGCGCGTCGGCCGGTGTCCGGAGGACTTGGCCGGACGTGTGCGGGGGTGGAGGGGGGTAGAGAGGGAGAGTGTGTGTGTGTGTGTGTGGGGGGGGGGGGGGGGGGGGGCACTAACACCAGCGGAAGGGCACGGCGCGGGGGCGGTCGGCGCCCTCCTTGACGAGCGGCTTGTGGAACTCGCGCCCCGGCCGCGAGTGGATGGTGGCCCAGCAGTGCTCGCAGTAGTACTGGAATCACAACATTAAATACGGTTAATATATTATTTTAAACTTACACGATCTTCACTCATTATCACAACAACAAAACTTCAATTCAATTGCTTCGCGTACGATTCAACTGTACTAATTACGTTCCGTAGAAAGGATCTTGGGATTATGAAACTCCAGTGGTTTGGTCCCGCTTCTAGTAAATGTTCGGCAATAGCGGACTTATTCACCTGGCAGTTCTTAACAGCCGCTATACATATGTTCCTTGATTCTTTCAGCAATGGCGTAACGCGACGTCCGAAACGTCGAAGAATTATCAACGAAAGGTAATAGATCATATTTGTACGCTATTAAGCCCCGTTTTGTTGTGTAGACGAGTTTTAATTGCCGTCGGTACTTTTCTTTGAACATCCAACTACTCATCGAGATTATTTTAAAGAGCCCAAACTCGGTAGGATTGCGTTATTTTTTCACGAGACATTTTTCAGATAGAAAACTTGTGTTAAGCAGGGATCGGAACCGGTATTTTGTAAATCTTCTAAAATACACGCCATTTCTGGAATGCTTTAAAACTGTATTTAAGAGAAAGAATTAATGACAAAACACCCGATTCAAGTTCTACAATTTTAATAAAATTTACGAAAATCTAGTAATTGAACGAAAAAAACGAAACGTTATTTCGCTTACTCTGTATGAAAAAAATACCGATTCCGATCCCCGGTGTTAAGTATCGTAAAACAAAGTAGAAATTTCCCACATTTTTGGCTAAAATTTACTGTGCGTCTATCCTTCTATCCAAAAACGTGTGTATAAATGTGAGCGGTACCTGCAGGCAGGTGACGTTGGCGCAGAAGAACGGCGCGAACTTCGAGCCGCAGCGCGCGCCGGCGCACTCGTCGCACATCTGGTCGTCCAGCACGTACGGCTTCACCTGCGACACGGCCCGTTAGTGCGACCGCCATGGAATCCCCTCAACTTGGACATTCTTATAAAACCTTTTTTGCTATTGCGTAAAAACTTGTGGCCGTTGGTGTTCATACCCTTGACGCCGCGGAGCACAGAATCCTCGCCGCGCCACGCGCGGGCGAGTACACCGATTCTGTGCTCGCCTGCGGCTCGGTCTGTGATCTAGCCTCAATTATATTGACCGACCCGACTGGCCCGAAGCTATTGTACGGCCAAAAACAACAAATCAAATCAAATCAAAATATTCTTTATTCAAGTAGGCCTTGTTACAAGCACTTTCGAAATGTCAGTTACATGAGAGTGAATGTTTGCTGGGAGAAATACAATATGATCCAACATTTGCTGCAAGGATTAGGGAAACCCAGAAAAACCTAATCAGATCATTTAACTTAAGTGTAAAATTATTGATAAAATCATCATTTTTAAAATTAAAATAATCTATAAGATAAATCCCAAAAGGATTGTCAATAAAAAATAAATAATCTAAAATGTGTCTAGAATAAAATTCTAAATGTCAGAGTATATAAAACAATTAAGATTAAAATAATAATAATACCTTAGGTATTCGTTAAAATAATTATTCATATACCTACATGACGCTATAATTTACATTAATCCCACGCGGCTTCATCATTCATGTAGTCTTGTGTGCTATAATAAGCTTTAGAAAATAATTTTCGTTTCACAATATTTTTGAATTTACCAATAGACAACATTCCAATATGACCTAAAGCTCACACTCAATTTCTTTTAGACAACGTGATAGACGTGTGCGCCGCCGCCGTTTTGAACCGGCGTGGACTGGCAACTTGCGTCGCGTCAAGGTTGTTAGTCATTACTGTCGGTAGTCGTGAATTTCGTGCCTGGTGTGTGTGTATTGCACGTGAATATGGCGAGAACGACATATTAAATAAAAACCAAGTATTTAAACGAAATTAAAATCATTAACTACGAAATTACACACTCAAATTACACACACATGTAAGTCATACCTGACAAGGGGTGCTCGAGTACCTACTTCAAATATAATTCAAAACCTAGTACCGACGTCTCCCCCAGCAACAAGGGACATCGGGACTAAAACTTCCTGATTGCCCCACCCAGGGGTTTGACCAGGGGGGACGTGGGTCCGAAGCCGGATTTATGACTATGTTGATTGTTAATAATATTTTCTTCTGTTTCCGCGATTATTACTCATTGAAATAAAACAATTTAACGGATTATATCGCGTATATTATCTCATTTTAGTTCCCGACGTTTCGGAAGCTTTCCAGCTTTCCATGGTCACGGGAGGACTGAGAAAAGATGTATTTTCCTCTGTCAAAGAACACAGACAGACAGAGGAAAATACATCTTTTCTCAGTCCTCCCGTGACCATGGAAAGCTGGAAAGCTTCCGAAACGTCGGGAACTAAAATGAGATAATATACGCGATATAATCCGTTAAATTGTTTTATTTCAATATGTTGATTGTTATTATTAAGTTTTGCTAATAAAATTAATGAAAAGCAGTTATTTTTCTCTTAAACCTGCATTAGATTACATCACTAGGTTGAAAAATACGGATTTTGCACGCCGCCGCTGAGTCAAGATGCGCCGGCGCCGGGTACAATGCGGTCGGCGCACACGTCTAGTACGAGCGTTACTTCGCAGGAAGTCTCATAGGTGTCACTATCTAAAATTGATTCGTGGTCCACCTAGATCCAGCCCAGGGGATACTCCCCGTGACCTTGGGATCCTTTTGACTGACTGACTTGTTGACTCTGTTTATCTGCAGGTTGGTTTTGCCCCAATAGAAGGATGGTACGTACCTCGACGCGCTTGTCGATGTCCCCGTGCTGAAGCTGCACGAAGCGCGCGGAGATGGCCGCGATGTACGACTGCTGGTTCGAGAACGCCACGCGACCCGCGCCCTGCGCACAAACAACAGGTTCATGCTAATAGTCATGATGGCGGGGTATAAAAATCTAAATTCTAATTACTCTGTCAGTTAGGTAATACATTTTAAAAACTTAATTTTAATAATATTTTTTCTGTTTCCTCGATTATTACTCATTTAAATAAAAGCCAATAATTATGTGCCGGTATTTTTGTCAAATTATTATAAGTCTAGTTTAACTTGAATAAGATATGTACAATGTCATAATATGTATACAAATTTATCTTGTGGGCATTTTGGCTTGACTGTAAGCCTACAAGACGTTTAATATAAATAAATAAAACAATTTTACGGATTACATATTGTGGGAACTCAAATGAGATAATAAGTAGGCAGGTATATGCGATATAATCCGTTGAATTGTTTTATTTAAATAAATTTTAATAATTAGTCTGTCATGTAGATTATTAAAAAATATTGGACACGTATTTTTGGCTTTTTCAACATAATAAACAAATTATCAGATAAGTCGCATTAAAGTTAAGGACCGAGGGCCCGTGACGTCACTCCTAGGTAAAATAAGACTAGGACTAATGATTAAAATGTAGTCATCATCCCTATTCTCATGCTCGACATAACTAGCAAAAAACCTAACCTAATCTTATGCAAAATCGTTATTTGCAACATCGGAGGCGTTCCCCATATGTTTCCAACCTGTGCCTGAGTGCCCTGTCAACTCGCTTCTTGAAGAATCCCGTGTTTTCGACTCACCTTAGGGTACTTGAGCTCGGGGTCGGTGTCGATGCCGGCGTAGCACACGCCGCCGTACAGCCGGTCCATGATCATCGCCAGCTCGGCTGCAACATAGATACACCAGTTAATACTGATACACATTCAAAAACACCATTACAACAGAACAGAGTGCAACTACGGTTGGACAATCATTATTTTAATTCTTAACACATAGGGAGCCAGCTTCTTCAGACGACCCCTGACTTCTATAAAAGAATACTGAAGGAAGATCAATTAATGTGCGTCCACATTTGTATCATTTGCCCGTATCAGATCATCGTCGCGTAGCATGATCGCGTGTCACGATCACGCGTTTGGACGTTGCGCCGATCGGATCGCTCGAAATCCATTTTGCTACGCGTATCACACACTTATATCGGAAGAGTGCGGCATGATCGGCGCGCCGACAGTGAGCCTCCAAGCAGCGCGATACGCAGTCATGCCACGGCACGGTGATCGGATACGAGCAAATGATACAAGTGTGGACGCACCTTTAAACGTTTTACTGGATCTTAACGAATGTGGTACGCCATCAATAAGGTAACGCCAAAAATAGGTAGTTAGACTCTTCTTCCCAGTTACCTCATCATAGATGAAGAAGCAGTCAATATAATTCATAATAGTATTTGACTCAAGTACTATTATGATTCAGGCATTTAGGGGCAGTTTTCGATACGCTGCCTTTAAGTACTGGAATAACTTGCCACCGCCTCCTGTAAGAAATAGCAAGTCCCGGGAGGTATTTAATAACCGTTGTAAGGCATGTCTGTTGGATAGTCATTCAAAATGTTTTTAGTTATTAAGTCACGGAAGTGGCAGAATAACAGCGTCTGTGACCAACTGTCCTTGTGGGCTTTTGGCAATGACATAAGCTGAGCCACCTTTCCATTCATTGTTTTGCATACGTCTGTACCTCACCATAAGTCATATCACCATATATAATCGAAATCCAATTTGTACCTATGCATAAATGTCTTTTATTGTACAGTAGCGGGGAAAAAATATCGCGTCTGGCTTTTTCACTTTACAAAACTTGTAAAATACACCAATACGATAGTTTCTTCTCCGCTACTGTAACTATCTATGCATAAGGTGAAGGCTGAAAAACAGCGCTGTGCAGCCGACCCTGGCCCACAGTATACGCTGAGCCTGAGCCTGTTGCCACTTCCCTAATTTTAATTCATAATAGTGTAGGTACTTAGTTTATTTCTTGCATGCCAATGTGTTATTCTTATTTTTGTGGCAATAAATCATTTTTTATTTTATTTATTATTATTAAGTAGGAGGAGATTCCCAGTCTTTGAGAGCATCTTTCTCCTGTCCGCCTTGCCCAAATTTTGGCTTCTGCAAACGGCTCCAGACTTCTTTAAACATGGGATGACCTGGGAGGACGCCCGATAAGAAGATGGGAGGATGAATTACGGCTAACCTTGGGACCACTCTGGACTAGGGTGGCACCGGACAGAGCACAATGGAAGTTGTTGGAGGAGGCCTATGCCAAAAGGCACACCGAATTACGTGATATCCTGTATGAAATTTAAAAATTATATTTATGAGTTACATGTAAATTACGGAATTCGGAAATAAAAGGCTTAATAGCCTGGGATTTATAACCTGGGAGGATTAATCCTCGAAGAAAATTCGGAAAGAAGTTAAATATTTAGCGGACGCGGGACGCCTCCGACGAAGATGGTCTTCTTTAGACCCAGCGACATGGAGGCCTTGAGCACGAAGTCCGCATCGGCTAGACGCCACGGTCAGATCTGCACGGGCTTGATGTTGGGGACACCACAATACTTTCCAAAAGACATGACTAGCCAATAAAATTTACTCCAAACGTGCTGTCTTATCTCTGGAAAGACTCCGTGTCTTTTAAATCTGCAGCTTCTCTAGACTGCCTAACACGTGACTTTTAGGTTCCCGAATGGCGAGAGATTTAAGGGGTAGTCTCCTGTCATGAGTAAGACAGGCCTTCTGATAACAGTGGCAGGAGACTCACGAGCTTTGAGAGCTTGTGTAGAGAGATTTTTTTTTTCATTCAAAGGGCTTTGGCGCTGTTATGGTCGCTACCATATCGCCGTGCTAGAACAATGAACAAAACAAAACACTTCCAACAATAAGGAAACTTAAAAGCTAACCTATGTACTGCTAATCTTACGTCGGCTAGCTTGTACAGCATTTCAGCTTCATCTGACAATGTGGTCTTTCTTACAATGGCGGTTTGACATCCTGCTCAGTTTCTCTTCAAGACAAGACTAGATCTGGACTTTCGGCTTCTTCAAACGTATCCTAACTTCGTCGATCTTGGGGTCCTACGAATTACTCACCAGCTTTGAGCGGGCGCGGCACACCAACGACAAAGACGGTCTTCCTCGGCATTGAGGCGTCCAGCACAATGTCGGCCGGATCGGCTCGGGCTTTTCATGGCGACACCACCAGAATACTTTACAAAAGACATGACTATCCACTAAATCCTACTACAAAATGTGCTGTCTTAACTCTGAATAGGCTCCGCGACTTCTAACCTTGCAGTTTCCTTAAAATTTCTAACTCACGACTTTAATGGTGAGAGCATTTAGGAGTCGTCTCCTATTATGAAAAAGACCTGTGCTGAAGCTTATAGTGACAGGAGACGCACCAGCTTTCAGAACTTCCGTGACCTTTCTCGGTTCCTGGCTGTTTGGTTACCTGCCCAATTTATCTTCTAGACAAGACTACACCTGAACTTTGGGCTGCTTCAAACAGCTTCTGGCTCCTTAAACTTGGGAATCCTACGAACTAGACTCACCAGCTTTGAGCGGACGTGGCACGCCTCCTACGAAGACTGTCTTCCTCGGGTCGAGCGGCATAGACGCGTCCAGCACGAAATCAGCGTCGGCCAAACGCCACGGCCGGATCTGCACAGGCTTGTCGCGGATGGTAGGGGAGGAGACGCAGAGGTACAATTTGTCGTCGTCCGTGATGCACGCCTCCATCAGCGCTGCTACTGAGCTCTCATCCTGAAAACGGTAAAGATGAGTTTGAAATATGTTTAGACTATAGTCAGGCCGTTTAACTGAGTCATCGCCTGCGGTAAGAGAGGTCCGGGGTCGGCAAGAGATAGACCACTGCACAAGTGCAAGTTGCATATGTTTCCAAAAAGTTGCAACTGCTCTCCAAAATTTCCATTAGAAAATTACCAAATTTTACCAAAACTTTCACATTTTAGGAAACTATCCGTCGCTCCATCAGTTGGCGCGAGTTAAGAAACTGACCTAGCCATGTGGACGAGTCAGGACAGTGGATAATATTACGAAGACTGCTTCATTGAACTAAATTTTCATTTCATCGACAACTCTTTTTTTCTGAAGCAAATATTTCATGATTTTTGAAAATGTCAGCCGTATAGAAACCATTAGGTTAGGTCAGTCTTGTTTTATAACAATCCCTAAAAGTTAACGGTTTTAGACAAAAATAATTTCGATTAAACGTATGGCAATAGAACAAGAAAGATCCTGAACTTTTCTGTCTACCAGTGACGTGGCGTTCATATAAGCCGATTCCCACCGGGTTGTTCAAGGAAAGGCTTATAAATGAATACGGTACGCCACGCCTCTGGTAGGCAATGCCTGTGTGACTATATGGACCGCAAGTCACTGAGTTATGGGTTAAGACAACACTTCTTCACGATGGTGAGAATGAGAACTAACCTGAAACAGTAGGAATGCGTAGCCCTTGGGTGGGAAGTAACTCTTGCTCTCGGCCTTGTGGGGCCAGTCCACCACCAGAGGCCCGAACCGCCGGAATGAAGAGGTGATCTCATCTGAAAAAACAAGACAAGTTTATTAGTACGGAGCTTGTATTCTGCAAGCTTTTATTTAACTTGCAAGATTCCACCCGAAGATACATAGTTAAAGGTGCGTCCGCACTTGTATCACTTGCTCGTATCCGATCACCGTGGCGTGGCATGACTGCGTATCGCGCTGCTTGGATTGGACGCTCACTGTCGGCGCGGCGATCACGCCGCGCTTGTCCGATCTAAGTATGTGATACGCGTAGCAACATGGATTTTGAGCGATCGGATCGGCGCAACGTCCAAACGCGTTACCGTCACACGCGATTATGCCACGGGACGAAGATCTGATCGGGCAAATGATACAAATGTGGACACACCTTAATGTATGTTCGGGTTTCGGGTGGAAGCTTGCAAGTTAAATTTGACCTACTTCCTGGTTTCCAATTGAGCTAAAATTTGGCATACTTATGTCAATTTAGTGACAATGCAATAGTATGATTCCATCGAGCTGATCTGATGATGGAGCAGGAAGGTGGTCATAGGAACTCTGTAATAAAATAAAATAATCCAATCCTACCGAGTTTGTGCTCTTTAGAATCGTCTCGGTGAGTATTTGATGAGTGTTCAAAGAAAAGTACAGTCGGCAATAAAAGCTTGTCACTAAAATAAAAATTTTGACATAAACTTATTTTACAAACAAACCGGATCTGAACTTTGGCCTATGAGAGACATATCGTAAGTCTACAAATTTCATGGGTCGAGCTCAATAACAAAATCGTACACATTCCATTCCGTTAGCTTTTTAGGGTTCCGCAGCCAAAATGGCAAAAACGGAACCCTTATAGATTTATCACGCCCGTCCGTCCGGCCGGCCGTATATCACTGGCATTTTACTCAAAAACTACATCAAATCAATCAAATCAAAATATTCTTTATTCAAGTAGGCCTAGTTACAAGCCCTTTCGAAATGTCAGTTACATGAGGGTGAATGTTTGCTGGGAGAAATACAATATGATCCAACATTTGCTGCAAGGATTAGGGAAACCCAGAAAAACCTAATCAGATCATTTAACTTAAGTGTAATATCATTGATACAATCATCATTTTAAAAATTTAAATAATCAATAAGATAAATCCCAAAAGGATTGTCAATAAAAAATAAATAATCTAGAATGTGTCTAGAATAAAATTCTAAATGTCAGAGTATATAAAACTATTAAGATTAAAATACAGGATATATATTAATATTTTCTTCTGTTTCCGCGATTATTACTCATTGAAATAAAACAATTTAACGGATTATATCGCGGGACATGGTCCTCCCGTGACCATGGAAAGCTGGAAAGCTTCCGAAACGTCGGGAACTAAAATGAGATAATATACGCGATATAATCCGTTAAATTGTTTTATTTCAAGGATATATATTGATTAAATTTGTATTATAGGTGTCTTATACAAATACTTAGTTTGGTAGTTAAATAACAAAAATACTCGTAAATATTTCTCGGAGGGCAACATGTAACCGAATTGATTTTTTTTTAGTCAAGATCAACATGTGGCACAAATTTCGACACTTCAAATTTTATTTTTTTCATGTGTAGTGCATTTTTTGTATGAACGGCTGCGGAACCCTACACTGAGCATGGTCCGGCATGCTCTTGGCCGGTTTTTCTTCTCTATATTAGAATCGTAAGAGCTCGATGTCTGATCTACAAAATGTTAAAAAAGTGGTAGGTACGATTTTTTTTAGATCCGCCCTCTGTATGTGAAATTGACAATGTCACCTGACATTTGTAACCATTTGTGAAAGTAGGGGCCATACCATGAACACAATACTATGTTGCTTTTATATCACGAGGGAATGCAATAGGCTAACCGATTTGTATGGAATCTGTTTTTTCTATACTAAAAATAACTGATTACTAGACATCGGCGGTTCGTGACCTTTCGTAATATCTTATTATTATTATTTTTTTCTTTCTGGCTTTAATTTATGATTAGCCTCATCTTCTTGTGCAACACTTACTTAAACATTGGTTGTTTACTATGCGCCATCTCTACTACGCTTTTTAGTGATAAGATCGCCTGTTTACCATTTCTCAAACTGTTTTAGATTTAAGTGTCTCATGTTATTTTCTTTTGGTGTGCAATAAAGAGTATTGTATTTTGATATTTGTTTTAAATTGGCAGACGTTATTCATCGTCTTCTATTTGTGAAAATCCACTTCGTCTACGAAAATGATCTTTCAACTTCCGACTGACGTGATGGGTAAGAAAAGCATTCTTCTGTAATGTTGCAGGGTATTTTAGTTGGTGTTCTGTTTGATTTCAACTTCTTTGTTTTGCAATTTTTATTTTTTTGTTTTTATTGTTTGATATTCTGGATTTGTCTATAATAATATTTATCTTCTTACTAGCAGGAATTCTGGATGTTTTGATTTAATGATTTCCTCCCTTAATCCAAACAATTTAACGGATTCAATCGCGTATATTATCTAATTTTAGTTCCCGAAGCTTCCGAAACGTCGAGAACTAAAATGAGATAATATACGCGATATAACCCGTTAAATTGTTTTATTTCAATGAGTAATAATCGCGGAAACAGAAGAAAATATTATGATTTCCTCCCTTATTTGCAAAAAAATATAACATCCGCATATCCGCAACAATCGCGACACATCTTTTGATAATTTTTGAATTAAAGACAATGACCATACCTCATATTCATAATTGATATTGATGTTTTTTAAATAGCGATCAAACTTACTTCTTTACAGATTTGTTAAAACTATGTAGGTTGAAACCTAATAGATTGGTTATTTTATCTTATCAGAAAAGGCACTTGAAAAACGTGTCTCATCACTATATATATAGTGCTACCTCAATGTTACGAATACGAGCCGCCGATGTTAATTGATTACGTTCCCTATTTATCCGCCTAAGCGGTGATCATTCGCTGCCTAAAAAAAAAAAAGGTGAGTTAAATTGTGATAAGTTAAATACATAGGCTTGTATTAAGTGTGTTGTCACGACAACCCATACAAAACTGTAGCGTAGCTCGGTTGCTAAGCAACGCTGGACGCAAACAAATGTACTTGAAATCACTGCTAAGAGAACATTAGAATGCTTAGGGGATCCATTAGGGCTAAACTGCTGGCAAGAATGAATAAGCTGTTAGTGAGCCAACGAGTATTTTTGCATCACCGATGCTTACCATCAGGTGATACTGTGAGAGGATTGTTGGTTCTCTCCTGAATAAAACTGCTTTTTGCTATTAGGTAAAGTAGGTAAGACCTACTCTGTTTCCCATAATCATGTTAAATCATAATGTAAATAAAATGTAAGTTATAAAATCATTGTCATAATTGAGATGTTCACAAGTTTTTTTCTGTGGTATGTCATAGAACGACCTTTCAATAATAGATTGAACTTTAAGTAACTAGTTCGAATTTAGACTCAGAACATCTGAACTCAGTCAAAATGTAATTGAGTTTGGAAATATTTACTTCCGAATTTATTTTCATAAAAAGGACATTCTAAAATAAATTCTGTCCAAAACTAACGATACCTGAATTGACAACATTTTATTTTTTCCCATTTCCCTAAATCGAAAACCATTTGGAGAATAACGCCTCTAGAACACAAAAAATTTTTTTAACAATATTTTTGCCAAAAACTACCAAAATAGCTAAACCGGAAACTGACGTCACACAGCTGATCCAATATTGCCACTATAAAAATAGTCTTCTTCCGTTTATCCGTTTGATATCTTTCGACGCATGACACTATCGACAGTTAATTAATTTCAATCGAATATCGTCTTGTACTTTTCGTATGTTTCCTGCCTTTCATTCCGAGCTTTTCAACGACTCGGCATTGCCACGGGACCGACGGACACCTGGGGGGCGCTATTGCCTAACGAAATTTTGACACTTGGTATCCGAATCAACTGTCATAGCCCATACAAAATCATGACACTTGATTCTGATTGCGTGCGTCAAACGCGTTAGGCAATAGGGGGGCAGCTCTCTCTCTAATGACGATTGACAACAACCCGTTGGACAATTTCTTTAACAACGACTCCACTTCTCAACTTTGATTTGACACATAGGTATACTGCTCGTTTCCTTTAATTTTCTACGACTCGGCTATTAAGACCGGACATGCGAAACGCGAAAGATTTGTACAAGCTGACAACACTAATAATTTGCCTCAAGTGGAGACTAAATATAATGATGATGAAGTTTATGCAAAGCTCGGATACGTATAATTTGGCCGGCTTCAGAGGTGCCAGAACTTCACTGTCATCGCGGACGTCTTATGTTGCAAATGCTATAGGCTATGTAGAAATAAAGCGTCAAAATGATACATCTTTTGTTAAATGCCGCATAACACCGGAGCACAGGGTGCCCATCAAAATGTACCAAGTACCTATCTGCAGTATCTGCACAAATATATATAAGAGAATAGGCGATAAACGAGTGTTGTTCATCCGAGTTTTCTTAAAGCAATATTTTATGCGTGGCATTTTCTACATAATCAATGAATTAATCACAATACGCAGTGGTATCGTTTTCAAGTTTTGACGTATATCTTAACGCCGTGACAACTGCGGTCTCTGTAAAACTGAGTGCAATGATATGTAAGTTTGCATCAAATTTTGTAGTTATTTCGAACGTTTTTTAAGTGTGTGAATCAGAGCTGTGACGTCATTTTGCTGATAGACGTTTGTTACATACGCCCTTTTTCATCAAACTAAATAATATTATGGATTTTGCATTAAAAAGATTTCCGCAAATATAAAAAAGTACGTGTATCTTAAAATTTTACGTTCTTTCGAGTTGAACAATAAAAGGTATAACTCAAAAATATGAAATATTGTCAATTGAATTAGTCCGAGCAAAGAAGGTTTATGTTCATGTATTCTATACCATTCTATTATCTCTCTATATGGCCGCTCCCTCATGACTAGGATTGTGGTCATCGGTGGATGTGGATGCTAAGTTTTTATTTTATGAACTGCCTCCACAGGTTGTACATCGCTTCTCTGACGACCGAGCAAAACTTTGTTGAGAATGAGAATATACTATTATAGAGTCGTAAAAATGATATATACAATGATGATATGTAAATCAATGATCTATTGTTCGTCACTCTCCCCTACTCCGCTCTTACGACGTGAGTACCCTAATCTGATCGAAATGTCTGAATCTCCCGGTAATTTTCTTTTTAAAACTACTGGTTTCTGATTAAAAACCGTCCCAAACAATTTCCATCCGCCCACAGTATCGATTACGCCACGTCCCACCGCTGGACTGACCCCATTCCGCCACAATGGGACAATGGCGCGGCGGCACAATGCTCAAGCCGGCACGCGCCACAATGAAGTGTCAAAATTATCTACACGAGGTAAGGGAAGTCGTGTCAAACAGCAGAGGAACATTATATCTCGGTAAAGAATTAATGCGTTTACAGAACCCTTGTATTTTTTTTTCAGAATATTGAGAGTTAATATTGATTTAAATTTACAGGATTTTCACTCATTATCTCTATCTAGGAGAATAAGAGTACAAAAAACTGTCAATACTATCACTAAACAACAAAATGAGGCTTATTCGTATATACATATTTAATTTTATAAATATTTAATTACCTTTCGTTAGTTCATGACGTTTCGGACGTCGCGTTACGTCCAATGCCTTGAAGTAACCTTCCTTCCTTCCTTTGAGACTATTGTTGTAACGCAACGTCCGAAACGTCGAAATTACCAACTAAAGTTAATTAAATAAGTCATATTTATACGCGATTAAGCCTCGTTTCGTTACTTCGTGATAGTATTGACAGTTTCTTACTTTTCCTAGAATATTTCGAAACTAATACACGAAAACATGTTTCCCAGATTTTCGTTACGGTTCGTCACATTTTGTATGGTTTTATTAGTTACATGAGAACGTAACGCTGGCTTACTTAGGCACGAAAAACGTTGACGACACTGTTTTTTATAATCTGTAACAGACTTTTTAAAGGCCTTTGATTGATTGGACGTGACGTAATGGAATAATAGTATTCCATAACAATTTTGAAACGCTTCTTGAGGCTCGAATGTACTAACGATTTTGAAATAAGATCCGAAAAAGAAGTTGATTTATAGGTATCGTCATCAGGGTTGAAGTGAATGATTGATAACATAACATACACAGCTGCATTTATGTAAATAAAAATCAATAGAGAATATGTTTGAATTTTTAGTTTTCCTTTATTAAAAGCTCATTCATGTGATAAACGGTACACAACATAATTTTTTGGAAATAACTTTAAAAATAACCAAGATATAAACCATCAAACATTTCATTTTATCTCTTTCTAGCAAAACAGTATTTAATATGGACTTAATATAGCCGGTGTGGATTATGACGTAACAGTACATGTCGGACCTCTCTGTCAAATAGCAGTCTAATTAGTAGTTTAAAATGCGTACGTAGTTTTTGGCCGATTTTAATTTTAATTCCACTTTTTGAAATAATTTTTACGGTGTTTCGATATGTTGTTAAGAAAAAAGATAAAAAAATCATTCCTATTGAAGAAATGTATGTATTTATATACTAAATGTACTTCAGAATTCTTTTTTGGTGTGTCTGTAAATAGGGATGATGTCTAAATTTTAATAATTAGTCCGTCAGGTAAATTAATAAATAATAATGGAGAAATATCTACTTTTTCTTTTTTTACATAATCAAAAAATACAGGCGACACATTGAGTCAAAATGTCGAGTGACGTCACTCTTTGGTACAAATTTTACCTAGGAGTGACGTCACGAGCCACTCCTGAATTTTAATGCGATTTATCTGAGTATTTTTTTAATATTTTGAATAAATGAAAAATACGTGTCCAATATTTTTTTAATATCTGACGGACTGATAAGAATTTTGATTTTCATATGCCGTCAGTTTCATCTTCTTCCTTGGTACTCCCGTGCGAAGCCGGGACCGACAGCTAGTGGCTTATAATATGCTACAATCTTAAAAACCACTATACAAAGTCACACTGTCATCTATCGTGTTATGAACTACTGATTTCTATATTTAGATTAAATTACCGGTTAATTACTCACGTAGTTAAAGCCGTTTACAACTCGACATGGCAAAAAAGTAATGAATGAATGAATGACGTTTATGTGTACGAATGATTACATATTGTCCCGCTGCAAAGTAATAGCGAAATCTTCAGTTTAAACGTTGCGTTGTTAATTGTGTGCGTTTGTAGAAATAGTATTATTTCCTTGGTGTGCTGTACGTGTACCTCACCCCCCGCCAAGAATACATGAAAAATTTGTTCGGTAATAACACGGCTTGTCATCTCCATTAGTTAGACGACCGGTTTGGTAACCGGTAAACCGGTAACAAAACAGTAACATTACCTGCGAAGCTGAGGTCCTGGGTTCACATCCCGGTAAGGGCCAAAATTTGTGTGATGAGCATAAATATTGGTTCCTCAGTCTTAGATGTTTTCTATATATATAAGTAATACATCTATTAAATATATCGTCGCCTAGTACCCCGAACACAAGCCTTATTGAGCTTACCATGGGACTAGTTCGATTTGTGTATAATTGTCCCGTAATATTTATTTTATTAGTTAAATCTTAGTTACTACGGTGGATTTAGTATATAAATTGTACCGCTGTGTTTCTTGTGCTCTGTGCATGTGTCCTATCCACCTTGTAACGTCACTTAGATAATCGTATCGTCTGGTGACAAGCAAAACTAACTAACTCATACCTACTCGAAATAAAGCTCGTATCTCAGAATCGATATCGCACCGAGATACGAGATTTTGAAGAGCAGTGACAGATATTTTAGTGAGTTTTGCTTGGCACCAGACGGTATGAATGAATGAATGAATGAATGAATGATCTTTATTTTGCTTAAAATGTGGTACAAGGTTGTATAATAGTATGCTTCCTATACATTTTCCCGAATCATCAAAATTATTTTCATAAAAAAATTAATAAAAATTTTTGGTTCATCGATGATGAATGGCGGGGAACAAAATGGGTGTCGATTAAACCTTTTGAACACTTTACGTCAATGTTTCACTAGCACGCCAAACTTTAAGCAAGAGAGCGAAATTAGACCTCACGTTACAATAAATAGGTTAAGTAAGATCATAAGTGTCGGCGGTGTCATGGTCACGACAACTCGTAGTACTTTTAGGGGTTCTTGGCGTTCAAAGGGTTAATAATATATTACTTAAAGAATGGTTGTCAATTTTCGAACCATTTCTGACCAACTTTTGAAGAAAAAATAATCATCTACGTGTAAAATAACAGTAACCCGTGGACCCTGAAACTAGCCATGAGACATGAAACTAGCCAGATCGAATGGTGGACCCTAAAAGTAGCCATGAGACATGAAACTAGCCAGATCGAATGATCCTCTTATCTAGAGAAAAAAACAAGTTTTCGGGATTTTTGGACTTTGGTCGGAAGAAACAAAAATAAAATCAAATTAAAGTAAATACATATTTAAATAAATACTACCAAAAAATCGTTTTCTCTTGACTTATACTATCATTTTATCAATAATTAACAAAATTTTATAAATAAATTATTTTTTTAGCTTGCCAAATGCACTTATTTGGCTTTACTTTTACAGATTTAAATGTTTTGTCCCTTCGCACTATTTAAACAAGACTTGTATTCAATCAACTTTGCTAGAATTGAGTCTAATCACTTATCAACTCTGCTTTTATTAAAACCATGCACATTCGGGAAGTTTATCGGGAGATTTTTACTTTGTCAGGAGACCATACAATAACTAAACAAAATTAAAAAAAAAAAAAACCCCCGAACTTGTTCCACTAAAAGCTGAATATTTTGGAGACAACTGCTCCGATTTTTATCAAATAAAGCTAAGAACACTCGAAATAAAATTATTGATGAGACAAAAAAAACCGTACTCAAATCGGTCCATCCGTATGAGCGCTACGATGCCACAGACAGATACACAGAGTCACACGTTAAATTTATAACACCCCTCTTTTTTGTCGGGGGTTAAAAATTCGGGAGAATCCTGCCAAATCCCGACCATCTGGCAACCCTAAACGCCCCGAGTAAGGCCATTCGAGATTGCAGGCCACATTAGCAATGATGACTGATCAATCGAGTCCACGTTCGCCTCAGCGTCTTAGCGCATTAGCTGGTGGCAATCGATTATCGATTAAGGCTTCAACACAGCTTAGGCACGTCGTTTGGTGATATGGCCTAGTTTTATCGCTAAGAAGTATTACACTGTACCTATTTGGCATACGTAAGGTTATTTTCATGATTTTGTCATAAATACCGCGCCTACCTAATCTAAAGTTATAACAATGAAATGTCTGTACATTCAAGATATTAAAAAAAACAATTGTAAGGTACTATTTATGTATGTTTAGTTTTGTATGTTTGTATGTGTCGGTGCGGCTAAATCGCGTAAAATCGTCTTAACGGATTTCAACTATTTTTGGTACACGGGTAGCTGGATATCTCCAGATGGTGATAGGATACTTTTAACCCGACTACGCTTAAGAAAAAAAAGAGGAGTTATGACTTTTTCTCCTTCGCGTACGAAGTTGTGGGCGCCTTTTAGTTTAGTAGTACATTTCTGTTCAAAATTTCATTTTCAAAAAAAAATCCCGCCGAATGCTAATTTTCAACTCGCTAGGTTATCAGGAAGTGTATATCAATACTTAGTGAAATTAGGGTACTTTAAGAAACTTCAATACTAGATATCCTGTCATCCATCTTTTCACAGAATCTCACAAACAGCCGCCCATCGCTATTCTACTGTGGCGCTTAAGGGTGCGATTTCCTATGCGAGACGGTACACCACTGCCAATAGGGGCGCAGGCACAGTCTTCGGGTAATCCTGGGGACTTCTGGATAGTGATGATGGCATAACTCACCCTCGTCGATGTCCGGGGGCAATCCGCCGACGAACACCTTGCGGCTGAAACGCTCCCCGTGCTCCGAGCCGGCGGATACCGGCGACGAGCGCGCTGGCGAGCCCAGAGCCGACACGCACATCGACAGACCTGCAATACCAAGAAGAACCAAATCAGTAAGAACTTCGCAACAAAACTGTCTAACATAATCTCTCTCTGGCAGTTTTCGGGAGGTGCCACACTAGAGCGCTGACTGTGCTAAGCTGGATTGAACTGGAAGCTGATAATATAGATGTGTTTTCCGATAGTGTTGGTGCATTTTGCAGGAAAGCCCTCCGCCTACCTAGACTTAGGAAGATAGAGACATATAGCGAACAAGGCGAATACAAAATGTGTGACGAATATAGAATGAGATGAAATACGAATTGAACGAAAAACTAATGGGACGAATTACGCTCATACGAGGGTTGCTACTTATATATCCGGAAACAAAAAAACAAACAAACGTACACGGCTGAAAATAGTTTTATTGTTTTTCAAAGTATTCCCCTTGATGATCTATGCACTTTTGCATTCGCGTGAACCAATTTTTAAAGCACTTCTGCCACTCCGCCTGAGGTACCTCCATAACGTGTTGTTTGAATGCGTCGACAGCATCTTCAGCGGTCGAAAATCGTTGACCGCGTAATTTATTCTTTATATTTGGAAATAAATAAAAATCGTTGGGTGCCAAGTCAGGGCTGTACGGCGGATGACCCGTTAATTCCACATTTTGACCCTCCAAAAATAGAGTTGTTTCGCGTGACGTATGACAGCTGGCATTGTCATGATGAAGAATGATTCTTCGTCGCTGGTTAGTTTTACGAATTTGTTCAAATACTTCCGGTAAGCAAATGGTCGTGTACCACTCTGAATTAACCGTTCTACGGTTTTCTAGTGGCACTGTAGCTACATGGCCATTAATACCGAAGAAGCAGGCCACCATTTGTTTCAATGTACTTTTTGCACGAGTAACTTTCGTAGGGTTCGGCTCATTTTGAAACACCCATACCGTTGATTGTTGCTTCGTTTCGGGATCGTATGCATAGATCCAGGATTCGTCACCTGTATAGATGTTATAAACGGCTTTTGAGTCACCACGGTTATATTTTTTTAACATTTTATTGCACCATTCGACGCGAGCATGTTTTTGCTCATTTGTTAAGTTGTGGGGTATCCAACGCGAACAAATTTTTTTTACAGCCAAATAATTATGTAATATGCTATTAATGCTGGTCATAGAAATACCCAGAGTCGCCTCTATCTCGCGGTACGTAACATGTCGGTCGTCCATTATAAGTTTTCGCACAGCCTCGATATTTTGTTGTACAACGACCGATTTCGGGCGACCTGCCTTAACTTCGTCCGTAAGCATACTACGTCCACGATTGAACTCACTAAACCAGTGATACACAGTAGTTTTAGATGGGGCTTCATCACCAAAAGTTGAAGTTAGTTGATCTATGCACTGTTGTTGCGTTAAACCACGCCGAAAATCATAATAAATCATAGCACGAATATTTTCACGAGTGAGTTCCATTCTTGCTGCGAGATGACATTTAAAACCCGTCAAAAACAAAACACGAGCGTTAATAAGGAAGAAAAAATATACCTTATATACTTAAAAAAGTTCAAATTTTACCATGGCGGTCAAATATGCTATTTAAGAAGATTGTAATCCCGGTTTCCGGATATATAAATAGCAGCCCTCGTACCGTCTTACCATCCCTAACTTAGTGATTTTTAAAGTGATTCTTTACACGCTTCTTCTGCCGTGTCTTTTCGCAATTAATTTGGGGTCGGCCCGCGTAAGACATTTTCTAAAGCTACGCAGAAACATCAATCCATCTGTTTTACGCTTTGGTTGAAACTTAAAATGGCATGCAACGTGACCATTTACAATATAATTGAATAGTTGAATAGGTACCACACAAAAGGAGAACATAAGAAATAAAATACATTAAAGGAAAGGACAAATATCATTAGGCAAAGATCGCGAGGACGTCTGAAGAAAAGATGGGCAGACATCTTCACGCATAGACTGGCACCACAATAGATGAGAAGAGCTAGAGATGAGATTTTATTTATTTATTATTCAAAAAAGTTACACTGTATTACAGTAAAACCAAGGCACTGTGAACTACAAAAAACAAAAACAAATAGAAAAACTTAAAACTAGTTTAATTTAGGCGACGTAACTCTGTGGCTTCGTTGCGTCGTCTGATCTGGTGTAGGATTCGGCAGATTGCCCCGGAACTGCCTAAATACTACACTCTTGGGCCAGAAGTCTCAACTTGCGATGGTGTGCTGCAGCGGCCGCGGCACGCGCACCACAAACGGGCTGAAGTGCACGTAGTGGCGGGACTGCAGTGAGAAGCCAGTCTTCTGGCAAACGAACTCCAGCACGTCATCAGCCACGGCGGAGTGATGCAAGAAGCGCTACACGTAGAGTGCCTTACTCGGTGTAGCAACCCGAAGACCAGAACCAACCGGCTCGGCAATAGCTCGGAGATAGTTATGGAAGGAAACTGGAGAGGCTTACGCTAAGGAGGTGATTACTTACCTCAGCAATCTCAAGTGCTTTCTGCAACCGTAGTCAGTCGCATGTCATCATTGTTATTTCAAATATAAATAGAGTTCAAACTAAAATCACGAGCTCGTGAGTATATAACGGCGTAACCTACATTATATTTTTTCCTTAAATGAAATGAAATGAAATGAAATTTAAGTGTCTGAGATGTGGTTAACAATAAGGTGGAACAACATTTTGTTATGATCAGCACATTTCGCCAACATTTGGACATGCAAACATTACAAACTTATGACTGATTATTATTTTTACTTATTTAATTACAATTGCTTACTAATTTAAATTTCATTGATTTATTCTATTATTATTCATTAAAAATTCTTGTATCGTGTAAAAACATTTGTCGACTAGCCATTTGTGTAATCCAGATGTGAATTGTTTTAAGGGAAGCCGTCTCATTTCAATTGTTAAATTATTGTACAATTTGATTGCCATGGCGTAACTATTTTTACTGCAGAGCTTAGTTTTATAAGTGACTGGCAATATAAGTTTTTCTGAGTCTCTGATATTAAACTTACAAACACTGCTTAGTTTAATAAATAGGTTAGGATGTAATCTAGTAAATTTGCAGGCCTCGAAATTTGAAGGCCTCTTTATATTGCATATCATGTGTAAAAAGTATTATATAATAAAAAGGCTTTCTTGTCTTTATTTTACTTAACATTAGCATGTTGCATTGCTTCATTTATCTCTATGTTAGGATATAAAAGTTGCTAAAGAAACGTTATTAAACGTTACTCGTGTTCAGAAGCCTACTTTAGCGCTCAATATAGAGTGTTAAAGGGCTGAAAGTATCCGCGTTTGATGTACCCACAAAAACATTTAACATATTACTAAGAGCCTTACCGCGTTATAGCGCGTCGACTGCGTTTTCCTTTCCATAGAGCTGCATACTGACTCACGTATGTGCCGCGTTTGTAAAAATATACCCACTTAGTTAACGCGAGTATTTATATACATAAATTAAATTTTGGCTCAGGTCATCCTGAGCCAAATTCTTCGGCCACAGTTCCATTTCGTCACCTTCTTAAGTCGTTCTCATTCCCATATGGTCTACTGTTCCGATTCGCCAGCATTCCCATATCGTCACTTCCCTATCTCGTCCGCTTTCTTACGTGGGCCACTGTACCAACTCGTTTACATTCGTAATTAGACTACACTGCCAATTCGTCAACATTCCTAATTAGTCTACAGTATCAACTCGTCAACATTACTATTTAGACCACAGTGCCAACTCGTCAACAATTACTATTTAGACCACAGTGCCAACGGGTCAACATTCCTATTTAGACCACAGTGCTAACTCGTCAACTATGCATATAGTAAAAATATTGAAAACCCAGACTCGAGTTCAAACATTCGTTTTCATCACACAATGTTTGCCCAAACTGGGAATCGAACCCGCGACCATCACCATTTAAAAAACCACCACCACCACCATGGTCGGTTCGGATATGTCTGGATAGTATATAGTAGGTACTTACATTATTTTTATGAAATGAAGTGTAATAATTTATTTCTTGAAGTAGGCCGCTAGGACACTTTTACAAGAATTACAAGTCTGGTTCAACCAGCATTTATATTTGAAACTCTGGGCACGTATATACATTTACTAACTTCTGCCCGCGACTTCGTCCGCCTTAAATTCGTTTATCGAAGATAAGGGTATTTTTCCGGGATAAAAAGTAGCCTATATCCTTCCCCGGGACTCAAACTATCTCGATACCAAATTTCATCCAAATCGGTTCAGCGGTTTAAGCGTGAAGAGGTAACAGACAGACAGACAGACACACTTTCGCATTGATAATATTAGTATGGATGCCCTTGACTATACTAGGTATGATTTTAATAAACACAGGACATGGTAAACTTTTTCAAAGAAGCACTGCCTTTTAATAGACTTTACCTTATCGTTTATCGTAGCACTGTGGTCGATAAAGGAATGCGGACGAGTTGGCACTGATGATGCTGACTAAGGAGTACTGAGGTCGATAAAAGAAAGTGGACGAGTTAGCACTTTGGTCGAAATTGGAATGTAGACAAAAATGGGATATTGACGATATCAAGAAAGTGGACGAGTTGGCACTGTGGTCAAAATAGGAATTTAGACAAAATGGGGTATTGACGATATCAGAAAGTGGACGAGTTAGGAAGGTGACGATTTAGGAATTGTAGGCTGACGACATGGCACTGTGGTCGATCTAAGAAGGTATCGAAATAGGATTGTGGATTAAGTCATCCTGAGCCTAAATTTAAACTTACCCGAAATTGGGATGTTGACAATTACAACTTTTTTCAGTGTCTCTTAAAAACTCACCAAGATACAACAAAGTTAAACGCACATTTTTGAACTTTCCCAAAAATGCCCCATACTAACACCTTGTATGGGGAGATTAAGAACATGGTTCTGCAGCTATGTTTAAACGTGCTTTCATCGAAATGGTTTCACAACAAAAGTTACCACGAACTCCATGGCTTATTCAATGGTATTATTATCTATACTATTTATAAAGTTGTAAAAATGAAATGTCTGTAGGTACATTGAAGATATTTAAAAAAATATATTGCATCTGACTATTCGGAGGTCACTGAAAAAATATACTTTTTGAATTTTTTGTATGTTCGTATGTGTCGTTGTAGCTTCATAACGCCACATCGGCTGAACAGATTTCAACTATTTTTGGTACACGGGTAGCTGGGTATATCCAGATGGTTATAGGGTACTTTTTATCCGACTACGCTGTCGTAAAAAGATGGGTTATGATTTTGTCTCCTCCACGAACGAAGTTGCGGGCGTCTTCAAGTATATTAATAATTTTCATACATTAAAAATTGACTTTTCCACTCAACTTTAAAAGCTCATAAAACAAGCTATAGGCAAGTTATCGAACTCCATTTGGTTTTTAAGTTTTCTAACATAGAAACTGAAATTTCGCGTCAAAATTTTATTTTTATTTGAGTAGGTACAGTCAACATCCCAATTGTTCATGTAATTTACCCCGGGCCGGTGTATCCTCGTGTTGCTCTGCAAACTCGAGTGACGTACTGCCGTGTGTCTAAGTCCAGCTCACGGTGCAAAACGAGGAGTATTTCGAGGCGCTCAGTCTCCTAGTTGGTTGTTCTTACCAGCGGCGCTGAGTCGCGACACGACATCCTGCGCTTGGTCGGAGGGCACGGAGGGCGAGCCCGCGGCCGCCCCGCTTGCTAGCGCAGCCTCCTCCACGCCGGGAAAAAACGGCGACTTGCCTGCAACAACAGAGAGGTCACGTCAGTATTCATTCACGCTCAATGTTTGGAAAACCGTAATAAACGTTAGGAAACGTCAATAAACCAGCGGTGACGAACCCGGCAGGCCCCTATTTCACAATCGTGACAAATGTCGGGTAACAATGACAATTTCACGTACATTGCGTATATAAAGTAAGAAGATGTATCGAGCTTGCGGGGATCGCCGTGAACATAAAATTGTCCTTAATTCTTGACAATTGTCACGAGTGTGAAATAGGGGCCAGGTATCACTTCCAAGTTTCGGTCACTTGTGTCCCTTGCACTCGCATAATTGGGCTAGTGCAGTTATCAATGCATGCTTGATGACGCTAAAAGATGGAAGCGTCGACGCTGTAGACACGAGATAAAGGTGTCACGAACACGGAGCAATATTTGAACAAAAATAGTTTGCAATAAACTGGCCATGTGGGCTACCGTGCTTAAATTCGCCGTGAGGTCTTTTGAAATGGCAAATGCACTCAACTTTTACAGTTTGCGAGATTTTTATAGAGTTTTCACTCATGATTGTGAAACAATTTGCCATTCCTGAACATGTCATTTAAATAAAACAATTCAAACGGATAATACCGCGTATATTATCTCATTTTGAGTTCCCGACGTTTGGGAATCTTTCGTGTTCACGGGGTCGACTGAGAAAATATACATTTTCCTAAGTTACAATTTGTGTAAACTACCCACTTCATGTAAGTCACACGCCTACTTAGCATCCGTTTAAAAACTACCGTGCTTGGGGCTTGTTTGAGGAGAAAGAGGGAGTGAATTCCAGAGACAGCTTGCCTGAACGGCGAAAGAATTTGACATGAAACCGGTAGCATTTGCTCAAAAATTTCTTATTTTTACCAACCCGTGTGTTTTCTCCTATACGCCGACATCCTACTATTAGTCGTTCATAGATATAAATCAAGCCACAACTGGCTGACGCTTTAATACGTAAAAATACGCTAGTGTCAACGGAAATTGGTATTCTTAAACACATTGTCAATCGCCACACAACATATTAATGCGGTGTGTGTGTGTGTGTGACTTAAAATAGTGTACGATGAGCCAACGAGTCTACCAAACAGTGTAATTTCAGTGACGATTGAAAGAATCCGACAATTCCTCCGAGCGATTTGTTAAATCAAAATAAATCCAGCGTAAACTGATGACATAAGGAGCTCGGGCGCTCGAGTCAATGACTTTGGGCCGAAAAATAGTAAACTATTTGGCTACGGGCCAGCGGTGCGTACCTAGTTGACAGACTTCAAAGAGGCAAAAACAATGAAGCTTCGTATCAAACGGACTATTTTTTGCACTGTTTCTATAAAGTTGTTATATTGTATTCGTAGCACAGAAAAAACGGACCAAGAGCATGTCGGACTATGCTCAGTGTAGGGTTCCGCAGCCGTTCATACAAAAAATACTTCAGTTTATTTTCACGAGTCACCGAAACCAACACAAACGCCATGAAACTTTATTTTTACGACGATTGGTTCATCGCTATATATGCAATTTTTCTTAAAAAGTATACGTTTTTTAAAGAAAAGGCTTGCTTAGCGAGTTAGGTGTTTTCATAACGAACAATTAGGCATAAAAACAATTTAACGGATTATATCACGTATAATATCTCATTTTTACTTCCCGACGTTTCGGAAGCTTTCCAGCTTTCCATGGTCACGGGTGGACTGAGAAAAGATGTATTTTCCTCTGTTAAAGTTACAATTAAAAATACATATTTTCTCAGTCCACCCGTGACCATGGAAAACTGGAAAGCTTCCGAGACGTCGGGAACTAAAATGAGATAATATACGCGATATAATCCGTTAAATTGTTTTATTTCAATGAGTAATAATCGCGGAAACAGAAGAAAATATTAATTAGGCATAAGTTTTGAGTCCATTACAGGTCTATTGAGAGACTAGATACGCAATCTTTATTTTTATACACCTCTCTGTAGTAATCACAATATATTTGAATTTCCGAATGCGAGAAAGCGTCAAACAAATGTTTTTAAGTAATTTTTACCGTTCCAGGAACTAGATAACAACAAAAACTATGAAAGTTCGTACATATTCGCTTGGAGCCCCTTAAATAGGTAACCGTTTTTTTGCTGAAGCAAATCATGTGAACATGGTCGCGGCCTCGGCTAACAACGCTAATCAGTAGGCATACCCAAGGTCGGCCTATTGCAAGCGTGTGATACGAATGGAGGGGCAGGTGCAACGCACACACATCTCTACTATTATACATACATACAATCACGCCTTTTTACCATTACGGGGTAGGCAGAGACTACCTCCTTCCACTTGCTACGGTCCTGGCATACAACTGCCGCTTCATCAACATTAATTAATCTCTTCATTTTGTGCTGTCACAATCCTTTCGCTTTATCTCATTCGCACACAGAATATCAATATCCCTCGCATCCATCATCTGACATACCTACTTCATCTATTTTATCATTCATTCCTTCTCTTACATTTAACGTAGCAAAGGGGCTCTCCATAGCCCACTCTTCGCTCTCGCTGGAACCGAGACGTGATGGGTTGCGAGAACCACATCGCCGTCATTTACGTTCCCACGAGCAGTTAGGGATAAATATTGGAACCCAGCAGAGCCCCGCATACCGGGTAAGGGTTTAGCCTTATTCTGGGGTCACCAGTACCAGGGCAATTCGGCACGCTAACGATTAGACTCGCCTCTAGCCACGCATCCATCGGCATCTTATAAAATATTATAAAGTTGTAAAAATGAAATGTCTGTAAGTACAATCGAACCAACTGAATCATGACCCACTTTGCTGATAATTCGTGTAGAAGTGTCAATCTTGTAAGGTCTATCGGTAAATGTCAGAGTCTACTAAAATGATAAGTTCGTTACTAAGGAAATCTATCTTCAGGCGAATTTCGACCTACTTGCATTTAGATGGTTTGGCAAAATGAGCTTGTGGTGGGTCAGGTTTCAGTTGGTTCGATAGTACATTAAATACATTTAAAAAATATATTGTTACGGACTATTTGGAGGTCACTAAATTGAAAACAATTTTCTTTTGATTTTTTATATGATTGTATGTTTGTATGTGTCGTTGTGGCTTCATCACGCCAAATCGGCTAAACAGATTTCTACTATTTTTAGACTACGGGTTGATTTGTGTATGTAAGGTTTTTTTTTTATTAGGTCCATAAATCGCAGCGTCAATTTAACCCGACTGGATCGAACCCGTGACCCCGCGGTTATCGCCCCCCAAATCCAGTGGGTGCCGCTTTCATGGGTACTTTCCTGTCGGGCGTTGGGGCCTAGAGCCCCGTTATTAAGCAATTGGAGCAATGATGTCCTGGGTTCGATTCCTGGTTGAGAGAATTTAACTTTTTAATCTTCAATTCTTTCTGAGGCTTCGTCTACATCCGCATATTGTCTTAACTCTTAGATGAATACCTCTACATGATGAGTTTTGCTAAAATGACTTAATTAGATATTTTTTTTCTACAGGGAATATGCATAAATTTTAGATTTTGCTTTATTACAAGCTGCTCATTCATGTAACAAACAGTAGATTTTTTTTTTCGAATAACTATAAAAATAACCAAGATGTAAGCCATCAAAAATTTCATTTTATCTATTTCTAGCAAAACAGAATTTAATATGGAGTTTATATGGCCGTAGTGGACTATGACGTAACACTAACAGTGCATGTCGGATCTCTCTGTCATATCGCTGTCTAATTAGTACTTTAAAATGCCTATATCATGCGTATTTCTCGGCCGACTTTAATTTTAATTTCAGTTTTTGAAATCGTTTTTTCGGTATTATGATATTTTGTTACGAAAAGAGATTAAAAGAAAATCATGCATGTACCCCATTTGAGACTTTGCTATAACGTCATTACACTCTCGAATTGATGTTGATTTTAACTCGTCAATTTCAGTAGTATCATTTTTGATGCTGTATGCATCTAAGGGTTAAATTGTCCACAATACCACGTGATCAGTGAAATTTTTTTAAATTGTCACCTCTCTCATATCGCCAATTTCCTAACTTCCACATAAGTTTTTCACAGAAACCGCAAGAAAAACCTAGCCTATACTATTATCAAGCTGAATTATTGTAGTTGCATTCATTAAATATGTCTGTACATTGATTCTATAAAAAAACATGGACTATTTGAAGGTCACTAAATTGATAAGTCTTTTTTTAGATTTTTTGTACGTTTGTATGTGTTGTTGTGGTTTTATCACGCCAAAACGGACGGAGACTTCAACTATTTTTGGTACACGGGTACCTGGGCATGTACAAATGCTTACAGGAGACTTTAATCGAGTACGCTGACGATAAAAAAAATATAGTTTAAAAAACACTAGAAAAACAAGCTTTACAATTTTTTTTAACAAATCCAAACGCAGCTATGATACGATATTCCATGATCAAGGTCCAGTTCATATCTTCCGGTTCCATCATCAGATCATTTCGACAGTACCATATTATTGTATTGTCATCTACCTACATACAGCTGCCAATTTTCATGACGCTACGATCTTTGGAAGATGGTTAAATTAGTTACCTTAGATTCCATTACATAGTTACATACAGGAAGCGTGTTAAAAAAAGGGTTATGGCTTATTTTCTCTTCGGCGAACGAAGTTGCGGGCACCTCCTAGTTCATAATAAAGTTCGACCGCTGCGGCCCCGCGACACTGCGGTCCCAGGATCGATCCCCGTGGGACCGAGCACGTGTCAGTTCCCATCGCCTTGAAATGGCGTAATTCCGTATAATTTCACGCGAACAACCACAACAGCACATGCCGGTGTTTACTCAGCTAAGGACACAAAGCTAAAGGTGCGTCCACACTTGTATCATTTTCTCGTATCCGATCACCGTGCCGTAGCATGACTGCGTATCGCGCTGCTTGGACGCTTACTGTCGGCGCGCCGATAATGCCGCACTCTTCCCATACAAGTGTGTGATACGCGTAGCAAATGGATTTCGAGTGATCGGATCGGCGCAACGTCCAAACGCGTGATCGTGACACGCGATCATGCTACGCGACGATGATCTGATACGGGCAAATAATACAAATGTGGACGCACCTTAAAGCGTAGATGGCGCCATAATCACACTACGTAGTAGAATATAGAAGTTTAAATCAAACAGATACAAACACATCAAACTTATAAAACCTCTATTTTTCGTAGGGGGTTAAAAACAAGGTTTTTTTTTAAATACAAAAACCGGCCAAGAGCATGTCAGACCATGCTCAATGTAGGATTCCGCAGCCGTTCATAAAAACAAAACTGCACTGGAAATAATAAAAAATACGATATGAAAAAAATACACTAACAAAAGAGCGTATCTCCCCGGCACTTACGTCCTTTTCCTGAGAAGCGCAGTTTTTTGGAAATAACTTACAAACTTCGTTCGCGGAGGAGAATGCGTCATTAACCCAATTTTTTTCTTCAGCGTAGTCGGGTATTAAGTATCCTATAACCATCTGTAGATACCCAACTACCGAAATACTGTATATACCCAAGTACCAAAAATAGTTGAAATCCGATAAGCCGTTTTGGCGTGATAAAGCCACAACGTCACGTACTAACGTACAACATATTTTTTTTTGATTTAGTGATTTTCAAATAGTCCGTAACAATTTTATGAAAATATCTTCAAAGTATCATGTGTTATTATTTTATTATAAGTACATTCTACGCACTGTACATTTGTCATGATGTTACATTTTAGGCCACACGTACATTTTGATTGTAGTTATAATTTTTCGCGTGTTATATTCTCAGCTGAAGCCCTTTTGTAGGTCTTTCGAGGATTTATCATTTATGTTGTCCTAGAGAGGTTATTTTTTTAGTTTTGTTTAAGCAATATCATAAGTTCGTTTTTGTTAAGAATTAATCGCATGACCGCCTAGACAGTCAAGGTTCGGTGACCCGGCCACTGATCACCGCGGCCGAGTTTCAACTGACATAGTTTTCGTTTTTTTGGACACGAAGGTTACGATAACACAGATAAACGTATAATAGTTTACGAAATATTATTAGACCGGCTGTTATCGACAATTTTACAGCTAATTACTGGAAGCTTGTATCCTAAAATGGTGTTAAACTGTTGTCGGCATGCACACGACTGCCGAAATTAAGCTCTTTAACTTAAACGCAGATTGGAGTCTGTATTTGACCGATATCAACACAAACACAAAGAGATCAGTTTACGAATTACCGAGGGCCAGCTAATATTTCCTAAACTATACCCTCCTTTATACCAGTCGGGTAAAGACAAAATGGCGGTAAAAAAGTTTCGTGCGCATTTCGATCACTTTGCACCCTGTTCTAATCTTACATGGATCTAGATAAAACTTATTACAGAAAGATCTTTGATTAAAGTAATTCATCGTAAAATATCAAATATAGTAAGTATATAAATATATAATATATAAATCCTTTTTGTGAATAGTTTCAATTGCCGATTGTACTTTACTTTGAACATCCATGAACGACGCACCTAGATGATTCTAAAGAGCCCAAACTCAATAGGATTGCATTATTTTATTACAGAGTTCCTATGACCACCTTCCTGCTCCATCATCAGATGAGCTCGATAATATCATACTATTGCATTGTCACCAAACTTAAATAAGTATGCCAAATATTATCTCAATCGGAAACCGGGAAGTAGGTCAAATTTAACTCGCAAGATTCCAAACAAACATTCATTGCAAGTTAAATAAAAGCTTCTAAAAAGAACAGAAGCTGTGTTACTAGTCGCTCAAAAGTCGGCACTAAATATAGACTTATCTTTAGTCTAACGTCCGTAACCGATATGTCAAAACAGTGTTGACATATATCTATGGTAAAGTAAATTACTTTTGTTAAACCCATGGTAGTGTATTCCATAAATGTTTACATCAAACTTCTTTTTGCATACGACGAAAATCACGTTTAAAGAAAGTTAATACCGGATTTGCGGTTTGTTTATACACGTAAATCGTGGTTACATTCGTTATTTCTTCTTAAATAGGTAATTGAAAGGTTTTCGCACGATAAAATACACTTATTATCATGGCTAAGGTCGTGAGAAACACTATTAGCGTTTTATGTCAGACTCCATTCAACGGTTAATGTTATTAAACAGATTAAAAATCATGGGTTAATGAATGTAACTTTTTAACTTGAATATTTCGGTAAATATCGATCTGAGATAAAAAGTTTATAAAATAAAACATACTTATTTTAGCGTAATCTATATGATTCAATCTAATTTAGGCCTAAAAGTGGCAAAAATTTAAAAAATCAAAATTTTTTCACTATGTCGGTCCCCGTTTCCTATACTCTGACCGGTAGGCGTTCTAATACACCTATGTACTAAGATTCTAAAGTAAGCTATGTTGTTTTTGTTTTACTCTATTTGGTTATGTATTCTTATTGTATGTGCCTATCTTATACTTACAAAAATTTATTTTGCTACGAAATAGCTAATAAAATCTGTGGAAATCCAGTTGGCAATGCAGCAATTTGCAAAGTTTTCTCACTAATTATAATGTTTTATACAAAATTGATTGCTTTGTATCCACGAAAAGGTATTTGACACGTAAAACAAGAGCAAACTGTCAATCAACTAGACACTAGATTAAAAACCTGTCAAAGTTAAAGTGTCCAAAAAACATGTTACAATTTAAAACAATTTCGAAATAAATATTTTTCGTACAGCGTTTTGGATGGAAAACAATTATGTAATGAACTATTCATTTGTAACAATCGATTTTTCTAAATTCTTTATAATAGTAATTAGGTAAAAATATGTATTTATCATATCTGTTTCAAATCAAACGGTTCGAAAAATATTATTCGTAGGTATGTAAAATATAGGTAAGTATCAATAAGTACTCACTTTTCCTATACGGGAATCTTGGTCCTCTAATAAAAGGCGTGATCAAGGCTGGGATCGTATGCAGCGACATAATAAATTTCACACAGCACAACTGGTAATTGAAAATAATTGCCGATTTTCCTACTGGTTTTATTTTTATTTGAAAATACGAGTGCCTGCCACCGCGACGTCGGCCGAATGAAAAAAACCGACGATCGTTCCTAATTCGAAAAAAATATGAAGTAAATAAATAGACTGCCAGAGATAATAAAAGCAATGGAGAACTTCGCCATAAAACTTTTTGGCAATTTTCTTAAAAAGTTTTTGGGTTATTTTTTAATTATTCTATAAGGGCTGTCCGAGGATTGTAACTAGGTTTTTTTTTAATTGTTTGAGATTTAGATTTTCGGGTTTTTTATGAAATGATTGGAATTATGTGTTTTTAGAAGGTAATATAGCAATTTACAAAATATACTTTTTTGTTGCGACACAAACAGTTATTGTACGTACCTACTTTATTATTTTATAAAGTGTGTTCGTTTTGTTGGAACAATTTTAAATGTTTTTTCTTTGCTTAATTACTATGTGATATTTACCATTTTTGTGTCTCTCTGTGCATCATAGCTCTTAATCCACTGTTTTTGCAGTCAGCTTAATAATAATATTATATATTTTTTTTCAGGATTATATTTAACCCTGAGGGTAGGATTGTATGAAATACTTCATTTAAGTATTCATAAAGAACATTAAAACAAGAGGACTGTCAATCGCCGTACAATAAGCCGTACCTCGATATGTACAACGCCATCTATGTATAAGAAATACTATTTACAATTAATTATTCAATTTTGCATGCGTGCTATAGTATTTAAATGATAAGATTTATTAAATATTAGCTGTTTACAAACTAATTGTTACTGTACAATGTTTCTTCATTCAATTATAACATCGTTTCGTTAGGGTTTACTCATAAAGCGCCATCTAGTTTTGGCCAGAATATCTCCTTGCGATCGGGCCACGATCGAAAGTGTGGCATTGACAGCCACTTCATAAAAGAAAGTATTTCTTAAGTTGACTGTTTTTATCTTAGAGCATTGAAATACTGGACATGTTTGAAAGATGCATACGTGACGGACAAAATGAGGAGCAGTAGGTTAGCGTAGTACGGGCATGTTATGAGAAGGTAAAAGAATGTTAGGTATGAATGTTCAAGGACTAAGAGCGGTCGGTAGACCAAAAAAGCGATGGATGGATTGTGTGAGAGAGGACATGAGAAAGAAAGGAGTAAGCGCTGAAATGACTAATAATAGAGATGAATGGAAGAAGAAAACATGTTGTGCCGACCCTACGTAAGTGGGATAAGGGCAGGGAGATGATGATGATTGAAATACTGGAGATGACAACCCGCGTGTCATTACCGAAAAAAAAACATACATTTTTAGCGGGGTGGTGGGGCGAAGTAAACACGTACAGCACACTACGGAAACATACCTATTTCTACAAACGCACACAATTAAAAGGAATCACCTACAAACAAAACAACACTCACACAATTTACCCTATAAACTGACCGTCGATTTCGCGATTACTTTGCAAGAGGGAAATGTAAGCGCTCCTAAATGCTCTATGGTTTTTATCCTTCGCTATCTGACACAGGGCTGTATTTATAGATTACTAGCTTTCGCCCGCGACTTCGTCTGCGTATAGCTCGAATTTCAAAAAATCCTTCTTTAGTGCGCCTATACATATATTTCTAACGGCATATGTGTTTCAATTCTCGTATTCCTATCGTCGGCAGTTTAGGCTATGCATTGTCTGTCAATAGTTATAAGTCACGTTACTGTTATATACCTGTAATTTGAGAAAAATAACAGATATAATTGGGCAATTGAGTTTGAACTATTGATAATATTGAACATTAGGTAGGTTTTGAAGTATTTCTTTATATACCACATGAACAGACCCGACCAAGCTGCGTGGAGAGCTTGCTCTCGAGTGAGCCACGTAAAACTGGCCGTGCGAGAAGCAGTCCCCCCTTAGACCTATTCCTGCTGTTTTCAGTGACTGACCCTGAGACTTATTGATCGTCATCGCGAAACAGACCTTAAGGGGAAGCTGCAGGCTTTTCAATTTGAATGGGTATTCCGAGGGTATAAATGGTATCCGGGATATATACACAAATTCACCTTGAGCACAGCCAGTAAATACAATGGCTTCTATAACGTTTTTATGTAAGGCTTACACACGCAGCCTGGTTCCATTGCACAACTTCGGCTGATTGAAATTTCGCAGCAACATTACTCGAGCACCCACTTTTAAGTCTGGTCGTTCTTAGCTGTCAGAATTGCTCGTTCACACAACCACTCCATGGACTTGCTGTGTAGATTATGAACATCTGGGTAAAGAGAGATTAGGTCGTCAACGGTCCGCACAACTAAGGCGAGATCCCGTGGAATAGTAATCCTCCCCTCAGTTTCGGGATATTCTCCATTTCCTATTTGAGGAAGAAGGTCGGAGAATTCTCCAGCGCAAACATCGCCCTTAAGGTGCACTCGCATATTTATCTTAAGGTGGAGTTTTTTGATTATAGGCCAAATATTTGAAGCCTTAATGCAAGTTTAATTCAAGTACCCCGGCCTGCAATAAAATATTTGAATTTGAATTTAACTTCATCAGCTCGAGTTCGCCTCGGAAATACGGGCAGAATCTGACAAAAGTCTCCAGCTTAGTGATTCCACCCATCATAACTTCGTTCCCTCTAATATCTTTCAAAGTTCTATTCAGCGCTTCACAACACTCTTTATGTGCCATCGTACTTTTGTCCCAGACTGTTACCCCCTTATTTTAACCCTTTCAGGGATGAAATTCCAAGAATGCTGAAATTAGTTTCTTAGTTTTAAATTAAGAGTCTTTACGTGAAACATCAAAACAGTTATTAAATAACTACAGATTTTCCATACACATTTTCAACCCCAATTTAACACCGTTAAGGGATGACTTTCCAAAAATGCTGAAATTAATTTTCTTAGTTTAAAATGAGAAAATTATAGTCGAAAATAACAGTTACTCAAATAATTATTGATTTTCAATACAAACTTTCAACCCCAATTTAACCCCGTTAGGAGATAAATTTCCAAAAATCCTGTCTTTTTCCTTGCCTACGTTGTATATTGTGTCTACTGTAAAAATTTCAAGTCTCTAAGTTCAGTACTTCTGCGTTGATATCGTTTACAACTAACGCCATCCAGTTACGCAAACAGGTACTAACGCGTCATATTGGTTTCAAAGCAATTTCTTTATAACTCCTCAGAATGAAAATTTCAGAGATAACAATAAATTATGATTTTCCATTAATTGTTAAAAAGAACTCGTTTATGTATTTATCTTATTTATACTTTTGTAACAAAATGTTTATCATTCAGAGATGATCGCAAGTCCAAAATGTACAACGGGCTATTATCCGGCTATATTCAGATATACTCTTATTTGTATGATACGTCATATACGGAAGGTGTGTTCTTTGTTTAATCGTTAGGCAGTATTACTGTTGCTAGGTTACCAATTGTTTATTAATTGTTTAGAAATGAAAATGTCGATTGAACATTTTATTGACTGGACTTTTGTAGTGTAATTTACCAATTGTGTTGTAATTAATATATCTTTAAAACTGATGCTGGCAAAAGTCTTGAACTGCCATTTCTCTTTTTATATATATAATGAAAATGTCACAATGTCAAATGAACAAAAGGTCATGTTTTTCCATCTAATGTTAAAAAAACCCGTTTTATGAATGAATACCCTCAAAAGTGGTAGCCTATGTCCTATTCTGTTATCTAAGCTATATTACTGCAGAATTTTACGCAAATCTGTCATGTAATTTTTGCGTACCAGTGTAACGTACGATTTGTCCGCATTGAATTCATTTTTCGCGGGTAAGTGTCTTTTCCCGGTATAAAAAGTAGCCTATGTCCTTCCCCTGGACTCAAACTACCTTCATACCAAATTTCATTCCAATCGGTTCAGCGGTTTAAGCGTGAAGAGGTAACAAACAGACAGACAGACAGACAGACAGACACACTTTCACATTTATAATATTAGTATGGATTTATGCTTACTTGTCCTAAATTATAAACAGCATTCTAACCTAAAAGTACACCTTTTTAGGGTTCCGTATCAAAACTGGTAAAAAAGGAACTCTTATGGTGCGATTTTGTCTGCCTGTCTGTCTGTCTGACCGACTATTAGAGCGCCATATCTCAAAAACTACTTATGCTATCTATTTCAAAATTGAAATATTTATAAATATGGTCTGCCCACATGTATTGCAAAGGAAACATTTTAAAATATATTTTATATTATCTAAAATGGAAATCTAAAACGACGTAGGTATATGACGGGAGGTATGTGAGAAGTAGTGTATCATATGAAAGGGCTTGATGGTACATTTTTGAACTATACGTTTTTTTTTATTGTGAGTCGATTTTGTTACATTAAGGAAAATTTGAAAAAATGCACCATTCCCCCCCTTATCTCCGAAGTTTACCTAACGAATGTTGTAATTTTCACAATTTGTAGGGTCTGGCTATAATATCTTTACCCCACTAATTTTAATTGTTTTATCTGTGCAATAGTATATGGCAACACTGAATATAGGGCACTAAATAGTCTTAATACTTGTGTATTATCCACAACCTTTACACAAAGTCTATAAATAAATATTACACGAAAATTATAACCATGTCTCTATCTAGCTATTTTTTTTTTAATTTTAAAAAAACCTATGTGAACAACCCCGTTGCATTAAGTTTGCGCCTCATTCGTATCGTGTAAGGTGCAAAATTAACTCAACCGGAACCGGGTAATATAATAATGTGAGGGTAAGTGAAAGTTTGTACGGAACCCTCGGTGCGCGAGTCCGACTCGCACTTAGCCTGTTTTTTGTCTTAAAGTAAATAAATTAATAGGATTTTTTTTATTGCCACATTGCCAATTCCATACATTACATTTGTTTCCTTGCGAGAATACAGCTAGATGCAATTTTTTAGGTTAGAATTTTATAGGGGTCCTGTAGTTATTTGAGAGATTTTAGGCTGGCTACGCAGATTATTGAAGTAGGCATTTTTTTAGTGCCGCATTGCTATTTTAATCGGTATATTAAATTTATTTCCTTGCGAGAAAACAGCTGTATGCAAATTTTTAGGGTAGAATTTTATAGGGGTCCTGTAAATTGGGAGATATTTTAGGCTGGCTACCCAGAGCAGTATTAGATTATTGAAGTAGGCTGACCCAAAGCAGTGACGTCAGCATTGGCAAGCGGGCCAATGCCACTGCATTCGCGCCAAACGTGACGCAACGTCGAGGTTATGTTTACACTGCCCATTATGCATAACCAAACAAAACTCTTTAGTGCACACCAAAACAAGTAATCGGGCGGATCAATAAAAAACACTTGACACGTAGGAAAATGCTGATTTTCCAACGCCTAACCGATTTTATAAGTATTTATTAAATTTCACATTAAATTTGAGGGGCCGTCCAAAAACTACGTGAGACTCTTTTGGCGATTTTTCTGACCATCCCTCTCCCCTGGTGAGATTTTGTGATATTTGGCTCAACCCAACGCGTCCCCCAAAGACACGTGAGCATCCTAGGGGCGTCCAAAAATACGTCGGCGTTTTTTGCGACTTTCCGACCTTACTCCCCCTGATGAGATTTCGTGAGATTTGGCTCAATCCAACCCGTACCCTAATGACACGTGAGATTTGAAGAGGCGTCCAAAATTACGTGTATCTTTGTTGGCAATTTTCCGACCCCACCCTGAAATGTAATTTTTGACAGAAACTTATTATTAACCATATTTAAAATTTCGACGATGTCATTTAGCATACGAAAACAAAAAATCATGTCTGTAATAGTCTGTAGCATCCTAAACGCAAAATATATCGTAACACTTATTTATGCCTTTAGTAATAACGATGTGTTGCGAAATATTTGGTGTTTTGGATGCTACAGACTATTCGACTCTGAATGTATATATGTTTAGAAGCTACACATCAAATTTATAATGTCCGTCGGTCTGCGTCGTTGGGTAAAATATGAAATTTTTAGGTAAAAATGTGCATTTTTAGTTTAGAAAATTGTTTACTTAATAGATATAACTATAAAGGACATTAAAAATGTAAAAAACCCCCGACACAAATGAACATAACAACAAAATTTGGAGTTCTTGGCTTCAATATTGGCTGAGATCCGGTCACTTGTTCCACTAAAAGCTGAATATATTTGAAAGGCGAGTGCTCCGATTTTCATTAAACAAAGCTAAGAACACTCGGAATAAAATTATCTATGAAATAAAAAAACCGCACTTAAATCGGTTCATCCGTATGGGCGCTACGATGCCACAGACAGATACATAGACACATAGAGTCACAGACACGTTAAACTTAACACCCCTCTTTTTTGTCGGGGGTTAAAAATAAATTAGTTTGCAATAAGCATTGAAGCTTTCTCCCCTCAACTTGTAGAAATCGCGTAAACCTTTTTCAATTATTTTAAGTAAAATGAGGTTTATACAGATTTGGCTAATGTTGGGGGTGTTTTATGGTAACGAAAGAGAAAAAAAACAATAAAATACTAAGTCTGAGGGGCTCTGAAATTTGAAATTTGAAGTTCGTATGCCGCCATCTCGCTCACTCAAATAGAGTTTAACATAGAGCAAGAGTTACGAACATCGAATTTCGAGATTCGAAGTAACCGCTCTGCAGTCTGACCGAAACTGCGAACACAACAAAAGATACAGACATTATTTTATCAAAAACAGCGGCCAAGTGCGAGTCGGACTCGCCCGCAGCCGTTTATACAAAAAAATGCACTATAGGTGGAAAAAAATACGATATGAAAAAAAAAAACACTAACAAAAGAGCGTATCTCTGAGGCACTTACTTCCTTTTGCTGAGAAGCGCAGTTTTTTGGCAATAACTTAAAAACGGCATGTCCGATCATGTTGAAAACAGTTTTCGTTGGAAGTATTTGTTAAGTTTTATATTTGTCAATTTTTTCATATTTTTTGAACATACCGTTTGGAAAATACTTTCGGAGCGAATATTTCGGAAAATGTTTACTAAATCAAAAAAAAATCTAGAAACCTCAAAGTGTTTTAGAAGAACTGTCTGTCTGTTTTTTTTCACTTTCGGTTACATGTATCGAGTAGAAATATAAATATTTTTTATTTAGCTGTCAAACTAAGTAGCGGTTTACACACGACACCTATGCTCCAAATTTCATCAATGTACATCTTATAGTTTTTGAGTAAAATGTCCGTGACATACGGGCGGACGGACAGACAGACAGACAGACAAACAGACATGAAGAATCTATAAGGGTTCCGTTTTTGCCATTTTGGCTACGGAACCCTAAAAAGGTGTTTCCGTACAAAAAGGCATAATGACGTATAAAAATCAAAATTCTAATTAGTCCGGTCAGGTAGTTAATAAAAAAATATTGGACACATATTTTTTGTTTTTTCAAAACGATAAAAAAATACTCAGATAAGTCACATTAAAGTTTAGGAGAGGGGGGCTCGTGAAGTACAAACCATTTTTAGTATTTGTTGTAATGGCGGCAGCGGAAACACATCATCTGTGAAAATGAGATACAGCCTGGTGACAGACGGACAGACAGACAGACAGACGGACAGCGGAGACTTAGTAAAACGGTCCCGTTTTACCCTTTGTGTACGGAACCCTAAAAAGGCGTTTCCATACAAACTGCCGTCCAAGGAAAACCTATTGGGTACTTCCAGGTTGTCCTAGAAACTTAAATGTGGTTTGAAAATCTTTAATATTTATGTATGTATAATATCAATAGCCAAAATAATATAACCCTGCACTGAGTACATTTTGGTTAGGAACAGGGCTCTCCTAACAATGGATTTTCATAGATACGGCCGTTTTTTATGTATAGCTTGAACGGAACCCTCGGTGCGCGAGTGTAACTCGCACTTGGTCCGTTTTTTTTTATATATCGTTGTATCATTTTGAATTCCGATGCGTTGAATAAATGTTTTTTTCGTTCTATAATATAAAGAACACTAGAACTTCGTTCGCGGAGGAGAAAAAGTCATTACTCCTATCTTGTTCTTTAGCGTACGCGGGTAAAAAGTAGGCCTCCTATATCCATCTGTTACCCAGTTACCCGTATACCAAAAATTGATGAAATCAGTTTACCAAAATTAGCGTGATGAAGCCACAACGACATATACAAACATAAAACAAATAAAAAAATCGATTTAGTGACCTTTAAATAGTCCGTTACAATCTTTTTTTAAATATCTTCAATGTACAGTCCCCAGCATTAATATCTGTCTCAACAAAGCGCGCATAAATATCTGACACGACTTTATTTCTAGGGCTGTTAGGACGTGTCAGATATTTTTGTTACAGCATATATTGATGCTGGTAACTGTACAGACATCTAGTTTTTACAACTTTATAATAGTATAGATAAACCAATATGATGGCTATTAAGGTCGCAGTGCTCAGCTGTGGCAGCCATATTTGAGCGACAACAAGGCACTTCCTGTCATAGCTGACCTAGAACCGTTGTTTATGAATGGAGGGCTAATATTGCGACAGTCATCGGAACTACGGCAATATTCTAGAAAAGCCAATTGCACTGAACTTTTGCTGTTTGAGATTTTTTTATAGCAAATTTTGGCTAGTAGGGATGTTGACAACTATTAATAACATTTTCCTCATCGAGTATACAGGTAGCGAGAAACACTTAATAAAAATGGCTGAGAAACAAGTAAATAGTAGTTCCAAATTCGTCCAGAATGGCGCTATTGTGGCACGTGTGTATGTAATGAATGAAGCCATCACTTCTCAGTTCCCGCCATGTCATCAACAAATTTAAAAATATTTTTATCGAAATACTACTCAATCCCTCGTTCTTCTTGTGATATAAATATTTAGCCATGTCCAAAATTAATTATCACAGCTGTTATAAATCTTATCATCGTACAACAAAACGCGTACGTTAGCGCCATGTTGTTTTTTATGTTGACTGACGTTTTTCTCTGCTGTGATTGGCTGTTGCAGTCGTCAATACACTCATCTTGTCATCTATATATTATTTGTCGAAATGCATTCTGTCACTGTCACAGTAAAGTGTTATCGAGTGATGTCCTTGTGTTTATCCTGTCTTGTTTTTTGAAAAATGTTTAATGAGTGCTGTGTTTGTAGAACTTTGCGAAAGGACGCAATTTTGCACCATTTCCCGTGCTCTGAGAAAATACTGATGAAGTGTTTAAATCGTGATAATCTTGCAAAATTATCGCCCGCAGAACTAGCAAACATTATGTCCAAGAATTCATTTTGTTTCTTTGACTGCGCCGAGCACAAAACTATTCTCAGTCATTTCATTGCTCTGACTGTCCGATTTACAATTTTGAATCGGAGCAACACAACCAATAAAATATTAAAGGGGACAGATGTTGTCCGATTAAAAAACCGCGTATTACTTGCAATGCAAAAGAAAGCTTACGACTAATTTAAAAAGAATAGTAAAATAAATCTTTTAACAAATAATGTGTTTCCTTTTTTTTTCGCCACTGAGGTATAATTCTCAGCATAGAATTTGATCACAATATATACAATTACTGAAGTTACGTGTTCAATTGAAATAAAACAATTTAACGGATTATATCGCGTATATTATCTCATTTTAGTTCCCGACGTTTCGGAAGCTTTCCAGCTTTCCATGGTCACGGGAGGACTGAGAAAAGATGTATTTTCCTCTGTCAAAGTTACAATTTTGTGCAAACTACCCATTTTTTGAAAAAACACAAATAAAGGTGTACATACATGCCAGATGGGCCTAAGCTGTAAAGACAGTTACACATGTGCCAGAAGGGCTTAATTATTTTATTCTAATAATTTACCAAGCAGCATTTCACAAATGAGGCGTACTGAGGAGAAAAGAAACGCTGCAAAGAAAAACTCCCAGGCTACCTCATTACTAATTATAATATTTAAAAACAGAGACTATTAAACTACTTTAAACAGATAAGATATTTTACACCGTTCGGAAATTAAGGTTTTGCAGTCCTGTGTCTCGCTTGTTCCTTGATGAGATGTATTACAGGATCCCAAGCAGGTGGTAGTGACAATCCATCTTCTCTATTGAAATTAGGATGCTTTTTAATCTCAATAGCCTCGCGTAGCATCCTGGGAAAATATCTTTTTTCTTTGGCAAGGATAGAAGGTTTATCAAACTTAATTGAGTGGTTTGGTTTGTCAATGACATGTTCACAGACTGCAGACCTATTACACCGACGGTGCTTGACATCTGCTATGTGCTCCTTCACCCGGGTTGATACACTGCGTTTCGTTTGACCAAATCGATGCTCCTACCTATCGATTAGCTCGGCACTTAGCAGGTGTGCTTTCTTTACTGCGAGGGAAGACGGAAGCATACACAAGGGATTCATACCATTTTGTCAGTGAGATTAAGGATTTGAGACTAACTGATGATGAAGTTATGGTCAGTTTTGATGTCCAGTCTCTCTTCACATGCCTACCAGTTCAAGAATGTATCGAAATTGTGAAAAGAAGATTGGGTGAACAACAGATGGCAATAGAATATGCTGAGTTATTACAACACTGCCTTACATCTGGCTATATGCTATGGAATGGTGAATTCTACGGGCAAGTTGATGGTGTGGCAATGGGGTCTCCGGTGTCTCCTGTTGTCGCCGATATTTTCATGGAAGACTTCGAGGAGAGAGCGCTTTCATTGGCACCTGTCAAGCCGAGGATATTTAAAAGATACGTAGATGATACCTTTACTATTTTACCTAGATCTAGTGTTTCAGCTTTCTTAGACCATCTGAACTCCATGCATAGTAAAATTAAATTCACTATGGAGTTGGAAAATCAAAATTCACTTGCATTCTTAGATGTGCTAGTAATTAGAGGTCCTAACAATGACATAGGTCATACTGTATATAGGAAACCTACGCATACAGATAGGTATTTGAATGGCAAATCTCACCACCATCCCTGTCAACTTGCTACAGTGGGTAAATCTTTGTTTCAGAGAGCCAGGGGTATCTGCGACGATCAACATCTGACTGCTGAGTTGCAGAATGTCAAACGTGCGCTTCGAGCCAACGAGCTCCAGATACCACGTTCCAAGCAGAATCCCAGTATGAAGAAACCAACAGTCGAGCGTAAACCTGCCGTATTACCATATGTGAAAGGGGTCACAGACAAGATCGGAAACATCTTGAAGCGTGCTTCTATAAAAACATATTTCAAGCCGTTGAAGAAGGTGTCTCAATACCTTAGACCCGTGAAGAGTAGCACCCCTTTGCAGAGTGCAGGCATTTATAAGCTAGACTGCGAGTGTGGTCTTTCATACATTGGTCAAACGAAACGCAGTGTATCAACCCGGGTGAAGAAGCACATAGCAGATGTCAAGCACCGTCGGTGTAATAGGTCTGCAGTCTGTGAACATGTCATTGACAAACCAAACCACTCAATTAAGTTTGATAAACCTTCTATCCTTGCCAAAGAAAAAAGATATTTTCCCAGGATGCTACGCGAGGCTATTGAGATTAAAAAGCATCCTAATTTCAATAGAGAAGATGGATTGTCACTACCACCTGCTTGGGATCCTGTAATACATCTCATCAAGGAACAAGCGAGACACAGGACTGCAAAACCTTAATTTCCGAACGGTGTAAAATATCTTATCTGTTTAAAGTAGTTTAATAGTCTCTGTTTTTAAATATTATAATTAGTAATGAGGTAGCCTGGGAGTTTTTCTTTGCAGCGTTTCTTTTCTCCTCAGTACGCCTCATTTGTGAAATGCTGCTTGGTAAATTATTAGAATAAAATAATTAAGCCCTTCTGGCACATGTGTAACTGTCTTTACAGCTTAGGCCCATCTGGCATGTATGTACACCTTTATTTGTGTTTTTTCAAAAAATGGGTAGTTTGCACAAAATTGTAACTTTGACAGAGGAAAATACATCTTTTCTCAGTCCTCCCGTGACCATGGAAAGCTGGAAAGCTTCCGAAACGTCGGGAACTAAAATGAGATAATATACGCGATATAATCCGTTAAATTGTTTTATTTCAATGAGTAATAATCGCGGAAACAGAAGAAAATATTACGTGTTCAATTTACGTGCCAGGAATTATTCAGTCTAAATATTAGACCTCATTCAAGGAACCTAGACCGCTTTGGCTGAATACGTTACGATCCCTTGCCATATACCAATCTCGAATAGAAAAAAAATTTGACGTCAATCAACACAAATCGTACAGATTAAATATAGTTGCCTAGTGCAAATAATATTTGCTTCTGAGTTGGCAGGGTGATACGTAGTATCTCTTATTAGTCTGTGGTCAAAGAACAACCTTTTAATAATAGGTGAAAATACTCCTTCGTTCTCATGAAAACTCCCCGAGATACAAAAATGTTAAAATTACATCTTTGGACTTTTAAATAAAACAATTTAACGGATTATGGTCAAGGGTGGACTGACCATGGAAAGCTGAAAAGCTTCCGAAATACGCGATATAATCCGTTAAAATGTTTTATTTAAATGAGTAATAATCGCGGAAACAGAAGAAAATATTATCTTTGGACTTTCCCAAAAACGCTTCATACCAAAGCCTCTAGGCCTCTAGCTTAGTGACGTCACACGGTTAGCATCTTTTGTATGGCCAAGTTAAGAACTTTGTTTCTTTGTTCTGTAATTACGTTAAAATTTGCGTTTATCGAAGCGGTTTCATAACAAAAGTTACCATACGTTTTATGTTATCCAATGGTATTATTAGTTATTAATATTTTCATACTTTAAAAATACGATTTCCACCCAACTGTAAAGGCTCATAAAAAAGCTACACGTAAGATATCGCACTGAAAAATTATTGTAACGGTTCCTTATTTAGCTTGTTTTATACAGAACACAGAATTTATTGGTAAAAAAAGCAATACAATTTTACACGTCATTATCATTAAATTCATACATTTTTAGTTGTTCATTTTAGTTATCAGGATCTTATATAATATTTACTAATTTTGAGATCAGTCAACATCCCTATTGATAAACACTGTATCAATAAATCATTTATCATTAATCTTGAACATTTTTCCGTGCAGCGTTGGACATACGAATATGCCTCCAATGTCTTCAACTCTTTCCTAGATGTTGTTATCAGTCAGTAAATGTTAAATAGAATAAAGTAAACAATTATTTTTCTGATACCTGTGGGGACTAAAAATAAACTGTTTTTAGGGTTCCGTACTCAAGAGGGTAAAACGGGACCCAATTACTAAAACTCCACTGGTCGTCCGTCTGTCTGTCTGTCAGTCCGTCTGTCTGTCTGTCGCCAAGCTGTATCTCATAAACTGTAATGCTATTACTGCTCTCTATGTCAGTAACCAATATGAAATTACTGAACACCGCGTACATTTTGCTTAGGAGTAGGGATCTGCTAGCACTGGATTTTCATAGATACGGCCGTTTGTAGCGTATACTTTGTACAGAACCCTCAGTGCGCGAGTCCCTCAAACTTTGCCGGTTTTTTCTCTATATTTTGTGGTACGGAACGGTACGGAAGTCTTCGTGCGCGAGCAGCCTCGCACTTGGCCGGTTTTTAACTGTTATTTACGTAACGTTCCCGTATATAACTAGGTCAGTGGAAATCAATACGACGCCATTGCCATTACCGCCCGGATGAGCCCTTCCAAAACACCTTTAACTATCTAACACTAGTTTTTACAGCGACTACGCTTGTGTAGGAAGACCGATCTGGCTGTCTGGTTGTAACGTTGCCTGCGAAGCTGAAGCGCCTGGGTTCAAATTCAAATCCTGGTAAGGGCAAATATTTGTGTGATAAGCATAAATATTTGTTCCTAAGTCTTGAATGTTTTTACTGTGCCATGTTTATAGAATGACATTTCAATAATAGAAATACTGGTGAAAAAACTACTTCAATGTCATGAAAACACCACGAGATATAACAAGGTTCGTAGCAAGGTGTGACGTCACACCTTCAAATCAAAATCAATCATTACTGTATTGTTTTAATCATGTTGTGCATACTTGTTTTGGATGGCATTTTTTCACAAAGCCTGTTCTATGTATTGTTATATGTTATTTTGAATGTTATCTGTTTAGTGTGGCAAAAAAATAAAATAAAAAAATAAAAATAAAATCAAAATCATCTTCCTACCTTATATGGGGAAATTAAAAGCTTTGTTCCGCAGCTATGTTAAAATTTGGGTTTATCGAAATGGTTTCATAACAGAAGTTACTATACATTTCATGGGTTATGCAATGATATCATTATTTATTAATATTTTCGTGCTTTAAAAATGGACTTTCTCACATAACTTTAAAGGCGTATAAAAGAAGCTACGGTATCGAACTCATTTTTTTTTTATGATTTGTATCATTCAAAATACCATTTCGCATCAAAATTGTATTATCATTTGAGTACAGTCTAGATCCCTATTAAATAAGCCCATTATACCTAGGATGTAGATAAAACGCTTGATGTAATTGTAAATCTCTCGTGTGATTTAAAACGACGCTCTTTAAGGCCTCTCATTATCAATGGCATAAACTACTATAATGTGATTCAAGACGGTGACGCAAACTGGTAATATTTCCATTTTAGAAACCCTCATTATACATTGACATTATGATCATGATAGCCAAATAGCTTAAAGCGCGTATTACACTGCTGAATTTGGCATCCTAAATGGGGGAGGGGAGTTAAAGCATCTCACTTCAACGTATTGCTACTTCCTTGTCGTTAGCATCCTAATTAGGGCAAGTGAAATCCATCCTTTAGATGAAATGGTGCGATCAGGTGATCAGGTCGATCGCCTGACGTTTCGTCGGGTGTAAGACACTCGGCCTTACTGCAGGTAATCCATTTTGTAATGCCCCTATTCTTAGATAAGCCTGTTTGTTCGCGCCTAACCTTGTTACTGCATTATACAAGATGGTCTTTATAACTGCACTAAGCTAAATACTTCATGTTACACACTTATAGTAGCGCCTTGGTGACCAAGTAGCAAATTAAGAGACTACCAGCAATTGACGATTAACATACATATAACCTAACCTTGTTACTGCATACAAGATGTTCTTTATTACGGCACTAAACTATATACGTCATGTTTTCATTCGTCACACTTATAGTAGCGCCTTGGTGACCAAGTAGCTACCGACGTAAAAATTTATATACTCGATTGTCATGAACAAATACCGCATCGAGGTCTTAAAAAAACATATCTAAAGAACGAAATTACGTATAACTATTTGTAGATTATGTGTTCATGTGACGTATACTATGGGGTAAAAGTATGAAATGTATCCTCTGGGAAATTTAATATTCCCAAGTGGGATAGAACTTTGTTGTGCAGCTATTTTAAAACTGGTATTTATCAAAACGGTTTCATAACAAAAGTTATTATACATTTCATGGGTCATGCAATGGTATTATTGGTTATTTTATTAATATGGTCATACTTTAAAAAAACCGGCCAAGTGCGAGTCGGACTCGCGCGCCGACGGTTCCGTTAAAATTTTTACTTACCCTAACTTTATTACCCGGTACCGGTTGAGTTAAGTTTGCGCCTGATATATATAGCATTGCATACAAATAAGGTGCAAACATTACACCTTATTTGTATGCAAAAAAAATTAGCACATTTTCCTTAATAAAACAAAAACTAATCACAATAAAAAAATTGTTTGTAAATGTGCAGGTCAAGCCCTTTCATATGATACCCCATTTGACACATTAGTTAGATTTTAAATCCCCCCCCCCCCCCCTCATATTCGTCGTTTTTTTAGAATATAAATATATATTTTAAAATATTTCCTGTGCAATACATGTGGGCTGACCATGTTTATAAATATTCCAAATTTCAAATATTTAGCATTAGTAGTTTTTGAGATATGGCGCTTTAATAGTCGGACAGACAGACAGACAGAGTCGCACCATAAGGGTTCCTTTTGCACCTTTTTGGTACGGAACCCTAACTAGCATTTATCAAAACGGTTTCATAACAAAAGTTATTATACTTTTCATGGGTCATGCAATGGTATTATTAGTTATTTTATTAATATGTTCATATTTTAAAAATGGACTTTCCCACCCAACTATATAGGTTCATCAAACAAGCTACACGGAAGGTGTCGAACCCAAATCTTGTTTTAGGATTTCTGTCGTAGAAAGTACCATTTCGCATGAAAAATTCATTTTTATTTGAGTACTATCACCATCCCAGTTAGCTTGTTAAGACTTGCTTCCCAGTTAGCTTGTTAAGACTTGCTTCCCAGTTAGCTTGTTAAGACTTGCTTCCCAGTTAGCTTGTTAAGACTTGCTTCCCAGTTAGCTTGTTAAGACTTGCTTCCCAGTTAGCTTGTTAAGACTTGCTTACCAGTTAGCATGTGAGGTACGTTGTTCTATGTCTATGGTAAGGTTAGTAGACCGACAGACATACATTTCGTAGGTATAGTTACTACGATTATTATAGTCTGTTATAACGTTTAGACACGCTAGTTTACCAAGGATCCAGGCCAGAAACGCTGCGCCTGCGACTATAACGGTCGCTTTCAATGTTATACAGGTTGTAACAATAAGGGTTCGTAGGTACTATCACCTGCAAAAATATCTAAAATAATGATCGTATTTATAAATAAGTAAGCAAGGTAGTTTTCATGTGGATGGTAGCGTAAAGATCTGGTCAAATAAAAACTCATGGTTTCGAGAGAAGAGATTCATTTTGATTAACCAATTCGTCTTTCGGCCTATATGATAGTGATGCAAGGATCGGAAATTCGGATACATATTTATCTAAAGTTGGCAAAACACAGGAAAAGGTTGAGCAAATATGGAGTAGGCTCATTAAACAATATTATTCTAATAATATAAGTCCGGGAAACGACAAAAGATACCCGAATGCATGTATTGCCAAAGTTCAGTTAAATATCTATACGAATTTCCGATCCCTATGACAATTTTCAAACCACTAAATAGGTATTCTTCTAGTAATTAATGTACTAGATTTCAGCAATATCTCAACATGGTTTCGCTGAGTAGGTTTTGTACAACGACCTACGAAGCTAGCGGTTCCGGGTTCGAATCCCGGCCAGGGCAAGTGTTTGTGTGATGAGCACGAATATTTGTTCCTGGGTCTTGGATGTTTTCTATGTGTTTAAGTATTATAATATAAATTATCTATATATTATCCGACGACCGGTATGGCTCAGCAGAAGTAACGTTGGAGGTCCTGGGTCGAAATCCCGGTAAGGGCAAATGTTTGTATGATGAGCAATAAATATTTGTTCCTGAGTCATGGATGTTTTCTATGTACCTATATAAGTAATATATCTATTAAATATATCGTCGTCTAGTACCCATAACACAAGCCTTATTGAGCTTACCATGGGACTAGTTCGATTTGTGTAAAATTGTCCCGTTATATTTATTTTATTTATTTATTTATTATGTATATCGTCGCCTATACGAGTAGTAGCCATAGTACAAGCTTTGGTTAGTTTGGTACTAGATCGATTTGTGTAAGATTGTCCCTGATATTTATTATTATTATTATAGTTGAAATGGTCAAACAAAATGGCTCATAGAAAATGGTCCATAGCTAAATAATTTTAATTATGGCCGATTGATCAATCGTGGTCACTGTCAGAGAAAGTGGTCATTTTCCGTTTGATCGAGCATTTCGTCTGGTTTCCTTTTCTATGTTAGATAACGTTTAACTTTGGAAGCCACAAGTTATAAGTAGGGGAGACCGTGTAAAGTTCGTTCATGGGTTGGTTGTCTCAAGACGGCCATAATAGAAAACTGAAAGTACGAATAAGTTCATCGATCGGTGGAGAAAGATGGAGGCTTTATCTAGTAGGGAGATATAGCTGTCACGATCTTTTGACACCGGTTTTATTTATTTAAACTTTATTGCACAAAAGAAAAGTAAGTACAAATGGCGAACTTAATGCCAAAAGGCATTCTCTATCAGTCAACCATAGGGCCAAACAGAGAAGCATGAAAATGGTGCAGTGGGGAAAAACATTCAGTACTGAGAGCGTTAGGACACAAAAGCAAATAATGCATACATAATTGCTTATACCTATATTATATATGATATACAATGTGTATATATATATATATATATATATTACATATAAATAATAAATACAAAATATACCAGCTACTGCATGGAAGATGGACGCTACTTGAGTTCTTGTTCCAGAAGATGCCTACGTAACATCCGCTTGAAAACTACCTTGCTTGGGACTTGTCTGATAGAAAAAGGGAGCGAATTCCAAAGACGACTTGCCTGAACGGCGAAAGAATTTGACATGAAACCGGTGTGGTGTGAAGGAATTGAAAGTTTGAGAATTCGGGAGGAACGTAGTTCACAGCCTGGACGGGGAGTTTGAAAAGCGAATTTGCTTTTGAGGTATCCTGGAGCGGAAGGCTCAAGCTGGATAGATAATAGGAAACAAAGGATTCTAAGAGACCTGCGACCACGTATAGGAAGCCAATTGAGCTGACGGCGAAAGAATGAAACGTGGTCATATTTACGAAGGCCGAAGATGAAACGTATGCATAGTTTATTATGGCCGCTATGACAACCTACCCGTGTAACAACCTTACCGGGTCTCCCCTATGTCAAATTCTGAGGACATTTAGTACTGGAAGGTAAATAATTAATAAATACAAGATAGAAGACACGGTTCTTATAAGGTGGCATATCAAACATGCGTAAGTTGATTTAGAAAAAAAAACATCCTTTTTTTCATCTATTATATTTTTAATTTTATAAGTTTTGATATGTTTGCTGTGCATTGAGTTTATTTATACTAAAGAAAATATACTTAGGATAGGCAATGTATACAAATATTCTAATAGCAAAGAATTATTTAGAAAAAAATACTGACTGTTGAGTTCGTTTCGGCTTTCTTCTGAACAGTGGTCTCTTCTTGGGAAATGCCGTAGAGTCAGACTTCTAACAGTGCCCTTGCGGCGTACTTACAGAATAAAGATCATTATTTTATTATTACATTATTGACAGACTACTGCGCACACTCTCCAAAATATATCCTGAAGGAAACCGACAAGCTGGCAACTTAGCAGCGATGTTGGTGGTTCACACGTGACCGATTTTTCAGTTTCCTGAAGGAAACGTGACTCTTTTGAAAAGTATTTCATGTTGATGAACTTTTCAGGGTTTCGTTTTTATTTTAACTTTATTTTAACTCGACCCCTGGGCGTATAATACGCACTCAGTTTGGTGGATTCTTTAAAATATCTTTGTTTATATCAGGGGTCGCCTGACCAAGCCCTTTGGTAACTAGTCACAAATGGGATCACCTCACTGGATTTATTTAAGAGTTCGAAAGAAAACAAACCAATAATGTTTTTTAGTGATTTTTTACAAACTGACGGTAATTGGTCATAATCATAGCCACTTAAGAACATAATCAACACCAAGTTCGGTCTTTAATGCGTTATCTAGGTACCCCATGAAGACTAAGACTATTTAACTAATTTATTACCCCAGGACCAGCCATGAAACCAAAGTCTTGGCCCGCTCGAATTTATATTAAGCACAGTGTGACCTTTGAGTCAAAAAGTTTGAAGACCCCTGGTTTATATGGAAAATTACTGAAACCGGCCAAGTGCGAGTCGGACTCGCACACCAAGTTCGGTTCCACTCGGTTCCGTACGAAATATACGCTACAAACGGCCGTATCTATGAAAATCCAGTGCTTGCAGAGCCCTACTCCTAAGCAAAATGTACGCGGTGTTCGATCATTTTATATTGATTACTGACATAGAAAGACGGACATTTAATTATAATGTTTTTAGTATTTGTTGTTATAGCGGCAATATAAATACATCATCTGTGAAAATTTCAACTGTCTAGGTATCACTGTTCATGAGATACAGCCTGGTGACAGACGGATAGACAGACAGGCGGACAGTAATAGGGTCCCAGGGGAACCGTAAAAACAATACAACATAGAAATTAACTATTTGTAAGTGAACATTTTGAGTCCAAATAACGTGCACTATCGAAATATATAATATATTAGCATACCTCTCGGAATCTTAATGTGCACAATTGTTTAAATATTATACTGGTGACAGACGGACAGACAGACGGACAGCGGAGTCTTAGTAATAGGGTCCCGTTTTATCCTTTGGGTACGGAACCCTAAAAATGACACAAGTCTCATGTCAATTGTGTAATTTGTGAACACTTCTGTACGTAAGGAGGGCATTTCTTAAGAGTCCCCGGCAAGCTCGGCCGAATTTCACCTTCCCATACAATCGGAGTTTCGTTCTCATTTTAAAACTATGAGTTGGATTGTAACAAAACTTTGCATATACAATGACATGAGGTATATAGGTCTAATCTCGGCTTGTAATTAGTTTATATGGCTCCAGCTTATAGAACAAACAAAAACAGCAAAAACAAGTTTGCATTTACATGCAAAACTTAAATTCGCTGTATTTTTTTACTATAGTATCTGAAGTTACATAAACTAATTACAGACCTGCATTTACCTTAACTTATTCTAAGTACAAAGTTTAAGAGCAAACTAGCTAGTCATTTTTAAATGAGAGCGTAAGTACGTTTGTATGGAAAACGGAGCTTACCGGGGCCTCTTAAATTTTTTAGCTATAACACATGTTCATCCTGCCTCGCAGCCGACTGTACTCGTCAAGCGTGATCCCCCGGTGAAGGTCATTGAACGGTCACGTGGTCTCTCACGCACGCGCACGCGCCATACGTCCGTCTGTCAATCACTCCACAAGTCCACACACCCCAACTGTGGGGTCGTTCACATAATCGGCTCGTTGCAGGTGGTATCACTGTAAGTGGTTGCGTCAGGAGGGACTACAGCAACATTCCGCGCTGTTCCAAGTGAGGTTGTTCACATATTAAACGGTGGGACCCTATTACTAAGACTCCGCTGTCCGTCTGTCTGTCTATCCGTCTGTCACCAGGCTGTATCTCATGAATGATAGCTAGACTCTTGAAATTTTCACAGATGATGTATTTCTGTTGTCGCTGTAACAAAAAATACTAAAAACAGTATAATTTTATTTAAATAAAACAATTTTAACAGATTATATCGCGTATATTAATTATCTCATTTGAGTTCCGGACGTTTCGGAAGGTTGATAATCGCGGAAACAGAAGAAAATAGTATAATTTTATGCCTGTCTGCCTACGTCGGTAACCAATATAAAATGATCGAACACCGTACATTTTGCTTACTCCTAAGCGCTACGCTCCTACGCTCTGCTAACACTGGATTTTCATAGATACGGCCGTTTGTAGCGTATATTTCGTACGGAGCCCTCGGTGCGCGAGTCCGACTAGCACTTGGCCGATTTTTCTAACATAAAAGTTTCTGACAAACATTTAAGCTTCTGCAGATGTACAGACTTCGATTTAGCGTTATTTGTTCGAAAGATGAGTTCATCGAGATTGTAACTAATACACTTAGTCACTTAGTTCGTAATAAGTTTCCGTCAAAAATGACATTTTTGTAGCTTTTACTGCCGACTGTACTTTTCCTTGAACATCCATCAACTACTCACCGAGACGATTCTAAAGAGCCCAAACTCGGTAGGATTGAATTATTTTATTACAGAGTTCCTATGACCACCTTCCTGCTCCATCATCAGATCAGCTCGATGGTATCATACGATTGTCACCGAACTTACATTAGTATGCAAAATATTCTTCATCGGAAACCGGGAAGTGGGTCAAATTTTACGAAAATGTTTTTATGAAAATGTAAACTTTTCAGGACTGTTATAAAACAAACCTAACCTAATCTAATCTATACGATAAACTTTTAAAAACTCCTGAAGAATTGCGGTTGCTGAAAAAAATGCGTAAGGACAAACGATACATTAGGACAGACGACATTAGAGATTCCGAAGGAGACCCCAAATATATATTTCAATGGACAATGTTACAGAAATCGCCCTATTCCCAAACTGAGACACATTATACAATCTACATTTCTTTACTATTATAAAGTTGTCAAAATCATATGTCTGTACATTGAAGATATTATCAGAAAATGATTGTAACGGACTATTTTGTAACTAAGTAAGTAAGTAAATATTTATTTGTAAAACATAGGTAACATAACAAAGGATGATACAGAGGTGAGGTACAAAATAGTTTCACTATGTTTAGCCATTTCGTGGCATACAAATATTAATAGAGTACCTAGCATGCAGCGTGCATGACTTATACTAGTCGCACAACATATAAATCCATATCCATACTTAATATTATAAATGCGAAAGTGTGTCTGTCTATCTGTCTGTCTGTCTGTCTGTTACCTCTTCACGCTTAAACCGCTGAATGGATTTGGATGAAATTTGGTATGGAGATAGTTTGAGTCCCGGGGAAGGACATAAGCTACTTTTAATCCCGGAAAAATACCCTTATCCGCGATAAACGAATTTAAGGCGGACGAAGTCGTGGGCAGAAGCTAGTACTAAAATATTCGTTATTTAAAATCTAAGTATTCCCTTAATGAATAAAATGCGTTATCTGCTAAAAATTTAAATAATAAACTTTTAAATTGTGGCATGTCAGATTCTCTTATAAATACAGGTAGGTAGCTTGTTGTACAGTATCGGCGCCATGCCGAATACCCCTTAGCAAGTAACGCTGTTTTTAATCGGATATTATTGATACTATTTCTCTGGCGGATACTTTTAAACACAGCAAACTGATGAATGTTGTACTTCATACATAACTATTTAAAAAATATGTAAACATTTTAATTCAATAAAAAGTGTCATGCACGTTTCTGCCGGTAACCCGCAAACAGACCTTAGGCATTTCTTTTGGGCCTTAAATACTAAATCTCGGTCGTTGGAATTGCCCCAGAATATAATGCCGTATCGAAGCGTAGAAGTAACATAGGCGTGGTAAGCGGTAAGTACCGTAGCTCGATTTACTATTTTGGCAAGGTTTTACAAGGCATATGAAAAGCTCTGTAATTCTTACAAATAATTTGATATTTCCATATTAACTTCCATGTTAACTATTTGAAGGTCACTGAAGTGAAAAACATTTTTTTTGTATGTTTGTATATGTCGTTGTGGCTTCATCACGCAAAATAAGCTAAACAGATTTCAACTATTTTTGGTAAATTGGTGCACAGGTAGTTGGGTACTTTTTACCCAACTACGTTGAAAATATGAGCACCTAGTCACTGAATCGATTTTATTTGCACTTTTTGTATACTTGCATGTGTCGTTGTGGCTTTATCACGTCAACACGGCTAAACAGATATGTTTGGTATGTACACGGGCAGCTGGGTAACCGCAGATGGTTCTAGGACACGGAACCTACGGTGCGCGAGCCCGATTCAACCAATTTTCCGAAGTCGGTTAACCACAACAAAGCATAAAAGAGACGAGATCGAATGCAAGCGAAGCGTCCCCAGACACAAAATTACTTGCATTTTGTACGGTAAATAGTCCAGTCAACGAGGCGGTTGACCTCCGCTATATCTCCCCCGTCTCGTCTGCGACCAAATGTAGGTATCTACTTGATGCAAGTCCAGTTTTGTTAGAAATTTAAAATAATAAGTTGCATGCAACTTTGTCGCGATAATATCTTTGTTATCATACCTAAAGTTGTAAAAATTACATGTCTGTACATTAAAGATATTCTCAAAAAAATAAGTGAAACCAGCTATTTGAAAGTCACTGAATCAAAAAAACATTTCAATATTTAGGGTTCCGTATCCAAAAAGGTAAAAAAGGAACCCTTATGGTGACTCTGTCTGTCTGTCTGTCTGTCTGTCCGACTATTAGAGCGCCATATCTAACATGTTCAGGCCACACGTATTGCGAAGGAAACATTATACAATATATTTTTATTTTTTAAAAACCAATTTGAGGGGGGATGGGGGGGCAAAAATTAAAAGTCTAGCCACGAGGTCAAGTAAGTTATCATATGGAAGGGCTTGATCTGTACATTTTTTTACTGTGCTTAAATTTCGTTTTATTAAGGAAAATGTAGAAAAAATACCAAATAAAGATCTGGAATGTTCTGGAACTATGAACATATAAATATGAACATTACACGAAATTTATAACCATACATCTATCTGTCTTGCTTTTTTTTTAAACACCAAAAATCATTTTTGAATAACCCGGTTTGGTTCAGTTTGCCCCTCATTTGTATGTGACGCCATAGATACCAGAGGCAAACTTATCTCAAGCGGCAAGTTAAGTCGGATTAAGTGAAAGTTTATACGGAACCCTCGGTGCGCGAGTCAGACTCGCACTTGACCGGTTTCTTGTACATGAAATTACAAACGCTGGTCAAGAAGATTGTGAAAACTGATGTGAGAAAACGAACCCAAAGGCGAGATCTATGTTTACAAACATCTTGACTATTATAAAGTGGTAAAAATCAAAACCTCTGTACATTGAAGATATTAAAAAATGATTGTTACGGACTATTTGGCGGTCACCGAACCGAAAATATTTTTTTTGATTATTTGTGTTTGTATGTGTCGTTGTGGCTTCATCACGCCAAATCGGTTAAACGGATTTCAACTATTTTTGGCACACGGGTGACTGGGTATCCACAGATATTTATAGGATATTTTTTACCCGCCTACGCTAAAGAAAAAATGAGGGGTTATGACTTTTTCTCTTCCGTGAACGAAGTTGCGGAGGTCTTCTATTTTGATATATATAAGTCTAAGGGTCAGATTACAGTCCCAAGAATGCCATAGTGTTTTTCGTCTGTATGTCTGTGACCTATTTATGCCGCCTTTTCTCGGGAAGAGTTCAGGTATCAAGTAGAAATTACTGAATGACGGTCTTTGGCTGATGTAAGGTATACTGTACACCTCCAAAACATTCTTTGTTGACCATGGAGACCTTATACATCTCCTAATTTAAAGTTTTCATAATGGAGACTCTCTACATGTCCATTGTACTCGGGAGGGTTATTGCCTAACGAAATTTCGACACATGGTATCCGAATCAACTGTCATAGCCCATACAAAATCATGACACTTGATTCTGATTCCGAGCGTCAAACGCGTTAGGCAATAGGGGGGCCGGTCTCTAAAGTAAAGTCGGATTCAAAATTCCATAACAACACCTAATTACGAATAAAAAAAATACATATATATAATACGATTTCTGGGATAAGTTATTCGTGTTTTTAATTTTGACTTTTATTTTTCCTTGCCCTAGTACAGACGTCAGTCAGTAGTGACGTCACTCGAAATATCTCCTAGGCCATAAAATAATTAAAAGCATCCAAATGTAAAATGCATGAAATTTGTATCTTAGAATAACCTATTCCAACGAAAAAAACAAACCGGCGAAGTGTGAGTCGGACTCGCGCACCGAGGGTTCCGTTCAAACTTTCACTTACCCTAACATTATTACCCGGTTCCGGTTGAGTTAAGTTCGCACCTGATTATCTACAGCATTGCATACAACCGGGTTGCTCAAATAGGTTTTATGAAAAAAAAAAATAGCTAGTTAAGAGACACGGTTATAATTTTCGTGTAATATTTATGTATTTTTTACAAATTGTGAAAATATCAAAATTTTCGTTTGGTAAACTTCGGAGAAAAAAGGGGGGAATGGTGTTTTTTTTCACATTTTCCTTAATAAAACAAAATTTAATCACAATAAAACTATTGTTTAAAAATGTGCACGTCAAGCCCTTTCATATGCTATCCTACTTGACCCGGTAGCTAGACTTTTAACTTTCGGCGCTCTAATAGTCAGACAGACCGACAGAGTCGCACCATAAGGGTTCCTTATGTATCTTTTTGGTACGGAACCTTAGTAAATAAAAACAAGGGCATATTAATATAACGTACCCTTATTACGGAGATATAACATAAAAAGGCTTAACTTGTTAGTCATATACACATATATCGATTGAAATAGTTGTTTGATAATTGAATAACTCAGTTACGTTAAGTCTTTGCCTCATTTGTATTCCACGCCGTACCTAGGTACCAGGTGTAAAATTATCGAAACCGGGTAGATCTTGCCGATTTCTTTCTTAGGTATACGTACATATATTGGTATAATGGTATGGAACCCTCGGTGCACGAGTCCTACTCGCACGTGACCAATTTATTTACGATTTTTTCAAGGACATTGAGGCTAGTTCTCGCTTTAATTGGCCCGTTTTGTCAACGCTACGCGTCCTGACACTTTCTATGTACATCTACGTACCCTACAGCCATGTCTAGTTAATTATAGGTAGCATTTAATATGAAAAGGTCATCCTTTTGAAATAGGTCAGTGCCCTAGGACACGCATCAATTCCAAAGTTTCCAGGGCATTTCCAGGGCGTCCCAGGGCGGTTAGGTCAACCCGTCATATGTAGGTCGCCCAGGCCGGCCCCGTTTATACGCCATCTTGCGGTTGCCATGGCTACGCGCTTGCGCGGCACGCACTGCGTCGACTGATAACACTGCTACGTAAAAATGCACTAATTTATAAGGACTCTTGTAGGCGCTTACTGTGTTAGAATTTGAAGGGGTTTTCTAATCTGTAATAATGACGTAATGTGCTAAGTTGAATGGTTGTTAAAGGTGCATAAGACGTTTTTAAGGGGTTATCTTTATTAGGGCGTATTTCTATTTTTAAATGTAGGCTTATGATTATGATTATGACTTAACAATTTACTATTACAGCAAAATGGAAATAGGTTTTTCTCAGTTCTCATATTTACTCAATTTCATCATGATTACGCAAGTTTAGTTGTCGATATTGACAGGCTTCATCTGCTATTATAACTCATAACATAGCATATGAAAGTGGGTCTAAATTAACATTATTATACCTGCCTGTATGGGTACCTTCTATGATAGGTACCGACTACCGACTAATTCCTTCGTTAAATCCAATTTAACCATAGGTACAGTGATTTAGCGATAAATCTACATGTCGGTGTATGGTCAAACTGCCTCCTTAATTTTTGTTTTTAATCATTTAAAAACACCAAAAGCGTTAAAAGTTCATAGATGTTTCCTGCATACTTTCGGAAAAGGGTGGCATACTATATTGGCTGCAAAAAAATATCCAATTATCTATTATAAGATTGTGAATCAAGGAATCAAGTCAATCATAATTTATTTTTTAAAATTCGATCTATTTAAACAGTTTTTCATGAAATACATAAAACTCTATTTTACATAGGGTAAATGTGGAGTTGATCATCAGATTAAAAACCCGATAAAAATTGCGATTGCCTAGTCAATCATAACCAAATAAGTACCTTAAACCACACGAATTTGGTCGACATTAAATCGCACTTTATCCGCCTAAGCGCGATATATTACAATTATAATGAGTTCATAAGGCCAATTTTCATGATTTTGAAGTATTTCTTGTCAAAATCCTTTTTATGATAATTTATACACCGCGTTTTTTTTAAAGTGGTATACGTCCTATGGGTACTACCCTAAGGTACTACCATCTGTTCAAATTAAACGAAATAAAAAAACACGGTGTTTGTACCTAACTATGAAAACCAAAAAATAAAATCCATACGAATATAATAAATAATCAATATTGATTCGTGTATGTTATTATTGGTTAAGTGATTATTATTTTGACATTTAGTTCTTGTCAATTTTGTTTTTTAATAAATGATTTCAATCCTATAATAAATGCGTAATTATATGTATGTCTGTTACCTTTCCATGCTTAAACCGATTTAGATAAAATTTGGTATAGAGATACTTTGAAAAGTTTGAGACTTTGAGAAAGGCATAGGATAGTTTTTATCCCAGAAATCATCCCTGAAGGGGGTGAAAAGAGGGGTGAAATTTTGCATAGGGAAACAATCGTTAAAAATTTACTGAGTTCTCGGTAACGCGGGCGAACCTGCGGGTAAATAAGTACTACAAAAAAATCTTACCGTAATACGCCATGTTGCTCACCAAGTGTTGGTTGATCATCTTTTCACACACAAAACTAATCACAAACTTAAATCAAAATAACATGTTTTTCCCACTGGCCACATTGAAATTTGTAATGATTAAGAAAAGTGGAAATATTTTTTATTACGTAGCAAATAAACATTAGGGTATTCTACTCTGTTTGAAAGTCCTTTAAAATGTTGATTTCTTAATGACAAGCCTGACACCTAAAATAATTCAGCAAAATAAAAACGCTTACTTGCCTTAAAATTTAATTTTAACTTATTTTACCCGTACCCTTTTGTATCTATAGTAGAAACTTTGCTTAATTTTGGACTAGGTCGATTGTGTATGATTCTCCCTGTGCTGTGTGTTATTTTATTCCTGAGAAAACGATGTCCGCCATGTTCAAACAACTCTTGACGTCATATAAAAAAAATACATTTACATGTTGCCAAGATGAGATTACATGTATGTCTCGCACCGTCAATATCAACTCTACACGCCCTAACTCTACAAGCCCTAACTTCACAAACTCTACACCTTAAGCCGCAGATAACTTTGGACACGAAAAATTTTATGAAAATTACATCGGTCAAATTTATACCGTCTAAGCCTAAAAACTTCTAACATTGAGAGGTGATGTTTCTCTGCGTCTGTCTCTGGCATCGAAGCTTTTATACGAATGAACCAGAGAACTTTTCCACGCAGATTTGGCGCTGTTAACGGGACTTTTCCAAGCAAGTGAATTGAAAAATTTGCCCAGCAGTGTCATCATGAGTAATAGGGAATATGCATTATTTTTTATTTTTGCATTATTAAAAGCTCATTCATGTAACAAACAGTAGACAAAAATATTTTTCGAATAACTATAAAAATAACCAAGATATAAGCCATCAAACATTTCATTTTATCTCTTTCTAGCAAAACAGTATTTAATATGCAGTTTATATGGCCGGAGTGGACTGTTACGTAATAGTACATGTCGGACCTCTCTGTCAAATTGCTGTCTAATTAGTAGTTTAAAATGCCTATATCATACGTGTTTTTTGACCGATTTCAATTTTAATTCGACTTTTTGAAATCATTTCTACGGTGTTTTGATATTTTGTTAAAAAAAAACGTTGAAAAAATATATGCATATAGGTACCCTATTTTCGAGGCGAGGCGCGGGATTTCTTCGAGTCAGTGATTGTTGATTTGTCAAATTCATCAAAATGCATACATATTGCCAGTAAAAATAAATGGACGTCACGCTCATTTATACCACGAACTCGCAAGTTGTGGAATGATCTTCCCCCTGAGGTATTTCCGGAGCGCTATAACATGGGATTCTTCAAGAAGCGAGTTAACAGGGCAAAGATTGGCAAGGTAAGGGCGATTCCTCCGGTGTTGCACATATTCATGGGCGACGATGACCACTTTCCATCAGGTGGCTCGTCTGCCCGTTTGCCACTTCTGTACTATTATAAACTTGTAAAAATGAAATGCCGTACATTGAAGGTATTTATAAAAATGATTGTATTGGACTACTAGCAGGCGCCCGCAACTTCGTTCGCGGAGGAGAAAAAGTCATAACCCCTCTTTTTTTTAGCATAGTTGGGTAAAAAGTATCCTATAACCATCTGGAGATACCCAGCTACCCGTGTACCAAAAATAGTTGAAATCGTTTATGGCAATTTAGCCGAAGCCACAACGACTTTACAACTTTATAATAGTATAGATTTGGAAGTCACTTAATCGAAAAATAAATTTTTTGGATTTTTGTATATTTCGTTGTGGCTTCATCACGCCAAATCGGCTAAACATATTTCAATTATTTTTGGTACACGGGTAGCTATGTATCCAAATGGTTATAGGATACTTTTTGCCGACTACACTAATGAAAAAAAAATAGGGGTTATGGCATTTTCTCCTCCGCGAACAAAGTCGCGCGCACCTTCTAGTATAAGATAAAAATAAACGACTCACACTTGACCATCGCCGTATCACGGTAGTTAATCACGTATTTATCGAATATACTGATAACTTGTGTCCGTAATATCTTTTATATCATCCATAGCAATCTGTCGTTCAAATGATAAAATAAAGATAACGCGTATGGGAAAGCGTGTAGTTGAGTAATATAAAAGTAGATTAGTGATTATATTTAATCTAAGATATGTCGAATTGTTTTGAGTGTTGTAATATGGAGTCCGATTATGTATATTGCATGTCTAAGATTTGTGCAGTGTTGGTAATTTCATTATCATTATAGGTAATAAGATGAAATTGTGATGATAAGTATGTCACTAGGCGCTCTGAAGCCACAAAGGCACTGTCTATTTATTTATTTATTTATATAAATTTATTTATACAGCGTTACAGACTTAAATCTAAGATACTATGAAACTAAAACCAACAAAAAATAAAAAATAAAATAAAAGTACAAACTTAAAGTAACAACTAAATAACAATAGACTCATGTATAATTTAATATTTCATGATTTATAAGTTGACGTGTACAACCATGTTTTATAAAGGATTAAATGAATGAATGAATGAATAGGGTACATGCATGATTTTTTTTTATCGTTTTTCTTAATAAATTATCAAAATACCGTAAAAACTGTTTTAAAATGTGAAATTAAAATTTAAATTGGCCAAGAACCACGCAAGGTATAGGCATTTTAAAGTACTAATTAGGCAGAGAGGTCCGATGTGCACTGTTACATCATCGTGCACTCCGACCATATAAACTCCATATTAAAATCTGTTTCGTTAGAAAGAGATAGAATGAAATGTTTGATGGCTTATATCTTTGTTATTTTTATAGTTATTCGAAAAAAAAAAGATGTACTGTTTCTTTCATGAATGAGCTTTTAATAAAGCAAAAAATAAAATTAATGCATATTCCCGATTATATAGGGACACTAGAAAGCCTGTCATCCATCAGCTCACAAAATCAAATCAAATCAAAATATAAATAAAAACTTCAGATACTCGTTACACACAGCCGTCCATCGCCACGCTATCAGGTCACACTCATGTGTTAACACCAGTAGCGCATTTAGCAGCGTCAGAGCACGAAGGAGCGGCGAATTCCTGTGAGAAACGGTGCGAGCCGTAGGTACTTCCAGCAAGGCGCGTCTATCCCTGAACGACCATGGCTTCATATAGGCGCAGATAAACTGCCTATCCTGAATGACCTCAAGTTACAAAATTAAGCGGCCTGTTAAGTTGGGATACGTGTATGTTTCTACGGAACCCTCTGTGCGCGAGTCAGACTCGCACTTGATGATTTTTGTGGTGTGTGAAACAAGAAATTTAATTCACAAGTCGATTGAACTTGACCTGCATACGCGACACCATTTTTGCATTAGTCTGCATATGTGCGCTGTTCCGATTACAATGACATTGCAAAGATCATCAGTTTAGAGCGGAAAAACAGCAATTGACATTGCTAATATACGCGATGATTTTTAACTGGTAATCAGGAGTAGGAAAATCTTAATATCTAGCTAAAATTAAACTTAATTGACGAGGTCTCACGCAATTACCTCGCTGTTTAATTAATTAAAAGTTAAAACATAATCAAAACGAAGAACCACTGGATACATGGTTATCCTACAATTGAAGTTACGTACAATACGTGTGCCAGGCGGGAAATTTGATATGTCAATAAACTTTATGCATATGACAATGACAAGCTTGACAAATTATTACTCAAAAATTATCATTGCCATTAATTTTCTTGAGAGGTTGTAGGCTCACCGATACAGATTAGTAGGGTGTCAAGGAATTAAGGATAAAATTTATTTCCAATTAATGATTAAAAAGTTAGTTCAAATCTACCTAATTACGACTTTAACGTGACCGCCATCAATTACTTACTTAGATAAAATGGTTACTGATCACTGATTAAGACTCATCGTGAATATACAGAAGAACAGCTCAATAAGCTTGAGCGCATCCAAAACAAGCATTCGGTTCATATTTGGGTTACGAAAGTACGACCATGTTTCCATCTTCAGATCTCAGCTTAATTGGCTTCCAATCCGTTCTCGTTGTAACTCTCATATCCTGTCTCTTCTGTATAGCGTACTTTTTAATCCCGCTGCTTCCCGCTACCTTAAATACCGTTTCAGTTATTTGTGCTCTGTTAGGTTCGCTCAAAATTGCTTCTTATTATCTTTTCTTCATCCTCCAAATTTTACAATAGTCCTTTCACATTCCAGGCAACTCTAACTGTGGAACTCTCTACCCCATGACTTAAAGCGTGCCCAGTCCCTGTTAAAACATTACCTGTTTCTCCCTTAACACACCGCTATTAAAATCACTTTCTCAACTTTGCGGCTATTATGGTTATTTATTTACTTACTTTTCATATATTACATTTATTAGGTGTAAGTATTTATGTATGTTTATCTACGCAATGTCATTTGTGGTTGTTTATTGTGTTTACATGTGTCGATATGAGTTTTTTTTGTTTCATAGCTGTTTCTCGCCACCTACTAAAATTGTTGTCTTTTAAACACTCCGCTACCCAAAAGTTGTCTAGAAGAGATCGCTAGTTAGCAATAAGACCGCCTGTTGTTTACGTCTGCTAATTCGAGTGTTACTATCATGTTCTGTATTTCTGTGTATCTGAGGTGTGCAGTATTTGTTTAGTACTATTATATAGTTGTAAAAATGAAATGTCTGTACATTGAAGATATAAAAAAAAATGTAACGGACTATTACTGGGGGTCTCTGAATCCATTTGTTTTTTTTTTTTAATTTTTGTATGCTTGCATGTTCTTATGTGTCGTTATTTATTTATTTATTTATTTATTTATTACACGGGTAGCTGGGTATCCACTGATGGTTATAGGTTAGTTTTTACCAGGCTAAACCGAAGTAAAAAAAGGGATATGACTTTTTGTCATCCACGAATGAATTTGCGGATCTTCTAGTTTTTGAATAAAACAAATCTACGAGTGAACCCATAAATTGGTCTCTCTTTCAACGGACAACTTGATTTTTTGAGATTCTTCGAGACTAAATACGTATCAGGATGTTCAAAACGTCGAAAAATTACTTCAAATTAAACAAGTTATTAAAATTATACACTAGGTACTAGAAGAGTTCCGCAACTCCGTTCGCAGAGGAGAAAAAGTCATTATCCCTCTTTTTTCTCTTCAGCTTAGTCGAGTAAAAAGTATCCTATTACCATTTGAAGATGAAGAAGAAGTTGCGGGCGCCATTTAGTAACGTGACTTGCGACATGACGACATTTTATAATAGTATCGATAATTTCCACGGGAAAAAACGCGAGTAAAAGATAGTAAACTCGAACACTTTAACATAACACATAAAGGCGAACTTATCCCTTAAAGGGATAAGTTCGCCTTTGTACAAATATGTTACTTTAATTTCTTTGTTTTATTGTTTTTATGTACAATAAAGTGTTTACAATACAATACAATACAATAACTCAAATACACTGTAAACTATGAAAGAAACCGACAAACATACAAAAGCGCCAATCAAGCTGTACTAGATTCTAATATTATGCAAATAAGGACGCCGGCGGCCGCGCGAAAACAGAGGTAATTGTGGCATAATACACAGGTCAGCCATTTTGTGAAAATTACAATGAGCTAGTAAGGTGACGAACGCGTAGTGCAATTATCGATTATTTTCAACTTCTACTTTGGCTTATAACTAGAAGTTGCAACTTTGTCGGCGGAGTAGAAAAAAAACATAACCCTCTATTTTATTCAGCGTTGGTAGTCGGATAAAAGTGTCCTATAGCCATCTGTGGCCCAGCTACCCATGCACTATAGTTGAAATCTGATTAGCCGTTTTGGCGTGACGAAGCCAAAAAAATCCAAAAAAAACCATCTTTGATTCAGTGATCTGTGACCTGCTAATAGTCTGTTATTTTTTTTAAAGTATCTTCAATGTACAGACAGATATGCATGATTTTTCAATCACATTTCTTAAAAAAAAAACTTTTAAAATGATGTCAAGCAGAAATTCAAATTAAAATCGGCAAAGAAAAAAAGATGATACCTAGATATTTTAAACTACTAATTAGACAGTGATTTTACAAAGAGCTCCGACATGTACAGTTAGGTTTAGGTAGATGATAGCCATATGAACTCCATTATAACAAAATTTATTTTTTGCCAGAAAGGAAAGATTAATTAGTTTCTGTCAAAAATTTCATTTTTTGACAAGTTTTTACTGCCGACTGTACTTTTCCTTGAACACCCATCAACAACTCACCGAGACGCTTCTAAAGAGCTCAAACAAGCGCGGCAGGATTGCATTATTTTATTTTAGTACAGAGTTCCTATGACCACCTTCCTGCTCCATCATCAGATCAGCTCAATAGTATCATACTATTGTATTGTCACTGAACTTACATAGGTAGAAACCGGGAATTAGGTGAAATTTAACTTGCAAGATTCCATCCGCATAAACATACATTGCAAGATAAATAAAAATTTGTAAAAAACTGTTACGGTTTATATCTTGGTTACTTTTATAGTTTTTCGAAAAAGAAAAACTCTGCTGTTTGTTACATGAATGAAATGTTACATAGAAAAAGAGTTTATGCTAAGATTTTTTGAACGTGTTCACTACTTAAATATCGATACCCTAGAGCACAATCGTACTAACTGTTAGAGAAAAATGCTTGTAATTAGTACGTTAGTGCACAAATACGTAAAGTTGAAATTTCTTGGGCAAAAATAATGTAATTAGTACGAGTGTGAACTAAGGTATCGATATTTTTGCAGCTAGTGTACCTACCCCCTATCGTATATTAAAGGCAAATTTCAGACAAGCAAATGGTAGTTTAATACACGTCCAAGTATAGGTAGTAATTAACATCTAAATCCCTATAAACCCCTCAGATACAAAACGGAACATACCACTATGAGATTTTAGTGCTTTAAGTCCTTTTAAACGTGTAGTATCAACCAATCCCTTAGTCCCAATTCCCTAACTTTGGGGACCTTTGAAACTGCGACGTAATCACGTCTCTGAAGTTTACACATTAAGGTTCAGAATGGCGGACTTGGAAGTTTTCATTGTGTAGTTTCCATTGATAACAATATCAAGTAGTTATACTTAGTTTCTGGGTTAACATTGGATTTGGACTTAGATTTATGTAATTGGGCTAATTTCGGTATTTACCTCGGCGTTTTGAATGTGTTACGACTACAAGAATGAATCCGCATTTCTAAAAAAGTTTTTATAACGATTAACGCATTTCAATTTTGACATAAATATTTTTAGGAAAGTGCAGCTTCGTCAGCGGACGAGAAAAAATCATAACCCTCTTTCTCTTCAGTGTAGTCGAGTAAAAAGTATCATATAACCATCTGTGAATGCCCACCTACCAGTGTACCAAACATAGTTGAAATCTGTTTAGCCGATTTGGCGTGATGAAGCCACAAAGACACTTACAAACAAACAAAAAATCCAAAAAAGGAAATTCGATTCCGTGATCTATAATAGTCCTTATAACTTATTTTTTTGAAAATATCTTCAATGAACAGACATTTCATTATTAAAACTATACGCAGGGTCACCGCTTCACCAGGTTGCCTAAACAGTCATGTCGTAGGTGACAGTAATTATCGATGCGCAGCGACCTCGGAGCATCTCTAGCGTGGCGCAACGCAAGGTCGCGCGCAATTGTCACCGGGGCCGTGCGCCCGCGCACAAACAGCAAGCGTGTGTAGAGATGAACAGTGGGTATAGTGCGTGGCAAATAACTTGATGAGCTGCGCAGAAAACTTCTATGACCGTTATTATTATAATGTGTTCTATGACCGTTTCTTAGAAGACTACTGAGAAAGACTAGGAAGAAAGGACTGGGCAGAAGTGAGGACAGTAGAAGCAAAAAACGAGACCTTTTCCTCCTTCGCGAACGATGTTGCCCTTTCTAATTAGTTTATAATTTTGACCCCATAGTTATTTGGATTATATATAAGTCTCAGAACAAAAAAATAATCCGCCGTATACTTCGCCAACTTAAAGATAATTTTGATGATAATGTCACAAAGTTTATGCGCAACAAGCATCGTAATTTCAGAAAAAAAAAGGCCAAGTGCGAGTCTAACCGAGGGTTCTGGTATCTATAGCGGCGCAAACAACCCCATATTTCTTCCGAATTTTCAAAAGGTCACCAATTAACATCATATCTGTTTTATAACAATAGCTCGGCGGTTGGACCTAAATTAGTTTTTGTATAGCCGTGTCAAGGTGACGCCGGCCAGTGTTACCCAACTCGAGATTGGCCTATTTGCGTGGCCAACTGTCATCCATACAAGACATACAAGTGTGATTGATTATGAACAGTACATTATAAGCCTAACGCATAACTATGTCTGATCCTGAGGTATGGAAGCGGTACGGGAGGGGTGTGTTTAGGGAACCTCAAACGATGCGTAACTTCAGTCGGGCATCAGGCTTGTATAGCGAGACAGTTAGGACACGTCATGTGACGTCACTTGTCACCCCTCCCGTACCGCTCTCATACCTCCGAAACGGACTCAGTTAGACCTGTCCCCTATTTCATAAACGTGACAGATGACAGTTGACAACGACAATTCAGCATGCATTACTTCTCCATCATGATGTCAGGCATACACTTACTCGGCGACCCAGCAATGTACGTCGAATTGTCGTTTTCAATTGTCACTTGTCACGTTTATGAAATAGGGGCCTGCAGCATACTAGCATTTTTTTATGTTACAGGGGGCAAACCAGTGGGATCTCCTGATGGTAAGCGATCACCGTCGCCCATAGACACCTGCAAAACCAGAGGAGTCACAAGTGCGTTGCCGGCCTTTCAGGTGCGAGTACGCTCTTTTCTTGAAGGCTTGCAAGTCGTATCGGTCCGGAAATACTGCAGGCGGCAATTTATTCCACAGTTCAGTCGTGCGAGGTGGGAAATTTCCAACTCAACGCACAAATGTGGACTGCCAACCATCTAAGTGGTAGTGGAAATATTGTCGCGTAGGACGATGACGAAAAGAATTTTTTGTCACCTAACTAAGATTGCCTGTCTCTTTTCTTCCAATATAGTGCGAAAAAGACGAGTAATCCTATGTCTCAGTCCATTCCGAGGACCTTATTTATTATTATTATTATTAAGAAAGTGCTCGGAACAACGTTCGCGGAGGAGAAAAAGTCATTAACCTTCTTTTTTCCTCAGTGTAGTCGGATAAAAAGTATCCTGTAGCCATCTGTGGGTACCTAGCTACCCGTGTACCAAAATAGTTGGAATATGTTTAGCCGTCTTGGCGTGATGAAGCCACGACGACACATACAAACAAACAAAATTCCAAAATATATATTTTTCGATTCAGTCATCTTCAAATAAACTTTTGAGCTCATCGGACAAATATTTGTTTCTTGTCGGTATTCGAACCCGGAGCCACGAGCTTCGTAGATCGTTGTACAACCAACTTGGCTAAACTTGTGGTCAATAAATATTATCCTATAATGATATCCCCCTTCCATAAACAAGGCTACTTTAATGGAAGTGAATATACTGCTTGTATTTCCACCGTGATATAGAGTGGACTGAATATGGATACTATGGATGATGACTTTTGTATAAAAATACGTGGTTCCCATATCTCATGCCTAAACCAACTTATTTTGACCTTCGATTTTGATCTGTTTTTACTGGTCCAGAGGTCAAGAGACAAGGTTTCACCGCGGCATTGCCTGTTTTTTCCTTCAAAATAAAAAAGTTGCCATTGTCACTTTCCGAACCAAACTCTACCTTCATCAAAAGTCACATCAATTAATCAGTGTTGCACGAAAGAAGACACTTCAGCAAGCACTCTATAGCATTAAATATGACTAAGAAATGGAAAGATAAATGAATGAATTTAAATCAACGCATTTGAGAAATTGTGTTAGTCATACCTATTTCACATTTATTTTTTCCTTTTAGATACTAAAGATACACGTAGATAAAGATTGTTATTGTCGTTATTGATTAACAACTCATTGTTTGTGATATGAATATGAAAACATGAATATAATATACAATCAAAATTTTCAATGTGTGTTAAAAATGTTAATCAGTTCATATTTTTACTGAACATAAAATTCTTTCATAATTTATTATTACTCTGACAACCTTAATATTTTGCCAGATTACGCACCGAAAAGTTAACCTATTGACAACCCTAAGTTTTTTAAAAATTATCTAATGCAAAGGCAACCTAGGGCATTCAAATTATAATTATAAAATCTAATTTATTATCACTATATCACCCATTAATGTTTAATAATAACATTATTTTTCCTCAATTAATTACTAAACCCATTACAAATATTAATTAAAACCATAATATAATATCTTATTACATTTAAATTACCTTTCATAAAAACCCTCAAAGAAAACTAACCAAATATTTCCACTTTTCACAATCAAAAACGCACTGCACTCCAAATCACTGTGAAAAAAAACGCTTCGGATTTTGAAAAAGGAACAAAACCACGCATGCGCCTCGCTCGCCCGCGCTTTCCCAACTGACAGCTACGCGGGTGCACACTTAGAACAATCAGTCCGCCTAAATTAAAAACTCAAGCTTTTCTTTGAAAACGTGTCGTGCATTTGACTGTTTCATTTAGTCGCGTTACTTAGTTCGTATAACACGGAGAAATTATAACTGTCTGCGCTTTAGTTCAGTAGTGTTAACTTTGAGGTTATTTTCGTGTTAGTAGTGTAATATGAAAATGTTATTGGCTGGTCACGAGTTAGATGTATTTGGTACGGTTTTAGATTTTAGACGAGTTATTTTGAGCTGGTCTAGCAGCCAAACTGAAAATGTCAGCGGTTGTTTTGCATTGGTTAGTCTGTTTTGTTGTTGTTTTAACTGTTTTACTTGTAGCTAGTAATATAATACTTAAATTTAAAATAATTAGAAAGAAAACTTTTTTTAGTTATTTTATAGAAATCTGACTGGTACAGTCCGGTGGCATTGCAGGAATGTTTAATGAGGAAATATTTCTACATGGTTAGAGATCTATGTACTTATATTAACATTTTTTTAAATATGTAAGTCAGGTATACAAAATAGACGTGCATAATTTTACCCTAATCAACATAACACTTACCGCTTCTAAAAATTGACTTAAGATTGCTTTCGTATTTTTGTAAGAACATTGTTTTTGTAAGAATTAGAAAATATATATAACATTTTTATTAGTTATTTGCATAAGTATCAATTCCTTATTTTGTAAGTAGCACCTCAAATTTTAGTAACACTGAATATTTTAACAAAAATTACCCGATTACCGGTCATAAATTTTAGCCCTTGAAACTTTGTGTTGCTATACGACAACATAGTTGTTTCAATGTGTATTCACAATTGAAATATATCGTTATTTTACACTGCGGCCTCAAATGTTCGTTATTTTGTACGTATACAATATGTTAATCGTTTTTATTGTTCCATATTTTTCAATAAAATCTCACTGAAAACAAGCATTTCCTTAATATTTTCTTCTGTTTCCGCGATTATTACTCATTGAAATAAAACAATTTAACGGATTATATCGCGTATATTATCTCATTTTAGTTCCCGACGTTTCGGAAACTTTCCAGCTTTCCATAGCAGATGTCAAGCACCGTCGGTGTAATAGGTCTGCAGTCTGTGAACATGTCATTGACAAACCAAACCACTCAATTAAGTTTGATAAACCTTCTATCCTTGCCAAAGAAAAAAGATATTTTCCCAGGATGCTACGCGAGGCTATTGAGATTAAAAAGCATCCTAATTTCAATAGAGAAGATGGATTGTCACTACCACCAGCTTGGGATCCTGTAATACATCTCATCAAGGAACAAGCGAGACACAGGACTGCAAAACCTTAATTTCCAAACGGTGTAAAATATCTTATCTGTTTAAAAGTAGTTTAATAGTCTCTGTTTTTTAAATATTATAATTAGTAATGAGGTGGCCTGGGAGTTTTTCTTTGCAGCGTTTCTTTTCTCCTCAGTACGCCTCATTTGTGAAATGCTGCTTGGTAAATTATTAGAATAAAATAATTAAGCCCTTCTGGCACATGTGTAATTGCTTTACAGCTTAGGCCCATCTGGCATGTATGTACACCTTTATTTGTGTTTTTTCAAAAAATGGGTAGTTTGCACAAATTGTAACTTTGACAGAGGAAAATACATTTTTTCTCAGTCCTCCCTTGACCATGGAAAGCTGGAAAGCTTCCGAAACGTCGGGAACTAAAATGAGATAATATACGCGATATAATCCGTTAAATTGTTTTATTTCAATAAGCATTTCCTTATCATCGTTCAATTATTAATACTATGCATCGTACATTACAATAAAGTATATATTTGTAACAACACAATTCAGTATAAAAATCAAATGTTATTGATCGAAAAAAAAAACAAGATTTTTTTTTCATTGTATAAAATATTAATTAATTGACAACCTTGTACTGTGATAGAAAGACCTCGCAAAAATAGAAATATTAGTGAAAAAACTACTTGAATCTTATAAAATCTCCCCGAGATAAAACAATGTACAAATCTCATTTTTGGACTATTCTCGAAAATGCTTCATACTCGTATTATAGCTATTTGCTAGTGACGTCACACGTTAGTACCTTGTATGGGAAAATTAAGAACTTTGTTCTGCAGCTATGTTAAAACTGGCGTTTATCGAAACTGTCTGATAACAAAACTTACGAGTTATTCAATGCTACTATTAGTTATTCATATTTTCATTCGGTCAAAATTGACATTCTCACCCAACTTTAAAGGCAATCGTATCGAACTCGAAATTTTAACTTAGTTCCTTATTTTCCTCGTTTTATCACGATCTTATAATTGATTTACAATTTTTTAGACCAGGGGCTCGTTTAATAAACGCTCGTAACATGTATTACAAGCGGAAATGTCTCCAACAATATGTATCAAAAAGAGACTTCTACTTGTAATACCCGTTACAAGCTTTTGAGAAACAGACCCCAGGCAAAATCCCTAGTATAGCGACTATACAAAACTAGAGTGCTTGCGTATGTATATGTTTTTTACTTAGAGCACTTAACCAAAGGAGATACCAGACAAATACATTCCCCTCTACCGAGGTAACCGCGAAATCTCCGATTAGTTTATACGGTTTACCCTCATCTGCCATTAATGTTATCGTCATAATCATCATTTGGCATAATGCATTTTTTCTGAACACGTAAACTTTTCAGGATTGTTATAAAACATACCTAACGTAATGCATTTAATAGGATGATGCCCTAAAAAGTCCCGAAAATTCTATTTTCAGAAAAAAATGCATGAAGCCAAGTTATGATTATGACAAAAAAGTTTATAATATTATATTCCGTTTCCGCGATTATTGCTCATTGAAATAAAACAATTTAACGGATTATATCGTGTATATTATCTCATTTGAGTTCCCGACGTTTCGGAAGCTTTTCAGCTTTCCATGGTCACGGATTGACAACTCGATATCTCAAATAAGATAATATACGCGATATAATCTATTTAAAAATTTTTTATGTGAGACTAGCTCCTGTTCGCGACTTCTCCCGCCTTAAATTCGTTTATAGTGGATAACTATATTTTTCCGGGATAAAAAGTAGCCTCAAACCCGGGACTCTAACTATCTCCGTACCAAATTTCATCAAAATCGTTTCAACGGTTTAAGCGTGAAGAGGTAACAGCCAGACAGACAGACACACTTTCGCATTTATAATATGAGTATGTATTTGGTAAAAAAGTATTAATTTTAGCGCCATCTGTTAATTTAGCAAGGTACTCGATACTCGTGGGCTCGTAACACATGTTTGAGAGAAGTTTGCACCTCCTTCCTAAGTAGCGCGATAAGATTCAGGTGCAAACTTAACTCAATCAAATGTAGTGGCTATCCCCCCTTTTAAGGGTTGAATTTTTATAGCCTATAACCTAGCCGGGGATCTTTCAACCGATTACTACAGTTTGCATCAAAATCTGTTCAACCGTTTTCACGTAATGCGCGTACAAATAAACAGACAAACAGATAAACAGATCAACAGACAAACAGACAAAAATTCTAAAAACTGTTGGAACGTGTTCTGTTATCGATTTTAGGTAGCCCCAGCTAATTTTTTTTTCGAATATCTTTCATGTACAGACTTTCGACCCTCTTCAGCTTTATTTTATGTATAGATATATAGATGAGGGTTACCGAGTTTATACGGTAAATGGCCATTGTGTGGATATTTGTTTTTGTTTGTAGGTGATTTCTTTTCATTGTGTGCGTTTGTAGAAATAGGTATTTTTCCGTAGTGTGCTGTACGTGTTTACCTCCCCCCCCCCCCCCCCCCCCACCGCTTCAGTAATAACACGGCTTGTCATTTCCATTAATTGAAGTATTGAACGCTCTAAGGTTTTTTACCACCGACGAAAAAAGACAGTTGTTATACATTTGAGGCATGTTTCTGTGTATCTGTCTGTGGCATCGTAGCTATTGAGCGAACTTTTGGATTTTTTTTAGTTATTGCAGCCCAATTAAAAAATGGTGGGTCGTTATCTGAGGGGACATTGTAATTAACATTTGAAACGCAGTGGTATGTATGACCGATAACAGCGCGATAAAGAGCCACATGGCTATATATCAGTAATGTTATCGGTATAAATAAACAAATCTGGTTTTGTGTGGCAGAATTATGGAAACAAAAATTTTGATGTTAGTTATCGGGAGTATTCGGACCATTCGACTTTTAGAACGCCGCTATTTTTTCGCATGTTTACTGACTACTAGTCAGATTGTTTTGTGGCGTATTAATCTAAGAAATATCATTGTTAAACTATAATTTTCCTTTTTTTGTAACTGTTTGTTTATAAATTTAAATTAAAATAGTTTATAATGTAAGTAGGCAACAAGGGCACTTTTACAAGTCTGACTTTACGGCAGTTCCCAAGAGGAGACCACTGTTGAGAAAAAAGCCGAAGCAAACTCAACAGTCAGTCATTTTTTCAAAATAATTCTTAAATAGGTATTACAATATTAGTACTTAGCCTATCTTAATTATGCTTAAAACTTTTACAATTGTGTGATGTAACTATCTGTAACTATTATTCCGTGGAGAAAAGTATACTAAGAAAGGCATACTACCTTTTTTTATACTACTAAGGTGGCAAACAAGAGTACGGCCTGCCTGATGTTAAGCAGTCTATGCAGCAGCCTATGAGCGCTTGCAACGCCAGGGACATTACGTGCGTGTTGCTGACATTAGCGTAGCTACCGAAGCGCAAGACGGGGCTGTGCCTTGGGGCCCCCAAGCTCAGGGAGCCCTCGGACCCTGGTCAGTGACGTAGCTACTGATGGGATAAGCCATGCACTGGTGCTCCAATATTTTAGGGGCTGGTCCTTGATTAACAGAACCTCGAACTGTCAGCTGACGATGCACCTAACATGTGCATCACAATCGCTTACTAGCTACAATTTGTTATATGTAATGTGAGAGCAATAACGCAAGGTACTCATCGGGACCGGTCACATCTTTCACTTAACATTCCGCCCCGATACAACTGCCTTTACAGTTAACACGCAACATTCGTACATGTAGAATGTGATAAACCATTAAACCCTACAACCTCCAGGGAAAACCGCGACAGGTAGGTCATTCCACATTCAGAGTTCCACTACCTTCCGATGATTCCTGATCTTTGGATGTATCCACCCCACAAAAGCCGCTTGCTAAGAGGTCGATTTACCCGGCGTCTCACTAGTAAAAGATGCCTAAACAGATCTACACAGATCAAAGTTAAGTTCAAAAAAAAATCCCGCTGTCTTAGGAATGGATAACCTAACCTAACCTTAGCATCGACCCCGCCAGCGGGAACGACCAGTCGAAAGTCTCATTCCCTCCCTTATATCCGTTTCTTTATCTCACTCTTAACCGGTTCAACCTACCCCCAGTCCTTGTGCCATGCGCAGCGCGTCTATACCCTAATCTACAGGTTTAACGCTTAATTATCTATCTGTCTGTTCCTGAGGTATGGGAGCGATAAGGGAGGGGTGACAAGTGACGTGACATGACTTGTCCTAAATGTCTCGCTATAAGTACATTGACCATTGATCCTGTACCGCTCCCGTACCTCAGGAACAGACTCAGTTATTATGTGACTGTATGATTATGATGTCGTTTTTGTGTATGTTTATCACGTGAAGGGTAAAACGGGACCCTATTACTAAGATTTCGCTGTCCGTCCGTTTGTCTGTCTGTCTGTCCATCTATCACCAGACTGTATCTCGTGAACCGTGATAGCTATTAGACAGTTCAAATTTTCACAAATGATGTATTTTTGTTGCTGCTATAACAAATAATACTAAAAAACAATATCATTTTATGTCTGTCTGTCTATGTCAGTAATCAATATAAAATGAACGAACACCGCGTACATTTTGGATAGGAGTAGGGCTCTGCTAACACTGGATTTTCATAGATACGGCCGCTTGTAGCGTATATTTTGTACTGAGCCCTCGGTGCGCGAGTCCGACTCGCACTTGGCCGGTTTTTTTAACCCTCATAACTTGGGTTTGGATTTTACCAGATAAACAACGATTATCGGTTATATAAACGGCCAAGCCACAAATTTTGACTAAGTTGTTAGAGTTTGTGAAGTTAGACCTTGTCGACTTAGGGTGTGTACAGTTAGAAGCTGTCAAAAAGTTATCAGATTTCATGTAGCGCCAAACATGAAATGGATGAGGTCCAAAAAATTGGCCCAACATTATATGAAATGTGCTGTGATTTAAATGGGTTTTAAGTTCATTTCATACTAACACTACTAAATTGCTGATTCACTTCTAAAAGAGTCTCGTCTGTAACCTAGTGATTATTCTTTGTTGAAACGATTGACAGTTTACGTGCTATAATTAAGACCAATGACTACCTACCTGAGGGGCTAATCTAAAGCTCGAAATTCGAAGTTCGTATGATGCGGTCCCACTCACTCAAATACACTAAAACACGGGAGCGACAGGGACGGCACGATACGAACTTAGAATTTCGAACTCCGGAATAGCCCCTCTGTACGCAAGTACGATGAACGCGTAGTTTTTAGCTGCAATGACAAAACAATACGCAAGGTCGCCTTGCGCAACCGAGCGATCGACGCAGATATCGTACATTACAGATAACTAAAGGTTTAAGGCAGTACTGGCAGATATCGTAAATAACAGATGAGTGATAAAATTAAGTAACAATATTTTTATTAAACATAATGTGATTAAAACCAATCTTTACCTGAACGGTCATCCACTAACCGACCTATGAAACTGAATACAAATATAGGGTAAATTCACTGAAGAGGAGTTCGTTATAAGGTTGGTTTTACTCTAACAAGAGTTTTTAAGAGCCAATTATGAAAGCAACTTAGATATGGGATATTTTATTTACAAATATGTATTTTTTAGCTCTCGGCTTAGGTCTTGTTACTAGTAGTCTGTATTTTTTCATGTTTTATCGATGATCGCCTGATGGTAAGCGATCACCGTCGCCCATAGACACCTGCAACTGGTCACAAGTGCGTTGCCGGTCTTTGAGGTGGGAATACGCTCTTTTCTTGAAGACTTGAAGGTCGCATCGGTCCGGAAATACTGCAGGCGACAATTTATTCCACAGTTCAGTCGTATGACGCAGGGAATTTCTAGTAAAACGCACAGTTGTGGACTGCCAAGACTGCCAACCATCTAAGTTGTGAGGATGGAAATCTTCTTCTATACATATAAAAGACGACACGTTTGGCTCAGTGGGTTGTAAAACGGCCTACGAAGCTGGCGGTCTCGGGTTCGAATCCCGGCCAGGGCAAGTGTTTGTGTGATGAGCACGAATGTTGGTTCATGGGTCTTGGGTGTTTTCTATGTATTTAAGTATTATAATTTATCTATATATTATGAAATTTCGTGAATAGATTGTATGTTTAAAATCAAGAAATTCTTAAATTCGTTGGTCGCTGAATATCTTCTGAGTATTTTTTTTTCAAACATAAACAGCATCGGACAGAAAAAAGTTTTCCTCATTCATATCTATGTTTTTACCTAAAATCTACGCGGACGAAGTCGCGGGCGGCCGCTAGTATTCTACAATATAACTTTTATTGCTCTTAACTACTAAGAGCGCATGCGCGTAATGTTACCAACTTACAATAGTACTTACTCTTGTTTTACAAGGCTTAACGACTTACTCAATTACGAAAATTACTATTGGTATTAAGATTTTTTTTTTAATAACTGTGACAAATTAATTTTTACCTGTGACGAAAATCCGGATTAAAACTTCCACGGTATATAAAATGGTCGCTAAAACTTGATATTTGAGCCACACTCAGTTACAATAAGTAATTAAAATGTATTTTCGTAAACCACACTTATTATTAATTACTTAATCTCTTACAAATTTAATTTCAATACACCGACGGTAATTTGTATAGCATTACCAAATTTATCTATGCAGTCGACAAAATTGAGAACTACACATATTGCGTACAAATTTAACGCCAACTTTAGATAGTAGCGCCGCGCTCAACTAAACGCGTAACTTTGCACACTAACATACAGTTTACAAAGTTAACTTTGCATGTGGCGAAATTCAGAACTAAATAATCGCGTATCAAATTACTGTTAAGCTTTTTAGTAGCGCCACCGTTTGTAGCATAAGTAAGTTTGTCACAAACGCTAAAAAGGATGTAGCGACCAATATATTAACAAGCCTATGATAGGTTGCCCCACAAAAAGGATTGCGACGGTAAATCGACCGTATATGGAAGAAAAAAGGTAGATTTTTTATTGTTAGTAATTTAAAAATATGGAAATGTATGGTTAGGTAAGTAACAATAGATAACAAACAAGCATCAAATTGAATTGTTATTTCGTGTATTTTTCCGAATATTTGAATTTCGGATCCGATGGGTGTAATACACATCATCGTACGATAAACAATCAAGTTATTTCCACTGGTACCAATATTTACATGATAGTACGGTCAAGGGATTTAATTTGTGTACTCTTTCGTACCTTGTCATAGTGACATTGATACAAAATACAAATACAAATACTCTTTATTGCACACCTCAGATACACAGAAATACAGAACATGACAGTAACATTCAAATTAGCAGAGGTAAACAACAGGCGGTCTTATCGCTAAATAGCGATCTCTTCCAGACAAACTTTGGGTAGCGGAGTATTTAAAAGACAACAATTTTAGTTGAGTAGGCGGCGAGAAACAGTTATGAAGCAAAACAAAAAACTCATATAGACACATGTATACGCAATAATCATACACTCATAAGATTGCGTAAATAAACATACATAAATACTTATATATAATAAATATAACATATGCAAAGTAAATAAATAAATAACCATAACAGTGTCAGCCGCAAAGTTGAGAAAGTGATTTCAATAGCAGTGTGTTGAGGGAGACAGGTAATGTTTTTTAAGGTGTGACTTAAATGTTGCAAGGGACTGGGCACGCTTCAAGTCATGGGGTAGAGAGTTCCACAATAGAGTTGCCTGGAATGTGAGAGAACTATTAAAAAAATTTGGAGGATTGATATGGAATCTATCGACTTTCATATTGATGTTGACTGTGACAGGGTACGAAATGGTATATAAATTAAAATCCTTGACTGTACCTAACTACTGGGCCCTATGCAATAAAACTTACGATCCGACAAATTTGAAAGAAGTGTCAATTTTGTACAATTCTGTAAAAACTTCCTTAATAAAGCTACAAAATTATAATTGTGACACTGCTCAATAATAGTAACTTTTAGCGCTTCTAAAGCTAGTTCAATAAAACTATAAAATTGTGGATATCGATGACAATTGTGTAAGTTACAAATTACAATTTACAATTAAGTGTACCTAATATTCCTGGTAAAATGTAAGTGTTCGTTTTATTTATTCCATTTTATTTTATTATTTCGGAGTGCCTTCGTGGGTTCTGGAAGTTTAACAGGTTAAATCCAAAAAAATACCAATTTTATGCTATGTTGGCATAAAATAGGTATTTTCTTGGTTCTAACCTATTTATTATCAGAAGCGAAACCGAGTGTTTTTATAGGTAAATAGATAAATAAATAAACAACTATTACAGGACAATTTTACACAAATCGAACTAGTCCCATGGTAAGCTCAATAAGGCTTGTGTTATGGGTACTAGACGACGATATATTTAATACATATATTTACTTATCTACATAGAAAACATCCAAGACTCAGGAACAAATATTCATGCTCATCACAGAAATATTTGCCCTTACCGGGATTTGAAGATTATTAACGCAACGATATAAAAAAAAACATCAGGTGTTAACGGATTAACGCTTAACGTGCGTTGTATCTTCCGAAATGTAACGCTTTAACGTTTAACGAAGTTAACTTTTGTAGTATCGGATTAGCAATTAACGAAGTTAACTATTTGACGAACGATGCCCAAGTATAATTAAACTTCATCCAGGATCTTCTCGGATGCGCACGTGGACAATTCTCACGCGACGTTGAGCAAGCGCTGCACCGCGACGCTCCACAGAGGAGACTGCTGGATGCGGTGGCCGATAGGTGGGATAGTGGCCTGGCCCCTATATCACAATCGTGACTATTATCAGCTAGATACATCTCCTTACTTTATACTGGGCACGCAATGTACATGAAATTGTCGCTGTCACTCGAGATTTGTCACGATTGTGAAATAGGGGCCTGGTGAGACACTGGACCTCCTTACATGAGTGTGGCTCATATTTTCCGAAAAACATTTTTTCTTCAAGGCAAATATTCCGTTCTCTTATTTTCCCGGTGGCATATTTTCCCAATATTTTATTTTCTATGGGCATTTAATTCCGTTCCCATATTTTCCCAGTGACATTTGTAACCATTCGCATATTTTGCCCAATTTATTTATTTGTCAGAAGCTTCATGCCTTTAAGGTGAAATAGGCAATCTTAGGATTTTTCGACCACTCGATATCCGCGGCTCGCTCGCTTCGCTCGCTCGTTAGGGTCACAACTCAACCTAACACTCCTCCTCGCTACGCTCGTCGTCGTACCTAACCTTAGCCAAGTCGGACCTGCTTTAAGGTGAAATAGGTAATATTTGGATTTTTCGACCACTTGATATCCGGTTTTGACTTGGAAATATGAGAATGGTTACAAATGTCACTGGGAAAATATGGGAACGGAATAATTACCACCAAGAAAATAGGTGACTGGAGAAAAATGCCACCGGGAAAAAAAGAGAACGGAATTTTTGCCTCGAAGAAAAAATGATTTTCGGAAATACCCAATTAATCCCGCCAATGGTTCCTAAAAACAGATTTCACTGTCGCATATTTTCTGACTTCTTCATACTGACCCATTTGGATTGATCACCCTACTACTATATAGGGTGATATAGTGCTAATATAAAAATTGACTCACCTTTCATGTGGTCAGAAGTGTCTGCCCGCATGATGTCTGTGAGATAGTGTTCCAGTGACCTCATGTTGTCCAACCCACTGCGTTCCTGAAACAATAAAACACAAAACGTTATCATCAACAGAAATAAGTTTCTGTCAAAAAAAAAACATTTTTGTGACAAGCTTTTATCGCTGACTGTACTGTTCCAAAGAACCCAAAATCAGTAACGCCGGCCAGGAAAATAAAAAAACTTCTTCATAATGCGGAAAACTATTGGAAAAAATTTAGCTTTGGGCTTAAATCACTAAATTTCATAATACCTTATTCATTAATACCCCCAATTTTCAAATTACTATGAGCTCATAATACCTAAATGTTAAATTGTCTCTTTCTTAAAATGAACGAAATTCATTATGACTTTGACCTAAAACGTCATATTCTCTAAATACCTAAAGATTGAAATGTACAATTCCATCAAATTCCGAATGATAGTTTGATAATAAATACAGAATATGTTGTTTTGCCACGAGTGTTTTGACATTTAGGCATTATGAGACTAAGTTATTTTAAAATTCGGCCATATTAAGATTCTGGTGTTTTAAGAAGAAAAAGCATTCTGCAATTTAGGTATTATGAGACCAAGAAGTTTTGAGATCTGGGAATCAGTGCCGTAAATAGGGCGGTGCCAGCGGTGCCCAGGCACAGGGCGCAGAGCCTGGAGGGGCGCCGAAATGACAAACGGTCCTATGAAAAAAAAAATCAAGGGTCTACTTATAGAAGCTTGCACCGGGCGCTTAAAAGGCTAGTTTCGGCACTGCTGGGAATATTGATAAAGAGGTAAACTGCAATTTAGTAGTTATAAGCCCAAAGCATAATTTCTTCAACTGGCAATATATAGAAACTTTACAGAAGTAGCGACTGAAGGACATTGAATCCATGGTCATGAAAACATGAAAAAATTTTTTTACAGAAGTAGCCATCTGTCAATTGCTGTCAAAGTGAGGTGTTGATTGTGCGTGGTCTATTTCTGGGATATTGTGAGTTGTTTGTGGTTTAAAATGCCGAAAACTATTAAAAGTTACATAAGAAAAGTGATTTACAATATGACGAAGTATTTGTCGGATAGAAAGTCTGAAGGATTAGACTCTAAACCTCTAAATAACATCTCCGACCTTGTTGTCAACATGACTGGTAGGTTCATCATACCTAGTGTTGCTATGATTATTGCTAATTTAACGCCCCCAGAGCAGGTATTTTATTTTCCTGGTCGGGCTTTAGGATTGCATTATTTTATTACAGAGTTCCTATGACCACCTTCCTGCTCCATCATCAGATCAGCTCGATGGTATCATGCTATTGCATTGTCACCGAACTTACATAAGTATGCAAAATTTTAGCTCAATCGGAAACCGGGAAGTGGATCATGTGGGAAATTAATACCCAACGTATTGTAAAACTTAATACAAACTAACCAAAAAAAATGCAAGTACTGCTTCTGTGTATAAAATTATTAAATAAGTGGCTACATCACAACATTAAGGCGTGTTAGTCATGAGATTTTGAGATTTATCAATTTATAAAAATAAATAATATCTCAGAAATTACGCGTTTTCGGACTACACGTTATAACACTTTATATGCTCCAACTCGGCTCTACATTCGATGGTTAAAGTCTGTCGGTAAACTCGTTCCCACCCTGTATACCCACTGTTATAAATTAAAAAAAATGAAATATCTGTATACATTGACGATAAATAAAAAAAATGATGCTAAAACGGCAAAACAATTTCAACTATTTTTCGTACATTAGGTAGCTGGGTATTCCCACATGGTTATAGGATACTTTTTACCCGACTACGCTGATGAACAAAGAGGTTATGACTTTTCTCCTCTGCAAACGATGCAGGCACCGTCGTTTGTAATGTGTCTTTATAGCTTCATCAGTCATCACGCTAAATCGGCTAAACGGTTTTCAACTATTTTTGTTACACGGGTAGCTGGGTATCTCCAGATGGTTATAGGATACTTTTTTACTCGACTATGCTAAGTAAAAAAGAGGGGTTATGACTTTTTTCCCTCCGCGAACGTTGCGGGCATTCTAGTAAATAAATAAATTAGGTACACCCACCTACTACCATAGTTATCAGCCTGAAAGCCATGTTTACTTTGAATTTCAATATTATTAAAAGCCTTTTGAAGCCGCATCGTAATACTGCACCGTCATCGAAACTACGCACTATCGAAAATACTCTGAAAGTATTTTTTTATCGCTGACACAAAATAAAGAGGTTTAACACTTCGCCTGGCACAATATGCATGTAATTTGTTTGAAAATGGAATAGCGAGTCTGATGAATGAATGGAAGAGAATGCTAGAAAGAAAGCAAGATATACACCTTGTAGTTGTAAGTTATATTCGGTTCGGTTCGGCCACTTGTTCTTGTTGGTGTGACCAAGGCCCATCGTCTTCGCTGGCTTGGCCACCTTGAGCGAATGGGAGAGGAACGGCAGGTGAAAAGAGCATACCTGGGTCGACCACCTGGACGACGCCCAGTCGGTCGACCTAAGTACCGCTGGATAGATCTGGTGGAGGCGGTTCTGCATGAGCTCGGAGCCTTTAACTGGCGAGAGTTTGCGCAGGATCGGGTAAAGTGGCGTGCTCTTGTGTCGGAGGCCAAAACTCATTTTGGGTCGCTGAGCCAGCGCAGTTAGTTAGGTGTAAGTTAATACATTTTTAGTTATTAGTACTTTTGAATCAATGTAACGACTTTGTTTGTAAACTTTTATGTTACATTATTTGTGATTCGTTTAATTGGGTAGGTACTTTCCTGTAGTCAACATAAATGATGTCACGCTTGCAGTTAAATGTTATTTCTGAAAATACGTAGAAAACATTCATGAACGTATTTTTAAGCTTTTGGCGATTTTAAAATGATCAAAAACTAAATATAAGGAGGCAATGTGACCGTTTAGAATTATGACGTCATAAACCTTTTTTTTTTATGGCATAGGGGGCAAACGAGCAGACGGGTCGCCTGATGGTAAGCGATCACCGTCGCCCATAGACACTTGCATCACCAGAGTTTTTCCTTTCAAACTTCATACTTTCTGATCGTTTTGACAGTTCATAAAAAGGAACTGATTTGATCTGTCAGTCAAGTACCCAATTAATTTATTAATCTGGGTATATCAACGTTTTCGTGTCCCTTAGTTGTTTTTCTACTAGTTACCACAACATGTGTATTTGATAAAATCTATGAGATATTATATAGCCAAATAAACAGCCTACTTGAACATACCTCTCACTAAAAAACGTATCATAACAAAATCGGGGGCATTGATGTCCGCTTGGCAACCAGTGAAATTGAAGGTAAATAAATATTTTTGTCATTTAGTTTTGCGCTATGCTATATTAAGTGAGTAAAGAATGCAATGACAATTAACAACAGCAGACATCGTATTTTCTTGTAATTTCCCTTTAAGCAGCAAATAGTAGAAACATGGAGGACACTAAAATGTTCATTCACCGATCTATATTCGTGTTTATACGAGTATATCTGTCTGTACACTAGATAGCACTTAAACGCGTAATGCGGCTTTTTGTATCGGTTAAATAACTTTTTACGGTCTTATATACATTTAAGGAAAATTGAACCAAGAATTTAATAATACCTGGGGTGCAAAAGAAAATAAATGAGTTTTTTTTTAATATACTTTCCCACCATAAGAGACAGTTACACAAAAATTTAACAACCTATATATATATAAATATATGTATATAGAACCGATCCCCCTATGACTGTTATAATAGGTCCACTATCCACTAAAGATAAAAGGTCCTTGGTTCATCATAAATTATTTGAAATAAATTAAAATAAAAAACAAACTACCTCTACAGAATGTGCTCCATAAAAGACCCAAATAAATCAAAGCGTAGCAAAGCGGGCATTAAAAAAGAGCTTACTAAGCGGCCGATTTCAGGAGGCCCCTTTACCCACACATTATGTATTGACCTACACTCCCTTCTTCGCGGCCGGGTGCCCACTGACCTAGTTATACTCGCAGTGACGTCATGACGGCAATGCGCTATGGCGTTTTACACTAACAAACTCAACCTTACATTGATAGAAATAAAGTTAGGAGTTAGTTTGTTAGTAACACGTTTGCGAACGCTTGAGAATTGATTTTGAAGGTGGCAACTTTTGCTTATTTTGAGCATTTCTAAAAAAAGTTTGTACAAAAATTTGAACAGGCTTGATAGCTGTCACAAAAGTCTTATTTTAGTACCTTTTCTCAAACATGGAATGAAATGTCGTCATTACGTGCGTTATAAATAACAGGCTTCAAAGTATCACGTTTCGGGCGGAACAACTCGAAAGAACTGTAAAGGAATTTCATACAAAATTGAAGGCCTAGGCCGGGAAGTAATTAATATTTTTTTAATTTTTATTTTAACATTGCGTCTGAGTTTATGAACGAGTTTTCTAGTGGCTGAATGGCTGTCGGACCAAAAATATCCGCGTTAATGCCTATTACACACGAACTGATATTAAAAACACAAATCTGTATGATTCATTATGTTGATGAATATTTTTAAAATATTGTCTATGTATACGTAAGTCACCAGAGACCGTAGACAATATTTAAAATCCTCTGCAATTATTTTATTTATTACAGAAATTAAGATTCTTTAACTTTCTTGCAGATCTAAAATATTTATATTTTTTATAATAGTATAAATAACTTCCAACAACAATATGGTAAGGTCCATAACTAACTAACTGCGCTGGCTCAGCGACCCAAAATGAGTCTTGGCCTCCAACACAAGAGCATGCCACTTTACCCGATCCTGCGCAATCTCTCGCCAGTTAATGGCTCCGAGCTCACGCAGATCCGCCTCTACCAGATCTATACAGCGGTACTTAGGTCGACCGACTGGGCGTCGTCCAGTTGGTCGACCCAGGTATGCTCTTTTCACCTGCCGTTCCTCTCCCATTCACTCTAGGTGGCCAAGCCAGCGAAGACGATGGGCCTTGGTCACACCAATGATATTCAGCTCGGCCACTTGTTCCTGTAATTCGGCATTTTTAAGGATCCTCCAATTCCCATCGTCCATTTTGACAGGTCCCAGGATTTTTCTGAACACCTTACGTTCCGCTACTAAAGGCTGTGCTCCTCCCTAAACTTTAACGTCCAAGCTTCGCACCCATACATTAAGACGGGGCGGATAACGGTCTTATATATTCGTATAACCTTACCATATACATATATAACATTATTATATAGGAGTATAGGTTTTTTATGGAGTAGTGGAAAGGTAAGGAGAACAATCTAAGATAGGAAAAAAAGATGAAAAAGGAGTCCAGCGGAAAGCAGCAAATAATAGTTCCAAATCTTTCCAGAATGGCGCTAGAGTAGCAAAATAGAATGATGTCAATAACCAATTATAAACATTTTTATCCCAATGCTACTCAATTTTTCGTTCTTCTTCTGATGTACATATGCAATCGTGTTAAAAATGATTTGTCACCTCACTAGCTCGGAAAAATTCCGTTTACAGCGCCAAATCTGCGTGGAAAATTCCATTTTATCCGCTAGTGTGGAAAAGTCATGTGAAGTTTGAATTTTTTTAATGTTTATTTCTTTGTTTTGTTATGAGTGTGCTTCGTAGGTTAATTATCGCTAGTTTTTAATGAAAAAATAATTTGTTTGTTATAATGTCATGGTTTTTCTTACATCTAAAATTTTCCTCGCTGTAGTGAGGTGAAAAGTTGTGTGTTTCCTGCAAAATTATTTGGCTTCTCGACCCTTAAAAGCCTCGTTACGCTCAGGAATCTATATTTGAACTAGAATTTTAGATGCCTTCGCTTACTCGGCTTTCAATTAATGCACGCGCCAAATAACAACTTTGCAGCCTTGCATAGCAAATAACTATTACGCACATTCTACTGAGGTGGCACCAGTAAAAATAATATAATTAGTACATCGGTTAGATTATCAAAAAATATTGGCCACGTATTTTTTTTGTCAATTAAATTAAAAAATATAGCCTGTTAAAGTTCCCCGTGACGTCACGACGTGTGACCGTTTTTCGCACGGCGTTACTTCATGCGCCCCCACTTCCAAACTTTGACGCGCTTTATCTTTGTCTTTTTTGTTTGATTGAAGAAAAAATACGTGGCCAATATTTTTTGATAATCTATCTGACGGATTAATTAGAATAATATTTTTATTACCCAGGAAACTACCATATTTAAGGCTTCTTGACGGACAATTGGTTTTCTACACTCCATATAGATAATGTTTATTGTAAGCTGATTTACGAAGGTGTTAATTTAACACGAATTACAGCCTTTTGAGGTTCTAGATTGGGTTCCGCATGTTTTCGAAACAAAGAGATTAGCTGATGTGATAAAGCTTTATATAATTATCTTTGCTTTACTAATTAACCGACCCGCGACTCATAATTTTGAGCTTCCTCTTAAAGATTGTGTATACTATTATTAGGTTGTAAAAATTAAATGTATTTATATGTACATTGAAGATATTAAAAAAAAAAGTGATACATACGGACTATTTGAAGATTTTTTTGTATGTTCGTATGTGTGGTTGTGTCGTTGTGGCTTCATCACTTTAGTAATCTTATCGATCTTTAGTATTCAGCATTGTTATTTTACTCATAAAGTTCCTTTTTACGCTTAATTAACTGATCTCTCGGTACAGTACGATTACTTTGAGTTTACCACTGACATATGCTTTTATTCCATTGGATATTCGATTTTAACACTAATGTAAAAGAGTTTATATTACTTACACACTGTCTAAATGTCGTTTGTTTGTAATAGAAACTCTTTTGTATTAGTGTTAAAGTCGAATATCCAATGGAATAAAAGCATATATCAGTGGTACTGTAAATGCACAGCCGGAATGACTATCCAAGTAATATCATACATAGAACTATGTGGCAGTAACGTACAGCACTGCGGAAGCCCAATGCGTCAAATTAGTGACTAAGATAAGGTACTAGGCACGGACCGGCAATAATCATCACCCTTTTATGAATTGAAAAGTGTGTTTTCACTCGTTATACGCCACATGGTTTGTATGTAACACAATAAAATAAAAATTGCATGGAAAAGAGACAATTTTGGATTACAAAATCTCCGTATGAGAAGTGTGTGAGTGAGACAAAAGATGTAATGCGAGATCTTCAAAAAACTATTTCATTACATTGTCCATACAGACAGCAAAGGGAAGTTTGGGTTCATCTTCTTCCTTAGTACAGTACGATTACTTTGAGTTTACCACTGACATATGCTTTTCGACTTTAGCACTAATGCAAAAGAGTTTCTATTACAAACAAATGATGTTTAGATAGTGTGTAAGCAATTTAAACTCTTTTACATTAGTGTTAAAATCGAATATCCAATGGAATAAAAGCATATGTCAGTGGTAAACTCAAAGTAATCGTACTGTACACCCGTGCGAAGCCGGCGGGGGCAGTTGGGAGAGGGGGGGTCATAGATCATTAAAAGACAAAGTCTGTTAACATCGCATCCTTTTCGAACGAACAAAATTAGACGCGTCTGTTGATGAGACAACCATTTTGACGCCTCGCTAACAACAAAGGAAAAATTTACCGCTAATGTACCTTGGAAAACTTTTTAATATCGCGGTAAATAATTTCCTTGCCGTAATCTATCTTTATCCTTCTCCTTACTATATTATAAACGTGAAAGTATGTCTGTACGTTCCACTTAATCTCGAAAACTACTCGACGAATTTGTATGAAACTTTTCAGTTATGTACCTTATACATCAGAATAGGACATAGGCTGTAATGTATGTCAAATTTCATCCCTTTTAGGGACGAAAAAAAAGGATGATAATTTGTATGGACAGAAAATATTTTTTTACGCTAGTAACTTAAAATTTTATAAATGCGAAAGTGTGTCCATCTATCTGTCTGTTATCTCTTCACGCTTAAACTGCTCAACTGATATAGATGGCATTTGGTAGAGATATTCGAGTTTTGGGGAAAGACATAAGTTACTTTTTATCCCGCAAAAATACGTTTTATCCACGATAAACGAATCTAAGGCGGACGAAGTCATGGGCGGCCGCTAGTCTATACTATTATAAAGTTGTAAAAATGAAATGTCTCTACATTGAAGATCACTAAACTCGATGGTCAAAGTCAGGCGGTTACTCGTTTCCACCGTATATATGTAGTTACTAGGGCCTCAGGGCCGTTCCTATGGGAACATATAGCGAAACAGGTAATTAATCTATGCATACAAAATGATTGCTCGCAAGGGGTCCAAACAACGTTGTCGAGTAATTTGCCATACAACTTGTATGTATGTGAGACTAAAACTCATGTTCACCCATCTATAGGTACACAGTGCCCGCGAGGCATCTGAAAGATTTCAACCACGCATTATAATTACACAAAATATGAACTCAAGACAAATACAGAGCGATTCTAATTCGTGACAATCCTTACTATATTATAAACGTGAAAGTATGTATGTACGTTCCACTTAATTTCAAAAACTACTGGACGAATTTTTATGAAACATTCCAGTTATGTACCTTTTATAGAGTAGGACATAGGCTATAATATATATCAAATTTCATCCCTTTTCGGGACGAAAAAGGGGAGGAAAATTTGTATGGACAGCAAATATTTTTTTACGCAACTTGAAATCTTGGTAATATTCTTCATTCGTCATTTAAATTAGTAAAATATTGAGTTTTGGGGAAAGACATAAGCTACTTTTTATAATATATATATATATAAACGAATCTAAGGCGGACGAAGTCGCGGGCGGCCTTTAGTAATGTAATATTTCGATGAATTTTTGTATGCTATAATAATAATGAATACGCAGGGCAGTTTGTGGCGAGCTGTTGGGGAGTAGCGACCCCACGTACCTAAGTGCTCCTGGGGAACCCTGACGGGGGGTGTTGGGTCAGGACCCCCGCCTCTGGCTTGACTTAACCGGCCGGTCAGAGTGGAGTCGCAAGGGTACGGCTCCAGGGTGGATGTGGAGCGTAAGTGGCGGGTTGGCTTCGGTAGAAAGTCCAGTGACACCTCTCCACCCTTAGCCCTTTGCACCGATGTTGCTTTCGCTATCTATACGGGGGCTCATCTAGTGGTAGGCAAGTCACCGTCTACCAGTGCCATTAGCCATGGGACACTTTTTCCTGGTAGACATCCGATTGTCTCAAGCAATAGCCCAGTATTTAGTCCATTATTTCAATCCTATAACCCAGCATATTTAGATCCCATAAATCTCCAATAGTTCTTGCATCTAGCGGGTGTTGTGTCTATGATACGGACAGTAACAGCATCCGCGCTGCCCCTTACATTACATTAAATTGTCGAAAGAGCTTCTACACTTTGGCTTTGGCTCCGCGCAGGCCTCCAAGCACTTTCACAAGTATGACACTAGCGCATTTTACAGACAGCGAAATTGACACTGCTCTTGTTTGGTCTAATGGTCCTGTGCAATTAATGTATTACCAAATTACTAACATAGTTTTGAGTTATATCAGTAAGTAAGTAAGTAAGTAAGTATTTTATTTGCTCAAGATAGGGTACATTTATGGTCTTATAAATTTACATTGAGATCCAACTATCTTGTCACTCAGTGACATGCAAAATTTGGGAAAAGTTAGCTATTTTGAGTTAGGTATATAAAATGAATTGTACATAAAACATATTGTGAAAGAACACACACTCGCACATATCCGAATCTAGAAATTTCGATGTCTATTTAACATATAAATAAATAAATAAATAAATAAATAATATCAGGGACAATCTTACACAAATCGACCTAGTCCCAAACTAAGCAAATATTGAAAAATGAATCTATTATAATATAATATTGATTATTAATAATGATTTATATCTGTTTATTTGGCCTGAAATAAATGAGTTTCTGTTCTATTCTGTTTGACGACTGGTTTAGCTCAGCGGGAGTAACGTTGCCTGCGACGCTGAAGGTCCTGGGTTCAAATCCCGGTAAGGGCAAATATTTGTGTGATGAGCATAATATTGTTCCTGAGTCTTGGATGTTTACTACGTATATAAGTAAATATATCTACTAAATATATCGTCATAACACAAGCCTTATTGAGCTTACCATAGTCTGATTAATTAAAAAACTGTGCTGTAATATTTATTATTTAATTCTATTACGCCATGCAGCTCTTTACTCACGAAGTACGCCGCACCTGTTTCGATTTTCGTGTCGCAAGACCCATAAAAGTTCTTTCAGGAACTGTTCCCGTGTTATAAAAAGATAACCCCATTACAGTACCAGTCTTTGTACACTGCGTTTCCATAAAAAGAGCCGTTGAGGCAAATATTTACACGTGTGGCTGTGATGTAACTTATGCTGAATTATCTAGGGAAGACATAGTAACATAGTCATCGAGACATCATTTCCTAGAGGTTATTACTATTCTATTTTAGTGTTACGTAGCCAAAATGGTAAAAACGGAACCCTTATTGTTTCGTCATGTCCGACGACGCATGATCACGAAAGCTGAAAAGCTTCCGAAACGTCGGGATCTCAAATGAGATATAATTCCCTTGAATTGTTTTATTAAATGAAATGTCTGTATATAGTAGATATGTAAAAAAAGCGGAACAAACTATTTGGAGGTCACTGTACCGAACATTTGTTTTTTTTAAATTTTATCATATTTGTATGTGTCGTTGTGGCTTCATCACGGCAAAACGGTACAACCGATTTCAACTATTTTTGGTAGACGGGTAGCTGGGTATCTCCAGATGGTTATAGGATACTTTTTACATGACTACGCTGAAGAAAAAAAGAGGCTGACTTTTTCTTCTCCGCGAATGAAGTTGCGGGCGCCTTCTATTATTGTATAAAATAATAATAAGTAACGCTAACACATGTAAGCAATAAGCAAAAACTACAAACAACATATATCATGTATGAGTCTTAAGGTGCGTCCACACTTGTATCATTTGTTCGTATCCGATCACCGTGCCGTGGCATGACTGCGTATCGCGTTGCCTGGACGCTTACTGTCGGCGCGCCGATCATACCGTACTCGTCCGATGTAACTGTGGGATACGCGTAGCAAAATGGATTTCGAGCGATCCGATCGGCGCAACGTCCAAACGCGTGATCGTGACACGCGATCATGCCACGCGACGATGATCTGATACGGGCAAATGATACAAATGTGGACGCACCTTTATGTTACTCGAAATAAATGTTATCTATTTTTCTATTCTTACAGATAACAAGCTTACCGTGGACAACATACTACGAGTAAAAAACTCGACTACGCTGAAGATTAAACGACGGGTTATAACTTTTTCTCCTCGAACGAAGATGCCCGCATCTTCTATTAGTAAAATATAGTAGAAATAGGCGTAGTATAGCTAAACATACACAGTCAATTCGATTTGGGTTATTGATAATAGCGACCTGTCAAACACCTGTCAAGTGATAAGATACGCTTGAAGAATTGCTGTCAGCATACCTGAGTGTTGCGAGTATAAACTATACCTAACTTCGTCGTTAGGCATCGATTTTCAGAACCACTGAAGTCGAAAATTTGACCATCTATACTATTATAAAGTTGTAAAAATGAAATGTCTGTAGATTGAAGATATTTTCAAAAAAATGATTGTTACGGACTACGAGGGCTGCTATTTATATATCCGGAAACCGGGATTACAATCTTCTTAAATAGCATATTTGACCGCCATGGTAAAATTTGAACTTTTTTAAGTATATAAGGTATATTTTTTCTTCCTTATTAACGCTCGTGTTTTGTTTTTGACGGGTTTTAAATGTCATCTCGCAGCAAGAATGGAACTCACTCGTGAAAATATTCGTGCTATGATTTATTATGATTTTCGGCGTGGTTTAACGCAACAACAGTGCATAGATCAACTAACTTCAACTTTTGGTGATGAAGCCCCATCTAAAACTACTGTGTATCACTGGTTTAGTGAGTTCAATCGTGGACGTAGTATGCTTACGGACGAAGTTAAGGCAGGTCGCCCGAAATCGGTCGTTGTACAACAAAATATCGAGGCTGTGCGAAAACTTATAATGGACGACCGACATGTTACGTACCGCGAGATAGAGGCGACTCTGGGTATTTCTATGACCAGCATTAATAGCATATTACATAATTATTTGGCTGTAAAAAAAATTTGTTCGCGTTGGATACCCCACAACTTAACAAATGAGCAAAAACATGCTCGCGTCGAATGGTGCAATAAAATGTTAAAAAAATATAACCGTGGTGACTCAAAAGCCGTTTATAACATCTATACAGGTGACGAATCCTGGATCTATGCATACGATCCCGAAACGAAGCAACAATCAACGGTATGGGTGTTTCAAAATGAACCGAACCCGAAAGTTACTCGTGCAAAAAGTACATTGAAACAAATGGTGGCCTGCTTCTTCGGTATTAATGGCCATGTAGCTACAGTGCCACTAGAAAACCGTAGAACGGTTAATTCAGAGTGGTACACGACCATTTGCTTACCGGAAGTATTTGAACAAATTCGTAAAACTAACCAGCGACGAAGAATCATTCTTCATCATGACAATGCCAGCTGTCATACGTCACGCGAAACAACTCTATTTTTGGAGGGTCAAAATGTGGAATTAACGGGTCATCCGCCGTACAGCCCTGACTTGGCACCCAACGATTTTTATTTATTTCCAAATATAAAGAATAAATTACGCGGTCAACGATTTTCGACCGCTGAAGATGCTGTCGACGCATTCAAACAACACGTTATGGAGGTACCTCAGGCGGAGTGGCAGAAGTGCTTTAAAAATTGGTTCACGCGAATGCAAAAGTGCATAGATCATCAAGGGGAATACTTTGAAAAACAATAAAACTATTTTCAGCCGTGTACGTTTGTTTGTTTTTTTGTTTCCGGATATATAAGTAGCAACCCTCGTATTTGGAGGTAACTGAGACGAAATAGTAGATTGTTTGACAAGGGGCTAAAATAAGCCATCGTGATACGAAGTGATTATTTGGACGAGCTCACGAAGTGAGCGAGGACAAATATGTCTGAGTGTCATAATGGCTTTTAGCCACGTGTTAAACACTCTGCTTTTCACTTCGAATGTGAGAAAATAAAAAAAGACTTAACATTAAAATTGTATATTTCATTAAAAACTAAAGTACAGTTTGAGCAATTCTATCAGAAAGTTTGGCCAATCTGATCAGGCTGGTTTGTTTGTTTTTAATTATTCGTAAGGAGTGTGTAGCTGGCCGCAAGTTTTTTTTAGTGTCATAGAAATTTGTATGGGATTATATGGCTTTCTTTTAAACCCTAGGGGCTAAATGTACTATTTTAGTCTCGCTTCGCGAAGCTAATATGACTTAATATTTGAGCAGGAGAAGTGAAAAATATTTTATTAGATTTTTTGTATATATGTGTAAGGCGCCCGCAACTTCGTTCGCGGAGGAGAAAAAGTCATAACCCTTTATTTTTACTTCAGCGTAGTCGGGTAAAAAGTATCCTATAACCATCTGGAGATACCCAGCTACCCGTGTACCAAAAATATTTAAAATCCGTTCAGCCGATTTTGCGTGATGAAGCCACAACAACACATACAAACATACATAAAATTCAAAAAAAATATTTTTCATTTTAGTGACCTCCAAATAATTCATAACAATTATTTTTTGAAAATATCTTCAATTTACAGACATTTCATTTTTACAACTTTATAATAGTATAGATGTCCGATCAAGATTCCGATTCAGACACTCCTGATCCGTTATAATTAATAGATTTCTAAAATCATTCGAAATCGCCCATCTTTACTACAAACTATTTGATGCCGACTGTACAACAGTCCGCAGCCGCGGCGGGCAGCTAGTTAATAATAACCACAACTTCATGACTCAGATTATAGTGTGAGCGATCATCTGATACTGATAAAGAATTGAGATAAGGGCTGATACCGTAGATACACGCAGACCTGCGCCCACGCAGCTACTACGAAACTTGAGAAGAATCTGGGTGAAAATCACAAAAAATGTGTACATATTTTTTTTTCTTAAGTATTTTGACTTTTTGGGCTCATCTTAATCAAAATTGTTTAAAAATTCGAACCTCATACAAGAAAAAAAGTGTACATAATTTTGTATGTAAAAATATTTCTCAGTTTCGTTACGTTCATAGAAATAAAAAAATAACTCATACTGAAATGTAACCAAACTGAGATGAAGATTTTGGACCCTTCTTTCTAGAAAAAAAACTTTTTTATATACACTTTTTTTGATTTTCACCCATCTTAAAGTTTACTTACGTGCGTCATACTTATTTTTTAAAATAAGTTATCTACTAAATAGGTTCCTGAAACTTCGTTCGCAAAAGACAAAAAAGTCAAAACTTTTTTTTTAAATTTCCGTGTTGTTGGTTAAAAAGTATCCTATAACCATCTGTGAATGCCAAGCTACTCGTGTACCAAAAATAGTTGAAATTGATTAAGCCTATTTGACGTGATGAAGCCATAAACGTCACATACAAAAGTTCAATTTTTTTTTTCTATTCAATGACCTTTAAATGGTCCGTATCACTTATTTTTTGAAAATATCTTCAATGTACAGACATTTCATTTTTACAACTTTATAATTAACTTTATAATTTACAAGCTGAACTGAAGACAAGCTGACTGGGCTCTGTAGCTCAATTGGCAGAGCGTGCGCCCCGGCAAGGCACAAGGCACTGGTTCAAATCCGGTCGGAGTCTTGAAATTTGTATTTCAAGAATCTAGATTCGTAGTGATGAAATTCAGTTTAAAATTACAAAGATCGTGGTGGTAAAACATCAAGATTTTCGTAAAAAATCAACTTTATAATGGTATCGATGTGGGAAATGGTAGAAAAGAACGAAATTCTTGACAAAATAAAAATACATATATACAGTTGGAACAAAGTAATGTCAGATATATTTTCAAAAAATATGTTTATAACGGTCTATTTGGACTAGTATAGTATTATATAATCTGTGTTGGAAGTCACTGAAACGAAAAAAAATTTTTTTTAGTTTCGATATAAAGTTGCAGTTTTATCTATGGTACTATGCTACCGAACATGGGCGCGAGATTTAAACGCATACAAATTTTATGGTTTTTTTTGTATGTTGTGTGTGTCGTTGTGGCTTCATCACGCCAAATCGGTTAAGCAGATTCCAACTATTTTTGATACACGGGTAGCAGGGCATCTACAGATGGTTATAGGATACTTTTTATCCGACTACGCACTCGAATAAAAGAGGGGTTATGACTTTTTCTCCTCCGCGAACGAAGTTGCGTGCTGCGCCTTCTAGTTATCTATAAATGAAAACCAAGTATATACAAACGTACCCCACGACACAGGTTAGTGAAATTTGCAATTTTATCGGTTCAACAACCGATAACCGGTTCTTTTTCGACTGTTTTGTACCCTCATCGTGTTTGAACTCATTTCAATTACTTTTTAAGTTAAGAAACGCCTGTTTATTCTCTTTATTGTTCTTAACTCTTGTGTTAGGTTTTTTTGCAGTAAGTATACAAAAAGTAAAATACAAAAAGCAAATACAAATCATCTCACCATAAAACGCTCCATACAAAAGCCTAGGAACGTGTGACGTCACACAATCCTACCTCGTATGAGAAAATTAAGAACCTTGTTGTGCAGCTACTTTGTTAAAATCTTATCCAAACGGTATCGTAAGAAAAGTAACTATACATTTCACGGTTATTTAATGGTATTATTTTAAAGCCTGATTATTACTGTGATTGTATACAATTATGCCAAATTTTCATTTCAGTAAATTTAGATTTATTTTGTTTTAGTTTAATTATATTTTTAGGTTAAGTTTATTGTAGTGCGTCTGCAGTGCGTCAGGTATGTTTGCCGGTTTGCCGATGCCCGCGTAGATGGTTTTCATGCCATATTGAGCAACAAAATTACATCCACCAGAGGCAGAATACAGAGTAGTTCCAAAAGCATTTTAAGATTATTAGCTGACAGAGCCGACAGTCCCTTGCAGAGGTACTGGATATCTGCATTAATAAACCCTCATTCTGAGCAGGTCTATTATGTTAATTAGTACATGTAGTCACTAAAATTAGTATGATAATTGCGATTAACCTAGCTCTTAATAATTTACTTACAAAATGATGGACCCCTGTTGTCTTAAATAAACAATTTTGAATTTGAATTGTACTGATATGGTATTATTAGTTATTAATATTTTCATATTTTAAAAATGGACTCTCCCACCCAAGTTTAAAGCCTCATAAAACAAGCTACACGCAAGGTATCGAACTCAATTTTTTTTTAGGATTTCTATTATAGAAACTACCATTTCACATCAAAATTTTATTTTTATTTAAGTACAGTCAACATCCCAATTTCATTTTAAGTCATTATACTTTGAGCATCTCGAATAGAGGCCAGCAAAATGGGCCACGCGCCGTTATCGTCACCTGTCTCAACACGGCGTGTCAACAACCTTATCTGCGCGTCTGTTTTGGTGTAGCTATCTGCGAAACTGGATCAGAACCACCGAAATATGATGCTGGTATTAGGAGCTCTCAGTTTTAACACTTTCACGGACATTCCGTCTACAAATGTAAATTAGAAAGAAAGAATGTTCTACTTTGAAATACACACAGGTACACATCATAGTGCTTATGACTAAAAAAGAAAACATAAGTGAGTGTTGGTGGTATTTAAAAAACCGGCCAAGTGCGAGTCGGACTCGCGCACCGAGGGTTCCGTACGAACTTTCACTTACCCTAACATTATTTACTATATTACCTGGTTCCGGTTGAGTTAAGTTTGCACCTGTAGTATGTATGTACGTTCCAGTTAATGTCAACAACTACTGGACGATTTTTTATGAAACTTTCCAGTTATGTACCTTTTAAATGAGAATAAGACATAGGCTGTAATTTATGTCAAATTTCATCCCTTTTAGGGACGAAAAAGGGGGTGAAACTTTGCACAAATCGAACTAATCCCATGCTAAGCTCAATAAGGCTTGTGTTATGGATACTAGACGAAGATATATTTAATAGATATTTTACTTATATACATAGAAAACATCCAAGACTCAGGAACAAATATTTATTGCTCACCGCACAAATATTTTCCGTTACCGGGTTTTGAACCCAGTACAGCTTCGCAGGCAACGTTACTCCCACTGAGCCAAACCGGTCGTCGAAAATGGTAATAGGATACTTTTTACCCGACGCTGAAAAAAAAAGAGGGTTGTGATTTTTCTCTCCTCCGCTGACGAAGTTGCGGGCACCTTCTAGTTATATATGTTACAGTTAAAAGTTTTTTCGGGTTAAAACTACTTTAACTAGCAAAATTAGTCAAAAGTGCTTTTGTTAGTTTTGTTCGTTGTTAGTTTTTTTTCAAAATGGCGGAGATATAGGTGTTGAAAGACTCGTAATATAGACATTTATCAGCACGTGGCAAAAGCAGGCCCTATGTAACATGTGTCGTGTGGCTCCACGGGCAGACTGCTAAATGGTAACAATTCAAAATGGCGTCCGTCGGTGACCGAGACATAACTTTTAATTACCCTTCGGTCGTTATTTTTTATCTTTTTTTCATGAGCACGTGTATTTACAACATAATACTATATATATACATATTTATAACTGACAAGAGGTATTCATGATATTTGAAATACCTTAGTCGAAGGCTTTTTGACGTGATAACGTCTTATAAATCGATGAACGCCGGCTACATGCACGAAAAAGCATAACTCATTGTCACGTTCCGCCTGAACCGAGCGTGCAAGCGAGAGCGCGGAACAAGCGATAGAGGCACGATCGGCCTAAGCGTTCGGCTTGTGAATTCATAAAAGTATGCAATTTTTCATCAATGTTTTCTTATGACGTTATCAAGTAAAATCGTCCGTAATCCGACTTTACAGACAACCAATTTGTTTCTAGTTTATTTTTCCAAAAGATGTACATAACTTCATGCAACTTAAATGAACTCGCTTCCATACCTCTCTATCACCCTTCATCTCGTCACTCACATCCTTCCTGTTCATGTCATCTCTGACGTAATCCATTCACCTTTTCCTTGGTCTACCCCTTCTCTTACATCCCTCCACATGCATATCTAATACCCTAATTGTCCCATGACTCTCATCCCTGCGCATAACATGTCCATACCACCGTAGGTGATTTGCTCTCAGCTTATCGACTACTGGTGCTACTTTCAGGCTTCCTCTTATATTCTCATTCCTTATCCGATCCATTGTCGTCACGCTACTTATCCATTATAACATTGTATTTTCGGGTACCTATAGAATCATCATCATCATCATTTCAGTCATTCCTATGACTGTTGCAATGAACACAGGCCTCGTAAATAGATTTCCACATGTGCTGGATAGAGGCGACCCGCATCCAGCGAGTCCCCGCAACCCTAACTTTGCGGGTGGACTTTCCACGCTGCACTTGCCAATACTCCACTCGAGAACTTTTCTGCCCCAATGTCCATCGGTTCTTCGAACTATGTGCCCTGCCCATTGCTACTTCAGTTTGCTTACCCTGTTTGCTACGTCGATGACCTTGGTTCATCTACGAATCTCCTCATTTCTGATTCGATCGTAGAGCGATCCCAAGCATAGCCCTTTTCATAGCTCGGATATAGAATATCAATAGTACCAGCATTAATTTCTGCTATGGCAGATATTGATGTTGGTGACTGTACCTCAGTGATACATCAGCGCTTGATTAATAAATTAATATTCACAGACACTGAACGAGACACGTGAATGTGCAGTAGATATTGTTTTCATTTTCTTGGTTTCAAATTACGCTCTCGTCCTGTCGCCGCGATTAACTATCTACCTTCGCTGTCACATGGGAAATTATAAGTTGAACATCTTAATGGCAGCAACGCTAAATAAAAGCGATTAAATTGCATAATTAGAGCCGTTTTAATTATATGATTTCAGCGCAAGCTTTAAGAGAGAGCCGTTAAACGCCAAAATGATGCCAAAAGGTGAAAAAAAACCGGCCAAGTGCGAGTTGGACTCGTGAACCGAGGGTTCCGTACAAACTCGCCACTTTCCCTAACATTATTACCCGGTTCCGGCTGAGTTAAGTTTACACCTGATATCTAAAACATTTCATACAAATGAGTTGCAAACTTAACGCAACCGGGGTGTTCAAATAGATTGTTTGAACAAAAAATTAGAGCTAGTTCGAGACATGGTTATAATTTTCCTGTAAATATAATATTTATGTTTATTTATAGGAATTGTAAAAATTTCAAAATTTTCGTCTGATGATGATGATGATGATGAATGTACAGATCAAATTCTTTCATATGATACCCTACCTGACCTAGTAGCTAGTCTTTTAATTTTTGCCCTCCTCATATTCGTCGTTCTTTATAGAAAATAAAAATATATATGAAAATGTTTCTTTTGCAATACATTTGGCTGTCATGTTTATAAATATTCCAACTTTCAAACAGATAACATATGTAGTTGAAATAAAACAATTTAACGGATTATATCGCGTATATTATCTCATTTTAGTTCACCTGTGACCATGGAAAGATGAAAAGCTTCCGAAACGTCGGGAACTAAAATGAGATAATATACGCGATATAATCCGTTAAATTGTTTTATTTCAATGAGTACTAATTGCGGACACAGAAGAAAATAGTAAGCATAAGTAGTTTTTGAGATATGGCGCTCTAATAGTCGGACAGACAGACAGACAGACAGACAAAGTCACACCAAAAGGGTTCCTTTTTTACCTTTTTGGTACGGAACCCTAAAAACCAGAAGGCGATATAAGGTCCGGTAGGGTAAGGGAGATATAATTTATTTCGTGGGGAAAACGGATCCATGCAATTGGCCCATCTCTATTTCCATGGACAAATATGTCAGTTTTCAGTATCACATTTACATCGTTTCTCTTACCCCGGTGTTTCTCTTACCCCGGTGTTTCTCTTACCCCGGTGTTTCTCTTACCCCGGTGTTTCTCTTACCCCACCTGACCTTAGTTATTAGTTGTGCAAGGCTGCAAATTGATTATTATTTGGCGGTAGTGCTTGAATTTAAAGCCGAGTTAGCGAAGGAATCCAAAATTAAGCCACGAGCGAAGCTAGTGGTTCAAATATATATTCCTGAGCGTAACGTGAAATAATTTGCAGCCGTGGGAACACACAACTTTATCGTCACTACTGTGAGGTAAATATAGATTATTCAAGAGTTGCAATGCCACAGACAGACGCACAGATACACGTCAAACGTACACCATCTCTTTTTTGTTGGGTTAAAACAGCCTTAAACGACATTACAAGCTGGTTTTATAAGCCAACACGTAACAACTTACATGCACGTTTTACCATGAACACCTACACTCACTTATACGACAGTATTGTGTACAATGCTGTTTTGAAAAACAGCTCAAACATTTACGAAACGTAGACACACTTCCAACCTTATTCTGCTGTGCATGATTATATAACTAGCCTTGGAATGCTGATAACACAAGCATTGTTTCATAGCGACGCAGTTTTCACGATTGTGATTTTGGATTAGTGACCCAATTTGTCCACAGGTGGCGCTTAAGTTTACACCGTGCATGTTCCCATTTTGTCAATTTCTTACACCAGCATTCCCATTATCACAATATAACAAAACGGGGCGTATGAGGGTTTTTTAAAATGGAAATATCACCAGTCGGCGCCACCGTGACGTAAGGTCTAACTGACAAGAAGTGTGAACATCCACCAACAGCACAAGATTTAGACACTTTTTGTCAATTAGACGTTACGTCACGGTGACGCCACCTGGTGATATTTCCATTTTAGAAAACCCTTAATTTTGCGCAGGTAACTTTGTCTCAGCCTAAATAAATACACAAACAACAACACAAGAAACCGGCCAAGAGCAGGACCATGCTCATTGTAGCGTTCCGCAGCCGTTCATATTTTTTGGACATAAAGTTTAGAAAATAGAGGGGCATAGTTTATGCTACTTTCAGAGCGATTATTTCCGAAAATTTCCACTAAATATTTTCTTTTTAGTACCTTGTTTTAAGGGCCTTTACTTTAAATATAATATTTTGGAGTATGTTTTCAGTATGTCAAAGAAAATTACTAAAATTAAAGCAGCCAGCAGTACAACGCCATTAGCAACACGCAGGCCTCCCCGAGACACAGCTTAAGTAATGACGCCTTTCGAGACGATATAACTGGCCATGGACCTTTGTCTTCTAAATATTCTTCAACTTTATAATATCCTTTTTTCAGGAGCATATTCTTTTAATAAAAACACGAAACAACTTCTGCAGAATCAGTAAACACGTGTGTGCGTTATCGGTCAATTATGACTTATCTGCATTGATTAATAGTAAACAAGTGATTAAAATCATAACTTTCATCTCTTATGTTTGAATAAATCATGTGGTTTTTATAAAATTTTAAAAGACTTCAAAATGGACGTTCTCTAATTCTAAATTGAAGGCCTAGTCGGGAAGTAATTTTTTTTATGAGTAATAATCGCGGAAACAGAAGATTTTTTTTAAAATTTAATGTAAACTTAAAAACTTTTTAAATTTAAAGCTAACTGGAATGTTCTAATACTTCTCAAGAGATCAAGAGAAAAAATAATAATCGTAAAGTCCTTTTTCCATCTTAAATGGGTACAGACTCCCTCGTCAAGCGACGCTTAAACATGGAACTAAAACCAATAAGTGAGTAATGATGTTCACTTTAAAACTATCAACTGGTTTTTCAATAGGCTCTATAGTTTTTAAGAAAAGAAGCAATAACTGGTTTTTGTTGTAAAAATAACAAATTTTGATGGTGTTTATCTTGGTTTCGGTGACTCGTGAAGATAAATTGAAACAGTATACTGGTAACAACGGTGGTTGACAACACGATGAGACATATACAACACAGACAAGTGAAGAGCTACGGATCGCGGTCATTCGCGTATGGTAGCCCCTTAATGGCCCTGCTCTAAAGGGCATATTTATCAATTTCACTACGCGCTTTACAAGTAGTACGTTTTGCTACATACGCATTTTCCTGTGTTATCGGCTACGCGCGTACCGCTATGAAAATCTTGGTAGTGAAAAAGTTAACTTGTGAAAAATAAGTATCTGAATAAAGGGTCTACGTCGATAATACTATTGCTACGGCGTAGCGCGCTACGACTATCGTAGAGGGTCTGCCCAAGGGACTGTTGCCAATGTCAATTAGTTTCTTTGGTATTTTGATATCCTACGAGGATTAATGATATTCCTCCCAATTTCCATTAACACAAGCAAGTTTTGTTTTTGCAAAGGATTACAATATAAGTAAATACCTATTGATGCTATTTTGGAAAAGTATTTTATCTATTTATATAAAAATCGATAAAATTACAAGTATTATCTATACTATTATAAAATTGTAAAATGAAATGTCTGTATATTGCAAATATTTTCAAAAAATAATTAAAACGGACTAGTTGGAGGGTTGGTTTTTTGTATGTTTGTTTTTGTCGTTGTGGCTTCATCGCGTCCAATAGGATACTTTTTACCCGACTACGCTGAAGAAAAAAAAGGGGTTATGACGCTTTCTCCTCCGCGAACGAAGTTGCAGGCACTCTCTAGTACTTATATAAACTCTACATATAAATAATAAATACTAGAAGGATCCGGCAACTTCGTTCGCGGAAGAGTAAATGTCATAACCCCTCTATTTTACATCAATATAGTCGGGTAAAAAGTTTCCTATAACCATATGCAGATATCCAGCTACAGCTATTTGGCGTGATGAAACCGCTACGACACATACAAACATACGAAAAATCGGAAAAGAATATGTTTCGCTTCAGTGACCTGCAAACAGCCTAACAAAAGTTTTTTTTTTTTATATCTTCAATGTACAGACATTTCGTTTTTACACCTTTTTAATAGTATAGGTAGACAATATATATATACCAGCATAGAAGATGGACGCTACTTGAGTTCTTGTTCCAGCAGATGCCTACGTAGCATCCGCTTGAAAACTACCTTGTTTGGAGCTTGTCTGATGGAAAAGACTTTGACATCATTCCATAGTCACAATTTATACATAACTAAGTATGTTTACAAATAAACATTTTATATGTCTTGTTGCGAATACTTTCTTTCAGCAAACTATTCTTCCCAAACTGCCTCTATTTCCAAATTTTTCATTTCCCAAACACGCGTTTTTCTCCGAAACCGAAGAAAATCCAGATATTTTTTTAAGCCATTGTGTAGAGCCCAATAGGTTAGGTTAGGTTAGTTTTATAGAAATTCTGAAAATTTTACTGTTTTCGAAAAAACCTAAGTTTGGGAAATGAAATATTTGGGAAGTGAAACAGATTGGGAAACATAATTTGCCAAACATTAGTAAACCGTCTTGTTGACTTATCATATTGCAGATAGCTGTACAAAACTGCGCCGATATTTACGGCTGACTGTGCACCTCTCTTGTGTTCCAAATTGTCCTAATTCTATTCGGTTCCGGTGCCAAATGGCCCCAGTCGTACTGCAGTCGTGACCTTCCCAAGCAATCGATACCAAGTACATGAATTATGGCAATAAACACTGTATGTTACACGTACAGGCGTGGAGAATATGGAGAAAAGATAAGGCCAATCTCATATAAGAAAACAGATGAAAAAGTGTACATCGGAAAACAGTAAATAATAGTTCCAAATCCGCCCGCAATGGCGCTAGAATATGTAGAAGCTATAGACTTGACATCAGCGTACACGCATTAGGGACGGACATAACTGTTATGCAGCTAAATTAAGAACACTTTTAAAAATGGCTGACAGCTTACCATAAAGATATTTAATATATTAGACCTCGTGCAGACAGGGAATTATTAGTTTATATTTACAAGTCTGAGGTACAATCCGTCATAGTTTATTGTCTACCGATCTGGGGAGGTACTCACAAACATAAAATAATGGTACTTGAGCGCGCACAAAGGTACATCCTCAAAGTACTATGAGGTCAAAAAATGAGATATTGTACAGCTAACGTTTACCGAGATGTGGATGTGCTTACAGTTAGGCAGTTATTTATTCTAAATTGTATTCTAAAAACCCATAAAACTATTATACCCGATCCGGTCCTATTAAGGAAACGAAATCTTTACAATGTAATTAATATACCAATGACTAGGACTGCCTCTGCGGGGAGACAATTTAATGTTCTATCTAAAAGGATTTATAATAAAATTAATAGGCTTACCAATATCTACACGAAAAGCTATGGTGAATGTAAGAGACACGTCACGACATGGTTGAAAGGTAAAAGCTATGATGAGACGGAGTTATTAATTCAGTAATATCTTGTGTATGATGGTACTCTACTTATATATTTTTTTTATCATAATAAACATTGTAATAGTATTTAAATAAATAAATATTTTAAGGGCCGTTTCCTTCCACTCTGGTTTAGTTTTCAAACCACCTTTACAAATACTCTTATTGCACACCTCTAACATCAAGGAATAAAAAGAACAACATGAAGTTAATGAAATTAACAGGCAGAGCTAAACAATAGACGGTCTTATCGCTAAATAGCGATCTATTCCAGACACCTTGCCATGTACTCTTTGGGAACGAAACTTTTTGTTCTTAGATTTTACTTAATATTATATTTAAGAATAAGTTTGCATTCAAAAAGTCCGTGAGCAACTTCTTTGCTGGCAGAACCGAAGACTCTTAGTTTATCTGCTTAATTCGTTTCATCGCTATATATATATATATATTTATTAACCTTATATATATTTGTGTATTTATTATATAAATTGTATTATTCATGTATTTAAAGTATATATGTGTTTTTGTAATTACACAAGCTCCAGCACCGCCTACAATTTTTCTGCTTTGCCCTAAGGTTGACTGGTAGAGAATGCCTTATGGCATTAAGTTCGCCATTTGTACTATAAGTTTTCTTTTGTGCAATAAAGATTAAATAAATAAATAAATATTTACTTATAATATAAGGGCTAAATTATACACTTTAATCTTAGATATTAGTATATACCCTATTAATTTTTTTTTTTAACCATGTATGACTTGGATGAGAGAGCGAATTCTCCTAACACAAGTACTAACTTAAAAGGAGAATTCAACATTATCTATAATCTTGTTGAAAATAAATATATTTTTGATTTTTGTTTTTATTTTTTATTTTGATAAAGAACCTACGTAATTTGGGCGGATAATTTAACAAATAATGTTTTCTTTATTTGTTTGCCACCAACTCGGTTGTGGTAGCGGTGGAAAAGTGAAACTATGACAAATACAAAATATAATATATTTCTCTCTGTCACTCTTATTATAATTTGTATATGACCATCTCGTTCGGTAGTGGTATTATTATTTGGTTGTCAAGTGAACCAATTACAAAACATTTTTATCGAAATACTACTCAGCTCTCTCTCAACTCAGCTCTACTTCGGTCTTCTTCTAACACATGCAAATACAAGTATACAATAATTGTATTTGCATCGTTGCGGATGTTTGTTGGCATTATTATGATAATTAATTTTTCACCTTACTAGCTCGGGAAAATCTGGGTGCGAAAGTGCGTTTTATCCGCTAGCGTGGAAAAGTCATTTGAAGTTCGAATTTATATTTTTATACGTTCATTTGTTTGTTTTATTAAGCGTAGATTCATTAAGCTACTTTTTAATTAAAAATAATCGGTTTGTTATATTTTGATAGTTTTTCTTCCATCTCAGATATCCCTCGCTGTAGCGAGGTGAAAAGTTGTGTGTTTCGCACGGCTGCAAAATTAAATGACTTCCCATGCCTTGAAATACTCGTTACGCTCAGGTATTTATATTTGAACCACTAGCTCCGCTTGTAGGTCAATTTTATTCCTTCGCTAACTCGGCTTTCAATTCAAGCACTCGCGCCAAATAACAACTTTGCAGCCTAGCATGACAAATAACTATTACGCATTTGCTACTATCGCGTCAATTTGACGGACACCTGCGGGCCTATGATGGTTGCGTTTGTCATGCGATAAATAAATGACATAGCCGTCACCTTCTGACACGTATGTGAGTGCGAGAGTGACAGCCGCGTTAGCATATCAATTATCGCGTGATAAACATAGGCCCGCTGGATATCTTTACTATTATAAAATTATAAAAATAAATGTCTGTATATTTACATTAAAGATATTTTCAAAATGAATATTGAAACGGGACTATTTGGAGGTCGCTGAATTGAAATATATTTCTTTTGTATGTTTGTATGTTTCGTTTTGGCTTCATCACGCCAAGTCGGCTAAACGGATTTCAAATATTTTGGTGCACGGGTAGCTGGGTTTCACATATGGTGGTGTATTTGTCTCCTCCGCTGATTAAGTTGCACCTTTTAGTGCAGAATATAGGTTATTATTTCAGTGACCTGCCTAGTTTACGATCCAGGGTTCAACTCCCGGTAATGCCAAATATTTGTGTGATGAGCAATATGTGTTCCTAATAATTGGATGTTTCTTATGTATATAAACTTCATTCGAAGAGAAGTCATAACCCTCTTTTTTACTTCAGCTTACTCGGGTAAAAAGTATCCTATAACCATCTTTAGATACCCAGCTACCCGTGTACCAAAAAATGTTGAAATCCGTTTAGCCATTTTGGCGCGATGAAGCCACAACGGCACATACAAAAAACCCAAAAAAATTGTCTATATAATAGTCTTATACCTACAAATAGTCCGTATATATATTTTTAAATATCTTCAATGTTTATAATAGTATAGATAATTGTAGTCGTCCTAGTACTTACTCATAAAACAAACTTTATTGAGCTTGTCATCATGGGACTAGTTCGATTTGTGTGTATTTTATTATTTATTTTGTGCAGTAAAGTTTGTATAAATAAATCTAAAATTAAATGCCAAAATAGCACAAATCTGAGGCTGGCAACACTGTCGCAGGCCAATCAGGGTGGCGCATTGCGGCGCGAACTGGGTCAGCTTACACGAGGAGCGGCGTTACATAACTCCAGCTGATTTGTGTGGAAAAAATTTAATTGAGTGAAAAAAAACTTGTTTTTAGCTCGGAGAAAATATACAGGGTGTCTCACGCTTATGCGACACCAAGGGAGAGTACCTTTAACATTGTAGATAGGATATTTTGCTGAATTGAGGTATTATTTTATTTTTTAATAGAAGGCGCCCGCAAATGCGTTTGCGTAAGACAAAATAGTCATAACCCTCTTTATTTCTTCAGCGTAGTCGGGTATAAAGTATCCTATAACCATTTGGAAATACCCAGCTACCCGTGTACCAAAAATAGTTGAAATCCGTTCAGCTGATTTGTAGTGATGGAGCCACGACGACACTTACAAACATACAAAAAATCCAAAACAAAAATCGATTCAGTGACCTTTCAAATAGTCCGATTCAATATTTCTTATGAAAATATCTTTGATGTACAGACATCTCATTTTTACAACTTTTTAGTATTGATAACCAGCTTCATAACGAACGAAGTGTAGAAAATTTTAGTCCAAAATGAAAAATTTACGTTTCACGTTCGTTGAATTATACTTAATTTTTCGCCTTCAAAAAAATCTAAGTAAACAAATGATTTCATGGTTCCTAACTAAAAATGCTCTAGATTCTCAGCTTTCATAATCATTTAAAAAGTCATATATTCAGTTGTAGGTCACAGTTGTGTGGTGGCATTGTTTTTATTTACATATTTTGAAGAATGCTCAATGCTCATTGTCTAAGGCGGAGGTAGAAATGAAAACAAACTTGCAAACACAACGGGAATCAAATAACTGGCAACACTGTCTGGAGGTAGAAATGAAAACAAACTTGCAAACACAACGGGAATCAAATAACTGGCAACACTGTCTGTACACTGTTGAAAGACTGTTCGAGGTTATTGATACGATGATCAAACAAATATGAACTGTGTAGCTGAGCTGTATTTAAATTTAATACAGAAAATCCGTTTTAAGTGTTCCGTACCCAAAGGGTAAAACGGGACCCTAAAACTAAGGCTTCGCTGTCCGTCCGTCTGTCTGCCTGTCCGTCTGTCACCAGGCTGTATCTCATGAACCGTGATAGCTAGAGAGTAGAAATTTTCAAGGATGATGTACTATTTCTGTTGCCGCTATAACAACAAATACTAAAAACGCGGCCAAGTGCGAGTCGGACTCGCCCATGAAGGGTTCCGCAGCCGTTTATACAAAAAATTCACTACAGATGAAAAAAATACGATATGAAAAATAACACTAAAAAAAGCGTATCTCCCCGGCACTTACGTCCTTTTGGTGCGAAGCGCAGTTTTTCGGCAATAACTTAAAAATGGTATGTCCGATCATGTTGAAAACAATTTTTGTTAGAAGTAGGTATCTATTAAGCTTTATATTTGTACATTTTTTCATATTTTTTGAACATACCGTTTAGAAAATATAGTACACAATTTTTGCTACTTCGGAGCGAATATTTCGGAAAATATTCATTAAATCATACATTTTTTTACAAATCTCCAAGTGTTTTTAGTAGAACTGTCCAAATATATGCCACACATTGATATTTGCTGAATTATTTTTTTACGACCGGTTCAGCTCAGTGGGAGTAACGTTGCCTGCAAAGCTGAGGTCCTGGGTTCAAATCCCAGTAAGGGCAAATATTTGTGTGATGAGCTGAGAGATGAGATATTTGTTCCTGAGTCTTGGATGTTTTCTATATATATAAGTAATATCTATTAAATATACCGTCGTCTAGTACCCAAGCCTTATCGAGCTTACCATGGGACTAGTTCGATTTGTGAAAAATTGTCCCGTAATATTTATTTGTTTAATAGATATTTGCCATCTCGAGCTCTTGATATTTTGACTGTAACTTATTCAGAGAAGCGAAGCTTGTGGCTAGTCTTTAATAAGGACTAGGTATATTAAATTCCGCCATTTCCGAAGTTTTTAATGGCCACACAAACATAAAGTCGCCGGCGGCAGTCGAGAAACATTCGCAAAGTTAATTATCTAACGAACTTGAGAAAAATGGCCGATCTGGAAATTCAGTAATCATAAAAAAGAGAGTAATAAGAGAAAAGAGAGGCGTTGATGAAAAAATATCTTTATTTTAAGAACGTCTCAGTAGTACACTGACCAAGTATGCAAAATGACTTTTTTTTTATGGAATAGGGGGCAAACGAGCAGACGGGTCGCCTGATGGTAAGCGATCACCGTCGCCCATAGACACTTGCATCACCAGAGGAGTCACAAGTACGTTGCCGGCCTTTCAGGTGGGAGTACGCTCTTTTCTTGTTTAACGACCAAGACGTTTTGCTAAGTAAGACTTACTTAGCAAAACGTCTTGGTCGTGAAATGCACAAGTGGGCAGAATGTCTCAACTGTATAACAATGAACATGACTGACTGTTCAGTGACTTATGACATTAAGTTGTTTTACAGCCAAGTCATTCAGTCTACTATGTCCTATAGCAATCAGGGCGCTTTACAGACCAACACATTTTGCTACCCGGACAAATATACAACTAAGGTGCTCTGCTCGCCAAGGCTCAAGTAAGGCCTTCAGGACCCAAAACCCCGCAACTTCGTTCGCGGAGGAGTAAAAGTCATAACCCGTCGTGTTTTCTTCAGCGTAGTCGGAAAAAAGTATTCTATAACCATCTGGAGATACCCAGCTACCCGTGTACCAAAAATTGTGGAAATCTGTTTAGCCGATTTTGCGTGATGAAGCCACAACGACGCATACAAAAACCCAAAGAAAATATTTTTCGTTTTAATGACCTCCATATAGTCCGTAACAATCATTTTTTTGAAAATATCTCCAATGTACAGACATTTCGTTTTTACAACTTTATAATAATATAGATATCGTCGCCTAGTGCTCATAGTACAAGCTTTGCCTAATTTGGGACTAGGTCGATCTGTGTAAGATTGTCCGTGTTATTTATTTATTTATAAATAAAAAAATATGAATAATAATAATCTAATCTCACCATCCATTACTACTATTGTCTCAGATTATGGACTTTTTGGGTTCATTTTACTCAGTGCGTATTACGTAATATGCAAAAAATAAAACTGACAGTAACCCTTATTTATCATCTCGGTTGAGATTATCCACACCTATGGGACTCTACCATACTTGCTGCACCAAAAAATGCTTTTTTACGATCACTGGTTATGGACAAAATGCATGTCAGGTACACAATCATTTTGGTGTTATATAGTATCGCACATTTGCGCAGCAACGCGGCCATTTTAAAACAAAGACGTCTACGTTGGCTTGGACATGTGCAAAGGATGGAACCATCTCGTTTGCCACGAATAACTCTCTTGAGTGAGATTGCCGACGCCAAGCGACCAATTGGACGACCCATGCAAAGGTTTAAGGATTTAGGTTTCTTCTTTATGCCGCACAAATGTGGTGCTGCTACAGAACAGATATCAAGAAACTAGACACCTTCCATCTACGTTGTCTACGCTCAATTCTGCGCATAAAATGGCAAGATACAGTCCCAAACACGGAAGTTTTACGTCGTGCAGAGATGCCTGGTATTGAGGCGCTTATCATGAAACACCAACTGAGGTGGTGTGGACACATCGTTCGGACGAGAAGAGGTTGCCCAAAACAGTATTTTACGCTGAACTCTCTCGTGGAAAACGGAAGCAGGCAGGTCAGTATCTGCGGCATAAAGATGTCATCAAACGCCACCTCACCGCTTGTGGTATACCGACTGACTGCTGGGAGGGAATCGCGCTGCAAAGATCGGAATGGCGCTCTACTGTTTCCAAAAAAGTGGAACATATTGAGCGCCAGCGGTTGGAAGACCTAGATGCCAAGCGACATATTCGCAAGATTCAACCGAAACCCTCCTACACGCACACATATAACGCTGCTGGACAACTTCATTGCGTACCTTGTAATCGCATCTTCAAGGCGAAGTTTGGCTTTGCAAGCCATATTCGAGCCTTTCATAACCCGGATAACAATAATTGACGGAGTCGCTTTCGCCAAACACGGCGAAGAGGACTATTATTATTATTAAGGATAGCGCGAAGCGTGACATGCTATCTTTCAACATCGACATTCAAAACTGGGAGAGAGAGTCTGAAGACCGAGATTTGTGGAGGAGAACTCTGAGCGATGGTGTGGTCGCACATGATGAAGCCTGGTTCTCTTCCTCATAAGCGTGACCTGAGACACCAGCGCGCAGCTCTACCCCCTGCATCGACAGGTGCAACATTTACATGTCAAATATACGGCCGAGGCTGTCGCTCTCGAATCGGCCTTTCAAGTCACGTTCGAAAGTGCCGTACTTTATTGGACGCTGTTTGAATCATCTTTCATAGATGCAATAGGCCAATGATGATGATGATGACACATAAAATACAGATTTACGTAACTGATAATAAAAATGGATTTTTGACCGACACACAGCACGCACTATGTAGCAAGTTTGGTGGCATTGTAGTCAGGACCGGCCGCCCGTTGATCGGGGTACGTATCGACCGCGCGACGCGTAAGTAGGTCGCGAGGGCCGCGGCGCCCGCCCCACTTACCCGGCCTTATTGGCCTGTCTTGCACAGACTAGCATTAAGTCTAATGCCTCCTTAAGCTCTGCTGTGTTGGATTAAAAAAAATCGCGAATAACGACAGTGACCGTCACCGGTTGTAATTTCAAAAATATGATTCATAATATTCTACTACCTTAAGGTTGTCTAGAAGAGATCGCTTCTTAGCGATAAGACTGCCTGTTGTTTACCATTTCTCATTATGTTTAAGATTTAAGTGGGTCATGAAGGGGTCATGTTATTTACTTATTTATTTATTTATTTACTTTTGGAGTGCAGAAAAGAGTATTGTATTGTATAATTTGCAATTTTTAGGGTTCCGTAACTCAAAAGGAAAAAAACGGATCAATGAAAGGATCACTTTGTTGGCATTGGTGACATTCAATGACTTCTGTCTGTTATCTTTTCTTTTATTTAAGTATGTTTTCCTGACACGTTTGTAGTCAAAGATCCATTGCC